>CM072999.1:51157500-53657500 GCA_037038555.1 Rhynchonycteris naso
AAGATAAGTCAACCTGGACAGGCTCCCTGTGGGGGAATTAAAGGTGATGAGGGACTTCTGGTTGGCTGGAATCTTTAATATCCTCCCCCAAAGTGGCCCTCCCCTGTTCCCAGCTCTCCAGCTGGTTGGAATGATGAATGTATTCCAGAGTGTTCTCATTCCAAATGCTAGCTCTTTGCCTCTGCATGTGCCGCACACCCAGGCGAGCAGGAGGAGAAGGATGGAGGGCCGCGGGGTGCCAGTACCGTATGGGAGCTCCCCCTCCCTTTGGCAGCACTTGCTGGTGGGTTGTGTTATTCCCAGTGCACAGATGATGACACAGAAGCATAGAGAGGTCAAGGAACTGTCCAGAGGTCCTCAGGCTAGGAACCGGAAGAGAGGATCTAAACTTAGCTCTGCGTGACTCCAAAGCCAAGGCTGTTTCCTAGAGACTGGGCAGACCTGGACAGAGGCAGATCTGCCAACATGGTATTAGCTGAGGGTGTGCTTTTAGGAAAATAGCATCATGAAAATTGCTAGATGTCGGGGCCACTCAATAACACTCCTACTGACAAGCCAGGAATTTTCACGTTAGAAAGATTGTCCTGGGTGATTTACTGGTCTCCAGAATGTCCCTGCTAAACTGCGAGTCTATTGCCTGAGGAGGTGGCATGTTAATCTCCATGCTCCCCAGGATGGAGAAAGGCTGGTGATTGACAGGGGACAAGTGGGCAGCAGATAGCAGTGCCCTCTCCTGTTTAAAACCTGACCTGAAGCCAGGTCTGCTCCCCATTTTGATCACCCTGTACCTCTTGTTAGGAGAATACCCCAACTTGAGTCTCCACAGTTGAGGCATAACTGTTGATCTAAGGGCGTTGGCCTTAGGTTGATTGCCCAAGTATGTTGCCAGGACATTCCAGCAGGGAGGGAGCATGGCCTGTGGCCCCTCCAGGCCCTCACTCCATAGCTTTTGGGGGTGGGGCATAACCTTTGAGCCCCCTCTTCCCAGTCAGAGGGATAGAGCTCTTCCCAGAAACCCAGGGCAGGCCCTGAGTGCCCTGCTGGTTTACCTGCTATATTATGTCATGATGTCACTATCACCTGTTCTTCCTCCCTTGACACCCTTGGAAAAGTTGCCCTGAAGGCCAACAAGGCCTGGTTTGGATCTAAATGTCTCCCTGGGGCTAACAGGCAGTTGGAAGGGTTTCTTAACTATTTCAGTGTCTGCCAGGAGGGACTTTGGGGAAGTCAAAATGGCCTCTCCCAAAGGGACCTGAGGTCTTGCCCATTAATCTACGGTAGCAAAAGGGCTCATCCAGGCCTTTAGGGGGCACTTTTTTATTTAGAAATTAAATTTAATGGGGTGACATTGATCAATAAGAGTATAAGTTTCAGGTAAACATTTCTATGGCATTTGAACTGTTAATTGTGTTGTGTGCCCATTAATCCAAAGTCAAACCACTTTCTGTCACCATATGTTTGGCCCTCTTTACTCCCCTCCTCCCCCCAGGGAGCACTTTCTTTTGGTTACTCTGCCCTGGAGACAGTGAGGCCTGCCCTGGGAGTGGGCAAGCAGATCCAAGCCCATTGGGCCTGGCCTGGCTTTCCCCTTCTTCCACTCCCACTTCTTTTTCTTCTCTTTTCTTTTCTTTCTTTCTTTTTTTTTGTGACAGAGTCAGAGAGAAGAACAAATAGGGACAGACAGACAGGAAGGGAGAGACATGAGAAGCATCAATACTTCGTTGCAGCACTTTAGTTGTTCATTGGTTGATTTCTCATACATGCCTTGACTGGAGGGCTCCAGCTGAGTCAGTGACCCCTTGCTCAAGCCAGCAACCTTAGGCTTTAAGCCAGCGACCTTTGGGCTCAAGCCAGCGACCATGGGGTCATGTCTGTGACCCCACACCGAAGCCAGCAACCCCACGCTCAAGCTGTGAGTCCATGCTCAAGCCGGATGAGCCTGTGCTCAGGCTGACGACCTCGGGGTTTCAAACCTGAGTCCTCTGCATCCCAGGGCCACACTATCCACTGTGCCACTGCCTGGTCAGGCATCTCCCACTTCCTTTTTCATTTCTTATGAATTTCTCTTTGCCTTGGGTGGAGGCCATTCTCCTTTTGCTATGCCCACTGAGAGGGGAGGACCAGCGGTGACAATTGCATCAAATGACCTACAGAGGCAACCAGGAGCTGGCACCCAGTTCTTAGCTGGCTGCTTCCCCTTCTCCTTTGTGTCTGGGTCCAGCTGAAGCCTCCTACCAGTTGCATCTCCGTTCTCCCCAAATGAGGGCTCCAATGTCCTAGCACAGTGGTCGGCAAACTCATTAGTCAACAGAGCCAAATATCAAAAGTACAATGAATGAAATTTCTTTTGACAGCCAAATTTTTTAGACATAAACTACATAGATAGGTACATTGTTATTAACTTAATTAGGGTACTCCTAAGCTGGCCTTTGTGCCCGCACGTGGTATTTTGTAGAAGAGCCACACTCAAGGGGCCAAAGAGCCGCACGTGGGTTGCGAGCCGCAGTTTGCTGACCATGGTCCTAGGGGAGGTGGGGACACCTGGGAGATGACTCTTAGGGAGGATGCCACCCCAAGACCCCAGGTCAGACTTTTGGGGGTGTGTGAGAGAGATTGCTCACAGATGGTAGACTGTGGGGGAAATGCCCCAAGGGGACAGTGGTTATCAGAGAACTCACTTAGGCATGGAGTTTCAATTTTCTAACCCCCAGCAAAGTCATCTTGGGAGAGCAAGGACCAACAGTGAGATGGAGCAGCTGAGGCTCAGAGCTGAGTTGTGAGACCCTCCGGTCCAGAGTCCCTGGCCCTATGTCCCATGGAGGCTTGGGGAGGCAGATTGTGAATCTGAAGACATGGGGTCGATCCTGATCATTCTCTACATCCAAGTCAAGGAATCACACATTCTCAGTGTGAGGTAGGACCCTGCAGGCCGCTGACCCTGGACATACTGATCTATCTGAATACTAATCTATACCTGGGCCTCTGGGCCATCATTCATACACACTTATTGTACAACATGGAGGCCCTGCTGTTGTCACAGCCACAGAGATGGTTGTTCAGGCTCAGTTTGATGACTTTGGTTGACAGGCAACTCACTCTTTCATAAGGAAGCGCAGACGGGTTTGAACTCCTCTCAGTGGGACAAAAGTGTCGCATAGCAGGTTGCTTGTTTTCACGTAACAGTTTTTTAGACATTTAAGAAACTGTCTCCACTTTCCTTGTCCTGCCCCTATTTTCTTTTTCAGGCAAAATATTATTTGTTGATTTAGAAATTGATTTTCAAGTACCTCTTATGTGCCAAGCTCTGGACTAGGTGATGGGGAATTAACAAAACAGACATGGCCCTTCACTCAGGGAGTTCACAGCGCAGCAAGACATCATTCCCAGACTTCTACACCCTCCTCTTGAATGTAGGAAGGACTGCAGGACTGGCTTGATTAGGGAAGAGGTGACAGCCCTGCTTTGCTTTCCATACTTCTGTTAATCTCTATGTGAAGCAGGGGAAATCACTTCACCTCCCTGGGCACCATCCTGAGGATAGCAGAATTTGCCTACCTACCTCACAAGTGTAATGTGTGGCACCTGACATGATTGGACTTTTACTTTGTTACACACAAATGCAAGGTGTTCTTTACATACAATCCCATGGAGGTATAGGGGGCAGGAGAAAGTTATTTTGGCAATGTCCTTATGACAGTGATTACTGCACTTTTCAGAAAGAGGGTCACTTGTTTTAACAAACATTTGCTGTTTGCCTGCTCAAGTGGCTAAACAATGCATTTACTTTTTTTTTTTTTTAGTCAGAGAGAGGGATAGATAGGGACAGACAGACAGGAGCGGAGAGAGATGAGAAGCATCAATCATTAGTTTTTCATTGCCGTTGCGACACCATAGTTGTTCATTGATTGCTTTCTCACATGTGCCTTGACCGTGGGCCTTCAGCAGACTGAGCCAACGACCTTGGGTCCAAGCTGACAAGCTCTGTGCTCAAGCCAGATGGGCCCGCGCTCAAATTGGCGACCTTGGGGTCTCGAACCTGGGTCTTCTGCATCCCAGTCCGGCGCTCTATCCACTGCGCCACCGCCTGGTCAGGCGCATTTACTTTTTATTAAGGCAGTACGTATGGAGTGCTTATTGTACTCACTGCTGGAGCCAGAGGGTGGATGTTCAGGGGTAACAAAAGAGATGAGGTGTCTATCCCATGAAGCTAATAGCCTAGTGAGAGATAGGTTTTCAACAGAACAGTCATCCCCCAAATAGATCAAGAATGACATTTTTGATGGGTGCCATAAAGGAAAAGAACATGGGGCATGAAAGGCAATAAATACCAGGGAGACCTCCTTCAGAGGGGAGGAGAGGAAGCCAGGGGAAAGGATTTGGAGCTGAGACCTGCAAGGTGAGTAGTGAATCCTGGGGATGGGGAGGGGACCCCTGGCAGGGGAATTGCTTGGGTGAAGACCTGAGATGGGATCTTACTTTATGCATCTAGGAAACTAGAAGATGGTGAAGGGGAAAGGGGAGAGGGCTCGGGGAGGAGATAGCAGGGGGTGGGAGAAAACAGGAGAGCAGAGCCAGATCCATGGGGCTCCCCAGGAAATAGAACTCCTGGGCTTGGCATTGCCAGCTGGACTGGAGCCAGTGCAAGCAGGAGTCTGGACAGGGCAGCGGGGTGGAGGGAGTCGAGGCATCATTGTTGCTGCAGATAGGAACACCCTGCCCTGGGCTGACAGGACATCTGGGCTAGGGAGAGGCAACAGCTCTGCACTCTTGAGGGGCTCACCTCTTCCCTTTGTGGGAATAGAACTCATGCCGTGGGGTGATGGCCCATTGACACCTGGCTCTCACTCTAGAGGTGACTTCCAGGGTATTCTGGTGCCCTTGTGCCCAGCACGGTGCCCAGCTAAAGCAGGCTTTGCTAGACTGAGTTCTGGCCATGACTGTGGTATTAACTTGTGGGAACTTGGCCAAGTTACCTGCCTCCTCTGAGCTGCTTGGGATTCTCATCCATCTACTGACAATCCTGGCTGTGAACTGCAAGTAGGGAGGGGAACAGGAAAGCAAGAGGATCATAGGGAAGAAGGATCTTTGCAAACCCGATGTGCTGGAAGACAAAAGGTTGCTGTGGTAACCGATGCCTGCCCTCAGGTTATCTTCCACCCCCTTCCCTTCTCCCTTTGCCAAGGCCACCTTTACCCAGAATGCCTGCCAGGTGTTCTTACAGGCATGTGGGGGAACAAGACAGCCAGCAGTGAAGTGAGCTGCCTTTCTAACTACATCGTTTCCTAGCTAGTAAGTGGGCAGAATTGAAATTTGAACACAGGACCCCTAGCTCCAGGTCCCACAATCTAACCACTAGGTGGTTCTACCACCCTTGTATTTGCTGCAAAGTACTTGTTATTCTGTATACCTCTGGAAGGACAAGGAAAGCGTCATCGTCCTCATCTTCCAGGAGAGAAAACTGGGCCACCAAGAAGTGCTCACCCGAGATCACACAGCCCCATCTCCGGACTCCTGTTGGGTGATCTTGCCTTCCTAGAGGCCTTAGTGGGAGTCGGAAGGAAGGTTATGGAGTCCTGGGGACAGAGCTGCACACAGGTCTGTAGGAGGCCATGGAAGCACATGGCTGCAGCCCTGACTGCTGCCTCCCAAGGGCTCTTCGGACTCCACGGCAACTCACACGTCACCAATTGGGCCTGATCTTGTTTCTTGTTGTTTTGATAAAATATTTAGTTGAGGACATTCCTTCTGTGCCCTCTGTGGATGCTTTGGGAGGGTGGGGTGGAAGAAGCAATGCTATTTGTGTTTAAAGGGCTGAATTACTTGCCACTTCCTGTACTTTTCTGCCCCCATGGTTAAATAAGGGTCCTGCCTTTTCAGGCTTTCTGGAAGCATGTGTCCTCAGGCACCTGGGGAGCCAGCAATACTGTGGCCGTGCAGCAAGGCCTGCATTGTGGTCCTCACAGACCAGCAAGTATTCCCCTGGCCACTGTGCAATGCCAGGCTCTGGCTGGTCTGTGCACGGGGAGGAGCATCAGACAGGGTCTTGGCCCTCCAGCAGCTGAGCAAGCTGCCTGCATTATGAGCCCCCACAGATGAGGCAACAATAATTAATCGTGCCAGCTTCTCTGGGAAGCAGGCCAAGAGAATACTACAGGGTAATGAGAGAGGCTATGCCAAGCGCCAGCGGCATGGAGCTGGGGGAGCTGAGCTCTCCGCAGCTCAGGTATGGGTTACCTTGGGCAAGTCACTTGATGCCTTTGAGCCTCACTGTTCCCATCTGTAAAGTGGGTTAATGACAGATTTGTCTTGCTTACTTTTTAGGGAAATTGGGAAAGCAGCTCAGTAACAAACATAAATGTGCTTTAGAAATTGTAAAGTGTCACAGGGATAGTAACCATTACATGCTTGGGAAATTCAGAGGCAGAAACTGGTTTTGTCTTTCAATTTCTCCCTCTCCCTCTTGTTCTGCCTTCCTCCCATCTTTTCCCTCCTCCCCTCCTCTCTTCCTCCCTTCCTCCCCTCCTCCCCTCCTCCCCTCCTCCCTTCCTCCCTTCCTCCCTTCCTTCCCTCCTTCTCTTCCCCCCACTTCCCCTCCTCCCCACTTCCCCACCTCCCCTCCTCTCCTCCCCATCTCCTCTTCTCTCCTCCTCCCTTCCTCCCTTCCTCCCTTCCTCCCTTCCTCCCTTTCTCCCTTTCTCCCTCCATCCCTCCATCACTCTATCCTTTTTGTTCTTCATTTTTGTAAATACCTGCCAAGTTTCTTCCCTTTGTAAATACTGTGCTAGGTGACAGGTCAGGGTTAGGGGAGAGAGCAAGGCACAAGTAAAGGTCACCTTTTAAAGAGTTTGAGGTAGTTAGGAGCCAGATGTCACCAGAACTGGGTACAAAGTAGAGGGTGCCCCCTCCCTACCCGCTGGGGCTCCTGCCTGGCAGGATTTGTCAGGAGCAGGGGCGTGGGCGGAGCCTTGAAGGAAAGGTGGGGGACGGGCTGCAAGAGAGGAAGGAGAAGGAGACTCCCACCTTCCAGAGGGAGTGCTCTGCCTGGTGGGGTGCAGGGAGGAAGGGGCGCAGGGGCACAAGGTGCTGCTGTGCTGGCTGGAATGCAGCATCCTCTACGGAGCTGACAGGGACCAATCTGACATCCCTTCAGGCTCTCCTGGGGGCTCTGACCTACAATGACAGAGTCAGCCCAGCACAGGCTGCCGCCTCTGCCTTCCCTTTCCTCACGAGTCCTCCTGTCCCAGCCCTTCCCCCGCACGGGCACGGGGCGGGTGACTGCTCTGGATGTTGAGCCGGGGGCTGAGAGGAAAGGAGGAAGCAAGCTGTCTGTGCCTCTGAGCCCAGGCCGAGGGGATGCTCCGAGCAGGGCTGTGAATTACTTAATGAATGAAGAAAGAAAGTGGAGGAAAGTCAAGTGAGGGAGTAACTGAGAGGAGTGAAGAGGAGGAAAAAGCACCAGGAGGAGGCAGGGGGGAAGAAGGCAACTTACAAGATGAGGCTGATGAAAGTTAGAATGAGAGAGAACAAGGGTCTCTTTGGAAAAATCAATACTCCTGCCAGTGTGACAGCGGAGTACACGTCATCTCGGGGAATCTGAGAGATTATATTTTATGGAGTCTCCCACTGTGTGCTGAGACCAGCAGCTGCTGGGAAGTCAGGGCTCTGCCAGCCTCACCCCTCTCACAGGCACTGCAGGGGCCGTGTGGAGCCTGCTGCTGTCCTGGGCCAGGGAGGTGACCCCTCAGGCCCTCACTCCACGGACCTTCAGGCTGCGGCTAAGGTTTGGCCCCTTGAGTTGAATAAACACATACATATTCCTCAAAGGCTTAACAGTCCCAAGTCCTGCTCCCTCAAGGCCCTTGTGATAACAGTTACTTTCACTTGGGATTAATAAATTTGACACTAATGTGTTTCCTCTCCAGGATGATTCTTCTGAATGTTAACAGAGGTCCTTTGCAGAGTGTGCCTTAGTTTTTTACTGATTTAATGCTTTATTTATTTCCTGTACAGACAACACATTCCGCTGGTTTAATATACAATGGTTCCAAAAGTGATACAATAGAAAGTCTTTTTCCCGGTTCCCCCTTCCTGGAGGAAACCAGTATTCTCAGTTTTTTGTACACCTTTCCAGAGGTATTTTATGCATATAGAAGAAATGTGTCTATACATTCTTTCCCTGTGCTTTTCTCTTTCAGTTTTGTTGAGCTATAATTGGCAGGTAGCGCTGTATGGGTTTAAGGTGCACAGCATAACGGCTTGACTTACATGTATTGGGAAATGATTACCACAATAAGTTAACATCCCTCATCTCAGATAGATGAAAAAAAAAAAAAAAAGGGAGAAATAAATGGATTTTTCCCTTGTGATGAGGACTTTTAGGGTTCACTCTCTTAGCAACTTTCCAGTGCACCGTACAGAAGCGGTCGCTACAGTCACCACGCCGCACGTTACGTTCCAGGATTCTTCCTCTCGGACAGCAGCTGAAAGTCGGTACCTTTGGCTCCCTTCCTCCAACTCCCTGTACCCCTCTCTCCCCACCTCTGGTAACCACACGTCTGATCTCTTTTTCTATGAGTTTGATTATCATTAGTATTATTTTTAGATTCCACATACAAGGGAGATCATATACAGTGTGTCCGTAAAATCATGGTGCACGTTTGGCCGGTCGACTGGTCAAAAGTGCACCATGACTTTACAGACACACTGTTGTATCTGCCTTTCTCTGTCTGACTCGTTTTGTTTAGCATAATGCCCTCAGATTTCATCCATATTGTGGCACCTTCTTTTTTATGGCTGAATAAGTAGTCCATTGTATACAGATGGTCCCAGGCCTATGCTGGTTTGGCTCGTGATTTTTTGATTTTACAGTGATGAGAAAGTGGACTTTGAATTTTGATCTTTTCCCAGACTAGCAATATGCAAGATGGTACTCTTGTGCAGGGCAGCGGCAGTGAGCTGTGTTGTCAGCATGTTGTGGATATTGTGTTCTGAGCATGTTTAAGGTAGGCTAGGCTAAGCGATGATGTTCAGTAGGTTAGGTGTAGTAAACGCATTTTCGACTTAAAAGTATTTCAACTTATGATGGGTTTATCAGGCTGTAACCCCATCCTAAGTCAAGGAGCATCTTTGTGTACCACATTTTCTTTATCCATTCATTTGTTGATGGATACTTAGGGTATTTCCATGTCTTCCCTACATTTTAAAATTTTCACACAAATGTTAGCATACTCTAAACCCTGCCCTGCCTTTATTTTTTCACTTTAGCTCTAGTTTTGTGTATATTATCATACATGAAGAGCTTTCTGGTTCCTCTTTATGGCTACATTGTATTCCACTGTGTGTCCATGTCATAATTTATTTACCCTTTATCTTATGCATGGACGTTTAGGTTATTTGCAAGCTTTGCTATTATAGACGGTGCTGAAGTAAATGCCTGGGCACATTTGTCATTTTCTCAAGTACAAGGGTATTGAGATGGCACTATTTTCTAAACCCAGAGACAGGCCTGTGGGTAAAATATTTAGGAGACAACCAGGTGTCTGCCTGTTCTCATCTCAGTGGGTTTCTCTGTAAGGCTATAGGGCTGCTTCAGGGCAGGGTAGGGGATGAGGGAAGCAGGGAGGGGCGAGGCAGGGCTGTCCTGCAGAGTGAGCCAGGGTGGGAGGGTACTGAACAGGATGTCACCAGAGCCAGATGATGGCATGCTCTTTGCCTTGGAACAGTAAGAAGCAGGTGACCCTGCTCTGCCCACTAAATGAGAAGAGAGAGCTGGTTAGGACTGTGTTTCTAAGACCTCAGTCTGCCCAGGTGAGGTGTTTCATGCCACCCCACGGGGGTTTTCTCCATTAAGAAGTCTTCCCTGCTCACCCAGACCATGTACCAATATCACTCCTTTATCCAACTGCCCTGCAGACTTAGGTCTGCTCATTGGGAGCTCGGGGAGCTCAGCTCTGGACCTGCAGAACCCAGGGCTTGAGCCCTGGTATGCCACTCAGACACTGTGGTACAGGTGATGGTGATTTAAAAATTAAAAAGTTAAAAAAATAATTTTCCCTAGCCTGACCACACAGTGGTACAGTGGATAGAGAGTTGGACTGGGCTGCTGAGGACCCAGGTTTGAAACCCTGAGTCATTGGCTTGAGCGCAGGCTCATCTGGCTTGAGCTAAGGGTCGCTGGCTTGAGCCCAAAATCACTGGCTTGAGCAAGGGGTCACTTGCTCTGCTGTAGCCCCCCCCCTCAGTCAAGGCACCTATAAGAAAGCAATCAATGAACAACTAAGGTGCCACAACAAATAATTGATGCTTCTCATCTCTCTCCCTTCCTTTCTGTCCCTCTGTGTCACTAGTGACACACACACACACACACACACACACACACACACACACACAATAATTTTCCCAGCCATAGCTGGTTGGCTCAGTGGTAGAGCATCAGCCCAGCATGTGGAAGTTCTGGGTTCGATTCCCAGTCAGAGCACACAGGAGAAGTGATCATCTACTTCTCCACCATACCTCCCCCCTTTATTTCTCTTTCTCTCTCTCCCCCCTTCCTCAGCCATGGCTCCAGTGGTTCCAGCAATTTGGCTCTGGGCGCTGAGGATGGCTCCACGGCCTTGCCTGAGGTGCTGAAATAGCTCAGTTGCCCAGCAAGGAAGCAGAAGCCCCAGATGGGCAGAAAGAGCATCGCCCTGTAGGGCGCTTGCTGGGTGGATCCCAGTCGGAGCGTGGGGGAGTCTGTCTCTCTTCCTCCCTGCCTCCCGCCTCTCATTTAATATAAATAAATAAATAGTATCCCACCTAATTACTAAGACATTAAATCTTCAAATAGACTTATTTGAAATGTAAAGAAATCCTTTGGGCTTGACCTTAGGTCAGGGATGGTTTGGGTTAGGAGGATGGCAATCTTCTCTAAACTCTCATCACAGAAGGACTACAAACGAAGTCCCTACTCACAGCACATCACACTATAGAGGCTCTGAGTCTGTCTGTCCTGCCAGCTCCTGCCCTGTTCAGGCAGAGGGTGTGAGTGGTTCCCATGGTGAATGAACCATAGAGCTGATGTAGAGTCAGAGGCTTCTAGACTCTCAGGCCAGGAAAGTAAAGAGTCTTTTCAAAGAGGGCAGGAGGTTTCTAAACACAACTCGGCGAGAAACAAATACAGCCTAGGCTGTCAAGGGATGTGATTGTGATGAGGACTAAAAAGCACAAACTGTCATATGTTGGAGTCAAGGGAATTTAGGCGACTCTAGTCTGGAAAAAGACACTAACAGGAAAGCAGAAGCAGGATGGGAGGAGGGGTTGACAGTGACCTTCACAGCTGCCTTTCTATTCCACTTTGCATTATTTTTATTAAAACCTTAAATCAGTGGTGCTAAGTAGCTCCTGATTTAGCTTCTCAATAGCAATGAGATTTAAACCCAGTGGGACATGGGCTGCTCCCGCTGGGACAGGAAGCAGTGACACTCATAAACCTGGGGGTGGGGCTTCATCATGCTGGTTAGTGGCAACTGTGACTGTGGATGGGAGTACCCAAGACAAAAGAAAGGAGGATACTTCTCCACTGTTGGGTACCATTGGTCCCAGCCACACCTGCCTTTGAAGCTGTGAGTTCCTATCACTCTGTCTCTTGTTTGCTTCAGTCCCAATAGAAAAAAAGCTTCTGAAGGCTTGTCATGTGGAATCAGGATGAGACATGGGCTGGGGAACAGGAAAGGATGGGCTCAGCACCAATAGGGGCATGTTCCAAGCAGGCAGATTTCAGCTCAGTGAAGCAATAAAGCTTCCTGGTAATCAGATGTTAATAAATCAAAGGGGATTTGTTGATTCATTCATACATTCAACAGATGTTTATTAAGCCTCTGTTCTGTGCCAGCACATGCTGGACCTGATGGTGACAGAGATAGACAGCATCCTTCTTTCAGAGGCTCCTGGCCCAGTGTTGAAGACAGTCAGACAAGCAAAACAGTAATACGTGATCTGTGCTTTGATGGCGAAGGGTGAAAGCTAGGGGACCATGTAATAGGACCACCTAGCCTGTCAAGGGTGGCTTGAGATGGCTTCCTAAAGTAGGCAGTGTTTAAGTTGAGACCTCAGAGATGAATTAGCTGGTCAAAGAGGAGGCAGGAGAGTGTCTTTGGGAGGGAGGAGAGCATGTACAAAGGCCCAGCGGTTGGCGAGAGTCTTTCTCACTTGAGGATGTGATGCAATTGAGTGAGGTTGGAGCAGCGTGACTTTGGCGAAGGGCTCCAAGCACTGGCTAAAGCAGTGCAAGTGAGGACTGGAATTACTTGGCCCCTCTGCTCGGAGATGCTGTGGTCCTGAGTACCTGCTAAAGTCTCTGAGTTCCACGTGCTTGAGTGTTGTGTGTGGGCTGCTTCCTCCAAAACCAACCAGGACCGAAAGAGTTGGTATTTGTGAGGCCCTTGCTAAGAGTCCCACTCCGTCAGCCACTTTGCAGGCATTATCTTACTTAGCCCCCCGCAACAACCTTTTATTTAAGTAGTGCTATTGGCCCTGTTTTACAGATGGAGAACCTAAGGCTTCGTGTTGTTAGGTCATTTCTTTGACTGAAGGAAACACGGCCAGCTAAGTGGAAGAAGCAGGACTTACATCCAGGTCTGTCCAACTGGAAGCCCATGAGCTTAATCAAATGCTCTGCCTTGGGGCCTCCTATTTGTAGGTCTGTCCATCCTCCTCGCATCCCCTCCTTTGGGATGCTGTCATGTGTGGCTATGAGAAAAGACCAGCTCCTGAGCTCAGAGAAGGCAAATCACATGGCAGAAGCCAGGGGACAGGTTTTTAAATCAAAGCATTACAAAATGCTTGACAAGCCTCATGTTTTGCTTTCCTCATAGGCGGTGATGATCAATTTCCCAAAGAAAAAGAAATCAATCAGTTGAACTGTGTCTTTCTGGAGAAGGTCTGGCATCTGTCAAATGGGGAAAAAAAGGACTCAGAGAAAGATTTCCTTGGGCCATGTGCTGGGGGCTGCTGACTCAGGCCGTATGTGCCAGGACCATTAACAAGTTGAAAAGCTGTTGCTCTTTGCAGGAATGCAGGATTGGCGATCTGAACAGCTCAGCTGGGAAAATCCTTTACAGAGCGAGGGAAGCCAAGGGTACCAAGAGTGTCCACAGGCAGGTCTGGGGCCCGCAGCATCCATCAAGAAGATTGACTGCAACACCAGCCTTTGATCGGGCTCAGGGATTCGGTGTGATCGTTTTACAATCACAGGAACCCCATAGGGACATTCTGACAAGTTGCAATTTTAACGGATAAACAATTATTAACAGTTAAGCCATGTTGAGGCGAGCCTTGAAAGGCAGGCTAATATCCTGGGTTGATTGGTAGAGATACAAGAGAGGTACCCAGGGGAGTCTGTGATCGGACACTGGCTTTGATGATAGATGACCCCCAGGGCTCCAGGCTGGAACAGGGAGGCCCAAACCTCAGACTAAAATCCTTCTTGTAGGGTTTTGCTGGAACAATTCTTGTTTATTAGCTGGAAAGTCACTGGAATTTTTCTAAAGAGAATTTTACTGTCCCACCATGAGGGAGAGGAAACTTGAATTCAGGTCTGTGCATTACCCTGGTGTCTTAGCTAAATTACATATTCAACCCCAACCAGACTGGTATGGACCACATCAGAGGCAGGTAGGGCTCTGGATGAAGGGGGAGGAGAGAGATTCTTTGCAGATTCAGATACTTACGCATTCAGCGTATAGTTATTGAATGCCTTCCCTGTCCCGGGTGCTGTGCTAAGACATAAGGATGAACTTACACAGGCCCAGTCTTTGCCTTCATGAGCTGATGGGAGACAGGCAATTGGCACAGAGAAGTCTATGGAGCAAACTAGATGCTGTGGAAGCAGGGGGAGGACCCAACTCACCCTGGGGGCAGTCCAGTCAGGGGAGGCTTCCTGAAAGAAGTGACATCTAAGTTAATGTAAAGGATAAGCAGAAGTAAGTGGTGAGCTGAGTTTTGGATGGGTTCCAGGCTGTATGAAGGCCCAGGGTAGGGAGGGTTGGGGCCCATTCAGATAAAGAAGAGAGGGAAGGAGGGAGGGCCAAGGCTGGAGAAGTGAGAAGGTTGGAAGAAGGAAGGTAAAGGAAGTTTTCTTCCTGCGGAAAACCCTGAGGCAAAATTTCCGTGATCTGTGAAAGTCAGGACGGCTGATACTGTATCTGGCTTAGTAAATGAATAGATGTCAGGTTGAGCCTCTCCTCTTTGATGGCCTTGCCCTGTCTGCCAACATACAAGTGAATTGCCTGCCTTCTCTTGGGGCCCATCCTGTACTCTGAACTGGCTGTGATTTCAGCACCAGAAACATTTTAGTGCCTTTGCCCACTAGCTCACCTACCTGCCCTTCCACCCACCTGACGCCCACCCACAGGCCCACTCAGGTGCTGACTGCCTTTCTCACTATTACCTTATGAAAGCTGGGGCTGCTCTTCTTGCTTAGGTAGTCCTAGCATCTAGCGCAGTATCTGACACATAGTAGGTGCTTAATAAATGTTTTTGGAGCGACTGACCGCTCAAGGGCAGGGGGATGGTATAGATTGCCTTGAAAAAAATAGCTAGGTTCAGTATTTGTCAGGCACTATTCTCAGCAGTTTAGATGTATTGATGATTTACCTTAGCAATCAACTTATGAAGTAGAGGACCCTTGTCCCCATTTTTAAGATGAGAAAACTAAGGCCCAGAGGAGTAAAGTAACTTTCCTAAGGTCATACAAATAGTCAGTGGCAAAACCAAAACTTGAATCCATACAGCCTGGCTCCCAAGCCTATTCTTGGATCTCCCACCATCCTGGCCTGTGGGCATCAGAGCGCAGTTCTCATCCCTCTGTGTACAACTTGTTAAGGGGGCACCCCAGGTTCTTAAGGGGAAAAGGAATTAAGAGCTGGCAGGAGGAGTATTCGCTGTCTAGGAGTCCCAAAGACGAGGCAAGGCCTGGCCATTTCTGCCTTTTGGACTCTGCTCCATAACCCCTGCCCAGGGAGCGCAGCACACAGCAGACTTGTGAGCGCACTCACGTGTGCATGGGTATCTGTATGAATAAGCAGAGGGTCTGTGGGGGCAGAAAGGATTTGGGCTACAGGTACACCTCCCCAAGTTCACATTGCCCCCAAAAGCACAACTGATGGTTCTCCATGAGAGAGAGGGCCTGGCAGCTAGACTGGCTTTTTTCCATGTTCTTTTTAGAAATGGAAGAGGACTCTTCCGGGTAACTTATGATTCACCAATGAGCTGAACCTGGACAGTCTCCTCCTTCCCTGCCGTCAAACCCCTCACCTCCAGTATTCCCAGTGAATAGGAGTCCTTTACAGATCTCGCTCAGGCCATTAGCTCATCCTTTGAGCTGGGAGTGAGCCTGTGGGTTGTTCGGGTGGACTGCATCAGAGACCATGACCCTGGGAAGAGGAATATTAATAACAATGGCATAAAAAAAAACAAACAACCAGTAACGGTTATAACTAACCCCTGGTTCTGTGAGCTTTGCATGAGTGAGCTTATTTATGCTTAGCAATAACTCTGTAAGTCCACAGCCTTCTTATAGATGAAGAAGCTGAGGACAAGGTAGGTTGCTCAAAGATGTGCAGCGAATAAGGGGCAGAACAGAGACCCAGGTTTTTAGATAATGCTGGACTGCCAAGGCATAAAATACAGCAAGGGTACCACCGAATTATGAATTAAGATGAGTGGCTACGGGCCAGCTCAGCAGGAAAGGTGGGGATGGTAAACCCCTGGTTACCTAATCCCAGAGTCCTGCCAGAGTCCCCAGGAGCCCTCATTAGGAAGAAGGGTAACCTGCAGGCCGCAGGCCCCAGACCGGGATAGTGCTTGTCTCTTCATGTCTTTCCGTCTTATCAGCCCTGCAGGTGAAATGCTTCTTTTAAAAAAGAAAAATTGACTATTCATGTCTTGGAGCCAGATATGACCACAGCAATTAAAAGCCAAGTGTAGATGCACTGAGAGAAAGGACCAGATGTCTTGGCTTTTCCTGGCTGTGGAGAGGACTCAGGATTGTCAATGATAAAGGATTAAATAATGCACATCTGATGAATTGTTTTAGAATTCCCCTTGGTGACTCCCTGACATAGACACGCATCCACCCACACACCCCTTTCCCCCCACCACACTCTGTTTGACCTTGGGCATGACAGAATCGCTCATGCTAAATGCGTCACTGTGGAATTGGCATGTGGGTCCACTTAGATGTAGGCCATTTTTATTTCCAAGCAGAATTAAATGGCAGCCTGATCTGAGGTTCCTGCCAAGAATGCTAATGGAGGGCCGATCAATGTGCCTTGCAGCACTGGGGGCACTGGGCTCCGGAAACTCCGGAAGCCATATGCTGTAGAACTCTGGGAGGTCATCACTCCTTTCCCTGGCTCCTAGGCCTTTTGTCCTAGCTGGGTATCAGGCTAGTGTGCCAGGGAGCATGGAAGTTGTCTTTATTTGTTTTGACCTTTTCTTGTAATTTTTATGGTTCCATTAACTAGTAAGAGCATTTGCAAACCACCAGGCAAAATATATTACCATGAGCACGCCAGGGATTTGTGGGTCATTTTGGGTGGAATGCTTAAGATTAAGGGTTGAGAGTTCACCATGAACACGGGACAGCAAACTGGGCACCTTGGTCAGGGAAGAGCCAGTGCTTTTATTTTATTTTATTTTTAGTGAGAGGAGGGGAGATAGTGAGGTAGACTCCTGCATGTGCCCTGTCTGGGATCTACCTAGCAATCCCATCTGGGACCAGTGCTCAAGTACCCAGTTATTTTTAGTGCCCAGGGCCACGCTTGAACCAACTGAACCACTGGCTGTGAGAGGGGGAGATTGAAGGGGAGAAGCAGTTGGTCACTTCTCCTGTGTGCCTTGACCAGGAATCGAACCCAGGACATCCATATGCTGGCCAATGCTCTATCCACTCAGCCACTATTCAGGGCTGGGCCATTGTTTTCTCAGTGGTTTTCAGAGGAGACCCTAAGTCTGCCCTGGCCCCTTTGCTCAAATCCAAGATCCACATACTGGGTCCTGGGCTACTAATGCAGGCTCAGCCCCTGTCTCAGGACTGATGCTCTTGCCTGGCATCTGTAGCTCAGGACATATTTGTACCCATGCCAAGCCCTGTGTCTGCACTTGTGGAATGGATTCTTTTCAAACTTAGCTTAAATCAGTGAGGTACTGACTTAGCAACCAATGCATGAAGGAGGGCACCATTGTCCCCCACTTTAAAGATGCTGCGGCAGAGTCCTAGACTCCTAGAGCTAAAAGGAACATTTGGATTATGTTCTTCAACCCCTTCATTTCACACACAGAGAAACAGAGACCTAGAAGAGGTGACAAGCCAGTGACAGATCTGGCACTGGAACTCATCACCACCTGTGGTTGTGGAACACGTGGCTAAGAGAAGGCCTTGTTAGTGTCACACAGACATGGGTTCAGTTCTTGTCTTGGCCACTGAATCAGTCAGGAGCCCAACAAGAAACAGAAGGCCTGTTAACTGAGGAGAATTTAATAAAATATTAATTAGGGCATGGGAGGGATAAAGGAAACCAATAAGAGATGGTACAGCATTTGGGGATGGCACCCAAGGAGAGCTACTCTATGTCTGGGCCGGAAGGACCAGTCCCCCAACTCAGCCCTCACCCTTGAGTGGATGGGAAGAGGACCACCACCACCACCAACCCATGGCCCAGCCTCCAATCTGCTGGTATTTGCCATTGGCCAAGCCCATCCAAAAGCCAGAGGGCAAGGAAGCCTGTTAGTGCAGTCCATGGAGATCCACCTCTCTGGGCACAGACAAGGGTGAAGAAGAAGGGTGGGGAATGTCCTGGAGGAGCAAATGGAGAAAATTCAGCACATATATTCTTAAGGCAGGGGTCCCCAAACTACGGCCCGCAGGCCACATGCGGCCCCCTGAGGCCATTTATCCGGCCCCGTCGCACTTCCGGAAGGGGCACCTCTTTCATTGGTGGTCAGTGAGAGGAGCACAGGATGCATCCGCACCCATACTTCCCATTGAAATACTGGTCAGTTTGTTGATTTAAATTCACTTGTTCTTTATTTTAAATATTGTGTTTGTTCCCGTTTTGTTTTTTTACTTTAAAATAAGATATGTGCAGTGTGCATAGGGATTTGTTCATAGTTGGTTTTTTTTTTTTTGTTGTTGTTGTTTTTTTAACAGGGACAGAGAGAGAGTCAGAGAGAGGGATAGATAGGGACAGACAGACAGGAACGGAGAGAGGTAAGAAGCATCAATCATTAGTTTTTCGTTGCCGTTGCGACACCTTAGCTGTTCATTGATTGCTTTCTCACATGTGCCTTGACCGTGGGCCTTTAGCAGACTGAGCAACCCCTTGCTGGAGCCAGCGACCTTGGGTCCAAGCTGACGAGCTTTTGCTCAAGCCAGATGGGCCCGCGCTCAAGCTGGCGAGCTCGGGGTCTCAAACCTGGGTCTTCCACATCCCAGTCCGACGCTCTATCCACTGTGTCACCGCCTGGTCAAGCCATATTTTTTTTTATCATCTGGCCCTCTAACGGTCTGAGGGATGGTGAACTGGCCCCCTGTGTAAAAAGTTTGGGGACTCCTGTCTTAAGGGGTAAAAATTGGTTCTTAGTCTGTTTATACATAAAGCACCAAATATACACATAGTACATACACAGATATATAGTGTATCCATGGTAGTAGAATTTCATGGGAGGGAGTGATTAAGAAAAAAAAATGTTTAAAGTATCTCCTGGTTGGGGTGGGGGGACAGTTGTGAAAATGAGGCCGAGAAAGGCAGATATCGCAGCCTCTCAGCCACTGTGAGAATTTGCAGCTATTTAGCCCTTTCTGTGGTTTAGACTTCTCACTGTAAGTGAAGCAGTAATCATCCCTGCCTCACGCATGCAGTGGGGCAATGGGTACACAGCGCAGAGCAAAGAGCAAGGGCATACATAGCATTTGCTCTCTCTCGCTCATACACGTTTTACTGGTGTCTCAGGCAAGACCATCAGCTGTAACGGAAGCGGTCATTAAATCACATTTGTTACCCCCAGCTCCTGGGGGAAAGAGAGGACTGAAATAAAACGCCAAGTGAGCATGTGTGGCTGCCGAAGGCTATACCGCCCGGCTTGACAGCCCCTGTCCCTTCAGGTGGACTGCTTTAGAAAGGAGGCCAGCATCATCGGGGGTTTCCTAAGCACCTTTAGAACTTCTGATCATAACAGGTGGTGGGTAAATGGTAAACAGATAGAAGGGGGGAATGAATCTTAAAAGTCCCACAGTCCTATCTTTCATCAAACCAAGAAGCCTCTAGAACAGGAGGGCCCCTCCGTCCATAAAGCATCAGGCAGTAAATATTTTAGGCTTTGCTGACCAGCAGTCTCTGCGGCAACAACTCCGCTCTATCCTTGCAGTGCAAAATCAGCCGTGCGCATTATGTAAATAAATGGGCTTGGCTGTGCTCCCACAAAACTTATTTATAGAAATAGGCAACGGGTGGGATTTGGCCTGAGAGTCATGGTTTACCTGCTGACCCCTGCCATCCAGTGTTTGTAGGACCTCTGCACTCTGAGTGTTCCCAGCGATGGGTTGCTCCCTACCTATAGAATCCGCCCTTTGAACTGCTGGACCCATTCAGGTGTGAGAAAGTCTTGCCTTGGATTAGACTGAAATCTTCCCCTTTGTCATGTACATCTCTGGGTCCCTAGTCTGTGTGGAACAGGGGCTTCCACTTGGCTTTAGCAGCCTTTCAGTCTGTCAGCTGACTGTGACCTGTCCCCCCACCCAGTACTTCCTTCTCCAGGCTACACAGCATCCCCCAAGTCCCAGTCTTTCCATGACCCTCACAGGTCATGTGTCCACACCCTCTGCAGCCTGATTCTTCTCATCTAGCTTGTTAAAGCATAGGCACGCAGAAGGGTCACCAATAGACTCACGTGGAGTATCTGTAAGAGATCAGGGATGCTAAAGATTCTGATTTCTCCTCCAGGAGCTCATAGTCTAGTTGGAGAGATGAACGCTAAAGGGAGAAGTGGCGGGAGACCAAGTGTGTTATGGACCCCCCAAAGGGGCAGTCCCCAGAAAGTACCATGGGATTCAGAGGAAGAAGAGGTTCATATGGGTTTGGCCAGCCAGGGGGAACTTCATGTGGATTGAGGGGTTCTGGTGGAATAAGATTTCATTTTCTGTAAATGTGCAAAATAGAGTGGCTGAGCCCTCTTAGCTTTTTGGTGGCAATGGGTGACGCAGGTGACCTAAGCTGGGGAGCCCAGTGGAAGCATTTCAAGCTTCCAGCAGCTATAAGGTGACATGGTGGAGTGAGAACAGCTCTAGAAGCATCAGGGGTGTCAACAGTAGAAGGAGCTGAGAGAGAAAGGAAACCCCCTGCCCAGAGTTATATGTCAGGTGGTGCAGAACCTGAATTCACACTCAGTCTCCTGGCTCCTAATCCAACGCCATTTCCGAAGGCATGGAGGGCAGAAACTAGGAGTCCCTGTGATGTCAAGAGCAGAGGTTTATTATGCTATAGAAAGGGGATGGGGTTTTGGGGATGGGAAGTGAGACTAGAGCAATGGTGGCAATCCAGGCATTTCCTGGAGCTGTGGGTGAGATGGCAGTGCACAGTGATTCTCAGCTAAGTGGGACTTCAGACCTCATCTAGTTTAACCTTGATTTATAGTGAAGTCACAGGGCCCAGAGAGGAGAGGGAGTTGCTTGATATCGTCGAGCTCGGTGCTGCTAGATACAAACCCAGGTCTCTTCACACCATAGCAGAGTGCATTCTGCTGCGCCCACCCTGACATCCCTCGAGCTCCCAGTCACCCTGATGCCACAGACCAGAAGCAGCCTGAGCCAAGGGGTGGGCGGAGTCCAGAGATTAGCGGCTTCCCTGTAACTGAGCTCTGAGGCTGAGCTCAGGAAAGACAGCCACACCCTCCTCGTGTGTGTTTTGGTGTTCTCTCCTGGGGCAGGTGGTTCTCTCTCCCTGACCCACAGGTAATGAGCACCTACTATGTACCAGGAAGTGTGAGGGCCCAAAAGAACCAAGTACAGTGGAAAGCAGCCTCTGTCCCCCAGGTGCTGGAGATCTGCAAAGGGGGGGGGTGGGTGCTCACACAGCTAACCCTGTCGGGGTATCCTGGGGTAGCCTATGATACGTTGAGGTCACATGTGTGAAAGCGGCAAGGCCTGGCACATAGTAGGCACCCTGAAATGGTAGTGCCGAGGAAGCTGAGATGAGTGAAGTGGTACCAGCTGTCGGCTGTCTTAGACATCAAGTCCAGACCCCATAGCTAGAGCACGTGTCAGGGTGGGGAGAAGAGCAGGGCATGCTTACTGCGCACTTTCTGTGTGCCAGGCACTGGGCTGAGCACTTCACATGTATTATTTCATGAAATCTTTGCAACTGCCCATGAGGTGGGTACAGTCATGCATCACTTAACGACAGGGATACGTTCAGAGAAATGCTTCATTGGCAATTTCATTGTTGTGTGAACATCACAGAGTGCACTTACACACACCTGGGTGGTACAGCCTGCTCCGGTCCTGGGCTGGATGGCATAGCCCACTGCTCCGGGCATGTTACTATACGGAAGACTGCAGACAGTTGTAACACAATGGCATTTATATATCGAAGCATACCTAAACATAGAAAAGGCATAGTAAACATACAGTACAAAAGATTAAAAATGGTACACGTGTACAGGGCGCTTACTCTGAGTGGCGCTTGCGGGACTGGCAGGTGCGCCGGGTGGCAGCGGGTGAGTGGGCAGTGACCGAAGGCCCAGACCCTCACTGTGCACTGCTGCAGACTTCACCAACACTGTGCACTTAGCTACACTAAATTTATAAGAAATATTTTTCTTTCTTCAATAATAAATTGACCTTAGCTTACTGTCATGTTTTTACTTTATAAACATTAAAAAATGTTTAAACATTTAAACTCTTTTGTCATAACAGCTTAAAACACAAACACTGTATAACTGTACAGCATATTTTATTTCATTATATCTTTATAAGAGTTTTTTCGACTTAAAATTCTTTTTTTTTTTTTTTTTTACTTTTAAGCTTTTTTGTTAAAGACTAAGACACAGATGCATATATTAGCCTAGGCCTGCATGGGATCAGGTTCATGGGGACCACTGTCCTCCACCTCCACATCTTGTCCCATGGGACGGTCTGCAGGGCAGTGACATGCATGGAGCTGTCACCTGTGAGAGCAGTGCCTTCTCTGGAAGACGTCTTGAGGACCTGCCTCCGACCCTTTCTGAAGTGTACCTCTTCAGAAACATGTCCGTGGTGCTTTGCTTAGTTTGTTTGCTTGGTTATTTTTTTGTCATAGATTTGCATAAACAGAGAATGTGCCAGGAACATTTCTCTCTGTTAATGAAAATCTTTTGGTGGTGGGGACCATGTTTTCAAACTCGTAAAGAAGCTTGTTGAAGTTGGTAAAAGCTTCTGCAGAACCCTTCTGTGTATATAACCATTGTATATGCAGCCTGTCCTTGACCAAAACGCTATTATATGATGTATGACTACTATTATCCTCATTCTACCAATAAAGAAACTGAGAATGGAAGGTTAAATACTTGTTTATTGTCCTGTTATTGTAACTGTGACTTGCATCATCACATTATCTACTGCCCTGGCCTCTCCACCAGCAATGGAGGTGCGGCTGCCTGCCAGCACATTGTTCCCAACCAGTGGTCTGTCAGCAGGTCCTTAAAGCCCACCTCATGTGTCCAGGACCTTGAAGAAAGGTGAGAGTGAGAGAGATGGCCTTTGTGAAGGTTAAAAGAGGCTCAAATATCACAAGGACCCTCCCCTGGGTCTGAGGACACCCTACAGACAATAACAGCAAGACTCACACAGTACTGACTATATATACCCCAGGCATCGCTCTGGGTCCTTTGTCAACACACTTAATTCTCACACACAGCCTGAGGTCCATCCTCTCACTGTCCCGCATTGACCAGATGGGGACTGATCTGGAGATGGTAGTACATGATTGGCCCCAGGCCTAGAGCTACTAAGGGGCGTCGCGGGGTCCAGACTGGCTTTCTGGTTGTGGTTGTGCTCTCACCATGGTGCTGGCCTGCTTCTCGTTCCAAATGCCTCTGGCACCTGGGTGTTAGGAGCAGGGCCGGGCGGGACAGTGGACTGGGGGAAGCTAAGAGAGCAGTGGGACCGGGACAGGGCCCAGCCCTTGGTCACATAGCCTGTCAGAGCCAGCCTCTTGTTCTGTCCCCAGCAGCAGAAGGCTGTGAAGGAGGGGAAAGGGTGACTCGAAAAAATGTACCCATTCTGATTTATAAGAGCCAGAGAAGAGGGAGGTCAGGGTGGCAGCACCCTCCCTCAGCCCCTGCTAAGAGGTCAGCTGGCGCAGTTGGAGTGCCGGGGTCAGAAACAATGTTCTAGGGGCAGTTGCTGCATAAACCCCGGTCCCGCATAGAGGGGCTGTCCCTGTTGGATAACACTGGAGTCCTGGGTGGTTGTCAGCTACCCTAGCCCAGGAAGGAGCACGGGTCTCACCTCCCTTCATCTCTCCTCAGGAGACCTTCCCTGCACACTCCCGTCCCAGGCCCTCCCCAAACCCACAGTGTAGGTATGCAAACACAGTGTAGGTACACAAACCCACAGTGTAGGTACACAAACACACACTGTGGGTACGCAAACACACACTGTAGGTACGCAAACACACAGTGTAGGTACCCAAACACACAGTGTAGGTACACAAACACACAGTGTAGGTACACAGACACACTGCAGGTACGCAAACACAGTGTAGGTACACAAACACACACTGTGGGTACGCAAACACACTGTAGGTATCCAAACACACAGTGTTGGTACACAAACCCACAGTGTAGGTACACAAACACACTGTAGGTACGCAAACACAGTGTAGATACACAAAC
Organism: Rhynchonycteris naso; assembly: GCA_037038555.1. Classification (NCBI taxonomy): domain Eukaryota; kingdom Metazoa; phylum Chordata; class Mammalia; order Chiroptera; family Emballonuridae; genus Rhynchonycteris; species Rhynchonycteris naso. Next base: position 51,181,411 of record CM072999.1, read on the forward strand.
ACACACTGTGGGTATGCAAACACACTGGGTATGCAAACACACTGTAGGTACACAAACACACAGTGTAGGTATGCAAACACACTGTAGGTACGCAAACACAGTGTAGGTACGCAAACACACAGCGTAGGAACACAAACATACAGTGTAGGTACGCAAACACACAGCATAGGTATACAAACACACACTGTAGCTACACAAACACACAGTGGCCCAAATGTGAAATATGGTCATCTGAACCTTGGGTATTTGCTATCAATATTTCAGCCTCAAACAACACTGTCCAAACACCAATGAAATATGAATGGATTGAGGTTGTGACAAGCAAATAGCCTGGACATAATACCAAGGTGATGAAGAGGGGAGGGGAATAATGAGGTCTAGAGAGACCACAGGGGCAGCAACCGCATCCCAGGAGTCAGGCCAAGGGTTTGTGGGACTGCTACTCTCTGTGTACAGTCACAGGGAGTTGGTGTGCTGTATAGAGGCCCAGCTGGGGAGGGATCGGGGAGAGGCAGTGTGGAGCCTGTTTGGTGTCCCTGAATGCCCTTCCCTTCCGGCTATGGAGAGGGTGCAGGAGGCAGGTCTGCGGTCAGGTCTCTAGAAAGACGAGGGTTGGCAGGGTGGTCTTTATCCTCCCCTCACCCTTCCCTTTTGCTGTTTGGAACCCCCTGCCCAGCCTCACCCTGTAGGGCGCTCCTCTGGCCCCTCTCTCCAGCTTCCTCCTCCTGGGGGTAAATCCCAGCACCCCTATATTGTTCCCTCTGGACTGGCTCCCCTAGCCTCTGAGCCTTCTGGGCAGGGGAGGACATCCTGCCTGGGTGACATGTGAAGACCTCATGTTTTTGGGCACCTCACACCTCCCTCTCCCTTCAGAGGCCTCTGTCTCCAGGAGCCTCATCTCCAAGCTCCTCCCTCCTTGGCCAAGAGGTCACATATTGTCCATGAGGTCCGGGACACTCTGACCTTGGTGTCTCTGTGTATAAAATGAAGGGGTTGGACATAATTTTTTCTGAAACTTGGCAGGTGCACAGGTCACTATTTATCCTTTCTACCCCTGACAGAACCCCCAGGGATCAAGGAGTTGCTCTCTGAGGTCAGAAAGCAGGTGGAGGTGTCATAAGCTAATCTGACAGGCTGCTGGGAGGGGTCCACTGAAAGGCAGTTGGGCCCAGCGGTAGAGCATGCTGGGACCTCAGCCTGTGGGGGGCAAAGAGGGGAGTGAGATGGAGGGAAGAGGGAGCAGCTGATGCCAGAGTTGGGAGCTGGCCAGGCCCCGCCAGGGAATGAGGATGGACACCTGGTGTCCAGCATAGCCTGGGAACATTGACCCATTTGAGCTTGTTTGGCAAGTCTGGAGGGAGCACAGGAGGCCAGGGCAGCAGGGATGACCACCTGGGGTCTTGTTAGCAGCTGGGTGAGCAGCTCCCCGTGGTTCTAAGAGGAGCTGGTCACTGGGGTTCAGCCCTATTCCCCAGAAAGTAAGTGGGTTAGCTGGTAAGTTCCTAAGCTCCAAGTGAGGGGCTGTGGAAGTCTTCAGCACAAATCAGAACTCTCCCCAAAAGCCACTTGTGCAAATGAGGACTCGGGTGGCAGACCTGTCCCCAGACACACCACATCCCAGGCTTGCAGCGGACAGGCTGACTGCAGACTCACAGTGGGACATCTGAAATGGCTCTTCTGGGTCTGCCTTGCCCAGGGGCCTGGGCAAAGCTAAGGCAACAGTTTCAGGGTCAGCAGGCGTGTTTGGGAAGGGCCAGAGGACCCCACACCAACCATAAAATGAGCTTTGTTGTCTGACCTCTTGGTGGGCCAAGCAGTGCACGTTGAAATGAGGTGGATGTTTGGAGGTGAGGGGCAGCCTTCACCATTGGGACCACCTGCTGGCCCAGGCCAGTGCCGGGCAGAAAGAAGGGTTCTAGCTGCTTGTCAGGAGAATGGGCTTCATCTAGCTCCCTCCTAAGAAATCAGCAGGGTTGATAGTAGCTGCTGACTTCCCAAGCTTACAAAATTGGCAGGGGTAGTAGCAATGGGGGTTTTCTGTAAGCCTTCGCTGATGGATTAGAGGGTGGGGCGGATCTCTCAGGAGCAAAGATGACCTTGAGAAAATGTGGATGTCAGAGAAAGACAGCCAGAATCTCCCTTCCTTAAACAACTGCCAATGAGCCTTCTCAGCGCTGGAACAGTTGATGGAAACTCTGCTGCTGTTGCCTCCCAACCCAGGAGGCTGCAATCTTTGACTGCATGATAAGAATTGCCAGGCACTGTCTAATTACAATTATCATCATCATGAATGTCTTTCTTAATTACTTTCTTATAATTAGCTATGGCGTTTTCCTCGGCATTTGTGTACTTTGTAGATTTGCTGACATTTGAGAGCCCCAAAATAGGGACATTTGGGGAGGAGGGCAGAAAGATGGGGGAAATGGGAGAGGAACCTGTTCTTTTCAGGCAACCTGATAAATTTCAGGGCCTTTGCAGGAAGAAATTGAGAAAAGCAAATGATGGACATGAGAGGTCATTTCCTGAGCAGAGGGGGAAAGAGCTAGGGTGTGTGTGGATTTAGGGGTTGGGCTTTGCAGAGGGTCTCCATGAGTTAAGCCTTGGAGGAAATATTCTTGAAAAGCCACCAAAACTGTCATTTTTCAGGCTTGGGTTTCATTTTAGGAAACAAGGCTTGGATGAAGCACACTCTTGTGGGATGCATTTCAGTTAATTAAGTAACTGAGGTCTGGGATAGCTTGATTTTTCTCCAAGGCCAGTGATGCATTCTGCACATCCCTGGGCCTCAGGGAGTCATTATAAAGTTGTTTATGCTCCTTGACCAGATGGTTGGTTCTCATTGTCTGTTCCTGTTCTTCCTCCCTCCCTCCCGGCCCCCTGTAGCCCTGTGTACGGAGGAGTGTGTACACGGCCGCTGTGTTTCCCCGGACACCTGCCACTGTGAGCCTGGCTGGGGAGGGCCCGACTGCTCCAGCGGTGAGTCTGGGATCTTTGGGGGTTGTGTGGTCCCCTGGCTCTAGCTCAGCAGGGCCCATGCTGAGTACGTGCTGAATCCTTTGTGTTGGGCTATGGCTGCCTAGGTGATCATGGACATCTGAGAAGAGGCATACCTGCACTCTGCTACATGATGGTACTTGTGGGAAGGGCTTGAAGGGAATGGGGGTAATGGTTTGTGGAGGTCTGGAGGGACATTGTGTTTTGTGAGTCTACTCAAAGGCATGGACTACTAACCGCACAGGAATTCCTAAAAGATGTGTTCTGACCCTGTTTTGTGGGACAGCCACATCAAATGAGAGGAATTCATAGACTCTCACTCCCAAAATTATTCAGAACATTGAATGTTTAGATACCCTGCCATGAGCTTTCCAACATCTGCTTGAAACCCCTCGTTGACAAGGAGCTGACTGCCTCCTATGGAAGCACATTCTGACTACTGGAAAGTTTTCCCTTCCCTTGAGTGGAAATCTATCTCTAGCTTCTATTCCTTGGTTCTCACTCTTGATAAAGCCAGGCAGCCATGACCCTCCTTGCCATGTCTGGAATTTCTTCCAAGGAGCTCAGTGGACAAGGCCACAGACTGTGTATGGAAAGGTGGTCATCTCACAGCAATTGATAATAGCCACTGAGGCCACAGAGAAGAAATGAGAGTCCCTTTCCATGGATCAACCCTTCAAATATTAGAAGACAGTGATCACTTCCCTCCCCCAAGTTTTGATTCTTCAAGCTCCCTTGTTTTGCGTATGACACGGCCTGAACTGCCTTCCCCATCTGCTTTTTCTCCATTGGCTGTGGCCTTTATTCATTTTAGACTATTATTCCTAGATCTGACCGCACAACTGCAGTTTTGGATGGAAAAATAATAATAAAGATAGGTACTATTTATTGAATTTTATTCTGCATTAGGCACTTGATCCTCTCACTTAGTCTTCACAACAACTCTGTGGTGTTGGGATTGCTATAAGTCTTCTTTTACAGATGAGAAAGGTGAAGCACAGGAAAGTTAAGAAACCTTCAACAGGCACACAGCTAGCACATGGCAAAACTGGGACTATCAATCAAGCAAACACCTAGGTCCTAAACCAAAACACTTAATTATGGTATTATGCTTTCCTTCCTCCTGGATTGAAATTGATTAGAAAATGTAGGTGCTCAAGGGAAGGAAGGCTCTGCTTGGAAGATGTGGCCCTGACATGTTGTTGTGGAGACAGAGGAATGAGCCACGGCACAGAAATTGTGACCAGGTTTGCTCCAAGCATCTGAGACTGTTAGCCATTGGGTTGTTGACCGCCTGTCTGCCTACGTGTGCTCTGCAGTGCCTCAGAGTCCTTGTGGGACCCATGTCCATGGGGATAGTGTTCCAGTCGGTGCAGTGTGTATCTCTGGAGATTTCTGAATGGAATCTCTCTACAGACATCTCTATACACATGACACCCTTGCAGGGAAACTTTGATTTTTGTTTAAGTGAAGCGTCGTTCTTATTATTTTCTGATTCTAAGATTATATCTCTTCATGTTAAAAAGAGAATTGAGACTGCTCCAAAAGTATAGACAAAATGGTTAAACTCACACACCCAGGGATAATCTCTTCTGGCATTGAGGTACTTGCCCCTCCCCTACAATTTCTTTGTACATTTGCACTTAGAGCTAGATCTGCATACAACCTGTATTACTTAGATCAAATGTGCTATTCTGTGACTTGCTTTTTTAAATCAGCTTTATGTCAGGTACCCATCTCCTTGTCAGTTAACGTGAATCTCCCTTCAAATTTTTAATGGCCTTATGGAATTTCATTCTAAGGATTACCAAAGGTATTTAACCACTCTCTTGTTAATGAGCATTTAGGCTGTGCCTGATTTTTCACTTTTTGAGGCCCACTATCCTTTATCCAAGATCCTTGGGGCCTGTTGGTTTCAGATTTTATATTTTCTCAGAGTTTAGAAAGGTATATGATGACTATATCATAGATGACACATACTCCCAGTGGGGGCTGGGGTGAAATATAATAATACTTTTGAAGTGACATATAACTGATCACATCTAGTGACTAAAAGCACAAATCAGTTCCATGAAGATTTTGTCACTAAGTGAATTTAGGTACCAACCTTAAAAAAATTTTCTTTTGGATTTTCATTTAGACTTTTTTTTGGTTGTAGACATGTGGCTAAGGGACTGTGGCCCTGCATAAAAATACTGCAATGATTCTTCTTGTGCATAAATTCCTGGAAGCGGCAGGGAGGGTGATAAAGATCCATCATCCTGCTGCCTGCCCCTGCCCTGCCCTTTCTGGCTGCCAAGGGATTTATGACTTTGATAGTTGTGAAGGGGACGAGTCCAGTACTGGGGTGGGGGTGGGGGACTTTTCATTCCCTTATGGACTTATAACCCCACAGCCTAATTTCTTTAAGGCCTGGACTATTTTCTTTCTGCTCCATAAAGGAGGTGAGATGATGCTGATTTGCCTGGGAGGGGGACACACATCAGCTACTGTGGATAATTCTGAGATGTTAGACAGACCAATATGAGCAAATGGAGTGGCTGCATGCTTGGTCATAAACCTCCATCCGATGTAATAATGAAGAGGAAAAGGATGAAATGTCAGTCTACCCTGAATAAAGACGACAGAGTGACTCTTATTAAATTGCACTAATCTCACAAGTGGAGATAAAAAGAAAAAAAGTTTTCCTATATTGAATATCTAGCTTTTTAAAGTAATTAGGAATATTAAAGCACTGACAATGATTGAGATAGAAGCATTATTCATAACTTTTATTTCCGCACTGGGCAGTGATCCAGTATATTTCATTTATGAGGTTTCAGTTGTAAGGACGTGAGCCAATTCCTAAATTAAATATGCCCTGTTAACTTTTATAAATGTTACCGAAGAATCAACTTAGAAATTTAAGCCTTCGGTGTATTATTTAATTACTGCATTTCTTGGGTCCTACTTCTCTGCCTCGCATCCCATGGTGCGTTGAAGTTCGGGTTCTGGGATATAGAAAAATGTTTCAGGTTTGGTCTCAGCCCCTCCCTGCGGAAGGGCTGGGTTAGACATGACAGAAAGGCCCCACCCCTCTGCCCCACCGTCTCTCGCGCACGTTCTTAGATTCCACTAAACTGGTTTTATCTGCATACACAGACACTGTGAAGGACTGTAAAAGCTCAGTGCACAGTCTCGCTATCTGTAGAAACTTTGTCCCCCACCTCCCCAACGCTGGGCATGACGCAGGACTGCAGAGCTGGCCTGAGTAACGAAGGCAATGGGAACCGAGCTGGGACACCACCAAGAGTAGTAGCGTCTGCCAAGTCAAATGTGTTCTGATCGTGAATGGTGTGTGGGACCCCTGGCTGACTTGGCTGTCAGTTCTCTATGCAGATTAAAATGAAACATTCCGCAGCTCAGACATATGCCTACACTCCTAAATTAGCCTGAGATGGATGCTTTTTAAACTGAGGTATGGGTTTGCTAGGGATTTTACTCTATGTGTGGTAAAATATATGTAACATAAAACTTAATCATTTTAACTATTTTTAAGTGTACAGTTCTGTGGTGTTTAGTTCAGTTACATTGTTGTGCAACCATTAGTACCATCCATTTCCAAAACCATTTCATCTTCTCCAACTGAAACTTCATGCCCATTAAATACTAACTTCCCATTTACCCTGCGCAAAGCTGCAAGCAATCACCAAAAAAAAAAAAAGAACCATACAGTATTTCTTGCTTTATGACTGGCTTATTTCACTTAGCATAATATCTTCAAGGTTTATCTATGTTGTAGTATGTGTCAGAACCTCCTTGCTTTTTAAGGCTGAATAATATTCCCTGTACATATATACTACATTTTGTTTATCCATTCATCTGTCAATGAACATTTGGGTTTTTTTCTACCTTTTGGCTATTGTGAATCATGCTTAAATGAACATGGGTGTACAAATAGTTCTTTGAGTTCCTACTTTGCCTTTTTTAAATTTTTATTTATTTTTTAATTCAGTGAGAAGAGGGGAGGCAGAGACAGATTCCTGCATGTGCCTCAGCTGGGATCTACCTGGCAAGCCCACTAGGAGGTGATGTTCTGCCCATCTGTAGGAGCGTTGTTGCTCAGCAACCGAGTGCTTCTTAGCACCTGAGGCGAGGCCATGGAGCCATCCTTAGTGCCCAGGCCAACTTGCTCCACTTGAGCCATGGCTGCAGGAGGGGAAAAGAGAGAGAGAGAAGTGAGAGGGAGAGGGGTGGAGAAGCAGATGGTCGCTTCTCCTCTGTGCCCTGACCGGGAATCGAACCTGGGACATACACACGTCAGGCTGATGCTCTACCACTGAACCAACCAGCCAGGGTTTCCCTTCTTTTGAACATAGACCCAGAGTGGATTGCTGGATTATATAGTAATTCTATGTTTATTTTTTGAAGAATCACCTTACCATTTTCTACAGTGGGTACACCATTTGACATTCCCACCAACAATGTACAGGGTTCTAATTTCTCCACATCTGTCAATGCTTGTTATTATTATTATTATTTTTAATTTTTATGATTGCCCATCCTAATGATTGAGAAGCGGTATCTCACCGCGGTGTTGATTTGCATTTCCCTAGTGATTAGTAATGTTGAGTATCTCCTCATGTGCTTTATTGGCCATTTGTGTGTCTTCTTTGTGGAAATGTCACTTCAAGTTATCTGCCCGTTTTTAAAAACTGGGTTGTTTTCTTGTTGTTGATGAGTTATATGTGTCCTTAAACCTTATCATATATATGATTGAAAATATTTCTTCCCATTGCGTGGATTGCCTTTTCACTCTGTTAATAGTATCCTCTGATGCACAAAGGTTTTTAATTTTGATAAATTCCAGTTTATCTAGTTTTTCTTTTCCTGACTGTGTTTTTGGTGTCCTATCCAAGAAATTACTGCCAAATCCAATGTCATGAAGCTTTCCCCCTGTGTTTTTGTCTAAAAATTTTATTGTACAAGCATATACACTTAGGCCTTTGATTCATTTCTAGTTAATTTTTACATATGGTATAAGGAAGGAGTTCAACTTTAGGGTTTTTTTTTACGTGTGGATATCCAATTTTCCCAGCACCATTTGTTGAAAAGACTCTTGCTAATGATTCTTGAAGTTATAGCATTTACATTTTTCACCGTGTAATGGTACATTAGTTACCTGACAAGTAATTTAAGTATTGTTTCTTCTATTAAAAACATACAGATTTATTATAAAACCGAATGCAGAATTGGCATTTCTTTTTTTTTTTAATGTGGTAATTTGAGCCTTTGGTGGACCTTTTGCTGCTAGGCCATTAGGCATCCTGGAGGCAGGGTTACGTTAGAGGTGAAGCTTAAGAAGCAGTGGGAAAGGCAGAAAGACCACGACCAGAATCAGATGTCCCAGAGCTGGCGACTGTTTGCAAGGATGGTTTTGAGAGGCATCAGGGCTGAAGCCCTTTCCCCACTGCATTTTTGGAGTCTCTGCCTTTCCTCCAGCACACAGGCAGTCTGCAGTACCCCCACTGACTATGCCTCGGCTCTTTGGCTCAAGGTTGGCATAAGGGCTCTGGCCCAGCCCACACTACTCATCTTGGGTGTTCCAGGACCCCTGCACTTTCCCACGGTGCTCGGTGCTGACCTATAAGAGCTGAGTGTCATATGACCCACACGTCACTGGCTTGGGCATTCTGGTTTCCTGCAACTCTCTTTACATATATAAAAACCTGTCTCCACATATTCCTGGAATGGAGTGCTATGAAGTCTGTTCTTAAATCCCAAAATCAAATTTCTGGTCACTGAGATCCCATTATATAACCTGAAAACATGAAATCAAGAGCTGGTAGGGACCTCAGAAATTGTCTGGTCTACTTCCATTTTGCAGATGGGCAAACTGAGATCCACAAAAGGAAACTGCTTGCCCAAAGTTACCGAGGGAGGTAGCAGCAGAGCTATAATTTAATCCTGGGTCTCCTGACTCCCATGCCTTCGTCTCCCACCAGCCACTCTTGGAGTTCAAGGCTATAGTTGTCTTTGAGGCAGATGAGTCTCATTGTACCAAAGCAAACAGGCCAAGCTGTTCTACAGACTTTTGTGCAGATGACCTAAAGGTTCCAGACCCTCCTGGTTCCTTCTCTGCATAGGCCTGGAGGAGAGTCATGACTGCAGGTCAGGCCAGGGCACTGGGAATGGGGATTTCCAGAGGGGTTAACCCTGCCACTTGCTTGGCTTGAAAAGTACATCAGGGAAGAGTCCCCTCTCAGGGGCCCTTGGACACACTTCTCATTGATGACCATGAAAACAGCACAGTCTGGCAGCACAGGATGTGGGGACAAAGCAGAGGTATGGGCCGGTGTTCCTGCCTCTGTCCTGTAGCGGCTGAGGGAGCCAGAAAGGAGGTGAGCTGGGCCAGAGAGGGAAATAAGTGGGCCCTGCCACACCAGTCTGTGGGAAAGGGTCACCACCAAAGCTTTGGGGATCTTTCCCAGTGGAGGAGTAAGGAGCCCCGGCATGAGTAGTGGGAGAGAAGAAGGGAGGAGATCAGAAAGAAGCATGAGGAGGGCCATGGGGTCTGAAAAGGGAGGTGAACGGGGATTTCTGCTCCCACCATGCACAGATGCTTGGAGTGTTGTGTATTATCTCCATTACACAAGCAAAGAAATCAAAGCACAGGGAAGTAGAGTAACATCTGATATCTACCCAGCTGTAAGTGGCAGAGCTGGGATTAGAACCCAGAACTTACGTCCTTCCCACAGTTTCATGGTGCCTCTGAAGGGATGGAAGTCCTGTGTCATAACATACAAGAAAGCTAGTTTTCGGTCATACCTCTACCTGGGTGATCCTAGCTAAGCTCCCCCTTCTCTGTGAGCCTCGGTTTTCTCATCTGTAAAATGGTGGGAAGGCTGAGTGGCTGTTCCAGCGCTGTTTCTGGAAAGTCAAAGTCCAGCATTGTGGTCACCTTCCCACTGACCTCTGGGAGGGCAGTCTCCCACCCTCCACACCCCCTTCCCCATCATGCACAGCCCTCCTGTGATTCTCTTCATCCTGGGACTTGGAAAAGGAGTAGGGAAGGGGAACAGCCATGGCGGGGGCAGCCTGATGACTCACATCCTTGCCTCCCCCACGTGGGGGCTCCTGGTGAGCTCCGGGTTGCTTCGTCTGGGAGGGGGTATGCAGAGGGGCATTTTGCCAACAGGGAGGCTGCAGCTCTCTTGGGTTCTTTTTTCACTACACTGAGCCACTGTCAAGGTTAAAGCGATTTCAGTTGAATCACCACAAAGCAATTGTACTCCCTGGTCCTTGGTTCCTTGCATGCTGCTCTGCCCAGCCTGCGGCCCTCACAGAGCTTCCTGGGCTACCTTCTGCCAGCATCTGCTGTGCCCATGGGCCTCCCCGAGACGGCGGGCTCCCTGTCAGCACCGCACGCTGAGCGCAGTCACCATGACGGAGACAGAAGGGAGCTGTGGATGCTTGTTCAAGGTCTGTGCGTAAGCGGATCTGCTATTCACCTCAGAATTCTAATTTTGAACAAAAGAAAATTCAATAGCTGGGTTCACGGGCCCTGTTGGCTCAATGTTCTCTGTCCCTTGAGTTCCATTTAATGAACATTTATTGAGTACTTCTCAGATGCCGACACTGCCAGGGGTCCAGGGCTGAAGGGGGGAGATTAGGGATGAGGCAGGCATAGCCCCATCCTCAGGGAATTTAAGCAGAAGCAAGAACCACCAGTACAGAGAGGAGGGAGGAGGAAGAGTCTAGGGGGAGAGGAGGCTCTGGCTTTTATGGGAGGGGGCACCTGCATGGCTCAGGAAAGCTATCATGGGAGGGTGGTGGAAGGAGGAAATCAGATGTGCACTGGGGTCTCATTTTAGATAAAGAAACTGAAGCACAGAGAGGTTAAGCGAAGGCCTGAGATCCCACAGCTCGTGAGTGTCAGAGGTGGATTTGTCTGACTCTCCACAGCTCACAGAGGAAGGGGGATTAGAAAAGCGAGAGCCAAGTCAGTCGTGAGGAGCAGGTGACATGAGGAACAGGTGATGGCAGCTGAAAGAGACCTCTTCCCAGCCCAGCCTGAGCCCTGGGGGGCTGGCCTGTGGGGGAAGCACAGTAGGAGAACAGACCTGCGGGCCTCTGTCTGTCTCTCCACCCTTGGCCACCACCTCTCCCAGCCCCTGCCTCCCTCTTTTGGGGACACCCCAGCCTTGGCTAGCCTCCGGAGGCCATGAAGAGGATTGTGTCCTTTCTTCCAGACTTTATCTCTTCCAAAGGTGCCTCCCTAGAGAAATGGGAAATGAAAGGGAGCAGCCATGGGGTACCCTGCCCTCACAGGGGCCCAGACCATTGTGTGGGTATTGATGAGGCTGAGCTGGAGACCCCAGAACCTAGGACTGAAGGCAGCTGGTCCCCCCCATCTCTACTCCTGGACTGAGTCATACTCATGTGTGATGCTTGACAGGAAAGGAGGGGAGCCCTGGCTGGATAGCTTAGTTGCTTAGAGCATCATCCCAAAGCACAGAGGTTGCTGGTTAGACCCCCGGTCAGGACACATACAGGAACAGCTAGTATTCCTGTCTCTCTCTCCCCTCTCCCCATCTCCTGCTCTCCTCCTCTTCCCCTCTCCCCTTCTTCCCCTTTCCTTCTCCCATCCCCCACCCTTTTTCTCTTGCTAAAATCAACAAGTAAAAATTTTAAGAAAGAAAAAGGAGGGGAGACCTTGTGAGAACCCCCTTCCCAGATCCAAGGAACCAAGGAAGGCCATGGGGAGAAGGAGACATGGGACTACTCTTTCTCAGGCCCCTTGAGAGAAGGCAGCCCCCTAAGCTTTCACTCCCCGCTTCTCCACCCCTCTGCCTCACAGACCAGGAGAGATACTGGGACCTGTCCTGCCTGAAAGGCCCTGGCATGTGTAGCCTAGCCTGAATGTCTTTTCTTTTCTTTTTTCTTAACCTGAGAAAGCCAGAAATTGGATAGCCTGCAGTCTACATGAGCTGTGTGTTCAAGGGGGCTGTTGTAGGGGAGGGGATTCTGTCCAACTCAGCTCTGGCCATCTGCTCCCTGAAAGCAAAATTAATAAGTAAATGACGCACAGGGAGTCCCAAGAACTGGGCAGAGGAAGGAGAGTGGGAGAACCACCTAGAATATGACAAAAGCAGAACAGAGGGGCAGGAGCCAAGTTGGCGTCATCGTCATCGTGTGGGGCTGGCAGCTGGTGCTGACATTTCTCCCCTGCCCCACTCAGGCATGAAAAGGGCTTTGCAAACCCACCTCCACCCCCACCCCTGCACATCTGCACTACTTGTAGGCACGTGGGCTGGGTCTTCATGGGCAATATAGCTCCCCCGAGAAAGGAATCACTCATTGCTCCCACCTGCCTCCAGCAGCCTGGGGGCAGCCTAGAACCCTGCAGGGAAGGGTGGAGGAAGCTGCTGATGGCAGGTCCCACTCTCTGAGACCTGCCCCATCTTAAAGGACTTGCAGTTCCGCCTCAGTCAGCCCAGTCCGGCTGCCCTACTGCCTGTGAAGTCAGGACTACCGCCCATTTTACAGGTGAGGAGGATGAGGTCCAGGGACGGGCAGTCATTCACTCAGCTGCTCCGGGGTATGTGCTCCTTCCACTGAGACATATTTCTACCCAAACATGGGGCTGTGGAGGGGGAAAGTCTGGGCTTTCCTTAGTCTAAGTCAGCTTAGGCTTCTCTCCTAACTCATAGCACTTCACTCCAGCACTTACTATACAGGCAATCCCTTCAACATTCGTTATTATTCCTTATTATTTTCCCCATCTTTTCAGTGAGAAGACTGAGGCTCAGGGAGGTGAAGTCCCTGGCCCAAGGGCACACTGCTAGTGAGAAGGAGGATCAGGATTGGAGCCCAGGTAGTCTGTCTCTGGAGACCACACTTGCAATGCTGCTTAATGCTCCTTTATAGGGCTCTCTGCCTTGCCTCTCTGGCCACTCCCACACTGGCGGGTAGATAGGTAGCTAAAATGGAAACTACATTATCTCTCTTTCTGCTCCCCTTTACCTGCGAGGAAGTGCCCTGGCTCCTTGACCAGGCCTTCGGGACCATCTGAATCTGGTGCCTGCCTAGTTTTCAGCCTCATCTGCTTCACCCCACCCCTACTCCTCTTCCCCCTCCCAACCTTCTTTTATTCATTGACCCATTGTCTTTTGCCTTCAAAGCCCAGCTCAGCTGTCATGTCTGTTCTGATGGCTTCCTGATTCCCTCAGACCTTGACTGTATACCCATGACCAGTGTGGTCCACGGCACCCTGGGTGATTATCCAGGTTTGCCTGCATGCTTGCTACTTTCTTGGCCCCTGGCCACTGAGACCATCTCTATGGCAGGACCCAGGTCTCACTTGCCTCTGTCACCCGGCACTCAACACAGTGCCAAGTCGGACCCAATGGATTAGTTCTCCCCTTTTCTCATGTTTTTGTTCATTCAGATGATGTTCAGGTGGTGGTGCTGGGATGAGGGAAGAGTGTGGGGCTCTGGCTAGATGCTTGGGAGAATTTAAAGCCATATCTCTTGATTTTCCAAATTTTCTTACCAGTCAGTGTTGCCTAGGCATGTGCTCCCAAGGATCGCAATGTGAGGCCAGGAGTCAGGTTGGTCCTTCAGAGAAAGGCAGAGATCACATCGGGCTGATAAAATAGGAGATTCTAAGAAGGCAATAAAACTAGAGCTAAAAAAGTGAGGCTTGAAGCTTCAGTTATCAGGTGTGGAAAGAGAGGGCATTCCAGGTAGACTGACTCACATAAACACAGGTACTAAATGGTGAGCAGGTTCGTGGGGCGGAGGCCCAGGGTGCCTGGAGAGGAGGAGAGGGAGCCAGGCTGCACTGGTAGGCAGGCAGGTGGTACGATGCTCTTACATTAATAGCTCGAGGAGCTTGGACTTGATTCCAGGGGCCTTGGGGAACCCCTGAAGGCTCCTCTGGCATCATCTAAGCCTGCATTGTTTCCTTATAGGGCAACTTCCTGTTTCTTCTCCCAAGTAACCAGTGACCAGCTCTAGGCCTCAGTATAGGAACAGGGGATGTTGTAGGCTCTGATTTACCCCTCCAGTCCTGGCTAGTCCCTCCAGGCTAGCTGGACTGTGCGCTTCTTTGCCTGCCTGGACATGACTAAAGAACATATGGCAGGTAATTTTGGTGCTATGTAGGAAGCAGATTGGATGAGTGGATGTAGGAAGCAGACTGGATGAGGGAGACAGCTGTGATTAAGAGTTGGTGAATAGATCTGGGCAGGGAGTGACCCACAGACGCTGGGCTGGACGTGTCCTGACACCTTTCTGCCTCCTTGGCCAGACCAGAGGAGGCAGGCCTGATGGCTAGTGGGATGTCCGTGCAGAGCACCTGGAACTGGAGCTATTGGTCCCAAGATCTCTGACCCCCATCCTGCCTCTCAGGGGCAGCCCTGCTGTCCACCTCCAGTTCCCAGACACTACTAGGGCCCAAAGTCAGGCAGCAGCTGCCCAACAATGCTGCAGCACCAGAGGCAGCCCAGAGCTGGGGAATCTGTCACCTTCTAATAAGGAAAGCCCATTCTGGCGGGCTGGGTAATAGGCCTCAAATTGAATAATTAATAAAGTTATAAAAATATGTCTACTATATGGCCAGAATAATTCAGTTCAATTAGAGGCAATTATTTCTTACGGTTATGCCACTCGGTATTTTTTATGAATAGCTCTAGCAACAAGACAGGATTTCTAGATTCGGCTGCCTGTGTGAGAGGTTCTATTGAGACCAGTCTTCCCTAGGGCTTCTTCCAGATGTGAAACATTCATCCATCTGTCTCACCATATATTAATTTTTCCATTTGTCCATTCATCTGTCTATTCCTCCATCCCTCCATCATCTGTCCATCTATGCACACATCCATTTGTTCATCCATCCATTCATTCAGTAGACATTTCTTGAGCCCCTTCCATGTGCCAATAAGCTAGGTTCTGGGATGGAGAGATGGGTTAGGTTCTGCTTCTGCTTCTAGGACCTCTAAGCCAAGGCAAGTGAACCTTTGAGTCATGCAAGCTCTCATGTCTGTTCCTCTTCAGAGGTCCTTTTTCTGTGTCTTCCAAGAATATACATGTCAATATTTGGACTTATCCCTGGCCTTGAGCCAGGTAGTAGGCTCCTTTGTAAGATGGTTCAGCTTGTTCACCTACATTTGAGAGTTTAGGAATCTGCTGCCTTTAAAACACCCACTGTTCTGGGTTTCAACTTTTTATCAGGAGGAGATCAGGGTTGTGGGATCCAGTTCTGCCCTGGCCCCTGCCTTCAGTGTGACCTGGACAAGACATTGATTTTTTCTTGGCCTATCTGTATATGAAGAATTGTTTGCTGCTATGAGCTCACAGGGATGTCAAGAGGCTTGGGACGCCTGTTAGAGAACTAAGTTTGTTTCCTGGGACACTAGACATAAGTTGAATCCACTTGTACTTTGTAGACACCCTGCAAGAAACCCTTCCATAAAGCCAATGCTCTTTTAGCAGTGAAGGTTTCTGCCTTCTGATTTCTCTGGATATTGAAACTTTTATCATAAGGCAGAAAGACCATGACTCTTTTAAGTCTCCATAGAGCCCTTGCTCTGTGCTAGACGAATCTGATGGACTTATCTAGTGATTTATATTATGGTTGCCAGACATTTATTAGGCCTGTTATGTTCGGGGCTCTGGAAATGCAGGTAGACCTACGTCCTGACTCAGAGTCCACCTCTCTGACATGGGTCCCCATTTGCCTCATGGTGAGCCAGGATGTCAGAACTAGCAAAACAAAGTGAAAAGGGGAGCCACAGACTGGGAAAAACATATTTGCAACACATATAATCCACAAAGGATTAATATCTACAATATATATATTTTTAAATCTTACAAATCAATAAGGTCAGTCCAATTCAAACATTGGCAAAGAATATGCACATGCACTTCACAGAAAAAAGATATCTTGGGGCAATAAGCATATGAAAAGATGCTCACCTCACTGATAATCAAGGAAATGCAAATTAAAACTAAGAGATACTGCCATGTCATACCCATCAAATTGGAAAAGACTAGTTTCTGATAATTCCAAGTGTTAGTAAGAACGCAGGCAAACGGGCACTCCGTGTGCTGCTGGAGAGAGAGTGAATTGTCAGTACCATTTTAGGGAGCAGTCTGGTCATTTTAAATAAAGCTGAATACCAACCTCATCATACCATCTTTCTCAAACATTTCTTTCTACCACAACTGAGATTAAAAAATGTATTATATATTGTGTTCCAGCACATACATATTCACACACTGATATTTTTAAATCTCTTCTATTGAATTTTTAAAAACGACTGTTGTGACCCTTTATATTGGTTTCATGATTCTCTTCTGGGTTACAACCTTAAGTTTGAAAACCTCTGCTCGGGAGAGCCTCTTGGACATATGCAAACAATGCATTGTTGTTTGTGATGGTGAAAAGCTGTAAGTAGCTTAGAGGTCCCTCAGAGGGCAATGGGTAAATGACAAATATTCATATGACGGAATCTCCACTGCACTTTAAAGGAATGGACTAGCGTCATAGCTGTCTAGTTTGGGTGAATCACAAAGATATAATAACGTTGAGTGAAAAAACAAATTGCAGAGGGTTTACATACACATCATACAACATCGTGTATATAAAGTTTATGGGTACATTTGGATGTAGTAAAAGTATAAAACAGACATGGGACTGCTAAAGTCAGGATTAGGGAGGGAAGGAGGAAGAAGGCACAGAGGGGGAGGAATACACAAGGAGTTGCAGCTGTGTGATGTTTTATTCTAAAATAAAAACAGGGCCTGAGCAGGCGGTGGCACAGTGGATAGAGTGTTGGACTGGGATGCGGAAGACCCAGGTTCGAGACCCCGAGGTTGCCAGCTTGAGCGCGGGCCCATCTGGTTTGAGCGAAAGCTCATCAGCTTGGACCCAAAGTTGCTGGCTCCAGCAAGGGGTTGCTCGGTCTGTTGAAGGCCCGCGGTCAAGGCACATGTGAGAAAGCAATCAATGAACAACTAAGGTGTCACAACGAAAAACTGATGATTGATGCTTCTCATCTCTCTCCATTCCTGTCTGTCCCTATGTATCCTTCTCTCTGTCTCTGAAAAAAAAAAACAAACAAAACAAAGCAGATAGCAAAAATGGGGAATATTAAGATCTGTTTGATGAATATACTATGTTTTCATTTTCTCTAAACTTGGCAATATGCTTGAAATAGTCCATATGCAAAAGAAAAGGCCTTTGTTGTCTCTTTCTCCACCTCCAGCATGTAAGCTCATGTGAAGGAAAAAAACTATTAGCCTCTGCTAAACTTAGGTGTTCATGCCATTCAGTTGGGTTCAACAAATGTTTACTGAGTGTCTCCTGTGGGTCTGACAACGCCAGGTGTGAGGTATGGAAGTCAGGAAGGTGGGGAGGATGTTACAAGCGAGCATTTGGATCTCAGCAACGGCACAGGCTGCACACCCATCTCTGCAGGTCCTCGTGCATGCCAAAACAAGGGGCCTGTGTCTCCCTGGGGAACCAGGGAAGTCTCCCTGGAGGAGGTGAGGGCTGAAATGGGCCTTGAAGAATGGACAGGAATTGATTAGTTAGAAACTCTGGAAAGGAGAGGAACCTCAAGCTGCAGAAAGCTCCCGGTCGGTTGTCATGGGAAAGAAAAAGTGATAGGGCAGGGCAGCTCAGGTCCCTGAACCAGAACTCTGCTGCTCAGATGGGGAAGTGCCCCCTGGCGGCAGTGCCCAGCAGAGGACAGACAGATGGCATGGAGAGGTGGCTCTGATCCTCAGTGGGGCTTAGGAGAGCTGGATTCCCAGAGGCTGTAGATCAGAGACACCCTGGTCACTGCAGAACGGCACATCCTACTCTCTGAGGGATGTCCTGCTTCAGCACCCACCCTCGGATGACGGCCCCAACAGGGAAGAGCAGACAAAGTTATACTCAGATTCCAAACTTCAAGTTTATTTGAACAGCTCCTAATAAATACCTCATACCGGAGGCCTTGCTATCCATCTCAGGGTGGACTGCACAGGAGGTGTCTGTCTTAGATTGCTCAGGAACATGGCCACATGTCTTGCCAGGAGGCGAACCCCTAAATCATCCTGACTTGCTCTCCTTCTAGTAAATCCAAATAGTTTAAAATAACTCCCTCCGACCTTGAAGCTGGTGCCAACTTTGTGCCATCCATCAGCCCTAACCGATTTCTTATTAAGGCTCTGCTGTTCCCTTGGAAAAGTCACCACCTTAAATCAAAGGGCCGATAGGTCAAGGGAAAGATAGAGGAGCTGGAGACAGCAAGTCAGGAAGATGAGGTTCTAGTCCTACTGCTGGGGCGTGGTGAGCGAGCTTCCCAGGTCTGCAGCTGGCCAGGGCTGCCTAAGGACATACTTCTAACTCTGCATGCCAGGGAGGAGCTCAGAGGTGAGCCCCTTCCTCCAGTTTCCCAAAGCCAGCAGGAAGAAGGCTCAAGGAAAGTGCACTCTTCTCACTGACTGCATTTACCCTTCATTTATTCTCTCCTCTATAAGTACACTTCATTTATTTAACCCATTTGTGTGGGATGTCTACTGTGAGCCTGTTCTAGGTGCTGGGGAAATAGCAGTAAACAAGACCGAGTGCACGGAGCTTTTCTTCTAGTGAGGGAGACGATTACCAAGCACAGAAATAACCATGGTAATTTCAGGTGTTGGCATGAAGACAATAAAGCAGGATGGTGAGTGAGGCAGGGTGGTCGGCAAGGTTCTCCCTGAGCAGGGGACATTTGAGCCAAGACTTGCATGATAAGGAAAAGCAAAGACCAGAGAGTTGGTATGTTAGTAAATCTTATTAATACTTGGTCTATTTTTGATTCAGAAGTTTTATGCACGGAGGATGATTGCTAAGCCAGACTCTGTTGAGGATTTATAAGTGGATAGGCAAGTTCATGCTCACACAGTGCCTTCAGTCCAGTAGCTGTGATCACCCAATGTCCCTAGGAACTATAGGGCAGAGTGCTTTGTGTGGGGCCCTAACATTGCACTGAAAGCTCAAAGAAGGTTCAGGTCCCTTCCAGCTGGGATGAGCAGAGGGCAGAGCACCACAGGGACTCTTCTGGCAGGACGTGGGCTCTGCAAACAGCCCTGGGACTGGATAGTGCTCATTTACTCCCTCCGGTGCAGGTCCTCAGTGCGCATGTATGTCCTATTAATTCCTGAGTCAGCCAAGGCAGGGAGGGACTTGGAGTTGGAATCAGCTTTCTTCTAATAACTGGCAGTAGGATGAGTGATGTAGATCGTTTTATCCATGCTGTTGCTGCTGTCAAAGAAAATTACTTAGGTGTCCCCTTGTTTCTGCATTGCGTGTCTCTCGGCGCCAGCTCACAGCCCTGAGCAGGACCAAGAGCCCCGTGGGGTCCAGACCATGGGCAATGACAGGTCTCCCATACAGCTCAGGGTTTCTCTGGAAGAGAGCACAAACCACATAGGCAGGTCTGCTGTTAAAATGAGCAAGTCTCTTTCTTAAGTCAGTACAACTTGTTTAGCACATAAAGACAAGCAGGATAGACTTCTCTGTGTTTGGTCTCAGCACGCAACATCATTGGTCACAGCTAGAGGGTTTAGAGGACAACCAAGAAATCCAGTGACTTCCCTTCCATGTAGCTGGGAAGCTGACTGGCTGATGTCTTCAAAGGCCAGCGCTGATCTCACTGTGGAACTTGGGAGAGCGGGTGCAGGCTGGCACCAGGAGACAGGCAGTAGGGCAACCCTTTTCCTTAAAGGATGTAGAGTATAGTAGAGGGAGACGGGTGAGTCAATCAGCACGAAAGTGTTGTGGTGCTACCTTATACCTGTGTATAGGATAAGAGGAAAGGGTGGGAGGGAGGTGGAAATTCCTTAAGGTAGACCTGTGGTGGGGTTTTTATTACCCCCTGTCTATGCCCATGCAGTACTTGACATACAATTGAACAAGCAATGTTAGACACTGTGGCCACTAAATTATACCATGATGCCACAGCTGAAATGAGTGATGGCCATCTTTTCCTAGTTCTTAGTGGGTGGGGAGATCAAGCCAATGTATAGTTTTTTCCTCAATTCTATGTTTGTTTGTTTGCTTTTAAAATCTTCCTATAACCTCTGGTTTCTACAGCTGCTTGACTGCACAAAAATCTAAGGACAAGGATGGAATATTATTAAGCACCTACAACGTGGTGGGTTCTGGGCTGGGCCCACACAGACATTTGTCTCATTTAATCTTCCCAAGAGCCTTGCAACTCATTCTCATTCTACAGATGAGGGAACTGAGAAGCAGAGTTGTGAGGGAGAGGCAGACTGACTTAGAAGACTAGGTCTCCGTAAAATAATATTTGCCTTAGCCCAGAATTATCTAGTTAGCTAAAAGACATCCCCACACTGGAGCCAGGCTCTGGTCACGTAACGGGTTACATACCTCTGAACCGAAGATTGTTGAATACCACTTTTGCTCAGTGGTAATCTCCTTCCTAATGCTGAGCGTTCTTCCTTTCCTGTCAAAGTGGATGTCATTGTCACATCAGACATCCATGTCCCAGCCAGAACAGGTTTGGGCAGTTGAGGTTTGGTCACGAATAAATCACAGTGCAGCAGGTAACAGCCAGGGCAGCTGTGCCTTTCAGGTTTCCTGAGTCCAGTTCTCTGACTGCTCACTGCAAGCTCTGATTGAAGGGACAGCCAAGCCAGACACAGTACCCACAGCCCCAGGCTCCAAGAACATTTGCCAAAGCTGGAATTCCCACACTCTTATCACCTGTGGGGGTAACATTGGGGTTGCTCCTCCAATGAGCTGTCCCTGGTCTCAGAGCCCAGACAGATGATCTTGATTCTAGTCTTCCCTGAACGTCCTCCCCAGACCACTGGGGCCATTTCCCCTGGGTTGGAAAAAAGAGAGAGGGACCTAGGCACTCTTCCTAATTATAGAAATTCTCTTAAAACAGGGGTCAGCAAATAATGACACCTGGGCCAAGTCTGTTCCACAGACCACTTTTGTAAATAAAGTTTTATTGGAACACAATCATGCTCATTTGTTTCTGGATGTGTGCGATTACTTTCTCACTACATCGCTAGAGCTGAGTAGTTGTGACCAGACTGTCTGGCCCACAGAATAAAAAAAATATTTAGTGTCTGGCCCTTTACAGAAAATCTTTGTTGGTTTCTCTGTTAGACCATCAGAATTTTTGCCCCAGTGTGTTAACCCCATGAAAAGTAGTAAGTGCCTTAAAGACAGGATCACCAAACTTTTTCATTACCTGGATAACAGTATGACAATAATAATGGTAGCAGTGGCAGGGCTGAGCTTAATGCTTACCCTGTGCAGGTTCAGAGTCCGGGCTAAGGAAGCTCACTGGCTTCACCATTATCCCACCTGTGGGAACTTGGACAAGTTACATGACTTCTCTGTGCCTCAATTTCTTCTTTTAAAATGTTAGTTACTTTGGGGGCTTGTTGTGTGGGTTGAATAAGGAATTACATGTAGAGTGCTTAGACATACCTCAACAAAGGCTTCCATAAATGCTGGTTTGCTTATGTAATCTGGCAAATTCCTTATCCTTGTCACTGCTAGGACCCTGCCTATCCAAAGCTTTGCTGTCTAAATTCAGAAACAGAAAGTTTTAGATTACTCATTCACTAGACAACTTCCTTCCTGAATTCAACTAGACTTGAATGATGGGGGACACTTGCATACATGTGATCTTTAAGTTGGTGTCATTATCATTCTCAAATTATAGACGCAGAAGCTGATGTTAAGACAGGACATGGGGCCATGGGAAGGCAGCACTTGATCCAGGCTGTCTGACCCTAGAACACTCAGTAGCCAAGCACCTGCCATTCCCTGGTGACTCTCAGCCACCTGAGTCCCTGGTAGACCTTCATCGTAGGTAACCTTCCTTGATGAGTGAATTCATGAGTGAAAGACACTTAAGAACAGAGATGATTTGTTCTTGCATTGTCATGGCAGAAGAGCTTGTGCAACTGGCTGCCCAGTCTCTCTCATGACTAGCACTCCTATTGCAGGATGACAGCAGCAACTAGCCACACAGCAGCAACTAGCCGCCTCGAATTTGCAGTCCATGATCGTGGCCTGATAGGAAGGGCTCTGACAATGAGCCACTGAAGACAAGGGTGAAGTGGACAGAACACTGAATTTAAAATTAGGACGTTTGGTTTGACTCCCAGCCGTGCCACTAACATTCTGTGTGACTTTTGGAAGTCACTATCCCTCTCTGGGCCTCAACTTCCTCATTTTTCAAATGAGGGTAGTAGATTTCACTAGATCAAGTGGTTCTTAATGGGGAGAGATGGGTTGCCTTTCAGGGGACATTTCACAATATCTCGAGGCAATTTTGTCACAGTTGGGGAAGGTGACTGGTATCTAGCGGGTAAAAGTCAGGAATGCTACTAAATGTCCTATGACATACAGGACAGCCCCACAATAAAATAATGATCACACCACAAGTGTTGCTATTGCCACTGTAGAGAAACCCTGCAATCTAAAAATCTACCAGGGCCCATCCAGGCCTAAAAGTCCACCCTTCACTCGTTCATCAAAGACGTATTTATGTGGCGCCTGTTCAGTGCCAGGCAGTGAACAGGAGACAGTCCCTACCCTGTCAGGACCCACAGATAATATGAATAATGATAACAAGAGTTTATATTGGCTGAGTGCAAACTGTAGACTGAGTTCTTTACATAAACTGTCACTCTTGATCCTCCAAGACACCTACTCCCATTTTACAGATGAAGAAACTGAGGCTGACCGAAATAAAGCAGCTTGCCTGAGGCCACACAGTTAGTAAGGGGTGGCATTGGTATCTTTACCATACAGACCCTCTGCTGCCCTAGAACAATGGGAAGGAGAACAGGTGGCTGCCAGCACAGGTCTGAAAGACAGGCAGCCCGGAATGTTTGGGCCCTCTGGGCTCTTTATCATGCAAAACGTTTAGCAAACTGGCAAAGGGCCTCATGACTATAAACCAGCCGGTAATGACCTGACAGGCAAAGGGGGCCGGAGGAGTGTTAGGGCCACGGAGACATTAATCTGTTTGCAGCTATACTGCTGCTGGAAAGACATTCGTTATGCAGTTATGGGTGCCATAAAAGGCCGTTTGATATAGCAGCGCTCCTTGTGGCGTCAGCAGGAGCCTCAGTGAGTGGCAAAGGAGCCCCTTGGGGCTCAGTTGTGACAGGCCCTGTTGGCCAGAGGCAAATGCTTCCACCTGCCACTGGTAGGCTGCTGTGGAGGTGACAGGAAAGAGTGCGGGGTTGCCTAGGAGAGCTGGATTCTGGCAGCCGCAAGGCCTCTGAGCCTCAGTTTCTTCATCTGTAAAATGGAGAGGTTAATGTTTGTCTCACAGGACTGTTCTGTGGCCCAAATGTGGTGACATGTGACAATGGACATGACATATTTTACAGAGCTAAGCATCATTATTACTGGTGCTGGTCACAGGCATCATAGCAGCTGCACCAGCAATATACGTGGCTGCATCTCTGAGCTTTAATCAAACACGAGACCAGGGTGTAGCTTTATAGATCCACCTGGTCACCTTCCCCACTATATAATAGCTTCCATTCATCATGCGCTTAGTATTGCCGAGCACTGGTCTAAGCACTTTGTCTGTATTAACTCATTTAATGCTCACATCAAATCTATGAGCTATGGATGGCTATTATTCCCACTTTACAGAGGAGGACAGCTGAAGCTCAGAGGTACCAAGGTCACCTAGCTGGCTACAGACAAGCTGGCTCCACCTCATACCCAAAGGACAACTAGAGTCAGTTGCAGGGTGGCAGGCAGATGGCACCTCTACTTCCTGGGGGCTTCCACTACCCCCTGGTTGCTGGGACCACAGGGCATCATCTCCCCTCATCCTCCCATTAGGGAAATGGCAATGCACTGGTTTGTTTCTGTAGGGTTTGATTTTTCTTGGGAAGTGGGATAACTCTGAGTTTTAGTTCACGGCAGGGTTGGCTGACCCAGGGCATTGCCTTCAAGAGGCAGGGCTCAGCCCTCCCCTCTGGCTGGCATCCAGAGGAGACATCCCAGCCTCCCTAGGGCCTGAAAAGGAGACGACAAGGCCTCACTTTGTAGGGACCTACAGGTCTGGGCAGTTTCTGTAATTGGAGCTGGGTGTGAGGACAGTGCATCTGGCTTGTCTTGGGCAGCGACACATAGGGGACAAAGGTCTCCGCTTGGAAGCAGAGTAGCAGAATGGGGCCTTACTCCAGACCAATAGAGGGCTGGAGACCACAGAGGGCACTTGGTGCTCAGTTACGATGTGGTCAGCCAGGGTTTACCCAACATGCTAGTTTTTTTTTTTTTTAATTGTTGAAATGGTCTTATAAAAAATTTAAATTCCTGTAGATTCCTTCTGGGCCTACAAGAATACTACAGAAACATTACCCCGATGAATTTCATCACCTCTTAGGGCAGTGATGGGCAATCTTTTGAGCTTGGTGTGTCAAAATTCGCCAAAAAACCAAGTATAACTTGGGTGGTGTGTCACTTCGAGAAAAATGGCCTAACCAGAAGTTCCAGAACTAGACACTCTGTGCCGGAGTTCTGTTGTTTTGGCCTACAGACCTCCTGCACAAAATGTCTACACTACAGCAAATGTTTTATCCTCAGCTACTGCACCTGGCCGTGCAGGAGCCGAGGATGAAACGTCCTTCTTGGCATGCAGTCCCATACTTCTCTGGTATGTGGCTGCGTGTCATCAAAAATGACTACACATGTCAGGGCTGACACACGTGTCATAGGTTTGCCATCATGGTCCTCGGGTGAGGAGGCCTGGAGAAGGGCAGGAGGATCAGTGACTAGGGAGATGGTCTGGCAGGCTCAGGTGTTGGTGCTGGGTCCCTACGATCCATGTTCTCCTGGCCCCAAGTCGTTGGCATCTCTCTGTGTCCTTTCTCTTCCCTTGCTTCTGGTCTTGGGGCCATAGGCTCTGTGCACCTCTCTCGTTCCTGTGCTGTCAGAAACCCTAATATACAATTTCCCTCTGGTGAACACTGTTTTCCTAGGGTTTGGGATGCTCTTAGGCAAAGGCCAGACCCCAGGGAGCTGTCCAGTGCCTTCCCTTCAAGTCCACTGTCCTTTTGGGTCCCTGTTTAGAACCGGCTGGAAGGGGAGATGGCAAAATGATTTTGTCCACCCCTGAATCCTGTTGTGGGGTGTCTCTTTGTAAAATGCGAGGGCAGGCAGCTCACCCCAACCCGGAGGCAAGTCCTGAGCCCTGGGACCCAGTCCCTCTGCAGCGGGCCGTCTGGGTGGAGGCTTCCTGTGTTCCGTGGGAGAAGGTGAGGGGAGCCCGAGTCGCTCCTCACCTCACTGCACACCCCTCAGCTACCCTCAGCAGTGAAAAGTCAGGGGAAATCTTACTGTTTGCCAAGTGCAAAAGACAAGAAAATCAATGGAAGGAAAAAAAATCTCATTTTCAAGCTTCTAAGCAGGTATTACAATCAATAATGCAAAGAGCAGCGGGAGGCCATTAAGCCACACTTGGCAGGGTCCTCTGGGCCCAGCCCTGGAAATGTTTGCTGAGAAACAAACTTTGAGGGTGGCTCACTGCCAACCCCCTGCCCCAGGGCAGCCTCTAGGGAAGCCAGTCTGAGACTCCCAAGCAAACACTTGGGATTGGATTAACCAACTCATCCTCTGATCCCAGTGTGGACCCCAGCATGGACCCCAGCATGGTGGGCCCTGGGATCCAGCCGCACAGAACCAAATGTGACCAGAATAGGAAGGGCGCATCTAGGCTGCCACAGAGGACACTGGCCATTTCCCCTTTGTTTTTCTTTTCAATCCTGTTGAGAAACTCAAGTTTTACTCAGAATAAATAGACTCATAGTTTATTTTCCATAATTTCCTACCTTACTTGGTATACTGCAGTTTCATTTTTAAACCCTATTTACAATAATTGCCAAAATATGTTGGGTACATTGGTGGCATGTTGAGGTGAGCTCTGATGGTGGGCACGTCTGGCCGTCTCCTACCTCACGTGTGGCCACGTTTGCTTCTCTTGCCCACATCAGCTTCAAAACCTGCAGATCTGCATGGACACAGGGGCCATGGTAGTCAGGGCTGGTGGGTGGCCCAGGGGTAGGGGCCTTAGGAGACCTGGCACCTCCTCTGGAGGCTCCTGGGTTGCTATGGGAGCTTGAGGCCCTGAGTCCCAAAGCTCCCGGCTGGAGGAGGAGTCTACACCCTATCTAAAAGACAGCTAAGTAATAGCACTTAAGAAAACATGCCATTTCACAAACCTATATGCTCTCAAGACTTGGTCCTCATTCATTGATTGTTCTGGAATGCGGTTGCATTCAGTATTGTTTGGCAAAAGTGGCTACTTTGGTGGGGTTGGCATTGCTTTATACAGAGTTTTATTCTCTTGCAGTGGTGCTTCATCAAAGAGGTTGGCATGCTGGTGGGTTCTGAACACGAACTTTGGAGTCAGGTGTGCAGGGTTCCAATAATCTCAACTGCAGTGTTGAGTTTCTGTGCAATCTCGGGCCTGTTACTTTTCTGAACTTGTTTCCTCAAGAAAAAGAAAAAATGAAGACAGTCACACCAATGATATGGTTCACATAGGAAATGAATGCTCCCAGCACAGTGCTTGCCAAGTAGTGAATTCTCATAAAATACTTGTTTTACTCCTTTTATCCCTTTCTTCTGTGAATTTTAATTTGACTAATGCAAATTTTTAAAAATTTATTGATTGACTTTAGAGAGTGAGGAAGAGAGAGAGAGAGAAACATTGATTTGTTGTTTCACATATTTATATATTCATTGGTTGATTCCTGTATATGCCCTGACTGGGGATCGAACCTGCAACCTTGGCATGTCAGGACAACGCTCTGAGTGACCTGGCCAGGGCCTTGACCGATGCAAATTTAATGAAGAATTTCAAGAGTGGAGAGAGGTGGCAGGCTGAGGTATACTCCAAATTTGGGAGAATTAATCAAGAAGGGCCCCCAAGGCAAGCTCAGTGTCTCCCCTAGGCCCAACATGGGGCCTTCCTAACCCAGACAGAAAAGCTGAAATGAGAAATCATGGCCCCTCGTATAGGCCTTGCACAGGTAGGTGCTTATGCAATCCTAAGGGCTTATAGACTGGTTTTGGCTGAAGCTGTAGCCTGGAGTTTCTGCTGCCAAAGGATGAGGACCAGGCTGTGTCATGTCCCAGCCTTTGCTGGCCACTCCAGGGACCCACCAGAAACCAGCCAGTGTTGGTCAGTAGGAGGGGAACTGTAGCACAGGCTCATTGCTTACCAAGACTAGTGCAGCTGCCTCCCACCTGGCCGGAGTCCACCCTTGCCAAGCTGCAGCCTGCAGCAGCCAACATGGACTGAAGACTAGGAGTCGGGTCAGGTCCCTCGACACTCAAAACCTCCAGAAGCTACTTAGAAATGACATTTAATTTTTTTTTTTTTTTACAGGGACAGAGAGAGAGTCAGAGAGAGGGATAGATAGGGACAGACAGACAGGAACGGAGAGAGGTGAGAAGCATCAATCATTAGTTTTTCGTTGCCGTTGCAACACCTTAGTTGTTCATTGATTGCTTTCTCACATGTGCCTTGACCGCGGGCCTTCAGCAGACTGAGCAACCCCTTGCTGGAGCCAGCGACCTAGGGTCCAAGCTGGCGAGCTTTCACTCAAGCCAGATGGGCCTGCGCTCCAGCTGATGAGCTCGGGGTCTTGAACCTGGGTCTTCAGCATCCCAGTCCGACGCTCTATCCACTGCGCCACCGCCTGGTCAGGCTAGAAATGACATTTAAAGCTTTGAGAATATCCTGGAGTGTTTCCAAATAAAAGTATCAATTTATCTCAAAGCTATTGGTTTGAAATTATATAACTTATTAGCATTTGAATAAAAGTGAAATTTAGAGGCAGTGAGAGTCTACCTTTTTACTACCTTACCTATGGTTCAAGGGACATCTTAATTGCTCTGAGTACATATCTCTGTCCTACTTGTTTTAGAGATTGCATTTTTAAAATTCATTTCTTGTACAATTGTTCCCTTGCCATTCTGACCTCCATGGGATTCCTTTCCTGCCTCAGGGCCTTTGCACTGGCTGTGCCTGCTACCTGGAATCATCTTCCCCTAAATACCTATATAGCTAGCTCACTCTCTCACCTTATTTTGTTTTCTATCAATGCATAACAACTTACCACAAAGTTAGTGGCTTAAATCAACACAAATTTATTATCTCATAGTTTCTGCGGGTCAGGAATTTGGACATGATTTAGCTGGGTCCTCTATTGGAGGTCTCATGAGGCTGAAACCAAGATATCAATGGGCTGTAGTCTCACTAGGGGCTCAGCTAGGCAAGATCTCCCAAGCTTCCTCCTGTTCTTACAGATTTCCTCTCTTTGCAGCCATAAAGCTGAGGCCCCGTTCTCTTGCTGGTTATCATTTGGGAGCTGCTGTCAACTCCTAGATAGAGGCCACCTACAGCTTCTTGCCGTGTGCCTTCTCCATAGACCTTCTCACCACATGGCAACTTACTTCTTTAAACCAGCAAGGGACATAAGGCTTGCTAGCCCCTACTTGCAGCACGGAGCTTTATAGAGATTATAACGTAGGCTCTGGCTTCCCTGGTCTTCTGATGAACATGAGAACTTAACTCCTTGGCCCTGCCCCAAGCTTGAAGGGGCTGGGAATGGGAAGACAGCTTTTATTCACCATGATTCAGTTATGTGCCTCTAAGTCACATCCTTTAGTCCCTCCTGAGGTCCCTGTCTCTGTATCTAGCCCCCCTCCCCAATTCCTGGGCTCCCTATCTTTTACTCTGGCCCTGGCTGGGGGCTCCCTGCTTCCTCTAACTTCCTGTCCAGCCTCCACCTCCTCCAGGAGGACCGGGAGCCAGTGCCGTAGGCCCGGGACAACAATAGGTGGGTTTGTTTAAGCCAGATGCAAACCAGCCACCTCCTGCCAGAGGATCTGTGCCCTAAGGGGCTCTCTGTCCCCTGGTTTGTTGTCTCTGTGTGTCCCTTATTAGTCTTTCTCTCTCATAATGCCTAGGTTTTGGTCCACATTCAATCCCACAGATCTTTATCTTTATTCAATGTGCTAGGCACCAAGGACACTAAGGTGAATAGCTCTGGTTTTTCCTTAGTGAGCTCACATTCTAGAGTAGGGCACACATGCCCAAGTAACCAAGGGGCCAGTGCTAGTGGGCAGGAGAGCACCTTGGGAGCTCCAGAGGACAGAGGTTTGTTTGCCTGGAGGACACGGTCCACTGAGGAAGCGGCATTTGAAATGGGTGAAGGAGGAACTCAGTTTCCACAGGTGCTACAGAAAGGAGAAGGCTGCATTGGTGGAGGGCTCTGTAGCAGAGGCGTGGGAGACGGCCTGCTAGGGTCACTGAGGAGCAGGGGACAGTTTCAAGCAATATGCACATTGGGCATCAAGATGAGTCTGGGAGGGAAGAAACGGCAGTTGGGTTTGGTTCTTAATTAGTCCCCATAGCTCCACCTGTCTCTTCCCCGGTTCCCACTGGATCCTCGCCTGTTTTTACCTGCTGCCCAGTCCTTGAGAACCCGGGCAGGGAGGTGTAGTTGCGCTTTGAACAAGGTCACAAGGGCGCAGGTCCACCTTACTTTCCGGCTTGTTTGTTTTACTGTAATTAGGCAAATAAATCAGCACATTAGCTTCCTGCTTAGGAGCCCAGCTTCTAGAGGGAGTGGCTCTGTCATACATGCAGTGCAGGCCACGGAGTCCCTGGAGGTCCGGGATGTGTCCCTAGCATTTCTCGAAGGCTGGCCGGCCTGCTGGTCCTCTCCTGGTCTTGACAAATCTCTGCCTCTCCCTACTCTGCACTCCTGAGCCTGCGCAACTCATGTTTCTCTGACCTTAAGAGCCTGGAGCAAGTGGGTCTTTGGTCCTGTTGGGTCTCTGGGACTGGGCAAGGTGTGAGGGTGAGGGTTCTGGGAGCCAGAAGCAGCTGGGTCATGAGGGGCACAGGTGTTGTTCATTAAGCTGCACTCCCCCCTTTCTCAATGTTCCCGCCTGGGTGGGGGCCAAACATGGAGGCCGATGAACCCCTGCCCCCTTTGCCCAGGGCCATTAAAACCCAATTAGCAGCAACAGGACCTGCTGAGCAGGGCAGCATCCACCTCTGCCAGGGGCTTAGCTGTGGGTCTCAATGGAGGCTGTCAGATGCAGCCAGAGAAAGTGGTGCCTGGGAGTAGTAGATTTGGGTTAGAGCTGAAAGAGGACTTCCATGTGGTGAGCATGGGGGAGGAGAATACAGCCATGGCAGGTATTCACCCTAGCTGTACCACTGATTCACACCCTCCCACTAGTTTTCCTTGTGAGTTAAGGGGCTTAGATGAATGGCTTCTAAGTGGGGCCAGGTCTGGAACAGACTCATCCAGGGAAACTGGGGGTGATGTTAGAAATGTGTGTGATGAGGGGTACTAATCCACTCACTTCCAGGGCCCAAGCTGAGGCCAGAATGAACCCGTTAATTGTTGGGTGGTTATGAGTCCTGGAGGGGTGGAGGGAGGTCCAGTGGAGAGGTTCGGATGCCTGGGGCAGTGGGAGAGAGGCTCAGGGCTCAGGGAAATGACTGTACCAACAAGTATGGAAACACTTTAGAACTGTAGTCACTGGAACAGACAGACTGATGTATTCCAGTTGAATACAGTATGGCATGTGACCAAAGGAGGAGCACCATTTCCTTCTCTTTCCTGAAAGGTGAGGGGTGGGTGGGACTTGCATTGGAATAGGGCCACTCTGGCAGGAAGGGACAGGACAGTGACCTCTTAAGACCTCACTTCTGCAGAGGGGACATTGCTGGGGCTACCAAAGGCACTTTTGTCCCTTCTTCTGGGCCTCTAGAACTGTGGAAGGTGTGGGAGAGTTTGGGGGAGGTACCTAAGTGGGGTATCCCAGCCTTGCAAACCATGCCCCAAACCTGCCTCTGCCTCAGCTTCAGCCTCATGGCACAGGGGCCCCCAGAGCCCAGCCCAAAGCTGCCCCTCAATCCGCGGAGGGATCTTTCTCAATGTCTCCCAAAACTGCTTCCTCAGCTCCTGCTTGTCTTAGCCTAAGTAGGTCTTTTGGATTTATTAGTTCTGGGGGTGGAGAGAAAACCGCTTCTTGAAGAAGTGTGCTCGGTACCACATTTCAAACTTCCAGGCTTGATTGAAATGGTGGTTAAAACATTTTAAGGCTCTTAGGTAAAGTTTCATTTGCCTTCTGCACGGCCTGTGTTCTGATATCACTGTTTATGGCTGTTGCCCTGTTACACTGCTCAGAGGCGGTATTTATCGGGAGCTATCAGTCCTTCTTGCAGGGATGTGGCCTTGGCTTCCATCCCTGAGCCCATTGCACTGAAGCCACCAAGAAGAAAAAAATGTCGCAGAATAATTGTGCATTTTAATTAAGCCTCAGTGTGCACCCTATTGTGGAGATGCTCATATTAAAGAATTCTTTTCACTTTGCAGGAAGCTGGAATATTTGTTCCCCATGTCATTTTTATATTCCTTTTGTGTGGCAATTAATAATTAACTCCTGGGAAATAAAGCTGCCACCTGATACCGTCTTTATGGCCTGGTATTAAAGTAACTGTTTCTGATAAACTATTGTAATAAAGTATTGGGAAGACCCAGCTGGAAGAGAGTTTAGTTCAGGTATTAATTCTACTCAGGCAGCTGGGCCTGGAACAAGTCTTTTTATCCTAGTTTATTCCACTTTTCATGATGGCACGTCAGTGAGCCTAAACATGATCGTACTAACCCAGGAAAGGACAAGATGCTGTATTTAAGGCATGGGAAATTGGCCTTCCATCCTTCAGTAAAGGTATTTCCCATCAGCGTGATTACTTTGTAATCATGGTGCCTGTCCCTTGGCCTTCATCTGCTTGCATCACCTCTCACCAGAGCATGTCCTTGACATAATAGGGAAGGTGAAAGCAGCACATTTGCAGTCACTGGTAGGAGCCCAGCTCTACCTGATAACAATATTTAACTGGGAGACCTCATTTGAGTGTACAAGTGATTACAAGCTGTCCTGTGGGACCCTGCTTACCAATGAATTCTCAAATAAGTTGCAAAACAGTGACGAATTAACTTGTTATGCTGTCAAAATCAATTACTGCAGAAGACAGCTTAACTTCCTGGCCTGTTCTCAGGGCCCCTGAGCCAGCACAGTTGCCCTCTGCCCTGTGTGAGCTGATCAAGGGAATGTGCCAGTTCCAGTCTCCTGTCACCACCCACCTCCCCCCATCCCCTACCTCCAGCCTCACTTTGCTGCACTCAAAGTCTCCAGTTTGAATTTGGCTAAGTGAATTCTCAAGATCAGGGAGTGAGGGTAAGGGAGGGGAGAGTCAGCCTGACATATGATCCCACCCCTACCCCCACCCCCTCCTGAAATGATGTTCTCGCCTGCCTGTGAAGGCTGGAGAGATTGATTCTAGCTGGGGCTTTAAGTAAGATAAACATCTGAAGGCCCCAAGATCTTTACTCCACAGCATTGAATGGAAGATGCAATTTATAAATGTTCCCTTAATATTTCTGAAACAGATTGGCCAGTAATTTATAGACTGCAACATTGAGGACTGAATTAATTTTCCCAGTGAGCAAAGTCTGCATGCAGCTTGGCAAGAGCTGTTCCCCTGCATCGAGCAGAATCGGAGAATGATAGGGTTGGAGGGGACCTTGGAGGCAATGAATCCCACCCTCCCTGTGGCACAAGTGGGGAAACTGAGGCTCAAGGTCACCCAGTAAGTTCCTGGCTGAGTCAGGACTGGAGCCACAGTTTCCTGAGTCCTGGCTGGTTCTTTTTCATCTGTTCCCCTTATTGGTAAGTGGTGTCTCCTTGTGGGACTTATCTTTCTGTATCCTGGGTACTATAGCCTCGTGACATCAGTCCTTTACATTTCTCTGGCTTTTACTTTCTTCCTTCGCAGGAGATGAAGGTTTCTTCATCTGAATCAGGAGTTGCAGGCCTAGTGCTCAGATCAGGGACAGCTAGTATGTGGGGTTCGTGTTAGCAGGGAATTAATGTCTACAAGCACTTTCTATTTGTCAGTCACAGGGCTGGCCACTAAATCTACATTGTTTGTAACCCTTATAGCAGCCCTCACTGGGACTGGTATTTTGACCTCCCATTTTACAGATGGGAAAAATGAGACTCAGAAGGTTAGGTCCTGCTGCCTCTTCCCATTGTCCACCCCACCTGGGCCATAGTTCTTCTCTCTTTCTCCTCAGACTCAGAAGAGCAGAAAATTATATGGTCAGAGACTTCCAACAATTGAGAGGTTCGGTGGGGCAGTAACTAGATCAGTGCTTCTCACATTGTAATGTGCACATGAATCCCCTGGGCGTCTTGTTAAAGTGCAGGTTCTGACTCAGTAGCTGGGAAAGGGGTGGAATTTGGGGCCTGAAACTCTGCATTTCTATCACGTGCATGTGAGAGGCCGATGTTTCTGGCCTAGGACCACATTTTGAATACTAAAGGGCTGGGTCACCCTGTCAGAACCATGTACCTCCATGCTTTCCAGAAGCCTTTGACCCTGTATTAAGCAAGCACACACTCCTGCAACTGGCAATACCTTCATGACCATAAAATCCATCCCCCTGCCTCTGGAGTTTGAGGCTTCTTTTTAATTGTGAGCAGTCTCTGGGAAAGAGGTAGCCCCCCTCCCCTGCTCAAAGCCTCCCAAATCAGAGTGAAGCTGTTCTGTATTTAAAACATAAGCAGTATGGCCATGCGAGGCCTCCCACCATGGTGATTTAATAACTAGCAATTGAACAACAAATCGGTTCCTTACATTTGCTTGGCCCTTGAGTCACAGAGCTTGCTTCAGGGGCAAGATATTTACTGTGAAAATTGAGTTGCGACTGGAATGTTACCAAACATTATAAGGAGCACAGGTTTGTTTTCCAAATGCTCCATATTCTGAAAGGTGAAAAACTTCAGTGTCAGAATTGAAGAGGCTGCGTCTCCCTCCCTACTCTCATGCATCAGTGTGAATACATGCTACCGAGTAAGGCACCCTTGTGCAATTATGTTGTTGATCACGTCTGAACATCTCCTTGTACATGACATTTACGAAGAAAAACACTTGCAAATTAAATGTTTGATTAACATTACATCTTTTACAGTTTAAAATGGATGAGCATAATTGAAAGCTAAGTTAGCTAAAGAATATGAACTTTATATGAGCTTTATCCTTGGCCTGTGAATCTCGATAGTTTTATTGAATCAATGGGCAGAGAGAGAGTACCATCATGTTTCATGAAATAATCTAAATATTCAAGGGTCTGCAATCCATCAGCGGAACATTGTCATGGGTTGAGCATGAATCTTGTTCAGGGCAGAGGGCCATTTATGTTGGAATTTTGGGTGTATTTTATTTTATTTATTTATTTTGTATTTTTCTAAAGTGAGAAGCAGAGAGACAGAGAGACAGACTCCTGCATGCACCTGACCGGGATCCACCCAGCATACCCACTAGGGGGCAATGCTCTGCCCATCTGGGGCATTGGCTCTGTTGCAACCAAAGTCATTCTAGCACCTGAGGTGGAGGCCATGGAGCCATCCTCAGTGCCCAAGCCAACTTTGCTCCAATGAAGCCTTGGCTGCAGGAGGGGAAGAGCGAGGTAGGGGGGGAGGGTGGAGAAGCAGATGAGCGCTTCTCCTGTGTGCCCTGACAGGAATTGATCCCAGGACATCCACATGCCAGGCCTACGCTCTACCACTGAGCCAACCGGCCAGGGCCTTGGGTGTATTTTAATCTAGACTAAGTTGACGACATTTACTCTTCCTTGTATGGTTCAGTATAAGAGGGTAGTTATCTAGATTATATGTCTACACCCACCACTACTCAGATTCTATGTCTATACCCGTAATGTCACCTGTTACCTGCTTCTAGAGACTAGCTGTTTATATAATCTCAAGATGTAGACACAATTTCTGAACTATTCCTTTTTTCTTTAGTAAGAGAGAGGGACAGACAGACAAGAAGGGAGAGATGAGAAACATCAATTCTTTGTTGCAGCACCTTAGTTGTTCATTGATTGCTTTCTTATATTTGCCTTGACCAGGGGGCTGAAGCCAAGCCAATGATCCCTTGCTTAAGCCAGTGATTTTGGGCTTAAGCCAGTAGCCATGGGGTAGTGTCTATGATCCCATGCTCAAGCCAGCAACTCCACACTCAAGCTGGTGAACCTGTGCTCAAGCTGGCAATCTTAGGGTTTTGAACCTGGGTCCTCAGCAACTTAGGTCTACGCTTTATACACTATGACATTGCCTGGGCAGGCCTTTCTTTTTATATCTTATCCTCTTTTTCTCTTTTTTCTTCTTTCTTCCTTCCTTCCTTTTCTCCTTCCTTCCTTTTCTTTTTTCTTCCTTCCTTCCTTCCTTCCTTCCTTCCTTCCTTCCTTCCTTCCTTCCTTCCTTCCTTCATCTTCCACTTACCCATCACCAGAAACCTGGCTATGCCTCACATATGAGGCCTGCGACAAATCTCCTAAGGTAGTTCTTATTTAAGAGCACTCCACAGTGAGTGTGTGTTTAAAATGAAGACTTTTATAAAGTACAGTCAAGCCCTAATCATTTAGATTTTCTTATGCTGAGATTTTTAAAAGAACACACTTGAAGCCCATGTGTTTATTTGTTCACTCACTCACTCACCATTGCCCAGGACAATAGAGAAAATCTTCAGCTAGGTGGCCCTGGAGCTGACTTTTTTTTTTTTTTTTTTTTTTTTTTATTCATTTTAGAGAGGAGACAGAGAGAGAGAGAGAGAGAGAGAGAGAGAGAGAGAAAGGGGGGAGGAGCTGGAAGCATCAACTCCCATATGTGCTTTGACCAAACCAGTGCAGGGTTTTGAACTGGCGACCTCAGTGTTCCCAGGTCGACGCTTTATCCACTGCGCCACCACAGGTCAGGCTGGAGCTGACTTTTAAGTACTTGTTTGAAGTTTGCCAAGTGAAGAGGCTGGAGTGGGAGGGACAGCCCAGGCAATGGGAACAGCATGTGCAAAGGCCTGAATTTGGAAAAGGGCTCAGCACATCTAGGAAATGGAAAGTCTGTGTGGAGGGGGTGTAGGCTTGGTGGAGGTCAGGGGCGGGAGCTGGAGCTGGCAGGGCCTGTATAGATCAGGCTCTCGGGCCTTCCAAAAGGAGCCCAAAGAGAATTTTAAACCAGTAGGGGACCTGATCAGCTTTGTGTGTTCAGGATCCACAGATGGCTAAAAGCACGGTGGGCCACGGTCTGGTGGGCAGGGACTGTTTAGGAGCTGGTGCATTAGCCCATCAGGCAGGCCCTTTGCAAACAGGGCCAGGCTAGATGGCACTGCCAAGAAGCCTGCTGGGAACTGAGCAGAGCTGGGAGCTGAGGGCCCAAGGGGAGTGGAGGCTGGCCAGGAGGGGAAAACTGGAAAGAAAATGGCAAAGGTCTCAGGTGCAGAGAAGAGATGCCAGGGTAGCTGAGTTCTTGTGCTCCTGCCTCCCCAGCTGGGCATGGAGAGGCAGCAGTGCTAAGTTTGAAGGGCTCCCAAAATATCTCACCTACGGCTCCATCAGTAGGGGCCTGGGCTCGGAGAGTGCAGATAAAATGCCAGCAAAGGCAGTTTGGGCCCTGACTACCAGCAATGCCAAAGCAGTTGGGGACACTGCTGTTGAGTCAGGGAACTAAATAATAGGAATAATAATAATAATAATAGCATTCCTCTATGTATACTATAGTTTAAAATTTATTTAAGCCACTTGATCTTGGCAGAAGTCAAGGGTTATTATTACCATTATTATTGTTGTTGTTACTAACATCAAAGGAAGTCTAAGGATGGTTTACTTGACTAAAGTTACAATAAATGAAGGATGCAGTATATAACCTCATCTTCTCCTAGTCTAGTGCTTTTTACATGCAAATATTCCTTAGAGTGCTTGTTCTGTTTGGCTCTGTGCTGAGCACCTCATGGGGGAACATAAAGGGTCTGAATAATCCTTGCCCTAAGGAAGCTCTTGGTCTTGAGAAAAAACTCAAGGTCAACCCAATAAAAGTAGCAAACAATTGCAAGGAAGTATCCGTTTATCACTCACCCATTTCACCTATTCTCCCACCATTCTTCTACCCATTCACCCATCTACCCATCTACTCATTCACCCTCCGCTCATTCACCCATCCATCTCCCCATTCCTTTACCCATCTTCCATCTATCCATCCATCTAATCCATCCATCTATCCATCTATCCATCTATCCATCCATCCATCTATCCATCCATCTATCCATCCATCTATCCATCTATAGATATATCCATCCATCTATCTTACCTAACTGTCCGTCTACCCATCCCCCTGTCTACCTATGTATCTGTCCATCCACTTAACATTTGTTACAATAATTATAAATTGGGTTATCCAGATCCCAAGTGGTTCTCCTAACTCTGACCAGATTTTAGAATCATGTAGGTATTAAAAACACTGATGCCCAACCCCACCCCAGATTCTAATATATTTGGTCAGGGGCGGGCTGAGTTTGGTCCATTTTTTAAAAAGTTCCCTAGGGATTCCAATATGTAGCCAGTGATGAGGACCCTCTAAGGTGGATTCACAGTTAGGAAGAGGGCCGGTGAGGGTAGAGACACTCAGTGAACCTCAGTGCGGGAAAGGTCCTAGCAGCCCTCCTGCGGAGTCTCCCATTTTAAAGATGAGGAAACCTACTCCCAGTGAGGAGAGGCCTAATTAATATGAAGTTGGAACTGGGCCCCTCATGAGCTCAGGGTATCTTGTTCTACCCCTCTCTGCTAGCGGTCAAGGAAAGTATCAAGGAGGCATGACTTAAGCGATGTTTTGAAGAATGGGTGGACTTGGGATAGGAGTGACAGCACAGCCAGTGATGTGAACCAGGAATGAGGGTGGAGTGTTTGGAGGTGGGAACCTCTGCGTGCTTTTGAGCATTTTTCCAATGCACAAAGCATACCTCTTCCCAAACAACCTGGCATCCCCTCTGTGGAGCGCCCAGCTTTGGCCCACACCGTCCCTTTCAGGGAAATAGCGAGAACCACCGGGCTGTGCATCATCTCACTGACATAATTGACCATGGATTCTGCAGTTCTCTGAGCCAACACTGTATCCCCCGGACAGGTGTGACCTCACCTGGACAGAAACAGGAAGAGATGAGCCTGTTGTAGGGAGAAGTTTAAACAATTACTTCGCTCTGAGTAAGAAGGATAATGGCCCTCTTTGAGGAGCAGCATTAATGCACAAGTGGGGATGACTGATGCTCGCCCCCCACCCCGGCCCACATAAATCTCACCTGTGCGCCTCTGTTGCCTCCTCATGATGCATGTGTAAGATAAATTCTCCAAATCTGTTTTTGTGCTGTTGCCAGCAGCCTGCTGATGGAGTAAATAAGAATTATGGCCACCATAATGGTATCACTTATGAAGGGCTAAAAAAAAGCAAACATGTCCACATAGTTCTTATAAATCTATTATAAATGTGGGCTCAAGTTTCTGAGGAAGTTCCACTAGAGCACACAGCATGCTCCCTCTCCCTGGAGTCCAAGTGAGGGACTGAGTAGACAGGGGCCAGAGAGGGCCACAGGTGGCTTGAAATAACCAAAATCTCTTCTCTGTTGTCCCCTCCCTCTGAGTTCTAAGCCCTAGTCAGCCAGGAAAGCCACAGAGCCATCCCTCAGAGACTCCAGCCCAGGGGTCCCCAAACTTTTTACACAGGGGGCCAGTTCACTGTCCCTCAGACCGTTGGAGGGCCGCCACATACAGTACTCCATACACTGACCACCAATGAAAGAGGTGCCCCTTCCGGAAGTACAGCAGAGGCCGGATAAATGGCCTCAGGTGGCCGCAATTTGGCCCGCGGGCCATAGTTTGGGGACCTCTGCTCCAGCCCCTTAGGGCTGAATGGCTACCCTCGAGGCCTTCAATCAATAACTCTAGGACATGGCAAACCTGAGGAAGACAGGCCAAACTCTATTATATGCTGAACCCAGCATGAAGAAACCTTGGAGGCCCTGGCCAGTTGGTTCAGTGGCCCAGCGTATGGATGTCCCGGTTTGATTCCTGGCCACGGCACAGAGGAGAAGTGACCATCTGCTTCTCCCCCACCCCCATCTCTTTTTCTCTTCCTCTCCCGCAGCCATGGCTCGGTTGGAGCAAGTTGGCCCAGGTGCTGAGGATGGCTTCATGGCCTCTGCCTCAGACGCCAAAACAGCTTGGTTGCTGAACAATGGAGCAACAGCTCCAGATGGGTAGAACATTGCTAGGTAGTGAACTTGCTGGGCGGGGCACATGCAGGAATCTGTCTCTCTGCCTCCCCATTTATCACTTAAGAAAAAACAAAAAAAGAACCCTTGAAGAAAGGGCTGGTTAAAAATGAGCAACCTTTGTCTTCTGCACCTTTTTCTCCTGAATGGAGTTGGACCAGGTTCCTCTGTGGGAAAGAGGATCTTGGACCTAGCAGGTCTTAGGTGCGTCAGTTCTCAGTCCCCTCCTGAAAGTCCAGAGGCCCATGGACTTCCTTTTTTCTTGTTTCCCATCCAGCCGCTGTAGGCAGAAGGGGCTCATCTGACATGGAAGATGGAAGGCAGTGAGGCTCAGGACTATCAGGGGTCTGGTCCCACCCCACCCCAGGCTCATCTTCCAGCCTCTCCTCTCCATCCTCACTCTCTGTTCCACCTACTGAGGCCTCAGTTTCTTCATCTACAGCGATTGTTCCAATCACAGTAATAAAATAGTAGAATCTGACTTGTAGGGTTTTTGTGAGAAGCACATGAGATGATGCAGGTGAAAGGACTCTGTGAGTATTAAAATGCTGGGAGATAGGGTTTGGTGTAGTTATTGTCCTTCAGGACTCTTATCTGTCGGGGAAAGATGCCTGAGCCCTGCTCCTTGGAACTAGAGGCTCTCTGTGATTCCCTTGCAGGAGCTTGCAGCAAATGCTGCAGGGTCAATTATCATACAATGTAGGCTTCTTCTCACTTCCAAATAGCTTCAAGCCCCCAGAGGGCAGCGCCAGCCTCAGAAATGGCCCGGAAATCCCAACTGAGCCCCAGCACATGTTGAAAAACTTTCTGGTGGTCAGGATAGGCCCCTGACTGGGGAGAGTTGTGGACTCATTTCTCTGGGCTGCTGTGAGGACCTCTTACCTGGATTATCGCCACAGCCTCCTGATTGCTCTTCATCCTCTCTTTCTGACCCCCTAAAATCTACTCCCCACACAGCTGCTAGAGGGGGCCTTTTTAAACACTGGTCAGGTCGTGCCATTCGTCTGGGGGCTCCACATGGCACTCCAGGTGAGAACCAAGGCCCCAAAGCCCTGTTGGAGGTAGCTGAGGCCCTGCATAATTCTTGCTTACCTTCCCACTGCCTTGCTCACTCATCTCCAGCCACACTGACCTCCCTGCTGTCCCCTCCGTGTGGCAGGTCTCTCTTGGGAACCTCAGGGCCTTTGCACTGGCTGCTCCCATTGCCTCCATGTGGCTCACTCACTGGTTCAGGTCTTTGCTTAACTGTCTCCTTGATGAGGCTTTTCCAGACTGCACGAGTCCCACCCTGACACTCTTTCCTCCTTCTCTACTGTATTGTTCTCCCAGGCACACTGCACATTTGATAGTCTACCTATTTTACTTACTTATTTTGTATATCCTCTGTCTTGTCTACTAGAATGTAGGTTCCATAAGAATAGGGGCTGGGTCTGTTCTATTCTCTGCTGAATCTCTGGTGCCTAGAACATGCCCAGCACATGATAGACCTTGATAGATATTAGTTGCTTAAATAAATGGATGGATGGATGGACCGACAGACAGATGGATGGACAGATGGATGGATGGATGGATGAATGGAGAGATGTACAGACAAACAGACAAACTAAAGAATCAGAGGTCCCTGGCTGGGCTTGAGGAAACCCAGCACATTATCTGTAGGTGAGAAGCAGGAAACAGGAACCACTGGGAAGCACAATCTACCCTGGGAGGGTGGGCTCTGGGTTCTTGAACAGAAGGCAGGCAGCAAAAGGACCCTGATCTTTGTAGCTCCTTAGATTGTGAGAGTGAAGCCTCCAGGCCTGCCTCCAACCTGAGCCATCCTTTCTATCTACACTTTCTGGCAGGGAACAGAGCAGAGAGAGGGTGTAAGGATATAAAAACAGCTGCATCTGGAAACCTCATGCATATTAAGTCCCACAGTCATGAAACCTGTTAAAATGCAGCATGACCTATACCCTGTAAAGTATGCAAATGACACAGGCTGGGAGAAGGGGCACATCCACAGGCTGAGTCCCCATTAAAAAAACATTGCCTCTCTCACCAAGGTACTTCGTTTGCAGATTCTAAATGTCAATAGTTCCCCCAGTGAGGGCAGGCAGAAGGTTGAAAGGTTAGCTGGTTTAGGAGGCTAATTGCCATTGGTAAATTAGAGCTATGAGTACACCATCCCTTTTCCTTTGTCACCTCTCCCCACAACCCCAACCCACTCCCTGGCCCAAGGGCCCCAGGAACAGCACAATTTAAAACCCAGAGTTGGAACCTAGAATACCATCTTCTGTGATGAGGAAGATAATGGGGAATAAATTCTGACCTTCCTCAAAATAAGTGGATCCTGGTGTGATTTGTGGCCAGTCTAGGAAAACAGCTTGTCCAGAAGTCAGCACTTTCCAGTCCCAAAGGCAGGGCTGACTCTGGCTTATGCCCATTTTATTGAGGAGAGCCTGTAGAGGGCAGGGCATGCAGTTCTGGGCACCTTGGCTGCCTCCCCCTGAAGTCACCCCTCACTCATCTAAACCTCAGCTCTTTCCTGTAGCCCGTCTTTGCTGTTATAAGAAACACCCCCGTGGTCTCTTATGAGCGGAGAGAGAGCTGGGCTGAGGCTCATCAGAGTGTCTTGATTTCCCTAACCATACAAGAAAATGATGAAAACGTGCCCCTCACAGGGCTGTTTTGAGGTTCAAAGAGGGAAAGGCCTATCCAGTGCTCAGCCCAGAGCCCCCACAAGGTTCCATAAGTGATAGTCATTAGAATTTTTTCTGTTAGTTCTGGTGCCGTGTAAAGCTTACAATATCACTTGTGGGGCAAGTTAGCCTTCCGTGATCTTGCTGGCCCACTTTGACCGTAGGATGGCCGGGTCCTCCCCTCCCTGTCTGCTGCCCACCAGGGTGGCTGGATGGGCAGGAGGTTCCTTCAATCAGCTAGCATAGCCAGGTGCTGGTGTCAGGGGTCCGGCCCCCAAATGTTTCTATGAATCACCTCCTTTGATTGTCACAGTGAACTGGGAGACAGGTGTTATGGGAAGTGGGGTGCTGAGTCTCAGAAGTAGACTTGACCACACTCACGTGGCTACACTCTGCAGAGCCCTGAGATGCAGACAGAAGCCATCTCTGCCCTGTCAGAACCCACACAGATGACTGTCTCTCTTCTTCTTTGAACTTCCCAGAGAAGGGTCCTTGTTGGAAATAGTTTGTAAATATGATGTATATGTTTGCTTGCTTATAGTTTGCATTGGGTGTGGGAGACAGGCTGTAAGCTGGCAAAGTCCTTATAGCCTAAGGCTTAGTTTTAAGACTAAGTCTTTCCCACCCTTTTAACACTAAGATCTTTTCAACTTCCTTCTAATACTAAGATCTCCTCAAAACTAAGCTTTTCCCCACATCCTTTACTGTTGCATGATGGGGGGTGGTGCACTCTTATGAGGAATCCCATTTATGCCTCAGATAAGTGGCTTTGTTTCAGAGACTCCCTTATTTGTATATTGGCTTAAAGGCTTTAATTTTCTACACTATATAACAGGGGTCCCCAAACTTTTTACACAGGGAGCCAGTTCACTGTCCCTTAGACCGTTGGAGGGCCGGACTATAAAAAAAACTATGAACAAATCCCTATGCACACTGCACATATGCACACGTGTCATATGACGCACTTCCGGAGCTGTGACGCGTGCATCCCGCGTCACCGGAAGTAGTACTGTACGTGAGCGACACCACATACAGTACTCCAGGAGCACAGGGTGTGAATGCATCCTGTGCTCCTCTCACTGACCACCAATGAAAGAGGTGCCCCTTCCGGAAGTGCAGCAGGCTGGATAAATGGCCTCAGGGGGCCACAGTTTGGGGACCTCTGCTATAAAATAAAGCAGACCGGGACTCTCTTTCTTGGTTCCTGACATCAGCATTGCAGAAGGGACCGAGTGAGGCTGGTGAGGCCTTTGATTCTGGCAAAACCGAAGAAAGTCAGTGGCTTTGGGATCCCTGAATGGAAAGGGAACTGTTTTCCCACTGTGTGTATTTTCTCACCCGCCAGTTGCGAGCAGGAATAAAGGATGGCCGACTATTTCTTGGCTCCATTGATTCATTACTGTCTGTCTGAATTAAATGGGAACCTGCGTTGGCCAGGTGGCTGTGATGGTGGCTGTGGCTACTGGTCATACAGTCCTTTATTGATGCGGTGCAGAGTCTGGGATCTTAGAGCCACAAAGCTCCCTCTTGGGCCCACTGATCCCTACTCCTCTTACCCTGCTCCATGGACATGCAAAAAAACCAAACATTCCTCTTGTGGAGATTTCTTCATGTTTACTCAGGCTCTTATCACACCTCCTGGGCCCAGCATGGCATCTTCTACTTCCGGCCCCTCTGCTGCCCCACTGGAGAGCTTGTTGGCCAAGGAACCATCTCAGCCTGAGTCCTGGAGGATGCCCTGCATCCCTGCTCTGCCCAGATAGATCCTCCCAGACTCTCCCAGACCCACTGGGTTTCCCTCCTGCTACCAGCTCCTTTGTTCTCCTCTTTTCAAACAGCTTTACTGGTATTTTGGATGGAGCTTGTAGGCCAGGGGGAAGGGATCCAAAACAGAGAAGAGGTGGAAGGAGCTGAAGGTATCTATAGTAGATACTGGATATTAGTCTCTGTGATGTGAAGTAGGCCATTAATAGGTCATGGTAAAGACAGGGGAACCAGTATTTACTATGTCCCAGTGCTCTGTGTGTGCACGCATGCGTACGTGCTCAGATTTTATTTGATCCTTAACGCCAGCCCATGAGGAGGGTAGAATCAGTTTCATTTTGTAGACAAGGAAACCAAGGCTCAGAGAGGATAAATAACTTGCCTGGCTAGCAAATGGTGAAAGAAACAGAGGTTCAGAGATGTATAATAACTTACTCAAGATCATACAGCTAGTAAAGTGCAGACTGGGATTCAAACCCAGTTCTATCTGTTGAAAAAATAAAGGACTCTTTATTTCTCCATGTTGGAAACAACTGCACAATAGCTGTTTAAATGCCTGCTCTAAACAACAGTCATTTGGAGAGGACCTAACTGAATCCTTCCTGTACAGATAGGGGTTTTTGCCTTGAAAGGGACAGGTCAGCACAGTAACCAGTGTGGCTCCCTTTGGACCCAGCATTTTGGAATCTGCTGAGTTAAGAGTCAAATGATCATCACATGATGCCCTTAAATCCACATTCATTGATTTCATGCATTCAATGATGATATCCCATTGCCCACAGCAAGGACCTGGGGAAGAAGAGCCTCCCTGCCATGTTTTCTCCATTCCTGACAGGTGATGGGAGGGGTGGGGCAGGAGGAGTTCACTGGCTGATTGTATAAAGGTGAGCTCTGAACACAGTTGACCAGGCAGAGGCAA
The DNA here is from genome assembly GCA_037038555.1 of Rhynchonycteris naso. NCBI lineage: Eukaryota > Metazoa > Chordata > Mammalia > Chiroptera > Emballonuridae > Rhynchonycteris > Rhynchonycteris naso. The sequence continues at coordinate 51,225,999 of CM072999.1, forward strand.
AGGAAGGGTATTTCTGGTAGAGGGAAGAGCCTAGGCAAAGATATGGGGGTGAAAATGCCTAAGGCATGGGTTGGCAAAGCCAGTTTGGGTGGGTGGCGAAGGTGAAGGGCTGCCCATTAGCGTTTCTCTTCCCTGCTGCTCCAGGCTTTTTGTTTAGAAGTGAGCGTGCCGTGCACTACACATTAACAAATCCCTTAAGAGCAAAGCAAATAAGGAAGCCCCATGACCCCGATACTCAAGCTGAAGCCCCTGTGAGAAGAGAAGCCTTAGCCAAGAGCGGAGGTGCTCTGCTCACAGCATCTGTAGATAATTTGCAGGATGCTTAGCAATGCTTGTCCGAAGAGTCGGCTGCCTGCCAGGTCTGCTTCCGCGGAGCTCTCAGGAAAGCCTGGCTGCCATGCCCACAGTGAGAACCATGCACTGCAGCCCACCTTCTGAAAGTGGGAATCCTGAGCCAGGGTGGAACGTCCATCTGTGAGGTTAGGAGCTTCTAAAGGTAGTCTGGGATATTTGGTTATTGGGGATAGTGGGTGTGTGTCTGAGGGTGGGGGGATAGAAGGCAATCAGGAGAGAGGGGAAAGACCAAAATGAGGCCAACAGGAGAGTGGAGAGGCAGCTCCCTGCTCTTTAAATGACTGCAGCCTGGAGCAAGTCACTTTACCTCTCTGAGCCTCCGTTGCCATGACTGCAGGAAATCCTTCTAGCACAAGGTTGTAGTAAGGCTCAAAAGAGATCATGGTGGGGCAAGTGCTTTGCAAACTGTAAAGCACTCTGCCCATGTGGAGCACTGCTGTTGTTAGAGAACAAGGGAGCCAGAGTGTGTGCCAGAATCACATGTACCCTTCTGTGCTTCAGTCAGGGGTGACACATGTCACTGCCCTCACATCCCAGTGTCCAAGACTAGTTTTACGGCCCCTCCTGCCTACTGGTAAATATGGTAGAACACATGGATATTAGGTAGGCATTAACATCTCTGCTACACGTGGTCAAGCTGAGATGCCTTGCCAAGGGGCCGTGGATCAGAGGAAGCTTGTGCAGATGCAGAGGGAGGTTCATGTCACAGGATAGGAAGGTGATCCCTGGGAAAGTGCCTTGAGTGACACGTAGGCAGCAGGCCTCCCATTTCTTTAATCTCTCTTTCTATGCCTGGAGACCCTTACACAAAAGCCCTGCTGGGTTCTGCAGCCCCGTATCCCCAGGCACAGATAGGAAAGTGGGAAGGTGTTGCGGGTGCTCTCCCGGCAGTAGACGTGGAAGCCTCATGTTGAGATGGTGGAGCCACAAAGTTGGAGCTTCCTGGATTGCTGACTGCATGACGGTCAACTGCCCTGCAAAGTTGCCTAGACTCAAAGTAGAATTTGGGCAAAATATAAATGTTTGTTGTGTTGATCCTCTTAGATTTGGGAATTGTTATAGTATCATGACCCAGACTATCTTGATAAATATGCTTTCTCATCTTGTACTGTTTGGGCTAAAAAATTCAGACCATTTCTTTTACAGAGTATGTACTGCTGTTAAGAATTTACTCAGCTTCCACATTATATGGACACAAGTCTCCCAGTTAATACACCACAACTCCATTCTCTTCATCTTCCAGTTTAATTTCTAGAAGAACTTCCTATTACCCATTTTCTCTTGTGAAGAAATTAATGGGGCACTTTCTGGGACACTGGCCTGGCCTTGTGTGTGGCATCAGTATTATAAAGATGTGCACTAAGCCTTTTTTTTTTTACTTTTTTTAAAATTTTATTTTATTTATTTTAGAGAGGAGACACAGAGTGAGAGAGAGAGAGAAAGGGGGGAGGAGCTAGAAGCATCAACTCCCATATGTGCCTTGACTAGACCAGTGCAGGGTTTTGAACTGGTGACCTCAGTGTTCCCAGGTCGACGCTTTATCCACTGCGCCACCACAGGTCAGGCTGTGCACTAAGCCTTTTTGCCTTGAAAGATTTCACAGCATAGAGCACAGCACAGAGAATACAGTGTTTGGATGAATGGATGGATGGATGGATGGATGGATGGATGGATGGATGGATGGATGGATGGATGCACAGGTGCATGCATGGGTAGATGATGGACAAACAGATGGGTAAATGGGTAATGGATTGATGGTGCTTGGTTGGAGATTGCATGGATGATGAATGAATGAAGATGTATGAAGAATGGATAGATAGTCAGGTGGATGGAAGGATGGATGATAGAAGGTTGCATCAATGAGTAGAGAGAATAGATGAAATTATTACTGATTTAGAGCAAGGCCCCTTCTTGTCCATTACTTTTCTTAATGCCAACAATTACTCTGTAAGGTAGGTATTATGTCCCCAAATCTGAGTAGAATTTGAACTCAACGTCTGGGTGATGCTGGAAACTGTCTTCCTTCTGAGTCATCCTACTATAACAGAGATGTCTGTTTGCTTTGTGTAAGCTTCCCACGGGTTGATGGTTCCTGTCCTCTCCCAGTTCAGACCCAGATTGCTGGCTCCTCTAGGAAATATTCATCATACTCTTTTCCTACCCTACCCCCACTGCACCAAGTACCCCTTGCATCTTTTCAATTTCTATTTCTTAAAACTTTTCTTATGAAATATTTCAAATATCTAAAAACGTAGAACAATATAATGAATCTCATGTAACCATCCCCCAGCTTCAACAAGTGCCGGCCAGTCTCGTTTCATCTTACATTCCCACCTACTTTCCCCTTGTCTAGTATCATATTAGTTTATCTGTAAATATTTCAGCATATGGTTTCCTATTTCTGCATTCCTTTTTCTCTTTCAGGCTGGTATTAGGGTCTTTTTCATCTTTAAATCCCCAGTTTGGCCATCTAGAAACTGCTTAGGATATGTTTGTTGAGTAAGTAAGTGACTCAATCCAATGTGGGACCATTGGTAGGTATCTGGTGCATTTCACTCCTCCAAATCAGCTCCTAAAGAGTTCTGCTTCCCAGCAGGGCCAGCCCTGCAGCCAGCACTTCTATGTAGACGGAATGCTCCTTACATTGTATGTGTGTACAAATCTTGTTGTTGCAATAATGCGGAACTTTTAGGGTGGCCGATAAGGCCTTCTCAAATATGGCTCCTTTTATATTGACATCCCACAGGCATAATTGCGTTAGCTATGCAAACATGTGGGCGAAGGGCCACTGGGCTGCATGTCATCTGGCATCAGTGTAGCCTCTGCCCAGACATCCCTCAGAAGCTGCCAGGATAGCAGATGGGGCCAGTTCTGGGTCCTCCTGTGCCAGGAAGCCCCCGGCCTTCCAGGTAGGCTGGCAGTGCCTGGTTTGTTTGCATCTGATTTCAGCCCAGTAGGAGCCACAGAGCTGAGGTTCTGTAGCCACTTTTCTAACAGGCATATTTAGGGGCAGTTTAATCACCTACTGTGAGTAGATGGAGGGAATAAGCCCCGGGCCCAGTCCTGAGCAGCTCTCGACCTGTGAGATAGGAAAAGTTCTAGAAGTTGACATTTGCATTGGAAATAGCCATGAACTCACCCCACCCTGGTTACCCGAAGGCCTCTGATCCTTCTCTCTGTCTCTGGCTGGCCTCCTGACTCAGAGAAGAGCTGGGACAGCCCCCTCGGAGTTTTGAGGTATTCCTTATTATGGGTTGAATTGTGTCCCCCCCCCCCCAAATAAAAAGATATGGTGAAGTCCTAACCCCCAGGACCTCTGAATGTGACCTTACTTGGAAATAGGATCATTGCAAATGTAATTATGTAAATTAGGATAAGGTCCTATTAGAGTAGATTGGGTCCCTAACCCAACATGACCAGTGTCCTTATAAGAAGATGGTCATACTCCCTGGCCTATTGTGTCCCGCCCCCCAAATAAAAAGATATGGTGAAGTCCTAACCCCTAGGACCTCTGAATGTGACCTTACTTGGAAATAGGATCATTGCAAATGTAATTATGTAAATTAGGATAAGGTCCTATTAGAGTAGATTGGGCCCCTAACCCAACATGACCAGTGTCCTTATAAGAAGATGGCCATACTCCCTGGCCGGTTGGCTCAGTAGTAGAGTGTCAGCCTGGCATGTGGACGTCCTGGGTTTGATTCCCAGTCAGGGCACACAGGAGAAACAAACATTGGCTTCTCTCCCCCTCCCCCTTCTCTCTCTCTCTCTCTCTCTCTCTCTCTCTCTCTCTCTCTCTTCCTCTCCTGCAGCAATGGCTCAATTGGTTTGAGTGCCTTGGCCCCAGGCTCCATGGAACTTCTGCCTCAGGTGCTAGAAATAGCTTGGTTGTGAGCATGGCCCCAGATAGGGGTTGCTGGTGGATCCCGGTCAGGGCATATGTGGGAGTTTGTCACTCTATCTCCCCTCCTCTCACTTGGAAAAAGAAGAAGAAAATAAAAGATGGCCATGCAAAGATAGACACATGCAGGGAGAAAGTCATGTGATGATGAAGGCAGAGATGGAAATGCTGCAGTTGCTAAACAAGGAAAACCAAAGACTTTCAGCAAGCCACCAGAGCCAGGAAAAGGCAAGCCATCCCCTGCAGTTACTGGGGGACCATGGCCTTGTGGACACCTGGATGTCAGGATAATAGCCTCCAGAACTATGAGAGAATATGTGTCTGCTGTTTAAGCCTCAGGCTGTTCAGCAGCCCAAGGAGACTGATAATTCCCCCAGTGCTCTGAGCATTCCTGAAAGCCAGTCTGTTCCCCAGAATTTTATCTGAACCTTTTTGACCCTACTTCCCATTTCAGCCCTGACCAGCTCCCCTGGGTAAGGATATCTGTGCATCTGCCCCTTTCATGAACAAGGACATTATTCTGTTTCAGCTTCCTTTATCCTTGAGGTCCAGGACCTTATAAGTTAACTCCTGTTTCAAGAACAAGAGGGGAGAGATGATTTTGTTTTGCAGAGCATGGACTCAAGCCTCTACCCACACTGATTTGAATCCCAACTCTGCCACTTTCTTGCGGTGTGACCCTGGGCAAGTTACTTAACTACCCTGTTTCCATTTTCTCATCTGTAAAATGGAGGTCACAATATTAGTACTTAACTCATATGGTAGTTAGAAGGCTTAAATGAGTTAATACAGGGATTGGCAAACTTCTTCTATAAAGGGTCACATACGTTTCTGTCACAAATACTCAACTCTGCCATTGTAGACCATAAGCTGCTACAGGTAATTAAAAAATGAATGGTGCTGGGCAGATAAAATATATTATGCTCACTTTGTTAAAGATGGCGCTGCCCACGTGCAAGTTTAAAGAGTAAGCTTTTCCCCACACCCTTGACTGATTGGATGATGTGGGGTGGTGCACTCTCATGAGGAATCCTCCCACTATGTCTCAGATAAGTTACTTTGTATCAGAGACTTCCTTGTTTGTAGATTGGATTAAAGGTTTTGAATCTACGCTATAAAGTGGGGCAGGCTGGGAGCTTGCTTGCTCTCTCTGTTCCTGAGGTTAGTATTAGAAAGGAGAGCAGATTAAGGCCACGTGGAGGAGAGGAGGCAGCCAAGATGGCAGAGTGCTGAGGAAGAAGCCAGTTTGTGCAGAGTTTGTGTAGAGAGAAGGAGATGGGAAACAGAGGTGAATAAGTCTGGTGAGCTAGAAACCTTTTGATTCTAGGAAACTCGGATAAGTCAGTAGCTTTGTGAGCACTGAATGAGTGGGTTTTGGAGCCCAGTGTGTGTTTTTGCTTGCCCGCCAGGTGCAAGCTAGAATTAAAGCTGATGGCTCACCAGTTCTTGGCTCCATTGTTTCATTATCGACTGTCTGAATCTAATGCAAATCTGTATGGGCCAGGCGGCTGTGATGGTGGCCACGAATACTGGCCATACAAATGGCATGTCTGTTGTAAGGCCAGTGGCCAGCGCCATGGCCATGCATGATTCACACTAGATTCGGGCAGACAGTAAAGGAACTGTGGAGCCAGAAGATGGTGGGCCATTCTGTTTATTAAAGTCTCATAAAGGAGGGCGAGCAAACAGGCAGGGAAGACTGCTTCCCTTTCTCCCATCTCAGGACCCACAAGCCTCAGCACTCCCCAGCTAAACAGTCCAGGGGTAAATCAGAGCTCCCAAGCCCCAACTCTGTTTCCGGTTCCACAACCCAGGGTGACCCTCCAGACTCACCCTCTGGACTCTCTCTCTCTGTTCTCTGCTCTCTCTCTCTCTGCACTCTTCAGCCAAAACCAGCTTTGGGAAAAAACCCTTCTCCAGCAAACAGTAGCAAACAGTCGCCCCTCCCAAACTGGAAGGCAATCTGCAATTTGCAATCACCCGGCCTGAAGGCAAGCACCATAGCCTTCCATAGACTATACACACAGGGCACTGTCCAGGCCAATGCAAAATATAAGCGAGCAAACCTAAAAACATTTGTTTACCCAACATCTGTGATTTAATAAAACTTTATTTACAAAAATAAAGTTTGGCCCAGGGACCGTGGGCCAGAGTCACTTAGTTCATCATGAGGTGTAAAAGCTGCCCTCCATACATGGGATTGTGTAGCACTCCAGAAGTTACAAAATCTTTTTCATATATAATTTCATTTACTCTCACAGAAACCCTGTGAGATAGAGACTGTGGGAATTTCCACTTTACAAACAAGAAAACTGAGGTCCAGAAAAGTTATCATCTTGTTTTGCAGGGAGTCTGAAGGAGGGAGCTTGTGTCTGCTTCTCAGGGACGTGTGCTTGTCCACTCACCCTGCTCTCGGCGTGTCTCACCAGACGTGGTTTAATTCTCTCCCAGTCGATCAACTGACCAAGGCCCTGTTGTGTACTTAGAACTGTGTTTAGCTTAGAGAGGGTGAACTGGGGAAGTAGGGACATTGTCAGGACAGCTATAAGCCAGTTTTCTGAAAGCTGGCTTCTTATTTGTGGAGTGGAATAACGTATACCCACCTGTTGGGCAGATAAAATATATTATGCTCACTCTGTTAAAGATGGCGCTGTCCACATGGAAACCCATCACCCACGTGATATTAGTTGCCCTTATGCTTGGGATGGGCGTAATTATATTATTGGGTGTGGGGACAGGCTGTAAGCAGGCCAGATCGTTATAGCCTAAGGCTTAGTTTTGTTTGGTTTTTTTAACTTTTTTTTCTTTTTATTTATTCATTTTAGAGAGGAGACACAGAGTGAGAGTGAGAGAGAGAGAGAGAAAGGGAGGAGGAGCTGGAAGCATCAACTCCCATATATGCCTTGACCAGACCAGTGCAGGGTTTTGAACTGGCGACCTCATTGTTCCCAGGTCGAAGCTTCATCCACTGCACCACCACAGGTCAGAAGGCTTAGTTTTAAGAGTAAGCTTTCCCCCACACCCTTCACTGATTGGATGATGTAGGGTGGTACACTCTCATGAGGAATCCCATTATGCCTCAGATGAATGACTTTGTATCAGAGACTTCCTTGTTTGTAGATTGGATTAAAGGTTTAAATTTCTACAGTATAAAGTGGGGCAGACTGGGAGCTTGCTTTCTCTTGGTTCCTGAGGTTAGCATTAGAGAGGAGAGCAGAGAAAGGCCATGTGGAGTAGAAGAGAAGCAGCCAAGATAGTGGAGTGCTGAGGAAGAATCCAGTTTGTGCAGAGTTTGTGCAGAGAGGAGATGGAGAACAGAGGTGAATAAGTCTGGTGAGCTAGAAACCTTTGATTCTAGGTGTAAAGCCAGTAGTCGAGGCCACCATCACAGCAGCCTGACCCACGCAGGTTCGCATTTGATTCGAACAGTCGGTAATGAAACAGCAGAGCCAAGAACTGGTGAGCCATCAGCTTTAATTCTAGCTTGCACCCGGCGGGCAAGCAAAAACACACACTGGGCTCCAACACCCACACATTCAGTGCTCACAAAGCTACTGACTTATCCGAGTTTCCTAGAATCAAAGGTTTCTAGCTCACCAGACTTATTAACCTCTGTTTCCCATCTCCTCCTGCACAAACTCTTCACAAACTGGCTTCTTCATCAGCACTCTGCCATCTCGGCTGCTTCTGGCCTTCACGTGGCCTTACTCTGCTCTCCTCTCTAATACTAACCTCAGGAACTAAGAGAGAGAGAGAGCTAGCTACCAGTCTGCCCACTTTATAGCATAGATAATCCAAACCTTTAATCCAATTATACACACAAGAAAGTCTCTGATACAAAGCCACCCATCTGAGGCTTAATGGGATTCCTCAGGAGAGTGCACCACCCTACATCATCCAATCAGTCAAGGGTGTGGGGAAGAGCTTACTCTTAAACTAAGCCTTAGGCTATAACGACCTGGCTTGCTTACATTACAACTTTTCCCCCCACAGCCATCACAAGCATAAGGGCAAATAATATCACCTGGGTGACTGGCTTCCATGTGGGCAGCACCATCTTTAACAAAGTGAGCATATTATATTTTAACTGCCGAACACTAGGAAACTCAGATAAGTCAGTAGCTTTGTGAGCACTGAATGAGTGGGTTTTGGAGCCCAGTGTGTGTGTTTGCTTGCCTGCCGAGTGCAAGCTAGAATTAAAGCTGATGGCTCACCAGTTTTTGGCTCCGTTGTTTCATTACCCACTGTCCAGGTTTGCATTACACAAACCTGCACTGGCCAGGTGGCTGTGATAATGGCCGCAACTACTGGCCTTACACCACCTCAGCGTTGGTCTTTCTTCCATGCAGTCATTGTTGGATTTGCTTATTTTCATGCAGTTGATGCAACAAACATATGCAGAAGAGCCAGTATGTGCCGAGTTCTGTGCTGGGGGACAGGGATACAGCTGTGTTGGTCAAATAAGTTTGTAAATATGATATAGAGAAGTGGTAGTTAACCTGGTCCCTACCACCCACTAGTGGGCATTCCAGCTTTCATAGTGGGTGGTAGTGGAACAACCAAAGTATAAATAAAAAGATTTAACTATAGTAAGTTGTTTTATAAAGATTTATTCTGCCAAACTTAGCGAAAATTTGACATAAAGTACTTGGTAAGTAATTATTATATGCCTTAGCTTGTTATAACTCTGCTTTATAAGTTTTATAAAGTTACTTCCCTATTTTATAAATCACCATTACTGTGGAGCTGGTGGGCAGTTAGAAAATCTTACTACTAACAGAGATACAAAAGTGGGTGGTAGGTATAAAAAGGTTGACTACCCCTGATATATAGGCTTGCTCACTTATAGTTTGCATTGGGTGTGGGGGACAGGCTGTAAGTAGGCAGGATAGTTATAGCCTAAAGCTTAGTTTTAAGATTAAGCTTTTCCCCACACCCTTGACTGATTGCATGATGTGGGGTGGTGCACTCTCATGAGGAATCCCATTATGCCTTAGATAAGTGACTTTGTATCAGAGACTTCCTTGTTTGTAGATTGGATTAAAGGTTTAGATTTCTACACTATAAAATGGGGCAGACCAGGAGCTTGCTCTCTTGGTTCCTGAGATTAGCATTAGAGAGGAGAGCAGAGAAAGGCCATGTGGAGGAGAGGAGAAGCAGCCAAGATGGCAGAGTGCTGAAGAAGAAGCTAATTTGTGCAGAGAGAGGGAGATGAGAAACAGAGGTGAATATGGCTGGTGAGCTAGAAACCTTTGATTCTAGGAAACTCAGATAATTAGTGACTTTGGGAGCCCTGAATGGAAAGGGAAGTGTTTTCCCACTGTGTGTATTTCTTGCCCGCTGGGTGAGAGCTAGGATTAAAGCTAATGGCCCACCAGTTTTTGGCTCCATTGTTTCATTACCGACTGTCCGAATCAAATGCAAACCTGCATGGGCCAGGCAGCTGTGATGGTGGCCGTGGCCACTGGCTTTACATTTGGCATAGTCTGTGGCAGGATTCGATACAGTTCAGTATGGAACTACCACCACCTTTGAGCGGTGGAGTAGAGGACTGGCTGCTGTTATGGTTCCCCATGGCTGTCCTTTTGGGGGCCGTATGCTGGCTGACTTTTACAGCCATGCATGAGGAAACCGAGAGCTCTGTTGAAGAGGCTTCCTGGAACCTGCAAACCAAGCAGTGGAGGAGCTGGAGGAAGTGTGGGAGAGAGAGATGCCGACCCTGGAGCTGGAGCAGGCCGACCAGGTTCGTGAGATTCACTTGGAAATGGAGCAGGCACTGGGGAAGAAATCACAGGTTTGTGAGTTGCAGATTTCCCTGGATGTTGTGGAAAGCCAGCAGCGACAGCTGACCAGGGCTGAGGTTGGGGCTGAGGCCGAACTCAGGGCTGCAAGGCTGGCAGCAGGAGCTGATGTTTTTAGTTCCTCTTTGGAGGATGAAGAGAATCAGGCTGGAGTTGTGATCTGCAGTCTCCAGAAGGTGAGAGCCCAGCAGCAAGGAGTACCTACTAGACCCCTGGTAGGTCTGCAATTTTGGGACATAGGGGTGGATGCCATCATGCTCTCCAGAGCAGAGATGGAAATGTTGACTGCCATTGCCACGTGCTCCTCTTTGGGACAGTGTAAGACCTGCCAGGACGGCAGGGATGAGGGCAGTGGCTGAGGCCCCATGTGCTCGGACTGATTCCTGGACTACAACCAGAGTGGTCACTGGCTCCTTTGTTGGATGGACTCACGGATTTTAGACAATGTGAAATACCCTGATGGGGGTGGAGGATGGCTTTGCTGGAGGGCCTCCCCATGCCCCGGGAAGCTTTTCCCATGGCTAGAAAGAAGTCCAACGACATTTTGCGCTTTTGGCAAAGTGCTCAGAGACTGGTGAAGTGTATCTTTGTAATTGTTGAAATTGTATGATTTGTCATGTTGTTGTAATTTGTGTAATGTGCCTAATTTCTTGTGCAGAAATATCTGTGCTTTAGATTGTGAAGTGAGCAAAAGGGTTGGAATGTTGGTCAAATAAGTTTGTAAATATAATATATAGGTTTGCTTGCTTATACAGTGTGTCTGTAAAGTCATGGTGCACTTTTGACTGGTCACACAAAAGCAACAAAAGACAGTAGAAATGTGAAATCTGCACCAAATAAAAGGAAAACCCTCCCAGTTTCTGTAGGATGATGTGGTAGCATGTGCGCATACACAGATGACGTAATACCCTGTATACAGCGGAGCAGCCCACGGCCATGCCAGTCGAGATGTGGACGGTACAGAGGAAAGTTCAGTGTGTTCTGTGGCTCACTAAATTCGAATCTGTGACCAAAGTATAACGTGAATATAGCCGTGTTTATAACGAAGCACCACCACATAGGAATAAAATTACTGTACTCAGTGGGATAAGCAGTTGAAAGAAACCAGCAGTTTGGTAGAGAAACCCTGTTCTGGTAGGCCATCAGTCAGTGACGAGTCTGTAGAGGCTATAAGGGATAGCTACCTAAGGAACCCTAAAAAATCTGTGCATGCATGTGCTCGACAATTACACCTAAGCAAGACTACAGTTTATAAGGTATGAAACTGGGAGAGTTTTTCTTTTATTTGGTGCAGATTTCACATTCCTATCGTCCTTTGTTGCTTTTCTGTGAACGGTCAAAAGTGCACCATGACTTTACGGACACACTGTAGTTTGCATTGGGTGTGGAGAACGGGCTGTAGACAGGCGGGGCCATTATAGCCTGGGGCTTAGTTTCAAGACTAAGCTTTTCCCCACACCCTTGACTGATTGCATGATGTGGGGTGGTGCACTCTTATGAGGAATTCCATTATGCCTCAGATAAGTGACTTTGTATCAGAGACTTCCTTGTTTGTAGATTGGATTAAAGATTTGGATTTCTACACTATAAAATGGGGCAGACCAGGAGCTTGCTCTCTCTTGGTTCCTGAGATTAGCATTAGAGAGGAGAGCAGAAAAAGCCACGTGGAGGGGAGGAGAAGCAGCCAAGATGGCGGAATGCTGAAGGAGAAGCCAGTTTGTGCAGAGAGAAGGATATGGGGAACAGAGGTGAATAAGGTTGGTGAGCTAGAAACCTTTGATTCTAGGAAACTTGGATAAGTCAGTGGCTTTGGGAGCGCTGAATGGAAAGGGAAGTGTTTTCCCACTGTGTGTATTTCTTGCCCTCAGGTGCAAGTTAGGATTAAAGCTAATGGCCCACCTGTTCTTGGTTCCGTTGTTTCATTACCAACTGTCTGAATCAAATGCGAACCTGCATGGGCCAGGCAGCTGTGATGGTGGCCATGGCTACTGGCTTTACAAGCTGGGAGCTAACAAGCACAGTATGGGCAGGGACACCACCATTCTGAATGGATGTTTGGTGAAGCTGCACAAAGGTGGTCCTTCCTCTGAGTGGACACAGCCTCAGTGGCAAGTGGAGGGAAGACTGGATTTCAGCTTGTTCCCCTCTCTGTCAGGCATTTAGAGCAGTGCACAACTCACACAACCATGCCTGATGTTCCTGTCCCCTGTCTATGGAGCTTCAGTCTTGAAGGGTTTGGGGGCATGGAAGTGAGTGATTTTAGCAGGGTGGTGAGTGCTGCAGAAGGGAGCTGAGTGAGGTGCTCTGAGATGCCCTCAACTTCAGTTTCTGCCTCCCAGCTTCACACTCCCCATTTGCAGTCACCACCTCTGTGCCCACATAAGCCCAGCCTAGATCTGCATCACAACCCCCACTGGAGAGCACCAGTTCTTCCCCTTGCAGGGCTTGAAGGAGGCACTACCTGGAGGACTGTGAAAGATATTTCCCATGGACCCAATTTGCATTAATGTATGCCATTTACAGCTAATTACAATATGGGAAGAGGTCTGGGAAACATCAGTGAAACATCTGGAATTGTGTCAGAGGCCAGATGGAAGGCTAATCTGAAGTGCCAGACTTTCTGCAGCCACCACCACCCAAGCAGTTCCAGGTTACACCCATCTCTCTCTCCTCCCTGAATTGCTAAGCCATTTGTGTTAGTATTTAACCGCGTTCTGTCTGGCATTACGAACTATTTCAACTGGTTTACATTTGTCTCCCCAGTTGGACTCTACGCCCCTCTGATCCCACAGTTGGCATTATCCTCTGTTAAGCCTTAGTGAGCATTCAAAGACCAGCAACTCTAACACCTTCACTGAAATTGGGGAGGATTTGCTAAGAAGTAGAGAGTGGAGCGAGCTGGCTCTCACCTCATGTCTACCTAATGCAGCTCGGATCCCTCAGCCAGGTGGCTCAGATGGGCCCTGTCTGCAGGTACCAGGTTTTGGGGCAGAGCTGGCATCCTAGACACTGAAGCCCAATAGAGAAAGCAAAGAGGGCTTTTGAAATCATTGACACCTGTCTCTAAACTTAAACCCTATGCAGCCACTTGGACAGTCTATGTAAGCTCACTGGGTGCCTTCCCCCATCCATAAAATGGGGAGAATGCCACCTACCTTTCATTTGAGAGAACTAAATGAAAGTAAAATGTCTAGCTTGGTGCTTAGCCCATCAGGAAGCCACAGCACATGTCTATCCTCTTCCCTCTGTCCCTAGCCAGGAGATTTGGCTTGCAGGCTGGAGTTAGGTGGCATACAGGAAATATTGAATTCCCTTCACCTCCCCTCCCCCGCGGCTCTTCATACCAGCTCCAGCAAAGCAACTCCACCGCCTCTTGGAGCTGGTGTGTGACTGTGGTCTCGCTCTGGGGGACATGTATCCTGCTGGCCTCCTCACTGTGCAATGAAAGCTTCTCTCCCTCTTCCACCTCTCCTCACATCTATCTGCCCTAGGCAGATGTTTTTCAGTGGAGTAATGAGTAAAATTCATTCCTAAAATTATATCACATAGGTAGCCACCTCATTACCATTGTATAAAATGGGCCAATTTATTATTCATTTCTGATTCAGTCGATCTGAGGTAGAACCCGAGACTTTGCGTTTCCAATGAGCTCAGAGGAGAGACCCATGCTGGCCGTTGCTGCCTGGGGACCACCCGCGGAGGACCATTGCCCTGCACCAGCAGGAGTACATGAGTTGTTAAGCCCATAGGTGCTGAAGGGTTAATGGAAGCCTTCCTTGCTACTCCCATTTCTATTTTTTCACTCCTGTTTTGGATCCAGGAGCTGCTCAGCACAGGTGCCAGTGAGACCCAGGTGATTGGATTAGTGAATTTGGCTCAATCCCCCATCATCTGCTCTGAGAAACTGTATCATATGGTGGAAAAAACCATAGGCTTGGAGGCAGAACCTCAGATCAACCTGGTATCTATTCCATAGTAGGTATGATCGTGATCTGTTAGTAGTTGTAACTGAAGCCGTGGTGACCTAGCTCACCTGGTCCTCAGTTCTCCCATCTGTAAAATGGAAACAATAATGCTCTCCTGGCACATCTCCCATGTTCTGATAGGATGTGCTTAAAATAGCTTGGTTAAACCAAAGTGCCAAACCAAACTATAATCTTGTCCCCAGTGTGAAAGAAGAGGAGAGAGTGAAAAGTGAATTTAAACACAAAGATGCAAAAACCTTAGCCACAGAGGAGACTTTGGGAGGATCATCCCCTTAAACACCTCCCAAGTTTTCAGAGGAGAAAACTGAGGCTTAGAGGCAGGGAAGGGACACGCCCATGGTCAAATAGCAGAACAGGGGACAATCCAGCTTTCCTGTGGGCCCACTCTTTTCTCCATACCGGAGTTTAAGCATGCCCGAGCCTGGGCTCAGCAGCTCCTCTGCTCCCAGTCACCCTATCTTTGATGAGAAACCAGGGGCTTGCCTCATTTTATCATCCCTGACCCTCTTAGAAAGTTTTTGTTATTAATCTTGTTAATTGCTCCTTTCTTTCTCCCACTGGTTCTGGGCTTGTCTCCTTTTCTGCCTCTCCAAGTCAAGACTAAGTTAATAAAGTTTTATTACATATAAAACTGCTTTGGTAAGTGCTGCCATAAGCTGATAATAAAAGAAATTTTTGAAAGTTGCAACCTATTAATTGCTTAAACCTCCATGGTCTGGTGTGGTCATGAGGGTGTCGAGGTGAGGGTGTCTAATGTCCATGTCCCTGACACCTGCCCTTCCAGGGAAGAACTGACCCCAGGGAGGGAGCCCTGGGACAGACACTGGAGGCTGCAGTCAGGTTGGTGAGGACCTTGTTACTACCCCTGGAGTCTCTCCATCTGCTGAGGGAGCTGAACTTGCTTTTTCCCACCTCAGGGACGATGGTCTCATGAGGAAATTCAGTCCCTGACTTCAGAGGGCTCCCAACATGGTGGGAGAGGCCTGCAAGGAACTGGGTGTTTATCTGCTATTCTAATGGCAGCGCTCTTTCCTGAGTGTGAGAGCCTCCCTCTTCTCCACCCTGCCCCCACCCCGTTATGGCGGCGGGAGAATTCCAAGCTATAACAGCTAACCCTCAAGGAGCACTAACTCTATGTCAGGTAGTAAACTAGATACTTATCCAGGAGGACTCATTTTGTCCTCACACTCTGTGAGGTGGGGATGGTTCCTATCCTGGAGGAAACTGAGGTATGGAGAGGTTACGTTACCTGCCTGAAGCCAGCAACCAAAAAGGCAGCAAAGCTCAGGTATGAAAACTGGCTGGTTTATTGAGTTCATTCATCTCCTGACTCTAGCAAATGCTTAATAAATGCTTATTGAGTCAGTGACTCATGGCACGTTTGCAATAGAAATGCTAGCTCCAGGATTTGGTGTCAGAATCAGGAAAGCCTTCCCAGAACACATGGGTTTTGACTGGAGGGCTGAATGCTGCTGGGACGGTATCTTGCTCACCCACCCAACAGAGCCACTGGACCTGCCCAGTAGCAAGAACTTGGAATTGCTGCTGGCAGGCCATCTGCACATAGGTTAGCAGGCCATGAACTCTCATTACCAGCATGTTGTTCCAAGAAATAATTCAGGGTCCCTGGTGGGGTGGCTCAGTGGATAAAGTATTATTTTCGTGCACCAAGGTCTCAGGTCCAATCCCTAGTTGGGGCACATACAAGAAGCAATAAATGCACAACTGAAAAACATAAATGGTACAACTAATTGAATCAATGAGTTGACACTTCTCTTTCACCCCCCCACCCCTTCTTTCTCCTTCTCAAATCAATGGAAAAAAATTTAAAAATAAAAAATAGTTGGTGATTGCTGGTGATGCTGGTGGGCCCACCTGTGTTGGCCAGGGAGGGGCCTTTGCCTCTGTACTTCTACAAGATGTCCCAGGGTCTGGGGGGACCCCTGGGAATGCAGGAAGGAACCAAAGAGGTAGAAGAGAAAGTGAAGAGGATGAAATGTAGGGAGAAATTAGAGAAAAATGGAGGGGAAGCTGATGGAGGCCGGTTATCTCATTTAATGTGTCTGGCACAGAAATACTATATGAATGAATGATCATTTCAGAATAGATGTGCTGGATCTACCAAGCTGGATCCACCAGCTCCTCCCTGAGTTTATTTGGTGAATGTTTCCTTCCCTCTTTCCCTCTCTTGGCCTTACAGGGTTTGCCTTTATGGAATGGAGATGTGGAATCCAAAGAATTGAATGGCAATGCAAGGCAGAATGTGACCAGGGGTCAGAGAGCCTGGTAGAAACCACAGGGGCTGTCAGGAAACATGGGCAGTGAGGCACATTGCAGCACTGGTTGTCACAGCAAAACACTGCAGGTCACACAAGTGTCCATTAACCAGAAAGAGGCTATATATTCAGACCTGTTCATTCTGTGAAATACTGTGCAGCCATGAAAATGAAGGAAATAGAGCTTTATGTAGCAACACAGGTAATTCTCCAAAGGCATGTTGAGAACAAAAGCAATACGGTAGTCCCTCACTATCCACTGGGGATTGGTTCTTGGACCCTGCAGATGTGGAAATCTGTGCATGCTCAAGCCCCTTATATAAAATAGTGTAATTGCAGATAGGCTGCTGCAGGGTATGCCTACACATCACTTTATTCGCGTGGATTCGTGTTGTGCTTGGTGCATAACAAATTCAAGTTTTACTTTTTTTCCCCTGAATATTTTAAATTCACAGTTGGTTGAATATATAGTAGATGTGAAACCTGCAGATAGAAAGGGCCAGCTGTCCTGTCTTAGCGTGGGTTCCCCAAAAGCAGAGCCTGCATGCAGGGAGTTGCTTTGGGAGTTTTGCTAGGAAGGAATAGGAGGAGGGAGCAGGGAACGGAAAGCCAGTTGAAAGGGCATAACTCTGATGATTAGTGACATTGAGCCTCTTTAACTGTCTGTTGGCCACTGGTATGTCCGCTTTGGAGAAGTATCTAGTTGGGTCCTCTGAACTGTTTAATAGAATTGTTAGGTTTTTATGTGTTGAGTAGTGTGAGTTCTTTATAAATTTTGGATATTAACCCCTTATCAGATGTATCACTGGCAAATATGTTCTCCGATGTAGTAGATTGTCTTTCCATGTTGTTGATGGTTTCCTTTGTTTGGGCAAAAACATATTAGTTTGATGTAGTCCATTTGTTTATTTTTTTCTTTTGTTCCCCTTGCGTGAAGAGATTATCAGAAAAAATATTGTTATGAGAAATGTCATAGGATTTTTATGATTTCAAATCTTACATTTATTCTTGTATATGGTATAATAAGGTAGTCTAGTTTCACTTTTTTGCATGTATCTGTCCAAGTTTTCCCATACCATTTATTGAATAAACTGTCTTTACTCCATTGTATGTTCTTGCTGCCTTTGTCAAATATTAATTGACCGTATAGACATGGGTTTATTTCCAGACTCTCTGTTCTATTCCATTGACTTATATGCCAGTTTTTTATGTCAGTATCATGCTTTTTGATTACTATGCCCTTGTAGTATAGTTTGATATTAGGTAGCATGATACCTCCAACTTTGTTCTTCCATCTCAATGTTGCTGAGACTATTCAGAATTTTTTTCATGGTTCCATATAAATTTTTGGATTATTTGTTCTAGTTCTGCAAAATACACCATAGTTGTTTTGGTAGGAATTGCATTGAATTTATACGTTGCTTTGGGTTGTATGGATATTTTAATGATGTTAATTTTTTCTATCCACAAACACGGCATATGCTTACCACAATAAGATATCACCTCACACCTGTCAGAGTAGATGTCAATAAATCCACAAATGACAAGGGTCGGGAGGATGTGGAGAAAAGGGAACCCTTGTGCACTGTTGGTGGGTGCAGCTACTATATGGAGTTTTCTCAAAAAATTAAAAATGGATATTTCTTATGACCCAGTCATTCTACTTCAGGAGATTTGTTTGAAGAAACCCAAATTACTAATTAAAAAGAATATGTACACTCCTATGTTCGCTGCAGTGTTATTTACAATAGCCAAGATATGAAAGCAGCCCACATACTCATAAACAGACAAGTGAATAAAAAAACTGGTCCATGTACACAATGGAATATTACTCAGCCCTAAAGAGAAGGAATCTTACTAGTTGTGATGGCATGGATGGAACTAGAGAGTATTATGCTCAGTGAAATAAGTCAGAGAAAGTCAAATGCCATGTGATTTCACTTATATGTGGAACCTAAAGAACAAAATAAATGAACAAACAAAACTAAAAGTGACTCATAGGCAGAGAGAGCAGACTGGTGGTTGCCAGAGGGGAGGGAGGTTGGGGGACTGGGTGAAAGAGGTGAAGGAATTAAGAAGAATAAATTGGTAGGTATGGAGTAGTTGGGGGAGGTAGAAGAGGGTAAAGGGGAGATAAATGGTGACAGAAGGAGACTTGACTTTGGGTGGTGAACACACAATACAATATACAGATGATGTGTTATAGAATTATACACTTGATACCTATATAATTTTATTAACCAATGTCATCTCAGTAAATTCAATAATTTTTTTTAAAATTAAAGCTATAGTGATGGGGATATGGAATAAGGCATAGAGAACATGGTCAATAATGCTGCAGTGGTTATGGATGATGCCTGTTGGGTACTGGAAATATCTGGGTGGGCTGACACTTTATAAAGTATTTGACTGCCTAACTACTAAGCTGTACACCTGAAACTAATACAAATAAAATTGAAAGAAAACAATTTTAAAGGGTGGGGGAATTACTGAGCAGATCACTGTGGCGATGCTGTGGGCCCGCAGAGGAACCAGGTCGCATGCACATGGGAAATGGTCCCTGATGAGGGAATCCGGGTGTATAATCCACCAACTCTTGTCTTCAGACAACAGCTCCTGTTCCCCCCAGCTGAATCTGCACAGGCTGAGCAGCTGTCCAGGTCTGGGAAGAAAGCCCTGAGGCATGAAAGCAGAGGCCACAGGACTGCCTTGGGAGGTTGGCGGGGGTCCCCACATGGTCCCCACGGCCACGCTGGAAGCAGGAAGGCTGCAGGCATGTGGTGCACAGTGCAAGGGAGCCTGCCGCAGATTCTGTCCATGTATGTTAAGCTTAAAAAACACGCAAAACTACAGATTATATTGATAGGGAGGTAGATGTGGTAAAACCTAGACATTCCTGACAGTGATAAACATCATATTCGGGAGGCTGGTTACCTCTGGGAAGAAAAAGTAATTTGCAATCAGGAGGGAACTGGGAGATGGCAGTTGCATCTGTGATTTTTCATTTTCAAGCTAAGTGGAGGGTATATGGGTATTTGTTTTGTTACTGTTTATTTAAAATATTTCGTAATCATAAACACTATAGAAATGCACGTGGAAGGACCCCAGTATGAGTGATGAGGGAGGGGTTCAAGGTGGAGGTTAGGCAAGAGTTTTAGCTTTGAGGGAGCAGTAAAATTTGGCTAGACAGAGGAGGAAGGGCCTCTGTGGCCAGCAGACTCGTGAGCAAAGGCTCAGAGGTGGGAGTGAGCGTGGGCAGCCAGACCAGTTCAATTGAGGAAACAGTTGTGTTGGGAGGTAAAGGTTAAATACTCAGGGAGGCTACATTGTGGCCGGTGTTCAGTGCCATGCTGAGGAGTTTAAACGCAAGGTAGGAGTAGTAGCAGCAGCAGTAGAAATAATAATAATGATAGACTAATTATAAAACAACTCCATACTACTACTTAATAAACTCTCACCCTGTGTCGGGCACTTTGTTACACATTTTATGCACATCAGTTCATTTAAACTGCACAACAACAATCCCATAAAGAATGTGCTATTACCCCATTTTACACATCTGGAGACTGAGACCCAGAGAAGATAAGCAGTTGCCCAAGGTCATGTGCTTAATGGATGGCAGAATATGGATTTGACTCTAGGTTGGCTTTGCGCCAAAGCTCAGTTTCTCTCCCATTCTTTCCTTAGTTCCTTTCTGTGATTTGCATGAGGATGATCTCTGCCCCACCCCAGTAAACTACTGAATGTGGTGACAGCCCTTGAAATGGCACATAGTTCTTCACAGCACCTCTGGTCTGTTGGTGGTGGCGTGCTGGGTTGAGGGAGAGCCTCAGTCCAGGCCCCGTGGAGGGGGAGTGTGATCAGCAAGCAGTGTTTGCAGGGTTTGCCGAGAGAGGCTTGCGTTTGCTCACCCCACACCCAGGCCTCCCTCCTCTGCTGTATCTGAGGTGGGGACCAGCCCGGGCAGGGAAGGTCCTGGTCATGCACGGGTGGGAACATGCACTCAGGAGTGTCAGCTGTGAACTCCTGAGTGCATGTTCCCATAAGGGCTGTTCTGCGTGAGGGCATGAGAGGCCTTTACTAGGGTAGAGCATGGAATGCTTCAAAAGATGCTTGTAAGACATTCCCACTTGGAGCATTTGGAGCTGATGCTTCAGAAAGGCAGTCAGAAAAGAGACCCGGCTTTCCTGCACTTGGGCGAGGTCTGCTGTTCTCCTGTCCGGCCGATCGTCCCAGTGGTCTGGGTTTGGGGACAGATGGCAAATATAAGCGAGCCCTAAGTCCTACTAACTAACTCAGCACATGAGCCCTATAGCTCTCCATTTATTTTTCTCTCGGTGGGAATCAGGCCCTGGGTCAGAGTCTCAAACCAAGCCTGGGAATTAATTAGGCATGTAATGCTCGTTAGCAGTAATGAACGTTCCTCGCTGAAGTCCTTGTGCAGATTGGTGGGAGACGTGGCCTCTGTGGCAAGAATTGAGCATTTTTTCCTGAGCAGGCTCTTGACACTGCAGAGGTCTCAAAGCCTTCACTGAGGTTTGCGTGTGTGTGATGTGTGATGCGTGAGTGTGTAATGGATGTGTGGTCTGGGGCATGTACTCAACATGTGTGAGATGTGTCATGTGTTGTTTGTGTAGAAAGAGGCTTTAAATTTTCATTTTCAATTTATTGTGTTGACATGATTTTAAGTGTCCCACTCGATATAACACCCTCTACCCCCCACATCGTGCCCCCCATACAAAGTCTCTTTTCACTCTCATTTCACCCTTTTGACCCCCTCCCCCTACCTCTACCCCCCCCCGCCTTTTCCTTTGGTAATTGCTATCCTGTTGTGCGTATCTATGTGTTATATATATATATAATTTGGCTAACTCCTTCACTGCTAAATTCTTGATATATATGTAGTGTGTGTGTTATGTGGGAATGTGGTATCTGCTGGACATGTTGTGTGAATGCCTGCAACTTTGCATGTGGTGTGTATGTAGTACGTGTGGCACAAGTATGTGAAAAGTAGTATCCAAATCTATCTGTGAGTGTGTGCTCAGGTATCTGAGCCTGAAGGACTTTGTCACTGTCAGAAGCAATGGATGGCTGAGAATTCCCATGACACTAGGCAGAAATATGATCCCGTTTAGCACTGAGATAACATTGGTTGGAGAAAGGACGGATGAAAAATGTCTTCAGGAATAGAGAAAGGAATGGAACTGACTCAGCAGAGAATGAGCTGGGGCTGGGGAGACAGGAAAGAGGACCTGATTAAAACGGAAAATCTCTGTTAGGAGGAGAAAGGGGTCCAGAGGAAGGAAAGGGACAGCTCAGCCTAGAAGCATGCAGGAGGGAGAGACACAGTCATGGGCAGCAGGAAGTTCCAAGGGGGTGTTAATATTGGTGGAGACCTGCGGACAGAGAATGCCCTGGGAGGGCAGAATGAAGGCAGGGGGTCTCCAGGAGGTGCCCAGAACAGAGACAACCGTGGGAGCTATGAAACGGAACCAGGGCCCACCTAACACGTTCCTTGACATCTCTGGGCCGGAGCTTCCAGGAGAAACACACACCTCACCCTGTTCATCAGACACGAAGGCAACTTTTCCTCTATTTTACAGCCATAATGCAGCTTGGGTAATGTGACCATGTCTCAACTGGGACACTTTGAAGACTAAAAGGAGCTATTAATAATTACCCCAGGACAGCAGGTGAAACTAGAACTGTCTCAGTCCCGCGGAATGTAGTTTCTCAAAGCTTGGAGGTAAGGCTAGGGTGAATGTGGAGCGAAAGAGTTCTCATTCTTTATCAGGCTCAGCTTGTCTCCTGTGGGCAAGGCCCTGGCAGGAAGACCAGGTGTGCCATAAGCCTCTTGAACTTAAGCGTCCCCTGCACCCCTCCCTGGCCCAGCCCCCATAGGTACGCTGTAAGGCAGCAAGGACTCCTGGGAGACTCTGAGAAAATTTAACCTTTTCCAAAAGGCACCCCAAATCATTTAGGAATACCCAAAAGGGCATGGTCACTTTGTGTTCACATGGCCACACTTTTCTACGGCTCAGCCCACCCGGAATCCCACTGTTTATTCAGGCCACAGAAAATCTGGCCCAAATTACCCTGGAATAGAGACGGAGCTGGATACAGAAGTACTCCCTACCCCCTACAGCACCACTCACCCTCATCTTCTTTTTCCTGCATTCATCTGACAAACATTTATTACTTTTGCATTGTGGAAATGGCATTATAACCATCTTACAAGAAATGCTTTAAAAAACTAAAAATAAGTTACCTCTAGTGCTACCACCTTAACACAATAATTAATTTCATTTCGCCTCGTCCTTTCTGATCCTTGTCGGCATGCTTACATTTTTATTACATTGTTATAATGCGCATATAATTTTACATTCTGTGTTTTATTTCATATTTTACCACAAGCATTTTACCATGTTACATAGTTTTCATAAATATTTTAAATGGCTGAGGAATAGTTTGTTAAGTTTATATACCATAATTTACTTAACAGTTCCCTTATTGTTGAACATTTAGGTTGTTTTCCATTTGGGGCTATTTTAGATAATGTTGCAATGAATACCTTCATGCATATATAACACTTGTTATTCTTTTGAATGATTTCCTTCGGATACAGCACTAAGCGTGGGATTACTGGGTCAAAGTGAATGAGCATTTTTATAACCCTTGATTATATATTGCCATATTGCTTTCCAAAACGATCATTCCAATTTTCAGCATTATCAGTGATGTGTGTACCAATTTCAACATAACATTGTCAGTGGTGCATGTTATCATGTTTTCCCTAAATTACTAATTTGGGAAGTATAAAATAGGACCTCCACATTGCATAAATTTGCATTTATTGGCTTTCTGGCCAGGGTGTGCATTTTCTGTGCTTCAGAAGACTTTTGTTAAATACTTGCTATGTGCCTGTGTCTGTGCTAGGTGCTTCAGGGGCTACAGAGATACTAAGACAAGGGCCCTGTCCCAAGAGACCTTTCGGCCCAGTATAGGCTTATATACAAATGGCTGCCAGGAAAAGGAGCCTGGGCACACACTCTTAAGTAAGAGATGTCTTCCTGGAGAAGATGTTATTGAGGTGGCTCTGGAAGGATGGCTGAGCTTTAAATCTGAGAAGGGAGGAAGAGCAATCCATGCAGAGGTTATAGCTTGAGCAAAGGCATGGAGATGGGAAAGCGTAAGGAATGCGCTGGGAACTGGGATGAAGGGTGGAAAGAGAGTGAGCTGCAAAGGTGAGGTGCAGCCAGCAGGGGGAGCCTGTGCTGTCAGGTCAGGGACCCTTGGAGGGACCTGGGTGGCAATGGATGGCTCGGCCTATGGCAATTTTGAGGCAGGGACTCCAGCAGAATGCTGATGTGTGCCCTGGTACTACAGTTCTCAGAACAGCTTGCATTTGTGTGGTACGTCCATCTTTTCAGAGTAGTTCCACATTCTTGATCTTTGTTGATCCTGAATAGTGGCTTTACCATCCCCATTTTGCAGGTGAGAAAATTGAATCCCAGCTTGACTCTTTTAGGTCACAGTGTAAGGTGCAGAGCCAGAACTTGAAGCAAGGGGTTTCTGATTCTAAACCCAGTGCTTCCTAACTGGCATCAGCATGGGGAGAGGAGAGTATGGCGGGCAGAGGTTCTCAGCTCTGACCGTGGATCAGCACTGTTGGGAACTTAAAAAAAATAAGTGGGTTCTTGCCAACCTCACCTGAGACCTGCTCAATCTGAGCCATGGTGCAGAGGCACTGCTGAGGCTGTGACCCACTGAGATAAGGTGTGGCAGAATGCGGCATGGGCCCTCAGTGGGGCAGAGGCTGGAGTGGGGTTCTGCCACTGTGAATGGGAAAGAATGAGTGGTACCCACTGTCTCAGCAAATGGTTATGTTTCAGAGTGATGGAGAAGAAGGAGGCGGCCTTGCTTTGTTATGCGATCCACTTGCCCTGCCTTCCTGCCTGTCTGCACGCAAGCTCAGCTTGAAGAGACACTGGTTTGAGGCACCACAGCCCAGGGCTGCCCAGAAGAGGGCGATTTGGAGACTGGTTGTTTATAAGGGCTGCTGGGAGCCCAAATGTGTGTTCAGCCATGGCTGGAAGGGGCAAAGCTGGATTTGAACCTAGGTCTTCTAAGTCTTTTTGTGTTTACAAATCTGGAAAGTGCACTTGTTTTTGAGTGAGCTTTCCGGCCTTTGGAGCTGCGTGGGAGGCTCAGAAGGATCTGCATGGCTAGCATGTCCACTACATGCTCAGTCTCAGTCACGTAGGGGTGCTGGTGCATGAGGGTCACCAGAAATAATCAGATAGATTAGAAGCACTAAGAAGTCACTGAGGGTGGGATATGTGCCATGTGTGCCTTCGATGTCAGGTAAAAGAAGAAGAAACAAGAATACTAATATCAGTTGGTTTCATATATATGATGTTATTTTATTTTCCCACTGATCCTATATAGGCTCATGGGATACTAATCGCATATCTACTTTACAGATGCACTACTGAGATGCATGGTTGCTTAGAGCCTTGCCCTAATCCACAGAGCTAGTGCAGTAAAACCAGGATTCAAATACAGCCATCAGGCTCCGAATCTATCGCTGTCTCAATTATGGGTGCATTAAGTTCCACAAAGCGTTTACTGAGAGTGTACACTGCACGGAAGTGTGTTAGGGCTGTGAGGTATTTTTCCCTGCCGAGGAAGAAGGAAGGGCGTAGCCACAAAGTGTGGAATAATAAAAGCTTTATTTAGTACAGTGCTTCCCAGACGGACCAGGGAAGTCGCACGAATTAAACCGCGTGGGGGATATTTAAAGGGTCGTCTAGGGTGATTAAGCTAATATGACATGGCAAAATCTCACTGGCTGGCAGACAGTCGCTCTTTTCCAAAGGACTCCTGGGAAGTTTCTTTTGGCACGCATGGGTATGGGCGATTCTAGCCAAAGTTCCCGGGTCTGGTTTCCCACATGACCTTTCCCCATTGTCCACCACCTTTACATTCTGACCTTTTGTGTTAAATAGGGGTGCCGCTATTTGTCTGGCTACTTCCTGCTGGTTAGGGGCATCGTGGGGAAGGGGAGATCGGAAGGTAGTGGTTTTGAGAGGAGTCACGAGGGACATCTGTTTGACCATGACTGGAGAAACTTCGTGGATGCAGTCCTGTAAGGGTTTAAAAAAAAGAGGAGCAACAGGGGAATCTACAGGGTCCAGCCTTTTGGTGAGCTGGAGATGGGTAGGGCCCAGTGGTTCTGACTGCCAGTGGTCCTGTATGGGGGCAAGCTTGAGGCAAAACTGCATGTCAGGAGTGGCGTGTGAAGGGGAAAGGAAGGGGTCCCATCCACTCCCATAACCAAGGCCTGTGAGGGAACTAGAGGTCCAGAGTGTGATGGCAAAACAGAGAAGGTAGCCCCCGTGTCCACAAGAACTGAGATGGACTTACCCGTTTCTGCAGCATTACCCTGGGGTTTGGTGATGATGGGGGTCTCCGAGTCCAGGTCGTGTCAGTCGTCCACGAGGCCAACAGTTCAAGCGGTGGGACCGCCTGGCTGGCTTGGCCTCCTATTTGGGTGGCTTGTCCTCCATGTGGAAGTGCTGAGGAAAAGCCTGTTGCCCAAAGGGGGCAATCACTCTGCCAGTAACCGGACTGCTTGCAGTCAGGGCAGGGCTCAGTGGGCAGCCGTGGGCAGGGGCCCTGCCGGAACCAGTGACCCTGCTTGCCACATTTAAAGCAAGCTCCTGGAGGGATTCCTCTCTGCGACCCGGACTTGGGTCAGGCACTTCCTGTGCCTTGCTCCTGTAGCTCTGCCAGCCTCAGAGCTGCCACAAGAGCCTGGGTTTGGAGAGTTACCTTCTGCTGCATGCGCCCCTGGCGAACAGCCTTGGCCTGTTCCTACTAGTCGCGACCATCAAAAACTTTAAATGCCATGTTCACAGGTCTCGGATAAGGATTTAGAGGCTGAGAATAAGAGGAGGGGGGCTCCTGGGGAGCCTGGCACCCAGATCCAGCCGGAAACGCCGGAGCCAGAGGTAGGACAGGGCCAGGCCTTCCTGCAAGAAGATCAGGTTGGGCCGTGGGGTCAGGAGAACGGCAAACCGGCGTAAGAACCAATGGTAGGTGGAGAATGGCCTGACGGAGGAGGGCATTAAGAACGCAGTGGAGAAGGGAGGGGCCCCTGGCCAGCAGGGGAGGAGAAAGAGAGACTGGTATTTGCAATTGAATGAGAAACAGAATCCTGCGAAGGGAAGGCAGGGGGCTCCTGGAGGGAAGAGACCTGAGTGAAAGAGGTCCGCAGAGGGACCAGAGAGGGGTCCAAGAGAGGGGCGCCCCCAGGGGCCAGGCAGGAGGGGGAGAGAGTTGGGGTCGGACAAAGGAGGAAAGATCAGGAGCGGAGGGTTTAGGTGAGGTTTCTCTGGTCAAAAAGGGCCTGCGCTGTGTAGCAGGCGGCACAGAGATTAGGATGGGAGTGCAAATACTAGAAGCCCTGAATGTAAGGGATCCCCAACCAGTTCCCAGTTCTTTTGGTGATAGTTAAATTGATGAGGGTGTTAAAACTGAAAGTCCCTTCAGGAGGACACCTGGTCCGATTATCCAGTGAAGGTTCTGTGGCCTGGCTACAGTGGAGAAGAACAGTGTCTTCTTCTTTAGGGAGGGAGAGATTTCGGATAAGGCAAGTCCAGGAGTGTTTTTGGATTAGGTTTAGATTCCTGTGCCCACACTGCTGCCCTCAGTCCTCGGAGTGGTCAGAGCTGAGAATTGGCATCCCACAACTCAATCTCTGGCCACCGGACAATTAAGTAAAGTGGGAGTGACTGGGACGTCTCCACTGGCACACACACACTTGGAACATGAAAGAGGTCCTTGACGCAGCTGCGGTTTCGGACAGGGAGTCTCGGTGGAAAGAACTGAGGGGAGGCTGGAGGCAGGGGACTTACCGCACCGTGTGCCGAAGTCAGTGGAAGGTTGGAGATCCTGGTTCTTTCTCGGAGGGGAAGGTGAGAGGAGTAGTCCTTGTGGACTTCTAACTCCTCCTGGGTTTCGGCACCAAATGTAAGGTACTTTTCCCCACCGAGGAAGAAGGAAGGGTGTAGCCACAAAGTGTGGAATAATAAAAGCTTTATTTAGTATAGTGCTTCCCAGACAATGTTCCCTGGTCTGGGGGACACGGGCCAGGGAAGTCACGCGGATTAAACTGCGTGGGGGATATTTAAAAGGTCTGTAGGGTGGTCGAGCTAATATGATGTGGTGAAATCTCACTGGCTGGCAGACAGTCGCTCTTTTCCAAATGACTCCTGGGAAGTTTCTTTTGGCGCGCATGGGTATGGGCGGTTCTAGCCAAAGTTCCTGGGTCTTGTTTCTCACGTGACCTTTCCCCGTTGTCCACCACCTTACAAGGGCTGGCAAGGTGTGTGGGTGATGAAGTCCTGGTGCCTTCATCAGAGGGCGCTACTCAAAATGTGGGCCCTGCACCTGCAGCATCAGTATCCCCACAGCTTATGAGAAATACAGAATCTCAGGCTCCAGCCAGACCTCCTTAATCAGAATCTGCATTTTAATGAGACCCCTGGGTAATTCTCACACACATTAAAATTCAGAGGGTCTGCATACTGGCTACACATTAGCATCACTTGGGGAGCTTTGGAGAAAAATAATCCCCTGACCTCACCCTACACTAGAGCTCTGAATCAAGATCTGGGGCTGGATTTTAGAATTGACTTCTATAAATTCCCTAGGTGATTCTAATGTGCATTCCAAGGTGAGGAAGCTTGTCCTGGATGTCCTAACCAATTCTGGTCAGGCCTCTCTCCTGACACCTCCACATCTGTTTTCTCCTTCTAAGTATTCAGAGTAATATACTATGCTTTTAGGATCATTGTTGTTAGTTATCTCAGGGAATAGATGGGTCAGCAATTCCCCATCATTGTGGGTGTAGACAGTTGAACCTGGAGCCTGGAAAGAAAGTGATTTGGTCAGAAGTTTGCCAAAGCTTAGGTCTGCAAGCCAGTCTGGGTCTCACGGATAGGGGAAAGCTCTAAGAGGCCTGAGGCAAAAGTAGGTCCCTCACTTAACAATTCACACAGCACTGCCCAGATTGGATCTGGCTGTCAGGTTTCAATATCATTCCTACTTTAGAGATTAAGAATAGGAGACTTGGAAATTTTTAGATTTTAGTTCAAGGTTACTTAAGCTTGTAAGAGGTAGATGAACCCAAGCTGACTTCTACCATGCTACCCTTGTCCCCAAGTGAACAACAGACTGAGTGCCCTTCCTCCTTGCATCAAGCCCCTCCCATTTGAGCTTTTTCCATCCCAGCCCCTCTCTCCCTTCTCCTCCCCACCTCTAGGCTGAGTGAGGGGCCCAGCATGAGTTTCAATCCACCTAGCTAAAGTGGGACAGGAAGAGAGAGAGTATGTGTGTATGTGTGTGTGTGTGTGTGTCAGTGTGAGGGGGTTGGAGGGTGTGTTCTCCTTTCTTGGGTACCAGCCCAAGTTTTTCAGATACATGCTGGTAGAAAGAGCTCAATTTGGCCCTGGTACAGACTCCACAGTCACTGAGCTGCCATCTTCACTTAGTTAACGTTCTTTCTGGGCAGACCTAGCAGGGATTCATCTTCATTATCCAGTGAGGGGCTCACTGCAGGCCAAGCTTTGATCTTAGAGCAGCAGAAAACTCCCTCTCAGTAGATTATTTCCCCCAAGGCTAGGAGCGTAAATGGTAGGAGGCTGAATTACAGGGAAGGACCAGCCACACCCTCTCCTCCCCCACCTTTAGCCCCAGATAGGCACCCATTTCACCTCCCGCAAGACCCAGGTCTTCTCTGGCCTTCCTTAGCTGAGAGGAATGATGATCCTGATTTCTTCTCTAGGCTCCCCATGTACCCCCTTTTCAGTCCCAGCACCGATAACTAACACACACAAAGCACTTTACAAAACCCTTCATGTTTGATTTTCACAAGTTCCAAAGCCACACCCACCAGGTTCAAATCCTGACATGGCCACTTGCATACTCTGTGACCTTGGGCAAGTTACTCACCTCTCTGAGCTAGTTTCCATATCTGCTAATTCAGGTAATGCCATCAGCTGACAGACAGTATTCTTGAAACAAACCCACCACATAATACAGGCTGAGGGTTTAGCATGCTCCTCCATCCTCAGCCTGCCACGCCTGCCCCAAGGCCTCCAGGCTGGACCCCCACCAGCCCATCTGCCCATCCCACCATATCCCCAGTCCCCACATCCACTTGTCTCCAGCAGCCTCATTCTTGGCTCCTAGCCCAGCCTCAGGCCTTTAGGGGGAGGGTTGCCCCCAGCTGGTTTTAATCCCTTGTGACTGGCACTTTCTTACAGTGCAGGGTAAGACTTTTGGTCTGAGCAACTGGTGCTTCGCTGCTATTATCTGCCTGCTGTGGCAGGGTCTGTAATCCAGCCCATTGATGTAGCCGCCTTTCTTCTGCACTCGCTCCGGGCACTCAGACCCTACTTGGCTTTCTGTGAACTCTGCAGGGAGCAAAGACAGAGGGGCCCTTTCGCAACTGGGGCTGCAAATGTTTGGGAGACTTCTCCATTCAGAAAAGCCAGCTAGGAGGGATTCATAAAGTGCCTCACAGACCCAAACAAATGCCTTGTGTTTCTCAGGATGGCGCCTTGGCTGACTTCCTCACACCTGACTTCCCATTAATCTGCCTTTTAACTTGGTCTGCATGTGACCAAGGCACTCGGTTACATTCTCTGGCCCCAGCTGGGCCTCCTACAAACTGGGTCATCCTGCAAGGCCATATCTAGTGCACAACCCCACTTCTTTTTCTTTCTATATTTTAAACTTTATTTATTCATTCTTATTAGAAAGGAGAGAAAGAGAGAACAGAGGGAGGAGCAGGAAACATCAACTCCCATATGTGCCTTGACCAGGCAAGCCCAGGTTTTCAAACCAGCGACCTCCATGTTCCAGGTCGATGCTTTATCCACTGTGCCACCACAGGCCAGGCATAGCCCACTTTTTCCAGGCATTTTACAGCAACCTGGAATTCAGGGCAAGAAGCAGCTGCCCCTGGAGTCTGTCCAGAGGACAGTAAAAGAATAGGATCTCCATCTGGGCTTTTCTCTGAGCCCAGGAGCCCTAGAAATTCAAATAGAGATTTTTAACCTGGAGTCTAGGGACCTGGGCCCAGTAAGACAATGAACTCCTTGCAATACAGGCATACCTCGAGATCCTGCGGGCTCCATTCCAGACCGCCTCAATAAAGTGAGCATCACAATAAAGCGAGTCATAATCTTTTTTTCTGGAGAGTGTCTTGCTTCAATTTGTATAAAATGCAGCATCTATGAAGCACAATAAAGTGAGGTGTGCCTGTATGTGCAAAATTGTATTATGTGTGTGCATTTTGATAGGGAGAGTCCGCAGCTTTAATCAGATTCTTAATAGGATCTGAGACCTAGCAAAGTGGTCAAAGCATGGCAGCCTGACAGCATTGGTCGTGACCGTGAGCACTAGATGGGAGTTTGGAAGTCACCCCAGCCAAGCCTCTCCCTTTATAGGCAAGCCAGTTGAACTGGAAGCCAAGTTCAGGGAACCACTGGGAGGGCAGAGGCAATGAGCTTGTTGTAAAATGGCAGGGTCTGGACAAAGGTGAGTGGGCGTGTAAAGGGGGACACCAAGGAATTTGGGTGCAGTAGGATCAACAGATTTTGGTGACCGATGAGTTCCAGAGAATAGGGAGGAGGAGAGCATCCAGAGTGGTTGCTAATGGATTTGGGAGCTGGGTACCTAGGTGTTACTAAGATGAGAAGAGGAAGAGGAGATTTTGCAAACTGGATGGCACTCTCTTCTGGTTGCAGGGGAGTATTTATCTGATCTGTTGCTTGTCCCTGACCCTAAGCCTTGATGGACCCTGTAGACCACTCCCCCACCTGCTTGGCTAGCCCGGGCACCCTCATTGGCCACACGCCCTTAATCCCCAGCTGATGGAAAAACCCTCTCATGCCTTTCCCCAGTGCCAGCCCCTTCCTGGACATTCCCTCCCCCCACTGCAGCCTCCCGGCACCCTCTGACTCTGGAGAGACATTTTTCTCTCTTGCCAGAAGCGACTTTGAAATTTGCAAACTCTTGCAAATGGAAAAATAGTGAGGAGATTGCAGAAAGGAACCCCTCCCCAGTGCCTGTGCTCTCCCTGTCCACTCTTCTCCCCTCCTTGGCCGAGTTTTTATACCAGCTTATCCGGGTCTTGGTTCCACACTTGGCCAAGCCAGCTTGGAAAGGTAGAGGCCTCTCCCAGAATCTCCAGCCCAGAATCTGATGCCCAGAATCTCCAGGAGAAAAGCATTCAGGCTTGAGGTCCTGGGAGCTGGCTGCTGAGTATCCTGTCTCCTTGAGACACAGGCTCTTCTCGAGGACTATCAGGGCAGGAAGGAGCCTGCACACCACTCTGGCCAGTTGTCCTCTACTTTGGATTTTGCCATGAGGATAGCATTACTGATTGTTTTTGTTTTGTTTTTGCTTTTTGCTTTATTTAAGTTGTGAGGTTAAGAACAGAATCCATTCCTTGTTTTTATTACCCCAAGTGTCTAAAACATAATCAAGATTCATAACTCTGAATGATGTTAGAGCTGGGTTTGAGGTCATCTGCCCAACCCCTCATCTCACTGACAGGGAAACAGGCTCAGAAGGATATTCAACCTGCTCAAGGCCTTGTGATGCTGAGCCCATCCTGCTTCTATACCTTTGTCACTTGATTTGTTGATTGATGACAGCATTGAGGAGCAAAAGCTTCAGGGGAAGGAGGGGTGGGGTGACTACGAGAGTTGTCCCGCCTGAACAGCAGGTGGCGCAGTGGATGGAGCGTTGGACTGGGATGTGGAGGACCCAGGTTCGAGACCCCAGGTCGCCAGCTTGAGTGGGGGCTCATCTGGTTTGAGCAAGGCTCACCAGCTTAGACTCAAGGTCGCTGGCTCCAGCAAGGGGTTACTCGGTCTGCTGAAGGCCCGCAGTCAAGGCACTTATGAGAAAGCAATCAATGAACAACTAAGGTGTCGCAACAAAAAACTGATGATTGATGCTTCTCATCTCTCTCCGTTCCTGTCTGTCTGTCCCTATCTATCCCTCTCTCTGAGTCTCTCTCTCTCTGTCTCTGTCCATATATATATATATATATATAAAGAGTTGTTCCTGCGGGACCCTATACCAATTCCTTGAGGGGTGCTGGGAACTTCTCATCACTCACCACAGCAAGCACTACATCCTTTGATTGCATTTGAATTCTTAAAGGTATCTCAGGCGTCAGGGGACCGGGACCAGCCAGCATGAAGCTCCACCATTTCTTTCAATCTGATGTCCTGCTTTCCCCAGACATTTTCCTGGGGAAAAAGAAGGCTCTGGCCCTGGTTGGGTAGCTCAGCTGGTTAGAGCATCATCCTGATGTGCTGAGGTTGTGGGTTTGATCCCCAGTCAAGGCACCTATAAGAATCAACCAATAACAACATGAATGTGTGGAAACAACAAATCGATGTTTCTCTTTCTTTCTCTCTTTCTTTCTCCCTTCCTCTTTCTAAAAATCAATTTAGAAAAAAAATTTAAAGAAGGCTCTAATTAATGAAATAAAAGGACATGCTTCAGATCCTAGGTATTAACCAGTACTTTTCTATTGCAAGTGACACAAACCCAACCTATGGTGGCTTAGACAGAAAAGAAGATATATTGCCTCTTATAACTGGAAAGAACAGGAGGTGGTTGTTGCTGCATCATGGGGCTCTGATGATGTCAGTAATCTGTCTCCACTTTGGCCCTGTTGTCCTCTGTGTTGGCTTCATTCTCAAGTGTCCTCAAGGAATTGCCCAAGTTAATGAGATGGATGCCAGCAGGTCCTCCATCTCTCAGCCCAACATCCCCAATGAAGAAAGAGCACCTTTTAACCCAGTTGTTCCAGCAGAAGCCCCAAAATGGAGTCTAGTTGGCTTGATTGGATAACACGCCCATCCCAGAACCAATCACCAGAGTGTGGAATGTTCTGATTGGCCAGGATTTGGTCATATACCCTTCTTCTGAGGCCAGGGGTGGAGTCAGCCCCACCCATTCCACATGGCCTGAACCCAAGGATGGGATGGAGCCTCTGTGCTGTCAACACAGATGCCCACTGTTCCCTTCCCAGTTTCTTCCCTCTCAACCCCACCTAGATTTTTTACTGGAGATGGCATGGCCTGGTCTGGGATGGTGGGGGTGGGGGGAGGTTAAGGATTGGGGGACAGAGATAACAGTGGAAATGGCTTAAAAGCATGGATTCAGAAAGGGGTTGTCTTTTGGGAGGATAAAATTTTCTGGATAACTCATACCTTGGCTCTCAATCCCCAAGAGGGATAATAATTAATGTTTATGAAGTTGTTCACATCTCTTGTGTCCTTATTGATCCTCATGAGAGTGCTGTTAAGGTAGGAGGAGGAAACTGATGCTCAGAGAATGAGATAAAGTGAACAAGGCCACACAGTAAGTCACTGTTAGTACGAGTGTTTGAACCTAGTTCTCCATCCTGAGCTCTCGGCATTGCCCTGTTCTTGAAAATGGGCCCTGAGGAGCTGGTCTGGAGACAGAGGGGCCTACAATTCCTCATCTACTCTGACAGCTGCCAGGGCACTGAGCAGGGACCTGTGCTGCCCAGGGCGAGGAAGGGTAAAATTGGCCTGAGACCAGTGCAGGCTGCAGAAGGAGGGGGCAGCCTCTTGCAAATGAAATATTCATGGTGGTTATTGAATCAAGTTTTATTGGAATAAAAATACACTTGCTGAATACATTTATTTCCCCTGGTTCCTTTCAACCCTGTTCTTTCCCTGAGTGATTTGATTTGGGTGCCAGGGAAGTGTTTTTTTTCCCCCAAGTAAATTAGACTTAGGTCAGCAGAATAAGCAAGTCATGTCAGGATTGGTGCTTGGCAAGAGAGGAGCAAACAGGGTGGCTGTAGGTAGCCTCCGGGCTACCGAGTGTGGAGGACTGTGGGGGGAGGCAGTTGGTCAAGGTCCCTTTGTAGGACATGCTCCTGATTAATACGCACAGGCCCTGTCCAACAAAACAACTCACACGTTCACAAGCATGTGTGCTTTCTCCCCTCCCTCAGCTTCCTCTCTTCCCTGAGTAATTAAAGGGGCCAAGGCCAGCATTTGGATGCTGGGAGTCCCACCGGCCTGGAGTTGTGGTGATAGGTCTCACTGTTAGGCTGACCCTCCAAATCCACCTTAGGGGATGCCATGTAGGGGGGCACGCAGGCATCACCGACTATCTGCCTTCACTGTGAAATAGCTCTTCTTGCTGCTCTTCCTCAACTTCCTTCTCTATCAGTTTTTCTTCTCTCTGTCTTCACAGATCATTCCCTTCACTGCAGTTCTCAGCCTCCCTCTGTAGCTAGCCTCCACGTATTTGTCCTGACCTCAGCATCTCTTTGTCTCTGTGTCTGCCCGGCTCTGTAAAGGTCTCTGTGTCTCTGACCTTACCTTCAGGACCATTCCAAAAGCACACACACTCTGAAACACTCACACCCACAGTTTCGCAAACATACACAGGGTGGGGAAAGTAGGTTTACAGTTGTTTGTATGGAAAATAATGCAATGATTACTAATAATACAAGAATAAACCTGCCTGACCAGGCGGTGGCGCAGTGGATAGAGCGTCGGACTGGGATGCGGAAGACCCGCCTTCGAGACCCCGAGGTCGCCAGCTTGAGCGCGGGCCCATCTGGTTTGAGCAAAAGCTCACCAGCTTGGACCCAAGGTCGCTGGCTCCAGCAAGGGGTTGCTCAGTCTGCTGGAGGCCCGCGGTCAAGGCACATGTGAGAAAGCAATCAATGAACAACTATGATGTCGCAACGGCAATGAAAAACTAATGATTGATGCTTCTCATCTCTCTCCGTTCCTGTCTGTCTGTTCCTATCTGACTCTCTCTCTGTCCCTTAAAAAGAAAAAAAAAAGAATAAACTTTTTCACGTATTCGGAACTGTAAACCTACTTTTGCCGCACCCTGTGTAGATACTGCCGCACACAAGCACTTACTCTCACACTCTCACAGTTTCACACTCACACCCTCTCTCCCGCTGTCACAGCAGATAGAACCACAGGGTTCCCTGTCTCTACTCCCTGCCCCCAGTATGGGCATTAGGGGCTCACTCACCAAAACCATAGAGCAGCTCTGAGGCCAGCCAGTCCTGGGCCACTTGTAGGTCACTCTCTTGTTCATATGATCAGAGGTTCGGAGATGAGAGCCAAGATGGTGTTACCTGCACTGCAGGGACACAGTTAGATGGGGTGGAAGGCAGTCTTGACTGGGCAGTGCCTCTTAGGAGATCCACGTTGTGCTCAGTCACTGGGATCAGATAGAGGGGCAGACCCTGAGCTGTGCTGCATGTGACTGA
Source organism: Rhynchonycteris naso (assembly GCA_037038555.1). NCBI lineage: Eukaryota > Metazoa > Chordata > Mammalia > Chiroptera > Emballonuridae > Rhynchonycteris > Rhynchonycteris naso. Next base: position 51,261,686 of record CM072999.1, read on the forward strand.
GACTAGACAGTCAATCACTCAAGGGAGATGTTCCTGTGAGCAGAGCCTGGCTTTCTTCCCTGTATGTCCCTAACCATTGGCCCTGTGACTCGCTCAGCTTTGTCCTGCACGTAGCCCAGCTCTCTGAGGCCAGGGCGCCCCTACTCAGGTCCAAAGGTCCTGATGGGCACTGGACTTGGCTGCAGCCCCTGGGGCTGCTTCTTCCTTGTCCCTGGTCTTGCCTAGCCCGCCCCCCTCGCACACATTCTGGCACCCTGGTACCCTTCCTCACACCCTCACTGATGCAGGGGTTTCTTGTTTCAACCCCAACAGGTTCCTCTGCAGAGAAGTTTGAAAGTCAGGCTTTTTTCCTTCCCAGAAGTCCTCTCAAGTCTTGTCTTCATGGCCCTGGCTCATCTCTCTTTCTTCCTGGGCTTTTTGCCGGTCACGGCCAGGCCAGGCTCCGGGGCTGACTGCACCCTGCACTCAGGCTGGCAGGTCAGATTCTCCCCTACACACCTGCACCTGCACTTTCTCTGGGACACCTCTCCACACAGGACCTGACCTGCGGACAGGCCTGGCAAGACAGGGAATCCAGCCCAGGCTCATTCTGTGCCTGGGGCAAAGACAACTTCCTATCTCCCTCCGTGACCATCAGCTCCCCAGACCCCCTAGCAGGGAGAGCCTATGGGCACTGAGGAAGAGGGGAACCTCAGGAAAGGTACCAAGCAAGCACCTTGGGGGTGGGGGGGAGGTGCCCTGAGAAGGGGAGAAAGGGTGGGTCCAGTCAACAGGGTCAGGGTCCTGGCTGGCAAGGGTAAGGAAAACATCTTTTTCTGAGCGGGGACATGGTGGCCAGACAGACCTGGCCCTACTCCAGCTTCTTCAGTCTACTTGCTGTGTGACCTTAAGTAAGGCAACTAGCATTTTTGAGTGTTGGTTTCTCCTGGAAAATGGGTACAGTGATGCTCATTTAGGTGCCAAAATAGGAAACTTTGGAGCACAAAAGGAACTCAGTGAATGGTGGTTGCTATTGTCACCATCATTAGCGGCAGCATCCCGAGGACCTATGGGTGCCAACAATTCCCCGAGGTGGCGCTGAGGCCTCCCATCATTCCAACCATCTCTGCCAGGCCTGACCTGTGCGGGTCTGTTGGCAGATGACAGCTCCATTGCAGTCATAATGGGCCTGGCCTGTGAGCCCCCCTCCTCCGTCCCCTGCTGGTTATGATAATTTAATTGACCACCTTCACACAGGCTTCTCTAGCAGTGCTTCTTGGCTTAACTCAGACAGGAAAAGAAAAACAAATTCCCTCTGTCCAACATCCTTGCAATTAGAAGGAATTTGGCTCAGCCCTGAGTCAGGTGACCATGAGTGACCCAGAGGGAGCCGCAGTCTCCCCTGTGGGAGGTGTCCAAAGAGGAGAGAGCTCAGCCACCTTTGGGATGACTTCCTATCTCTGTAGGCATCCCTTTCCCCATTCACAGGGAACTGGATAATTAAACCAGACTAATGAAGACTCATTCATTGCTAATTCCTGCAGTGCTGAAATAAATTTACATTCCTGTGTAAAGGGTGGGGGAGGAGAATTAAAAATTTGAAAATAAATAGAACTTCAAATACTTGTAGTATAGCATTTCCTATGTACTAGACACTCTTCTAAGCCCTTTACAAATAATAACTCATTTAACTTGTCATTTTGAAGGTGATATTTGGCTGTCAACTTGGATTTGTAGCTGGAAGCTTTGTTAAAAAAAAGACAGTTTGGATCAGAGACAATTTTTCAATGTTGCAGGTTGTCAAGGGCGTTGCTAAGAGGAGCCACAGTGTTTAACTCTTTGCTTACAGGAAATAACAAATTGGATGAATAAGAAGAAGAGTTTCTTCTTAAAGAAAGACAAATTGTTTTTATTGGAAAATTCAGGGTTGTGATTCTGATCCCAAAATTCTTGGAACCACACAAATGAGACAGCCTCCTGCTCTTTGGTGGCAGGATGAGAGTATTGTAGGGAAAGCACTTAAGAATATTTTGCAGCCTGACCAGGTGGTGGTGCAGTGGATAGAGCTTTGGACTGGGATGCGGAAGACCCAGGTTCCAGACCCCGAGGTCGCCAGCTTGAGCGAGGGTCCATCTGGCTTGAGCAAAAGCTCATCAGCTTGGACCCAAGGTCGCTGGCTCCAGCAAGGGGTGGCTCGGTCTGCTGAAGGCCCGCGGTCAAGGCACATGTCAGAAAGCAGTCAATGACCAACTATGGTGTCGCAACGGCAACGAGAAACTAATGATTGATGCTTCTCACCTCTCTCCGTTCCTGTCTGTCTGTCCTTATCTATCCCTCTTTCTGACTTTCTTTCTGTCTCTGGAAAAAAACAAAAAACACAGGGGCAGCAGGGGTGGGGAAAGTTGATAAGTTGAAACAAGATTGGCCATATGCTGATGGTTACTGAAGTTGAGGAAAAGTGGGTTTTTTGATTAGCAAAATAAAAGGAAAGGCAATTTTTTAAAGAGGTATCAAATGATTTGCCCTGTCTCATTCTGTGATTTGAGGTCTAGAAATATTGAGGGATCTGTCTCCTGTCACAAAGACAGTGATCTCCGTGCAGCCACCCACCCTCCCACTCTCCTGAAAACCCCCTCAGCAACATAGGGAAGGATCACCCAGTGAGCAGAGATTCAGGGCCAGGGAGAGGGGGCCTCTCACCATCCTCCCAGGCTATGCCTAGTAGCCATCCTCACAATCTCCATGATTCTGGAGTGGCATCTTGGTAGAGCCATCCATTTGACTATTTTCCGCCACAGATTTGCTTTCCTAAGTTTAACAAACTTTTCCTGAGCTCTTACGCTGTTCCAACTACTGTGTTGGGAGATTTCCATGTGTATTCTTATTCCATTTTCTGTGGAATAAGACCCCTTACCCTGTGGTTGAGGGAATCAATACCAACCCTGTGATATTATAATAGTTTGTGGCTCTCTTCTCCACCAAATCATGACCTTCTTGACCTACGGACTGTTTTATTTTCATCTTTATGTCCCCGTTGTCCTATCATAGTGAAGATGCAGTAATTATTGAACGAATAAATCAATGAATGATTCATCATTCAACAAGAGGTAAGTTATTTGACTTAACCCAGTTACACAGCTGGTAAATGGCAGAATTGAGATTCTGCCAGAGTACCTTTTGCAGCACCACAACTGCCCAAATGATGCGAACCTCCTCAATAAGTAACAGTTTAGCAACTTCTAAATTCATATCAATTGGCTGATGACCACAGCAGAGATGACTAATCCAAAAGGGTGCTGGCTGATGGGGAGGAGGCAATTGTGTGTGTAGACTCCATCTCATGCTCCCTGGTCCCCAGGTAACTGTGCAATGGTACTTTGGAGCTGGCTCGCACTAGCTCACAAGAGCTGATTGTGTGCCTCTCCTCCCAACTCTGTGTCTTGTTATTTCATATTGGTAGCTTGTAATCAACCATGTTAGGGGTATTTACACCATGGCAATTGGCAAATGCTACAAATCAGGTTTGTTTGTATTTTCTCCACAGACCTGTAAAAACTCTCTCTCTGTCCCTGTAAAAATGTTCAGCATTCATGAGCACCCCACTGATTAGTGAAATGTGAACATGAGGTATACATCTCCAAGTGGTGATTTTCTCTGGAGAGGGCTTAGTGCTCATAGTTCATTTCTGCCACTTGCTGTGTGTGCTGTGATGCTGACAGGAACCACAGGAAGACAAAGAAAGACATCTCAGCTGCTTTAATTCTCTTCTCTCTCTCTCTTTTTTTTTTTACAGGGACAGAGAGAGAGTCAGAGAGAGGGATAGATAGGGACAGACAGACAGGAACGGAGAAAGTGAGAAGCATCAATCATTAGTTTTTCATTGCTGTTGCAACACCTTAGTTGTTCATTGATTGCTTTCTCACATGTGACTTGACCGTGGGCCTTCAGCAGACTGAGCAACCCCTTGCTGGAGCCAGCGACCTTGGGTCCAAGCTGACGAGCTTTTGCTCAAGCCAGATGGGCCCGTGCTCAAGCTGGCGACCTCGGGGTCTCGAACCTGGGTCTTCCGCATCCCAGTCCGACGCTCTATCCACTGTGCCACCGCCTGGTCAGGCTCTCTTGTCTCTTACAAAACTTGGTATCTCCATGTGGGGAGGGCTCCACAAGTACTTAACAAGTTATGGGCAGCCCATGTTCTTGCTACTGGGAGTAGTTCTTACTGCCCAGGGAGTCTCAAGGCAGTTTTTGGTGACTATCACTCTCCCTCCTGGATTTGTCCTTCTAAAGCAAACTTTTTACACAGCGGGCCAGTTCACTGTCCCTCAGACCATTGGAGGGCCACCACATACAGCACACCATACACTGACCACCAGTGAAAGAGGTGCCCCTTCCAGAAGTGCGACGGGGGCCGGATAAATGGCCTCAGGTGGCTGCAATTTGGCTCGCTGGCCATAGTTTGGGGACCTCTATTCTAAATAGTCTTTCTAAGACTTCCTGGCTGGGGATTCTAGAGCAAACACTGTGCCTGGAAGAAGGAGAATGGGAGTCAGGTGGTTGTTTCACACAGTGGTATCTCACGTAGCCCCAGGAAGGAACCACTCCATGAGGCAGGAGTATTATTCCCCTATGTACTGGATTGAACAGTATCCCCCAAAATTCATGTCCACTTGGAGCCAAGGGTCTTTGCAGATGTAATCAAGGTAAGATGTGATCATATTGACATTCTAGTCACCCAAATGCAGTCTAGGAGTCCCCACATTCAATCAATTGCAGGTGCTACAATCCTTCTTGAGTCTTGGTGTCACTGTGTCCCCCAGCCCTGCCAACACTGCCTTGGTTCAGGTCTCCTTGGCTTGTGTCTGGACTATTGAGGTAACTCGCTAACAATCTCTATTTCATCTGGTCTCTCACCACTCAGACCCATCCTAACCAGATCAGGGTTCCTGAACCCCCACACTGACCATGAATTGTCTCTGTTCAAAGCCTGTAGCTGCTCTCAGTGACCCCAAAGAGGATATCCAGATTCTCATCCTGGAATTTGTATTCCTCCACGATCTGGCCCCAACCTATTCCTCCAGCCTCAACACCCCTTTGCCCTAAGCCACCCTGTATCCAAATCAAACTAGTCTTGTGCATTCCCCATACTTCCCTACCTTTGCCAAGGTCAAACATCACTTTTCTGTTTATAGCCTGGGTGTCTTCTCTGGACCCGTTCAGTGTGTTTTCTGAGGACCACATGTACATTCTGTACAGTCTTCACTGTTATTTGTCCCTCCTGATTAGTTTTCTTTTTTTCTCCTGCAAAGGACTCGTGGTGGCTTTGGAGTATAATAGTCCCAGGTTCAAATATTTATCTTATTTGCAGTGGGAATATGGCAGATTTCTTTCTCTCTCCCTGTGCCTCAGTTTCCTCATACATCTGTTCTTCAGTGAGTTGTGGAGATTAAATTAGATTACATATGTAAGATGCCCAGCACAGAGAAGGCACTTAGGATATGGGGGTTCATCTGGTGCCCAAGGACTTGGGGTTACAGAGGTGTGACAAAAGTCATCATGTTGATATCAAGAGCAGGTGTGGAGTCTGGAGACCTGGAGTAGAGGTGGGAGGCCTGAATTCCCAAGGCCCAGGAGGTTAATAACAGAGCCAAACACAGAGCCAGGGTGAGAGGGTGAGGTCAAAGACAGACAGGGCTGGCTCACCAAGGCCACACTGAGTACCAGTTTTTCCTTCCTAGTGATGGGCCCCATGGTAGAAAACAGAGACATACTTCAAAACCTGTTCCTGCCCACCAGTCTCCCCTATCTCAGCTGGACACACTTTCTGCTCCATGTGGGTGGGAAAGGACCTGGAGACCAAAGACTTGAGTTCCAGCCCCAGCTGTGCAGTGTGATTCACTGGGCCCTCTTGGGCAAGACCCTGGTCTCCCGTGGACTTTGGTTTTCTCTATAAAATGGCAGGGCAAGAGAGGAAGATCTCCAACGTTCAATGAGATGGAAGTTACTCTCTACCCATTGATCCAGCAGTAGAATTTTAAACAGATTCTAAACAAAGCCCAGACCCACTGGCTGGTTGACATTAAGCTGATGCTTTCTGCAGAACACCTTGTGCCTCAGCAGGTCTGTTATCAGTCACCTTCCCTGCTTCCTTAGGGAGCTGACAAGGGCTAGGAAGGCCTCCCCAGGGCTCCTAAGGGAAGCTCTGCTGCCTGGAGGCCTTGGCAGCTATGACTACTCAGGGTGGGGGTGGGGCCGGTGTTTCTGAGCCTAATGTTAGGGCACAACAGAGATGACAGCCACATCTGCCCTAAGTGTTTTTTCCTTATTTGCTCCCAACAAGAAATCAATGATGTCAGAAACTGTGGGATAACTCTGCAGCCCCAATCAATAGACCCTGATTAATTCAGTCATGGCCATTGGGTAAATTTGCTGCATCATAATTAGAATTATTAATTAAAAATAGGAAATCAATTGATGCAAATTAAGCAAAAGAGGCATCAGTTGGGCCGCTTTGACATTGCTTGGGCAGGCTTTTGAGAACATTTTGTGCTTGGCTTTAGCTTTGGGGTCTGGCATCCCGTGTGACCCCAGACTTCCCTGGGTTGTGGGAGCCCAACCTCCAGGCCTTGAGCTAACAAGAGTGCGGAGAGAGCTTCTAGGCTGCTGACTCCAGAACTGGAGGCCCCTCAAGAGTATCTCACCCTCAACCCTTATTTATTAGCATTGAAAAAAAGAATTTGGGAAGGGAAAAGTATTCTTATTTTTGCACATTATTTTGTATTTCTTATTTATATGCATATATTATTTTATCATCATAATGTACACAGATGGTATGTGATAATATGTTCTCAGCCGCAGGACATAATCACTTTTTATTTGCCACATAATTATCATTTAGAATGGCTGCATAATATTTCATTCATACACCAGTGGTTGCCTAACCAGTTCCCTATTGTGAACCATTTGAGTCGTTTAATAATAATAGCTAAAACCACTGGGGGTCTGTTCTCACAGCTTTCACTGTGGGCTGTACATACACTGTTTTGTCTAATCCTCACTACAATCCTAGGAAGCAAGTACTATTTCATCCCCATTTTATAGATGGCAAAACTGAGATTGAGAGAAATTAAGAGACTGGTCCAAGTGACTTGCCCAAGGTCACAGGAGGATTTTGGGAGGTGGCTCTTGTAAGAAACTGAGAGTCCTTGAGCACAACACGGTTCTGCCTCCAGTTACTCTATATTCACACGAACAGGTAGCCACACAGACCTTCCCACATCTTGCTTTTTTCTTCTCCAAATATCATTTTGAAAGACAAGGAAACAGAGGTAGAAGAAATTTGGTCCAAGTCCCACAGCTGGGCAGTGGCATATCCAGGAAGGAAGCCAGGCCTGCTACCCCGTGTCCCCCATGCCACCTTTCTCCTCAGCCCCTCCCTCGTCCTTGTTTCCTTTGGGCCCTGAGAACATCTGTCCTCAACTGACTGCCAAAGCTGAAGCTGCTGGAGAGACAGAGAGTGCAGCTCCTGCTCATCTGGGCATTTCTGTACCAGCTTTGGGACAATTGCCACTGGTGACTGCTCCCACCAGGCCACTTTAAGCACACCCCACATCATGCCACCTAGAGAACCATGAGGGACCCTAGCACTGGAGTTGGAGAATTCCTTCCCTCCACCTTCTGCCTGCCCAACACTGATACCTAATGGTTCCCCACCTATAGGAGCAGACTGCTTGACCATGTCTTGGTGAGTGGTTTTCTCAGTCTGTATTCCACTGAGATGTGCTGACATGTGCTGTTCACAGGGGCTGGGCCAGGAGTAGGTAGGTGGCTGTGGGATCTGGGCAATCTCAGTGGCTCCTGGTAGTGGAACCCCGCCCTCCTCCCCCATTTAAGAAAACATCTAGTAATGCAAATGGATGATACAGAGGGAAGTTACAGTGTACTTACTATCTGAACACATCTGTTATTTAGTATGAAAAATTAATTAAAACAATTATTCACCAGCTAGATATTACATTAGTAGCAAATCACTTGTGACAAATGTCACACTCTATTGTATTTTGGTTTGTCATGTATGACACAAAGGTAAGAGCACCTAGTCTGAAATATATAGACTGTCTTGCACTGGCATAAAAAATATATATTTTAATATACCTGTAGCTGCCTGACCTGTGGTGGCACAGTGGATAAAGCATAGACCTGGAACGCTAAGGTTGCTGGTTCAAAACCCCGGGCTAGCCTGGCCTGTGGTGGTGCAGTGGATAAAGCGTCAACCTGGAACGCTGAGGTCGCCAGTTCGAAACCCTGGGCTTGCCTGGTCAAGGCACATATGGGAGTTGAAGCTTCCTGCTCCTCCCCCCCTTCTCTCTCTCTTTCTATCTATCTCTCTCTCTCTCTCTCCCTTTCCTCTAAAATGAATAAATAAATAAAAATAATTTAAAACCCTGGGCTTGCCTGGTCAAGGCTCATGTGAAAGTTGATGCTTCTTGCTCCTCCCCCATATTCTCTCTTCTTCCTCCCTCCCTCCCTTCCTCCTTCTCTCTCCCTCCTCTCTAAAATGAATAAGTAAAATCTGTAAAAAAAATTTTAAAGATATTTTTAAAAAAATAAGTAAATAAATAAAATACCTGTAGTTGTAGACAAAGTGTTTCAAGGCTCCTTTTCTCTCCTTTGTTTAAAGATCAAATATGACCCCGTATTTTCACTTGCTCAGTTCTGCTCAGCAGCCCCAGCCTCCACTTTTGAAATGCCCACACTCTGCCTTCCTCTTTCACTCTGACCCCCTTCCTCCCAGGACAGACTCACCAGCACTCAGGAAGAGACTCTTGAGTCAGAGATGCGAACCTGCCAATAAAGCCTCCCAGCCCAGATCACATCTTCACTTCCTTCTCTGCCTCTTTCTTCCCAACCCCACAACCTGCAGTCCCCAAACCCCGAGGAACAGCTCCCCGAGGATACTGCCTATTCTTAGAATAAGGTGCATGGTCTCCAGTGACTCCCACAGGGTACCATTAAGACACTGGTCTTTTCTCTGCTGATAATTTAGAGCACTTGTATTCTATAACAAAGTTAGTTTGAAGTGTTCTCTAACTAACTTAATTACCACAAGCCTCCTTCTGAAGATCGTTCCAGCTAGTTGAATATTAATCTGCAATTCAAAGAGTCCCCAGACACAGATTGCAAGATCTTGTACATGCAAGTAATTAAGACCATAAGCAGAGAGACTCCAAAGTACCAAGAATTTTCTCCCATAATGTGAATGAAATGCTCCTATGAACCTTGGCACATTGCTGTCCTGCCCACCAGCCTCCCAGTCTACCTGGCAGGCCAGGATGGGGCAGGATTTCAGGTTTTGCTATTGCATGGGTTCTAGAATAGGGGATGTTGTTAGAGAGAGGCAAGGTGATGTGGCTGAAGGGGCAATGGACTGGGAGTCCAGAGACCTAGTTTACAGCTCCTGTAACTTTTTATCTTGGGAAAGTCACTGTCTCTCCCTGGGCAAGAACATCCTCACCTATAAAAGAAGGGAGTTAGACCGACTGTAAGCCCTGTGGGGCCGTGATCATTTGTGTGTCTGTATGTGATTTCATTTTTCTAAAGTTGTTCCTACTATAGGCTTGGTTATTACTTGAAGCTAAACTTTGCATAAGTGTCATGCAGAAAATAACACATTGTTAACTCTGCTATCAGTGTGAGAAGGTAGCTAGAGCCAGTATAAGTGCCTGTTGACTTATATGTGCTGATCTATGAGACTTCCTAAATTAACTCACTCAGTGCTGGCAGTGTGGACCCTTCAGCCCCAAGCAGGTCTGCAGCATGCAGCCACTGAGTCAGAACCTGAGTGAACCTTATGACAAGTCACTGAGTCAAGAGGGAAGAAGAGTAGATACAAGCAACACCTCATTTCAGTGCACTTTGCTTTGTTGTGCTTCAGAGATGTTGAATGTTCTATGAATCGAAGGCAAAACCCTCCACCAGCATAAAGATAAAGAATTGCCTTATTGAGATACTTGGTTTATTCTAATACTCACTTTATTGCAGTGGTCTGGAACCAAACCTCAGTCTCTGTCTCTGAGGTATGCCTGTAGTAGTAGAAAACAGAGGAACGTGGTGAGGTGCACCTCTGGGGTGAGATGGGTGAGGGGCTGGATGACCAGGCTCTATTTCCTCTGCTCCCCAGGGAAGCATGAAGGTCCCTCTCCCATTGTGTGCCCTCATGCACACAGAATCCCCTCTCTTGGAGATGGGCCAGGCTTCCCATGGGCTCTCTCCTATCCCTAGAGCCTACTTCTCTATGCTTACAGCTCTGGTCTTTTGAAAGGGCTTTTGTATACAGGTTATTTAATGTCATTCAGATATCTTATTCCATGGATATAGACTAGAACAAAAAGCAGAATGACAACAGCAATTAATTTTCCTGTCAAGGGTGCCAGACACAGGGAGAGAGCCAAGCCAAAGCCAGGGAGCTCAGCAGAGCACTGAGATTTTGAATTCACTCTGTCTGGAGTGCCCAGGGCCCACCATGTACAAGCTCCACTTGGGAGCTCGGCCACATGGGGAGGACAGAGGGGAAGGGAAGTCTGTTTCCTCTCTGGACTTTGATGCTTGGCCCTTCCAATCAGCAATGAAATGGAAATGAAAGTTGTTGGCTCAGCCCCTCCTCATCTTTCTCAGGGAGCTCTAGCCCATATGGCTGTAGCTTTGTGGGCTCAGAGAACCCAGGGAGAAGCCCAGTGCCTGGGTATGTAGAACATTTTAGCTGGCAGGGACCAAGACCCATCCTTCATCTTAGAGATGTGAAGGCTGAGGTCATGAATTTAAATGGTGGTAAAGGAAGACTACAAAGCCCCAGACTCTTGCTTTTCAGCTCCATAGCTCTCCTCTGCCCCATCCCACCTCCTTCCTTTCCTTAAGATGATAACAGCATGCGTGGATGGATGTGTAACTCTTCTCCTCATCCTTATTCTACTTACAAGGTCAGGCCTCATTGTCTTCATTCTGCAGGTGAACACTGTGGCTCAGAAAGGTAAAATGCCAACTACTGTACAGTGCTATAGGTTAGCAAGCTCTCTGTCATCCCAAAGACTTCATTTTGCTCTTATAACCATCTTATTCTTGTAGACAGATTTTGGTACACTGATTTTCCACCAGAGAAAACTGAGGGGTAGAAGAGTGAAGTGACTTTCCCAGGGTCACACAGCTGGTCACTGCTAAGTTGGAAAAGGTTAGCGGAAGATCCAGGACTAGAATGTGTGTCCTGACACTCAGCCCTCCAACCCTTTATCCTGTCCCAGGAGAACCTCATTTCCCTACCCAGTAAAATTGCCCCTCAGCCTAGTGGGTATGAGTGACACCACACCATCCTTTTTACTTAGAGATGCTTCACGGCCCATCTTCACTGAGAAATTCTGTAATTTTTGCAAATGTCACCAGGTACCATCTGAAAAGTTTTTAATTTACCCTCATGGAAGCTAACTGGACAGTTTTTCTCAAAACTTTCTTAAGAGTTCTCTCAGCTTAGTTCAACCCCCCACACTCTCTGCCTTCTTTGCTTCCCACCCTGACAGCTAGGTCCATTTTATACTTACTGGAGCAGGAGTCATAATAGTATTACCAATTAAACACCATATTGCACTTAAGTGTTTTTGCAAGCATGTGTTCAAGCATTCTGTCACCTGGTGCAGTTATCTCCACTTGACAAGAGAACAATCAGAGAGACTCACTGTAGTGAAAAAATTTCCTCTGGGTCATGCAGCCTGTCAGTAGCTGATCTGGAACTCAATCCCAGATTTTCTGTGCTTTAGCATAGGATTGGGAAAGAAGCAAATACTAGCAGAAGTACAGGTGGGAGAAGTCTTAGGAGACTGAGTACCAGAATTCTCTATAAAAAAGGCTTATTGTTGTTATTTTGATCACCAGAATGTCCTGAAAGTTGAAACATTAATTTGTATCTAAGAGTGACAAGAATGGAAGGAATTATTGTTCTGCTTTCCATGGTGTGTTCAGAAGTTAATTGGTTTGCAATTCAGCACCAAGGACAGCGCTGCTGGCCCCCATAGCCCTGACAATGTAAGACCTGAGAATTATCAGGGTCCTCTGAAGTCTCAGAGTACAACCTTCATCTTCTGTACAAACTACTTCCAATATTTAGAACCCATCTGAAACTCTCAATTCAGTCCTTTCCATTGATGTATGGTTTGAACTTAGAGATGTTTCCTCCTATTACAAGTGAAGGAAGTCAGGGAGATGGTTACTACTGAGCAGAGGATCACTAAATTCTTTATATATATATAATTATTCTTAATTCTAATGGGGTGACACCAATAAATCAGGGTACATATGTACAATGAAAACATCTCCAGGTTATCTTATCATTCAATTGTGTTGCATACCCGTCACCAAAAGTCAAATTGTCCTCTGTCACCTTCTATCTGGTTTTCCCTGTGTCCCTCCCCTCCTCCCTATCCCACTCTTCCCTCCCTCCCCCCATCCCATAACCACCACTCTCTTGTCCATGTCTGATATTCTCACTTTTATGTCCCCCCTATGTATGAAATCATGCTGTTCTCAGTTTTTCTTTTTTTCTGGTTTACTTATTTCACTCCGTATAATGTTATCAAGGTCCATCCATTTTGTTATAAATGATCCAATGTCATCGTTTCTTATGGCTGAGTAGTATTCCATAGTATATATGTACCATAGCTTTTTAATCCACTCCTCTTCTGACGGACACTTGGGCTGTTTCCAGATCTTCGCTATTGTGAACAATGCTGCCACGAACATGGGGGCGCATTTCTTCTTTTCGAACACTGCTATGGTGTTCTTAGGGTATATTCCTATAAGTGGGATAGCTGGGTCAAAAGGCAGTTCGATTTTTAATTTTCTGAGGAATCTCCAAACTGTTTTCCACAGTGGCTGCACCAGTCTGCATTCCCACCAGCAGTGCAGAAGGGTTCCGTTTTCTCCACATCCTCGCCAGCACTTATTCTGTGTTGTTTTGCTGATGAGTGCCATCCTGACTGGTGTGAGGTGATATCTCATTGTGGTTTTAATTTGCATTTCTCTAATGATTAGTGATGTTGAGCATTTTTTCATATGCCTATTGGCCATCTGTATGTCCTCTTTGAAGAAATTTCTATTCATTTCTTTTGCCCATTTTTTGATTGGGTTGTTTGTCTTCCTGGTGTTGAGTTTTATAAGTTCTTTATAAATTTTAGTTATTAACCCCTTATCAGATGTGCTGTCGAATATGTTCTCCCATTGTGTGGTTTGTCTTTTTATTGTGTTCTTATTGTCTTTAGCTGTGCAAAAACTTTTTAGTTTGATATAGTCCCATTTGTTTATCTTGCCTTTTATTTCAGTTGCCCGTGGAGATAAATCGGCAAATATACCGCTGTTACAGATGTCGGAGAGCTTGCTGCCTATGTTTTCTTCTAAGATGCTTATGGTTTCACGGCTTACATTTAAGTCTTTTATCCATTTTGAGTTTGTTTTTGTGAATGGTGTAAGTTGATGGTCTAGTTTCATTTTTTTGCAAGTAGATGTCCAATTTTCCCAACACCATTTGTTAAAGAGGCTGTCTTTACTCCATTGTATGTTCTTTCCTCCTTTGTCAAATATCAGTTGTCCATAAAGGTGTGGGTTTATTTCTGGGTCCTCTGTTCTGTTCCATTGATCTATGTGCCTGTTCTTATGCCAGTACCAGGCTGTCTTGAGTATAATGGCCTTATAGTAAACCTTGATATCTGGAAGAGTGATACCTCCTGCTTTATTTTTTTCATTTTAAGATTGCTGAGGCTATTCGTGTTCTTATTTGGTTCCATATAAATTTTTGGAATATGTGTTCTATATCTTTGAAGTATGTCATTGGTATTTTAATTGGTGTTGCATTGAATTTATAAATTGCTTTGGGTAATATAGACATTTTAATGATGTTTATTCTTCAAAGCCATGAGCACGGTATATGCTTCCACTTGTTTGTATCTTCCTTGATTTCTATTATCAATGTTCTATAATTTTCCGAGTACAAGTCCTTAACCTCCTTGGTTAAATTTACCCCTAGGTACTTTATTTTTTTGGCTGCAATAGTGAAGGGGATTGTTTCCTTAATTTCTTTTGCTGACAGTTCATTGTTGGTATATAGAAATGCCTCTGATTTCTGAGTATTAATTTTGTATCCTGCCACCTTGCTGAATTCATTTATAAGGTCCAGTAGTTTTTTGACTGAGACTTTAGGGTTTTCAATATACAATATCATATCATCTGCAAATAGTGACAGTTTTACTTCTTCTTTTCCAATTTGGATGCCTTTTATTTCTTCTTCTTGTCTGATTGCTGTAGCTAGGACTTCCAGAACTATGTTGAATAAGAGTGGTGAAAGGGGGCATCCCTGCCTGGTTCCTGATCTTAAGGGGATTGCTTTTAATTTTTGTCCATTTCGTATGATGTTTGAGGTCGGTTTATCGTAGATGGCCTTTATCATGTTAAGGAATGATCCCTGTATTCCCACTTTACTGAGAGTTTTGAGCATGAATGGGTGCTGGATTTTATCAAATGCCTTTTCTGCATCTATTGAAATTATCATGTGATTTTTGTCCTTCCTTTTGTTTATGTGATGAATCACATTGATTGATTTGTGAATATTGAACCAGCCTTGCCTCTCCAGAATAAATTCCACTTGATCATGGTGTATGATTTTTTTCATATATTGCTGGATCCGGTTGGCTAATATTTTGTTGAGAATTTTAGCGTCTAAATTCATCAGGGATATAGGCCTATAATTTTCTTTCTTTGTGTTGTCTTTGCCCGGTTTTGGGATCAGAATTATGCTCTCCTCATAAAAGAAGTTTGGAAGTCTTCCTTCCTCTTGAATTTTTTGAAATAGCTTGAGGAGGATAGGAGTTAGTTCTTCTTTTAATTTTTGATAGAATTCACTTGTGAAGCCATCAGGCCCAGGACTTTTCTTTGTTGGGAGTTTTTTGATAACTGTTTCGATCTCATTTGTTGTAATTGGTCTGTTTAGGTGTTCTGATTCTTCCACATTGATTCTTGGAAGGTTATATGATTCAAGAAATTTGTCCATTTCACCAAGATTGTCTATTCTTTTGGCATATAGTTCTTCATAGTATTTTCTTGCAATGCTTTGTATTTCTGTTGTGTCAGTTGTTATTTCTCCACTGTCCTTTCTAATTTTATTTATTTGAGTCCTCTCTCTTTTTTTCTTGGTGAGTCTAGTTAAAGGTTCATCAATCTTGTTTACCTTTTCAAAGAACCTGCTTCTGGTTTCATTGATCCTCTGTATTGTTTCCTTAGCCTCTATGTCATTTATTTCTGCTCTGACCTTTATTATTTCCTTCCTTCTACTTGTCTTGGGTTTTATTTGTTGTTGTTTTTCTAGTTCTTTTAGATGCAGGGTCAGGTTGCTTATTTGAGCTTTTTCTAGCTTCTTAAATATGCCTGTAGTGCAATGAAGTTCCCTCTCAGAACTGCTTTTGCTGTGTCCCATAAATTTTGAGTTGATGTATGCTCATTATCATTTGTTTCTAGAAACTTTTTTATTTGTTCTTTGATCTCATTGTTAATCCATTCATTATTTAATAACATGCTATTTAGTTTCCAAGTGTTTGAGTATTTTTCAGTTTTTCTTTTGTGGTTAATTTCTAGTGTCATGGCATTGTGATCAGAGAAAATGCTTGATATGATTTCAATCTTCTTAAATTTCTTGAGACCATTTTTGTGTCCTAACATGTGGTCTATCCTAGAAAACGTACCATGAGCGCTTGAGAAGAATATATATTCTACTGCATTAGGGTGAAAAGTTCTGAAGATATCTATTAAATCGAGTTGATCTAGTGTATCCTTTAAGTCTGCTGTTTCTTTATTAATTTTCTTTCTTGAGGATCTATCCAGTTTTGTTAGACGGGTATTGAAATCCCCTACTATGATAGTATTGCTGTTAATCTCACCCTTTTTGTCCATCAAAGTCTGCTTTATGTATGTCAGGGCTCCTATATTTGGTGCATAGATGTTTATAATAGTTATATCTTTCTGTTGAATTGTTCCCTTTATCATTATGTAGTGTCCTTCTTTATCTCTTACTACAGCCTTTGTTTTAAAGTCCATTTTGTCAGATATAAGTATTGCTACCCCTGCTTTTTTTTTCATTTCCATTTGCATGAAATATTTTTTTCCATCCTTTTACCTTCAGTCTATGTGCATCTTTTGTTTTAAGGTGTGTCTCTTGTAGACAGCATATGTATGGGTCCTGTTTCTTTATCCATGCAGCTACCCTATGTCTTTTGATTGGATCATTTAATCCATTTACATTTAAGGTTATTATTGATATGTAGCTGTTTATTGCCATTTTATTTTTTAAAGCTGTATTCTTCTTTTGCTATATTCTTTCCTCCCTTTAAACTGTTCACAACAGGCCGCTTAGTATCTCTTGCAGAATTGGTTTGGTTTTAATGAATTCCTTCAGGCTTTCTTTTTCTGGGAAGCTTTTTATTTCTCCTTCAATTTTAAACGTTAGCCTTGCTGGATAAAGTAGTCTTGGTTGTAGGTTCTTGTTCTGCATTACTTTGATTATATCTTGCCATTCCCTTCTGGCCTCAAGTGTTTCTGTTGAGAAGTCCGATGTCATCCTTATGTGGGCTCCTTTGTAGGTGATAGCCTTTTTTTCCCTAGCAGCTTTTAAATTTTTTTCTTTATCCATTAGCTTTGGTATTTTAACTATGATGTGTCTTGGTCTAGATCTTTTTGGGTTTCTCTTTAATGGAGTTCTGTGTGCTTCTTGAACGTGTGGAGTGTTTCCCAGCCTTAATTTAGGAAAGTTTTCTGCTATGATTTGATTGAACAAAGTTTCCATTTCCTGTCCTCTCTCCTCTTCTTCAGGCACCCCTATGATGCGAATGTTGTTTCTCTTCATGTTGTCACAGAGCTCCCTTAGAGTTTCCTCACATTTTTTGAGTCTCTTTTCCTTTTTCTTCTCTGCTTCTGTGCCTTTGTTTATTGTGTCCTCTAACTCGCTGATTCGATCCTCAGTGTGATTCATCCTGCTTTTAATTCCTTCCATTGTGGTCTTCAGTTCTGATACTGTATTTGTCATTTCTGTCTGATTCTTTTTTATTATTTCAATTTCGTTTTTTATACTTGTTATCTCTTTATTTAGGTGTTCATAATGACTATCCATTGTTGCTCTAATTTCTTTGAACATCCTAACTATCATTATTCTAAATTCTGCTTCTGGTAATTTGGTTATATCTGGTTCATTCAGGTCCTTCTCTGGGGATTTCTCTTGATTCATTTGGTTTGCATTCCTCTGCCTGCCCATTTTTTCTGTGTATAAGCAAGTTGTGGCCACTGGAGTCCAGTAGGTGTTGCCTTTGTGTTCTCTAAGTGTGGTCTGTCTGCAGGCCCCCCACCCCCTCTGCCGCTGCCTACGGTGGTTGGGTATGAGCGTTGCCAGCTCCGGCCCACTGTGGCTTTTGCTGTGATTTCTGCCTCTCCTCCGCGGGAATGGCTGTCACTCAAGCCACAAGCCTTAGCACTAAGAGTAGAGGTGAGCACCTTTGCTCAGCTGCGGACCCAGCCTATTTCTGGACTTCCGCCCAGAACCCGCAGTCAGAACCTGCTCGCCACAGTTTCGCGGGTTGGCCGGGGCTTTTGACGTGCTCTCAGCTGTGAGCCTTTGCCCGTCCGGAGCTTTAGCCCCGCCCTCGAGGCCAGAGCCCTTCTGCGCAGGGTCGCAAACCCAGGTTTATTGGGCCGGGCGTGTTTGCTGGCTTCCGCTCAGCTGCGTACTTCCGTTCCTCTCGGACTCTACCCCGCCCCGCGTTCGGAGTCCGCTCATGCACGTATATTGGCAAACCGCAGTTTCTCCGGCCGGGCGGGGCTGGTAGCGTGAGCTCAGCCGCGAGCCCCTGCCCGTCCCTGGTCCTAGCCCGGTCCCCTCGGTCAGGGCTGGCTTGCACAGGGTCGCAGAGCAGATTTCTGCCCGTTCCTGGCCTCCCGCTTTGTCCCTGTAAGTGGGATTAAAGGCGTTAGTGGGATTAAAGGCGGGTCCGTAGCTTCCGGACCGCTTTCGCGCGTCCCCTCCGACCCTGCTGGGCTAGACCGAGCTCACATCGGCTTGGCCTCTGCCCACGCTGACAGAACTGCATTTCAGCATCCTGCCACCCCAAACCCTTCGGCAACCCTCAGCAGAGTAGGAAGGGACCTAATACTCTACACTGTAGGCCTGGGAGCTCCCTCACTTGTTTCACAGCTCAAAACTGTCCAAACGCCTCTTCTAGGCTCTGGGACTGCAGGATGGGGCTTGGTTCCTGGGACCCAGGTCCCTCCCTCTCCGCCAAACTCTCCTCCCGCCACGCGGGTCTCTCCGGGCTGCCATTTGCTCCGGGGAGCTGGGCAGCCCTCTTTGCGTTTTCGCTATTCCTACCAGTCTCAATGTGGCTTTTTCTGTGTTCCTTGGTTGAAGAGTCCACTTAGTTCAGTTCATAGTTGGTTTATCCAGATGATGGTTCTTTAAATTGAGTTATAATCCACTTTGGTTCTGGGAGTTGGAAGTTGGTATGTCTGCCTACTCCGTCACCATCTTGCTTCCACTAAATTCTTTTTTAAATTATTAAATTTATGGCATATGGAAAAATAATAAAAAATAACATAAAAATACCCACCACCCAGGCTGAAAAAATCTTAACACTCATTGTATCTGCCTTGGATACTTTTTAAAGAAAGAAAATGTTACAAAAATATTTGAAGACCTTTTTGTGCATCTCCCTGATATAATTTCCTCTCTCCCTACCGCATCCCTCTCCCCCTTTCCCAGGGTCATCTGTATGATTATTAAGCCCTTGCAATCCAGAAAATTATGTTGTAGTCAAAAGGATTCCTGGAGACATTATTTTCCGACACCTCATTAGCAGATGAGGAAACCAAGACCTGGAACAAGAACCTGATTTAATATCTCAGTGGTGGTCCGAAGTCCTTTGATAGCCATTATCATCTCTTTAATTTCATTCCAGTTTTTTGTTTTTGTTTATAAATGAGAGGAGAGGAGATAGAGAGACAGACTCCCACATGCACCCTGACCGGATCCACACAGAAACCCCCATCTGGGGACAATTATCAAATCAACTGAGCTATCCTTAGTGCCTGAGGCCAATACTCAAACCAACCGAGCTATCCTTAGAGCCCAGGCCAATGCTTGAACCAAAAGAACCCCTGGCTATGAAGGGGAAAAGGGAGAGAAGGGGCAGAATGAGGCAAGGAGAAGCAGATGATTGCTTCTCATGTGTGTCCAGACCAGGGATCAAACCAGAATGTCCATATGCCGAGCTGATGCTCTATCCACTGAGCAAACTGGCCAGGGCATAATTTCATCCCAGTTTTTGATGTGGAATGAGATATGGATTAGCATACCCATTTTACTCTTTGGATTGTTCAGCTGCCTTTTTAGCTCCCATCTCAACTCACTCAAGTCACCCTCTGTTGCACATGGAAATACCAGGGAATTTATATTCGGAAGAATTCTTGGCTTATACCCCTTGTTTCCCATATGAGAAATTTGAGTCGTGGTAAAACTAACTGAATAATAAGGAAATAGAATTGACCTGCCTTGTGGGGGTTGAGGATGAAATTGAATGGAGCAGGACTCGGTGATGAGCAGGGGGAGTAGCTTTGACAAAGTGTGCAGTGCTCAAAGGCAGGGTCTTCTGGGAACCTGGGCACGAAGGCGTGCCTGGAGGGACTGGGAAGTGAAGAGCGGGCCTGCATGTGGAGGGCTTTGAATACCAGGTCATATGCATCTGGACTTGAACTTTGAGTCCCAATGGAGCCATGGAAGGGCTCTATGCAGGGCAGTGACCTCATCAGATTGGTGATTTAGAAAGGTCACTCTGGCAGTTAGGCAGAGGTGGGTTGGGGGAAGACATAAGAATTTTGGACACACTTTTAACAACAAACTATAGCCATTCATGGCTGTTCTTTCTCTTGGTACTACTGGGTTATTTGGCAGATAAAACACAACTCTCAGGCCCTGATGGCTTATTCTGGGCCACCTTCTCCTCACCACTCTCCATTCAGGCACTCCCAGGGATAGAAATTTGTATTTATGAGACATGAGGAGAATATGAAAAATAAGGGAAACCACCGTAACTAGTCCTCACATGGCAGGACAAAGGTAAGCAAAGGGAGTGCTTGCACTATTCATGTCTGCCTTGTATCTTCAGTTCAGCTCAGATGCTGTTGTAGAAGCAGCTCTGGGCTTCCAGAGACCAGATCTAGGCTCAGCATCTCCCCTAGTTCATCATGTGACCTTGAACAAATCACTTACCCTTTCTGGGCCTCTGATTCTTCACATTTGTAGGTTTGGACTAGCTGATTGCTAAGGTGTCTGCAGTTGTAATACTTTGTAATTATGTCATCTTCTTCACTCTCTGTGAGTCACCTATAGAATTCTTAACACTGTGTCCTGCAAATAGTCTACTCAGCCCAGGTCCTTCATAATCATAACTGCTACCGTTCATTGTCCATCTGTCACAAGTGTGGCACTGTGCTAAGCACTGTGTAGTAGCATTTAATGACTACAACTAACCTCCCAGGTAAGTGCTATTATTTTCATTTTATAGATGGGAAAACTGAGGCACCAAAATTTTTAGTAACTTGCCCAAGGTCACCCTATAGAACCAGGATTTGGACCAGGCCTTCACAGCCATGCTCTGAATTCCTACACTTTAATGTCCATCTCAGGCCCAGGCCCCCTGCTTGGTCCACACCAAACCATAAGGGGAAAACTTGTCTGGAGCTCTCAGGGGTTTTGTGAGTGACCATACCCCCCCTGCCCCACCTCCACGTGAAGGTCTCTGCTGAGGAACCTGCCCCTTGTGTGCTCATATTAATAAGATCATTCTCTCTCCCCTGAACCTGAGTGATGACAGGTAGCCAGCTAGAACTACAGTGTTAACTTGACTTTGAAATTATCCATGAGCTCCTCAGCTGGAGACAGCTTGAGCCATGAGCTCATTAAGCAACAGAAGTCTGTCTCCCCACCACCCGGATGCAGGCAAGAAAACCCTTAATAAGACTTGCTTTTTACATTGAGTTAAAAAGAGCTGTGCTCACCCAAACCCAAACAACTTGCTTTCAGCCCCCTTTCCACTCCTCCCTCCCACTATTCAATTAGTTGCCAATTAGGCATCAAGGGTTTCCCAGCCTCCTGCCAGCACCTGACCCTGAATCGGAGAGCACCCAAGCTCTCAGCCCAGGTTCAAAGGCATTTTGATTGTATGCCTGAGTTTATCCTGCTCTCTTCATTTGGCCTGGCTTCCTTTGAAAGTGAAATGCTTTAAAAGAAAAAGAAAACCCTACACACTGGGGAGGCCCGCTGGGACACCCCCATCAACTCAAACATCCAGTTCAGAGGGCCGCTGGCCACCCTCCCACATATCTCCGGGCACATCCTGGCTGCAGCCTCACCGCTCCTCCCAACCCAGCCCCCTTGGGTCCCAGCCATTGAGGGAGGGAGATGAGAGGGAAAGAAAGGCAGGGCAAAGGGAAGGGGCTGAGAGTGCAGAGAGAGCAGCAAAGATGGAAGTGGAGACTAGTACAGAGAGACAGAATGGGGCGGGGCGGGGGAGCAGCTGCTAAGCCTCTTGTGCCCCCAGCGGAGGCTGAGCTGCCCAATGAGGACCACCTTGGTAGTACTCAAGTACCAGGGAATCTGATTCTTGATAGTGACAGCATCCTCTACTGGGCTCTGGAGTGTGGTCTGAAGGGCTCCCACTCATTCCAGCCTGGGAAATTGTCCCTTATTCCTCCGTTTCGAGCACCTCTTATCCTTCTCTCCTCCCTCATACCAGCCAGACTGGGCTGGTATGCACTGCATAGAGTAGACATAGAGAAAGTTTTATGGGGGCTTGTGTGTGGGTATGGGGACTGCAGTGGTCCCAGAGGGACCTCTCCTACCCACAATCACCTATACATACTGCCTAGAAGCTGTTTCCAATCCTGACTTTCCCTAGATATGCCCTGCGGTCCCTTCTCTTGTGAGCCCTCTAAGGCCAAATTTCTGTTCCTGCTCCTCAACTCTAACCCTAACCAGGTTAGAGAGACTAGAGACACTCTAACCCAGGGGTCCCCAAACTATGGCCCTGCCCACAGGCCGCATGCGGCCCCCTGAGGCCATTTATCTGCCCCCCCCCCCCCGCCACACTTCCAGAAGGGGCACTTCTTTCATTGGTGGTTAGTGAGGAGCACAGGATGCATCCGCACCCATAGTTCCCATTGAAATACTGGTCAGTTTGTTGATTTAAATTTACAAATTTTATAGACTTTTTATTTATTTTATTTTATTCATTTTTTTAGAGAGGAGACATAGAGTGAGAGAGAGAGAGAGAGAGAGAGAGAGAGAGAGAGAGAGAGAGAGAGAGAAAGGGGGGAGGAGCTGGAAGCATCAACTCCCATATGTGCCTTAACCGAACCAGTGCAGGGTTTTGAACTGGCGACCTCAGTGTTCCCAGGTTGACGGCTTTATCCACTGCGCCACCACAGGTCAGGCTAAATTTACAAATTTTAAATATTGTATTTGTTCCCGTTTTGTTTTTTCTTACTTTAAAATAAGATATGTGCAATGTGCATAGGGATTTGTTCATAGTCTTTTATAGTCCGGCCCTCCAACGGTCTGAGGGACAGTGAACTGGCCCCCTGTGTAAAAAGTTTGGGGACCCCTGCTCTAACCAGAGACTCTCCTACCTGTGATGACATTCCTGCCTCTGGACCTGTACTGTGTTGTTCTCTCAAGCTTCCCCCACTCCTCTCTGTCTGCCTAAATCCACTCTTCCTTCAGGCCTAGCAAATCCCATCTCTTCCTTAAAGCCTTCCCAGCCCCAGGGGCCACACCTCTTCTGTGTACTTCAAGTATGTAGTGCCTTCACCCCTCCTGGCATCAGTTCCTTGACTTTTAGTGTGACTTTTCCTTTGTCTTTTTTATTTGTCATTGTGCCCCATCCATCTCCATGCCCACGTCTTGAACACCTGACAGCAAGAGTCATGTCATCTTTTTATTCCCAGCCCTTCTATCTATTTCTTATGTATAGTTCACGGATGGATTATTCACTGAATCAATAAACATTAAGCATCAAGGCCCTGGTTGATTGGCTTAGTAGAGCATCGGCCCGGTATGTGGATGTCCGAGGTTTGATTCCCAGTCAGGGCACACAGGAGAAGTACCCATCTGCTTCTCCTCCCCTCCCCCTCTTGCTTCTGTCTCTCTCTCTCACCCTCCCTCACTCTCCATCTCCCTCTCTCTCCCTCTTTCTCTTCTCCTACTGTAGCTCAGGCACTGAGAATGGTTCCATGGCCTCCACCTCAGGTGCTAAAACATGGTCCCAGTTGCAATGGATCAAGGGCCCCAGATGGGCAGAGCATCGCCCCCTCATCAGGGTGCATGTGGGAGTCTGTTTCTGCCTCCTCTCCTCTCACTGAATACAAAAAAATATATATATATAAAGTATCAACCCAGAGAGCATTGTAGGTGCTATGTATACAGTGGGGAACAAAACAGACTCGGTCCCTATAGCAGATGCTGTTGATTCCCTAGTGCTCAGGCCTTACATCTACACACCAAAGGCCGCCTGCAACAACACCTGAGTACACAGAGGGCACAGCAAGTAGTGCTGGAGAGTGAATGCCGCCCTGTAGCCCCCAACCAGGGGCAGGACTGAGAGATAAGTGGATCTATGTCCTGGCCCCCAGGCCCCTGGATTGGGAAAACTCAAGGCAGTGCTCTTCCTTGTCTCTCAGAGGTCCAGGTGGATTAAGCTCCACTTGCCCTGTGTCTCCCCTCTCTTACCCGCGCAACCACCTCAGCATCTGCTTCTGGGGAAGTTCACACCAATTCTGTCCCTGAAGAAGTTTATAGCCAGATAATGATGATAATGGCCTCTTATTAATCCAGCTAAAAATTCAGCTACCTAATGAGTTTACTCATGCACACAGCCTGATGCCTCAATCGATGGCTTTATTTATTCATTGATTTATCCCCACGTTTTCTTCAATGATTTGAATGAATAGTGAGCATCCCCTTCTTGAGAATCACTGAGTCACACACTTTTGCATTGACTGTATCCTGAAGACAACCCTCTAAAGCATGCAAAAGCCCATGTTATATATAGTTGAAATGAGGAAGCTAAACCTTGGGGGATAAAGCAGCATTCCCTAGGTCACACAGGTGGTAAGGGGCAGAGGCAGACTCAAAGCAGGTCTATAGATTCCAAAGCTCAGGGGCCTGATTGGTAAGCATCCACCTTGATACAGGAAGACAAGTAGGAGGCACAATGAGTTTAAAATGAAATGGAATTGGAGGTTTCCTGAAAGCTTCTTTGAGGAGGAGCCATTTAATCTGAGCCTTAATGGATAAGGGAGGTTTAAGAGATGGAGAAGCTGCTTCCCTGTGTGGGATCCATAGGGCCTTAAGGAGTGACTCCCACGTGGAGGACAAGAATTGCTCTGGAGGAGGCTGAGTGTCCTTCCAGCAGAAAGAGTGGTGCTGAGGTCTGGGCTGCATCTGCTGAGTGAAGCTCATTAGATTCCCTCTGAAGTTCCAGACCCTTAAAAGCTCAAGGGATGTTGCAGAGCATAAAATGTGGTGTCCAGCTTAATGAATCTACCCGCTGCAGCCCACTGCAGGCCACACCAGTGGTCATCAGAAGTCCTAAGGATCATTAACTCATTAACCCTGTCCTGTTTGCTCATGTGCTGGTTGTGTTCTTTCTTTCTTTCTTTCTTTCTCTTTCTCTCTCTCTCTTTCTTTCTTACAGAGACAGAGAGAGAGAGAGTCAGAGAGAGGTATAGATAGGGACAGACAGATGGGAACGGAGAGAGATGAGAAGCATCAATCATCAGTTTTTTGTTGCAACACCTTAGTTGTTCATTGATTGCTTTCTCACATGTGCCTTGACCGCAGGCCTTCAGCAGACCGAGCAACCCTTGCCAGTGACCTTGGGTCCAAGCTGGTGAGCTTTTGCTCAAACCAGATGAGCCCGCACTCAAGTTGGCGACCTCGGGGTCTCGAACCTGGGTCTTCCGCATCCCAGTCAGACGCTCTATCCACTGCACCACCGCCTGGTCAGGCTGGTTGTGTTCTTAGCTGGGTAGCTGGCTGGGTAATCCGCTCCCAGAGGGGCCCTGGCTTTCCCCACACCTCAAGTCTCCTTCTCAGGGTTTTCATTGGCACAGGGGGAGCTGCCACTGCTGTGACTGGCCCTCTTACCTCTCCAGCTTCTGGCAAATGCAGCACCCACATGCAGTAATGGGTGAGGCAGGCTTCAGGAGTCACTGCTTGGCACCAGAGATGTAAATAACAATGAGGAGAACTATATTTGGCAAGGCCTCCCCCTCTCTTAGAGGGGGCAGGTAATTTACGAGATCTCAGTTTGTACATGACCGTCAGCACATTTTCTGAATCACCGGGATGCCGACGTGCCTTGAGCGCCCCATCTCCTACTTGGCACAGGGGGAAGGAAGGGGCATCTCACTGGCGCCAGGCAGCACTGTGAGCCAGGCTGAGCAGTGGAAGGGCTCTCTGCCCACACAAGGACAGCTCATGCTCTCCATCTCGCTTCTTCTAGGCTGGGCCGTCCTGGTCTACCCAGGATGATGATGGCTGCAGGATAGGACTGTGTATCTGCTTGTCCAAGGCTGTGAGTCCTACCCACAGGGAAGTCCTGCGTTATCACAGTCATTGCGTCACACTCAAACCCTTCAAGAGCTTTCCGTTGCTCATAAAAGAAGATCCCAGCTCCCTGCCACGGCCACATGTGACTGGGCGCTGTCTTCCTCACCCAGAGCCCTTTTCCTCTCTCTCTGCTCTCACAATGTCCCAGCTGTCTTCCCCTTCAGTGCCTTGACTCTGCCAGCCTTCCCCAACCTCAGGGTGCTTGCCCTCACTCCTGGTTCTACCTGGAAGGCTCTGACTTCCTGCTCTTCCCACGGCTGCCTCCTTCTCACCATTCAGCTCTCAGCATAAACGTCACCACTGCAAAGAGGTCTTCCTTGACTTCTCAGTTGATAGGAAACCCCTCTCATTGTTTTCTGTCACGGACTTATTGGCACCTTCATACCCTTATTGCAATTTGTATATTTACTTGTTAATTTATTCACTTGCTCAGCAAACATTTATTGAGCATATACTATGTGCTAGATACTGTTCTAGGCTCTGAGGGTAGAGCGATGAAAAAAAAACAAAGCCCCTGCCCTCAGGGAGCTGACATTTTAGTAGGAACCCCAGATAATTAAGAAAAGGGTGAAAATAAATATACAATACAGTGAGTACATGATATTAATAGAATAAATTCCAGAAAGAAAAAGTAAACCCAGGGGGATGGGAGAGAACTTAGAAGGGGTGGCCAAGAAGGTTGTGAGGAAGTACCATTTGAGCAGAGGCCAGGATGAAGGTCTTTATTTGCTTATTGTCTCTCTATGTTGTTGGGCTGTTATCACTTGATCTTCGGTGCCTGGCACATAGAAGGCATTTTATGGAGCAAATGAACAAATAGAAAGCTAATCAGACCTCCTACTGCTGCAGCACAAGTGTTCTTCTTTGACTTCATTCTTAGCAGGTCCCAGGAGCAGCAGGTATTCATCCTTTGATAACTCTGGTAGATGGGAAGGCTATTTGTCATGTGCCCTCAGGCCTCCTTTCTCCAGGGAAATTAGAGGTCCTCACCCAGGGATGGATAGAGTGTCCTCTGACTGACAGGTCCAGCTAGGAGGTGCTCTCAAAGTCCCTCCCTGTACAGGGATGAATGGGCCATTGCACAAATGACACAAATAGAAAGAGTTGAGCATGGGATCCCAAATACCAAAGAGATATAGCTTTCTGCTGCTAGGTGGGCCCTGTGTTAAGTGGCCCCACTGGGGAAGCAGTGCCATGCAGAATGATGGGTGGCATCAGAGCCTGAATACCTAGATTCTCAACTCTCCTACTCACCAGACCATTGGCCTTGGGCAAGCTGCTTCACTTCTCTGGGCCTCAGTCTATCAATCTGAGCAATGGGAATGTCAGTCTTTGTTTTAATGACCTATCAACATAGAGGTGCTTTGGAAGGTCAAAAGTATGCAGATAAACAGTGTTATTCCAAATAGCAAGTTAATCGTATAAGAATTTTGAAGAATGGTTGTATAAAGTGAGGCAAACCTGCATCTGTTGTTTTGCTGTGAAAATTCTATTTATGCTTATAATTAATGGGCGTCTGTGAGCAGAAATTCAGAGCACACACATGTGCTTCGAGAACACTCTGCTTCCTCCTGTGGGTGTGCTGTTCTCCACATCCCGGAGTCTTTGCCTCTGACAGTTTAACATTCCTGACAGCTAAGTCCAGGGTTGGTAGACTCCTCTGCTAAACAGGACTCAGCCTAGTATGGGCATTATCAGAGCCCCGTGGTGAGTGCTACGTGGTGTGACCTGCATGTGCATCATGCTCAATCAGGACCAAGTATCTGTCTGTGTTGGCCTGGAAAACAGATAAATCAAAACACCTGGTCCCTACAATGGCCGAGATCTGGAAGCAGCCCAAGTTCCTGTCAGTAGATGAGTGGATAAAAAAGCTGTGGTACATTTACATAATGGAATACTACTCAGCCATAAAAAAGAGGAAAATCTTACCTTTTGTGGCAGCATGGATAGACCTGGGGAGTATTATGCTAAGTGAAATAAGCCAGTCAGAGAAAGACAAGTACCATATAATTTCACTTATATGTGAAATCTAATGAACAAAGTGAACAAATAAGCAAAATAGTGACAAACTCATAGATACAGAGCAGCTGATGGGGTGAGGGGATTGAGCAAAAAGGAAAAAAAAATTTTTAAAACCTCATGGACACTGGAAAAACCAAACCAAACCTGGTCTTTCACCTTGGATGCTTTGAGAAGCAGTGGTCTAGCCTCCATTCCATGAATCACACCCCTCAGCCAGCTTCCCAGGCCTCCTGAGCCAGGGTTCTGTGCATCTCCTTCCAGACTAGTCTCTGTTTGGAATTCTCCCTCCCTTGCCTTTGCTGTCCGGTCCACTCAGACTGACTTCCCCTTGCTTTCCCCCCTATCAGAATCCTATCCCTCTTTTTAGAGCAGGGGTCCCCAAACTTTTTACACAGGGGGCCAGTTCACTGTCCCTCAGACCGTTGGAGGACCGACGATGAACAAATCCCTATGCACACTGCGCATATCTTAGTTTAAAGTAAAAAAACAAAACGGGAACAAGTACAATATTTAAAATAAATAACAAGTACACCTGACCAGGTGGTGGCGCAGTGGATAGAGCGTCGGACTGGGATGCGGAAGACCCAGGTTTGGGACCCTGAGCTCTCCAGCCTGAGCATGGGCCCATCTGGCTTGAGCAAAAGCTCACCAGCTTGGACCCAAGGTCGCTGGCTCCAGCAAGGGGTGGCTCGGTCTGCTGAAGGCCCGCGGTCAAGGCACATGTGAGAAAGCAATCAATGAACAACTATGGTGTCACAACGGCAACGAAAAACTAATGATTGATGCTTCTCATCTCTCTCCGTTCCTGTCTGTCTGTTCCTATCTATCCCTCTCTCTGTGTCCCTGTAAAAAAACAAACAAACAAACAAAAAAAAACAAGTAAATTTAAATCAACAAACTGACCAGTATTTCAATGGGAACTATGGGTGCGGATGCATCCTGTGCTCCTCTCACTGACCACCAATGAAAGAGGTGCCCCTTCCGGAAGTGTGGCAGGGGCTGGATAAATGGCCTTGGGGGACGCATGCGGCCCACAGGCCATAGTTTGGGGACCCCTGTTTTAGAGCCTAAATCTAATTCTGTTTCTTCCACAAGGTCCTCGAGGCAGATTAACCCCTCCCCCACTGCACCCCAACCTCCAGTGCACATCCACCTCCCGCAGGTGCACCTCCCAGTCTGTCTCACATGACCCATGGAGGCTGCACATGTGCCTGACTTTGATCACTCTGTGGCTCCTGAGGACTGACCAGGCCATCCCACCCTCTGTAAGCCTGACCTGGTCTGGACCTTACATCCAATTGGTTCTTAGTAAATGTCAGCCGAGTTGATCCAAAGCTCCAGGAGCACCCATTGGCTCCAGGTACTACTGCCTTTGCCAAAAGAAAACATGGCTCAGGTGTGAATCCCTGTCATTGGGCCAGCTGGAGGAGCCAGCATGTCTGCTGGTGAGAGCAGCCTTCCACCAGGCCCTAGGGCGGAAGGTTCTGGGTCCATCCTGCCGCTGGCCCACACCCTTCTGCTAGCTGACTCTAAACATGACTCTTCAGGCTGCTCTGGCTCATATTTCCTCGACTTGCTTTACCTCTCCCTGGTGCTGGTAAACCACCAAATGAGCTATAGGAGCATCTTTAACACAACCCCTACCTCCCTTCCTCTCCCCTTCTACCTGAAGATGAAGGCCCCAACTCTGTCATGAGCAGCACAAGAGGTGAGCCAGGCCTTAGTTAAAAAGTGTTCTATGGGCCCCTCTACAGGACTTCCATGTTTACTGCTTCTCTTTTTGCCTCCGAGTGTTCCCTGTGGGGGATTGGCCACAGTTCACAGAGGAACTTCCTTAAGGACAGAGACCTGAGCACCAGTTTGCTTCCCCATGAGCAGTCACCGCAGTGCTGGGCCCGGAGTTGGCTGCTCAGAAAGTGAGCAGATGAAGGAAAGGAAATTACTGCTAAATTGCAGCAAGAAAATTCTCAGTTAGACCTGTGGAAGAACTTTCTGACTACAAGAGAAATTAAACACAAACTTTTAAAGGCCGACAGGGTTGTAGTAATTGGTTTTCAGCCTTGGCCAGTTTGCTCAGTGGTAGAGCGTCGGCCCAACGTGTGGACATCCCGGGTTCAATTCCCAGTCAGGGCACATAGGAGAAGTGCCCATCTGCTTCTCTACCCCTTCCCCTCACTTCTTTCTCTCTTCCCCTCATGCAGCCATGGCTCGATTAGAGTGAGTTGACCCCGAGCACTGAGGATGGCTCCATGGCCTCTGCCTCAGGTTCTGAGAAGAACTCGGTTGCTGAGCAACAAACAGACCAGTGCTCCAGATGGGCAGAGCATTGCCCCCTATTGGGTTTTCCACGTGAATCCTGGTCAGGGCACATGTAGGAATCTGTCTCTGCTTCCCCTTCTCTCACTGATAAACAAAAACAAAAAAACAAACAAAAAAATTTGGTTTTTACCCCCTCTTCCCAATTTTAGCTACTTAATCCTTTGTCCTTCTGTGAGAACCCAGCAGAAAACTCAGCAGTTCTTGAACTGTAGGAATTATAAGGGCAGGAAGTACAGAGCCCCTGCCATGGCCCCAACCCCCAATCAAGACACCAAACCTTTTTGGACTCTGAATCACAATTTAACACATCCACTCATCTGGGTTAATCCTGCCTCTTTACCAAGCAGGACACTGAGGCCTAGAAGGGTGGCACCTTGCCCTAAGCCATGACAAAGCCAGAGAGAGGGTCTTCTCTCTTTCCACCAGACCAGACTTCACTGTTTGAAGAAAATCAGAGGAAAGTGGAATGATGGAAAACTGGTGAACAAGGCTGTGAAATGATTTCGCTTTTCACGGCCATGGGCTTGGACCCAATGACCTTCGTGTCCTTTCCCTCTTGAACCATGAGCTCATTTCCCTCAGAGAGCCCACACCT
This sequence comes from Rhynchonycteris naso, assembly GCA_037038555.1. Taxonomy (NCBI): domain Eukaryota; kingdom Metazoa; phylum Chordata; class Mammalia; order Chiroptera; family Emballonuridae; genus Rhynchonycteris; species Rhynchonycteris naso. The sequence goes on from CM072999.1 coordinate 51,292,333, forward strand.
GTGAGTCTCAGTCCCACACTGCAGAGCTCCACCTAGTCCCCTGTGATCCCAGCCTCTCCTGCCCCCATCCCCAGCCTGGGATGTGCTCCATTTTAATAAGAAAGTGAGGGGTGGGCCACGCTGTGGAGCATGCAGGGCCAGCGAGGCAGCCCCCGGCAAGGCTGTGCTGTCTTCGCCAGCTGCCTTTGATAGGCTCTTCTGAAGAGGCAATTCTTTTGTACACAGACATGATTTATGAGGCTTTCTAGGCAAATTGTGGAGATAAATGGTCTTTGGGGCTGGGAAGCTTCAAAGGCAGTGATGCAGGCAATCAGAGGGAGCTGGGCCCTCATTAAAAGCCTGCTAAGGGGAGAGGGTTGAGCAGAGCTGAGAACAGACTAGCACTGGCCAACCCCTGGGTCCATCTGGGGCAGCTCCCAGCTTGTCTCTCTCTGGGCCTCACTGACCCTGTAGCCGAAGTGTATGAGACAGAAGTGCCGGGGTCATTGGGGTATGTTTGTCCCAGAGATGGAAGCAACAGAGGGCAGAGGTGCTGAGGATGGAGGGGCTAGTGATGCATCCCAGCTTGGATTCTAGAAGGGTGGGCACCTGTGGAGAGCATACCAGCCCCCGAGGCTCAGCACAGCCTCACTGGGGTCCCGGAGTCTCACCCTCTCCTGACTCTCACGGATGACCTGGACAGTCCCTTCCCTTTCTGGGCCTTGATGTCCTCTTGTACAAGAAGAGCACAGGGGTGGAAAAACTCCCAACATTTTGGAGTTTAGGGCTCTGTTGTTAAATATCCCTGGTTGAGAAACAGACCAGAGATCGCATTGGCTATGAGATCATGGGCCATTCACCTAACCACACCTAACCTTGGTGCCCTGCTCTGTAAAATGGGAATAACTACAGCCACCCCGAGGAGTCACGGCTTGAATTGGACACGTTAGGTACTACAAAGTAACTAACACCTAGTTGTCTTTCCTGTCATCTGTCCACACAGTACTGTGGCATTCTACATCCAGAACAGTCCCTGTGAAGTTGATGAATTCAACTTTCACACCTTCCGATCTCCCCTCCTAAAAAGCAGCTTAACAAACACACATACTAGCTCCCTAATCTGGCTCTCAGGTCTGCTCATTGCCACTTGGATGTTAATAAATAACTGTGATATTAATGGCTGATAATGCCTCATAATGTGATTGATACCGCCCACACACAAATGTACACTTACACAAACATGGGGTGATGTCCATTTTAATAGGGGGTTCCTGCAGACCCTGAGGAATGCAGTCGTAAAGGTGGAGTGGCAAGAAGACTCAGATGTGACCATCCACAGAGAGACGCAGAGCTCTGATAAAGTAAAGTCACTGGTCTATCCATTCCCTCCTGATAGTTTGATGGTGTGACATCTAGTTAAAATGAACTTGGTGGGTCTGACTGGTGGTGGTGCAGTGGATAGAACATCAACCTGGTATGCCGATGTCCCAGGTTCAAAATCCTGAGGTTGCCGGCTTGAACACGTGCTTGCCAGCTTGAGCATGAGGCTGCTGGCTTGAGCGTGGGATCATCAACATGATCCCATGGTCACTCGCTTGAGCCCAAAGGTCCCTGGCTTGAAGCCCAAGGTCACTGGCTTGAGCCCAAGGTCGCTGGCTTGAGCAAGGGGTCACTGGCTTGACTGGAGCCCCACCCCTACTTCATGGCAGAAATGAGAAGGAGTCAATGAACAACTAAAGTAACTCAACTACAGGTTAATGCTTCTTATATCTCTCCCTTCCTGTCTCTCTCTCCCTTCCTGTCTGTCTCTCTCTTTCTAAAAATACAATGGACTTGGTGGCTTGGAGCTATGGTCAAGGCTGTAGTGATAGAGATGGGGAAGGTAACGAGCTGAAGTGACTGACTTTGTTCAGGGCATTTGATGCACCCAATGCTTTGCTCCCTCCTCCAGCCCTGTTGCCCTGAAACAGGGCAGCTCCCTGCCCTCCTGACCCCTGACCCCTGACCTGACAGTGGGGCACTCTTCCTAGTTGTAGCTGCCTCAGCAGCAGCTTTCCCAGCACCCCTCCTTCAGCCAGGTTCTGGCGGGTCAACATTCCATCTGTGTTTCTCAAACTGACTGAGGGCTTCTCAGCTCCTGGAACATAGTAGGTGCTCAGTAATTGTTTAACAAGTGAATAGATGAGCCTAACTCAGCTCCCTAAAGCTGGTGTGGAGGGGTGAATAGAGCCTTAGATTGGCATGGCCAGCTAGTTTCAAATCTAGCTCTCTAGTGCATTAGCTACAGCTAGTGCTCGATTTACGACCACGATTGGTTCCAACGGACCGGTCGTAACACGATTTGGTCATGAGTTGAATAGGCTATATGTACAGTACTGTGGAATAATGTTATAAAAATCTTTAAGTCATATTTTATTATAATTTTCTTTCATTATTGTCATATACCATAATTTTCCTTGTTCATTTTATGCCATTTGTATCATTTCTACACCATTTTGTTTCTTATTTTTACATTCGTCAGGTTTAAGTAAAACACTGAATTACCAGTACAACTGGTTTAATATTTGCAAAATATACAAAATTACAAAATACAGGTGCATGCAAAAACTGCTCCAGACGCGGAGCAGTCGTGGCTAGCGATTGTGGTCGTAAAGTCGAATGGTCGTAAGTTGCATAGGTCGTAAGTCGATCAATACCTGTATATGGTGACAGGGAAGTCACTCAGCCTCTCTGAGCCAGTTTCCTGACCTGTAACGTGTGTATGGGATGGGTGAGTACATGGAATGACCTCTAACACCTAGGAGTAAGACAGCCAGTTTCTGACTCAACTCTGCCTTTTGCAGTCAAGGGCAATTTTTTCCCCTAGGGGACATTTGTCAATAACGAGACCTTTTTGGTTATAACAGTCGTGGAGGAAGGTGCTACTGGCATCTACTAGGTGGAAGCCAGGGATGCTGCTAAAAATTCTGCAATGCACAGGGCAGCCCCCACAAGAAAGAACTATCTAGCCCTAAATGGCCATGGCGCCAAGGTTGAGAAATCTAGTTAGCAATTCAATGTCTCTGAACCTCGGTTTTCTCAGTTGAAAAATGGGATGATCATTCACCTCAGGTGGGTTTGCCTTAAATCCTCTTTGGAACAAGGCAAGGGGTGACTAAATGGCACAGGGTAAGTATGAGAATTAGATGAAATAACCCGGGTGAGAATGCAGCTCACAGGGCTGTGGGGGTTCTTTCTGCATGTGGTTGTACTCCTCCACCTCTGCCCCCCTAGGAGACAGTGGGCGTGGGAGGCGCAGCCCAAATTCCAGGCTGCCCCTGTGCACTTCACCTCCCCTCAGAATTCAAGATATAGATAGTGTGGTTAATAACACAGAGGAAGTAACTAGTGTAATAAATAGATCACTAAGAGCTAATGATACATCGTTATAATCCTGTGCCATCAGCATCTTCTAGGCTTAGGGACTGTGTCAGGAGATTTGGGTTTTAATCTATAGCACGTTGGTCTATTAATATTTAATTCCAACAATCTAAATGGTGGAAAGATGGGAGCTGAGCAATGGCTCAACTCACAGCCTGGGGAACCACCTCAAATGTTTCTTTTCCATATAAGGACAAACTCACTTCCTACCCATTCCCTCTGACCTGTTTCTCAAGTGGGAACATCTGTCAACTGAGCACAGAATCCCAATCAGAATGGGGAGAGACCCCAGCATTTGACTACTGTTATTTCTTAATGACACCACTGGAACTTGGGGAGCAGAGTTCTCCATTGTGCGGGGCTGTCCCTGTTTATTTGTGACAACCTAATAACTCGTCCCCCCATTTTACAGATGTGAAAATAGAGGTCCAGAGAGGAGAGGGGGTTGCTCAAAATTTCACAGCACTGGCTGTGATTCATCTTTTGGTTCTCCCTTGAAATTGCAACTTGGATCTGGAAAGAGTGGAAGGGCTCAACCTCTGAGAATTCGCCTGTGCTTTTATTGGGACCAGTCAGTTGACAAATGATCTCACTCACTAGGAAGGAACTTTATTTATCAGCTGGAATGGTTTCTGGCAGCCGCTGTTCCATCTCTGCCTCCATGCTGGCTGCTTTGTAAATTCAGGAGCAATCCCATAACCTGTCAGCTCCCCTACTTCTTCTTGGGGTGGATGGGGCATGGGAACCATGGGGAGCAGACTCAGGGGCCATGGGCCATTGCTGGGAGGTGCTTGGATTGTGTCAAACCTTTCCATTGCTACAGAGTGGCTGTGGGGGGCTTGGCCAGGCTCTAGTGCAGGCTGGGCAGCTCAGGGTCAGTGGGTTCCAGGTTCTTTCGTAACTCCCAACCTTCTCATCAGCGATCATTCTTCCTCCTCCTCCCACTCCTCCTTCCCTCTTCCCCTTCTTTTCCCCTTCCCCCTCCCCTTCCTCCTTTCCCTCCTCCTCTTTCTCCTCTTCCTCCTGTGGAATGCGGGAGCCATCCATCTCTCCCATCTCGGTCCCAGACCCACCCAGCATCTTCTGCCATCTCCCTGAGAGGACCAGTGAGAGTGCATATTACCAGAAGAACAGTAGTTCTCATCTGCTGAGATTTTTAAAGTCCCTGTAATCAGGGCCCCACTGCCTCAGATTTACTAAATCAGGATGTGGAGGGGTAAAGATCAGGCATGAGTGTTTTCTATAGCCTCCATGGTATTAATGAGCAGTTGGGCTGAGAACCACCATCTGAGGGAGCAAATCCTCATCAGCAGCTGGGAAGAGGATTGGCTGGGAGGGGGCTCTTTGGTCCCTGGAGAAGGACTACCCTTGTCCTCAGTGCTGGTGGCTCTTCCTGTGCCCAGCTGTGGGTGGGACTCTGTGAGCATTAGGGGGCAGGAGCAACTACAAACAGGAACCCATCCAGCCTGACTGGGCAGTGGCACAGTGGATAGAGCATCGGACTGGAACGTGGAGGACCCAGGTTTGAAACCCTGAGGTTGCTGGCTTGAGTGCGGGCTCATCCAGCTTGAGTGGGGGCTGACCAGCTTGAGCGCAGGGTCGCTGGCTTGAGCATGGGATCATAGACATGACCCCATGGTCGCTGGGTTAAGCCCAAAGTCGCTGGCTTGAGCCCAAGTTCACTAGCTTGAGCAAGGGGTCACTCACTATGCTGTAGCCCCCCAGTCAAGGCACATATGAGAAAGCAATCAATGAACAACTAAGGAGCCGCAACAAAGAATTGATGCTTCTCATCTCTCTCCCTTCCTGCCTGTATGTCCCTATCTGTCTCTATCACACACACACACCCCACTCCAGCTCCCCCACAGCAACCCACAGAGACTCCAAGGCTAATGGAGGAGATTTGACACAAGGCACCAGAATCTGCTAAACTAGGGGTGGTGACAAAAAAAACAATTGTCAGCCAAGTCATTGTTCCTAATCATGAAAGTTGATAAAGGCATTAACACATAGTCATGCCTTTAACAAATGATCCTCAGAAACTCAAAGAGAACTTGTACACCAGTGTTCATAGCAGTATTATTTGCAATGGCCGAAAAAGGTAGAAACAACCCACGTGTCCATTAAGAGATGAACAGATAAGCACAATGTGGTATATTTATACAGTAGAATACTATTTGGCCACAAAAAGGTATAGAGTACTAATCCATGCTACAACATGATGAACCTTGAGTGAAAGAAGCCAGGCACAAAAGACTAATATTGTATGATTCCACTTCCAGAAGCATCCAGGATAGGCAAAGTCAGAGAGACAGAAAGTAGATCAGAGGTTACTAGAAGGGAGGAGGGGATGGACAGTCACTGTTTACTGGTTGCAGAGTTCCCGTTTAAGGTGATGGGGAAGTGTTGGAAATAGTGGTGATAGTTGCACAACACTGTGAATGTAATGAATGCCATGAATTAATCATACACTTAAAAATGATTAAAATGATAAAATGTATGTGATATATATTTTATCACATAGGAAGTATTCTAAATATAAATGATTTTAACTGAAGAAAAGAAAATTATGTGAAATTGGGCCAGTCTTGGAAAACCTGGGACCTGTGATCACCGTTCACACAGAAACCCAAACCTGAAAAATGAGTCTTTCTGCTTTCTCATCTCTGTGAATTATCCAAGATGGCTGTTTCAACCCAGCTGGCGGCCACCACCGGAGCCCCTCTTCCATCAAGACCAGACCTCAGCCAGTAGGAAGCAGGGATTAGGAACCCAGATACCCAGTCACTGCCTAGCTTTGTAACCTCGGATAAGCTATTTACCCTTACTGGGCTTCTGTTTCCTCATCTACAAAATGGGGATAATGATAGCCCCTCCTGCAAATGGATTGTTGTGAGAATTAAATGAGGAAATTTATTTTATGCCTTTATCTCATGGCCTGCCACGTTTTAACTGCTCAATACTACTTACACATGTAAAAGCATGTCTGTGGAGAGGGGAGTGGTGAAGCCTGTCGTGGGGAGCCCAGAGCACTCCAGGCCTGAACCCTGAATTCTGAGGAGATCAGTGGGGGGACTCACTGGCTGGGAAGGGGGGTGAGTTGGCCAGCTTTCAGGAACGGAACAAGCCAGGCCACACACTCCTGGGTGCCCCCTTAAACCCTCACTAGCTGCCCAGAGGAGATACATCCACTTGAAAAATCAGCCAAAGCCAAGTATAATTAGAAAGGAGCATCTATGACAAGGAAAAAAAAAAAGAAGTATGTGAGAAAGTGACATTCCAAGGCCAAATTGAGAAGAGTTTGTGATTATCTGTGAAAGAATGCAAAATTCTGTTGTAATTTTAATGATGATAGTTTTTATGGACCTTTAACAGGGTCATTTCTGTCGTTGCTGGGGGATGAGGTGTTTTTAAGTGGATTTTCTAGATAACTGAAGCTTATCCCTGTGAACTCTAACTTTTTTTTTTTTTTCATTTAATCACTCTGGGGGAGGAGGGGGATGGATTACACACTTCCCCACTTCTTTAATCAGAATATTTTAAACTAAGAACAAGAGACTCTTGGCCCCTGTATTCGTGGCTGGAAGTTGCTTTGCTTTTTAGTCCACAGATGTTTTCTGTTCGTTTCCTTGGTTTCCTCCTGTGACATAGCACCCTTGCTACACACACACACACACATACGGACATAAACATATGCATCTGCCTATGAACACACACTCACACCAATCCGTGGTCTGAGAGCCCATATTGTAAGGCCTATTAGGATGTGTTTCCATGAGCTGCTCTAACGCCCTGCCTGCCCTCTGACTGCACTTGCACAGTGAACCGTAGATGCTGCTCCAGGCCTCTGTCCCCACTAGACTGCATGCTCCAAAGGGCTCTAGCAGGTACTTGCCAAATGTTTGTGGAATGGACAAGTAGAAGAATGAAAGCACACATATGTTAGTACATCACTTAGTGGAAAGTGAAAGGGTTTAAAATGCCACCTTAGACAGAGACCAAAATTAACCTCATTCTCTCTCCCCCAATATTTTCTCTTCATTTTGTATTTCTTTCAAAGACTGTGATACCAATATCTACCAGCAGTCTAATCCGGAGCTGGCGTGACATCCTCCCTCCCTCCTCTTTCTTCCCTCGGCACCCTGTCAGTCACCAAGTCCTTGCTGCTTCTGCCTCATAAATGCAGCTGGAATCTTGTCCCCTTCTATCCACCCCAAACGCTACTACCTTAATCAGGGCCACCACCATCTGTTTCCTATTATAACAGCTCGTCCCCCTGACTCTGCTTCCACTCCCTCACTCCTGCCCACAAATCTATTCTCATCAGAGTTCTTTCTATAGCCACACCTGATCGTTTCAGTCCTCTGCTTAGAACACTCCAGAGCTTCCTAGCCCTTGAATGAAGGCCGCACCCCCGAACATGGCTCACAGAGACCTTGACCTGGTACCCTTTTCAGGAATAGGCCTTACCTTGTACCTTGCTCTCCCTTAAAGCTTACACTCCAGACATACATACCTTTTCTCATTTTGTTCTTTCTCAAAGTTCCTTTGACTCTTGGACTTGATTTGTGCCTTCGTCATGGTAGTACTGGGTAGAAAATGCAGAGTGAGGCTCTCTCATAATTCAGCTCAATTTGTATGCGTGAATATTTGGGACACAGATAAAGAAGGGATAAAGCAAAATAGGGTGATTTGGATTCCGGGCCTAAAGGGGTTCCATCTCCAAAAGGATGATGGACAGGCTCCGTGACATTGATCATTTGACCCTAGTCAGCAAGTAGGAGGTACAATCAGGGGGGTTGCTAGTCCCCAAAGAACCCTCGCTGGCTTCACTAGAGCCTTGTGCTTTTGCTTGTGCATGCCCAATACTTGAGTGCCACTGTCTCTTTGCTCATACTGAGCCTGCCCCGATAATACCTGCCCAACCCCACTCACCTGCCCTCTTTCCACTTTCAGTGTCTACACCCTAGACTCACTGGAGCACAAAGGCCAATGAATGATCTCATTGTCTTCAGGCAGTATGGTGCCTAGCCATTCCAGTTTGTCCAGGGCTGAGGGATTTCTCAGAATACAGCACTTTCCATGCTGAGACTGGGACAGATGGTCATCATGATAGGCAGACAAGCGAGACATCTTTTACAGCTCACTTCAGAGGCCTTCTCTTCTAGGAGGTCTTGCCTGGTCCCCTCAGCTGGGAGCCATCTTTCTCTCTATTGAACATCTCCTACAACATTGTTTGTGCCTGTCCGTGCTGAACTCCACATTCACCCCTACTCCGCGATTTGAGTGAATGAGGCAGGAGTTTGAGGACATCTTGCTATGAGAGTCCTGCATGTACCAGGAGAGTGGGGGTGGCAGCAGGCTGGGTAACCGACCTGGGCCCTGCCATTCAGCCCCTGTCCACAGCAACAGTGAATTTCTGTAAAGCTTGCTCAGACATCACTCTTTGAAATATTTAATTACATCTTGAAGGCTGTCGGTCACCTCCCAGGAAAACATTTCTTTTTACTGCTCTTTCTCAAGTTGGCTGCCCAGAAAGTAATGGAGTCTAAATGAAGATGAAGCAACCAGGGGTGTCACATTACTGAAGGGAAAAGAAGCAGGAGAGAGGCGGGAGGGGCAGGGAGTTAGAAGACTGTTCATGGAGAGTGAGTTGCAAGAGGTGAGAAAACTAATGAGTCACCGAAAGAGAGGGAAAGGGACAGAAAGGAGAGAGCTTGGAGCTGGCGGGGCTGCGTAGGTGCCCAGAGAGGGTCAGGGTCATAGGGATGAGGAGTGGCAGGCCCTAAGGAAAAGGGCCTGACTAGGGGAACAGAGAAGGCAAAGGCAGAGGGGGCAAACAGCTGGTAGCGCCAGAATTTCAGTCCAGGAGAGGGGGCTTGGGGGGGGGGGCATTGTCTGGAATAGGATGGTCCGAGCTGTGTAATGTGTTGAAGAAACAAGCTTCTTAGTTTGTATGACTGATTTTCTGGTGGCTTGGGGGAGAACTGGCGGGGGTTAGGAGGCGCCAAATCTTCCATCTAGACACCCCCTGCTGCCCCCTATTGGGGGAAGGTCGATATAGAGATGGAAGGCCGCTTGGGCTTAGGTTCCCCGTCCCCATCCTAGGGAGAGTCCCCAGGGTCCCTCAGCCCTGATCCGCTCCTCTTTTGCAGGTTGCGACAGCGACCACTGGGGCCCCCATTGCAGCAACCGATGCCAGTGCCAGAACGGTGCCCTGTGCAACCCCATCACCGGCGCCTGCGTGTGCGCCGCCGGCTTCCGCGGCTGGCGCTGCGAGGAGCTCTGCGCGCCCGGCACCCACGGCAAAGGCTGCCAGCTGCCCTGCCAGTGCCGCCACAGCGCCAGCTGTGACCCCCGTACTGGCGAGTGCCTCTGCCTGCCCGGCTACACCGGTGTTTAGTGAGTAAAGTAGCCACGGAGAGCAGAAGGGAGGGCGGGTCCAGAGGACCTCTTGGCAGCTGCGTGGGGCCCATCTTCTTCTTGCAGGTGGGCAGGGCAGTGGTAACAGATGGAAGGTCAGGACAGTCCTTGCTGTAAGGGACCCTAAGTCCTGCAGAGGCTAAATGCCCAGAACATGCCCATGCCCCGGGGTGACTGGTGCAAGCTGAGACTGCATGGGTGGACGTCCTGTAGCCAGAGGAGCTCATTAAACTCCTCCCACCCCACCCCACCCCCCAGTCGCTTCCCAGTCAGGGCCCAGACCTTAGCTTGTAATTCTCTTCTGATCATAACCCAAATGCCTCTGCTCACCTGAGTCCTGGTCCTTCTAGGCCATTTGAAATAGAGGGGTAAGGGCCCTGGCTAGATATCATGCATAGATTTGGGTAGTTTACCCTGCCTGTTTCTCTCCCCTCAAACCCCCAGCAGCCCCTCATTGCAGCTCCCTGAATAGTCCGTGTGGAGAAGGAACGTCTAAGATTTGTTGAGATCCCCTCAGAGACAAGATTGAAGTTCCCCTGGCACACACTTTCTCTCTCAGCTTAGGAGAACCCCCAGCAGCCCTAGATCCTGAGAGGGCACCCAAGGACTCTAGCCACAGACACATCTTAATGGAGGGCATTCTCTGCTCTCATTCTGGCCAGCTATAGGGCTAGCTCAAACTAGAAGCCAGGGCCATTAGACTAAGACCCAAGGCCAAGACCCCATTCCCATTCCTACACATGAGCCTGTCACTGTAACTGAGAGCCTTCCAGAGCTGGGGCAGGGGGGTGGGGTAGGGTATGTGCCCAAGATTCTCCCTCTCTGTGAATCTAGCCAGATTCTTGAAGGCAGGATCCATGACCACTTCTCAAGTCTTTGCCCATGCTGTTCCTTCTGCCCGGCGTGCCCTTCCTCTCGTTCTTCTGGTGAAACTAACTTCAACTTTGAGACTCAAGTAAAACATCTCCCTCTTAAGGAAGCCTTCCTCAGTTCTCCCTCCCCACAAGAGCACTCTCTTCTTTACACTAAAGCACTTAAGTCATTCCACAGGTACTGGCCCAAGCACCGGCTCCAGTTCCCACTCCAGTTCTTTGTATCTGAGCCCTGCTTCCCCCTCCTGGCAGGAAGCGAAACTGCATCTAAGGGGACCTTGTGCCTAGTACAGTTCACACTATGAACTCACTAATTCCTAGGGATCCCTGGGGCATTGGGACTGGCAGCCCTGGGGCCCTGCCACCTAATTTGAGTGCTGCTGCATCTAACACCTCTCCTTCCCCATGCAGCTGCGAGGACCTGTGCCCACCTGGGAGCCACGGGGCTCACTGTGAGCTGCGCTGCCCATGCCAGAACGGGGGCATCTGCCACCACATCACTGGCGAGTGTGCCTGCCCCCCAGGCTGGACGGTAGGTGGGGCCACTGGATCTGGGTGGGGCACTGTAAGAAGTCTAGCATCACTCACACACAGCCTGGAGGGCTAAATTCCTCTCCTACCATGACTGTACTCCTTCCTATTTATGGTCATGGGCATCATTAGGCACTGCCAATGTGCCATGGACACAGCTTTGAATCCCAGTTCTACCATCTAAGTGCTGTGTGGCCCGAGGCAAGTTACTTAACCTCTCTGAGCCTGTGGTCCCTCATCTACAAAGTTGTTGAATTCTCATAGATTGGCTCTGTCTTTGGGCCTAGGTACTCACTTGAACCATCATGGGCTCTGAGCCAGAAGTAGCAAGAAGGGCATGATATAAGGATGGGAGAAGGTAGGGAAACAGCAGGGTATATAGATCACCTACATTTATAAAACTTTGAATTCCCAGCCTCCATCCCCTATGTTCACACATACACATTCTGATTTTGTGGGCCCCAAAATCTGTATTTTAACAAGTGCTCCAGGTGATTCTGATGCAGCCTCAACCAATCCAGGTCTCATGTCTGGAAACCACCATTGTGGGAAAGAGGGTGGGATTGATAACTTCACAGGCCTAAATTCAGGCCTCGTGCTCCATGCTAACCCTGAAAAAAATAAACCCTCAGTTGACTCTGATCTCTGCTTTCCATCTGCAAAACTTGTATAAAAGCATTTAGCTTGGCCCCTCTTAGCTGCCGTGTCTGGCAGAAGGCTCAGATGAGGCAGTGCACATTTGAAGTGTCGTTAAAAACTCAAGTACTCTACAATTGTTTGTATTATCTGGATGCCACAGACAATCCACTAGCCCCCTTTTGCCAACATGCTCCACCTGTCAGTGTCCCTTCTCCCTGTTCACAGATCCAAGCTGTCGAGAAGCAGCAAGTCACTAACTTTCCTTTTTGAGGGGAGCTCAGTACATCACCCTGGGCCTGGAGCTTTGCAAAGAAGACAGGGCTGCTGAGCAGGAGCAGGATATTTCTGGAGGCTGTGAATGCTTAGGTCACGGGGGCAGACAGGAGGGATGCCTGCAGGGCCCATTGACATAGGCACCGATTTGCCAGACTTTTTTAGTGTAGGAAAGGACGTGGGGATCATCTGGTCCAGCTACCATCTGGCTACACACCAGAGTCGGGGGGCCCGGGGTTAAATATAGACTCCACCAGAGACCTTCTGGGGCCAGGATCTCTGTGTTTAATAAGTTCCCAGATGACTCTGAGGCAGTCAACCACGTCTGCAGGTCTGCATTTAGAAATAATTGATCGAGACCATAGGATTTCCTTCTGTGTTGAATCGATCTGTACTTTCTCTGTTGAGGTTCTAGGTAAGATTTCACGTACAAACAATCTCCCAGCTTTAAAAGGTTTGAATATCGCTGGTCTATTAATACCTTCCTTTCTCAGATGAGGAAGCCCAGGCCCAGAAAGGCTAAATGACCTGCTTACGGTCACACTGTCAGTTAAGAGGGAAGTGGAGCTAGAATCCAGGTCTCCTGACTCCTGAATCCCAAACCTTGCTATCTGTCTGCCTGTCTATCTCTTCTGAGGAGGGCAAAGGGGCTCTTGCCACCACTTGCACACCTGTCCCCTTCGTCCACCTGAACCCACGCTCTGGAAAAGCCCTCTCATCCGCAGCCAGCTTCCAGGATCCCAGCACAGGCTGGCTGGATCCTTGGAGGCCCAGCGGCAGGCAGTGAGGTCAGATAGTGAGGTTGGATCAGGCTGGGGTGGGAGGGTGGGGTGGGGCAGGCCACAGGCCAGCCGTGTCCCTATAAAAGCCCCTCCAGATAGACTGACCAAAGCAGGGGATTGGAGAGGGGAAGGGAGGAAGCCAGCACATGGAGAGATTTGTTTTTCTCCGCAGCACAGTGAGAGGTCTGTTCCTCCAGAAGACAGGACACTCTGTCAATAGAAGCTTTGGATTTGGGGACTTTATGTTTTTAATTTTATTTTAGACAATTGCATTTCTATTTTTGACACAGCATTTAACTTGCAGATTTGCATGAATTATTAATACCTCCGGTGCATGCAGAGTCCCAGTGTCATGAAGCTGCAGCTCAGGCCTGAGGCCCGTCCCAGGGAGGGCTGGGCAGAAGGTCCTCCCTTTGTCATCCTCCATGGCCTCATTTTCCTGTTGGCCGCAGGTGGCTTCAGCCACACTCAAAGATCTAAAGACTACAATTGCTACCGCACATAGTGCTGCTTGCTCCCTGAAGAACAGAGGCATCGTGCAGGGCTGGAGAGGAGTCCCTTCGCAGAGATTCTCGGCCACCAGGCCCTGAGTATGCCCACAGGACACTCCACTTGCCCAGTTGCGCTGAGCCCATTACTGTGCAATAGAGGGGAGGGGTTTGCAAAGAGCCCGAGGAATTATTTTCTTTCCCTTCCCTTTCCTGGGCTCTCAGACTTTTCAGAGAAGGAAAACCAGGTGTGAGGAGCTTGATGAAAGCAGAGTTCTGTCGGACATGGAGGGAGGAGAAGACTCGGTCACCCCACTTAGTAGCTCCCAGTCTGACGATGGAGGCTGGATACACAGTGTGTCCGTAAAGTCATGGTGCACTTTTGACCGGTCACAGGAAAGCAAGTGCACCATGACTTTACGGACACACTGTGTAGTGTGTGCATGCACACACACACACAGACACACTCACACGCATGAAAACAGGCCTGAAGAACTGGGGAATAGGATCAGTTATCATGGAGGGCCAAGGAGAGGTGTTTGGAGCTGAGGTTGTAGAATCACAGAAGCTCAGGTTTGAGAAGGATGAGTCATTAAGCCCCATGCCTGGCCTGGGCCTGCATTGTTTCCACAGCACCCACACCACCCACCATTCACTGCTCGTTGAAGGCACCTATGCTGCCTGGGACCACAGTGATAGAAATGCCTTCAAAGGCTTGGAGAGGCCAAGTTGTCTCGTTGGCAAAGCCTTGAGTCCTTTCACCATCTTGGCCCCTTCTTTGTTATGTTCCGTTTAGCCACGGTCCTCTTACGGTGAAGTTGGTATCCAGATCTTGACAAAACCAATGAACAGGTCTGACCAGTTCTGACAGGAGCAGGACCATTGCCTCACCTCATCTCCAGCCTCCTAGGTGCCACACAGCCCAAAATCCCTCTACAATCGGAGACATGCACTCAGGTGACCATAGGGCAGGTAGGGCTATCAGAACAAAGTAGCACAGTGTGGGTGGCCTGAAAACAGAAATTTATTTTCTCACAATTCTAGAATCCAGAAGTCTGAGATCAAGTGATTGGCACATGCCACCTCATGAGATGTCCACTTGGGTAGAATTATTTTTTTTCTTAAAGATTTTATTTATTGCCTGACCAGGTGGTGGCACAGTGGATAGAGCGTCGGACTGGGATGCGGAAGACCTAGGTTTGGGACCCCGAGGTCACCAGCATGAGCGTGGGTCCATCTGGCTTGAGCAAAAGCTTGTCAGCTTGGACCCAAGGTCGCTGGCTCCAGCAAGGGGTTGCTCGGTCTGCTGAAGGCCCGCGGTCAAGGCACATGTGAGAAAGCAGTCAATGAACAACTATGGTGTCACAACGGCAACGAAAAGCTAATGATTGATGCTTCTCACCTCTCTCCGTTCCTGTCTGTCTGTCCCTATCTGCACTCTCTCTGTCCCTGTAAAAAAAAAAAAAAAAAAAAAAGATTTTATTTATTGATTTTTAGAGAAAGAAGAGGTGAGGGGAGGAGTGGGAAGCATCAAAACATTGCTTCTCGTGTGTGCCTTGACCAGGCAAGTCTGGGGTTTCAAACTGGCGACCTCAGCATTCTAAGTTGATGCTTTAATCAACTGCGTCACCATTGGTCAGGCTTTGGTAGAATTAATATCAATTAAGGGCCTGCTCTTTAAGACACTGTTCCTTCATATCTCTAATATTACTTAATCATTACAACCACCTGGCAGGTCTGGGTTACTATTCCCACTTTATAAGTGAGGAAACTGAGCTCAGCTATCTGGGAAGAGGTGGAACTGGGGTTTGAACCCAAGTCCTGACTTTGGATCCAGTGTTCTTCCCACCACACCAGGCAACGGGCCTTCCAAGGTATCAAATTCTTTAAGGCCCCAGCAGCTCAAGCTCAAGGAGGGGCCTTGGGGTTTGGGGACCTGGGTTGCCTATAGTTGGGTAATACTGAGAAGTCTCAAGAATGCCTGATTCCCCCAGGAAATGTGTACATTCCTACTGGTCTCCTTGGGGAACCTTGGCCATGTCTGTGTGTATGTGTGCGTACATGAGGACTCCACAGCGCTCCATGATTTGGAGGTAGGAGGTACAAGCATAGCCCCCCAGGAAGACTCAAAATGTTTTTTTAGGGTCAGAGTGTCCTTGTCCACCCCAGGACCACAGAGCACTGACTCAGAGGATGGCCAGAAAGACTCCTCTCGTTCCTCCAGAATCCCTCAGCTTGTGGAGTGCAGTGAGAAACGCAGCCCCTGCCACACCTGGGCACCCTAACCCTGCGGGAGGAAGGGGGACCCCTCTGAGCAGCTTTCCCTACTGCTCTCCACACACACACACCCCTCATTGTTTCTTCCCCCGCTCCAGACGCTCCTCAGATCCTTGCTGTCTGACTTACATGTGGAGGAGACATCTGAGCTGGAAGGCCTCCCACTTAATTCATTACAAGTAAAATTGAATGGTATTGAAAGATGTCTCTGGTCAGCAGGATTTTTCTGGCTAAACTAGCCTCCTCAGGGTTGACAATTATTGGTGCTTAATAATTGTGTGTTGAACTAATTGATTAATTAATTATGGGAGAATCCTTGATCTCCATAAGAGAAATACCTCTCTGTTGGAAGAGGGGCTGGAAGGACAGTAAGAGACAGAGCAGGTTATAATTTCTATTTGATAAAGACCTCAGATTCATATGATAATTTTAAAAGGTACCTAATACCACAGGCTAACACCAGAGGGAGGGGAAAGTCATCCCTTGCCCCACTCCCAAATCCCAGTCCCAGAAAGCAACCACATCAAATCTTTTAGTTTCTTCTGGAGTTTTCTTTTTTCTTTTTTAAATTTATTTTTTAGTGAGAGGAGGGGAGGCTGAAACACACTTCCACATGTGAACCAACCAAGATCCACCCACAAGCACACTAGAGGGCAATGCTCTGCCCATCTGGGGCCCTTGCTCCATTGCAACAGGAGCCATTTTTTTAGTGCCTGAGCCATGGAGCCATCCTCAGCATCTGGGCCCACTTACTCTAATCGACTCTTGGCTGCAGGAGGGGAGTAGATGAGAGAGAGAAAGATAGAGAGGGAGAGAGAGAGAGAAGCAAGAGGGGGAGGGGTGGAGAAACAGATGGGCACTTCTCCTGTGTACCCTGAGTGGGAATTGAACCCAGGACATCCACATGCCGGGCCGACACTCTACCACTGAGCCAACTGGCCAGGACTTTCTTCAGGAGTTTTCCTCCATATTTCTTCCTAACATGCTTTACTGCCATTTTCTAAGCCTTTTCCAATATAGACATTTATCCAACCCAGTGGTTCTCAAAGTGTGCACCCTAGAAGATTTCCAGGTGCGCCCTATGGTATTTCAGAGAAATATGTGCCTGTTGGGGACCAAAAAACCAACAGGGTTTTTGTAGTTTAGATTTTGCGGGGACAGAGGTGTGGGGAATTGGCTCTAAGCTGACAGTCTGCCCAACCCCCCACCTCACTTGCCTGATAAGGTTGCAAAAGGCTGTTAAGCTGTGGTGCTGGATTGTTTACACTACCCCCCATGTTCTCCAGAAAGACTGGAGGCAAGATTCTTCTATCCTTTGTTTGGTGCAAAGTTAAGATGATACATACAGTGGGGGTTTTCTGCACTCAACATAATTAAGAGTGAAAAGAGAGGAATTCTTCAATGTATTGACAAGGAAATGAAAATTTGCCTTTCAAATATATGCCCAAACATTGAAGAAATTGCTAGGACACATCAGGCTCAGGTTTCTCATAAACACAAGAATGAAAAAACTTAACACATTTGCTCTGGGACCTGCCAAATTTACTAAATCTTACTAAGAATGTATCTCTCTATATAAAAAGATAACTTTTTGTCATTTTTTATTTTTTAACCAATCCTTTTTACGAATTCTAAAAGGCATAACTCAAAAAATGTAACATAAAAATGTTTTTTAATGTCAAAATAAATTTAATTTTGTCATATTTATTTTGTTTAATTACCAAAAATACCAATATTTGACTTAATTATTATAACATATTTCTCAGAAATTTGTATATAGTGCGCCTACAATTATTTGTAGGATTTTAAATGTGCCCCGACTTCAGAAAGTTTGAGAACCACTGATCCAACCTATTGACTTCTGAATGTAGATTAAGATTTGACTCTAACACACACACACACACACACGCACGCACGCACGCACGCACGCAACCCTTCTCCCATCCTCTGAAAGGAATTTTATTACAGTTTTTGATTAAATAATTTTTTAATGTTTAGTTGCATATGCCCACATATGTACTTCTAGTAATGTATCCCTCAACCTCTGCAGAGCTCTAAAATGCCTCTCCAGAAGGTCAGACACGTTAGAAATCTCTCAATTTGCTTATGATTTCTGTTTTGTTTTTGAGGCCCACTCACAGAGAGAACCCTGCGTGCATGGATGTTTTTCTAGGCTTCCTTTCCCACCACGCTGGAAGTCCTTTCACCTCTCTTCTGTTGGATCCCCATCCCAGCAACCTTTTCTTTCTTTTTTTTCTTGGATAATTCTTTTCCATGGAAAGAATAATCCTCCAGTAGCTTCCTGAGAAAATGTTCATGAAAATTTAATTTTTTAAAGCTGTTCAAATCTAAAAATGTCTTTACTGAATCCCCCACTTGAGTGTTAATTTAGTTGGGTGTAGAATTCTAGGCTGGAAATTATTTTTCTCCAAAATTTTAAGGCATTGTTCCATTGTCTTCTAGTTTCTAGCTAAGAAGTTTAATATCTCTTGATTTCTGTTTTTCTTCTATGTGACTTTCTAAAAAGTTTCTGGCTCATTTCTTTATCCATAGAAATGTAAGATTTTACAATGATAGGCCTAATGTCAATGTCTTTTCTCTTTTTGTGCTGGATACTGTATAGGCACTTTTGATTCAGAAATCAATGCTTTCTATCCTTCTATTCTGGACAATTTTCTGTCATCTTATATTTTACTTTTCAAGAACTCTTTACTGTTCTCTGGATATCCCCTTTTTAGTTTAGCCGTTGTTCTTTCATGGATACAAATATCTTCATATAACTGCATAAGGATATTCATTTTCCTCATAACAGAGACTATTTCTTCTGTTTTCTTTGCTCCCTGCATTGTTCCTTTTGTCTATTTGTCTGTTTTGGTCTTCTTTCATTTAAAATCTTCTTGTTAAAAGTCTTCTAACAAGTCTTCTTCATGCTAGAATCTTTTTTCATGTTAGAGCCTCATTTCAAACTGCTGGTGCTCCTTGGCCAACTGTTCATATTTAACCAAAGGCTCAGAAAAGCTGGTTAAAAGCCTGAGGGCCGGGGTAGATGCCAGGTTTGTTGACTGGATCCTCAAATATCAGTATCTGTAGGCCTTTCCTCTTGTACTCTCAGTGTCCCCAGAAAGGAATGCGTCAGAATCCTGCCACAGGGAGTATATGTAGTCAGGGAACCTGCACTCTAGGAGCTGGGCGAGGAAGAGAGCAGAGAGTCTGACTGTTCAGCAGGCAGAGTCCTGCAGGATGTCTGTTTCTTATGGAGCCCCCCCCCCCAATGGGTAGCCCTGTGTCCAGAGCCTATGTGGGTCACTCTCTCTAAAGGTCTTAGGAAGCCATCTGGCTATTGGAAAAGGGTATAAATCTGTGGTCTAATTCCTTCTTTTATAAGTTTCATCAGTCCTCTGTTTTATCCAGCCCGCACGTTGGCCTTCCGAGGTTCCTGGTGTCACATCCTGAGCTTCTCTGAGGCTACAGAGCGGCCAAAGCCACCCCACATGCCCTGTGCTGGCCGGCACTTCGCTTTGCTGAGAAAGCAGAAACCTCCGCAGTTATGTTCCTCCGTCCACCTTTTCATTTTCCAACATGCGCCATCTCTTGTCCTCTGTGGTCTCCTCTCCTATTCCTTTTGTCCTTGTAGTTTTATACCTTTCCCCCTCCCCTTACTCTCCTGTTAGCTGCAGTTGAGAAAGAAGTGCAGAGAAGTGTGTTTCCAGAGCGCCAGGCTGAATCAGTCTCTTCTCTGTGCTGCCTCAGCACTTCATTGTGTGCCAATGTCAGAGCACTCACCACCTGGGTCTTCAGTTACCTGCTTTCTTGTCTCCCTCCCCAGTAGACCGGGAGGACAGGAAGTGAGTCTTACTCATTTTTATTTTATTTTCTTACTCATATTTTTATATCCTTAGTGTCTTTCATAGTGCCTGGTATACAACAGACACTCAATAAGTGTGTGCTAAATAATTGGACAAAACAAATTGGCCTCAGTCTGTCTCATCTCTAAAATGGGGCTTTGGAGCCATGATATCCAACTTTCTATGCTTCTGTGTTTGGGGAGAAAGTTCCACTGAGAGCATGGGTGGTCCCTTAGGCCATAGCAGCTGTGCTGCTTCTGGGAGAGAGTGACCTTTGGATTGCTTCTCAGGAGCACTGTCTATGCATGTCTTCTCTCTTCTGTTTCAGGGAGCAGTGTGTGCCCAGCCTTGCCCGCCAGGGACATTTGGCCAGAACTGCAGCCAGGACTGTCCTTGCCACCATGGAGGACAGTGTGACCATGTGACTGGGCAGTGCCACTGCACAGCGGGATACATGGGGGACAGGTAAGGGTGACATTAACTATTGTCCTTGCTGTTCTTAGCGCTTGTTTTCACAGCTGCCTTGCAGAGAATGGCTGAGGTTTGCCAGCCCGCAGAGCTCTCCTGCCAGTTTCCCGTTCCTTTCTCAGAGCGTGCTGAGTCTGGCCAGGGGGGTTTCTCAGCTCAGCCTCCCTCACCCATGGACTGAGTGCACCCTTTCCCCGGGCCAGTGACCTGAGCCCTGAGCTTGCACAGACTCACCTGGGGAAGAAGGTGAGCACCTGCCACCTTCTCTATTTTCTGCCCCCTTGGAGGGAAGCAATGGCTAATCCTCCAAAGAAGCCAAGAGTACCAGCTCAGCTAACACATTTTGCACAGTTTCTTCTAGAAGTGGATTTTTGTTCCTACTATGAGTTTTGCCAAGTGGATACTGGCATCAGTTTGCATCCACTGACAGCCCACGGTCTGAAAGCAGACTGAACTAGGACACTAATGTCCTGGAATCAAACCAGCCTGCAAAGCGGATAATCCACAAAATGCATGACTAAGGAGT
The DNA here is from genome assembly GCA_037038555.1 of Rhynchonycteris naso. NCBI lineage: Eukaryota > Metazoa > Chordata > Mammalia > Chiroptera > Emballonuridae > Rhynchonycteris > Rhynchonycteris naso. The sequence goes on from CM072999.1 coordinate 51,312,856, forward strand.
AACTGTTTGGGCGCCTCTGTCACAGTAGGAAGGAGGCCATGATAACCAGGTAGGTGCTGTGGAAGACTGAGAAACAGCAACCAAGTGTCTGATGGTGAGTGGATTCAGAGCTGGAAGAGGACATTTGCCCCCAGACCAGGGACAGCCTTGGCCCTCACACTCTCAACCGCGTGTTTGTCTCTGAGCAGAGGGAGGAGCAGGAGAGAGGAGGGCCTCACACCCCACACCTGGTTCTGTGGGGTCTGTGTTTCATCTCTGGCCCTGGATTTGGTTACTCCACCCAGACAAGGTGGGACGAGAGGAACATTTGTTTGCCATCCCTCTGCCTCCCCTGCCCACGTAACGTTAAGAAGCAGAAATTGGGGCCTGACCTGTGGTGGGGCAGTAGATAAAGCGTCGACCTGGAAACACTGAGGTCGCCAGTTCAAAACCCTGCACTGGTCTGGTCAAGGCACATATGGGAGTTGATGCTTCCAGCTCCTCCTCCTCTCTCTCTCTCTCTCTCTCTCTCTCTCTCTCTCTCTCTCTCCCTCTCTCTCTCTCTCTCTCTGTGGGTGTGTGTCTCCTCTCTAAAATGAATAAAATAAAAATTTAAAAAAAAAAGAAGCAGAAATTGGGGATGAACCAACCAATGAGTCCTTCCGCCTCTGAATGACACAACTGGGCTCCTCCAACTCGCACTGAAGTCAGCCCCAAGCTCTTACTAATGTCCAGAAAGGAGCTCTCCATTGTTAGCTGGGGGTGGCTTCCCTCTAGCCTGAAGCCTTCAAGCGAGGTCTGATCTCTCCATGAGCCAGGGCTCGTCTGGTCTCCATGAGCTTCTCAGTCACAGATCGTGGAGTGCTGCAGCTGGGCATCCCTCCCTCCCTGATGTCTGTCAGAGGCTGGTCCCTAGGGGAAGCAGGGGAGGACAGACTGAAGCACCGAGCCTACCTTCCCATCCTCACCATCTCCCCCAATAAGGAAATGCTCAGAAAGAACCAGTAGGGACAGAAGTAGGAAACCTGGAAGCAGCACAGGACCCCTTTGTTTCAGGCCCCCTTAGCCCACTAGTTGGAGCGGAGCAAGATCAGGGCTCCAACCGGATGGACTCAACACCAGTAGACCCTGCCTCACTGGCACTCTCGATTTGCAGTGTCAGAATGTCCCAAGTGGAGAAGTAATCCTAATTCCTCCTCTTATTGGGGCCCAGCCCATGAACCTGGAGCAGAGAGAAATCCCAAAAGCCTCAGGGTCCTCTAGCAAGCTTTGCCACTCAAACTACAGAGAAGAGTTCAATGGAAGGGCCGGGTAACATTTGGCGTTCCCACCTAAACGGGCTGCCTGATGTTTAATATTTTGTAAAATTGCCGCCATTAATTTTACAGATGACAGCTGCATTAACCCACCCCAAATCATCACGAGCATATTAAAGTTGAGTGGGTGTAATAATGCAGGCCTCCCCAGATAGGCAGAATCCAGTGCAAATTAAACACGAAACATAACGAGGGCTTTGCAGCTCATTTTGTAATTTAATTGAGCAATGTATCTGGTTGTTAATGGTGATATCAGACACATTAGATTGATATGTTGCAAAGGAAGGATGTTTAAGTAGAAAACTAATTCCTGCTGTGATTACCCTTCTGTTCCACAGTCCCCGTTATTAGCATGCTTTGTGTAAAATTCATTAGCAGTCATTGCTTGATCTCTAAATAAATAAGTTATTTAAATTGCAAGTAGAAAAAAAGAAAGAGGCTGATTATGTAAATGGATTAGGTTGTCAATATTTCATTTCCAGATTCTTTTTCTGGGGCTGTAGAGTCAGTCACTTCATAAATATGGCAGGGTGGGGAAGTGCCCTGCAGAGGAAGCTTGCTGTCCAGGGATCTACCCTGTCCCTCCCAAAATGGGAGGAAGCAAGAATGTTCTGGTGTAAGGCAAGAGGAGTCAGGAGTGTCTTCTGGTTTGGGTTTCTTCCCCGATGACTGAGATATCCAAGGTGAGCCAAGCTCAGTGACTCCTAGAAAAATCCATTCTGAGGCTGAACAGGTGCTGGCAATTCAGATAGTGATTTTCTCAGCTCTTCAACACTCCTGTGTCCTTCCCTCCAGCCTCAGATTCCCTCCTTACCCCCTGCACCCTGCCTCCCGACCTCCTTCCTGCCTACCACCTTCCTTTCTTCTCCAGATATCCCTTTTTTTCTTCCTCTTTCTCCCTCTCTTCCCTGTTCTCTTTCCCTTCATTAGGCCTCAGACTGGCTAAAAATGCAGCAGGATTTGCAGGAAGATGATCTGGGTCCTCTCGGCCACTTGCTGGCTTTATGGGGTTGGAACAGTCATCTCTCCTGTCTGCATCTCAGTCTCCTCATCTCTAATGGGAGGGGGTAGGAATATCTGCTGCTTTGTGGGTCTGGGTCAGGCTTTGGGGCCCGAGCGGCTGGAAGCCCCTCTCTATCTGCTGCCTGGGGCCATCGGCATTGTTACCCCTGTTGCCCCTCCACTTTCCCAGAGTCTTCCTTTTGCCACAGTGGCTCCAAGAGGTGAGAACAGGTAGCATCTTCCTATGAGGGAAGTCCTGAAGGCTTGACATCAGTTACCATCTCCTCCTCTCCCTGTCACTATGGGCTCAAGGCAACCAGGACAGATGACAGATAGAGACACCCCAATGTGTAGTTGCCAAGACTTGAGCCCAACACACTGGCTGCTCCGTCCCCCAGGCACTTGCTGGCTGGGCACTCATCCACATGATAGGCAAGCAAGGTCACCCAGACACAGGGTCTCCTGGCCCTGTTGTGGAGAACACTGGTTCCAACTCAAGACTCTCCAAGGTTAATAAAGAAACTAGGGCTATATTTTTTTAATTTGTATTTATTGATTTTAGAGTGTGGGGATGAAGTGAAAGAGAGAGAGAAAGAGAGAGAGAAACATCAGTTTGTTGTTCCATTTATTTATGCATTCATTGGTTGAGTCTTGTATGTGCCCTGACTGGGGATCAAACCTGCATCCTTGGTGTATCAGGATGACTCTCTAACCAACCGAGCTATGCAGTCAGGGCTAGGGTTGTATTTTTTTTTTTTTTTACAGGGACAGAGAGAGTCAGAGAGAGGGATAGATAGGGACAGACAGACAGGAGTGGAGAGAGGTGAGAAGCATCAATCATTAGTTTTTCATTGCTGTTGTGACACCTTAGTTGTTCATTGATTGCTTTCTCACATGTGCCTTGACCTCGGGCCTTCAGCAGACCGAGCAACCCCTTGCTGGAGCCAGCGATCTTGGGTCCAAGCTGACAAGCTTTTGCTCAAGCCAGATGGGCCCGCGCTCAAGCTGGCAAGCTCGGGGTCTTGAACCTGGGTCTTCCGCATCCCAGTCCGATGCTCTATCCACTGCGCCACTGCCTAGTCAGACAGGCTTTTTAAAAATATATATATTTTATGCTCCCCCCGACAACATGCCACCAAATATTGTAGAAAACATTTAGAAAACCTGGGAAATGGAGAAACATGACAATTAAAATATTTCTAATTCCCCAAGTCCACTCCATTGTTAACATTTAGGAATTCTTCTCTTGGAGCTTTTGTATGCCAGAATCTGAGGCGGAATGACAGATGGGCTCTGCCATGAGAACTATAGAAACCAATACCTACAAGAGTAACAACAGTCCTGGCTTGCGATGCTGTGGATAGTGTCGTCCAGAGTGCTGAGGTCACCGGCTTGATCCCAAGAGTGCTAGCTTGACCCTGAGGTCACTGGTTCAAGCCCCAGTCAGAGCATGTATGAGAAGCAATCGGTGGATGCACAACTAAGTGGAACAACATGTTGATACTTCTGTCTCCTCCCTCCCCCTATTTCCTTCCTCTCAAAAATCAATGGGGGGCGGGAGCAAGATGGCGACGGAGTAGACGGACGTACCAACTTCCAACTCCCAGAACCAAAGTGGATTATAACTCAATTTTGAGAACCATCATCTGGATAAACCAACTTTGAACTAAACTAAGTGGACTGTTCAACCAAGGAACACAGAAGAAGCCACATTAAGACTGGTAGGAATAACGAAAACGCGAAGAGGGCTGCCCAGCTCCCCGGAGCAAATGGCAGCCCGGAGAGACCCGCGTGGCGGGAGGAGAGTTTGGCGGAGAGGGAGGGACCTGGGTCCCAGGAACCAAGCCCCAGCCTGCAGTCCCAGAGCCTAGAAGAGGCGTGTGGACAGTATTGAGCTATGAAACAAATGAGGATACTATTTGTGAGAAAGAGACAGTTTTCTCAGACCCAAGATTCTTTTTAAAGGGACAGCGCAGAAAACCTCTCTCACAACCACGCACCCGGGGCTCCGGGGAACGGGGACAGAGGAGAGGACCAGAGCAGTGGGAAGAGAGTGTGGACTGAAGGCACAGGGACAAACACTCTGAGGGACAGCCACCCTAACCCCTGGGCTAAGTCACTTCCCTAATCAAAAATGAATATTGCCCCTGGAACTAGCAATACCAGCAAAGGGAGACAAGACACTAGCCAAACAAGCTCTCCTGCGGCAATTAGAGCAGAGCTGCTTAGAGGGAGGGCGCTCCCAGGCCTACAGTATGGAGACTTAGGGCCCTTCCTACTCTGCTGAGGGCTGCTGAAGGGTATGGTGGCGGCAGGACGCTGAAACGCGGTCCTGTTGGCGTGGGCGGAGGTCAAGCTGGTGGAAGCTAGGTCTAGCCCAGCAGGGGCAGAGGGGACGCGCGAAAGCGGTACAGCACCTGTGGGCCCACCTGTAATCCCACCTGCAGGGAAAAAGCGGGAGCCTAGGAACGGGCAGAGATCTGCTCTGCGACCCTGCGCAAGCCGGCCATGACCGCGGGGACGGGGCTAGGACCAGGGATGGGCGGGGGCTCGCGGCTAAGCTCACGCTACCAGCCCCGCCCGGACGGAGAAACCGCGGTTTGCAATCATGCGTGTGCGAGCTGGCTTCGAAGCGGGGGTGGGGTAGAATCCGGGAGGAGCAGAAGCTCGTGGCTGAGCTCACGCCAGCAAACACGCCCGGCCCAATAAACCGCAGTTTGCCATCCTGTGTGTGCAAGTTGGCTCTGAACACGGGGGTGGGGTAGAGTCCGGGATGGGCGGAAGCTCGCAGCTGAGTGAAAGCCAGCAAACACGCCTGGCCCAATAAACCGGGTTTGCAACCCTGCACAGGAGGGCCCTGGCCTTGAGGGCGGGGCTGAAGCTCCGTACGGGCAAAGGCTCACGGCTGAGAGCACGTCAAAAGCCCCGCCCAACCCGTGAAACTGTGGTGAGCAGGCTCTGACTGCGGGTGCTGGGCAGAAGCCCGGAAACAGGCAGGGTCCGCAGCTGAGCAAAGGTGCTCACCTCTGCCCTTGGTGCTGAGGCTTGTGGCTTGAGTGATAGCCCCTCCCGCGGAGGAGAGGCGAAAATCACAGCAACAGCCGCAATGGGCCGGCACTGGCAACACTAATACCCAACTGCCCTACGCAGCAGCAGAGGGGGTGGCGGGCCTGCAAACAGACCACACCTAGAGAACACAAAGGGAACACCTACTGGACTCCAGTGGCCACAACTTGCTTATACACAGACAAAATGGGCAGGCAGAGGAATGCAAACCAAATGAATCAAGAGAAATCCCCAGAGAAGGACCTGAATGAACCAGATATAACCAAATTACCAGAAGCAGAATTTAGAATAATGATAGTATGTTCAAAGAGATTAGAGCAACAATGGATAGTCATTATGAACACCTAAATAAAGAGATAACAAGTATAAAAAACGAAATTGAAATAATAAAAAAGAATCAGACAGAAATGACAAATACAGTATCAGAACTGAAGACCACAATGGAAGGAATTAAAAGCAGGATGAATCACGCTGAGGATCGAATCAGCAATTTAGAGGACACAGTAAACAAAGGCACAGAAGCAGAGAAGAAAAAGGAAAAGAGACTCAAAAAATGTAAAGAAACTCTAAGGGAGCTCTGTGACAACATGAAGAGAAACAACATTCGCATCATAGGGGTTCCTGAAGAAGAGGAGAGAGGACAGGAAATGGAAACTTTGTTCAATCAAATCATAGCAGAAAACTTTCCTAAATTAAGGCTGGGAAACACTCCACACGTTCAAGAAGCACACAGAACTCCATTAAAGAGAAACCCAAAAAGATCTACACCAAGACATATCATAGTTAAAATACCAAAGCTAATGGATAAAGAAAAAATTTTAAAAGCTGCTAGGGAAAAAAAGGCTATCACCTACAAAGGAGCCCCCATAAGGATGACATTGGACTACTCAACAGAAACACTTGAGGCCAGAAGGGAATGGCAAGATATAATCAAAGTAATGCAGAACAAGAACCTACAACCAAGACTACTCTATCCAGCAAGGCTAGCATTTAAAATTGAAGGAGAAATAAAGAGCTTCCCAGACAAAGAAAGCCTCAAGGAATTCATAAAAACCAAACCAATTCTGCAAGAGATACTAAGCGGCCTGTTGTGAACAGTATAAAGGGAGGAAAGAATATAGCAAAAGAAGAATACAGCTTTAAAAAATAAAATGGCAATAAACAACTACATATCAATAATAACCTTAAATGTAAATGGATTAAATGATCCAATCAAAAGACATAGGGTAACTGCATGGATAAAGAAACAGGACCCATACATATGCTGTCTACAAGAGACACCTTAAAACAAAAGATGCACATAGACTGAAGGTAAAAGGATGGAAAAAAATATTTCATGAAAATGGAAATGAAAAAAAAGCTGGGGAAGCAGTACTTATAGCTGACAAAATGGACTTTAAAACAAAGGCTGTAGGAAGAGATAAAGAAGGACACTACATAATGATAAAGGGAACAATTCAACAGGAAGATATAACTATTATAAATATCTATGCACCAAATATAGGAGCCCCGGCATACATAAAGCAGACTTTGATGGATATAAAGGGCAAGATTAACAGCAATACTATCATAGTAGGGGATTTCAATACCCCACTAACAACACTGGATAGATCCTCAAGAAAGAAAATTGATAAAGAAACTGCAGACTTAAAGGATACACTAGATCAACTTGATTTAATAGATATCTTCAGAACTTTTCACCCTAAAGCAGTAGAATATACATTCTTCTCAAGCGCTCATGGTACGTTTTCTAGGATAGACCACATGTTAGGACACAAAAATGGTCTCAATAAATTTAAGAAGATTGAAATCACATCAAGCATTTTCTCTGATCACAATGCCATGAAACTAGAAATTAACCACAAAAGAAAAACCGAAAAATACTCAAACACTTGAAAACTAAATAGCATGATATTAAATAATGAATGGATTAACAATGAGATCAAAGAACAAATAAAAAAGTTTGTAGAAACAAATGATAATGAGCATACATCAACTCAAAATTTATGGGACACAGCAAAAGCAGTACTGAGAGGGAAGTTCATTGCACTATAGGCATATCATAAGAAGCTAGAAAAAGCTCAAATAAGCAACCTGACCCTGCATCTAAAAGAACTAGAAAAACAACAGCAAATAAAACCCAGGACAAGTAGAAGGAAGGAAATAATAAAGATCAGAGCAGAAATAAATGACATAGAGGCTAAGGAAACAATACAGAGGATCAATGTAACCAGAATCTGGTTCTTTGAAAAGGTAAACAAGATTGATGAACCTTTAACTAGACTCACCAAGAAAAAAAGAGAGAGGACTCAAATAAATAAAATTAGAAAGGACAGTGGAGAAATAACAACTGACACAACAGAAATACAAAGCATTGTAAAAATATACTATGAAGAACTCTATGCCAAAAAATTAGACAACCTAGATGGAATGGACAAATTTGTTGAATCATATAATCTTCCAAAAATCTATGTGGAAGAATCAGAACACCTTAACAGACCAATTACAACAAATGAGATCGAAACAGTTATCAAAAAACTCCCAAAAAAGCCTGACCAGGCAGTGGCGCAGTTGATAGAGCCTCGGACTGGGATGCGGAAGACCCAGGTTCGAGACCCCGAGCTCGCCAGCTTGAGCGCAGGCCCATCTGGCTTGAGCAAAAGCTCGTCAGCTTGGACCCAAGGTTGCTAGCTCCAGCAAGGGGTTGCTCCATCCGCTGAAGGCCCGCGGTCAAGGCACATGTGAGAAAGCAATCAATGAACAACTAAGGTGTTGCGATGGCAATGAAAAACTAATGATTGATGCTTCTCACCTCTCTCCGTTTCTGTCTGTCTGTCCCTATCTATCCCTCTCTCTGACTCTCTCTCTGTCCCTGTAAAAAAAAAAAAACACAACAAAACAAAACAAAAACTCCCAAAAAAGTAAAATCCCAGGCCTGATGGCTTCACAAGTGAATTCTACCAAAAATTCAAAGAAGAACTAACTCCTATCCTCCTCAAGCTATTTCAAAAAATTCAAGAGGAAGGGAGACTTCCAAACTCCTTTTATGAGGCGAGCCTAATTCTGATCCCAAAACCAGGCAAAGACAACACAAAGAAAGAAAATTATAGGCCTATATCCCTGATGAATTTAGACGCTAAAATTCTCAACAAAATATTAGCCAACCAGATCCAGCAATATATGAAAAAAATCATACACCATGATCAAGTGGAATTTATTCTGGAGAGGCAAGGCTGGTTCAATATTCGCAAATCAATCAATGTGATTCATCACATAAACAAAAGGAAGGACAAAAATCACATGATAATTTCAATAGATGCAGAAAAGGCATTTGATAAAATCCAGCACCCATTCATGCTCAAAACTCTCAGTAAAGTGGGAATACAGGGATCATTCCTTAACATGATAAAGGCCATCTATGATAAACCGACCTCAAACATCATACTAAATGGACAAAAATTAAAAGCAATCCCCTTAAGATCAGGAACCAGGCAGGGATGCCCCCTTTCACCACTCTTATTCAACATAGTTCTGGAAGTCCTAGCTACAGCAATCAGACAAGAAGAAGAAATAAAAGGCATCCAAATTGGAAAAGAAGAAGTAAAACTGTCACTATTTGCAGATGATATGATACTGTATATTGAAAACCCTAAAGTCTCAGTCAAAAAACTACTGGACCTTATAAATAAATTCAGCAAGGTGGCAGGATACAAAATTAATACTCAGAAATCAGAGGCATTTCTATATAGCAACAATGAACTATCAGCAAGAAATTAAGGAAACAATCCCCTTCACTATTGCAGCCAAAAAAATAAAGTACCTAGGAGTAAATTTAACCAAGGAGGTTAAGGACTTGTACTCGGAAAATTATAGAACATTGATAAAAGAAATCAAGGAAGATACAAACAAGTGGAAGCATATACCGTGCTCATGGCTAGGAAGAATAAACATCATTAAAATGTCTATATTACCCAAAGCAATTTATAAATTCAATGCAATACCAATTAAAATACCAATGACATACTTCAAAGATATAGAACACATATTCCAAAAATTTAATTTTTAATTTATTTATTCATTTTACAGAGGAGACACAGAGTGAGAGAGAGAGAGAGAGAGAGAGAGCGGGGAGGAGCTAGAAGCATCAACTCCCATATGTGCCTTGACCAGACCAGTGCAGGGTTTTGAACTGGCGACCTCAGTGTTCCCAGGTCCAAAAATTTATATGGAACCAAAAAAGAATACGAATAGCCTTAGCAATCTTAAAAAGAAAAAATAAAGCAGGAGGTATCACTCTTTCAGATATCAAGGTATACTACAAGGCCATTATACTCAAGACAGCCTGGTACTGGCATAAGAACAGGCACATAGATCAATGAAACAGAACAGAGAACCCAGAAATAAACCCACACCTATATGGACAACTGATATTTGACAAAGGAGGAAAGAGCATAAAATGGAGTAAAGACAGCCTCTTTAACAAATGGTGTTGGGAAAATTGGACATCTATCTGCAAAAAAATGAAACTAGACCATCAACTTACACCATTCACAAAAACAAACTCAAAATGGATAAAAGACTTAAACGTAAGCCATGAAACCATAAGCATCTTAGAAGAAAACATAGGCAGCAAGCTCTCCGACATCTGTAGCAGCGACATATTTGCCGATTTATCTCCACGGGCAAATGAAATATAAGGCAAGATAAACAAATGGGACTATATCAAACTAAAAAGTTTTTGCACAGCTAGCCTGACCAGGTGGTGGCGCAGTGGATAGAGCGTCAGACTGGGATGCAGAGGACCCAGGTTCGAGACCCCGAGCTCGCCAGCTTGAGCGTGGGCCCATCTGGCTTGAGCAAAAGATCGCCAGCTTGGACCCAAGGTCACTGGCTCAAACAAGGGGTTGCTCGGTCTGCTGAAGGCCCACGGTCAAGGCACATGTGAGAAAGCAATCAATGAACAACTATGGTGTCGCAACGGCAACAAAAGACTAATGATTGATGCTTCTCACCTCTCTCGTTCCTGTCTGTCTGTCCCTATCTATCCCTCTCTCTGACTCTCTCTCTGTCCCTGTAAAAAAAAAAGAAAAGAAAAGAAAGAAAAAAAATACCCAAAAGTTTTTGCACAGCTAAAGACAATAAGAACAGAATAAAGAGACAAACCACACAATGGGAGAACATATTCGACAGCTCGTCTGATAAGGGGTTAATAACCAAAATTTATAAAGAACTTGTAAAACTCAACACCAGGAAGACAAACAATCCAATCAAAAAATGGGCAAAAGAAATAAATAGAAATTTCTCCAAAGAGGACATATAGATGGCCAATAGGCATATGAAAAAATGCTCAACATCACTAATCATTAGAGAAATGCAAATTAATACCACAATGAGATATCACCTCACACCAGTCAGAATGGCACTCATCAGCAAAACAACACAGAATAAGTGCTGGTGAGGATGTGGAGAAAAGGGAACCCTTCTGCACTGCTGGTGGAAATGCAGACTGGTGCAGCCACTGTGGAAAACAGTTTGGAGATACTTCAAAAAATTAAAAGTCGAACTGCCTTTTGACCCAGCTATCCTACTTTTAGGAATATTACCTAAGAACACCATAGTACTGTTCGAAAAGAAGAAATGTGCCCCCATGTTTGTGACAGCATTGTTCACAATAGCGAAGATCTGGAAACAGCCCAAGTGTCCGTCAGAAGACGAGTAGATTAAAAAGCTTTGGTACATATATACTATGGAATACTACTCAGCCATAAGAAATGATGACATCGGATCATTTACAACAAAATGGATAGACCTTGATAACATTATACAGAGTGAAATAAGTAAATCAGAAAAAAAAAAACCTGAGAACAGCATGATTTCATACATAGGTGGGACATAAAAGTGAGACTATGAGACATGGACAAGGGAGTGGTGGTTACGGGGTGGGGGGAGGGAGGAGAGGGGCACAGGGAAAACCAGATAGAAGGTGACAGAAGACAATTTGACTTTGGGTGACGGGTATACAACACAATTGAATGATAAGATAATCTGGAGATGTTTTCATTGTACATATGTACCCTGATTTATTGGTGTCACCCCATTAAAATTAATAATGATAAAAAAAATAAAATAAAAAAAGAAAAAATAATAATTAAGTGAATCAACTCTATATTGTTACACATATAACTAACTTAATTATTGAGTGTTTTTGAAGAGTTTAGAAATGGAAGAACTTTCCAAGACCCAATTGTCAGCTTCATAGTGTGAAAACTTATTATATCAAGATGTAAAATTGTGTTTATTAATAAATAAATGAGAATATATAAAAAAATATCAATGGGGGAAAAAGGAGTAATAATAATTAGTAACATTTCTTCCTGAGCCCTTACCGTGCATGGGACAACTTTCTAAAGGTTTATACTCATTATCTCATTTAATCCTCAAACAACCTGGTGAGTTGGTTCCTCTCGTCCCATTTTATGATAAGGGAGCAGATGTAAGAGCTGTAGGTTCTCTGTTCTCTGCACCACGGAAGCAGTGCTGGGACACACGTAATCCAAACCGCCAGAGGCTTTCTGCTTATCTCTGGGATTTAGGAGTTGCCCACTTCTTCTACTCCACAGGTCCCCCAGGTTTACCCCTTAACTGGTCAGGATTCAGGTTCTATGACAATGAATTTACATACCCTGGGAAATAGCCCTGGGATGGGGTCAGGGGTGTGTGGCATCAGTCAGCAGCCGAGGTCCCACCCTCCCACAGAGAATCCCCAGCCTGTGGCTGCGAGTCTGAGTCACATAATCACCTTTATGCTGCGAGCTCCAAGTACCAGGCCAGAGCAGAGGCAGGACGCAAAGAGGGCCCAGTCCTCCTTTTTCTTGGGGGAGGGGCTCATCGGCTAATGGAAGAGGCTCAGCCCCTGCCTGGATTGGACCCCCCAGTCCAAGGAATAAGACTTCTCCAGGCTGGCAGGGGGAAGGGAATTCTCTAGTCTGATGAAAGAGGATGTATCTTGTACTCATGGGGAAACTGCACGGTGGCAAAGAAGGCACATCTCGCGGTGTGAGCAGGAAGGCCGTACTGCTGCCCAAAGGACTCAAACAACAGTCAGTGAATAGAAATGAAGTGAGCCCATTTCATCAAATGTAAGATGCCATCGATCATTGGTGCATCATTATTTTCTATTCTAAGATTGAAAAGCACTGATAATTACACTGTGACATGCCATCAGTTATAACACTTAACTGATTTCAGAGATGTTAAAAAATACTTTTAAAAGATAAGGTTTAGTGTTTAATGGATGCAGAAGTTTCACTTTGGCAAAAGGAGAATGTTCTGGAGATAGATGGTGGTGACGGTGGCACAACAATGTGAATGTGCATAATTCCACTGAGCTGTGCACTTAAAATGGGTAAAATTATAAATTTTATGTTACATCTATTTTACTGCAATCAAAAAAATGAAGAAACACACACAAGGCCTGTATGAAACATGACAGTACAAACTCGGCACCGGGGGACTAAAGGGACCTTGCATAAGGGGGAAACTGACAGGGGTGACTTTCTGGACAAGGGGAGGATGCTATGGGGGTGCAGCATGCCGGGTTCAGTCTTCGAGGCTGGGGTGCATGCTGGATGGGTCTGCGTGGCAGGTGCGGGACACAGCCTCAGCCATGTGTGCTGTCGCACAGGTGCCAAGAGGAATGCCCCTTCGGAACCTTCGGCTTCCAGTGTTCACAGCGCTGTGACTGCCACAATGGGGGTCAGTGTTCACCCACCACCGGCACCTGCGACTGTGAGCCCGGCTACAAGGGCCCACGCTGCCAGGAGCGGCTGTGCCCCGAGGGCCTGCATGGCCCGGGCTGCACTTTGCCCTGTCCCTGTGATGCCGACAACACCATCAGGTAGGAGCTGGATGGGGGTAGGCATAGGGTGGGCACTGGTGGAAAGAGGGCTTCTCAGGTCACAGATTGCCACCTCTAGCCCAGTCATCCACGCAGGGTAGGGAAAGAGCTGGGACCCTAGCCACCATCTTTACTGACTATTTTGATGAAAAGAAGAAAAAGCCCCAGGCCTAACAAACAGTCAGGATGGGGACCCAGGTCACCTCCTTCTGTCTACTATACTAGGCAGTCAGCATTGAAAATGGGCTAACCTGAGACACCGGCGTGAGGGTAGAGTAAGGTCATACAGTCCTAGGGGGCCAGGATAGCAGGTTCTGGGTGCTACAGGCTCTGGGTTTAACCAAACACCTCCCCAACCCCAAGAGGCCCAGAGACAGGCCTGCTAGGGCAGAAGCAGAAGCCACAGAGGGCCAGTACTAGATAAGATGTTAAAAATCAGATGGCTCCGCTGGGCCTGTCTAGAACTGCCCCAGCAGACAGACCTTAGCTAGGGCAAAGAAACAGGAGGGACAGAGGACAGGCCCTTCATTAGGGCTTTGGCATGAACCAGCCTCTCCCTGCATGCTGCATCTTCTGGGGCTTGGGGATGCCTCGGCTGAAGCTAGCCCCACCCCTGCTTCTGGAGGAGCCTGAATCTGGGAAGCCTGAGCAACCCTGGGCCTCCTGTCACTTCCTGCTTCACACCAGTTGGCACCACCCTCTGGTGATAAGTGAGGCTGCTGGCCCCAGGCCCCAGACCCCAGACCAATGCCTCCACAGCCCTTTATGTGGCTGCCTCTTTTCTGGGTGGTGGGGGTAGGAGGGCCTTCCCACTCTCCCTGGGCCCGCAGGACCCACAGCAGAGGGCTGGCTGCTCGGGCAGTACGTGCTGCTGCTGTTTGCAGATGAGGGACTCCTCTGCATTGCAGCCCTATCTCCGGGACAGCCAGGACTTAGCCTTGGCCCCTCTTCATTTCCAGCTTTTGATTTTCCACAAATCACCTAAGAGTCTCTGGCCACTGCAAGTCAAGGCATCTTAGGGAGTGTTATGGCTTAGATGAAATCTATCCTCAGTCCTCAGTCCCAGGAGCTGAGCAGCTGGGATGTGCTGCCTACAATGGCAGAGGGCTGGGAAGGAGACTTTTGTAAGGGCCCTGGAACCAACAGAGTTGGCTTGAATATGAGCTGAGTACTCATTCATTCAGTGATTCATTCAACAAACACTAAGTGCCTGCAGGGCTGGACTGCAAGGAGAAAATAAACGGTCCCTCATCACCAGTCCAGCCCTCAGGTACTCAGGTCTGGAGCAGTCACGCACACTGAACACCTTCTACCATGTTTCTTTCAAACCAATAGTGAGGCACAGCTTTCTTTTACAGACTACTAAAGAAAAACACTATCAACTGAACCATGATATACCATTGATTGTATTAGCACACTCAATATCAGAGATGTGAAAATGTGGGAGAAAGTGCATGTTAGAATCAATGAAATATTTATGGCTGGCCAACATTATGCTCCAGTCAAGGGCTGTGTGCAGAATGTACCACTGGAGACTGCTATGCTGGTCACAGAAGACTTCCTGGAGGAAGTGGCATCTGGGTTTGTCCAAAGTTCTAAACACAGAAATCCTACATGACTGGTCAGGGAACTGAGTAGCTACCTCAAGCTGATCCATGGTTGGTTGGACAGCACCAGAAAGCCCTATTTATGCTGATGAGCCAAGGGGGTACCCTCTGGGCCAAGAAGCAGGACTGCTGCTGAGGTCCAGTGCAGTGCAAGGCAAGTTCCTGCCACAGAGATCCAGCCAACCCCCAAATTAAAGAGCTATTGTTTTTCTCCCATGCCTGCACAGCCATGTCCTGCATAATTTATCCTTTCTCTAAAGGAGTCCTCAATGCATTATTAATCTGGAAGGACTCCCTCTTCTCTGTCGCTAATCTCAGCCCATCCAATATTGATGATTATTTGCTTTACTACCTTTAATGTGTGTCGTGTTTCAGAGACTGGGAGGCAGTAGCGCTGCTTAGGAATGGGGGCTCTCAGAGCGGTTGGCAGCCAGACCCCCAGGCTGCACTCCTCAGAGTCTGCATGACCACGTTTTCCCAGGCTGGGCTCCTTGACTGCAGGAGCACCTGTCCATCTCTATAGCCCCAGGGTTGCACAGGGTCTGGCACAGAGCAGGTGGTTCTGCTCCTGAGCTGGTATCTGACCTATATCTTTTATCCCCTTCTGTTGGCACACTGACCCAATGACCAAGCCCCCAACACTCATCGAGTTCAGTGTAACTCCAAGTGTCACAACCTCACCACTATTAACATTTGGGCCTGGAGAGCTATTTGTCGTACATTTTGGGATATTTAGCGGTATCCCTGGCCTCTACCTACAGGATGCCACTAGTTACACCCCGCCCCCAAGTTCTGAAAACCAGAATTATTTCCAGAGTATGAGCAGTGGGGAAGGCAAAATTGCCTGAGGCAGAGAGCCTCTGGTCTGACTGAACTCTCATACTGTGCTGGCTTTGTTTTCTTGGGCACAGAGGACAGCTCTCTTCCTCTGTGTGGACACAGGTCACTTCTCTCTTCCCACGAACCCTGTTCCTTTAAGAGCCTTCTCTTGGGTTCCAAGAAGAGTGGAGGAACAACTCTATAATTCCTATTCCAGAAGTAGTTCAACGGCAGGTCCTGGCGGGGTCTGAGGCCCCGAAGTCCTGACCTCAGAGCTGCCTCTGCCTGAGCAAATGACCTGATACATGTGCTTCTCCGCCCTCTGTCTCCATCTCCCGGATCTGTCCTTCACCTTTCATCAGCCCAGCGCCGATAAAAGTTCTCCTGTGGACTTTGAAAGTGAAGCTTCCATCCATCTCCCGAGAGGTGGAGCCTGGGACCCCCAGAAGCCTAGCCCCCCCCCCTTCTGATTACTTCTGTTGTAAGAGCTTATAGCAGAGCCCCACCTGGCTGGCTTGCAAGGCCTCGAGTATCTTTATGAGGAGGACAAGTACTCCCAGCCCCCAACCAAAGAAAACCCCACTCCTCCAGCCAGCCCAGCCTGTCTGCTCTGTGCCCCTTGGGAGATGCTACTTCAAAAAGGTCGAGTTCATGTGCCCCAGGGAAGGAAAAAGTGGCTGATAAGATTCCTGGGCACTTCATTCCCTTTGTGTAGCACACACAAAGAAACCACCCTCCTTCAGAAAAGAATAACCTTGAGAAAGGGAGTGCGTGCCTGTGTGCCAGGCCTCCTCCAGGTCCCCTCCACAATTGGATTGTCATAGACTAATTCTAGCAGCCATGATCATGTATTACCTTTGAAAGATTTGATTTAGCCGACAGATGCAGCATTGATAGTAATCTCAGAGCACCTGGAGAAAAAGGCAGAAAAACCTACCCTGAAAAGATTCCTATACTGTTCAGCTTTCGGCTCCCATTAACTTGTGATTAATCTGTGTCTGGGGAAATGGGAGGAGGGTGAGGAAACAGAAGCAGCGAACCTAAACACCAGTGTTCGTGACTTTTGCCTGAGCCTAACCAACCGTCACTGGCCACTTGGGACCCAAGGGCATGGCTCTGCCACCACCGAGAGGAGAGCGGGGAGATGTGAAGAAGGTGCCCACGGCTGTCTGTCGTCATTATCATCCAGTTAACAGTCATACCCCACCCTCTTTTCAGAGGGATTTTGGAGTTTTTATAAAATATGACAAGTGACCAAATTAAGAAAATAGAGATCTTGTTTTTTAAAATAAAATTTTAGGGATGTGAGAGTAGAGAGAAGTAATTTTTGATTTGCTTTGAGCTTTCCGGTCTAAGAGTAAAAGTAAGATTAGTGCGGACACAGCCTAGTCTTACGATTTGCCTGGGCAGCCAAACGCTGACAGCTGCGCCGGGAAATGGGCAACACGGGAGTGCTCAGACGTCAGCGCTCCCTGGTTCCCTGTGTTTCTAGCGTGGTTTTCCCAGGGTGTTTCTGCAAGACCAAGGGCCTGCCTTATTGACAGGAAGGGCAGAAGGTGCCTGAGACCCTTCCAAATCTCCCAGGCCAATCAGCACTGAGCACTGCAGCCAGCCCTGCCTCCTGGGCATTTCCTGGGTCCAAACATCTCAGTCACCACCACAGTGACTGAGCTGGTCTCTCTAACTATAAACCAGTGGTGCTTAACCTGGGTTCTATCGAACCCTAGGGGTTCGATGAGTCGGTCTCAGGGGTTCGGAGAAGCCTCTGCAGCGGAGGCCAGAATAAAGTAGTACCGTAATTTGTTGTGAGTTCATGCACTTTGTTGGTTTTGTTCTTTGAGCAAGGTGATGTTCATGCACGGCTCATTTTGTGCACCAGTAAAAAAAATATATACCTATGTCTTGAATTTGGAAAAAAAATCCTATTTTATATATCACTAAAGAAGGGTTCGGTGAATGCGCATATGAAACTGGTGGGTTCGGTACCTCAAAAAAGGTTAAGAACCACTGTTCTAAACCAAAACCTCAGAGGAGTCCCCTAGAAAGCTGGAACTGAGAAAGGCCATGGCTGAGGGTCACGGCCACCAAATGGGGCCTCCCATGGGACTCAAGGAGGAATTTTTCTAGAAATTTTCAAAAGAATTTCCAGGTCAGAAAACCTTCACTCATCCCTTACATGCATTCTTCTTTTTTACATATTTATAACTTTTATTGTTTTACATCTGTTTATAAATACAATAAGTGCTTAACGTAGGAATGTTAAAGAAAATACTCAGATTCACTCATAATTGCTCAATCAACCCCAGAGGGGTATGGGGGCACAGAAACCAGTCTGTTGTGGTTTGTTCATTCATCATCCATGTCCATATATACATCACTTTTTTCAAAGTTTAGATCATAACTTTGTATATAATTTGCTTATTTCACTTAACCTTAGATCATATTAAGTAGTTTGGAAAACACTTGAATACTTCTTTAATATTCCCTCACATGCGTTGTTATAATTCATTTAACCAGTGTGCTGCTGTCAGAGGCAGCATGAGGCAGTGGCCAGAACATGACCTGTGTTTGAATCCCGCTACCACTGATTTACCTGAGTGACCTTGAGCAAGTCACTTAACCTCCAATTGCCATCTGTAGAATAGAGGCTCTAATTGCTAACTCACAGGCTTATTTGATGGTTAGAAATATATGTGTAAAGTGCCTGGTGCTTTAACAGCCTGGTCCATATTTATTATTTAAATAGCTTCCATTTTTCACTATTATAAAAAATGCTTCAGGGAACATCTGTGTGCATAAATCTTTCCCTACTACTGTGATTATTTCCTTAGGATAGGTTCTTAGAAATGTTAGAAATGGAATTACAGGACCAAAGTGTCTGAATATTTTTATTAGGACTCCTGCTTACTTATCCCCAAATTGTATTACAGAAACCATTACCAGCATTAAATATTGTTCCTTTAAAAAACACTTTTTACTGTTATGATAGAGAAAGAGTGATATTTAGTTGTTACTTTGATTTGATGATTAATGAGACTAGTTAATAATACACAATTTTCCAAAAATAATTATTAGCTATTTGCACTTCCTATTCAGTAACTGTATGCTCCTGTCCACCCCTCATTTTCCGTGCAAAAACCAGGGCTCCCAGAAGAGAAATAGTTTGGCTGGGCTTCACACAATTAGTTTGTTCATTATTTCATTTGCCAAATATATACCGAGCATCTCCAGTGTGCCGGGACCCTCCTGGGCACTGGGGCACAATACAGAGGTGGAATAGGCAGAAAGCTCTCCCCTTCGGAGCTGTCACCTGGTGGAGGAGATGATGATAAATAAGTCAACAGACACAGAAAATAATTACTTAGAGTAAAAGTACTATTCACCCCCAAATATTTAATTGGGCCATGAATACGAGCCAGCCACTAGAGATCCACCAGTGACCCAGAGAGACAAAGCCCAGGTTCCTGTGGAACTTAGCAAAACTAAGACTTGTCCCCAGGCTCCTCCTGCCAGCCCAGAGCAGCCCAGAGCATGCTTCTTCCAACCATATCCCTTCAGCTGACTCCAGTGCAGGGAGGCAGGTCACCCAGGGAATCAAAGTGGCCCCTCTCTACCATCCAGCATCTTCTCTGGAGCGTTAGTCCCAGTCATCCCAGAAGGAGATGTCAAGTGCAAGAGATTTACTAGGGAAACAGCTGCGGGGGAAATGAGGAGGGGGCTGGGGAGGCCGAGAGAGCATCAGACTGCAATGCAGGTCTGACCTGTGTGAAGGAGAGAAGGAACCGGGAGTCTTAGACTGCTGCACAGTTCTAAGAAAGTTTAGTAAGGTGGAAAGTCTTTAAACCAAAACTGCCCATCAGAGGAGTCCCAGATCTCCCTGGAATGTGCTTTGACTTTAAGATCCCTGCTGTGCTCTAGCCTAGGGACAGTGTGGCCTCAGGGCAAATGCAGTGATAGATTTCAGACACAGCAGCTGGGGCCATCAGTCAATCACACACTTGCAGAAGCTCTGAGAAGCACCCAGTCGCCACATCCTGCATCCCCTTTGATCGTGAGTGGATATTGGCAGGTGGATCAGACCTCTGCCAGCCAGAGGTTGCCCCACTCCCTAGAGGTCATGATTGACAGCTCCTGCCTCCAGTCAAGCGGTCCTTTCTCTGACCTAAACAGATAGGGGATGGAGACAATCTCCATCACTCTTAAGGAGCCCTGACAAAGCACAGATAAGGGTTGTGCTCTCTAGCACGGACTTTACCAGAGAGGGGAGGCCCCATCTGCCCTGAGGTCTCATTTTAACTCAGCAAATGTTCACCATGTACCTGTGAGATTCCACTGCATCTCATGGCAACCCTCTTGTGTCTGCCCCCACACCAGGCATCAGTCTTGGATGCAGAGTAGGTGAAGCTCTGGACCCCATAAGAGAAGGAACTGAAGAGGCTGCCTTTTGTTTTGGTCTCTGTGTATTTGTATTATAAAGAGCACTTGTTTGGGAGTCCAGAGACCTGTGTCCTAATCCTGATTTTGCCACTTCCTTGCTATGTGACTTTAGGCAAGTTGTATAATCACCACGAGCCTCAATTTCTGGGGAATAATAAGACCACATGACCTTGGGATCTTCCAACAACAAAATAAGGCATTAAGCAGTGTAGCCTCAGAGGCCCTTTGATCCTGGCAGACCAGACTTGGTATGGCCAGTGGGTGGGACATGCTTACATCCCTGACCAGACTGTCCCTTCATACTCTCTCATCTGCTCAGCTGCCACCCAGTAACTGGAGCTTGCACCTGCCAGCCGGGCTGGTCTGGCCACCACTGCAACGAGTCCTGCCCTGCTGGCTACTACGGCGATGGCTGCCAGCTGCCGTGCACCTGTCAGAATGGCGCCGACTGCCACAGCATCACTGGGAGCTGCTCTTGTGCCCCGGGCTTCATGGTAAGATGGGAGGGGTCTTCCGTGGCTCCCCCACCCCCACAGAGGAGGGGTGGGGCTAGCTCCTCTCTCTGGGAGAGTATGACCCTGTGTGCAGGGCTGAAGAATGTGAGCGTCTGCATGTTCCTCTCAGGGACAGAGCCCATGACTGGAGAGCCTCCGGGTTTATTCTCAAAGGAACTATTCTGCTGGGGTTTGTAATTGTAAAGGTAATAGGAGGGGGGGTCTTTCCGTTGTCCCCTCACCTTGAAACACCAGTTGTCTTCTCTGTGCCCAACTCTTTCTTATCCATATCCTGTGCACACAATACAGATCGTCCCCAGCTAATGATGGTTTGATTTACAACATTTTGACTTGACAGTGGTGTGAAAGCATTCAGTAGGAACTATACTTTGAAGTTTGAACTTTGATCTTTACCTGGGCTAGCAATATGCTGTCCAGTACTCCCTCATGGTGTAGGCAGCGGCAGGGAAGTGATTTTGCCCACCACAGGCTGATGTGGGTGTTCTGAGCACATTGGTAGGCCAGCTTCAGTGATGGTGTTTGACAGGTCTTGTGTATTAATTGCACTTTTTTTTTAATGCACTTTTGACTTACAATATTTTCAACTTATGGTGGGTTTATCGGGACATCACCCCATTGTAAGTCAGAAAGCATCTGTATTTTTCCATCGTAATAACCACAGTGCACATGGCCAGTTTAGCATTCTGCTTTCTTTCACCCACATTTGCTGCTTGGGCTTCTTAATTATCATTTTACATGGCGGCATGCCACTGCAGGAGCTGAAGGACCCTAGTTTACTCAGCTCTTCCGTTACTGATGAATATCGAGTTTCCAGTGTTCCCTGCAAATGTTGCAATGAGCATCTCCCTACAAACAGCTTTTTCCCTCCTATTGAATGATTTCCTTCGGGTGAGTTCCCAGGGTCAGTGGGCATAATTATTTACGGTTCTTGATGGATGTTGCCAAACTACTTTCCTCAAGGGTCGTATAAATCTGCTCTGCCTCCAGCTGTGTACGAATGTACCTATTCAAAACAACTTTGCTAGCATTCTTTTTTTTTCTTCAATTTTTGCTAATTATGTAGGTAGCAAATGGCTCCTCAATGTTGTTCTAATTTGCATTTCTTTGATTACTAGGGAGAGTGAACCTTTCCCTCAATTGTTTGTTTACTATTTGTATTTCCTCATGAATTATGCTGGTCTTTATGAGGTTTGATTCTAGAGAACTTGACATTGGAAGTGAAATCCTGTTCAAAGGTGAAATGTGCCCAGTGGGTCCTTAGGACCCAAGAACTCAAGCATCCCCTGTGGCCATATTTTTAGTTGTGCAAGTGGTCTGTGCATTAGAAAATGTGGCTTTGGGAACCAGACCAGGGTCACATGTTGGCTGTTCTACTCACTATGTCACCTTGGGCCAGCAAGTCAATGTCTCTCAGGATCAGTTTCCTCACCTGTGGAATGGAACAACTGCCTTGCAAGTTGCCGTTACATGGGGAGATGGGATGAGGGAACTTGCCTCAGCACATCTCAGAATTCAGTGAACTTAGAAATTCCTGGTGGGCCTGATCAGACGGTAGCGCAGTGGATAGAGCGTCAGACTAGGATGAGGAAGGGCCCAGGTTCAAGACCCCGAGGTCGCCAGCTTGAGCACAGGCTCATCTGGCTTGAGCAAAAAAAAGCTCACCAGCTTGGACCCAAGGTCGCTGGCTCGAGCAAAAGGTCACTCGGTTTGCTGAAGGCCTGCGGTCAAGGCACATATGAGAAAGCAATCAATGAACAACTAAGGTGTCGCAATGAAAAACTGTTGATTGATGCTTCTTATCTCTTCGTTCCTGTCTGTCTGTCCCTGTCTATTCCTCTCTCTGACTCTCTCTCTGTCTCTGTGAAAAAAAACAAGAAAAGAAAAGAAATTCCTGGTGGGATTTGTTCAAGTGCGGGCTCTGACCCCACAGACATGGGGAGGGACCTGAGGTTCTGCAGTTCTCCTAAGCTCCCAGGTGACGCCAGTGCTGCTGGTCAGTGGCCTCCCTTCTGTAGGAAGGGACGGGGCTCAACGTGGGCTGATGGGATGAGGGAACTTGCCACCTGGGGAGCATTACAGGCACTGGTGCCAGGGCTGCCCTCGCAGAGATGCGGATGTATTAGGCTGGGTGTGTTGTGCTTGAGGCCAGTGTGCTGCCAAGGTGGAAGCCCTTGTCACTTGGGGGCGGGGTGTGACCACTGGCATCCTGTAGGCAGAGGCCAGGGATACCGCTAAATATCCCAAAATGTACAACAAATAGCTCTCCAGCCCCAAATCTCAATAGTGGTGAGGTTGTGAAACCTGGAGTTACACTGAACTCGGTGAGAGGGGGCTCGGTCATTGGGTCAGTGTGCCAACAGAAGAGGTCAGATACCAGCTCAGGAACAGAGCCACCTGCTCTGTGCCAGACCCGGTGCAACCCTGGTGCTGCAGAGATGGACAGGCTTTTTGGAAGATGTCACTGTAAGAGTGCGGGTTTGCCTGGTGACCATGTCTTGTGGGCAGGTTTCCCTCGGTCTATAGGACGAAACTCTGCTCTACCCCTCTTTCTTCTCCTCCGTGCAGATAAACTGGGTGGAAATCAGCTTCAGTGGCATCTTCCAAAGAGACAAGTCTGTTTCTTCTGCAGGTTTCTAATTTACCTTTATTGCTGCGGCTTTGTCCATAACTTCCACAGGAAACGGAATGCCCTAGGTTCGGGGCTTGGGTAAGAGAGCTGTTTGGGATTGAAACCTCACATAGCTCAGGCGACTGAAGCTGAAGTGAACCGACCACTCCAGACTGCCAGTGGGGCATCTTGACCCCAGTGACAACTTGGCTACTGGAGTAGTTCTGCATTTGGCTTTCCCTCTTTGGTCCAACTTCCTCCATCTATAAGTGATGAGTTTGTAGAGGGAGACAAACTAACTGACTTCTAAGATGGTCTACTATGCAGACTCCACAGACCAAGTCAGGAGATACATGTTTCTTAGGGAAATGAGGTAAAGCAGGAGCAAGGAGGTGTGTGTATGTGTGGGGGTCATTGAGATTATTATGGTCTGATTGTGTACAACGTCTGTGGGTCTGCTGGGAGTCCCACCTCCCTGTTCCTCCTCCTTTACCTCCAACTGCCTGCCTAGTCACTGCTCCTCAGAAGAAGGGGAAATCAGGACCCTGGGAGAACCTAGAGAGTCTAGTATCTGTGTGCCCACTGCCTCCAGACTGGAGCTCTAACAGCCTGGGGACCAGGCAACTGCCTCTCTTCCACCCCTCTGGGATGCAGATGACTTCCTGCCCTTGAACTCTGGGGGACTTGGCACTTGTAAAAATCATCTAGTTGTAAAGTCCCCCCTGCCTGGGGCTTGGGGCTAAGATAGATTATGAACCAAGCTGCCCTGGTGGGACCCCACAAATTTCCATCCATCTCCTCCTACCCAGCCTCATTATACCTGGAAAGGCTCTTCTAGAGCCTGTCAGGTGTTGAGCAGGAGCCGCTGGAGGTGATTACAGAAAAGTCCATGTTTTCATCCAGACTGACTTATTCCTGCATGCACCAGGCTCTAAGGGAGGAAACCATTACTGTTGTCCTCACCGCAGCTTCTGAATGATTGGGACATCCTGTAATTAGCCAGCTCCGGTGAGGATGGGGGACTGGGGCAATCAGCAAAGCAGACATGCCTAAAGCCCTCCCCCAAATGCCCCACAGTCAATAATGATTATCAATGCCTTCATTTATTGGTTGACTTATGAATTTATATACCTGCCTTTTTCCTTAAAAGATTTTTAGGATGGGCAATTAACTGGAGACTAATTAAAAGAGCCATTTTCTGAATGTTTGGAGACCTTGATCCTAGTCTTAGTAGTCTTGGACATGTCACTTCACCTTGCTGGGCCTCAGTTTCCTCATCTATAAGATGGGAGTCACATCAGTCCTGCCTGCTATTGGATGTGAGTAGCCAACATGGTTACTCCTACCAAAACGCTCCCTGCAAAAGGCTCTTTAAGGAAGATATTGGGATAGGTCTATGAAAGCAGAGTCTCTGAAGGCTGAGCATGGTCTCAGGCTCAACATAAATGTTAGGACTGCTAATGAAGTAGTGCAGAACCGCCCCTTGGAGCCCAGTGACTCACTTGCTCCAGTGAGGTGGTCACACACACACAGGCCATGAGAATATACAGCAGAAGCAAGTCCCACCTGGCATTCTGTTTTTGTTTTTTTAATTGACTTAGCCAGAGAGGAAAGGGTGGGGTGGGGCGAGAAAGACAGGAGCATCAATCTGTTCCTATATGTACTCTGACTGGGGACCAAACCAGCAACCTCTGTGCTTTGGGACAATGCTCTAACTAACTGAGCTGTCTGGCCAGGGCCCATTCTGTTTTTTGTTTGTTTGTTTTGTTTTTAAGATTGTATTTATTGATTATAGAGAGAGGCGAGAGAGAGAGAGAAAGGGGAGAAGGAGCAGGATGCATCAACTCATAGTTGTTGCTTCCTGTATATGCCTTGACTGGGAAAGCCCAGAGTTTCAAACTAGTGACCTCAGCATTCCAGATCAATGCTTTATCCACTGCGCCACCACAGGCCAGGCCAACTGGCATTCTGGATGTGCTGGTTGTCACACTTCTTCTTTCTTCTCACATTCCTAGCTGAGATCTGGAAAGTCTAATCAGGCATCCATCCACCTATCAAGGAACTTGTAACCAATAAAAGTCATATTGACATTAGCAGAAAACAGTTGTAGAGGCCTTGCTACATGTTTCATCTCTATTCCTTTCAGGAGCCCTACAGAGATGCATTTTTGTATTACTCAATTTACAAATGAGAATGAAGTCCAAACAGGATACGTGACTTGCCCAGGATCACAAAGCCAGTAGTGGTGAGAGCCACTGAACTCTTATATATCGATGGAGTTTGATTGAGAGGTCACTATGAAACCACACAAATCTGAGTTCATATTCTGGCCCTCCAATCCCTACCCTGTCTATAGGCAAGTTACTTATCCTGCTGAAGCCTGAATTTCCTCACCTATTGAGAGGAGACTTGGCCATATGAGTGAGAAACTTCATATAGAAAGGCTATGACTCAGTGCCTGGAACACAGCAGGCAACTCATAAAAATGATAGTCATTATTAGTGAACTATGAGAATAGTGGGAAAACATTGCTTCCACCAAGCCCAGGAGAGTGTAAGGATGCGCTACACCCAGAGGTTTCCTCTGGAGCAAAGCCATGGACGTGTACAGCTGCTTTCTAGGCAGATCTACCCAAGCACCCTAAGTCAGTGTTTTTCAACCGCCAGTCCATGGACCGGCGGTTGAAAAATACTGCCCTAGATGGTCAGTCTCAGCAGCCCTGTAGGGTGGACACACCCGTCAATGTTTGAGAAAATGGACATAGAGATGAAGGTGGAAGAGTCTAGGTATTTTACATGTTCCCGTGGCAGCATGAATGGCATCACTTGGGGCATGCTTTGCTGAATGAATTATATTGGGGCTGCTGGGTAGTAGAAAAAGAGTCCTGGGTCAGAAGAAACTAAGTTCCTAGCTCTGGTTGTGCTAACCTTTGAGGCTTCTATTTCTCACGTATAAAATGGGAATGAAATTCTCTGCCCAACAGAAACAATGGTGTGGGAGCCAGCCATTCAAATAAAAGTAATTGAACTTGAGAGTGGCATTGTTTCAGCACATTGGACAGCCCCGCGAGTCTGCTCCAAAATTTGCTGTCGCCTGGTTAGACCTCCCGGGGTCCTCTCCTGGTCAGAACACGGGGTGAACAGGAGTGGGGAGCAGAGAGTGAGGGTGACAGGAGGGTCTGGCTGGGAGTGCCCATGGGATAATGATCCAGAAAGTGAGGACCTTTCTTCCTGCCCACCTGGGGAGCAGCTGAATTGTGGCAAGAGCACTAAGTAGAGCAGTGTGTTCCCTTGGAGATTAGTCACATCACCCCTCTCCACACCTTCTCACATCCACCGAATAAAGGTAAAACCCCAGACTTTGTAACCTGCCCTCAAAACTAGTTCCTCCTAAGCTCATCTCCTGCCAGGTCTCGCCACCAGCTTGTGCTGGAGCTACACAGAACTCACTTTTCCCCAAGCGCAGGATCTGCTTTGTCGCTTCAACCTTTGCCTTTTCTCAAGCATTATGCTCTTCCTAGAATGCCCACCCTCACTATCCTTATCTCAGCCTGTGAAAATCCTCCACCTTTCAGGCCAAGATCAAAGGCTACCTCTTCCATGGAGTCTTCCCTGAATAGTCCTCTCTTCAGAATTAACCCTTCCATCTCCTCTTTCCCACAGAACATGGCCCGGCCCATACTCAGCGTCTGTTTCCCTCCCACAAGGGCCTCCACTGCTCTACTCCATTCCGACCGTGTGAACATCTTGCTCAATATAATCTTTTTGAAATGAATGAAATCCTTGGAAAGAGCAATGCCCTTAAAGCAGAAGTTTCCAGAACTGACCTTTATAGGAGAGAAATTTATTGCATTTCTCAGTAGGCCCTGCCAGCAGAACTGGGCTTTGAGTCTACACATTAGCTTCTCTGCAGTTCCAATAAGCAGGTAGCTGCAGTGGGACGAGAGCAACTGTCCCCCAGCATCCTCTCTGGGCTCTCTGGATAAATAGTGTGGGCTTCTCCCTTATGCAGGACCATGTAGTCTTTTTGAAGAGATTTTGGAGCATAATTCTCTGCCTTCAAATACCAGTTTTGCTGCTTATTAGCTGTGTGACCTTGAGCAAGATGCTATATCTCTCTGTGCCTCTGTTTTCTCATATGTTAAAGGGGAATAATAATAAAGGCCATCAGATTATTGAGCTGATTGAATTATTTAGTACCTATGAGATATTTAGAATGCCTGGCATATTGGTAAGTCAGCAGCGTTAGCTAGTATTACCATTATTAGTGTTGGTGCTGCCGCTGCTGTTGTTATTATTATTTACCCCAAGGGACCCCCCACCTGAAGAGGCTGACAGGCCCTGGCCTAAGTGCCCTGTTTGAGGGTACATGTAGAAATGGGGTGAGAGGAAGAGTTGAGGTTAGCTGAACCTTCCTCCTGGCTGGGAGCTGCAGGGTCGCCTCAGTCCCCGAGGGCAGCCACGGAACAGAGAACAGACTTTCTCAGCACAGGGGGAGAAGACCAGTTTCTTAGCCCCACTGCGTTCCTCCACAGACCCTCTTTCCTTAATTAGGCCTCAGCTAGGCAGCCAGCCTGTAGAAGCCACCTGCGCTGCCCTAGGACTAATTGCTGCCACCTTGGCACCTGGAGAGAACAGCCTGTGAGGTCACTGCCAGAGCCGCAAAGGCTTGACTCCCCAGATCCCATCCTAGCCTCCTCGTCCCAGCGTGGAGCCTGTGTGGCTGGGAGATAAGGGGCCCCCTGGCCATTCTTCCACACAGATGTTCCCTTTCAGCTCCAGCCATAATGGGGATGAGGAGCATGGGAAGCAGGGGAGAGGGGTCTGGTGTCCCCTCCCATGGGAAACGGGGCCTATATTTCTCCCCTGGATGACAGAATTTCTATTACCTTAAAGGGCTCATCTATTTATGCTGCAATTTTTTGAAGCCCTGTCTGCCGTTATTGAACCCTGCATGCTGGCAAGGGGAGCAGGTACTCCATCACCCAAATGAACAAACTCGTTTCCACATTTTTCTCCCCTTTCTTCGTGCTGTCGGTAGGTCACACACGAACTCAGCTGCTCTGGCTGGAGAAGGCGGGAGGGGGTGAGAGTTATGAAAATCCAGATCAGTGGAGCAGTGATTGAATTTTCCTCTAAGGCTTCTGATGCCCTTTAAAGATGTTACCCTCCCCCAGCCCACCTCCCCCTTCTCAAGCTGGGCAAAGTTGGTGTCTGCCTCCTGGATGGCTCCTAAGCTGGAACTAGGGACCGAGAACAGCTGCAGGGCTAGAAGAGACTGTGGACTGAAAATCATAGCCAGGTGACATACATATACATATATATATATATATATATATATATATATATATATATATATATATATATATATATATATATATATATATATATAATGTGCATGTATTTCCTGTTCTAATTGCTTTGTTCATCAAACTGCAGTCTGCAGACTATTAGCCCTAAAAGTAGAAAACCAACTTCTCTTCCTTCACCTCCCCCAACATCAACATCAGCACCACTGAGTAGCTTCCTAATTATTATAGTAAAAGATTTTCCTGGATGCTGTGCTGAGGATGAGGAATTCACCCTCTAGCTGCCATGCCCATGTGAGCAGAGAAACACACACACACACCCCTCAGTACTCAAACCCAGCTACGTCATCACCTACTGAGTGGCTATGGTCATTACATAAGCTTCTCAAGTTTTAGTTTTTATTATCTATAAAACAGAGTGAATAGCGGTACTATGTGATACTGTTATTATTATGATTGAATTAGATAAAATAGGTACAATACTTAGAACAAAGCTTGGTGCATAGTAAATGCTCAATAAATGATTGTTGAAGGTCTTTATGTTGTTGTATGAAGATGACACACTTGGAGGCAAAGGGTTTGCACCCTGGGTCAGACATACCAGGACTGGAATCCCAAGTCTATTGCTCAGTAGCTATATGACCTTAGACAACATGCTTAGTCTCTCTGAGCTCTAGTTTCCCATCTGTAAAGTGGATTAATAATGCTTCCGAGCCTGATGTGAGCACCAAACGGGAAGTATTCTTCATAATGGCAGAGTTGGAAGAATGCTCAGCCCTTCCCTCATGCATCTTCTCATTTTACAAAGGAGCAAACTGAGGTCCTGAGAGGGAATGAAACATATCTCAGGTACACAGCAAATCACTGGAAGGACTGGGATGGGAAGCAGGTGACATGACCTACCTCCCAGCAGATGCTTTTTCCACCTTCACCTCCAACTCTGAGTTGCTGTCCCCAGAGCAGACACGGACCAGTTTTTCCCAGGACAGAGAGGGATGGGGGTGGGGAGTCCCTAGGATGTTGAACCATGTTGGCAGTTAATCCAGAGAGCAAAGTAGGGAAAATTGGCTTTATGTCACTATGGTTGAGTCCAGCTTTCCCCCTCTGGGATCCCACAGTTTGTGGTTTATTAGGGGAAACTGCTGACTCTTCTAAAAAATAAATGTGCCCCATGTCACACCAGCCTCCATGGGCAGGGCTCCTCATGTCCAGATCAGTGCCCTCCATCCTGGGGCCTGGAGCTCAGGCCTTGGTCTCAGGCCTGGTGCCTGCACACCTCTTTACACAGCCACAGCTGCTGGGGCAGGTCTGGAGCGTCCATGCTTTAAACATTTACTGTTTTCTTTTTGTCCAAGTGTCTGGTGTTGACAGTCTCCACTCCCGCCAGCTCTCAGGTTCTGCCCACCCACAGATGCCAGAGGGTGGGGCTGGGAGTCAGAGGGGCTCCCTGAAATGTCTGGAGGAAAGGGACCACCAAGTTAGTGTGCTGATGGCCCACGTGTGGAGCACTGAGTAATCATGGCGGGCCCCGGGCTAGGCTCTTCACATGTTATTTTACTTACTCCTCACAGCAACCCTGCATGTGGCGGCTGTTCAGATACCCACTTTGCAGA
Source organism: Rhynchonycteris naso (assembly GCA_037038555.1). NCBI lineage: Eukaryota > Metazoa > Chordata > Mammalia > Chiroptera > Emballonuridae > Rhynchonycteris > Rhynchonycteris naso. Next base: position 51,343,023 of record CM072999.1, read on the forward strand.
TGAGGAAACTGAGGCTCAGAAAGGTGAAGTGACCTTCCTAGTTGATAAGTGGCCACCAGGAGCTGAGCCTCTCGTTGTCTTAACCCAGAGCCTGCACTCTTAGTCACAAATCAAAATGCCTGGAGAGGAGGGGACTGTGGCTGTGTGGTGAGTAGCCAGCTCTGAGGCACTCTTGGGTCTTTTCCTAGGGAGGGGACAACCCCAGCAACCTTGTTTCTCATCTGGAGCCTCCCGACCTTCCGTCTACCTCCTCACCTGGGGGCTCAGCATCTCACCCTTGAGATCTCCCATGAGGAGAGCGGGGCGAGTGTTGTTAGCTGTATTTCATAGATGAGGTCACTGGTGTTCAACAAGGTTATGAGTCTTGTCTGATCGGGCTGGGCCTAGAGCCCAGGGCTTAGGGCTTCAAGGACTGGCTCACCTCAGGACAGCTGTGCGGAGAGGGGAGGCCAGCACTAAGGAGAGGCCCAGCCAGGTGTCAAACCTGGGATTCAACCCTGGCTCTGTGCCAATGTGCTGTTTGATTTTGCCCAAGTCACTTCACCTCTCTGTGCCTGAACTTTATCTTCTGCAAAATGGGGGTATGAACCCTGCTCCTTGTATCCTGGGGCCCATGTAAAGCCGAGCTGGAACAAGCTGGACCAAGCTGTGGAGAAGGGGCTGAAAGAAGCACCAGGACATGTACACCCAGGGCCTGAGGGGAGCAGGGGCCCCGAGGCCGCAGACCAACCCCCCACCAAGGCTGCAGGTCTGGAGCAAAGGAAGAGCCCCCCCAGGTACCTGTGAACTCAAGCTCCGAGACACACACACCCCCCCCCCCCCCCGCCCAGCTTCCCTTCCCAGCCATCTCCCTGCTTCGTTTCATCATTAGCACCAATAATCCCATCTGCAGGGGTAATTATGGACCCCAGGAGGAGAAGGGATTCCTGCCAGAAGATGTGATTAAAGGTGTTGCAGAAAAGGTCATGAATAAATGGGGGTTAAAAAAAACCTCAAGATTTTTCTTCAAGAACACTATTAAGTAATTGTCCTCACCTGTCCTAAAGGCTCTGAAGAGGGGTGTCCATTTCCTGAGACAGGCACCAGGAAGCCAGGCCAGGGCTCCCCAGCCTCGGACCCAGCTGAGCGGGGATGTGGAGAAAGATAGTGGGAGCGAAGCAGGGTGGATCCTGCAGGCCAAGAGGGGTCTGGGGTTCAATTAGCAGGCAAGAGAGAGCACTCGCAGCCTTGAGCAGGGGCGAGACAAAATGGTGCTGCGTTTGACCTCTGTACCCCACGTCTGGAGCTGGTGACATCACAGTCTAAGGACCCAGCAAGTAGGAGGTGCTCCACTGAGGCTGGTTTCCATGGCCCCCCGTGGTTCTCTAATACAGGCAGCCAGGCGGAGTGGGGGGCTCTGGGAGCGCTTTGAGTCAGGGGAACCTGAGCTTGAATCTCAGCCCTGCCGCTTGCCAGCTGGGTGACTCAGGGTGGGTCACCTCTGACACCTCACCTCCCATGGGAGGCCTTGCAGGATGGTTGTCAGGGTGCAACAGGGCAAGCACTATGAAAGTGTCCCAGCAGGTATATCCTAGTCTCTTTCCTACATCTGCAGGAGGCCTGGGCTCTTACTAAGCCATGCATAGTAATCAAAATGCCTACAGCATTTAAAGTATGTACCTCCTCCGGGCCTGACACTGTTCTAAGAACACTACACATACTGACTTCACCTTCACCACTACTCTTGGAGAAAAGGACTACTCTCATGACCATTTTGCAGAGAGGGAAACTAAAACAGATAGGTTAATAGTGTGCTAAAGTTTGTCACTTGTACCTGAATAAAGCTAAAAAAAAAATAAGTTGCCCAAAGTCCCATAATGTCAGAGGCAGGACTTGAACCCAACAATTAGGTTCCAGAGCCCATGGGCTTGACGGGGCCTTCCTTCTGCCACCTCTCAGTGACCTGCCTCTTCCATGGGTAAACCCAGAGTGATCCTCACCGCCCCTTCCAGGATAAAACCTTAGCCACAGTCACAGGGTGTCAGGCATCCGTCAGGTAGCTCGGGTGGGGGTGTGGATGAAGCACCCTCTTGTCACCCGGACCACTCTCTGTATCCCGGTTCTTCCACTATAGAACGCTCTCATACCCATCATCGCATGAGTGCTCACAGCCCTCTGAGGTTAGATGTCACTGTTGCCATTTTCTAGAGAAGGAAACGGGCTCAGCAAGGTTACACAACTAGCAACTCGCAACCTGCAACTCAGATCTCCACCCTCTCCACTCTCAAGCCCAGGGCTGAGCCACTCCCCAGGCAAGCGGTGCTGGGAAGGACCGCTCCTGCCCCATCTTCCCCCAGGAGCCTGCCCCAGGCTGGAAGCCACCCTGTTCCTTCCTGCAGGGAGGTCTGACCTGAACTGAGCTCCCTTCAGACCGGCCCCTCTGAGGACTCTGAGCCTGAAGTGTAGAGCACTTTCCAGGCCCATGTTATGTGTAGTGCAGCACTCTGTGAGAGCTTTACTGAGAACCTCCAGCAGCCTGAAGAATCCAGAGGAGGCCCGCTCTTACAGAGTAGATAATTCAGAGGAATGGGGGGGGGGGGGGATGGGCCCTGTGGACAGTAGGGGCAGGTTTTCCCGCCCTCACCCCTTTTTTCCCTTTCCTGTTCCCTGGCAAAAAAAAAACAACTCTCAGGTTTCGGCTTTGGAGCCTCCTTTGCAGTCATTCTATGATTTTTTATTTTTAAATGATTCCACAATCGAAAGGCAATTGGATTTGCCTGAGTTTGGGTGCTCAGCCTCTCTCAGACAGGAGCGGCCCAGACTCCTGCTTCTGGAGCAAGGGCTTTCTAAAATAGGGTGAACATCTTCCTGCTCTTCAGGACCACAAACAGAAAGCTGCTGGGGGACAGGTCTCCCTGATTCATCCCTGTGTCCAGCCACCCTCCTGAGCCCAGCCCACTCCCAGGCCTGACACAGTCTCCTGCACAAGGTGCAAGCACAAACCCTCATTAACAGGAAGTTCAGCAGCCTCTCCTAAGTTGCGAGTGTGGCACATTTTTCTTGGACCTTAGTAACCAACCCCCACCTGCCTCTGCAGGACCCTCGCTCTGTTTTACACAATCTGGCTCCCACTCAGGACATTGCCACTGTCACAGTAGTCAGACTCTGGCTTTGCAGGCCACTGCCCTGGGCCCACACCATGGAGCCGCCACCCTGGAGGATCTGGGTTCTGCCGTACACATGCACACCCCCCCCCCATACATCCAACCCCCACAACGTGGACCCAGCATGTCTGTACACGCACGCCACACTCAAAGCCACAGCAATCAAATCACCCTTGGGGCTTGATGGTTGGGACTGGCCCAACTGTCCAACAGGCAGATGCTAAGCTTACCCACAGCTGTCACACTGCTGATACACAACCCAGTCACACACATCAAACTATGGTGACCATCATGCCAGTGGTGCTTCCAGAGCTGTGCTGTGCACAGCCGCACAACTCTACAGCAGTGGCAGGGCACCGAGAGCCTATCCATTTAGGACAGACCTAGGGCTTCCAGGCCTAACCATGGCCCTGCTCCACCCATCCCCACCAGAGCCAGACAGAATGGCTCAGCACTCAGCACAGGGAGGAAGAAATGGGGATGGCTGTGACCAGGGGCCCCCGCCCCACTCTCCCTCTCATCTCTCTGGCCCTCTGCTCCTCATGCCTTATGCAGTTTTTTTCCCCAACATGTGTCTGCTGTCAGTGGCTGCCTGATCAGCGACACACTAATTAGGTCTAGCGAGGTTTGCTCTTCATTGAGAGGCCCTCGTGGCTGCCGTTCTGTCCAAGCTGTTCTCTTGCGGAGTCACTCTTTCTCCTTGGAAAATCACAAATGAGGCTCCTCACCTGGGAACCCCACTGACTAGGCCCCTGGAGCTGGGAGTGGGGGTGACTGAGAAGGGTGAACAGAGGGAGTGCAGCAGCCCAGGGCTGGCAATCTGTGTGACAGAGCAGACACTTGCCCGGCAGGGGGCTTTGTAAACAGTAAAGCTTACTCCACGTGTGTGTGTGCTGCTGGCATTGATGTGACATTGGACACCAGAAAGCAGCCTGCACTGGTGGCCCTGAAACTCTAGAAACATCTGGTGGGGGGCAGGGGGCAAGAGCAACCAGAGGCTCAGGGGGGTCATTGAGGGCTGCCTGCAGAACACCTGGAAGCAGGGAGGGGACTAGCCCAATCTCCAACCTACCACTGCCTTGTGCCCCAACCCCCTCCAGCCACTAGACCAGTGGTTCTTAACCTGGGTTCTATCGAACCCTAGGGGTTCAATGAGTCAGTCTCAGGGGTTCGGAGAAGCCTCTGCCGTGGAGGCCAGAATAAAGTAATACCGTAATTTGTTGTGAGTTCATGCACTTTGTTGGTTTTGTTCTTTGAGCAAGGTGATGTTCATGCACGGCTCATTTTGTGCACCAGTAAAAGAACATATACCTATGTCTTGAATTTGGAAAAAAAAAACATATTTTATTTATCACTAAAGAAGGGTTCGGTGAATGCACATATGAAACTGGTGGGTTTGGTACCTCAAAAAAGGTTAAGAACCACTGCCCTAGACAGTCAGCTCCGTGAGGGTAGGAACAGCTCCATTCTGCTCACCATGCATCACTTGGCCTCCCACGGTGTCTGAAGCATACTAGTGGCTAAAAAACATATCCTGAATGACTGAATTAATTCATTACATATGCACTGAGCACCGACTAGGCGAGGCACTGTGCTAGGGCCACAGGGTGAATAAAACAGACCCAGTCCTTACAGTCATGGAACTTAAACGATCTAGTGGATGAGAGATGACTTTTTAAAATTTAGTAAAATTGTGGTAAGTGCCCCTAAGGGCACGTAACAGGGAAACATGCTCTGGAAGAGAGAGGGCAGGGGAGAAGTTGAAGAATAGGGGAGCTGAAAGGTGCCTGAGGTCGCATCTAGTCTAGTGCGATGGTTAGTGGGGCCCAGGGCCTGTCGCAGCACTTGGCCTACAGCAGATGCTCCACAAATGTTCATGGACTGAATGGGTAAATGAATGAGGCTGAGTCAGCTGGAGCCAGGCTTCTGCCCTACTTACACCCAGGTACTCTGACCGCAGGTCCAGGGCTCTTTCATACCTAAACCATCTCTCCTCCACAGGAAGACACATGGCACAGCAACTTCCCTGGTTCCTGTCACAGAGTTCTCCTTACAGAGCCCCTGCAGGCTGGGAGGAGACAGGCATCACCTTGGCCTGGGTCTAGAAAGCGCAGCTCCACTCCATTCACATGCCTCCACCCGCAGAACATCTTTGGGGGACCCGGAGATGGACGTGCACAGTTGCCTCCCACTTTGTGTAAGGGAGGGTCAGCCACTTTCCATCTTCCTCCTTCTTCCACTCCAAAAACTACTCATTAACCTCCTGCCCATTGCAGGAAAATGGATGATCAACACAAGAGCCCAGCTGTTGATTAATTTTCCCAAACATGGCCAAACTACAAAGCAGCATATTGCAGGGGAGAAAATTCAATAAACAGCATTTGAAACAAATTTAATAGAATATATAACTCATTACCCACCGGGGTCTGGGCCTATGCTGCCATGTTGCTGCGCAAGGAGGCTGGTGGAAGGCAAAGGGGAGATTTGCATCTTTTTAGCAGGTCCAGCACCAGGGGTTTCATTCTGACAGTAGTTCTTTCAAATCAAGTTCAAGATGTTAATAGCCAATGCTGCATCTATAATTAACAGGCCTTTGGATGGGAGGAAGAGTTCACATCCATCTGCCATTCACAGAATGAAGACACTGAGCAGGACTGGCAGGCTTTCCTCAGTGGAAGAGGGAACCTCGGGGACCTGCCGCTGTGGGAAGTGGCAGGCTCCCTTGCCTGGGCTGAGGGTGTGCGCTGTGTAGGTGAGATAGGATTGAGAAAGGGCTGAAGCATCTGGGCTGTGGCAGGTGGACCTTCCTCAAGGTCAAAGCCATGTCCTTTGGATGTTGCGTGCTTAGGTGGTAACTTTACTGCTAATATGAGCAGGGCAGGGCAACATGGGCTATTTCAGAGTTTTACCACATCTGGGCTCTTAGCATTCTGTCCTTGAAGTGGGAGCCAGGAGATTCAAGTTCCAAACCCATCTCTGCTTAGCACCGGCTACGGGACCTTCGGCAAGTTGCCTTCCTTCTCTTGGCCTCAGTCTCTTCACCTGTAAAGCAAAGCAGATGGAACAAGTGATTCCCACGATCCTTTCCAGCTCTGGCACAATAGGCGTCCCTCCACCACTCGGATGGGTATGTGGCCAGCCCCATGTGTACATAAGTAGGTGGTCACCCAGCTTGTGTGATTCTTAGATGCCCAGGAGGGCTTCCACTCCTGGGCCTGCATTTCCACCATTCCTCACTCCTTTGGGTTAAACCACTACTGCAGGCGAGAGAGTCAGAGCTGAAGGGCCCTTAGAGATGACCCAGCCAGCGGTTCCCAGCTAGACACCTGCAAAGCCTGCAGCAGATTGCCAAGAGCGGGTTGAAACATTTCACAAAGCCTACAGGCATACTTCCGTTATCTGTGATGAAGCCAACTGAAACACCAAGATTATTTGGCTTTTGCTATTAATTAGAATTAAATGAACTCTGTGTGATATCCCACATTACGTTCACTAATCAGAAGCTCTGATTGGTTGTAGGTGACATCATGGGAATTTCTAGGTCATGGTTGGTGGACAAGATGCTGCTCCCAGAGTCAGATGGCCTGTGGTTACTGTCCAAATTGCACCTGTTCAAAACATGACTGACCTTATACACTGCAGGGTGACAGCCGTGTCTTTCAAATTGTGAGAGCTTTGTAGAGTGAGGAGTACTATCAAGGGTTCTAGGTGGTGAAAGCCGGGGAGACTGATTTTAACAGCTATATATAATGGATAAGGAAACCATGGCCTGACTGTTACCTCGCATGAACGTGAGTCTATCAGAGAAGGCTGTTTTTCAGCAGTAAGATGTATAGGAATTCTGGATGGAAATCTTGTAGAACTGCTTCAATAAAGGGCCCTGGGGTATACTCCTGGCTGAGGACATGGGCAGTGGTGCTAGGCTACATGAAGCATCTGAGAGCTCACAAGCCTGGGCTCTCATCTTGTGCTTTTTCTGGGAGTGTGAAAAGATCAATAGATGTGAATGCAGGGCTGGTCTGGCCAGGCACTGGGCTGGGGATGTGGAGGGCTAAGACAAGATGAAGTCCCTGCAGCCAGCCCCCCTAGAAGCGTTGGCCTGCAAGCCCCCACCCCGCCCACTCTAACTTCCCATCTCCTTCTCTTGAAGGCAATAGATCTAATCATCTCTGAGATCCTGTCCAACTCAGAGGACCTTGCCTTTCTGAATGGATGCACTAGAGGCTAACAGGAAGATTTTCTGGCTATACTTTGAACTCTCACCCTGGCAGGGCTTGGGCAGGAGGTGGCAGGGTACAGCACAGAACCATAGACCAGGATGGAGCCTCGCTTTTCTTTTTGACAAAGAAGCCACAGGGCGGCCTGGACTCAGTGTGGTAGCATGGGACCTATCCTTAGACCAGATAATATTCTGCTTCCTGTGTGTGATGGGAGCCACAGAATCCCAGCCCACCAGGGCCCCTCACTCGCTTGTGCAACGCTGTGTATAGATTAAAGTACCTCCATTCTGTGCCAGGTTCTGAGCTGGAGCCACTGGGCAACCCCGACGGGTGGGATCACTGTTCTCATAGAGCTTCTACTCTAACTGGGGAGACAGTAAGTAAGTGAACAGATAGACACATGTGGATGCAGGCATGAGTGTGGCTGTGGGCACTGCCTTGGGAGTTAGCTGCCAAGGGCAGAGATAAGTCTCAGGCTCCAGTGTGCCCCTGGAGCCCACTACCAGGCTGGCTCAGAGTTGGCCCCCACTCAGCAAACATTTGTTGAATTGCCTGGCGTGGGAGAGAAAGCATATGGAAATTGTCCAGCCCTTCTGGTTCTGTCCACAGCAGAAGCCAGCGTGTACACACAAACATCTCATTTCAATAAACCAACAGTTACCGAAGGCCCATTATGTACCAGCAGGATCCCAACCCTGAGAATCTAGATGTGAATAAAATCAGATCCCCATCTCCCTGAGCTCATAGCCCAGGATGGAGGCAGACACGTGAGCCAACCAAGACCCCCAGTGTACTAGGACTATGGTGGCTGTGTGTGCATAGTTCCTGCCAGGGCAGAGTTGGGTGACCAGGGAGGGTACCCAACAGGAGGGAAGGATGATGAAGGAGTCACATCACATTTTATACCCAAATCAACACAGATAACCCCGAAATAAACACACTGAGTCTCACAGGTGTTCATACAGATTACCTAAGCATGTGGAAACATAAATAATAACCCCTCTAGGCTCAGATAGGACATCATGACTAAAGCCTGCTAGTGGTGTCCCAATTTGATGACGCATGTGGTTGAGACAATGGCCTGTGTGTTGGGGGTGTTGGCACAGGCATTGTGGGAATCACCAGACCTACGCCAGGGAATGACCTGAGGTGGGCATAGCTGTTAATCTAAACCTGAGAAATAAGGCTGATTATTGGCTTGTTTGGCATGGCAATCACCAGAGATGGCCAATCAACTGCACACCAAGCCTGACCCCTCAGATCAGAGGCCAGAAAGTAGAGAATTTGACAAAAAGTTTGAACTGTTAGTACTTGTGCTTTATGAGGACTTTGAGCCAGGTCGGGGTCAGGGCAGCGCCGTGGAGGAAAGGGAATACTCAGCTGTACTGGGCTCTCCATTCCTGCAGGGCAGACCTGTGCACTTTAGAAACTACCTGCTTCCCCATTGGGACTTTTTTTTTTTTTTTTTTTTTTTTGCTATTAGGAGCAAACATAGTGTTTGAAACAACTTCTAGCACATGGTAGCCCCTTATTCTGTACCCCAAGATCATACTTTTGGTGTATGGTAGTTAAAAGTTCCAGCCTGTTCATCTATGAGGGGAACCAGGGAGCCATCCTGGAGGAGGTGGCAGGAAGGTAAACCTCCTCTCTTGCAAAGGGCCGGGTAATTTGTTCATTGAGTGAGAGGTGGCTCCTTCCTCCAGAGCTGCCTTCTGCTTGAAATCTTGGAGGGGTTTGTGTATTCTTTTCATAAGAGACACTATTCCTTTGCAGTAATCATACCTTTTGTAGTGCTATCTGATCAGTCCCTGCTTTATCTGCTTCACATGTGATAACTAATTCAGTCCTCTTAACAGTCCTTTGAAGTAGCAATGTTATTATTCCCGTTTTACAGATGGAGGAACTGAGTCTCCCAGTGGTTTAGTAAATTACACAAGGTCATGCACAAGGATGGCACCAGAGTCCGTTCTCTAAGCGTTGGGCTCTGTCCTCCTCCCCTGGAAGGAAGGTCTGTTTTTTTTCTCCTTCACCTTCATTAATACACCGTAGGACCCTATTGAGCAGATAAAATATATTATGCTCATTTTGTCAAAGATGGCGCTGCCCACGTGCAAGTTTAAAGAGTAAGCTTTTCCCTACACCCTTGACTGATTGGATGATGTGGGGTGGTGCACTCTCATGAGGAATCCTCCCAGTATGTCTCAGATAAGTGACTTTGTATCAGAGACTTCCTTGTTTGTATATTGGATTAAGGGTTTGGATTTTTACACTGTAAAGTGGGACAGACCAGGAGCTTGATCTCTCTCGGTTCCTGAGGTTAATATTAGAAAGGAGAGCAGATTAAGGCCACGTGGAGGAGAGGAGGCAGCCAAGATGGCGGAGTGCTAAGGAAGAAGCCAGTTTGAGCAGTTTGTGCTGGAGAAGGAGATGGGAAACAGAGGTGAATAAGTCCGGTGAGCTAGAAGCCTTTGATTCTAGGAAACTCAGATAAGTCAGTAGCTTTGTGAGCACTGAAAGAGTGGGTTTTGGAGCCCAGTGTGTGTTTTTGCTTGCTTGCTGGGTGCAAGCTAGAATTAAAGCTGATGGCTCACCAGTTCTTGGCTCCATTGTTTCATTACCGACTGAATCTAATGCATACCTGCACTGGCTAGGCCGTGACTACTCGCTTTACAAGACACTGCTCCTCTCTGAGTCTCTGTTTCTTTCTCTGGGAAGCAGAAAGTCCTCTCCACTTGGTGGCTTCCCAGGGCAGCTGTGAGATCAAGCTGTCTATATAGCCTAGTGTAAAGCCAGTAGTCGCGGCCACAACTACAGTCGCCTGACCCGTGCAGGTTCGCAATGGATTCGAACAGTCGGTAATGAAACACAGGAGCTAAGAACTGGTGAGCCATCAACTTTAATTCTAGCTTGCACCCGGAGGGCAAGCAAAAACACACACTGGGCTCCAAAACCCACACATTCAGTGCTCACAAAGCTACTGACTTATCCGAGTTTCCTAGCATCAAAGCTTTCCAGCTCACCAGACTTATTCACCTCTGTTTCCCATCTCCTCCTGCACAAACTCTTAACAAACTGGCTTCTCCCTCAGCACTGTGCCGTCTTGGCTGCTTCTCCTGGCCTCCACGTGGCCTTAATCTGCTCTCCTCTCTAATACTAATCTCAGGAACCCAGGAACCGAGCGAGAGAGCAAGCTCCCGGACTGCCCCAGTTTATAGCATAGAAAATCCAAACCTTTAATCCAATTATACATGAAGAAAGTCTCTGATACAAAGCCACCCATCTGAGGCATAACGGGATTCCTCAGGAGAGTGCACCTCCCTACATCATCCAATCAGTCAAAGGTGTGGAGAAGAGCTTACTCTTAAACTAAGCCTTAGGCTATGACAACCCGGCCTGCCCACAGCCTGTTCCAGAACACACATTAATATCAACAAACTTCCATGTGGGCAGCGCCATCTTTAACAAAGTGAGCATAATATATTTTATCTGCCCAACACCTTGCATGAGCTGTGCTGGGAGAAAATGGGGCTCAGGTGAGCATTCTGGGGCCCAGGTATTTCAAGCAGGGCACTCTGACTGGAGCAGCGCCAGGTTGGAGAGTCCCCTTGAAACCCCACCAGCAGACCCACTGATGGGCACTCAGGCCCCTTGAGGCCTCCCAGGAGGACCAGGATTGAGGACATGAAGGAGGGCACCAGGAGAGAAGCCACTCTCAATGTAATCTCATGCAGAGAGAATTATAAACTGTGCATACAATTTGCACTCGGGCCAAGGCTCTCAGAGTTTCAATATATTCTTATGGGCTATTTATAGTCTTGGAGAAATTAGAGTTGTCTGGGTAATGGGAGTGCTGGCAGACTCCAGCTGGGCAGGGCCTGCCAGGAACAGGCAGGGGAAAGAGTGGGAACCATGGAACCTTCTGGTGCAGGACTCTGCACTCCCCCCAGTCTCTCCTCCGTGACCCAGCCGGTGCAGGTGAGACAGGAGGAGAAAAGGGCCGGAGAGGAGCCTCCCTTCATCAAGGGCTCATAATCTTGGGTCTCCCAGTGACCTAAATGGGAGTGAGGCCAGCTGCCCGGAACACTCAGAGTTGAGAGCTGGGCTCCTCTACTTCAAACCTGTTGTTTCACAGATGCTGGAACTGGGGCTCAGAGAGGGTGGTAACCTATCTGATGTCACATGTAAAACCAGTAGTCTAGGCCGCCATCACAGTAGCCCGACCCACGCAGGTTCACATTAGATTCGAACAGTTGGCAATGAAACAATGGAGCCAAAAACTGGTGAGCCATCAGCTTTAATTCTAGCTTGCACCCGGCGGGCAAGCAAAAACACACACTGGGCTCCAAAACCCACACATTCAGTGCTCACAAAGCTACTGACTTATCCGAGTTTCCTAGCATCAAAGCTTTCTAGCTCACCAGACTTATTCACCTCTGTTTCCCATCTCCTCCTGCACAAACTCTTAACAAACTGGCTTCTTCCTCAGCACTCTGCCATCTTGGCTGCTTCTCCTGGCCTTCACGTGGCCTTACTCTGCTCTCCTCTCTAATACTAACCTCAGAAACTCAGGAACCAAGAGAGAGAGAGATCAAGCTCCCGGGCTGCCCCAGTTTATAGCATAGATAATCCAAACCTTTAATCCAATTATACACACAAGAAAGTCTCTGATAATGGGATTCTTCAGGAGAGTGCACCACCCTACATCATCCAATCAGTCAAGGGTGTGGAGAAGAGCTTACTCTTAAACTAAGCCTTAAGCTATAACGACCCGGCCTGCCCACAGCCTGTTCCAGAACACACATTAATATCAACGAACTTCCATGTAGGCAGCGCCATCTTTAACAAAGTGAGCATAATATATTTTATCTGCCCAACATCACACAACTAGTGGAACCCAGTCAAAGCCTGGTCTCCCAGTCCAATATATGTCAACGTTTCCGCAGTAAGCCTGGGTGTAAGACCCAAGAATCTGGCGGGAGACACTCCCTAGGGGAAGACAGTAGAAATTCAACATCCAGGGATTGCATGCTCTAGAGCAGACAGTTCCAAAGGGGGTTCAGAGTAGGGAAGGCATGTCCTGGGTGACTCAGAGAACAAAGCCCAGACTCCCTTACCTGGCATTCAAGGCTTCTAACTCCCCTTTTAAATACCTCTCCACCTTTCTACACAAAACACTTTCTTCCAGCTACCTCTAGAACATTCTCAGCTCTCATACTCCTCCACTTTTTTTTCCACACTCTTCCCACGTGGACTGCTTTGAGCGCACTCTCCTCCGATTAACTGTAGGCTTCCCCCACCCCCACCTCAAGACCACTGAAGTGCCTTGTAAAGCCAGTAGCCGGGGTCAGGATCACAGCCGCCTCTGGTGCTTCCTCCAGCTCCAGGGTCGGCATCTCTTTCTCCAACGTTTCCTCCAGCTCCTTCCACTGCTCGGTTTGCAGGTCCTGGGCAGCCTCTTTCATAGAGCTCTCAGTTTCCTTACACATGGCTGTAAAAGTCAGCCAGCCTACAGTCCCCCAAAAAATAGCTATGGGAAACCATAACAGCAACCAGTCCTCTACTCTACCACTCAAAGGTGGTGGTGGCTCCATGCCAATCTGTATCAAATCCTGCCACAGACTACGCCAAATGTAAAGCCAGTAGTCAAGGCCACTATCACAGCAGCCTGACCCACGCAGGTTCTCATTGGATTCGGACAGATGGCAATGAAACACCGGAGCCAAAAACTGGTGAGCCATCAGCTTTAATTCTAGCTTGCACCCGGCGGGCAAGCAAAAACACACACTGGGCTCCAAAACCCACACATTCAGTGCTCACTGAAAGATTGCCGGGTGCCGCCGATGAACGAATGAAGAGTCGAAACAGCTAAATGAGCAAAAGTCAGGCTTTACTGGGAGGACTCCGGGCGAGTTCACCGACCCTGGGATGTGAGTCTGTGAAGGCGCGCCCGGGGAGGGTTTCTGGGTTTTTTATATCTGCAGAGGGGAAGGATGGTAACGGTCGACCGGTTTGGTGGGGCGTGCAGTTCATGGAACAGCCTTGGGGACAGACAGTTTCGAGAATTTGGGTGTGTGCGGTTTGAGCAAGATTAACAATATCAGAAAGCTCAGGGCCAGGGAGGGTTTCACTACCCAACCCAGAGGCAACTACCGGACATTCCTGGCTCTTTGGTATAGGGAGTGGGGTGACGTGGTCTTTCTGGCTGCTTCCTGCTGTATGGGGGCGTCGTTAGGGGAGGGGTAGGAAAGAGCCAGAGCAGTCCGTATCCGCTATGGTGGGCAGGGGTTGGTTCTGTTGCAGCATCATCTGGTTGACCGCTATCCTGGTGATTTCCTGAAATTGGGTCTGCAGGAAGCGAAAAAGACAAGGGTTAATCAGTAAGATTAGTCCAATTATGAAAATGGGTCCTATGAGTGGAGCTAATAAAGAATACATGGAGGAGTTCCACCAAGATGAGGCTTCTGCTGAGAATTTTTGCTTCTGGAGATCAGAGCTGAGTTTGTGGAGGGCTTCTACCCTGGTCTCTACAAGGCCGGATTCGTTGATGTAGTAGCAACATTCTTCCTGCAGGAAGACACAGGTGCCCCCGTGCTTGGCCGTAAGCAGGTCCAGGGCTTGCCGGTTCTGTAATGAGACTTGGGCGAGAGAAGTTATTTGTCTCTGTAGGGAGGCTACAGTGGGGGTATCCGTATCCCAGACCTTAGGGTTGACTCCAGGTAGAAGCTGGACTCTGGGGTCCGAGTCAGGCCCGAGGTCGGGATCTGGCACCAGTGCTAATAGGAAGGCTTGCCTGGGGGAGAATGAAATGCTTGCCCAGAGTTTGGACAGAATGTCTTTCCCCAGGAGGGGAACTGGGCAGGAGGGTATGACTAGGAAGGAGTGAGAGAATGGGTGACCCTCAAAGGGTAGTTAAGGAGGGTCGTCCGCCGTGGGGTTGAGGGTGATCCGTTGATTCCCATGACCGAGACCTGGGAAGGAACTGTAAGGCCCGAATGAGAGGGAAGGACAGAGTAGGTAGCCCCCGTGTCTATTAAAAAGGAAACAGACTTACCCGCTACCTGGAGCGTAGCCCTGGGCTCGGTGAGGGTAACCGGAGTCGAAGAGCCAGGGCCCCCTCAGTCGTCCATCAAGCCCAGCAGTTCTGAGACTGGAAATGCCTGGTTCTCAGTTCCCCAGCATTGAGGTGCCAGAGGCCGAGCCAGGGTCGGGCAGTCCGACTTCCAGTGGCCCATTAGTTTGCACTGTGGGCAAGGCTTGGTGGGGGGCCTCGGTTGCGGGCAGGCCTTGGCCCAGTGGCCCTCTTTGGCACATTTAAAGCAAGCGCCTGGTGGTGTGCGCTGTCCTCCCTTGGAGGCTGGCTTCTTTGTCGGTTCCCCTACCTGCTGGAGGGCCGCTACCAAGGCCTGGGTCTGCTCCTGGCGGGCGGCTTCAGCCGTTTCCTCTCGGGCATTAAACACTTTAAAAGCCATTTTTACCAGGTCTTGGATGGGAGTCTCAGGGCCCTCCTCAGCCTTTTTAAGTTTCTTTCTAATATCCGGGGCTGACTGAGAGATAAAGTGAGAGGCTAAGACTGTGGCCCCATTGCAGGACCACGGATCTAGGCGGATATAACGAACAAGGGCCTCTTGAAGGCGGTTCAGGAAAAGGGCTGGGTTTTTTTCGGGGAGCTGGGTAATTTCCCTCAGTTTATCATAAGTTACAACCTTGTTAGAAACTGCATCCATACCTCTGATTAAGTATCGGAGCATAAGGTTTCGATGAGGGATGTTGGACCCTTGGCCAGGTTGATAACTCCAATTGGGGTCTTCCCCGGGGACCGCCTCTGTGCCAAGGGGGATTTGGTCATCCACTAGATGGTCCCTGTCTGCCTGCTGTCTGGCGGCAGTGAGGATAAGTTCATGTTCCTCAGGGGTGAGAGTGGAGGTACAAATTACTTTAATGTCATGCCAGGTCAGGTCATATGTCTGAGTCAAGTACCGGAATTCCTTAATGTAGGTTGAGGGGTCGGCCGAGAAATATCCTAGTCGTTTCTCAATCTGTGAAAGGTCTTGGAGGGAAAAGGGGACATGTACCCGAACTAGGCCCTCTGCCCCAGCTACTTCATGGAGAGGGGCGAGGACAACAGATGATGATTGGGGGCTGTGCGACCTGGTATGAGCTGCAATGGGAGAGGGGAGAGGGTCGGTGGGAGGTGGGGCAGAAGGAACCAGAGGGGCGGAAGGAGCTGGAGGGGCAGAAGGAGCCGGAGCCTGGCCCGGGTCTGGGGGGTTCTCCCAGGGGAGAGCCGGAGGAGGAGACAGGTGGTCGGGAAGGTCATTAGGTTGAGAGTAAGGAGGAGATTCCTGGGATGAAGCCTTGGGAGGAGAGGAGGTTTGAGCTAGGAGAATTTGGAGAGTGGAGCAGTAGGAGCAGAGATGGGGCGGGAAAGGAGATCCCAGAAAGCCTGAATATATGGGGTCTCAGAGTCTTTTCCAGTGTGCCGGCAAAAAATTGTAGGCCAGGCGACCTGTGACAGGAAGACGAGTTTTTTCCTGCGAAGTGTCTGAGTGTATCCCAATTTGGAAAAATTTTTAAGAAGACATCCTAGAGGAGTTTTGGGTCTATTTTGGATTTGGAGTTCCCCATAATTTGGCCGGCTTTTTGGTCCTAGGTGTCGGAGGAGAAAGAGAGTATAAGGGAGGCGTCCCTTCCAGATACCCGTCTCCCGACAGGAGACCTAAATGATAGGTCTCAGGACAGAGATAGGAGAGCAGCCGAAAGGCGTCCCTTCCGATTGAACCCCTATAAAGACTCCAGGAGTCGGCGGATGGAGGGTTCTCGGCTCGGCCGAGTCTAGGACGAGAAACCCCGGTGGAGACGCAGGACCAGAGAAAGCGGAAGAGAAACCAGGTTACTCACAATTGGCGATCGAGGTCGTAGGGAACCCAGAGTCCAAAACGACGGGCGGCACGAGGCAAGGGGGAGAGAGGGGGGACTCCCGCCTCAGCCAGAAGGCCGAGGTGAGTCACAAAAAGCCCCTCTCCCGGGTTTCAGCACCAAATGAAAGATTGCCGGGTGCCGCCGATGAACGAATGAAGAGCCGAAACAGCTAAATGAGCAAAAGTCAGGCTTTACTGGGAGGACTCCGGGCGAGTTCACCGACCCTGGGATGTGAGTCTGTGAAGGCGCGCCCGGGGAGGGTTTCTGGGATTTTTATATCTGCAGAGGGGAAGGATGGTAACGGTCGACCGGTTTGGTGGGGCGTGCAGTTCATGGAACAGCCTTGGGGACAGACAGTTTCGAGAATTTGGGTGTGTGCGGTTTGAGCAAGATTAACAATGTCAGAAAGCTCAGGGCCAGGGAGGGTTTCACTACCCAACCCAGAGGCAACTACCGGACACTCACAAAGCTACTGACTTATCCGAGTTTCCTAGAATCAAAGGTTTCTAGCTCACCAGACTTATTCACCTCTGTTTCCCATTGTTGGGCAAATAAAATATAGTATGCTCACTTTGTTAAAGATGGCGCTGCCCACATGGAAGCCCGTCATCCAGGTGATATTATTTGCCCTTATGCTTGAGATGGCTGTGGGGGAAAAGCTGTAATGTAGGCAGGCCAGGTCATTATAGCCTAAGGCTTAGTTTAAGAGTAAGCTCTTTCCCACACCCTTGACTGATTGGATGATGTAGGGTGGTGCACTCTCTTGAGGAATCCCATTATGCCTCAGATGGGTGGCTTTGTATCAGAGACTTTCTTGAATGTATAATTGGATTAAAGGTTTGGATTATCTATGCTATAAAGTGGGCGGACCGGTAGCTAGATCTCTCTCTCTCAGTGCCTGAGTTCCTGAGGTTGGTATTAGAGAGGAGAGCAGATTAAGGCCATGTGGAGGGGAAGAAGCCGAGATGGCAGAGTGCTGAGGAAGAAGCCAGTTTGTTAAGAGTTTGTGCAGGAGGAGATGGGAAACAGAGGTGAATAAGTCTGGTGAGCTAGAAAGCTTTGATGCTAGGAAACTCGGATAAGTCAGTAGCTTTGTGAGCACTGAATGTGTGGGTTTTGGAGCCCAGTGTGTGTTTTTGCTTGCCCGCCGGGTGCAAGCTAGAATTAAAGCTGATGGCTCACCAGTTCTTGGCTCCATTGTTTCATTACCGACTGTTCGAATCCAATGCGAACCTGCGTGGGTCGGGCGGCTGTGATAATGGCCGCGACTACTGGCTTTACACCCATCTTCTTCTCCAGCACAAACTCTGACACACTGGCTTCTTCCTCAGCACTCTGCCATCTTGGCTGCTTCTCCTGGCCTCCATGTGGCCTTACTCTGCTCTCCTCTCTATACTAATCCCAGGAACCGAGAGAGCAAGCTCCCGGCCTGCCCCACTTCATAGTATAGAAATCCAAACCCTTAATCCAATCTACAAACAAGGAAGTCTCTGATACAAAGTCACCCATCTCAGGCATAATGGAATTCCTCAGGAGAGTGTACCACCCTGCATCATCCAATCAGTCAAGGGTGTGGGGAAAAGCTTACTCTTAAAACAAAGCCTTAGGCCATAACGACCTGGCCTGCTTACATTACAGCTTTCCCCCCACAGCCATCCCAAGCATAAGAGCAAATAATATCACCTGGGTGACGAGCTTCCATGTGGGCACCGCCATCTTTAACAAAGTGAGCATATTATATTTTATCTGCCCAACAGGGGATTTAGGTTCTGCCTCCCTTGCTCCTGGTGGGACAATTCTAAGGGCCGTCCCAGCCCCAGAGCTTCTTCGCAGGTCAGCTGAGGCCCTTGTTGCAACTGCACCTCAGTTCAAGTTCTCCCTCTGCCCAGTCCTGTGTCCCTTGCCCCGCATAGGGCTATTCTCAGGTGCTTGCTAACCTCCGTCTTAGAGAATGCTCCCAGGGAACCCGGTTCATGACGCCTAGTAAAGGAATGGTTAAGCAGCCAGCCTGGGTTCAAATAGAGATCAACCATTTCTAGCTCTATGACCTGGGTGAGTTACCTAACTTCTCCATACCATTGTTCTCTCTACTAAGTAGGAATAATCGAAGATAATAGTTCCTATCTCCTGAGGGTGTTGTGAGGATTAAATGAGGTGATGTATGCATGGTGCCTGATATTGAGAAAGCACTTAAAGCCTGACTTGTGGTGGTGCAATAGATAAAGCAATGACCTGGAACACTGAGGTCACCAGTTTGAAACCCTGGGCTTGCCTAGTCAAGGCACATATGAAAGTTGATGCTTCCTGCTCCTCCCCACCTTCTCTCTCTCTCTCTCTCTGTCTCTTCTTTCTAAAATAAATAAATGAAATACATACATACATATATATATATATATATATATATATATATATATATATATATATATATATATTTAAAGAGAGAAGCACTTAATAAGCATTAGCTCTTTATTACTTACATTTAACTTCTCTGAGGTTCAGGTAAAGAGGGATAAGAAATGATCTGTGTCATGAGGTTTCTATTGACAATCAAATAAGATTGAGAGGCAAAGGGTTAAACTCTGTGCTGCTGTGAGCTAATACAGCCTCAGGCGTAAAGTTTACTTGGAACTTTGCCCATCCTGGAGCTGTAATCTGGAAGGCTGACCTTCTCCCAGCTGGTGAGGATCACTGTATTGGTTTCCTATTACTGCTATAACAAGCTAGCACAAATTTAAAACAACTTAAACAAAACAAATTTATTATCACCTGACCAGGTGGTGGCGCAGTGGATGGAGCACTGACCTGGGATGCTGAGGATCCAGATTTGAGGCCCTGAGGTCAATTGGCTTGAGCGCAGGCTCATCGGGCTTGAGCACAGTGTCACCAGCTTGAGTGTGAGATCATAGACATAACCCTATGGGCACTGGCTTGAAGCCTAGGTTTGCTGGCTTGGGCAGAGGGTCACTGGCTCAGCTGGAGCCCCCTGATCAAGGCACCTGTGAGACAGCAATTGATAAACAGCTGAAGTGCTGCAACTACGAGTTGATGCTTCTTGTCTCTCTCCCTTCCTGTTTGTCTGTGTCTCTGGCTAAAAAAAAAAAAAAAAAAAAATCTTACATTTCTGTAGGTCAGTAGTCTGGTATGGGTCTCCTAGAGCTAAAGTCAGGCGTCGACAGGCTGTGTTCACCTTTTTGGTTATTTTTTACTTTTAAAGACTCATATGATGAGATTGGTCCACCTGGATAATCCAAGCTTCTCCATCTCAAGGTCCTTAATCACATCTGCAAAGTCCCTTTTGTCATGTAGGCAACTTTTTCACAGATTCCAGGGATTAGAACATGGACATTTTGGGCAAGGAAAATGCGGGGGGTTGTTATTCTGCCTGTCACAGCCACCCAGAATGGGGCACCCTCTGATCCGCTTTTCCAGGGAGAGGTCTGTGCAGTTCCCTGTGCAGCGGGGACCTACGGCCCCAACTGTTCGTCCATTTGTAGCTGTAACAACGGTGGCACCTGCTCCCCAGTAGATGGCTCCTGCACCTGCAAGGAAGGTAATGTGCTTTCTGTCCCAACCCCACCCCCCTCCGAGGTGCACACTGCCTGGGGGTGCAGGGCACCAGTCAAGGGGTTTGGGCTGCTCCTGCCCCATCCACCCACATGCAGGGTCAGGGAGCCTGGGTGTCAGGTACCAGCCGAGGAAACCTATGCCAAGGACCTCGTTGGCAGGAATGGAATAAAGGGGATTTGCTACCATGGTTTGAGAACTACTGAAGGAGCACACAGGGGTGGGTGATAACCTAGAGTGCTACCCTGCTGGGGGTGAGGGTCACCTGGTGGGAGCTGGGACACAGCCACCACGAGAGGCCCTGCCCCCGGCCAAGATGAGATACCTGGTGTCTCTCCTGCTCCTGGCCCCATTGGCGAGCCCATCTGGGAGCCAGCCTTGGCGGGGCTTGGGCTGTGCAGCTGCAAGGGTAGGCCCCTGTGACAGAACAGAAGGGAAAGGGGAGAAATGGATCTGAGGGGAAATGGGTCAGTGACGGGCCTCGGAGTGGGAAATTAGGCTGTCCCCAGAACAGAGGGCCCTGAGATAAGCTGGCTGACTCCACCCTAGGCAGAGACAGCCCATCCAGCCTCAGCTGCTCCCCTGTCCCAGGTGGGGGTCATCAGCCCACAGCAAAAAACAGAATTGGGAGGCAGGAGACCCGCATTCTAGCGCAAGCTCTCCTAACAGTGGTGCATATTTGTGAGTGGACTCTGGAATGTGTGTCCTAGTCCAGCGATCGGAGAAGTGTTGGTTTGGGCGGGATCCCCTGTACAGCACTGGGGACTGAGCAGGCAGCTGTGCTGGGCCTGAATGGAGACCTGACAGCCTCTTCTCCTCTCTGCAGGGTGGCAGGGCCTGGACTGCACCTTGCCATGTCCTAGCGGGATGTGGGGCCTGAATTGCAATGAGACCTGCACCTGTGCCAATGGGGCGGCCTGCAGCCCCATAGACGGCTTCTGCTCCTGCACCCCCGGCTGGCTGGGAGAGACCTGCGAGCGGCCCTGCCCGGTGAGTGTCCAGGGGTGGAAAGGCCCTGGGACCCAGCAGCCCCTCATACCTTTCCCGTAGTTGTTTTGTCCACAGAGGTGTACAGAGAAGTGCACGGGTGGAAATCTTGGATTAGGACGCAGCCCTGGTTCTAACCTCCCTGTAGCCAGCTTCCTACTTTGGTGCCTCAGCTCTCTCATCTATAAAATAGCAAATACAATACTTGGCAGATATGGTGATGTGGCCATGAGCCATCTCTTTCTCCTCACTGCTCTCAGTTAACATTAGTTGACTCGGCATATTAACCTGAGTCCAAATGCAGCTTCAGAATCCTTTAAAACACAGTGCCAGGACAGCCCTTACTACTCCATCAGAGTTACCATTCTTTGGTAGATAATGTCTAAGCTTCTTTCTGGTTCCACCATCTACATTATGATTGGCATGTGGGCAGACCAAACCAAGCACCACCCAGAAGTAACCACAGATGTAATCACTAAATCTCAGTCTAAGATAAACCAACTGATATGATATTGTTGAATGAGTCCTACAGACCTGGGTTTAAATCCTGACTCTGCCACATCATAGCTATGTTACCTCGAGCATGATACCTCCCTTCTATAACCATATTTGTCACCTTTAATTTGTGACTATAATGGAAGCTTTGCATAGACTTGTGAGCATGAAGAGAAATGAGTTATAGAAAGCTCTCGATACCTAATGAACACCCAACACATGTTATTTACCACCTTCTTCCCCAGTAACAAAGAATAAATCAGCCAATCTTCACATGTGATTGATGTGTTACAACTTGCAAAGGGCATTTTCACTTACAATTTTATTTAATGGTCATTACAGCCCTCTGAGCTTGACCATTAAGAAGCAGGGCAGGACCACCACCTCCCTCCTTCCAAACCTTATGCTTTTGTTAATGTAGCCGTTAACAAGAATTATTTTGAGTGGCTTTATGGCCGTGTTGATCCCTATTTATAAAAAGTGCTCCCACTGTGCCCCAAGTGTCTGCTTCCTTGGGCAGTGGCTCAGTTTTGTTATAAAATCCAACAGAAGTGCGTGAAGCTCTGGTAGTCTAGATCTGATCCTTTTCTCTCCCCTCTGTCCACAGGATGGCACATTTGGGCCGAACTGCAGTGAGCGCTGTGACTGCAGCCATGCTGATGGCTGCGACCCTGTCACAGGCCACTGCTGCTGCCTGGCCGGATGGACAGGTAACCCCCTTCTGCCTCACCACCCAGCTCCTGTGAAGCTGGGTTCTTGGTATTCTCCCTCCCCTCCTGACTGCTCTCCCTCTCTTTCACTACTTTTTCTTGCTCCTTTACCAGCACCTTTGCCTTTATTTCCTGGGTTTCAGTTCTTCATTCCATTTGCGTAAAATATTTATTGAACACCTATTTGTAGGCTTCTTCTGAAGGGTAGGGGCACACCAGTAAAGAATCTGACAAAGGCTGACACCTGGTGGATGTAGGTGCTTGCAGAAGGCATGGGAGAGTCCTGGTCTCTGCATACCATGTCAGCCCACCTTCTAAACACGTGACAAATCCACTTTTCTCCCTCCACTGCCACCACTCTGGCCCACCAGGCACCATCCCTTAGCTAGCACTGCCATGGCCTCCTACTTGGTCTCCGGGCCTCCGTTCTTGCCCAGCGGCATGCAGCATCTATTCTGCACATGGCGGCCAAAGCGAACTTTCCAAAACCCAGATCCCTTTGCATCAGTTCCTGCTCAGAATGCATCAGTGGTTTCCCATGGCATTCATATAAAACCCCAAATCGGCCTGGCCTGTGGTGGTGCAGTGATAAAGCATCAACCTGGAATGCTGAGGTTGCTGGTTCATTACCCTGGGCTTACCTGGTCAAGAAACATATGGGAGTTGATGCTTCCTACTCTTCCCCCCCATCTCTCTCTCTTTCTCTCTCCTCTCTGAAATAAATAAATAAGTAAATAAATAAATAAATAAAAAGAAAAAAATCCAAAATCCTACGGTGGCCCAGAGCCCAGACGATGTGGTCCTGCCCAGCCCCTCCACCTCTCATTTGTCCTCTCCCGTCACGGGCTACATTCCAGCCACCCGGGGGCCATCCACCTTCCTGCCACCAGTCCTTTCTCTGTGCAGTCCCTCTGCCTGGGTCACTCTTTCCCTGTCTCCCCACCTGACAACGCCTTCTCATCCACCAGGTTTCAACCGCAAGATGATTTCCTTTGGCCCAGGCTGGATAGCTCAGTTGGTTAGAGCATTGTCCCGATACACCAAGGTTGTGGGTTCAATCCCGCCCTTGCACATACAAGAATCAACCAATGAATGCAGGAATAAGTGGAACAACAAATTGATCTCTCTTCCTTCCTCTTTCTCTCTCTCTAAAATCAATTTTAAAAAATGATTCTTTTCTTTGGCAAGGCTCTATCTCCCTGTACAACCCACCCCCTCAACCTGGCTGAGACTATGTAAGAGAACTTTTTATTAATTCTCATAATATCCTACACTTTTTTTTTCTTCAGTACGTACTGCAATTGTCACTGAACTCAAATTAGTAACTGTTTATTGTCTGCCTCCCACCTTGTCCATCAGTTCTGTGGAGGCAGGGACCGCCTCCGCCTCCATCACCACTGTATCCATGGCCTGCCCCACGCTGAGATATGGATAATGCAGTGGTTAAGACTGCCCGGCTTTGTGACCTTGAGCAGGTCCTTTAACCTCGCTGGGCCGGAACACTCATCCTTAAGATGCAGATAATTATAATCCTTATAATGACAGGGTCTTTTTGAAGTTTAAATGAGTTGATACTTGTAAAGTGCTAACAGTGCCTGGCACATAGTGAGTGCTCTGTAAATGTAACCCTTGAATACAGGAAGTGCTAAATATACGTGAATGCACCCACTAGTCAGCGCCAAGGAGAAAGAAACACAGGCCCCGCTGGCAGTGGGTGTCCTCAGATAAATAATTCACACTGGGCTGCTGAACAGCCTCTGTTCTCCACAAGCAGGAAGTTTCTGAGCAGCCCAGGCCGGGGCCTCTGCTCCCTCGGCAGCATATCCGCCTGGCTCCACTTGCTCTACCCTTCCGTCTGCTGGCACCCTAGACTCTAAGCTGGCACCAAGTAGAAATCTACTTTAATTTTTCATTGCCTTAATTTCAAGTGAGCCGATAAGATTTTAATGACATTCTGGTGCTTAGAAATTCTGTCTTTGATGGACAACCTTTCAGCAAAGCCTCTGCTGTTCTAAAGCTAATTTCCCCAAACATGGTCCTGAAGTCATTTTAAAAGAGCGATTGATGTCCCAAGGTTTGTCATGCAGAAGGGGACTAAGGAGAGATAGGGAAGGGACAGGGGTCAGGTCCCAGCCTCTGGCTCAGTGAGCCTTCCCCACCTGCCCCTGGCTCCCTAGCCCCTGGTATATTGCTTGTGCCTTGGCACAACACTGGTTTCTCTGGGCCCAAACTGTGTGCATGGCTTCTTCTCTTACCCCCATCTTGCCCTGCACATAGTAGGTGCCTACTACATGTTTATTGAGATAAATTGAAAGGAGCTGGCTTATCACCATATATGGTTTTTCCTCTCAAAGTGAAGGAGAACTTAAAGATGATCTACTCCAATCTGTTCACGCTACAGATGAGGAAAGGACGTTGCCCAAGGCCTCAGGACACTAGTGACAAGGGATAGAAACACAATGTTTCATTTTCAGGGGGAGCCATGTATTCATACAATCAGCATTTCCTGACTCAGGCAATCACCAAGTCTTTATTTGACAGCTGCTATGTGCCCAGCTCTGTGTCAGCTGTGAATGGCAAAACTCAAAAACAGCAGTAGTCCTGAGTACCTGTTGTGTGCCAAACACTGTGCTGGGCACTAGAGATACAAAAATGATCAAGATGGCATCCCTGCCCATTAGAAGTACCAAATAAGGAGGATCAAAAGTGTCAGGAAACCAGTTCCTATCTTTAAATTGCTGGCAGGGAAGATAGGACTCAAATGTATGAAACATTCAAATAATAGGTGGTGACAAAGCTGTATGTCGGTGACTATCAATTAGATGCTTGACTCCTTGGGCAGACACCCAGGAAAGCTTCCGGAGAAGGAGAGCCCTAAGTAGGCCCTGAAGGATGAGGACTGCTCAGTTGCTGCTGGCCTTGTGGCATGAACTAGGGGTTACAACATACAGATTCTTAGCCCACCAATATAGATGTGCAGCAGGTCCTGAAAAATAAAGCATGGAGATCCCTAAGGGTTCAAAGGGAAGGAACCTATAAGGGGAATTATGATCCCCCTTCATCTACAGGGGGAAGGGGGCCTAGAGAAGGTGGCTAATGAAGCTGTGCCTCATCAGAGGCTGTAGTTGGAGAGCCTTCCAGAAGGCCAACCCCTCTGACCACACTAATAATTCTCCTTGTAGAACTGGGCACTCCACAGTGCGGGCCTGAACCCTTCTTCCCTCTTAGACCCCAATGTCTTAAATTCCAGGTAGCTCTTAGGACATAAAAGAAGCTCAAACATGTGCCCCACTCTCACAGAACCTATAATAGAGTAATTCCCAAATCCTAGAACCCAGGGGGCCTTGCAGCTACCTGCAGTCTGAGCAGAATCACCTTATCCTGTGGGTCTCATCTCCAATCAAGAGGACCCCTTTCTGACATGAAAACATTTGGAGGATCCCACATAGATGAGTACTTTTAGTATCTATCAAGTGCTGGTGGTGGGGGAACAATGGCAACATGCTGCCATAAATCCAGGGGTGCTTTAGAAGCAGTGTGCTTTACCATCCCTAGTAACGGCTGCACTTAGGTTTAGGGAAGAGCCGGGTCTGTGTGTGATACGTGCGCCTGGTCAGCCTACACAGAACACCTACCTGATGTGCAGGTGGGATCAGAGGTCCCCATCCGAGGGAGGGCCCACCTTCATCCGGGGTACCCCCAGGAACAACAGGGTCCCTCGGCCTGCACTCTGAATCCTGGGTTTTCAACAACCGGGGCAAATATATTCCTTGAAGTAGATCGCGGCTTCTGGTTTTGCAGTGTCGTGGTTTCCCCTTCCTCAGTCTGCCCTCCTGTCAATCCATGCTCCCGGTCCGGGATTTACCCCATGTGCACCTGACACTCCACGGGGAGAAACCTCATCGAGGGGCGAGGTGTGGCCAGCAGATTCTCACTGGGGAAATATCCCATGCCCTGTGGAGAAGCTCCCCCCGCACCCTCCACGCAGAGACCAGTTTCCTGGAGAGGGCCATCTGAAGCCTGAAGCCTGCTGGGAAAAGGAGCCATCCCAGGGAGGGAGCATGGCGCTCGGCTAGACTGAGGCCCTGGAGGATGAGGGAAGCCTGTTACCTCCCCTGCCTTTCTGCTCTCTCCAGCTGTCCTGCCCCCACCCCCCGCCTTTGCCCACCAGCCCAGGTGGGTTTGTACAATTCCAGCTGACCTCTAAATTGGTTGCACTGTTCTCCCACTGCTGCTAGCACTGGCTCTGTTCAATGGGCCTGAGTCTGCCTCCCGTTTCTTTCCCTCAAAATCCCTGTCCTTATAACATGACAGACATGATACTTGAACTAATTTTGCTTCTCTCTGAGCTTCTGATACTCACCTTCCAAAGCCACCTTCCAAGGCCCACCAGTCCACTCACCTAATTAATACACGTGGGACTGGAAGCCTTTCTGCCTGGGAGCAAGGGGCACCCCAGAGCTGGGCCTCCAGCCTCAAGCCTTTAAAATTCCGTCTTAGCCTCTGGATGTGATCGCGCCCAACACATATTTCCTCTCTCTCAGCTCAGAAAGAATGTGTAGGCCTTGCTCCTCTTTCTCTTTGAGAAATTCCATCCATCCCCACAGGCCACTGTTTGTCAAACTGAGGGTCATTAAATCCATTTGTTGGGTCATAACTAGCTTTATTTTTTCTTAATGCATAGCATATATCACAGGGCAGAGAAAACATCAGAGTGCATCATACACAGTCAATGTCATTTTTCAAAGACTTGGTTTCTGGTGTATGTGCACATAATATAAAATACATATTGCACTGAGGACTGTGGTAGGAAGAATCTGAAGAGACCCCACCCTCCACCCTGTGGGCCCTGCCCGGGAGCTGGCTGGCCACCACCCAGCAAGAACCAGGGGTTCAAGGGCCAGTGAGGCCAAGCATGTGGCTCACTGCCAGCTTGTGCAGCCCCCAGAACAGCACTCACTTGCTCCGTAGTTGGTTTTTCCCAGGCCTGACCTTGGATACTAGCTAACATGTCAAAAATGAAGGAGGCCCTTCGTGATCTGGTCTCTTATTCCCACAATCCCACCTCTTGCCTCGTCTCATTTTATACTTTATGGTGTAGCCACCTGGCACTATTTTATCTTTCAAGGCATGATTCTCCTGCCTCCTGTTCTCTGCACATAGGGTTCCTTTTACCTGGTCAGTTTTCCTGTAGCCCTTAGGACCCAGTTTTGGCATCACCTCTTCCTGGAAGCCCGCTCTGGCAGGGCAACCTTTGGCTGTGCTTTTCTTCCATGTTCCCAGACACGCTGTTGGCCTCCACCTCTTCATACTGCATGGTGCTGCCCTCACCCCTCTTACCACTGACCTGAGCCTGCTTCTGGCCCACAGGCATCCGCTGTGACAGCACGTGTCCACCTGGTCGCTGGGGCCCCAACTGCTCCGTCTCCTGCAGCTGTGAGAACGGTGGCTCCTGCTCCCCAGAGGATGGGAGCTGCGAGTGTGCCCCTGGCTTCCGAGGACCCTTATGCCAGAGAAGTAAGGCCAAGCCCCACCCCACCCTCCAGACTCAGACAGCTCCTCCTCCCCGCCCCTTCCCAGTGGGAATGATTCCTGACCTGAGAGAGCCTGGGCTCTCAGAGCCAGCCCCCATCAAGTCCCTCCCGCTAGTCCCCTCTCTCCCTGACATTTCCGCCCCCACGTTCAGGGCCTAGCCCAGTTCCCCAGTGGAAATAAGACCAGACCACAGCTCCTCTATGAGAAAGGCAGGCCCTCCAAAGGTGTGGGGTGGTGTGGCTGTCCCCATGCTTCTGAGGCGCCTCCCTTCATCACTGTGTGGGACTGGAGGGGTGCCCAGGCTGGCTGGGGCCCCCTGGGCTGCTGAACACATCTCCCTCACCCCCAGTTTGTCCCCCTGGGTTTCATGGCCATGGCTGCGCCCAGCCATGTCCCCTCTGCGTGCACAGCAGCGGGCCCTGCCACCACATCAGCGGCGGCTGTGAGTGCCTCCCCGGATTCTCAGGAGCCCTCTGCAACCAAGGTACTGTCTCAGGGGCAAACGGGAGCCAGGGAGGCAAGACGTTCTGGGAGGGAAGTGGCAGGGAAGGAAGGGTTTGGGGTGTTTCATCATACTCTGTGGAGGCAACTGCTTGCCTCGCCAGGGCTTGTGCTCCACCTCTCTAAGGATCGGGCACCACGAGGCACGAGATGAAGCCGCGATGCAGTTCCATGCACAGGCTCAGAGTTCAGTCTTTTCTCTGTGGTCTCACAGCTAGCAAGTGGCCGAGCAAGAAACAAATTCTGACTCCAAAGCCCATGCTAAAGAGATGAAACAATGAAATAAGCGTAGGTGAGGTCCACGTGGCTTGTGCAAGAGCCCAGTGGTCAAGGCAGAGGAAATTGCGGGAGCTCAGAGGAGCAGGCTGTGTCTCCAGCAGCAGGGGCAGCCCCCCAGCCCCCTGCCCTCTCAGTCAGGCCAGCACCACAGGTCTGGGTCCCACACCACCCGCTCTCCTGGTCCAGCTGCAGAACCCTTCACAACACCAACTCCAGCCAACTTCTACCGCTCACCGGGAGCTGAGAAGGGAGAGAAAGCCTATGGGCTTTGGTGTGCAGCTTCTACCGCTCACCAGGAGCTGAGAAGGGAGAGAAAGCATATGGGCTTTGGTGTGCAGCTAAACTGGCTCTCTACAGGGGAGAGCCCTTATCTGTAACATTTGCAAATTTTCATGATAAAATATTCCCACCGTGGCTGAGTTCAAGGTACCAATGGTTTAACACCAGTCACAGAAATCTTGAATACTGAACAGCAGTGTTAAGGTAGAAGCTGGCTCCAGCCCACACTGTGGCTTATTACAATCTCTGGCTTAGTTAGGCCAGGGCAGCGTACATTTGGGGGATGGCTCCACACTGTGCGGGACTTCACTGGGCCTTAGCTTGAAGGGTAGTGAAGGAAGAAGGACACTTAGGTAGAGGAAACCGCCTAGGCAAAGCACAGGGGAGTGGACATGCGACAGTCCAGCAGTGGGAATAGCTGAAGAATGGCAGAGCTGGGGAGGGAAAAGGGCCGAGAAGGTAGTCAGGGCCTTCGGGACAGCTTTGAACATAAGGTTGCAGAATTTGCACTCTAACCTGTAAGGAGGGATCTTAGATCAGTGGTTCTTAACCTTTTTTGAGGTACCAAACCCACCAGTTTCATATGCGCATTCACTGAACCCTTCTTTAGTGATAAATAAAATACGATTTTTTTTCCAAATTCAAGATATAGGTATATGTTTTTTTACTGGTGCACAAAATGAGCTGTGCATGAACATCACCTTGCTCAAAGAACAAAACCAACAAAGTGCATGAACTCACAACAAATTACGGTATTACTTTATTCTGGCCTCCATGGCAGAGGCTTCTCCGAACCCCTGAGACCGACTCATCGAACCCTTAGGGTTCGATAGAACCCAGGTTAAGAACCACTGTCTTAGATGAAGGTAAACTTAGAGCTAAAAGCTACTTCAAGGTCATCTGTGCAAGAATCTCATCTGGCCTCTGCTTAAATACTTCTATTGAGAGCTCACTATCTCCCAGGGAATAGATTCTTTTGATAAATAATCACCATGGGGCTATTTTTGTGAGTGTGTGGGCCGTTAATATGTCTGAGTGAAAAGTTAACTCCATGATGCTCTGAGGTCATGAGAAGTTTGGACCCCAGGGAAACATATGTGACAGTTTCATTTGCTTGCAGCCCTCCTAGGACAGTTTAATCATAACCTGACACACCGAGGTTTACTTATTAAACATCAGAGACCCGACCATCAATACAGATAGGCCGGGTCTAATTTAGGACCTAGGCAGCCCGAGGAGTAACTCTCAGATCCTGTGATGTCTGATTTATCGCCCGCTGGCCTAATGAGTATTTTCCACATATAGATCTAATAGAGTTTGCTATTAATGGCAACTGCCCTGGTTAAGTCTCAAACCTTGTAAAAAATTGAACTGACACTTTCTAATGACCAGCTTTCCAGAGAGTTACAAATTACAGACATTGCTTATGCAGAATCATTAAACATAGATTAAATATAACCAGATGTTTTCTTTGCACCAGCCCTCTCTACTCGCCCCCCCCACAACCTTGCCTCTTGATTCAACTAAGTCATCGACCAATTAATGTATTAGCCTGATCGCATTAGCAGCTCTGTGGGTGAATTTGTCAGCCTTGTATATGTGAGAAAGACTTCAAAGATAAGACTGTCTTGTTTGAGAAGCCCGGAGTTGGTTTTGGAGATGGGGGCAGGTGGAGAATGTCTGGCAGGACTGGGGGATGGGTTCCCCAAATCACGCACCTCCCAGAGGAGGCAGGGCTACATGCTTTTCAGGAGGCTGAAGCCAGAGCCTGAGCTACCCACAGGTGAGATGTGTCATCCTGCTGGCAGTGGGCCTGCTTTGGAAGGAATGAGGGGTTTTGCCAGGAGCACAGGGCCCCAGTCAGCCACCTGCCCATAGCTATTAACCCAAAGCCTGCAACCCTTGGGTAAGGCTTATCATTCCCACTTCAAAGACGAGAAACACTGAGAGGAGTGATGTGGTTTGTTCAAAATGGCAGAACTTCCCAGCTGTATGACCTTGGGCAGGCAAGTTACTTAACCTCTCAGTGCCTCAGTTTCCTCATATAAAGTAGAGTTAATAAAAGGAATAATGAAAATACATAATGAGAGTATTACAGAGTTAACAGAACTCATATTTGTGAAGCACAGAGGTACTGCAGAAGTGTTCTTAGAATACGTGAATAAAACTATGACCCAAACTCCAGGCTTTCAACTAGAAAGTTTGGTATAAGGTACTGCCTTTATTATTCCTCCCAACCACTGACCATGTCCAGGAGAGACAGAGGCACCAGGTGCCTGCAGTCTGGCTGGGGAAGGGCTGGCAATATGAGTGCCAGGCAGTGTTGTATAAAGGATTACAGCCCAAGGTTTGAGAGACCTGAGCCCTGAGAAGGTTGCTTCTCTTCAAGAATCAAGACCTCCCCATGATCCTCCGTGTGGCTCAACCAGCCAAGGGCCTCAGGGACTCAAAGAGTTCCTCCCCCATAACAGGAATGCAAGGAAGCCTTCTTAGAGGACATAAGGCTGCCTGGAATGGACTTTCAGGAGAACGGAGAGAAACTCAAAGGGCCAGGAGTTGCCAGCAGACCCCACTGGAAGGTCATTGCTTCTGGGGCCTATTTTGGCCATCTTGCAAAATTTCCTGAGTGTTTGCTGCGTGCCAGGCACAGTTCTGGGCACTCAGACCCAACAAAGAACAAGAGAGCCAGGTTTCTGTTCTCACAAGGCCTATAGTCTAGACTGGGAAATTCTGAGCTCAGCCTTTCCCAGCAGACTTGGAGAGATAGAGGAAATAGGTGGACAGGAATAGATATTCAGGGTCAGTCCTCCAATAAATGGCAGACAGACCTGCCACCTGCATCGGTCCCTCTCCTTCCAGCTACAAACATTCTCTGCCCTCACGGCTTTGGGATCAGTGATCAGGCAAGTGTGTGGTAATGGAGCAGAAAGCGGTGGAACAGGGCAGGGAGCCCTGGACTGAGGGCAGCCATGGGATTCCAGGACTCTACTTGTGTCGGTGAAACCTCAGTTAAGTGACTCTCTCCCATGGGCTTCAATCTGTTCCTCTGTCGGAGGGGATCATTAATACAGCTTTCTAAAGAACGCAGCTGTGGGCACAAGGGGGCACTCATTCTTGTGCAAATGGAGAAGGTCCCAGGTGGGCAGTTCCCAAGCAGATCCATGACCCAGCGTGGTTGTGGCTGTGGTCAGGGAACCTCTAAGGATTGCTGCTGTGGGTGGTGGTCTGAGTAGTGGGAAGGCAGGTACCAGGCTGTCCTGTGCCCACAGTGTGTGCTGGAGGGTACTTTGGACAGGACTGTGCCCAGCTCTGCTCCTGTGCTAACAACGGGACCTGCAACCCCATCGATGGCTCCTGCCAGTGCTTTCCTGGATGGATTGGCAAGGACTGCTCACAGGGTAAGCTGTTGCCTCCTGGGAATGGCCCCCAATCCTAGGTAAGGCCTCCAAACACCCCACCTCTTGCCCCTGGTGCCTGTACCTCCCAGGGCTGCAACCTCCTTCTGCAGATAGGAATGTCCACCTGAGTCCCACTTAGCCCTCCAGCATTCACCAAGACTAGCTTACGTGATAAATTAGGACTGATCACTGGTATTATTAACTGCCAGCATCAAAGGTACTGATATTGTTGGTAGTACCATTAATATTATTACAACTGAAAATTAATATTCCATAAGCTTCTGTGCAAGAAGTAGCCCCTACATTTGGATGGAGAGGAAGAGGGGCAGGGACTGGCATGCTGGAGTTTGGGAATAGGGAAGTGAGGTGATGGCAGTCACCTTAGAGGGGTGGGAGTGTCCTCTAGTGCCTTATATGAATGTCCTGGGCACCATCAGCCTAGACAGGACATTATAGAGGCTGTTCATATAAGGTGTAGTGAATCTAATATGGAGGCAACAGGGACTCACCACCCCCAATCTAAGGGCAGAGACCCAGACTCTACCCTGTGTAGCTCCTAGGCTGATGGGCGAGACCCAACCGGTATCCCTTAGGAAAGTCCCAGTTAGATGGTCTGGCCTCCGGGAATTTCCATTCTGATGGAAGAGACACAGTGCCGTCCTCAGGGAGCTCGCCAGCCGAAAGAGCCAAGTTTCTACACTGGGAAAGTTTCCATCCTCATGGTGAGGGCAGCAGTGTGTACACAGTAGACTACAATGCTTACAGTTTACCCCTACACACACACACACTCTCTCTCTCTCTCTAAATCAGTCAGTCCCCTGAGAGGGAAGGTTCTGGAGCCCTCAGAGCTCCTTAGAGCTGGGAGAGTGGGCTTAATAGGAATCCTGGGTGACTGGGCCAAGAAGTGAATGGAGGAATTCTGGGAACTATATGGTAACCTCCCTGCCCCCCAAGCCAGGAAATGATACCTGGGTGCATCCTGGCATCTTGGCTCTGATGTGGACTCTCCCTTCCTCTCCCCCTCCCTTCCCATCTGCTTCCCTCTGCCTTGCCCTCACCCTTGGCATCCCATCCACCCCCAGCTTGCCCACCTGGGTTCTGGGGCCCTGCCTGCTTCCACACATGCAGCTGCCACAACGGGGCGAGCTGCAGCGCTGAGGATGGGGCCTGCCACTGCACCCCTGGTTGGACCGGACTCTTCTGCACGCAGCGTAAGCTCCACCTCCTGGCCTCCCAGCTATTTAGAATCTCATGCTGCAGCCTGCTGGCTGTTTAGGGCATTGTCTTGGGCTGCAGCAGAGGGAGGAAGCAGGGCCCTGGGGCTGGGAGGCCCCATCCCCGATTTAGGAGTGAGGAGCTTGGCTGGCTGGATTCTGGTGTTGATATACCCAAAGTCCTGGAGGTCAGGGCTATAAGGTTCCCCAGCATTCACCAAGACCAGCCCCCCACTGGACAGGGGTGCTGAGTGAAGAGGAGAGACCTGTTACTACACAGCCAGATCCCAGCCTGCCTTCTGGTTCCAAGGCACGTTTATCCAAAGGACTCCCCACCCACGCTGAGGGCTCAGAGCATGGAAATGGCCCAGGTGCATGGCCACTAGTCCTACCCCATGCTCCGAGAGAGGTGGCAGAAGACAGGTTTGGTCCCAGCTGCACCTCCGCAGTTGCCCCCACCCTGTTTCTCCAGGTTGTCCAGCGGCGTTTTATGGGAAGGACTGTGGGCGAGTGTGCCAATGTCAGAATGGTGCCAGCTGTGACCACATCAGCGGCAAGTGTACCTGCCGCACAGGCTTCACCGGGAGACACTGTGAGCAGAGTAAGCTGTCCCGTGACCCAGGGCATCAGTGCCAGGCCTCAGCCTCCTCCAGGGGAAGCCTCCTGCTTTTCAAGGTCCACCCATTTGGGTCCCTGCACACTCTGCTCCCTTAACGTCTGGAAAAGGGCTACAGGTCATGCCTACATTGGTGTTTTGTTTCTCCAGTTATGTGGCATGGGGACTGTTGAGGCCCAATAGAGGTCCGGGGGTAACAAGGGAGTGGAGGGAGGCAGACCTTACAGTCTTCTTTGAAGCCCTCATGGCACCCAGCTCGGGGCCTGGCATGTGGAAGATGTTGTATAAATGTGCCAAGTGAGGAGGAAATAGGGATGGGTGTCCCCCCCACTCAGAGCTGTCATCCCAGGATCAAACCAAAGCACAGCAGGAGCTCCAGTGGGTTTCACTCTGAGGCAGAGCTGTCCACACGTGGGATGGGGAAGGGGTGGGGTGTGACTGCATCTCACTGGCTGCCCCAACTTCTCATTTTGCACAGGATGCGCTCCAGGAACCTTTGGCTATGGGTGTCAGCAGCTGTGTGAGTGCATGAACAATGCCACCTGTGACCATGTCACTGGCACCTGTTACTGCAGCTCTGGATTCAAAGGAATCAGGTGTGACCAAGGTAATACACAGATGGCAAGGCGCTGTGGAGAGGGACACAGAGGCACTCTAAGGAGATTCCAATGGGAACAACTGGACTGTATAAGGACACTGACTTTATTCACATATGGGAGATGAGCTGGGTGGGCTTGGAGGAAGAGGCGGCGGCTCCAGGTGCTGGAAGGCAGGTGGAGCAGGCAGCCTGTCTTGGCTTCCCTGTGCTCATCATTGGCAAGCTTCCTCTGAGCCAAGCAAGGGTAACCACAGCTAGGGCTGTGGAAAGGTCACCAGGCCTTCAAAGATCTGGCCAATTCTGGATCTGCCAACCTTCTAGGTGTCCTTGGGCAGGTCATTTGTTTTTGCGGGGCCTGTAACTCCACATGCAAAGTGGAAAGAGTACATTAATTCTTGTTTTCTGCCATAGCACAAGGATCTGCTGAGAGTCAGGGAGCCCAACAGGGCTCAACCTTGGCTCCAGGTTTGCAGTCAGAAGACACTCCATAGGGCAGTTGTGGGGACCAAGTTGAGATATGAGCACTTGATAAATGGTTTTGTATACATAAAAACCCTTTGCAAAGTGCTGCAAACATGTAAGGGATTATATTACTATTGGTACTAGGAGATGGGGGATAAGAACAGGCTGTTATCCACATTACAGAAAAGGGGCTGAAGTCACACATATTGCATTCTTTTATTATTATTATTCAGTGAGAAGAGGGGAGGCAGAGACAGACTCCCGCATGTGCCTGACCAGGATCCACCTGGCAAGCCCACTAGGGGGGTGATGCTTTGCCCATCTGGGGCATTGCTCTGTTGCTCAGCAACGGAGCTCTTCTTAGTACCTGAGGAGGAGCCCATGGAGCGATCCTCAGCACCTGGGCCAACACCCTCCAATCGAGCCATGGCTGCAGGAGGATAACGGAGAGGGAGAGAGGGAGAGAAAGAGAGAGAAAGAAGCAGGAGTGAGAGGGATAGAGAAGCAGATGGGTGCTTCTCCTGTGTGCCCTGCCAGGAATTGAACCCAAGACATACACACACTAGGTCGATGCTCTACCACTGAGCAAACCGGCCAGGGCCGCACATTGCATTCTAATGGAGGTGAGCCCGCACATATATCAAGAGGGGTTCTGGGGCAGTAATTCTGGGCACACTGGGTACAGCACTCATAGCCTTCATTGACAGTCTGTCAAATAATACTCAACAGTCCCCTGAGGATGGTGGGATTACTGTCCCCATATTACAAATGAGCCAACTGGCCTCTCTAAGTCACATTTAAGTGACACAGCTGGTAAGCAGGGAGAAGGACTGAGTGCATTTTCCCCACTCCTGAGAAAACCTGACCCTACCAATTACTGGTTGTCTGATCTTGGGCAAGTTACCTTACTTTTCAGTGACTCAGTTTCTTCATATGTGAAAGATAAAGAATTAAACAGTCCCTATTTCATAGGGCAGCTGGGAAGGTTAAATTAGTTAACATCTGTAATTCATTTTTGGAAGAGTAAAATACTCAAACACTTTATTTCCCATCCACGGTCATGTTTGTTCCTTGAGAGTTCCCTAGGATGCCACCACTTTAGGCAGTTGAAGAAACAAGCACCGTGAGGGTTGGGGGTCACAGAAATTGAAGAATAAGGCCAGGCCTAGATAGAACCCGGGTCTCTTAACGTTAGAGTCTAGGTCCCACAGGAGATCTGAAGAGCAAGCAGGCTGCCCAGGCTCAGGCCCTCCCTCCACCCACAGCTGCCCTCATGATGGAGGAGCTGAATCCCTACACCAAGATCAGCCCAGCGCTGGGTGCAGAGCGGCACTCGGTGGGTGCTATCACAGGCATCGTCCTCCTATTGTTCCTCATTGTGGTTCTGCTGGGCCTGTTCGCCTGGCGCCGGCGCCGGCAGAAGGAAAAGGGCCGTGACCTTGCTCCTCGCGTCTCCTACACGCCCGCCATGAGGATAACCAGCACTGACTACTCCCTCTCAGGTAAGGGCTGTGCCCCCAGCACCCCCCCGTCCACACACATACCTAGGAAGAGCCACACTGTAACCTTGGGAACACCCACGTGTACTGATGAAGGTGGGTGGTCATGCCTGCGGGATTGGCGGCTGGGGCTGGATGCTCAGACTCCCCTAGAGAGATTACGGGAGCGGACAGAGGGGCCTCCTTGGGAAAGGCAGATGGGGTCCCATGGGGTGTCCTTTTCCTGGGCCTGCAGCACGGGGTGCCTATGGTCAGGAGCCTCCTTTCATTTCCCCAGCCCTTCCCATCTTTCAGCCACAAGTGCAGCCACACAAAGCAACTTTCCTAAACTTTCCAGGGGAACCTTTCCCCAGCCTAATGCCTATGGCACCTCAGGAAACTGGTCTTGGGGCCCAGTGTCCAGACCCTGTCCCAGTTTTGTGACCTTGGGTGAAGGTCTCAGAGTAACCCTCTCTAACTAGTGCCCAGTTAGGAGGGCCCTCTTGGTACAGTGGAAGGGGGTGGGGCCTTATTTGGGGGAGATCTAAAAGTGTAGGCAGTGTCCCTCTGGCCAGGCCTGCTGGAACCCAGTCTGTCCACAGATATGGTGGTGATTCCAATGGGCATTCTAGCTGGGAGTCTGAGGGGGTGAGGGTGGCGCTATTCAGCCAGATCCTTCCTCTCCCCTGAACCCTGGACTACTGCCTAATAAGGAAGGCTTTCTGCTTCTTATTTAAACAGAAGAGTTCAAATGCTCTGAAATTGCCCATAGTCCTGGGCCACAGGCAGCGGGCCTATCTGGGTGAGCACAAGGATGGCAGCTCACTCAAGCTGGTTCCATAGCTCATGGTTGACCTGAAGCCTCCTGCACCTTGTAACTTACAAAACCAACATCACGCCAGACCATTCCTGCTCCATGTTGCCTACCATGTGCCCAGCTCCACACAAGACGTAATAGAATAGACAGATGCAGACTTTATCGCAGTCTCTGGCCTGCGCCGCCCCCCCCCCCCCGCCCCGGCCTCAGGGTTTCAACCAAAGCAGGTATCCTCTGATGGAAAGCCCAAGCCCACAGATATCTGGGCATTCTCTTCTATGACTATAATGAGCAAGGTTGGCCACGTTTTCCCATGCCATTCCACTGGAGTTTCCCAGCCCTGTCGAGAGGGCCACAGGGCAGGAGGGCAGAAGTGGGTTTTTTTTTTTTTAATGGCCTCACGACTGGGATCTAACCTTGGGGGGAGGATCAACACAGCCCTAAAGTAGTGACTCAGGGACATCTGAGGCTGTCAAAGCCAACATTCCCTTATCCATGCTCCAGCTGCTGATGCCACCCTCCACACTGGCAAGACTCACATGCATCCTGCATGCTGCAGGGAGGGTCACCGCGAGGGAAGGGACAAATCAGCCTCCACAAACTTCTGTAGGGTTAGTGGATGCCAAGAAGCTTGGGGGAAGGGGGACTTGGCAACTCTCTCTGCAGAGCGCCCTCAAGGCTGCTCAGCCCAAGCATTAGTATCGGGGCATCTCATGCCAGGGGCAGGAGTATGATGGTATGTGGCACCTTGTTCTCTTCCCAGATTTGTCTCAAAGTAGCAGCTATGCCCAGTGCTTTTCCAATTCCAGCTACCACGCACTGGCGTGCGGGGGGCCTGCCACCAGCCAGGCCAGCACTCTGGACAGGAACAGCCCCACCAAGGTACCGGGCCCCTGACTCCCCAGCCCCTATCCACTGTCAACCCATTCGGTAACCCCCTCTGCCCAGGAAGGAACTGTACCCAACTCCCACCTGGAGGGTCCATGGACAGGGAGCCTACAAGTTCCATGGAGCCAACCCACAGCATCACTCAATATAACACCGACCCCACACCCTTTGTGTAACCAGTTGGTAACAAGTCATGTGATCACATAACATGTATAGCCTACTTGTCACATAACCGTGCACACCATGTGTACTCTTTTGCCATGTTAGCACATGTAATGAAAACACTACACCACATACCACCAGTCGCTACAGTAGGTTACCAGTACCATGTATGCAACCAGCACATTATAGCCACTACACTATTATACAGGTAATACTTAATGTCCTTGTACCTGGACATGCCATATGTCATCAGTACACACCCCAACCATTTGTTGTAATCAGAACCAATGCGAGGGACATGGAACCCGAACATCAGCCATGGCCAGTGTTCTCACTGTGGGCCTTCCCTCACAGCTCTGAGCATAACCCTGGCTGGCAGCAAGATGTCCTCATACAGGCCCTTGGGCAAGGATGTCTTAGAACAAACGGGTAGTGAGCCTTCCTGGTGTGCCAGGACCCAAACTTGGCAGAGGGGGAGGTTCAGAAATGAGGACAAACAGCCTCAGGGACCACAAGGTCTGACAGACAGGCTCACGCTGCACAGACCTCCTGACACCCACCTAAGCATGTATACACACACAATAGCAGGACCAGACTCCTGGCTTCCTGTAATGTCCATCCTGGGCCAGGAACATGGACAGGAGCACAGTTTTCACATTCTAGGCCTCTGTCCCAGAGCTTGCGGAAATGGTTCTCCCTGTCTGCCCCACAGAAAATGTCCATCAATCAGCCCACAGACCATGCCTGCTGCCACAGAATTAATGACAACGCAGCCTGAACCCTCCAACACAGATACATTCAACTCCAACGGCAACCACTGTCAAGATAGCAGCCCAAGGCCCCTCACATCCGATTTTCCAAATGGGAGTGCTGCACACGGGATGCCTGGGGCCTATATGCAGGGTCTGTGGCCACCAGCCCGTACACAGCCCTGTGGCTTTGACCCCCTCTTCCAGGACCTCCTCAGCTCAGGCACCCATTCCCAGCTTCAGCTTCTCTGAGGAGCTGCAAGCTGAGGAACAGGAATGTAGTTTCCCAGTAGGAGGCCCTTGATTAATTAGAGCCCCATTATCAAGGCTGCAGCGGGTCAGAGACCAAGGATGCCAGATGAGGCAGGGGTCCCTTGTCGCCATGTCATTCTTGGTCTCACTCTAATAGGAAAATGTCAGCCCCCTCGCTCAGTAAAGTGCTGGAGTTCCCGTAGAATGGACCACTTGGTACCTCTCTTGCTCACCTCACCCCAGGGGCCCCAAGTGGCTTGGTGTGGTCATATGCCTCAACCCGGCAGAGTCAGGACACATGTAGCAAAGGCAGCAGCTGTGATGATAAAGTTATGGGTCTGGGAGCTGAGACCCGAGCTGTAGACCAGCTCTGCCAGACTCCTGTGCAACCAAGAGCAGGACCCACAAGCGGGACCCGGGTCTCCATCTGTGAAATGAAGGCAGCCGCCCTTGCCTCTGTGACTGTGAGAATGCAGGAAGAGACTGCACCATCAGGCACCCTACCCTGACGCTTTTCTTTGGTCATATAAAAGGGAGACTGTCACACTCAGCCTAGGTCAAGTGACAGAGGCGACAGTGATATTGCAGGCCGGCTCAGCACCTCTGTGTTGGAGATGGCCTCCTGTTGTAGCCAGAGCCCACCCAGCTGATCTATCTACCTTCCCTGTCAGGACCAGCATGGCTCTTGGCCTTTGGGAGGACCTTTCCTGCTTGCCTTTGCCCCAGAGGGTACCCTACAGCTTCGGTCAGACAGCTTAGATGGGGTTATGTCCTGCTCCTTTTGGCATAAGCCACACCATATTTGCCTGTCGTGGAACACCTAGCTCTCCCTTCCCCTCAACAATGTAGG
This sequence comes from Rhynchonycteris naso, assembly GCA_037038555.1. NCBI lineage: Eukaryota > Metazoa > Chordata > Mammalia > Chiroptera > Emballonuridae > Rhynchonycteris > Rhynchonycteris naso. Next base: position 51,383,139 of record CM072999.1, read on the forward strand.
ACCTAGGTAGGCCAGGATCATCACAAGGCTGGGCAGGGGCACCTCCGGGGCACTAGGCATTAACTGGCTCTCCTACTTTCCAAACAGCTCAGTAACAAGTCCCTTGACAGAGACACAGCAGGCTGGACCCCTTACAGCTATGTGAACGTGTTAGGTCAGTAGTGGTTTGAGTGTGGTCCCTGCCATCATATCCCACCCTGCTCACCTTCTCTATATTGAGAGGGGCCCTGCCCTAGCTCTAAGAGAGAGGGTTAGTAGATGAATGGTTCCTGTGCATGGTTTCCCCCAGGGAGAAGGGGTGTGGGGAGTAAACCCAGATTTATAAGAAAATGAAGCCCAGGACCCTCTTCATTCCTTTATTAAGGTATAGGGAGAGGGTGGCTGTAACCTAGGAACAAGGAGACAACTAGGGCCCCAGGTATGGGAACTCCAGATGGAGGCAAAAAAAAGCACTCACCATCTAGAAAAGGAACCCTTGTCTCATCCAGGCTCTACCAAGGTACCCCTTTCAAGGGTTTCTTCCAAGGGTCTTGATGGGCACCAATTCCTCTAGGGTCAGGTGGGGTTGGGGATGTAGGGGGCCAAGGCCAGTGGCCTCAGCTCTAGCAAATCCCTCCGGCCCTGCTGTTCCGAGCCCCTTTGGATGCTACACACTGGGGTCCTAATTCCTTTGAATCTGCCCTACAATAACCCTCACACCCTCATCCCTTCCCCTGCCATATCAGGGCCCTGGGAATAATGGATCCTCCCTGTCATTCCTCTCACTAGACTCCCATTTCCAGATCAGTGCCCTGGAGGCCAGGTACCCGCCCGAGGACTTCTACATTGAACTTAGACACCTCAGCCGCCCCGCTGAGCCACACTCACCAGGTTAGACACCCTGCCCCAACCTCTATCCCTTGGGCCCCTAAGGCTCTCATACCAGTCAAACCCAGCACCTGCCCTACCTCCCATTTCTGTACCTTGTGCTTGACTGACCCCCACTGGTCCCAGAACTCTCCCTATTGAACCTCCCTCCCTCCCAACATGATTAGTCTGCAAGCCCAATCCCCTAACAAATGAAACCTGTCTGAATCACCCCAACACCCCTTCTGCTCCCATCATGGTCAGTGGATGTGGATAAACTGTGAGTGGTGTTAGGTGAAGGACACAGCATAACTGTACTCCCTGCAGCCCACAGAATACAACCCAAAACCACTGATAAATGACCTGAGGTTGGCAACACCTTTGGGGTTCTCTGGGCCTTCTGGATATAAATGGCAAACAATTGACTCTCTGTCCCAAAAGCCCAGTATCCCGCAGACCTACCAGTGGCCTAGGATAAGCTTTCCCGGATCCCAGGGTAGGGTTGTTGAGCAGAGATCTGAAGGAGTTGGGGGCAGATATGTCAACCAACATACTTTGTGTTCACATATTGGGTTCAAATTTGGTGGCCTGGGCAAGATGCAGGAAGGATACTTGAAAAACCATTCCTGCAATGGGAGATTGTGGGTAGGAGTTACAGAAAATATCACAAGAGTGCTATGAATGAACAGAGAATGTGGCCTCTCTGCAAGTGGCCCCTTTAGGACAGGACCTTAGCACACTGGACAACCTGGGCCTAAGCTTAGGCTCTAGCTGGTTTCTAGGGCTCAAAGGAAATAGCTCTATCAAGTCCATCAGGTCTCTGGGTCCAATAACACTAGAAGTGAAGATTCTAAATTTGTCTGCTGGTTGAGTAGGCACAGGCCGCAAAGACGCTGGACCAATGCCCAGAAAACTGTGTTCTTGGCTATGGGGTCCTTTGGCAGTGTCCAGAGCATTCAATAATCCCAATACAGCCCCCACCTTGTATCTCTTTCCACATTGGAGCATACTCTGCACTCAGCCTAGATTTCTCCCTGCTCTGAGATCTCACTCTTCAACCAATGTAGCCAGAGCCACCACATAGTCATTTTTTGGCTTACGCTCAAGCAGGCTGGTGGCCAATGGTAGAGGATGTTTGGGGAAATCTAGTTGTAACTCAACTTCTCACTTGCTAGAGTGGTCTCAGACAATTCACTGCCCCCTTTGGGTCTCTAGTTCTTGTTAAAGGAAGGGAAAAAGTTAACAGCCTAGCCTCCCTCCCTCAGGGAGGACAAAGAAAGCCTTTGTTTGGTATAAAGTGCTGAACTAATGTAGTTATGTTTCTGAAGGGCGCAGGTATCTGCAGGTTGTTAGAAGAACAGCAATCTTGAGAAAACCTTAGACGTGCTTCTGCTCTATCACTCAGTAGTGTGTGGAAAGAATGCAGGCTGACAGGACTGGACTCCTATGTAAATTCAACTTGGGAACTCTGTGTAGAGGAGGTATGGGGAGGAATCTAAACAGCAACAGGTTGGTTTTTAGAATCAGAAACTAATGAGAGTCAAGAGGAGTCAAACTGTACTTTAGCAAGCACTGCTGCATGCCTTGTCTGGTACTGTGTCCTCAGTGAAAAGCTTGGGGAGGGAGAAAAGGGAATGGCTTTGACTCTGAGCCAGTGTCATTACGACCCCTACCTAAAAATGCCATACAATTTCTCTTCTGGGATGAACTGCAGCAAAGAACCTGAGCTTGGTTCCTGAGCCTGTATGTCTTGCCTATGGCTGGAACTCAGGACCATGCACTGTGGTCCTGAGTTCCAGCCATAGGCAGGACATACAGGCTCAGGACCATGCACTGTGGCAGCTAAAAGGGAGAAAAAAAAATCCTTGGGACTGAAAAACACTGGTAATTATTTTCAAAGACAGCTTTCAATTAGGTGTAAACAGCCTACCCAAAAGAATGAATAGGAAAGCTTACTGTGGATGGGAAGGACTGTATGTACACCCTGTAATGATGGCTCATCAAGAACCTCAGCCACCTGTCCACCTCCCTACCTCCTCTCTGGGTCCCCTCAGTCAAGCTTCTGATCCAGGAGAGGAGAGGCAGGACCAGAGCTGAGAGGTAAGAAACAGTCTTCAACCTTATTTTAAAATCCAGCAGAACTAGTATTTGCAACGTCATACACCCTTCCCAAGTTAAGAAATGATTTGGATTCATTCCTTATCCTATACTTTTGGAGCCTGGAACTTCACCTATAGTGACAGCAGGTGGCATCAGAACGCCTTTGATCATCTCCTGGAAAACATTCCCTTCAGAGGGATGTTTGAAGAAGAGGAATGCTGAATTTGCCAAGGGGCACTATAGTTCACCATTAACGCTTAGGAGTCTTTTAAGAAATCCTATATAGTCAAAAAGATTTAGAGTAGAGCAAATCCAGATGAATTTTCTAGCACTAAAGAACTATTTTCTGGATAGGAAAGAGAAAAAAGCAAAAATCCAATCCAAGTAATCCTTGCTCACCCCCATATTTTTCTTTCCTTATACTTTTTCTACAGGTGCTTGTGGAATGGACAGACGTCAAAACACATACATTATGGACAAAGGCTTCAAAGGTAGAGTATCCAATCCTGATGTCCCATTAGAAAGGGCTTAGCAAGCTAAAGAGTGCAGATCAGAAATGGCCAGAAATTCTACCAGAGAGAAACTGCGCACCTCTTCCCCAAATCCCCCAAAAGTTAAAAGACCACACAGGACCTGGGGCTGCTGGGTAGCTCTGCCCAGGAGGAACAAACATAATAATAATGAATTCATCTTTTGATTTCAGTTGCACCTGCTTAGCAAATGCTGTGGGTTTTTTATAGATGCCAACTAAATGTCTTCGGAAATGTAGAACATCATTATCCAATCAATTAGTATGATTAATTAAGAAATCTGAAATAAAGTCAATCTACCTGCCCCAGAGGCCTCCTGTCATTGTACTAGTAAGGGACGTCACCCTGCACATGCTGGCTTTGTGGGGCACAAGGAATGAAAATGATACCCCAATATTGTATGGCACTCCACCCTCAAGCAATCTCTGCCCCCAAGAGCAGAGATGTCAGGACTAATCTCAACAAATGGGAACTCCCAGTCAGATCAGGAAGTCTACAGGTAAAGCCAAGATGAAAGGTTGAGTGTTGCCGGTAGGCGTAGGCTCTAGGTTTAAATGAAAGAATGTGAGAAATAGGCAGCTTTGGAACTATGTTACTTATTATTCTGTCACTTATTAGCTGAGACCTTTGACTGTGAGCTTTCCAAGTCCCAGTTTTCTCACCTGCTAAATTGATATAATTATGCCTATTTGTCCTATTGTCTAACAAGGTCCTTAGGAGTATTCAATAAAATCACAGATGGGAAGTGTTTTTGCATATTGTAAAGGATTATACTAATGTGTTAACAGGGCTGTCCTTTTGTCTCTGAGGTCTATTTAACCCTATGAGTAGTGAGTTGTTTTCATGCTCGCTGACCCACGGGAGTTTTTTTTTTTTCAAAAGGTGCAATTAGTTCCAGTTCCAGTTTTATTAACTTAAAAATCATGTTTGTTTGATAACCAATTTATGGAAACAAGTAGAACATACATTTGCCTTTTTTTTAATGTTGTCTTACACACGTACAATCGTCCTCTGGATGATCAGGAGGCGTGAGGACATACATGAACATTCATACTACTCAAAGGGTTAAGAGTCTCAGCCAAACTGAGTAAGATATGACTGACAGCAGCTGTCCCTAAATTTAGCTGTGTACCTGAATCACCTGGAAAGCTTGCTGAAACTAGATATTCACACCCCATCTCCCCAAAATTCTGATGCAGATCTAGAGTGGGGCCCTGGAATCTGCATTTGTGCAAAGTACCTCCATGTATCTATCCTTTTAGAAACCACTGGTTTAGACAGGTCCAGATTTCCCAGGACACTGGTCTGGTCTTTCAACTCAACCTTAGACACATATAAGACAAAACGTTTCCTAACCAAGGAGATCTAGTCCTCTACAGTCCTTGGTGGGGTGGCCATTCAAAATGGGGTGAGCTAGGGGTGAATGGTGATGGTGAGAGTTGTGGTCTGAACAAGAAAACAGGAAGAACAGCGTGAGTCAGGATGCACATTGCTCAAGAGAATGAGCTGAAGCCAGGAGGTCATCCCTGGACTCCTGGCCAGCCAAAGGACACTAATTCCTTGGGAGCATCATTCTGACAATTTTCTGTGAGTTTTTACTCAAACCATCCCAATGAAGACAAGTACCATTACAGCAGGTCAGACTTAATAAAGAAAAGACAGCTCTCCTGCTCTAGCGCTGTGATCTGGGACCTGTTTCTTTCTCAGAGGCTTGAGGATTAGGCAGGAATATTGTTCAGGGCCTTTCCTGCTCTGAGAATATGCATGACTCAATTGCAAATAAGCTCAGACAGGCCCTGGCACCTCAATAAATGAGCACACAACCTCCCTATGCACTCTATTGTCCTTTGCATTGTGATTAAAGTAGGTACATTTAGACTTGCAACCACAAACACTTAAAACAAACCTAAGGAGAACATGATCTCTCTGCCTTGTGTCATTCATTCCTGTTTTGTGGGGGTCATATATTTGAGCCTCTGAGTGCAGTTTTTGTTTCACTCCTCTGGCTACAATCATCCTTCAAATTAGAAGAAAGGGCTGGGCTGGCAATGTACCAGCAGGAGATGGGGCCAACACATAAAACAAGATAATTCAGAGAGGAAAATGGATTGTCAGTTCAAAACTACATAAGTACTTATCAAAGACATGGACTAGCCCTGGCTGGTTGGCTCACTGGTAGAGTGTCGGCCTGGCGTGTGGAAGTCCTGGGTTCAATTCCTGACCAGGGCACACAGGAGAAGCGCCCATCTGCTTCTGCACCCTTCCCCCTCTTCTTTCTCTCTCTTTTTCCTTCCTGCAGCCAAGGCTCCATTGGAGCAGAGTTGGCCCAGGCACTGAGGATGGCTCCATGGCCTCCACCTTAGGTGCTAGAATGGCTCCAGTTGCAATGGAGCAATGCCCTAGATGGGCAGAGCATCGCCCCCTAGTGGGCATGCCGGGTGGATCCTGGTCAGGTGCATGCAGGAGTCTGTCTCCCTGCCTCCCTGCTTCTCACTTCAGAAAAATACAAAAACAAACAAACAAACAAAAAACCCACTAAAAACAAAGACATGGATTAAACCCACATTAACTGGTTTAACTCCCAAACACTTAATCAACTAGTTTGTTCCAGGAATGAAATTATTTCCTAACCTAGTGGGCCAAACTTTGAAGAGTGAGGAGTCTTAAGTATTCTCTGAACTCAGTGGGAAAGAGCCCTGATCTAGAAATTAAGAGACTTAGCCCTGATCTAGAAATTAAGAGACTTAGTCCTTCCTAGTTCTTGTTGTGTGGAGCCAACTTGGGCACAGCATTGTTTTCTGGTTCTAGGTGTCTTCCTCTACTAGGAGGACAGGGTTATACAAGCACCATCTCTGGGGCCCTTTTCATCTCTGACATTCTAAGTCATTAATTCCATCAATACTCCCTCTTTCCCATTACTTACTGAAGACCTCCACTCACTGTCATTCTGGAGGTCACGTGAGACCACACACTGCTGTGCTAACTTCATATTACCCTTCAAACATCTTTCATCATCCCTTCCCCCTACCCCTCAGCACAATGATTCTGCAACAAACTACCTCATGTTCAACTCCTTGTCTGTCAGGCATTTCAAACTGCTGTAGAAGAATTCTTCCCCGATACTCTTCATCACCTTTATGATCCTCAAATCCTGGATTCCACTGTTGTGCCCACCTTCCCCACCTTATGGCCCTTGGTAATCGAATTAAGTCTCCTTTTGTGGTCACCTTGGTGACTTGGGTTCCAAGGTAGTTAGGATCCCAATGACATCCTGAAAACTTTTTTCAGTTAATGTGATCTTCCTTCTGAGATCTTCCCTTTTCTCTCCCCATATCCTTGTCTCTCATTTAAGAGAGGGATGCTATATTAGGGCCAGGAAGAGACAAGGGAGTGTGGTCTTCTAATAGTAGTCAGCAGAGATGAAATTTCAGTGCCTGGGTTTTCCCCAACAGTAAAATACTGGCCTTAACTAGATGTTAATTGAACCTAAAGCCCTAGTAAATTCACATCCCACTCACAGAGTGGTCTTGGAAAGTCACTTCCCACTCTGGAGTACTGCTTCCTTTTATAAAATGAAGATGTGTATATTAGCTCATTTCAGAGGCCCCGTCTGCCTCTACAGTATACGGCTTTGTGATTTGTTGAGAGATAGGGACTAGATGAGAGCAAACGCCAGGCCATTATAGGGCTAAGCCTCATAGTACTGATTCTAATTACAGGCCTTTGAGGAGTGACTCCCCAGAGGTTGGGTAGCCTTGCTTGATGCTTCCCCTTTCTTTGCAAAATACCGTAAAATGCAGGGACTGGCTAGGGGTTGGGGGGGTGGAGCTCTAAAAGGATGAGGAAGTATCTTAAAGCAGCTGGTTGTTCCCTTATCACGCCTTTCCTTCCTCTCCTCTCCTCTCTCCCTCCCTTCCTCCTGGCAGGCAGGTAGATGACTCAGCTGGAGAAAAGAGTGGCTCCCTGAGGTAGTTTTCCAGCTTGCCTATCTCTCCCCCAACTTCCAGTTCCCAAAAAGGGATCCAGATTATTCCATAACTCAACACCCTCCCCTACCACTTCAACACACACACACACCCCTCTCCATCCTTTGTCTTAACCTCTGGCTCCTTTATGGAAGATACAGCTTCTCCCAGACACTAATCACCTCCCCTAAAACCCCAACTTCACTTTTATCCATTTAGGTGCACCCCCTGCTGCAGGGCAAACAACTTATTCCCCCAAAATTGGAAGCAGCCCTGACTTTTCTAGTGGGAATGAAAAGAGGGGCACTTACTGGCTGGCTGGCGCTCTTTTAGGCATTGAGCTAGAGCTCCAAGGCTCTCCAACTGCCACATCTGAAGCAACCATGGGATATCCACAAGCTTAGAGCCTGGCCTTTCCCTCTTAGCACGGCTGGGCCCCATTGATAAAAGGTGTTCCTTGTTGTAGGTAAGGTGAAGCTGTTGCAGATATACTTTAAATTTAGGTAGGAGCACAAGGAAACTGCTGGGAGGGAAAAACACCTTGATTGGGTATCAGAAGACAGGTGTTAAGTCTTAACTACTTAAAACATTAATCAAACCTTATGAGCTTCAGTTGTCTCATTTCTAAAGTAGTAATACGAGTCCTTCCTGCCCAGCCTCCTTCACAGATGTAACAAGTTTCAAATGACTAACCTGAAATACTAGTTTTAAGTGCTACAAAAAGTTAGCTATCACTATTCCTTTTAAGTTCTAGAAAATATGCAACTGAGGCAGGTGCCAAAGTAAAAGGATGGATCTGGGAGAAGAGGGACGAGGTGTTAGGACCCTCAGAAGATAGCCCTTCTTTAAGCAATTTCAGTCTTCAGCTTCCAAACCACCCACCGTCATATTGCCTACTCCCTCGCTGTAAGTTCAAAACACTCTAAGTGGGACCAATGAGCCATGCTACCAGGGTTGCTGGACTTAGCCTTACTCCCTTGTTTGAAGAAACAAAGTACTCACTAGAGCCATGATGGCGAACCTATGACACGCATGTCAGCACTGATACGCGTAGCCATTTTGGATGACACACGGCCACATGCAGCCGCATACCAGAGAAGTATGGGGCCGCATGCGGAGAAGGATGTTTCATCCTCTGCTCCTGCAGGGCCAGGTGCAGTAGCCGAGGATAAAACATTTGCTGTAATTTAGACACTCTGTGCCAGAGGTCTGTAGGCCAAAACAGAACTCCAGCACAGAGCGTCTAGTAGTTCTGGGACTTCGGGTTAGGCCGTTTTTCTCAAAGTGACACACCACCCGAGTTATGCTCGGTTTTTTGGAGAATTTTGACACACCAAGCTCAAAAGATTGCCCATCTAGAGGCAAATATACATGGCCCAGGACCAACAGCCACCTTTCCCCATTACCCCTCACCAGCAGCTATGCCAGTCCAGCCTCTCTTTAGTCCTTGCTGGGGTTGGCTGGGACTGCTCACTCTAACAAGAATGTTTTCTCCTCCTCCTGTGTAGGGTTCTATGCTAGAAAGAGGCCATAGTCTAAGTTGGGACCAAACCAATATCCCTGTGCACTGTGGGCTAAGTTGTGACAGAAAAATTCTCTGAAACTGGTTCTAGAGCTTGCTTTGCTACTGATTAATAGCAGGACGCTGGCAAAGTCACTTTCCCATGCTAAGCCTCAACTTCCTAAGCAATAGGGGGGGGGGGATAACATTGTAATATCATTGCTATACCAACACCACAGGGTGTTCTGAACACTTGAACTAATGGGTTAATGTACTTTTGTACAAAATTGAGGAAATGTTACCTGTTGAAACATCAATAACTATAGCAACAGAAAAGTAAATACCCTCCTAACCACCTGTTAGGGAAGAAAAGACTACTTGTTTTAACATCCACATCTCAACTACTTCCGCCTCATAGTGTTCTGTTCTGCTCCCACTGGACCAAGTTCCATCTAGTCAACCCTTGAGTTACATTAGCATTTTCATTTTTTATCCTTCAATTAATTTCCTAAGTTGGAGGAAGAAAGCATAGATAAATGGCAGCCCAAATGAAAATTGTGGCAGTTCTAGAAAAAGAGCCTCCAATTTTCACCATCTGCTACCACTTATAGAAATAACAGAGCTGAGAGTTTACTTAGATTACTATTAGCTGTCAAGCTCCTCCAACTCTGCTTGTTTCTAGACCCTGTGGCTGGCAGAGCCTCAGACAGATGAGGGTCAGAGCTGCCAGATTACAGACAGGAAGAGTACAGAAGTCCTGACTCACAGTGAACTTCTCCAAAAGGGGAATGGAGTAGAGGTTGAAGGAAGGGCTCTCCTTTCTTCCTGTGACTCCCATTCACAAGGAGAACTTTCTTCTAGTGAAGCTAGTTATCTGGCTTCATATTTGGAAACTAGTTTGCATCCCTGTACCCTAACATATCCTGAAATCTTAGGAATGATGCATGCCTGAGGTGGCAGGAGAGGAAGCATGAGTCCTCCTAGTATCAGAGAAAGCTTTTTTTTTTTTTTTTTTTTAGTGAGACAGACAGGAAGGAAGAGAGATGAGAAGCATCAACTTGTAGTTGCAAAAGTTTAGTTGTTCATTGATTACTTTCTCATACGTGCCTTGACTGGGGGACGGGGGGACTCTACCCTAGCCAGTAACCCCTTGCTCAAGCCAGTGACCATGGGGTCATGTCTATGATCCCACACTCCAACCAGTGACCTCAGGTTTCGAGACTAGGTCCTCAGAGCATCCCAGGTCGGCGTTCTATCCACTGTGCCACCGCCTGATCAGGCTGAGAGAAAGCTACTATTAAAATAGGTTTCCTTTAGCATTCATGAGAACTGAGATAAATGGCCCCAGAGGATACACTGCAGGCTTGCTAGAAAACAGGAACATAGGAACTTTCCAAAGGCTGACTTGTAATCTCTATTACACTTCTCTCTGCCCCACCTCTGCTCATGAGCTGCTCAGAGAGCAGGGATGAAGCCAGTTTGCTGCTGGAAGGATGTGAAATTGTTGACACTTGTGCCAAAATACCCTCACCCACCCTACTTCTCTGAACCTAAGCCTTTTATTTATTTTTTTGTAACCTAAGCTTCTTAGTCATCAGAAAAAAATCAGAAGAATCGTACTACGGAAAACACAGGCCGAGGAGTCCCGAGGCATAGATTCCTCTTGGCACTGCCATTTATGTACTGTGTGACCTTAGCCAAGTCATTTCATCTCTCTGGGCCTTCCTCCTATAGAATGCAAACCATCAACTATCCTTGCAGGATTTTGTAAAAATTAAGTAATAGTGAAAGTACATTGTGAATATCTTGAATTAATATCTTTCTGGTGCTGTACCTGACTACTAAAAACAAAAATGTTCTGCTTGGCCTGTGGTGGCACAGTGGATAAACCTTCAGCCTGGAATGCCAAGGTTGCTGGTTCAAAACCCTGGGCTTCCCTGGTCAAGGCAAATACAACAAGCAAGCAATGAACAACTAACATGAAGCAACTATGCGTTGATACTTCCCATCCCATGCTCCCCTTTCTCTCCTGTCTCTGTAAAATCAATAAATAAAGTATTTTTAAAAAAGTTCCTATCCCTTCCCAAAACATAAGTTTTCTTAGAAAAAGAATTCTGTCTACCTATAAAAGCACTCAATATATTTAGTACGTAAATCTTGGATTATCACAGGCTTTTACAGCTCCTGGATCCTGAAATCACATGAATTTGATTGCAGTCGGTTTCGGGTACAGTATTTGAATTAAGTCTTATGTCCTTGCTTGTCCTAAGAAATCTCTCTTGCCTTGCAGATTACATGAAAGAATCCGTGTGCAGTTCTAGCACTTGTTCCTTGAATAGCAGTGAAAACCCTTACGCCACAATTAAGGACCCACCCATCCTCACCTGCAAGCTTCCAGAAAGCAACTATGTAGAGATGAAGTCGCCTGTGCACAGGGGGTCTCCGTACACAGATATGCCATCCTTGTCGACATCTAATAAAAATATATATGAAGTTGGTAGGTGTCTCAAATAAGTAACTTAGCGAAATCAGGGAAGTAGTGAAGCATCTGAAGTAAAAACAGTCCCTTCTCCACTCACCCTGTCTTGAAAACACAGTTTTCTTTTGTTACTTTTTAAGAAATCCAAGGTGAACTGCCTTTCCCAGGACTGCCCTCCTGTCTCATGCAGGAAATAAGATTCTTGTGCCAGCTCTTCTTTAAAAACAAAACAAACACCATCACCACCAGAACTAGTATGAACCAGAAATACTGGGTATGAGGAGTGGGTACACTCACAGACGCTTCAACTGATTATTGATATAAATCCCAGTTTAAAAAAGAAAACAATCAGAATAGAACATTTATTGACTTTCTAAATCACCACCTTCTACTTTCTCCCACTTTAACCCATGTGCCTGGGCACACTGGTAAGATCCCTTCTTCTTGGATATTCTAAATCCCTTGCATTTGACCAGAGCTTGGGATTGTGACAGCATGCTCACTTATGTTTATCTCTTGAGCAAGCCTCAGCCCTAACGTTCATATATTTGTCAGATTTATAAAACCTTGGGTTCTCTCCCCACCCAGTTAAATAGGACCCCCCCCTCGCCCACATCCAACAAGGCAATCAAAGCTAATCTGTTCTCTGAACTCATTTTTCACTATATTCCTTAGAGCCCACAGTCAGTGTGGTCCAAGAAAGCCGTGGTGGTCATAACTCCAGCTATATCCAGAATCCATACGACCTACCTAGGAACAGCCATATTCCTGGTCATTATGACCTCGTCCCAGTAAGACAGAGCCCTGCCAATGAGCCCTCCCAGGACAAGCAGTCTTAAGAGGGATAAGCTTCTCTCTTGAAATGCGCTCTGCTGAATATTCTCTGACTCTGAAAGAAGACAATCCCTCTGACTTGAAATAATGGTAAAGACTGATTCCAGCTGCGTGTTATTACTTTCACCTGGAACTAAAGAAGAACTTCCAAGTGGGACTGGGGTAATTGTTCAAAAGGCCTGTTTACAAAGGCAAATCCTATCACCCACACTACCCCCAACCCCAAATGCCCTGGACTATATGATCTTTTAAAAACATTTAGGATACAGCTACTCATCAACATCAGCCAAATATAGCTAAATATATTTATTTATATACTTAATTACCTGAAACATGATGCTTAAAAAGCATTTAGAATAGGTTTTACAAACCTTCCTAGGTGGAAAGGGGGAAGGGGAGAGGATTAATATAAAACACCTGAAAGGTATATGTACTTTTGGTTGCTGTTACTATCAACATGTTTGATTACCTAAGATAATTAGTACAAAGACACAAACTGTGCTAATATCAATCCTAAAATTCCTGTACATACATGCCTGGTTCATCAAATTACAATGGCCAAAATTACAGTTTATTATGTAGTCTAATGCTAACAACTTCAATTTTTTAAAATAAGACTTAAGTAAAAACAACTCTCCCTCTTCTGCCTCTGCTGGTAGTAGAAGAAAGAAAAGGTTTTCAAAGCTCAACAACCTTTCAGTCTATCACAGTATTTCTAGGCTGGCTTTTACCAAATCTTGCCAATTCAAAGTTCCAGAACACGGCAAGTCAACCCTGACCTATTCCTATCTGCTTAGTCAACCCAACACCCAAGTCAATCCATGCGAAATAAAACTCTGAGATGATGCTTTAAGCAACCAGTCATAGGCTGATAAGAATTGAGTATCCCTAAAAATGGCTATTTGGCCTCTCAAATTTATTTGGTTGGCATTCCTTGACTCAAAAGAGTGCTTGCTTTCAAGCATTTCTTTATAAATCTTGAGCTTTGGTGTGATATGAAACCTAAAAATGTAGAGGAAATTAGACAAAAGAGGATAATCAAGTTTAAATTGCTTAAAGTAAGTACATGATACTCTTTGATGGAACTAAACTGAAATGATCAAATGAACTATAATCAGTTGCTGTAAGATGATGTAAAAACTTTACAGTAAACTGCATATAAGGATATGAGGTACTTCTACCTTCTACCTTAAACCCACCACCTGCTGAGATTGCCAAAACTGAATTACAGTGAGCTAATGCTCCAGATCCCAGTACTCAGATGTGTCTATACCTTCCATTACTAATGACCACAGGTAAACTGGGGCTCAGGTGAGTCAAATGGAGCCAACTCCCAAGCTCTAAAGAGGACCTTCTCACAAGAGCTAATGACCCAAAGGGCAAACCAAGAAAACTAATGGGCACCCCCATACCACTTCATTTTCTGATAACATTCAGATAGTAAAACTATTTTGAAAAGGGTATACACAAGAGTAACTACATGACTGCAAAGCCGAAATAGCTGCTACATAAGTATGGGAGTTCTGAAGCCCTTGAAATAAATTGCAAGTCTGCCATGGGACCCATTCGTTTGGGCAATCACCAGCAAAAGCAAGGGAAAAAAATGAGTAAACTCCCCCTCCCCCACTCCACTCAAGGCTTAAGCAAATGTTGTTAGAGGAAAATATCTAATACTTAACATGAATGCTGCATGTATGCATGGGAGCAAGTGATCAGCAATAGCAAATTACTTTCCAAAAAAGCCTTATTAAATATAAATACTAGAAAATTACTTTGTAGATCCAAGTAAATATTCCTCATACATATGTAGAAAGAAACTTAGATAAGAGACTTACCTCAGCATTTCAGGGAAGCAGGTGCTCAATTATCTTTGTGAAGCAAAGACCAGGAATCATCAGATCGGCAAGGAGAAACTTCATCTCAATCCCAGGCTTTATCTTCTTCCCCTACCCTGCATGTACAATACCCTGGCAAACTGCAAACAATTACCATCACTCGAGTCTCACCTTCCTTTTTACCAGCTATCTTTCAGGCAAATTTCAGCAAGAGGTGGTGGCATGGTGGAATTGCTAAAGCACTGGGTCAAGAGCTTTGAGAGTTCCTTGCCCTCTCTGGGCTCCTTTCCCCCCACCCCTCGTGTGTAAAAAGGGGGAGAACCAAAAACGGCTGAGGGAACCCTAAAATGCTTCAGCTCTAGCATTTTGATTTTTAAAGAAATATATCACCAATTAAATCAGGTAATACAGGAAAAGGGAAAGACTAACAATGTGATTATGATCTATAGTGACAATTGTCTTCAAATATTTAAGAGCTACTGGTATAAGACATTTCAATCTTACAGAGCAACTGTTAGGAACTTCTCTCTAGCACTGTCACAAATACGTTCATGGTCAACCTGAACGTGCACTGTGATTTTATTGACAACTTGGAAAGATGTTCAATTATTCTACAGAAACTAGGTTTTCACTCAAAAGAAGTGATGTGCATACAATTCAAATAAAGAAAACCATTACTGTACAATAGCATAAGTGAGACTGAAATGGCAATACTTTTTTAAACAACTCAGATTTGTAATATATTTGTTCACTGTGTAGAGGGTCATACCTTGTACAAAATAAAATCAATTTCTCAAACTAAAATGTGTTGCAAACCAAAAATGTGTCTATATATCTATACTTTAGGTTTAAAAGTAGAACTAATCTACACTTTGTGTGATCACTTTAGACAGATGGAAAATGAAAATTATCTCATAGATGCTTGAAAATTAAGTGAACAAGTTCTATAATGTTTATAACAAGCGAGTCTCTTCCTTTAAACTTTTTAAAAGACTTTATTCATTAGAGAGGAGAGAGAGAAAGAAAAAAGGGGGGAGAAGCAGGAAGCATCAACTCCCATATGTGCCTTGACCAGAAAAGCCCAGGGTTTTGAATGGGTGACCTCAGCATTCCAGGTTGATGCTTTATCCACTGCGCTACCACAGGTCAGGCTGAGAGTCTCTTTCTTTAAAAGAATGGATGGGAGCTATATATACTTAATTCAATGTCCAAAAATTATTAAAATATATCACAAACATCAGTAGACTCAAATAGAGAATTTCTCTGCTTTCACAAAGATTTGGACTCAAAGGCAACTATTATAGCTTGTGTTCAGCTCTAGAGGCACAAAGATAGTTTTATGGAATGGAATAAAGGCAAGTATAACAGCCACCTAATGTGCCTAAGAGCAATGAATAGCGTTCCACTAGAAGTTAATGTCCAGTACAGTATTCTGGGTGTATCTGTTTTAGTGCCTTTTAAAAGTTAACCTTAACTAGTAAAGAAGCAGCAGGATAAATTTTGTTTTAATGCAGATGCTAGAAAATAGCTTATTCAATGGTGTAAGTTTAAATTTTCTTCAGACTTTTAAAGGTTTATACATAATGCTCATATTTAAATGAAAACATTATAACTTGTCAGTTCACAAGGCTTATGTGATACTCAAAAGTTACTTCCATTTACAAAATGTTTATTCAAGAATACATTTTTGCTAGAGATTAAGACTCATTCAGAAAAGACCCCCTAACAGACAACTCTCAACGGATGGAATTCAACATCTCAGTGAGAAGGAAAACATAATCAAGTTACAAGGCTAAAAAGGGTATTTACTAAGAATAACACCATAAATGATAAACAAAGGCTGCAAGTTGTATACTCAACACAGAAGATTCAAGAATGATACAGTCTATTAGCCATTCATCTAACCAGAGGGAGACAGAAGAGGTCTTTTCAATCAGTAAGCGGCAAAGGAGGAGATGGGAAATCTTTCTTAAAATAGATGGATATATAGGTATCCATACTATTATTCATAATTTTGTACAATGATACATTACTTATATAATTTTATATAAAAGCATCAACTTGCCAGTCCATTTAGTTGTGCACTCATTGACTGAGATCTTGCCACGAAAAGACACTTTATACACTGAGCCAGCCAGCTAAGGCTATATAATTTTTAAAAAACGTTTTAACCTGAACGGAAATTGTCAGACTACGGATCCCCAAGCTAAATTAAAATTGAGCCTTAGGTGAGCCCCTTCACTCTTTCAGATGGTCCTTCCTTGTCACGTGACATGCAGTTGTAGAGAGGATAGATGGCAGGATTATAAAAATATGAACAAAATACATTCCCCGTCCTTGTGGATTGTACAATGTAGCAATTACAAATGGGCAGCAATAAATGGAGGGCCCAGGTAGTTACAGGAGTGCTGATTATACATTTTTCCCCTAACTTGCAGAGCTAGAAAGATTAAGCAGGCATCCAATCTAAGTCCACATAAGGTAGAAAGAAGCTCTGGTCTATAGCTAGTCAAATTCCCTCCTCATTCCAGCTTCTGCCTCCTAAGCCACTGTCTGGACCAGCAGATGGCCCTCCAAAGCCTTGTGTAAGAGAAAACACGGGGACCTAAGATCTTATAAAATACTGTTATTTAGTCATACCCTTAAATGTAAACAGTAAACCAAATCCAGTAACTGAGGTGTCTAACATCCTCCAGAATTGCTTTCCAACAAAGATAGCCTACAGAAATAGTGTTGCTTCCTGGGCTTCCCAGACTGTCCTGTTTCAAGTATGACCTTCTGTAATATTCTTAGGCCTATATGATAAAAATGCTTTGGCACAGAGGCTAGTACAATCGTCAGCAAGTTCTTAAAGATAAGGAACCATACCACTACCTTAGAGAGATCTGAGAAGATAGTATGCTGAGACTGGAAGTTTTCAGTAGGGAAATGGGGGTTAAAAGTAGTAGTACACTTACTCACTGGGATGGGGATAAGAAGGTCTAAGATTTTGTGTATGGGGCAATGTTAAGTTCCACTGACTTAAACATAGGAAAATAATCCTGTTGGCTACTAATTTTCACTACCATCACCGGTACTGGTAACAGAGTAGTTAACAGCCAATATACATGACATTTCTGCCAGGACCTATCAATTCTATGCTTAATTAATAATGTTAAATAATTGAATTCAAATGTTTAGACTACTAATAATTACATTACCATACTAAGAGCCAAATAATACCATTAATATGTGTGTACACACATAAACCATACTTGGATTTAATCATTGGTTCTACTGGATCGTTAGCTCTAGGGATTGATCTAGATTCCTATTAGAGATAATAAAAAAGATTAAACACAATATCTACAAGTTCTCTACCAGACATGAATATATTTTAAAGTATATTAAAAGACAGCAATTTTAATAGAAAAAGCCAAAAAAACAAGCAGTTCTCAATTTACAATTGACATAGCAGCCCATCAAGTGCTCCTCCCCACTTAGCACATATGGTACTTTGATGCAAATCATATTGTGAAATTGACAGTCATTTTATAAATGTTCTGAAAGCTTTCATCTTAATGAAGTTAATATGGAAATAAAGATAACCTTCTCATCAAGTTATGATGATAAAACCAAAACCACCCTGCAAACTGTACACTTGATTTTTACTTATCTATTAATTTTAAATTTGAATTAGAATGAATAATAACTTGACTCTAGTACCTAAAAAGAGCTCATTCATAGAATTATGAATTGGAGCTGGGAAGAAGCCCAGAAATGATCTGATCTGATGCCCTCATTAACAGGAAGGTGAGGCTCAGAGATAAAATACTAGAGAGCTGCAACCAGATCCCTATCTTTGTCACCCAGTCCAGTGCTCTGTGATACCTGCCATTGTTTCACTCAGAGTTTGCATATTTTCTACTATCTGCCTAGTATCAGGTTCCTTTCCGATAGTCTTTCTTTATCTTCACTTCAATTTTCAGGGAAATGAATACTTCAATTAAAATTATCTCTTAGACTAATGGTTCTCCCTTACATAAGTTATTATGACAATAGCATTTTGTATTATTTTATTCATTCCATTAGCCTCCTACAGTTTGGGGAAATACAACCATTCTTTAAAACTTTAGAATGACAACTCCAGTTTATTTGACACATTGTATAGGTGGCAAAAACGTTGACTTTGTCAAATCCCTGCCCCAACCAGGAGGAAAGAAAACAAAAATCAACCCTTTCTCTCAGCACTAGTTTGACTGTTATGGCAACCCATTAAATGATGTGGTGAGAAGGATTCTTCAGCAGTCTTTGTTCATTCTTTTTCACACAGGGATGGATACATATTTTACATAAATTTGCACAGTCCTGATACAAAAATTCATATTTTGTTTTGAAATTGTTTTCAGGCTTATAATGTTTGTGAAACATCAAACCCATCTCCATTTTCTCCTTTGCTATAAGAGCTCCATAAATTGAAACCTAACAGATTGGAATAAGTTTTCAATTATTTACCCAGCCTTTAAAGTATTCAGTTCCTGATACTGGCCAAAATTGCCTAAGTAGTAGTTTTGTCTCTTTAAGGTAGACAGAAGAGATTATTACAATAGCTCAAACCACCGAGAGCGTTTGTATTATGTAAATACAAGTCAATAAAGACAAAAATTAAGATGTTCATTTTCCTAATGATGAAATACATATAACTAGCTTTAATGGGCAACCCACGTCCTTAAGAAGTTTAATTTTTCTGTAGAACCCTTCAGAATTTAAGACACCTCTGGCATAAGTCACCAGCTAGCACTCCTTAGAACTTTTAACATATTCAATGCAATGGCTAAATTAGAAACCTTATCCTTGGAGAGTAATAACTATGAGAGTGAAATCATAGATAGCACTTGGGCCACTTACAAGTTTACCAAGTCAAGATGGCTTACTGAATATTAGGGGGATACAACAGATAAATAAACCATCAAAGCTAAAAAGCTGAAAGGCAAGGTCAGCAGCAAATACTTGTACTAAACTGCCTTGAACCCTAAGTTGTCATAATATTTTAAAATTTAATGTATCTTGCCTGACCAGGCGGTGGTGCAGTGGATAGAGCGTCGGACTGGGTTCGACCCTGGTTCGAGACCGAGGTCGCCAGCTTGAGCGCGGGCCCATCTGGCTTGAGCAAAAGCTCGCCAGCTTGGACCCAAGGTCACTGGCTCCAGCAGGTGTGGCTCGGTCTGCTGAAGGCCTGTGGTCAAGGCACATGTGAGAAAGCAATCAATGAACAACTAAGGTGTCGCAACGGCAACGAAAAACTAATGACTGATGCTTCTCACTTCTCTCCGTTACTGTCTGTCTGTCCCTATCTATCCCTCTCTCTGACTCTCTCTCTGTCCCTGTTAAAAATAAAAAGAAAAGAGTTAAAATTTAATGTATCTTACTTGAGACAGTGTCTCCGGAGATACTATTCAAAATGAAAACACTTTTTGAAATGCAAAGCCATTTTCTACTACTTCTGGTTTCTTAGATTGTTACTAATATCCAACCATGCCCAAGGCAACATTAAGCTATATACTTGATAAAAATTCAGTTACTTTATCATTACCTAGTTTCTCCTCTTAAATAATTTTGTAAAAAACTTACTACTAATTTTCAGTAGTGATGGAGCCTCTTCCTGGGTCTAGCAACACAGTTATGTATGAAAATATAGAGATTAGTTACTTCCCTTTTACTTTCGGTAATACTTTTTCCAAGAAAAGCATCACTGAACTACATGTCTAAAATCAAAGCTGAATTCACACGATGGTGCCTCCAATTCAACGTTAACTCTGTAATGCAAGGACCTATATGCTCTCATTCATCAGAATCAAATATTCCATGGCTATATCCAAAGCAAAGGGAAAATGTAATCTGACAACATAAATAGTCCCCCTATAACTGTTTATTAGAATGTGAATATATTCCAAATCAATAACTAAAAAAAAGGTTAAGTTACACAGCATGCATAAAATACAAAGTAGCATTTACAAATAGATAATAGTCTTTATACCAATACACTAAAATAAGAAAACCATATGACTGACCACAGCAATGCCCTCAGTGCACCCCACACATCATTAGCATCGCAAAGGACAGGAGATTAACTATGAAACACAGTAACCTATGTGAACCCACACACACACATATATTTTTGGGGACATTCCACCATCCTGAATAGTATCACTTCAGTTGACACAACTTTCAGAACACTGCAGAGTAAGTGCTTAATACTATCTACAAGAAAGTAAAACTAAATATTAGTGTGCACATTTCTGAATGAGAAATTGCTTCATTGATTTCAATAATGTAGTGGTAGAAACTATTTCAGGTCTGTAATAATGGCCTAAATGCATTCTATTTAAATTCAAAGTACTATTTCATCTTAAGTGCTAAAAGAATACATGCCTTTAAGTGATACCACTTGAGCAGAAATTAACCTTTCACTGTATTCTTTTGACAAACTGAAACCAAATATTTAACTGGACTATATTCCATAAAAGACAGCAAAACTAAAAAATCAGCATCACTAAAATAATTATCCATGCCTGATGGTGAATATGGTGTCAAAACTAGGTTGCATTTCATTTATTGGAAGATTTTTGAGACAAAATTAATACAATTCAATATTAAGTGAATATTAAACCAGTTATTATCTGAGCAGTAAAATGCTACATACTGCTGGGAAATTAGATAAGTTAAATGACATCATTAAACTTTGGCCACCTGATCATTACAACAGAGGCACTCAGATGGATTTCCAGCAGTCTCTCCAGTTCCCAGCCTGCCAGGCAGTACCATTTAACATATGGCCCAATAACCATACCACAAATTAAGCCACAATAGTCTTTTGTGTTTATTAAGATAATTCTTGTCCAGAGGAAAAAAAGTGCCCTCTCGAATGAACTTTGATGCTTACAAAAATTAAAAAAAAAAAATTACTGAACTACTTAACCCTATATTAAGGCATTTTAGAAAGTGACATCCAGAATAATGGAAAGTTTTCAAGCTCTCAAAAACCTGCTATGTTTATAGGGCAATTCTTAGATTTGTGGAAATATATACTGCACTAAGAGAAGAGTGTATGAATTATATATAAGCTGCCAGCTTCTCTGTGGCAAAAACAATAGCTTATTTTTAAAGTCTTTTTAGTTTGATTTGATCAAAACCAATAGGTCCAAGCTTCAAGTGATCAAGTTCTATCATGTCCTACAGTGACAGGTTTCCATGATGAAAAGTAAACAATAATTGAGGAATCCAAACATTCAGTTTATTAAACTAAGGCAGTGAAGCCATCGCATGAAATAAAGCTGCAGTCATTCGAAACAAATGAATGATTTTATAAAGCTAAAATCAAAAGACTTAAAACATGAAAAATTTGTTAAGTATGAGGAAGTAATGAAACACAAAAGTAACCACAGAATTACAAATATATTTAAATCTCAGACCTGGGAAACGGACTATACACAGCCTTCTAGGGGAGAAGAGAAGCCAAGCGCCTTATATGTTCTGACAGCACTGCACTTTTGGCTTATTTTCAGTGGTTGGTGGAACATGAATAGGAACCACATTGTTGCTTGGAGACATGTCATTTTCACGTCTGTCTGACATTTGCTTCTGGGAAACAATGCGGTATATCTCTGAGTGAAAAAAAGAAACAGAAATAATGTTGAATAGACCCATTAATAATTGACAGAAAGAAGATATTAGAGGTAGAAGATACATTTACAGTAAAAACTGCAAATAAACTGAACGAAGAATGCATACATTTAAAGTTTTGTTTTCAAACAGCCACTGATCAGAGTCAACTCATTATGTTAACAATTTTCCTTAGGTTAAGAAAAGAAACATAGGTTTTCCATTTCAGAAGGAAAGATCCATCAGTGCATAAATCTTGGTTTATAGAGATTTCATAGTTTATGGACTTAAATCTAAATTAAACCATGAGAGTATTTTCATTGTACCTTAACCAAAAAAACCTACATGCACTGACACTGAACCACAGAAAAATTAAAATAAATTTGCATTATCAGGCACATTAAGATACTTTTTCTGGTTCTGTAGAGAAAAGCCCAACTTCATAAACATGGCAAAAGCCCAAAGGACTCTTGGAAATGTAAGGAAAGATCATGTCTATCAGTTCCTCTTGAACTAAAGTTAAATTGTAATTAAATTATTATGCAACAAAGGCAATTTAAGATTTTATATGCCACTTATCAAAACTAATTGTTTCGTGTCTACTTCCACTAAAGTCTATAAGGAACAAAACTCTATCTTATTCATTGCTTTATCTCCAGCATATAACAGAAGTAGGGGTTTGATAAGTAACTAACTGCAAGGATAAATGTTATTAAAGTCCTCTATAGCAAGTAGCACATTTTATTTGGTCTTATGTTGCACTGCCTAAGAGTAGCTCCTTCTGACTAGATTATACACTCCTTATGAACAGATAATGTATCTTATTTATCTTTGTTCTCCCAGTGCTTCCCCAATCCCAAATATCCTCAAAAGGTCAAGGAATCCTAAAAATGGAACAAACTGACATGATAAGCCTCCTTTTATGATAGGCTATGAAAGATACCATGTATTCCATGAAAGGTATGTATTCCTGCCCCAAATGTTTAAAATTAATTTATCACGAGGAAGCAGCTAGATAAATTAAGATAGAGGGACACTCTACAAAACAACCAGCCAAGACTCTAAAAAAGTTGTCATAAAATACATTTTAAAAATGGAGACAGTCTGACCTGGTGGCACAGTGGATGTAACGTCAGCCTGTAATGTTGAGGTCACTGGTCGGAAGCCACAGGTTTGCCCGGGCAAGGCACATATAAGAAGCAACTAGGAGTTGATGGTTCCTGCCCTCCCCCACACTTCTCCCTCTATCTCCACTCTCTAAAATCAATAAATAAAATCTTTTAAAAAGAATTAATAGAAATAGGGATAAATGTTCTACATCTGTGCTGTCCAATGCAGTAGCCACCTGTTTAAATTAACTAAATAAAATTTAATATTCAGCTCTAGCAGGGTAGCTCAGTTGGTTGGAGCATCATCCCGAGTAAAAACCAAATCTACGTCCTGACCAGTGGCTCAGTGGATAGAGCATTGGCCCAGCGTATGGACATTCCAGGTACGATTCCTGGTCAGGGCACATAGGAAAAACGACCATCTGCTTCCTTCCATCCCTTCCCCTCCCATAGCCAGTGGCTCGATTGGTTCCAGCATAGTCCCAGGCACTGAAGATAACTCTATTGGAGCACATCAGCCTCAGGTGCTAAAAATAGCTCGGTACTCAAGCATCCACCCAAGATGGGGTTGCCTGGTAGATCCCAGTTGGGACACACGCAGGAGTCTGCCTCACTATCTCCCCACCTCTCACCAAAAAAAAGAAAAAGAAACAAAAAAATCCCACAAATCTAAAAAAGGGTACTATTAGAACACGTGGATAAAACTGAATAGGAACTGCACATTATATAATACAGTATAAACATAAATATCTTGGCACAGTGTATGGTATTGTGATTATGCGGAATGCCTTGTTCTTAGGAGAGAAATATTCAAGTATTCAGTAGTAAAGCGCCACAATGTCTGCCATTTATTTTCCACAGATTGAGCAAAGGGGGGTGGGGGGGGGGAGAAGTATACATACACAAGTAAAAATAAACCAAATGTGACAAGTTGATTCTAGATGATGGGCAGTGTGTTCACTATATTATTTCTGTAATACTTAAAAAGTTTTTAAGTATGAATTATAGGGTAAAAGAGAGAAAGTGGAACTATGTTTTCAAAAGGCTCCAAGAACATGTCAACCAACAGCAATATGAACATCACTTGGATTCTAATTTGAAGTGTGAAAAAAATTAAGACAGGAAACAATATTGTTTGGATTATAAATGATAATAAGAAATTACTGTCAATTTTTAAGTGGTTTTGTTTTTATGAGGTTAAGCCCTAATCTTTCAGATATACATCATAAAATGTTTACAAATAAAATAATGCCTGAAATTTCTTTCAAAATAATGGTGGAGGGAGTAGGTGGCGGAAAGACTGGCCAGGAACTGATGGTTGACAGCTACGTGGAAGTTCATGACACTAGCCTACTTTAGTTTGTTGGAAACTTTCTTTTTTATTTTTGTGGCAGGGACAGAGAGAGTCAGAGAGAGGGACAGACAGACAGGAAGAGAGAGAGATAAGAAACATCAATTCTTCGTTGCGACACCTTAGTTGTCCTTTGATTGATTTCTCATATGTGCCTTGACCGGGGGGCTAGAGCTGACCGAGTGACCCCTTGCTCAAGCCAGCGACCTTGGGCTCAATCTAGTGAGCCTTGCTCAAACCAGATGAGCCCATGCTCAAGCTGGCGACCTCGGGGTCTCGAACCCAGGTCCTCCGCGTCCCAGTACAATGCTCTATCCACTGCGCCACCACCTGGTCAGGCTGTTGGAAACTTTCCATAACAAAATGTTAAAGAAAAAGAAATGTGCAAACTAAATTGATACACTTTCTCCAAATTAAAAACTAACTTCCCTAAAGCTGAACAGCAAGCTATACCAGTCAACTGAATATGTAAACTAATAGAAACACTGACAGCTAGATTGTCCTTTCTTTGATTTGGCGTAGGGACAAGTGGTGCTAAGATTCATGTTTGAGAAGGTTGACAGTGGTTAAAAACTTAAGAAGCATCAAGGGAAAAAACAGATTACAATAAATAAAGGCTACTGACTAGAATTTTAAAGAACAGGACCAACAAAGGCTATGGAATCTTTATTTAGATTATTTTCACTGAAAAGGGATGGGACGGGGTGTGTCAAGGATAAAAAGAAAGTCATCAATCAGGCCAGTATCTAAGGAATAAAGATAATCATCAACTTATTGTAAAACTATACCATTCATTTGTTATTCTTTATGTTTTCTCTCTAATGCCAAACTGGATGGCTGGCTCTTCTTTTTCAAGTGCAAATGATTAAATGTGACCCTCTACAAATTTTTAATTGTCTATAAGTTGTATTAATCATTAAGTTAGGGGAACCAAAACAAAAAATATTTTGTAGGTCTTACATGAAAAGCAAACACTGGAAGGGAGAAAAAGGAAGCTTTCTCAGAGAACATAGAAAGCTAAATAATTAAAGAGATCTTATTACAAAGCAAGAAATTTGAGCAGTGTTGTGTAACTGCCTAGAACTATAACAGTACTGTATACTGTTTTGTAGAAACGGATTACTGCTACATTTGCTGCAGTCACCAAAAAGATATCTGCTAATAAAAATAATAAGGCAATAAATAAATATACTGATCAGAAAATTAGGGGAAAATGTTTCTTTCAGTTAGAATGGGCACTAACAGGCTACACAACTAATTTATTTAATGTCTCTTGTGTCTAGCTATGTCATTATAAAAAGGAAACTGATAAGAAAATAGGATGCAGGTAGCTTTTTAGCTGGTATCTGCTTAGAAAGGCTTATTTAAATGGTGTGAAGGGAATAGGACTAGTAACTTCCTAAACCAGACGCAAATATTTTCCTTTTTCAAGGGCAAGTTCTCCTTTAGGACCAAATGTATATGGTACACCAATTCCTGTGCAGTCCTTTTCAAGATATCCAAAGAATAGGTGAGGTGAGAAAGAAAAGGAATTCTGCTTCATCATTCTTATGTAAGAATATCTTCTAGATCTAAATATGAAGTAAAACATTAATATAAGATAGCTTTAAAATATAACCACGTAAAGTTAAATAAAAGACATATAACCTATTTCTATTCTAATGGAAGTATGAATCAAGTTGCGAAGTAAATTCTAAGGAAGTCAAATGTCACTGTTCAAAATTGAGAAACAGAACTAAAATTCTTCAATGCCTCAAAAAACTGAAAACAGCAGAGGCCTGAGTTATTCCACTATAGCTTAAGTACAGACTAAGTCAAAAATTTTTAGGTCTTCTTCAAAACCACTGCTCACCATGTAAATTTCTCAAAGGTCAAAAAATGTTCCAATTTGATATACTGACAAGTGTTTAAAAGTTGCTATGCCCTGCTTGGATAGCTCGGTTGGTCAGAACACCATCCCGATATGCAAAGGTTGCAGGTTCAATCCCTGGTCAGGGCATATAAAAGAACAGCTCAATGTTTCTGTCTCTGTCTCCCTTCCTTTCCCTAAAATCAATTAAAAAATTGAAAAAAATAATAAGTTGCCACGTGCCAAGAACGAAGATACTACACCCAATTAAGAGCATCTCACTATTCTAGTAAAATTACAGTAGTCTCTCCCCACCCCCTTATCTGTAGGAGATACGTTCCAAAACCCGCAGTGCATACCTAAAACCACAGATCATACCAAATTCTACACAGTGTGTCTGTAAAGCCATGGTGCACTTTTGACCGGTCACAGGTAAAAAATGCACCATGACTTTACGGACACACTGTGTAGAAGTATTTTATATAGTATTGTAGTTTCTCTGGCATATCTACTAGCATCACTACTCTTTGTGCTTTCAGGTGATTATTGAGCAAAATAAGGGTTACTTGAACACAAGCACTGCTATATATTCATCTGATAACCAAAAGGGCTACAAAGTGATAACTGGCAGGCTAGTGTACACAACAGGAAATGCAAGACAAAGGTATGACTGACATCCTGGGCAGCACGGAGTGGAAAGGTACAAGATTTCATCTCACTACTCAAAACGGCGTACAATTTAAAACTTATGAATTGTTTATTTTTGGAATTGAATATTTTTGTAATATAGTTGACTATGGGTAACTAAAACTGAGGGAAATAAAACTGCAGGTAAGGGGAGAGAGACTACTGTAATGCCTGAAAACTCTCACTACACTTTTAAATCAATATGTTAACTAAATTAAAATTCTTTCAACCACAAAAGGATTTGATCTTCATACTAAAAAGAGGGTTCGGACTTATTAATTACATGGAGAAACCTGGAAGATATCACCTTAATAACGAAGTGATCAAAGTTGACATCACCATGTACTGGCCAGATAGCTCAGTTGGACAGTATCCTCCCAATACACCAAGGTTACAAGTCTGATCCGCAGTCAGGACACATGCAAGAATCAACCAATGAATGCATAAATAAGTAGAATAACAAATCGGTGTTTCTCTATCTAAAATCAATCAATAAATAAAAAACTTTAAGAACAATTTGTATCTGGAAACAACATACATATTTTTTTCTTTCCCTAATTTTTATTTATTGATTTGAGAGCGAGAGAGACAGGAAGGAAGTGAGAGTGAGAAGCATCAACTCGTAGTTGCTTAACTTTAGTTGTGCATTGATTGCTTCTCATATGTGCCTTGACACTGGGGGTGGGGGGGCTCAAGCTAAGCCAGTGACCCCTTGCTCAAGCCAGTTACCTTGGGATCATGTCAATGATCCCACACTCAAGCCCAGGGGCTGAGCCCATACTTAAGCTGAGGAGCCCATGCTCAAGCTGGCAACCTTGAGGTTTCGAACTGGGGATCTCGGTGTTCCAGTTCGACAGTAAGGCAATAAATAAAAATCTTTTAAAAAGTTAACATCACCAGTAATAAATAAAACAAACCAGTATCATGAGCCTCCTAACATGATGCATTGAGCACACTTTTGTTCCTGCTGAAAATAGATAACATGAATTTAATCATGAGGAAACAGCAGGCAAAAAAACAAACAGAAGTACATTACAGAATAACTGACCTGTATCTTTTAAAAATTTTTAGTAAACGAAAGACTGACAAATTGTTCCAGATTAGTAGAAACTAAAGAAATACAAGAGCTAAATACAATGTGTGACCTGATTACAACTTTATTTTTCCAGACTAAGTCTGTAGTTACAGATTGATCTTTAGAGTTCCTATCTAACTCTGATTTTGAGAACTTTACTATGGATTTGAATATCCTTGTTTTTAGGAAATACACAATAAAAGTACATAGATGTAAGGGGCAATATGTCTATCACTTGAAATGATACAAAAAATATAATATGTATATAGAGAAGAAAAAAAATAAATCAGAGATGGTAAAATATCAACATTTGGAGAACTGGGTAAAGAGTATTTGTGAATTCTTTGTACTATTATTGTAACATTTCTTTAAGACTAAAATTGTAAAAATTCAAAGTTAAAAGAAAAATAAAATAGACTGTGGAAAGTATGTATTAAAAACATACCTAAATGAATCTAAACATGAAAGAAAACAAAACTGCACTGACAAGCATAGACTGGGCAATCTATTAAACTCACTCATGTACTAGCTAATTACCTCTAAAAAAAAAACATCACCAGCAAAATTATGTCATGGAGTTACAGTCAAATTCATGGATGTCTATAATGCCACAGGTCTATTCTAAAACAAGCAACACAATTAACTTTGGAGTAATGATGTAGACAAATTTTTCAATACATAATTTTGCATCTTAAAAATTAAAAAGTGGGCAAAAAAATTTAAAGTGGGCCGTGACTGGTTGGCTCAGTGGTAGAGCGTAGGCCCACTCTACCACTGAGCCAACGACAGAGTGTGTGGAAGTCCTAGGTTCAATTCCCAGTCAGGGCACACAGGACAAGTACCCACCTGCCTCTCCACCCCTCATCCTCTCGCTTCTCTCTCTCTTTCTCTTGCTCTTTCTCTCTCTCTCTCTCTCCTCCTCCTCCTTCTCCTCCCTTTCTCTCTCTCCTACTCTTCCTACTCTCCTCCTGCAGCCATGGTTTGATTGGAGTGAGTTGGCCCCAGGCACTGAGGATAGCTCCATGGCCTCCACCTCAGGCACTAAAAAAATGGCTCCAGTTGCAACAGAGCAATGGCCCCAGATGAGCAGAGCATCGCCCTCTAGTGGGCTTGCTGGGTGGATCTCAGTTGGGGCGCAAGCTCGAGTCTGTCTCTGCCTCCCCTCTTTTTTTTTTTTTTTCTTTTCCAGGGACAGAGAGAGAGTCAGAGAGAGGGATAGATAGGGACAGATAGACAGGAACAGAGAGAGGTGAGAAGCATCAATCATTAGTTTTTCATTGCCGTCGCCACACCTTAGTTGTTCATTGATTGCTTTCTCACATGTGCCTTGATCGCAGGCCTTCAGCAGACCGAGCAACCCCTTGCTGGAGCCAGCGACCTTGGGTCCAAGCTGGTGAGCTTTTGCTCAAGCCAGATGGGCCCGCGCTCAAGCTGGCGAGCTCAGGGTCTCGAACCTGGGTCTTCTGCATCCCAGTCCGATGCTCTATCTACTGCGCCACTGCCAGGTCAGGCTTCCCTCCTCTTACTAAAAAAAAAAAAAATTAAAAATTAAAAAGTGCCCTGGCTAGATAGCTAGGTTGATTAGAGCATCGTCCCAAACGACAGATGCTGGTTTAATCCCTGGTCAGGGCACATACAGGAACAGGTCGATCGATGTTCTTGTATCTCTCTCCATTCCTGTATATCTAAGCAATAACATGAACATTAAAAAAAAATTAAAAAGTTTTTTCCTTAAAACAATATCAAAATACAATGCAAATGTTCCCTTAATACGGCTAACATTTAAGGTGAATTAAGCCTAATGAGATTATTTTTCTCTTTCCTGTGTCTTTTAATGCATTAATACCCCCACTGATTAAAAAAACTAAGAAAAAAGACAAAGTTTAGAACAAACATCCTAACACTTGCAAAAAAGCACAGATGTCTGCTGCCATATGCAGTGATCTCTGATCCCATGGATCAACACTGGAATTTATGCAGGAAGCTGAGGAAGTAGTGAATACAGAGAGGAAAAGTGATAATAGGTGAGCTAAAGTCTTGTTTTCAAGCAACATTAGTCAGCAACAATAAAAGTTTAACCTAGAATAAACTGTAGGACAAAACCAGATGTCCCTCATATTTAAAGACAATACAGCTCAATTTCAAGTATATAGCACTATTTATTGATTAGTTCATGTTTGAGTACATCACTGATTCAATGTTACAAATGATGCATACAATACAGTTAACAGTAGATGAAAGCCTTGGTCTCACCTTTGCTTAGTATCAGAATATGGGCTAGAAAATCAGATCAGAATAATGGGATAGATTTATAGCAGAGGAAGTTTGATGGGACATAAAAAATTAACCCGACAACAAGGATTGACTAAAAAGTTTTTCAAATGACATTTTTAGAGTCTTTAAGAGACTCATTCAGACTTTCAAGATGATGTTGACTCATCTTAAGACACTAGGAATCTGCCTGACTAGTCGGTGGCGCAGTGGATAGAGCATCGATCGGACTGGGATGCAGAGGACCCAGGTTCGAAACCCCAAGGTCGTCAGCTTGAGCACGGGCTCATCGGGTTTGAACAAGGCTCACCAGCTTGAGCCCAAAGTCGCTGGCTTGAGCAAGGGGTCACTCGGTCTGCTGTAGCCCCCCTGGTCAAGGCACATATGAGAAAGCAATCAATGAACAACTAAGGTGTCGCAACAAAGAATTGATGCTTCTCATCTCTCTCCCTTCCTGTTTGTCTGTCCCTCTCTCTGTCACCAAAAAAAAAAAAAAAAAAAAAAAAAAGACACTAAGAGTCTGAGGACCAGAGAAATTCAGTGACCTTAGTTACAGAGGAAGTAGAAGCAAAGGATGAAAGCCTACTACTACTCCTGAATCTAAATTTAGTACTCTACACACTGACCCAAAAGAATCCACACAAGTGGTTATAAAGAGGAAAAAAGTAGGATTTGCACACATATTGCAATTTAGTCAAATCTTGCTCACTTGAAACCATCTGCAAAGGAACTGGACACAGATAAGATTCTAAATGAAAGTTACAATGTTCCAAAGACTATCCAACCCCAGTACCAGTTCTTTTAGTTACTATATTCAATAACAGAAAAGAATTAACAAAATAGGTATGCAAATCACCAATATTTAGTTTTTTAATTATGTTTTTCTTTTTTTCCAGGGACAGAGAGAGAGTCAGAGAGAGAGAGATAGATAGGGACAGACAGACAGGAACGGAGAGAGGTGAGAAGCATCAATCATTAGTTTTTCGTTGCCATCGCAACACCTTAGTTGTTCATTGATTGCTTTCTCACACGTGCCTTGACCACAGGCCTTCAGCAGACTGAGCAACCCCTTGCTGGAACCAGGGACCTTGGGTCCAAGCTGACGAGCTTTTGCTCAAGCCAGATGGGCCCGCGCTCAAGCTGGCAAGCTTGGGGACTCTAACCTAGGTCTTCTGCATCCCAGTCCAACGCTCTATCCACTGCGCCACCGCCTGGTCAGGCTTACTTATGTTTTTCATGCCTTAACTTCTGTTTAGCTAATTTCTCAAATGTTTACTATGTACCAGGGATAGATACGGTAAATATTTTACATGCACAAACTCATGTACTCATTAAGTACATGAGTAAAGTCTAGAGTAGATGTCTCAGTGACAATTTTTTTCTGTGGGTGGCAGAGACAAAAAACTCTTGAAGTCACAACCTAACAGTTGAGTCAAATCGTATCACAGGAATTTATTGTAAATACAGATCCTTTCCCAAAGGAAAATAACAGAACTCCACAAAACATATTTAAATTTTACAGACCAAATAAAAACAAGCTAACCCCCGCCCCTCCAAAAAACCCTAAGGCCTACAAAGGTTAAATAACTACCTAAGATTATAGAACTAATAAGTGGAGGAGGCAGGACTAAAACCCAAGTCAGCCCTCCGATTCTATGCTTTTAAATCCAGGCTTATTTCCTACATTTTTATAGTAAAATAAAACATTTGAAAGTTAAAATCTGTTTACCTCTAATACAAGTGCTACGTACAAAAAAAGTAAAATCTTGTTACATTTAATTGGAAACTCATTTATTTAACATTTCCTCTACAGACTTTTCAGGACAAGACTATATGCTATGTACTAAGACTAGTGAGTTCTTAAAATTAACACATAATTTTAAAGTACTTCAACCAACTTATCAAAGTATTTATTAGAGGATTAAGATTAAATTAGTCAATCTAATCAAGTCCAAGTATATATGAGTCAACACAAATAAAATGCCTTCCTATCCCTGAGGCTGCCCTGATCTGCATGTACATCCACATTCTGAAATAGCATGAACTTTGTTTCTTTCCCACTACTTAAATTTCTGTGTATGCAATAACTGATTTTCTCCACAAGAGACACCCTGCTTCTTCTACAATATATTATAGGACAATTTTACTTTTTGTTATTTCATTTACATTTTTTTCCTTTAAATTTTTAAAAACATATTTTCCCTAGCTGCTTCAAAACCAAGAATGCCCTTACTTTACTGAATTTCAATAAGGCATTTATATCTTTCCATAGCTGGGATTTCAATATTTATCTTAAAAAAGTATATTTAAGAATTACTTTGTAACACAATAAATTAAAAGTAATTAAAAAAAATTTTTTGAAAAGCTAAGAAAGAGGGAAAAGAAAAAGAATTGCTTTGTGCTTATGAACATGAATTACAGAAATCATGGACTAATAATAGGTAATAATAGAAGTGAATAAATAATTTTACTTTTTATTTAGAAATTAAATTTAATGGGGTGACATTGATCAATAACAATAAATAGGTTTCAGGTAAACATCTCTATAGCATTTGAATTGCTGACTGTTGTGTGCCCATCACCCAAAGTCAAATCATTTTCCATCACGGTATATTTGTCCCCCTTTACTCCCCCTCCCCCTGATAACCACTTCATTTTTATCTTTGTCTATGAGTCTCAGTGAATAATTAATTTTCAAAATATTTTCCCCACTATAAACCAAGTGAATTAGGATGATTAAAACTCAGCAAGAAAAAAAACAAACAAACAAACAAACAAACAAAAAAACTCAGCAAGCAAAGGTTGTAACTAATTTTACAGCTCTTGCTATAGTAGCTCTCAAATGATAACCATTCTCAGTATGGAAATGTTTGGTTTCCCAATTTATTTGTTTATATTACCTTCCTATAACTTTTATTTCCCACTGGTATAAACTGAAAATGCCAAGTCTTACCTGTCAGAATAGTCTGAAAAGCAGCTTCTACATTTGTAGAATCTAGAGCTGATGTCTCAATGAATGACAAACCATTCTTTTCTGTGGGGAGACACAAAAACCTCAGTTTTGTCCAACTTTAATACAAGAAACTTAATACACTCAAGTCTCTTAAGGAAAAAAAAAGAACTTTCTTAACCTAAAACCTCTCCAACTTCTTGAACAATAAGGTTACCATTCTACTTACACTTTAATAAATTAAAAATAACCATTGGAAATTTATTGGAGGCCCTGGTCAGTTGGCTCAACAGTAGAGCATTGGCCTGGCGTGTGGAAGTCCCGGGGTTTGATTCCTGGCCAGGGCACACAGGAGAAGCGCCCATCTGCTTTTCCACCCCTCCCCCGTCCTTCCCCTCTATCTCTCTCTTCCCCTCCTGTAACCAAGGCTCCACTGGAGCCAAGTTGGCTTGGGCGCTGAGGATGGCTCCATGGCCTCCGCCTCAGGTGCAGCGGAGCAACTCCCCCGATGGGCAGAGCATCATCCCCTGGTGGGCATGCCAGGTGGATCCTGGTCAGGCACATGCGGGAGTCTGTCTGTCTGTCTGTCTGCCTGCCTGCCTCCTGGTTCTCACTTCAGAAAAATCAAAAAAGAAAAAGAAATTTATTGGATTTATTAAAATGAATATTTGCTACATCTAAATACTACCACCAGAATGAGTGAATGAGTAACACTGTTCAAAATGTAGTAAATTTATACTACATTTTGTAGTATATACCCAACTATTTCCATCCCTTACTGTCCTTCAACCTCACAGCTATGGTCTAAACATGTATGGGTATGTATGATTCACTTATAATCCTGTAACTATATTATTTGAAAACAAAGTTTCTTGCCTGGAAAACTAAAAAACTATTATAGAAAATGGCATAATCACTAGTGAATGGTCAAAACCTTTACTAGCCAACAATATACAATGCTGCCTTCTGGTAGGATGCCCCTCCAGAACAGCAGTAAGAGATAGGTGGACCCTCTATAAAGCTAAAAGCTGTAACGCCTAAGCAACTAAATGCCTATTGGTCCTTGACATTCCCTGGGTCACTACTTCTCAGACCCACATAGAGCAAGCAGCCTTGGTAAAACATAGAGACGTAATGTAAAAAGGAACAGGAGCACACAATGAATAGATTTCATCTATTCTTTACAGGGAGAGAAAAGAAGACAGTACTTATATTCAATTTTTGGCAGCAAGAACTCAAAACATTAGTGTTTTAATGACTCAAAGTTAAGCAAAAGAATCCTATAGTCATCACATACTTTCAAAACAACAATCCTTGCTGAGCATTAATTATTCATTCACATTTACCTTTTTAAATTAGAAACTACTGTAACTAATTATTACCCTCATTGGGAGGGTTATCAAAACTGCATGATATGAACAGTAAGCAACACAGAATCACTGTAATAACATGAAATTTGTATCACTAACCTGCAAAAGCTCTTGCTTCATCTGTAGGAACTGCCCTGAGATGGCGCAAATCACTCTTATTGCCCACAAGCATGATAACAATGTTACTATCGGCATGATCTCTCAGTTCTTTCAGCCATCGCTCTACATTTTCATATGTGAGATGTTTAGCAATGTCATAAACCAATAAGGCACCTACAGCTCCACGATAGTATCTGAAAACAGAAACATGCATGTAACTATCAGAAAACAACCACCAATCGAAAAGGAAGCACCAGAAAGAACTAAATATATGGACTATATATTTTTAGAAACACACTTAAAAATAAATTTCAAAATCCTAATGCTGGACTTCTTAAAAGGAGGAAAAAACAGTACCTTTTCCAATACCAAAAATCAACTAATTTACTTGATAAAAACCAATTCACTTGATGGCAGCCTATCTCACAGAACTTAAAAACTATGAGACTTACGCCGATGTTATTGCTCGATATCGCTCTTGCCCTGCTGTGTCCCATATCTGTGCCTTTATTGTTTTCCCATCAACTTGGATGCTTCTGGTGGCAAACTCTACTCCAATGGTGCTCTTGCTTTCAAGATTAAACTCATTTCGAGTAAATCGAGACAGCAAATTACTCTTTCCAACACCAGAATCTCCGATAAGGACAACTGAAAAGACAAAGATCTTTATGTCAGATGAATGGGTAAAACACACTATCTTAGAACAGCAATTTTCAACTGGTGTACCTTAAGAATTTTTAAAACAGGCAGTACCTGACTATTTAGTCAGGGGCACTGGCCTCTTTTTCCTTAGACTGTCAAATAAATAAATGACAAAAGCCAAGACAACAGCTGTCCAGAGTGAACAAATAAAAATTATACCTTTTTTAAAAAATTTTTGGCAGATTAGCAAAAAATATTTTTGGTGTGCCTGACCAGGTGGTGGCACAGTGGACAGAGTGTGGGGCTGGGACGCAGAGGATCCAGGTTCAAAACCCCGAGGTCACCAGCTTGAATGCAGTGCTCATTTGGTTTGAGCAAGGCTCACCAACTTACGCCCAAGGTCGCTGGCTTAAACAAGTGGTTACTCGGTCTGCTGTAGCCACCCCAGTCAAGGCACATATGAGAAAGCAATCAATCAGAAACTAAGGTGCCGCAAATGAAGAACTGATGCTTCTGATCTCTCTACCTTCCAACCTGTCTGTCCCTATCTGTCCTTCTCTCTATCCAAATAAATAAATAAATAAATACATACATACATACATACATACATACAGCGTGTCCATAAAGTCATGGTGCATTTATTTGTGTGTGTGTGTGTGTGTGTGTGTGTGTGCTCTCCAGAATTTTAGTAATTGGTTTGTGTGCCATGAGATGAAAAAGGTTGAAAATCGCTGCCTTAGAAGAACTTGAAAGATAAATGAACAATTTGTGATATGAACTTGTATCAGACATAAAAGCAATAAAGGAGACATTAGTGGTTATAGAGAAAGAAAAAAAAGAATACTATATTCTACTTAGTTTCATCAGACTGGATGTGACCTCAGGACTCACATCTAGGCAAAATGAAACACATTTAACATATGCAGGATCAGGTTTATAAACTTTGCCACCCAGATTACAGAAACTACAATGACCCTTTAATTGTTTTATTTATCATATGGGCAGGAAGTCAGAGATTCCTCCAAACACAAACACTTTATTAAGTTTAACAGGGGCCCTAGGAAGCTGACTACTAATTTTGAGCCAACAACTAACATATACTTTATCACTTCATGAATTGTTTTAAGCAGTTTTTTTAAGTGGGGGAGGAGAATGAGAAGTATCAACTCATAGTTGCAGCACTTTAGTTGTTCATTGATTGCTTTCTCACATGTGGGTGCCTTGAGGAGGGGGTGCTCCAGCGGGCCAGTGACATCTTGTTCAAACCAGCGACCTCAGGGTCTCAAATCAGGGTCTTCAGTGTCCCAGGTCTACGTTCTATCCACTGCGCCACTGTCCAGTCAGGCTAAAACAGGTTTTAATTAGATGAATTGATTTCCTATAATTACTATTAGGAGGCAGTTTATTTACTAAATAAATACAAGGGGATTCGTTTTCACCAGAAGCAATATTACACTTAAGAGTTTCAAAAACACTGGAGAAATAGACAATTAATTTAAAATGTGTATATAAACTTACTTTTATTCTATTTTTTTAAGAGAGAGAGAGACAGAGAGACAGACAGAGCCAGACAGGAAGGGAGAGTGATGAGACGTACCAACTCATAGCTCTGTCACCTTAGTTGTTCATTGATAGCTTTCTCATACATGCCTTGACTGGGGGGATCCAGAAGACTGAGTGACCCCTTGCTCAAGCCAGCGACCTTGGGCTCATGCCAGCAACTATGGGGTCATGTCCATGTTAAAGTATGTTTACATAAATTTAAGGAACAAAATAAGTTCACCAATTTACTGAATCTGAGCTTGATTTTCCTTCAGAAAATATTATTCTTATTCCTACTGTGAACTACTAATGCTTCTTCTTACTAGTTAATTGATATAGACACCAAGACTAGAAAATCAAACATGCAATGGGTCTGGCCAGTTAGCACAGTCAGTTAAGAGTGTCATCCAAAAATGAAAAGGTTGTGGATTCAATCCCCAGTCAGGGCACACACAGTAAACAACCAAAGAATGCATGACTGTGTGGGACAACAAATGAATGCTTCTCTTTCCCTTCCCCTCTTTCTCCTTTCCTTTCTCTTTCTCTCTCTCTCTCTCTTTTTTAAATTAAGCCCTTTGGAACATCATCCTGGAGCATGGAGATTGCTGGTTTGATTCCCTGGTTAGGGCACATATAAGAGCAGCTCAATGCTCCTGTCTCTCTCTCCCTACCCCACTCACTCTCTCACTCTCTCTCTCTTTCTCAAAAAAAGAATAAAATTGGGATTTGATGAGGAAGAGGGAATGAAGATGGAGGTAAGAACTGTGAGAGTTCACTATATTCTAGTCAGAGGGCAGACAGAATCCATTCTGTATTTTTCTCTTTGCCACAAGAGAATATAGAAGCTGGTCTCTAGACAGTCTTGGAGGGAGTATATTACCAAATGCATCTCTTTCTGGTTTCCACTATCAGCTAGCTGATTCACCAAGAAATCAGCCAGGCAGCAGTGATTCCATGCAGCATAAGGAGTAGTTATTTCTATCTATACAGTCAATTAGAGATGGCAATGGTAGTGTGGCAAACACAGATATTAATAAATGATTTAGTTTGGATACCAGGGAAGAATATATTAAGGTTATAAAAGTAACATACAAAAACAGTACACTTCCAATTTTATAGGAAGGTTGATTGATATGTCAGTTTCCAAATGTCCACCATTATGGAAGTGAGGTCAAATCCCAGTTTCAGTAATAGAGCCTACCCTTTTAACAGGATACTCACTATTGCCTGTTAGTGCAATAGTGCTGAATGTCCTGCCAAGGAAACACCCCTTGGATCATTTCTGGCCACACACTAGCACTCAGGTATAAAAGCCTCAGTTGAAGTGGGAATAGAAAAGAAGAAAATAAACCAAAAAGTTGGCTGTTTCTACTTCATAGGCATTCAGATATCAATCAGCTCTTCAGGAGCCAAAGTGCAAGACATCTAAAATGACAACACCTTTAGAAAATAAAAGAACACCTTTTCCTTTCCACAAATACTCTAGCCCTGTCAAGATTTTGGTTTCTTCCCTTTGACCTACACTATAATAATTATGTTCATTGTCTCCCCATCCTCAAAACTTTATGCCATCATAAAGTAAGTTAGCGATGGCATTATTTCCCCCTCAATGCAACCAATTATTTTTAACATTATTAAAAAACAGCGCCTTCAGTTGAAAATAATTCAAGACTCATGAATGCTTTTTATAGTATAAAATAGTTATCTCACCTAGACATAGAAAAGATTGCCAGAAGTAAGACTAGCCACTTGTTTAAAGATTATATCTTAAATAAATTACAACAGAAGATAATGGTTTTTTTAAGAATAGTGCTGACAAGCCTGACGGTAATGGTGCAGTGGATATAACATCTACCTGGAATGCTGAGACCCCAGGTTTGAAATGCTGAGGTTTGAGTACAGGCTCACTGGGTTTGAGCACGAGACATCGACATGATCCAAAGGTCGCTGACTTGAAACCAAAGGTCATTGGCTTGAGCCCAAGGTCGTTGACTTGAGCAAGGGGTCACTGGCTGGGCTTGAGACCCTCATGAAAGCACATATGAGAAGCAATCAATGAACAACTACAGTGACACAACCACAAGTTGATGTTTCTTATCTCTCTCACTTCCTATCTCTCTCTCTCTTAAAAAAAAAAATAGTGCCAACAAGATGATGCTGAGAAATGACACAATAAGGAAAGTTGCTTCTATTCAGTTACCAAACCAAACAGTTAACATGTAGGCTCGCTAAAAACATTAACAAGAATAGATTAAATCACCTAAGCAACAGAAGAGAATTCACTATGATTTAGGAAACAAACCAAAACACCAAATTTCATGAACTGGAACTTAATTTCTAATCAGTTTCTCTCATTAAGATAATATTTAATTGCATTTTTAAAATGTTACAAACTAGCCTGGCCATTGGTGGCGCAACGGATAGAGCAATGACCTGGAATGCTGAGGTTGCCGGTTCAAAACCCTGGGCTTGCCTGGTCAAGGCACATACAACAAGCAAGAAGCAAGCAATGATCAACTAAAGTGAAGCAACTATGAGTTAATACTTCTCACTCCCCCACCTCCTCTCTCTGTAAAATAAATAAATAAATCTTAAAAAAAAAAAGTGACAAACTATTTGATCACATCCTATAGTTCAAGAAAGGATTTTCAGTGACTTTTCTGTTTTCCATAACTAGTATCTTATTTTTTGTGACAGAGACAGAGAAAGACAGACAGACAGGAAAGGGGAGAGATGAGAAGCATCAATTCTTCATTGTGGCACCTTAGTTATTCATTGATTGCTTTCTCATTATGTGCCTTGATGGGAGGGGGAGGGCGACCATGGGGTCATGTCTATGATTTCAAACTCAAGCCAGCTACCCTGTGCTCAAGCTGGTGAGCCCACACTCAAGCCTGCAACCTCGGAGCTTTGAACGTGGGTCCTCTGTATCCCAGTCCAACACTCTAGACCAGGGGTGCTCAATTCGTCGATCTACTGGTCGATCGCGAAGGAAATGTGGGTAGATCACATGACATTAAAAAGACATTTGTCTTTGACTGGCATACAGGGTAGCCAATCTGACGTCTGAACTTTTGACACCCTACGCATGCGCGTTAACCCGCGCTAACTTGTTCAGTTACACTGCTGCGTAGTTAGCCTTCAATTTATTTAAACTAAATACAACAAAGGGTATACAATGAGTGCCGTAGCTGGTCCGAGTAAGAAGCCTAAAACCTACCACTTTCATACAGAATGAGAGGGGATTTTTTTTACTATGTCATATTCTAAGTGCGTTTGCCTCATCTGTCTGTGTGCCATTGCTATTCCAAAGAAGGGAAATGTGGAGGGGCCTTTTTGGACTGTTCATAAAAACTATGACATTGACTGTCCTCCGAAAAGAGAGCTGAGAAGGAGAAAGGTGAAAGAAGAATATACAATATTAAATAATAGCAACTTAAATAATGATAATATAGAAGTGATAAATTTGTTTTGCATTTTTATTGTAGGTAGATCATTTTGACTTGGTCATCTTGTAAGTAGCTCGCAAGCTGAAAAAGTGTGGGCACCCCTGCTCTAGACACTCTATCCACTACACCACCGCCTCGTCAGGCTCATAACTAGTATCTTGGGTTAAAAGTGCTTTAAACATTTTATAACTATAGTTATCCAGATAAAATATATAAACATAAATAATAAAATCTAAATATGGAACAACTATAGTATTTCTAAAATGACCTGATAATATTTATTACCACTTTGTTACCTTATCTGCTGAATTTTAACTACCATCTGTCACCCCTATGACTAAATCTGGTTCAATAGATATCAAATATTAGGTTACTAAATGCCATAAAGATATATATATTAATTATGTTATTTAATTAAAATTTTCTCCTATTCAACTACATTTAGTTTTATATACTCCCTTGCAAACTAATATACTGAACTAAAATTTAATTCAACAAATCAATTGTAGCATATCAGACCTTTATCACCTAAACGAATATTTGATAATTCTCAAACTGGATTGTATACATAAACTTGGAGATCTTTGTACTCTTTCTACAAGATAGGGCTAAAGTAGGTTAACAGTTGTGAGTACGTGAAAGTTTATTCTTGTATTATGTATTAATTATTGTTATTTTCCATATGAAAAACTGTACACCCACTTTTGCCACACACTATATGACCATACCTCACCAAATATCTTTAAAATAAAATGCATTCAAAATAAGGCTGAAGTCTAGACATGTTTTCCCAGACTCAGCAGAATCTGAGGTGCTCAACCAAAAGCTGTGAAAGAAAACCTACCAAGATGCAAGACAATAAAGTTCTTATGATCATTTCCATAGACAATCAGCTGATGGTTAATTACTACTGACCTTCAATGAGATTAAAAATAAAACGGTGTAGCCTAACGAGACAGTAGCACAGTGGATAAAGAATCGGCCTGGAACACTGAGGACCCAGGTTTGAAACCCCAAGGTCACTGACTTAAGCACAGGATCATAGACATGAACCCATGCTCATTGGCATGAGCCTGAAGGTTGCCTGCCTGAGTAAGGGGTCACTGGCTCAGCTGGAACCCCCCAGTAAAGTCACATATGAGAAAGCATTCAATAAACAATTGAGATGCCACAACAAAGAATTAATGCTTCTCATTTCTCTCCCTTCCTGTCTTTTTGTCCCTGTCTGTCTCTCTCGCTAAAAAACTAATTAATTGATTAAAAAGAA
Source organism: Rhynchonycteris naso (assembly GCA_037038555.1). Taxonomy (NCBI): domain Eukaryota; kingdom Metazoa; phylum Chordata; class Mammalia; order Chiroptera; family Emballonuridae; genus Rhynchonycteris; species Rhynchonycteris naso. The sequence goes on from CM072999.1 coordinate 51,424,531, forward strand.
AAAGAAAATGGTGTAGACTAAGTATCCAAGCACTTTTGGGGGGGGGGAATGACTGATTGGATTAGTGTCTACCACAGTATTTGTAAATATGAACTATGATCGATGATTACTTCACTTATGTATCCCACAGGGCCTTAATCACATTGTGGGTAAATATTCTAATTAAAGTGTTTAAAATAAAAAGGTCAAGGCTGACCTTGGGTGGCACAGTGAATAAAGGGTTCACCTGGAATGCTGAGGTTGCTGGTTCAAAATCCTGGGCTTGCTCAGTCAAGGCACATAGGAGAAGCAATTAATATGAGATGATGCTTCCCGCTCCTCCCCCCACCTTTCTCTCGCTCTATCCTCTCTCTAAAATATCAATAAATAAAAATTTTTTTAAAAAGTCAAAGTTTCAAAAATAAAATTAATCCCCCACCTAAAGTCTCAATGTTGAGTTTAACTAAAGATTAATGTTCAAGAACAAATACATAATTTAGAAAAACTGTCCTGTTCTTCCCATACTGTATTCCCATTTGGACCATTCCATCCTATAACAATCAAAATATCTCTTCATTTAAAACTGGTTAGAGTTACACACTAACTTCCAATTCCCTCAACTATTATTAAGTTTGCTAGGTAAGCCTTCTTCCAACTAGAGAGCTGCAGCTCATCTCATATCTAGAATAAAATCATTTTAAAATTAAGTTATTGCTGCTTCACTTTAAATTATGATAATTACATAAATAAGGATTTGGCTAAATAATCAGCACTATAGGGAAAAAAAAGTGACTCATATCCTGTAAGAGCTTTAAAAAAGTGGAAATCCGTCTCAGCAGAATTTTTAAACATCCTACCTTAAACAGCAAAATGTATGACAAAATGAAACCATAACTCATGGAAACAAAGAGCACTTTAGAAGTTCCTAGTTTTAAGGTTCCTTACTAATACTTAAATGTTCTTATAAAGATTATGAAAAATGAAAAGATCACAGTAACTTCTTTCACATTATTACCATTTGAGTCCTCATAGGAACTAAAATTTTACAACCAGTCCCATTTAATTCTCACAACAGTCCTAAGAAGTACATATTATTTTCTTTTTATAAATGAAGGATCTGAGGCTCAAAATGTTAGCTTTCTCGAAGTTACAAAGAAAATTTAAGGTCTGAGTCAGGATTTGAATCCCAGGCCTGTGTGATTCCACAGCCTTGTGCTCTCAGTTCTTGTTATTAGTCTAATCCAAAATTAAGTTAAAATTCCTTAAGCCAATCCAGGATAATATTCTTGGTGAAAAAAAGTGGCTTCTGTAATCAACATTTAAGTTATAAACTAAACAGGAGAAATAATCTGATAGTCTATCTTGCTCTAAATTAATTACTTCAAAGGTACCTTAGATGCCTACTGCCACTTTTTTTTAAACCCCCAAAACTCCCTTTAATAGATAAACCCCAGTTTCCAGATTCTCACTCAAGTAATTTCACCCGACCTCAGATGACTTCAAACAGTATGTAAAATGCATTAAGTATCTTCTAATAAATGACTTTCCACTATGGAGGGTGGGAGTAACTACTGAAGGTCTCATCTCATATAATACAGCACTCAGGCCCTGAGGAGTAAGTAATGATAAGGGTATATATCATCAGTTAGTATGCCAAGATTTGAAAAGTACTAGTAAAGCAAAGAAATGTTACCTACTTCATTTGATCAATCATTCTTAGTACCCAATGGCAAAGTCTGCCAAAGAAAACTGTCACTATGTTTAACACTCTTTAAACTCCACCCTCCACTGTAAAGCTTTAATAGTAATGGCTTCTTCCTCCCTGGTAATGATCTTTGTTCAACATAACACCGATGGCTGCCCTCCTAATTCAGGAGCAAAGAGCGAGCATCAGAGAGAGAGCCCATTCACTGGACAAAAAAGCATTTACTGTACTCTTTTCTCATTGAAAACTGTACCCTTTATCTCTGCTGATTAAAACAACTATTTGCAGTCTTTCTGGACTAACCAATGAGCAATTCTTTCTATCCACTCCCCACCCTCCAATACATGTTGTCCAAGGGCACTACATATTTCCCTGTATTATAATAAATATTTAATTTAATCAAAGAGCACACTACTTCTCCCCCCCCCCCCCGCCCCCCAACCTTTTGGGAAAGGTATGTAGCCAACTAGGGCTCTTCCCTTCCTGTTCTAAAAACACCGAAAGGCTGGATCCTCCCAGTGCTGCAGGAGGAAGCAACCAGTCCATAGTGATAAAGCAAGGCCAGTATTTGTGCAGCGCACAACCTTTCCTGCTCAGGAACTGGGCCTTCAGGTCTGGCAAGGATAACAGCCACCACCCATCCGCAACCCCTTCTCGCGAGCAGAGTCAAGAGTTAGCCCGGGCTGGATGCCACTGGGTTGGGAGGGTAGGCGATAAAAGGCTCAGTGGGAAATCACATCAGTCTGCCGGGTCACTGCGACAAGTGCAAGCGTGGGTGACGGACAATCCCTCTTGCCCTACCCCCCATCCTCAGGGTCGCACAGAAGAAATGGGAGGACTCTATTAAACTACTTGGGGAGGGAAGGTAGAAAAAAAGCTACCAATCCCGGGAGCAGCGCGAGGTTACTGACGGCGAAAACTGCGGGGCGGGTGGGGGTCGGTGGCCCGCTCCGATTTTAACGAGGGCCTGGCCCGGCGATGGAAGAAGCTGGCTAGAAGAGCGGTCTGTCCGAGGGGAGGAAGGGGCTGTGAGGAGACGCGGAGGAGCTGCTCTGCCTAAAGGAAAGGGAGGCAGATAAGGAGGAGGCTTGTAGTGGCAGTCTGTGCCGAGGCAAGGTGAGGAGCGAAGGGCGCGTCAAAGAGGTGCAGAAAGGGGAATGAGTCCGGAGGGGCAGAAGCTGAGGTGCAGGGGGCGCCAAATCCGAAAGGTGGATGGTGGGAGGGGCGACCTCTCCGAAGGGGCCCGAAAACTCAGGATGGGAAGATGATTCGGGAGAAGGCAGCCAGCCCGCCGTCAGGACATTTGGATAGGGGCTCTGAGGCTACCGAAGGCCTAAGAGAAGGTCGCTAAGAGACCGGTGTGTGGGGAGGACCCTCCACCCTATCTGAGAGCAGGGAAAGGAGCTGAGCTGCAAACCACACAGAGAGGGAAAGGCTGAGGAAGGCCAATTTCAGTACAGGAGTAGCCCCACGCGAGCCCCCCAGGAGTGTCCCAGGCCCCCGAACGGGGCTCGGTGGAGAGTGGGAGAGCCCATGGCCTCACCTTTGAAGAGGTAGTCATACTCGTCGTCGCGGGTGCCCATTGCGCGGCCGAGGAGTGAAGGGGCGGGAGCAGCAGTGGTATCGGTGGGACCAGGGGGCGTCGCTGCAGGGGTAACCCGAGCACCGAGCTTCAGCTGCCGGACCGAGTGAAGAACCCCTCCCTGCCATACGCCACTTCCGGCGGGCCCCAGCCCCATAAGGAAAGTACTTCCGGGGAGGTGACGCCCCGCCCCTGAGCGGGAAGAGCCGTCTACGCGAGTATCGCGTGGGTCTTCGAATTCACACCCCTTTCTGGAGGCTCAAAAGAGAAACAGCCCTGGACTCTCAGCCGATAACACTCTTAGCGGTCGGTCACCACATTCTTAGTGGCCTCTTCCTTATTTCCTGCACCCCCATGCTGGAACCCGTCACTGTACTTCTCAATGATGGGTTCGTAGGTGGGGGTGGGGTAATTAGAGAGCCCAAGGCAGTTTCTCTCCCGTGGTGGTTCCATGGTGTAATGGTTAGCACTCTGGACTCTGAATCCAGCGATCCGAGTTCAAATCTCGGTGGAACCTGTGGCCTCTCGTTTTTTTCTTCCTGACCAGCTTTTTTGATTCTTTTATTTATTCATTAAGTAATTGTTAAACAGCTATGGAATGTTCAACCATGAGCTAAGTAGGGAGGGAATTTCATAGAATTTCACCTTTGCCTACAAAGGAATCAGAAACTTATCCTTTCTATCCTGTATTTTCTGTCACCTGGGTATCTCCTAAGCATCCTTTTCACTTTTTATTTTTAACCTGGGCTCTTTTTCTCAAATCTTAATTGAAAAGTTTCCATGAAACTTGATTCCTTTTACTAGAATTTTCAACCTCCAACTTGATTCAGGGCAGGTACTTTTTACTCTCACTACTTTTCTTCAAAGTTTTTCAAACTATTTCCAAATGTCATTCAGAGAATTCTACCCACCGTCATCAAGATTAATCAAGAATGTCTTGAGCTGCATTTGTCATTCTCTAAGCCAGTGGTTCTTAACCTTTTTTGAGGTACTGAACCCACCAGTTTCATATGCGCATTCACCGAACCCTTCTTTAGTGATAAATAAAATATGATTTTTTTTTCCAAATTCAAGACATAGGTATATGCTTTTTTACTGGTGCACAAAATGAGCTGTGCATGAACATCACCTTGCTCAAAGAACAAAACCAACAAAGTGCATGAACTCACAACAAATTACGGTATTACTTTATTCTGGCCTCCGCGGCAGAGGCTTCTCTGAACCCCTGAGACCGACTCATCGAACCCCTAGGGTACGATAGTACCCAGGTTAAGAACCACTGCTCTAAACTAGCCATTTCCAACTGGTGTGTTTTGTCACACTGGGGTGCTGCAAGAATTTTTAAAGCATGCAATACCTGACTAGTAAGGGGCACTGACCTCTTCTCCCTTAGATTGTCGAATAAAAAACTGTCAGCGCACACAATAGCCATGGGTGTGAATCCATCAAAATTACACTTTTTTTTTTTTTTTTTGGTCAGGTCAGCAAATAATATATTTTTTGGTGTGCTGCAGAATTTTAGTAATTAGTCGTGTGCCACGAGATGAAAAATGTTTTTTTATCTCTAAGCTAAATTCATTTACGTAATTTTTCAGTTAACACACATAGCAAAGATGGCAAATTCCATTTTAGCAGAAATGTGAACACTAAGACAAGTGATTTGTCAAAGATCACATAGCAGGGCCTCTCTGTATTTAAAGAGAGTTGGTATTCCAAAAAGCGCTTCTTCCATTTATTGCCACACCCCGTATCACCTATCTGCAAATCCTCAATTTACATTTTTGAGCAAGGGTGCCTCTAATAAGCAGAATGATGGCTCCCCAAAGATGTCCACTTCTCAGTCCCTGGGAACTGTGACTATGTTAGGTTGGTGGCAAATCAGAGGGGAATTAAAGTTGCAAGTCAACTTATTTTAAAATAAGATTATTTTTATTCTTTAAGTGGGCCTACTGTCACAAGGGTCCTTAAAATTGGAAAAGGCAGAGGAGATCAGGGTGATGTGTGAGAATGCCTTGAATGTCTTGTAAAAAATAATAAACAGAGCCACTTCAAAATGGAGTCAGAGCCTGACCTGTGGTGGCACAATGGGTAAACCGTTGACCTGGAACGCTGAGGTTGCTCGTTCAAAACCCCGGGCTTGCCTAGCCAAGGCACATATGGGAGTTGATGCTTTCTGCTCCTCTCCCTTTCTCTCTCTCTCTCTGTCTCCTCTCTCTAAAATGAATAAATAAAGTTTAAAAGAAAAAACCAAAAAATGGAGTCAGAGTTGCCATCCCAGAAGAACTATTTTGCACACCTTACTCCTCAAATCTTTGGGATGTTAAAACTGGACAAAATTATAAATAAAACTGGGCAAAAGAACTTTTGGACTGCCTAAAGCAGCATTATATTTCAAACAACTGTTTTCAAAGCTAACAGGAAAGCTAACATGAACAGTGGGCTGAAAATGAAAGATAGAGTGTACTTTAGAATTACCATCACTGTACAGGTATTAGTACTTCTGCACCTATAGAAATTCCTTCTATTCAGGTAATTTCTCTAAATGTTCCTTGCCTTCACCTTCTAATCAAAACCCTATTTGGGTTTCTCCCTGAATCAAGTCCTTCCCTAATAGCTATTCTTTTGATCTCAAATAAAAGCTTATTGTCTCTCAGTATAGCCTTTTATTTTTAGGTTAACAACCTAGTTAAGAGAAGAAACAATGGGCCAAAATGTCGTCACTTTTGCTAAGCAAGTCATCAAACCAAATCTTAATAACTAACTTAGTTGCAGTTCCTGTCTTTCCCAGGACTCGAGTTTTAAACCTATCAGTCTGGAAAACCCTGATGAAGACTAGGGAAGTAATCTGCATGCTAAAAGCCCTGCCATTTCCTTCTCCCCAAAGAATGTTACCTGACCTAAAAATAATCCCTTCTTTTATTTATTATACCCCTTCTGCCTATCAAAGTCTTTCATTTCAAACAACCTTTTAGAGCTCCCTTCTAGATGGGATGTTGCCTGATTCATGAAACTGCTTAATAAAGCCAATGATATCTTCACATTTACTTGGTTGAATTTTTTTATTTTTTTATATTATTCATTTTAGAGAGGAGACACAGAGTGAGAGAGAGAAGGAGAGAGAGAGAGAAAGGGGGGAGGAGCTGGAAGCATCAACTCCCATATGTGCCCTGACCAGACCAGTGCAGGGCCTTGAACTGGCGACCTCAGTGTTCCCAGGTCGACGCTCCATCCACTGCGCATCACAGGTCAGGCTACTTGGTTGAATTTTGTTCTTTAACAGCTTCAATCAACACTTTTGGCTTTGAAGATGGAAGAAAGGGGCCAGGTTCCTACGAATGGGATTCTAGAAGATGGAAAAGGCAGGGAAATGAATTTTTTCCCTAAGGCCTCCACCCTTAGTTTTAATTCAGTGAGACCACATCACCAAGTTAGTGGTAATTGTTACAGCAGCAATAGACAACTGATACAGTACCCTTTTCAGTGCTTTCTAGACAGTATAAAGCAATAGGAGGTTTAGCTAAGATCTAGATACCACCTTGTGCAGGAATGGACAATATCTACATTGGAAAAAAAACCCCACAATATTATTCAAGCAGCCAAATACTTATAAAACCGATTACTTATAAAACACAGTCTCAGTGTTGGTGGCAAGAAAACAGCACTAGGTATTCGACTGGTGGAGTCAGACTAGACTCTGATTCAGCAACCTCAGTATTTGAGTTCTGGCTAGGAAAGAACTCAAAGCCAAGACTCAAACTACTGTATAAGAGAAAGTTTATTTAGAAAGTCACAAAGGTAGAAAAAGTGATCAGTAGAAGAAATACCCCAGGAAACAAACTGCAGAGACAAAAGAAAGGGCCCTTGAAGTTTAGGAGAGAAGGGTTGAGGGAAGAGGAGGGGAATGGGAAAGGCTCTAGTGTGCTCCCGGGAGAGAGAGCACCCTGAGGAAAAAAGACCGTGGGGAAAGGTTTGGGTGTGCTCCTTAGAGCTGCAGTAGGGCCCCTCAGTCTTTTGTCCCTGGGGTCTCTCTGGCTTGAAGGTATTTATCTGAATGTCTCCGGGGAGGATCCCAATAGAATATTCATCAACTTTCCTGGTGTGTCTTTTTAGGGTCACAGTGTCCACTGATTGGTCAATGCCAGGGCAGGGTCATTAGTCAATTCAGCTAGTCCTGATGGTGGCCATGGCCTTGCTTGTCTGGTTTTGCTGCTTTTCTGGGTCTGGAACTGAAACACAATTGAAACCTATATGTATTTGATGTGGGTCAGAACCTCATTATTCTAGGGGCTTAATGCTTAAGGGATATTCTCCAGCTCCATTGTTTGTTCCCCCTTCTAAGGGGATCTAACCCTCATGACTGGCAACATGCCAAGGGAGGAAAAGTCAGGGGAGGGTCCAAGCCACAGGACCAGTCCACTGATATTCTAGGGGTGTTATAAAGTACTCAAACCACAATTCCTTGGGTTTTCGTAGAGACACCAAGTCCAAATAAGTTTTTGAATAGTTTTATTAAAGGAGAAAATTTATTAAATATGCCAGCCACATATAGCTTCACAGGGCAGTCCCAAAGTCCCAAATCGTGTGTGTGTATAATAGTCTAGGGCAGGGGTGTCCACACTTTTTCAGCTTGCGAGCTACTTATAAGATGACCAAGTCAAAATGATCTACCTACAATAAAAATGCAAAACATAAATTTATTTCTTCTATATTATCATTATTTAAGTTACTATTATTACTACTTAATATTATGTATTCTTCTTTCACCTTTCTCCTTCTCAGCTCTCTTTTCAGAGGAAAGTCAATGTCATAGTTTTTATGAACAGTTCGAAAAAGCCGCTCCACATTTCCCTTCTTTGGAATAGCAATGGCACACAGACAGATGAGACAAACACACTTAGAATATGACATAGTGAAAAAAATCTCCTCCCATTCTGTTTGAAAGTGGTAGGTTTTAGGCTTCTTACTCGGACCAGCTATGGCACTTATTTTTATACCCTTTGTTGTATTTAGTTTAAATAAATTTAAGGCTAACTACGCAGCAATGTAACTAAACAAGTTAGCGCGGTTTAACGCGCATGCGTAGGTTGTCAAAAGTTCAGACGTCAGATTGGCTACCGTGTATGCCAATCAAAAGACAAATGTATTTTTAATGTCATGCGATCTACCCACACTTCCTTTGCAATCAACCAGTGTAGATCACGATCAACATATTGAGTACCCCTGGTCTAGGGTCTGGTTATATACCTGTTGGGCAGATAAAATATATTATGCTCACTTTGTTAAAGATGGCTCTGCCCACATGGAGGCCAGTTGCCCAGGTGATGATATTAGTAGCCCTTCCTGCTTGGGAATGGGCGTGATTATGTTAATATGTGTTGAGGGAGGGCTTTCTCACCAAAAGGTTTTAAAGGGAAGAGAAATCACATTTGGAAAGAAGAGTGATTGCGTTCTAGAAGGAGTTCAAGCTGTAAGAGAGCAGAGTAAGGCCACGTGGTGGCCAGGAGAAGCAACCAAGATGGTGGAGTGCCAGTTTGTGCAAAGAGAAGGAGATGGGAAACAGAGGCGAATAAGACTGGTGAGATGCTGTTGGGCAGATGAAATATATTATGCTCACTTTGTCAAAGATGGTGCTGCCCACGTGCAAGTTTTAAAAGTAAGCCTTTCCCCACACCCTTGACTGGATGGTGTAGGGTGGTGCAGTCTCCTGAGGAATCCCATTATGCCTCAGATGGGTGACTTTGTATCAGAGACTTCCTTGTTTGTATAATTGGATTAAAGGTTTTTATTCTACAGTATAAAGTGGGGCAGACTGGGAGCTTGCTCTCTCTCGTAGTTCCTGAAGTAAGCATTAGACAGGAGAAAGATTAAGGCCACGTGGAGGCCAGGAGAAGCAGCCAAGATGGTGGAGTGCTGAGGGAGAAGCCAGTTTGTACAGAGAGAAGGAGATGGGAAACAGAGGTGAATAAGTCTGGTGAGCTAGAAACCTTTGATGCCAGGAAACTTGGATGATAAGTCAGTAGCTTTGTGAGCACTGAATGAGTGGGTTTTGGAGCCCAATGTGTGTTTTTGCTTGCCCACCGAATGCAAGCTAGAATTAAAGCTGATGGCTCACCAGTTCTTGGCTCCGTTGTTTCATTACTGACTGTCCGAATCAAATGCGAACCTGCATGGGCAAGGCAGCTGTGATGGTGGCCTTGGCCATTGGCATTACAGCTAGAAACCTTTGATTCTAGGTTTTAAGAGTAAGCTTTTCCCCACACCCTTGACTGAATGGATGATGTGGGGTGGTGCACTCTCATGAGGTATCCTCCCATTATGCCTCAGATAAGTGACTTTGTATCAGAGACTTTCTTGTTTGTAGATTGGATTAAAGGTTTGTATTTCTACACTATAAAGTGGGGCAGACCAGGAGCTTGCTCTCTCTCGGTTCCTGAGGCTAGCATTAGAGAGGAGAGCAGATTAAGGCCATGTGGAGGAGAGGAGAAGCAGCCAAGATGGCAGAGTGCTGAGGGAGAAGCCAGTTTGTGCAGAGAGAAGGAGATGGGAAACAGAGGTGAATAAGTCTGGTGAGCTAGAAACCTTTGATGCCAGGAAACTTGGATGATAAGTCAGTAGCTTTGTGAGCACTGAATGAGTGGGTTTTGGAGCCCAGTGTGTGTTTTTACTTGCCTGCCGGGTGCAAGCTAGGATTAAAGCTGATGGCTCACCAGTTCTTGGCTCCATTGTTTCATTACCGACTGTCCGAATCTAATGTGAACCTGCATGGGCCAGACAGCCCTGTTGGTGGCTGCGGGCACTGGCTTTACAATAAGATTCATAAAAAAACTAACTAAAAACAAGTCATGGCGGGTAGTCGTGTCCTAGACTGGTATCTTCCTTGACAAAGGTCAACCTTTACTGATCCTGTGTATTCTCTTTTAGCATCTATGACAGTGGTTCTCAAAGTGTGTGCTTTAGAAGATTTCCAGGTGCGCCCTATGGTATTCCAGAGAAATATGTGCCTGTTGGGGTTTTTGGAGTTTATATTTTTGGGGGACAGAGGTGTGGGAAATTGCCTGTAAGCTGACAGTCTGCCTAACTCCCCACCTCACTTGCCTGATTAGGTTGCAAAAGGCTTTTAAGCTGTGGTGCTGGATTGTTTACACTACCCCCCATGTTCCCCAGAAAAACTGGAGGCAAGTTTCTTCTATCCTTTGTTTGGTATAAAGTTAGATAATATGTATGGTGGGGGTTTTGGATTGATGATTAAACTAAGGAATTGTCTCTTGAAGCCTTTTGGATTTCTATAAAAAAAGAATATGTCGTAGTATCTAAAAAAGCTTTGAACATTTTACTACAATTTTCAACATCCTATTTATGTGAATTAGGATTTTCTACTCTCAACACAATTAAGAGTAAAAAGAGAGGAATTCTTCAATGTATTGAGAAGGAAATGAGAGTTTGCCTTTCAAATATATGCCCAAACATTGAAGAAATCGCTACTACACATCAGGTTCATGTTTCTCATAAACACAAGAATAAAAAAACTTAACACATTCGTGCCAGGTTCTGCCGAATTTACTAAATCTTACTAAGAATGTATCTCTATATATAAAAAGATAACTTTTTTGTTGTTTTTTGTTTTTTTAACCCCTTTTTTATGAATTCTAAAAAGCATAATTCAAAAAATGTAACATAAAAATGTTTTTTAATGTCAGAATAAATTTAATTTTCTTGTATTTATTTTGTTTAATTACCATAAAAGCATGTTTGGACTTTTTATTTTTTTCTTTAATATTTGACTTTATTATAACATATTTCTCAGAAATTTGTATATAGTGCGCCTACAATTATTTGTAGGATTTTAAATGCGCCCTGACTTCAAAAAGCTTGAGAACCACTGCTCTATGATACCATACCTTTGGAATGTCAGGGTAATTTCCTTTTTTCAGACAACTCAGGGCACAACCACTGCACCAGAGCACGAGACCACAGAATCCTCATAGTTACTTTGTTCTATGTGCTGTAAATGTTAATTGTTAACTATCCTGTATCCACCAATGTAAAGAAAGTATGTGTCTATTCCTTTTACTTTTTATCCAATCTCACTGATTTTCTCTCTTTGCTTTCTCCTACCTCCCTAATCTATCACCAGTGGATTTCATGTAACCCCCTCATGTCCTCTCCTTTGATTCTAATGTATAAAATAAGGTGCAAAACTGCCATTTTCTGAATTCGTTGAGATTTTGTTTTCTGGCAATTGTCATCAGTTTAGCTCAGATAAACTCATAAAAATTCTTACAGATTTGGACGTTTGTTACATCGGCACTTAGTATGTTGACATTTTCTCAGAATATATCTCTTGTTAAGCAATGCATGAATGTATATAAAATGAGGATAGGTGGACTGTTCCTCATCTTGAAAAACCACTCCATACAGATTTAAGTCATTTGTTGGTTAGTTTCCTTAGCAAGGCTGTACCTGTGCTTAGTACAACCATTTCCATTCATTTACCAGTGGATATGGTATATACTGAGGATTCAAAGCATTAAAACCTACTCCCCAGTTGTTTCACCTTTGAAGCAATTTCCCAGAGTAGTTATATCCCCCACTACTCTGGGATATTTTATATACTAGTATAAAAATATACTAGCAATATTTTTAATTTTTTTTTTTTTTTTTTTTTTTACAGAGACAGAGAGTCAGAGAGAGGGATAGATAGGGACAGACAGACAGGAATGGAGAGAGATGAGAAGCATCAATTATCAGTTTTTCATTGCGACACCTTAGTTGCTCATTGATTGCTTTCTCATATGTGCCTTGACCGTGGGCCTTCAGCAGACCGAGCAACCCCTTGCTGGAGCCAGCGACCTTGGGTCCAAGCTGGTGAGCTTTTCTGAAACCAGATGAGCTTGCGCTCAAGCTGGCGACCTCAGGGTCTCAAACCTGGGTCTTCTGCATCCCAGTCCAGTGCTCTATCCACTGTGCCACCGCCTGGTCAGGTGCAATATTTTTAATTTTTGCCCATCTGATTTGCCCTATAATTTTCACTTCTCTGATAACAAGTGAGTATAAACATTTTCTTCCGTGTTTGTTAGCCACTTATAGTTCTGTGAAATGCCTGTCAATATCTTTTTTCACTTTCTTATGGGTTTATCTTTTCTTATTGATGTGAAGAATCTCTATATAGTCTACCTTTTAATCCTTTGTCTGTTATGCATGGCACAAATATTTTCTTCAAATCCATTACCTGTTCTTTTATTTTATTAATGATGCCTTTTTTTCATACAGAAATGTTAAATTTTTATTTAATTAAATCTCTCTGAATAAAAGTGAGAGAAAAAAAAATCTCTCTGTTATTTATTTTATAGCTTCTGGGTATTGTATTTTGTATAAAGAGGCTTCTCCGCACCAAGGCTATTCAAAACTTTTTCTTCAAATATTTTTATAATTTTTCCTCCATCTAGATTTTATTTATATTGAGGATGAGGTGACGTAAAGATCTAAATTAATTCTTTCCACAAGGGCAGCCAGTTGTTTCACATCATTTATTTGCATGGTTCATCTTTTTCTTTTCTTTTTTAAAATATTTTATTTATTGATTTTACAGGGTGGGGGTGGGTGGACAAGAAGTAGTTGCTTCACTTTAGCCTTTCATTGACTGCTTGGAATATGTGCCTTGACCAGGCAAACACAGGTTTCAAACCAGCAACCTCAGCACTCCAGGTCAGTGCTCTATCCAGTGCGCCACCACAGGCAAGGCTGCATAGTTCATCTTTTTCCCCCAATAGTTTGAATGACTAATTTATTATAAATAAGTTTCATATGTCCGAATCTTCACACCACATACCCCTGACAGCCACAGAAGAACGCTGCTCAGATGTTCCCTCAAGAGAAAGCCTATTGTGAGAAATGTGGTTGGTGGACAGTTACCAGCTGCCACAGCCCCAAGAGCCACTGCAGTGTTCACACTGAAGCCATGCTCCCTCTAAACAGGTCCCAGACAAGGACTGAGCACAGTGAGGGTACTAGAGTTGGACCAGAATAGGGCTCTTCTAATGGGCAGTCTTTGCTCTGCAACTCTCCATCGGCCTGGCAGAGATTTCCCCAGAATTGCATTAGGGTCTCAGGCTCTTCCTACTCACTCCTCCTTCTCCCCTTGCATAGGTATTAAACGAAATTATGATCTAATGGCCCTACTTCTTCCTTTTGTCCTTCACAGATAGTTTCTCCAAATGAATCTCTCTCTCTCTTTTAAATTGACTTTTAGAGAGAGAGAAAGAGAGGCAGGAAGGGAGAGAGAGGGAGGAGAGAGATGAGAAGCATCAACTTGTAGATGTTTCACTTTGGTTGTTTATTGATTGTTTCTTATACATGCCTTGACCAGGGGGCTCAAGCCAAGCTAGGGACCCCTTGCTCAAGCCAGCAACCTTGGGCTTCAAGCCAGCAAACTGTGGGCTCATGCAAGTGGCCTTGAGATCATGCCAGAGACCTTGGGACCACGGTGATGATCCTGCACTGAAGCCGGCAACCTCGGGGTTTCGAACCTGGGACCTCAGCGTTCTAGGTTGACACTCTATCCACTGCGCCACCACCAGTCAGCCCCAAATGAGTCTCTTACACTTCTAATTCATCTGGTGTCAGTTTCTGGAGGACCTGACCCTGAAAAAGTTCCATTAGTTAAGTTTTCTATTCCTATGTTAATATCACACTGTTTTAATTATTATAATTAGGGTGGGCAAACATAGGTTTACAGTTGCATTGTGACATTCTTTTAAGTAAATAAAGCTATTGTAATAATCATAGCCTGTATGTCTTTTACCATACGAACAACTGTAACCCTACTTTTGCCTACCTCTGTATTGATGTCTCACAGGTAGTACTAAATTAATAAATATTTATATAGTGTTTAGAATAGTGCCTGGCACATACTAGGAGCCATGTATATTTGACAAATAAAAATAAATATGGTAATTCCCACTCACTGTTTTTTCTTCCTACATTTTGACTATTTCTTTTTATTGATTGATTTTAGAGAGAAAGAGAAACATCAATTTGTTTCACTTTTTACGCATTCATTGGTTGATTCTTGTGTGTGTCCTGACTGGGGATCGAACCCACAACATTGGCATATCGGATGATGTTCTAACCAACTAAATTACATGGTCAGGGCCTAAATTTTGACTTTTTTTAATGACTTTTATTTTTCAAATAAACCTTAAACTTTAAGTTCCAAAAAGATTCACATGGGGATTTTTATTAGGGTTTCGTCACTAATCATTAAAAATACCTTTTTTCAGAAATGAAATAATTGGCCAAAAGGGAGAAACAATACAATTTCCATCAACAGACGAATGGACAAATAAAATGTGGTCTATACATACAATGGAATATCAGTCAGCCTTAAAAAGAAAAGAAATTCTGCCTGACCAGGCGGTTGCGCAGTGGATAGAACGTCGGACTGCGATGCGGAAGACCCAGGTTCGAGACCCCGAGCTCGCCAGCTTGCGCGCGGGGGCCCACCTGGCTTGAGCAAAAGCTCGTCAGCTTGGACCCAAGGTCACTGGCTCCAGCAAGGGGTTGCTCGGTCTGCTGAAGGCCCATGGTCAAGGCACATGTGAGAAAGCAATCAATGAACAACTATGGTGTCACAATGGCAACGAAAAACTAATGATTGATGCTTCTCACCTCTCTTCATTCCTGTCTGTCTGTCCCTATCTATCCCTCTCTCTGACTCTCTCTCTGTCCCTGTAAGGAAAAAAAAAGAAAAGAAATTCTGATACATGCTACAACATGGGTGAATCTTAAAAACATTCTGCTAAGTGAAATAAGCCTGGCACAAAAGGACAAATACTGTATAATTCCACTTATATGAGATACTTAGAATGAGAAAATTCTTAGACACAAAAAATACAAAGACAATGAAGAGCTATTATTTCATGGGTTTCTGTTTGATGTGATGAAAAAATCTGCAAATGGATAGTGGTGATGCTTGTACAACATCATAAGTGTATTCTATGCCTCTGGACCACTTAAAATGGTAAATTTTATGTTACATACATCTTAATGCACACAGAAAACTAAAAGAAAATGGATCTCAATTTTTTAAAAAGTGGATTAAAAACAGGAAACAGAAGGTCAGGATAAAAGGGTAGATAGTGGCACAAGTCTGTCTTCCCAGGATCCCTGTCATTCTGGGGCTGTTTGCCTCTTTCCTGACAGCCTCCCAGAATTTCTGGGGGCTGACTTGCTTTCTAGACCAAAGTTAACTTGTTCATTTTCATCCACACCAAGCCCAGAAATGACACCCGCTATGGTCTTTGCAATTCCACCATTACCAAGTCATTTCTTTGGATAAATACTGATTACCAGCCCCCTTCTTTCCCCATATTCCTATCTTGCACCTCTAGGTGTGGTTGTGTGTTAACTACTGCCTCCTATAGAAGTAAATTGGCTTTGGCACTGTGGGACCCCATTAAGTCCTTGCAATTTCCCATGTGCATGCTTACTTAAAAGAAAGGAAAACCCTGGCAGACCATGATTTTTGTTTCTCAGTTGTTTATTTGGGAAAAAAGTATACTTTTTAATAATTTAAAAATAAAAGTGCCACAATACTAAATTGGCCAGGGTGAACAAAAAGAAGATAAAGGTTACACTTCAGTTGTAAAGCCAAAACTTAGAATAGAGTATAATTACTGTATGACCCAGTCAATTCACTTCTAGGGGTTTGTCTGAAAGACATGAAAGCATACATCCATACAAAAACCTGCATATTAATGTTTATAGCAGAATTATTTGTACTGGAAAAAAAAACTGGAAATAGCCCAACTGTCCATCAACAGGTGAATGGAGAAGCAAATTTTTATATTGATACACAATGGAAAACTACCCAGCAATAAAAAGAATGAACTACTGATACACATAGCAAAGTGGATGAATCTCAAAACAATCATGCTGAGTGAAAGCCACCAGAGCGGGAAAAGATACATAGTGTATGAATCTACTTGTGTACAATTCTATAAAATGCAAACTGGTCTATGGTGACAGAAAGCAGATTGGTTGTCTAGAGACAGAATGGAAAAGGAAAAGAGTACTTTAAAAGTTTTTTATGAGGACATTTGCAGGGCGGATGGATATGTTCATTTTGTTGGGGTGATCATTTCACAAGTGGATACATATATCAAAACTTGTCAAATTTCACACTTTAAATATGCATTTTATTGATTTTTTTAAAAGAGAGCACAATAACAGACAAAAGGTTCTTCCTTGTCTCCAATACTCTTGACTGCAAGGTTGGAATACACAGATGCCAAAAAACCCCAACACATTCTGCTCTTGTGCAGCTTAAGTCACCCCATGTTTTCTTTACCATACCTCTGAGTAGTGTCCCTTTCCATTCCTGCTGGTCCAGTCTAAATCCTCCTTCTCCATTGTTAGCTTAGGTTACAACCTAGTCCTACCCACAATCCAATATGTAGATGACTGCCAGGACAATCTTGACAAAGGACACCTCCAGTCATGTGACTTATTATCCTGAGCCCTCACTGGAAAATCTGTATCTACACCCATGTCTGAAAACAAAAAGCTATAAAATAAAATGTTAGCAGGGATTATCCTTGGGAAGTAGTTTACAGGTGATTTTTGTTTTCTTTATTTTGCAGTAGCTTTTAAAATAAAATATCATTATTTGTTTTGCTTGTTAGAAAAGGGATGAATACTCATGGCAAAGTATTCAAATAATATGAACAATATAGGAGTATAGTAAAATTGCAAAGTGAAGTTTATTTCCTTATTGTCGCCAACACTGTGGATGCCATCCCAATATCCACCGCACCTCTCCCATCAGGGAAGCAGCGAGGCAGTTTGGGTGAGATTATCTTTACCCACAGTTTCACAAGTGGATTCTGGAATGGTCAAACAAGGTATTTCCTTTCCTTTTCTTTTCCTTTGTAAGTGAAAGGTGGGGAGATAGACGCACTCCTGTGTCCACCAGGATCCATTTGGCATAAACCAGGTATTTTCAACCCTAACATCCAAACCCTGCTATTATAAGAAACATTTCATAACACTGCCCGCATCCTGATTTATAAAATTAATAGATCATATATTATATTATATCTTATAATATAATGCTATAACTATAATCTAAGGAGAAATAATAGGAAAATAACATAAAATGACACGTGCCTGGGCACAATTATTATAGAAGTTATAATGAATAAGTTACATGCTTGGCAGAATCACCTTTCAGCAAAATAGTTTTTGAACATTATGTATTGGGCACTATCCTAAGTTTAGTAGGGCTGCAGAAGAAATCCCTGCCTCATAGAGCTTCATTCTAACAGGGTGGTGAGATACAACAAACAATCACCACAATACATCAATAAATTATATAGTATTACATTAGAAAGTGATAAGAGATTTTTTGGGGAAAAAAGTATAACTGGGTACAGGGAAACCAGAGTTCAGAGCAGTAGGGAAGTAGGTAGCGGGTTGCAGCTTCGAATAGAGTGGTCTAACTAGAAGGTAACACTTCAGCAAAGATTTTAAGGAGATGAGGGACTGACTCATGCAGATATTTAGGGGGAAAGTATCTGAACAGAGGGAATAATCAGTGCAAAGGCCTTAAGGTGGAGATTTATCTCGTGAGTGTTGAGTGATACGTAACAGGTAAGGTGGATTGGAGTGAGTTGTATAAGAAGAAGCAGAAGTAAGAGACTGGTCTGGGAGGTCGCAGAGGCAGATCTCACAGAGACCTGATGGGACATCGCAGTACTTGTACTCTGAGTAAAATAGTGCAACATTAGCAGGTTTTGAGCATGACCTGACCTACATATTTTAAATTTTTTATTTATTGATTGATTTTAGAGAAGAAGGGAGAAAGAGATAGAAACATTAACCAATATATGCATTCATTGGTTGATACTTGTATATGCATTAACCGGGTATGGAACCCATAACCTTGGGGTAGGAGGACAATGCTCAAACCATCTGAGCTACCTGGCCCAGGGCTGACCTACATTTTAAAATGAAAATATGGCTGCTCTGATAAGAATAGATTGTAGGGTGGAAGCAGGTAGACCAGATGGGAGGTTGTTACAGAATCCAGGCAGAAAATTAATGCAACAGCTACAAGTGCAAACTAATGCTCAGTACCGTATTTCATAGAATCTAAGATGTCCTTAAATGTAGGGTATATCCTTATTTCAGACATAAAATATGCAGTGTGAATTGTATTATTCACTGTGAATTGCAAGAGGCAGGACTGAACTTGTGACTCAAATACAACAAATGGTGTTGCTTGCTGAAAACAGGATTTTCTAAAACAGTGAAAAACTTTTGGTAAAGTTCCAAATGAAGCAAAATACTATTTTCTCTCAATTTAGTCATAATTCTCACATATTTAAGTTCAGTTACATTAAAACCATGTCAATGTCTCTCTCTCACTCTCACTCTCCCCCTCTCTCCTTTCTTCTCTCTCTCCAATCAATTAAATTTTAAACATGCAAAAATAGCTCATGTTTATATAAAAAATGGACTTAGGGTCTAGGTTCAGATTATTATAAACAAGTTTTATAAATCTACATTAATGTCTAGTGGGACATTAAAAGTCCTGCATGATACGGGAAAATTCTGTAGTGTATTGGATTATGCTGTACCTTATCAGATGTCTAATTATCTCTGAACCACAGTCTCTAAATGCCCAATCACTGTAATAACCAAAATTGCTTTCTAAGTTTGCAGAGAAGTCTTTAGAATGTGATGCTAGCATAGTGCATGATTCAGGAAAGGCACCTGACCATACTATTATGGTCCAATTAGAGGGAAACCCTGGGCTGCTGTGTGACAGGTAAAGGGGACACCACACAGCTGCTGGTCCCCAGTGAAGTCCATAGGCAGGAATGGGCCAGCAACACTCCCACCACCAGAGGGAGCCAGCCTTAGGATGAGGATTTTACCTTTTCTTTAATATAATATCATTTTCAATTTGTGGTAAAATATACACAAAATTTATCATCTTAACCATTTTAAGTGTAGTCACATTATTGTGCACTAATCCCAGAACTCTTTTTATCTTGTACAAAAAAAGTATAACCATTAAACCACAATTCCCATTCCCCTCTTCTCCAAGTCCTTGGCAACCACCGTTCCACTTTCTAGCTTTATGCACTTGACCACTCTAGGTACCTCGTGTAAGTGTAATCATTACAGCATTTGTCCTTGTGTTTCTGGCTGATTTCGCTTAACAGAATGTCCTCAAGAAGCTTTTACCTTGGAAGGCAAAGGGCAAGACAGAGGAAAAGCTGGCAGCTGAATGACATGGTTAAATCCATGCCATCAGCCCTTCACCAAAGCGCACTTTGCCTCTGAACATTTTGGTCACTTGGCCAATATATTCCACTTATTACTCAAGGATATTTATGTCTAATTTTTATTACTTGCAACTGAAAACAAAATAACTGATACCCTCCCCTGTTTTCCTCAAATAGTATTGACAGTTTGGTGGATAGTCTTTCAGACTCTTTAATATACAAATAAAGATGTATATTTTAGTTTTTAAAAATGTGTACTTTATTTTTACATAAGTGAAATCTTATATACTGCTAAGCAATCTAGTTTTTCCTCTGATAGCTTTCAATGCTAATATAGACCTAGCTTAAATTCTTTCAGAGTTCCATTGTCTGGATAAACCAGATGTTAACCCATCTGCTATTAATAACCATTTTAGTCTTAGTGTTTGTGTGTATATTTTTTGCATGTTTTTAATTTTTTTCCTTTTTTTTAATTTATTCATTTTAGAGAGGAGACACAGAGTGAGAGAGAGAGAGAGAGAGAAAGAGAGAAAGGGGGGAGGGGCTGGAAGCATCAACTCCCATACGTGCCTTGACCAGACCAGTGCAGGGTTTTGAACTGGCGACCTCAGTGTTCCCAGGTCAATGCTTTACCCACTGAGCCACCACAGGTCAGGCTAATTATTTTCCTTTTTATTGAATTTATTGGGATGACACTGGTTAACAAAATAATATAGTTTCTTTTCAGTGTTTTGATATTACAAACATGCTGTAATGAACATCCTTCTGCACATTTCCTTTGGTTACATTTCTAGAAGAAATGCCTTTCCAATGGTTGCACCAATTTCTATTCTTAGTAATAATTTATGAGAGTTCCTGATTCTTGATATTCTTAAAAATATAGAGTATTGTCCATCATTTTTATTTTCACTAATATATAAAAATATTATCTAACTTTTATCAT
This sequence comes from Rhynchonycteris naso, assembly GCA_037038555.1. Lineage (NCBI taxonomy): Eukaryota > Metazoa > Chordata > Mammalia > Chiroptera > Emballonuridae > Rhynchonycteris > Rhynchonycteris naso. Next base: position 51,445,032 of record CM072999.1, read on the forward strand.
AATTAAAAGTTCTCTTTTGCAAGTGACATTAAGAATTTTTAAAATGTTTATTGGTCATTTTGTGTGTGTGTGTGTGTGTGTGTGTGTGTGTGTGTGTGTGTGTATTGGCTGTTCAAATCCTCTATTCATTTCTTTACCAGGGTATTCATTTGCCTAATCATTCATAAAAGCTCTTTATAGAATTAGAGATATAGATATTAAATCTTTGTCAATAAAATATATCATAAATGTACCCCCCAGTTTATTATTTGTATTTTAATATTTTAAATGGAATCTTTTTCATGTAGAAGTATTCTTAGCATTATTTTCTTTCCTTAAAAATTTTATTTAGAAAGTTAAATTTAACAGGGTGACATTGATCAATAAAAATACATAGGTTTCAGGTAAACATTTCTACAGCATTTGAACTATTAATTATGTTGTATACCCATCACCCAAAGTCAAGTCATTTTCCATCACTTTATATTTGTCCCTCTTTACACCCCTCCCTCCACCTCCTCCTTTATGTCCCCCTCCCCCACATCCTCTTCCCCCTGATAACCACTTCACTTTTATCTATGTCCATGAGTCTCAGTTTTATATTTCATCTATGTGTGAAATCATACAATTCTTAGCTTTTTCTGATTTACTTATTTCACTCAGTATAATGTTCTTAAGGTCTATCCGTGCTGTTGTAAATGGCATTATGTCATCTTTTTTTTTTTTTTTTTTTTTTACAGGGACAGAGAGAGAGTCAGAGAGAGGGACAGAGAGAGATGAAAAGCATCAATCATCAATTTTTCGTTGTGACACCTTAGTTGTTCATTGATTGCTTTCTCATGTGTGCCTTGAACACGAGCCTTCAGCAGACCAAGTAACCCCTTGCTCGAGCCAGCAACCTTGGGTCCAAGCTGGGGAGCTTTTTGCTCAAGCCAGATGAGCCCACAGTCAAACTGGCAACCTCGGGGTCTCGAACCTGGGTCCTCCGTATCCCAGTCCAACGCTCTATCCACTGTGCCACCGCCTGGTCAGGCGTCATCATTTCTTATGATGAGTAGTATTCTATTGTATATATGTACCACATCCATTATTTTTTTTCTTATATGAATATCCAATTGTCCCTACATCACTTATTTTGTTAATTTCTTTTATTTTTTTAATTTAAATTTATTGATTTGAGAAAGGGGGGAAGAGAGAGAGAAAGAAACATCAACTTGTTGTTCCACTTATTAATACACTCATTGGTTGATTCTTGTATATGCCCTGACCAGGGATTGAACCCACAACCTTGGCATATAGAGATGACCTGTAACCAACTGAGCTACCCACTAGGGCCCCTACATCATTTATTGAATAATCTGTCTCTTCCTACTGTTTTTGAATGCTATCTTTATATGTTAAATCCCCACATTAAAATTCCATAGTACATGGGTTTGCTTTAGGGCTTTCTATTTTGTTTTATTGATACTTTTTCTACACATGTGCCAGCTGCCTCTTACATTTCTTTCCTTTCTTTCAAAAATTTTTTGGCTTATCTCACATTTATGTTTTCCAGATGAACTTTGGAAACAATTTGAGAAGACTCTCTTTGGATTTTGTTTGAAATTACATTGAAATTTGGAAGAAATGACTTAGATTTTATATTGTTTTTCTTTCTCTGAATATATGTCTATTATTCAAGTTTTATGTACTTTAGTGAATTTTATGTGTTCTTTGAAAAGGTCCTACATGTTTTAGTTTAAATTTATTCAGAGATATTTTATGCCTTTTGCTACTTTTATAAATCAAATATTTTTCTACTGGCGTATATGTTCTTATGTATGTGTGGGTGGGTATATTTACATACAACCCTATATAGTATATATCCCCTTAACCACATTAGTAAACTGTTTAAAAATGTTTTCTTCCTTTTTTGAGGTACCACAATAGATAATAAAATAGTCTTCAAATTATTATTTTTTAAAATTTCTTTCAAAGGCTATACCTTTTCTTTCTTTCTTTTTTTTGTCCTATTGCATTAGTTAGGCCTTCCAGATAAACATTTAACAATAAAAATAGTGACTGGCATCTTTGTTGTGTTTCCTTTCATGAAAATAAGTTTGAATGAGGTATAATTCGTGTGCCATAAAATCTACCCATTAAAGCGTACACTTAGAAAACTAAGGTGAGCCTAACCAGGTGGCGGCGCAGAGGATAAAGGCATTGACCTGGACAGTGAAGTCTCAGGTTTGAAACACTGAGGTCTCTGGCTTGAGCGCAGGTTCATCTGGCTTGAGTGCGGGCTTATCAGCTTGAGCCCAGAGTCACTGGCTTGAGCATGAGATCAAAGACACGAACCCATGATTGCTGACTTGAGTCCAAGATTGCTGGCTTGAAGCCCACAGTTGCTGACTTGAGCCCAAGATTGCCAGTTTGAGCAAGGGGTCACTGGCTTGGCTTGAAACCCCCGGTCAAGGCACGTATGAGAAGCAATCAATGAGTTGATACTTCTCATCTCTCTCTCTCTCTCTCTCTCTCTCGCTTAAAAAAAAAAAGAACACTAAGGTGAACCCTAAAGGGCACTAACAGTTGGAGGCTGTCAGTTAACTACAGTTCTTTTTTCTTTAACTATAGTTCTTGCAGCTGACTGAGCATTGCACTTTTGGCCATATTTTTGTTGTAATATTTTATATTTTTGTGAGATATATATATATAATCTCACAAAGTTTAGAATATCCTTCTCTTCTTTAAATAATACTGTGAATCCTCAAAGTGCCTAACACAACTTCTTGCCCATGATAGGACCTTGTTAAATACTTGTAGAATAATAGGAATTAATACATATCTACCCATTAATTTCAATATTTTTAGATAATTTTACACAGAAAAGCATATGACACAGTCGTTATCAGTGAGCAGTAAATGTTTAACTGGTTCTTGGAAGTACTGAATCTAGTGTTTGCTGGTTTGCAAGGTATAAATATTCCCACCATGGTCAATTTAAATATTTATGTGATGTTAACCATGGTGCAAAATTCCTGAAAATTTAACGATCAGTCCTTTCAATCTGATGCAAGTCAATTCCAGCACATCACTGTTCCTCACCTTCAAAAAGTATAGTTTGTGTGTGTGTTTGTGCATTATTTCCCTTGAGTTTTCACTTATTGAAACACAATAAAAGAATAATGTTAAATACAATTAAAAAATAATTCTCCCATAATTCAACTACTCTGATAGCTAACATAACTCTTCATTTTTGTGTTCTCTCCCAGTCCTTACTTTATGCATACATATTTTAACTAGTTGTAATCATACAAATTTTAAAAATATCTTACTGTGGCAAATGTTAAACATGTACAAAGTATATAGAATAAAATAATGAACCCTATGTACCATTACCCAGCCCCCAAAACATTAAGCTGTGGCCAACCCTGTCCCATCTACATCACCAGCTTCTTGTCTCTACTCACATATAAAACTTTTTTTTAATTTTATTTATTGATTTTAGAGAGAGAGAAAAAAACATTGATTTGTCATTCTACTTATTGATGTATTCATTGGTTGTTTTTTTGTTGGGTTTTTATTAGTGAGAAGGAACAGGTGGAGGAACAGACAGTGACAGACAGACAGGAAGGGACAGAGACGAGAAGCATCAGCTCATAGTTGAGGCACTTTAGTTGTTCATTGATTGCTTCTCATATGTGTCTTGACAGGGAAGGGGAGCTTCAGCTGAGCCAGTGGCCCCTTGCTCAAACCAGAGACCATGGAGTCATGTCTATGATCCTACGCTCAAGCTGGCGACCCCTTTTCAAGCTGACGAGCCTGCGCTCAAGCTAGTGACCTCAGGGTTTCGAACTTGGGTCCTCAGTGTCCCGAGTGGACCCTGTATTCATTGGTTGAGTTTTTTTTTTTAATTACTAATTGATTTTAGAGATACAGAAAGAGGAAGAGGGAAGGAGAGAGAGAGAGAGAGATTGATTTGTTGTTCCACTTAGTTGTGTATTCATTGGTTGATTCTTGTATGTGACCTACCAGGAATCGAATCCACATTGTTGGCATATCTGGATAATGCTCTAACCAACAGAGCTACCAGCCAGGGCCCCCACCCACATATTTTGACACAAATCCCTGACATCATATCCTCCCATCTGTAAATATATCAGTAGTATATTTATATCAGTGTTTCATTCTGCCTTTTTCACATGTAGTCTAAGGAAGACAAAGACATAAATAATTCAACTAAAAATATTTGATTATTCTGATTTTGGCAGTGAAGACTGATCGGGAGGGCAAAGGAGGGCTGTCTGAAAGCTACAGCATCTGAAGAACTTTACTAAACAATCTTTCCACTTCCCCCATCCTTCATTTTGTGATAAAGTACAATAGAACCCAAATAAATTCTACATGTTAACATATATACACTAAATTACATATAACGTGGACTGAATTTTAGTGTCTCTACACATGAAAAATGCCCATTAAAACAAATTTTATTTAATACAACTAAATCACATGGTAGTTATTATTATCTTCTCCAATATTAGCTTTTTTAAAAGGCTTTTTCTATAAAATCCCTTGGACATTTTTATTTTTTTAACTTTCCATCTGATTATCCATTGGTACAACTTTCCTTGGAAGACAGATTACTGGCTCCTTCCCTTATTCCAGTGGTTCTTAACCTGGGTTCTATCGTACCCTAGGGGTTCGATGAGTCAGTCTCAGGGGTTCCGAGAAGCCTCTGCCGCAGAGGCCAGAATAAAGTAATACCGTAATTTGTTATGAGTTCATGCACTTTGTTGGTTTTGTTCTTTGAGCAAGGTGATGTTCATGCATGGCTCATTTTGTGCACCAGTAAAAAAACATATACCTATGTCTTGAATTTGGAAAAATAAATCATATTTTATTTATCACTAAAGAAGGGTTTGGTGAATGCGCATATGAAACTGGTGGGTTCGGTACCTCAAAAAAGGTTAAGAACCACTGCCTTATTCCATTAATTTATGCTGCACTCTCATGAATAGTGTCACTCTTCAGCCCCTTAGAGAAGAGCAATATAGAAGAGCCAACATGAAGCCCAGTCCAAAAAAAGAAATATTGCAAACAAGAAATCCTCATTATTTCCACATTTCCATATATGGCATTTGTCCTTCTAGTAGAGAAATTCACAGTGTAAACTGGAGGGTCAGAGACTGTCCTCATTAGTTTTTTAACCCATAGACTATTAATTACAATTCTGGTCCAATGTACTCTTTCTTATCCTGGCTCTACCCTGCAAGGTAGATTTTATTGTACTAAATTTGCAAGTGAGAAAACCAAGAGTCAAATGAGTTACTCAAGATCAAACACTTCCATGTGGCACAGCCAGCATTAATTGGGGTTATTTGGTTGCAAACAAAAGAAATTGGCTAAGTTCATCAAAGAAGGGGGATGTTAATTAGAAAAATATTATACAGCTCACAGAATGCATACTATAGCTGGAGAAAACAGGGCTGGAACCAGGGCAACAAGGATGAGTCCACCCTATAGTCCAGAAAGTGTGAACCTTTTTCTTCCTTCTTCCATTTTGTTCAAAGTTCATGGAAAGAGCCTCCAGTTGATCTTTAACTTCAGAAGGAGGGCAGAGCATGTCATTTACTGTCTCATAAAGAAGCCCCATGCTGTAAAAGAAGTAATTGCTGTAAAAGAAAGAATTCGGTGTGCAGGGTTTTTTTTTGTTGTTGTTTCTTTTTTGTTTTTTTTTTCCAGGGACAGAGAGAGAGAGAGAGTCAGAGAGAGGGATAGATAGGGACAGACATGCAGGAATGGAAAGAGGTGAGAAGCATCAATCATTAGTTTTTCGTTGCCGTTGCAACACCATAGTTATTCATTGATTGCTTTCTCACATGTGCCTTGACTGCGGGCCTTCAGCAGACCAAGCAACTCCTTGCTGGAGCCAGCGACCTTGGGTCTAAGCTGACGAGCTTTTGCTCAAGCCAGATGGGCTCGCACTCAAGCTGGCGAGCTCAGGGTCTCGATCCTGGGTCTTCCGCATTCCAGTCTGACCCTCTATCCACTGCGCCACTGCCTGGTCAGGCTCGGTGTGCAGTTTTGAAAGGTAAAATGGATGCTGGGTGGTGAAGAAAAAGAAAATTTCTGTTGCAACATCTTGAATGCACTGTGCAAATCTCCCTTCAAGGAAAGGACTTACTGCCCCAGCTGTGGTAGTGTTGCTTGTAGACAACTGGCAACTGGCAGCCTTTCAGGAATTGCCTTGGTTGTAGAGAGCCACCTCATTCATGATTATACCCTTCCTAGGACAGCCCACATTATTGAAGTTGGGTGTTAAGGCCTGGCCATTTCAGTTTACTGCTGGGACAATTCTCTAGGGATCTTTTCAACTCCAGAGCTCCCTGTGGGCTGACTGAGGCTGTTTTTTGTTTCATTTGTTTTTCATTAAGTGAGAGGTGTGGAAGTGGGGAGACAGAGAGACAGACTCCTGCATGCGTCTGCCCAGACTGGGATCCACCCTGTGGGAGTGGAAGATAAAGATAGAGAAAGAGAATTTGAGAGAGGGAGGAATGGAGAAGTAGATGGTCACTTCTACTGTGTGCCCTGACTGGGAATCGAACCAGGGACTTTCACACACCAGGCCGATGCTCTACCGCTGAGTCAACTGGCCAGGGCCCATTTCTGCTTTTTATTATTATTATTATTATGATTGATTGATTGATTACAGCGAGAGAGGGAGACAGAGAGAAAGGAATCTCAGGCTATTTCTATTTGTACTCTGGTCAGGGGGATCAAACCAGCAACCTCTACATTTTGGGATAATGTTCTAACCAACCAAGCTACTCCAGGGCTTAGCTACATTTTTAAAAAGTAAAAAGGGGATGGTAAGATGGCAATGGAGTAGGCAGATGTACCAACTTCAAACTCCTGGAACCAAAGTGAATTATAACTTAATTTTAAGAACCATCATCTGGATAAACCAACTTTGAACTAAACTAAGTGGACTCTTCAACCAAGGAACACTGAAGAAGCCACATTGATACTGGTAGGAAAAGAGAAAACATGGAAAGGGCTGTCGAGCTCCCTAGAGCGAATGGCAGCCCGGAGAGACTCACGTGGTGGGAAGAGAGTTTAGCAGAGAGGGAGGGACCTGGGTCCCAGGAAAAAAGCCCCAGCCTGCAGCCCAGTGCCTAGAAGAGGCATATGGACAGTATTGAGCTGTGAAACAAGTTAGGATACTGTTTGTGAGAAAGAGACAGGTTTCTCAGACCCAGGATTCTTCTTAAAGGGACGGCGCAGAAAACCTCTCTCACAACCACTCACCTGGGGCTCTGGGGGACGGGGAAAGAGGAGAGGATCGGAGCAGCGGGAAGAGAGTGTGGTCCAGAAGGCACAGGGAGAAACACTTTGAGGGACAGCCACCCTAATCCCTGGGCTGAGTCACTTCCCAAATCTGAAATGAATATTTCCTCTGGAACTAGCAATACCAGCAAAGGGAGACAGGACACCAGCCAAACAAGCCCTCCCACAGCACTTAGAGCACTTCCGCTTAGAAGGAGGGAGCTTCCAGGACTACAGTATGGAGTGTTAGGGTCTGAGCTGCAGTGCTCCCAACCACACTGCTGAGGGCTTGCTGAAGGGATGGTGAAGGTGGGACACAGAAACGCGATTTTGTCGGCAGGGACAGAGGCTGGGCCCGGCTGGCCGGCCGTGAGCTTGGCTTAGCCCAGTAGGGGCAGAGGGAACACACGAAAGCGAGCCGGTAGCTTCAGGCCCACCTGTGAGAGAAAAGCGGGAGCCCAGGCACAGGCAGAGATCTGCTGCTGAGCAGGAGCTTGCAGGCATGCCCTGCCTGGCCTCCAAGGTTTGCGACCCTGCTGGCCCTGACCGCAGGGGCGGGCAGAAGCCCAGTAACAGGCGGGACGCTACTGAGCAAAGGTGCTCACCCCTGCCCTTGGTACCGAGGCTTGTGACTCGAGTGCGGTGTGCAATCCCACCCATGGGGACAGGGCAAAGGCCGAGACCGGCTGAAGCTTATAGAGCCTGGCACGAGAATTCAACCCCTCCCACAGAGGAGAGGCAGAAACCGCAGCAACAGCCACAGCGGCCATTGCCGGCAACACCCATACCAAACCGCCCTAGGCACCAGCAGAGGGGGTGGTGGGCCTGCAGACAGACCACACCTAGGGAACACAGAGGCAACACCCATTGGACTCCAGTAGCCAAACCCTTCTTATACACAGACAAAATGGACAGGCAGAGAAATGCAACCCAAATGAATCAAAAGAAATCCCCAGAGAAGGACCTGAATGAACCAGATATAACCAAACTATTGGATGCAGAATTTAAAATAATGATAGGATGTTCAAAGGTCTTAGAGCAACAATGGATAGTCAATACAAACACCTATATAAAGAGATAACGTATAAAAAAGGAAATTGAAATAATAAAAAAGAATCAGACAGAATTGACAAATACAGTATCAGAATTGAAGAACACAATGGAAGAAATTAAAAGCAGGATGGATGAAGCTGAGGATCGAATCAGCGTGTTAGAGGACAAAATAAACGAAGGCACAGAAGCATAGCAGAAAAAAGAAAAGAGACTAAAAAGACTGAGGAAACTCTAAGGGAGCTCTGTGACAACATGAAGAGAAATAACATCTGCATCATAGGGGTTCCTGAAGAAGAAGAGAAAGAACAAGGGATAGAAACTTTGTTCAATCAAATCATAGCTGAAAACTTCCCTAAATTAAGACTGGAAAATGACTAACATGTTCAAGAAGCACAGAAAACTAAACTCCATTAAAGAGAAACTCTAAGAAATCTACACCAAGACACATCTTAATTAAAATACCAAAGCTAAGTGATAAAGAGAAAATATTAAAAGCTGCTAGAGCAAAAAGGTTATCACCTACAAAGGGGTACCCATAAGGATGACATATGACTTCTCAACAGAAACACTTGAGGCCAGAAGGGAATGGCAAGACATATTCAAAGAAATGCAGAACAAGAGTCTACAACCAAGACTACTTTATCTAGCAAGGCTAACGTTTAAAATTGAAGTAGAAATAAAAAGCTTTCGAGACAAAAAACAAAAAACAAAAACACAAGGAATTCATTAAAACAGAGCCAACCCTACAAGAGATACTAAGGGGCCTGTTGCGAACAGTTCAAAAGGGGAAAAGAATATAGCAAAAGAGGAATACAGTTTTAAAGAATAAAATGGCAATAAAGAACTACATATCAATAATAGCCTTAAAGGTAAATAGATTAAATGATCCAATCAAAAGACATAGGGTAGCTGCGTGGATAAAGAAACAGGACCCATACATGTGCTGTCTACAAGAGACACACCTTAAAACAAAAGATGCACATAGACTGAAGGTAAAAGGATGGAGAAAAACATTTCATGCAAATGAAAATGAAAAATAAAGCCAGGGTTGCAATACTTATATCTGAGAAAATAGACTTTAAAACAAAGGCTGTAGTAAGAGATAAAAAAAGGACACTACATAATGATAAAGGGAACAATTCAACAGGAAGATATAACCATTATAAATATCTATGCGCTGAACATAGGAGCACAGAAATACATAAAGCAGACTTTGATGGATATAAAGGGCGAGATCAACAGCAATACTATAATAGTAGGGGATTTCAATACCCCACTAACTTTACTGGATAGATCCTCAAGAAAGATAATTAACAAAGAAACATCAGACTAAAAGGATACACTAGATCAACTCGATTTAATAGATATCTTCAGAACTTTTCAACCTAAAGCAGCAGAATATACATTCTTTTCAAGTGCTCATGGTACATTCTCTAGGATAGATCACATGTTAGGACACAAAAGCAGTCTCAACAAAATTAAGAAGATTGAAATCATATCAAGCATTTTCTCTGATCACAATGGCATGAAACTAGAAATTAACCACAAAAGAAAAACTGAAAAATACTCAAACACTTGGAAACTAAATAGCATGTTATTAAATAACGAATGAATTAACAACAAGATCAAAGAAGAAATAAAAAAGTTCCTAGAAATGAATGATAATGAGCATACATCAACTCAAAATTTATGGGACACAGCAAAAGCAGTACTGAGAGGGAAGTTCATTGAACTACAGGCATACCATAAGAAGCTAGAAAAAGCTCAAATAAGCTACTTGACCCTGCATCTAAAAGAATTAGAAAAACAACAGCAAGTAAAGACCAGGGGTAGTAGAAGGGAGGAAATAATAAAAATCAGAGCAGAAATAAATGACATAGAGACTAAAAAAATGATACAGAGGATCAATTAAGCCAGGAGCTGGTTCTTCAAAAAGGTAAATAAGATCGACGAACCTTTAACTAGACTCACCAAGAAAAAAAGAGAGATGACTCAAATAAATAAAATTAGAAAGAAGACTGGAGAAATAACAACTGACACAACAGAATTACAAAATATTGTAAGAAAATACTATGATGAATTGTATACCAAAAAACTAGACAACCTATACGAAATGGACAAATTCCTTGAAACATACAATCATCCAAAAATCAATCTGGAAGAATCAGAAACCTTAAACAAACCGATTACAACAAATGTGATCGAAACAGTTTTCAAAAAACTCCCAACAAAGAAAAGTCCTGGGCCTGATGGCTTCACAATTGAATTCTACCAAAAATTCAAAGAAGAACTAATTCCTATCCTTCTCAAGCTATTTCAAAAACTTCAAGAGGAAGGAAGTCTTCCAAGCTCCTTTTATGAGGCGAGCATAATTCTGATCCCAAAACCAGGCAAAGACAACACAAAGAAAGAAAATTATAGACCAACATCCCTGATGAATTTAGATTCGAAAATACTCAACAAAATATTAGCTAACCAGGTCCAGCAATATATGAAAAAAATTATACACCATGATCAAGTGGGATTTATTCTGGGGCGGCAAGGCTCGTTCAATATTCGCAAATCATTCAATGTGATTCATCACATAAACAAAAGGAAGGACAAAAACCACATGATAATTTCAATAGATGCAGAAAAAGCATTTGATAAAATCCAGCATCCATTCATGCTCAAAACTTTCAGCAAAGTGGGAATACAGGAAACATAACTTAACATGATAAAGGCCATCTATGACAAACCCACAGCCAATGTCATACTCAATGGGCAAAAATTAAAAGCGATCCCCTTAAGATCAGGAACAAGGCAGGGGTGCCATTTTCACCACTCTTATTCAACATAGTTCTGGAAGTCCTAACCACAGCAATCAGACAAGAAGAAGAAATAAAAGGCATCCAAATTGGAAAAGAAGAGGTAAAACTATCATTATTTGCAGATGATATGATATTGTATATAGAAAACCCTAAAGTCTCAGTCAAAAAACTACTGAACCTGATAAATGAATTCAGCAAGGTGGCAGGATATAAAATTAATACTCAGAAATCAGAAGCATTTTTATACACAATGAACTGTCAGAAAGAGAAATTAAGGAAACAATCCCCTTCACTATTGCAACCAAAAAAATAAAGTACCTAGGAGTAAATTTAACCAAGGAGATTAAAGACTTGTATTCAGAAAATTATAAAACATTGATAAAAGAAATCAAGGAAGATACAAACAAGTGGAAGCATATACCAGGCTCATGGTTAGAAAGAATAAACATCATTATAATGTGTATATTACTACCTGACCAGGTGGTCGCGCAGTAGATAGAGCGTTGGACTGGTATGCGGATGGACCCAGGTTCGAGACCCCGAGGTCGCCAGCTTGAGCGCAAGCCCATTTGGCTTGTGCAAAGAGCTTGCCAGCTTGGACCCAAGGTCGCTGGCTCCAGCAAGGTGTTGCTCGGTCTGCTGAAGGCCCGTGGTCAAGGCACATGTGAGAAAGCAATCAATGAACAACTAAGGTGTCGCAATGGAAATGAAAAACTAATGATTGATGCTTCTCACCTCTCTCCGTTCCTGTCTGTCTGTCCCTATCTATCCCTCTCTCTAACTCTCTCTCTCTGTCCCTGTAAAAAAAAAAAAAGTCAAAATGTCTATATTACCCAAAGCAATTTATAAATTCAATGCAATACAAATTAAAATACCAATGACATACTTCAAAGATATAGAACACATATTCCAAAAATTTATATGGAACCGAAAAAGAACACAAATAGCCTCAGCAATATTGAAAAAGAAGAATAAAGCAGGAGGTATCACTCTCCCTGATATCAAATTATACTACAAGGCCATTGTACTCAAGACAGCCTGGTACTGGCATAAGAACAGGCATATAGATCAATAGAACAGAACAGAGAATCCAGAAATAAACCCACACCTTTATGGACAACTGATATTTGACAAGAGAATCCAGAAATAAACCCACACCTTTATGGACAACTGATATTTGACAAAGGAGGAAAGAATATACAATGGAGTCAAGACAGCCTCTTTAACAAATGGTGTTAGGAAAATTGGACATCTACCTGCAAAAAAATGAAACTAGACCATCAACTTACACCATTCACAAAAACAAACTCAAAATGGATAAAAGACTTAAATGTAAGCCATGAAACCATAAGCATCTCAGAAGAAAACAGAGGCAGTAAGCTCTCCGACATCTCTCACAGCAATATATTGGCCAATTTATCTCCACGGGCAAGTGAAATAAAAGACAGGATAAATAAATGGAACTATATCAAACTAAAAAGTTTTTGTACAGCTGAAGACAGACAATAAGAACAGAATAAAAAGACAAACCACACAATGGGAGAACATATTTGAAAATACATCTGATAAGGGGTTAATAACCAAAATTTATAAAGAACTTATAAAACTCAAGAATAGGAAGACAAACAATCCAATCAAAAAATGGGCAAAAGAAATGAATAAACACTTCTCCAAAGAGGACATACAGATGGCCAATAGGCATATGAAAAAATGCTCAACATCACTAATCATTAGAGAAATGCAAAAACCACAATGAGATATCACCTCACACCAGTTAGAATGGCGCTCGCTCATCAACAAAACAACACAGAACAAGTGCTGGGGAGGATGTGGAGAAAAGGGAACCCTCCTGTACTGCTGGTGGGAATGCAGACTGGTTCAGCCACTGTGGAAAACAGAATGAAGATTTCTCAAAAAATTAAAAATCGAACTGCCTTTTGACCCAGCTATCCCACTTTTAGGAATATACCCTAAGAACACAATAGCACTGTTCAAAAAGAAGAAATGCACCCCCATGTTCGTGGCAGCATTGTTCTCAATAGCGAAGATCTGGAAATAGTGCAAGTGTCCGTCAGAGGACAAGTGGATTAAAAAACTTTGGTACATATATACTATGGAATACTGCTCAGCCATAAGAAATGATGACATAGGAGCATTTACAACAACGTGGATGGAGCTTGATAACATTATACTGAGTGAAATAAGTAAATCAGAAAATACTATGAATATAAGATTTCATACATAGATGGGACATAAAAATGAGACTCAGAAACACGGACACAAGTGTGCTGGCTATTGGGGTGGGAGGGGAAGGAGGAGTTGAGGGAGGGGGGAGGGGAGGGGCACAAATAAAACCAGAAGGTGATGGAAGACAATTTGACTTTGGGTGATGGGTATGCATTATAAGCAAATGTCAAAATAACCTGCAGCCTGACCAGGCGGTGGCACAATGGATGGAGCATCGGACTGGGATGCAGAGGACCCAGGTTCGAGACCCCAAGGTCGCCGGCTTTAGTGCAGGCCCATCTGGCTTGAGCAAAAACTCACCAGCTTGGACCCAAGGTCGCTGGCTCCAGCAAGGGGTTGCTCAGTATGCTGAAGGCCCACGGTCAGGGCACATGTGAGAAAGTAATCAATGAACAACTAGGGTGTCGCAAAGGCAACGAAAAGCTAATGGTTGATGCTTCTCACCTCTCTTCATTCCTGTCTGTCTGTCCCTATCTATCCCTCAATCTGACGCTCTCTCTCTGTTGCTGTAAAAAAAAAAAAAAAAAAGAAAAAAGAAAAAATATAACCTGCAGATGTTCTCTGAACATATGTACCCGGATTTATCAGTGTCACCCCATTAAAATTAAAATTAATAAAGATTAAAAATAAAAACAAAAAGGTAAAAGGCAAAATTAATAACAATTTGTTTAACCCAATATATATCCAAAATATTGTCATTTTAGTACGTAATCAATATCATAATTTTCAGTATCATATTTTACACTTTTTTCATACTGTGTATTTTACATTTACAACGCATCTCAGTTTGAACTGGACATATTTCAAGTGTTCAGCTGTTATTTGTGGCTAGTAACTTCCATGTTGGACAGTGCCGATCTTGAACATATTCTCTTAAAAGAGTAATTTCTCATTTCTCTGAAAAGTTTGGTCTAATTGGGTAATATTTGAAGGGAAGATTTGGAAATATATGTAGCTGTTTCAAAACTTTACTTACTAGTACTAAGAAAGACTTTCACACACCCTAGATTAAAAAGTGGGCTACCGTCTCAACCCAGCCCTATAATGCATCCTTAGCAGAGAGAAGCAATATCTCCTGGGGCAGAACATGAATCAATAGTTTCTAATTCACCAACGAGTGAATGATTAAGGTTTATTCAAGGCAAGAATAATTCACAGGGCCTTTAAATAAAGTCTGTAAATTACAGAAAAGGTGTCTATTCTTCAAGCCTCAGTGCCTTCCATCCTGGAGGAGAAAACAGCGACAGCTAATAGAGAAGGCAGGAAAAAAATTCCCTTAGTATTGAACTGTTGATTTAATTTAAAACAACATACTCTACTTTTTACAGTAACATAAATGAAAGTAAGAACTCACTTTTTACTGCGTCGAAACAATATTGAAATGTGGAACTAAAAAACAGTTTTAAGAAAAATGAAACATTAACGTTATTTTTAATTTATTGACTTTACAGAGAGAGGAAGAGAGAGAAACATCAACCTGTTCCTGTATGTGCCCTGACCAGGAATCAAAATCACAACCTTTGTGCACCGGAACAATGCTCTAATCAACCAAGCCATCTGGCCATGGCAAGAGACATATTTTAAAACCTTGAAGTTCCTTCGACTAATTCTGTACCTATATAACACCAAATGGAATAAAGGACTAATTTATTAATCAACCCTTAGCGAGATACCACATGCGTGTGCGCGCACACACACACACACACATGCACACACATACACACAGAATTTGGCATTTGATGCAGATATCCCTGACCCTCCTCCCATCTGGCAACTGTCAAAATATCCTCTGTATCTATGAGTCTCTTTCTGTTCTGCTTGTTCATTTTGTGTTTTTTTTTAAGATTCAATTGTTGATAGATATATATTTTGTCATTTTATTGTTCATATTTTTTCTTTTTCTTCTTCTTAAAGAAGACCCTTTAACATTTTACATAATACTGGTTTGGTAGTGATGAATTTTTAGCTTTTTCTTGTCTGGGAAGCTCTTTATATGTCCTTTGATTCTGAATGATAGCTTTGCTGGGTAGAGTAATCTTGACTGTAGGTCCTTACTTTTCATCACTTTTTTTTTTTAAGCAAAACAATTAAACTTTATTCATTTGGAAGGTGGGGAGGATCCATCATTGGCCCCGGGAGCCCCGGGACGGGGAGGACGGTGCTTGGCCAGAGCTGTGGTGGTCTGGGACCTCTCACCAGCGAGGCTCCCTAGCTAGGCCTCCGGCCTGTCTCCCCACAGCACGTGCTCAGGATTGTTGAGGAGCCCCCGGCTGCGCTGGCAGGTCAGGCAGGTCTGCACCGTCCAGCGCTGTCCCCTGCGGCGTCTCTGGAGCTGGGTGCAGCTCAGGCCTGCGATGAGGAGGGACGAGCAGCCGAGCAGCCGCGACAGATACTCTTCTTTACCGACAGGTCCCTGGTACAGGAAGCTGAGCCTCTGGAAAGCCTCGTGGTCCTTTACTGGCCAGCCATCCGCGCAGTGGCCGCAGTCCCGCCGCCCCGCCCCCACTTTTCATCACTTTGAATATTTCTTGCCACTCCTCAAAGGCTTACATTCCTCCCCCCCCCCCCAAAAAAAAGCCTACACTTTTAAAAGAAGGAAGGATATCTTTGTGCAAACAGCAGCTTCTGTGTATCTATCTCTGTGTACAAAACTCTAGGGATTGTATTTGCATTTAAAAAATACATATCTATTTCTGTGTCTGTACACTCCATGTCTCCATCTTAAAACAAAACAAGCAAGGCTTTCTCTCTTGGTTGTTCTTTCTGCTTTTACCACTTTTGCTCTTTTTCTATCTCTTCTCTCATTTTCTTTCCTTGTCTTCCCTGTATTTCTTTCTCTTAACTTTCCAGAATTGAAAAACATTTTTTTCAAGATTCATTGATTTTTATTAGAAATTTCTTTTTCAATACAATTTACAAACTCATCCCCATTCTGATTATACAAGTGCGAAGTGGAAAAAAGGTCTAGAATAAATATATCAAAACAAAGAAGCAAAGCTGTGAAAGAAACCAAGTCGCATGCAACAGGTCTATGAAGGTGTAGATGTGTCAGGGAAAGGTTTTAGCTAAAGTTCTTTCAATCGCCTTTTAAATTTTTTTATTTGCTGATTTGAGAGAGAGAGAGAGAGAGACCAATTTATTGTTTCACTTATATATGCAGGGATTAAACCCACAACCTTGGCATGTTGGGATGATGTTTTATTCAAGTGAGCTGCCCACCAAGGCTCTTTCATTCATCTTTATCTCTAGAGCCATGTTTAAAGACTTTTTTTTTAATTTCTTTTTATTTATTTATTTTAGAGAGGAGACAGAGTGAGAGAGAGAGAGAGAGAGAAAGCGGAGAGGAGCTAGAAGCATCAACTCCCATATGTGCCTTGACCAGACCAGTGCAGGGTTTTGAACTGGCGACCTCAGTGTTCCCAGGTCAACGCTTTATCCACTGCGCCACCACAGGTCAGGCATCTCTAGAGCCATGTTTAAGGACGTTTGTGAACTCAATGTGATTGAAATTTCCATTTTTATCAATAGGTGCTTCTCTGTATAGTTCTTCCACTTTCTTCTCTGTAAACCTCCTTCCTATTGTTGTCAGCATCTCTCTCAGGTAATCTTCATGAATGGTGCCAGTTGCTTCTTCATCAAAGCAAGCAAAATTATTTCTGATTTGTGTCAATTAACTAACTTCTCACCAAACATCATGAGGAACATAGTGAAATTTATGGGTCCTGGAGCCTCAATTATCATGGCATGAAGAATCCATTGGATTCTTCCCCAGAGAAGCAAGCATATTGTGCGAATCTTCTTTGTCAATGTAACCTTCTCTGTTCTGATCAATCATGTTGAAAATCTCTTTAAACTTCTGAATCTGCTCAGCCCGACCTGTGGTGGCGCAGTGGATAAAGCGTCGACCTGGGAACACTGAGGTTGCCAGTTCAAACCCCTGCACTGGTCTGGTCAAGGCACATATGGGAGTTGATGCTTCTGGCTCCTCCCCCTTTCTCCCTTTCTCTCTCTCACTCTGTGTCTCCTCTCTATAATGAATAAAAGATAAAAAAAACAAAACTTCTGAATCTGCTCAAACATGGCAAACACATTAGATGTTGCCCACTTAGGGGTGCTTCTTGGTGGCTTGCGTGGCTTCTTGGTGGTTTGCCATTTGCTGGACATAGTGGCTGTTTAATTTGCCACCGGACAGCATAACCCAGGCTGCCCTGCATGAGATGATGAGCGACTCCCACAAACAGTGGGCTGTGCCATGAGCTGAAAAATGTTTTTTAAAAATTTGTTTGAAAAGTGATATAGGCCCTGGCTGGTGGCTCAGTGGATAGAGAATCAACCTGGCATATGGACGTTCCAGGTTGGATTCCTGGTCAAGGCACACAGGAGAAGCGACCATCTACTTCTCTTTCTCCTCATCCTCCTGCCCCCGTGCCACAGCCAGTGACTCAATTGGTTCGAGCGTGGCCCCAGGCATTAAGGATAGCTTGGTTGGTCCCAGCAGGTCAGCTTCAGGCACTAAAAATAACTTGGTACTTGAGCATTGGTCTCAAACAGCGTTGCCAGGTGGATTCCAGAGCACATGTGGGAGTCTGCCTCACTATCATCCCTTCTCTCACGTAAAAAAAATAATGATAAATAAGTAAAGTTTTAAAAAATAAAAGTGATATAGAGGAAAGAGTACAGGCTTCAGATCGAACAGACAGGGATTCAAGTTCTGTTTCTCACTTCCAAGTACTGTGGACTTTGAGCAAATTATTATTCCCTCTAAGCTTCAATTCCCTCACCTGTGAAAGTGGGGAAATGAAGCCTACCCCAGACTTGTCAGAATTATATAAGACAAAGTATGTAACAGCCAACATGGAGTAAGTATCCAATAAACACCTGTTCACCTTCTCACTCAAATAGAGTTTTATGATCTTTGTTATTAATTTTGAAGTAAAATTAATGTTTTCTGTTTTTCTCAAAAACTTGCTTTATACTTAGCAGACCTGAACTTCCTTTCTTCCATTAATAATTAGTGGGGGCTTTGATGGAAAACCATTTTCTACCCATCACTGTTTACCAAATTATATTCCACAGAGCACTAATATTCCATTAGACATTAATAGAAGTCAAATAAGTTTGCATATGATATCTTCTTATAGGTTCATGCACATTAACCTATTAAAAGTAACTCTCTGAGCAATTTCTAGGAGCAACTTTAACTCAGTGTTTTCCCTCATTAGTTGACCATACCCATTTTTCATGTAACGCCTATTAACATCTTGCATAAAATCCAAGCAATCCTTTTTAGAAAATGCTAGAGATATGGATGGACTTCCATACACTTCAAGCAATTTTCTATAACTATAACTTCCTTTAACAGAGAGATAAGAATTAAATAGCATTCATTTAAAACTATATTCTTTGTCAGGAGTCTAAAGGATTTTAATTTGGTGTTTGGATTTTGACTGTTTTATTCTTTTATTCTATTTTTCTTTAATGTGGCTATCAGTTGAAGGGAACCAGCTGTGGGAGCTGAGTGCCCCCACAGAGTACCGTTTACAATGACAAATCATACACGTCTTTTTTAAAAACCCCAGTTTTCTTTTCATGAATGTAGATTAGAGGCTTTTTTATAAGCTTCTCTGAGGACCCAATGAGATCACCTGTGTGAAAGGGCAGTTTATACCACACAGCAGCTTGGACTGGCTACCATAATGCCTTTGGGATACTGCCAATAGAATGGCTCTAAACAGAAATAATTATTGTCTAGTTGAACAGGGGACCTCTATGAGCTGAGGCCCAATCAGCATGTGATTTTCTTTCCAAAGGAATTTTAATGTACACATAACACTCAGATTAGATGACCCAAGCCAGCAGATATGAGCCAGTTGGAGGAAGGAAATAAAACACACTACCCTATAGGGTTGTTATGAGGGAAAAGTAAACATATAATAAAGATTAGCTATTATCAGAGAGCAGTAAATACTGTACTGTTTGAGAAAGATATACCTAAGTATCTAATGAAAGGAATAAATGCCCACTTATAGAACTAAAACCAGGCAAAATACCCTCAAAATTATCAGAAAAAAAATATCCAAAGATAACAGAGAATCTACTGAAAGAAAAAATAAAGATACGCCAAGAAAGCATAAAAACAGAAAACAAAATAAAATTACAGGACTAAAACTACACATAATTAAAATAATAAATGTGAATGACATGAACATAATGAAAGAAAAATACTCAATTGATCAAACAAACTGAATCAGTCTACAAAAGCCACATCTGAAACCAGAAAATGATACAGCCCAATGTTGGCGATAATGGGGCAAAACTGTCCTGGGAAAACAAATTGGTATAACTTTTCTGGAAGGAAAATTGTATCAAAAGGTATCAAAATGGTATCACAATGTAAAATGTGAACTCCATTGTATTGGGTTAGTCTACTCTAGAAATTAGCTTGAGGAGAAAATTGCACAAAAGCTAAAAACTGAACACAGTACGCTTATCATTGTATAGTTTATGGTAAAAAAAAAAAAGAAATGCAGACAACCTAAATGCCCAACCGTAAGAGGCTGGATGAGTAAATCATGGTTTATAAATATCCTGAATGGTTGGGAAACATGAACAATTATAGTGTTAGTCTATATCCACCCACTGCATATTCTGAGTGAAAAAAGCCATTACAGAAGAACATGTAAATTATAATCCCATGCATGTGAACTGTATACATACACATCTATTTGTATTCACTAAATAAGGGTGTCTAAAGTATGCTCACCAAAACTGTTATGGCTCTTGCTCTGGGCGGTGGGATTTTGGGGGTGATTTCTATTTCCTGGGGGTTTTTTTTATTTTATCTTGGATAAAAACATTGGTCATGAGAACCTTATTCTTGTGTATGTGTCTAGAAATCTATATACTTTTAAAGACATTGGGTCAGCCTATATACTTCATTCCTGTCATTCTCCCAATTAAAAGCTTTAGGAAGGAGAAAACAATAGGCGGCTATCAGGAAAGTAATGCTCAGGCAGGCTTCCTGTCTGGAGAGACCAACAGGGACTACTTATGTAAAACCAGCCACCATGTCATGTCTAGGGCAGTAAAGCAACTCTTAAGACAGTAGTCGAAGAGTTACTGAATGCAGGCCTTTCTCTGTTTGTGTGTTTGTTTATAACAATTTCTTGGCTTCTGTGATGTCTATTATAGAACAACTAAGGGATTTTCCCCAAATAAGAAGTCTACAGTGACTAATTTCTGGGACTTCCTGTGGCTGCTCTGTGCATTGGGCAGCTGCACAGGATGACTGTCTAGCAGCTGAGTGTTCTTGCAGTAGTGGCTGTCTGCAGCAAGTGAGATGGTGAGTCTTAGAAGGAGCCTCTTAAAGCTTTCATTTATTGTTTGTTTCTTAAAAAGAAAAGGGGCATTGATTATTTTGTAAAAGCAGCCAAGCTATTTTGTAAAGGATAGAGTGGTCAGCCATGTCCCAGTATGATAAGGACTGAGATGGGTTCATAACAACAGGGAGGTTCATAAGTGACCTTGTCAAGAAATGTAACAACAGGGAGGTTCATAAGTGACCTTGTCAAGAACAGTGTCTGTGTGGTGGGGGCAGGGGAATGGCTGAAGAGAGAGAGGACATGAGAAAGTGGAAAGAGTGAGTTTGGACAACTATTTCTGGAAGTTTGTCCATGATGAGAAGACAGGACAAAGAGCAATGAGTGACTGAAAAAAGGAATGGGAAGGCGGGAAGAGGTATTTAATTTTGGTTTTATTTTTATTTATTTTTGAGATTGGAAAGAGCCTGTAGATAAAAAAGTAGATGACTCAGCAGGTCAAGGGGGATGCTTGCTCCATAGTGGAAGTGTCTGGAAAGAGGGAAGGGATGAAAACCAGAGCGCCAGGAAAGGAGTTGGCCTTAATCAGAATGAGGAAGGTTGTAACTGTGGGAAAGGAGGAAAAGCCACATAGAGGTCAAATGCAGAGCTGCCGCTCCAATGAAAACAGAGGTTGGAATAACAATGGCCTTGCAGGGGCCACTACCATCGTATCATTTTGAATTAGGAGCACTCACCCTGTTTGACCCAAAAATGGCAAAGCTGTCTGTGATGAGAATGTTCATTATCTTGACTGTGGTGGTTTCACGGGCATATAGACATGTTAAAACTCATCAAATTGTACATTTTAAATAGTAAAATTTATGATACATCAATTATACCTCAATAAAGCTTTAAAAAAATTTCTTTTTGTGGTTTTAAACTGGCAGGCCTCAGTCAATAGGGGGCGGGGTTGTGCACCATGAGATAGAAAGGGTTTTCCTGTGTTTTAAATTTATGGTTCTGTTTTTCCTGTTATTGGATGACAGAGCTCTTATTTACAGGCATGAAACAAAAATGATTAAATAATTATAAGCATCGATGTGCAAAGTTTAGAGTAAAGCCCAGAGCTGCTGAAATACTCTCAGTGCCTGAGTAGCAAGCATTTACACATTCAGTCAGAGAAAGGATGACAGAGTAAGACAAAAACATTTCTTCCCAGTCACGTGGTAGACAAGAATGGGATTCGCTGGTGGCAAAGCTATAGTTGCTGCCTTTCAGAGAACAGCTTTGTTACCCATTTTGTGAAATGGTCAATGCCGGGACAGATATCACATTTAATGGCTGATTGAAGAGTTGATGGGAACAGAATTGAGAAGAAGTTTTTTTGTACCACATGCAAGTTTGAGGGCTTTCCTACAACCTGGGGCAGAGTAAGTCTTGGCCTCTGACACACCGGAGTCATGGTTTCCTCCTCTGTTGATGCCTCAGTCTAACTTTTAGGGGCAATTAATTTATTTTCTTTGGGTCTCTGTATTCTCATCTGAAAAATCAAATTAATAGTCTTTGCTTTGTCTGCTTGTCATAATAAAAGTGAAAGATTCTAATAAAAACTGAAAAAGTAAAGGAACTGTAAATGTGAGTGAGATCTTAACACCTGCAACAATTCGGCAACACAGGTGGTGCTCCCTGGTTTGTGAAAAGGTTATATACATCCCCTTGGCCTCCTCTGCCTCTCCCAGATACTTGTGGACCATTTTGTTAATTGAGAACACTGGTAACTGACTCCTCCCTCCCACCCAAGACCCCATTCACCTTAGCTATCATAACATCATGACTGGTGGTGTTAGCCCATCTTACAGCTGTGTAAAAAGAGGTAAAGAGTTCAAGTGTCTCTCTTTGGGTTACAAGCTAATAATACAGCAGAGCTAGGATTTGAACACCAATGTCTGGCCTACTTTTATCTGCTCTCTTTTATTTATTTATTTGTTTATTTATTTATTTACTTACTTACTTACTTTATAGAGTCAGAGAGTGGGACAAATAGGAACAGACAGACAGGAAAGGAAAGAGATGAGAAGCATCAGTTCTTCGTTGCAGCTTCTTAGTTGTTTAGTGATTGCTTTCTCATATGTGCCTTGACCAGGGAGGTACAGCAGAGCAAGTGACCCCTTGCTTAAGCCAGAGACCTTGGGTCTTAAGCAAGCAATCTTTGTGCTCAAGCCAGAGACCATGGGGTCATGTTTATGATCCCACACTCAATCTGGTGAGACCATGCTCAAACCAGATGAACTTGTACTCAAGCCTGTGACCTTGGGGTTTCAAACCTGGGTCTTCAGCATCCCAGTCCAATGCTCTACCCACCCCTGGTCAGGCTTATCTGCTATCTCTTAAAACACTAGTATCTCAGCAGTGTATTCAGCAGTCCTATAGATCTGTCTCTTGTTTCAACAGTGTTAGAACTGAACAGACGCAGGGATGCCCCTTCTTCCTGCCTCCCACCACCTTCCAAACTCTTGCTCAGTTATAACTATTGGGATCATGTCAGCCATCCTTTGCCTCCAGGACCAGCCAACACCATTTTCTGAGCCTAAGTCCAATGGTCTAGCAAACATGAGCTCCCAGATTCCTCAGAATTTTTCCGCCAAGGTATAGGCCGCTATCAACCACTTGGTCCACCTGCATCTGCGGACCTCTTATGCCTACCCCTTTCTAGGCTATTTTGACTGTGTTTATGTGGCTCTGGAGGGTGTGGGTCACTTCTTCGGTGAGTTGGCTGAGGAGAAACTTAAGGGCACCAAGTGTCTCTTAAAGATGCAAAGGCAGTGCAGTGGCTACACCCTCTTCCAAGACTCACAGAAGCTGTCCCAAGATCCGTGGGGTAAAACCAGGACAGAATGTAAACCTCTATGGTCATGGAAGAAAACCTGAACCAAGCCCTTTTGATTCTGCGTGCCCTGCGTCCTGCCCAAGTAGACCTCCATCTCTGCACCTTCCTGGAGAACTACTTCCTAGAGGAGAAGGCACAAGTCATCAAGAAGATGGGCAACCACCTGACAGCCTCCACTGGCTGATTGGCCCCCAGGCTGGGCTGGGCAAGTATCTCTTTGAAAGGCTCCCCGTTAAGCACGACTGGGAGTCTTTGGAGTCCAAAGGCCTTAGAGGGTCTCCTTTGCATCCCCTGGTGTCAGGATTGTGCTTGAGCCTCTTCCTGCAGCCATGAGGCCAGTTTTTAACCACTCAGGAGCCCTCTTCCACACTATGGACCAAATGGGAGCAATAAAGCTTTTTGCAGCAGCAAAAAACTGCTAGCATCTCTACAGTAGTCATTTGTCACATGTGACTATTTAAATTTAATTAATTAAAATGAAACTAAAGAAAAACTTCAGCTCCTCACTAGCCACATATCAAGTGCTGAATAGCCATTTGTTGCTGCCATATTGGACAGCATAGATGTAAAACACTTCCATCATCACAGAAAGTTCTAATGGACCATGCTGCTAGTACATCACTGTTATGCATCAGGAAGAGACAGTTAGACAGATGAAGTGCTTACCTTTACCTGAGTCTGTCCCTCTTTTATCATTATTGTCTAATTCTGAATATTCTCTCTAGTCCCACTTCAGTCTTCTACCTGAGCATCCAAAGGGCACGCCTGGGGCTGGCCTGCCAGCTCTGCGAGGCACCCAGCACACAGGGAAGACACTAGGATTGTGATGACAAAGGCTGACAGTGACACTTTGGCTAAGCCCTGGAGATAGCCGATCTGAAGCAATCTGCAGTGACAGTACCAGTGTAGGAAGTGAACGGCTTGTTTCTGCAAATCTGCTGGATTTATGTCAAATCTGTCAGAAGCAGACAGAAGCAGAAAGGGTAAGGGGGAGAGAGTAAGAAGTGATGTGAGGGGAAGAGAGTAATAGTGGTCACTAAAGATTTGGTGATCAAATTGTCTTCTAGTTCTTCCAGGCACAAAAGTTTATACATCAAAACCATGGAGGAGAGAGACTTCACATGTCATTTCTACAGTGGGAGGAATTTAATAGTCGCTCACCCTCTTAAAATACTCATGAAATGTGAATTTATACAATCCTGGATCAAATTATATGATAAAACTATGTCTTCCTAATGATGAAGACCCTAGAATTAGCGTTAGAATTGGGAGATGCTTTTAAAATTGAAAGAAAGAAAGAAAGAAAGAAAGAAAGAAAGAAAGAAAGAAAGAAAGAAAGAAAGAAAGAAGAGGAAAAAGAAGGGAGGAAAGAAGGGAGGGAGAGAGGGAGGGAGGAAGAAAAAAAGAAAGCAATGGATGACTCTTACTTCACCTATTTCTGTCAACACCTATTCTTTGGCCCCCACTTGGGTACTTACCCTTACCCAGAAATCTTTTATACCCATGGGAGAGTCATCTGAGGACTGGTAAAGCTTTTCGCACTCTTTCTGACATCATACCATCTAGGTCACAAACAGTCCATCCCATCTAAATGTAACAAGTTTTACCTGTGTTGCCTCTCTGGTTGCGTTTCTCTAGCTCTTTGTGTAATTTAGGAAGTAACTATTTCAAAACATTATAAAACACTCCTTAAGTAATTTGGAGGTACTCTTTTATTTATTTATTTATTTATTATTTTTATTAATTTTAACTGGGTGACAATGATAAATCAGGGCACATATGTTCAGAGAAAATATTCCCAGGTTATTTTGACATTTGATTATATTGCGTACCCATCACCCAAAGTCAAATTGTCCTCTGTAACCTTCTGTCTGGTTTTATTTGTGCCCCTCCCCTCTCCTTACCCATCCCCTCACCTCCCCCTCACCCACCCCCCCGGGCAGCCAGTACACTCTTCTCCATGTCTCTGAGTTTCATTTTTATATCCCATCTATGTATGGGCTCATATAGTCCTTAGTTTTTTCTGATATACTTACTTCACTCAGTATAATGTTATCAAGGTCCATCCATGTTGTTACAAATGCTCCAATGTCATCATTTTTTATGGCTGAGTAGTATTCCATAGCATATATGTACCAAAGCTTTTTAATCCATTCGTCCTCTGACGGACACTTGGGCTGTTTCCAGATCTTCGCTATTGTGAACAATGCTGCCACAAACATGGGGGCGCATTTCTTCTTTTCGAACAGTGTTATGGTGTTCTTAGGGTATATTCCTAAAAGTGGGATAGCTGGGTCAAAAGGCAGTTTGATTTTTAATTTTTTGAGGAATCTTCATACTGTTTTCCACAGTGGCTGCACCAATCTGCATTCCCACCAGCAGTGTAGGAGGGTTCCCTTTTCTCCACATCCTCCCCAGCACTTGTTCTGTGTTGTTTTGCTGATGAGTGCCATTCTGACTGGTGTGAGGTGATATCTCATTGTGGTTTTAATTTGCATTTCTCTAATGATTAGTGATGTTGAGCATTTTTTCATATGTCTATTGGCCATCTATCTGTATGTCCTCTTTGGAGAAATTTCTATTCATTTATTTTGCCCAGTTTTTGATTGGATTGTTTGTCTTCCTGGTATTGAGTTTTATAAGTTCTTTATAAATTTTGGTTATTAACCCCTTATTAGACGTATTATCGAATATGTTCTCCCATTGTGTGGTTTGTCTTTTTATTCTGTTCTTATTGTCTGTCTTCAGTTGTGCAAAAACTTTTTAGTTTGATATAGTCCTATTTGTTTATCCTGCATTTTATTTCATTTGCCCGTGGAGATAAATCGGCAAATATATTGCTGCGACAGATGTCGGAGAGCTTGCTGCCTGTTTTCTTCTAAGATGCTTATGGTTTCATGGCTAACATTTAAGTCTTTTATCCATTTTGAGTTTGTTTTTGTGAATGGTGTAAGTTGATGGTCTAATTTCATTTTTTTGCAGTAGATGTCCAATTTTCCCAACACCATTTGTTAAAGAGGCTGTCTTGACTCCATTGTATACTCTTTCTTCCTTTGTCAAATATCAGTTGTCCATAAAGGTGTGGGTTTCTTTCTGGATTCTCTGTTCTGTTCAATTGATCTATATGCCTGTTCTTATGCCAGTACCAGGCTGTCTTTAGTACAATGGCCTTGTAGTATACCTTGATATCCGGAAGAGTGATACCTCCTGCTTTATTTTTTTCTTTTTAAGATTGCTGAGGCTATGCATGTTCTTTTTGGGTTCCATATAAATTTTTAGAATATGTATTCTATATCTTTGAAGTATGTCATTGGTATTTTAATTGGTATTGCATTGAATTTATAAATTGCTTTGGGTAATATAGACATTTTAATGATGTTTATTCTTCCTAGCCATGAGCACGGTATATGCTTCCTCTTGTTTGTATCTTGTTGATTTCTTTTATTAATGTTTTATAATTTTCCGAGTATAAGTCCTTAACCTCTTTGGTTAAATTTACTGCTAGGTACTTTATTTTTTTGGTTGCAATAGTGAAGGGAATTGTTTCCTTAATTTCTTTTGCTGACAGTTCATTGTTTGTATATAGAAATGCCTCTGATTTCTGAGTATTAATTTTATATCCTGCCACCTTGCTGAATTCATTTATCAGGTCCAGTAGTTTTTTGACTGAGACTTTAGGGTTTTCTGTATACAATATCATATCATCTGCAAATAATGATAGTTTTACTTCTTCTTTTCTAATTTGGATGCCTTTTATTTCTTCTCCTTGTCTAATTGCTGTGGCTAAGAATTCCAGAACTATGTTGAATAAGAGTGGTGAAATGGGGCACCCCTGCCTTGTTCCTGATCTTAAGGGAATTGCTTTTAATTTTTGCCCATTTAGTATGATGTTTGCTGTGGGTTTGTCATAGAAGGCCTTTATCATGTTAAGATATGTTCACTGTATTCCCACTTTACTAAGAGTTTTGATCATGAATGGGTGCTGGATTTTATCAAATACTTTTTCCGCATCTATTGAAATTATCATGTGGTTTTTGTCCTTTCTTTTGTTTATGTGATGAATCACATTGATTGATTTGCGAATATTGAACCAGCCTTGCCTCTCCAGAATAAATCCCATTTGATCATGGTGTATGATTTTTTTTTCATATATTGCTGGATCCGGTTGGCTAATATTTTGTTGAGAATTTTAGCGTCTAAATTCATCAGGGATATTGGCCTATAATTCTCTTTTTTTGTGTTGTCTTTGCCTGGTTTCGAGATCAGAATTATGCTCGACTCATAAAAGGAGCTTGTAAGTCTTCCTTCCTCTTCAATTTTTTGATATAGCTTGAGAAGAATAGGAGTTAGTTCTTCTTTGAATATTTGGTAGAATTCACTTGTGAAGCCATCAGGCCCAGAACTTTTTTTGGGGGGGAGTTTTTTTAAAACTGTTTCTATCTCATTTGTTGTAATTGGTCTGTCTAGGTGTTCTGATTCTTCCAGATTGATTTTTGGAAGATTATATGATTCAAGAAATTTGTCCATTTCACCAAGATTGTCTAATTTTTTGGCATAGAGTTCTTCATAGTATTTTCTTACAAAACTTTGTATTTCTGTTGTGTCAGTTGTTATTTCTCCACTCTCATTTCTAATTTTATTTATTTGAGTCATCTCTCTTTTATTCTTGGTGAGTCTAGTTAAAGATTCGTTGATTTTGTTTACCTTTTCAATGAACTAGCTCCTGGTTTCATTGATCCTCTGTATTGTTTCTTTAGCCTCTATGTCATTTATTTCTGCTCTGATCTTTATTATTTCCTTCCTTCTACTAGTCCTGGGCTTTATTTGCTGTTGTTTTTCTAGTTCTTTTAGATGCAGGGTCAAGTTGCTTATTTGAGCTTTTTCTAGCTTCTTATGGTATGCCTGTAGTTCAATGAACTTCCCTCTCAGTACTGCTTTTGCTGTGTCCCATAAATTTTGAGTTGATGTATGCTCATTATCATTCATTTCTAGGAACTTTTTTATTTCTTCTTTGATCTCGTTGTTAATTCATTCGTTATTTAATAACATGCCATTTAGTTTCCAAGTGTTTGAGTATTTTTCAGTTTTTCTCTTGTGGTTAATTTCTAGTTTCATGCCATTGTGATCAGAGAAAATGCTTGATATGATTTCAATCTTCTTAAATTTGTTAAAACCGCTTTTGTGTCCTAACATGTGGGCTATCCTAGAGAATGTACCATGAGCGCTTGAAAAGAATGTATATTCTACTGCTTTAGGGTGAAAAGTTCTGAAGATATCTATTAAATCAAGTTTATCTAGTGTATCCTTTAAGTCTGCTGTTTCTTTATTAATTATCTTTCTTGAGGATCTATCCAGTGAAGTTAGTGGGGTATTGAAATCCCCTACTATTATAGTATTGCTGTTGATCTCGCCCTTTATATCCATCAAAGTCTGCTTTATGTATGTCGGGGCTCCTATGTTCAGTGCGTAGATATTTATAATGGTTATATCTTCCTGTTGAATTGTTTCCTTTATCATTATGTAGTGTCCTTCTTTATCTCTTACTACAGCCTTTGTTTTAAAGTCTATTTTCTCAGATATAAGTATTGCTACCCTGGCTTTTTTTTTCATTTCCATTTGCATGAAATATTTTTCTCCATCCTTTTACCTTCAGTCTATGTGCATCTTTTGTTTTAAGGTGTGTCTCTTGTAGACAGCATATGTATGGGTCCTGTTTTTTTATCCACGCAGCTACCCTATGTCTTTTGATTAGATCATTTAATCCATTTACATTTAAGGTAATTATTAATATATAGTTGTTTATTGCCATTTTATTCTTTAAAGCTGTATTCTTCTTTTGCTATATTTTTTTCCCCTTTGGACTGTTCACAACAGGCCCTTAGCATCTCTTGCAGAATTGGTTTTGTTTTAATAAATTCCTTGAGGTTCTTTTATTTTTTTTTTTGTCTGGGAAGCTCTTTATTTCTCCTTCAATTTTAAACATTAACCTTGCTAGATAAAGTAGTCTTGGTTGTAGGTTCTTGTTCTGCATTTCTTTGAATATATCTTGCCATTCTCTTCTGGCCTCAAGTGTTTCTGTTGAGAAGTCAGATGTCACCCTTATGGGGGATCCTTTGTAGGTGATAGCCTTTTTTTTCTTTAGCAGCTTTTAATATTTTCTCTTTATCACTTAGCTTTGGTATTTTAATTTTGATGTGTCTTGGTGTAGATTTCTTTGGGTTTCTCTTTAATGGAGTTCTCTGTGCTTCTTGAACCTGTGAAACATTTTCCAGTCTTAATTTAGGGAAGTTTTCAGCTATGATTTGATTGGACAAAGTTTCTATCCCTTGTTCTTTCTCTTCTTCTTCAGGAACCCCTATGATGCGGATGTTATTTCTCTTCATGTTGTCACAGAGCTCCCTTAGAGTTTCCTTGGAGTTTTTGAGTCTCTTCTTTTTTCTGCTTTGCTTCTGTGCCTTTGTTTATTTTGTCCTCTAACTCACTGATTTGATCCTCAGCTTCATCCATCCTGCTTTTAATTTCTTCCATTGTGTTCTTCAGTTCTGATACTGTATTTGTCATTTCTGTCTGATTCTTTTTTTTTACTTCAATTTCCTTTTTTATACTTGTTATCTCTTTATTTAGGTGTTCGTAATGACTATCCATTGTTGCTCTGAGCTCTTTGAACAACAGAACTGTCATTATTTTAAACTCTGCTTCAGGTAGTTTGGTTATATCTGATTCATTCAGGTCCTTCTCTCAGGATTTCTCCTGATTCATCTGGGTTGCATTTCTCTGCCTGCCCATTTTGTCTGTGTATAAGAAGAGTTTGGCTACTGGAGTTCAATGGGTGTTGCCTCTATGTTCCCTAAGTGTGGTCTGTCTGCAGGCCCACCACCCACTCTGCCACTGCCTAGGCTGGTTGGGTATGGGGGTTGCTGGCACTGTCTGCTGCGGCTGTTGCTGCGGTTTCTGCCTCGCCTTCCTGGGAGGGGCTGTATTCTTGTGCCAGGCTCTATAAGCCTCAGCTGGTTTCGGCCCTCACCCCTCTCCCACTGGTGGGATTGCGCACCACACTCTGGCCACAAGCCTGGGCACCAAGGGCAAGGGTGAGCACTTTTGCTCAGCCTTGGGTCCCTTTCAGCTGGTTCCTCTGGCCAGGAGGGGTTGCTGCTAAATGCTCAGTTGTGAGCTGGGCTTTCACCCAGTCCCCACCAACCTCGGCTCCTCTGCTGGGATGAGCTGCTGCTATATGCTCAGCCGTGAGCCTGGGCTTCCGCCCCACCTCAGTGAGCAAAGCCGGTTCATGCAGGGCTTCCAGCCTCAGAGGCCGTGTGAGGCTGTGCGCCCACTCGCCCCTGCCCAGCAGTGGATCTCTGCCCATTCCGGGCTCCTGCTTTTCCCCCACAGGTGGGGTCGCAGGTGGGCCCACAGCTGCCAGACCACTTTCGCATATCCCCTTCACCTCCGCTGTGTTAGACCGAGCTCACGCCAGCTGGCTCGGCTTCTGCCCCCACTGATGGAATGGCGCTTCCGTGTCCTGCCGCCGCCTGCCCTCCAGCAAGCCCTCAGCAGTGTGGGTGGGGGCACTGCAGCTCAGACCCTAACACTTCACAGTGTAGTCCTGAAAGCTCCTTCCTTCTAAGCGACTGTGCTCTAGTTGCCACAGGAGAGCCTGTTTGGCTGGTGTTCTGCTTCCCCTTGCTAGTTCCAGGGGAAAAATTGTTTCAGATTTGTGGATTGACTCAACCCAGGGTTTAGGGTGGCTGTCCCTCAAAGCTTTTCTCCCTGTGCCTTCCAGACCGCATTCTCTTCCCGCTGCTTTGGTCCTCTCCTCTCTCCCTGTCTCCTGGACTCCCAGGTGAGTGGTTGTGAGAGAGGTTTTCTGCGCCGTCCCTTTAAGAAGAATCCTGGGTCTGAGACGACTGTTTCTTTCTCACAAACAATATACTAACCTGTTTCACAGCTAAATACTGTCCATACGCCTCTTATAGGCTCTGGGGCTGCAGGCTTGGGCATTGTTCCTGGGACCCAGGTACCTACTCTTCTGCTAGCCTCTCTTCCCGCCACACGAGTCTCTCTGGGCTTCCTTTCGCACCAGTGAGCTGGGCAGCCCTTTCTGCATTTTCGCTTTTCCTACCAGTCTCAATGTTGCTTCTTCAATGTTCCCCGGTTGAAGAGTCCTCTCAGTCCAGTTCAATGTTGGTTTATCCAGATTATGGCTCTTAAAATTAAATTATAATCCACTTTGGTTCTGGGAGTTGGAAGTTGGTACATCTGCCTACTCCATCGCCATCTCTGGAGGTACTTTTTTGCAAGGTTTAGCATCAATTATATAAGTATCATTTTAAAATACTACCTCAGCATTCTTGGTCTTTAATTTTAAACTTTTGTAGCTGCTTTAGTGCTTGTTCCCACTGAGAGCCTGTGGTCTTGCTCCAGACAACACCAAAGGTCTTCCTCTAAGACCTTCCTCTTCTTCCAGGTTTGTTTTGGTTTCCTACAACTGAGCTGCCACTCTCTGAACTGCTGCAGGCAAAACCCACTGGGAGGAAAACAAAAATGGACCCCTGCAGCATCACATATAGAGAGCTTGCTAGTCTCTTGGAGAGACAGCTGGATGAAAAGTAGCAGGCCTCTCTGGGATACCTGGTCCCACCCTATTGGGACACACATGACACAGGAAACCTGTGCTTACAGTTTCTCAAGGGTCTGGCACTTTGCTCTGTTGTCCCAGTGACTCATATGATAATTTTCCAGGCCTTCAAACTGGGTCAACAAGCTTTGTTTGTCCAGAGAGCTCCCCTGGGAGGCCACTCTAAGAAAAGCACGCTGAAGGGGGATATTTGCCCAGGTGATTCTTTTTTGTGGGCTTTAGCCTGAGGAAATATTATCAGTATTCAGGCCAGGTTTGGAGACTTGAAAGCTGTCCAGCATCTGGGATGGATCAATATACAGCAGTGTTATTAGTTAAGTGGTAACCACACTGCTAATGGTGACCCTCGCCATTCAAGAACAAAACAGATGACTTGGGAAGGCCCGAAACCAAGATGTCCACCTCAGGTAGATAAGAAATACAACAAGCTTGTGCTCTGAATCTAGTTGTAAAAGCTTTCGTTAACTCTGTGAGTATGACTTGATGAATTTTTTATTTATTAAGCAATGGAGTCACATTGGGTCACTATTTCTCAAATTTGTGAAGTCACAGACCTCAAGAACATATCTGAAGACTTACAGACCCAAATTTTTATAACTTAGACTTAAAAGGTTCTCATAGCAGCATTTTTCATAGTGCCTAGAAAATGGAAACAGACCAGATGTCTATCAACTGATGAACAGATAAACAATGGAATACAATGGAAGAACCATTTCACCATAAAAAAAGAAATTTAGTGCTGATACATGCTACAATATGGGTGAACCTTGAAAACATGCTACATGATAGAAGTCAGATACAAAAGACCACATGTCTTATGATTTCATTTATATAAAATGTCTAGAATAGGCGAATCCGAAAAGACAGAAAATAAATTAGAAGTTGCTAGAGACTGGGGAGAGAAGGAAATAGGTAATGACTGCTAATGGGCATTGGGATTTTGTGGGGGATGAAAATGTTTTGGAATTATATAGTGATGATGGTTGTGATCATCAACTTTGCGAATATACTAAAACCCATTGAAATGTATACTTTAAAAGATGAATTTTATGGTATTTGAATTATATTTCAATTTTGTGTGTGTGCCAATTTTTTAAATATGATTAATTTGAATTCATAGAATTCAAATTATCTCTAATCACAAGAATTTCACTCACTTTCATTCTTTTCTGTTTTTCTTCTTTTCCAAGTGAGAGGAGGGGAGATGGAGAGACAGACTCCTGCATGCTCCCCCACTGGGATCTACCTGGTGGATCTAATACTCTATCATCTGGGGCCACGCTCACAACCAAACTATTTTCAGCATCTGTGGTGTAGGCTCCACAGAGCCATCCTGAGCACCTGGGGCCAATGTGCTCAAACCAATTGAACCATGGCTGAAGGAGCAGAAGAGAGAGAAAGAAGAGGAGATCGTGGGGTGGAGAAGTAGATGGTCTGTTCTTCTGTGTGCCCTGACCAGGAATTGACCCTGGGACATCCGCACACCAGGCTGACACTTTACCACTGAGCCACCCTGTCAGGGCTCACTTTCATTCTAATATACATTTTGAACGGAAAAGAAAATGTAGATTTTAGCTTACCCTTAACCCTGGTTATATACATGATTGCTGTCAAAATTTAAAAACCATTGTCATATGATGGTCTCCAATGAAGAGGAGTGCTTAAAACAAGAGGTCAACTGAGATGGCATAACTTTCCCTGCTACTTGCATATTACCCTTTCCTTCACTGACTTAGATGGCACAGAATTAAGAGGATGGGACCATTAATTCTTCTGGTAACCACCATGCCGTTGTCTGTGTCTATGAGTTTCAGTTTTATATCCCACATATGAGTGAAATCATATGGTTCTTAGGTTTTCTGACTGACATTTCACTTATTACAGTATTTTCAAGGTCTATCCATGTTGTTGTAAATGATAGTATGTCATCTTTTTTTTAAATATTTTTAAAAAATTTTATTTTAGAGAGGAGAGAGAAGGGGGAAGGAGCAAGAAGCATCAACAATGCTTTGACCAGGCAAGCCCAGGGTTTGTAACCAGCGACCTCAGTGTTCCAGGTCAATGCTTTACCCATTGCCCCACCACAGGTCAGGCTCATCCTTTTTATGGCTGAGTAGGGTTCCATTGTATATATGTACCGTATCTTCTTTATGTAATTCTCAACTGAAGGATACTTTGGTTGTAATTTTTAAACTTACATGGTATTATTTTATTTGATTACTGGGTTTTAAGATAAATACTTTGTATGGGACAGTGAACCCCAGATTCACTTATGAGGTGGCTAGCCAGGTGGTCCAGAAGGTGTTTAGGTTAACTTTAGATGATCATAGAAGAATACCTAAAATTAAAAATATTCATAGATAATTTCTAGACCTCAAGAACTCATCAGTGGAACTTTTAAGGGTTCATGAACCCCAGTTTGAGAAACACTGGCCCAGATAATCTACCAGGATTTATTACTCTTTTACACATTGTATGATGAGAAATTTTCCTAAGATGTTTTCCAAAGACAAAGCCTGGCAAGGACACCTTGGGATTTACAAATCTCTTGACTAAACCTTGGTAACAAAATCAAATAACCCTATCTACACTCCAAGTAGTTAATTAAGCATGTCATGTGATCTATGAAGATAGAAATGCATAATCCCTATAGTGAGATGACAAAGGAGCTTGATACCAGGTAATCTAATGCGAAAACTTCTCTGAAGTCCTCCTGCTGAAGCCTCATTTGGGTCTTGGGTTGGCCACCCCTGATTAAATAGCAAGACCTTCCAAAAGGGTCCTTAGCAATGGAATTAAAATGGATGTTGCTAACTGAAATCAGAGGGGAGGGCCAGTGGACATTTGTGTAAGCAAAGGGGCTTTCCCATATTGTCTGTTTGGGCATGGGAAAAAGTCAAGGAGTACAGAATATGGTTCATGGATGGCTCTTCTACTTAATAAACTATAGGACAGTGTCTTGAGTCTTTGATCTTTTGTTTCCTCACCTAGAAAAATTTCAGAAACTATCCCACTTCTCAGAGTGGTCGTTCAGATGAGTTCAGCTTATCAAACTTACCAAGCACCTGTTTCATATGCATTAAAGATTGAGATAATGTTGGGAGGAAACTGGTGTGACCTCTGCCCTTAGGGAGTCCACAGTCTGGTAGTGGAAGCTATTATACTATTAGGAACAGAAAAATTATATTTAAAAGATTTTGAGAACCATTGAGTGCTACAAAATATATGATTATAATGTACTTGAATATCAAATATGAGTTAATAGTTGGCCTGATTCTTGGTTCTGGGTATTTCTCTAATAAGAATATTTTTGTAAAATTAAACATTGAGGCAGTTATTGAGTGAATACCATTTACCTGGAAATTGACTCACCTTCTCCCATAAAGACAAGTTCATGTTGTGCCCCCTAGGTGTCTCATTATTTTGCAAGAAAATGGAAAAGCACATTTTCATGTTTGTCATAAGTCAGCTTGGCTAAAGTCTCAGCCCACTTTCTACCAACCATTGTGTAAAAAGCCAGGAGTGTAGTTGTCTCATATTTGAGAAGGAAAGAAGATGTCTTTGTGGATTCTTCTCCTTCTCAAAATCTATGTACTTGCAAACTTTCCTCCTATGAAAGCCATAACTAGGTAGACCAAATTGGACTTCTTCCACAAAATGGGTAATAAGACCTACACAGCAGCACTGAATCCCCATTGATTTCCTGGCCTAGTGATTAGCTGTCATCTGCATATGAGCTGACATCCCCAAACAACACCATAAACTTACTATCTGTGTGCCCAGGCAGAATGTGTTCTTCACTACTCATAGATGTAGTGAAAGGAGTCATTTGCACAATGCAATCCAGGGTCTCTTCTTACATTTTGAATTTCAGGTTTATAAATGATATACAACTGCTTATCCCAATGTTTCCATTTTTGCTATGCATGAGTTTTTTTTTAGATGGCTTATGGCAGAACTCTCTGCCTATGAGTGACATCAGAAAGAAAGGCACCAGATAACAAACAGGGGGCTGATGCCTTAAAATCCATTGCAAGAAGCAATCAGTGGCCTGACCTTTGGTGATGCAGTGGATAGAGCGTCGACCTGGGAACACTGAGGTCGCCAGTTCGAAACCCTGCACTGGTCTGGTCAGGGCACATATGGGAGTTGATGCTTCCAGCTCCTCCCCCCTTTCTCTCTCTCTCTCTCTCTCTCTCACTCTGTGTCTCCTCTCTAAAATGAATAAAATAAAATAAAATAAATAAATAAAAAAAGAAGCAATCAGTGGACAAGTAAGTAGAGCAATGAGTTGATGCTTCTCTCTCCTTCTCTCCTTTCTTCTCTCTCTCTCCGAAAAAAAATCTATTGCAACTTTAAGAGCTCATCTGATCAAGCTTTCATACACTACTAATGGGAATTTAAATGGATATAACCTTTCTGCAATGCAATTTGGCAGTAATCTATTAAGAATACGTTTAAAAGATTTTGTCTGCCAGAATTCCACAAGGAAAGAGATTTCATGCAGAATGGTCCAAATGAAGAGACTTGAATACAAGAACTTACAGATAGGTAGACCAGGTTAAAGTTAAGGGAGTAAACAAGGGAAGTTGAGGGAAGCTGTTATCATTCCTAGAGATAAAGAGACAAAGGTTGGAAAAATATTATGGAATCCAATAATACCTGCAACAGTGGAGAAGGAACCAACAGAAAGGGGGCTGGGCTGGGGAAGGGGATGCACATGCAGCCACTGCCTCACTCCAGAGAGACAGGAGGAAATACCCAGACTTTCTTTTCTTTAGGCTCTCTAATCTACTGCTGGTGCCACCCATAAAAAATCCCAAAGGGCAAGAGATCCTGGAGATGCAATCTATAAAAACAGGATGAAGAAAAGCAGAGAATGGGGTTGGCAATGGCAAATAATCAGCACAATCCTCTAACATTTTTAAGAATATATCCCAGGGACATAATTAAAGATGAAAGCAAAGGATTATGCAAGGATGCTCTTCATAGAGTTAAGAGGGAAAAAAAGCTGAATCTCCTAGAATAGGGAGTAGATGGATAAATTATAATGTCTCTATGCTTTGGAATATCATTGTGCCATTAACCTTTTTTGTTTGTTTGTTTTATAGGAACAGAGAGAGAGTTAGAGAGAGGGATAGATAAGGACAGACAGACAGGAATGGAGAGAGATGAGAAGCATCAATCATCAGTTTTTTGTTGCGACACCTTAGTTGTTCATTGATTGCTTTCTCGTATGTGCCTTGACCGCGGGCCTTCAGCAGACCAAGTAACCCCTTGCTTGAGCCAATGACCTTGGGTCCAAGCTGGTGAGCTTTTTTTTTTTTTTTTTGCTCAAGCCAGATGAGCCCATGCTCAAGCTGGTGACCTCGGGATCTCGAACCTGAGTCCTCTGCATCCCAGTCCGACGCTCTATCCACTGTGCCATCACCTGGTCAGGCCATTATTAACATTTTGAAGAATCTCGATGATATAAAGAAATGCTTACAATAAAATGCTACTTGAAAAAAAAGGACACAAAACTGTATGCATAGTATTAACTCAATTCCATGAACCCCTATATGCAAAGGGAAAAACACCTAAAAAGTTAAAATATTTCTTTTTGAGCCTGACCAGGTTGGTGGCACAGTCAATAGAGTGCGGGCCTGGAATGCTGACCCAGATTTGAAACCCGAGGTGGCCGGCTTGAGCATGGGCTCCTCCGGCTTTAGCATAGGCTCACCAGCTAGAGTGTGGGGATGCCAGCTTGAGCATGGGATCATACACATGACCCCATGGTTGCTGGCTTGAGCCCAACGTCACTGGATTGAGCAAAGGGGTCACTGGCTCAGCTGGAGTCCTCCGTTAAGGCACATATGAGAAAGCAATCAATGATCAACCAAAGTGCTGCAACTATGAGTTGATGCTTTTCATCTCTCTCCCTTCCTGTCTGTCTGTTCCTCTCTCTCTAAAAAAAAAAAAAAAAAAAAACCAAAATAAACAATATATAGATAGATTATTTATTTATTTATTTATTTTTTAAACAGAGACAGAGAGGGATAGATAGGGACAGAGAGACAGGAACGAAGAGAGATGAGAAGCATCAATCATCAGTTTTTTGCTGTGAGACCTTAGTTGTTCATTGATTGCTTTCTCATATGTGCCTTGACCGCAAGTCTTTAGCAGACCGAGCAACCCTTTGCTTGAGCCAGCGACCTTGGGTCCAAGCTGGCAAGCTCTTTTGCTCACGTCAGATGGGCCCCGCTCAAGCTGGCGACCTTGGGGTCTCGAACCTGGGTCCTCGGCGTCCCAGTCCGATGCTCTATACACTGCGTCACCACCTGGTCAGGTTTCATTTTCTTGAAGAATAAATTAAGCATACGATACTTTTGTGATCAGAGGAAAAAGGCAGTGCCTAAAAGGAGAGCTCATTCCTCATTGAAATGAACTCTGCTCAATTAAAAATATTAATAAGGGGCACATTTGTTTAAGTAGGGCCTGACCTGTGGCGGCCCTAATTTTTAACTATATTTTTTTTATCAGTTAGGCAAGTAATACAGATATACATTCTTGTGTACAGATTCAAAGAATACAAAGTATCCCTGCTCACACTGGGTCTCTTCCTCATAGGTAACCTATTTTCAGTTTGTTCTATAACTCTCAAGACATTTGCTTATCATTTACATGCATATATATGCATATATAGTTTTATTTTCATTTTCTAAGTAAGTGATGTTATATTGTACATATTATTCTGCAATGCTTTTTACTCATGTTGAAGCTCCACTTTATTCTTTTTCAGTGGTTACATAGTTTTCCATGGTTTGAATATTCCACAGTTTATCTGACCACTCCTCCTGTTCATGGTTATTTAAGTTGTTTTTAGTTATCTACTATTTAAGACAACGGTACAGTGAAAAGCCTGTACTTGCTTTTATACACATGCATGTGAGCATTATTTCTCTAAGTGAGCTATTGAAAAATGGAGTTTCTAGTTTTCAGGGTATGTGCACTTACATTTTTACTTGAAACTGTCTAGCAACCTCCCATAGAGCTTTATCAGTTTACATGTAGATACCCTGGCTGGGTAGCTCTATTTACAGAGCATCATCTCAATATGCCAAGGTTGCAGGTTCGAGCCCAATCAGGGCACATACAAGAATCAACCAAATGAATGCATAAATAAGTGGAACAATAAATTGACATTTCTCTCTCTCTAAAAAACTCAATTAAAAATTTACACTTCCAAAAAAATATGAAAAGATGCCAAACTTCACTAACAATCAGAAAAATGCAAATTAAAATAGCAATAGAACACCATATTTAGTATTTGAGGTTCAAAAATTTTAAAGTTTGATAATGCAAAGTATGGAGGAGGTTAGAGACACATGTCCTCATAGAAGGGTTCTTTTTACAACCAGCATCTACATTAGGAAAGGTTCCTTAGAGATTTATCAAAAGTGATTACTAGCCTGACCTGTGGTGGTGCAGTGGATAAAACATCGACCTGGAACACTGAGATCGATGGTTCAAAACCCTGCACTTGTCTGGTCAAGGCACATATGGGAGTTGATGCTTCCTGCTCCTCCCCCCTTTCTCTCTCTCTCTCTCTCTCTCTCTCTCTCTCTCTCTCTCTCCCTCTCCTCTCTAAAATGAATAAAGAAAGAAAGAAAGAAAAAAGTGATACTAGACTGTTATGATAAAGGACATTTCTGTTATAGGATTGTTGCTAATAGCAGCCCTGCTGTTGACATATATTCACTGAGAGTATTTTTATCAAGTACTATTGTTTTATAAATACTAATTACTTAATTTTCCAAAGAGATAAGAACTTCTGCATTTTAATAGTTACATTTTGGTTTACAATTTTACAGCACTTTCCCACAGGTTACTTCAACTGATCTCTGCCTAAGTGACACTGTGAGGAACTATTACAAATGAGGAAATTAAGACTCAGAGGAGTTAAATGATTTTCCATAGTCACATAGTCAATTATAAGTGGAAGGGTTCAGATCTACAACTCCTAGTTCCATTAGCTTTCCACTTTCTCAAGTGCTTTTAAAACAAGACAGCAGAAATCTTCTTTGTCTCTTCCCTGGAGTTCAAGTCATCCAAAAGGAACCACAGGGGGCAGCATGGTGCAGTGGAAGGCACATGGGCTGGAAAGCTGAGAACTGGCTTTTTTGTCTAGCCTCTGTGCTCCTCCCAGCTCTCTGAACCTAGGCGTGTTATTTAGCCTCACTGTGCCTCAGCTGCCTCTTTAGAAAAAAGACATGATGCTTACACTTAACTAATATTGAAAGAAGAGATGAAACTACAGTTCTTCCTAGTTGTCAGACTTTATTTAAGCTAAACTTAGACCAGTGCTCCTTCTCTGCTCGTACATTTTATGAAATACCATTGTTTGCAGTTTATTCTCCACAAATATGAACCTAAAAAGGAAATACTTACCATACAATACTTTCTTTGACTTAATCTAAAAATGTTCCCTTATCTTTTCATGTTTTTCCCTCCCTCCTTTCCTTTCCTTCCTTCCTTCCTTCCTTCCTCCTTCTTTCTTTCTTCTTTTTTTTCCTTTTTTAAATATCTTTTTATTTTATTCATTTTAGAGAGGAGACACAGAGTGAAAGAGAGAGAGAGAGAGAGAGAGAGAGAGAGAAAGAGAGAAAGGGGGGAGGAGCTGGAAGCATCAACTCCCATATGTGCCTTGACCAGACCAGTGCAGGGTTTTGAACTGGCGACCTCAGCATTCCCAGGTCGACGCCTTATCCACTGAGCCACCACAGGTCAGGCTCCTTTCTTCTTTTTAATTTCTTTTTATTTTATTCATTTTAGAGAGGAGACACAGAGTGTGTGTGTGTGTGTGTGTGTGTGTGTGTGTGTGAGAGAGAGAGAGAGAGAGAGAGAGAGAGAGAGAGAGAGAGAGAGAAAGGGGGGAGGAGCTGGAAGCATCAACTCCGATATGTGCCTTGACCAGACCAGTGCAGGGTTTTGAACTGGCGACCTCAGTGTTCCCAGGTCGACGCTTTATCCACTGCGCCACCACAGGTCAGGCTCCTTTCTTCTTTTTAAAGCATTATTAGGTAAACCCCTTGCTGAAGGCTTGGGAAATCCTGGGGGAAAACAGCAAATGGTTTCAGGCAGCTGGCTATATCTGAGAAGATGTTTCTGTCTATATCTCTTACCATGGAATTTGGCATTTTCCCCAATTTCCACCTATATTTTTTGTTGTTGCCTATTATTATAGATATTTAAACTAACTCATTTTACCATCCTAATTCCAATAGTGTAAAAGCTTTAATCAGAGTTGTTTCTTGTAGTTTCAACTTACATAAGCCAAAGATTTTAAGAGCTAGAAGGAGTCTTAAGAGATCACTTGATCCTGTTCTCTGTCTTTGAGCAGATAAAATATTTTTCCACTCTACAGGGAGCAGCTGATGCCCAGAAAGCCTATGACGTATTCAAGGTTTCAGAGCTAGCAAGTCTCCTCATACAGTACTTATTTCATTCTTACTGCATGACAGCTTATTGGTAATCCTGACTTCCAGAAAGTCACAATGAATGTAAAAATGATCATTGGTTGTTTTCATTTTATCACACATCACGAATTCTTCTAGTTCTAACCATATTTTGATGCATTATTTATGAGAGCTATCTGGTAACAGGTTCAAAGAGAAAACTCTGGAATTTTAAGTGCACTGCATTTTTCCAGGAAACACACTGCAGAGCTTGGATCTATCTTTTACCTGCTTATCAGGTGTAACACGGGGCAACCATATTTGTTAAATGGATTTTTTTTTTAAATTGAGGTATAACTTACACACAGCAAAGTGCACAAATCTTAAGTATACAATTGAAACATTTTTATGGCCCTGGTCAGTGGCTCAGTGGATAGAGCATTAGCCCAGCGTGTGGATGTCCTGGGTTCAATTATGGGTCAAGGCACACAGGAAAAGTGACCACCTGCCTCTATCCCTGTCCCTTTCCCCTTTCTCTCCCTTATCCCCTCCTACAGCCAGTGACTCAATTGTTCAGGCGTAGCCCTGGGTGCTGAGTATAACTTGGTCAGTCCGAGCTAGTCAGCCTTAGATGCTAAAAATAGCTTGGTACTCAAGCATTGGCTCCAGATAGGAGTTGCTGGGTGGATCCTGGTCAGGGCATATGCAGGAGTCTGCCTCACTATCTTCCTCCTTCTGGTCACCTAAAACAAACAACAAAAAATTTTACATGTGCATGTAGCATGTAATCACTGCCCAGATCAAGATACAAAGAATTATTATCACCTCTAAATACCTCTGTGCCCTGTGCCAGTCACCACTCTCTAAAGGTAATCAAATTATAACTTCTGTCACCAGAAACTAGTTTTGAAGTTCAAAAAATTCTGGTTTTGAACTTCCTATTAATGGAATCATAAAGAGTGGACTGCTTTAAATATTTAAAAAATTTTTTATTTATTGATTTGAGAAAGAGAGAGGATGAGAGAGAGACAGATATCAATTTGTTATCTCACTTATGCATTCATTGGGTGACTCTTGTATGTGCCCTGACCAGGGATTGAACCTGCAACTTTGGCATACCAGGATGATGCTCTAACAAGCTGAGTTACCTGGGCAGGGCCTTTTTAAATTCAACATTATGTTTATGAGATTGTTAAATGCATTCTAAAATTGCAATTTGCCTGAACAGGCAGTGGCGCAGTGGATAGTGTGTCGGCTTGGGACACAGAGGATCCAGGTTCAAATCCCTGAGGATGCCAGCCTGAGTGCTGGCTCATTTGGCTTGAGCATGGGTTCACCAGCTTGAGCATGGGGTCACTGGCTTCAGCTTGAGATCACAGACATGGTTGCTGGCTTGAGCCCAAAGGTCACTGGCTTGAAGCCCAATCTCTGGCATGAGCAAGGGGTCGCTGGCTTGGCTTGAGCCCCCCAGTCAAGGCACTTAAGAGAAAGCTATCAATGAACAACTAAAGTGCCACAACTATGAGTTGATGCTTCTCATCTCTCTCCCTTCCTGTCTATCTGTCCCTGTTTGTCTCTCTCTGTCTCGCTAAAAAAATACATTTTAAATTAAATTATATTGCAATTCACTTTATGGTTCATATACCAGCTGTATGCGGGTATGTGAAGTCTAAAAAAAAAAATGCCGTGGAGAGAACTTTTTAAAATGACTAGAATAGAATAATCTATACTGCTCCTGTCATTTTCTACTTTTGCATCATCAATTTTCCTCTTTATCTCTGTTTTTAAATGGGCC
This sequence comes from Rhynchonycteris naso, assembly GCA_037038555.1. Classification (NCBI taxonomy): domain Eukaryota; kingdom Metazoa; phylum Chordata; class Mammalia; order Chiroptera; family Emballonuridae; genus Rhynchonycteris; species Rhynchonycteris naso. The sequence continues at coordinate 51,488,484 of CM072999.1, forward strand.
CTGATCCATCCAAGTATTCCCTTTTCTCCTTCCACTAATGGATAAATAACTTATACAATCTTTTTTTACTTATTTATATCCAGCATTTCTCCATTAGAGTTTCACAATCATTGGTTTAAAAGCTGGAAATGACCTCAAGCTATCATCTGACACACAGCTTTCTCATCAGCAAGAAAAGCATTATTATCTCTTATTTTCAGATTCAGTATATACTTACTGAACACACAATTATTGATGTATTTTTCTAGATGTCATATTGGGTTCATCTGGCAAGCATGAGCCCTGCTCTCATAAACTTCCAACCTAGCAGAGAAGCAGGGTAGTACAGGTATCTACATAAAAGCTCACAATATAAACCATAATGTGTTAAATGACACAGTTGAGTTAAAATAGAAAATATGTTCTGTGAGATCAGAGGGAAAGGTAACATCTAGCTGGGGTGGTGTACAAAGGCTTAGTAGGTGAGTATTTGAAAGGATTACTGAGAAGTAGGATGCCAGGGCTAGGTAGGTTAAGTCATGCGGTGAAGTGGGGAAGGCATTTTAGATAAGTAACTATAAAGACAAGGATATTGAATTGAGAAATCATGCAGCATGTGCAGGGAGTGGCAGGGCAGTTTTACCCAAGGGTAGGGTAAGTGATAAAAAAATCAGGTCCCGAGTTTCTTGGGATTGCCCAAGGCTATAGCACTAGGGGGGCCAAGAATGGGCACTGAATCCCAGGCATCTTTTTTCTTTAATGTTTCTCCCATAATTTGATCAAATCAACGTTTTAGCCAGTGCTACTTTCCTTACAATAGCCCATTATGTATTGTCCATTAGTTAATAGACTTAACATTTATTGAACATCTACTACATGTCAGGCACAAATGGATTTCGCGGTCTCCTAGGCTGATTTGATATGTTTTATAATATTTTTCCCATTTGGGTAGTAGGGCTAATATACTATTGGATTAAGACTGATTTCCTTTCCCTTTAATTACTAGAACTTTACTGAGTTATTTTTCAGAGCAAATACTATAAATAACAGAGAGAATTAAATAAACCACACAAAAGGTTTTCTGCTTGTTTTTCTATAAGACATCAATACACTGAGTCTTAGCATTGACTATGCATGTGTTTTTTACACATCTACTTTTACTTATGTTTGAGCAAGGGGTAACACAGGAGGATCTGAAACCTTCTGTTCTTAAACGAAAGTTCAAAACATTCCTAATATTGTAGTACAACAAGACTCACTTCCTTTTAGCTTATCAACCACCAAAAGACATTTCCCTTGTTATGGTTAATGTAACTATAGGGACATAACACTTTTCGACACAACTGACACACATGATTCTGGCTTAATGTAGTCATTTTCTGAGAAACATGAAAAAAAATGTGGTCACAATTAAACCTTTAAGCTACTATACTTTGGTCTTTCTCTTTTTTTCTTTCTTTTCTTTCTTTCTTTTTTTCTTTCTTTCTTTCTTTCTTTCCTTCTTTCTTTCTTTCCTTCTTTCTTTCTTTTTCTTTCTTTCTCTCTTTCTTTTTTAGTTAAGTGAGAAAAGGGGAGACAGAGAAACAGCCTCCTGCATGCACCCTGACCAGGATCCAGCTGGTGATCCCCATCTGGGGCCCTTGTTCCGTTGCAACCAGAGCCATTATTTAGCACCTGAGGAGGAAGCTATGGAGCCATCCTCAGTGCTCGGGGCCAAAGCATTCAAATCAATTCCATGGCTGCCGGAGGAGAAGAGAGAGAAGGGGGAGGGGGAGTGGAGAAGCAGATGGCTGCTTCTCCTGTGTTCTTTGATGGGGAATTGAACTCAGGACATCCACATGCTGGACCAACACTCTACCACTGAGCCAACTGACCAGGGCTACTTTGGTATTTCAATGTAAATCCAATACATGCATTGCTAAAATTCATGAGGGAATAATTAGGTACAGACACTATGAATTCTTTATAATTCCATTGAAATATTTCTAATTAAAAGTTTGGTGCCAGAAATAAAAAAAGTATTTTTATTTGAATCAATTGGTATCAGATACTTTATAAATTGTAGGTTATATAAAGTTCAGTTTTGAGAGTTCTATTTCCAGGCATATGGCAGGCTAGACATTTAGACTGCTCTTCCCACTGGAAACAATTTTTTTAAATGTTTATTTTATTGACTTTAGAGAGTCACAGAGGGAGAGAGATATGCAGGAACTTGATTTGCTCCTGTACTGCCTTGACCAGGGATCGAACCGGCAACCTCTGCACTTTGGGACAACACTCTAATCAACTGAGCTATCCAGTCAGGACAACAAAGCTATTTTTATTTTATTCTAAATATTCTTAAAGATTGAAGCATGGACTAGAAAGCAAGGAATTGTCAGCTCAAAGAAAAGTAGGAACCTAGACTGGTTAATGAACAACATGGTCCAGATGAATAATAATACAGTCTATTTACCTAAACGATGCCCCTGCAGTTGCTTAATCCTATGGCCTTGAGTTCACTTTATTCAAACTGGTGAACTTCAGCTTTGGCTTCATTGGTGGTAGTGGTGGTAGGGGGTGTATGGAATATAATAAAAATCCTATGGCTTGAAGAATCTAATAAGAGTCTGACCTGTGGTGGCGCAGTGGATAAAGCGTCGACCTGGGAACACTAAGGTCGCCAGTTCAAAACCCTGCACTGGTCTGGTCAAGGCACATATGAGAGTTGATGCTTCCAGCTCCTCCCCCCTTTCTCTCTTTCTCTCTTTCTCTCTCTCACTCTGTGTCTCCTCTCTAAAATGAATAAAATTAAAAAAAAAAAAGAATCTAATAAGAGACCTTCCTCCCTATAAAATTTGGATCCTTTAGATGGGTATAAAAAACCTACACACCCCATTTATCCTCAGACAACTGAAAGGAAAATTTTTGTGGTGCTAAGCAGAACCAAAGGCCAAAATATTATGTCCCTGAAAGAATATAATCTTATCATAATCTACAGCAAAACATGTAAAAAAAAAAGCCTCAAGCCATTACTATAAATTAAATAGGCTCCAGATGTATGGAAGAAACAAATGCAAATCTTCTCTAGAAAAAAATGTACCTCAGGCCTGACCTGTGGTTGCGCAGTGGATAAAGCGTCAACCTGGAACTCTGAGGTTGCCCGTTTGAATCCCTGGGCTTGCCTGGTTAAGGCACATATGGGAGTTGATGCTTCCTGTTCTTCCCTCCTTCTCTCTCTATCTCTCCTTCCTCTCTAAAAATGAATAAGTAAAAGTTAAAATAAAAAAATGTACCTCAATAATCCACAAATTATTTTCCAAAGAAAATGAGCAGTTCACAGTAATAAACACTAAGTATCCAAAGCACAAGTTACTATGGGTGAGAACCAGCAGAAACCATATTCAATAGAAACAAAAGAAAACTCTCACAAAGACTTCAGGTATTTGACTTATCAGACAGAGAATGTGGAATAACTACATTTTGTTTAAAAAAATAATAAAGTACAATGTGGAAAACACCTACTTAAAACAAGAAACTATAGAAAATAGCCTAGTAGATTTTAAAAAATTAGAACTTTTAGAAATAAAAAGCACAGAAACAAATCAAAACACAGTGGGCAGCCTGACCAGGTGGTGGCGCAGTGGATAGAGCCTTGGACTGGGATGCGGAAGACCCAGGTTCGAGACCCCGAGCTCGCCAGCTTGAGCGCGGGGGGCCCATCTGGCTTGAACAAAAAGCTCGTCAGCTTGGACCCAAGGTCGCTGGCTCCAGAAAGGGGTGGCTCGGTCTGCTGAAGGCCTGCGGTCAAGGCACATGTGAGGAAGCAATCAATGAACAACTAAGGTGTCGCAACGGCAACGATAAACTAATGACTGATGCTTCTCACCTCTCTCCGTTCCTGTCTGTCTGTCCCTATCTATCCCTCTCTCTGACTCTCTCTCTGTCCCTGTAAAAAACAAACAAACAAACAAACAAAAAAAACCCACAATGGGCAAAAAGATTTGAGTATACAGCATACCTCACCAAAGAAGAGGCATGGGCCTGACCAGGCGGTGGCGCAGTGAATAGAGCGTTGGACTGAGATGTGGAGGACGCAGGTTCGAGACCCCAAACTCACCAGCTTGAGTGCGGGCCCATCTGTCTTGAGCAAAAAGCTCATCAGCTTGGACCCAAGGTCGCTGGCTCCAGCAATGAATGGCTTGGTCTGCTGAAGGCCCGTGGTCAAGGCACATGTGAGAAAGCAATCAATGAATAACTAAGGTCCTGTGACGGCAACGAAAAACTAATGATTGATGCTTCTCACCTCTCTTCGTTCCTGTCTGTCTGTCCCTATCTATCCCTCTCTCTGACTCTCTCTCTCTGTCCCTGTGGAAAAAAAAAAAGAAGAGGCATGGATGGCAAATAAACATCATCAGTCATAAGGAAATGTAAATTAAAACCATAATAAGATACTTCAATACACCTATTAGAATGGTTAAAATAAAACAATCTGATAATACTAAGAGCTAATAGGAACAGGGAGCAACCAAAGTCTCTCATACCTTTCTTTGTTTGTTTTTTAGGTGAGAGGAGGGGAGATAGTGAGGCAGACTCCTGCATGTACCCTGACTAGGATCCATCCGGCAACCTCATTTGGGGCCAATGCTCAAGTACCAAACTATTTTTAGCACCAGAGGCTGACACGCTTGAACCAACTGAGCTATCCTCAGTGCCTGGGGTCATGCTTTAATCAGTCAAACCACCAGCTACAGGAGGGGAAGAGAGAGAGATGGGGTTGTGAGAGGGGGAGAGAAGCTGATAGTCACTTCTCCTGTGTGCCCTGACTGGGAATTGAACCTGAGACATCCATACACCAGGCTGATGCTCTATCCACTTGACAGGGCCTCTCTCATACCTTCTTATACATTGCTATTAACCAATGCACAATGGAACAGCCACTTTAGAAAATAATTTGGCAGTTTTTTAATAAAGTTAAACAGAATTACCACAGACACAACAACTCACTCTTAGAGTAAGATTTTAACTTCAAAGTGAAGTTAAAACTTAAGCTTACTCATCCTGACTGGTGGTGGCACAGTGGATAAAGCATTGACCTGGGAGGTTGAGGTCCCAAGTTCCAAACCCTGAGGTCACTGGCTTGAACACAGGCTCATTCATCTTGAGTGCGGACTCATCGGCTTGAGAGTGGGGTTGCCAGCTTGAGTGTGGGATCATCAACATGATCCTATGATCATTGACTTGGTCCCAAGGTTGTTGGCTTAAGCAAGGGGTCACTGGCTCTGCTGGAGCTCACCTCCCCTGTTTATGCACTTATGAGAAGCAATCAATGAGCAACTGAAGTGCCACAACTATGAGCTGATGCTTCTCATCTCTCTCCCTTCCTGTCTGTTTTTGTCTCCCTCTCTTTCTCTCTCCAGCTAAAACAAACAGAAACTTATACTAACTCAAAAACCTGAAGACAAATGTTTGTACTAGCTTTATTTGTAATAACAGAAAGTTAGAACTAGCCCATATGTCCATTTATTGGGAAATGGATAAACTATTGTACATCCATAAAATGGAATACTACTGAGCAATAAAAAAGCATAAACTCTTGATATATACAAAAACATGGATGAATCCCAGTAGCATTTTGCTTAATGAAAGAAGTCAGACTCAAAAGTCTATTGCATAATTACATTTATATGACATTCTAAAAAAGGCAAAACTGTAGGAACAGAGAACAGATTGGTGGTTGCCTTGAGTTATAGGTAGGGTGATGGCTCATTACAAAGGGGTTGCATAGGTGAATTTGAGAGGCTGTGTTCCATATCTTTCTTTTAATCTAGAGAGAGAGAATGAGAGAGAGGGATGGACAGAGACAGACAGACAGGAAAGGAGAGAGATGGGAAGTATCAATTCTTCCTTGAGGCACCTTAGTTGTTCATTGATTGCTTTCTCATATGTGCCTTGACCAAGTTAGGAGAGCTTCAGCCGAGTCAGTGACCCTTTGTTCAGGCCAGCAACCTTGGGCTTCCAGTTAGTGACCTTTGGGCTCAAGCCAGCGACGATGGGCTCATGTCTATAATCCCATGCTCAAGCCGGCAACCCCGGAATTTTGAACCTTGGTCCTCATCATCCAAGGCCAACAATCTATCCACTGTGCCACCACCTGGTCAGGCTTCATATCTTGATTGTAGTGGTAGTTTTACCACTCTACATTTGTGTAAAGCCAGTAGCCACAGCCACCATCACAGCCACCTGGCCCATGCAGGTTTGCATTAGATTTAGACAGATGATAATGAAACAATGGAGCCAAGAATTGGTGGGCCATCATCTTTAATCCTAGCTTGCACCTGGCAGGCAAGAAATACACACAGTGGGCTCCAAAACCACTCATTCAGGGCTCCCAAAGTCACTGACTTATCCAACTTTCCCAGAATCAAAGATTTCTATCTCACCAGCCTCATTCACCTCTGTTCCCCATCTCCCTCTCTCTGCACAAACTCTGTACAAATTGGCTTCTCCTTCAGCACTCCGCCATCTTGGCTGCTTCTCCTAGCCTCCACGTGGCCTTTCTCTGCTCTCCTCTCTAATGCTAAATCTCAGGAACTGAGAGAGAGAAAGCTCCCAGTCTGCCCCACTTTATAGTGTATATTCAAAACACTTAATCCAATCTACAAACAAGGAAGTCTCTGATACAAAGTCACTTATCTGAGGCATAATGGGATTTCTCATGAGAGTGCACCACCCCACATCAAAAAGGGTGGGAAAGGCTTAGTCCCAAAATTAAACCTTAGACCATAAGGATCCCACCTGCTTACAGCCTGTCCCCCAACACACATTAATATAGTCACGCCCATCCCAAGTAAGAAGGGCAACCAATATCATTACCTGGGTGATGGGCCTCCACTTGGGCAGCGCCATCCTCAACAAAGTGAGCATAATATATTTTATCTACCCCAAAATTTGCCAACACTTATTTAATATATGTTAAATAACTTAAAAAAACAACTGTCAGACTGAATAAAGATCATAGTGAATGAGAGTCTGTTAAGCCAAGGGCAGAGTTTACTCAAGAAAAGTTCAGTTCTCATTCTGAAAACTCCTATGAGATTATGTACCAAACCTCATTAAAAAGTGAACAATATTTCTATTTTTAGATGGCTAACAGCTAGCAGGAAGTAAAACCAATACACGTCAGAGTTAAATATACTTTAATGTACCATAGTTTTGTGTATCTTATAGAATGGAAAAACATATGAAAATGAAGAACGAAATAATCTTTTTGCCCACTATATTATTGATTTCAGTTACTATGATTTTCATTTTCAGTTCTAATTTTCAAAAATATTCTTGGCTACTTTCTATAGTTTCTTGTTTTGAATAAACATTTTCCATTTTGTATTCTATTTCTTAAAAAAAAATCATCTGAAGTAGCAAGATGAGTCTGTTGGACAAATAAAATATATTATGCTCACTTGGTTAAAAATGGCGCTGCCCACATGGAAGCCCATTGCCCAGGTGATGATATTGGTTGCCCTTCTTGCTTGGGATGGGTGTGATTATATTAATGTGTGTGGGGGACATGCTGTAAGCAGGCAAAGTCCTTATAGCCCAAGGCTTAGTTTTAAGACTAAGACTTTCCCACTCTTTTTGATGTGGGGTGGTGCACTCTCATGAGAAATCCCATTATGCCTCAGATAAGTGACTTTGTATCAGGGACTTCCTTGTTTGTATATTGGATTAAAGGTTTTGAATCTACACTGTAAATGGGGACAGACCAGGAGCTTGCTCCCTCTTGGTTCCTGAGATTAGCATTAGAGAGGAGAGCAGAGTAAGGCTACATGGAGGAGGCCAGGAGAAGCAGTCAAGATGGTGGAGTGCTGAGGGAGAAGCCAGTTTGTGCAGAGTTTGTGCAGAAAGAAGGAGATGGGGAACTGTAAAGCCAGTGGCCACGACCGCCATCACAGCCGCCTGGCCCGTGCAAGTTCACATTAGATTTGGACAGTCGGTAATGAAACAACGGAGCCAAGAACTGGTGAGCCAGCAGCTTTAATCCTAGCTTACACTCGGCGGGCAAGTAAAAACACACACTGGGCTCCAAAACTCACTCATTCAGTTCTCACAAAGCTACTGACTTATCCGAGTTTCCTAGAATCAAAGGTTTCTAGCTCACCAGACTTATTCACCTCTATTTCCCATCTCCTCTCTGCACAAACTCTGCACAAACTGGCCTCTTCCTCAGCACTCCGCCATCTTGGCTGCTTCTCCTCTCCTCCACGTGGCATTAATCTGCTCTCCTCTCTAATACTAACCTCAGGAACCAAGAGCAAGCAAGCTCCCAGCCTGTCTCACTTTATAGTGTAGAAATCCAAATCTTTAATCCAATCTACAAATAAGGAAGTTTCTGATACAAAGTCACTTATCTGAGGCATAATGGGAGGATTCCTCACGAGAGTGCACCACCCCACATCATCCAATCAGTCAAGGGTGTGGGAAAAAGCTTACTCTTAAAACTTGCATATGGGCAGCACCATCTTTAAAAAAGTGAGCATAGCCTGACCAGTGGTGGCGCAGTGGATAAAGCGTCGACCTGGGAACACTGAGGTCGCTGGTTCAAGACCCAGGACTTGTTTGGTCAAGGCGCATATGGGAGTTGATACCTCCTTCTCCTCCCCTTTCTCACTCTCTCTCTCCTCTGTAAAATGAATAAATAGTAAATAAATAATTTTTTTTAAAAAAGTGAGCATAATATATTTTATCTGCCCAACAGGAACAGAGGTGAATAATACTGGTGAGCTAGAAATCTTTGATTCTAGGAAACTCGGATAAGTCAGTAGCTTTGTGAGAACTGAATGAGTGGGTTTTGGAGCCCAGTGTGTGTTTTTACTTGCCCGCCAGGTGCAAGCTAGAATTAAAGCTAATGACCCACCTGTTCTTGGCTCCATTGTTTCACTACCGACTGTCCAAATCAAATGCAAACCTGCACAGGCCAGGGGCTCTGATGGTGGCCACGACTACTGGATTTACAGAGTCCTTGAATTTTTCACTTTTAATCCAGCTGTTTGGCCATCAGAGCTAATTTTAGAAGGAGTAATCTTATGAAATACAGTGTACAATGTAATTAAGAAAAGTAGGTTTGGGGTTGAGTTTTTTATTTTTCTTTTCTTTTTTAGACTTCTAATTCAGAGTTTATGGGGTACTTGGTTTTCGGAACCCAGCCAGTAGCCTGAAAATAATCTGAACCATAAGTCTAAGCCACAAAACTTTCAGCTAAGGAATCATAGCTTCTACTGAGATAGAAAACCCTCCTTTTACTAAGAGGCTTAAAAGGCATTTTATGATTGTAAAACCAGTAGCCACAACCACCATCATAACCGCCTGGCACGCGCAGGCTTGCAATAGATTTGGACAGATGGTAATGAAACAAAATGGAGCCAAGAACTGGTGGGCCATCATCTTTAATCTTAGCTTGCAGCCGGCGGGCAAGTAAAAACACACACTGGGCTCCAAAACCCACTCATTCAGTGCTCACAAAGCTACTGAGTTTTCTAGAATCAAAAGTTTCTAGCTCACCAGACTTATTCACCTCTATTCCCCATCTCCTTCTCCTGCACAAACTGGCTTCTCAGGAACCAAGAGAGAGCAAGCTCCCGGTCTGCCCCACTTTATATTGTATATTCAAAACCTTTAATCCAATATACAAACAAGAAAGTCTCTGATACAAAGTCACTTATCTGAGGCATTATGGGATTCCTCATGAGAATGCACCACCCTACATCAAAAAGGGTAGGAAAGGCTTAGTCTTAAAACTAAGCCTTAGGCTATAATGATCCTGCCTGCTTACAGCCTGTCCCCAACACACATTTATATAATCATGCCCATCCCAAGCAAGAAGGGCAACCAATATTATCACCTGGGCAACGGGCCTGCATGTGGGCAGTGCCATCTTTAACAAAGTGAGCATAATATATTTCTTCTGCACAACAATGATTTAGGCCAGGGGTAGTCAACCTTTTTATACCTACTGCCCACTTTTGTATCTCTGTTAATAGTAAAATTTTCTAACCACCTATGGTTCCACAGTAATAGTGATTAATAAAGTAGGGAAGTAACTTTACTTTATAAAATTTATAAAGCAGAGTTATAGAAAGTTAAAGCATATAATAATAATTACTTACCAAGTACTTTATGTCGGATTTTTGCTAAGTTTGGCAGAATAAATCTTTATAAAACAACTTACTATAGTTAAATCTATCTTTTTATTTATACTTTGGTTGCTCCGCTACCGCCCACCATAAAAGCTGGAACGCCCACTAGTGGGTGGTAGGGACCAGGTTCACTACCACTGATTAGGCCTAGAGTTCAGAGAGATTTTGTAAACATGATTTTTATACTTGTGTGTGATTTATACCAGCTCAAGATGGCCGATGGCATTCCTGCTTAGGAAGGGCTATGCTTTTTTTTCTCCTTTATGGATGATTTACAAACGCTTATTCTCTGACATCATGTAAGCCCCTTCCCAACCTGAAATCGTGTGATTGATGTATGTACCTCTAGACAAAGGAATCACGAGATCCATGTATGTAAACTTGTGTTGTGTAAAGGGTGTATAAGATATAAGAAATCTAATTTGGGGGAGTACATGTCTTTGGAGCCACAGACCCCACGTGCTTCACCAGCTTTAATGAATTCTCTTTTCCTCATATAGTTATCTGAGTGTCAATCCTCCATTGGGTTGCTTTCTTGCTACACTACAAGAATTGAATTCCAGTTCCTTTTTATTAATGGACTTAAAAATGAAAATAAAGTTTTTTTCAATCTGTGTAAAACAATATGGAAATCATAGTATGTGATGGATTATTCTTCCCTGCAAGTAAAATGATTACATTTGTTTTGTAATGCACAAGATAGGGATATGCTTGCCTGCTGTTGCTGAAGACTTGTAATAGCTGCTTCCCTTGCTGTCTTGCTCTAACAGGAATCAACAGCAACATGGAACATTGCCACATTTTTTAAGCAATGCCTTTTTTTTTTAATGTAGAGAGTCAAACCCAACAAGTCTAACCCAGATCAAATAATTTTGTCCACAAAGTTCAAACCAGTTTTCCCCCATTTCTCAAAATAACAAGAACTGAGTGCACACCAAAAGCTCACTTTTTGTTTTGCCATGTAGACACAGCCATGAATGCATGAGATTCTTTGTTTTTCGGGTCAAAATTAGGCTATCTTTTTTATCCTGTTAAATAGCTGAACAATGACTTTTCACTTATAACTATGAAGCAAAATAGATTCAGAAGACAATTTCATGGAATCCCTCATGAGTCCAAGGGCTGTATGAGGAAGGACTTGAGTGTTGCTAACAGCTTATTCAAGGATGAGTTTCCATTAAGCTACTTTTTTTAAATAAATGAAAAAACAATGCTTTATTAATCTTCATTTAAATCTTTTGTTTAGTTTAGTTTTATTTTATTGATTTTAGAGAGAGACAGAGACAGGAACATTGATCTGTTCCTGTATATGTCCTGACCAGAGATCGATCTAGCAACCTCTACACTTCAAGATGATGCTCTACCCAGCTGAGTTATCGGGCCAGAGTTCCATTAAACTGCTTTTTTTTAAATCTTGATTTATAGAATTCAGCTATTGCAGGAATCAAAGGAGGACAAAAACGCCCACACAACTTGATGAAGGAAGTAGGATTTATTAAAGCCAGTGGAGCATGTGGGGCTTGTAACTCCAAAACACAGGCTCCCCGAAGTTGAATTTTTTACAGGTTATATACCTTTACAGTATCTAAGCTGGTGGTTCTCAAACTTTTTGAAGTCGGGTCACATTTAAAATCCTACAAATAATTGTAGGCACACTATATACAAATTTCTGAGAAATATGTTATAATAATTAAGTCAAATATTGGTATTTTTGGTAATTAAACAAAATAAATATGACAAAATTAAATTTATTCTGACATTAAAAATCATTTTTATGTTACATTGTTTTGAGTTATGCTTTTTAGAATTCGTAAAAAAGAGGGGTTAAAAAATAAAAAAAAGACAAAAAAGTTATCCTTTTATATATATAGATACATTCTTAGTAAGATTTAGTAAATTCGGCAGGTCCCAGTACAAATGTGTTAAGTTTTTTTATTCTTGTGTTTATGAGAAACATGAGCCTGATGTGTCCTAGCGATTTCTTCAATGTTTGGGCATATATTTGAAAGGCAAACTCTCATTTCCTCATCAATACATTGAAGAATTCTTCTCTTTTTACTCTTAATTGTGTTGAGGGTAGAAAATCCTAATTCACATAAATAGGATGTTGAAAATTGTAGTAAAATATTCAAAGCTTTTTTAGATACTACCACATATTTTTCTTTTATAGAAATCCGAAAGGCTTCAAGAGACAATTCCTTATGTTTAATCATCAACCCAAAACCCCACCATACATATCATCTTAACTTTACCTCAAACAAAGGATAGAAGAAACTTTCCTCCAGCCTTTCTGGGGAACATGGAGGGTAGTGTAAACAATCCAGCACCACAACTTAAGAGCCTTTTGCAACCTAATTAGGCAAGGGAGATGGAGGGTTGGGCAGACTGTCAGTTTACAGTCAATTCCCCACACCTCTGTCCCCCAAAAATCTAAACTCCAAAAACCCTGTTGGTTTTCTGGTCCCCAACAGGCACATATTTCTCTGAAATACCATAGGGTGCACCTGGAAATCTTCTAGGACACACACTTTGAGAACCACTGATCTAAGCAATGAGCATGTGATTTCTTTGCCTAAGGTTTCCGGGGACTCAGGGGGAGGGGAGGGAAAGTTTCAGTGGGGTAAACAAGGGGGAAAGGGTTTCCAGATCACTGGCCTTAGTTACATACAGATCTTGCTGTTCTTGTTTTGAATTGTAACTATGGGATATAGATAATTTATCACTGGCTCACTCGGTTACCCCAGCTGGCTCCTTTCCCTTGTATTCTTTTCATTTCTTCCTTCTCAGGGAAGAGGGGGCCTGCCCCTCCTTCCACACAACTAGCCTTATGGTCTCCTAAAGTAAGTTATCCTAATCAGCCAAGAACCCAAGAAACTTTTTTGGAAAAAGAAAAAAAGACAGAAGGAAATTGGCATCTTATATTGTCCTAGAGTCATGCTCTTTCTAAGGTTTTTGTGCCACCTAATTATCATAAAATAATGCTCCAAGTAACATAATAAAGCTGTTAGATAGATCATGAAACCACTAACTAGCTGAACATAGCTTTATATGGTTAGAAAACCATATTACTAAACTGTTGGCCACCGGCTTGTGACATTTATAAAAACCCTGACAATTTACCCACAACCACGGAAAAAAAATTTTTTAACCTTAATTCAACTTTTCATATTAAAAATGATCTTATGTGTGTAGGAATCGAGAAAAATATGGAAAAGTTACTCTTCTAAGTCTGGCTTTGAGTGGACATACCATATTTACAAGATGTCTTGAGATGGTCAGATAAACAGTTCTAATGACAGCGTAATGCAGTTATCATGAACCATGTGTAGCCTAAGGAGAATTTTCAGTCTATCAGGGTAGCCCACATGTTGCTATCTGTCATTTCAATTTCATATCAGAAATAAAATTGAAAAAAAGAAAACTCTGAAACCGAAACAAGTCATCTGTAGTCAGAGTAATGAGGTCTCTTGCAAAAAAAGGAGAAAGAGAAAGATTAACACATTTTTGAGAAACAGGCTTTGGTTTCAGAGCATTATTGCAGCTGTTTAATTCATTTGCTGTTGCAGCTTAAGGTTGTAGACCTTTACAGTAAAATTTAAAAAGGCTTACACCCTCGGTGATTTTATCATTTCTAAGAGAAATGAGAAACACTATAGTAGTTACCAAGCAGTAACCCTTACTTTCAGAAGCTGCATTCTAGCAACTAAAGCAGCTCTTATAGATAACAGGATTATGTCTTAGTTACAGTTCTATACTAAATGCTACAGCAATTGAGAACTCTTTGACATCAACAGGGTACAGGATCACTTAAAGAATAATATTTTCCTAAAGAGGTGATAGCTTTCCTTATAATAAGCAACATGTGAAATCTAGCAGACACGGTTTCATTTATTCCATTTTGATTGCCTAAAATTTCAACTGGGCAGTATTCTATTTCAAGGCTATTCTGTTGCAAAACTTTGCTGTGTGGTTTTAACATAGCTTTGTCTGTTGTAAACCGGAAAAGATAGCAAAAAAAAAAAAAAAAAAAAAGAGGAAAGAGTACTCCGTGTAACTTTTTACTTGAAGGTCTTATAGTAGATAGCTGATTTTTAAAACGAAAAGTTCTGAGTTCTCTGAGCTTCTATCCTGAATGAGCCCTGTTTTTAACTAATGTTTAAAGTGATTCCTGCAGAGACTCTAAAGTTTGTGACACACTGGATTAAGAACAATTAATCGTCTAAATAAATGATTGTCATCTTTATGAGAATTATGAAGACCAATGCAGTAACAACAGTTGACCATCACTTATCAAGTACTGAAAAGGTATGTAGTCTTGTGTAATTCCTCTTTTGAAGTTTCAGGATTTGTGGTAGGGTATAGGGATAAAAATGGGTGACCAAGAAATTTATCATATAACATAATTACCTTGTTAAAAATAAGGTTATCTTGGGCTGATGAAATAAAGAAAATATGTCTGTGGAATTTCTTTTGTAAATGCCTACATGTATGGATATATATAGACACCTGAATATTTTTGATAATGATGATAATTAACAATCGTTCTATCCAAATACATAGGTTGTTATGAACTATGTAATTAAGAACTGGGACAACATATATTCGCAAAATGAATAATAGGCAATGTGATGAAAGATCTGAGCAGTCCTTCAGATAATTATAGCCATGATCATAAAATACTCAAAAGGGGGAAATGGTTAAAAGGTATTTGGGGTAGTATTTGGAGGGGAAGGGAGACAGTTAATTGAAAATTAAAGGTCAGGATTTTCCTCCCAGTATTCCAAAATCTGGGCTAGGATTTGCTATCTTTATGGCTGGGCCTTCTACTCTAGCCTTACCCTGTACAAAAATTCCCTTTCTTAGTCCCTCTAAAGTTAGAGGTTTTTAAAAGAAGACCTTACAAAAAAGTTTCTTAGAGGCATCTGCAGAGTTCTTCAAAAAATTTAGCATCATAACTTCTATTATAAGGAATTTAAATAGGCAAAAAATAAAATATTGAGTGAGGTTTCTTAGGCCCTGGATATAAAGTTGCCCTGGAACTATAAGCTAATAATCATGGTCCAAAGACAAATCTTTTCACAAACAAAACATATGTCACGAACATCTTTCCTGCTCCAGTTCCAGAAAATGACAGATCTCTCTCCACACATACTTAACATCTGGAACAAACCTTGTCTCATAGACAGTGTACTCACTGACAATTCAATGTAGTGACAAGAGCAAATTATTTTGGAAGGTATTTTCTTTCTTTTTTAAAAAATTTTAATTCAAATTTTAAATTTATTGTATTAACATAGATTCAAGGTCCCATTCAATATAACACCTTACCCCCAAACAACATACCCACCATTACTACCCCTTTACCTCCCTCCCAACTCCCTCTCCTGCTTCCTTCTGGGATTTGCTGTCCTGTTTTTCTGTATTTATGTGTTCTGTATATATAATTTCACTAATCCCTTCACCTTCTCTGATCCCGTCCCCTCATCTCCCTACCCTCTGGCAGCTGTCCCTCTGCTCCCGTGACCCCACCTCTGCCTCTATTCTGTTCCTCAGTTTACCACGCTCATTTGATTCCACATATAAGTGAGATCGTATGATATTTGTCTTTTTCTGCCTGACTTATTTCACTTAGCAAATAATCTCCAGGTCCATCCATACCATCCCAAAAGGTAAAATTTCCTTCTTTTTCATGGCTGCATAGCATTCTATTATGTATATGTACTACCACTTCTTTATCCACTCATTCATTGATGGACATTTTGGCTGTTTTCAGATCTTGGCTATTGTAAACAATGCTACAATAAACATGGAGTGTATATCTTCTTTTGAATCAGTGTTTTGGGATTCTTAGGATATATTCCTAAAAGTGGGATAGCTGGGTCAAATGGCAGTTCCATTTTTAATTTTTGAGGAAATGCCATACTGTTTTCCACAGTGCTGCACCAGTCTGCATTCCCACCAGCAGTGCAGAAGGGTTCCCTTTTCTTCACACTCTCGCCAGCACTTGTTGTTTGTTAATTTGTTTATGAGAACCATTCTGACAGGTGTGAAGTGGTATCTCATTGTGGTTTTAATTTGCATTTTTCTGATGATTAGTGACGTTGAACATTTTTAATATTCCTATTGGCCATCTATCTGTCCTCTTTGGGAAAATGTCTATCCAGTTCCTTTGCTCATTTTTTAATTAGATTGTTTACCTTCCTGGTATTGAGTTTTATTTCTTTATAAGTTTTGGTTATTAATCCCTTATCAGACATATCAGCGAATATGTTCTCCCATTGTATGGGTTGTCTTTTTATTTTGTTAATGGTGTCTTTTGCTGTGCAAAAGCTTTTTAGTTTGATATAGTCCCATTTGTCTATTTTGTCCTTTAACTCACTTGCCCATGGAGATATATTGGCAAAAACATTGCTACAAGAGATATCGGAGAATTTACTGCCTATGTTTTCTTCTAAGATTTTTATGGTTTCATAGCTTACATTTATGTCTTTTATCCATTTTGAGTTTGTTTTTGTGAATGGTGTAAATTGGTGGTCTAATTTCGTTTTTTCGCATGTGCCTGTCCAATTTTCCCAACACCATTTATTAAAGAGAATGTCTTTACTCCATTGTATACTCTTGCCTCCTTTGTCAAATATCAATTGAGCATAAAGGTATGGATTTATTTCTGGGTTCTCTGTCCTGTTTCACTGATCTATATGCCAGTTCTTATGCCAATACCAAGCTGTATTGATTACAATGGCCTTGTAGTATAAGTTGATATCAGGAAGTGTGAAACCTCCCACTTTGTTCTTCATTTTCAAGATTGCTGAGGCTCTTTGGGTTCTTTTTGGTTTCATATAAATTTTTGGAATATTTGTTCTAGATCTGTGAAGTATGCCATTGGTATTTTAACAGAAATTGCACTGAATCTATAGATTGCTTTGGGTAGTATAGACATTTTTTTTTTTTTTTTTTTTACAGGGACAGAGAGAGAGTCAGAGTGAGGAATAGATAGGGACAGACAGACAGGAATGGAGAGAGGTGAGAAGCATCAATCATTGGTTTTTCGTTGCCGTTGAGACACAATAGTTGTTCATTGATTGCTTTCTCACATGTGCCTTGACTGCTGGCCTTCAGCAGACTGAGCCTCCCCTTGCTGGAGCCAGCGACCTTGGGTCCAAGCTGGCGAGCTTTTGCTCAAGCCAGATGGGCCTGCGCTCAAGCTGGAGACCTCGGGATCTCGAACCGGGGTCTTCTGCATCCCAATTCGACGCTCTATCCACTGCACCACCGCCTGGTCAGGCAGTATAAACATTTTAATGCTGTTTATTTTTCCTATCCATGAACATGGTATATGCTTCCACTTGTTTGTATCTTCCTTGATTTCTTTTTTCAATGTCTTATAATTTTCTGAGTACAAGTCTTACCTTTATGGTTAAATTTATTTCTAAGTACTTTATTTATTTATTTATTTGCAATAGTGAAGGGGATTGTTTCTGTAATTTTCTTTTGTCTGTTTATTTTTGATATATAAAAATGTCACTGATTTTTTAATATAAATTTTGTATCCTGCCACCTTGCTGAATTCATTTATCAGGTCTATTGTTTTTTTGACTGAGACTTTAGGGTTTTATATGTACAGTATCAAGTCATCAGCAAATAATGATAGTTTTTCTTCTTCTTTTCCAATTTGGATGCCTTTTATTTCTTTTTCTTGTCTGATTGCTGTGGCTAGGACTTCCAGACTATTGTAAATAAGAGTGGTGAAAGGGGGCACCCCTGTCTTGTTCCTGATCTTAAGGGGATTGATTTTAATTTTTGCCTGTTGAGTAAGATGTTGGCTGTTGGTTTGTCACATATGGCCTTTATTATGTTGAGGTACGTTCCTTGTATTCCCACTTTGCTGAGAGTTTTTATCATAAATGGGTGCTGGATTTTATCAAGTGCTTTTTCTCCATCTATTGTTATAATTATGTGATTTTATTCATTTTATTTATGTGATGAATCACATTTATTGATCTATGAATATTGTATCAGCCTTGCCTCCCCAGAATAAATTCCACTTGATCATTATGTATAATCTTTTTAATGAATTGCGGGATTCAGTTTGCTAATATTTTGTTGAGAATTTTAGCATCTACGTTCATCGGAGATATTGGCTATAGTTTTCTTTCTTTGTACTGTCTTTATCTGGTTTGGAAATGAGGATAATGCTTGACTCATAAAATGAGCCTGTAAGTCTTCCCTCCTCTTGAATTTTTTGAAATAGCTTGAGAAGGATAAGTGTTCATTTTTCTTTGAATGTTTGGTGAAATTCATCTGTGAAGCCATCCAATCCAGGACTTATGTTTGCTGGGAGTTTTTTTATAACTGTTTCAATTTCATTTGTTGTAATTGCTCTGTTTAGGTTTTCTGATTCTTCCAGATTGAGTTTTGGAGGATTGAATATTTCTAGGAATTTACCCACTTCGCCTAGGTTGTCCAATCTTTTGGCATATAGATCTTCATAGCATTTTCTTACAAACCTTTGTATTTCTGTGGTGTCAGTTCTTACTTCTCCACTTTCATTTCTAATTTTATTTATTTGAACCCTCTCTCTTTTTTTCTTGAGTCTGGTTAAAGGTTCATCAATTCAATCTTGTTTACCTTTTCAAAGAATTCGCTCTTGGTTTCATTGACCTTTTGTATTGTTTTTCAGCCTTTACCATGTCATTTATTCCGCTCGGATCTTTATTAACTGTATTTCCTTCCTTCTACTTCCTCTGGGCTTTATTGGTTGTTCTTTTTTAAGTTTTTTTTTTTTTTTATGTGCAGGGTTAGGTTTTTTATTTGAGCTTTTTCTTGCTTCTTAAGATATGCCTGTAATGCTATGAACTTCTCTCTCAGGACTGCTTTTGCTGTATCCCATGTTCATTTTCATTTGTTTCAAGGAATTTTTTTATTTCTTCCTTGATCTCATTGTTAACCTATTTGTTATTTTAAAACATGCTCTTTAGCCTCCAAGTGAATGTTTTTCAGTTTTTCTATTGTAGTTGATTTCTAGTTCCATGCCATACTGATCAAAGATGCTTGATATGATTTCAATCTTCTTAAGTTTATTGTTTTATGTCCTAACATGTGGTCTATCCTTGAAAATGTACCATGAGCACTTGAAAAGAATATATATTCTTCTGCTTTGGGGTGAAAGGTTTTGAAGATAACAGTTAAATTCAGTTGATCTAGTGTGTAATTTAAGGGTGCTGTTTCTTTGTTAATTTTCTGCCTGGAGGATCTATGCATTGCTGTTAGTGGGGTATTAAAATCACCTACTATTATAGTATAGAAGTGTGGTGGGTGTAGTTCTGCTCCTCAGCCTGAGGTGTCAGTCTGTCCGGACATTTTTCACAGACCTCAGTAGAGTGTGGCCCCCAGAAGTCCAGTGGTTGTGGCCTCTGAGACCCAGAGATGTGGTCTGCTCACAGTCCAGACAGTTTCTTCTGAGTCTTCCATGAGGCACAAGCACCAGTCATAGACTCAGAAATGTGCAGAGGAAATCTCCAGCCGCAACACCAGAAAACTAAGTCAGTGACCCGCCTCCTGCTTTCTAGCTCACTTCTTAGAACAACCCAGTCTACATAGGATGGGGAAGGAGGGATTCCTGAGAGTAGAGCAGTTGCTTTCCCCTAGGCTGATGCCACAGGGAAGGGACTGCTCCACCCCAAAATATGGTGACTGTAGCATTGGAGAATGATTCAGCACAAGGGTTCCCCTGGCCATCCCCTATGATATCTCTCTCCAGGCCACCAACTTCACGCTCTCCTCACACAACTCATAGTCCTCTCAATCCTCCCTCCCATACCCTGGGTAAGTGGCTGTAAACAAGACTTTCTGTGCTGTCCCTTTAAGATGGAGCCTGCATCTTGAGAGCTCACGAACAGAAACCTTGGCTCTTTTTACCACCAATACAGTTTTGGCATTTCTAGGATCTGGAGCCCTAGGCTGGGGTGCCAGTCCTGGAGTTTGCGACCCTCCCCTCTCAGGGTGACCCTCCACATGGTGAGAGTCCTCTGGACTCTCTGCCTCTCTGCCACTGCTTGTTCTTGGGAGCGGGGCCACCTTTTCCACGTCTCCACCCTTCCTACCAAGTCTCGATGTGGTTTCTTCTGTGATCCTTGGTTGTAGACTCTTCTTCGTTTAGTAAAAAGTTGGTTTTTCAACATGATTGGTCTTAAGTTAAATTGTAATCCACGTTGGTCCTGGGAGATGGCAGTTGGAATGTCTGCCTACTCTATTGCCATCTTGAAATCTTGGAAGATATTTTCTGACTCATTCTAGTTTGCAGCATAGATGTGTTCAGTTTAGATCAGTGGTTTTCAAACTTTTTCACCTTATGGCACACATAAACTACTAAAATTATGCAGCATAGTAAAGAAAATGTATTGTTTGCCAACCTAAAAAAAGATAGCTATAATTTTGATTCATTCACACCAGAGGCTATTGGGTTAGATGTTGTCATTTTTTAATTTGACAATCTAAGGGAAAAGAGGTCAGTGCCTCTGACATAATAGTCAGATATTGCATGTTTTAAAAATTCTTGTGGCACACCAGTTTGCCCTGGCACATAATTTAAAAATCACTCATCTAGATGATATTCCAAATCAGCTTCTGGTCCAGTTATTCAAATCCTTGAAATTTCTTACTTCTGAGGACTAAGGTAGACATAAGCAATGCTTCCCTCAAACTTTCATCTGCAGCCATCTGCTGCACACTGCAGCAGCGTGCTTGTTTCAATTTCTCTGTGGTTTTGGAAATTCTTACATGTCATCATTTAGAGTCTACATTATTGTAGTTCCTTACAAATAGACTCACTATGTTCTCATCTCTAGGTATAAAGATTTGTTTTCTGATTGCTTTTATACATCGGATTTACTAATATACTAAAATTTTGCTTTTCCTTAAATATATGCATTAGTCAAAATATTAATAACCTGACCAGGTGGTGGCACAGTAGATAAAGCATTAGACTGAGATGCGGATGACCCAGGTTCAAAACCCTGAGGTTGCTGGCTTGAGCATGGGATTACCAGCTTGAGTGCAGGGTTGCCAGCTTGAGCATGGGATCACAGACATGACCCCATGGTCACTGGCTTGAGCCCAAGGTCGATGGCTTGAAGCCCAAGGTCACTGGCTTGAGCCCAAGGTTACTGGATTAAGCAATGGGTCACTCACTCTGCTGTAGCCCCCCAGTCAAGTTACATATGAGAAAACAATCAATGAACAACTAAGGAGCCGCAACAAAGAATTGATGCTTCTCATCTCTCTCCCTTCCTGTCTGTCTGTCCCTATCTGTTCCTCGCTCTTTCTGTCTCTGTCAAAAAAGAATATTAATAAGGCTTTTGTATCAAGGTTTGTGAATCATATTAAATCTACATAGGCAAAGTGCTTCACTTTGAACATGTTCTGTAGAAAGATAAAACCCAGTCTAAGTAAGTAAAATAAGAGGACCAAGTCAACAACTCAGCGGAGACTCTCCCAAAGCCGCAACCACTTCTTACCCTAATTTATAGTTTCATTACTGGCCACACTTTTATTTTGCTTTCTTTTTTTAGTTTCTTCCTTAGATCTATCCCTTATATATGGTTTTGGAGAATAACACTAACCTCTACTGAATTCACCCTTCTACTGTAAGTTGGCCAGTTTCTTTCAATCTTTAAGTGCCCCATATGATACAAAAAGAATGTCCTGAAGATCCATGAATATGAATATAACAGTAATGGTATTTCTATTGTCTTTTCTTATTCTATGTCTTTTTAACCTATCACCACTAACATGAAGCTACTATTAAACTACAATGATTATGCCTATATAGTCAATTATATGTTCCTTCTTGTTTTTGTTTTTATGTTTTTAATACTTTCTTTTTCTTCACAGAATAAAGTAGTTTTAAAGCTGGAAAGTTGAGAGAGCCTTTTCTTTATCATTTTTAGTGTAGGAAAAAAATGACTTAGTAATAATCCAAACTTCGATAACAGTTTTTTGTTTAAAAGTTTATGAAAGCTTTCTTCCTACTATAGATACCATTATAACATTTTAACCAATTTAGAATGGCTCTTTAAAAAACCCCAAATGATCAAATAAATCAAAATCTGACAATACCAAGTAGAGCAACTGTACTCTAATATTGCATCATTGGTGGGAATGCTATAGCCACTCTGAGGAACAGCTTGACAGTTTCTCATAAACATACTCTTATCATAAGACCTAACAAGCCCCCTCGTAGTCCCAATGAAAAATGAAGGTACATGTCTATACAAAAACCTATGTACAGGCCTGACCTGTGGTGGCGCAGTGGATAATGCGTTGACCTGGGAACACTGAGGTCACCAGTTCAAAACCCTGCACTGGTCTGGTCAAGGCACATATGGGAGTTGATGCTTCCAGCTCCTCCCCCCTTTCTCTCTTTCTCTCTCTCTCTCTCTCTCAATCTGTGTCTCCTCTCTAAAATGAATAAATAAAAAGAATTAAAAATAGAAAAAAAAACACCTATGTACAAATGTTATAGAGCAGTGGTTCTTAACTTGGGTTCTATTGAACCCTAGGAGTTCAATGAGTCGGTCTCAGGGGTTTGGAGAAGCCTCTGCCGCAGAGGCCAGAATAAAGTAATACCATAATTTGTTGTGAGTTCATACACTTTGTTGGTTTTGTTCTTTGAGCAAGGTGATGTTCATGCATGGCTCATTTTGTGCACCAGTAAAAAAACATATACCTATGTCTTGAATTTGGAAAAAAAATCATATTTTATTTATCACTAAAGAAGGGTTCGGTGAATGCGCATATGAAACTGGTGGGTTCGGTACCTCATAAAAGGTTAAGAACCACTGTTATAGAGTCTTTATAATTACCAAAAACTGGAAACATCCCGTACATCCCTTCACTAGAGAATGAATAAACAAAGTGTGTTTGGAATACTATTCAGCAATACAAAGGAAGAAACTATTGACATATGCAGTATACAACACAGGCAAATCTTAAATGCATTATGCTAAGTGAAAAAAAAACCCAAAAGGCTATAAGGGGTGGGGTGAAAGTAGCTTTACAGTTGTTCATATGAAAAATAATACAATAATTAATAATAATAAGAATACATTGTTTCACATATTCACAACTGTAAACCTAATTTTGCCCAGCCCTGTATATTGTATAATTCTATTTGTCATCCAAGAAAAGGTAGTATTATGGACATAAAAATACAATCAGTGTTTGCCACGGGCTAGGATGGGGAGATTGACTCTAAAGGGTCATGAGGAAGTTTTGGAGCTAATGGAAATATTCTATATTTTGATTGTGATGGTTCACAGGAGTATATATTTGCCAAAATTCAACAAACTATACATTTTAGAAGAACTTATTTTATTATATGTAAATTTTATAATAAACCTTTTTTAAAAATTACAAAAAAATCTTTATGAAAATGTTGGAAAATAATGAAAACTATCTTTGTCCCTTGTGCCTATAGGATTTGTATTTTTTCATATTTAATTATTGCAAAACTCTTAAAAAAGAACATCAACAAAATTTAATGAACTTGTGAAAAATTCCAGTATTGTTCTTATTACATGGAACTTGGTAGTAATAAAAATAAGAGAAGAAAAAAAAATAACTTACAATTAATCAGCCAAATAGTTATAACTGGAATGTCTGAATTTCATGAGCCATTAAGTTTTGACCAAATTTCTTGTATAAGAGAAAGTGACCTTGTTAACTAACTGTCCTTTCACTACTTCCTGATAGTAAGATAAAGTTAAAAATGCTTTGTTTTTAAAATTTATTTTATTTTTATTTTATTCATTTTAGAGAGGAGACATAGAGTGAGAGAGAGAGAGAGAAAGAGAGAAAGGGGGGAGGAGCTGGAAGCATCAACTCCCATATGTGCCTTGACTGGACCAGTGCAGGGTTTTGAACTGGCAACCTCAGTGTTCCCAGGTCGGCGCTTTATCCACTGCGCCACCACAGGTCTGGCAAAAAAATGCTTTGTTTTTGTGTATAGATTTTCTGTAATAATAATTCATTAAATAAAATTTAATTTTAAAATATTTTAAACATTTTAAAAAAAAATTTTTAAACATTTAGAGCAGTGGAAAAAGAAACCCATATATCCATACAAGATGGAGCAGAAATAGGTTTACAGTTGTATGTGAAACACAGTTTATTCTCGTATTGTTATTTATTAATTATTGCATTATTTCCCATACAAAAAACTATAAACCTACTTTTGCCCCACTCTCTATCAATTTAACAAATACTATATTTTGCCATATTTTTTTTTAGATGCTTCTTAAAAAAGCAATACAATGCTACAACTTAAGCTCCAAATTTATCCTATTTCCTAGGCTCCTTCTTCAGAGGTAACCACTCTCCTGAAGTTGGTATATATCCTAGTATTTTAGAGATTTGTCCATGTTGATAGATGTGAGTAGTTTTCACTATTTTTAATTATTGTATACTATTCCATTGCATGATTATAAACATTTAGTTTTTGTCCAGTCATCATCTACAAGCAATACCCCAATGAATACCCTCATTGTGTCTTCTGGTGCATATGCAAGAGTTTCTCTGGGTGTAGTGGTTTTCAGGCTTTTATGGCCAGTGTACATGGTGAGATACAATTTTGCATTCAGATCCTACACATGCATATATGCATATATCATCACAGGTTGAATTGGCTGGAAAGCAGATCTGAAACGGAAATTTGTGTGGGAGATGTTTATTGGGGAGTGTACCAGGATAAGCACCTATGGGGGAATGAAGGAAGCAGAAATGGGTAGAGGAAATTTTGGGATCTAATGAAGTGACTACAAAGGCAGACCTCAGGTGATCCTGCATTGTCTGTGGTGACCCCTTAGCTGACCCAGGAGGAGGGTCTGACCTTGGGCAAGTAGCTGTATTCTAAAAGCTGTTGGCAGCCAACCCTCCTAGCATCTGGGTGAATCAAAGTTTCAGTCCTGGAGAGGGAGAATCTAAGTGACACACAAAAGTTCACAGAACAATCCTTACTCTGATATTTTCTGTTCTATTTCATTTGTTAAAAATGTTTATTGTAACCCTTAAATTGATTTCATAATCCACTAATGGATCATGAATCACAGTTTCAAAATACTGCTTTATAGTAGTTTATGGCCAGAAATGAAATTGCTGTTTTGCAGAGTATGTGCATTTTCAATTTTACTAAATACTGCCAAAATGTTTTCCAAAAGGGTTGGGCTATTTGACATTCACACCAGTAAAGCATGAGAATTCCAGTTATCTACACCCTCAATAGCCATTGGTAATGTCAGACTTTTCAATGTTTGCCCATCTGATAGATGTATTACTGGGGTAATACAGTATAAAATCTGAAACTCATTCTTTGGTGAAAGTGAAATATTTCCAATATTGTAGTACCCCAATATTTACTTCCTGCTAAGCTTATCAGCCCCTAAAGGGCATGTGCATTTCCCTGATAACTAGGTAACATTCAATTTTTAGTCTTACAGAATAGAAATCTAGTTTGGCAAAATAAATATTTTAGTCTTGTAATCTTTGCTATAGTACCTAGCACAGTGCATAACATATAGCAGTACAAAATAAAGGCCTGGGCTCTGGTCTCGTTCATTCATGTGATTTGATAAATTCACTCCACCTTTCTTTTTGTTTTTTAAATTAATAAACTTTTTTTCGGCCCTGGCTGGGTAGCTCAGTTGGTTAGAGTGTCATCCCAACATGCCGAGGTTGTGGGTTCAATCCCTGGTCAGGACACACAAGAATCAACCAGTAACGGCACAAATAAATGCCCTCTCTTTCTCTCTCTCTCTCTCCTCCTTCCTTTCTCTAAAAATCAATAAATTAAAATAATTTTTAAAGTTTTTTTCAATTAGAGTTTATAATCAATATTATTTGATATTAGTTTCACACACACACACACACACACACACACACACACACACATATCATAGTGGTTAGACAATCATATACTTTACAAAGTGATACCCCTGATATTTCCACTACCCACCTTGCACCATACAGTCATTACAATATTATTAACTATGTTTCACTCCATCTTTATGACCCTTAGTTTCTTCATCTCCAAAATAAGGATTTTCCTGTGTATCCAGCTTACTTCACAGGAACTTTGGAATGCCCAGTTCTTGGAACTGATAGATATTTATGTAGTGGAGAAATCAAAGAACTGGGAATTTGGAGATTTGACTCCAGTCCTAACTCTCCTCCCACTGTTGGATGTATATGACCTTGGAAAAATCACAAGTAGACAAATGGTCACTTATGGGAAAATGAAATGGTCACTAGATGATCTCTAAGTTTCCTTCCTCCTCAAAAATCCTTTGTTCTGGGTCAGAGAAATATAAAGTCAGCTTATGAAAGTGTCATTCCCACAGAGTCATCATGATATGGGTCAGATGATACATTTTAAAGCTGTTCCTAATTGCCTGCCCCACCTCAATTGCTCTATAGTCCAATCCATTTAACCCTACCCTTATCCATTTTCCCTACATGTTACCTGAAAACTCCACCCTTGAGATTTTCCTTTGCAGGCAATGACCATTTTTATTACCTTTAGTATTTCCATTCTTGCTCCTAACCTTGCAGCAAACAGAGCCTTACACTATGTGATCATTAGGAGAACATGAAATAGAAGAATGTTTCTTGTCTCTTTCATAATTCCACTAATTCTCTTTTATCACAGAGTTTGTTTAAAATGAGCTGTATCGTTATATACTCTCTTCAATCCAACATTAAGGATTCTATGGCTCTTCTTTCTCTACGGCCGCCTTCCAGACAGCATTGCACAGGCAGGCACGAGTTTGCCAGCACTGCCCTATTGTGCCATTTCTAAAAACCTTTCTTCCATTTCAGCTCCAATACATTGAGATAAAAGATTCATATCAACTTTCTTCTGTTCCCCTTTTAGCATAATTTTAAACTCTGTAGTTACTGTTACAAGATCTAAATTCTATTAAATCAGTAAGGTGATGTTTATTAACTTTTAAGTATGTTGTTAAAATAATTACAATAAAACATGAAAACATGCAGGAAAATAAGCAGAGAACATAGAGGAAGAATATCTGTTTCTAGGAGATAATGAAGTGACACTAACATTACAGAGCCTAAAATAGCCTTAGAAGTGGCTTTGATGTTCTTTGTTGTTTTTATTTTTTAAAATTTATTGATTTTTGGAGTCAGACGCGCTACCATTGCGCAACGAGGTCAACCTAAAATTTATTGATTTTTTTAGAGGTAGAGAAAGGGAGAGGGAGAGAGAAAGAACAAGTGTGAGAGAGAAACACTGATTCATTGTTCCAAGAATCATTGGTTGAGTCTTATATGTGCCCTGACCTGAGATCAAACCCACAACCTTGGCATGTTGGGATGTCACCCTAACCAATTGAACTACCTGGTCAGGGTCTGTTTTTAATTTAAATCTTTATTACTAACAGTCTATTACTCTCTAAATACCAAGTAAGCTAATTGTTAAGAGTTTTTCCCTTCTGGATTAACTTTGCCCTTAATACAACTAGGTTGATATAACTAACCAATCCATCTCTTTTGTACACACCATGTGGGAAAGGGAAGTGAGGGGCTTATGGCTTACAGAGGCTTAAATTCTTTCTCTCAATTAAGGACCTTGTGTCCTGAGTCGGAATGTGTTACGACTAAAGAGGGGCGGAGGAGAATGAAGTATATACCCTGATGCCCTGCTCTTCTTAGATAACGTGGAAAGTGGACATTGAAGAATTTTTCTACCAAGAATAGAAAGAGAGGAGGAGGAAGCTAACAACCTAAAATTATGTCTGGAACAACTGATCATATATCTTTCTTAGAAAGATCAGCCTGGCAACAAAAAGAGGGATAGACTGAAGAGGCAAAGACAGGAGATGGGAAATCCAATTAGTTGATTGCAGCAAAATTTCAGGTTAAAAAAGAAATTTGGGTTTGAACTAGGTGAGTGTGAATGGAGATAGAGAGGTAAGAAAGGATATAATTGATGTTAAATATATGGGTGATATTAATTGTTTTTGGTGGTTGTTAAAGAATGAGGAACAAAAGGGGAGTTGTTTACTCACAGGTTTTGTGAGTAAACAACTTTGTGACTAGTGTATGGGTACTATACAAGAAATTAGAGAATAAAGGAGAAACAGGTTTGGGGTAAACATAATGAGTTTACCTTCAAAAATGTTGAGTTTCAGGTGCACTGGGTACTGAGATGTCTAGAGGCAGTTGAATACACAATCCTGAAGCAAAGAAGACAGGTATGGACTAAAGATATGTCTGTCTTCTAGTCTGAGGGATTATATAGAAAACAGAAATATTTTATTTTTAAGATTTTTTTTTAATTGTAGGTGTTTCCTCTTGCCTGCAGGGTTCCTTAAGCTTTGACAATAAGAAGGGTGTCCCTGTTGTCTACCCTTGTAGGATGCATGTCTGAGCCAATCAATAAAAAAGAAGATTTACAGTGCCTGATTTGTTCAGCTTAATATTTCCCAAATATCCTAGCTGTAATAACAGTGCTGAGTACATGAGAAAAGCTGACTCATATTTCCTGCAAGTCAGCACAGCTATCCATCCTTCCAAAATATTTGAACCTTTGGCCACTCCCAGAGCGTCAAAGTGCTGAAACAATTTGTAAGCATCTCCCATTTGTTGTGAACAATTTTAATGCATTTATTATAAAGATTCAGAGTAGGACCTCGCCAGTTGGTTCCATGGATGGAGCATTGACCTGTGCTGCACACATCCCAGGTTCAATCACTGGTCAGGGCACACATGAGAACAATCATCTGCTTCTCTTCCCTCCCCTCTCCCCCTTCTCTCTCTTTTCCTTCCTCACAGCCAGAGGCTAGACTGGTTCAAGCATTGCCCTGGGTGCTGAGGATAATTGGGTTGATTGGAGCATTGGCCCCAGACAGGGGTTGCTGGTGGATCCCTGTTGGGGTGCATGCAAAAGTCTGTCTATCTCCCCTCCTCTCACTTAAAAAAATGCTGCTACTGTCTTGTACCACCCCCATACCCTAAACAATGATGCCCCGGCTCAAAGGTCTCTCAGGACTGGTTCAAATTTTGTCTATTTGTCACCTTCAATCCCACAATCAGAATTAATCACTCAGCTCCCCCAGGCTCCCCAGCAGCAAGTTCACCCACTTATTGTAGAACTTCTAATAGTGGCATCTTTATTAAAGGTATATGCCTGGTGCTTATCTTCACTTTCCTCTGTGCCCAGCATAGTGCTTTATGTATAAATATTGACTGACGTGAACTTGTTATGTTATAAAAATTTGTCCTATCATTTAAAGAAAACCAGGGGGCATACCTGACTGTGGACAATGATAGTTAAAAAGAAGTACTATATAATCTTATTTTGCAGATTATTTAAAAACTAAAAATTGAATTTAGAAGGAATTGTTGAGAGAGATAAAAGCACTCATTTGAGGAGGATGTTGAGAAGTGATAATTTTCATTATTTGTGAAAAAGTGCTGAATCAAAAATATGACTCCTCAACTGGCCACCCACAGGGTAGACACAGAAGACTCACACTGTCCCTGGACACTCCTCTCAAACATCAGGCTTAGAGTTTATCATTTGCAATATGGCATTTCTCATTATTATTCTCGCAAGTTCTTCAGATAATTTGCCTTTCAAAAGTATTTGATCAGATTTGTGTTAAGAAATAAATCGACAATTTGACAGCATTGCCAATATATGTCAGTTTGTGGATTAAATACTCTGGAATGCCATTCTAACACTGTTTCACAATGAATAGAATTTGGCAACGTGTTCTGCTTTGGAACACATTCAGAGTTTCTAAAGGACCATAAATGCCTGGTGGAAGGCTTTCTCACCTGGAAGGAAACCTCATGGCACAGATAGCAAAAACTGCTTTGTAGAAGGCTCCAGGTTTTTATTTAAACATGTGGGAAATTTTGGCATAGCAATTAAGGTGAATAGATTTAACAGGTGGAGAGGATTAGGCTGTACAACAGTTTGAGCTTCCTGTGATTTAAACTGTTACTGTTTTCATAGGTTTCCCTTCATGCATTGTTCAAACCACAATATTAAAAGTAACTTCTAGGAAATAGTCATATAGAATTCGAGATGTTAAAGATGACATAATTTCAAAAAATGGCATGGGACCCAAATTCTAAGGCATATTTTTCTATTCGGTCCATATCTGCACTGTTAAACTCCTTTACCCAAATCTCAATTAGGCTTTAAGTTTAACTGTGACTACAATGACATGTGCCTGGGATAGTGAGACGACTCATGACATGACTGTTAAGGGCTCTGAGGTATTTAATGGCACTTCCTGAGAATGCAATCAAGTACTGCTTATTGTTTTCTACTGCTTTTTAATATGTTCTTTTAGAAAGTGTTTTCTTTGATTAAGTAAAAAACACTTCACACCTTTTCAACTTTTAAAACTTTTTAGAATCCCATTCTGTAAACTATATTTGCAGCTATGTTTATAATATTTTAATTGGTATATTGTATTTTAGATGAAAATATTTGACTCTTTTTGCCAATTAAGGGAGTGCTTTTTGTTGCTAGTCAAATGTTTGATACACCAAGCTACTGCTCAGACGAGATTGGGCACGTTCAGAGTGGTATGGCTGTAGACCCAAGCTACTGCTCAAAGAGAAATTAACCTGATAGGTATCCCAACAGTTAAACTCAATGAAAGGCTAAATTTGTGTCCAATGTGGAAAGCATGGGAGTTTCCCAACTGGACTTTTAATTTTTTTTACAGTTTTGCAGAGATATAATTGACATACAGAGGACTACAGCTTGATAAGTTTGACACATGTACACACCAGTGAAACCATCACTATAATCTAGATAGTAGACATATCCATCATCTCCAAAAGTTCCCTTGTGCCCTTTTATGCTATAACCTCTCCCTTGCAATCCCTGACTAACTATATCCATGCCATCACATTGGGCTTAAAAACACTGTGACTGACATGGGCAAGGGAAAAGAAGGGTCCAGCCTGGAAAAGAAACTTAGTTTGTTTAATGGAGTTAAAATGCGGCATCCAGCCTGATGGGGTGGTGGCACAACGGATAGAGCATCGGCCTGGGATGCTGGGGACCCAGGTTTGAAACCCAGGGCTCACCAGCTTGAGTGCGGACTCATTAGCTTGAGCATGGGGTCATAAGCATGACCCCAGGGTTGCTGGCTTGAGCAAGGGGTCACTCTCTCTTCTAGAGCCCCCAGCCAAGGCACATATGAGAAAGCAATCAATGAACAACTAAGATACCACAGCGAAGAATTGATGCTTCTCATCTCTCTCGCCTCCTGTCTGTCTGTCTCTCTTTCTCTTTTGCTAAAAAAAAAAAGGAAAGAAGGAAAAGAAAAAAAGGAAAAAGAGCCTGACCTGTGTTGGTGCAGTGGATAAAGCATCGACCTGGGAACACTGAGATCGCCAGTTCAAAACCCTGCACTGGTCTGGTCAAGGCACATATGGGAGTTGATGCTTCCAGCTCCTCCCCCCTTTCTCTCTTTCTTTCTCTCTCACTCTGTGTCTCCTCTCTAAAATAAATAAATAAAAAGAAATTTAAAAATAACTTTTAAAAAAAAGGAAAAAGAAAAAGAAATGCAGCATCCAGAATGTATTTAAAAAACAAAAAAGTTATCAACTCAGTATTTTCAGGTCTAAAACTTTATAACTTTATGGAATGATTGGTTATTTAAAATATGGCAAAAAAAATGCTTTCTTCTTTCTTGACCTTTTCTATTTTATTGTTCACAAAAGAGTGATTTTTTAAATTAAATTTACTCAGACATAAAATCATGTATTTTTAAATGAAAATTAATAGCATTAAAAAGATATACATTTAGAGTTGTTTCACATAAATGTAGGAACAGGTTGTCTGGGCTATTTTGGAGCAAACATTTACAAGTTTTTAAGTGCTAAAAATTAATTGATCCCGTACTTGTTTTCCTTGTTAATATGATGTGTTAGCCATCCGAGCTCAAAGCTTATGATAATCCTTATTTCTTGGTGGTGGTTTCAAACTTACATTGTCTAGTCAGTCCACTGAACCCTTCAATCAATGGGAGCAAATAATTCTATTAATCACCAAGGCCATTTCCCATTCTGCAGTGGGGAGGACTCACCAGATAGCTTTAAAAAAAAGTTGTAGCCTGATCAGGCGGTGGCGCAGTGGATAGAGCATCAGACTGGGATTCGGAAGACCCGGGTTCAAGACCCCAAGGTTGCCAGCTTGAGCGCAAGCCCATCTGGCTTGAGCAAAAGCTCGCCAGCTTGGACCCAAGGTCCAGCAAGGGGTTGCT
Organism: Rhynchonycteris naso; assembly: GCA_037038555.1. Lineage (NCBI taxonomy): Eukaryota > Metazoa > Chordata > Mammalia > Chiroptera > Emballonuridae > Rhynchonycteris > Rhynchonycteris naso. The sequence goes on from CM072999.1 coordinate 51,520,945, forward strand.
CGGTCTGCTGAAGGCCCGCAGTCAAGGCACATGTGAGAAAGCAATGAACAACTTAGGTGTTGCAACAGCAACAAAAAACTAATGGTTGGTGCTTCTCACCTCTCTCCATTCCTGTCTGTCTGTCCCTATCTATCCCTCTCTCTGACTCTCTCTCTGTCCCTGGAAAAAAATAATAATAAATAAATTAATTAATTTTAAAAAAGTTGTAAAAAGTAGAATGGGAGTTACTGTTTACTGAATAGAGTTCTAGTTTGGGATAATGAAAAATTCTAGAAATGGATAGTGGTTGCACAACAATGTGAATGTACTTAATGCCACTGAACTATACACTAAACATAATTAAATGGCATATTTATCTTATGGATATTTTACCACAATAACATTTTTTTAAAGTTTCATGTCTGGATAGCAAATTTTATTAGAAAATGCAGAGCTAAGTGCTTAAAAATACATTTTAAATTACAGCATCAAGTAACTACACAGTTACATCCTGATTGGGTATCAGTTGTTTAGCATGTCATCCGAACAAGCTGAGGTTGTGGGCTCCATCCTGGATCAGGGCACATACAAGAATCAACCAAATGACGGCATGAATGAGTGAAACAAGTTGATGTTTCTCTTGTTTTCTGTCTCTGTTTCCCCCCCCTCACTTCCTCTCTGTATAAAACCTCAATAAATTTTTTTAAAAGTAAAAAGAAAACACACACATTTATAGCAGTTCATATTCTTTAATTTTTGTGCAAAAATTAGTAAAATGACTGATTTTGATTAATACTTATAGTCAATTTTCACAGTGCACTTATCAAATGGCTTTGATTATGCAACTGTACACAACATTAACATAACAATCCAAACACAAACAACTTATGTTATTTAACAATTTTCAGTGTTAGTAGTATTTTCCTATACACAATCTTATGTGATACATGTTTTTTTAACAATAAGATAATTGAAGTTCAGAGCACACAATATGACAATCTTAGCATTGAAGAGGTTCAACCCCAGGTTTTTTTGTTGTTGTTTGCTTTGTTGGAACATCACTCTTTCCAACATCTTTGCTCTAACAGAGTCTTTCCCTATGCTTCATTGGATTTCAGTTACAATAAAATCCAACCTTGCTTCTTCTATGTCTTCCTAGACCCTCACTCATCTCTCCAGTCTTGTGCCAGGTTCCTATTTGCACTATGCATTCTCCAGCACCATGGACTCCACTCAATTCCAATAGCAAAGCTCCTCCCTACCACAGGTCCTTTACACAGTCATTCCCACTGCCTTAAATATTCCCTCTTCATTTCACACATTACTGGCTTCTTCTCATCCCTCAGATGGTCCTTTCCTCACCTCTGCTCCCTCTTACCCCGGCCCCACCAAGCTACCCTGGCCTGACCAGGTGATGGCACAGTGGATAGACCGTCAGACTGGGACAGAGGACCCAGGTTCAAAACCTCTTGGTTATCAGCTTGAGCGCGGGCTCATCTGGCTTGAGAGTGAGGTCGCTGGCTTGAGCGTGGGATCATAGACATGACCCCATGGTCACTGGATTGAGCCCAAAAGTTGCTGGCTTGAGCAAGGGGTCACTCTCTGTGCTGTAGCCCCCCCCCCCCCACAAGGCACATATGAGAAAACAATCCATGAACAACTAAGGTGCTGCAAGGAAGAACTGATGCTTCTCATCTCTCTCTCTCTCTCTCTCTCTCTCTCTCACACACACACACACACACACACACACACTACCCTGTTATTTGATTGCCCAGAATCTGTTCATAACCTTTGTAGCATGTTTTCCTGCCAAAACATAAAGTAGTTGTTGTCCCTCTATTTCCCACTAGATGGTCAACTCCAGGAATGCAGACCTTCTGTTTTTCTCATCACTGTGTCCCCCTCAGTGTTTGTTTCAGTGTTCGTTGATTGACTGAATACTACAATGGAAGTTATGGAGACAGAAAAATAGAGCTATAAACCTGGTTAGTAAAAGAGATCAGTACCTATTTCCTGCAATTTAGAAAAATTGACTTGAAACCAGAGGAATTCTTAGGATCCTATTTCTTCCTTCATTTGTCCATGGAATAATATCTAACATTTATTGCAGTGGTTCTTAACCTGGGTTCTATCGAAACCTAGGGGTTCAATGAGCTGGTCTCAGGGGTTCGGAGAAGCCTCTGCGCGGAGGCCAGAATAAAGTAATACCGTAATTTGTTGTGAGTTCATGCACTTTGTTGGTTTTGTTCTTTGAGCAAGGTGATGTTCATGCACGGCTCATTTTGTGCACCAGTAAAAAAATATATACCTATGTCTTGAATTTGGAAAAATAAATATTTTATTTATCGCTAAAGAAGGGTTCGGTGAATGCGCATATGAAACTGGTGGGTTCGGTACCTCAAAAAAGGTTAAGAACCACTGATTTATTGAGTACTTTCAGGCATTATGCAAGCACTTCATGTGTATTACAGAATTTAAGCCTCTGAGGAACCCTGTAGCGGTAATCAACCTTAATTACGCTCATTTTTCAGAGGCAACTTGCCAAAAGCCACTTATGGTGGAGTCATAGCCAGGTTTAAATAGGCCCTATTCCATTAATTCAATGTAATCTACACCCCTTTGGTCAACAATAGGTGTTTTATCTACATACTTTTCAGAGAACCCCACTGAATCCCCTATTTTACCCGACCTTCAGTATCTTGGGACCGAAACCTGTTGGTTTGTTGCTAGCCCCTTAGGGGGTTTCCTGGGGAATCTGAGCGCCCTCAGGGGAGGAGCGGCCACTCTGACAGACGCGCGGAGCTCAGGCTAGGCACTGCCAGGCACTCGCAGAGAAGGGAGAAAACAGGTCAGTTGGCCCACGACGAATCCCTGACCCTCCAAGTGGTGAAAGGAGAACAGAAGGTGTGTCTCGCCCACGCCTGCCTCCGGCTGGGGAATCTCCCGACCAGAGGGGAAACCACAGCGCGTTCGCCCAACAACACCGCGCGTCAGCGGCTAAACCCCGCCTACTTTCTCACGCAATCAGTCTCAGTAGCTACAACCCCGCCCCCTATGGCTAGATATGGCTCGCGATTGGCCCTTGGGGGCTGCGTCACTGCCCCAGCCCCCTTCCGTCACTGCCAAGATGGCGCTGGTCGCAAAGGCGGCGTTAGCGGTGGCTGAAGTCAGAGAAGGAGGCGGAGGCAGCAGCGGCCGCAAGGGGCGGGGGAGTCCCGTCTGACTGAGACAGCAGGCCTGGACGGGCGGGGGTGCCGCGCAGGGCGGAGCGCTGGGTTGGGGATGAGCTAAGCAGGCTCAGATCGCCGCGGCGTTCAGCTCCTCGTGTCCCGTCACCTCTCGTAAGGCGACCGGGCACCGCTCTCCAAGCTCAACCCGTTGCTCGCGCCAGAGCCAGTGGGGAGGTGAGTGCGGAGGCGGCTACGCGGACAGCGGTGGCAAGTGGAGCTGTCACGGCCCGGAGCGGTGACAGACGTGGGTGCGGGAACGCGGCCAGCTGAGCTCAGAGAGGTGGCGCGGGTGGCCGCGACCTCCGCCCGGGGGCTTCTCGGAGCCCGCCTGTCCTCCGTGGGCTCGGTCCGCTCTGGGATGGTGCGGCGGTGCTGAGAGTAGCGCTGAGCCTTCTGCATCGGACGCGTGGGGGTTAGCGTGTTTTCATTCGGATTTTCTATTCGGGGCTGGCCTGGGGCTCTTGTTGTTGGGAGGTGGGGTTGGGAACGGGGGCGGTGAGAGAGGAGGTCCTGGAGCTGGGATTTTTGACAAGCCCGTTACGTAAAGCGGAGGTGGCTTCTTGGAATCCCACCTGCTCGGTATTTTAAACCTGCGGCTGCGGGAGCCAGGCGGGGCCCCAGAGGCCCGATTTCCCTCCCAGGGGTCTTCTTAGTCCACCCCGGCCGGCGTGAGCTGGGTCAGCGTCCAAGTTGGCCAGTTTCCACCCTCCCTCCCACCCCACCCCAGTCTTTTTGGGGTGTGTGAAACGATTCCTGGTCGCCACCAGTCCCTTTGAAGTTTATCGCATTCTAGGGGGAGGAGAAAAAAAGAAAAAAGCTTGTGATCTAAAACTGGGTCGCAGCGGACAGCTTTTCGTTATCGTGTTTTTAATGACAGATGTGCTGGACATTTTTTGTTTTTGTCTCAGTGTGCTTTTATGCAAACGTATGGTTACGCTTGGAACCCTAATGAATGGTTTTTGTTTTACTGGACAGTTATTTCTTGTTTGCAACAGCAGGACAGGCATCAGTCAACAGGCATGTATTTATTTAGGGAGAAAATGCGTATCAGCCATCTAGAGACGCGTGAGGGCAGAAATTGTATTACCCCGTGAGTATGTTATTCTTGAAAATGTATTATACATTAATGAAAATCGTAGCCCAAATGTAAGAAAAAAAGCGATTTTACAAGATCGTAAGGTGTTGTTTGGTGTTTATAGTCTTTCTCTTTTCTGAGGTAGGAGGCGAGGTACCTGTAAACGGCGTAGCCCAGGTTACACTAATCTATTGTAGTACATTTGAGATTATTGTAAAAAGTAATCTCTGGGAGACCTAAGATTAGGTAGTAAATAAGGACTTTTGGGCAGATTATTCGGTGTATGTTAAGAGTAGCTAGTTCGGGGATTCAATTTTTGAAATTTAAGTATACAGAATTTCTGAGCTACTATATTTGAACTTATAATGAAACAAAAGATTGTATTTGGCTTCTTTTATAAGAACTTCATTTGTTTTGGGCAGAATTAAACATTTTGGGTAACTTTTACATTATTTTCACAATTTCCTTTTGAACTGCAGCTCTCCGTGGGAGTTCAGAATAGCAAATATCATCACTATCATCATTATATATACTATATGTTACATAGTTTTCTTTTTTTGAATGATTAAACATAGACCTACCTTATTGTGGAATTTTATAAGAATGTGCTTGTTAGGGAAGTTAGTAGGGTATAAATATGAGTAAATTTTGGCCTGAGTTTTTACTTTATGTACACAAATTTATACTTTGAAAATTGGTGAAGCAATATAAATTTTCTGTTTGTGCAGAAGAGCCTGGGCTGATGCTGATTTGTTCTGAACTTTTCCACATGAATTACCACTAGCTTAAATAGTTATTGATTCTAAGCTTCTGAAGCTGGTGGCCTATTTATGGCAACTTGAGTAATATTTGGGGTAATTAGGAGACTATAAGAAGGAAAAGATAGAATATATGACATTTATTAATTTGTTCGAACAATAAGAAAAATCATGGCAGAACTGTAAACAAAAAATGATTTTTTCATTAAGTGATATTAGTTACATTATCCTTTATTGTCTGCAATTTTTTTCTAAGCAGTCTACTTACTATGAAAACCTGGACAGATAGAGATTTTTGATATATTACAGATCTGTGCTATTCCTATTTAAATTGATGGTTTATTATTCCAAGTGGAAAACAAATGTAGCTCTAGCAGGAAAATTGACATGTTCTTCTTGTCCTCTCTGATGTCAGAGACTTTGGGGGACCTTCTTCTTTCCTACCAGATATGGAATAAGAGAATGACTGAAGAAAAGTTGACAAAAATTTCTCTCTTTCTTGTTTTTTTTTTAATGTCATAGATTATTGCTCAGTAGCATTTGTGGTTGGAAGAAGTTAAGCACTCTATTACTGTGTTATCATTGTTACCACTTTGAATCCTAAAACAGCAGTACAGAACTGTATATATACAAAAGGATTAACATATATAGTGTGTCACTGTAATAGGGAAAATTTTGTAACAGTCAAAATGCCATATACTAATAGGGGGGATGGTGAGATTAATGATAATTAATCCATGTGATAGATGCAGTTATTAAGTCATATATTCAAAAATACTTATTGACATGAGAAAGTACAATACGTTGCCCTGACCAGTTGGCTCAGCGGTAGAGTGTCCAACCGGCGTGTGGAAGTCCTGGGTTTGACTCCAGACCAAAGCACACAGGAGAAGCACCCATCTGCTTCTCCACCCTTCCCTCTCTCCTTTTTCTCTCTTTCTCCCCCTCCCTCAGCCAAGGCTCCATGGGAGCAAAGTTGGCCCAGGCACTGAGGATGGCTCCATGGCCTCTGCCTCAGACGCTAGAACATCTCCAGTTGCCACAGAGCAACGCCTCAGATGTGCAGAGCATCGCCCCCTAGTGGGCATGCTGGGTGGATCCTGGTCCAGCGCATGAGGGAGTCTGTTTCTCTGCCTCCCCACTTCTCACTTTAGGAAAAATTAAATAAAAAGGAAGAAAGAAAGAAAGTACAATATGTTGAGAGAAAAATCAGAATATAAGGAAATATAGCCTGACCTGTTGTGGCGCAGTGGATAAAGCATCGACCTAGAATGCTAAGATCACCAGTTCGAAACCCAAGGGTCCAGTCAAGGCACATACGTGAAGCAACTGTTTCTCGGTTCTCTCCCCTTCTTTCTCTCTCTTTCCTCTCTCTAAAATTAATAGGTAAAAAATTTAAAAAGTATTAAAAAGAAATATATACTATGTTGTTATTTATAACATATCACATACATGGCAAAATGAATGGCAAGAAATACATAAAATATCAAAAGATTTTATCTCTGGATGATAGGCTTATAAATAACTTTTATTTTAGTATTTATACTTTTCTGTGTTCTGTTTTTTGAATAATATTACTCTAATAACCACAAAAATGACATTAAAATATTTTCAGGAGTCAGGAGAAATATTCTGAAAATCCCACATAACCGCTGCCCCAACAGAGAAAACTATCTTATGATTCATATTAGCAAAAATAACTCAAAATATGGTGCTTATGCAATCCACAGTATTGGGAACAGCTAATAATTTAAATGAACGTATTCTTTTCATTAACAATACCAAGCTGGTAATAGTGGTTTTTTTAAATTTATTTATTATTTTGAAAGAGAGAGAGAGGGGAGAGAGAGACATCAATTTCTTGTTCCACTTATTTATGCAGTCACTGATTGATTCTTGTGTGTGCCCTGACCAGGGATCAAACTCCTCTCCTTGGTGTATGGGGAGCATGCTCTATCCAATTGGGCTACCCAGCCAGGCCTGGTAGTAGTTTTATGTATGTGGTTGCAACCTCTTTTCTGTTTGGGTCTTAACACCGAAACTGTTCTGTGTTGACAGTGCCACCTATTGATGGACTGCTTCACTCAAGTCTTTTTCTCATTGCCTCATCAGTCAGGAGCAGCAGTTTTTGAATGTTTGAGGTGTCAGATAGGATTGATTCTTTCTCTCACTCTTTTTTTTTTTACAGTTGGCTCTTGAACAATGCAGGTATTAGGGGCGCTGATCCCCCAGAAATCTACGTGTATCCCAAAACTTAACTACTAATACCCTTACCAATTGGAAGCCTTATCAATTATTACCAGTTATTGGAAGCCTTACCAATAACATTAAATAGTCCATTAACACATATTCTGTATGTCATATATATATATATGATACTGTATTCTTACAATAATGTAAGAAAATAATAATCAGAGAATATAGGTTTACAGTATGCATTTTAAAAAGTCTGTGTGTAAATGCACCTGTACTGTTCACACCTGTGTTGTTCAAGGGTGAGACATGATTTCTGTTCTCAAATTGTTGAGAACACTTTTACTTTTTGGGCTATGAGGCCATATTGTGTCCTCTGCTTTTCCTGTTTCACTGCTCATGGCCTTGCATTGTATATCCTCTTTTAACTTTATGGTAAATACGTTCTGAGTTCCAGACAACCAACTTATAGGTACATTTTTAGAACATTACTTGATTGTACATTGGGGAATCTCATATTCACAAAGACTGCATATATGTTCATTCATGCATGTTATTGTTATTTGTAAAGCGTGTGACAATTTCTTAGTACCTTCTTCTTGCTTTCTCTTTTTTAAAAGCAAACAAGTAGAACAGAGAAGAGACAAACTATCTAGAAAAACTATGTAGAAAGAGATTAAGGGAGTTTTCCTGCTAGTGCTGTTTTCAATGAGAATAGTGAGCCATCAAAGTGTGTAGTAAGAGATACTGTTTCTGATATCCTTTTAGTATCTATTTAGACCCATGTAAAATACATTTTCTATATAGTCTATGTTAGTGTATATACATATGGAAACTCACAGTTTAACTGTTTCCATTTCCAAATAAAAGCTGAGATTGGAAATGTCTTAAATTTCTTTTTAATTTATGCATCACAGAAATGTACACTTGAAACCTATATTATCTCATTAGCCAATGCCACCCCAGTAAGTTAGATAAAAAATAAAAAATTCTTTTTTGTTGTTGTTGTAATACTGTTTTTATAGGTAAGGCCCTTTTATTTTGGAAAAGTTTTAAAAATACAGAAAGTTATAAAAAATAGTAAATATATACATATCCACCACACAAAATGTTAACGTTTTTCATTTTTATGTCACATACATGTTTAATATAAAAGTAGTAGATTATATATATTATAGTTATCACACTGAATTCTAGAAGAGCTGTGTATAACTATACTGTACTTGAACACTGCTGATCAAGTTAAAATCCCTTTTGTTGTCGCCAATTTCATCCTCTCTCTGTCCCTCATTTCTCTCCCAGAAGCAATTGGTATGATAAATTTTATTTACCTTTTTATAAATTACATATATAAACAGTACATGGCATTTCTCTGGCTGCTTTTGAAGAGTGTGGACTTTGGAGCCTTGGTTTGAATCTTTATTCTTCTGCTTAATAATTTTATATAACCTTAGGCAAGTTTTGAAATCTTTTCATGCCTCCTTGTCCTCATCTATCAAATATGGATACTAGAAGTCTCTACATCATAAGGTTATTGTAAAAAGTAAAGGAGCTAATTTACAGAAGGTGTTTAAAACTGTACCTGGAACTTTTAAAAAATGTGTTGGTAAATTTAAACAGCTATCATTGTGATTGTATCATGCTATACATATTTTGGAACTTTCATTTAAAATTTTACCGCCCCTCCCCTCATCCTTTTTAGTCCTATATGTCTAGTTCATTTATTTTGACTGGCAGGTAATGTTCCATTCAATAAATATATTGTAATATATTATTTCTTCTATTGATGAACATTTAGATTGTTTTTACTTCTTATCTATTATAAGTAGTATCTTAATGAACATCCTTGTATCTCCTCAAGCAACATGCCAGAGTTTCTCCAGGTCATATACTTATTGTCTAATAACTATCTTAGAAGCAAGTTTTTTTCCCTTTTCAAGATATTGCTGGAATATTGACAAAAAAAAAGTTCTGTTTCTTCATATCCTTACCAGCAGTTAGTGTTGCCAGACTCTGACTTTTTTCCAATTTGATTGGTGTGAAATAGCATTTTATATCTTTTATTTCCCTTCATTTTCTTTTATCTGTGAGCATTTTTGTTATCTCTTCAGTGATTTGCCTCTTCCTTTCCTTTATATATTTTTATTGGACTGTCTTTTTCTTTCTGATTTGTGAGAAGACCATGTGCCCCACACTCTGAAAGGCCAAAACTCAAGATTTCAGTGTTTAGAGTAAAGAAAGGTATACTGAATTCAGGGTTTTTATGTTGTTGTTGTTTTTAGTTTTTAATGTCAAGGGAAGGGGGAAATGGGAGGAGCAAGAGGTGATTGACTACCACAGACATCTGGGCACTGGCAAACGTCCAAGGAAATTGTGCTAAGTCTGTTGATCTTAGTTGATGTGAGTTTGGGCATGAGGTTCCTGCGAATCTTTGATAAACAATACATACTTCTCTTACCTCCTGGGAAGAAGCACTTTATGGTACGGGACTGTTTTTATGAAACTCAAGTTGCAAGCAGAATTCTTCTAATGATTAGCTTGTCTATATGCAAGAAGCTGTTAACCAGATGGCCATGGGAACAAAGTAGGTTTGAATATGATGGAGTCAGAGAGGCCCAGTATTTCACTGTGCCACAAGGGTCTTTTTTTTTTTTTTAATGTATTCAAGATAGTTACAAATATTAGGAAAGTTTGTTTCTGTTTGTTTTTTGAAGTTTCCAAATCTCTTGAACAATGACAATTATGGACCCAAGTTGTTGTGAATTTTACAGTATGGCATATTGTTATTAGTGAGCTTTCCAATATACTTTCTTAAAATATATATTTACATTCCTTTCCTTCTGAAACTATGAGGAAATGTTTCAGAAATGTTTGGGTACTGTAAATATATTTTACCTAAAACTATATTTAAACTTTGTAGACTTAAAAAACCAGGTAGAATTTTCATTAACGTAATTAGTACCACAGTTTTGCATTAGTTCTAAATTTGAGTGACCTCCTGCTAGAGGAGAATTTTCTGCTTCTAAAGTGTTTATAAACTAAGGAATAAAAATGTACACATATGACATACATACTTACATTTGCAATATTATAAACTGTTCATCAGTATTGAGATTGTGTTTGCACAGTACTAACTGTATTTCTCTTTTGGTCCAACCCACTATACATAAAGGACTAAAATCAGTCTGGTTAAGGCAATAACTATTATTATTATTGTAAACTTAATTTTAGAATAGTTTTACATTAAAGAAAAGTGCAGCGAGTTACCATATACCCTGCATCCACTTTCCCCTATTGTTAATATCTGACACTTCTGTCTACATTGTCACAACCAAGAAACCAGCATTGGAACATTGCTATTCACTGAAGTCTATATTCTATTTGGACTTCATTAGTTTTTGCCTAATGTCTTTTTTGGGTTCCAGGATCTCATCCAGAACACCACAGTACATTTAGTTTTCATGTGTCCTTTGGCTCCTCTGGGTTGTGACAGCTTCTTAGATTTTCCTTGTTTTGATGACTTTGATAGTTTTGAGGAGTATATTTCAGATATTTTGTAGAATGTCCCTCAATTTAGGTTTATCTGATATTTTTTCAGTTAGATTAAGGATATTGGTTTAGGGGAGGATGACCACAGTGCTAAAATGCCATCAAGGATACATACTATTAGTGTGATTTATCGCTGACATTTTTAACCTCGATCATCTAGTTGAAGTAGTGTTTGCCAGGTTACTCAACTGTGAAGTTTTCCCATACTCTGCTTTTGGGGAACAAGTCACTAAGTGGAGACCACCTACTCAGTGGGTGGGGAGTCAAATGTTAACTACTTGAGTGGGAAATATTTACACTTATTTCTGTAAGGGAGATTTTTCTTTTATGCCCATTTATTTAGTCATTTATTTCTATCAGTATGAACTCATGGATATTCATTTTATATCTAGGTTATAATCCTATACTACTTTATTAATTTTGTTGTCCAAATGTTTCACATCTTTCATATTGGCTCCTGTAACCAACAGGATATATACCCCATCGTGTTGCTTTTTGAGTACTCCCTTACTCTTTGGCACTACAAGATGCTCTGGGCTCATCTTGTACATTCCTTACCTCAGGCCTACAACATTTCTCCAAGGCTCCCTGGTTACTTTCATTAGAGAGTGATACTAGAAAGCAAGATCTGGGTACTGGGGGTGCTCATTGCAGCCGGGATATCATTGCTTCCAGGCCCTCTCAGGGTACAGATCTAGGAAATATATTCTAACCCACATATTCAAACATAACTATCTTTCTGTCTACCCATCTGTATCTATATGAAGCTAAACATGAGTTCATACTGATTTCTTTGACTCTGCTTCACTACCACATGGCTTCTTTTAGCTTTATCCCCCTTCTCCAAAAGTGAGAAACCTCTCTCAGCAGATTGTCTGGGATTGAAATTTGGCTTTGTTAGTATATCTTCATAAGATTGTTGTGAAGCTTAAATTTGTTAATGCAAGTAAAGCACTTAGAACAGTGGTTGACACTCGGTAAATATTCAATCAATAACCTATTATAGCTGTTATTGCCCTTAGAATGTTTTAATTTGTGTGTGTGTCTCCCCAGCTCACTAGCCCAGAATTAACGAGTGAATGAACAAACCATTGACCTAGAAGGCAAAATTGGGAAATTGAAAACTTACCAACTACTTCTGGGCCAAAACTGCACGTACTCCTTCATTTTGGTTTAAAATAAATTCATAGAAGAGGAGTTGGAGGAAGTGGGTAAAGAAAGGGTATTAAGAAGTACAAATTGGTCGTTACAAAATAGTCACAGGTATTTAAAGTACAGCACCGGCAACGTTTTTGGGCCAGTGTAAGTCATTAAAATTTATGCCTTTGCATTCTTTCATTATTATAAACAAGTGAAACTTGTTTACTTAAAATCCTTTTTATGGCAATCACTGTTTAATTTTTTGTGAACCTTTTCTTTTACCTTAAACTTAATGTCAGCCCCATTTTTTTGAATGCCAGAATCTGATAGAAGTACTTTTTGTTTCCTTTTGTTTGTTTCTATCTCTGAACTTGCTGTTACATTTCTAAATTTTCCCAGTCTTCCTAAATTTTGATTATGTGAAGCAAACTCGTCAGTGTTTCTTACAATTGTAAGTTTGCCTTATTTTGAACAAAGGGACTGGACAAGTTACTGACATTCATTCATTCTTGTTCACTATCCATTTGAAAACTTACTAAAGAAACTTTTTTATAGTTTGGGTTGAAAAAGGAAACTTCTTACACGCTATCAAAATAAAATAGAAAATCTAATAATACATCAGTCTTGTTTTAGAAACTAATGCCATGTAATGACTTCTACTGGGAAATGCTTCCTTGTTTTATAGGTCACTGTCTTCTACCACTGAGCATTTTAGTTGAGGGTGCTGGCATGGCATGGATTTAGGAGGAATGGTATATATATGGAGGGCAAAAACCCTGTAATGTTATTGAGGTTTGTTTGATATGACTGGCTTGTATTACCAGGAGGAAAACAAAAACAAAAAGAAAAACCTATACACAGCCCCTTTTTGGTCAAAATTGTAGTAAGTAGTATTATTTTTCTTTAAAAAGTAATTTGTTCTAATAAGCTCTAAGTCATTCCCTATCCCTTAATCTCTCATTTGTTTCTGAACTCTGAAATAGAATTTTATTCATACTGACTCACAATTGTGCTGGAGTTGGATTTTTAGGATGTTGTTTGAACCTGTTATGGGTGGTGATTATTTTTCATTTTCTAATACTGTGGAATGCCTGCAGATACCAATGTAATAGCCATTTTTTTAACAAGGCCTTTTTTCCCCTCCTTTGATTAACTGACATTTTGATATTCCAACATGACCTTTTCTCTTTTGAGGTTTTTAAAATCAAATTTCTTTGGTTTGTTTAGCACTGAAAACCACATTCAAGCTAACTAAAAAAAGGGAAGGAATTAATGTTAATGGTAAGGATACTGGGATTTCACAGTACCCAAAGATAGAAGTACAGCCAGGCTTCATGAGGGGGAGAGGAACCAGGACGGGGACTCATCAGTAACTCTGGCAGCTATTTTCTCACCACCCTGGGCAGCATGGTCTCTCTGCTTCTCCCTATTTGCCCACTTCATTTTTTTCTCGCTGCATGTTGTCCTTTACCACTGTGCTTGGCTAAACAAGCCCTCTAACTCTTAAATTCATATATTCATTTATAGTTCTGTGATCCCATTTAAACCCCTGGGAGTTTAGATGTCTGGGTCACCAGCCGTGGCTAATGGAGGGAGCTAAGGTCTCACTTAACATTTTAGCACCATCTCTATGGTGGGGAGTGAGTGCAGGGCATATGATTCTCAGAGGGAGAGGCACGTAGCCAAATAAATATTCTAAAAGGTGACTACAAAGGAGTATTAAACAATATAAAATAAAATTAAGGGTTTTTAAAATAATAAAGAAACCACCCGTTGGGTTTTATACAATAGTAGTAAAGAACTTAAATTATTTCATCCCAAATCCATAGGTGATTATCATGAAAGCTGTAAAAACATCTCCCCTTTTCAAATAAAAAGGAATGAAGCTGATTTTTTAGCTTCAGCATACAGAATTTGAAGTTTGAGTCATGTGATTTTATGAACACAAATAACCTTATGGTAATATCATTATTAACACATCATGTCCTTCTTTATTCAAGACACATTTACTGACTGCATTTACTTTGCTAAAGATTGTGCTAAAACAGATATTTACAGAGATATAAATGCAACATTTCCTACCCTCAAAGAATTTCTAATCTAGTTTCAAAGAGTAGATAGATGTTCACAGAAATGAGTCCAGTATTAGTGTGATAATCGTAATATAAATATGTATATGATACTCTTTTTATTGATTGATTTTAGAGAAAGAGGAAAGGAGAGAGAAACATCGATTTATTGTTCCACTTATTTATGCATTCATTGGGGTTTTTTTGGTTTGTTTTTTAGGGGGAAAGAGACAGGAAGGGAGAATAAGGGAGGAGAGAGATAAAAAGCATCAACTCATAGTTGCTTCACTTTAGTTGTTCATTGATTGCTTCTCATATGTGCCTTAATGTGATTACAGCTGAGCTAGTGACCTCTTGCTCAAGCCAATGACCTTGGGCTCAAACCAGTGACCTTTGGGCTTATGCTCATGACCTTGGGATCATGTCAGTGATCCTGCACTCAAGCCAGTGACCTCATGCTCAAGCTGGCAAGCCTGTGCTCAAACTGATGAGCTCACGCTCAAGCCAGCGACCTTGGGGATTTGAACCAGGGACCTCAGCATCCCAGATCAGCTCTCTATCCACTGTGGCACCATTGGTCAAACATTGGTTGATTTTCTATGTGTCCTGACCAGGGATCAAATCTGCAACTTTGACATATCAGGATGACATTCTAACCAACTGAGCACTTGGCCAGGGCCTGTATAGGGTGTTCTTGAAGCATAAGATAAGAGAATGGCACTCTGTCCTGGGGAAAGAGGTTAAGGAAGGCTTCAAAGAACCGGTCTCAAATATTATGTACACATGGCCATTTGAACAGGAGCATTGTCACAGAGAAAACTGAATTTGCAAAGGTGTGTGTAATTTGGTATGACTGAATTGAATTTTTACACCATTCAATTTAATGAAACTGAAATGAAAACTTATTTTTTCATATCTATCCTTCACATGAGAGTGAACACTACTTTTTTCAAAGGAGTATTATAGATTTTAGACTACTCAAATAATTTTGTTCTATAACTTTGATGTCACTTTTTGAAAATGAGATGTCACTGATCATTTGCTTTCAGACTCCTATATAAAAATAATTTTTTTCGCCCTGACCAGTTGGCTTAGTGGTAGAGCTTCGGCCCGGCGTGAAGAAGTCCCGGGTTCGATTTCCAGTCAGGGCACACAGGAGAAGTGACCATATGCTTCTCTACCCCTCCCCTCCTCTCTCTCTCTCTCTGTCTCTCTCTCTCTCTCCCTCTCCCTCCCCTTATCTTTTTCTTCCCCTCCCTCAGCCATGGCTTGACTGGTTCAAGCAAAGTTGGCCCTGGGTGCTAAGGATGACTCAGTGGCCTCACCTAGGCACTAAAATACCTCGGTTGCCAAGCAACAGAGCTAATGGCCCCAGATGGGCAGAGCATCATCCCCTAGCGCGCTTGCCAGGTGGATCCCGGTCAGGGCACATGAGGGAGTCTCTCTGCCTCCCCACCTCTCACTTAAGAATAGCTTGACCAGGCGGTGGCGCAGTGGGTAGAGCGTCAGACCGGGACACAGAAGACCCAAGTTCGAGTGCCCAAGGTCGACACTTTGAGTGCAGGCTCATCTGGTTTGAGCAAGGCTCACCAGCTTGAGCCTAACGTCTCTGGCTTGATCAAGGAGTCACTTGGTCTGCTGTAGCCCCCCAGTCAAGGCACATATGAGAAAAGAATCAATGAACAACTAAGGTGCCGCAACGAAGAATTGATGCTTCTCATCTGTCTCCCTTCCTGTCTGTCTGTCCCTATCTGTCCCTCTGTCACACACACACACAAAAAAAATTCTTTTTTTCTAGGACAGGAAAGGAGAAAGAGAGGCATCAACTTGTTCCACTTAGGTGTGCCATTGATTGCTTCTCATATGTGCCCTAACTGGGGCTCTAACCAAAGACCTCGGGGTCAAGCCAGCACCTTCGGTATCCAGTTCTCACTGGAGCTCAAGTTGGCAACCTCAGGTCAATCTGGTGCCCCTGGCATCAAGCTGGTGGCCCCAGTATCAAACCCAGAACCTCAGTGCTCTGGGACAGTGCTCTATCCGCTGTACCATTGGCCAGGGCTCTATCAAATTTTTCAAATAATGGTTGTTTGGTTGATTGTTAGTTTACTTTTATGGCAATTTTTCCTGTTCAAGCATAGACCTGCATAAGTGGATGATTGAAAATGCTAGAGCTTATAAAACTTATGTAAATCCATGTTTTTGTAAAAGTAAACAATGAAAACAATACATAGTGTGAACCTAATGTAATTTTAACAGATAAATCTCTAAAACAGTGGTTCTTAACCTGGGTTCTATCGAACCCTAGTGGTTCGATGAGTCGGTCTCAGGGGTTCGGAGAAGCCTCTGCCACGGAGGTAAAGACACACTTGTGTAAAGTCATGATGACACGCCCCGATTGGCCATCACTTGCTGCAGAGGATCACGTTACATTGCTTGGCCAACCAGTGCTGCGGGGAATTTAGTGCGCGCAGTAGTCAACGGCTGTCGTAGTTGTACGTCGTGTGGTTTCTTTCTTAATATTTTAAGTCACACTGATTTGCAGGTATGTAATTTGGGCAATGCTTTATTCTGGCCCCAAAAAAGTATTTTGTGGATTCAAAATGACAAAAATCAAATTAAATTTAAAATTAAAAAAATTAAGTTATTAAAAAAATGTTAAATTATTTTAAAAATCTGAATTTATTTTTAATTAGTAAAATAGTAAAAAAATATTTTGGGGGGCTGAAATTCTTTTTAGGGCCAAAATATTTTGGGGGGCCAGAATAAAGTAATACCATAATTTGTTGTGAGTTCATGCACTTTGTTGGTTTTGTTCTTTGAGCAAGGTGATGTTCATGCACGGCTCATTTTGTGCACCAGTAAAAAACATATACCTATGTCTTGAATTTGGAAAAAAAAAATCATAGTTTATTTATCACTAAAGAAGGGTTCGGTGAATGTGCATATGAAACTGGTGGGTTCGGTACCTCAAAAAAGGTTAAGAACCACTGCTCTAAAAATAATCAAATCATATACTGAAATTTTACAATTTTAGAGGGAAGAACATACACACACATGATTTTGTAAAATATTATTTTACATTAGTTTTTTATTTCTCCTATAGAATGGGATTTGCCTTTTAGCAAAACTAGTCATATAAGCAGTTGGCAGAATGCTTTGTGCTTCACTACTCTGATCAGTTGATTAACACCTTTACTTTTCCTTTCAATTCTTTTATCTACTCATTCATGATTCCTATACCACTCCCCTCACAAATAACCAACCAACCAAATGAAAAAACTCTCCAAAACCCAGAGCTCCATAATTAACTGTTCTGAGAAGTGACTGAGGTAGGTGACGAGAGAGAAGTGGGAGGCAATTGTGTCCAGCCTTATGGATGTAACAGTGATTGTGGTAGGTGGGTATGTTTCAAACATGAGATTTGTTTTCATATAGCAAGCTCAAAAATACCACCATTGTCACCACAGTCACAAATTTTGACTATTTTTTATCTCTTTCTACAAACCCATCAGTCTGCTTTTTGTCTCTTTTGTCCTTTAAATAAGCTTTTGATATACTCCGTAGGAAGGAGGTAATGAACACAGAAAAGGATATGCCTTGCCTGACCAAGCAGTGGCGCAGTGGATAGAGCGTCGGACGGGGATGTAGAGGACCCAGGTCACCAGCTTGAGCGCGGGCTCATCTGGCTTGAGCAAAGCTCGCCAGCTTGGACCCAAGGTCGCTGGCTCGAGCAAGGGGTTACTCGGTCTGCTGAAGGCCCGCAGTCAAGGCACATACGAGAAAGCATTCAATGAACAACTATGGTGTCGCAACGAAAAACTGATGATTGATACTTCTCGTTTCTCTCCGTTCCTGTCTGTCTGTCTCTATCTATCCCTTTCTTTGACTCTCTCTCTCTCTGTAAAATAAATTAAAAAAGGATATGCCTTTTACTTGTTGCTCCTTTTATTTTGAATGCCCTTTGTCTCTCCTCTATTTTTCTCCTCATATTTCAAGATTTAGATGATATCTTTTTCTTTTCTGATTCCTCAGACCTAAACTGTGTGTCCTTCTTGTGCTTTCTATGACCACTCACATTATATAGACTCATCATTTATTATAACTGCTTGCTTACTTGTCTGCATCCTCCATTATACTTCTCTAAGGCAGGGCCAGATCTTATTGGTCGTTGTTTTTCCAGTTCCAAGTACAGGGCCTGACACTTGGTAGGGTTACCATTTCAGGATTCTTGGATGCAAGCAACAGAAATCAACTCTGGTTAACTGAATCAAAAGAACAGAAATTTATTGAAAGGGTATTAGCTAGCTTACAGATATGACTGAAAGACTGAAGAACCAGACTCTGAGAACAAATAGGAAAGAAACCACCTAGTTATCCTCATTGCTAGACCATAGCCAAAGTCCTACCACAGAAATATCCTTTTCCTGTTTAAGATACTAGTATTCCCCTGCAGGACACTGGATGCCAATGCTGGAACACTTCCGTGGGTGTATGTCACTGTCCTAAAAATGAATTTTAAACTCTCTTTGCAACTTGAGCTCTAGATTCAAATTCTGAGGGAAAGCATCTGATTGACTAAACTATGTGCCTGGTCCCTAAATAGGGAAGCAATGTCTGTTCCTGTTGGCTCCCATGGTTGACTCTAAGGCCCAGTATCTTTCCAGAATATATATAATGGCAGATTCTCAAAATGTAGGCAAGGAGTTTGGATGTTAATTTAAAAAAACAAAACAAAACAAAATAAACTCCTGAAACATGTGCTTTTCAAAATACATTCAATAGTTATTTATTAGATGAATGAATGAGAAAGTTTAATTTCCTGCCTCTAACCCTTTATATTATCAAGCATTGAAGTGATTATGGTGCCACTTCTGTAATCTAAAACAAAATCAATTCCAAAGTATGAAATATTGTAAGCAAAAGGTCAGCAAAATCAGCAAGGTTCTGACTTTTAAAATGATACCTCATTATTAAATTTTAAATAAAATTATGTGAATTACATTTAAACATTTTGGTGCCCCTTTTTTTGCAATACCCTAAGCACATGCTTATTTGCTTGTTTGATAATCTAATCTAACACTGGATAGAGCCAGTGAGACTTAATTTAAACAAAAACAACAAACTAATATTTTAGAGAGCTCAATCAGAGAAATGTTTTGCTTGCAATTTAAAAAAAATTTTCTAAATCATCTTGCCTGTCAAATATAGTCATATTAAAACCACTTTAGAACACTGACATTATGTACCAGATATATAGGACATTTACTCTATATTCTAGTTTATAGGATGAATACTGTATTTCTAGCAATTTTATTTGTAGGTATACTTTTTTTTTTGACAGAGAGAGAGAGGGACAGTTAGGGACAGACAGACAGGAAGGGAGAGAGATGAGAAGCATCAATTCTTCATTGTAGCACCTTAGTTAGTCATTGATTGTTTTCTCATATGTGCCTTGACCAGGGGGCTACAGCAGAACAAGTGACCCCTTGCTCAGGCTAGCGACCTTGGGCTCAAGCCAGCAACCATGGGGTCATGTCTATGATCCTATGCTCAAGCAAGCAACCCCACGCTCAAGCTGGTGACCTCGGGGCTTCAAACCTGGGTCCTCTGTGTCCCAGTCTGACGCTCTATCCAGTGCACCACTGCACCACTGCCTGGTCAGGCAATATACTGTTTTTTTACAGGGACAGAGAGAGAGTCAGAGAGAGGGATAGATAGGGACAGACAGACAGGAACGGAGAGAGGTAAGAAGCATCAATCATTAGTTTTTCGTTGCCGTCGCAACACCTTAGTTGTTCATTGATTGCTTTCTCACATGTGCCTTGACTGCAGGCCTTCAGCAGACCGAGCAACCCCTTGCTGGAGCCATCGACCTTGGGTCCGAGCTGATGAGCTTTTGCTCAAGCCAGATGGGCCCGCACTCAAGCTGGCAAGGTCAGGGTCTCGAACCTGGGTCTTCCACATCCCAGTCCGACGCTCTATCTACTGCGCCACTGCCTGGTCAGGTGCAATATACTCTTTTAAATGTATGCATATGGCCTAACCGGTGGTGAAACAGTGGATAGACTGTTGACCTGGGATGCTTATGTCGCTAGCTTGAATGCAAGCTCAGCCACTTGAGCATGGGATCATTAACATGATCCCAAGGTTGCTGGCTTGAGTCCAAGGTTGTTGGCTTGCAGCAATTGGTCACTGGCTGGGCTTGAGCCCCTTTCCCTCCAAGGCATATATGAGAAGCAATCAATGAACAAATAAAGTGACACAACTAGTTGATTCTTCTCACCTCTTTTTCTTCATGTCTTTCTCTCTCTTTCTCTAAAAAAATTTAAAAATAAAAAATAAAATGTATTCATTTGTGCATGAAGATATGTAATACATGACTTTGTAATTATTATTATAGCTTAGCATTGGAAACAAACTGAATTCTATTAACAATAGAACAAATAAACAAAATTAGGATATATTTTCAAAATAAAAACTAGACAGAATAAAAATGAACAAACTATTGCTATTCATATAACTAAAGCTCAAAAACATTGTAGAGTGAAAAAAGCTAGACCAAAAGAATGTGTATATCAATCCTTCTGTGTTCCATTTATATAAAGTTCAGAAACAGACAAAACTAGTCTAGTGCTAGAAGTCAGGGTAGTATTCTTTTTGGGAAGGTTAGAGGGGAATTGGGAGCTTCCTATTACCAGCAATGTTTATATATTGATGTGGTAGGTTTTTTATAATGGGTGATGTGTTCACTTTATGAAAATTCCTAGAGTTGTTCACTTTTCTCTAAGTATGTTGAACCTTAATTAAAAAGTAAATCTGACTTGTGTATCGATTAGCTTGGTGAGTATGGCTTAGCAAAATTCCTAAAGTTGTATTTAAAATTTTATCCAAATATCTGTATGTATATTTTAAGGAGGAGACAATCCATAGCACACATCAGATTCTCAAAGGAGTGCATGACCCAGAAAAGGTTAAGAACCCACATCACCTGAATATTCAGGAAAAGTATTGTTAAATATATTATTATGGAAAGCTTGTTTTTACAATGAGATGAATCCTTGCCTATATAATCAGACCCTCTCTGTTTGGATACCATCTCTTCACACTTTCTTAAGGCTTTTGCTTTTACAGTCATCCTCTTTTTCTCCTTTATCCCCATTTTCTCTCTCTGATGGATGATTGCCATTGCTATCCCCCACCCCCACTAATTTCATTCATGTTTTTTAAAGTCCTCTGTTGATACCATGTCTTCTACCAAACATTTATCATTGCATTTCCCTTCCACTCTTCACATCAAAACTCCTACAGAGGGTTATGTGTCATCCTTTCTTACCTTCCATTCTCTCCTCAGCTCGTTCAAGTTGGTCTTGCTTTCTTACTAATACTTTACTGAAATAGGTCTTCTTAAGGTTGCAGTGATTTGAATTTTGCTAAAACTAGTGGTTAAATATTTCTCTTTGGGAGGATGTTGGGTGAGAGCGTCTCAGGCATAGTGAATTGATTTAGTCATATTTCTTATTTCATGGCATATTTTCATCATTGGCCTCTGCTTTAGTTTTATGTTACCCTCCTTTATTCTCCATCTTCACTCCCATTTCCTTTACCCCATAGGTATCCACTTTAATATGTTTAGCATATCACCTTGAATACATCTTTGAAAACTACAGGCAGCTGTTTTGAATATATGTCTTTATATAAATGATATTTTGCTGTAGATTTTTTTACTTCCTACTATTTTCATTCAAAATTAAATTTAAAACATTATGTTGCTGTTTACAACCATTTCATTGCTTCCGAATGCTTCTTGGTATTTGCCATATTTAAAAATTATTTCTTTACTTATGGACACTTCAGTTGGTTTATTCATTCATTTAACAAATATTCACCACATACTATTTCCAGGCACTGCTCTAGACGTTGGTTATTTGGAAAAGACTAAATCAGAAAAAATCCTACCTTCTCTGAACTTAACAATCTTGTAGAGAGAGATAATAAATAAAATGAATAAGTATATATGTAGTATGTTAGTGAAAAGTAATAATAAGGTAAGAAAATTAAAACACAGAAAGAGAATACTGTCAGATGTGGGAGGTTGTTGAAATTTTAAATAGGAGGTCATGGAAAACCTTACTGAGAAGGTGACTTTTTAGAAAGAAGGACCTGAGGATGCAGCTGGCTTGGCTGGCATAGGGCAAGGCTATTCAGGCAGACAGAGCAGAAAGTATTCAAGACCCTAAGACTGGAACATGCTTGGTTTGTCAAGAATCAGTAAGAAGGCTAGCATGTCACCTCCAAGAGTGCTTTCTAAGGGTTTTCTTAGTAAGGTAAACTTTGTCTCTTATTATTATATTAGGATTTATTCCTGCCCTCTTATGTTTTGTATTTACCTTTCTTCTTTTAGTTTTCTATTTTCTAAAGAAAAATACAAATTTTGGTGCCAGTCTGAAACTTATGTGTTCTGTTTTTATTCTGGTGCTTTACTTCGATTCATGTTTATATTTATTTTTGTCTACCAGTTTTTTAAGCGTATTGATCTGTATCTTCTGCCTGAACAAGACATGTTATCTTAGTAGGCTCTGCCAGTCCTCTCTTCTTCCCTCTTCTCTACCCCTACCATTAAGGTTCTTTAGACTTTTGATGTTCAGGATTATTCTGAATTTTCTTTTTTTTTCCTTCCCCCTTCCTTCCCTCCCCTGATTCCCATTGTTTATTGAGCAATAGTGAACCTTGAAGTTATTTACTCACTCTTTCCTGCCGTATTTTATAGTGTCCTCTAGGTTTGTTTGTTTTCATACTACAGTATTTTCTCTCACATTATGTTACTAAAATTTTGAGTTGTTAAAATTATACAACTTAAGTGACCTTTAGACCAATAGTTTGATTTTTTTATTTGTTTAGTTGTTTTCTTGGTAAACCATCTGGATGCTTATATTCCTAATATTATCTTTATTTGTGCATTAAATGATAGTAGGTCACATACTTACTTTCTTTCAATATTTAAAAAATATTACTCTATAATCTTCTTACATCCAGTGTTAGTGATTAGAAGAAGTCTAGAGTTAGATTTTTTTGAGTGGGTACACTATTTTTTATTTCTAGGAATTTTTAGAAATTTCACTTTGAGGTATTTTTTGATATGCTTTAAGGTATCTAGTTATTTTTTTTCTTACCTCTTATATCAAACTGACATATTTTTAGTTCTTGAAAATTATTGATGATTATTTCTCAAGTGTTTTCTCATCTTCATTTATTTTCTCACCTTCTGAAAGTTCTATTATTTAGATGTTGACTCTAATTTTTCTAGCCCCCATATTTGGGGAGGGTTCAGAGCTAATTCTTTTATTTTTTCCTTTTAAACACACTTTATTTTTTAGAGCAGTTTTAGATTCACAGCAAAATTGAACAAAAATTCCAGAGTTCCATATACTTCTGTCCCCACACAGACACAGCCTCTCTCACAATCAGTATCCCCACCAGTGTGGTGCATTTGTTACAATCCAAGAACCTGCACTAATACTTCATTATCACCCAAAATACTGTACATAGTTTCTATTAGGGTTCACTCTGTGTTGTAGATTCAGTGGGTTTAAACAAATTTGCAATGACATTTATCCACCATAATAGTATTACACAGAATAGTTTCACTGCCCTAAACTTCCTTTGTGCTCATTGTTTATCCCTGCTCCCTAACTGCTGGCAATTCTTGACCTTTTTACTATCTCCATAGTTTTACCTTTTCCAGAATCTACTATGGTTAGAATTATATACAGGATGGGGTAAAGTAGGTTTACAGTTTGAGTATGCAAAATGCAGAGTTATTCTTGTGTTATTATCTATTAATTGTTATATTATTTTTCCATATGAACGACTAGAAACCTACTTTTGCCCCACACTGTATTTTGGATAACAGGCCTATATGAGATACGTGTTTCACATATATTTCCTCTCAGTGTGTGGGCTGTCTTCTCATTCTCTTATGCCTCCATATTTAAAACTTTTATTAAATATATTTCCAGTTTCTTTATGTCTTCTCAACATCTCATCTGGTCATCCAGTCATTGATTTTATTTTCAATGACATTCATTTTGTTATTTAATCTATCTGACTTAAAAATTTTAAATTATTATATTTTTAACACCCAATATCTCTAGTTGTTTTCATGACTACTTATTTTCCTAATATCCTACTTTAGTTTTCTAAGGATGTTTGTTATGATTAAGAAACGTGTTCTGTGTGGACCATAAATACTATTTGCTCTGGGATAGGTCATTCTGTTCTTGGACTTTTATCCCACCCCTCCCTTGCACTCCTTCAGTGTTTATTCTTTCTTTCCTGGAGCCCTTATTCCCTTGAGAATATCAACTACCTCAATTGATAATATGTACAAGTAAACTCCCAGTTCAAATTTTTGCCCTTTCTGGTGAATTTTTAGAGTGTAAGTATGTGTGGCAGAGAAGTGGGTTTAGGTCTAAAAATGGAGATTTGTCATAGAAATAGTTCTGTTTTGGCTGTTAGATATACAAATAGAGTTTTCACGTAGGCCTTTTGGATCTCAATGAAGAGTCATGTTTGGTAATATAAATTTGAAAGTGAGCAGTTAGTGGGATTAACACATTTTCTTGGAATTATGAGGAAAAGGAAGATCCTGGAGGTTGGTTTGATTTGATAAAAATAAGTTAAGGGAGTTTAAAGAATAGAAGTTATCCTTTGTTTAGGCCTGTTGCTGGCCATAAGAAGGTTTAGAAAGGACAATGTATCATCTAGCTTCATTAAACTGATCTGCAGCTGATCCTTGTCAATTCTGGGTCATTGTTTCAGGCTTCTTGTGAATAATATTTCACATAGTATAGTAGAAAGAGATCCAGGATAATGAATTTTCAGGCCCTGCTCTTCTATAGATGAACTAAGCTACTTTGGGGCAAGTCAAATTTGCTTTTCTACACTTGAATTTAGTCATCAACAAAATGATGAAATTGAACCAAAAGATCTTTTGCTCTGGGATAGGTCATTCTGTTCAAATTTTGAACAGAAGAAATGTTATATCTTTTCAATAAAAGGAAAAGATATTATCCTTTTCTACCCTAAAATTCTGTGAACCTTTAAAGAGGGTAGAATTATAAATAATCTAAACCAACAGTTCGGTTGTTTTATAATAATTTTTTTCTTGATGATTTTACCAAAATAGAATAAATTGTTGTAGGAGTACAATTAGTTTTAAATAATTGCTGGCTTATTTTTTAGAAAAATTGTTCAAGTTCACAGTGCAATTAACAGTTTTTAAGTGTGCTTATTTGTCTTACCACACCACCAACCAGCATTAGGTTTAATGATTTTATTCATATTTTTTAATTTATTGAATGATATAGTAACTTACAGTTTAAAAAAATTATTTGCATGGCTAACAATTCTTCAAGCATGTTAATATTTGGTTTTCCTTGTGTATGACTGTAGTCCTTGATCATCTAGTAAGTTCTATAGATCAAAAAACTAATCATTATTAACTGGGAGAATAATAATTCTTAAAGTTGTTTTCAATTATTAATTAATTTTCAAAGTCCTTTTCAGGTGCTTGTTAACAAATTTATTTTTTGTTACAGTTTGTAGGGAAATGTAGAAAGGGATTTTTAAAAAAGCTTAAAGTGGCCTGACCTGTGGTGGCGCAGTGGATAAAGCGTACTTATCTATTGTTAACACTCAGTTATTTCTAGTTGGTTCCTGTTCAGTCCACGCCAGATCCATATTCTCAAGTGGACACGAGCTACTCTAGTGCCAACCTAAATTCTCCATGAGGGGCAGGGTTGCCCCTGAACACAGTAAATGACTCCTTTTTATGTTCTTATACATTTAGGAATCTCTATTGCAGTTGTTCTGTTGCATTATTTTATGTTGTTCACTTGATCCAGTCTGGAATTTAACCATAATAGAAAATTTTATCTCAGAGCTAAGGAGATTGATCCTCACTGTGATTCAGTAGATGATCACTCTCTGTCCTTATCTTTTGTATGCATACATATGTCTGCATTTATATGTTTGTGTAATTATATTCAAATATAATGTTCCAGATGGCTGAGTAAATGTGACTAACAAGTCTTACCACACCACATATGCTTAGGCTTTTTTCTTTGGTCTGTTTCTGTACCTATTTTGTAAGGGGGTATTGCTTTTGGAGACATCTTTTCCTTTTGTAGGCTGTACATGTTCTTTAGGAAAAAATATATACCACTCCACAGGGATTAGGGACAGTGGTAGGAAGGGGACAGGACTTATAAAATGTCAACACTAGGGATCCATGTGATGGAACTGTTTTGTATCTTGACTTTGGCGATGAATACATGAAGCTGCTGTTGTAATAAAATTGCATAGAACTAAATCCACATGCAATTTTATCACTAATTCTGATAAAAAATAAACTAAATACACAAATGAATACAAGTAAATCCAGGGAAATCAAAATAGGATAGGTAAATTGCATCAATACAGTATCCCACTGTGATATAGTAACATAATTTTATGAGATATTACCACTGAGAGAAACTGGATAAAAGGTGTACTAGATCTCTATTATTTCTTTCAATGGAATGTGAATCTACAATTATCTCAAATGAAAAAAGTTTCAATTAAAAATAATAGCTTTTTTACAGAAGATGTATTGTAGAATTGTGCACCTGAAACCTGTACAATTTTGTTAATCAATGTCACCAAATAAATTCAATTTAAAAACATAATGTCTATTTAAATGAGTCTTCCAGAAAGATGATTTAATATATGTAGCTATAGGAAGCACATTGTCATATCACTATGTGCATATAAGTATGTCCGTAAAGTCATGGTGCATGTCAGTCCTGTGACCGGTCAAAAGTGCGCCATGACTTTATGGACACACTGTATATTTAGTGAAGTTGTAGGATATTATATGAATATACAGAAATCTGTTGTGTTCCTATATACTAGTAACCACTATCTGAAAGAGAAATAAGAGAACAGTCCCATTTACAGTTGCATCAAAAAGAATAAAATACTTAAAAATAAATTTAACAGAGGTGGTGAAAGACCTGTACATTGAAAACTATAACACACAGATGAAAGAAGCAAAGACAGAAATAAATGGAAAGATATTCCATGCTCATGGGTTGGAAAAAGCAATATTGTTAAAATGCCCAAACTGCCTGAACTGTGGTGGCGCAGTGGATAAAGCGTCGACCTGGGAACACTGAGGTCGCCAGTTCAAAACCCTGCACTGGTCTGGTCAAGGCACATATGGGAGTTGATGCCTTCAGCTCCTCCCCCTTTCTCTCTTTTTCTCTCTCTCTCTCTTTCTCTCTCTCTCTCACTCTGTGTCTCCTCTCTGTAATGAATAAAAGAAAAATAAAAATAAATTAATTAATTAAAAAAAAAACAAAAAATAAATGCCCAGCCTGACCTATGGTGGCGCAGTGGATAAAGCGTCGACCTGGGAACACTGAGGTCGCCAGTTCAAAACCCTGCACTAGTCCAGTCAAGGCACATATGGGAGTTGATGCTTCCAGCTCCTCCCCCCTTTCTCTCTTTCTCTCTCTCTCTCTCTTTCTTTCTCTCACTCTCTCTCTGTGTCTCCTCTCTAAATGAATAAAATAAAATGCGCAAACTGCCCAAAACA
This sequence comes from Rhynchonycteris naso, assembly GCA_037038555.1. Taxonomy (NCBI): domain Eukaryota; kingdom Metazoa; phylum Chordata; class Mammalia; order Chiroptera; family Emballonuridae; genus Rhynchonycteris; species Rhynchonycteris naso. Next base: position 51,548,574 of record CM072999.1, read on the forward strand.
ATATACAGATTCAGTGCAATCCCTATTAAATTCCCATGGCATCTTACACAGAAATATAATAATTCCAAAAATGTATGGAACCACAAAAATGGCCAAAGCACTATTGAGGAAAAAACAAAGTTGGAGGTATCTCATGCCCTGATTTCAAACTATATAGTAAACAAAACAATATGGTATTGACTTTTAAAAACAAAACCAGACACATAGATCAATGGAACAGAATAGAGAGTCCAGAAATAAACGTATGCATATACAGCCAATTTATGTCAGAGAAGTGAAGACTATACAATGGGAAAAGAGCAGTCTCTTTAATAAATGGTATTGGGCAAACTGGCCAGCCACATGCAAAATAATGAAATTGGAACACTGTCTTACATCATGCACAAAAATTAACTCTGGATTAAATGCTTGAATGTAAAACCTAAAACCATAAAACTTTTAGAAGAGAACATAGGTAATAGTAAGTTCCTTGACAGGAGGTTTTGTTGTTTTGGATTTTACACCAAAAGTAGAGGCAACAAAAATAAAAATAAACAAGTAGTACTACATCAGACTAAAAAGCTTCTACATAGCAAAAGAAACCATCAACAGAATGGCCCCCTACTGAATGGGAAAAAATATTTACAAATCATGTAAAATCCAAAAAATATAAAGAACACATATAACTCAATAGCAAAAAGGAAAGAAAAACAAACTATTTGAGTTAAAATTGACAGAGGACCTGCATAGACATTTTTCCAAAGAGGTCATACAGATGGACAACAGGTACAGGAAAAGGTGCCCAACATCACTAACCAAGGAAATGCAAATCAAAACCATAATGAGCTGTCACCTCACACCTGTAAAAATGGCTGTTACCAAAAAGACAAGAAATAACTAGTGTTGGTAAGGATGTGGAAAAAGGGAATGCTTGTACACTGTTGATGGAAATATAAATTGGTGTGTAGCTATTGTGTAAAACAATATGAAGGATTATCAAATGATCCAGCAATTCCACTTCTGAGTATTTATCCAAAGAAAGCCATAACACTAATTCAAAGAGATATTTGGATCCTTAAATTCATAGAAGCATTATTTACAATAGCCAAAATATGGAAACCACGTAAGTGTCTATCGATGGTTGAATGAAATAAAGAAAATGTGTGTGTGTGTGTATATATGTGTGTGGGTATGTGTTGGGTATATGTGTGTTATGTGTATATGTGAATATTTATACACACAATGCAATATTATTGAGCTATAAAAAAGAATGAAATTTTGCCATTTGTGACAACGTGGACAGAACTTGAAGACATTATGCTAAGTGAAATAAGTCAGACAAAGACAAATACTGTATGGTTTCACTTATATGTGGAATGTAAAAAAAAAATACCCACAGAAAATCAAGCTCATACATGCAGAGAATAGATTGGTGGTTGCCAGAATTAGGGGGAAAGGTGTAAGCAAAATGGTGAATAGAGTCAAAGGTATAAACTTCTGGTTAGGAAATAAGTAATTCATGAAAATGTAATGTACAGCATGGTGACTATAGTTATAAATAATACTGTATTACATAAATGAAAGCTGCTAAGAGAGTAGATCTTAAAAGTTCTCATCACAAGAAAAAAATTTTATTATACTATAACTATGGTGACAGATGTTAACTATACTTATTGTTATTGATCATTTCACAATAAATACAAATATCAAATCATTATGTTGTACACCTGAAATGAATATAACATATGTAAACAAAGCAATTTAAAGGAGTCTGTGCTGAAAGATATTTTAACATATGTAGCTCTAGGAAGGACACTGGTATATTATTCTGTGGATCATGATTTTCCATTTACATCCAAGGATGCTCTACTAAATAGATTTTACCCATTTCTTTTTACTCTAAATTTTCTTATGCATGTAAAGAAAGTAAAGCAATAGTTATGATGTGTTGGAAGTGTTGTTTAATTAGCAGAAGAACTCTTCAAACACGTAACTGATGCTAATTTTATATGTCTCATTTTCTGTGTTTTTAGAAAATGTTAATTCTAATAATGGGTCAGTTAATTCTATTAATGGGTTTCAGAATTAATGGAATCAAAGAGGTTTTCGGAGTTTATTCTGTCAAAGATGAATATTTGATATTGTAAATGCTACTGTAAATTAATCTAAAATGATCAACATTGAAGGAAATACTATCTTGGATAGAAGACCTGGGTTCTTTGATGAGATCGCAACCATGTTAAGGATTTGATGAACTAATTCAATTTTAATATAAGTATTTAAGGAATTTGTAATAAAGGGAAAATACTTTTGGGTATTGACTTCTTTGAAACTTCTTATGTATATGGAAGGTATTTGAGTTTATATTTGAATTGTTTTAAATGTGTATATTTTTCCTCTAAGTATGAGATACTATATATAATGCCCCAGGAAGTGGCATGTTTTTCTTTCTCACACTTCTTGCTTCTGTTTATTTACTCATTTGTGTCATTACTCTTTTATTTCCTGTTTTTCTCCCCATTATCTGCTGTGTCTGCTCTTGACTGAAATGTATTTTCTAGAAGAGCTGGTATTTGAAAATTACTTATTGGCTTTTAATCATATGAAAACAATAATGTAGCATTTTGTTTAATAATTACCTTTGTTAAATGACTTTAAGACATTGTAGGGGGAAATATTTGGTTGGAATTAATTTAAGTTTAATTCTTGTTCTTTTCAATACAGTATTTCTCAAACTCTGAGACTTGCAGAATTCACAAATTGAGATCTGGCATCATTTTCAGAGAAAGACCTTCAGTAATGTGTAAGTAGTGTTTTGTATTTCATTTTGATTTATTTCTACTAGCTATATTTTTGTATTAAACACTGAAAGTTTAATTTACCAAAATTTTAAATAAGAAATATGATTTATTTTTCCAAATTCAAGACATAGGTATATGTTTTTTTACTGGTGCACAAAATGAGCCATGCATGAACATCACCTTGCTCAAAGAACAAAACCAACAAAGTGCATGAACTCACAAAAAATTACGGTATTACTTTATTCTGGCCTTCACGGCAGAGGCTTCTCCGAACCCCTGAGACCGGCTCATCGAATCCCTAGGGTTCGATAGAACCCAGGTTAAGAACCACTGATCTAAGTAAGTAAAGCAGGGAGGAACATTTGATCCTTGTTTGGGCTTGTTTCCTAATCAAATAGGGGGAATATTTATAGAGTATATTTAAACATCTAGTACAGATTCCAAGAAATGGAATATGTGCTTTGACTGGATATGTCAAGGCTTAGAACTTGACTCCTAGAATAGACCTTGACTCCTTGACTGTATATGTCCTTCAAATATGTGGCAGAAATTCTGAAAACTCATGATATTAGGAATATAGAAAATTAAATGAGTTTTGGGATTATGATAAATATGGTGATTATTATAAACAGGTGTACTACATAAAAATTTCTTTGCCCTCAGATATTTTATAGTCTGTACAAAAAGGTAGTTTTTTTTCCCATTTATTTATTTATTTATTATTTTGTATTTTTCTGAAATGAGAAGCAGGGAGGCAGACAGACAGATTCCTTGCATGTGCCTGACCGGGATCCATCTAGCATGCCCACTAGGGGGTGATGCTCTGCCCATCTGGGGCCTTTGCTCCATTGCAACCGGAGCCATTCTAGTGCCTGAGGTGGAGGCCACAGAGCCATCCTCAGTGGCCTGGCCAACTTTGCTCCAGTGGAACCTTGGCTGTGGGAGGGGGAGAGACAGAGAGGAAGGAGGTGGGAAGGGTGGAGAAGCAGATGGGCGCCTCTCCTGTGTGCCCTGGCCAGGAATCGAACCCGGGGCATCTACACGCCAGGCCAACGCTCTACCGCTGAGCCAACCAGCCAGGGCTGTTTTTAATTTTTTTTAATTTACTTATTTTAGAGAGGAGAGAGAGAGAGAGAGAGAGAGAGAGAGAGAGAGAGAAGGGGGAGAAGCAGGAAGTATCAACTGTCATGTGCCTTGACTAGGCAAGCCTAGGGTTTCAAACCAGTGACCTCAGCATTCTAAGTCAACAGTTGTTTACTTTAAACTAGCATTTTCTAAAGCATGTTCTGAGGATTTCTTTCTAATTTTTAAGCGGAAAAATAGGGTTCATTGTTCAAATAGACTTGGGGAATTCTGGGTTAAATAAAGTTAATCAGGTACCTTTATCAACAACTGCTGAGGCTTTTATATTTTTACACATTGTAAGTATACAAAAGGAGGTATTTAATATATATGCCTAATTTATTTGTCCACAGAATCCTTTCTTTGCATTCATTGGAACTATTGTAAGTCTAACATGAGACACATTTTATGACGTTTTTGTTTTAGATTAAACTTTTTTTTTCTATAACTGTTATGTAAGTAATGACAGTACTATCTCCTAATTAAAGAAAACAAATACAATTTCGGCGATACTAAACAACTGAAGGAAATTTTGCTATTAAAGTGTTTGCAAATGTGTGGTGGATTTTTCTTTGTATTTGTTATAAGCTTGCATTCCTGTTATAATCTCTGCCTTATTTTTATTATTTGAAGTTCTGTTTGTTGTATCTGCTGAGATTCAAACAGAGTAGATTTTTCTTTGTGTGTTTTTGTGGTTATAGAATAAGTGGTCGGGTTCAGTTGAGCTGTATCTGCGGAAAACGTGGGTTGAGGTTGTACCCTCTAGTATTGTTTTGCATTTGCTTCCCCAGGGGTATCACTAGCCTGGGAACACAGTCATTGTTAATATCTCAGTTTGGAGCTTCCTTGGACCATGGCTTAAGGTCAAACCTCAAATCCAAGAGAAGGCTTTGTACCCTCCAAAGTAGGGCTCAGATTGAGACAAATTTTGTTATGTACCAGTTGATGGACTTTTAAAATCCACTCTTTAAGTGGGGCTGTAGTTTTTTGAGGCTCTTGACTTTATAGAGTCTCAGTTCCAATCCCCTGGCTTATGTGATCCCAGGGCCTTGTCCCTGTCTCTGTGATAACTTTTAAAACACAAACCCCTTGATTACTGAGCAGGTCAGCAAACTTCCCCTTTCCAGTATCAGCTTATATACTGCATTTTGGCCTTTGGTTTCCATACTGTTTTAGTTGGTAGGAATTTTCTTTACATTTTTACGTATTAATCTATGCATTTAAAAGGAAAGGGGAGGGGTCCTGACCAGGCAGTGGTGCAGTGGATAGAGCGTCGTACTGGGATGTGGAGGACCCAGGTTCAAAACCCCAAGGTCGCCGGCTTGAGCGCAAGCTCAGCGGCTTGAGCACGGGATCGCTGGCTTGAGTGTAGGATCGTAGACATGACTCCATGGTCGCTGGCTTCAGCCCAAGGTCATTGACTTAAGCCCACGGTTGCTGGCTTGAGCAAGGGGTCACTCACTCTGCTGGACCTAGTCAAGGTACATATGAAAAAGCAGTCAATGAACAACTAAGGTGCCACAAGGAAGAATTGATGCTTCTCATCTCTCTCCCTTTCTGTCCCTATCTATTCCTCTCTCTGTCTTTCTCTCTGTCTCTGTCACACACACACACACACACACACACACACACACACACACACACACACACACAAAAGCAACATGGGGGACTAATTTTCTGTCTACTTAGGTAATCTGGGCATACATATTGCCAAAAATAGAAATTCTTTCATTACTTTTAGAATCATAAATAATGCTAAATATATTCTTATTTTTTTAAAGGCATGCTTTTTATGTATGAAAGTGAAATTATACTAGTGTATTTATCAATGAGGTAGTGCTCTTTTTGTAGTTTTTTTTTTTGTATACAAACCACTATTTGTTTGGCTTATTATAGGAAACTGTTAGTCTGTTCCTTTTCCTTTTAGATGTAACCTTCTGTAATGGAAGATGATTGAAGACAAGGGGCCTCGTGTTGCTGACTACTTTGTTGTAGCAGGATTGACTGATGTTTCAAAGCCTCTTGAAGAAGAAATTCACTTCAATGATGCCTGTCATAAAGTAGCTAAACCCAAAGAACCTATCACAGATGTTTCAGTTATTATTAAATCTGTTGGGGAGGAAGTGCCACGGGATTATACATGTATAGATGTTACCCCAACTGGATTGTCAGCTGACCTCAATAATGGAAGTCTGGTGGGGCCACAGATTTACCTTTGCTACAGAAGAGGAAGAGATAAGCCTCCACTTACAGATCTGGGGTAAGTCTTTTTTAAGAAATAATTATTATTATGGATCCAAATAATATGCCTTGAAGATTTTGAAGTTAACCACTTTTTTTCATTAATAGATATATGGCAGCTTTAGAAAAATAGATGTGTCTAGATCCAGAATCCTGTATTCTGTCACTGTGTTCATTGTATATTTTCAGTGTCTCTTTGTCCTATAGGTTCCCAGCACTTTCATCATGTCTGAGTTTCTGTTAAATGTAGGGAAGAAGCCTGACCTGTGGTGGCATAGTTGGTAAAGCGTTGACCTGGAACGCTGAGGTTGCTGGTTTGAAACCCTGGGCTTACCCGATCAAGGCACATATGGGAGTTGATGCTTCCTGCTCCTCTCCCCTTCAATTTCTCTCTTTCTCCTCTCTCTAAAGTGAATTTTTAAAAAATTCTGAAGGTAGGGAAGAGAATTTGAAAAACATTTACGGAAAAGTACCAATAAATTAATGTGTTATCCTGATCATAAAAATATTAATTATTTTTAAAGTATGAGAAAAGGACTGCTTTTAAGTAGCCACTATATTATCTTTATAAATGGCTAGTTAAGTTTGTATGCATCAAACAAGGTAAGTGTTTGAGGTAAATTAGTACTTTCCTTAGAATAGTATTATAAACTTTGTGTTCCTTTTTTTTTTTTTTCTACAGCAACAGAGTGAGAGTCAGAGAGAGGGATAGATAGGGACAGACAGACAGGAACAGAGAGAGATAAGAAGCATGAATCATCAGTTTTTCGTTGCGACACCTTAGTTGTTCATTGATTGTTTTCTCATATATGCCTTAACCGTGGGGCTACAGCAGACCAAGTAACTTCTTGCTCAAGCCAGCAACCTTGGGTCCAAGCTGGTGAGCTTCGCTCAAACCAGATGAGCCCATGCTCAAGCTGGTGACCTCAGAGTCTCAAACCTGGGTCTTCCGCATCCCAGTCTGACGCTCTATCCATTGCGCCACTGCCTGGTGAGGCTTTGTGCTCCTTTTTAATATAACAGCTTTATTGAGATATAATTCATGTAATGATTGATATAAAAAAGTTACCTTAAAAATCAGTTTCCATCTGTTTTTTTAAAATTTTTTATTTATTTTACAGAGAGATGAGGTTGGGGAGATGAGAAGTAGTTGCTTCACTTTAGTTGTTCATTGGTTGCTTGTCATACACGCCTTAACCAGGCAAGCCCCGAGTTTCAAACCCATGACGTCAGTGTTCCAAGTTGGTACTCTATCTACTGTGCCACCATAGGCCAGGCAGTCTCTGTCTGTTAATTGCAATAATTTTAAATTGGTTACCAAACAACTACTATATTGTGTTATATAAAGTTTACATATTTAGTAATTGACTTGGAAAAATAAGCCAGCTGTTAGATCTTATTTTCAAAAGATTAGGTAAGTTGCTCCTAACACTACTGTCATCAGAATTTTAGCTTGTGGATAAAATTTGGGCATTGGTGTTCCCTACAACAGAGGTGAGGAATTTTCCAAGCATAGGAAGGATTCTGCAATGTGAAAAGACTTGAATTAGAATGAATAAATTAGCTACTCTTTTTTATTTTTTTTAAGTGACTTTAGAGAGAGAGGTAGGGTTGGGTGGAGAGAGAGAGATAGAAACATTGATTTGTTTCTGTATGTACCCTGACCTGGAATCGAGCCAGCAACCTTTGCATACTAGGACAACACTCTAATTCAGGGGTCCCCAAACTACAGCCCGCATGCGGCCCCCTGAGGCCATTTATCCGGCCCCTGCCACACTTCGAGAAGGGGCACCTCTTTCATTGGTGATCAATGAGAGGAGCACAGGATGCATCCGCACCCATAGTTCCCATTGAAATACTGGTCAGTTTGCTGATTTAAATTTACTTGTTCTTTATTTAAATATTGTATTTGTTCCCGTTTTGTTTTTTTACTTTAAAATAAGATATGTGCAGTCTGCATAGGGATTTGTTCATAGTTTTTTTTATAGTCCAACCCTCCAACGGTCTGAGGGACAGTGAACTGGACCCTGTGTAAAAAGTTTTGGGACCCCTGCTCTAATCAGTTGAGCTATCTTCCCAGGGCTAAATTAACCACTCTTAAAGCTACTCTTATAAGTCTGTCATTTCGAAGAATATTACATCATTCTTGCCTTTAAGTCTTACAGTTTATTTGTATTATATTTAATATTTTTCAATTACAGCTTACATTCAGTATTATTTTATATTAGTTTCAGGTGTCAACATAATCATTAACACAATCATATACTTTACAAAGTGTTCCCCCTAATATTTCTAGTACCCATCTGGCACCATACACAGTTAATACAATATTATTGGCTGTATTTCCTATGCTGTACTTTACATCCCTGTGACTGTTTTGTAGCTGCTAATCTGTAGTTCTCAATCCCTTGCCTTTTTCACCCAGTCCCTCAACCCTCCCTGCCCTCTGGCAGCCATCAGTCTATTCTCTATATCTGTGAATTTGTTTCTATTCTGTTTGTTCCTTTATATTGTTCTTTAGATTCCACATATAAATGAAATTATATGATATTTGTATTTCTCTGCCAGATTTATTTCACTTACTTGGCCCTGGGCACTGAGGATGGCTCCATGGCCTCAGCTCAGGCACTAAAATAGCTCGATTCCCAAGCAATGGAGCAACAGCCCCAGATGGGCAGAGCTTTACCCAGTAGGGGGTTTGCCGGGTGGATTCTAGTTGAGGCGCATGCAGGAGTCTGTCTCTCTACCTCCCTGCTTCTCACTTAATGAAAAAAAATTTAATCCATTTTGAATTTATTCTTGTATATGGTGTAAGAAGGTGGTCTGATTTCATTTTTTTTTTACATATATCTGTTCAATTTTTCTACCAGCTTTTATTGAGTAGACTGTCTTTACCCCATTGTATGTTCTTGCCTTCTTTGTCAAATATTAATTGACCATATAGGCATTTGTTTATTTCTGGGCTCTCTATTCTATTCCAGTGGTCTATATGTCTGTTTTTATGCCAGTACCATACCGTTTGATTACTATAGCCTTGTAGTATAGTTTGATACCAAGTAGCATGGTACCTCCAATATTGTTCTTCTTTCTCAAGATTGCTGTGGCCATTTTGGGGTCTTTTGTAGTTACATATAAATTTTTTTTCTCCCCCAAATTTAGAAGTGAGGAGGCAGTCAGACAGACTCCCACATGCACCCAACCGGGATCCACCCAGCATGCCCACCAGGGGACAATGCTCTGCCCATCTGGGGCATTGCTCCACTATGGCCGGAGCTATTCTAGAGCCTGAGGCAGAGGCCATGGAGCCGTCCTCAGCGCCCGGGCCAACTTTGCTCCAATGGAGCCTTGGCTGAGGGAGAGGAAGAGAGAGATAGAGAGGAAGGAGAAGAGGAAGGGTGGATAAGCAGATGGGCGTTTCTCCTGTGTACCCTGTCTAGGAATCGAACTCCAAACTTTCACATGCCAGGCCGAAGCTCTACCACTGAGCCAACCGGCCAGGGCCCATATAAACTTTTTGAATATTTTTTCTAGTTGTGTGAAGTATATCATTGGTATTTTGATAAGAATTGTGTTGAATCTATAAATTGCTTTGGGTAGAATGCATATTTTAATGATGTTAATTCTTCTTATGCATGAGCACAGTATATACTTCCATTTATTTGTATCTTCTTCAGTTTCTTCAGTGTATTATCATTTTCTGAGTACAGGTCTTTTTCCTCCTTAGTTAAATTTATTTCTAGGTATTTTAATTTTTTTTTGATGCACTTGTAAATGGGATTGTTTTCTTAGTTTCCCTTTCTGATAGCTCATTATTGGTTTATAAAAATACAACCAATTTCCATATATTTATTTTATAGCCTTGAAAGCTCACCGTTTAGACAAGAAAAGATATCTAACAGTATAAAAATCAAAAATAATAATTCAAAATATGAACATTAGCATAATGTCTGATTAAAGAAAATAGGTATATTATGTATTGTATGTATTTATATTCCATTATCTTTTAAGAATTTGAGCTAATAAATGGTGGTTTGTTTGCCTGTGTTCTATTTTTCTTTTCTTGTTTTCAATGAGCATCAATATGGCAGGCACTATTTTGGAGACCTTACACTCTCATCTAATTTTTTCAAGATCATATGAGTTAGGTTTTTCAATATTTTAGCTGAGTAGTATAAAGCTCAGAGATTAAGTAACTGCCTTAAGGTAATATAACTAGTAACTAGTGGTAGGAATTTGAATTCATATGCATCTAATTTCTCTCTGTATTTTAGATTAAAAAAATAGATAAAAAAGAAAGCAAGATCAAAGGGAGGTGGAGGAATTAAGCCAACAATAAGATACACACAGTTGCTATGATTAGCCATCCAATTTAGCTCTTAATTTTAAAAATGTTGAGAAAATTTTTTTGTGTGTTGACAATCAGGATAAAAAGGGAAATTGAAAATTATATTAGAAATAATTTGACTAGTTTCTAGCACTAAATTTTCTTTGTATAATGGAATTTTATAAAAGGGAATAGTGATTGATGTTGAAGACATTGCCTGTTACAACAATATCTATAGCTAAAATACAGTGTGTCTGTAAAGTCATGGTGCACTTTTGACCTGTGACCGGACAAAAGTGCACCATGACTTTACCGGACACACTGTACTTTATATAGTAGGCCTTTAAATTATTTAAAATCATTTCAAAGACTTAGCTTTAAAGTCAAATCAGTGAATTCTGTGAAAGAATAAACTATATTATACAAACATTATATTTTCTTAATGTCCCCAAGTACTTTAAGTCTAGAATTTAGAAGACTTAAGGATGGCCTGCCCTTTATGAAAACCCTATTACCACAGCAAAGGAAGAAAAAAAAAAACAGCATACAAACCTGTCTTTTACCCATAATTTTGTGGTTATTTTTTCTTTTGAAAGCCTAAATTATCTCTTAAACTTGAGGGAAGCATTGGAAGTAAAAGTGTGCAAGTAAAAATTATATATCTTCTGGTGTAGCGGCCTTTTGTAAAATTTTAATTTTGGCCACAATACAAATTTGCTTTTTCACAAGAAGGTGCTTGGTTTTAGAGACAAAAATGAATAAATAAATCCATTAAATAGAACGCTGAAACAAGTACCATTGCACTTAATTGTTGCCATCCTATGGTTTATGTCAACAAACACAAAGGTTAATCTGATTTTTCTTATATTGTTTAAATTTTTGGAAGGGAAAACAGGTAATCCTGTAATTTTATATGGGACTGTGCAATTCAAACTTGCAATAAGATTGGAATCTTTGCTGCATTTAAGGATCAGTTCATGGTGTCTGATAATCTTACCTTTCATATTTGAGGGTGCTTTATGTTTGTGTATTTATTTATTCTGTTTATTTTTTAGGGTTTTATATGACTGGAAAGAGAGATTAAAACAGGGGTGTGAAGTTATTCAGAGTACTCCCTATGGACGCCCTGCAAATATTAGCGGCAGTACCTCATCACAGAAAATTTATATCACTTACCGAAGAGCCTCTGAAAACATGACTCAGAATACGTTGGCTGTCACAGACATATGTATTATTATACCTAGTAAAGGAGAAAGTCCACCACACACATTCTGCAAAGTCGACAAGAATCTCAATAACAGTATGGTAAGTGACTCTTTTGCACTGATAAAATTAGCCACTGATGAAAAGACCATAATTTAAAATCTTTGTTTGGAAAAGAGCGTAGCACAATTACTGAATTAAAAATATGTCTTTAAAAATGTTGGGTGTTGCCTGACCAGGCGGTGGCGCAGTGGATAGAGTGTCAGACTGGGATGTGGAAGACCCAGGTTTGAGACCCCGAGCTCGCCAGCTTGAGTGCGGGCCCATCTGGCTTGAGCAAAAGCTCTTCAGCTTGGACCCAAGGTTGCTGTCCAGCAAGGGGTGGCTCAGTCTGCTGAAGGCCTGCAGTCAAGGCACATGTGAGAAAGCAATCAATGAACAACTATGGTGTCGCAACGGCAACAAAAAACTAATGATTGATGCTTCTCGCCTCTCTTTGTTCCTGTCTGTCTGTCCCTATCTATTCCTCTCTCTGACTCTCTCTCTGTTCCTGTAAAAAAAAATAAAAATGTTGGGTATTATATTTTTAGAGAAGTATTTTATTTGTACTTTGAAAAAGAGCTATGCAAAAAGCTTTTTTTTTATTAATAAGAGGAATACATAGGGACAAACAGACAGGAAGTCAGAGAGATGAGAAACATCAGTTTTTATTGCAGCACCTTAGTAGTTTATTGATTGCTTTCTCATATGTGCCTTGACTAGGGTGGGGAGGGGAGGCTACAGTTAAGCGAGTGACCCCTTGCTCAAGCCAGTGACATTGGGCTTACACCAGCAACCTTGGGCTTCAAGCCAGTGAGTGACCTTTGGGCTCAAGCCAGAGACCGTGTAGTCATGTCTATGATCCCATGCGCAAGCCAGCCACCCAGCACTCAAGGCGCATGGGCCCTCGCTCAAGCCGGTGACCTTGGGTTTTCAAACCTGGGTCCTCTGTGTCCCAGGCCAATGATCTGTCCACTATGCTACCACCTGGTCAGGCACAAAAAGCTTTTTCTTAAAATTTCCCCCTTACTGCCAAAGTAATACACTAGCCAAGGTTAAATCCTCCTTCCATTTGTGTACTAGATCCCATATATTTACCTATTTGAGAACATAGCTTTAGCAATTCTTACTTTCTTTGTGAATCATTCATTTTTCTCTCTATCAAATTATTTCCTCCAGCATGCAAACCATGTTCCTCCCATCTTTACAAAATTTGACCACTTTATCCCTCTCCACCTATTGCCCCATTTCATTGTTCTCCTTTATATTAAAACATTTCAAGAGTTGATTATATTCTGTCCTCTTCCTCACTTTGACTCTTTTCAATTAGGCTTTTGTCCCCCATTCCACCAAGATTGCTTTTGTTGTTGAATCTAATGATAAGTTCTTCATCTTATTTTCAGTAGGTTTTGACATAATCACTTCTTCCTTCTTGAAATAGTAACGACAATAGAAGATGTATTTTTTTCCTATGTTCTCTCTTGCTTTTACCTCCTACCTTACCAATCATTGTTTCTGACTTTGCTGATTCCTTCCCCTCTGTCCAGCCTCTAATATCGTGGAATGCCCCAAAGATTAGCATACAAACTGTTTATCTTTACCACCTAAACTCATAGCCTTGATGACATAAATTCAGCTTTATGTGGATGACTTCTAAATGTGTGTGTCTACTAGGTTTTTAAAGCAGGAGGGAAAAAATAATCTAATGCACAATGAGGAAATGTGGCTTGAATTTTTTCTCAAGTTCCTTCATGACTTTTGTACCATACTTACAGCTATGGCCTCAAAAATCCTCCTCTACTTCTTCACCTCCCATTAAGCTTATGTACAGAAACCGTTTTTTTAAAATTATTAGCTTTAAAACTTTGAATCAGCTTGACCAGGTGGTGGCGCAGTAAATTGAGTGTCAGACTGGGATGCAGAGGACCCAGGTTCGAAACCCTGAGGTCACTGGCTTGAGCACAGGCTCACCTGGCTTGAGCGTGGGCTCACCAGCTTGAGCGCGGAGTTTCTGGCTTGAGCATGAGATCATAGACATGACCCCATGGTCGCTGGCCTGAACCCAGAGGTGGCTGGCTTAAAGCCCATGGTCACTGGCTTAAGCCCAAGGTCACTGGCTTGAGCAAGGGGTCACTCTGCTCTGCTGTAGCCCCCTAGTCAAGGCACATATGAGAAAGCAATAAATGAATAACGAAGGAGCCGCAAAAAATTGATGCTTCTCATCTCTCTCCCTTCCTGACTGTCTGTCCCTATTTGTCCCTCTCTCTGTCACAAAAAAAACACACACATGCACACAAAAAAAAGTTCGAACCATAAGTTTAAATGATTTGGACTTTGATTGATTTAGAATAGAATCATAATATTTTAGAGCTGAAAGAGAACTTAAAAATGGTCATATGGTACAAAAATGCAAAAATTTGTAGTTAAGGATTTGTAGTCTGGGAGTTTTGAATCACACCCCTAGCTCTTGGCAAATTTGGGGCTCTCCTCAGTTTTTGACTTGTTAATAAAGCAAGTAATTAAATCATGCACCTAATTCCTAAAAAAAAAAAAGCATATGAAAGTATGTTTTTCACATGGTAAATCACAATACAGATAATTTATATGAGTGAAACCTTTAAAGTATTTTTAGAACAATAGCCCCTCCTACTTTCTTTTTGCTGAAACTTGTAGTAAAAAAATTGAGAAAGCTCTCGTGTAGTTTTGATATTATGGTTTTTTTTCTTCAGAGCACCATAATTTTTCTGTATCTTTGAGCTTTCATTTTTAATTTTAGAATATTCCTTTTGGTTTTTACTATATCTAAATAAACAAATAGTTCCCTTTTTATCATCACAAAGATTGTCATTGAAGGTTTTTTGTCTTCACAAAATATGGCTTATTGGGAATTGGAGTTGGAACTTTTCAATAGAGAGCTCTTTATTTATAAATTTTTTACTTACCTGATAAACTAAAGTCCAGTTTGACTTTTACATATTCATAATATCCACTTAACTTTTATACTTCCATTCTTTTGATACAAAAATATTAGAACATGTACACAAAGTTATAACACAGCAATGAGCATAATTTAATGTCCTAAGCACAATTGAACAATTTATCTCCTGGAGACACATAAAAAAATGGTTAAGAAAGCAAGGAAAATTTCTAGATCAGGAGCCAATTTATTGCATCATTGCTCATCATAGCCAAAAGAAAGAAAAAAACAGCCATAAGTGTTCATCAGTAGGGCAATGGGTACAATAAACTGATTCATTCATTAATAGAATACTGTCCAGCAGTTCAGATGAAGAAATTAGATCAGCCTGGCCTGTAATGGTGCAATGGGTAGAGCATCAATCTGGAACACTGAGGTCACCGGTTCAAAACTTTGTGATTGCCCAGTAAATGCACATATGACAGTCAAGCAATGAACAACTAAAGTGAGGCAACTATGAGTTGATACTTCTTGTTTCTCCCACCCTCCCCCATAAAATCAATAAATAAAATCTTAAAAATAAAGAAAAGACATTATACCAACTTCACTAATCCTCAGAAACATACTGATGAGTAAAAATGTAAGCCATAAAAACATATGTTCATCTTATCATCATTTATGTAAAACTTATAATGCACAAAACAATGATACATACTTATAGATGTATATGTTTATATAGTAGAAAAGTTTTAAATGCATTTAAATGAAATGCACTGGCTTTAGGTTAGTAGTTAACTGCAGAACAGTAAGGAGTGAAAGATGAGGTTTTAGCTAAACCTATAATTTTTTGTTTCTCTATAAATTAAAATATCTGAAGCAAATATGGTAATTTGTTAACACTTGTTAAATCTTGGTGGTGAGTAGGTGGATTTTTATTATAATAGTCTCTTAATATTTAAAAATATTTTCTTAAAGTTTATTTTCTCTATATATTTGTCTTCATTGCTATGAATCTGTCCTCATGGACTGGTTTATGCAGGTACTCTATCGTATGTACACAAACGTGTCCTGTCTCATTTAACACATTTATCAAACATTTCTACGTAATGGGCACTGCTCTAAGTGCTACAGCTATAGTATTGAACTGAAAATAGCTAACAGAGAGCAATCTGTTAAATCTTAGATAATACATACTAGGAAGATCAAAGAGATTTCATTTTATTAAAGTTACTACCTTTTAAAATTAACGATATTTTCTTTTTTTGATTCAGTGGGGATCAGCAGTATACTTATGTTATAAAAAATCGGTGGCAAAGACTAACACTATATCTTACAAAGCTGGTAAGTATAATTTTTCATGGGGTACTTAATATATAAATGTATTGTGGGGCTAGTACTTACTATTAAATAAAATAAACAAAACCCATCTTACAATGTTAGCGTCAGGATTGGGACTATAACCCATGTCTTTTGAGTCTGTTTTGTTTCATTCACAGAATTACTGTATGCTTAATGGAAGGTTAATATTAAAAGAAGATGGTATTTTTCAATATTAGGTTTAAATGAATAACTAATAAGTAGAAATTAGTTCTCTTTAAGTTTTTAAATCAGTAGAAAATGTGGAAAAGTATGTTCTGGTTAAATTAATGTTTCTTTAATATGTGTATCAAATTTTAATCAAATCTACAGTTCATATGTAATTGTTTCATAATAATCTGAAATATTATAAACTAATATTTTGTGATTTTATAATACATAGATAAAGTTTTTAATTGCCAGAAACCTCAAAATATCAAACATACTGATCTTACTTGCAAGAGAGCAGATTCAGTCTTTTAAATAACATAGTTTTAAAATCATTGTCCTAGAATTTTATTTTTCTGTTCTACTTTTTATTTTTTAGGATCTGCAATTTATTACTATTTATTTTTTTCATTGATTTGAGAGAGAGAGAGAGAAAGGAAGGGAGAAAAAGAGAAAGGAAGGGGAAAAGTGAGAAAGAAGCTTCAACTCCTTGTTCCACTTAGTTGTTCCATTTAATTATGCACTCATTAGTTGCTTCTCACATGTGCCCTTACAGGGGGTCAAACCCACACTCTTGGCCTACCAGGACACCACTCTACCTACTTAGCCACCCAGCAAAGACCTCATCACTAAGCCTAGGTTGGCCCTTGCTGGTTGGCTCAGTGGTAGAGCGTCAACCCGGTGTATGGAGTTCCACATTTGATTCCCAGTCAGGGTACACAGGAGAAGCAACCATCTGCTTCTCCACCCCCCTCCCCCTTCTCTCTCTCTCTCTCTCTCTCTCTCTCTCTCTCTCATCCTTTCTTCTCCTCCTGCAGCTATAACTCAATTGGTTCAAGTGCATCGGTCCCCAGCATTGAGGATGGCTCTGTGGAGCCTCCGCCTTAGGTGCTGAAAATAGTTCAATTTCAAGCATGGTCCCAGATGAGCAGAACATCGGCCCCAGACAGGGTTGCTGGGTGGATCCCAGTCAGGGTGCATGCGGGAGTCTGTCTCCCTATCTCCCTTTCTCTCACTTGGAAAAGAAGAAAAAATAGCCTATACTGTTGACTTATGACCTGAGAGAGTAGTGGACAATGAACTGTAGACCCTCATGGGATAAACTAGCTGGCCAGCATATAATTAGAGAATTTAAGAACTGCCTTGGACCCTAGTATATCTAGCTCATCTCACTTTATAGACGAGAAAATCAGAATCTTAGAAGTATATGAGTTGTCCAAAATCACACAGATATTAGTGACAGAACAACCACTGGTATTCTTAGTTTATCATTTTGTCTTTAAGGTCACATCTAGTGATGGTTTGCACTTGATTTTTACTGTTCAAGTTTAGGGAACCCAGTTTCTATTTCTAGTCCCACAAAATCCAGTATGAGACTCTGCTGGAGGGTGTGTTCAATATAAGATTCCTGGACCACTTTCTAGACTAGTTTATTTAACATGAGATGATAGGCCATGTGAAACCCTATCTTCATATAATTTGGGATTTTTTCAGAACAGGGCTTGAGCTGATATTAAAAACATTGTAAATAAATGTCCCCTATTTTTATTAGTATTTTTCTTGTATTTGTACCAGAAGTTATATAGATACATACTCCTAGAGAATGTCTATTTTAATGTGTTCCCTGGGGGAAAGTTATTTAGTGCTGATGAAATGGATATATGCAGGTAACCATACAGAAAAATTTTTTAAAAGTATATTTATGTGCTTTAAGGTAGTGTGACCACACTGAATTTTTTAGTATGTGTGTATTTATGTATATTTCTATAGGATAATCTTGTTTGCCTTACTTAGCCTTTGTGGATAAAGCATGATAAATATTAAGCAGTTAATATAAATAGTTATAATGTTTGAGTACTAAAATCTATATGAATCCTATTGAACCTCTCAGTTATTTGATGAACATACATATATGCAATGTTTTGAACTTTGAAATGTATTAAATAAAGCTTTAAGCATCATTCAAATTATGAGCACATAAATTCAAAAGATGATTACTTAATATTTATTGTTGTTTTTATAGGTCTAATTTGTAGATATCCTCAAGAAGATTATCAGTCATTCTCACTTCCAGAATCTGTTCCTCTATTTTGTTTACCAATGGGTGCAACTATTGAATGTTGGCCACCAAATAGCAAATACCCTCTGCCTGTGTTTTCTACATTTGTGTTAACTGGAGCATCAGCTGAAAAGGTACTGAGTGTTTTAACAAGTTGTAGTAGCAAATTTCTTGTACATTTTTAATTTAAATTTTATATAATGCAAGGAACAGTAGGAAAAAATAACTAGTTAAACTGAATCTACTATATTGTACATACCTTTTTCATTTGGTTAAGGTAATTATATCCAGTGACATAGGAAGAGAGAATTTTTATTATCTTCCATATACCCAAATGCTTTTCTTGTGAATATGGTGAAAGATTTTTAATTTGTGAAATGATGATCCTTCATTGCTTTATTTTCTGGGATACAGAAGCTTTGAAAGTAATACCAAATAAATTATTAAATATGCAATGCTGTTTAGAATCATAGACTATTCTAGTTGAAAGGGACCTTGTAAATCATCTAGTCTGACATTCTTGTTTTATAGATTGAGAAATTGAGGTCTAAAGAAATTCAGTGAGTTGCCTGAAGTTGGAATTTCTATTTCCTTATCTAAAATTGTATCACTGTCTGCTAAATAATAGCTCTTAATCATTTCCTTGTAGAGAATATGGATATAATTTATTTCACTCTCTATAAAACAAATGCAATCTGATTGAAACACTTTTTCTTTTTTGTATTTATCTGAAGTGAGAATTGGGGAGGGAGAGAGACAGACTCCCGCATGCGCCTGACCAGGATCCACCTGGCATGCCCACCAGTGGGCGATGGTCTGCCCATTTGGGCCATTGCTCTATTGCAACTGGAGCCATTCTAGCGCCTGAGGCAGAGGCCATGGAGCCATCCTCAGTGCCTGGGACCAACTTTGCTCCAATGGAGCCTTGGCTAAGGGAGGTGAAGAGACAGAAAGAAGAGGGGGAAGGGTGGAGAAGCAAATGGGTGCTTCTCCTGTGTGCCCTGACTGGGAATTGAACCTGGGACTTCCACACACCAGGCCGACGCTCCACCGCTGAGCTAGCCAGCCAGGGCCCTAATTGAAACACCTTTTAAAAAAAAAGTGTGTGTATATATATATATGTATATACATATATATGTATATATATATGTATATACATATATATATAGAGAGAGAGAGATTTATATATATAGAGAGAGAGAGTTAAATTTTATTTTATTTTGTAATGTACTTCAAGAAAGCAAAGAGTGACGTCTGTGTACTCACTGGGGAACAAAATTTTTGTTGTATCCACTAAAACACTTGTTCTTACCTAATTCAATTGTGTTGATCTCAAATCTGACAGTAGTTTTTCTCTGTAGGCTACAGTTTTTTTTGCAATTCAAGATTTTAGGTATTCATCTTATTGTAAAATTTTCAACATTTAGTTTAACATAATGAAGTAAAATAAATGTCTTCTTAGGCATCATCTTTGTGAAAATATAATAATTTATATAATGCAGTAAATACACTAATACACTAAAAGATATGATTGCATCAGAATTTGTCTACAATTTTGAAATAGAACATATTAAAACACTTATTTAATCATAAGATTTACGCAAAACTTATTTAAATTCTATTCAGGCAAATTTTTGCGTTTGTAGCTCTTGCGTTTATGTACTTGTTGAGGACAATCTTGTTTGATGCTCCAGCAATAGTCTGCTCATACTAATAGCTCCAAGATTTTCGGGAAACTTATCAAGGTGACTGTTCAGGAAGTGAATCTTAACGCTCATGTTACATCCAATGTTGCAGAAAGCCAACAGCCTCCTTTGAACCAGAAGTTCATAGTTTTCTGCTTTTTTGTTGCCAAGGAAGTTCTTTGTAACTGCCACAAAAGACTGCCATGCTGCTTTCTCCTCCTCATTCATCTTCCTGGCAAATTCTTCGTCACATATGAGGGTTCAAATTTGAGGTTCATCAAATACACCTGCTTTTATCTTCTCGAAAGACAAGGCAGGAAAAGCAGAAATAATATGTTGATAACATTCACGTTCTCTATTCACAACCTGAACAAACTACTTCATTAAGCCAAGTTTGATGTGAAGTGGGGGAAAAGTGATCCTGTCTTGATTAACTACAGGTTCATTCACAATATTTTGCATCCCTACTTCCAGAGCTTCATGTTTCGGCCACTCCTTCTGTGTCCAGTGTTTCTCCCAAGCTCGTATGTCCCACAAACACAGAAAGCAAGGATGCTTCGTGAAACCTCTCTGTTGTCCTAGCAGGAAATTTACCATTTTAAGATCCACACAAATGATCCAGTTATGCTCCTCATACTTCAGAAAGTTGAGGACAATTTTTATGTCATTATAATCTTCTCGCAGATGAGTTGAATAACCAATTGGAGCCACTGCATAAACATTACCATTGTGTAGGAGAACACATTTCAGACTCCGTTTAGAGCTGTCAAGAAATAGCCGCCATTCTGTTGGACTGTAAGTGGTAACACCTAGCTGGCTGAGAAGACTACTGAGATCATGACAGTAAACAAAGTGTTTGTCTTTGGAAAAAAGGTCCATAAAGATTTGTTCACGCTGCCTGAAATGGGATACTTTAGCTGACCGGTGAAGTACTTTCTTTTCTTGAAGCCTGGAGGCTAAGAACTCAGCTGCTTTCTTTGATAGACCCAAATCTCTTACTAAGTCATTCAATTTGGGTTGGCTAACCTGCTGAGAGGTTAATGACTGCTTGGCATCAGAAGAAGACCCTTCAGATTCTACAACCATTTCCTCATGCATCTTATCAAAATACACTTGATCACCATGTTCACTTTCTTCGTCCTTAGAAGAAAGAAAACCATTGAAAACTGGAACTGGGAGTGTCTCAGAGTGTGGGATAGGTCGTATTGCCAAAGGAATATTAGGATATGCGATCATATGCCGTTTTTTCTTGCCAATGCCATTTGTATGGATCAGACAGAAACAACAATCACTGCTGTGGTTCTTAGGTTCATGCCAAACCATGGGGATACCAAAAGGCATTCCTTTGTGTTTTCCTTTTGTCCAGTTACAAAGCATCTCCTCACAATTATGACACACAATATGAAGAGCCCAATCCTTGTCTTGATCGCCAAGGGGAACTTGAAAATAGGCAATATATGCACGTGTCACAAATGATGAAATATTGTGCCTTTGACGTTGAAGTGTGTAACAGCCACATATATAATAGAAGGTGTCAGGACTATTCTTACATTTATGCCTACTCGAAGAAGCCATGATTCAATCTTAAAACAAAATAAGAGAGTGTTTTTATCAGATAATATGTTTTTACATTTAAAAACAACTACAATTATGTAAAAGTGATGTTTGTAAAACATTAATTTCCTTGTGGTTATGTTCAATCCAAGAGTTGTTGCCCTTTAACTCCAATTTAAAAACCAATGCCTGCCATTAACTGTAATAAAAAGAAATTAAAATTGCATAAAAACTAGAGCATGCACCAAAAAACGGATTTCATATTTGGAATCAGTGATGCATAAATATATAGAAACAGTTCTAAAACCTCATGCAAAAGAAAATGAAAAAGAAAATGTTCCCCAGTATTATTTTATTCCTGGTACTTGGCACCTTGCCTGACTCATAGGCATTTAGTGGCTTATAATGGCCTGGCTCATAATGGCTCATTTATTAAATATTTAACTAATGATGTGATTTGAATAAATGATATAAAGTGTATTTACTAAATACATTACTTATTTTCCAGGTCTATGGTGCTGCTATTCAGTTTTATGAACCATATCCTGAGGAAAACTTCACAGAAAAACAAAGACTTCTTTTGGGTTTAGCATCATCAGGAGATGGGAAATCTGATAGTTCCAAAACAGTTCACACTAGTAAATGCATCTGTCTTCTTTCTCACTGGCCTTTTTTTGATGCATTCAGGAAGTTTTTGACTTTTTTGTATCGTTATTCAATCTCTGGACCTCATGTTCTTCCAATTGAAAAGTAAGTGAGAAGACTTCTTGGTTCAAAATTTGGCAGATCTTTCCAATATGTGCAGTCTCTGTACTGGCTGTTGAATTGTACTGGTAAAATTTATATGGAAACTAGATTTGTCAGCAGTTATTTAGAAATAATAACTGTTGTTTTAATTAGGAATGTTTCACTATTATACTTTTACAGTCATGTTATTTTAAATAACTTTATCTCTAACAAAAGTAATTGTTTTATGGCCCTGGGTGGGTGGCTCAGTGGATAAAGTGTTGTACCTGCATGCCAAAGTCGCAGGTTCCATCCCTGGTCAGGGCACGTACAAGAAACTAGTGAGGGAACAACTAAGTGGAAAAACAAGTTGATGCTCCTTTCTCTCTCTCTTTCTCTCTCTCCACCTTCCCCCTCTCCCCATCCCTTTCCCATTCTCTCTTTTTCTCTCCCTTTCCCCCACCCTGTCAAATCAATGGGAAAAAAAATTAAGTGTTTCATTTTTTGCTGTTCTTGTGAGTTTTGAAGATCCTAAGTAGAATTTTAAAAATAGTTTTGTAATTCTTAGTTTACATAAAATTTGGGCTTATTATTAACTGTTAAAAATTTTTCTTGCTATTTTTAGATATATATTTAAAGAAAATATAAGTTCATTCTTTGTTCTTTTAAAATTTTTAATGATTTACTTTAAGATTAAAACTAAATGTTTCATAAAGTAATATAAAGATACAAATGAGATCTTAATATCTCCATTGTCTGACTATTGTTTACTTTATACCATCCTATCACTTAACTTCTGTGTCCTTAGGCCAGATTCTCTAATTCTCATGACAGTTGGAAAGTGATAGAATTATCATAAGAACATTTGGTGTACAGTATTACTCTTTAATTTTTCCTTTCATTTTCCTACTGTCAATGTTCTAAAACAGCAGTTCTCACATTTTCTGATTTCAGGACCTCTTTATACTCTTATTAAAGACCAAGGATGCCAAAGAACCCTTTTTTTTTATATCTCATATCTATTGCTATTTACTATAATAGAAACTAAAACTTGAGAACATATTTATTAACTTATTTTTTTAAATAATAAACCCATTACATGTTAACATAAATAATCATTTTTTGAAAAAGAACTTTTCCAAAACAAAAAACAATTAGTGAGAAGAGTTACATTGTTTTACATTTTTATAAATCTGATATCTGGATTAACTGGACACAGGTAGGTTCTCATATGTGCTTCTGTATTTAATCTGTTGCAATATGTTGTTTGGGTTGAAGTATATGAACCTGGCATCACACACATAAGTAGGTGGAAAAGGGAGTGCATTTGAGTAGTCTTTCAGAAAATTGTGTATTTTCCTTTTTGTCACTGCACCTAGACTTGACAAAAGGAGTTTATATATTATAAGGATTATCAGAGATTTGGTCCTGTTCAGAACATCCATGGAGACATTTCGTCTGCGTTGACTCATCTGCCTAACCCTGTGTGTCATTACCAGCTAGTTACTGAGGCAAGAAGAGTTATTATTAGCAATACAGCCACAAAACAATTATTGGATCAATAAAATTTCATAGTATTTTTTATGTATTAATCCTGTAAACCAAAAGTATAAATAAACGTTATGGGCTATCTGAACCCTAGGATGTTTTCTAAGCGTGGACATTGTCGACAGGACCAAATATCAGATATGCTCATGGACATTTTCCATAGTTTAAAGTGATAGTATGCACCTTTTTATAATTCCCATAATGTCTGCCAGTATCTTATGCATAGCAAACAGTCAAAACATGCCTGTAAAATTAATAAATTTCCCTTTTAATGTTCTTTATCCAGTTGAAATTATCCCAGATCTGAAACCAAGATGATTTTGAAATAATGTTCGAAAAAGGAAAGTAGTGCAGAAATAAAATAACTTTTTCCTAAAAATGGGGGGGGAGAGGTTTCACTATTGTTGCCTTTTTTCTTTTCCATAGTGTTCAAGACAAAACACTCCAATCTAGCTTATTATCCATTTTCTTCTGGAAGAAAAACCATAAAATCAGTAATAGAATGTTTATTCTTAATAGAAAGTATAGGCATAACCTCAGAGATATTGTGAGTTCCATTCCAGACCATCATAATAAAGCAAGTATTGTGATAGAGCAAGTAAGTTGTAATTTTTTTGCTGGTGGAGGATCTTGCATTTTTTTTGTAAAAAATACAGCATCTATAAAGCATGGTGAAGCAAAGTTCAGTAAAAGGTGGGTCTGTATATTGTTCATCTTTTAGAAACAACTAAACCCTTTTTAAATTCTGGAGCACTCTAAATGGTGTTTCACTTTTAAAATATGAGCAGTTGATTAAAAAGTATATTACAAATATACAAATTAGCTTCTTTGTTGATGTCCAGATCTCTGATATGTTGTAATATTATCTACATAGGGAGAGGTAAAACTTAAAATGACCTTTGAGATATAAATAACATACACATTGTTGAATGTGAATAACTATTAATATAAGAAGTTACTGAATTTAGGTAGACGCAACTTTAATGGGACAAATGATTTTTGGTTGTTTGTTCACTTGTTTTCATAGTAGTAGGGATTTCAAAATTATAGGTTCATAGAGCTTTTGACTTAACTTGGACTTGTGGTGACATGTCGACCTTTGTAGCATATGGTACTACTCACTTTGGAATCAATCGGCTTTTTGTTTGTTTGTTTTTAAGGCATATTTCTCATTTTATGCATAAAGTTCCTTTTCCATCTCCTCAGAGACCACGGATTTTAGTTCAGGTAAGATTTTCTTATATGTGTGCCCAGTTGAATGAATATTGGCTCTGTCAAAACATAACATAAGAATAACAGTTTTAAGTGGGAAAAACAATCAAATGAGATCAAAAGAGAATAAGATGCAATTTAATTTTGGAGTTTGAGCACCTCTTGTTTTATTTCCTGCCTCTCAGACAACTCATTTTTCTCCCTTAAGTAAAGGGTTGCAGAATTAAAGATGCAGTAGACATTATGAACACAAAACGGAGGTTCTTTTCTTAAATTTGTTCTAGGTACAGTCTTTGTAAGTTTTCTGTGGCTTTGGCATTTATTCCCTAAGTGTGTATTAGAATACATAGAAGGAAAAATGTGTTTTCATATAGCAGGAAAGAATGCTAATATCTTTGTGACAGGAGAAGCTTAAATTATTTTCCTCATCTCTTTTCCCAGTTGGTTTTATGTTTCCTCTTTTGTTCATACTTTTTTGTTTGTACCCTTGATATATGAGTTTCTGCTTATTTAATAATTTATGAAGTGATTTACATAAGACAATATTTTCATGTAATATCACTATCTATGCTTCACTATATTTATTATAGCCCTTAATGGGGTATCATTCAAAATTAGAAGTCATTTAGCAAATATTTACAAATTTGTGAAAATCTGCATAAACCTGAAAATGTAGATAAAATAGTTGCATTATTATATTGCTACAGATAAAATGTCTAGAAAAATATCATTTGATAAGTTTTATAATGCCTGCACATTTACATATCAACCCTGTCTTCTTGGTATTTGGCCCCAGAATATAGATAGCACACTCAGTTTGAATACATATAAAAGATTTTATAGAAGAAGTTGGCAATTTTTTTCTGTTGAGGACCAAACAGTAAATATTTTAGTGTTTACAAGTCATACTATCTCTGTTGAAACTACTCAGTCCTGCCATTACTGCACAAAAGCAGCTAGAGGTTAATTTGTAAATGATGAGTTCCAATAAATGTTACTTATAAAAAGAGATGGCCTGTGGATTTGCCCTGGAGGCCAGAAGTTTGCTAACTCTGATTTTATGGTAGTAAATGAATAATTTAGTCTTTGAATACAGATTTGTTAAAATGGCATCAGGGAAACATTGAGGAACAGCAGAAAAGATCTAGGATTTAGAGTAGAAGAGTTAGTTGTCAGAGGCCAGAGATCAGGACATCTTTTACAGGATCTTAGTGATTACACTGATGAATGAATAATATTGAAACTTCATCATCATTAGTCTATATGTCTTTCCAGAAAGTGGTGTTTTAAAGCTTATATTTCAGATACTTTATTTTCTATCTTCTTCCAGTTATCACCGCATGATAATCTGATTCTCAGTCAGCCTGTTTCTTCACCTCTTCCATTAAGGCAAGTAAAACTTCATTTCTGTTTATGTTTTCACTAAATCTAGTGTGAGCTAAAGTAATGTTCAAATATTTTCTCTCTTTGCTAGGTGAAATTTCAAATGTTGATGGAAATACTTCTCATTTAACTGTTTCTAATCTATATTCCTTTTACTTAATTTTGAGGTTAATGTTCTTAAAGAAAGACTTTTAACCTGACCAGGCGGTGGCACAGTGGGTAAAGCATTGGACTGGTATGCAGAGGACCTAGGTTTGAGACCCCGAGGTTGCCAGTTTGAGCGCGGGTTCATCTGGTTTGAGCAGAGCTCACCAGCTTGGACCCAAGGTCGCTGGCTTGAGCAAGGGGTTACTCAGTCTGCGGTAGCCCCACGGTCAAGGCACATATGAGAAAGCAATCAATGAATAACTAAAGTGCCACAACGACAAACTGATGATTCTCATCTTTCTCCCTTCCTGTCTGTCTGTGCCTATCTATCCTTCTCTTTGACTCTGTCTCTGTCAAAAAAAAAATTAGAGAGAGAGAGAGACTTTTACAGTAGTGTTTGGTATTTTGTATATACATTTGTTTTCATCAAGTACTATTACATAAATAGGTACATATATATGTAGATTATGAAAACAATTATTTTAGCTTAAAATATTTTTGAAGGACATTCAAATGCAATTGATTTTCAATTTCACCTCAAACTAAAGATACTTATAAATATTAAACCATGCGGTAGAACAATGTATTTTACCACCTTAAGAGTTCAGAGAAATTATGTAATATGTTTTTTTCTATGGTATCATTTCTTGAATTTTAATTAGCTGTATAATTTTTCCAGCAGAGAAATAGATACAATATAATTAAGCTGTTTGTAGCACATACTTAAGGGAGACTAGATACCATCTTTGACATTAATTTTGTAAGAATTGCAGATTATTTCATCACTAGGTCTTGGCCCAGAGTGACCAGTGTTTTCTTAACCTTTGTTTAAGCCAAAAATAAACTAGAAATACTGGCTGAGACTATGTAAAAATGATTCTAAATTATACAAGGATTTTTTTTTTGTTAACAGCTATATTGGCATATAATTCACAATAGTATACAATTCACCCAATTAAATTGTACAGTTCACTGGTTATATTTACAGAGTTCTGTAACTATCACTATAATCAATTTAGAACATTTTCATCTCTCTAAAAAGAAACCCTGTATACTCTAAGCAGTTTACCTTCTCTGTTTCTCCTATCCCTAAATACACACACATACCTTCCCAACCCTTGGCAATAACTAATCTGCTTTCTGTCTCTAAAGATTTGCCTATTCTGAGCATTTTATATAAGTGAATCATAATATTTGGCCTTTTGAGTTTAGCTTCTTTCACGTAGCAGAATGTTTCCAAGGTTCATCCGTATTATAATGTGTATCAGTACTTCATTTCTTTTTATTTCCAATAAATATTTCAGTATGTGAAAATCTCACATTTTATTTATCCATTCATTCAATAATGTTGCTATGAACAGGCACAAGTGTTTTGTGGACATATTTCTTTATTTTTCCAAAGACTTTTGTTGCTAGTTTTCCTTTATTTAAAAAAAAAATTAATTCAGTGAAGCCAATTATTTAGCATTATGTAGACAAAATACTTGTTGGTTTATTGAATTATTTACTTTGTCAACACAATATTTTGTTACTGTATAGAATGTCTGAGTTTTGGTTATGAATTTGCTTTGTATGTGTACATCATCCCTTGGTAGCTCTTGACTTCATATTTCTATTATTGTTATAATATGAAAGATAATCTCTTTGTAAATCAAAATTTTAACATATGTATTTACCTTAAGGGAGGTGGGGCCTTTAAGTGATTTAGTTTTTGTGATTATTGCAGTGAAAAATGAGCCAAAACTTTCATTAAAGGATTTACTTTCAATCAAAGTATCCCTCTCATAAATCAAATTCTTTATTTGGACTTTATGTGGTAGATCTTTATAAAATAAAGCAGGTGCCTTTTCATTTTCCATATTGACTATTATGCTGATGAATTGAATGATTCTGAAACCTCAAAAAACTCCACTGCTTTCAGAGTGTGTTTCTGATGGAGTGTTTTCCTTACATCAAATCAACAATCACATTTAAAGTTGAATATACGATACAAATCCTATACTAATCATGAACATTTTGAAAAATTATTTTGGGTAATGAAGTTATTGGATCTTTATTTTTATTATTTACATATTTTTGTTTGGATTGACAGCGGTGGCAAGTTTTCAACACTACTTCAGAATTTAGGCCCTGAAAATGCTGTGACCCTATTGGTGTTTGCAGTAACAGAACATAAAATTCTTATCCATTCCTTACGGCCTTCTGTGCTCACGAGTGTGACAGAAGCATTAGTGTCTGTGAGTATCACAGTTTCTTACTGTGAAAATATATTCAGATAACTTAAAGCTATTTTAATGTTTAACTAAAATTCAGACTGTAATGAGTTTTTATGTTGTGAAAATCATTTAAATTTTCTGATCTTTAACACTAGTTAAAATTATTTAATGCATTTTCAAGCATTAGATTTTAGATGATAAATATTTAAAAGACATTTTTTGTGTGCATGCTGATAAATTATGCTTCAGTGCCAAACAGCTAAATATTCTCCTATCTTTTGTTTATCCAAGATGATATTCCCTTTCCACTGGCCATGCCCGTATGTTCCTCTCTGCCCACTGGCTTTAGCCGATGTCTTGAGTGCACCATGTCCATTCATAGTAGGAATTGATTCAAGATACTTTGATCTCTATGACCCTCCACCAGATGTTAGTTGTGTTGATCTAGATACCAACACTATTTCTCAGTAAGTACATTTTAGTGATTCTACACCCAACAACTTACCTCATAATGTATGTATATAATTGTTTATTTTATAAAGGCTTATTAGGCAATATTGTTTTTGTGTTTCGAACTATTACCATCTTTGAATCAGCTCTTACTATGCTGCAATGGGATAGATTTAGGGCATTGGAGAATGTTTTATTGAAAAGAAAATGTACCTTTCATTCTTAGCTTTTTAAATATTTAAGAAACATTATAATCTTGTGCTTACCTAGAAATTTAGCAAAAGGGAAATTGAGGTTAGAAATAGAAAAAGCTTATTTCTATTTAGTCGTGTAAGTATGGGTAAAACACAAATTGAATTAAAATACTATTCCTTGATTTCATATTTCAATTTTATTTCTAGTGTAGTGTGCTGCTATTAGAATACTGATACTTAATAGCAAAATTAATGTAATATTTTTAAATTTTTAAATACCTTTTAAATTCCACATAATTTTCTTACTTTTATACCCTAGCAGTGTAAGAATTTTATGTTTCCCTCTTTTATTGGAATAATATTTAAGTTGCACTACTAGAGCTATATATTTATAGATTTTTTTATAATTGTTTCTCTTGTATCATTATTTTCAGTTTAATTATACTTATGCTGTTCATGGGAGAGGAAATTGGTGCAGTGACCACATTGAATCCACAGGACATACTTTTTTTCCCCCAGAAGATACTTGTTTTATTAGGTTCTACAAATTTCCCAAATGGTTTTTTATTGCCTTACAGTGGATCTCACAAATATTTTTTTATCACTATTTTTCTGATCATATTTATGTATTCTGCCCACAATTGGGCAAGGAATTGCCTAAGGTCTAAGACAGGAATTGACATCATGGCCCTAATGCTGGCACATGACAGACTCACTTATTGGTTGAATAATAAATAAATTACAAGAAAATGTGATTAGAACTGAACAACGAGATGCAGGGTCAGAGTTCAGTCTTCCAGTTCCACCCCCAGCACAGCTCTCTGTGTGACTCAAGAAAGACTCATTTCATCATGTCTTTTTTCTTTATTTTTAAAATTTTTTAATTTATTGTGTTTCACAGATCATACTTAAAATAACTTCAAGTTAAGTTATCAGTAAAACCCAAAAGCTAGTATGGATTAAGCCTTTTACAACTTAAGCATGTATCTCTGAAATAGGTTTTTCTTCATTTTTAAATATGCACGTATTATGTTAGAGCATTTTGATTTAATTCCAAAATCTTATATTAATTCTAGTTTGTCGTACATCAGAACTTCAAATACCTACATCATCAGAAATATTTAGCAAAAATAATACTTCAATTATAAAGCATGTAAGCTGTCAAAAAGCTTTTATTCAGAGAAAGCCTAACCAAGAAAATATGGAATGTACTTTGTGCATAAAGGCCATTTTATATATGGAATTGATAGAGTTAAAGGTTCTTTACCAGGAATATTTAAGTTTTTAAATATTAAAGTATCTCTTTTATTTGCTAGTTGTTAATGGAAAGTATCTCTTTTATTTGCCAGTTGTTAATGTTGCATGATACAATGTTTTAAAAATTGAAATGAAGGGTGGGAAATGAGTATCTACTGTGTTTATTACATAGTAAATTACATTTCCCTCTTTTTATACTTTCCCTCAATTTGTTAAAATAACTTTTTATTATTATTTTATCTTTCTGTTTTGATCATTAATGAGTTAAAGACTCAAAGAAACATGAGTCATTTGCGCTCATCAGTATTTTTCCTTCTTTATGTTATCATTCTAACAAACGAATGGGAGGGCTGAACTGAACTAGTAAACCCACAGCTTTCTACTTCCCTTCTTCCAGAATTTCTAGAGCCTCAACCTGAAATTTGAAAGAAAATTAAATTCTGTGTATGGAATTTTCAGTTTCCTTTTTTCTTTCTGACTCTTAGATACATTTAATGCAGAGTATATTGTGAATGTCAAGAAATGTCTGAAGGGAAATTAGTACCTGATATGCATAGCTTAAATTATCTCATTGTTCTCTGTATTTTGTGAGGTGGTTTTTATTAACCCTGTGACAGATAAGGAAAAAAAAGCTTAGATTTGTAAGTAATTTACCAAAAGGCACATAAGTCAACTGCCAGAACTGGATTTTGAAACTATCACTGTCTGACTCCAAACTAATACATCTACCATTAATTTTTGGCTAGTTATATAATAGTAACCATGTAAATGATGTTACCCTGAATGGAAATGCAGAAAGCTATCATAGGTCCAAGCTCAGGTGCTAAATAAAACTGCCCTACTCAGCCAAATTTTAAAGTGAAGATATCAAGGGTAAGAGAAGGAAATTAGTTACTTGAGTAAATAATTAGATGTAATGAAATGTTACCAAAATATTTTTCATTCATTTATGCTATAGACATATCTTGAAGGCCTTTTTTTGCTAAGCACCAGTAATAAACAGGCAAGCCAAGTACACTGCCTTTTCTTAGGTTGCTCATGAGCTAGTCTAGCAAGGGAAACGTGCGTACAGTGAATGATAAGGTGCAGTGGGAATGCTTTGTTGCAAAATAAAAATGAAAATGAAGTGGATAGTGTTTGTATGTTGTGTTCTCACTGTAATGTAGGATTCCATGCTCCTGGTCACCTTATAAATGAGATAGAAGCTTAGCAGGACAGCTGCAATTTGACCCTGCCCTGTCTGTATTTTTATGCTCATTTATGGAAAGGGAGGGTAGATTCCAAGACAGTTGTTCTTTGTCAGCTTCAACCTTCCCATCCACTCTTTTCTCTTTGTTTAGTTTTCAAAGTGACTTCTGCCCTTTTTATTCTGTGGGGAGTTTAGGGAACATTGGGGGAAATAAATTCAGCAAGTTTTACTACATACCTAGCTAGCTGTCTTAGGTGGTTAGCACACAAGTGATTTACTTTTCTTCTCCTTTTTCTCTACATTTTCCAAGTTTTCTAAAATGAATATTCGTTGCTGTTGAAATAGAAAAAAGGATTTAATAAAGAATGGAATAAACAAAGCTGTAATTAAATTCAAAACTTTTATGGTGTTTTATCACCATGCTCTTTTCTTCTCCTACCCCATATGTAGTTTAAAGAACTGTGCTGTCATAGTTGTACTAAAGGAGATTATTGTTTGTCATAGAAACAGTGATACCACTTTCAATAATTATAAAAGAATTTTAAATGTTGTAGTTTACTCAAATAATTTATATGATAGATTATTTCTTTTCTGAAAGAAACAATATTTAAATATAACAAAGTATTTTGATAAGCTTATCAATACAGTGGTTTTTCTTAGAATATAGAATAAATAAATCTTCACATAATAGGATTTTCTTAATATTTAGGTGTCTAGAGACTCAAGTGGAGTTTAAGTGCAAGTAGAATTTACTCAGTACCAACATAATTCCTAATTTTGAGCTATATTTAATGCAAGGTTTTGTCCTCATATAAATTAATTTTTGAATATTGAACATCTCAGTTTACCCCAGTATTTTCTCCTGTTGCCTGGAATACTTTGTTGTTTTATTTTATGTTCAATATGTTTTCTTTTATATATATTAAGTATGTGCTTCCCTTTATTTTTCCCCCCAAAAGGTCCATCTAACAAATATATTATTTTTGCCATTTAATCTCAGAACTGGTGACAAGAAAAATGTAGCCTGGAAGATACTTCCAAAGAAACCATGTAAAAATCTGATGAACACACTGAATAATTTGCATCAGCAATTGGCAAAATGTAAGTGTCTAACTTAAAGGGAAGTAATTTAATCTGAGGAAGGGATTCCAATTACTTTGCCTTACTTGTAAAAGGATAGTGTTTATCTTAAGGAAAGTGTTTTTACAATCTTAAAGGCAAATGAGCATTAGTGCAAAATTTGTTAGAAACTGAAAAAAATTTGTTAGAAGCCAAATGGGAGATTTATAAAATTCATTTTTGATATCTATCACAAATTTTATAGAACCATTTTAGAATAATAAAATTCAAAAAGAGGTTAAAGTGGTTGTTTTCTTTCATTTTACCATTATTGAAATGCCTTGGGGGAAAAAATAAGCATTTCCACTTGCATATTTTCTTCCTACATGGAATAGAAAGTTAGTTTTGAAAATCTAATATAGAAAAGAAGAAATGCGCCCCCATGTTTGTGGCAGCATTGTTCACAATAGCAAAGATCTGGAAACAGCCCAAGTGTCCGTCAGAGGACCAGTGGATTAAAAAGCTTTGGTACATATATACTATGGAATACTACTCAGCCATAAGAAATGATGACATCAGAACATTTACAACAAAATGGATGGACCTTGACAACATTATACGGAGTAAAATAAGTAAAACAGAAAAAAACTGAGAACAGCATGATTTAATACATAGGTGGGACATAAAAGTGAGACTATGAGACATGGACAAGAGTGGGGTGGTTATGGGGTGGGGAGAGTGAAGAGAGGGTGGGAGAGGGGGGAGGGGAGGGGCACAAAGAAAACCAGATAGAAGGTGACAGAGGACAATTTGACTTTGGGAGATGGGTATGCGACATAATTGAATGATAAGATAATCTGGAGATGTTTTCTTTGAACATATGTACCCTGATTTATTAATGTCACCCCATTAAAATTAATTTTAAAAAAGAAAATCTAATATAAAACGGTTTAAATTACATTAGAAAATGCTGATTTCCAATAGCATGAGAACTAGATCATATGCTTTTCACCTTAGCATTGTGGATCTTAATACTGTGCTTACCTCAAAACATTTTAAAATAGAAGCTTTCTAAAAGCATTAGGAAATTAATCAAAATGAAAATTGGTTAGAATATGGAATATTTCAGTAAAAAGCTTATGAAAGAATATATTGATAGGCCCTGGCTTGATAGCTCAGTTGGTTAGAGCATCATCCCCATATGTCAGGGTTGTGGGCTCGATTTCGGTCAGAGCACACAAAAGAATCAACCAATGAATTCATAAATAAATGGAATAATAAATCAATGTTTCTCTCTCTCTCTCTTTGTCTCTCTCTCTCCCCTATCCTCTCAAAAAAAATTTTTTTGACAGTGATCCATAATTACTAAGAAAAATTAAATCTTTTATTTAATTCTCTTGGTATTTTATAACAATGGTCCATTCATAGCCCATAATTTATGTAAGACTTCTTGTATGAAAAATAGTAAGTGATTTTGTAGTAATGTTTTAGGTTCTCATTTATGTACTAGGTGAAATATAAACATAGCAGGTGGCTTATAACCCTGAGGGTTCAAGGTGCTTGTAGTATATTTGGAAATAGACATGAAAGACAGAATTTACAAAGTAAACCTCACAACAAGTAGATAATTTAGAAACAGCTCATAAACACTGGGATGTAAAAAAAATGACATCAAATGAATAAAATTTTATCTTATGGGACAAATAAATTATGTATGGATTTTTATTTGAGTTTAAGCTACCTAGTTAATTGCTTTCTAAAAGTGCATGTACTTTTTTGAATAGCTGAGAAATCCAGCAGCTTTTGTAACAACATTTAAATATTATGAAAATCAGTGAAATAGCCCATCTAAATCTATTGATGGGCAAAATCTTAAAGCTTAAAACTACAGACTTATAAACAATACTGATGGTTGAGGATTGTATAACACTTTATAGCTTCAGAACACTTTCACGTACATTTTTTATCTTTGCAACTTTGAGGTGAGGATAATGGGGTTGAGAGAGATAAAGTATCTTCTTAGAGATCACACAGTTGAAACAAATGATTAAAACTCAGGCCTTCTGTTTCAATGCCCACGTTCTACCTAATACTTCTACTTTTTTAGATAATAAGAGTTTTAGAAAAAAACTTGCTAAGATGATTTATTGTTCCTCATATTTTAAAAAGTTTTTCAATTTTGAAGTGATCACAAACTTTTTTCTCCTGACCATTTGAGAATAAATGCCCTATCACCTTCAAATGGAATGTATTTCCTACCATCAAGTACATTCTACAATATCACTACAGTATAGTGCAGTATATGAAAATTAGGAAATTAACATTACTGTCATCCTTATCCTCAAACCAGATTTGAGTTTTACTAGTTATCATAATAATGTTTTTACAGCAAAAGAATTCATTTCCAAATCAGATGTTTTATTTAGTTTCTAGTCTCTTTGGTGTCCTTTTCTCTAAACAGTTCCTCAATTTTTTGTTCATTTTCTTGACACTTTTGAAGATGAATCTTAACTATTGTTGAATGGTCTGTGATGTAGGTTTGTCTGAATGTTCTCATGATAAATACAGATTATACATATTTGACAGGAGTCTTGCAGAAGTGATACTGAGTTCCTTTCATAGATAGCATCCTTATCAGATTGGGCACTATATCAGTTTGTCCCATTATTGATGATGATGTTCACTTTGATCACTTCATTAGATGGTGTCTACCAGGTGTCTTCTCTACTGTAAAGTTATTCTTTTACTACCTAATGGCTTTAAGATTGAATTGTTCAAGGAATAGTAAGCATTGATTTTTCACATTTTAATCCCAGGATGTTCCTCCTATAAGCACTTATATTCTTTTTTAAAAAGAGGAAAGGCCTGACTAGGCGGTGGCACAGTGGATAAAGCGTCAGACTGGATGCGGAGGACCCAGGTTTGAAACCCCGAATGTTGCTGGCTTGAGTGCAGATTCATCCGGCTTGAGCCTGGGCTCATCTGGCTTGAGCATAGGCTCACCAGCTTTAGTGCAGGGTTGCTGGCTTGAGCGTGGGATCATAGACATGACTCCATGGTCGCTGGCTTGCGCCCAGGGTCACTGGCTTGTGCCCAAGGTCACTGGCTTGAGCAAGGGGTCACTTGCTCTACTGGTGCCCCCTGGTCAAGGCACATGTGAGAAAGCAATCAATGAACAACTAAGGTGCCGCAGCTTATAATTCTTTATAAGTATGATATAAAGAATTGATGCTTTTCATCTCTCTCCCTTCCTGTCTGTCTGTTCCTACCTGTCCCTCTCTCTGTCTCTGTCAAAGAAAAAATAAGGAAAGGACTATTGCATTTAACTCTGTGTCCATTTGATATGGTTGTTAGGATCTTCATTTATTAATCTATATATAGTTATTTCATAACATGAACATTTTTTATGATAGATAAATAGGGATCATTTAATGTTTAATTGGGTATAATGTACTCAGCAGACCCTAAAAAATGATACAGCAAGCTTTGCTAGGACTTACATATTATGAAGGTATATAAACAAAGGTTGAGGTAGCTTGAGCCCTTTTGAAAACACAACGAGTTAATTTTTTTCTTTCAATTTTATTGAGATGTAATTGACCTAGAGGACTGGGTAAGTTTAAGGTATACAGCATAATGACTTGATATGTATATACAATAGATTTATATTGGTACAACTACCAACATTAGTTTTGACAATTTGGAGAAAACACTAACACTGCATTTCTTCACAGTGCAGCAGAGACCAAGAGATGATGGACTAATGGACTTAACAATGAATGACTATGATTTTAATTCTGGAAAGAGGTTGCACATGATAGATTTGGAAATCCAAGAGGCATTTTTGTGTTTCATGGCCTCTATTTTAAAAGGTTATAGATCATACTTAAGACCAATAACACAAGCCCCATCTGAGACAGCCACAGATGCAAGCTCCCTCTTTGCCCTACATGGTGAGTGATTGCATAGCTTTACAGCTGTCATATTACTGAGTTTAACCTTGTGAAGATTTAATTGCTTTTGGGGTTAATAGCTCATATTTACCAAAATATATACCTATTTTGAGAGTATGCAAATAACAGCTCTGTTGGTAGTCCATTTCTAAAGGACTAGTTATTTCTCAGGCACATTTGATATCATCTCATTGGCAAAGTATGCATGAGGAACTATTTGAAAAGTACAGAGATTTCTAAACATGTACTATTGCACTGTGTCACAGGTCTGTTGATATTGTTGCTGTTAGTTTCCAGGACAGCCAGACAATGTTGGGGACATGCTAAGTAGCCTGGGATAGTCCCTTCCAGGCTTGAGCAGACTCATTTGTTTTATTTCAGTATGCTTTACAAATATTATTTTCTGTCTATGCCACAAAGTAAAAATGTTGGGAAACCCTAAAATGCATTTTGTGTCATAATATTTATTTTCTTTTGCAGTATTTAACATTTAAAAGAGAAATTCCTTTAATAAACATATAATGAGGGCCTCCAAATGATAGGCATTAAGTATATAGTGGCATGCAAAAGACACATGGTCACACAAAAAGAAGAAAAAGGAAGGAAGGAGGGAAGAAGGGAGAGAGGGAGGGAAGGAGAGAGAGACATGGTCACTTCTGCCATGGAGTTTATAGTGAAGAAGATAAGCAATTTGAAAATAATATAAATGAACACTTCAGTTCACAACTTTAGATCACAGAAGGCCCTTCTGAGTATTTCACATCTGAGCCATGTTCGAAAGGAGGAGCAGAAATTAACTAGGCAAAGGGAAAGTAGAAGAGAGAACAGTTTATGCGAAGTCCCTGGGGCTGGCAAGAGCTTGGGTTCATGAGCCCAAAAGAAAACCCAAGTGTTGTGTAATTGAGTATAGTGAGCAAGGTGAAGTGTGAAATCAGGAAATAAACTTTTACCCTGTTACAAGTAAGTATGATATAAACATAAATGAATACTAGAAGGGATGTAACTACTGCTTTGAAAAAGCTACATATGTATATGGAGAGAGAGAACACAAGCCACATGCACAAAGTACGCAACACAATTTTGAAATGCTTTCACATTTACTAATTTATGTGTAATCTTCAAGGTAGTAAGGGGACAACAGAGATAATTCTGAATGAGGATTTGAAAGGTCTGGATTCAAGTTTCTTTCCTGTTGTTGTCTTTATCAGTTCACTTCCCCTCTCAAAATCTTAGTTTATTTTCTGCAAAATGGTGAGGTATAGATAACATGTTGATATAGTTCCTTCTAGTTTAAAATTTCTATGATTCTATAAGTGATATTATATATTCTGACATTGTAAATTTATGTTGAACAGCTTTCTTAAGAAGCCGGGACCGATCACATCAAAAATTTTATAATATGATGACCAAAACACAAATGTTTATTCGCTTCATTGAGGAATGTTCTTTTGTCAGTGATAAAGATGCAAGCCTGGCATTTTTTGATGATTGTGTAGATAAAGTAAGTAAAAGTTTGTCTACAATGCTCTAACTTGTTTTATGTGACTGTTATAAATGTTAGGAGTTGTACTTTCTATTTATAACTTGTAGTAGCTTTTAACAAAATCTAAATTAACTTCATTCCATCATTGACCCTTTATCATGAAAGTTTTGGTGACCTACCAGATATTATAGAACCCAACAACCTCCTGGACATACTTTGCAGGATTTTTCTAAATCATGAGTTTTATTTTGGCAGTCAGATCTGTAACGCTGCCTGCCCACTTACAGACTGTAGGAGTTTTGTAGACCTCAAACTTGAGCATTCTTAATTTTCACCTCTCCATTTTGTCTACAGTGGATTGTCACATGCTAGACATAGGCATAGAGCATAATGAATACATCACCTGAATATTTCTACAATTTGGGAGAGAGTTGTAGCATAAATTAAGTGAATTAATTCTATTTTAACTTAATGTATAAAACTTTCCCTTTTCCTTCAGTCCTAATTTCATGAGGTAAGATATCCATGCTGGAGAGAGGGGAGGTTAGGGACAGTGACCCCGAGAAAGGTATCAGAACCTGACTGGGGTGAGGAAGGAGGGACAGCCAAGCATGGAATGTCAGAGCCCATGCCAGGTGGGGAGAACACCCATGCAAGTAGTGGCCTAGTGCAGAGAATCAAGATGAGCTGAATAAGAGTGTCCGTTCTGGCAGATAGACTGCTGCAGGGGGTCAGGACCTAAGCACAACAAGGACAAGGACATCCATGCAGACGTGAGACAGAGTGAGTGCCAGAGTAAGGTAGGGAGGGTGTCCCCAATGTGGTAGGGATAGCAAATGGAATGTCAGAATTTGATCTGAATGAGGAAGATGCCAGCTTGGTGAAGCAGAGGGGTTGGTCTGGAAGGAGCTGTCAATGCCAAATTAGGGTAAAGTAGTTACTGTATTTCCCATGTATAAGACACTCCCATATATAAGACGCACCTTAATTGTGGGGCCCAAAATTGGAAGAAAAAAAATGTATTACATAAAGTTATTGAACTTTAAGTTTTATTCATCATAATATTCATATAACTCTTCATCACTGTTAAAACTCCCATCCATTAGCTTGTCCTCATCTGTGTCTGATGATGAATCACTGCCTTCATATACTGCCTCATCCTCAGTTCCATCTGTGGCATTTGAAATGCCACACTTCTACAACTACTGTATAATATGCACCCAGTTTTTAGACCCCAAATTTTTTGAAAAAGAGTGCATCTTATACATGGAGAAATATAGTAGATGCATGGGGGAAGGGTGGTGGTGAAGAGGGGAGAATGTTACATATAGGGGATTGATGAAATAACAGGTATATTAAAGATAATGAAATTTTCCAGTGACTGAGAAGGGATTTACTAATAGAGAAAAGGGGGAAATCAGAATCAACCCTGTAGTATTGAAATACAATTGGAGGTTTCATATGATATCATTGGTTGTTGTCGTTGTTTCTTTTTTTTTTTTAACATTTTACTTATTGATCTTGCAGAAGGGTGGGGGTAGCAAGAAGTGTATGTGCCCCAACCAGGTAAGACCAGGGTTTTGAACTGGAAATCTCAGCATTCCAGGTTGACATTCTATTTGCTCTACCACCAGAGGCCATGCATCACTGTTTGTTTGCTTGTTTGTTTTTAATTTTTTTAAGACTCATTTTAGAGAGGAGAGTGAGAGAGAGAAGGGGGGGAGCAGGAAGCATCAACTCCCATATGTGCTTTGACCAGGCAAGCCCAGGGTTTCAAACCAGCATCCTCAGCATTTCCAGGTCAACACTTTATCCACTGTGCCACCACAGGTCAGGCCTCATTGGTTTTTAATATGTATAAAAATATGCAGAAATAATATAAGTGCACACACATACACACTTATACTCTTTAGTTCTGTACATTGAGAGGACCTGGGAGCAGCCATATCCTAATAGCAGTGAGTACACCTAATGTACAGATTTTGGTTCCCAAATATTTTTCTCCACTACAAGGAACCAGGACTCCTTGGAGAAATGATTGGTCCCCAGTCTAGGGCAAGAAAAGTATGAATGAGTCCTGAAGTAGCTTTTGCTAGAAAACAAGAAATTGCCCCATGAATGATAGACATGTTTTTACAAAAACAGTACACAGAAACACAAACCAGTTTAAAAGACCTCTCTGTCAGTGGCTACATTTGATTTGATTCAAACATCTAAAGTCAGTAATAGATTGTAACACACTGAATAAAATATGAAACTATGGGTTTACACAAATATCAATCAAGGGTCTGATAAAAAACAGAATTTTACATAGTTTTAAAGTACCTCCACACAAAATTCGTATTAATTATATAAACGGAAAGAGTAACTTTATAGTGGAATGGAAAGCCTGATATACGCCCTTTTATTTTTGTTGTTGTTTTTTTAAAGATTTTATTTACTTATTTATTTAAGAGGAAGGGAGATAGTGAGACAGACTCCTGCATGCTCCCCAACTGGGACCCACCTGGCAACCCCTATCTGGGTCCAATGCTCAAATCAACCAAACTATTCTCAGCACCTGAGGCCAATGCTCAGACCAACCAAGCCACTGGCTGAGGGAGGTGAAGAAGGAGAGAAGGGGGAGAGGTAGGGAAAGAGAAGCAGATGGTTGCTTCTCATGTGTGCCCTGATAGGGGATTGAACCCAAGATGTTTGCATGCTAGGCCGGTGCTGTATCCACCTAGCCAAGTGGCCAGGACGATGAGATTTTATTGATGTAAATGTTAAAGGAAATATCTTTTACCAAAGTATTGAATCTATAGTGCAAAATTTTAATATTTTAATAGACTTTACAATATGGAGACTTAGAACAGTTGTCCCCAGGCTTTTTTTATGCATAGTGGCTGGAGAGTAGGAAGTAGGCACAGGTCTAAAGAGAGAGAAGCTGTTAAATAAATAAAATTTTTAAAACACCTGGTGTTCGGCCCTGGCCAGTTGGCTCAGCGGTAGAGCGTCGGCCTGGTGTGTGGAAGTCCCAGGTTCGATTCCTAGTCAGAGCACACAGGAGAAGCGCCCATTTGATTTTCCACCCTTCCCCCTCTCCTTCCTCTCTATCTCTCTCTTCCCCTCCCGAAGCCAAGGCTCCATTGGAGTAAAGTTGGTCCGGGTGCTGAGGATGGCTCCATGGCCTCTGCCTCAGGTGCTAGAATGGCTCTGGCCACAACGGAGCAACACCCCAGATGGGCAGAGCATCACCCCCTGGTGGGCATGCCGGGTTGATCCCGGTTGGGCATATGTGAGAGTCTGTCTGACTGCCTCCCCACTTCTAACTTTGGAAAAATACAAAACAAAACAAAAAGCACCTGGTGCTCATTAACAATCAGTTCTCTTAGAATGTTCCATCATAGATATGGAAGTAGTTTCCAGCTTCCTTTCCAATGACCTTGGGTATTTGTTTAAACCAGGGGTCCCCAAACTATGGCCCCACAGGCCGCATGCGGCCCCAAGGTCATTTATCCAGCCCCGCCGCACTTCCGGAAGGGGCACCTCTTTCATGGGTGGTCAGTGAGAGGAGCACAGGATGCATCCACACCCATAGTTTCCATTGAAATACTGGTCAGCTTGTTGATTTAAATTTACTTGTTCTTTATTTTAAATATTGTACTTGTTCCTGTTTTGTTTTTTTACTTCAAAATAAGATATGTGCAGTGTGCATAGGGATTTGTTCATTGTTTTTTTTATAGTCCGGCCCTCCAATGGTCTGAGGGACAGTGAACTGGCCCCCTGTGTAAAAAGTTTGGGGACCCCTGGTTTAAACCTTTTATTCCAGTGGATCTCTTCTGTTTCATTATCATTGCTGACCTTATAATTATAATTATAAACCCACTTCCTCTGCATAAAAATGTTTGTGTATAGAGCTCTTCTTTTGTTTTGGGTTGCCCATGGATACCAAATCTTATTGGGGTTATATATGATTTATCACTGAAATATTTCTAATGTTTTTTAAAATACTTGTCTTAGGTATTCTCTGTTTTTATTGAAAGTTTAATTTTTTTAACATTTTTATTAAATGACTAAATAACAGGAAGTATGGAAAATAAAAGAAAAAAAACTTTGTAAGCCAAATGATCTAATATACATTTTACAGTTACTTTCAGTGTCTTTTTACATAATTGCAATATAGCTTCTTAATTTTTTACATAACCAGATCTTATAACCATTTTTAATATTGCTGCCAAATATTTTTCAAGTAAATTTTTATTTTTACCACATTAAAACATGATATAATTTGGAAAGTCAAATAATTTTATAAAGCTAGGTTCCATTCCTTTTCACCTCTAGTTTCTGCTCCCCAGAGGTCATTGCTTTCTCTTTCAGATACTTCTTCAGTCATTTACCTTAAGGTTTCCAAATAATGAATTTTTTATTGCTGCTTATTAATGTCTCTCTGCCACCACCATCACAATTCTCCCAGTGTAGTTATAACGTGACTTTTGGTCAAATGGTTGTTCACTGTTAATATAATTATCACTTAAAAAATGTTTAAATTTATTGATTGATTTTAGAGAGAAAGGAAGGAAGAGAGTGAGAGAGAACATTGATTTGTTGTTCCACTTTATAATGCATTTAGTGGTTGGTTTTTGTATGAACTCTGACTGGGCATTGAACCCACCACCTTGACATATCAGGATGATGCTCTACTAAACTGTGCTACCTGGCCAGGCATAATTATCATTTTGTATAGAATCACAGCTAGATTATATATACATGATGACTAAACTGCTTTTCATGTATTGATTTTGTTTTCCCTGAAGTTAATAACTACTGTTCCTTGTTTTGTGTGTACTATTAATTCCTCTCCAAAGTCTTCTACAAAAGTGAAAAAATTTTAATCTCTCAATTATTCTAACATATGAGATAATCTATGTGCTATTTTTTTTTAAATTGCTGAGTGTTCCAGCTTTATGTTCCAATCTGAACTGATTGCTTTCTCGTCTATCATCATTTTCCTTCACCATCATCTTGGGAATTATATTGACTTCTCTCTGGAGTTAGATCCCCTGCTTTCTGGCTTCAATAGCTTCTTTCTTGGTTTACTTCTTTGTTATGGTGGAAAACATCTTCTACTAGCTTAGTGAGAATGAGTACATTTTTGATGCCCTGTTTGTTTGCATAGTTTTTGATTCTCTGCTAATACTTGATTGCTAATTTAGTTGGATGTAAAAATTTGAAGTCATTACTGCATTGTCTTCTAGCTGCAAGTGTTATTGTTGAGAATGACATCTAGTTTAATACCATCTTGATTTCTGATATTTGTGCTTGATCACTTTTTCTTTCCTCTCTGAAAGAGTTAAGTATCCCTGATATTCTATAAAATTTCTTAAAGCTATACCTGGTGTAAACCTTTTCTTCATTAAGTTGGATACCTATTAGCCCTTTTAATAGTGGGCTCATTTCCTTCAAAATCTGGGGAATTTTCTTACTTTTTTCCTTTCTTTTAATTTTTCTCAATTATCTCTGTTTTCTTTTTCTGAAATATGTATCATTAAAAAAATTTTTATTGATATTAGTGAGAGAAAAAAGTATCAATTTTCCCATGTACCTACATGTTCATTGGTTGATCCTGTATGTTGTGCCCTGACAGGAATCAAACTGCAACCTTAACTGATTGGGACAGCACTTTAACCAACAGTGCTGCTAACCAGCTAGGGCTTAATATACATATTATTTATATATTGGACCTCCTGGCCTGATCCTCCTAATTTTTTTTTATCATTTTTTACCCCATTTTCTGACCTTGTGTCTTTCATCTCCACATTTTGGGAAATTTTTCTGTTTTATTTTCCAGCCTTTATAGTATACTTTTTACTTCTGTAATCATATTTTTAATTTCCATTCGCTTTTTTTATTCTCTGAATCCTTTTTTTCTAGCATCTTGTTTCATGGATGTAGGCCTATTCATTTTAGTTATTTTGAAGGTTTTTATCCTCCATCCTGCATTGTCTCTTCATTTTCTGAGTACATTTTGATACTTGCTTATTTTATTCTTTTTGAAGTTACTGGTTTTCCTTGTGTGATCTTTGGTTTGTCTTCATTTTCAAGGGTGTGCACAAAGAACTGACTGGAATTCTGGGAAGGTGAGGCTT
Source organism: Rhynchonycteris naso (assembly GCA_037038555.1). Lineage (NCBI taxonomy): Eukaryota > Metazoa > Chordata > Mammalia > Chiroptera > Emballonuridae > Rhynchonycteris > Rhynchonycteris naso. The sequence continues at coordinate 51,592,967 of CM072999.1, forward strand.
GGAGAGATAGATGATCATAAAGGAACTCAACTATTTCATTAGAGTCCATGTTTGATCAGTGATTGTAATTCTTTTCTTTCAGGTTAGTTTCGGTAAGAGGTCTTGAGCTTGGGAAACAAAAGCTGACTGTCAGTCTTCTCCCAGCTGAGTGGGGAAGGATCCCCTGTTGTAACATGTAGGCTTTTACTCACTACGCCTGTTTTGATTAACCTTCTCATCTCCCCAGCCCTATCTAGTGTCCTCAAGTTTAAAGTCCCTCTGGTTCACTCAGAAAAACCCAATCTAGTCTTCTTTCATGTTAGGGAGAGGTTGTATCTAACTGGACTGGCTTGGGCCAGGAATCTGGGAGTCCTTAAATGCAAGCATTTGACTAATTCTCCTCCCACCTGCACTTGATCTTTAAAGAAATCTAGTACTTTTCATTCCTGACCTTTCTGGGGCTCTACAGAGCAAAATGGATTGCATCTGGCTCTTTTCCTCTGTCCCCTCACCAGTGACAGATTTGTGGCTTTCAGCTTCCACTGGTCACATCAATCTACTTTGCTGCTTCTAAAATGTTTTGAACTCCATCTCTCCTGGTGTCCTCTCTTCAGCTAATTTTGTATTTGTTATTTTTATTCAATTCCCTTACTCGAATTTTGGTGGGATTTCACAAGGCATTGAAGGTAAATTGTATGTTAAGTCTGCATAATCGTTGCTATTTTCATTTTAATGATTGTATATTTTATCCATTTATCATACTTTATTCATTTACTTATTTTTTGACATATAGATGACTTTTAATTTATTGCATTGTAGTCATGCAAAAAATCATCTTCCATACTGATAGTTTTTTTTATGTTAGGTCCTTCTCTTAGAATAAGAATAACGTGTGTTTAAATACATTTTGATTTCTTAAAAAGGACTACCAATTTTGAGTACCAGCAGGGTATGTGGTTGTTCAGCTTACTGTATTTATAGTATCATTGCGAGTTTTACCACATGAAATTCTTTTTGACAGGCTAAAAAGAAAGATATGTTCTTTTATTTGATTAATTTTTAAATATCCTTCAACAGAAATTGAAATAAGTACTTATTCTAAAAATAGTATATTCTACCTTACTTAAATTTTTTATTCTGAGAATGTATTACTTTTGTAATTTTTAAAAAGTAAATAAAATACATATTCATTATATTTTAATTGGAAATAACTAATAATATAAAGAAGAAAATTAATTGCCAGTAATATCATTATTCAGAAGTAGCTTTTTGATCATTTGTGTGTGTGTGTGTGTGAGAGAGAGAGAGAGAGAGAACACACAAATACATCTATCTGTATAACATGCATACTCTCTTTTAGAAAAGTAGAATCATACATATTTAGTTATTCTAGTTTTTTCATTTGTCATTATTTTGTGAACATTTTCTCTTGTCATTAATTATAATTCTGAAACATGCCTTGTTACTAGTTTACTATAGGATGTACCATTAAAAACATTTTTGAATCTTGGAGATTAGAGCATGTAATTCTGTGAAGTTATATAACCCACAGTTTAAGGTGACTTTGAATGTACCAACTCTTTTTAAGTTAAAAAAAATTAAGAGCTATCCTGTCCTTTATTGTAATATTCTGCTCTATATTCTTATCTTAAATGTTTAACTTGTTAACAAGTCTTGCTTTCCCATTTATTCCCTATTGATATGTGATAGTCATTCTATCTAACCTAATAAAGTTCTGTGGGTTATATTTTGTCATATCTATAACATTTTTTAAAAATTAATGTCAATGTTTTTGCTCTTTATGAGCTCCTTTTTGGCAGCTTAGACTCTGAAGTTTATATTTTTTTATGAATATTACCTTGTTATAAAATATCTCAGAGAAGTAGTATTACTAAAGTGCTTTCAATATTGATGTAGCTAGAACTTAACTCAAATATGCTTCTACATATACTGAAAGAACTTAGGGAAATTTGTTGTATTTAGTGTAAATCAAAGAAAGAACCCCGTATTCTCAGTGCATACACATGCATTTTTTAAAATATGTTGTTTCTTGAATACATTCTCATAGTTCAAAATGAAAAATAATATTAAAACATATATATAGGGAAATCTGGATCCTGACCCATCCTTGTTCACTCTGTTCATCTCCCCTTCCCCATATGGGTAATTACTTTTCTTAGTATTCTTTAGTATTTCTTTATGCGAATACAACCAAAAAGCAAATACATGTTCTTATTTTCCCCTCTTCCTTGCTCAAAAGATAGTTCATTATATACAATGAATTGTTACTTTCACTTAATTATTTTGGAGATCTTTTTGTAGTCATACATAGAGAAATTGCTTCTTTTTTTAAAAAAAAGGAAAGCTCTGTAGTCTCCAGTTGTGCCCATGGTGTATTTAACCATTCTTCTACAAACAAACATTTGGCTAACCAATGTATTTTTGTAATGTATGTTTTTCAAACTCCTTCAGGTGGATATGGACAAGAGTGGTGAAGTGCGACTTATAGAACTGGATGAATCTTTCAAAAGTGAACATACTGTTTTTGTAACACCACCTGAGATCCCCCATCTACCCAATGGTGAAGAGCCCCCTTTACAGTACAGGTATTCAAGAGGCGAATGTTTGAGATTAAAAGAGAGAAGCAATCCACCATCTGTGACGTAGCTTTCTAAGGACTGTGGTATTTTCAAAAATCCAAACTTTACAGATCCCTAATTTTTAGGTGGTAAGCAAGCTTATGCCACATCCATTATTAAGTTTGAGGTATAAAAAATATATATATATAATTTTGCATAATATAGACTTGGGAATGGGAAACTCTCTATATCTGCATACATATCTGCTCTCATAACTTTTGATTAAATTCAGTTAGGACCCTTCCCCACCAAATACAGGACTTTCATTACAGAATTTTGATTTTTGTTTCTCACTAAAGCTGGTTTGCTCACTTTCATCCCCCCCTCACACACATATTGATTAATGTGACATTCATTTACCAAAGATTAAATCTAATTTAGAGTCAACATTTGTGACCTTGATTTGGATGACATATTTTTTAGGTTTAGTTTTCCCGTGAGTTTTTTAGTCACAGAAATTCAGAACTATTGGAATTGATCATTAGGACCTTTGGTCAGACACTAAGAAGTGCTTGGTATTTAGACTTAAATGATATATTGTTCCTGCCTTCAAATCTAGTGGGAAAGAGAGAAATTCTGAGACAATGAAATAAAGGTTATGATAGAAGTAGACGTGTTCAACATCTATATATCTAGATATATGTTATACATACATTTGTGATATACTATAGTTTCCAGTATACATTTATTTTTACTTCAAGTGGTATTTCCTTTTAGATTTTAAATTATTTTTTTATTTCTAAGTAGTAATTCTTATTTTATTTAAATCTTCTAAAACCATTTCTTACCTATCATTCATTAAGTCACAGTTTGTTGTTTTCATTAAAAAAGGATTTTTCAAAATATCCTCATTTATAACCCAAATTATTAAATTTGAAGAAGTGGTATAACAGATGTTTGTGAATGTTGATTAATTCATCAGCCACTTGATACCTGCCCTTTTCATTTATTGCTGATGTTGTTCATATCATTCTTTTAAAGTCTCTCTTTTGTCAAAGACATTTAAAATAGTTCTCCTAATTTTTTTTTCTTTCTAAGTAATATCTCATTTCTTTTGTACATTATTTTTCTAAGACTTCTTTTGGTATGTTTATTAATATACTTTTGGGTATTTTTGTGGTTTGGTTTTTACTTTTTTTAATTTAAATTTTACTTTTAGATTCAGTCCTTTAATAAGAAAATCACTTAATTTTAAAAGTTTCCATTTTTAAAGAATCTAAATCATTTTTTTCCCATGAGACTACACAATATAAATTTGTTATAATCACACGCATCATTTGAAAAACAACTTACCGTAAATGTCTGTAATGAGCACAGTGAGTCCTCTCAATACGAGATGATTCATATATTTACATTTTCTACATAAAATGATAAGACAGTAAATTTCCACAAGATACCCAGATACCATGTATACACAATCAGTTTTTTTATTGACATGATTTTCCTGAACTTCTTTGATATTTTATTCCTACTCCTTTGATATTTTATTAAAATTCAGTCATTACCAATATTTTCTTATTCTACTGAATTTGCCTATGTATAATAGATATATTTTACCATCTTTTTTTATAGTTTTCTTAATAATTAATTAAAACTATTTCTATGCCTTTAAAAATATTATAAAGTAGGTTAAGTTTGCTGCTCAGGAGCTTTCTCATTCTTTTCAGTATGTCTTTTTCCCTAGCTCTGCTACTTGTTAAGTGCCCAAACACCTTCCTCTAGCACCCAAATTAAACCCACCTCCTCATAGAGGAACTTATTCTAATCTCTTCTCCCTCTTCTTCAACCTCTTCAACTTTCTTTCTCATAAATGAGGCCCTGAACCTGCTAACTAACCTGATAAACCAATTCATGATAACATGAGAGCTTATCTTGTTGAGCTAATATGTTATTTGCATCTTTATTAATTTTAATTTATTGTGTTTACATAGATTCTAGTGTCCCCCGGATGCATCCCCCACCCCATGTTCCCCACAACATTCCCCTTTCTCCCCTCCTCGTAATGCCTCCCCCTTCCCTCCAGGATTAGCTTTTCTGCTCTCTATAACGTTGTGTAATGTGTGTATAGTTTCACCAATCTCTTTCCCTTTTCTGATCCCTTCCTATCATCCTCTTTCCCTCTGTTCACTTTCCCTCTGGTCCCTTTGATCCCGCCTCTGCCTCTATTCCATTTCTCAGTTCATATTGTTCATTGGATTCATCAAATGAGTGAGGTCATATGATATTTTTCTTTCTCTGCCTGGCTTATTTCATTTAACATAATAGTTTCCAGGTCCATCCATGTTGTCGCAAAAGGTATGATTTCCTTCTTTTTCATTGCCCCATAGTATTCCATTGTATATATGTACCACAGCTTTTTAATCCACTCGTCCACTGACAGGCACTTGGGCTGTTTGTATATCTTGACTATTGTAAACAATGCTGCCACAAACATGGGGGTGTATTTCTTCTTTTGAATCAGCGATGTGGTGTTCTTGGGATACATTCCTAAAAGTGGGATGGCTGAGTCAAAAGGCAGTTCCATTTTTTATTTTTTGAGGAATCTTTATACAGTTTTCCACAGTGCTGCACCAGTCTGCATTCCCACCAGCAATGCAGGAGGGTTCCCCTTTCTCCATCCACATCCTTGCCAGCACTTATTCTGTGTTGTTTTGTTAATGAGCACCATTCTGACTGGTGTGAGGTGATATCTCATTGTGGTTTTAATATGTATTTCTCTAATGATTAGTGATGTTGAGCATTTTTTCATATGCCTATTGGCCATCTTTATGTCCTCTTTGGAGAAGTGTCTATTCATTTCTGCCCATTTTTTGATTGGATTGTTTATGTTCCTGGTGTTGAGTTTTACAAGTTCTTTATACATTTTGGTTATTAACCCCTTATCAGACGTGTTGTCGAATATGTTCTCCAATTGTGTGGTTTGTCTATTTATTCTGTTCTTATTGTCTTTAGCTGTGCAAATGCTTTTTAATTTGATATAGTCCCATTTGTTTATCCTGTCCTTTATTTCCCTTGCCCATGGAGATAAATCAGCAAATATATTGCTGCGAGAGATGTCTGAGTGCTTATTGCCTATGTTTTCCTCTAGGATGCTTATGGTTTCATGAGTTACATTTAAGTCTTCTATCCATTTTGAGTTTGTTTTTGTGAATGGTGTAAGTTGATGGTCTAGTTTCATATTTTTGCAAGTAGCTGTTCAATTTTTCCAACACCATTTGTTAAAGAGACTTTACTCCAAAGGAGGTATGCTATTACCTCCTTTGTCAAATATCAATTGTCCATAAAGGTGCAGGTTCATTTATGGCTTCTCTGTGCTGTTCATTGATCTGTATGCCTGCTCTTATGCCAGTACCAAGTTGTTTTGAGTACATTTGAGTACAATGGCCTTGTAGTATAACTTGATATCAGGAAGTGTGATACCACCCACTTAATTCTTATTTTTCAAGATTGCTGAGACTATTCGTGTTCTTTTTTGGTTCCATATGAAGTTTTGGAATATTTGTTCTATATCTTTGAAGTATGTCATTGGTATTTTAATAGGAATTGCTTGAATTTATAAATTGCTTTGGGTAATATAGACATATGGACATTTTAATGATGTTTATTCTTCCTAACCATGAGCACGGTATATGCTTCCACTTGTTTATATCTTCCTTGATTTCTTTTATCAATGTTTTATAGTTTTCCAAGTACAAGTCCTTAACCTCCTTGGTTAAATTTACTCCCAGGTACTTTATATTTTTGGTTGCAATAGTGAAGGGGATTGTTTTATTAATTTCTCTTTCAGACAGATCATTGTTGGTGTATAAAAATGTCTCTGATTTCTGAGTATTAATTTTATATCCTGCTACCTTGATGAATTCATTTATCAGACCCAGTAGTTTTTTACTGTGACTACAGTTTTCTATGTACAGTATTATATCAACAGCAAATAATGATAGTTTTGCTTCTTCTTTTCCAATTTGGATGCCTTTTGTTTCTTCTTCTTGTCTGATTGCTGTGGCTACAACTTCCAGAACTATGTTGAATAAGAGTAGTGAAAGGGGAACCCCTATCCTTGTTCCTGATCTTAAGGAGATTGCTTTTAACTTTTGTCCATTGAGTATGATGTTGGCTGTGGGTCTGTCATAGATGGCCTTTATTATGTTGAGGTATGTTCCCTGTATTCCCACTTTGCTGAGAGTTTTGATCATAAATGGGTGCTGGATTTTATCAAATGATTTTTCTGCATCTATTGATATTATCATGTGATTTTTCTCCTTCCTTTTGTTTATGTGGTGAATCACATTAATTGGTTTACAAATGTTGTACCATCCTTGCCTCCCCAGAATAAATCCCACTTGATCATGACGTATGATTTTTTTCATATATTGCTAGATCCGGTTTGCTAATATTTTGTTGAGAATTTTAGCATCTAAATTCTTCAGGGATATTGGCCTATAGTTTTTTTTCTTTGTGTTGTCTTTGCCTGGTTTTGCAATCAGAATTATGCTCGCCTCATAAAAGGAGCTTGGAAGTCTCCGTTCCCCTTGAATTTTTTGAAATAGCTTGAGCAGGATAGGAGTTAGTTCTTCTTTGAATGTTTGGTAGAATTTGTCTGGAAAACCATCTGGCCCAGAGCTTTTATTTGTTGGGAGTTCTTTGATAACTGTTTCGATCTCATTTGTTGTAATTGGTCTATTTAGGTTTTCTGATTCTTCCAGATTGATTTTTGAGAGATTATACTTTTCAAGGAATTTGTGCATTTTACCTAGGTTGTCTAATTTTTTGGCATACAGTTCTTCATAGTATTTTCTTATAATCCTTTGTATTTCTGCTGTGTCAGTTGTTACTTCTCCACTCTCGTTTCTAATTTTTTTATTGGAGTCCTCTCTGTTTTTTTCCTTGGTGAGTCTGGTTAAAGGTTCATTGATCTTGTTTACCTTTTCAAAGAAACAGCTCTTGGATTCATTGATCCTCTGTTTTGTTTTTTTAGCCTCTATGTCATTTATTTCCACTCTGATCTTTATTATTTCCTTCCTTCTACTTCCTTTGGACTTTACTTGCTGTTCTTTTTCTAATTCTTTTAGTTGCAGGGTTAAGTTGTTTATTTGAGCTTTTTCTAGCTTCTTAAGGTATGCCTGTAATGCTATGAACTTTCCTCTCAGGACTGCTTTTGCTGTGTTCCATAAATTTTGAGTATACTCATTTTCATTTGTTTCAAGGAAAATTTTTATTTCTTCCTGGATCTCATTGTTGACCCATTCATTATTTAATAACATGCTGTTTAGGTTCCAAGTGTTTTAGTGTTTTTCAGTTTTTCTATTGTAGTTGATTTCTAGTTTCATGAGATTGTGGTCAGAGGAGATGCTTGATATGATTTCAATATTAAATTTGTTGAGGCTCGTTTTATGCCCTAATGTGTGGTCTATGCTAGAGAATGTACCATGAGCACTTGAAAAGAATATATATTCTGCTGCTTTAGGAATATATATTCTGAAGATATCTATTAAATCCAATTGTTCTGGTGTGTCCCTTAATTCTGCTATTTTTTTTATTAATTTTCTTTCTTGAGGATCTATCTAGTAATGTTAGTGGGGTATTAAAATCTCTACTATTATAGTATTGCTGTTTATCTCGCCCTTTATGTTCATCAAAGTCTGCCTTATATATTTAGGTGCTCCTATATCAGGTGCATAGATATTTATAATGATTATATTTTCCTGTTGGATTGCTCCCTTTATCATTATGTAGTGACCTTCTTTATCCCTTACTATAGTCTTTGTTTTAAAGTGTATTTTGTCAGATATAAGTATTGCTACCCCAGCTTTTCTTTTATTTCCATTTGCATGAAATATTTTTTCCATCCTTTTACTTTCAGTCTATATTTATCTTTTGTTTTGAGATGGGTCTCCTGTAGACAGCATATGTACGGGTCCTGTTTTCTTGTCCATTCAGCTACCCTATGTATTTAGATCGGAGCATTTCATCTTTTTACATTTAAGGTTATTATTGATATGTAGTTGTTTATTGCCATTTTCCTCTTTAAATCTACATTCCTCTTTTACTAGACTTTTTCCCCACTTTGTTCTGTCTACAGCAGGCCCCTTAACATTTCTTGCAGCATTGATTTGGTTGTGATGAATTCCTTGAGTTTTGTTTTTTTGTTTGTTTGTTTGTTTAGGAAGCTTTTTATTTCTCCTTTAAATGGTAACCTTGCTGGATAAAGAAGTCTTGGTTGTAGGTTCTTGTTCTGCATTACTTTGAATATTTCTTTCCATTCCCTTCTGGCCTCAAGCATTTCTGTTGAAAAGCTGGATGTCATCCTTATGGGGGCTCCTTTGTAGGTGATTTACTGTTTTTCTCTTGCAGCTTTTAGTATTCTTTATTTATCTCTTAGCTTTAGTATTTTGATTATGATGTGTCTTGGTGTAGGTTTCTTTGGGTCCTTTTTTAATGAGGTTCTTTCTGCTTCTTGAACCTGTATGACTCTTTTCTGCACCAATTTAGGGAAATTTTCAGCTATAATTTCTTCAATTAGTTTCTCTATCACTTGTTCTTTCTCTTCTTCTTCAGGAACCCCTATTATGCAGATATTGTTTCTCTTCATGTTGTCACAGAGCTCTCTTAGAGTTTCCTCAGATTTTTTTATCCTCTTTTCTTTTTGCTGTTTTGCTTCTGTGCTTTCGCTTATCTTGTCCTCTAAGTTGCTGATTCAATCCTCTGCTTCATCCAGCCTGCTTTTCATTCTTTCTAGTGTAGTCTTCATTTCTGATATTGTATTTGTCATTTCTGTCTGGTTCTTTTTTATAATTTCAGTGTCCTTTTTGATTCTTACAATTTCTTTATTTAGGTCATTAAGTTCATCCATTGTAGCTTTGTGATCCTTAAGCATCCTAACAATCATTATTTTGAACTCTGCATCCGGTAATTTGATTACTTACATTTCATCCAGATCTTTTTCTGGAAATTTTTTTTGTTGATTCATATGGCTTACATTCCTTTGTCTTCCCATTTTTTCTGTTTGTGGTTTGCAGACTTGTTTGAGTTGTAGTCTCCTTAACTAGTAGAGCCTCTTTTCCATTTTCTATATCTTAACTGGGTCAGGTATGAGGAGCCCTTCCTTAAGATGTCACTCTAACAAGGGTTGTTAGGTCCTGAACTGATGCTCTCCATATCTGGCCTCTGGATGTGCCTTCCCTGGACCTTCTTCATCAGAGCCTGGTGCAGACCAATTGGGGTCGCTGCCTATGACTGGCCCTTATCTATCTTTTTGGAGCAACAGGTGATCCAGATCCTGTGGCTGCCTCTGCTGAGCCCAGGTGCCATTGTTAATATCAACTTAGACTGGCTTTTATCTATTTTTGGCCTGGAGGATGTTCCTTTAAATGTTCGGGTACCCCTGAGATCTGCTTTCTGACACCTCTTATTGGTGGCTACTTGTTGGCCTCAGTACTATAAATCAGAGGTTAGGTAAGGTATTGTTTATGGCTTGCCCCTTAGCCTCAGGTGTTGTTCTGTCCAGCCTTCTTTTTTATTTTATTTTATTCATTTTATTTTATATTTTTCTTTCTTTTCAGCCCTCAGAAAGATGTAGGTACAGGAGTCCAATGGGTGTGCCCTTTGTGTTCCCGACGTGCGGTCTGTCTGTAGGCCTGCCACCACCGCTGCTGCCACCTCAGGCTTTCAGGCACAGGCGTTGCCGGCACTGGCCCGCCACTGCAGTTGCTGTAGGCTCCACCCCACCCCTGTGCACGGGACTGCATTTGCGCATCCAGGCTGCAAGCCTTGGCCAACCCGGCCTCTACCCCGTCCCCGTGGGCAGGACTGTGTTCACACATTTGGGCCACAGCCGCAGCCAGCTCCCTGCTTCCACCCCTGCGGATGGGACCACAGTCCTACGTCCCGCCACCACCCACCCTCCGTTGGGCACTCAGCAGTGTGGGGGTGGCATTGTAGCTCAGACCTCAGCACTCAATACTGTATCCCTGATGAGCTCCCTGCTTCTAAGCAGCTTTGCTCTGACTGTAGCAGGAGAGCTTCCATTTGGCTTCCCTTTGCTGGTATTGCTGGTTCCAGGAAAATATTCACTTTATATTTGGGCAGTGACTCAGCCCAGGGGTTAGGGTGTCTGTCCCTCAAAGAGTTTTTCCCTGTGCCTCCTAGATTGCACTCTCTTCCTCCTAATCCAATCTTCTCAGCTCTCCCTGGCCCCTGGAGCCCCGGATGAGTGATTTTGAAAGAGGTTTTCTGCATGGTCCCTTTAAGACGAATCCTGAGTCTGAGAAATCTTTCTCACAAACAGTGTCCTGACTTGTTTCGCAGCTAAATACTGTCCCTACACCTTTTCTAGGCACCAGGGCTGCAGGCTGGGGCTTCGGTCCTGTGGCCCAGGACCCTCCCCTCTCTGGTAAAACCCCACCACCATGTGAGTCCCTCTGGGCCACCGCTGGCTCCTGGAAGCTGGGCAGTCCTCTCCATGTTTCCAGTTTTTCTACCAGTCTCAGTGTGGCTTCTTCGGTGATCTTTGGTTATAGATTCCTCTTGGTTTACCCAAAGTTGGTTATTCCAGATGATTGTTCTTAAATTTAATTGTAATCCACTTTAATTCTGGGAGGTGGAAGTTAGAACATCCACCTACTCCATCACCATCTTGCAACCCCCGCCCCCATTTGCATCTTTTTAAGAGAAAGGTTCTACAGTAATGTTAATCCAAAGCAATGATATTAATAACTGCCCTATTTGCAAGTATTGATTTGGTGGGCCCTTTACCAACTGTCATATTATCTGATAAGTTTGCTATATATTTACACAAATATTAACAAAGTTTGCTTGAAATGCTTTGTAGCTTGATGTCAATTCAGCAAAAATTTCCTCCAAAATATATATTTGAGTTTATGTTTGGCTATTATATTTCTAAATATTACAGTAAGAAAAGCAACTTTAACATTTATTTGTTGAGTATCTATCATAGTCTGATAGTGAAAGTGAAACGTAGTAAATTATAAGTTAAGAAGTTATTGCTCATATACTTTTTAGCTTATAACTAGTATGATAATCTCTGTATGCTTGAGATTTTCTTTTTCTTTTCAAAAACAGCTATAATGGATTTCCAGTTCTTAGGAACAATTTATTTGAGAGACCTGAAGGATTTCTACAAACACGAAAGAGCACATTGCCTTCAAAATCAAGTAGTCCTAGTAGCCCTTCTCCCATGTTCAGAAGAACAAAACAGGTGCTTTGAGAATTTTCCATTCTTTATGTAATCAAATATTGGAACAAAAATAAATGATACTGTCCTCCCCTAATATACTTTACTACCTGGACCTGGCCGGTTGGCTCAGTGTTATTATGTCCGCCCAGCATGTGTAAGTCCTGGCTTCGGTTCCAGGTTAGGATACATGGGAGAAATGACCATCTGCTCCTCCATCCCTCCCCCTTCTCTCTTTCTTTCTCTCTCTCTTCCTCCCTCTCTCTCTCTCTCTTTTCCCCTCTCATGGCATGGCTTGATTGGTTCCAGCAAAGTTGGCCTGGATGCTGAGGATGGCTCCATGGCCTCACCTCAGGGGCTAAAATAGCTGGCTGCTGAGCCACAGAACAATGGCCCAGATTGGCAGAGAGCATTGTCCCCTAGTGGGCTTGCTGGGTGGATCCTGGTCAGGGCACATGCAGGAGTCTGTCTCTCTGCCTCCCCACCTCTCACTTAATAAAAAAAAATTATTTATATATATATATATATATATATATATATATATATATATATATATATATGCACACTCTCTACTACCTCATACATAACTATGACTAGAATAATCTCCCTAAAGCTTTCTGGAGATAATTTAGAGTAAGCAGACGTCAAAAAATTAACTAGTTCTCTTGTCCTCTAACTTTATTTTATATATGATGTAATACAAATTCAATCAGAGGGTTGAATATAAATTATAAACAAATTTTGTTAAGGAAACATTATAAAAAGAGGGGACTTGTACTTGTTCAGCATTCAGTTAAATAAGGATGCTTACATGTGTAAATTTATTAATGAGATCCTTGCATTTTTTTTCCAGGAAATTAAATCAGCCCATAAAATTGCCAAGCGGTATTCTTCTATCCCACAAATGTGGTCGAGGTGCCTCCTGCGCCACTGTTACGGACTGTGGTTTATTTGTCTCCCGGCTTATGTGAAAGTATGCCACTCAAAAGTCAGGGCTCTGAAAACAGCCTATGATGTGCTTAAAAAAATGCAGTCAAAGAAGATGGATCCACCTGATGAGGTAACAATTATCTTAAAAGTGCATTGTTTCTATATTTATGCACATAGATGTTTTGTCTCTGTAACTTTTGAACTTACTGTGTTTCAGGTGTGCTACCGCATTCTTATGCAGCTCTGTGGACAGTATGATCAGCCAGTGCTTGCTGTTCGAGTGCTTTTTGAAATGCATAAAGCTGGTATTGACCCCAATGCCATTACTTATGGTTATTATAATAAGGTAATTGCTTTTATTTAATGGAGAAAGCATGTAGCTTTTGTGATTATACAACCTTAACTTAATGGCAGAATTGTTGATGCAAGGGTTATTTGGCATTTATTTTAGAGTATCTAAAATATCAAGTAAAACTTTTTGTGCTATTTTGTGTTATGAAATCTACTTAGATATTCTTTAGTTTGACTCTTAAGCCAGTGTGTTCATTAAAAAAACTATTATGCTAATCATTTTATTTTGTTGAACAAATAGGCTGTTTTAGAAAGTACCTGGCCTTCAAGAAGTCATAATGGCTATTTTCTTTGGACAAAATTAAGAAACGTTGTTTTAGGAATAGCACAGTTCAAAAGAGCTTTAAAGAAGCATGCACATTTATTACAAACAACTCTCTCAGGTAATTAAACGTTTTTAAGGAATGTATGTGTTTAATTAATTGACTAGTTATATTTTACATTTTTTAGAAATTTTATTGTATTTTTTAATTGAATTTATTGGGTTAACTGGTTGACATAATTATACAGGTTTTAGGTGCCCAATTCTGCAACACATCTCTGTATACCATGTTGTATGTTCATCCCCCCCCCTCAAGTCAAGTCTTTGAATGTTTTCTAGTTTGTGTTGTCATTAAGCAAATTCTGATATTGGGAACCTTCTTCACATTTAAAAAGACAAAACTTTACTTTCTTTCTTTTAACTTAAACTATCCACCTTTCATTGTCTTGTTGTATACCTTAATGATTCATGATAGGGTTCTTCGTTACAGTTGTATTTTGCTAATTATGTGACACTTTCTGTGTTCAGTATTGGTAGATGTAAAGTTGAGCAACAAATTAATGTGTGTTTTTGGTATCTCCCTGAGTAGTAAAATGCTGTCAAATTGTGTTCTTAAGCAGATGGCAGTGACCTGGATGCTGTTAGTCATGGCAGCATGGATAGTGGTCATGGGACACACACTGTGGAGCAGGCACCTTTTAATACGGGTTTAATCAAAGTATATGCTACTGATGATAGATCTAGTACAGGTTTGTGTGTGCTTATGTATACATTTATTACAGTACATTTTAAAAACTAAATTTGCTAGCCTGTCTTTTAAATTTTAATTTCCAATGATGTATTTAATGATGATGCCACTTTAATTTTATGTTAGCTACTTGATTTGATATTGTATTTAATAACTACATGCACTTTTATTCATTCTTTATTTGAATAGAAATTAAAGTTTAAGAGTTTATTAAAGCACTTAGTCCATTATAATCCAATTAACTCTGGAGGGCACACCGATCTCTTCATCATCATTTTTGCAGGATAAATTCCTCTTTGTAATTATGAAAATGCAATTAGAGTTTTTAAAAAAAGATAATTATAGCTCTTATCTGAGTTAATAGTATCATATCAGTACCAATTTACTGTGTACAATATTATTTTTTCAATTTCTTATGAGTGTTAAACTCCATTAAAATAAAAAGTTACAAATAAAAATTTAAATATGTATAAAATTTGTAGCATTCTAGTACTGAAGAGAGCATTAATTTCATTATAATATTTGTATATAAACTTTCTCTAAGTAATATTAAAACTGAAACATTTTAAAAAATAAATTGCTTCACTAATTCTGACCTTTTTGTTACTACATTTAAAAAAACTTACAGATGAGCCCTGACCGGTTGGCTTAGCAATAGAGCATTGGCCCAGCAAGTGAAAGTCCCAGGTTCAATTCCCGGTCAGGGCACACAGGAAAAGTGACCATCTGCTTCTCCACACCCCCCACCCCATTTACTCCCCTCCTGCAGCCATGGCTTAAATGGATCAAGCAAAGTTGGTCCCTGGCGCTGAAGATGGCTCCATGGCCTCAGCCTCAGGCACTAAAATAGCTCAGTTGCCAAGCATCAAAGCTGCAGCCTAGCCAGGCAGAGCATCACCTGGTAGGGGACTGCTGAGTAGATCTTGGCCAGGGCACCTGCGGGAGTCTGTCTCTGTCTTCCTCCTTCTCACTTAATTAAAAGAAAAGAAAACAAAACAAAAACCTTGCACATGATTTTTAAATATAAGAGTCACCTCTTGATGGACAATTTAAATGTAGAAATCCAAGCATTAATAAAATATCAAGTCAGTCTCCAAAAACAGTAACATTTTGGTCTGTCTCCTTTTATGACTACTTTTAATAATATAAATATAAGCTAATTGTGTTGAAAAGTAATTTTTTAGTTGTTTTTCTTTGGCTGGTTTTAGTTCCTAATCATTCAGTATGAATATAATCAGAGTTGTAATAGTCATCCTCAGGCATTAGCTCTTAAAAAAGTCTCTTTTGTTTTTACCTATGACCTCTTAAAAAAGACTGTCTTAAAACAATGCAGAACCTAATAAAAGCATGAATTTCAAGATTATCTTCACATTTTTAATTTGTAGTTTTTTGGGGAATAGAGCTTAAAAATTAATTACGAAAATTACAAACTCAAAAGTATAACATATATTAAAGTAAATATATGGTTTAGTAAAAATATAAATAACATATATTAAAGTAAATATATGGTTTAAAGTAAAAAAATGAGTTAGTGCTACTTAATACTTAATACCATTTCTTAGATATTTCTTTGCAAGTATATATACCATTTCAGATGTAGTTTTTCATATACTCATGACATACTTGTGTATTATAAATCTTGGAACTTGAGATCCAAACAAAAAGGTTATATGTTTTACTTTAAAAGATGTCTGCTAAGATAGAGAACTAGGATTCAAAATCTTGTATTTTGATGCTAATTTAGTGAAAATAATTAGCTCAGAAGTAGAGAACGTCTTTAACACAACAATGTATAACATATTAGAAGTTTTCTTCTACAATGCAACTTTTGCTTTTCTTCTCAATAACTCCAGCATGATTCTTTTCTCATTCCCGCGTATTTGTACTTACGTGCAATTCAATAATTATGCAACTGAATTTTCAGAAAAAGTAATTACCTATTTACAAATATAAATAAACCCATTTTGGGGGTAAATTTATTTAGATATTCAGCTTCCTATGTTTGAAGGTTCTATTATGAATGCAGGTTTTTTCTGCATTTCTTAGTTGGAACTCAAACTTTTACCTGGGCTTGTATAAAGAATGTCTGGTTTGTCTGGTCTTTTGGAGCTCAGATAATAGTGTGAATGTATGTACTTTTGACTGCAATGTGGAGCTGAAAATAAGTTATTTTGAGATTATCCCTTCCTTACATTAATAGAGATTGTGGTTGGAATCTAATAAAATAATGCTTTCAATTGAAAGCTATCCAAAAAAATTTCTATAAGTAAATCCAAACATTAATGTATTGCTTCTAATTCCAGTTCTCACTAAAGAAGTTTATCATAAACAGCATAGGGATTCTTTTCTTTTTTTCCCCAGGTGGCCAGTCTGATCTTGGATATAATTCATTATCTAAAGATGAAGTTAGAAGAGGAGATATATCTATTGAGGACATTCAAGAAGAAAAAGATAAAAAAGGGAGTGATTCTAGTTCCTGTAGGTATTAAATAAATACAAGTGGCTTTAAGAATAAAAGTACTTTTTATTTTTCACTTTCCCATTATAACTCCTCTTTCCTGTCATTACAAGCCCTCTTCACCACCTAATATTCCAACATATAAATCTTCATGTGTGGAGTGTAGTCTCAGTTGTACAACTACTCTCTAATCAAAAACTTCTCTTCTTGTAGTAGAAAACTGTATTTCTTCAAACACAGGCTCTGAGGTTTAACAATATGTTTCTTTAATGCTTTTATTGATGGTCTGTGACTTGTATTTTCCTCCTTGCCTCTTCCCATTGAAAGCAGTGTTTCACAACCAAAGAAGAAATATACAATGGTATTCATGGACCTCATGCATGACCATACTTAGTAATTTAATATATACCTTGCGGCCTCAGATCAGTATAATTACTTATTTGTGATTGATATATATAGAGGTGTTCAATAATTTCTTGCTACCTATTTTGAGGTTAAATATTCAGAACTAAAGGCCATTTCTTTTTATGCCTTCTATGATGTATATAGATTTCATCTTACCAATTTAATTTTAATCTTTACAGTGTCAGAGAACGAGAGTGCAAAAGGAAGTGCTGATTGCCTTCCTAAGCTCAGTTATCAAAGTTCTTCCAATATAGTTCGCCTCAGTGGTATAGACAACAGTGCTGATAAAATATCGGGAGAAAGCACAGGTGAGTTGAATAATATACCTCTGCTTTGTGCAGAATAACTTTATATTTCTAGTGAATATTTCTTTTCAAGACTTAATCCCGCAGGGTTATTTTTTATATATTTCTGCAGTCTCTCATAGTATAGCATAGTAACTTGAATTTTATATTTTATACTTTATTCAAGCTATTATGATAACAAAGTATAGGGACAAACTTATGAGCTACATACTACCTTTTGAGTTTAGACTGTTGGGACTTTTAGGAAGAGTAAGTAGTAGCAATTCAGATGATTAGTCTGAAGGTACTGTATACCTAGTTTTTAAATGAAGCCTATAGTCCCTTAGTATTCTTATTGTTCCTGTTTTTTCAGGAATAAAAGGATAGTCCTTCAGGTTAGGTAATAACAGCTAATATGTTTTCTTTTCAAAGAGCTTTCTACATGTTACTTATATTTATTAATACAGTAATGCTTATTATTAGTGAGAAGGTGATATTAGCACCGTTGTAAAGATGAGAAAACTAAGGCAAAATGTACTGTTGGCAGAGTACACGAGTTGTTAATGGAAAAGTCAGTTTAGGATCTGTGATCTCACAAATTTTTTATCAGATAATTTTGGGGGGATTAAGTGGACATAAGATTCAGAGTTTCTAGTAATAATAGTCTGATCACATAATTATTTTATTTTTGTAATAGCTCAGTTCTGCATCATGTAATCTAAACCAGCAATTTTCAACCAGCCTGTTGCAAGAAATTTTATAACGTGCAATACCTGTTTAGTGAGAGGCACTGACCTCTTTTCCCTTAGTTTGTCAAAAAAAAAAAAAAAATGACAATAACCAACACAACAATAGCCATTCAATGTGAATGAATAAAAATTATACCTATTTTTTTTTGTCAGACTGACCAAAAAAAAATAATATATTTTTGGTGTGCCATAGAATTTTAGTAATTAGTTTCTGTGTGCCATGGGATGAAAATGGTTGAAAAATCACTGATCTAAACAAATAATAAAGGACTTGTGCTTTTAAGGCTGAAATATCTTCATTTGTAAACGGTCTTTATGCAATGACGTTTGTTTTTCTGTAACATAGTCAGATGTGCCTCTAGCTCAGGGGGTAGACAAACTATATATAGCCCATGGGCCAAATTGGGCCTGCAGAGTACAAGGTAAGAATGGCTTTTACATTTTTAAATGGTTGGGGAAAAATATCAAAAGTAGAATAATATTTTGTGATACATGAAAATTATATGAAATTTAAACTTCAATGTTTGTAAAGAAAGGCTTATTGGAACACAGCCACATTCATTTATTCATGTATAGCTTGAGCTTGCTTTTGCACTGCAGAGTTAAATGATCTATCACTGTCTTACTTTGCATTTCTATGTTAGATAATTGTTATAACTTAAACATTTAAAATTTTTTCATTGCTATCATGGAATTACTTCACAATCATTTGGTCCTCCCCCGCTTTTTTTTTCTTATTAAGTGAGAGGTGGGGAGGCAGAGACAGATTTCATCATGTGCCCCAACCCGGATCCACCCGACAAGCCCCTACCAGGAATACTCTGCCCAGCTGGTCTGCAGCTCTGTTGCTTGGCAACTGAGCTATTTTAGCGCATGAAGCCAAGGCCATGAAGCCATCCTCATTGCCTGGGGCCAACTTTACTCAATTTGAGCCATGGCTCCAGGAGGAGAGGAGAGGCGAGAGAGAGAGAGAGAGAGGAGTAGAGGAGTGGAGAAGCAAATGGTCACCCCTCCTGTGTTCCCTGACCAGGAATCCAACCTGGGACTTCCACACACTGGGTCAGCACTCTACCACTGAGCCAGCCAGCCAGGGCCCATTTAGTCCTTCCTAATGTATATCTAATTATAATACAATAACTTGTCTTTAATAGTCTTTGCTGTATTGTTCTTTCATTACTCTCTCTTCATGTTTACCTTTTCCTTAAGATCTGCTTTTATGAACTTTCTATTTTATTTAGTTTTTTCATTAAATTTGGTGGGGTAACATTGGTTAGTAGGATCTTATAAGTTTTAAGTATACGTTTCTATGATAACATGATCTGTATAATGCATTGTGTGCCCACCACCCAAAGTTAAACCATGTTCCATCACTATATATTTGGCCCCTTTTACCCCAAAATCTCTCACCCTTTTCGCCCTGGTAACCACCATACTGGTGTTTGTGACTGTGAGTTTTACTTTTATATCCCACATATGAGTGAAAAGGCTAAGAACTAGATGAATTTTCTATTCTAATATGATTGTAAACAGAGTAAGCAGTAGCTGACTCATCATCTGGCTTTTGGTTACCTTCTACTCTCAACAATCAACTTTTTAAAGCCTATAATAGATGTCCTAGGTGTAAATTACAGTTGTTAGTTTATCCTTAAGATTTTGGTTTGAAAACTTTTTCATCTGCTAAGTACTGGGTTTATTCCTACTGCCAAAGACTAGATATATGAGATTTACAGGAATACTTATTTTTTAATTATCTAATTTCTTATATATTAGTACATGGTTTCTGAGCTTAGACCTAAAGTATGAGTAGGAGACAGATGAGGACGGGGAGGAGCTGAGGGAACCTCCCAAGCAGAGGGAAGCGATATGTGAAAGGCTGTGTGGTGGGAGGGAACACAGCATGATCAAAGATCTGAAAAGGGGCTAGTATATAAGCTAGGAATTTTTTCAGCTTTAAGCCTCAGAAAATATGGTTAACGCTGGCTTAACAGTCAAGGATGTTTTTCTCAAAACATTCAAAGGTGAACAATTGCTCAAGGTGTTGGTTCAAGAACTTTATCATCAGTTCTCTGGACCTAACCATGATTATGTATAGCGACTGGCAACTTTAGACACCATATATCTGCTCAAAGCAGAAAGAATGGGGAGGGGGGCACAGGTGAGTTGAATAATATACCTCTGCTTTGTGCAGAATAACTTTATATTTCTAGTGAATATTTCTTTTCAAGACTTAATCCCGCAGGGTTATTTTTTATATATTTCTGCAGTCTCTCATAGTATAGCATAGTAACTTGAATTTTATATTTTATACTTTATTCAAGCTATTATGATAACAAAGTATAGGGACAAACTTATGAGCTACATACTACCTTTTGAGTTTAGACTGTTGGGACTTTTAGGAAGAGTAAGTAGTAGCAATTCAGATGATTAGTCTGAAGGTACTGTATACCTAGTTTTTAAATGAAGCCTATAGTCCCTTAGTATTCTTATTGTTCCTGTTTTTTCAGGAATAAAAGGATAGTCCTTCAGGTTAGGTAATAACAGCTAATATGTTTTCTTTTCAAAGAGCTTTCTACATGTTACTTATATTTATTAATACAGTAATGCTTATTATTAGTGAGAAGGTGATATTAGCACCGTTGTAAAGATGAGAAAACTAAGGCAAAATGTACTGTTGGCAGAGTACACGAGTTGTTAATGGAAAAGTCAGTTTAGGATCTGTGATCTCACAAATTTTTTATCAGATAATTTTGGGGGGATTAAGTGGACATAAGATTCAGAGTTTCTAGTAATAATAGTCTGATCACATAATTATTTTATTTTTGTAATAGCTCAGTTCTGCATCATGTAATCTAAACCAGCAATTTTCAACCAGCCTGTTGCAAGAAATTTTATAACGTGCAATACCTGTTTAGTGAGGGGCACTGACCTCTTTTCCCTTAGTTTGTCAAAAAAAAAAAATGACAATAGCCAACACAACAATAGCCATTCAATGTGAATGAATAAAAATTATACCTATTTTTTTTGTCAGATTGACCAAAAAAAAATAATATATTTTTGGTGTGCCATAGAATTTTAGTAATTAGTTTCTGTGTGCCATGGGATGAAAATGGTTGAAAAATCACTGATCTAAACAAATAATAAAGGACTTGTGCTTTTAAGGCTGAAATATCTTCATTTGTAAACTGTCTTTATGCAGTGACGTTTGTTTTTCTGTAACATAGTCAGATGTGCCTCTAGCTCAGGAGGTAGACAAACTATATATAGCCCATGGGCCAAATTGGGCCTGCAGAGTACAAGGTAAGAATGGCTTTTACATTTTTAAATGGTTGGGGAGTAAAATAAGCAGAGATGTTTTCATGTGTGATTGGATATTGAAATAAAATTATCACCCTGTAGTTACTTTATGATTATCTTGAGAATTTAACATTTCAATAAATGTATATGGAACTAAGAGTTCAACCACTGAAAATTTACTCTGAATATGAATGCATCCTTTTACTAACCCCAATTCTGGTTTTAGTGTGTTTTTACTTTTTATCTGTAGCTACCATATTTAGCTGTGATATGTCATATGATAATATATTATACTATGTTACATTATGGATTGGTATTTGTGGCAGTTGTTTCCCAGCAGAAAATATTTTTTCAGTAATTATCTTTGAACTCCTAATTTATGCTACCATATGCCAGGTGCTACTGGGGATATAAAAATAAGGAACAAAAAAGAAACATGGTCTCTGTCTTCATAAAGCAAGTAGATGGTGTAGTATCACTTCTGGGCCTTTTGGCTAAGATCAAGTGTGAGAAAGCATGTGAGATGGATAAACATTAATCAAATAATCAAGTAAATGTGAAAATGCCCTGAGATTAAGTACTGTGAAGAAGTGCTATAAATTCCCACAAGAACATGTAATAGAGAAACACGTCCTAGGTTTGGGGCAGCATTGGTCAGAAAAGGTTCCTTGAGAATATGGTTTCTGAGCTTAGACCTAAAGTATGAGTAGGAGACAGATGAGGACGGGGAGGAGCTGAGGGAACCTCCCAAGCAGAGGGAAGCGATATGTGAAAGGCTGTGTGGTGGGAGGGAACACAGCATGATCAAAGATCTGAAAAGGGGCTAGTATATAAGCTAGGAATTTTTTCAGCTTTAAGCCTCAGAAAATATGGTTAACGCTGGCTTAACAGTCAAGGATGTTTTTCTCAAAACATTCAAAGGTGAACAATTGCTCAAGGTGTTGGTTCAAGAACTTTATCATCAGTTCTCTGGACCTAACCATGATTATGTATAGCGACTGGCAACTTTAGACACCATATATCTGCTCAAAGCAGAAAGAATGGGGAGGGGGGCACTAACCACATTTATCTCCTTTTTACCAGGAAGTTTTTTCCAGAAACCCTCAAAAACTACTACTTTAATTAATTAATTAATTAATTTACAGGGACAGAGAGAGAGTCAGAGAGAGAAATAGATAGGGACAGACAGACAGGAACGGAGAGAGGTGAGAAGCATCAATCATTAGTTTCTCATTGCCATTGCAACACCATAGTTGTTCATTGATTGCTTTCTCACATGTGCCCTGACCACAGGCCTTCAGCAGACGAGCAACCCCTTGCTGGAGCCAGCGACCTTGGGTCCAAGCTGGCGAGCTTTTGCTCAAGCCAGATGGGCCCGCGCTCAAGCTGGTGAGCTTGGGGTCTCGAACCTGGGTCTTCCGCATCCCAGTCCGACGCTCTATCCACTGCGCCACCGCCTGGTCAGGCAAAAAAACAAAAACAAAAACAAAAACTACTACTTTAATATCACTGTCCAGAACCATGTCATAGAGTCACCTGGCCCAATGAGGTTAAAGAGTTTGCAGCCTCTGTGTTAGAGGCACGCAGGTCTAGTGCAGTTTATAGAAAACATGGAATTTAGCACATATGTAAAGTTAGAATCATAAGCTGTTCTGTAAATGGTCAGATAGTATTTTAGGCCTTGCAAGCCACAACATAGTCTCATCACCTATTTTTTGTGTGTGTGAGTTTTACGACCCTTTTTAAATGTAAAAACTATTTGCAATAGTTCACAGGCTAGATTTGGCTCAGAGGTGTAGTTAGTCAGTGCCTGGTATAATTTGAAAACCAGCAGCTGTATTGGTCTTCAGAGCATAGGATAGTTCTGACTTAGCAAGGGAAGCTTGCACATCTATTTAAATGCAATCCCAGAGCATTATCTTTGGGTTATAAGATTCCTCCAAGTCTTTGATAAGTAGCCTGTCAAGCAGAAAGTTTCCCAGAATATCAGAAGAGAATATATTTTTGGTTTCTTACATTCTTAATCATAAGCCTATATAGAAAAAAAGAATAAACTTATCTCTCTGCTATACTGTTTTGCTTGTTAATGGTATATGCTTATTTTAGTTTGTGGAATTTTATAGTCTCTAGTATTACCTCTTCTCTTCTATCATTGATACCTGAATGCATCACCTCGCAGGAATAAAGACACATTTTTAATAATTGCCTGGTTGTAGAGAGCTAATTCTGTTGGATGAAGCACATAAAAAGAATAACTGAGGCCCTGGTCAGGTGGTTCAAGTGGATAAAGTATCTACCTGGCATGCCAGAGGTTGCAGGTTCAATCCCCTGTCAGGGCATGTACAAGAAGTAATCAATGAGTATACAACTAAATGGAATAACTAAGTGAAATAAGTTGATACTTCTCTCTCTCTCACTCACTCACTCTCTACCCCTATTCCTTCCCCCCTCTTCTCCTTCTCCCTCTCCCCCCTTCCTCTCCCCTTTATTCTCCCTTCCTCTCCCCTTTTTCCCTCCCTTCCTCCCCCCTCCCTTCCCTCTTCCTTTCTCTCTTTCTCTCAAATCAATGGGAAAAGTAAAAAAAGAAATAAAAAGAATTGTTAACATTATCATACCTAGACTCAGGATTTAGAAGACTCTCACATAAGTGAGGACAATTAAAGTGATCAGAAATCTGGAGTTGTGCTTTCAGTATTGGTACCTAAGTAATTTGGTAAGAAGCAATGAACAATGTTTCTGAATAGAGAGTGGCCATTTACATTTGACTGGTATAAATTTGCAATCAATATATAAAGCGAAGGTAAATTTTTTTATTCACATCTATAGTCACAAGGATTTGAAGTTTTTAAAAATAATTTTTATTTCTAGATAAGGCTACCACAGTTGCCTTATACTGTATTTGGTTTGGTTTAGTGTTATAGGTTTAGTTTTTCATTGTTATAGGCAGAAGCCTCAGACTCTTAAGGTTATCTAAAACAACCACAGTTTTATAACCATTGTTAGTTAATCAATTTAGTGGAATTAACATGAATTTATTATTATTAAATATACCATGAGTAAATATTAATTTTAATTTATAAGTTTTAAAAAGCAGTGCATCCTAATATCTAGGAGTATGCTCTTTATAGTTAGCTAAATTTGGATTTGAATCCCATTTCTGTCATTTAAGGACTGGCTAACTTTGGGCTAGATAATTAATCTCTCTGAATGTCATTTTTTTCTCAGCCTGTAAGGATGTTGTAATAATTATGGTAGATACGGAATGCTGAGGTCACCAGTTCAAAACCCTGGGTTTGCCTAGTCAAGGCACATATGGGAGCTGATGCTTCCTGCTCCTCCCTCCTTCTCTCTTTCTTCTCTCTCTAAAAATGAATAAATTTAAAATAATAATTATGATAGATAATGTAAGTAAAGTGCTTAGTACAGTATCAGTCAAATAGCAGGCACTTGATGAGTGCTTGCTATTACCATTTTTGTTACTAGTATTTTAAATATGTATGACAACTTATATTATTAGCACATTACCTCTTTCATAACTACAAATACTTTTCTTATTTTTCAGAAAACACATCTGAGCCACTCTTAATATCGTCTTTTGAGGATGCAAATGAAACAGGAAACATTCAAAGTAGATGCTTCAGGAAAAGACATAAAGATGACAGTGAGCCTGATTTGCAGCAGCAGGTGTCCTGGGGAAACAGAAGCCACAATCTTAGTGGAGGAGTAGTGATGGGACTTATGCTCAATAGAATTAACCAAGAAGCAAACCCTGGAGATATGGTTGAAAAATTAGGAGCTGATGCAAAAATTCTTTCACATGTTATCTCAAAAAGCGCAAGACCCAATAGTCTTGATATTGGAAGGCCATCTTTAAGATCAAAAAGAGACAGTCTAGAAAGGGAATATAGTGATGATGACACACCTTTTTATGGTTCTAATTGTTTGACAGATAAAGTGGATTCTCCAGTTATTTTTGACTTAGAAGACTTAGACAATGAAAACTATGGGTCAAAAATGGGATATGTTGCCACACAGAATTCCAAAAGGATTCAACGTTTGAACAGCAGCTTTTCAGTAAAACCTTTTGAAAAAACTGATGTTGCAACAGGATTTGATCCCCTCTCTCTTTTGGTTGCTGAGACTGAGCAGCAGCAAAAAGAGGATGAGGAAGAAGATGAAGATGATAGCAGCAAAAGCATTTCCACACCATCTGCTAGGCGTGATTTAGCTGAAGAAATTGTGATGTATATGAATAATATGACCAGTCCTTTGACAAGTAGGACACCAAGCATTGATTTACAAAGGGCATGTGATGATAAAACAATCAATAAAATAAGTCCAACATTGGTCAAGGCATGTAGAAGATCTAGCCTGCCTCCTAATTCTCCTAGGCCAGGGAAACTTACCAAATCTAAAAGTTATACAAAGAATGAAGACAGACCAAGGGATAGACTCTGGTCTTCTCCAGCCTTCTCACCTTCTTGCCCATTTAGGGAAGAATCCCAAGATGCAGTAACCCACTCGTCACCTTCATTTAATTTAGATACACTATTGGTACCTAAACTAGATGTTCTAAGGAACAGTATGTTCACTGCTGGAAAAGGGGTTGCAGAGAGAGCAAGCAAATGGTATTCAAGACTCACCATGTATACCACCTCATCTAAGGTAAGTTTTGTTAGTATTTTCTACTTTTTCTTTTATCCTACTTCACCACCTCAAGTCCCTTACTTGCCAAGATGTCTGATTTTTTACATTCTCTTTAAATACAGCTTTACAAAAAGATTCATGGAATGTGTAAGGTTTCTTAAGTATCAGAATTTGAACTTTGAATTTGAATGAAAACTTCACAGGGAAAGAAAAATCACTAAGGTTATGTTTATAGTTCAGTTTTGAAAGAAAGTGATTTGTGGCTAGAATAAACATTAGCATTATATGAAAATACTTCATTTCCTTCAAATGCAGATTTATTTTCAGAAACAATGTCCAGCATGCCTTCAAAAATTAGCAGCCGGGCATAGGATTTCTCCTCCTGGTTAGGATGGAGTAGCTCGTGATAGACTTATATACCTCCTAAGAACAAAAAGCTAGATGAAATATAGAAAGTAGCTGAGGAGAGTAAAGGATATACAGGGACAGAAAATGATTTGACTTTAGATGATGGGCACACAACACAATCAACAGTTCAAATGCTATAGAGGTGTTTACCTGGAACCTATGTACTCTTACTAATCAATGTCACACCATTAAACTTAACTTTCTAAATAAAATCCTTAAAAAAGAAAAAGAAAGTAGCTATTTAAAGTCATCAGTGAACGGCTAAAGCAACTAGAAAGTAGAGGGGCAAGATTTTAAAGAGAGGAGAATTGCGGAGGTGAGCTGAAGTTCTACAGCCACATTTTCCCTTAGGGCTTTTGCTTGTGTTGAGCACAGAGCGAGAGGTTGTAAGTCCAGCTTTTGCCTTACTAGTGGGCTGTGGAGAGGTGAGGGAGGCCGGCAGAGCTTCTGGAATCTTATAGAAATGGAGAGACAAAATTGTAGACTTGAGGATCTTCATATACACATTATTTTCCTTCAAGATATTTTTTAAATACTGAAACTGCGTGAGACAGGAGGCTAAAAACGGTAAGTGGAAAGTCTGTAACAGACGATATCTCAGAAGTTTTATGGTACTAGGGATATAACAGCTAGAGTTCATGAGCTGCTAGGCAACGGGATGGTGGTGGTAGTGGTGAACACTCTAGGCCCTTAGTTGGAAGTCCTGCAGAGCTATGCCTTAGGAGCATTGGCAAACTGGAGATAGACTGAGCCTGACCAAAACTGAAACCTGAGCTTGAATCGGCTCAGTCTGTGGTTAGATTAAAATAATCCACCCTTATCTAAAAGAGGAAATAGTGTACCCTTTCTGGAGGGATAGAATATCATCTGGAGTTCATGCAATATTTTATATTCTTTCATTCAGTTAAAAAATAATTATACCAAGAGACAGGACCATAACTAGAAAACAAAAGAGAAACAGATGGTAGAAACAGACCCTTAGGATATCCAAATATTTGAATTAGCAAGCAAGGGATTTTGAAATAATTATGTTCAAAAAAATAAGGGAAAAGGTAAAAACAAAACAGCTACAATGATGGAAAATTTCATCAGATAATTATTTGTTAAAAAGAATCAAGTATAGGCCTGACCTGTGGTGGCGCAGTGGATCAAGCCAGTGTCAAGCTGGAGATGCTGAGGTCGTCAGTTCGGAACTCTGGGCTGCCTGGTCAAGGCACATATGGGAGTTGATGCTTCCTGCTCCTCCCCCTTTCTCTCTTTCTCTCTATCTCTCTCTCCTCTCTAAAATGAATAAATTAAAAAAAAAAGAATTAAGTATACATTCTAGAACTGAAAAAGATAAAATTTAAAAATGTAGTCATTGGTTTTAATAGCAGACAAAACACAGAGAAAAGAAAGGTTAGCAAACCAGATGAGAAGTTGGTAGAAAATATCCACACTGAAGCAAAGGCAGAGAAATAATTTTAAAATGCAGAAATAAATGTAGGTTTTAATGAAAATGCCTAACATTGATGCAACTGAGTTCCAGAATAAGAGGAAAGAATGGGATAGAAGGAACATTTATAAAGCTAATTGCCACCTGACCAGATGGTGGCACAGTGGATAGAGCATTGGACTGGGATATGGAGGACCCATGTTTGAAACCCCAAGGTCACCGGCTTGAGCATGGGCTCACCAGCTTGATTACGAGGTCACTGGCTTGAGTGTGGGATCATAGACATGACCCCATGGTCACTGGCTTGAGCCCAAAGGTCACTGGCTTGAAACCCATGGTTGCTGGCTTGAGCCCAAGGTCACTGGCTTGAGCAAGGGGTCTCTCTACTGGAGCCCCCCGGTCAAGGCACATATGAGAAAACAATCAATGAACAACTAAGGAGCTGCAACCAAAAATTGATGCTTCTCATCTCTCTCACTTCCTGTCTGTCTGTCCCTATCTGTCCCTCTCTCTGACTCTCTTTCTCTGTAAAAAAAAGAAAAAAGAAAGCTAATTGCCAAGAATTTTCCAAAAGAAAATTAACCAAAGATATTAACTCACATATTTAAAATATCTACAAATCTCAAGCAGAAGAAAAACAAAGAAAACCATAGTCATGTAATGTTGAAATAGATAAAAATGAAATACAAAGAGAAATCTTAGAAAGAGTAAGATAAAAAAGACATATTACCGTCAAAGGTACAATAATAAACTGATGGTTAACTTTTGAACAGAAACTATGATATCAAAATACACTGAAAAGACCTTTAGAGTGCTGAAAGAAAATGATTGCCAACCTATTTTTCTATACCCAGCAAAAAATATTCTTTAAAAATTAAGGTGAGAGTTCCAGTTCCACTGTGGTAACTTAAGGCCACTAAAGCCCATCCCTCTCATTGATTACAACTAAGAACTCCAGACAAAATGCAAAAACAACTATGTGACGATTCTGAAAAATAAAAGCAGATTGTGAGGCCTGACCAGGCGGTGGCGCAGTGGATAGAGTGTCAGACTGGGATGTGGAGGACCCAAGTTCAAGACCCCGAGGTCACCAGCTTGAGTGCGGGGTCATCTGGCTTGAGCAAGGCTCACCAGTTTGAACCCAAGGTCGCTGGCTCAAGCAAGGGGTCACTCGGTCTGCTGTAGCCCCCTGGCCAAGGCATATATGAGAAATAAATCAATGAACGACTAAGGAGCTGCGATGAAAAATTGATGTCTCTCATCTCTCTCCCTTCCTGTATGTCCCTATCTGTCCTTCTTTCTGTCTCTGCCACCAAAAAAAAAAGCAGATTGTGAGGAGGGACTCACACAGATATGAATTTCCCATTTTCTTTTCTCATTCGTATTTGCCTCAAAAGCCGGTCCCTGTCACAATGTGGCATGGCTACTCTGGAAGCTAAAGCTTTAAAAGAAACCCCATATTTCCTGGAATGAGGAACCAGGGAAGGGGACTTCTGTGGGTTGGAACATTTGAGGGAAATCAGAAAGAAAAGGTTTCCTAATTCTCTGTATGGCCCATACAAGTCTCAAAAATTGAAGTGCAAATTATAATCTGAAATAACTGAATTGATTGCCTGCTAATACAAAAGCATCAATATTCTCCAAGAAATTGTAACAGTACTCAGACACAACATAGCATTCACAGTGTCTAAAAAGAATCCAAAATTATTTGATACTTAATATATTAGGAAAATATGACCAACTCTTAAGGGAAAGATAATGCTGAGCTGGCCTTGATACTATTATAAGACAGAAACTGTAAAGCAGCGATTACAACTAGATTCCCTGAGGTAAAGAAAAATATGTTTGAAATAAATGAAAATAAAGTAATTCTCGGAAAGAAAATAGAACACATTTTTAAAATACATAACTAAAAACGTATACTGAAACTCACTGGATGGGTTCAATAAAAGAATGGAGATGCAGAAGAAAGAGTCTAGAAATTATCCAATTGGAAGAACAGAGAAAGATGGATCTTTTTATGAAAATAAACAGAAACTCAGAGATTTGGGGGTTACTAGATTTGGTAAAAGATTTAGATTTACAGATAGATACAAGAGACTCGGTAAACTATAGACACAATAAAGTCAAAGAATCCATGCCTACACACACATAAACAAACTACTGAAAACCAAAGATAATGCATCTGCTAATAAGAAAATGACTGCTGAAAAAAGAAAACAAGAATTTAAAAATATCTTGAAAGCAGTTAAAGAAAAATGACACGTTACCTACAGAGGAATAATGATTTGAATGAATGTGCATTTTTCATCAGTCTGTGGAGGTAAGAATATAGCTTAACAACATCTTTAATGTGTTGAAAGAAAAGACATCAACAACCTAGAATCACCCAGTGGAGATGTCCTTCAGGGGTAAAGGTGAAATGAAGGAGAAGCATATTGGCTAGATGTGCTAAAGGAAGTTCTTCAGGCTGAAAAAAATGATACCACAAAGAATGAAGGAAGAGCAAACAGGTGGTATATAGCTGTTTAATATAAAAAAACTACTTTTTTACTTCTTAAATTCCTTAAAATACCTGCAATTGTCTAAAAAATTATAACATCATCTCGGATTTTCAATATATTTAGATGTTTTATAGTGGTAAAGGGACTCACTCTACTGACATTTATTATATGGTGGGGGCAAAAGTAGGTTTACAGTTGTGAGTACATGAAACAGTTTATTTTTGTATTATTTATTAATTATTGTATTATTTTCCATATGAACAACTATAAACCTACTTTTGCCCCACCTTGTAGTTATGTTATTATATATGAAGTGATACAATACTAACCCTAAATAGACTGAAAATAATTAGGTGAGTAGCTTGTAATCCCTGGAAAACCCACTTAAAAAATACAATGAAATGTAGCCAAAAGCCAATAAAAAAGAAAAAAAACTGAGAACAGCATGATTTCATACATAGGTGGGACATAAAAATGAGACTATGAGACATGGACAAGAGAGTGGTGGTTATGGGGTAGGGGGAGGGAGGGAAGGGTAAGATAGGGAGGAGGGGAGGGGCACAGGGAAAACCAGACAGAAGGTGACAGAGGACAATTTGACTTTGGGTGACGGGTATGCAACATAATTGAATGATAAGATAACCTGGAGATGTTTTCGTTGTACATATGTACCCTGATTTATTGGTGTCACCCCATTAAAATTAATAAAAAAAATAACTCAGTAACACACATGACTAGAAAAAATAAGTTATATTATCTGAACAGTAGAATTATAGATATTAAGATTTTTTTCTTCCTGCCCTGGCCAGATAGCTCAATTGGTTAGAGCACTGGCCCAAAGTGCAGAGGTTGACGGTTCGATCCCCAGTCAGGGCACATACAGGAGCAGATGGATTATAGGAAAATTAACATTAAATAGAGATTCAAAGTCAGCAAAGTTATCTTATTAACAGATATTTACTTTGATCTAACTAAAAAATATTGTCTTAAAAAATTATCTATAGCATATGTTGGTCCAAATTAGTATGCTCTTGAAAAATTGGTTGTTTTTCTCTAGAAGTTATAACTGATCATCTGAGTAATTAAGTACTTCTTCTGCCTTAGAAGTAACTTTTTAAATAATAAAGTCTAAATATGAAAGAAAGTAAGCTTATAATTATGTCCTTAGGATCAAAGTTCTGATCGTACCAGTCTTTCTTCAGTGGGAGCCCAGGATTCTGAATCTACCTCTTTAACAGATGAAGATATCTGCCCAGAGTCAGAAGGAGCCACTTCCTCCCAAGAGTGCAGTGCCACCACAGGGACTAAGGGGACTGATTTCAGCAGAACAAGCCTAGAAAGTTCTGCCACCCTAGAAGGTTTGTTCAAACAGTTCTGTCACACTTCATTTGATAGGTTGTACCTTCACTTTATTTTTCTTTATGTTTTATTTTTGTAAAATATTTGCATGGCTTCAAAATCAAAACAATAGAGAACCAAGCAAGGCCCTTTCAGAGAAGTCTAGCTTCCGTCCCCACCCCCTTCATCTAATTTTCTCCCTGCCCCTAGAAGTAACCAACCATTTTTTGAAATTAATTTTTTAATGGGGTGACATTGATAAATCAGGGAACATATGTTCAGAGAAAACTTCTGTAGGTTATTTTGACATTTGATTATGTTGCATACCCATCACCCAAAGTCCATTTTTATTCATTTTGGTTTATCCTTCCATTATTGCTTTTTAAAAATTAACAGACACATATGTTCACGTGTATGTATTCTTATTCCCCCCCCTCTGTCTTATTAATTCAAAAAGTAACATACAAGAAATACCTTCCCATTCCTTGTTTTTTTCACTTAACAGTAGATCATTAAATATTGCATAACATTGTTTCTCATTCATTTTTAGGTTACATAGTTCATCATGTGTCAGCTTTTCATACTTTAACACTTCTCTGTTGATGGACATTAAGTTTCCAGGCTTTGACTATTATGAATAATGCTATGATGCACATACAGTCATGTTATATTTTTACCAGGGTACTTTGAAAGATACTTTAGAATTCTTCCTTGAAGTGGTATGGCCAAGTTCCTATCCTCAGGGCTACACTATTTTGCATTCCTGCTGGCAGTGGCAATATAAGAGTACCTATTTCCTCACAGCCTTGTCAGCAAAATACATTGACAGACTTGAGGGTTTTTGCCATCTGATAGGTGAGGAATGTATTTCAGTTTAGTTTTCATTTATAGTACTTCTTTTATACACTAAGATGAGGATCTGTTTATATGTTTAAGGACTATTTGTATTTCTTTTTCTGTGGACTGTCCTTTGCTTACATTTCATTTGTTGGTCCTTTTTACAAAAAGGTTTTAGTAGCTCTTTTTATGTCAAGGAATTAATTGTTTGCTTTTATATAAGTGGCAGATAGTTTCTTTTAAGTTTATCAAGTTTTGTCACACATAAGTTCTTAATTTTATGTTATCAAATTTATCAGTCTTTTCCTCTCTAGCTTCTGGATTTTGAGTCATTAGAAAATATTTCCCCTTCCCTGGGTTCACCAAGTTTCTTCTGATACTTCGGTTTCCTTTGTAATATTTTCTGTGATCAACAAATTTTTCTGTAAAGGACCTCTGTATTATAAATGTTTTAGGTTTTCTGTGTCACCATACATCTTTTTCTTTTTAATCATATCTTTTGTCTTTTTTCTTTTTTAACAATGCTTTAAAACATAAAAGCCGCCTGACCAGGTGGTGGCACAGTGTATAGAACATTGACCTGGGATGCTGAGGACCCAGTTTCAAAACCCCAAGGTCACCAGCTTGAGCACAGACTCACCAACTTGAGTGCAGGGTCACTGGCTTGAGCATGGGATCATAGACATGACCCTGTGGTTGCTGGCTTGAGTCCAAAGGTTGCTGGCTTGAAGCCCAAGGTCACTGGCTTAAGCCCAATGTTGCTGGCTTGAGCAAGGGGTCACTGGCTCGGCTGGAGCCCCCTGGTCAAGGCACATATCAGAAAGTAATCAGTGAACAACTAAAGTGCCACAACTAAAAGTTAATACTTCGCATTTATCTCCATTCCTGTCGGTCTCTGTCTCTCTATCTCTCTCACATGTGCACGTGCCAAAAATATAAAATAAAAGTCATTCTTAGCTTGTGGCTATACAAAAGTAGATTCGATCCCCTGAATTAGATACTCAATCCATTTACAATTTATCCTGGCATATGATGTGAGGAATGAATGAATATAATAATTTGTTTTATTTGTACCTTTGCTATTTTAAAAAGCTTTTATTATGAGAATTTTGCAAACATCCACAAAAGCAGCAGGAATAGTACAATAACCCCTGCTTCTCAATGTACATTTTATTCAGCTTCAGCAGTTATCTACAAATGACTAATCTTGTTTTATTTTATCTCCCCTCTGCTGCCAACAATTCTTTATGCCCCACTAAAGTAAATCTCAGACAACATATAATTTTATTTATAAATACTTCAATATGTAGCTCTAAAATATAAAGACTTAGATGTTTTCTCTTTTTGGTTTTTTGTGGGGTTTTTTTTTTAAGTTTAGAGGAGGGGAGATAATAAGGCAAACTCCTGTATGCGCCTTGACCAGGATCCAGTCGGCAACACTGTCTTGGGCCAATGCTCAAATCAATCGAGCTATTTTTAGCACCTGAGGATGATGTGCTCCAACGGAGCTATCTTCAATGCCCAGGGCCACACTCGAACCTGTTGAGCCAGTCTGTGGGATGGGAAGAGGGAAAGGAGGAGCTGGAAGGGTGGAGAAGCAGATGGTCGCTTCTCTTGTGTGCCCTGACCAGGAATCGAACCCAGGATGTCCGTAAGCTCGGCTGATGCTCTATCTACTGAGCCACTGGCCAGGACATATATTTTTAAATTATTGAAGTTATTTAATTTATTTTTATCTTATTATATGTTATACATATTATGTATACACTTTTATGTTTGTAAATACCTTTCACAAATTGAGGACACCTGAGAAACCAGCACTCAGATCAAGAAATAGAACATTAACAGCCTGACCTGTGGTGGCGCAGTGAATAAAGCGTCGACCTGGGAACACTGAGGTCGCCAGTTCAAAACCCTGCACTGGTCTGGTCAAGGCACATATGGGAGTTGATGCTTCCAGCTCCTCCCCCCTTTCTCTCTTTCTCTCTCTTACTCTGTGTCTCCTCTTTAAAATGAATAAAATAAAAATAAAATAAATTAAACAAAAAGAAATAGAACATTAACAGCATCCAGAAACCTCCTCTCATGCCCAGATCTTGTCACTCCCTTCATAGGTAAACGTGACCTTTTTATTTCATTAAATTTTTCCATTGATTTGAGAGGAAGAGAAAAAGGAGAGGGAGAAGCATCAACTCATTTCACTTAGTTAAACCATTAGTTGTGTATTCATTGATTGCTTCTTGTATGTGCTCTGACAGAGGGCCGAACCCACGCCCTTGGCATGCTGGGATAACGCCTTATCCACTGAGTTACACAGCTGGGCCTAAACATCATCTTCTAATACCATGTTAGCATGGCCATTTTTAAATGCTTTATGAACTCATAGAGTATATATCTTTTGTGACACATTCATTTTTGAAAACATAATTGTATTACCATTATATTTTTTAATGTGACAATAATTATCATATATTAAATATTTATTTAGTTAAATTTTCACAGTTACCTCATAAAGCCCTTTTTTAGGTAATTTGTTCAAATTGGGATCAAGGTCTACTTACTGCATTTGGTTGATACGTCTATTAACTCCCTTTTATCTTTGTTCCCTTTTTTGTCCCCCTTTGTCATATATTCATGAAGGAGGCTCCCCACCCTCCTTTTTTATTTTTTTTAATATACAAGAACAGTCTGGTATGCTAAGCAAATAAAATTTAGCTCACAACCTGATTCATATTTGTTAAAATGAATATTCTTTGCTGACGGTTAATTAGATACAGAGGTGCCCACATAAATGATTGAATTAGTCAAGGCAAGCTGAGGTATTAGAAAGCAACTCAAAACTAACTTTGGCAGAGAGGGATTACAGAAGGTGACTAGGGAGCCATCCCAGCAATAACTGTGGTTGGTTCACACCAGCCCTAAGCGTCCAATTCTAAAGGCTTCCTGTGTGGCAGGCCTAGGGCCCGTGTGGCTCTGGAGCCAGCTTTTTCTGCCTTGTTATTTATTTGCTGAAGGAGTAAGGTGGTTAGTCTGGATTCTACTGGTTGCATCCCCATGGTGGTGTTTAACATGTTTTCCTCTTCTCTCTGTGTCTTATGAGTGAGTAGTTTATAGCATTATATTATTTTCTATCTGTTAAAATCTCAGTGCTTATTCAGAAAATTTAGTGACTACTGGGAAAAAATGTATAGAAAATGTATAGATTACCTCCAGTTTTATTAACAAGATATAGTCACTGTCAAGAATTTATTTGACCACAGAAATTCTCTTACTTTTTGTTGTTTTAATACCTCCTAATATCCCCTTGCTCTTACAAATATACTTGGAAACTGTTTCCTAGTGTTTAAGAACAAGATTATTATATAAAATCTTAAAAGATCCTTACATCATTTGAAATAAGATTAGCTATTTTACTCTTTAGAGCCCTTCGAACTAAAGCCTTTCTAGTATTTTTAACATGGAAAACACAAACAGCAAAATAGTAATTACTAACAACTTGAATGCATTCTGGTCTGTACACACGAAGTGCTTAAAAACCAAGTGAGTGGTGGATGAACATACCTAGTGTGTAGGAACCAGAAGAATTCGAGCACCTTTCCTTAGGTTTGTACTCAAAACAAAAATGCGTGCATTAGCCTGGTCAGGCTGTGGTGCAGTGGATAGAGTGTCGGACTGGGATGTGGAAGACCCAGGTTCGAGACCCCAAGGTTCCCAGCTTAAGCGTGGGCTCATCTGGTTTGAGCAAAGCTCACCAGCTTGAGCCCAAGGTCACTGACTCAAGCAAAGGGTCACTCAGTCTGCTGTAGCCCCCTGGTCAAGGCACATATGAGAAAGCAATCAATGAACAACTAAGGAGCTGCAACAAAGAATTGATGTTTCTCATCTCTCTCCCTTCCTGTCTGTCTGTCCCTGTCTGTCCCTCTCTCTGACTCTGTCTCTGCCACAATCAATCAATCAATCAATAAATGATGTGATTTCTTATTTAAAAAATGCATGCATTAAAAACATTTTTTCATTGTTTATTTTTTCTTAAATTACCTTTAATATTTTTAATAAAACAGTTTAACATTTTATCAGAGAATTTACAAAAGTGAAAGAAAGACTCATATCATTTTCTCATCAATTTTAATGGTTTTATGCTTTGTTTTTTAATAATAAATAGGATCCCTGTCAAAATTTGCCTTACCTGGGAAATCAGAGGTGGCATCTTCCTGCAACACGAGTAATACAAATATCTTCCAGAACTATGCAATGGAGGTACAACTTTAATCAAAAGAGCATTTTTATGTACTGCCTTTTGAAATTTATGTTTTTTAAATATTGATGGTCTTGGATAGAGTAATAAAATGTTAAATATGTAGCATCTGAAAATTTCAGTATGTATGTCTTATCTGTATAAACTTCAAATATCTAGTATTTCAGATTATTGTCATACTCCATTACCTCTGTTTACGTAGTTTCTGCTTCCTTGCAATCTATCAACATATAAAACATTTCTATTTTCAACATTGATAGTTATTCTTTGTTAGGTGTATATTCTCTTTAAATTTTTATTTTACATCTTAAATACAGCTGATTTTTCTGTGCAAGACACTTGTTTGATGAGGGTATAGGAAGCAGCTTGGCATTTGTGTCAACTTTTTTCATTCTTTGTATCCGTTTGATATAGATATCTGCTGAATGTGCTGCCCTATCTCATTTTATTATAATGAAAAAGTTACTCGGATTTACCTTTTAAATTTTTGCCCTAATTTTTGAGTAAGAATTGCTTTCAAATACATTTGTGAGATTGATATCTCACACTAACTTGCTTAAAATTGGAAAATAAATTTGTATGCAGCTGGAATATAAACGATGAGTACTAATGTTGCCATTTACAAAATTTCTGGTGACTTTAGAAATTTCTATATTTTATTAATGTAGATATAGTATTTATATTTATATACAACAATACTTCTTAAACTGTATGGTGACAGACCAGGAGTTCATTTTTTTTTTCATTTCCAGTATGTCATGGCTGACACTCTTGTAAATTTGTTGATCACACACTCAGAAGTTACAGCAATGACAAATTACTTTAAAGGTTCCTAAGTCATCTTCTCAACTTCTTACCTCGCCACAAACCAGTAAGAGTTTGTGGACAACACTTGTTTGGTGACCTGTCTACACTGTGAGCAGCACAGATCTCTACGTAATTACAAATACTTATTTTAGGTATTAACAAATAATGCTTGTGTTTACTTTTTCATTAACAAAACCATAGCAGGTTTTATAGTAATTATAATGGTAAAAATGTTTACTTAAATGCAAGTTTCCTTTTCAAGCAAAAATTTTGGACTAGATATAGTTGAAATATATAGTTAAAGATGAGTATATTATATAGTGCACAGTGGAATTTATGTTTTGTTTGTATCTTCTGAGTCCTTTTGAGTTCTGGTTTCCCCGTAAATTTATGAATCAAACTGATTTTTAATTTATGATCTGCACTAACCAGTTTACTCTACAACAGTGCCGTTTTCTCCTACAGGTTCTCATCTCAAGTTGTTCTCGGTGTAGAACTTGTGATTGTCTTGTCCATGATGAGGAAATCATGGCTGGCTGGACCGCAGATGATTCCAATCTCAATACAACATGCCCGTTTTGTGGCAATCTTTTCTTGCCCTTTTTGAATATAGAAATAAGAGATTTAAGACGACCTGGAAGGTAATGATTTATGCTTTTTTCCTGCATGTTTAAGGGTCACATTTCCTGGAATCTCTCTTTTCTCAGTAAGCTCCTTTGATTCCCATTACAGATACTTTTTGAAGTCAAGTCCTTCTACAGAAAATATACGTTTTCCATCCTCCTTTTCAAGTCAGACAAGGCAGTCTTCTATCTCGACGTCAGCCTCTGGTCTTGACACATCTGTTATCTCTGTTCAAGGGAATTTTGATTTAAATAGGTGGGTATGATTATGTGGAATGATATTTTAACAATTATACATGTTTGTGATCATGACAAAAGTTAGTTGACTATTTTAAGGTTTAGATTTCTACGTATAATAGATTCATAGTCTTAAATTCTTAAATCTAAATAAAGTCATATTAAAATTATTTAATAACCTAAATGTTTAAACCATTATAGTTTATGCTTTATGAATCCCTAGAGTGTAAGCTATATAATTCATATATTACCATATTTACTAGTATTTTAAAGGTAAAAATTTTGTAGAACACTTAAAGATTATAATGAATACCTTTCTCTTTTCTCTCTCTCTCCAAAAATTAAGTTAGTGCTATTAGAATAATTATCTACTTAGAAATATTGAATAATCTAAGAAAACATTTGAAGGTGATAAAGGAACTCATTAAACTATGACTTACACAGTAAGCCTAATATAAGTAAATCTATGCTTTAAAAAATGCATAAATCAGCTTCATTTTGGAGAAGTGCCAAATATATCATAGATACCTGGGCAGATGAAGATATGTTGGTAACTGTGTGTGCAAAAGAAAGTGGCCACATAGTATTAGCAGGCTAACATGACCTGTTTTAATCCTAAATGCATAGGTAGCAAAATCGCAAATCTGTGTGTGCATTATTTCATAACAGGTCTGTTGTAGCCTTTTCTTTGACTGCCACGATCTTGTGAATTGGTAGGAATCTCCCCACTAGCTGAAGGAATAGATGCCCGTTTTCCCTGCTTTGTGTCCTCTGGACTCACTGGGGTGCCTGCTATATAAAAGTTGTCCATGAAATGTTTTGAATAATTGAATGACTCTTGAATATTTAAAGTTCACTGGATAAAAAAGAAATTTAACATGACTAGACTACTTAAAAGTATATTCTCTTGCCCAACCTTAGCCTGAGCTTCTTGAATTTACTTTGCCCTGTCCAGCTCTGGTGCTAAAGAGAAGAAAATTGTCTTTCAAGATGAAATAAAGTAAATCTAG
Organism: Rhynchonycteris naso; assembly: GCA_037038555.1. Classification (NCBI taxonomy): domain Eukaryota; kingdom Metazoa; phylum Chordata; class Mammalia; order Chiroptera; family Emballonuridae; genus Rhynchonycteris; species Rhynchonycteris naso. The sequence goes on from CM072999.1 coordinate 51,632,357, forward strand.
ACAATGATATGCTTTTTGCTTTTTTCATTGCCCAAGCAAATCTAAACTCCTGGAAAAAACATACACTCGAAGTATTCAGATCCCTGCTGATCGGTCAAAAACAGCTATGTCGAAGTGTCCAATATTCCCAATGGCCAGGAGTGTCAGCACTTACGGTCCCCTGGATAAGGAAGACCCCGGAGGGCAGAAGCTCATTCCTACTGGCAGCCTGCCAACTACTTTACAAGGACCTACAGTATGTATTTGGTGTTTTTAAAAATTTGAACATTGATGATTTACATGATTTTGTTCACCTTGTCCTAAACAGCCTTATTAGCTTTAATTTTATTATTATCAAGAAGAATCTCTTGTCCCATGATACAAGCACAGTGTCTTTCTACTTACATGAAAATCATTGACAGGAATTTTTTTTAATGACTTAGTATTATCAGTCTTGTATTTGTCGTTTATGGTTTTTCTTTATTCAACAGGATTCTTTAGGATTAGAATGGCACCTCCCAAGTCCAGATCCTATCACCGTCCCATATCTTAGTCCTTTAGTGGTGTGGAAAGAACTTGAAAGCTTATTGGAAAATGAAGGCGATCATGCAATAACAGTGGCAGACTTTGTGGACCATCATCCAATTGTTTTTTGGAACCTAGTGTGGTATTTTAGACGTCTCAACTTACCCAGTAATTTACCTGGATTGATTCTTTCTTCTGAGCATTGTAACAAGTATTCAAAGGTATGAGAGTAAAAATTAACTATTGTCACCATTGTAATGTTTGCCTATTCCTAATGACAAAAAATTAATGTTGGTGCTATTTTAATAACCATCTTAATCATCAGATCATTCTAATTGCATTCACAAATAATTTTTCTTCTTACAGTCTTAAGTCATTTTTTTTAGCCTCCTTGTAAATTTATACAAAATGGGCCTGCATTTTTGTTTTGGCCTCAAGCATAAACTAAATTACTCCTAAGAGAAAAGTTTGTGAGTTGGCCCCACTCCACTCATGTCTCGTACCTCCTTCAAAAACAAGCCTAGCCTGACCAGGCGGTGGCGCAGTGGATAGAGCGTCGGACTGGGATGCAGAGGACCCAGGTTCGAGACCCCAAGGTCGCCAGCTTGAGCCTGGACCCAACTGGCTTGAGCAAAAAGCTCACCAGCTTGGACTCAATGTCGCTGGCTCCAGCAAGGGGTGGCTCGGTCTGCTGAAGGCCCACGGTCAAGGCACATATGAGAAAGCAATCAATGAACAACTAAGATGTCGCAACATTAACAAAAAACTGATAATTGATGCTTCTTATCTCTCTCTGTTCCTGTCTGTCTGTCCCTATCTATCCCTCTCTCTGACTCTGTTTCTGTCAAAAACAAGCCTAACAGTTTTTTAAGAGAATGTCTAATTCATATTATAGTCATGTGCTACCATTCTTTTCATTCTTTTACTCTCAATTTTTGCTTAACATTTAGATAATCAGTTTGTTGTTATATGTTCATTTGTATTTTTGATACATTGTCCTATAAAAGTGTTTTCTATTTTTTTATTTTTTTATTTTTATTTTTTCATATGTCATCACCACCACTAAATTGCGAAGTTTCTAAGTTCAGAATCTTTGTCTTCTCCTTTCTTGCACTGTAAGGCTGTGATTGTGCACAGGCTTTAGATTTTCAGTAAGCCTGACCTGTGGTGGCACAGTGCATAAAGCCTTGACCTGGAACACTGAAGTTGCCGGTTCAAAACCCTGGGCTTGCCTGATCAAGGCACATATAGGAGTTGATGCTTCCTGTTCCTCCCCCCTTGTGTTTTCCTTCTCTTGCTCTCTCGCTCTCTCTCTTTCTCTCTCCTCTCTCAAATGAATAAAGAAAATCTTTAAAAAAATACAAAATATTTTCAGTACGTGGTGAATGAATGAGCAAAGGTTAACTCAGTCAGAGTTCTCTGGGCTAGGGCCTTGGACTGATGGAGAATGGGGCTGCTGGATCTATCTTTGTTTGGACCCTTAGTCATAAACTGGGAGAGATTAGCCCTTCATGCTTCCCTTTCTCACTGATCTAAGTACTTTGTAAAATCTACTTTAGAGTAGAGATCACTTTACTTTGGAGATCATTAGATTCTCAGCTCAGCCCATCTTCCTTCAGTTCATATAAAATGCATACAAACCAGTCATTTTCTCTTCTCTGTCTCTCTTGCATACATACATCTTACAAAATATTTATAAGGGTATTTTTAAGGTATTTACAGCCCTGGCTGGTGGCATAGTGGATCGAGTGTTATCCCAGAGCACCAAGGTTGCCAGCTCTATCTGAGGTCACCAGCTTGATCTGGCGTCGCCACACTGGCTCAATCCTGAGGGCACCAGCCTGACCCCGAGGTTGCCGGTTTGAGTCTCAGTCAGGGCACATATGAGAGGCAATCAATGGGAGCAGGACTAAGTGGAACAACAAGTTGATTATTCTCTCTCTCTTTCTCTTTCTCCCCCTCTCCCTCCCTCCCTCCTTCCCCTTATTTCCCTCCCCCTCTCTGAAAGAAAAAAGATATTTACAAAACATTATGTAAGGATCATTAATGAATGTTTATTCTTTAACGTAGATTCCCCGCCACTGTATGTCTGAAGATAGTAAATATGTTTTAATACAAATGCTATGGGACAATATGAAATTACATCAGGACCCGGGACAACCCTTGTACATCCTCTGGAATGCCCACAGTAAGCGCTGTCATATAACGCTGGCTTTGTTCATATGAGAGTGACCTCTACTTTAAATAGCCTAAACGAATGTACAGCTGACCTTTATTTTACTGTACTACTTTTGTCTTACAGGTCAAAATCGTACTCTTTTGTTTGAGAGTGAGTGTTAAGTTTGATGTTTTTAGTGCCATTTTTTATGGAGGTCACCTGTTTTATTGGTTTTTTATTTTGTTTGTGTTTTTAGTAGTGCTGTATCTGCGCTGGAGGGGCTGTTTCATAGAGTTCTGCTCTTGGCACAAGGCTTATCCCAACTTCTTTTTACGTTTTCGCTATTGTTTCCTCCAGGGCGGCTGCTATCAGCTTCCTCCCAGAGACTGTGTATTCAGAAAAACAGTTTTAGTTTTTGTCTTTGAGACCACAGAAAGCTTTAGGCCTATTTTTATTTTTATCATCATTTGTTTTATTTTTTCCGTTTTTCTTTCTTCATTCTTAAATTTTTATTCTTTTATTTATTTTTCTTAATTTACTTTTAGTGCTTTGTGTCTTCATTGATAGCTGTCAGTTGCTGCTTAATTACGTTCTCCTTTCTCCACAGAACATTTCCCTTCATTGCTCTCCTGTTCTCTTACAGCCCAGAAGTATCCAGTGGTCCATTTATTGCAAAAAGGTGATAATTCATTTAATGAGGAACTATTGAAAAATATGGTAAAAAGCATTAAAATGAATGATGTCTATGGACCAATGAGTCAGATTTTAGAGACACTGAATAAATGTCCTCATTTTAAAAGACAGAGGTAAGTCGTTATTGTAAATGAATGTATTATTTCTCTAAGCATATTAATATTGTTTGCTTAATAATTTGTTAGCATATCTTTGCTCATTAGCATAAAAATTTTTCTAGAGCATAAATAAACTACATGCATAGTAATACCTCCTCCATTCTTTCCTCTCCTCAGGAGTTTATATAGAGAAATACTATTTCTCTCACTTGTGGCACTGGGAAGAGAAAACATTGACATAGGTAATTCAGCATAATATGTAACATGCAATATTTATATAGCATAGCATAGTTTTCATATTGGTCGTCTTTATTATTTTAATATTAAATTATATTAATATAATAGAATTGTTTCTTTGATTTTTTTGATATGAGATACTTTGATATTTTGGTAATATTATCAATAATAATACATAATAAAAGCTAACAAAACTTTCATAGGATCCACAATCCCACTTCTGGGTATATATTCAGAAGACTTGAAAGTGGGGTCTCAAAGAGATATTTGTGCAGCCATGTTCACAGCAGCACTATTCATAAAAGCTAAAATGTGTAAACAGCTTGAATGTTTATTGACATATGAGTGAATAAAAAAATATGGTATATGCATACAGTGGAATATTGTTCTACCTTACAAAGGAAGGAAATTCTGAAATATGTTACAACAAGACAAATACTGTATGATTCCACTTACAAAGTACTTCATAGAGACAAAAGTAGAGTGGTAGTTGCCAGGGGCTGGAGGAGGGGAAGACGGGGCATTATTGTTTCATTGGCACAGAGTTTCCATTATTCAAGATGAAAAGTTATGGAGATGGATGGTAATAATGGTTGCACATTATGAATATTTGTAATACATTGTATAGTTCAAAATGGTTGAAAAAGGTGAAGGGATTAAGCAAAGAATAAAACTCAGAGACACAGACAATAGTATGGTGGTTACCAGAGGGAAAGGAGCTTTGGGGGAGGTAGAAGAGGTAAAGGGGGATAAATGATGATGGGAGGGGGACTTGACTTGGGGTGGTGAACACACAATACAATATGCAGATGATGTGTTATAGAATTGTACACCTGAAACCTATATAATTTTATTAATGTCACCCCAATAAATTCAATTTTTAAAAGATGATGAATTTTATTTATATATATTTTACCTCAATTTAAAAACTCTTAAATTAGCATCTTAAAACTTTAAATTTTACTTTTCTGTGTAATCTAGCTCTAAAATGCTATGCACTCTAAAGTCCCCATGTTCCAGCCCTGAAATTTTACAGTCTTTTAGTTGTCAAAAATTACCTCGAGATTCCTTCTGGGCCTTTAATTTTGCGGTTCTGTAGTATGATAGAACTTGATTGTTGTCAACATCAAATATAAATTTCTTCATGCCTTTATTTCTTTATGGAATTTTTCAGATGTATTTGATAAGGAATACAAGATGGCATATGATCGTCTCACACCTAGTCAAGTCAAAAGTACACACAACTGTGATAGACCACCAAGTACGGGAGTGATGGAGTGTCGAAAAACCTTTGGAGAACCTTATCTTTAAAGTGTGTGTGTGTGTGTGTGTGTGTGTGTGTGTGTGTGTGTGTGTGTGTACTTTCAGTATGTATTGTATAGTCAATGTATAAAATAACACTTTTAGACTCTAAACTTTTTTTCAATTTTTGAAAATGAATTTGTAAATGGTTCAGAATGTGCATATAGCTTATGTACAGAATGTTTTAAGATGAGAATAGTGACAAATGGGGAGAAAGCCACTTTGTTTCCCATTCTTTTTATTTTTTTCTTTACTTTCCCTGTAACAAGTAATTATTTTTGTGATGAGGAAATCCCTAAACAAAATCAGTTCCCGTAAAATAAAACAACTGTTTTATGGTTTCTCTTGGAAGAGAGATTGAAAACTCATATATGGAACTTAAACTAATGTAGGGTCAGAGTATCTCCTGTTTTCATAGACTCGTCAAATGTTTTGACCATGAAGTTGTATTATACATATTTTAAATTGTTTATAGTAAGTTGATATTTTTTTAATTTTTAAACTTAATATAGCAAACTTAAAGTGAACTTAAACTTATGAAGCAAGCAATTAAGTGCTTATTTTCCTTGTCTGCTATTTGAAGTAATTAGTACAGCTGAAGATCTCTATATGTATATCTACCTATATATATATATATATATATATTTTTATTACTTGGGAGAATGATTCAAAAATGTCAGTGCTAGTGTCCGTGTTGTCCTAGACTTGCATGTTAGTACCCCTACACCTGACTACAGTGGTGAGTTATGGCGAGTGTGCACATCGCCCAGACTGACTCACTGAGCCTTGTGGATGGAGAGCCAGAGAGGTTCCAAGTCTGCTTCTGCAGAATCAGGTTCAGCATACCACAGTTTCAAAATTTCTCTATCGTTAATAGATACATACAGTACACAGGGAAAATAGTTTACATAGCCAAATATCAATGTAAATTTTAATATTCTACATAAATACTTACATTGGAAAATGTCTGACAATGTATTCTAAATTTTAACCTTAATATTTAAAATATTGGGTATGATGCAAATTTTATTATATTTATTGGGAATATGGCCTACTGGAGTATTCTGTTAATATTATATATACATATAAATATTAAAAAATTGTTTTCAGAAGTAGAAAAGTAATTACTCTCTAAAAAGTAAAGCCAGAGAGAATTTCCCATATTGAGGAACTTGACTTTTCAATAAGCCTTCAAAATCTGAAGTTGATGGAATCTAAAGTCCGGAAATAATCCAGAAATCAGACAGTAAATTGAATGTTTACGCACCATGGGTAAACTCTAAAACAGACTAAAAAATAGTTTTAGTCCCATTATTTCTAATACCACTTTTATGGGGTAATTTCTGATCAAGAGTATTCTTTGTTAGAATTATTTATAGATTTTCAGTGTGTGTGTGTGTGTGTGTGTGTGTATTTGCACACATTGTCCTTAAGGAAGGAATTCTCTAGCCAATTTCAAAGGAAAAAATGAATGGTACCAAATTATATGTGTAAAGTCAGTAGAGACCCAGACATTTGGACTGGAGATATCAGGAAGTCCTGAGACTTAGAATCAGTTCAGTTGCAGAAAAAGCTCCTTTTGAGTTCACACCATTAATGAATATCACCAGGCTGAAACATTTCACAGCTTTCCACTCTAGTAAATAATGGGGAGAGTTCAAAAATGTAAAATTTTAGTTCAATTAGTTTGGGGCTGAACTTGCTTACTTGAAAAATCTGGTGCTATGCACATATACCTGCCTCTCCTTTGTAAATACCACTCCAGTTTTATCTCTCTCTCTGAATCCAAGCTTCACATTCTAAGTGAGCCTTGTGTTTTCTAAATCACTTGAAAGTTGTCAAGTGAAAAACATGATAGGTGAGGCTTTTTGCATTGACCACAAACATCTGTGCAAACAGGATCCTGGGGTCCTATTCTGGGGTTGTTTGTTGTTGTTTGTTTTCCTTTATAAGAACAGCTTTCACTATTGTTTACCTTATTTTTTAATACAATATGAATCTATAGTTTATTGATTTAAAATATCTGACCAAAAAAGATGAGGTAAAGCCTATTGTTTGTGGGTCAAACTTATTTGGAAAAGTGAAAATAATTTGTATTTCCTCAAGGCCCCCACATATAAAGTTTTGTTTCTGCTTTTGGTTGGGTTTTGGTTCCCCTCCTTTTAATCCCCAGGGAATAGTATTTGTACAAATTTAGTCTTTAAAAAGAAAACCTAAAACATGAATAGGAAGTGGTAAACTATGCTCAAAACAAAATTAAAATATAGATCAGCCTTTAAAATAACTTTATTCATACTTTCCTTCAATTTTCTCTCTGTTGACTATACATTTTGGAGAATCATGGCCAATCGTGTTGGAAAGAAATAACCTTTGCTTATTTTCTTATTCTTAGTTTTGTTTATATGTTCAATAGTTGAAAATAAATCATTCTGTGTCCTGGTATAACTTGTTTACTAGTTCCTTCAATTGTGTGTGTGTCGCATGTCACATATTCGTATATATTTTATAGCATTTTTTGATATTCAACTTTTTCATCCTCTTTTCAAGTAGGGAATTAGGTAGCCTGTTCATATTCTGATTTTTGTCTTTTCTGATTGTTTGGGTTATTTGTTTGTTTTTGTTTTAAAATTCTAAAACCACCAGCCTATTTATTATCAGTTATTTTAATATGTCTTTCCATTTTTGTATGTAGAGAAATGGGCCCTGAAAATGTTCTTTCAGCATTTTAAATACTTGGTAAGGATATGGTAAGAAAATATGCATTTGTATGGTAATGTGTATGGCCCAGCTTTATACTTTTGTTTCTCCCACAAGAACTTGAAAGCTGCTTTGAGGCACTGACTCCAGAGCAGGAAGAGAAAGAGCAGGCTGCCCTTGGCCCTGCTTGTGCTAGAGTCAGCAGCTCTGCCCCTTTTGTTCAGACACAACTGAATTTTCTAACGGCTGCATACCAGCTTACCTTCATATCCTCAGTACTTGGTTTCTTCTTTTTATCCTTTCATATTACCTTCTTCCTCGAGCCTCGAAGTAAGTACATTTGCTGGCTTAATTATTTTTGTTTACAAACTTAACAGTGCAGAAATTAATATAGGAATGTCCATATCTGATTAAAAAGTCTGCCCTGGCCAGGCTGCTCAATCGACAAAGCATCGTCCTGGTACACCAACATTGACGTCGCGGGTTCAATCCCCAGTCAGGGCACAGACAAGAAGCAACCAGTGAGTGCACAATTAAGTGGAACAGTGAGTTGATGTTCCACTCTCTCAAATCAGTGGGAAAAAAATATTTTTAAGCTATGTGCATGAGCTTTTTCTCTGAGATGGTAACAGACTCTTCTGATAAAGTTACAGCAGTCCTTTCCACAGTTGCTGTTCATTTGGATGACTTCCTCCTTTCATATTTAAAGATTTTCTTTTCAAACATAGTACTGTGATAAAACCACTGGAGCAACTGATGGAATTTTCTATAAATGAAATTCTCCAGGTTTTTCCTCCTCATCACAGTGAAGGGCCCAAGAGCAGAAGCGGTGTATAGTGTGTGAGCAACCTTAGGCCAGGGTGCTTTGCTGGCTCCAGGGGCCCCCAGAACCCCACCCCCAGGATAGACAGCCTGATCATGAGCTCTGTCTGCACCTTTCATAGAGACCAGTCCACCTTCAGCGGGACCTGCCCACAAAAATGGGGTCAGAGCCAAGGGTATTTGGCACGTAACATCAGCTAGTTCTTCATTTGTATCTACCAGGCTTTGCCCAAGATATTAAACTCCAATTCTGGCTGCCTTTGGTACTCAATCTTTAAATAAATAATAATTATGATATAGACAGTGTCATAAAAGGCCAACCCTATAATTTGATAGAAACATTTTTAGATCTGTCAATGGGAGTGCAATATAATGTTCACAATGTATAGTAACTATTTAAACATAAACCAATTTTTATAAGTTTGGAATGTAGCCCAGAACCTTAACCCATTAAATTAGGAAGAGTTTCACATTTTTAAAAATTTGGCCCAAATTTATTAACAGGGTCATCAAGAAAGTGCATCCTCATGGGGGATAAAGGAGAAATCGTCTATGCAGCCAGTCTTCCAATTCAGACACCCATGTGGGGACGGTTCAGGCTTTCTGGGCTGAATAAATGACCTGAAATACAGATCACTTTGCCTATCAAATGAGAGTAACATCTCACCATTAACTTGCCATTTTAAGATGACACTTTATCTCTAAAATAGCACAATTTTAATAAATTATAGATTTGTAAATGTATGACAAAGGTTTTCATTTCCAAGCATAACAACAAATTGATCATTTAAAAGTTACATAAGTTTTCCATCTCCCTGAAATCTTTCTCGCCTGCCTCTTCTTGAATTCCAACTCATCCATCATGACCCAGCTTACATTTTATGTACTTGACCCTTTCTGCCGTAGTGTAAAGTGATCAGAACTTCCTTTCTAGGCAAAGAACAATGCCAGAAATTCAGCACATTGTTCAGGAAAAGGTTGTTAGATCAGTAGAGTTGATTTTTGCCGTGAAGTGGCTCTCTGGTGCTTTATCATTACAGAAAGTTCCACTGTCTATCACTCCCACTCGGCCATTGTGGAAAGAGCATCAGAATGTGGGCCCTTAGGGAGGAGGCAAGTTCCCCAAGGCTAGCTGGACTTGGCTGCAGAAACCAGGCTGGTGCCCAGAGTCTTGGCATTGGGATCTCCCTTCCATAGGCATTGTCCTCTCCTCCTATTCTTAGGTCATGGTGTATGAAGACCTGGCGGTGCAGCAGCGGCAGGAATGAGGATGACTAATTAAAGAATATGGACTCTGAATATGGTTCCACATTCTCCATTGGTCTTCTGTTGAATGCTTCTCTTGAGCATTCTGACCAAGTGACCTAAAGGTATAGATGAACTCATCTGTTTGTAAAAATAAAATACCATTGGGACTCACAATTTATTGAAATTGAATAAAAGTCATTTCCAAAGAATGTGAATCCTGGGATAGTGAGGCCATTAATTAAATTAACCAACCCATCTTATGAGATGGATTATGGGCTGAAGTACTTTGAACACAGCCCTTCAACACCAAAATGTTTGATTGTTATTTTCATAGCACACCTGTCCTATCTTCTAGTCTTCAGTGAATCCTCTCTTGTGCTCATAAATAGTTATTTTTACCATATAATCTTTAGTCACCTCAGCTCCCTTTGCTCAGAAAGCAGGGACATAGAACTGTTTCATTTTTAATGTGTCTCTTGATGCTAGTCAAAGCAGCAAGCAGTGGTATTTAATATACAAGCACTTCAAATTCCACATGAAATGTTGAAACAACCACACGATTTTTGAAAACAAATCTCCCTTACACTAGGTACCTTGGAAATAGTAATACTTTTTTTTCTCACCGTGTTGCCATAGTGCTAAGTAAGCATTTGGGGGATTTTTCCTTTGTAACTGCCTTAACATCCACATGTAAATCACACAAGAAGTCAATCTCCTTGCTTTAGGATCCTCTGTAGGTTAACATACAAAAGCATTGCTCCACTGGGCCACTCCCTGTATAAAGCAGATGAGGCCCTCTGATTTGGAACTCCGTACCTTCTCACCGAGCAGGAGCAGCTGGCACTGCTGGGTGAGCGTACATGGAGGGGCTGTGCTAAATGTCTAATCCCTCAAAGTGACCACTTGATGGAGACAACACTAACTTGGACTTTCTAGTAAGTATATGTTTCTAAATGGCCCTTAGAGTAGCTTTCCTTCCTTAATATCCATTCCTTCCCATTCAAGGGCAGATTACAAATTTTAATTTCTTGGGTTACTTATTTTAATTTCACTTTTTCAGATATGCAATAAGAGCTAATGCAATCCTTTTAAGCTATAAAATATTAGTACACGTTTTACTAATGATCATTGATTCCTGTTATACTTCATTTTTCCCTATAGCCTTAGCTCCTCAAATTCCCCAATAACTGAACCAGTAATGACTACAAGCTGATAGAACCTCATGTTTTGGACGGAAAAAGAGGAGACAGCAAATTGCAGCGTGTGCTTGGGGAAGGTGCCAGAGGGGCCAGACACAGACCACGTCTGCATCTTTTGGATCAGGGACTGTAACCTGGGAGTTATTGTACCCTTGCCCCATTGATCTCATGTAGAAAACCCTCTGACTCCCAGGGTCCGTCTCCTGGTCTCCAGGTGACAGCTGTCTGTCTCAGTCAGGGTTGGGAACTTGACCCCTCCCGAGGTGAGATTCTTAATCCACAATGAGCCGCAGCTGTTTCCAGTGAGAACCTTCCCTCCTGTAGCACATTTCCATCAGAGGCTCTTAGCCTCTCATTTCACCCTCCTCGACCATATTTGTTCTTTCTGTAATGTAACAAGAGGTGCAGTAACTTCTGGCATGGTTTTCTGATCCATGTCCGTTTTGAACAACAGTGACTGACTCAAATAGATATAGGACAGGATATGATTCGATCTTCTAACATCACACTGATTATCAGGAATACAAAGTAAAGAAGGAACATTGTGAAGCCCAGGATCTTGTTCATTCTCCATCTGCATGATGCAATCGAAGAGATCACAAACAGTAGCATGAGGAAAAGCAGAACGATGGCGCAGAACAAACCGTTGCTGCTGACAGGGACAGGCTGCAGTCCATTGAGGAGAGAGAAGAGCAACCAGGGAACAGGCAGGCTGCAGGATTGAAGAAACAATGTGAGCATTTTTTGTGTTTACAGTCATCCCATAAACTGTATTGTATAGTTTACAAAGCACTCATTTTCCACACACACGCACACAATCTGTGAAACAGAGCAGAAGATATCAGCTCTGTTTCACAAATGAGAATACTAAGGTCTGGGAAACTAAATGACCTGCCTTTGGACTCACAGCTAATAACAGGGAGAGCCTGGATAAAACTGCAGTTTTATGGGTCTGAGTATTTTTTCTTCATACTACATGACTTCTGTATGACTAACCCAGATCTGTTGATGTGTGACTCTATCTCTATAAATTTTTACAATAAGGCCCAGCTCAGGATAACATTTCTTTAAATTCTTTAGTGATTAGGGTGCCCTTTCCCTGCCCCACCCACACATACACATAAATAAATTCAAATTAACAAAACCAAAGCCACCATTCCAGCCTAGCACATGACCGAGGAAAGGAGAATAAACCAGGTTGGTAAGGGAACGGGCGCAGGAGGATGCGGCATTTGCTTGTTTACACAGACTGCTTTTCCAGCTGGCAGGAGCCCAAATGCAAAGGAGTAGGACTATCAGGAAGTGAGACCGAGTCACTGTCCCAACACCACCTCCCTCACTCTGCAGGTCAGTGAGGAGAGCCTTTGACGGTATTTAGTAATGGAATTTAATGGACTTAATTTTTCAATTCATCTATAAATTCCAGTCAGTTACATTTCAGGCAGCATTTTGGTTCTATTATTTCATCTGGCTGTGATAAATGAAAAGGGAGGATACTTTGTTGCCTTATAGAAACTAACAATATAAACACTCTTTTATTCCATGTATAATAAATGAAGCAGAAAACAGTGAACAGAGCCAACACAAGGTCTTCCAGTTACTCAATATGCCTTAGAAAGCAATGTTGCCACTCACCCCACGGTGATATCAAATATGTTACTGCCCACGGAGCTTGACACGGCCATGTCTCCCAGGCCTTTCCGAGCGACAATCACACTGGTGATGAGGTCAGGAATTGATGTGCCTGCTGCTAGGATTGTCAAACCCATAATCTCTTCAGAAATCCCTATTGTTTCACCAACCTGGCAGACATTAACAATGATAAGAAACCATGGCAACAGCAGGTGGAAAATCTAAGGCTCTTCAAAGCACCGACCACATGCCATGTGCAAGCCCAACACCTCCCATGGAGCCCAGCACAGCCCCTTGGCCTGGGTGAGGCAGGGTGATGGCGGAACTGCCAGCTGGGGAGACGGCCAGAGAGAGAGAGAATGGGGCCCCTGCTCCAGGCTTCAGGGAATGACTGCTCCTGTCTAACTTCTAACTTAGACTAAAGTCCATCTATGATACCACCTCTCACTGTCATTCAAACAACAGCACTTCTACTTCTAAAAGAACTGCTTTTTCCTCCCAAGATCTGCTCATGTCACATTTCCATTCCCAGAACCTGCTATGTGCCAGGAACTAAGGCTGGGGAGAGAAGAGTGAGCAGTACTACACCGACCCTACTCTCAGCCTGGCGAAGGAGAAAGGCTTGTAAACAATGATTGCAGCTCTGTGCTAAGTGCAGTACTCCAGGGAGAACAGAAGACATGGGCACTCAGAGGAAGACTGATTAAAATGCCAGGGGAGGCCAAGCCGAGCTGGCTTTCACGAGTGTGTCCGATGCACCAGGTGGAGAGGAGTGGGAGATGCGTGAGAGACAAAGCAGGGAACGAGGGTGAGAGAGCGAACTGTGAAGGGCCTTCCACGTCAGGCCACAACGTGACTGACTATATGAGCACTACACTCACGGGAATAAAAAGTCTGCCTTTGCAAATGATGCAAAAACTGTACAAATTCACTTGCTCCTCACCATTCCCTGGAGATCTATCTTGAAGGGTGAAAGTGTCCTTGGGCCCTGCTGATACAGGGTTCAGTTCCTGCTGTCCACTCACCTGGTGAGCCCACCACACCATGAGATAGGAGAACATGGCTATCCACAGGATGGCTCCCAGGAAAGTGATCACAAAATACTTCTTAGACTCCTGGTTGAAAGTTGGCAAAGAGAGAGAAGTAAGTTGCAGAAGCTAAAGGTCTCTGGACCCTCTGAGAGTCCCAGAAGCGGTGACAAGGTCTGCTAGAAGGACGATGGAGAGGGTCTAGAGATGTCCGAGCTGAAACCTGTTTCCATTGAAGACCCTGAGAACGGACGGACGGGGTGGGCAGCCCACAGGGCAGTCCCGACAGTAGGGTGTTCAGCAGTCGCCCTGAAGTGAAGAGAGCTACTTGCTTGCCCTGGTATTGAATCTGGCTTCTGCAACCTCTGTCTGCCCTACCCCTCTCCAGACTCAGGGACAGAATACATACTGTCTTGGGTGGGGCACGCTAGTTAGATCTTTCCCTATAAGATAGGAATGCTGGGAAAAAATAGCATGTCACCCAGGGTTTTCACAGTAACCCTGTGAAATACGGAGGAGTGTAGTGGCTTCATTCCTTTGTTAAAATCAAGATACTGAGCCTACCTGACATTGCTTATAGTGGTGGAAATACGCACGTTCTAGGGCCTTGCAAGCCCTAGGTCCCCTCCAGGGCTGCAAATTCCAACCCAGATCCTCTCTGTGGTTAAGCCCTGTCAAGCCAGTTAACCCTGTCTTCTTCTTCCTCTTGGGTGGGATTCCTAGAGGCCCCGCTGCTTCCCTGGGGATGGACAGCCCGGACACGGCTGGGCAGACTCACCGGCCTCCGGACGTCGGGCACTGTCAGCCACAGCGGGAACACAATGGGCAGAAGGAAGAGGTAAATGGCCTGCTTCCGCCGGGTCTCGGGCCACTCCAGGGACAAAGGCTCCTCATTGTCTTCCTCTTCCTCTTCCTCCTCCTCGTCCTCATCCTCGTCCTCATCCTCATCCTCGTCCTCTTCCTCATCTTCGCTGTCACCTCCATCGCCTCCCCCTTCTCCATCTCCACCTTTCTTATCACTTCTGGCTTCACCTTGATTTTCAGCATTTGTCTCCTGCTCTTTGGTTTTACCTTCATCACCATTCATTTTGCCATCTGGTCCCGCTCGGACTTCACTGTCCTTCTCCTCTTCTCCATCACCTCCTCCGTCGCCTCCCCCTCCGCTATCCGTGCCTTTCTCGTCACTTCTGGCTTTGCCTTGATTTTCAGCATCGAGCTCCCGCTCTTCGGCTTCATCACCTCCCACTTCACCACCAGCTCCAGTTTGGCTTGCACCTGTGCCTTCATCGTCTCCTCTTCCTTCTGCTTCAGCGTCACCTGCGCCTTCTAGTTGCGTTTCCCCTCCACCTTGCTCTCCCCTTTCACTTCTGCCAGGAGCTCCAACCTCTTCACCTGTCATTTCACCTGTGCTCGCAGCTCCTTCCTGCAAGCCAAAGCCAACATATTAACATGCAATAACCTCTCTGCCTGCTTTCCTTCCTGTCTCTTCCTATTATTTTGTTGTTCTTCCTCTTCTCTCTGAATGTATCTAAAAACTTGAGTGTAAGGAGAAAACTAGTGCAATTATTCAGCAAAATTCCCTTCACAACATTCCTACCCAGTGGTTGTTTAGTCTTTATTTCATTATATCCAGACATGGAGAAGTCATCACCTAAAGCCGCTTCTGTCATCTTTGGTGACTCTGATTGATCTGAAGGCCATACTTATACCAAGAAGCTACCCTCTGTATATAGGTTTACTCTCTGGAGACACATAGCACAAAGCTAATCACTCTTCCATGAGACAGCTCTCTTCCCTGCGTTAAAGAAACCCAGGCCCTTCCGTCACTCCCCCATATAATGGTCTAGAGCCCCATCCACATCTTGATGTACTCATTCTAATTAGCTTGTATCCCATGAAGAGGCTTCTAAAATGGAACACAGAACACTTCATAGTTTTAATAGGATTATCACCTCCCTTGCCTTAGATAATATGCTTCCATTAATGTTGCATGCTATTTTTTGGTGGTTACATCACATTGCAGTGTCTACTAAACCCATAAACTGTTTTATTACCTCATGTGTATAAAATGATGGTAATACCTATTTATTGAGGGTGTCAGGCTCCATACTAAGTGGTATAATTAATAATAATAATAGTTACTGTGTCTCGTGAGTGATATAGATAGAATTAAACCCATCTGAGAGATAGAGAAACTAGGGCGGTCGATGTTGTATGAAGCTTATAGACCCAGTGATTATAGAGTCTATAAGCTTCATACATCAGAGTGGTTAACTCTTTCACATACCGACAATGGTCCACAGACCAGCGGTTAAACAACACTGATAGGGTAAAGAGTAATTAAATAACTTGCCCATGGTCCACACAGTCTGTAAGTGATGAAGCTGGGATTTGAATACGGATAATCCAACTCTTGGCCTCTTCACCAACCCACCCTGCTTTGCAAATTCCAGGGCCAAATGAAATCTTTGGTTCCTAAACCTCATAGTGTAGGGAGCTTATTAGAAATACACATTGTCTTGCTCTACCTGGACCGACCGAATTAGAATCTATGGGACTGGAAGCCAGGAATCTATTTTAACATGCTCACAACTGTTCCCAATAGGTCCATCTGCAGACCAGTGTTTGGGAACTATGCACTGACTCAAATACCATTGATTTTGAAATTCCTCAGATTAGGCTCCCAAATAATCTACAGCAACATACTGGTCTAATCCCTTGAACAAATGACCTGGTATATGTGCTCATGGAGTAAGTTTTCTGTAACAAATTTCATGACACAGCCAACCCCCAAGAGATGCTCAGTGACTCTCAACTCTGCTGCATGTTAAAACCACCTGGAGGCTTCAAACACATTCATGCCAAAGGACCCACCCCAGATATTTTGGCTTAATTGACTGAGGGTGGGGCCCAGGCATTTTTTAAAGCTCCCCCAAATTACTATGCAACCAGAGTTGAGAAACCCTGATGAAGTCAAATATTCATATCTGTGAGGCTTTGCCTTGCATTGGGAATGAAGAGTGAGAAGACGTTAGTCTGAAGCAATTCCTGCCCCCCCCCCCAACCCTGTCAGGAGAAAAGTTTTCCTGGAGAAGAAAACAAGTCATTTAAACCAATAGGTATGGGAACATGTGCCCAGCCTGTACTCTATTCTTGAAGAACTGTCACCCCTAATATTCCCTTCTTCCATGTTGAAATCAAAGCACCTCACCTTTACTTGCCACTGGACACAGGCAGCTCTCTGCCCCATGACCTGGTCTGAATGAATTTTCTCTCATCTCTGACTAGGAGCCAGTCACAGGGTGATGCCCCTGAAGACTGGAGAACCGGGGTAGTAGTGAGAAGCTGTGTGAGCCAATAAGGAAGCAAATGGAGCCCGGCTGCCAGGAGAGGGCGAGTTACAGAGCCTGCACACAGAGGTGGGGATGTGAGGGAGAGCAGACATGGAATGACAAGCCATCAGCGTCACAGACACTGTATCAGGCTTAGGTCTGGCTCCTGGTAACACCAAACTTCGTATTCTTCCCTGGGGTTCCTCTTACTCCCTTTTAGTTGAGCTGGCTATCATGGGCCTACTCAGGACACTCATGATACCATGAAGCTGTCTTAGACACTGAACCCCAAATAGCTGGCGTAAGGAGAGATAAAATTGAGTGCTTCTGGGTGTCCAAATAAAAAACAAACAAAAAACAAAACAGCAATGGAACTTGTGAACTGAATGCTTATTTACTGCCAGTCACTCAGCCCCAACTGAGCACAGCCATGTACCTTGAGTTTCTCTCTGGAGGGAAGACAGAGGACTCAGAATTGGGTCTTGCCTTCAGGAAGCTCGCCACCTGGCAGCAGAACTGGGAGGGACTCGAATAGAGTATAAGAACAGCAGTGGCCTGACCTGTGGTGGCACAGTGGATAAAGCGTTGACCTCGGAACACTGAGGTCGCCAGTTCAAAACCCTGCACTGGTCTGGTCAAGGCACATATGGGAGTTGATGCTTCCAGCTCCTCCCCCCTTTCTCTCTCTCTCTCTGTGTCTCCTCTCTAAAATGAATAAATAAAAATAAATTAAAAAAAAAAAAAAAAAAAAAAGAACAGCAGTGATCAGAGCCCTGAGAGAGGGACAATGTACTGTAGGCATTCAGACTGCCGGGAGCAGAAGAGCCTCATGGCAAAGGAGGCATTTGCACAGGCCTGGAGGGAGATTAGAATATCTGAAGATGGAAGAAAAAGGCATTCTACGAGGAGACTGTAGCCAAGGCCTGGACATGGGAAAGCATGGAGACAAGAAGTCCAGCTTGGCTCGGGCGTGGTGAAGAGGCTGCGAGGCTGTAAAGACAGCAGTGTCAGGACTCGGAAGGGCCTGCAGACCAGGCCGAGTCCTCAGACGGTTCCTAGGCCTTTACCTGGCAAGCCTCCCTCTGGCATTTCGAGCTGACTGGTCTCACTGTCCCCTAGTTGCTGACAGACCCCTAACAGTTATTCCTCATGTTTTTACAGCATGTGGCATTGGCAACAGTCTCATATACATTAGCTCACTCGGGCTAAGGTGTCATGCTGTTAACTGGTGTTAACCCAGCCCATGAAGTAGCCGATCTTCATGATGCTTGACCCAGAGGAATGAACCTCAAATAGCAGACCTTCAGGAAGGAAGGATTTGGGGTCAGCAATTCCTTCTCTGGGCCTCTCAAATTCCTCCACCTGGAAAGAGGCTTGTGCCTACCTGACCGCCAGGATCCTCCTCCTGATCTCCCTTGGCGTCTGGAGCAGGGGCTGGTGTGACCGTGACCGCAGGGAGCTTGGCTGGCTCCTCCTCTTTAAAGGATAAACATGGGATAGGTCAGAAGAGTTCCAGGTTTTGACAGCAGCTGGCAGAGACTGATGTGAGTGGTTACAGGGCTACTGGACTTGTCCACAGGGTCCCAGAAGGGGAATTTCTTGTCGGTAGGAAAAGTAAACTGATGTGAGGTAAACTGCTATCGTCTAACCCACAGAGATAAGTGCAGATGACAGGACAGCAGGGAACTGGCCATCCTTGCTTCCCCTATATGCACAGACATTTCCATCCTGGCTAATGTGATCAAGGATACTGTGGACAGCGTGGGCAAATGGAGCAGAGAGAGGGCAAAGCCCCAGCCCCAGTTGACATGAAGACAGTCCTGATGATTTCAAAGACAGTAGCTAGGAAGCCTTGAAAAGTCTGGAGAGCTGAGTTTAGGTACAGGCTCTTCGATTCTTGGCTGTGTGGCTTTGGGAAAGTCACTTGAGCCCTCTGAGCCTCCCTTGTCTATAGAATTGGGAACAATGACTGTTACTTCACCTCCCTCCAAGGGTTACTGGGTACATCAGGTAGGGCTGGGGTGCTCTACAGAGTCCACTGGGCAGTAGTGTCTCACTCTCCCTGTCCCAGATGCCACAGAGATTCTGGACTTCACCAGACCACTGGTGGCCTTCCCTCACTGGGTGCTGGTCTCAGACCAATCCCTGGCAGAACTATCCTTGTGTAGAAGTGTCGGAAAGAGGAAATAGAGTCTCATAGAGTCTAATTTGGGACAAGAGTTAGCAAAAAAGTAGTGAGAGATCAACAGCCTTCAGCCTGGCCTTGCCTGCCCCATCTAAGGGGGGTACAGAGGGTCCTGTTCAGGACTGCCCCCGGGAGCGGCACTGGAGGACTGCCCGAGCAGGGCAGCACCAGCTCTCACTGCACCTGCCTGGCTCAGAGGGGCTGTGAGGCCTGCCTCCGCCCCTGGCGGACAGGAGGGAGTAGGCGGCAGGGAAAACCCGCCGGTCTTGCCATCCTCTCACCTTCTGGTTTGCTCTCTGCTTTGGCCTGAGGCTTGGCCTGATTCAAGCTCTCCTCATCCTTGTTCTTGGAGGAACGGGCTGCTGTAAACGGAAAAGGAAACAAATCTGGGACCATAGCACCCTCGCCACACCCTTCAGTTAGGCTGGTCAGCAGCAGCCAGAGCAGCAGAAGGGGGTGGGAAGAGGCTGGCCCGGGAGTCATGATGTCTGAATTCTAGACCTACTAGATTGTCATGGTGCCCAGTTCCCAGACTTTTGTCTTAAATTCCCTGCACTGTCACTAATTGATTGTGACCTTAGGCAAGTCACCTACCTTCTCTAGGTTTATTATCTTTCTGGCAAAATCAAATGGTTAGTCTTGGGGGCATCAAATAGGAATTACTTCCTTTGGAAGCCCCAGTGATGGTCTCTCCAGTGCTGAACTGAGGAGGAACCTCGTCCAAGCTTGGCAGGAGAGTGCCATGATTGATTGGGACGTCTGCAATGGGCAGGGAATGAAGGAATAATGACAGAGATGTTTTTTCCATCCTTGAACTAGATTACCTGTAAGGTCCTTGGCGGCTTACTTTCTATAAATCTACTACAAGCTTCACTCTAACTCCAGGGCATACAGGTAGCCATGTTCATGGCTGCCCACCACGTTCCCTGCCTCACCCTTTCTGAACCACGACACCTGAACTCAGCAGGGCTCCTTCCAGACCCTGTGCACACGCTGGGCTGAAGACGCACAGAGCACTGTGCACTGAATGTGCTGCCCTGATTTCCAGGCCAGGAAAATGGAAAAGGCAGCTCTCTTCCAATGTGACTGTGTTCCAGGAATCATGCAACGTGCTTTCTGTGCATAATTCCAGGTGGGAGACTGAGGTGCGGAGGCCGGGAGGGCCCTCCTCAGCGGGGCACTGTGGGAGCGCGAGGATGTTGGTACCAGTGGTAGAACCAAGCAGTGCCATGGAGTCACTCTAAGCTCCATGCTGGCTCTGCCCTGTGGACACTGGGTGACACTGGAAACCCTGTGTACCCTCTCTAAGCCTCAGTGTCCCTTCTCTAAAAAGGCAACACCGTGATCTACTCAACGCAATGAGGTGGGGATCCATGAGACAAAATAAATAAAAACACATTAATTGCTGCAATTAAATATTATCTTAGCTCAGATTCTGGCACCAGGCAGCCTGGATTTGAATCCTAGTTCTGTCGCTTGCTCGCTGTGGACCAAGCTGGGTGATTCCTTAACCTCTCTATACCTCAGATTCTCCATCTGCAAAATTTTACAGAGTTGTTGAAGGAATAAATGTACACACACACGTGCTTAGCAAGTGCCTGGCCCCTAGAAAGCAGTACATCAGTTTCAGCTCTGACAATAATGGTGAATCAACAGTAGCCGTTGAGAGCAGCTGTCCCACCGAGTCTGCAGTGATGAGGCCCCACATTCCAGGGGCTTTGGGTTAGACCCTGACGGTCCTCCCGTCCAGATAGGCAGGACAGCTGCAACCTGGGAAACTGGCCGGACCCAACTCTGCCAGGGTCCAGGGTGAGCAGGAAACAAACAAGTCTGTAAGTCCCTCCTCTCTACCTGTTTCCGAAACTGTTAGAGAAGGTTCGCCTGCAGCCCCCTCTGGCAATAGGCTCCAGCCTGTAGAAAGCCACCACTCTGTCACGTGTGGTCCTTCAAAGTGTCCTGGTGGGCCTGCCCAGGAGGTCCTTGTCAAAATTAAGAAGTCAGGAAGCAAGCACTCCACTGCCTCCTTCATCCAAACAAGACCAGTGCCCCCTTGGCACTCATCAAGCCCTGGCATCTTCTGTTGAGCAAGACGGGCTCCCCTGGTTCCAGTCCTGGCGCCGAGAATATCTGCTGACTGTTGGCTGGAGGGACTGACATGAAAACCAAGTTCTCTTCCTTCCGTTTCCTCTCTCATCACACACTGTACTCTCACTTCTCACACTAGCAAGGAAGCAGGTCAGCTTACAGGGCCTCTCCCTGTTTCTCTCTGTCTCTGTCTGTCTCTCTCTCACACACAGAGACACACACACACATCCGAGTAACATCTCCAGAAGTGGCATGGGGTCATTGCATCCTGGAGAGGGAAAGCCCCTTCCTAGGGTGAGAGTTCAGACCACAGAGCAGCTCTGTGGAAGAGCTGGAACACCTGAGAAGGGGTGGGAACATCTGGACAGCCATTTGGAAACTGCATGTGGAAACACAAGCATGCATCTGAAAAGTCTTGGGAACAAAGGCCTTTGTCACAGCTGTGCGGCCCCAGCCCTCCTGGATGACACGTCGGGGTGTGGCATTGGGGCCAGCGTCTCTGTGCAGGACTGTATCCCAGAGCACATCAGCAATCATTCGCAGTGAAGCCACCCCATGCCACACATGCACACAGTGGACCATGCGTGACTCTTCCCTGGAGGATGGTTGGTGGCTCCCCCAGAGCCCGTTTCCTCACATGGCCTCTCAGCTCTCAGCGCTGCAGATCATCTCCTTAGTATCAATCTCTTCTGACCTCGGCCTGGCCTGGACATCACATAATCCTGTTAGGACAAGTAGGCCAGCTGGCACTGTTAGGCGTGGAAGTGGCCCAGGCAGAGGGCCCTAAGGTCCTACTGAGGAGAAGTCTCTAAGACTTCGCCAGAGTCAGTGCCTCCCTGAGGAGTGGCCGAACACAACCCAGAGATGCAGCTCTCATCCTGACTTGGGCGCTGAGCACGCGCAGCTGCTAGGGCTCGAGGATTGCTCTCAGAACCCACGGAGCCGTTTCTGGGGCTGACGCTGGAGGTGGCTTCTCTTAGTGTCTGCTGAGGCTCACCTTGAGGACTTTCTAAGGAAGGTTTGACCACCCTCTCTTTGACTCTGCTTTTCACAGTACAACATACTTGTTTTAAACACTCCAAATCCCAACATTGTGTCAGAAGAAGATACTTAAGGGCCTGAGGAAATTCTGAGTTCTCCAAATATGCTCGTGAACTAGGAAGGGCGGTCAGGGTGCTCCCTGGAGATTAAGGGTCAGTCTCTAGTGTCATTTACAGCTCAGTCCTCAGCCCTCCTGCTCAACTGCAACTCCAACCCCTGAGCTTCTGCCTGAAGGCCGACCTCCCTTTGATGGGCCTCGTGCCTGGGCAGCCAGTTCTGCACAGAGCCGCAGAGATGGAGGGGTCAAGGAGAGCTGGCGCATACCTGAGGGGTGCCTTTGGGGGCCTGAGAATCATGTTGGGGGCAGCTCTTTGGGGATGAGGCCAGAAGGCAGGAACTGGTAAAATGGATGGTGAGAATCTCAGCTGCCCCCATCATTTGTCAAGTTGGACATCAGCCCCCACTGCACTTTAAACCCTCTCTACCCACAGAAGTGGTCCTGGCAGCTCCCAGGACATCCTTTAGGTTTCCTGGGTGGCGGAGGGGCTAGCAATCCTCCTAGGACACAAGAGCCAAATGCAGAGCAAAAAGAGGTGCCAACACGGCTTCTGGCACCTACAGGACGTTCCACCGGAAGTGATCTGGCCAGTCAGCCTGAGCCAAGCTGCTTGGCAGGAGACTCTGTGGGACACACAGACGTCAACTCGTGGGTGGTGAGCTGTGCAGGGAAGATACTGGGGGCAACAGTGCGGGGCACCTGGCATTCATGGCCTCACTAACTACAGGTGAACCTCTTGTGCAAGAGAAGACCAAGAGGCAGGGAAATAACGTGATGCGGAAACTCCTCGGGGCCTCTCCTCTCCTAGTGAGTTCTGTGTGTCTGTCTGGACCCTGTCTCCCAGATTGACTGCGCACACTCTCCTCTGCTCGCTCTCCCACCACTACCGCCCTCACCCCACCCCTGCTCAGTCTCATAGGCCCCAAGTGTTGTCCAGCTGCAGGAGAGAAGGAGTGGACAGGGAGACCACACGGGTCTGGGGAGACCTTGCTTACCTTCCCCCAGAGGGTCCAGGCTGTGGAGCATGAGCCGGTAGAAGGTGCTGCGGATGGTGCTGTTGTGCAGAGAGGCTGAGCTGCTCACTCGGGTCAGCATGGACGGGAGCTGAGCAGGAGAGAGCAGCACAGGCCTCAGCGGGCCTCTGCCCGAGCCAGGGGTGCCTCCCACGGGCCTCATGTAACCCTGCCTTCCCACAGAGAGACCAGCACAGGAAGCCTCTCTTATCCTGGCCCCCTTTGTCCTTCATCTCAATCAGGGGAGTTACACTTTCTTCCTCAGCCTCCCCTCAACTCTTCCACGACTGGCTAATTCCACAAACAGAGTTAATTCCCCAAGGCCTCAGCAGGGAGCAGCAGACAGTGTGCACTGGGGACACCACATTACCAAGGGTTTGGGTTTGTCATCCCCACAAGTACACCTTCATGGAAGCACACACTCGCCCACACCCCACGCAGACAGACCCCCTGCACAGTCACAGACGGTATTATGATGCTTTACCACTGCCCCACTCCAGGGATAAGAAGGCTATGATCCCCTTCAACAGAAAAGGAAATGAAAACTCAACAAGTTCCTGAGAGGTATAAGCAGTGGTGGGATTCAGCCGGTTCGCACTGGTTTGGCAGAACCAATACCTAATGTTTGGTTGAGTTTGGCGAACTGGTTGTTAAAATGGCCCTTGTAATCAGGGTTCTCTCTGAGGTGGGCAGCCACCCAATGTGGAAATCACATATTTACATTTCTTACTTTTTCTTAATGTTCATCTGTGCAACAGATATTCTAAGCGCTGGTTGTAATGTTCATTCCGTCCATAGGTGAAAAAATTGCAAGTTAGGATGCCAATCAAAAAGCAATATGGAAATATCGTAACAGTTTTATTGTTTTCTGTCAGGTATTATTTAATACTACTTCATTAATATTTTAAAACTTATAGTTTTGTGTACCTCTTTTACTGTCCTTATTTAAGTATTAAATGCATGAAATAATAAACTACCTTTCAGTATATCATTTTTTATATTCAAAACGGTTATTAGGGCAGAGAACCGGTTGTTAAATTATTTGACTCCCACCACTGGATCTACCTAAATGAAGAGTAAAGACTAGCACCCAGGTCTTCTGATTCCCAATCCAGATGTTTTTTTCTATCCATGTGCTCAAGAACCTTCACATACATCTGTAGGTGCAGACACACAGACACGGCACACACTTATTCTTAGTGACACACAGAGATTTAGGAGGGAGCACCCAGACAGACAAACGCTTGCTCAGTCCCTCTGTCTACCCCCAACCCCTGCCTCCTCCTCTTTCACCTTCCCCTTCCTTCCCTCTGACTCTGAACTCTTCTGCCATCTAGTGGCTGTGGTGACCCAGCACTTTACAGCAGGCCCAGGGATTTTCTTTGGAAGAGAGATTTCATTCAGATCCAGCCCCTCCTCTCTAAGGTCCTCATAATTCTTCCCAAATACCCTACAGGCCAAAGGCAGATAAGACAGTTTTTCAGAAACCTCCGACTCCCCTGTCCCCTGGGCTTCTCTGATGGTTCTCCTAGTTCTGGGCATTCCAAAGCCACAGATAATGGGGCTTTTGCTCAATCATGGCATGTTAGGGTTGTAAAGTTGGACTTGAGTTTATATAATCAAGTCATCTTACAGCTGCAGAATCTGAAGCCCAGCTCACACAGTGAGCTAGAGGCAAAGAGAGCAGTGATGGGCTAGCTCCCAAACCAACACCTCCCCCAAGGCCCCTCGGGTCTAAGAGTCCCTCCTTCCCTGGCTCACTCTGACGCACTCCCAGGCCAGAACCCAGCCCAAGACCCCCAGCATCAGGGCTACAGTACCCTGCCGTCCTCTGAGACCCCGCAGTGTCCTCACTGGGCAGACTCCACATGGCACCCACCTTCAGCTTCTTCTTATCCTGTAGCTCATCCACCGCAACCGCCCCATCACCTGGCTGCAAACAGGGACAGGAGTCACAAGATGTTTGGAGAGACCCTCACTCTTTCTCCCTACTTCCCTCTCTCTCCAGGAAGCCCCCAGGTTGGAACACAGAAACACGTCCAGAGATAACCTGGCCTTCCACAGCCTGGCTTCAGCCTGCACAGATTACTCACTATGGTCCGGTAACACCGCCTGTCTTTCAGTCCCTCAAATTCATCAAGGAGTGCCCGTCTACTTTCTCTTCTTAGACTTAATTTCCTTCATAGCACTTTCCCCACTTTATCTGTGTTATTTGTATGTTAACAAACATGCAAATCTATTGCCCCACTACCATCTTCAAGGTAGACTGCCTATTTCATTTACCATGTGTGTCCAGCACAAAAACACTGCAAGGGTTCAAATATTTGTTAAAGGAATGAATGAATGAACTGCCCTGGCTGAATAGCTCGGTTGGTTAGAGTGTCTTCTCCATACGCATAAGTTGTGGGTTTGACCCTTGATCAGAGCACATGCAGGAATAGATCTATGTTCCTGTCACTCTCTCCCTTCCTCTCTCTCTAAAATCAATCAATCAATTTTAAAAATTGTTTAAATGAATGAATGAACTGTCCTCTAAATGTACGTAATTTAGGCCCTGGCTGGGTACTTAGTTGGTTAGAGCATCATCCCAATATGCCAAGGTTGTAGGTTCGATCCTCAGTCAGGGCACATACAAGAATTAACCAATTATGGCATGAATAAATGGAACAACAAATTGATGTTTCTCTCTGTGTGTCTCTGTCTCTCTCTCTTCCTTTCTCTCTAAAAATCAATAAATTTTAAAAATTTAAATATACCTAATCTATTCTAATTCCTAGTCTCTCATTCATGTCTTTTCCCTCTGCCTAAAATGCCTTCCTGTCACCAAATTTTCAGAAAATTCAAAGTGAATTCTTATATAAAGCTTTCCCAAATGGCCCCTTCCACCTCACCCTCACTTAAGCTTACTCTAATAATCTCTCCTCAAAAGCTATATAACCACAGGGAGCACATTTCGTGATAGCAAAATCTGGCTCTGTAAACAAATAAATGCTAGTGTCCTAGGGAAGGGGTCGGGCAGCCTGCTGGGAAATGGGGCAGCCCTAGAAAACCAAGATGAAGGTTTATCAAGCCCACAGTATGTACTGTCTGGACCACTAGGTTGCCACTTTGCATTTACTGCCACTTGAAGTTTTAAAAAAAATCATTGTTTAACTTTCATATATATGAGTTGTCTACCCAGCTAGACTCCACATTTTTTTGCCATGCAATGAACTTACAATACAGTCATCTCTGTTCCCCTGAACTGCGGCATAGTGACTTGTACACAGTAGGTGCTCACTGTAGGGGAGCGAGAAGATACTCCCAACGGGCCTCTAGTACCATCTTCAGGCAGCAGGGTCACTAATGGCTGCTCCAGGAATTGTCTTCACCTTCCCATGGCCTCTCCTACCTCACTAACCGCCATGGCCAGAACTAGAACTGGACTTGCTACATTCTCTTCTCTGTTCAGCTCAGAAAATATAGAAAATACTGCCTAATCCAGGGCTACCCACTCATCCATCCACCCAATATGTTCACTCATTCACGTCTTATTTCCTGAGCACCTGCTTGTTTACATGGTGCTGTGCTAGCGCTATCGGGATACAAAGATGTTTAGAACATGGATTTTATGTCCAGAAAGGAATTACGACAAATGAAACACAAACACATAACAAAAAATAATGTGTTTCAAGACCATGAGATGCATAGATAAAGGTGCTCTGCTGGGATGAACAAGAAAGGCTTCCTGAAGTAGGTAGAATTTGAGTAAACTTTGAAGGATGGGAGAGATTTAAATGCTTGGATACAAACTAAATGAACAAATGAATGGATGAACAAATATACAAATGAATTAAAGAGTCTTGTTTCCAAAATGTAGCGGGTTATCACGTTTGCCTTACAAATGAATGTAACAGAACAGAAATAACCAGTCTGAATATGAAGGGGAAGGAGCACTGTGGATTTTCTGAACAAATCCCTTGACTCTTTCACTACATACCTTTAAGTTTACTGGGATACTGAGTCTATAGCACTGACCACACACACACACACACACACACACACACACACACACACACACACACTGGCCCAGCCATCTCCTTATTTATCATATCCAACCTTCATCTTGGAGGCAAAGTTCTTCTTGGAGGCAAAGAATGATTGAGGGGCCGGGCTACCCTTTGGGATGGCTGGTTCTGTCCAAAGAGGGGCAGGAGAGACCCACTTTTGCCTCACGATGCCATGCCTACTGATTTCCCTGCAATTTAGATTTATTCAAGACAAAACACCTCTCTATGGGTTCATTGCACATATCAATCAATATCTTCTAACCTCAGTGTGCACTTCTAACTTTCTGAAGCCCTTCACATCCATTTTCTCATTCAATACTGCTAATTCCATGAAATAAACAATACTAGTGTTATCATTGCTGTTTTGATAGATGAGAAAACAGATGTGGATTCTGTGACTTGTCTGCACTCACAAAGATAGTGACATTCCCAATCTCCTGATCTCCATTCAAGGTTTTTTGTTGTGTTTTTGTTTTGTTTTGTTTTATTTTATAAATTTCTTTTTATTTTATTCATTTTAGAGAGGAGACAGAGAGTGAGAGAGAGAGAGAGAAAGAGAGAAAGGGGGAGGAGCTGGAAGCATCAACTCCCATATGTACCTTGACCAGACCAGTGCAGGGTTTTGAACTGGAGACCTCAGTGTTCCCAGGTCGTCGCTTTATCCACTGCGCCACCACAGGTCAGGCCTGTTGTGTTTTTTGTTTTTTTTTTACTAAATCACACTTATTTTACCAAACATAATAAGAAAATGAGGTCAAATCTATATTACCTAGTGTCTCTGTTTCAAATTATTGACATAAATGGACATGACGTTTGTCTATATTTGGGTGTGGCTAATAAGTCCATTTATGGGCACAAGTAAGTGCTCTCAGAATATGGCCTTATTACTCATTCCCACATCCACCTATCATACCGCACCATGCTTCTTCCTCTTTCTTCAACCTCAACACCCCACCTTTTTCTTCCCTTCATGAAAATTAGCGAAGGGGCTGAGGAAACTGAAGAGAACATCTTCATGCCAGCCAAGCCCCCAGCACCTGTGTTGCATCTTGCTGAGAACGAGCAATGGCATCCTTTGCAGCTAGCTATTCATAAGACCTTGGAGAGGAAATATGGTAGCCTCTCAGGAGGCTTGTTCTCCTGATTTTAAATTTCTATCTCCCACTTATGTAGCAGGTAATCACTGACCTTTCCCCTTCTAGACACACATCCCTGTCCCATTTCCTGAAACACACATTTTAGTCTGATTTTTTAAAACATTCATTCAACAAATATTTACTGAACCCCTGATCTGAGTCCTGCCTTCACCCAGGCTACACTGTAGTTTTGATGACCCCTTTCACTATTGTATCCTTTCACTAAGTAGTCTTGCACCCTGATCCACTCATTTGTTCAGGATACGAACCCAAAAGTCTACCCAAATTCCTCCCTCTCCCTCACAACCCACGTCCCATTAGCGGTCAGACCCAGTTTATGAAAGCCCTCAAATTTGGTCTCATCTTTCCACTCCTGCCTACAATCCTGCAACAGCTCCTGACTATTGACCTATTCTTCTGGTTCATTATCCACCCCACAGCCAGTGATTTTCAGAGCAGAACATATCACAGTGATGGGCAATCTTTTGAGCTTGGTGTGTCAAAATTCGCCAAAAAACCGAGCATAACTCGGGTGGTGTGTCACTTCAAAGAAAAAATAAACTAATTTTGTGATATTTATAGTTTAAATAACAAAAATGTTTTGGCCTACAGACCTCCGGCACAGAGTGTCTACACTACAGCAAATGTTTTATCCTCGGCTACTGCACCTGGCCGTGCAGAAGCCAAGGATGAAACGTCCTTCTCGGCATGTGGCCCCATACTTCTCTGGTATGCGGCCATAAGTCATCGAAAATGGCTACGCGCTGACATGCGTGTCATAGGTTCGCCATCACGGACATATCACATCCCTTGCCTGCATCCTGGGGTGCCCACTGTCCTCAGAAGGGAGCCCAGACTCCTAAGCTGAGCAAACGCCACCCTCCTGCTTACCTCCAGTCCTGCTGTCAAACAGAATGCAAGCTCCATACATAATTTTAATTTTTAGTAGCCTCATTTTTATTTTTTTTATTTAATTAATTGTGTATACGTAGATTCTAGGGTGACCCCGACTTTATCCCCCCTCCCCTATATTCCCCTCCACATCTCCCTTTCCCCCTTCCCTTCAGGTTTATCCCATCCTATCCTCCCCTTTCCCTCTGTCCTCTTTTCCTCAGGTCCTTTTGATCCCTCCTCTGTCTCAATCCCTTTCCTCAGTTCTCAATGTTCCTTGGATTCCTCAAATGAATGAGGTCATATAATATTTTTCTTTTTCTGCCTGGCTTATTTCACTCAACATAATAGTTTCCAGGTCCCTCCATATTGTTGCAAAAGGTAATATTTCCTTCTTTTTCATGGCCCCATAGTATTCCATAGTATACATGTACCACTGCTTTTTAATCCACTCGTCCACTGATGGACACGTGGGCTGTTTCCAGCTCTTCGCTATTGTGAACAATGCTGCCATACACATGGGGGTGCATTTATTTTTTACAGTCAGTGATATCGTGTCCTTGGGATATATTCCTATAAGTGGGATGGCTGGGTCAAAGGGCAGTTCCATTTCTAATTTTTTGAGGAATCTCGATACTGTTTTCCACAGTTAGTAGCCTCATTTTTAAAGTAAAAAGGAGGCACAATGAATTTTTTTTTTCACAATGAATTTTAATAATATACTTTAACCTAATACAGGGGTCCCCAAACTTTTTACACAGGGGGCCAGTTCACTGTCCCTCAGACCGCTGGAGGGCCGGACTATAAAATAAACTATGAACAAATCCCTATGCACACTGCACATATCTTATTTTAAAGTAAGAAAACAAAACGGGAACAAATACAATATTTAAAATAAAGAACAAGTAAATTTAAATCAACAAACTGACCAGTATTTCAATGGGAACTATGGGTGCAGATGCATCCTGTGCTCCTCTCACTGACCCCCAATGAAAGAGGTGCCCCTTCTGGAAGTGTGGCTGGGGGCCGGATAAATGGCCTCAGGGGGCCACATGTGGCCCGCGGGCTGTAGTTTGGGGACCCCTGACCTAATACATCAAAGATATAATTCAACATAATTAATATCTAAAATATTAATGAGATATTTTACATTTTTTCATACTAAGCCTTTGAAATCCAATGTGTATTTTACATTTATAACAATTTCTACTAGCCCCATTTCTCTTCTAAAAATATTTTTATTTCATTTATTGGGGTTACATTGATTGATAAAATTATATAGGTTTCAAGTCTACAATTCTACAATTCATCATCTGTACATTATATTGTGTGTTCACCACCCCAACTCAAATCTCCTTCTGTCACCATTTATCCCCCGTTACCCTCTTCTACCTCCTCCACTCCTCTCGCCCTCTGGTAGTCACCATGTTGATTTTGAGTCTACAAGTTTTGGGGGGTTTTTGTTTGGGTGTTTATATTTTTTTTTTATGAAGTGAGAAGCGGGGAAGCAGAGAGACAGACTCCCACAGCGTCCTACCAGGATCCACCAGTCATGCCCACCAGGGGGCGTTGCTCTGTTGCAACCAGAGCCATTCTAGGGCCTGAGAAGAAGGCCATCCTCAGTGCCCAGGCCAACTTTGCTTCAATGGAGCCTTGGCTGTGGGAGGGGAAGAGAGAGATAGAGAGAAAGGAGAGGGGGAAGGGTGGAAAAGCAGATGGGTGTCTCTCCTGTGTGCTCTGGCCGGGAATTGAATCCAGGATTTCTACACACCAGTCTGACACTCTACTGCTGAGCCAACTCACCAGGGCCTGGGGTTTTTTTTCTTGCTTAATCCCTTTACCTATTTCATCCAGTCCTCCAACACCCCACTGAAAGCTGTCAGTCTGTTCTCTGTATCTATGCCTCTGTTCCTATTCTGTTTGTTTATTTTGTTCATTAAATTCCACATATAAATGAAATCATATCGTATTTGTCTCTCTGGCTGGGTTCCTTCACTTAGCATAATACCCTTTAGGCTCACCCATACTGTTGCAAAGGGTAAAATTTCCTTCTTTTTTATACCTCCTAGTCCCTTTTTTTTTTCTGTATACAAATGTCAACCTTCTTAACATGCTTATATTTGAAAATTTTTATTATTTTTTTATCACAGTTTATATTCAATATTTTTGTATTAGTTTTAGATGTACAACATAGTGGTTAGACAATCATATACTTTACAAAGTGTTCCCCCTAATATTTTCAGTACCCAACTGGCACCATACTTAATTATTACAATATTACTGGTTATATTTTTTATGCTGTACTTCACATCCACATGACTATTTTGTAACTACCAATCTGTACTTCTCAATCTCCACCTTTTTCATCCAGTCCCCCAATTCCCTCCCCTCTGGCAACCATCAGTCTGTACTTTGCATTTATGAGTCTGTTTCAGCTTTGATTATTTATTTGGTTCTTTAGATTCCACATATAAATAAAATCATATGGCATTTATCTTTCTCTGACTAACTTATTTTACTTAGCATAATAGCCCCTAGGTCCATCCATGCTGTTCAAATGGTAAGATTTTGTTCTTTATTGTGGCTGAGTAATATTCCATTGTCTATATGTACCACAGCTTTTTTTTTTTAAGTAAGAGGAGGGGAGATAATGAGACAGACTCCTACATGAGCCCTGATCAGGATCAATGTGACAACACCCAATTGGGGCCTAAGCTAGAATCAACCGAGCTATTTTTATGCCTGAGGCTAATGTCCTAGGACCAAGTGAGGTACCCTAAGTCTCTGGGGCTGACACACTGGCTGCGAGAGGAGAAGCGAAGGGGGAGGGGAGGGGAGAGAAGCAAATGTTTGCTTCTCTTGTGCCCTGATCAGGAATCAAACCTGGGACAGCCATATGCTGGTCAATGCTCTATCCACTGAGCCAATCGGCCAGAACCAACCACAGTGTTTTTTATCCACTTGTCCACTGATGGACACTTTGGTTGCTTCCATAGCTTGAGTATTGTAAATAACACTGCAATAAACATAGGCGTGCAATATAGTCTTTTGAATTAGTGTTTTGGGTTTCTTCAGATATATACCCAGAAGTAAAACTGCTGAGTCATAAGGCAGTTCCATTTTTAATTTTTTGAGAAACCTCCACACTGTTTTCTATAGTGCCAATTAGCCCCATTTCAAGAGCTAAGTAGCAGCATGTTGATAGTAACCACAACACTGGACAGTGTGGCTACAGTCTCTTCAAGCTCTCTCATTCCCCAGGCCTTTCTACACACCTAGGAGATTTCATACTCCTTTTTCAGTCAGCCAACCCTTGCTTGTCCTTCAAGATTACACTAAGCGTCACCTCCCCTAGGAAGCCTTCTCGGACTCCCTGGTCTGTTGAGAGGTGACCTCTTTGCAGTGTAACATCCCTCAGCACTTACTTGTATCATCACACATGATGTGGTATGTATTAGTCTTACATGTCTGTCTCCCCCACTGAGGAGGATTTACCAGGGAGCTAGTGAATCTTACACTTTTGTACCCATCTCTCCCCTACACGAACCCTTGTCAGGGCCTGTGCTTCATTGTAGCAATGGTTTTATGTTCTTTTTCTTTGAGTGTTGGGCCCCACAAAACGTAGATCAACTCCCACTCCACCACCAGTCTCAGCTCCTCATGGGCTGGGATTGCACCTCATTTCTCATTGTATCCCCAGATCCTACACAGGCTTCTTACAAAGGGATTCAATAAATGTTTTCCAAATTAATGGAAGTTCTTTAGGGCTTAATCCGAGACTGCCCCTTCTCCTCTTTCAGAGTAGCATCAACCAGTCCTTGACTTTCATTGCCATTCGTTTATTAGGGACGCACAACTTTCCATTTCCAGTCCAGACTCTGTTCCTAAGCTTCAGACCCTTAGACATTCTGCTTGAAGGGGACACAGGCAACCAAACTCACCATTCGGGAGTAGGAACTCTTGAGTCTCCCTAAAGCTGTTATTCCTCTAGTCTTCCCTCGCACCAGCATCTGCCCCTGCTGTGCTAGCCAAAAACCCTGATTTCTGCTCTCTCACCCTCCATCCACTTCCTTACCAAGTCCAGATGATTCTGTTTGTTTATTTATTTACTTACTTATTTGTTTTTTAAGTGAGAGAGGGAAGATACAGAGATAGACTCCCTCATGCACCCTGACCAGAATTCACCTGGCAACCCCTGTCTGGGGTGGATGCTCGAATCAGCTGAGCTATCCTCAGCACCTGAAGCCAGTGCTCAAACCAATCAAGCCACTGGCTGAGAGAGGGGAAGAGAGAGAGAAAGGGGCGAGCGAGGGGAAGAGAAGCCGATGGTTGGTTCTCATGTGTGCCCTCACTGGGAATCAAACCTGGGACATCCACACTCCAGGTCAATGCTTCATCCACTAAGCCAATCAGACAGGGCCATGATGATTCTGTATTTAAAATATCTCTCAAATTTCTTGAAGATATCTATCTATCTATCTATCTATACCAAATGTCCATAACAGCCTCTTAAGTGGACTTCCTGCCTCCACCCTGTACACCTACAATTCATTTTCCACATAGCAGTTAGGAAGTAACCTTATAAATATAGCTCATGTTGAGCTTCAAATACAACCCAGACTCCATATCTGGTCCATGGGCCCTCACATGCAGCAGCTCCCACCCTCCACTCTGGCCTTGTTCTGTGACACTCTCCGCTTACTTACTAACCACACTGGCCTCCAACTCTTTCCTCTAATGTACCAAGCTCTTTCCCCACTGTGAGACTTTGCAAATACTGTTTCCATTTCCGGAATTCTTCAGAACATGGGGTGTTTCTCTTCTCATTTTGAAGATCTCTACTTGGATTTCTCCTCCTCCAAGAGCCCTCCCCCAGCTCTCTCTCTCTCTCTCTCTCTCTCTCTCTCTCTCCAGAGGGGGCCCATTACCCACCGTCACTCCCCACCTCACGCACTTGTTCCTTCGCAGCACGTGTCACACTCTGAGATTATCTTGTTTTACTTGTTTATCATCCATATGTCCGTTCCTCCATACTAAAAAACTGTTCTGTTAAATATATGTTTCTGATTTAAAATTTATTTTTTTATTTTTATTTTATTCATTTTTAGAGAGGAGACACAGAGTGAGAGAGAGAGAGAGAGAGAGAAAGGGGGGAGGAGCTGGAAGCATCAACTCCCATATGTGCCTTGACCAGACCAGTGCAGAGTTTTGAACTGACGACCTCAGTGTTCCCAGGTCGACGCTTTATCCACTGCGCCACCACAGGTCAGGCTATATGTTTCTGATTTATATAGGTGGCAGAGCATCTAGAAATCATGTTCTCTGTAGAATACAATGACTATCTAATTTCATATCTAATCCCATCACATACACTCGTAGAAGACGTGCTGTGTTGCATGAATACATGTAAAATCTCAACTATGAACATACACACACCCATAAAAACAACAAGAAACTGTACCAGGCATAATCACATGCTTGAGTTTTTTTGTAAATGTCTGTTTGTTTCTTATGCATTCACTTTGTCATCTGCTAGCACCCACTAGCCAGGGAACATGGAAAGCTTAAGAAAATCTTACGAGGAAAGAAAGCTTAAAATTGAGAATTTTATTCTTGCCATCTTTTCCTGATAACTGGGGGGAAGCTGACTATTATTCAAAAAGTTAAAAGAGGGAACCCCTCAGCCCAGGCTAGGGAGGGCTCTCAGCAAGCACAGTGGAATCCCTGCCCACAGACATAGGAGGGACCCTGTCGGCTGCTTAGTTGTCTCCATCAACCCTGCCTCCACAGCAGGGAGCTGGCAGTTCAGTCCACTGATGGAAGCCCTTGGGGCAAAAGGCACCTTTGACCAAAAACCTAAGGAGGCCCCACGTTTGCCTGCTTGGGGGTTTTGTTGGCTGGGGGTTTTTTGCTTCAGACTTTCACATTCTGAAGTATTTGAGGGTCAGGATGTGGGTACGGGATTTCCCAAGGGGCCCACACCAGGCTCACTGCCTGCCTCCCATCCCTTCTCACCACTGGCATCCCACAGGCTGTCTTCCCAGTCAGCACCCCATGCAAACGTCTGGTCCTTCTCAGCTAAGTTCAAACTCTCTCTCTAAAGAAGTGCCCATTGTTCAAATACAAGCTAATGCCTCAATTTTGCTGTTTGTTGGTTTTCTTTGAGTATGTATAATCAAGGCAAATCCTATACTTCTTTCATTTTTGCCCAAACAAATACACTGAGAGCTTCAAAATCAGGTATAAAGTTTCAGAGTGAGCTAAGTAGAATGTGTTGATAACCATACAAGCATTTACCATTTCCTTATTGAGGTAATGCCTCAGTTTGACAATGTTATCTGACATATTTTAGGATTTGTTTTTTCAGCCAGTGTCAAAAAAGAGACTCTAAAATAGTTGGTATGTGTCTCTGTCTGATGTTACATCATTTATTTTTTCTGAAAATACTCTTAATTAAATTCTGATTAAAATCATTCCCCAAAAACTTTTATCCTGGTTCTAGATTATCAGAGCAGAATAAAAAGTAAAGTGAAAGGAACTCTGGCTTAGAAACTCCACAGATAGGAACTGGGTGAATATTCAGTAAGAAATGAATCGTTCTCTGTCAATCTTAGGTCCCCAAGTTCTTCAGGTAGAAGAAACCTATGACTTTGCTGCTCTTTGTAAAACACCAAATGGCCATTCCCAATTGTTTACATATTGCCTGTGGCTACTTTCACACAACAACAGTCGAGTAGTTGTGACAGACTATATGGCTCACAAAGGCTAACATATTTTGTATCTGGTCCCTTATAACAAAAGTCTGCCATCCCTGCACTAGTTCATTCCATTTACTTTTCAGATGAGCTATCTTAGGCCTGGATGAAAAGCAAAGTGACTTTGTAGCACTCTGCCCAGTGTTCCCTTCATTACAATTACTCTTGCCTATGCCTGTCCCTCTACTGGATGGGGCACAATCTTATAATTTCCCACACTGCTTTCCATTTTAGTGCTTAGTAATAAAGCTTTGTTGAATTGCATTGCCTTGCCCAGGGTAACAGGGAGTGTGAGCCGTGGACCCTGGGTTAAAAGCCAGATATACAGATTCATATACCAGTGGTAGAGACCTCCAGCTAGCCGTGTAACTTGGGCTGAGTTAATCATCTACTCTGAGCTCCCAGTTTATTCATCTGCAAAATGAGAATAATAATCTATTCCTTGTTGGGTTTTCATGAAAAGTTGTTGGATAATGTATGCATAAAAGGCCCTCCATAAATACAGATTCTCTTCCCCACTCCTTTCTCTCTTGAAACTGCTAGGGTTCCCTGAGGAAACTAAACCAAATAATTATGGATTTTCTGCTAGGGATGAGACCCTGGGCTCCGATTGGCTCCCCATTTAGTAGCAATGATGAGCCTGATGGTGTGGCCACCCCCTTCACACCTCACCCCAGTCTGGCAACAGAAGAAGTGGGTGTCTTTCCTGTTCCTGTTTCTCTCCAAAGAGGAGCAGATGCCACTGCCCTCCTCTCCCTGCTACTTAAACTTCCTAAGCAGCTGTGGCTCTGACCCCACCTCCCAGCCATCCTCCTCGGCTCCCTATCACCCTGTCTGGCCTTGCCCCACTTCTCTCTGACTTCCTCATCTTGGAAGCCTAACTGATCAAATAAACCCAGTTTCCCTGGCCCCCTGCTT
Source organism: Rhynchonycteris naso (assembly GCA_037038555.1). Classification (NCBI taxonomy): domain Eukaryota; kingdom Metazoa; phylum Chordata; class Mammalia; order Chiroptera; family Emballonuridae; genus Rhynchonycteris; species Rhynchonycteris naso. Next base: position 51,669,438 of record CM072999.1, read on the forward strand.
TCCTGGGATGATGCTCAAAGAAGGGAGAGTTGTGAACCCATTAAGTCAGTAAAAGTGAGGGAGAGAGCAAGCCATATTCATTTTCATAGTTAAAGTAAAATAATTTACAGGGGTGGGTAGGCACTCTTGCATGAACCACCAAAATGAACACCAACCCAGGTTACTAGATCAAAGACTTGATTTTCAGAGATTTGCTTCATGAATTCCAAACAGAATGGCTTGCCCTCAGTATGTCACGGAAGCTCAGGATAATTGATCTCTCTCTAACCATATCATCGGTCTTGGCCAGCCAAACAAAGACGTAAGGATACAAGCAAAGGCAGTTCCCCCTCTCTCTCTGGCTATAAGAAACTAATGTGAAACTCCAAATCCAGACAGCTTTAAAAAACCATTTCAAAACAGGTATATAGTTCTTGAGTTATTTGGACTAATTTTTAGGAGGCAGTGGTTAGTGCTAGAAAGTCTAAACTATAGGTTTTTAATTTTAAATATATATATATAGATTTGCTTTCAAGTGTAGCAAGTAATTCAATCTGCTTTTAAGAAAATAATTCTGTTAATTAAAAATCATATTGGATCTGGTGACAGAGGAAAATTTGACTTTTGGTGATGGGTATGCAACACAATTGAATGATAAGATAACCTGGAGATGTTTTCATTGTACATATGTATGTACCCTGATTTATTGGTGTCACCCCATTAGAATTAATAATAATAAAATATATATATATAAATAAAAATAAAAAAAACAAACAACAACAACAAAAAAAATCATATTGGATCTGCTTCAACAAATTGCTAAGAGCAGAGTTGTGATAAGCACTCCCTCTCACCAAAAGTTGGCAAAAGGCTGTTACAAAGGCCCTTGAAAAGTCCCTGAAGTAGGTTACAAATTCTCTTTTGAAAGCATGATTCTGCTTCACTTCCTTGGCAGGCTTTGCTTTGATGGGCTAGCTCTGACAAAATGGCCAATTTAGGATTTGTAGTTTAAATAAAAACAGAATTACTATGAAGGACTAGGAGGCAAGTCAGAGGCATTTTGAAAACTGAAGGCCTAATGTCTACCGGTCATTAAATGTTTTTCTCAGAGGAGAGTACCAGGTGTCATGGCCACCCCTAGTGAGGCCTACCCTGAGGACTTCATTAGAAGGAGGCCCCTGTTTCTTCATAGGAGTAATGTGACACTGAGCCTCCCTGTCTTTTTTAAGCCTCTAGCTTCATGGAGCAGCAGTGTCACAGCAAACAGTGCTAAACAGGGGTTAGGACTCTGGATTCCAGTTCTGATACCTGCTGGCTATATGGCCTTCGGCAGACATTTCTCCTTTTGGGGTAATCTGCAAATAAGGTGTTTGGAGCTCGGTTGATCAGACCAGATGAATAAACATTGGGCTGGGCCTGCCAGAACTGAGCTCACCTGGACACAGGACATTATCAATAAATGTTAGAACTAGACAGGACCTTTAGGTGATTAGCTGGACTTTGTCACTTCCCCCAAAGAAGGAGAAGAACCTGTTCAAGGTCACACAATTAGCAAGAGGCAGAATCAGATCAGAACCCAGGTTTCCTGGCCCTGGTTGGATAGCTCAGTTGGTTAGAGCTTTGTCCCAAAGCACAGAGGTTGTTGGTTCAATCCCTGATCAGGGCACATACAGGAACAGCTTGATGGTCTTCTCTCCCTCTCTTTCTCTCTCTCTCTCTCTCATTCTCTTTCCTTTTCTCTTTCTCCAAAATAAATTAGTAAATAAAAAAATAAAATAATGAAAAGAAGGAAATTGCACGTAAACACTTTAAAAAAATAAAAAGAACCCAGGTTTCCTGACTCTTAGTTTCATGCTCTGGCCGGAACACCACATTATCTCAAAAATCCTAAAGGAAGTACATTTTATCTCCTTTGGTCATGCATCCCACCCAGTCATGTTGCTGAGTTTGGTCTCCATCCTGCCCACTCATCAGAATTGCTCCAGATTAAGTAGCTAAATCCTTCCACTCTTTGCACGCAAATTTCTGCTTACACCAGTGGCTTCTCTGAGACCTGAAACAAACCGGCGATGAGCCAGCTTTTGCCCAAACTCAACCTTTAGGAGCAGAAGAGAAATGGGGTCTGTGTGCCCTATGGTGCCCTCACTTTGCAGTCTCAAGGAATAAACAACTTTGAGATGAATTTTCAGAGAACATGTTCCCAATTTAATCTTCCAGGTTACTGAATTATGCAATGAATTTAGTAGGAACTTCCCTCATGGGACAGTGACTTTCTTGAAAAGAAACTTTGGGACCAAGAGGAAGCCACAGGGTTAGCGCTCCTGGTGTCTGGTCTCCAGTCAGCACAGAGAGAAGACTCTGCACCCAGGGCTGGCTTGTCAGTGGGTAAGTGGAGCACTCATCTTCACTATTTTAAAAACAAACAAAACCAAAGAAGTCCTCCCTTCTCCCCCCGCCTCCCAGTTTTTCTCGGACCCCATCCAAGAAACCAGAGCCTCCAAGTCTGGAATGTGGACAAATAAGATTAAATGAAAGTGAGGGTGCTAGATAAACCCTAAACACCATGCACATGAAAGAGATTATCATTTTTCCCTGCCTGATATCTCCTTGGACATTTTCCAAAGTCCAGCTCAAATGTCATTTCCAAAGACCCAGTCAGACCAATCTGAGTTCAAATCCTGACTCCACCAGCTATTTGCTTTATGACATTGGACAGGTGGTTTAATTTCATTACGATTCAGTTTCTTCCCCTGCCAAAGGGAGATCATAATAATAATCATTTTATAGAATGACTGGGGGCTGACCCGAGGTCACTCTTGGCAAAAATCCCAACATAGTGCCTGACAGAGGATAATACTGTAAATATTGAATCAATAGCAAAGAACCTAGAGCACCCATCTCTTGAGGTCTGACACAACTCTTTTCATTCTTTAGTCCCAGCCCCTCCCACCATTTTGCCACAAAGGGGCTAGAGAAGGCTAGCCCATTCTCACCTTGCTGAAGTCCCCTAGGGCCATGACCTTGGTCACTGGCCTCCTGCTGAGATGCTCCTTCACCCAGTGCTCGAGCTTCTTGTTCCACTTCATGGTGAACACATAGAAGGCATAGGCCAGCAGCAGCAGCAGGCTCTCCCACCAGAGAATGAGGCTGTCCAGGAAGAAGAGAATGAGCATCATCAGGTCAAGGATGTAGAAGGAGACGTCACGAAACAAGGGCCACCAGGTGAGGTTGAGGATCTCCCGGGAAAAGAGAGAACAGGTGCCGATGACAAAGAGGATGTTGAACACAGCAGAGCCCACAATGGTGCCGATGCCCACATTGCTGTGGGCGATGAAGACACCGATGAGGGAGGTGAAGAGCTCAGGGGCAGAGCCTCCAGCAGCCATGAATGTGGCGCCTGCCACATCCTCCGAGATCTGTAGCTTGTCTGTGATGACGCCCAGGGCAGGAACAAAGAACTCATCACATACGATGGCCAGGGCCACAAACACGTACATCATGCCAAAAATGTGCAGGACCACCCAGCCCTGTCGCCTCTCCTGCACACTGAACAGGTCTGGGGGGTACTCTCCCTTAGGGGAGTGGTCTGGCAAGCTGGGGGGCAGCGCAGAGGGACTGGTACTGGGCACCTCTGGGAGCAGAGTCGTCAGGCTGGAGGAGGGAATAGTGGGCATGGCTGGAGCTGGTTCCACAACCACACAGTGATGAACCTGGGTGGTTGGATTTGCCCTAACACTGGGGGTCGCTGAGGTGCTTGGTGTTGTAGGTTTATTTGCCAGCCCAGAGAAGGTGGCTAAAGACATTCCAATAGTTGGTGCACTGGTTCTGGATGAGGGACTCCTAACCCTCCAAGTAGCAGTAGAGGCTTTGGTTTCTGCTGGGCTGCTTCCTGTCGTGGTGCTAGTTTTCACTCGCCCCTCTGAGATGGCTGCGGTGTGCTCTAAGACCGTTCGCTGGGAAGTCGTCAGGTTGTTCTCTCCCATTAAGCCCCGAGGGTTGGCTGAGCCGTTATTGTCCACTCTTCTGGGAGTAGTCAGGGTGTTCTTTTCCACCATATTTCTAGGAGAAGTCAAGATGTTTGTTTCTATGTCATTTATCAGGAAAGTTGGGGTGTTATCAATTATTCCCTTGAGAGTAGTTGGGGTGGTTTCTTCCACTATTCCCTTGGAGAAACTGGTCTCTAAAATTTTATAGGTTGCCATAGTTTCACTATCTTTCACTGTTGTTCTGGGGGTGATCTCCTGGCTTCTTGTCATCGTAATATCTGTGGGTGGGACAGAGTTTACAATTCTGCCATGTGGGGATGGGGTGTGCTTTTTTATTCCCTTGGCTTGAGTTGGGCTGTAGCGCTTCATTTCTCCCCTGGGTGTTGTTGGGGTATAATGCCTTACTGCTGATCTACCTGAAGTTGGGATGTAGTGATTCAGTACTCCACTTGGTGTGACTGGGGTGTTTTCCTTCACTCTTCCTGTGCTTGCTGCTGTTGGGATGTAGTTATTCTTGGGTATTGTTGGAGAGATGTTGGCTTTTCTTCTGGGTGTACTGGGGGTATTCTCCATTGTTATGCCAGGTGTTGCTTCCTCCTTGCCCATTGTGACTTGGGGTGCCAGTGTCTCACCCTCCATTTTAGAACTAGCTTTTAAAGGGTCACTGCTCACCGTCATCATCTCATTGCTGGGAATGTCCCGGCTGGCCAGTTTTACAGGGTGTTGGGAAGAGACTGCTGCCCACAGTGAGGGGAGGCCCCAGGGGCTCCTAAGGTGTTGGTAGGTAGAACCAAAGATCAACATTCCCAGTAGGAAGAGGAAGCGACTCCATTGAAGCCGTTTTGGCCTGAGTAACCGCCTTTCCTGCGTCCCCATCCTGATCAATTTCCCCATGATGGCCAGCTATGCCGGGTTACAGAAGGTCTCTCATTCTGTCCATTGAAAGATGGGGGCTGTCCTGGGATTCAGGTTGGTGATCAGGGAAGATTTCTCCATGAAGCCCAGCCCGAAAATATCCACAAACCTAGAGAGAGAGAAAATAAATAGGTTATTTGTCCCTAAGAGGAAGACTGGGATCCATCAAACCCTCATCTGGAAGACAGTAATGATTCATGCAGGGCATTTTGTGGTGGAAGACAATTGTTTCAGTTGTAGTAAAACTTTCTTTGCCCCCTGCTCATGGGGAAAAGAGTATGCAGGGGTCCTCTGCTATGTAAGCATGCCAACAGCCTAGGTTCCTAAGCTGGGTGCACCCAAGGTCTGCCAGCACTACTCGGGTCCAAACCTGAATTACTAGGAGGTCAGTCATATGTAGTTGGTGCCCCAGGCCACAGTTCTCACCTTATCACAGGCATAAGGGAGGTAAAAAGACATGGTTTTAAGCTTTTAGACAAAAAGAGACAGCAGTGGAAGACAGTGCTAGAGACATCAAGACTCTGCATGTTTTTTTCAAACTGATTTAACACAATTATACCATATCACCCAGAGAGGATAAAACTTAAACGTTAATGTCATGATGGTTCCCAGACAGTGTGATACGGTAGGAGGAACGTGGAGAATGGAGTCAAAGGCCTGGACTCCCAGTTCTCTGGCTTGCCAGCTGTTTCACCCTGGACAGGCTGAGTCTCCATGCCTCATCGGTGTAGGGGGCATCACATATGCTGATTATGCAAAGATAATCTCTGGAAGGACATCCGGAGAGTGGAAACTAAAGGCTAGGGGTCAAAAAATAACTTCTTTTTCAGTATACCTTAATGTTCAGTTTAGTCAGTTAACCTTTTTATTATACAGATGTTGTATTTTAAATTTAACTTAACTCAATTTAATATAAGTAACAATAGTAATAACACTATCTAGCTATGTTAATAGTAATAACAATGCCTAGTCATAGGAATGTTGGGAGAGTAACACACATAAGGTCTGTGACAAGCTCTGTACAGAATCAAGTGCTTCATACGGGCTATTTTATGTAACAACACAGGAGGAAAGAACATGAAAGGCTCTCACAGAATCCTCAATTTACAAAGGGCAATAAGGCCCAGTCCAAGTAAATATTTATGAAATCTCTAATCAGTGGCCACAGATTATTATAAAACACTAACTAGAAATGACTGGTTTTGCATAGGAAGTAATCTATTAGAAGTGAGACGAGGAACTCACAGAATCTTAGGTGGTTATAGTTGAAAGAAGTTACTGAAACTGTTTATTGATCTCCCCATTTGAGACATGAAGAAATTGAGGTCCAGAGAGATGTGACTCAGTGTCACATAGCTACTGAGTATCAATGCAGATGAGCCTTTTAATACCCCAATCTTTCAAGCACACCACTACAATTAGAGATGCTAATGCAATTGTCTTAAAAAACAAGAGAGACAAGCAAAAGGAGAACTACAAAATAAGTGATTGTCCCTCTTTATCCTTGATCCCTATAACTGTCTTTCCACCATCTCCCTGACCATCCTTTCCCTTGCCATAAATCCAACACTTCAAATCTCCAAAAGAATCTGCAGAGGGTCTCTCTCTTTCTGGCATGCCTTTGTTATATAACAGAGCTGAGCTGGCATCCCAACTGATCCGTTCTACCTAATCACATCATTTACCTTCAAACCTGGACATCTGGGTGTCTTCTCAGTTCTGGAAACTTGTCAAAATCCTGGGTCTCAATGAGTTGTTCTGAAGCTAGACAGCAGGGAATACCCCATTCTCCTAACCCCGGCTTGCCTACGGAATCCTAATTCAAGGCAGGGTCGGGTGTGAAGGGCATCTCAGGGGAAGAATATTCAATCCCTGCTAATACCCACCCCTAAGAAGCTTATAGGGCATTGTACAAGTTCTGGGTCCTGGTGCCTCTGCCAGAGACTAAGAGGGTGCACCTTCCACCAGGGACTCAGATGGGCTTTCTTGGGCTCCTACAGTCAAGGAAGAAACTGGGGGAACTTCTCAAACTCGCTTCTAAGAAGCTCTGGGAATGAGAGGTGGTCTGGGGTTTCCATGCTTATGGAAAGGAAAGCTTCACAACTCACTGTGTGGGAACTAAGAGAAAGTGCCTGAGGCTTAAGAGATCAGAAGACTCAGTTAGCACCAAGCTGCATTTGCTACTGTGTGATTCTAAATGTACTCTAGTGTAAATGTGGGAATAATAATACCAGACCTACTGTAAAGCCAGTAGCCACAGCCACCATCAGAGCCGCCTGGCCTGTGCAGGTTCGCATTTGATTTGGACAGATGGTAATGAAACAACGGAGCCAAGAACTGGTGAGCCATCATCTTTATCCTAGCTTGCACCCGGCAGGCAAGAAATACACACAGTAGGAAAACACTTCCCTTCCCATTCAGGGCTCCCAAAGCCACTGACTTATCCAAGTTTCCTAGAATCAAAAGTTTCTACCTCACCAGCCTTATTCACTTCTGTTCCCCATCTCCTTCTCTCTGCACAAACTGGCTTCTCCTTCAGCACTCCACCATCTTGGCTGCTTCTCCTCTCCTCCATGTGGACTTTCTCTGCTCTCCTCCAGCATGGGCTCCTCTGCCCCACTTTATAGTGTAGAAATCAAAACTTTTAATCCAATATACAAAGAAGAAAGCTCTGATACAAAGTCAATTAGGGTGGGAAGGCCTAGTCTTAAAACTAAGCCTTAGACTATAACCAACCTGCCTGCTTACAGCCTGTCCCCCTCACCCAATGCAAACTATAAGGGAGCAAATATATATATCATATTTACAAACTTATTTGACCAACACCTACCTATTTATAAAGTGGATATGAGAAATGAGTGAATATCTGTTCAATTTTTCTGTGAATCTAAGACTGCTCTAATAAATAGTCTATTTTTTTGCCTGACCTGTGGTAGCGCAGTGGATAAAGTGTCGACCTGGGAACACTGAGGTCACCAGTTCAAAAGCCTGTACTGGTCTGGTCAAGGTACATATGGAAGTTGATGCTTCCAGCTCCTCCCCCCTTTCTCTCTTTCTCTCTCTCTCTCTCTCTCTCTTTGTCTCCTCGCTAAAATGAATAAAATTTTAAAAAGGCTTCCCAAATTCTTAAAAAAAAAAAGAAATAGTCTATTTTTTTTTTAATGAGGGAATTTGGGGAAGATATTTTACAAACTTTAAAGCCTTTCACACATGCAAAATATTTTATTAGGCCTAAGGGAAATCCTTGGGGTAAAGAGCACTGACAGATCTCCCCAAAGCAGACTGGACTGTCTCAACATACCCTAGCAGTTGTGTTTCTGACTCAGGGGTGGAGCTGAATGGAGTGGGAGGAAGTGAAGCAACTGGGAGTCTCGTGATCTTACTTATGGGTCTGGCAGCCATTTCAGTCATTCAGCTGACTCTGCCTGATACTTACTGATTGCTCCTTTCTCCCCTAGCATTTTCCCCAAGGTCATGAATAGCATGTCACTTTGATTACTTTCACTGGGAATAGCAAGTAATCCCTCACAGCCTCTCCCTGCCCTACTTCCCCAAGTGGCCTATAACAGTAAGAAGGTACCCAGCTTCCTCTCCTGAAGTACACAAAGGTGCCTCACCCCTGTGGAAAAGCTGTCTTCATTTCTAGGTGTCCTAGAATCACTCTGAATGTTGCAAGCCTGGGTAGTGGGGCTGACCTCCGCTAGTCAGCCCACCTTGTCTTTAGACTCCTGCAGGCAGAACCAGATTTCAGATTTCAGATTTAGTTACTTCCCTTCTCATACAACTACCTAACACAGTCTTAATCCGGTCCAGAAAGATGGAAAAAGGAACCCAATTTACAAGGTGGAACATTATTATATATGTGTGTGTGTGTGTGTGTGTGTGTGTGTTATGATTTTTAGATTTTATTTATTCATTTTTCAGAGAGAGAGAGAGGGAGAAAGAGAAGGTAGGAGAACCAGGAAGCATCAACTCCCATACATGCCTTGACCAAGCAAGCCCAGGGTTTCGAACCATCAACCTCAGCGTTCCAGGTCGATACTTTATCCACCGCGCCACCACAGGTCAAGCACAAGGTGGAACATTATTTAGCGCTGAAAAGAAATAATCTATCAACCCATGAGAAGACATGGAGGAAATTATATTCCAACTATAGATAGGACATTCTGGAAAAGGCAAACCTATGAAGACAATAAAAAGATCAGTGGTTTCCAGGAGTCAGGGGAGAGGGATACAAAGACAGAACACAGAGGATTTTTAGAGAAGTAAAATTACTCTGTATGAGACTACAGTGGTGGATACATGTTGTTATATACTTGTCAAACCTATAAAACATCCAACACCAAGTGTGACCCCTAAGGTAAACGATGGACTTCGCGTGGTAATGATGTGTCAATGTAGGTTCATGGAGTATAAGAGTATAACAAATATATCACTCTGGTTTGGGATATTGATAGTGCAGAAGGTTGTGTGTGTGAATACAGAGAATATGGAACTCTGTACGTTCCACTCCATTTTGCTATGAATCTAAAACTGCTCTAAAAATAAAGCTTATTAAATAAAAAATAAGTCCTTGTCTTTTAGAGGTACATACTAAAATATTTATGGACAAAATGTTATTCGATCTAGATTATGCATCAAAATAATATGTTGGGAGAAGTAGGTAGAGGTATAAATGAAATAAGACTGAGGATTGACAGTAGAAACTGAGTAAAGTGTACACAAGGGTTTATTATACTATTTTCCCTGTCTTTGTCTCTGTTTGAAATTTTCCAGTAATAAAATATTTGAAGAAGAGAAAAGGGTCATAACTATGGTTTCTTTTGACATTCACTTTGGTGAAAATAGTGGAATGGGGTTTGGGGGTGAAAGAAAGGAGTTGGATATATGATTTGGGAGTGGGCGAGGTCCAGACTAGAGGAGGCAGGAAGGAAGACACAGGGCAAAAGGCAGTACAGGAGAAAACAGAAGAGAGAGAACAGAAAAGAGATCTGGGCTCACTGCTTTGCCCCAATCTCTCTTCCTCTTTTCTTCACTCACTCACTCACTCCTTACCCTTCATTTCCCTGGATGGAAAATCATCTTGGAACTTAACAATGAAGATTCCCAGCACCAAACCATAGAATTCCAGTTTAGTCCGCACAGCCTGGGAGTCTAATTTTGAACAGGTGCCCTAAGAGAATTGACTATATGAACCTTCCTTGAGTTCAGTACCTGGCCCTGTGAGCAGACTGCTATTTCTATCACTAACCTCTACTCTGCCAGACTGGAGACCAAACCACTCTGCCTTTCAAAGCTTCTGTGGTTAAAAGACCTTCAAGACCTTCTAGCTCTTTGTGCTGATGTTCTCTGATTTTATATTCACTGAAAAACCTTCTGGTTTTAATCGGATTCTACTAAGAATTAAAAAACAAAAGCACTCACCAGTTGCCCTAAGATGCAAACTTCTTGGTAGTTCTATGTTTTATTGTAATTTTAATAAATTGTTCTTTTACTTCCGTAGTCTCCTGATAGCTTATATTCAGAGAACAAGGTCACCAAGATTTCATCTTCCATCATCAAACTAGTAAACTTAAGCTTTAGGGCTAAGATAACAAATCAGTCCATGGAACTGAGTTGGAACTACCAGGAGAACAGTGACCCTATGACTGTGTCATTATCACATTAGGGGGAGCTAGACAACTCCCTTGCCCACACATCTCTCCCATTAGGGAAAGAATGAGAATTAGAATCAAGCAATCAGGATGCAGCCTTACTTACCTAGATCCCAGTGCCTGCTCAAGCATAACAAGGTCTTAAGATGGTGAGACCAGCCAAGTTGAGGAGAGCAGTTCTGAAGCAAACAAGACAGCCTGCAGGCCCTTGGGCCCTGGTGCTGACAGGAACATTCCCAGGAACTAACTTGTTTCCTCCGCCACCTCTAATATGAGGAGGGGACAAGAAAGAACTGCTAGCAACTAGATCCTGCACTCTCCCACAGAACAACTTGTGAAAAGTCAGACTTGGTAGTTTAGTTCAAAGCATTTTGCCTCCTTGACCCATTGTCTATGTCACCCCATCCCACCCACTTAAATAAAAAGAGGTAAAGACTTCTGTTCCCACTAGCAATCTCTGTGGTACAATATGGTTCTTTGAACCACACCTACCTAGGGCTTGCTGGCATCTGTTCAGGCCTACCTCACTAGCTAGCATTTCCTGGCTCCCTACATGGTTAGCGAGGAATTTATTTCTTGCCCCTTCAAACACCCCGCTGAAGCACAGGCTGCTGGGGACATCAGGTGTTCCAAGGTGAGGTAGGTGAGCAGCCATGATGCCCCACACGAAAACCTGCGTGCGAATCCCCTCGGCAATCTACCTCGGCCAAGGTAGGGAGGACTAACCGCATGTTCCCTCTGCTTCCCTGAAAGGAGGGTGGGGTGGATAAAGTGAGCAACGTACTGGGGAGACCAAGAGAAAAAGTCTTGCCGTGTAAATTGTCTCGGGTCGGCTAAGAAAAACACAAGCACTCCTCAGACAGGAATTATAATTTAAAAAGAGTATGAGATGGATTCTGTCAACTGATTCAGAGAATATGAGTGAGGGGTCTGAAGAGTGACGGGGAAGAGGGGCAAATGTCAGAGAGGGTAGGGCCGGTGGTACCAACGGGCCCAGGTGAGTAGGAGACGAAAGTGTGAAGGGGTCACAGAGTTAAAGGAACGAGGGGAAGGTGGGCAAGAGGCTAGAGGCAAATGGGGGAAGAGCCCGAGAACGGAGAGGGAGGCGGCGGACACAGCCCGGACTTAGCGGAATGGGAGATTTGTGCGGAAAGGGAGCGTCGCGGATACAGCCCTGTGCACTGAGGCGCGGAGAAGAGCGCGCCCTAGCGGCGCCGCCGTGCCGCAGCCCACCCCACGCGGTCTCTAGAGCTCCGCCCCAGCCCCGCGCGGCAGTCCCGGCGCCAGGTTCCATTCGCCGCGCGGCCCTAGAGTTCCGGCTGCGGCGCGCGGGCGGAAAGTTTATGCGGACGGACTGTGCCGGCGTTGGGCGCCGGGTGAGTGGTAGCGGCTGGGGGTTCAGGTTGTGTTTTGTTGCTTCTTGGGCTTTTAGGAGCAGGGGTGAAGGGCGAGGAACAACGTGGGGCCAGCGCCCGGCCTTGCTGCTGTCCCGGCAGCCGCTCCGTGCGGTGTCTGCGGCACCAGCTCCGGGGCCCAGCACCCAGCCTCCCCATCGCCGCGGCTCGGGGGTCTCCCGAGTCCGTATAAACGTGATTTCGGGCCCCTACCCAGGCTTCTGCGCTCTCTCCTTCCATAAGAGATTTCCAGATATCTCTCCTTCTCTCTCTTTCCCTCCCACTCCCTTCCCCACTTCTCTGTCATTCTCTCTGACTCTCTTACGCTTTGAGAGTGAAACTGCTGAGAATCAATTCGTTATGAATGAGCTCATTGTCATCTTAAGGGAAGGATAAATGTGTACTAATAGAGGCCAAATAGGTGGCTAGGGTCTATTATGAAGTTAAACCGTTCTTGAGAAAGGGACCGCGGGTTGTCCTACGCGTTGTTTGTAAACAACGCGCATAAAGGTGTGGGGTGCGGAGATGGAGTCTACAAGTGAGAATCGGCCGGAGTGAGAAATGTATCATGCTCTCACAAAATTGCTGGGCTGTGCTGGGCAGGGATTTTCTTTTAGTAGGCTTGGATTGCTTGAGTGAACCATCCTTCAAGAACATTCAATTCCTCCTTTTACTTCTTTCTATACTTCTAACCTGAATTACTAAATTGGTTTGCTATGACTTAGCCATTGTTAGGGAGGTGTATTTGCCGGTAAACCCAAAGTGCATCAGTCAGGAGACTCAGTATCTGTAATTAGGCCTGAACTAATTTTCCTTGAAGGATCTCACCAGAACAGTGTTCTGCAGCACACACTTGGGGGAATACTAGTTAGTATAAATAACACATCAGGATAGTGGTGTGCTGGGCAGTAGTTGTGGTTAGAGTGGCAACGTCAAGTCATCATAAGAATGTGAATTATGTTTAGCATCCAGTGTTTAAGAGGCAGAGAAGAGGGATACACATTTTCATTTTGTGTATCAAAATGGTTAAACCAGTGGTTCTTAACCTGGGTTCTATCGAACCCTAGGTCTCAGGGATTCAGAGAAGCCTCTGCCGCAGAGGCCAGAATAAAGTAATACCGTAATTTGTTGTGAGTTCATGCACTTTGTTGGTTTTGTTCTTTGAGCAAGGTGATGTTCATGCACAGCTCATTTTGTGCACCAGTAAAAAACATATACCTATGTCTTGAATTTGGAAAAAAAAAATTATTTATCCCTAAAGAAGGGTTCGGTGAATGCGCATATGAAACTGGTGGGTTTGGTACCTCAAAAAAAGGTTAAGAACCACTGGGTTAAACATTTTGGAATTCTAAGGAGTCTGGAAAGAATTTATATCTCTAGTTTAATCTTTATTGATGTTGGATAGGTGAAACTTTATTGTATTTGAAATGTATCGCAGGTCATTATGTGGTAAGGTGTTTCTTACCTGACTGGAGTCCTTGGCCCTCATTTATAACCAATGTGTTCTGACTTCCCCACAGCCTATTTACACATGGAATTTTAGAATGTCACACATTTGCAGTTGGAAATTGTACCAAAACAAGCAGTCTGACCACTGTTAAGTGTTTTGAAGTAAGTTCCAAAAAGAAATTAGTGAACATTCAATTTCTAACCTGTTTATGTTTGTTCAGAGTCTTCCCTAATTGTATATTACAATATGATTTTCATGAAGTGGTAATCAATGTATACATACAGTCCTGTGGCCTGCTTTTTCCAGTTACTAATACTATATATAAATATTTCTGACAACTATATGTGTCATTTATTTATATATTTCATTGTGTCAATATCCTATAGTTTGCTTAATAGAGTAGCAACAAGCTGTGTTCCCAAGAGCAGGTCTATATATCTGTGAACTTTTTTCTTTATTTTTGAGCACAGAAATGTTTTCTTCGTGCTAATTCTCAATACATAATTTTAGACAACTCTTTGTTTTCTCCATCTTGACTTTTTATATACAGTTTCATGGGATAATGCCAACTGTCATACGTGTTCTTTTTAAAAATTTTTTTTCATTGATTTGATGAGGGAGGGAAGTGGGAAGAGGAGGAGAGAGAGAGAAAAGCATCAATTTGTTTTCTCAGTTGTGCACTCATTGTTTGCTTCTCATATGTGCCCTGACTGGGGATCGAACCTGGGACCTCAGTGCATCACAGAGTCTCTATCCACTGAGCCACCTGGCCAGGACCCATGCATATTTTTTAATTTTGTTCTTTTCCTTCACAATTAAAGCCCTGTTGCCAGGTTACATTCAATGAGTATTGCTGAGGTTAGCAGTCTGTTGCTTTTGTCATGCTTAATGATTTTCAGCTTTGTCTAATTTGGATTATGATTTTATTAGCCCTTTCATTTTTATATTTTGCGTTCATTTTAATTAAAAGGAGGCAACAAGATAATTAAACAAATACTTGCACAAATACTGTTGTATTGATTAAGATAGTGATGGTGCCCAAAAGGCTGGTTGATTATAAAAAAGCACCACCATATGACAACTAAAAACATTCTTTAGTAAATTAAGTATTGGATGAAAAGGAATGAGATCTTACCATTTGTGACAGCATGGACAGACTAAAGACTATTTTGCTCAGTGAAATGAGTCAGAGAAAGACAAACACCAAGTCATTTCACTTATGTGTGGAATCTAAAGAACAAGATAAATGAACAAACAAAAGTGAAATAAATGCATTGAAAAAGAGAGCGGCCAGGTGTTTGCCAGAGGAGTGGGGGGTTGATGGACTGAGTATGAGGTGAAAATGATTAAAAAATACATATTGGTAGTTGAAAAATAGTCACAAAGCTATAAAGCATAGGGAATATAGTCAATAATATTGTAATAAGTGTTTATGATACCAGTTTGGGTACTGATAATATTGAGGGGACATTATGTAAAGTATATGATTGTTTAACCACTAAGTTATACACCTGAACTCAATCCAAAATAAAATTAAAAGAAAAAATACATATATACATGAAATTGATAGCACCATTATTTATAATAGCCAAAGAGTGAAAACAAATCAAATGTCCATCAACTAATGAATAAATAAAATATTTCTATACAATGGAATATTATTTATCAATAAAAATAAATACCATACTGATACAAGAATATGAATTTGAGAACATTATAGTAAGTGAAAGAAGTCAGTCACAAATGACCACTTATATATTGTATGATTTCATTTATATCAGATGTTCAAATTGGCAGGACTATAGAAATAAGAAAGTAGATTCCTGGTTACCTAGCACTGAGTTGGAGGTTGGAGGTGTCTGTGAATTAGTAGAGAGTTTATTTTTTAAGTAATAAAAATATTCTAAAATCAATCATGGTAATGATTACCTATCCTGTGAATATTCTAAAAAATATTTAATTATTCAATATACATGAATGAATTGTATATAAATTACATTTCAATCATATATCATATGTAACAATAAAAATATGATTTAATTCCTGAAATATAATCAAATATAATCGTTCATTTGAGATATACTCAAATTTACCTTAGAAATGACATCTTGTATAATCTTGCATCACTTTTTCTGAATGTAATAAATTATTTTACCTTCAATAGAAAAAAAAAGTGTTGGAGAGGAGATGTAGGAGTGTTTGTTATATTAAGTTGTATAAAATTTGGAACTATGAAAGTCAAGGACTACCTGAATTTTAATGTTTTTTTAAAAAAATAGAAATACTTAAGGTCATCCTTGCTTTCTGGCCGTTTAGTGCGTGATTGCTTGCTTGCTTTCCTTCCACTAAATTCTCTGCAGATTTTCCCATACCTCAACTTCAGTGGGGCTTGCCTCCACTCATTTCTGGAAAGTTTGGTTAAAATTATGGTGAAAAAAATACTTTTACTCTCCATGACATGTAGCTTAATCATATTTATTTTCTACAGCATTTTTCTATTTATAGCTGTCTGTTTGCATTCTGCCTGGGGACATTGGAACCATTTTCATCATGCCAACAGTGGTGGTAATGGACGTGTCCCTTTCCATGACCCGACCTGTGTCTGTCGAGGGGTCTGAAGAATATCAGCGCAAGCACCTAGCAGCCCATGGTTTGACGATGCTGTTTGAGCACATGGCCACAAATTACAAGCTTGAGTTTACAGCTCTGGTGGTTTTTTCATCTCTCTGGGAGCTGATGGTTCCCTTCACAAGAGATTATAACACCTTACAGGTACAAAAACAATGAATTATTGTATGTACAAGGTCCAAATTTATAGGGAGCAAAAAGTGTTATCATGTTGTACTAAATCTTTAGACCTTGGTATTATTTAATGATAAGTCTGTGGGTATAAAAGCTGAGTAGCTTATAAAACAAGGATTCACAGCCAGTAGGTTTTATGCCTTTGGTAGATATATGAGTTAGAGCTGTGAGTTGTTGCCTGGTTTTCTTCTGTTATTTTCTGAAATTCTCTCAGGATGCAGTGCCCCGTTCCCTAATGTTCAGGATCTTTAGGTTCAACACTACTACTTTTCCTATAAAACTCGAGGAGATGAAAAGTAGCCCTTCCTTGTAAAAAGTCTTATTCTGGAGTAATTAAAAATTCTATTTCTTCTTTAACAAATAGCCTTTTGATTTATAGATGCCAAGAAATGATCATTTTTAAACCTCAATTGATTGGTATCATCTTCCAAAGGTGTTGTCTATGATATTCTCAAGAACTTACTTTTTATTTTTTAATTGATTTTACAGGGGTGGGGAGGAACAAGAAGTAGTTGCTTCAGCCTAGCTGTTCATTGGTTGCTTCTCATATATGCCTTGACCCTGCAACCCAGAGTTTTCAACCAGTGACCTCAGCATTCCAGGTTGGCACTCTATCCACTGTGCCACCACATGCCAGGCTTGAGAACTTACTTTCTGACATTTCTAAATCACTTAACATTTCCAACAGTACTTAGCTCAGAGCCTTATCCATAGTGAACAGTCAATAAGTGTTTGTGAAATTAAATTGAATGGTTTAATAATTGCTAGGAAGTTTAGAAATCCAGGATCAATGTAGTTTGATTCTTAAAGTAATAAAATTTTGTTAAATTATTCCTTTTATTATCCCACTTTTTTTAAGTGACTCAAAAGCTTTTTTAAAATTACACTGGAAGTCTTATAAGTGAGTAAACTAAGGATTTTGGATGGCCAGCAGTTCTGAAATTTAAAGATTATGTAAGTGGCTCAGAGTAATTGTTAAAACCAGCAGTCCTGAAGTCCAACTGAATGGGTTCAAATGTAGACTCTGCCACCCTAGGCATGGGATCTTACCTGATTATTCTGTACCTTAGTTCCCTCATTTTAAAAACAGGTTAGTATATAGGGTGTTGTGATGATTAGATGCATGTAAGGTATCTAGAATGGTGTTTAGATATTGTTAAGTCTTCAATTAACTGTTGACACCAGCTTGAGTGCGGGGTCGCTGGCTTGAGTGTGGGATCATAGACATGACCCATGGTTGCTGGCTTGAGCCCAAAGGTCGCTGGCTTGAACCCAAGGTTTCTGGCTTGATCAAGGGGTCACTTGCTCTGCTGTAGCGCCCTGGTTAAGGCACATATGAGGAAGTAATCACTGAACTACTAAGCTGCAACGAAGAATTGATGCTTCTCATCTCTCTCCCTTCCTGTCTGTCCCTATCTGTTCCTCTCTCTGCCTCGCTGTCTCTATCACAAAAAAAGTAAATAATAAATAACTTTTGACATTTTTTTAATGTATTTAAAAGTGCTTCATTTAAATTATTTCCTTCAAGTTTCACTTATAAAGATATGAACTTGGTGGACTGTTTACTCTTACCTGATAAGAAGATAGAATAAAGGAAAGCTCTTTTAGTTATCCTTAATAGCTGAGAAACTCTGTTTTACTGTTTTTAAGAATCTATACTTTGAGACTCTCAGAAGCAATGTCCACTGTATATCATACATGCTTTTATCAGTTTATGTTGTTTTCTGATAACAAAATGAGCGATTGTATCTTTTATTCAATTAGGAAGCACTAAGTAATATGGATGATTATGATAAAACCTGCTTGGAGTCTGCATTAGTTGGTGTTTGCAACATTGTTCAGCAAGAATGGGGTGGTGCAATTCCTTGCCAGGTAATTATCAATTCTTTCTCATTACCCTAAACTAAACATGTTAACCACTGAGGTGCTTCGATTTTCTTCAAGCTCTAACACAGCACACATTGTAATTTCTACTAACTACGTTATATGCTATTGGTATCTTTTTCAAAGAAGGCACTAGATCAACCCTATTATGCTCAGAAGCAGCACAATTATGCATTAAGGAAAGCATCTTCCTAGTAAATTGACTTTTTGCAAACTAGTATTATTTGATAAAATACAAAGGGCTCACAGTGGAATTTTAGAGCACTCCCTAGAAGAGTTGATCTTAATTTTTTGAGTGATAGAATTGTAAACATCAGTACAATGGAGTTTATCTTTATTATCTCATTGTTGCATTTATTCAGCAAACTTTTAATGTCAGCTATCTAAGTTATCTAAGAAGCAAGGAGTATGAATGTCATATAATCAGCTGCCCTTTACATAGAGTCTGCATTAGGTCCACATTAGCATTAAATCAGAGCAGAGTAGTAGCTGAAGAAGAGAATTGGAAGTTTACAATACACGGGTGCTTTAGGAAGTGGTAGTATATTTTAAGGAGGAAAAAGCTGCCAAAAGGAAAATCATAAAATTACAGTCTACAGCAAAAGTCATCACACTTTTTCTGCATTAGGCTTTGCAGGTGTCCTTGGCAACTCCTCAGTTTTGCTCTAATAGCATGAAAGCAGCAATAGAAAATAAGTAAATAAATGGGCATGGCTGTGTTCCAGTAAAACTTTATTTACAAAAGCAGGCAGTGGGCCATCGTGTATGATTTTTATTAGAGGGTCAAACATAAGATTTCTCAGTAGTGTCAGTAGCATCAGTGACTGATGTTTATGCCTGGGGGTGAGGGGTGACTCAAATGTAGGACTAAGGAATATGGGAAGAGATGGAACTGGTCTTTATCTTGGTTCTAGAAGTTTTTACATCACTAAAAGCAGTGTTCAGGACTGTATACTAAAAAAGGTGAATTTTATTGCATGTAAATGATATCTCAGTAAACCCAACATTTTTTTAATTGTTTTTTTCTTACTGTAAAACCATCCTGTTTATAGAGTATGAACTCAAGGGTTAATGAAGACCATGAGCTATTACTAAAAAAAGTTTAAAACAAATCATGTTATGAACACTTGCTAAAAAAGCCAGTAAATGCCTTTTGGCTAACTTCTTTTCAGAAGTAAAAATGTTCAGAACCTTACTTCATAAACATTATTTGGTAAATCATGCAAACGGAATATTTAATTTCCTAACAATATACTGAATAAATGAAGTTTTGTTGTCAGTATCTTCTGAACTGGAAGCTAGTAAGTAGCACAATTTCGTTTGCTACTTCTTCAGTAGTTATATTTTTTTAAATTAAGTTTATTGGGCTGACATTGGTTAATAAAATTATATAGGTTTCAAGTGTACAATTCTATGATATCCCATCTGTATATTGCATCTTATATCTATGACCCAAAGTCAGATCTTCTTCAATCACCATAGTCTTAGTAGTTTTGGAGAAGAAACTCAGAGAATTTGTGCACCAGAAAGATGTCTGCATTTTAATGTTATTTCTTTGCAAAAAATAAGAATCTAAATTTGAGATGTCTTATACCCTGAGGGCAAGAGAATGGTCCTGAATCCACTTAGACTTGCTTGATGAGTTTTGGGGTGAACAGTCCTTAAACACTGGACTAGAGGTGGAAGGTATTAGTGATTATTTTTATAATCAATCACTGTCAAGCAGATTTGTTTTATTATGGATTTTTTTTAACTAGCCTTTGAGACAGCTAGACTGTGTCTCTTTATTATTTGAGTAAAATCTGTCTTGTTTTGACATTACATGAAATATATATTTCATTATCATTCAGTGTCTGAAGAAGCTAGTGGCAAAAGTAAGTGATTTTATAAGCAATTATTGGTACCTAGAAGAGGAAATTATGGTGTAGTCGATTGACTGTCTTCCCAAAAGATGACATTGCTCCAGGAGACCTCTAGTAAGCATTCTTGGGTCTTAGAAATAAGTGCCATTCTTGGTACTTTGGTGCAACTACCTAATACTACTTCCTTACTGTCCTTGTTACTACCAAGTTACTAGGATGGGCTAGGGAGAGCTAAAATAATCCCCCATAGAATGTTTGGAAAAGTGCCAAAGGATTACTCTGAAGCAATGAAGAAAAGGAAAATGATTTGTAATTATGGAGCATCGCTAGGATATTTTGAAGGCTTTTTCAAATTACAGGTTGATTAAGAATGCATTTTAAAGGTCTTATACACATGTGGTTAATGGCTTTTATAAAAAAAAATACATAGTGTGTGTGTGTGTGTGTGTGTGGGAGAGAGAGGGAGAAGGGTCGGAGACAGGTAGGGAGAGAGAAGAGAAGCATCAGCTTGCAGTTGCAGCACTTTAGTTGTCCGTTGATTGCCTTTCATATGTGCCTTGACCGGAAATGGGGGCTGTGGGAGGGGCTACAGCCGACCCAGTGACCCCTTGCTCAAGCCAGCAACCTTGGGCTTCAAGCAAGCGACCTTTGGACTCAAGCTATTGAACCCGCACTCAAGCTGGTGAGCCTGTGATCAAGCCAGATGAGCCTGCGCTCAAACTGGTGACATCGGAGCCTCAAACCTGGGACATCAGCATTCCAGGTCAATACTCTTATCTACTGTGCCACCAACAGTCAGACTTATGATACATTTTTAAAGCAGTTGTCATTCTAGTTAACCAGGGATAGAGTTTGTCATCTTTGAAAATAAAGTGTTATGGTTCATATTTCTGTGTTGGTACTTTCCAGGGATATGTAAAGTAGGCCCTCATGCCATTTTTTACATTGATGCCTTAGATACCACATCCTTATCTAAGAGGTAAGATTCTTTTTTTTTTTTTTTTTTTTTTTTTTTTTTGTATTTTTCCAAAGTAAGAAGCAGGGAGGTAGACAGACTCCTACATGCGCCCAACCAGGATGCACTCGGCATTCCCACCAGGGGCGATGCTCTGCCCATGTAAATTCTGGGGCGTTGCTCTGTTGTGATCAGAGCCATTCTAGCACCTGAGGCAAAGGCCATGGAGCCATCCTCAGCGCCCAGGCCAACTTTGCTCCAGTGGTGCCTTGGCTGCAGGAGGGGAAGAGAGAGAGAGAGAAAGAGAGGAGAGGGAGAAGGGTAGAAAAGCAGATGGGCTTCTATGTGCCCTGGCCAGGAATCGAACCCAGGACTTCCACACACCTGGTTGATGCTCTACCGCTGAACCAACTGGCCAGGGCCAAGATTCTATTGTCTTTTTTTAAAAATGTTCATAGGTGCTTTCTTTTAAGGTTTAATTAGATAAAATATGGTAAAATGCATAGCTCTTAAGTACACAGTTCACTGAGTATTGACAAATGCATACATCTGTGTAACCTCTGCTCCAGTTAAGACGGAACATTTCCATTACTCCACCAAATTTCCTCATGCCCCTTTCTAGTTTATCCCCCACGCCCACAGCCTGTTTGGTTTATCTTAGCTTTGTGTTACCCGTTCGGGGACTTTATATAAATAGAATCATACTGTGCGCCTGTCATCTTTTCACTCAACAGTGTTTTAAAGATGTATTTACATCGTTGCTTGTATCTTGCAGTGGTAGGTTTTCTGTGTAGATACAATTAGGGATAAATGAAATTGCTAAGTGAGGCTGCTTTAAATGAGTGTTATTTTACATACAAACCTTTCACTTCTGCACTCAGGTGGTCCTGGTGACGGATGGCTGTCTTGGCATTGGCAGAGGGTCACTGCGGCATTCCCTAGCTACTCAGAGTCAGCGAAGTGAGGGTAGCCGGTTCCCACTGCCCTTTCCCTTCCCCTCTAAGTTATACATCATGTGCATGGCAGATTTGGAGGAGGTAATGCTTTCTGCTAAGCTCTTTTCACTTTGATTAGATATATTTTAAGGACTCAGTTTATTTTTTAGTATGCATATTTTATTAGTATATATTTCAGATACTATAACATTGAACTCTTTTGGTTTCAGCTGAGGTTGGTTACTAATTATCTTTGAAAAGACTCGAGCTCAAATGTTCTTTGAAAATTCAGAGTGTTGCCCTATCTTGGGAAACATAGCTAGAGTTGTTATCCATCCTACTTCCACAAAGACACTTCAGGTGCTAAAATGTTCTTTATGGTGTTGAGTAGTTCCTTCATTTAGGAAGTCTTAAGTCCATTCTACCAGGAATGTTGACAGAAGTGTCCTTTGATTTTTTTTGGTAACATTACTCTGATGTATGTTTTATTCCCCCTTTTTTTGCAATAGACAGAGAGATAGAGAAAGGGACAGATAGGGACAGATAGGTGGGAAGAGAGAGAAATAAGAAGCATCAGTTCCTCTTTGTGGCACCTTAGTTGTGCATTGAGTGCTTTCTCATATGATTCTTGACCGGGGGCTGCAGCTGAGCCAGTGACCCCTTGCTCAAGCCAGCAACCTTGGGCTCAAGCCAGCAACCTTGGGCTTCAAGCCAGTGACCATGGGGTCATGTCTATGACCCTGCACTCAAGCTGGATAAGCCCATGCTCAAGCCAGCAACTTCAGACTTTTGAGTCTGGGTCCTCTGTGTCCCAGGCCAATGCTCTGTCCACTGCGCCACCGCCTGGCCAGGCCTGGTTTTCCCATTTACTGTACTCAGGAGATTCATTTAACCTATCTTCATCTCCATTTTTATCTGGAAAATGTAGATAATAATGGTACTTACCAAAAGACCAAAAGATATTAGGAACACTTTAGAGAAAAGATACTGTATAAATACCAACTGCAGTCACCTCTGAGAATCTTTGTAAAACCACATCTGAATGAAATAACTACCTGTATCATTTTATATGACATTTCCTTTGTGGTAACTATGAATCAAAATTGTTATAATTATTTTCCTTCTCACATTGTTAAAAAATCATCTCTGATACATTTGTTGCCTATGTTGTTGTGATGGGTGTAACCTTGATGTGCTAATGATCATTTGGCATTTTGTGCCGCTTTAAACGTGGCCTCTGTTTTGCTTTGTAGCTTCAGAGCACTGATTCCTTGGATTGCCTTGAACGTCTCATAGATTTAAACAATGGTGAAGGGCAGATTTTTACTATTGATGGCCCACTATGCTTAAAAAATGTACAGTCTATGTTTGGGTGAGTATGTACTTAGATTTTTTTTGTGCTTCCTTACAATCCATTATAATTTGACATCCAGAAATAATATCTATTTTACTACTTCTAATTGTATCATGTTATTTGAAATAATATCTATTTTACTACTTCTAATTGTATCATGTTATTTTCCCCAAGTTTCACATTTTTCAAATAAAATGCTTGGTAGTAGTGATTTTAAAAAGTTCATTCTCTTTTAAATTAAGCATAAATAAATCTATAATGCCTCTAGACACTGACTTCCAGTCACTGACTCAGCATTTCAAAAAGATTAACTTGCGCCTGACCAGGCGGTGGCACAGTGGATAGAGCGTCGGACTGGGATGCAGAAGACCCAGGTTCGAGACCCCGAGCTCGCCAGCTTGAGCGCGGGCCCATCTGTCTTGAGCAAAAGCTCGTCAGCTTGGACCCAAGGTCACTGGCTCCAGCAAGGGGTGGCTCGGTCTGCTGAAGGCCCGCGGTCAAGGCACGTGTGAGAAAGCAATCAGTGAACAACTATGATGTCTCAACGGCAATGAGAAACTAATGACTGATGCTTCTCACCTCTCTCTGTTCCTGTCTGTCTATCCCTATCTATCCCTCTCTCTGTCCTTGTAAAAAAGAAAAAAGATTAACTTGCTTTAGGGCTTGTCAGAATTAAAATCCCTTCACCAAACATGTCAGATTTTGTTCTATTTCAAAATGGTCACATTGTTTTGGAGTCAACTCAAAGGGAAAACAAACAGCATCTTGAAAGAAATGATATCATATTGCTCTTCCTATAACAATTGCTCATCATATTCTAGAAAACTGATAGATCTAGCATATACGCCTTTCCATGCCATCCTCAAGTGTGGCCACCTGACCGCTGATGTGCAAGTCTTCCCCAGGCCGGAGCCTTTTGTTGTAGATGAGGAAATCGATCCTATCCCTAAAGTCATTAATACAGGTAACTCTTTTTAAAACTTCCTTCTTTGTTCTGTTATCTTGATTTTTTCCTAACTTATGCCTTTTACTCCTCTCTATTCAGGAGAGTTGAAAAGAAATGTAAATTCTGATACCAGAGTGCTATGCTATTGTCATCAGTAATACACTTTGAATGGGAGGATGCATTGCTTAAGGGATGGCAGATTAGTAGTCCTGTGTGGTGACGAAGAGGTCATGAATTAATCTCCTACCCTAGATAATTATAACCACGAATTACTAAAGTTGGAAATCATGACCAGATTCACTGGCATTGAAATCCTTGAGGTAATTCTTAATAGATACTAAGATTGATTGGCATCATAATTATCATAATTGAGGTCAAATATAGGGGTTGTTTGACTCTTCCTGTGTGACCCTGGACAAGTCGCTTCCTCTAATTCTTACTGTCTAGGTGAGTAGGATCTCTAGGTGAGTGATGGTTTTTAAAGTCTGAGCTCTGATACACTGTACTTCTCTAGCCCTGCTCCTTATATTATGGCTAAAAGAAAGCGATGTGTCACTGCTTTTACATGTCCATGTTGCCGGTGCTATGCCTAGCTAAGATTGACACGCGAAGAGTCAAAAGTAACAAGGATAGGGGAGAGGAGAGTTGTCTCCTGTTGGAGGATGGACTCCTTGAGTTGTGGGTACACATTAAACCATCACTGTCAGTCACCATTGTATCCTCAGTGCCTAGCATAGTGTCTGATGCTTAGTAGATGCTGACTACAATCATTCAATCAATAGATGATTCAAATTAAGTGCACAATAAATGTTCATTTCATTCTTGGGTGTACAATTTTAAGGAATTTTAGAGTAAAGGGCTAAGTACAGGCTTTTTATTTTTTGTGCCTTTAGCTCCTAGCTGTCTGGAAGTAAGACATCAATCTCTTTCATTGTGACTAGACAGCGGTGCATTAATTTAAGCTATGTCAAATATTTTGTTGCCTTCAAACCAGTCAGATTCCACTTCCCCTCCATCCTTTTTTGATGAGTTACTTTGAATAGGTCTTTTCTTTCCTGTATAAACTTTTTTAGTCCAAGGTCTTTGTTATGGATTATATTTAAACCATTTTCTACTCAAAATAAAAATATATAACTGCTTATGATGATTCCTTTGTGATTTAGCTAAACAGAGTAATGAAGGCAAATCTCCAGAGAAGCAGATTTACTGTTATCTTAGAACTACAGTGTAGTTACCATGACCCCAATTTTTTAAAAGTTTTTTGAAAATATGAGTGTGTATATATGCCTAGAAGACTGATAATCAAGTCAATAAAATATTAATGGAGGTTTCCTTTCATGATATAAAGTAACCTTTTTTTTAAAAAATTAATTTAGATGGGGTGACATTGATAAATCAGGGAACATATGTTCAGAGAAAACATTTCCAAGTTACTTTGACATTCAATTATGTTGCATATCCATCACCCAAAGTCAAATTGTCTTCTGTCACCTTCTACCTGGTTTTCTTTGTGCTTCTCCCCTCCCCCCCCCACTTCTCCCCCCACCCTAACCACCACACTCTTGTCTCTGAGACTCATTTTTATGTCCCTTATGCATGGAATCATATGTAACCTTTTCTTCTTTACAATTTTTAGTGTTTCCCAAGCTTTTATACTATTTAATCAGAAAAACTTTTGAAAAGTATTTTGGATTGCAACTTTTACTTTTCACTTATGTTAGGTTTCCAACAAATATATTTGGTCTTTAATAGGCTTCTATAAAACAGAGATACCATTGTCACATTTCGACTGCTACCTTGGTTTTGTAGAGAACCTATTTCTGTGTCAGAATAGCTTTACCTCCAAGGATGGCTGCTTGCAGTTGTGGAAATATGGGACTGACGCCTCCTGGTGACTTGAACATCGCTGACGATACAGAGGGATTTGACCTTTAAGCTTTTGCCTTGGCTGGTGGCCTAGCGTCATAAAAGTAAAGTTTAGGTGATTTGTCATATAACTTAAATTCATTAAATAAAGACTTCCTATTTTCTGAGCTATTTAAATGAAAATTTATTAGAGTTATCTGGAAAAACTTCTAATAACCTTCCTAGTCATCATATTTGAATTCCCCACCTAAATTGAACATTGTGTTTATGAAATTTAGTACTTAGAAAACAGTATACTTTCCTAGAGAACCTATTCATTCTATGCTAATTCCTTATTTTCAGATTTGGAAATAGTGGGATTTATTGATATAGCTGATATTTCAAGTCCCCCAGTTCTGTCCAGACATCTGGTCCTACCTATAGCACTTAACAAAGGTGAGTTCTCTTCCTATACAGTGATACATATGAAGTGTCTTATTATCTAGAGGAAAGAAATAGTTACTGGATTTGATTGGATTTTTTTAAAAATATGGAATGTTGCCTAATATACTAGAAAACTAATTTTGCTGCTATACACTGTAGAAAGCATATTGACAGCCTGACCAGGCGGTGGCACAGTGGATAGAGCGTCGGACTGGGATGCAGAGGACCCAGGTTCGAGACCCCGAGCTCGCCAGTTTGAGCGCGGGCCCATCTAGCTTGAGCAAAAGCTTGCCAGCTTGGACCCAAGGTCGCTGGCTCCAGCAAGGGGTTGCTTGGTCTGCTGAAGGCCCACGGTCAAGGCACATATGAGAAAGCAATCAATGAACAACTAAGGTGTCGCAACGAAAAACTGATGATTGATGCTTCTCATCTCTCTTCGTTCCTGTCTGTCTGTCCCTCTCTCTGACTCTCGCTCTGTCCCTGTAAAAAATAAAATATAAAAATAAATAAAAAAAGAAAGCATATGACACATATTTATTGTGAATTGCTTCGTTCGTTTACAGTGGAGATGAAAACGCTTTGTCCCTAATCCAGGGCTCTGCCTTTCCTGGTAGGAGCATTGCAAGGAAGCCAAAGTTATTCTCAGGTTGCCTGAGAAATGTGGAGTCAAATACATCTTAAGGGAAGAATCTACATCTGTTCTCTACCAGTGCCTAGCACATAGTAGATACTCAGTAAAGGGGAAGAATCCAGCCCCTAGTGAGGCTCATTACTACAGAATGAAGGTCTCCAGGAACTGTAAAGTCATTTCCCCAAATTCAGTATCTGTGGAGAATGTTAATCTCTAGCACTTTAAACTTTTCTCTTTCTAGGCTGACCCTCTACTTTATATTCACCAGCTTTCTCCAAGAAATGTACAGTATATGATCATTCGGTTTCTACTCACTGAGTTGTGATCACATTCCATTTTTGTCTGTTAGCTCAATTGTAGAATGGGTATTCCATAACATTCCGTCACAGATTCACAGACAGAATCTTAATATGTGTCCACCGATGGCTTACTGTGATTATTGTTTATAATTTACCATATTGTGTTCATGATATTAATATTGATAACCAGGTTTTTCTTATTTCTAAGGTCTGGGGTCGGGGTAGAGATTCTGCATGCCCATGTAAATTGCCAAGAAAGAAAATGGGCAAAGTGAAGAATTTGTGCAGGGGCGACTGTGGAAAAAAAAAGTGTGTGAAGGCAGAATGGGGCAGTATTTTAGGGGCTGTTGAATGTCAAGCTAAACTGGGAAAATTCTTCCTATTGAATTAAAATTCTTTGAATAAGATTGAGCAGACAGATAGTTTCAGAGGGAAGTTAGCTGTAGGAAGATGCATTTGTCAGCAGAGCATATGAAAGACCCTGGAATTGGAGTTGGATCAAGAAATGTATGGAGTAGCAGTGCTCCCTTTGAGGGGCTGGCTGTCCATGTACTACTGCCTGGAGGCTGTCAGTTGAGACTACTCTTGACATCTCTGAATCTGGTTCTGTTTAGATGGTACCTGAAACCCCCAGAGAGCACCTAGCTGCATGTCCTAGTAGAAACTGTGGAAAGCTGATTTTTTGTGCAGCAGCTTCACTAAAATACAATATAATTCATGTATACACTTCACCCAGTTAAAGTATACAACTGTAAGTTTTAGTATATTGACAGTTGTGCAGCCATCACCATAATCAATTTTAGATTTAGAGTTTAAAACTCTTAGCCCTTCATCTCCCTCAGTCCCAGGTAACCACCCATGTCCTTTCTGTCACTATAGATTTGCCTCTTCTGGGTACTTCATTTAAATAGAATTCCTATAACATGAAAACTGATTTTTACATGGACATAGAAAACCAGAATATGAGTTTTCCTTACTTTTTATATATTCCTTTTATAACTGCATATACTTTTCTTCCAAAGCATAAAAAGCCAGTAGTATAATTAGAGTTTGGGATTTTTGTAGCAAATTTCAGTCTGACCTGTTTTCTCTTCTTTTCCCAGAAGGTGATGAGGTGGGTACTGGCATAACTGATGATAATGAAGATGAAAATCCAGCCAATCAGATTGCAGGCAAAATACCCAACTTTTGTGTCCTGCTCCATGGCAGCCTAAAAGTGGAAGGAATGGTAGCAATAGTTCAGCTAGGGTAAGAAACATTTTAGCTTTGGTTAAGTGAAAGGAAAATTGGTTTACAAAGTGAAGTATTTCACAGACTTTTCTTTAGAAAGGCCTCTGTCACCTTTTCCTTCTCCCTAACATATCCCTCCCCCTACCATCATCTTCTAAACTGCTCTTTAAATCATCCCCTAGAATAAGTACTGAGTGAGCCTTTCAATTATATTGCTCTTAGATTAAATCCTAAGTTTTCCTCTTTTCTGTTTTATCTACGAAATCTAGACTCAGTTATAGTATGCTACTAACACAGACTCCTCAGACATAAAATGAGGAGGTAGGAATAAATAGAAAAAGATGCTGATAAAATGAATCGAACATTTTACCATGTACCAGGCACCCCTCTAGGTACTTTATATGTATTAACTCATTTGATCCTGCACAAACACTGTAAAGGAGGTACTGATATTACCCTCATTCTATAGATAAGAAACTGAGGCTTAGAGAGGTCAAGGAACTTGCTCAAGGTCACACAGCTAGTAAGTGAAAGAGCCAGGATCCTTCCCTATGCATTACAACTCCAGAGCCAATGCTTGTAACCACTCTGCTGTATTCCTTTCCTATGAGGAGAGTCCTTCTAACTTCCACATTCACTGCAGTCTCAAAATTTGCAAAACTACCTGCTTCCCTTCTGTAATACCTGTTGTTAAAAAAGAAGAGGTGGAGATCAGGAGGTTAAGAGCACTTAGAGAAAGCATGGCTCCATCTCGGCTTGAGTTAAAATTAGCAGGTCCAAAAAGAAGAATGAAGTTCTTTTTAGGTATTAGTTTGCTATATTTCTTGGTACCCACGCTACTTGTAGTGGCTCTGAGTATGCAAATCACCTGGGGTCCTTTGAGAAATGGGAGTAGAGCTGGATGGCTTTGTGCCATTTGTTACAGGGTCTTCTCCGTGTTGGCGCTGCTGTGAATGACTAAGGCAGGCAGTTGAAAAGACATGAATCACAGCCCTTACTCCTCACCGCCCCTGCAGCCACCTCCCACCCTCTTAAGACTGCTTTTGCGTTCCATGTCTACATAATTAAATAAGAATACATGTCCCAAAGGAACGGTAATATTAGGGGGCAGCAGTATGCATTTTCAGGTTTAGGATTTGGCTTTAGTAAAAGTAATACACCTGTATCAAAGCTGAAGCCCATGTAGCTCAAGAGAAATACACAGGTTAGACTTATTTAACTTGACAGTCACAGGCTTGATATTCTTCTAATCTTCTGCCTTCTCTCCATCTAGTCCTGAATGGCACGGAATGCTCTACTCCCAAGCTGACAGCAAGAAGAAATCAAACCTCATGATGTCTCTCTTTGAGCCTGGGCCAGAACCTCTCCCATGGCTAGGGAAAATGGCACAATTGGGTCCTATTTCAGGTATAACCCAGATCTGATCTTATCATGACTTTGTTTTCTCTCTGCTCATCTGAATGGCTCTGACTGTGTTGTCAGAGGGCTGATCTCGCTTCTGCATGTGCCACGTCCTCTGATGCTGGATATGTATGTGGAGAACTCCAAGTGTTTCATGTTTGAACTTTTTAACTTCATAGCTTGGGAAATCACCGTGCACGTTGCTTTAAGTACATATAAATGCTCTGACTGCTTAGAGTAAAAAGCTACTTTCCATAAACTTATTTTTTCCTCGTATAATTTTCGGCCGGGTAAATCCCAGTGATTCCTAGGTAATTTAATCACCTGCCTTCTTGAGACTGGTTTCCGTCGGCTTTCCTAACATTGCGTTCTCCTAGTACTTGACCTTTTTCTTTGGCAACTTTTCTTTTTCTTGTCATCTTTTCTTGCCTCATGATGTTCTTTGCCTTCTCGGGCATTAATATTCTCCCCTGGTTATTTCATCAACCATTATAGCTTCAGACTCCCCCAAACTCTAGCCCCACTTGATCTCTCTCTGGAATTTGCATATTATATTTCCATTTCCCAGCTGGACCTCTCTGTCTGTATATTCTCCCACAGTCCGAAGCTCAGTATGTTCTTATGTGTCTCACCTCTTCCCTCTTAAACTGTTCCTTCTTCTGATTTTCCTCTCCTTCTGATGAAGGCCTTTGTACTCCTAGGTACTCAGGTTCCAACTGTAGAGTCATCCTTGACTTTTTTGGGCCCATTTTAGTTTCAGGAACATCTACCAAGGAACTTATTTTATGCCAGGTCCAGGGGATAAAAGAGTAAGCAGAAGTTATTCAAAGTCTAAGGGGAAGTTGAATAATAAACAGACTGACACAAGGTCAGAGTTGGCCTGTAGGAGGGGATGGATCACCTCTGCCTAGGGGACACAGGAGCATCTTCACAGAGGAGAGATATCCTAAATGACTTTTGAAGTTGGTGAGCCAGTAAAGGAAGAAAGGGCATCCTGGACAAATGGGCCGTGTGCAGCAGAGCAAGGTGCCCTGGAGCACAGACAGTGAGAGTGGGAGTTGGAGGGCCAGATGGGAGGGTAGAGGATGGCAGTGGCTAGAGCAGGGCAGGCCTCATCTGAAATATGAGGAGCTAGGCTTTATTCTGCAGATACTGGGAAGTCACTGAAGGGGAGGATCTAATCCTCTGGCTGTAATGAGAACAGGAGAAATACCAGTTAGGAGACTATATTCTAGGTACTGGTGCCCCTTGGTATTGTGCAGTATGACTGAAACCCAAGTGAAAGAGAGTAAATTTTCATTTAGAAATAGCACTGTCGAGTGTGGATTTGAATAGACAAGGGCATCCTGCAATTAGAAGTCAGCTGTGGTCGTGAAGACACGAAGGTGAAAGCCAGATCAAGGGGCAGTGGCTGGGGACAGAGAGGACGAGAATTCATGCAAAACATACATTCAAGGTAGAATAAAGGGAGGACAATTATTGAGAATGATCCCAGGTTTCTGACCTGGGCTGCAGAGAGAAAGGTGGTACTATTAATTAAAACAGAGAACAGAGGAGGAAGAGTAGATTTGGGAAGAACATCTTTTGTGCATGTTGAGTTTATGTCTACAAGATTTAGATGGAGGTGCCTAGAGACAACTCATATAAGAGTCTAGTGTTCAGGAGAGAGGGCATAGTTGGAAATAGAATTTTACATTATAAGCATATCACTGATATGATTATAATGAGGGAGATTACTTAGGGCAGCGGTCCACAAGTTGGAGTTTTTTTATGTACAAAAGTAAACCTGGAGAACTTGAATAAAAATTCTGTTTCCTGGGCCCTACCTACAACGATTCTGATTCAGTAGGTCTGGATTCAGGCCCAGGAACTTGCAGTTTTAATATTACTCACTTGATTATAATCCAAGTGATCCATGCCATACTTTAAAAAGCCCTAGCACCAGGAAAGTATATAGATTAAGGGAAAAAAAGAGCGAAGGACCAAACTCCTAGAATGGGCCAACTACTGGGAACAGTGGGAAGGGTGCTAGTAAAGGAAAATGAGAAGGAATGAGCAGCCTGACCAGGCGGTGGTGCAGTAGATGCAACCATCTTCTTCTCCACCCCACCCCCTTCCTACTCTCTCTCACTCTTCTCTCTTTCGCTCTCTTTCTCTCTCTTTCCCTCCCTCTCCCCCCTCCAGCAGCCATGGCTCAATTGGCTTGAGCAAGTTGGCCCCTGGCTCCCTGGCCTATGCCTCAGCCGCTAAAAATAGCTTGGCTGCTGAGCAATGTAGCAACACCCCAGATGGGCAGAGCATCACCCCCCAGTGTGCTTGCCAGGTGGATCCCGGTTGGGGTGCATTCAGGAGTCTGTCTCTGCCTCCCCTCCTTTCAGTGTATTAAATTAAAAAGAAAGTATCTTCCTGCAAAATATGTGAGGAAGGGATTCTGTATCGATGCTAAAGGTTTTGGAAACCTGATTATAACAAGATCTATCCTTGTATGAGGCCAATCTTGGAATCATTTCCATTTAAAAACCACTATTATGTGCTAGACACTGGATATAAATGCAGCCCCTTCAGTCTTGGAGCTTACATGCTAGAAGTTGTGCCAGACAGTAAACAAGGAGTAAAATAAAGTAGACTATAAAAAGGGCTGTAAAGGAAGCAAATTGGGTATACATAGTTACAGTACGTTAAGAAAATTATATAACATGCTGGCTTTAACACCCCGTTTTCTCTGTATGTGCACAACAGGTAGACCTCTGAAAGGTGGTATTGTTACTTTTCTAGATTAGTTACTATATTGAGTCAAGGTGGGAAGGGAATGTTTTCCCAGGCCATTGTAAAAGGTTAGTCACTTGGTTTCAGACCCTCTTTTCCAGAATGAATTACTCACCCTCCAAAACCCCACCTATAGAAATTTTGGAGTCATCACTGATTCAGAGAGTGGTGAATTAAAAATCAGACATGGATACTGAGAATTTCAAAGAAATGGCAACATTTTAGAACTGTAAAGTGTGTCCTCCTGCCTGCTGCCCTACCTCGTGTTCATTTTGTATGTCAGCTACTTTTCTTGGAAGCAGTATGGCCAAGGGGAGGAAGACTGTCTCTCAGATTTCAGCTTTGAGGAGGGAGAGTTTAGATTACCAGAACTGGATTAGCACTTCTGAATTTCTGGGATGCCAAGCCCTATGGCTTCCTTGGGAAGCTCTGTACCTCCTCCTAAACACCCACCTTTTTTATCCGCAGCATTCCTCCACCCCTGGGCTGCCGGAGTTGGGGCCACCCAGATGTGCAGCCCAAATCCTGCCTCACTGTGAGGCGGATGTGGAGCCACAGCAGGAGGTAGTTGTGGTCTCTTCAGGATAGGGCAAGGGAAAGGACCACTTGGTTCCTGGTCATTCTGGGGAAAGGGCTTGCTCTTCTTCAGTCACCCTTAGCCCAAGCTAATAAAGGATGAGACCTGAGGCAGGGGAGGGGCACATGGTTGCTAAGGGATGCAGGTATGACATGCCAATCATGACATGCTGCTGCTCAGCGTGGGTCACTCGGTGTGCCGCACTTGCCTGAGTTGCTTACTGTGCCACACTTGCCAGGGTGACTTGCTGTGTCCTGTACCTCTATGCTTGTCATGCCCAGGCTGCAGTTCTGAGCCCCAGGCTCTTCTTCATGTGATAGCTATTGTGGCTGCTGGTCCAAGCAGCTCAGCCTCCAGAGTTGTCCCTAGACCCTGAGCTGCTGACCTCTCTACCCCTGGGGCCAACCAAGCCCTGGCCTTTGGGTCAACAAAAACCCCACTTGAACCTTCAGATACCTCTGAAGAGGTTGAACCTCCTTCACTCCGACAGGAAGTCTCATCTCAGCCTCCTTAGCCCCTCAATGAGACAGAATCTTCTTTAACCCAGGAGGAGACCACAGCTCCACGTCCAGAGCATCCTGGAGAAGTTCAACCTACAAATCAGCAGGAGACTCCAGCTCAGTCATCAGAAGTCCCTAGAGAGGGGAAACCATCTTCAGTTGAAGAGAAGGCTTCAGATCAGCTTCCAGAGAAGCATGAAGTCATTTAATTTTCAGTCCAGCAGGAAAGTTCAGCTCTGCCTCAAGTACCGTTTGCTGGTGTAGAACCTTCTACAATCCAGCAGAATGGTCCAGCCCAGCCTCCAAAATCCTCTGTGGATGTTATAACTCAACCTTCAGTACCTCATGAAGTGACAGTCTCACCTCTAGGTTCAGATGAAACTCAGCATTGAATGTTGCTCATATCAGTATTAAAGATGTGGATCGGGGGTTGTGATAACTCCAGAGCTTCCTGAAGAGATCAAGTCATCTGCAACTGAGCAGGAGGTCTCAGCTCATTCCCCGCAGTCCAGTCCACTGACAAAGCAGCAGGAGGGCCCTCCGCAGTGCCCTGAGAAGGAAGAGTCATCTTCATTCCAGCAGGAGACCCCAGCGGAGCCTCTAGAACCACCTACAGGGGCTGCAGCCCATAATGGTGTGACAGTTTCAGCTTCAGAACAGGATCCATCTTTGGACCTTGGATTTAGGGTAATTCTTGAACCTACTATGGAAACTGAACACGCTGCAGCCCTGCAGCAGACTACAGCTCCTCCAGAGCACCCTGAGGTGACACTTTCACATGCAAAGCCTGCTCAGGTTCAGCAGGCAACCTTGACTGAAGCCACAGTTCAACCTTTGGACCTGGAACATATGTGCACTCTGTACCTGCAATAGTGAGACACTGTCATGTATTGGTCTTGGCCCAAAGCAGAGGCCCCACAGAGAGCCCAACACCTACAACGGCAACTTCACGACCTTGCAAGAATTACCTTTCCTCATTTGTTTGTAGCAACCTCCCTGACATGGCAGCTTTTTCCTGGAGGTTTTTTGTGTGTTTTTTGTAAGCAGTACAAAGATTAGCATGGCCCCTGGTGTTCTACCTCCTGAAGTAAGGATTCCAAAAGCTCTGTTTCTTGTGTCTTCTGACCAATCAGTGTTGTAAGCTTATTCTTCAGTTGTATGTCTAGCCATGAGGTCATCTCCACTGCATTCCTAGTTTCCCGAAAATGCTTTTGTATTGTATTTCTTACAGCTTCTACATTTCTTTCCGCTTCATCAATCATTAGTTTTTCGTTGCCGTCGCAACACCTTAGTTGTTCATTGATTGCTTTCTCACATGTGCCTTGACCGCGGGCCTTCAGCGGACCGAGCAACCCCTTGCTGGAGCCAGCGACCTTGGGTCCAAGCTGGTGAGCTTTTGCTCATACCAGATGGGCCCGCGCTCAAGCTGATGACCTTGGGGTCTTGAACCTGGGTCTTCTGCATCCCAGTCCGACGCTCTATCCACTGCGCCACCGCCTGGTCAGGCTCTTTCCACTTTTTGAAATAAACTTAGTTCCATGAGACCCAAAGAAATTTGGCTACCTCTTCATTCACTTTAGTAACATGCTCCTCGTAAGTCTCTGCCAAGGTGTAAAGACATGTCCTCCATGCATTTCTCTCTAAAGTATACACTGATGGCAGGTATAATTCTTACAAGTCCAACAAAATACACTGAGTTTTTCATGGTGATTTTCACATTTGTTCTTTTCATTTTCTTCATGTTTCGTGAGACTACAGAGTTGAAGAGTATAAAGCTGCCATGTTACTTCTGCTGCCCAAGGACAGTTGACTAACTCCACTAGCTGGAGTGGAGCAGGCAATGAGGACATTGGACACTGCTCTGTCAGCCAGCGCCCTTGCAGCTGAAACAAAGTTTGGAGCAGTGAGGACACAGGCATGCATCCCTCAATTTCTTCATACAAATGAAAACATCAGAAAGCTTCAGCAGTGCTCTCCACGCTCTTTTCAGCCATTGCCTCCACTCTTGGTAGGGCCCTGGGCGACCCACAGAATCTGTGGTCTGACCTACTAGGCACCCACCTGAGGTCGCCAACCGGCGGCGCCCATGGGGCTCCAATGACCGCCCCACCTGTGTGCCCCATCACTTTCAGTTTGGCGCCAGCTACTCCCACTTTGCCATTTTTATCTGCTCATATGTCTGGTTTTATATAGATCTCCTTTACAGCTTATCAGCAAAGAAGAGAAATTTTACAAAGCAATGGAAGAGTATGGTAGCTTGGAAGTTAAATACTTCTCTCTCTAAAGTAATGCTATCTGAAATTCCTAATTTAAAATTTAGATCTCTCATTTGCTTGAACAAGTCCTTTTTAAAAAGTTTCTGAGTCAGGCCCTGGCTGGTTGGCTTATCAGTAGAGCATTGACCCAGCATGTGGAAGTCCCGGGTTCGATTCCCAGTCAAGGGCACACAAGAGAAGCGCCCATCTGCTTCTCCACCCCTCTCCCTTTCCTTTCTTTCAATCTCTCTCTTCCCCTCCCACAGCCAAGGCTCCAATGGAGCAAAAGTTGGCCCGGGTGCTGAGGATGGCTCCATGGCCTCTGCCTCAGGTGCTAGAATGGCTCTGGTCACAATGGAGCAATGTCCCAGATGGGCAAAGCATTGCCTCCCAGTGGGCATGCCAGGTGGATCCCGATTGGGTGCATGCAGGAGTCTGTCAGTCTGCCTCCCGCTTCTCACTCTGGAAAAATAGAAAAAAAGTAAAAAAAAAAAAGTTTCTGAATCATTTTTATCTCTCAGAGAAATCTGTTAAAAAGTTCTGCTTAAATGCATTATATCAGTTCATTTGGGTAAGAAAGACTTATTTCTTCAGCATACACATTAGTATTCGAGTGGAGTTGAAAAATGGACATTCAATGTAATGTCCATTTTGACCTTTGGCAACACCCAAAGCAACCTCTTTTTTCTTTTTTAAATCAAGTGAGAGGCAGGGAGGCAGAGAGACAAACTCCCACGTGCACTCCGACTGGGATCTACCTGGCAACCTCCTTCTGGGGCTGATGTTCTGCCCCCCTTGGGACTGTTGCACCATTGCTCAGCAACCAAGCCTTTTAGTGCCTGAGGCGAGGCTGTGGAGTCATCCTCAGCACCTGGGGCCAACTTGCTCATTCAAGCCATGGCTGCAGGAGAGGAATAGAGAAAGAGAGAGGGAGAAGGGGTAAGGGGAGTCATGGAGAAGCAGATGATCACTTCTCCTGTGTGTCCTGACCAGGAATCGAACCTGGGACTTCCACACACTGGGCTGTCACTTTACTGCTGAGCCAACTGGCCAGGGCCCCAAAGTAACCTTTAATAAATCACGTGACAGCCTGACCAGGCGGTGGCGCAGTGGATAGAGCGTCAGACTGGGATGCTGAAGGACCCAGGTTCGAGACCCCGAGGTTGCCAGCTTGAGTGAGGGCCCATCTGGCTTGAGCTAAAGCTTGCCAGCTTGGACCCAAGGTCACTGGCTCCAGCAAGGGGTTGCTCAGTCTGCTGAAGGCCTGTGATCAAGGCACAATGTAATCAATGAACAACTAAGGTGTCGCAACGAAAAACTGACGATTGATGCTTCTCATCTCTCTCCGTTCCTGTCTGTCTGTCCCTATCTATCCCTCTCTCTGACTCTCTCTCTGTCCCTGTAAAAAATAAAAAAATAAATAAATCACGTGACAATCCTAAATAGGTGTGTTAGGTTCCCTCCAATAGTCTTGGAAAACATGACTCATCTGAAGGCAACTTAAAGAATATATCAGAAATTCTCTCCCTTTCTCCCTCCATCTCCATTCCCCCCCCCATACACACACACACACACACACACACACACACACACTCACATAAACATATACAAATATGTACATTCATTTAGGTGATAATAATTTGAGT
This sequence comes from Rhynchonycteris naso, assembly GCA_037038555.1. NCBI lineage: Eukaryota > Metazoa > Chordata > Mammalia > Chiroptera > Emballonuridae > Rhynchonycteris > Rhynchonycteris naso. Next base: position 51,707,148 of record CM072999.1, read on the forward strand.
CTGTTGTAAGAGCTAACATTTTCTATTAAACTTAATTTTTTTGCCTGGCACTGAGCTAGACACAGTGAAATGTATAATCTCATTTAATTCTCACGATAGTCTTATGAGGTTGGGCTTGTCATTATGATAACAAGTAGTAATTGATAATAAAACCTACCTTAGAGGGTTGTTGAGAGAATTTATTGAGGGAATAAGTATTAAGTGCCTGACACAGTAGATAAATAATAATGATAGATCCTGCTGTTTTAATTATTCGAAACAAACAAAAAACAAAACAAATAACAAAAAAAAGATAATGCAAAATAGTATCATTTATACCTATCTCTCCTACTCCTGATTCTGTTCTTAGAGACAATCACTTTTAATATTTTTTCAATTTACTTATTGATTTAGAGAGGAAGGGAGAGAGAAACATTGATTTGTTGTTCCACTTTAATTTATGGATTGTTGTATGTGCCCTGACCTGGGATAGAACCCACAACCTTGGCATTTCAGAACAACACTCTAAACTGAGCTTCCTGGCCAGGGTCTAGAGACAACCACTTTCAACTATTTTTCATTTGGTATTTACTTACATTTCTAAGTAAGTGTACAGCTATTTCTTGACTTTTCGGTTTAAATGTCATTTTTTAACTTTTTAAGGATGACTGCTTGGCTCTCTTACCATAACCATTTTCACCCTCCTACTACCCAATAAGCACATTTTCCCCTTCCTGACCTCTCTTCTTCCTTGCCTTGCCTCCCTTCCCCTCCCCTCCTCTCCCTTTCCCTTCCTTCCTTGCCGTTTTCTGTACCCGTATCAATAATTCCTACCAATGTAAAAAACATTCTTCAGGGATTTTTATCAGTTTTCTTTTTTTCTTAGAGTCATCTTTCTTCTTATCTCATAAAATGGACTTGTTCTCTCAGCCATCATTGTCATTCTGAGTCTTCCCTTCACATCTTTCCTAGGGATCTCCTGTTTTATGAATCTGCCTGAGAAAAGGGTACATGGAAAGTAGATGTTTGTAATCTTCCATATTTGCAAATCTCTGTATTTCATCCCCTATATCCAATTGATAGTTTGGTTGGATATTGAGTTCTAGGTTGGGAATCATTTTCCCATAGAGTTCTGAAACATTGCTCTGTCATCTTTTCTGGGTTCCAGTGTTGCTCCTGAGAGAATAATGCCATGCTGACTGCCTAGACTTTGACCTGATCTTTATTTCCTCTGTGCTCCTTGAGGCTCTTCTTTGTGTCCCTCGCGTTCTGGATTTCCAGAATGCTGTACTTAGTCGTTGATCTCTTTGTTTTTTGTGCTGGGCACTTAGTGGGCCCTTGCATCGGCAATTCATGTTCTTCAGTCCTGGGAACATGAATTATGTCTTTTATTTTCCCTTCTCTGTTCTTCCTTTCTAGAACACATATTTATGATTTGTTTGTGTACGTGTTAATTTTCCTATCTATGCATACCCATTTTTCAATTTTTTCTTTTTGTTCTATCTTCTGTGAGGTGTCTTCAACTTTAAATTTTTTTTTTATTTATTGAATTTAGAGAGAGGAGAATGAGGGGAGAGAGAGAGAAAGACACCAATTTGTTATTCCACTTATTCATGCTGTCATTGATTGATTCTCATATAAGCCCTGACCAGGGATTGAACCTGCAACCTTGGTATTTCTGGACAACACTGTAACCAACTGAGCTACCTGTCCAGGGCCACAATGTTTTCTTCTTAAATTTCTGTTATCATATTTCTTTTTTTACAGGGACAGAGAGAGAGTCAGAGAGAGGGATAGATAGGGACAGATAAGAATGGAGAGAGATGAGAAGCATCAATCGTTAGTTTTCGTTGTCGTTGCGATACCTTAGTTGTTCATTGATTGCTTTCTCAGATGTGCCTTGACAGCGGGCCTTCAGCAGACCGAGCAACCCCTTCCTGGAGCCAGCCACCTTGGGTCCAAGCTGGCGAGCTTTTTGCTCAAGCCAGATGGGCCCACGCTCAAGCTGGCGAGCTCAGGGTCTTGAACCTGGGTCTTCCGCATCCCAGTCCGACGCTCTATCCACTGCGCCACCGCTTAGTCAGGCCATATTTCTTATTTCTAAGAGTCTCCTGTTCTTTTTTTATAAATGCAGTATTTTCTGTCAGCTAAGCCAGTTACCACATATAGGTTCCAAACAATTGAACAGTATAGGACGGGCTATGACTAATTGTTGAAATGTTGGATACTAATACTGAGTGCTATAGAATAGAAGGGTCTAGAGAAATCCCTGACAGCCAGAAAAACTTGGGACAACTTCATGTTGGAGATAGACTAGGATCTGGACCTGGAATGTTAGGAAGTTTGGGTAGGTGAGGCATGCAGTACTGAGTGGTTGAAAAAGTGTTGGCATTGGAACCAGGCCCGGCTGAGTCTCTTTGAAAACCTGTGATGGTCCAACCTCTCTGAGCCTCAGTTTTCTCATATTTAGTGGGACTAATAGTATCTACCCTCTAGGGTTGCTGTAAAGAAAATTGTGTATGTATAGTATATGGTGTATAGTTGGGATTTAATAAGTGATTTTTATTCTGTAAGTTTCTTGAGGCCAGAAAAGTATCTTCTCTAATCATACCTCCTAGCACAGAGCTTGCTACATAGTGGGGTATTACTACAGATAATGAGTAAGTGAGGGAGGGAATAAATGAATGAGGGCAGGAGAGCATTCCAGGCATGGGAAATAACAGAAATAGTGGTGGGGACCATGGAAATAAGCATGTTGAATGGGAAAGGACTGTTGTGATCTTGGCCTGACTCAGAGACAAGTGTCATGGAAACAAGTCTGGAAAGCTTGGAGCAGTACTTTCTGGAGGGATCAGGAGGAGGAACTGACATGTAGTATGGGACCAGAATAAGGCATTAAATTCATGACCGAATCAGGGTTAGAAAGCTGCTGGCTTCGTTGGAGAAACTGGACTAATTCCAGTTTACTTTTTTAATAGATTCAAATGTTTATATATTAATTTTTAGCAAGAGAGGAAAGGAGAGAGAGAGAGACAGAAACATCGATCAGTTCCTGCATGTGCCCTGACTGGGGATCAAACTGGCAACTTCTGTGCTTTGGGAGGATCCTCTGACCAACCCGAGCTATCCGGCCAGAGCTAATTCCAGTTTTCAACATGAGCATTTGGGCAAGGGATATAACTCCCTGAGTGGGTGGGGAAATGATTCCTGCTCTTCTACCCCAGAAGGCGGTGGTAATGATAAAATAAGCCAGTAGATGTAAGTATGCTTTGTAAGCTTCTGGCAGAGTTTCATTGGCTCAGGAAGCAGGTGGAATACAGGCACCCTTGTTTATCCTCGTGGCTCTCAAACCAATATGGTTTCAGTTCTGTGGAAGCAATAAACTAATAAGCCATAACAAGGTGGGGTATGTTTCACCAAAGTTATTTCTTCCTATGCCCTTTGTCTTAATTTGGCTATATATAATTTTCCTTTGTAATTTTTCCAATGCCTATATCTATGTTGTCTAATTCAGTAGCCACTAGCCACATGAGACTATTTAATAAAAATGAACAAAATTTTGGCCCTTGCTGAGTAGCTCGGTTGATTAGGGAGTCATCCTGACATGCCAAGATTATGGGTTTGATCGTCGGTCAGGGCACATACAAGAATCAACCAATAAAGGCATGAGTAAATGGAACAATAAATCGATATTTCTCTCTCCATCTCTGTCTCTCTCCCTTCCTCTCTCTAAAAATCAATAATAAATTTTTTAAAAATAAAATTTAGGCCTGACCTGTGATGGCATAGTGGATAAGGTGTCAACCTGAAATGCTGTGCTCACCGGTTCAAAACCCTGGACCTGCCTGGTCAAGGTACATATGGGAGTTGATGCTTCCTGCTCCTCCTCCCTTTCTCTTTATCTCTTTTTCTCTCTCTCACCCTCTCTTTCTAAAAATGAATAAATAAAATCTAAAAAGAATTTAAAAAATAAATAAATAAATAAAATTTAGTGCCTCAGTCACACTAGCTACACAAAAGTGTTCAGTGGTCACATGGGTTAGTGGCTGCCATTCTGTCATTGCGGGAAGTTCTGTTGGAGAATGCTGGACTAAACTATACAGAATTTCAGTATGTATGCTTATTTTTTAAAAATAGAACATTAGTGGCCTAATCTCTCTCTCTCTCTCTCTCTCTCTCTCTCTCTCTGCTCTCTAAAATGAATTTTCAAAATCTTAAAAATAGAACATTAGTATTATTTGTATATATTGGTTTTATCTTCTCTGACTTTAATTTATAAAGCAGATAAGTGAAGCTTGTTTCTCAAGAACATTAAGCTGATTTTCACTTACATGGGCCTTAGTAGACTGGTATCTTACATCAGTTGCTTTTTATTGAAAATAAGTTCTCCAACCTGACTGAAGTTAATGTTTTCTTGATTAGCGAAGTAACAGGATGCAGAATATTGAATGATTCAAAGAACTTCTAGCCTAATTGAAAATGTAATTGATTGTGTTTTGCCAGATGTCATTTTAAGAATGCCATTTTCTTTTAAGATGCCAAAGAAAATCCTTATGGTGAGGACGACAATAAGAGCCCATTCCCCCTGCAGCCCAAAAATAAGCGCAGTTATGCCCAGAATGTGACTGTCTGGATCAAGCCCAGTGGCCTACAGGTAACATTATCATTCACATTGCTTTCCACTGGGGGCAGGAGGAGGGATTCTGGGAGGCAGGCAGACATTTGATTTGATTTGATTTTCCTTCCCTTTGATACTTAGTAATTCATTTACTTCTTATGATTTGAGGTGGCAAAAAATATACTATACAGCAAAATCATTTTTTACAAAATGTAGAGCAATAACAAAGCCTAGAGGAAAAGGGGAAACAGTTGAATCCAAGGCAAAATGATCATTGTATTTGAGCAATTTGGCTCTAAGCTTCCTGCTACCAAGGTCAGAAAAGAAACATGTAGGGTATTATGTTAAATAGGGCTATAGATCTGATAAAAGGAAGAATGTCAATTTCTAAGAAAGACATTTTCCTAGCGTTGAATTTTAATGTGAAATTTTGGACATGCTGAGGCATTGAATAATATAATAGGAGTTACCCTTAACAACAGTTTTGAGAAAAATGTAAAAATCTTAATGTGGTTATTTCATTCCCACAATAGAGCCCATACGCCATAGCATTACACTAATTCCACCAAAACACTTTCATGGGAAGCTGAGAGTATACTTTTAGCAACATAGGCTACTTTCAGGCAAGATACTCAGTGACATTTCTTTTTCTGTTGACATAAAGTCTTTTATACCTATCTTTAAAAATCACTTTTGGTCTTCTTTTTCTCATTTCAGTGCCATTTCTTTTTCTGTTCTTCCAGTGGGTTCAACATAAGCCAGATGAAAAGAGGCATTCAGACCCCTGATAGCAAAAGTAGCTTCTGTTGATGGCATAGTCTCTCCTTGCCCCTTTCATGGAGACGGATACATCCTGCCATGGCTACGGCAGTAGGGGTCTCTTCTCTTTTTTGGAAAATCAGGTCTCCCTCTTTTCCGCCGTCCCAGACCTCAGCACTTCCCTATTAAAAGGATAGTTGAATTTTTGTAAGATATTTTTTTAAAAAATTTTTAGTCTGGGTGTATGTTATGTGGTGAAATACACATAACATTTATCATTTCAACCATTTTAAAATACACAGTTCAGTAGAATTTAGTACAATCGCAATGTTGTACAACCCTCACTACTATCTAGTTACAGGACATTTTATCACACCAAAGGAAAACCCTGTACCCATTAAGCAAGTCACTCTATATTGCCATCTTCCCCAGCCCTTGACAACCACTTACCCGCCTCTGTCTGTATGGGTTTGCCTGTTCTGAATATTTCATATACATGACATCATACATATAATGTGTGGCTTCCTCCCACTAAGCATAATGTTTTCAGTGTTCATTCATGTTATAGCATATATCAATACTTCATTTCTTTGATGGTTGAATAATAGTCCACTATATAACCATGCCACATTTTGTTTATCCATTCATTCAGTTCATGAACATTTGGGTTCTTTTTACCATTTTGCTATTCTGAATAATGCTGTGAACATTCATCAAATAAATTTTTGTTGTTGTATGCTATTGTAATTAAGAAATTAGGGTCAAATTCAAGGTCATGAAGATTTTTCCCTATGTTTTCTTCAAAGAGTTTTACATTTAGGTCTCTGATTCATTTTAGTTTATTTTTTTAAATCTATTGATTTTAGAGAGAGGAGAAGTGGGAGAAAGGTAGAGAGAGACAAAAACATTGATCTGTTCCTATATGTGCACTGATCGGGTATTGAACCTGCAACCTTTGTGTATTAGGGCAGTGCTCTAACCAACTGAACTACTCAGCCAGGGCATTGATTTACTTTTCTGCATATGGTGTGAAGTAAGGGTCCAACTTTATTCTTTTATATGTGACTCTTCAGTTGTCCTAGCACCATTTGTTGAAGAAACTATTCTTACCTCCATTGAATGATTTTGGCACCCTTATCAAAAAAACAGCTGGCCACCTGACTAGGCGGTGGCGCAGTGGATAGGGTGTCGGACTGGGATGCAGAAGACCCAGGTTCAAGACCCCGAGCTCACCTGCTTGAGCATGGGCCCATCTGGCTTGAGCAAAAGCTCGCCAGCTTGGACCCAAGGTCGCTGGCTCCAGCAAGGGGTAGTTCAGTCTGCTGAAGGCCTGTGGTCAAGGCACATGTGAGAAAGCAATCAATAAACAACTATGGTGTCGCAACGGCAATGAAAAACTAATGATTGATTGCTTCTCACCTCTCTCCATTCCTGTCTGTCTGTCCCTATCTATCCCTCTCTCTGACTCTCTCTCTGTCCCTGTAAAAAAAAACAAAACAAAAAAAAAGCTGGCCACATATATATGTATATATGACTACTGGGTGTGTTTTGTGAGACAAGTTCATTTCTATCACCAACGGATTTATTATCAAGCACTTTGAAGGCGGGAGGGGCTCTACTAATGTTTAACAGACCAGTGACATTAACTCAGAAGGAATCCTCATTCTGACACTCTAGCTCTGTTTGTGTTTTCATTTCTTTAAACATTTAGAGCCATCCATTTGTATTCTTTCCCCTTTACCACAAAATTCTAATGTTGAATTCTTTTTACTTTTGATAGACAGATGTACAGAAGATTTTAAGAAATGCAAGGAAACTACCTGAGAAAACACAGACATTCTATAAGGTGAGACTATCAGAATTACAGTGAGAGAGGGTGAGGCCTGGGATGGGTGCCAGAAATAAATGGTTCACCATAGTTAGTGTGGGGAAGCAGAGCGAGCGTGGACAGGGACTAGAAATGTATGGCTTGTGCCTCAGTTTTTTCATCAGTAAAGTCAGTAGAAGTTTTTGCCCCAGAATCAAAGAATTGGAAGTGCTTAAATGGCCTGGCTCTGTGCAGAAGGGCTTCTTTGTGGGTGGGCTGCTGTGACTAGCTGAGGGAAGGAGCAGAAAGGACCTTAACCCTCGTAGCCCTTAACCCTTCTCACCATTCCCACGCGGTATCCCATCCAACCCCAGGCAACCATTTTGTGATTTCCTGGGATGGTGATTGCCCAGAACATTCTTACTATATCAGATCTTTCAGAAATGGCTTCTGAAATTGCATGTTTATGAATTGCAAAAGGATGGCCCTCAGGAATCATACCTAGGTAATCCAGAACCATTGGTAGAAGGAATAAAGTTCCGATGGTGGAGTGTGGGGCACTTATGCTCACTCATTTCTCCCCTGTCCTTCTAGTGTCTGGCTAAAATCAAATAAAACGGTAGTGTGAGGTGTGCTGTGTTGTCACTTCAGTTCTCGCTTGCTAATCTTAAAATATGGACACACACCTGACCAGGTGGTGGCGCAATGGATAGAGCATCGGACTGGGATGTGGAAGACCCGGCTTTAAAACCCCGAGGTTGCCAGCTTGAGCGCGGGCTCAGCTAGCTTGAGTGCGGGGGGGCTGGCTTGAGCCCAAGGTTACTGGCTTGAGCAAGGGGTCACTGGCTCAGCTGGAGGCCCCCCCCCGCCCCTCCCAAGGCACATATGAGAAAGCAGTTAATGAACAACTAAGGTGCTGCAATGAAGAATTGATGCTTCTGATCTCTCTCCCTTCCCGCCTGTTTGTCCCTATCTGTCCCTATTTCTGTCTCTGTCACACACACACAAAAAAATATATAGACACACAGCCAGCCAGCCCCAGGCTAGCATTTCTTCTAGAGAACATAGGTGCGCCTTTGTCTGGATGTTATTTCATTACCTTTATGCCATAGTTGTCTTCAAACCTAATTGTGTATTGAGCTGTTAAAATCAAGCAAAGCCAACCAGAACACTGATCAGCCTGCCATGTCCCCTAACTGAAGCCCGTGATTCACAAGGCCCTTGATGACCACCCTGGCTGTAGACCTTCCTCCCTGCAGAGCTTTCTGCCCACGGTCATCAGCTGTCTATTCAAGGTGACACACTTGTCCTGGGCCTTTTTCACTTTTCACTTTTTAACAGATGATAGTAGAGAAGTGTCAGAAAGCCCATATTTTTTCTGGTTTTATATAATCCACATACCAGAGCTGGAAAGGACCTCTACCAGGTGATTGCATCAGCCCCTGCAGTGGGGTTATCCTTCTCATTTTGTAAATGAGTCCATTGAGACCCAGAGAGGACAGAACTAGCCTAAATCATACTGGTGGGGCACTTCCTATTTCTCTGCATCCATTCACTACCCCAGCATTCTTTTTGTGGCTATCTTTCAGGTTAGACTTCCTGACTCCTCTAGAGCCTCCTCCAAGTATGTCATTCACCCTGAGTCCCAGCCCAAGAGGCATGAGAGGTTTAAGAGTCCTCTGAGGTTTGGGACAAGCCTTCTCCATACCAGAACAGGAAAAGTAACCCAGCTTGGCATTATGAGTAACTGAGATGATACATGCAGAGTGCCTCACGTTTGCCGTAGTACTCATTCATTGTGACTTGTGTTCCAGTCAGCTGTCTTTCTTACCACCTGTGGAGGAACCACTTCTCAGTCATGCCATCACACGCTCATTATAGGCATCTCTGTAGAAGCATTTGTTCTTATATAAAATGCTCATTTAAGTTTGGGGTCCAGGAGAACTTATTCTAAGCTGTGGACTTAGAAAGTATGTGATAATTTCAGACAGAAGAGTGGCTGGTCGTGGCTGGACTGGCCGGGTAGGTAGACAGAGCCAGCAAGGGAGCTAGCTGGTCAGGAGGGTGACAGATGGTAGAAAACCAAGTGGGAATAGAAATCCACCAAGAAGCGGGGACCACAAATGGAGTTTTGACTGAGAATCTGACAGTAATCTACTGGTGTGAGCTTACCTATTTCTGTATAATTATCATATACATTATCCACCAAAAATTAAGTCATCCTAGTTGAGGTATGTGTCTGTTTGTAAGAAGTTGGTTGTATTTTCTTAAAATATATTTCTCAAGAATGGCTGTAAACAAACTACTTATCCAACTATACCTTTGAATAAGGCAACCATTTATTGTTTAAAAAAAAAGTATGTGATGAAGAAAATGTGTTTTAGCAACATTTTTTTTCATCTTGTTTTAGGAGCTGAACCGTTTACGAAAGGCTGCCCTGGCCTTTGGTTTCCTGGATCTGCTCAAAGGGGTGGCTGACATGCTAGACAGGGAGTGCACCCTGCTGCCCGACACGGCCCACCCTGATGCCGCGTTCCAGCTCACCCACGCGGCCCAGCAGCTCAAGCTGGCCAGTACTGGCACCTCCGAGTATGCTGGCTATGACCACAACATCACACCTTTGCAGACAGACTTCTCTGGGAGCAGCACTGAAAGAATGTGAAACTGACTTTGGGAGTTCTCCTTTTTATCATTTCAAGTGAAAATGATTTAGGGTATAAACTTTTCCATTGTTCACCTCTGCAATAACCACCCAGAGACCTCCCTGAGGCTGCCTCAGAAGCCCCACCTGCGGGTTTGAATGAGTGCTACTACACTCTGAGAAGGGCTCTCAAGGGTGGTTGGCTGCTTGGGCTTTGACGTTAGCTTTCTGGGGCTTTCAGCCCAAAGACACCTGTTGCTCCCATGATGGGCACATCACCCGAGAAGCTGGAAGGTCTAATGGGCAGAGCTCTCCCCCTTCCTCAGGAAACCTAACCTGCAAGGGCTTCTGGCTTTCTGAAAGGCATCTTCTCTGAACCATAAGGACTTTTTCAAGATTCTGCCTTGGAATGAGCAACCCATTTTGTCTGGGACTTGCTAAGCACAAGCCCTACACCATCAAGTTTTGGAACTTTTCTTAGAATTTAAGAACTTGATGGTAACCCTTAGGTGCTTTTGGTATTGAGATACAGACTTTTAAATAGCAACCATAAAGATATAAAATAAAATCATTCCTGTTTCAAGGTTTTTAATGAAAAAATGTTTTCTATAAAATGGTTTCACTGGGAAACTAATGAGTCTTTGCCTTTTGGTCTGTCCTATCTGGATATAATTTCACCTTTTTACATGGCACAGATTCATAAATCAGAATGGTTCCTTGGATTCCATGTTGACTTCCTTGTTTCTGACACTATTAGGCCTCATTGCCTAAGCCAGGTTCCACCCAGGTAGATTCTCACAGGTCACCTCAGTCAGCCATCCTTCCAATTTATCAGCTACCTCATGACCTTGGGCAAGTCCTATAGCTTCTTGAGGTTTTATTTACATTATCAGTGCTTTCCATGTTGTGCTGTGGACCACCTAAGGTATTACTTCCTCAGGCTTCAACCTGAGTAATCAGTTTTGGTTTGGCATGCTGAACTGCTTGCTATATTATGTGTTGTTTGAACAAAGGACTTTATCAGTAACAATTTGAAAACCATTAAAGTAAATAATCTTTAAACACAAGTTATTAGGATTTTGACTGTAAATGTTTAATAGAAACACAATCTTTTGCTTTCTCAGACAGCAACAAAAGGGCTTAAAAAAATAAAAGATTCTGCCACAGAGGCAGCATACCCTACTGCAAGCTGTTCCGCCCGATTACACAGAAACTCAGGAGGAAGAACATCAGAAGTGAAGACAAGTGTTGACAGAAGTTACAGACATGCAAAAAAATATCTTTCAGTGCAATGATCTTGTAAAAAATCAGCCAGCCTACTTTGCAAATCATGTTTTTAGGTCCAACCAAGTTTCCATCTTGGGCTCAGAAAAATAACATAACTCATTTAGTCCCCTTTGCCCCAGGAACAATGGGAATGGCAAAACAGAAAGAGCATTCATGCCTTAAATTCTTTTATACAAGCATTACTTCTAAAACATGTTACTTGGTTGACTTGGAATGTAGTGGGAAGAACATGTGTTTGACAGTGGCCAGACGTCATAATGCCTAGATTCTTTTTCAGCTCCTCTGTTGGTGAGTGTCCTGCCAGGGATCCTTGTTAAAGGACAAGATAGCTGCTGGTTCTCCAGCCAGAGTTCTCTGTTCACTGTACTGCGGAGAGATGAAACAGCAGCAGGACAAAGGCAGGTGTTTCTGAGGTCTGTTCAAAAACGGACCACGCCAGTACTTACTCTGACAGGTACGCTGGTAAACGGATTTAGCCGCTTCAGGGGAAGGAAGCCTGACTGTTTTGTTTGTGCACAGCCAAAGGCATTTTTAGAGGCGTTTAGTCTGGCTTGCAGCAGCTGTCTTATGGCCAGTTTGAGCCTTCTGACCCCCTGGAGCCATTTGGATTTGGAACTCTTATAATCTCCTTATTTTCTAACTAATGTTTCATATTTTAGTGTTGAAAATAGTTCTGATTTATCTTGGAATGAAGTAAGTGATCATGGTCTTCCAAGGTTCTGACTGGTTTCTCTTAAATCATTCTGTGCCCACACAGGTAAGCTCTGTATAGTAACAGATGTCATTAGAGAGGCCAAGTAATGCAGAGGCAATGTGTGTTCTCTAGACCCACTTGGACTCAGAAGTGTTTTATTAATGACTGAATTGAATTCAATTTTAAAAAATCAATGCCACCCCACTTAACAAGTAACCCTTTGGGTACAGAATACATTAGATCCTGCCTAAGTCACTTTCACAGCCTCCTATTGAGCAAAGCTGTCTTGCTTTTTCTCCACAATCAATAGTTGAAAAGAACAAATTCGAGCTGTAAGAACGGGCCAATACCTAGTAGGTTCAGGGTACTTAAGTCCTCAGGCTGGTGTGAAACTGACTGACTGGGCACGTCGTGGGTGGGGCAGCACTGAGTCTGCTGTCACTAACAGAACACAAAAGACAAACCTGCCATCAGATGTCATGCAAGTACTACACTAAGATAACAAATTCAGGATGTTACTGGGGAAAAGGGATGACAGCCTAACTGAGAATTGAATCGTTTAACTTTAAAAAACCTTTTACATCAGTATAAGAAGGTAAAACTGTAAGAAGTGTAGATTAGGCTCAAAAGTCTAAATGGCAAGAAATCTTCTAAGTCTCTTTTTAGTGAGTTTTTTTCTTTTTTTGTCCAAAGCGCCGCCTGCGCTGTTTATTAAGGTGATGGAAATTGATGTATAACCCTGAAAAAGAAAAGAGCCCAATTAGAAATGAGAATCTTTTGCCTGACCAGACGATGGCACGGTGGATAAGAGTGTCAGATTGGGGTGCACAGAACCTAGGTTTGAAACCCCGAGGTCACCAGCTTGAGTGTGGGCTAATCCAGCTTAAGTGTAGGGTCGCTGGCTTGAGTGTGGGATCATAGACATGACCCCATCGTCTCGGGTTTAAACCCAAAGTGTCATTGCCTTGAGCCCAAGGTCACTGGCTTGAGCAAAGGGTCACTCGCTCTGCTGTATACCACCCCCCCATAAGGGCACATATGAGAAAGCAATTAATGAACAACTAAGATGCCACAACAAAGAATTGATGCTTCTCATCTCCCTCCCTTCCTGTCTGTCCCTATCGGTCCCTCTCTCTGTCTCTGTCACAAAAAGAAAAAAATGAGAATCTTTGTCCTTATTTACAACCAGAAGCTTTTAGGGCAGGGACACTCTGGTTGTCTGTTTTTTTATATCCCTCTGTGCTTATTGCAGCTGCTCAAGAAGTACAACTTAATAAGTTTTAACAAATTATTAACAATGCACTCGAGACAACTCAACTTTTTCCCAGTGGGTTTACAATTCCATTTTCTCCCATATTTTATTACGAAAATTTTCAAATATACAAAAAGACTAGTGTACAGTCAAGACCACCTAGATTTCACATACCCATTGTTCCCACCTTATTTACGATGTTTTTCAATGACAGTTACAGTATCTCTAAACATTTCCTTAATTGGAGTTCATAATATTTTTTTCATTTTTAAAGGCTGACATAAAATACAAATATCTGAAGTATAGAAACAACCCAGTTTTTAGTTCAAGACTATGCAATAACCTGTGGTAAGCAATAGTTTAAAAGGTGCGAGATACTTTTCTAGGAAGCACAATCTACTGAGTTAGAAAATAGGACTTCTCAGTCAGAAAAAATAAATTTCAATTCTACTCAACCACTGACTATTTTGTAGCTTAGCCTCACCTAAGTTTCCTCATTTTATAAAAGTGTTTAAAAACACTTACTTTGTGAGAGAATGCAGGTTTAGAAGAAAATACTTTGGCCCTCGCCAGCTGGCTCAGTGGTAGAGCGTTGGCCTGGCGTGTGGATATCCTGAGTTCAATTTTCTGCCCCAACCTTCTCTTTCTCTCTCTCCCTCTCCCTCTCTCTCCATCTCCCGCAGCCATGGCTCGATTGGTTCAAGCACATTGGCACTGGTGCAGAGGATGGCTCTGTGGAGCTTCTGCCTCAGGTGCTAAAAATCGCTCGTTTCCAAGCATGGCCCCAGATGGGGGTTGCCGGGTGGATCCAGTTGGGGCACATGCAGGACTTTGTCTCTCTAAATCCCTTTCTCTCAGTCAAAAAAAAGAAAAAAGTACTCTGATCTATATATCAATGTTACTGGTTTTATACTGCTTCTAAATTATACAAATTCAGGATTTATTTCATTCTTAAGAATAATGACAACTACATGATCATTGTAGGAAAACTAAATATAAAATCTTGAAAATACAAGTGTGCGACAACATAAGCAACATGAAGAAAGCCACTAGGGTCAGAGTACATTAAAATACTTCTACCCTTCTAACTTTTTTAGTAAAATATTTAAAGGGTTTTTCTAATACTACTCCTCTTTAACACTTTGAGTATGCCCACCTCATAGAGCCTAATTATAGTAATAGATTTATCCAGTAATAGAGGTGAAGAACTCTTTTTTTTTCTCAGTGAGAGGAGGGGAGGCAGAGACAGACTCCCACATGCACCCTCATCTGGATCCACCCAGCAAGCCCAGTAGGGGGCAATGCTCTGCCCATCTGGGCTGTTGCTCCGTTGCTCAGCAATCAAGCTTTTCTTAGCACCTGAGGCAGAGGCTATGGAGCCATCCACAGCACTGGGGTCCAACTTGCTCCAATTGAGCCATAGTTGTGGGAGAAGAGAGAGAGAGAAGGAGAGGGGTGGAGAAGCAGATGGGCGCTTCTTCTGTGTGCCCTGACTGGGAACCAAACCAGGGATACCCGCACAGCAGGCTAACACTCTATCACTGAGCCAACCAGCCAGGGATAACGAGCTCATTTGATGAGCGCATTTTCCAAATTGAAGCTTACTCCCTTCAATGGCCAATCATTTTAACACTTGGTTAGAAATCTTCTGAAAAGTATTATACCCTTTCTGAAATAGGAAATAAGAAATGGAATAAATTTTAACCTTTGCCAAATGACCTACATCCATAATGTATATTATTTAACTGTGCTTCTACTATATGCTGATATCCTGAAGTGTATGTCTCTTTGCTCCCAACACTAAATGACCAAGGCTGCTGGGCTTTCTGGCTTCTAGGGTTTACGTTTTGTGGTCTTCCTCACAGTCTGGGTTAGCCAGCCTCTAAAATGGTCCCCAGTGATCCTACCTCCGGATATTTCATATCCTCATGTAGTCCCCTCCCACACTGGACTAGGTAGGTCTGTGTAACCAACAGAATATGGAAAAAGTGACAGTATAACACTTCTGAGATTAGATTATAAAAGGCAGTGTGAACATGACAGAGGTGCTAAATTATCACTACAGTGGCAATCATATTACAATGTATAGATCAGCGGTCCCCAAACTACGGCCCCTGGGCTGCATGCGGCCCCTGTGGCCATTTATCCGGCACCCGCCGCACTTTCGGAAGGGGCGCCTCTTTCATTGGTGGTCAGTGAGAGGAGCACAGAATGCATCCGCACCCATTGTTCCCATTGAAATACTGGTCAGTTTGTTGGTTTAAATTTACTTGTTCTTTATTTTAAATATTGTATTTGTACCCGTTTTGTTTTTTTACTTTAAAATAAGATATGTGCAGTATGCATAGGGATTTGTTCATAGTTTTTTTTATAGTCCGACCCTCCAGTGATCTAAGGGACTGTGAACTGGCCCCCCGTGTAAAAAGTTTGGGGACCCCTGGTATAGATATATCAAATCAACATGTTATCTACCTTAAATTTATATAATGCTACATGTCAAACAATTAAAAATTAACGAAAAATTTTTAAAAGGCAGTGTGGCTTCTGGCTCTCAGATCACTTGTTCTGGGGGAAGCCATGTCATGCACAGCCACATGGAGAAGAACTGTGGCAAGAAACTGAAGCCTCCTGTCCACAACTACACGAGATTGAGCAGGGGACAGGTCCTCCTGCCCCAACCAAGTCTGCAGAAACTGTAGCCCTGGCTGAGCTAACAGCTCACCTGAAATCCCATGAGGGACTGTGAGCCAAGGCCACCCAACTAGGCTGCTTCCTGACCCTCAGTAACCATGTGAGATAATAAATGTTTGTTGTCCTAGCTGCTAAATTTTGTAGTAATTTTGTTACACAGCAATAGATGCTAATATACTCTCTGCTGCCGCATGCTCTGTTGCCAGGTGACCAGCCAGCCATACTTATTTAGGGCAAACTCAAGACTTTTGTGAACTAAAGCAGGGATAAATACATAAATTATTATTAAGCTGTATTAGAACTTTTATCTAAAGTAAACAGTCCTTATAGTTAGGAAGGCTTATGAAGCTCTTATATTTGCAATAATTTAGGTTTACAGTTTTTCCCCTTTTAGTTTTTATGAATTAAGGCAAGAATTTATATTTTATATAAAAGTAAATTAATAAATAAGCAGGCAAGTTTACAAGAGGAGGGGCCGCCTGTTGGGGGGGGGGCGCTGTGGCGCCTCTTGGCTGCTCTTCCTTGTTGCCACTTGTATTACTGCTCCTATGACCCTGGATAAGGAACGTACTTCTGAAACTAGTAAAAGAAAATGAGCTTATTCTATTTTAAAAGGGCTTCTAACATTGTTTGAAACATGAAATATAATCTGGTGAGTTCCTAAATACCAAGAGCACTTCAAGAAAGCAAACTCAACCATGGGAGTTGGGAAGAAATACTTCCCATACATAGTGCATTTTCCTCGTGGGTTTGTTCTGCAAGCACTCTTTCTCTAACCCTGTACTACTCTTTTGGAAATAAGAGTCCTAAAGACTTTTAACCCTGGAATCATTTAACTCTACCCTCTAAACAAGTGAGAGGAAAAAATCTCCTACAGAGCCAATACTTACCTAAAAATAATATTATAAGATAAATCTGAAGAAAAAAGGAAAATCTGACTTTGATTTTCACTGGATATGGCAATGTGAAACTGAATCTTCCTGTTTCATTAAATATTGGAATGGATTGGATCACTGAGACAGCTGAAAGCAGAAAGAGCATGTTAGAAACAAACAAAATATAGTCACATCTAGTGACAGAGTCTTCTAACCCTTCCAGTTTCAGTTATGGGTTTGTTAAAAATGCTTCCTTTTCCCTTGCACAGAGAGCTTATGCCTCTTCTTTTTTTCCCCCAAGTTTCCTAAGAGATGAACCTCCAAGCTGACAATGGAAGATTAATAAGAAATAATCATTTGATAACACTGGGCTTCAGTTTCTATTCTATGAAATGTAGAGAAAAATACATAATTGACTCACCCACTAGTTATTTTTCAGAATAAAATAAAATCATTAATATGCTTTGGAAAACTAAAACTACCATATAAATAGCAAGTATACATACGTGACCACCAGTTACCAAATGAGCTACTTGCCTGGAACAGTTGAGGTACCACTAGGAAGCAAATCTTGAAAAGCCCAACATCCATGTATTGACTAAGTTTGGTGGAGGAAGAAATGTCTGGCCTACTGGCTTAGCTATTCCTTGGAGCTAAGCTATAAAACCTAGGGTTCCTGAAAGTACCTTCTGCCAAACATCCCAGAGGATATAGAGGAATCCACACAGTGTAACGAAGCCATGTGAGCACCTTCCAATCCATGTCAATGCAAGAAAGCATGTAGAAAGGGTACCTATTGAAAATAAGGAATTTAGATGCTAAAAGCCACTTCAGGTTCTGAATGCAACCCTAGAATGTCATTCAAACAGAACCATCTCACAATTAGCCGTTCATATCTTCTTCAGAACAGAATTATAATCCTGGGCTATTTATCCACAAACTGCCATCATGCTCCTCCCCTAATCTTCAAAGAATGTGAACTCTCTTTAATGACAGACTAAGTATTAGTCTCAAAGGAACCCTCTTTGGAACAATCTAGTGTGTGGAATGGATGCTCAAAAGCTTTATGGCTTTATTCCTTTTTTTTTTTTTTAATGTCTATTGTATTGATTTTAGAGAGAGAGGGAAGCAAGAGACAGGAACATCGATCTGCTCCTATATATGCCCTGACCGGGGATCGAACAGCAACCTCTGTGCTTCAGGACAACACTCCAACCAACCGAGCTATCTGGCTAGGGCTATACCTAAGTCTGATTGACATTCCAAGTAGGTAAGGATGACAGACACATTGACAGATACTTTATCTCCGGATAAATGAATGTTATCAAAATATTTAAGTATACCAACAACTGTTAGCCTCAAATTATATGGTATTCCATATGTATGATTTCCTAGGGTAGAATGCATTTATTTTAACTAGATTCTGAGAATGGAAAAGTCTGTTAAGAGGTCAATTTAAACTTCAGAAATCTTATAGTAAAAGATTCATTTCTACCATCCTTTCTGGAAGGCTGGTCTTCACTAGTTCCATCCAATGTGGATTATTCCTTTAACCCCATATTTTTTCAGCCCTTTCATGAGTTTTTCTATGTGAACGAGTCTTCTCTTCCCAACAAGACAGCACAATCCTAAAGGGTAAGGGTCTTTTCATTTCTCTGGATCTCTCCTGCTCCCAGTGCCCAGGCTAGAACAATAATCCAAAGACTGCTTTAAAAAAAAACTCTGTCTCAGACCCTAGCTGGGTAGCTCAGTTGCTTAGAACTTCGTCCCAACATGCCAAGGTTGCAGGTTTGATCCCTGGTCAGGGCACATACAAAAATCAACCAATGACAGCATGCTTAAGTGGAACAACAAGTTGATGTTTCTCTCTCTCCCTCTAAAAATCAATCAATAAAAAAATAAGAACAGCCTGACCAGGTAGTGGCGCAGTGGATAGAGCGTCGGACTGGGATGCGGAAGACCCAGGTTCGAGACCCTGAGCTCGCCAGCTTGAGCGCGGGCCCATCTGGCTTGAGCAAAAGCTCGCCAGCTTGGACCCAAGGTCGCTGGCTCCAGCAAGGGGTGGCTTGGTCTGCTGAAGGCCCGCGGTCAAGGCACATGTGAGAAAGTAATCAATGAACAACTAGGGTGTCACAATGAAAAACTAATGATTGATGCTTCTTACCTCTCTCTGTTCCTGTCTGTCTGTCCCTATCTATCCCTCTCTCTGACTCTCTCTCTGTCCCTGTAAAAATAATAAATAAATAAAAACACACACACACACACAAAAAAAATTCAGTCCTGGCCGATTTGCTCAGTGGATAGAGCGGTGGCCCAACATGCAGACATATGGGTTCGATCCCCAATCAGGGCACACATGAGAAGTGACCATTTGCTTCTCTTCCCCTCCCTCTCCCCCTTCTCTCTTTTGCCCCCTCTGGCAGCCAGTGGCTTGACTGGTTTGAACATTGGCCCCAGGGACTGAGGATAGCTTAGCTGGTCTGAGCATTGGCCCTGGGCACTGAGGAAAGCTCAGTTGATTCAAGCAGTCGGCCCCAGACTGGGATCACAGGGTGGATCCTGGTTGGGGCACATGCAGAGTCTGTCTCTCTGCCTCCCCTCCTATCACTTAAAAACAAAACAAACAACAACAAAAAAAAACTTCTGCCTCACTTTTACAGAGCACATAGATGCAGCTATAACCAAACGACCCCTGTATAAACGCATCCCAAACCAAACGACACTCTGGGTAAGACAGCAATTCTCTGAAGAGCTGATACAAAGGAAAAATTCAAACACCATCCTAACATTTCTACCCACCTGAAAATTTCAATTGTGCTCCACAGATAAAACACAAAGAAAACCACAGGTTTGTTTTGCATTTCTTCCATGGTGCCAAAGATGATAAACAGAATGAAATTTCTTCCAAGAAGCTATTAGAAGGACCCAAAAGAGAGAAAAATGTTTTAGAATGTATTTTTAAAAACATATAGATGTATTAACTCAAACCTAACCCCAGAAATAGAAAAGGATTGAGCTCAACTGATTTAATCCTCTGCTCCAGTTTTGGAATAAGTTCAATATCCAAACCAGTCTTTCTGGATAAATGAGTATGTGTTTGTGTAAATGTATCATCACAAATAGTATATTTTTAAAAATACACATTCAGCCTGACCAGGCGGTGGCGCAGTGGATAGAGCGTCAGACTGGGACGCGGAAGACCCAGGTTCAAAATCCCGAGGTTGACAGCTTGAGCGTGAGCTCATCTGGTTTGAGCAAAGCTCACCAGCTTGAGCCCAAGGTCACTGACTTTCTCTGTCTATCGTACATAAAAAATACACATTCAAAGACAGTTAAAGGATACTGCCAAATGAACATTTGTGTTGGCATAATCCAAGTTAAGAAACAGAACATTACAAGTATGGCACCCCCTTGTAAGTAACTACTAACTTGTGTTAACCATTCCATTGCTTTCTTTATAGGTTTACTGCTTATGCATGTATTCCTAAACAGTACACTGTTTCACCTTGCCTGTTTTTTGGGGGGTCTTTTTTGAGAGGGACAGAAAGGGACAGAGAGACAGGAAGGAAGATGAGAAGCATCAATTCTTCATTGCAGCACCTTAGTTGTTCATTGATTGCTTTCTCATATGTGCCTTAACCGGGGGGCTACAGCAGAGTGAGTGACGACTTGCTCAAGCCAGCAACCTTGGGCTCAAGCCGGCAACCTTGGGCTTTAAACCAATGACCACGGTGTCATGTCTATGATCCCAAGCTCAAGCCAGCGACCCACAGCTCAAGCTGTTGACCTCAGGGTTTAGAACCTGGGTCCTCTGCATCCCAGTCCAATGCTCTATCCACTGCACCACTGCCTGGTCAAGCTCACCTTGCCTGTTTTTAAATGTTCTGAAATGATACTATACAATTTTATTCTGTAACTTAGTTCTTACTCGATATTATGTTCCCCAGATTCATTCACATTGAATCACGTGGCATTGCCCTGCTTCTGGTGGCTCCATTCACATTGTATTCTATGTGAATAGCACTCACTGGAGCCATGCAATGTGATATGGAACCTGTCCTATCCATCCTGCCCTAGAAATTCTACCCTAATCGGTGGTGGGATTCACCTGGTTCGCACAGGTTCAGCAGAACCGATACCTAATTTTTTGTTGAGTTAGGCAAACCAGTTGTTAAAATGGCACTTGTAATCAGGGTTCTCTCTAAAGTGGGCACCTTAGAAAATTTTTTTAAAATTCCCAGAACTATGCAATTCCTGAAAGTGTTCAAAGAGCTAAAAATATTGTCAGAACAACTGCTGTAAGTTCAGCAGAAGCGGAAAGGGGTTTTTCAAAGATGAACATAACATGTTCAGAGAAGAGAAGCTGCCTGTTTCTAATACATCAAACACAGTTACTATTAGTCTAATCGGCCTGCCTCTAAAGGAATGGGATCCTACTCCTACTGAGAAAAGACAGTTAAGGATAAATCACACAGCCGATGATGCTCAGATAAAAGCAAAGAAAATTGCAAGTGAGGATGCCAATCAAATAATATGGAAATATACTGCTCATAAAAATTAAGGGATATTTTATAGCTTCATTCATTTTGAAATATCCCCTAATTTTTGTGAGCAGTATATCTTAAATAATAGTTTTATTGGTTTTTGTCAGGTATTATTTAATTATTTTTCATTAATATTTTAAAACTTATAATCTAATTTTGTATACCTCTTTTATTGTTCTTTTCTTTTTCTTTTTTTTTTACAGGGACAGAG
The DNA here is from genome assembly GCA_037038555.1 of Rhynchonycteris naso. Classification (NCBI taxonomy): domain Eukaryota; kingdom Metazoa; phylum Chordata; class Mammalia; order Chiroptera; family Emballonuridae; genus Rhynchonycteris; species Rhynchonycteris naso. Next base: position 51,728,506 of record CM072999.1, read on the forward strand.
AAAGAGTCCGAGAGAGAGATAGATAGGGACAGACAGGAATGGAGAGAAGTGAGAAGCATCAATCATTAGTTTTTCGTTGCCGTCACAACACCTTAGTTGTTCATTGATTGCTTTCTCACATGTGCCTTGGCCGCAGGCCTTCAGCAGACTGAGCCACCCCTTGCTAGAGCCAGCGACCTTGGGTCCAAGCTGGCGAGCTTTCGCTCAAGCCAGATAGGCCCGCGCTCAAGCTGGCAAGCTCGGGGTCTCGAACCTGGGTCTTCTGCATCCCAGTCCGATGCTCTATCCACTGCACCACCGCCTGGTCAGGCTGTTCTTTTCTTATTTAAGTATTAAATGCATGAAACAATAAACTACCTTTCAGAGATTCGGTTGTTAAATTATTTGACTCCCACCACTGACCCTAATGCTTCTTTGCACTTCACTAATAAACAAAAAATATTATTCCATAATAGAGGGTCACTCATTATCCCCTTGTTATTTTTTAAACTAAACAATGCAGCCTGACTAGGAGGTGGTGCAGTCGATAGAGCATCAGCCTGGAACGCTGAGAACCCAGGTTTGAAATCGAGGTTACTGACTTGAGCGCGGACTCACCTGGCTTGAGTGCAGGCTCACCAGCTTGAGCGTGGGGTGCCGGCCTGAGCATGGGATCATAAACATGACCCCATGGTCACTGGCTTGAAGCCCAAGGTTGCTGACTTGAGCCCAAGGTTGCTGGCTTGAGCAAGGGTTCACAGGCTTGGATAGAGCCCCCCTCCCGCCAAGGCAAATATGAGAAACAATCAATGAACAACTAAAGCAACACAACTACGAGTTGATGTTTCTCATGTCTCTCCCTTCCTGTCTGTCTCTCTCTCTCTAAAAGTAAAAATAAATATACTAACTAAACAAAGCAGCCTCTTTCCAAGGGCAGAAAACCTAGAATTAACAAGGCTATTGTATTAACACCCTCTACAAAGCAACTGATAACTATGAGCATGCCAGAGTTGGTACACCACAAAGGGTAGAATTATAAAAACTACTCCAGAAAAGACTACCAACAATCACTTGGTTCCCTCTGTGTCTGGGTAGGTGGTATTTAATTGTATATAATCGCATAGTTAGGAAACAGGAGGATAAAAGGCTTTGATGCCCCATTCCTGATAACAATCATCCAAATATTAGAAAAAGGCATAGGTGTATTGGGGGGAAGGATCCCCACATAAGTAAGAAGAGCCACCTTCATATATGAAAAAAAGTACTAAGTGAAAAGACTTCCTAAGTATGACACTGCCTTCACCTACTCAAGGTGGGAGGAGACCAAGCATATTGCTAACTGAGAAGGCTGAGGGTAGGATTTTCTGCTCCTGCCTGACAGTCAAGCTTCCCTAGTTTTACAGCTCTTTATAGAACTGTGATTTCATGAAGATGTTATAATGTATACGTTTTACTACCTGAAACAGTAAAAGTTTACCTTGAAAAATATTCCTGAGACTTAAAATTTCCCTCCTTGTTCAGATAAAACAATGCTTTTCCTGTGCCAATAGGTATTCTTACTAATTGAGACCTCTCAGCAAATTGTGGCATACCCACTAAATAAACACTGAAATCTTTCCTTCCCCACCCTTGAGATCAACTATTCAATACCTGGATAAGAGAAGGCATCACTGGTGACTTAGTGACTCCAATTGCTGCATTGATAGTTTCCACAACTGACAGCATCTGGCAGAAATACATCATGTCAGCCATGGTGTGGAATGTGTCATAGAAGGACTCTGTGGGACAAAAATACATTAAGGGTAAATGAATTGGCAAATTCCAACAAAATTATTTCTCAAACTATTTAACTCCTTACATGAATGTATAATATTACCAGAAGAATTCTACCAATAAGTAGTTCCAACTTTTTTTTTTTTTTTTTTTTACTGAGACAGAAAGAGTCTGAGAGAGGGATAGATAGGGACAGACAGACAGGAACAAAGAGAGATGAGAAACATCAATCATCAGTTTTTCATTGCGACACCTTAGTTGTTCATTGATTGCTTTCTCACATGTGCCTTGACCACGGGCCTTCAGCAGACCGAGTCACCCCTTGCTCAAGCCAGGAACATTGGATCCAAGCTGGCGAGCTTTGCTCAAACCAGATGAGCCCACGCTCAAGCTAGGGACCTCGGGGTCTCGAACCTGGGTCTTCCACATCCCAGTCCAACTCTCAATCCACTGCTCCACCGCCTGGTCAGGCTAGTTCCAACTTTTGACTAATATTTTTCTTTGAAAAAAAATTAATGCAAAATTATAAATTTTGCTACATATAAAATAAAAATTTATTTTCATAACTTTAAATGCCACTTTTCAAGATAAAATCCCAATCAAAGTTTTTTTTGTCACCATTTGGAATGAAATTCTGGTATCCTTTAGAAGGGGATTTACTTTAAATGGCATTTCTCCTCGGAAAATTATCTTTAAAAGATAAAGACCTCTTCTACTTAGAAATAGAAAATTGTGACTTAAGATTTGGCATATGGTAAACAAAAATTAGATCTTGTGGGCTTTCCCTCTGATTTTATGGAAAATTGATTCTTCTTTCAATTCAAGAATAGAAATCTCATTTCTAAAACGAAAGTTATAAAGAATATTAGTGACATTAAAATGCTTATAAAGTTTTAAAAGCAAGATGCAAAGTTGTACACACAGTATAATTACAATTTTTAACTGTAGGAGGAAAAAAGAGCAAAAGGCAATGTATGGAAATAATAGTGGCTTATTCTCCTCCCCTGCTTTCCCCATACCTTCACTCTTGTTTTCCCATTTTACAAACTTACTTAAACCAGTACATTTAATTTTATGATTTGAAAAAAATTTTTTGAAAGTAGGAAAAGGCAACTCATATGTTAATGGAATATGGATTTAAATAGTGGTAGTATTAAATAGTATATATTCTTTCAGGGCATTATACATCAAAACCCTTAAAAACAATTTGTCCTTTAATCTCACAAATCCACTTCAGGAATTGTTCCCAAGAAGTTATGTGGGAAAGATGCCAAAAACCAAAGAGCCAAGAACCTGCTGTTTTCATAAGTCGGGATTATAGTGGAGTCTTTTAAGTCATTATTTTCTGATTTTCCCACTGTAATTATTATAGTTAGAAAAAAATTAAAAATTCATTTACTAAAAAAGTATTACGTAATAGTGAGCCAGACAAGCTCAAACAAGAGCATAACCCCAAGAGTGTGCTTCTGTTTTCTTAGCATATGAAGTTTAGCAAAGTACATATTTACATGAAAAAACAAATACATGTGTGAAATCTGCCATTTACCAACATCCTCTATTCAAAAGTAGAAAATTGCAAAGGGCAGACTATGACCCTGGGTGCCAGGCCCCAACTCCTTAGTACATTTCTCAAGGACTGGTAAGGGAAGAATTAACCAGCAGCTCCATTCCAGTAAGTGGTTAGGGAGAGGCTCAGAGCCAAAATAGAAATTACAAATCCAGGCAGCTTACTTTAAACACATGACCCAGATAACTTAGTAGCTTTTGGACTGCATCACCTAACAGCCAGCAGGTTCACAAAGCAACACTCAGAATCAATCTAACTGTGTTGTGTTGGTTTACACTGTGATTTGCAGAATTCCAACGTGTACAGAAGGCTGGAAAAACGTGCACATCCTTCAAACAATTCTAGATCTAACTAACTACAACTCACCTTCCGGAGCTTTTTTCTCTTTTTCTTTCTTTCTTTTTTTTTTTTTTTTACAGGGAAAGAGAAAGAGTCAGAGAGAGGGACAGATAGGGTCAGACAGACAGGAACGGAGAGAAACATCAATCATTAGTTTTTCACTGCCGTTGCGACACCATAGTTGTTCATTAATTGCTTTCTCACATGTGCATTGACCGCGGGCCTTCAGCAGACCGAGCCACCCCTTGCTGGAGCCAGCGACCTTGGGTCCAAGCTGGTGAGCTTTTGCTCAAGCCAGATGGGCCTGCGGCTCAAGCTGGCGACCTCAGAGTCTCAAACCTCGGTCTTCCACATCCCAGTCCAGCGCTCTATCCACAGCGCCACCGCCTGGTCAGGTGCTTTTTTCTCTTTTTAAAGAGCTTCTATTTTTCCATTTATACTTATATTTTTTCTCATATTTATTTTACAAAATACAGAAAAAGTTTTTAATTATCCACATTCAAACCACTTAAAAATGGTGCACTTTATTCCGATCTTTTTGCATGTATTGGTTTACTTTCTCCTTTTTATATGGGTGTGTTCAAACTGAAAGAACAAATTTATACATTACTTCTTTAGTCTGTCATCGGCATTTTTCCATGTTATTACAAACTCTTTAAATACTATATACTCTGTATTTGTTCCACAACATTCCACTGAGGGCATATTCTAAACCCTCACTGGACACTGAAGTAGTTTCTAATTTGTCACTAATATAAAAATGCCATAATGTCTTTTTGAAAAAAGCTTCTCTTATAGTTTCAATTCTTTCTTTAGAACATAGTTCCGGAAGTGAAATTACCAGGTTCAGGGATATGAACAGTTAAGGTTCTTGATTTACTTCACTAAATGATTTCCCAAGAGTTGTTGTAATTATATACCCTCACAGTAGCCACTGGTGTGTCTATTTTAGCATATGTCCTCTAGATTTAAGTATCTTTTTTTAACTTTGCAAAACTGGTAATAAAAACTGTCTTAACTTTTTATTTTCTTCAACATTACTAAGTCAGACATTCTTTCTGTATGTAAATTTTTTTATTTAACATAATAAATAGTTTTATTTCCTCTTACGAATTTCCTGTACATATTTTTGGTTACCTATTCATTATTTTTCACATTTTTAAATCAATTTATACAAGTTCTTTATATGTAAAGAAATCAACGCTTGCCAATATTTGTTCAATTTCCCACCAACCCTCCATCCCCACACTAACTTCAATATACTTTTAATCTTATTTTTTTTAGACTAAGATGAGGGGAGATAGAGAGACAGACTCCTGCATGTGCCCTGACCAGGCTCCACCCAGCAACCCCCATCAAATGCTCAAATCAACCAAGCCATCCTCAGAGCCTAAGGCTGATACCTAGACTAACTAAGCTATCCTCAGTGCCCAGGGCTGACACTTGAACCAACTGAACCACTGGCTGAGAGAGAGGAATAGAGAGAGAAGGAAAGAGAAAGAGAAGGGGAGTGGGGAGAAGCAGATGGTTGCTTCTCATGTGTTCCCTGACCAGAGATCGAACCCGATGTCCCCACGCTGGGCCAATGCTCTAGCCACTGAGCCCGTGATGGCGAACCTATGACACGTGTATCAGCACTGACACGCGTAGCCATTTTTTATAACACGCAGCCGCATGCGGCCGCATACCAGAGAAGTATGGGGCCGCATGCCGAGAAGGACGTTTCATCCTCGGCTCCTGCATGGCCAGGTGCAGTAGCCGAGGATAAAACATTTGCTGTAGTGTAGACACTCTGTGCTGGAGGTCTGTAGGCCAAAACAACAGAACTCCGGCACAGAGCATCTAGTTCTGGGACTTCTAGTTAGGCCGTTTTTCTCGAAGTGACACACCACTGAGTTATGCTCGGTTTTTTGGTGAATTTTGACACACCAAGCTCAAAAGATTGCCCACCACTGCACTGAGCCAAGTGGCCACGGCCTATTCTTTTAATTATTAATGCTGTCTTGGCTGGGGTGTTTTAGATATATAGGAATTTAGATATTTTATTGTAGTCAAATATATTGACCTTTTCCTTTATGATTCTTCCAATGCTTTTAAACTTAGAAAGGCCTAACCTTCCACATAAGATTTTTATAAACATTAATGTGTATCTTCTATTATGGTTTAACTTTTGACACATAATTCTTAAATCCTTTGGGGGAATTTAATTTTGTACAGTGTGAGGACAAAGAGTCAAACAGTCCTTGCTCCCTCATGTGCCCAAACCTAATTTTCCTTGGAAACATTTATCTAAAAGTATTGAATAATCTTTCCCTTTCCATTAGTTCATGATTCCTTTATCATATATAATTTAAATATGTATAGAATGTAAGAGCTAGTCCTAGGGCACCTAATCTGCTCTGTTAACTAGTCTATTCTCATACTAATTCTATACTATTTTAATTATTATTCTTTCATATCAGGTAGAGAAACTCCTGTCCCATTATCTTTCTTACCCCAAATTTTATTATCTATTTATTGTTTACAATAAAATTTCAGAATATTTTAGATCACATTCTTAAATATTTTCCATTGTCATTGACTTTGGCCAGAATTCTGTTAAATGTGCAAATTAATTTATCAAGAACTAATATCTTGCCTGACCAGGCGGTGGCGCAGTGGATAGAGCGTCGGACTGGGATGCGGAGGACCCAAGTTCAAGACCCCGTGAACGCGGGCCCATCTGGCTTGGGCAGAAGCTCGCCAGCTTGGACCCAAGGTCGCTGGCTCCAGCAAGGGGCTGCTCGGTCTGCTGAAGGCCCGCGGTCAAGGCACATGTGAGAAAGCAATCAATGAACAATTAAGATGTTGCGACAGCAACGAAACACTAATGATTGATGCTTCTCACCTCTCTCCATTCCTGTCTATCTATCCCTATCTATCTATCTCTCTGTCCCTGTAAAAAAAAAAAAAAAAAAATTGAAAAAAAATAAAGAAGCAATATGGAAATATCTTAAAAAAAAAAGAACTAATATCTTTATGATAGTCCTAGTCCTTTCATTCAGTTTTAGAATAGTCCAGTTGAGAAGTTATTTAGGCTACTAAAGGATGCATAACTTTGGCACTGGAAGCATCACATCCATTTCTTTAGTTATAAACTATCAAGTAGACTAAAGAAAGGATGCTACCCAAGATATCCCCTGGCAAGCTATGTGGACATGGACCACTTCTTTGGCCATCTCTAAGCCTACTTCCTCACCTGTTAAATAGACAGAATATCAGCCCACCTGTTTCAGAGGCCATGGGAAATAAAATATGTGAAAGTACAATGAAAGGCATGAAGTGCTATACAAACATGGGTTAGTACTAATACAAAAGGCAGAGAGCAGTGCATCAATCTACTGAAATAAGAAAACTAGCATTAAAATTTGGTACTTGCCTCTTCCCAAGATAAAGAACCGTACAGTCATGTTGACAAACATCCAGGAGAATCCCAAGAACTGCACAAGATTATACATAAACAGGTATCCTTTCTTCAAGCTTATAAGAGCTGAAAAGCAAAGCAGGGCAGTCAACTGTACAAGCAGTAGTCATATTCACAGTAGGAGGGGCTGTGTAGGGCACGCCAGCATAACTTCATCCCTCTTTCCTACTTGCTGCCCTAAGCTCCCACACAAATACCCAGCCCAGGTCTGCACCAGCCTGGCTCCTGGTCCCATAGAGAAACAGATAAGGAAAAACTATGGGGAACACTGTACTCCAAGGTATGTTTTCAACAGTCTTTCCCCTCAGAGCCTTTTTTATACAACCATAAGAAATCCAAGAAAAGAATATATCTTAGGAGGCATTAAAGTAGGGAGGGAAAGCGATACTCAGCTCCTACCATCATAATATAATCTACAGTTAGTTCTTTCCTGGAATTTTTTAAGGTCATGCAGGTCAAACTAGCTCAAAGAGAAAGAACAAATAATGAAAAAAAATTCTGTTATTTGATATAATCATTCAGTCAAGCATTAACTGAGCACCTACAATAGCCAAGGTATGGAGGGGCACTATGGGATTCAAAGACCTTACAATCTAAAACCATAATACAAGCTAGTGACATGTAATGTCTTAAGAAAATTTCAAGGTGAGAAGATGACATTAGGCTGGGGAAGTAGGAACAGGCAAGTATCTGAATTGGGCTTTGGAGGATGAGGATATAACCAAAGAAGGAAAATTACAAATCAAAAGGCAAGAGAATAGGGGACATTAATTTTGTTGCCTAAAGTTTATGAAGACATAGCTGTAAGGCCTGACTGGTGGTGGCTCAGTAGATAAAAACATCTACCTGGGACGCTGAGGTTCCAAGTTTGAAACCCCAACATTGCTGGCTTGAGCACGGGGTCACCAGCGTGAGCATGAGATCATCGACATGATCCCATGGTCACTGGCCGGAAGCCCAAGGTTGCTGGCTTGAGTTGAAGGTTGCTGGCTTGAGCAATGGGTCACTGGCTCTGCTTGAGATCTCTAGTCAAGGTACGTATGAGAAGCAATCAATTAACAACTAAAGTGATTCAACTACAAGCTGATGTTTCTCATTTCTCTCCCTCTCTTTCTCGCTAAAAAAGGAAAGAGGAACTTAGAGTCATGGTTGAGTCAAAGGAGTAGGCTAAAGAAAAAGATAATTCTCAAGAGAAGAGCTATGGGCTCATATTCTGCTGCCACAATTTTATTCCTAGACTACAGATATTCTGCACACACACATGGTTGATAACTCTATTATTCACACAAGGAATAGCGTGGTTAAGCAAAAACAAACTTAGTATAAGGGACCAAAAAAGCCAGGCTTTTGACAATGTTTAATTAAAATTTTTTTCGTTAAAACTATAGAAGCTCAAAAAAAAAAAAAAAAACTATAGAAGCTCATTATACTCCTCCATCATAAAGAACTTCTTTCAGCCTGATCAGGCAGTGGTGCAAGGGACAGAACGTTGGACTAGGATGCAGAGGACCCAGGTTTGCAACCCTGAGGTCGCTGGCTTGAGTGTGGGGTCATTAGCTTGATCACAGGCTCATCTGGTTTGAGCTTGGGGTCGCTGGCCTGAGCAAGGGATCACTCACTATGCTGCAGCCCCCCAGTCAAGGCATGTATGAGAAAGCAATCAATGAACAACTAAGAAGCCGCAACAAAGAACTGATGTTTCTCATCTCTCTCCCTTCTGCCTATCTGTCCCTCTCTGTTTCTCTGTCTCTGTCACACACAAAAAAAGAACTTCTTTCATCAGGAAACTTTATGAATTTAAACAAAATAGTTAAAACTTTAACATCCTAAAAGTCCACATATAAGCATTTTTACATATTTTTAAAGTTTATCCCTCTAAAACCAAAAAATTAATTTAAATCTCAGGTAGCCTTTTATGTTGTTGTTCTTCTTTACTTCCACTAATTGTCTCCCCCACTAGCTTTTCTTAGGGAATAGTTCTCCAAATTAGCAGTTGTCAAATCTTTTTTTAAATCAATAAAATCTCCTTTTCAAGAAAAAATTTATTTATAACACCAATACATAAAACACAAAAGCAGAGTTGCTTTGACTGAAGTCAAATTGTCAGTTGGCCTATCCCTCCAAGTATTTCTGGGAACCCCTGGGGTACCATGGAACACAATTTGAAAACCAGTGCTCTACAACTTTCCAGTTCCTTACTTATGGCATGCCAAATAAGCACCCGTAAAACTTGAAAAAGTACGAACAAATGAAGAACCCTTATTTTATTATTTTTTCAGCAATAATGTTAACTTACAGACTCTCATAGTCCTCCCTCTAGAATGTAAGCTCTTAGAGTACAGGTGCTATGATGAATTAATTCATCAGCTTCACCCTTCAAGGGAGCAGCACAAATGCTTTCACTACACCAAGAATTTAAAAATAGCTGCTGAATTTCATCTATGTCACCCAGAAGATAATACAATTACAGAGCTTCTTGCTTATAAGTAGTTGGACAGAGAGAAATAGAAATAGATTTCTTAAAAGGGTGACACACACCCCCAAAAAAATGGGTGACACCCATATTTATCTGTGGCTCAGCCCTTAAGATATCAATTGTGAAAAAAACACCAGGCTGTAAGAAGTTTAGCCTTAGACCCACATGGTATTTTCAATGTCCATGCAATAGTACATGCTGTCACCTAACATTAGACCAGCCAAGAGACTAAGGTTCTTCCGTACTGCTATAATAGTCTGGTATACTCAGATGATGTTAGGCTCCAAACAAAAGGGAAACATTAAAAGTAAGGTTTCTAGTGTGAGTGTGTGCAGCGTAAGCACTGGACGTTAAGGACTGCTCATCGACTCATCTACACAGTGTTAGCTCTCCTATCTCATCACACTCATCCACACCCCAATCTCCATCACAAGTTAACTGGTAACTACCATAGCAGCAGGGGCAACTTACTTTCAGGGGAGCCTTGGTTTTCAATTCTGAGTTTATTTAGGCGTTCTTCCTCCTAGAATTTGGACAGAAGTTTTCCAAGAACACGTTAGAATTCCCAGATGCTTGCACTAGTCTACATGATGTATAAGTGATACAACTCCCTGAAAGCCACCTCCTCCAATTGTGTTCATGCTTCATTGGGGAAGATTTCCTGGCTCATGGTGCCAAAAAGCCTGACTCCTCTTTACTGAGTAGCATTAGCATCACAGAATGCCCATCCAGTGCTCACAGAAGTAAGCCAGTTGGCTAGCTACCAAACTACAAAGTGGGCAGTCTTGAAATCTTAGAGCTGGAAAGACATCCAGATTTGTCATAGTTGTGGAAACAAAACAGAAATTTAAATAAATTGCTATTTTATTTTTTAACACCTCTAGATTTTTAGTATAATTTTTCCAAAAGCCAAAACATGTTTTCATATCAGTACAGACTCATATTGGATTAATACTGTATATAGATGGTTATATATAGAACTATGTATAGACAGATGTATATGTATAGCCTAGTATGCACACACAGTTTGTTGTTCTGTCAGCTGAGAGGGCTCAGAAACAATGATACCCCAGCAGCAATGAGCATACCTGAGCATAGATATTAGTTTCCTCTACAATTCTCCAATAAAAAGAATGGAACTCCTTAAAGAATGGCTGATTCTAGGGCTAGAACAGGGAATATATAAGAAAAGCCTGGAGCAGCTTATAGTGTCAGAAATTAAGGAAAAACTCAAAATCAAAACGAAGGGAAGGGAGGGTAGGGGAGGGGAGAAGAGGGAAGGATAGAAGGGAGAAAGGGAGGGAGGGAGGCAGGAAGGTAGGAAGGCAAGAAGGCGGGAAGGAGCCCCACAATAATGGAGCTTTGAGTTTGTCAAAGGGACAAAAGAACCAACTGAAAGAGTTCTAAGGGCCAAAGTTAAAATAATTAGAGCAACAAAATAAATAGCACAATACTGAATTAAACCCAAACTATAAAATAAATATTCATTTATGAGTCCATACTGATATTTTTAAAAATGACTGAATAAGCAAATGGGAGAGAATACTCTCCAATGCAGAATAATTCCAAATAAAGTAGGCAGATACTGCACCCTGAAGATGGGAAGCGTAAGTCCCCACTCCTTAAGTATGGGCTGTGCATAGTAACTTCATTCCAAAGTGTCCAGTATGGAAAGGGGGGAGGAAGTGAGATTACAGTGAAGAAACCTGACAAATGTTACCTAAGCCACATGAACAAGATCAGTATCAACAGTGTAAGTCATGTTGATAGTATGTACCCAGAACATGGCATAAGAAAGAATCCTCTGTGGTCTTCCTCCCCCTAAACCTATCACCCTAGTCTAATCATAAAAAAAAAAAAAATCAAACAAATCCCACTGAGGAACACTACAAAATGTGTGACCAGTACTTCTATAAAACCATGTCTCCAGGTCATTAACTCAGTTTGTAACTCTGTATTTATTCTGCCTGACCCTGATAAGTATCGGAGGTGACCCAAATAATTTGGGCTCCTCATGATTTCTGTCTAGATCCTAGGGTCCTTACTGACCTTTGCTCTGAGCTCCATTTCAGCATCAGACTCATCCAGCCAGCGATCAAAGTCAGGGGCCAAAAACAGCGGGCGCTTCTCCTGCTTGGTGAGCCTCTCCCACCACTGACTCACCTTCTTCTGTACCGTAATGTTTACCTGCCTCTGGGTCAGTCTGTAAACTGGCTAAGAGAGAAAATGAGAATGTGAGAATGCCTTCTCCTTCCCATCCCCCACTCCTTCCCCTGAAACTGCCCCAAGCCAGTGGTTCTTAACCTTTTTTGAGGTACCGAACCCACCAGTTTCATATGCGCATTCACTGAACCCTTCTTTAGTGATAAATAAAATATGATTTTTTTTTCCAAATTCAAGACATATGTTTTTTTACTGGTGCACAAAATGAGCCGTGCATGAACATCACCTTGCTCAAAGAACAAAACCAACAAAGTGCATGAACTCACAACAAATCACGGTATTACTTTATTCTGGCCTCCATGGCAGAGGCTTCTCCAAACCCCTGAGACCGACTCATCGAACCCCTAGGGTTCGATAGAACCCAAATTAAGAACCACTGGGACAGAGAAAATGCAGGGCAGGCTTATCCCCTTTCTTCTCTGTTCCTAGTACTGATGCAAAGAGAACACAGACCAAGGGCTGGTACAGGTAAGATCTGGTAAGAACAGCACTGTCCTCTGATTCTTCCAATGAATGACATAGGAGGAAATCAGGATAAGAAAGACAGATACAGAAGGCAGGGGAGTAAAAAGGGACAAATATATATATAACCTACATAGGTAGGATAGAAAACTGAGACTAACGGACATAGATTACAGTGAAGTGGCTTCCAAGAGAAGGGGTCGAGAGATAGAAATAGAAAGGGACAAATATACAGGAGCAGGAAATGATTTGACTTTGAGTGATGGAAACACAACACAGTCAGCAGTTCAAATGCTATAGAGATGTTCACCTGAAACTTATATATTCTTATTGATCAATGTCACCCCATTAATTTTTTTTTTTTTTTTTACAGGGACAGAGAGAGAGTCAGAGAGAGGGATAGATAGGGACAGACAGACAGGAACGGAGAGAGATGAAAAGCATCAATCATCAGTTTTTCGTTTTGACACCTTAGTTGTTCATTGATTGCTTTCTCATATGTGCCTTGACCACGGGCCTTCAGCAGACCAAGTAACCCCTTGCTGGAGGCAGTGACCTTGTACTCGCTGGTGAGCTTTTTGCTCAAACCAGATGAGCCCGCACTCAAGCTGGCGACCTCGGGGTCTCAAACCTGGGTCCTCCGCATTCCAGTATGATGCTCTATTCACTATGCCACCACCTGGTCAGGTTCAACCCATTAAATTTAATTTCAAAATTAAAAAGAAAGGACGGGAAGGGAAGGGAAGGGAAGGGAAGGGAAGGGAAAGGAAGGGAAGGGGGAAAGGAAGGGAAGGGAGAAGGGAGAAGGGAGAAGGGAGAAGGGGGAGGGAAGGGGAAGGGGGAAGAAAGGGAGGGGAGGGGAGGGGAGGGAGGATGGAAGGGGGAGAAAGGAAGGAAGGGGGGAAAGAGGGACGGAGGGAGGGAAAAAGGCTGGCAGACAGTTCCTGGTTACCCTAGAAGAAACCAGATGAGCCTCCTGCCAGATCTACATCATATGAGGCCCTACATCCAATCACTCAGTGCATCTTCTCTTTTCAGATTTTATTCCCATGAAGATGACTGAACTCAAATAAATGGCTGCTAATCCCTGGCATAGAAAGTCCATGTTTTAGAAAGGTCTAAGCAAGGCCAGAACTGGACTGCATCAGATACAAATTTTTCACAAGAATCAGTCTAGGGAGTCTTCCCTACTGAAACTAAAATTCTTAGAGGCTGTTCCAGTTCATTATTCTTCTATATAGCCTTTCCCTTGGCCTCCAAAGCAAGACCCATGAGAACTTCTCTTTTAAACCACTGCTGACTATTAAAACAACTAAAACAGACAGAGATCAATATGCTCAAGCCCCCAGAGATAATTATATAATTCTAGAGACTGAAATATACCATGTATTGGATTCGCTCCCTTCCTGTTACAGAAGCTTCCTCCAGCTCTAAGAGAAGGGAAGCCTCAATGTATGTCCAGGATGCTTTCCAAACATCAGCTGCTTCAGCCTGTTCTGCTGTCTGGTGCCCCTCTGGCAAAGTCATATGAGAGCAGAGCCCTAGTGGTAGGCTTCACCTGCCCTATGTGACTCTGCTCTCTATGGGTACCATACTCCTCCTCTGTCATCACTAAAAAAAACAAAATATTAAAGCTGAAGAACACTCTAGAGATCATTTATCCAACCCTCCATTTAACACATAACGAAACTGGTAGTCAAAAAAGTAAAGAGACTTGTTCAAACTGCTAATAAATGGCAGAGCCCAGAGTCACCTCAGGGTCTTGGACCTACCCCATTCCTGTATGGCTAAAACCTCTTTCAAATAAAAGACCTATATTCTCCTTTGGTTTTTATCTTCTTTCCTACAACCCCTGCTCTCTGTTTCACGAAACTACTAGTATGTATTTCCTACAATAGAAAGGGAAGTGAGAAAGGAAAAAACATACCTCTGGCTTCACGAGGTCTAAGAACTCCAGGTGAAATTCATAGACATTGTCTCCTTTGGCACCATGTCCTTGAGCTATAAAGAAAGAAATGTGGGTTACTGTGAACTTGAGCAGAGAAGCGCCATGCTGAAGCTTAGTGCAGTCCTTTCACAAGCGCACAGTTATTAATGGGTACTGCCAAAAGGAGTGGGGGCTTGGGAGATGAGCTACTCAACAGCTACACAGATAAGCTAAATCTGGGTCAAAAGTTTACCTCCATTTGTCCTTCTGATGGTCAGAGCCAAAGTATTTACCTAATCTTCCAATGTGGCCCTGATGATGCCCAGGACAAATAATAGCCAGGAAAAAGAATGCAGAAAGCAAAGCCAAAGATATCACACAGATATCAATTTAACTTTCACAAGTACTTTGGTGCTAAATCCAGAGCAGAGAAAAACCAGGTTAAGGAGAGTTGCCGGGTACATGGACAGGCTGAATTGTCTCAAAGAAAGCACTGAACCTAACTCCTCCCAACCAGGGATGGGCAGTGGAGAAGCTGCCTTCTCCTTTAGCACATCCCAAATGGAACAAAAAGGAGAAAAGTAATTGTCTCAGTTTATTCCTAAGGGAGGACAAGTGGCACTGGGAGGACAGTGCCTGGGCTGATCATTAGGCCATCCCTGTGCTTTGACATGGCTCCTTTCCCCAAATCAAGCCATGCCTAGGTGCCAGTGACTGCTGGGACCACTCTCCGTCTAACTCTCTGACTTGTCTATCAATTCAGTTCCCTCCTAGGCGTCCCTTCCCTCATTCGGCCATATGTGGTACACTTGCCTAATACTTGCTACAGGTAGTTATTGTCTCCTAAGACCGTAAATTCATTAAATCAAGATAGGACAATCTATAAGCTCCAAGTGGCAAGATACACTTTTATCACTTGAACTTCCTTTCAAGTGTATAATTCTTTAAAACCCAAAAAACAAAAAATCCTGAGTTGCTGCCACCACTGCTCTCACCTTGAGAAGTAGATATAAAAGCCAAGCTGTGCTTTCATGCAAGTATATTAAAGCAGATGGAATTGCATGTAAAACACAAAATCTTCAATGTCCCATACACTAGTCACTTAGTAATGACCTTCCTACGAACTAGAATAGAAAGAGATTAGGGAGACTCCCACCCCGGTGGGTGACAATAAATCCAGACCTGCCCTCTGAGGCACAGCAGCAAATGTGCTGCTGAACTAAGGTGAAGGAAAATGGAGGCAGATCACAGAATTAGACTGTTGGCCCTGGCTAGTTGGCTCAGCGGTAGAATGTCGGCCCAGTGTGTGCAAGTCCCAGGTTGGATTCCCAGTCAGGGCACACACACAGGATAGGTGACCATTTGCTTCTCCACTGCCCACCTTTCCCACTCCCATAGCTGTGGCTCACATGGTTCCTTGGAGCAATTTGGCCCCGGGCACTGAGGATGGCTCTATGGCCTCACCTCAGGCACTGAAATAGCTTGGTTGCCGAGCAATGGAGCAGCAGCCCCAGATGGGCAGAGCATCGCCCTATAAGAAGTTGCTGGGTGGATCCTGGTCAGGGCATCTGTGGAAGTCTGTCTCTCTGTCTTTCTGTCTCCCTGCCTCCCCACCTCTCACTTAAAAAGACTGTCAGAGCTAGAAAAACCTTAGGTATTATCTAGTGTTTCTTAAACTGGATGGTAGTAAGTGTAATATCAGGGAGCCACAAAGCCTCATTAAGAAAATTTCTAATTTTTGCTTATAATCTTTAATATATATATAATCTAGATGGCTACTTTATAAACAAATACTACCATACAAGTTCAGTGGCTGTGGTTCCAACTGGGTTCACAGCCACAATGAAGCCAACATCACTTAAAGTGACCATATTTAACTCTTAACATGTTTCTCCATCTTGGTCTATAGCCCTGGAGTATGCTGAGAACATATTCTCAGATGCCTGTGGGTCCTTAAGTTTGAGAAACACAAACAGAACTTATAACCCAATATGCTATTTTATAGGTCCAGAGAAGTAAATGATTGTCTGAGGTAGTCTAAGAGATCTCATTTCTAGCCCAGGATTTCTTTTTGCTATAACTATTGCCTCTCTGAGGGGAAGGCAGGATTTTAAACAAGTTCTTTGACTTTCTTAGTCGTGTATTTCAAGACAATATAGTTTTACCCCAAGAATATCAGAGAAGTGAGCATAAGTAGAAAGTGAATACAACAAGTAGATAAAAATAAAAGGAAACCACCATTATGCCTTTGTGTAGAGAAGAGAACTAGGAGCATTTGCCCAAATACTGACCTTTGAAATGCAGTACATTTTCAGTGATGCTGATGGCAGGATTCTGTGGAAAGAGACCAAGGATGCAAGAAGGTTATTTTAATGAGGAGAAAAATGAAATTAAAACCAGGGGCTTACTTCCCTCCATCCTTCCCCTTGAGGACTCAACCTCTTACACTGTGCCTCCGCCAGAAAATATATTTAGTTGTTTATTTACATCTCTGTGTAGAGTTTCTCTATGTCTACCTGTACCCATCTGAGATTGTAGGCTCCTTCAAGAAGGACCATAAACTGCTCTAACTGCAGAACACTCAGATAATGAGCCAATCAATCCTTATAACCCCAAATAGTGCAACGTGCTATGTGAGATGTTATAGAGGAATACCAGATCGCTAAGTCTCAGCCCCTTAGCTGTGGAGGCACAGAATCTAGTGGAACAGAATAGTAATATCTTGTGAGAAGATATAAAATAATAACAGATAACACACTCATGAGCAAAAGAGTACCAGTAAAAAGCAGTGTTACAGTTAAGTCAACAAGCACAATGGGAACAGAATGGTTGGGGAAAGCCTCACCAAATGTAAGGACTGTGTTGCAACATGAAGAATAAATAAAGCCCAATAGGTAGAGGAATTAAGAGTGGTTGAATGAAAATGAAACATGGAGTCCTGGCTGGGAAACTCAGCTGGTTTAGTGTCATCCCAATTTGCCAAGGTTTTGGGCTCCATCCCTGGTCAAGGCACACACAACAATCACCCAATGATTAGAAAAGTAAAATAAAATAATGAATGCATAAATAAGTGGGACAACAGAACGATGTTTCTCTCTTCCGTCCTCTTCCTCTAAAATCAATAAACAAAATAAAAATTAAACCATGCAGTCACTTAACCTCAGGCTCTATGCTCTCTTAACCCCCACTCAAATGAAGACAAGAAGAGACTGAAATTCTCCAAATTGTTCATTTGTTCCCAGAGGTTGCTACATGCCTTCAACAGCACCTTTATTTTTTTTCAGTGAAGTGAGAGGCAGGGAGGCAGACTCCCACATGAGCCCGACCGGATCCACCCAGCAAGCTCCCTACCAGGCAATGCTCTTTCCATCTCCGGCCGCTGCTCCATTGCTTGGCAACTGAGCCATCTCAGCGCCTGAGGTGAGGCCATGGAGCCATCCTCAGCGCCTGTGGCCAACTTGCCAACTTGCTGGAACCCACGGCTGCAGGAGTGGAAGAGAGAAAGAGAGAGGGAAGGAGGAAAGGGAAGGGTGGAGAAGGTCGCTTCTCCTGTGTACCCTGATAGGGAATCAAACCCTTCCACACGCAGGCCGACCAACGCAGGCCGACCAACGCTCTACCACTGAGCCAACCCGCCAGAGCCCAACAGTGGATGAGAAACAACTCACCTCCTTAATTCTTTTTCCAGTGGATGAGAAACAACTCACCTCCTTAATTCTTTTTCCAGTGGATGAGAAACAACTCACCTCCTACCTCCCAACTCAGTTTATAAGCAAGAAGCAGCATGTTTCCAGGGCCAAAACTAGTTTATATTTCTCCTGTAGGCTCAGCTATATGTGCTCGATCATGCATCAAAGGGAACCAATAAGACAGAAAGAGGTTGGAGAGGGGGTATACTATGTAATACTGTATTAGGGCAGTGGGAGCCTAGATACTCTATTCATAGCCATATTCATAGCCAAGAATGTTAGAAAAAGGGAATGATGAAGGACTGGGGTGGAAGGAGCATTTGAGCCAAGCTTTATGTAAAAAACCTCCCCAATCTTTTCTGACATTAAAAAAAAAAACAAAAACAAAAAACCTCCCCAAGCCTGCCTGACCAGGCGGTGGCAAAATGGATAGAGACTGGGATGCAGAAGACCAAGGTTCGAGACCCCGAGCTCGCCAGCTTGAGCGCGGGCCCATCTGGCTTGAGCAAAAGCTCACCAGCTTGGACCCAAGGTCGCTGGCTCCAGCATTGCTCGGTCTGCTGAAGGCCCGCGGTGAAGGCCCATGTGAGAAAGCAATCAACGAACAACTAAGGTGTTGCGACCGGCAACAAAAAAGTAATGATTGATGCTTCTCACCTCTCTCCGTTCCTGTCTGTCCCTATCTATCCCTCTCTCTGACTCTCTCTCTATCCCAGTAAAAAAAAAAAAAAAAAAAAAAAAAACAAAAAAAAACACCTCCCCAAGCCTGACCAGGCGGTGGCACAGTGTATAGAGCATCAGACTGGGATGTGGAGGACCCAGGTTTGAGACCCCGAGGTCACCAGCTTGAGTGTGGGCTCATCCAGTTTGAGCAAGGCTCACCAGCTTGAGACCAAGGTCGCTGGCTGTAGCAAAGGGTTGCTTGGTCTCCTGTAGCCCCTCCCTGTTCTCCCCCCTCGCCGCCCCCCTCGTCAAGGCACATATGAGAAAGCAATCAATGAAATAAGAAACCTCAACGAAGAATTGATGTTTCTCATCTCTCTCCCTTCCTGTCTGTCCCTATCTGTCCCTCTCTGACTCTCTGTCTCTGCCAAAAACAAAACAAACAAAAAACCCTCCCCAGTATAGACTCCAGGCTGAGAACCTAGAATGTTATCTAGGATAATGATCTGATTGATCTCTGTGGCAGGAAGAGGGAGTTAAAAACCTAATCAAGAAAAGGCTGCACATCAGGGATACGGTTCCTCAGCAGCAAGGGAAACAGGGTTTTGATGTAAACATGTTAAAATTCTGGGATGTCTTGGAAGTAAATTTCCTCCTACCTAGATCACTTCTTGCCTAGCTCTGTTCCCCATACCCTAACTCACCCTTCCTCTACAAGGGTGTGCTCCTCTAAAGTGCAGTTAATGGAGACAGGGTTTCCCATGACACACTGCATCTCTGCTGGGGTTGGATCTTACCTCTGCCTCTGTCAGGCTGTTAAAAACCAAAGTACAAATTCATGCAGTTGAGCAAATGTTCTCAGGGTAAAAGCAATTTCAGAGTTCATCTTACCTTTCTGAGTTCCCATTTTATTTTCTAACTTGTTGACTACTTGATAATTTTAAATTTTATATTGAACACTTTTAGTTGTTTATAGCAGAAAGGCTGATCTGCACAAATTAGCCCATCTTTTACTAGAGATGGAATTGTGCCTTTATGAAAAGAGTGAATAAAGAAAAGGGTAAAAGGACGCTGTGAAGTCAAATGGACCTGAGTCCTATCAATTTTCTTTTATCATTCACTTTCAAATCCACAGTAACTGTCATCATTTTTTTTTAAATAATAAAACCCCTACTGCAAAAGACTGTTGTAAGAACTATAATAATATAGAAAGAGTCTAGCATCTATTAGCATTCATATTATGGTTGCTTTTCTTCCTCTGACCAGAATGCTCATCTAAGCTTCCCTATCTATTCATCTTTCAAAGTCCAGGTCAAATGTTTGTTTCTCTTCCTGCCTACTCACTTCCAGTATCAAAATTAATAGCTTCCTTACTACCTTGTCTTTGCCTTTAATACTTATCCCACTCTTCTGTAATTAATTTCTTTTCAGGGGGGGGGGTGTTTTTGTTTTTATTGACAGAGACGGAGAGAGAGAGAGAGGGACAGACAGACAGGAAGGGAGAGAGATAAGAAGCATCAATTCTTTGTTGCGGCACCTTAGTTGTTCGTTGATTGCTTTCTCATGTGTGCCTTGACGGGGGTGGAGGGGAGGACTACAGCAAAGCGAGTGACCTCTTGCTCAAGCCAGCGACCTTGGGCTCAAGCCAGTGACCTTGGGCTTCAAGCCAGTGACCTTGGGCTTCAAGCCAGCGACCTTGGGCTCAAGCCAGTGACCTTGGGCTTCAAGCCAGCGACCTTTGGGCTCAAGCCAGTGACCATAGAGTCATACCTATGATCCCACACTCAAGCCAGTGACCCTGCGCTCAAGCCAGCAACCTTGGGGTTTTGAATATGGGTCCTCTGGGTTCTAGTCTGATGCTTTATCCACTGCACCACCGCCTGGTCAAGCTGTAATTATTGCTTATTGGTTTATCTGCCCCTTTAGAACTGGATTCCCTGAAAGCAGGGACTGGGTCTTATTCATCTCTGAATCGTTAATGCCTCAATGATAAACTATTTTATAAGCTGAAATTAAATCAATTCATCCATTTTCATAATATCTGACAGAACTATAGAGTTCAATGAACTACCTGCTACCTAACTCTTTAGATAATGGTTTTCCTTTCTAGTTCAAATTGTTAGTATTTATCTTTGCTGGCATGTGTAATTTATATGCAGAAAAGAGCTATAAAAATAGTAAGCATGAGGCTCACTAAACTCCCTAGTATCTAGCATTGTGCGTGGACCATTGTGGATACTCACTCAATAGTTACCAAATTATATAATTACTTTACAACTTTATGTTTTTGTACTGCGGTTCTGAACAGCTTAGACTTATTTAATCTTTGTTATGGAATATTTCAAGCAATCAGTCATACACAGAAAAATACAGCAAACACCATGTACCTAACATCCATTAGCATTTTGCTTTATTTCCATCAGATTTTTTTTCCCAAAGAAATGGGTACAGTTATACAATTACTCATCCCACTGTCCTCGCTCAAACACATCCCATCTTCACAGGTAACCACTATTCCGGAATTTGGGGTTTATTAGTTCCACTGTATTTCTTTATTCATTTATAACACATTGGATATTCATTATTTTACATATTACATAAATTGTTTCACATCAATATACTTCTTCCACTTGCTTTTTAGTTTATATTTTAAAAAGAGTCTAGCATCTATTAGCCTTTTTCTAAGCTTTATCTTTATAGAAACATGAAGCTCTGTTTCATTTATTTTAGCTTTTGTACAGTGTGCAATTGTATAAATGCACCACAATCTATCCATTCTTCTGTTAGTAAGAATTAAATTGTTTCTAAATTTTTTGCTGCAACAAACATGCTGTCTCCTTGGGCATGATTGGAAGAGTATCTCAAAGAAGCAAAACTTCCAAGTCATAAGAATATGCCCATCTTCAGCTTGACTAGATAGTGCCAAACTGTTCTCCAAACTAGTTGTGCCAATTAATATTCCCACTATATAAAAACGTTCCATCGCCTGACCTGTGGTGGCGCAGTGGATAAAGCGTTGACCTGGGAACACTGAGGTCGCCAGTTCAAAACCCTGCACTGGTCTGGTCAAGGCACATATGGGAGTTGAGCTTCCAGCTCCTCCCCCTTTTCTCTCTTTATCTCTCTCTCTCTCTCTCTCTCTCACTCTGTGTCTCCTCTCTAAAATGAATAAAATAAAAATAAAAAATTAAAAAAAAAAAGTTCCATCATTGAACACCTTGCCAACAGTTGGTAATGTCAGACTTTTAAAATGAAATGTCCTATTAATTTTTATTTTATTTTTTAAGATTTTATTTATATTGGCTGTCCAGGCAGTGGCGCAGTGAATAGGGTGTCGGACTGGGATGCAGAGGACCCAGGTTCTAAACCTTGAGGTCACCAGTCTGAGCGCAGGCTCAACAGCTTGAGCATGGGATCACTGGCTTGAGTATGGGATCATAGACAGGACCCCATGGTCACAGGCTTGAGCCCAAAGGTCTCTGGCTTGAAGCCCAAGGTCACTGGCTTGAGCAAGGGGTCATTCCCTCTGCTGGAGCCCCTAGTCAAGGCACATATGAGAAAGCATTCAATGAACAACTAAGGAACCGCTACGAAGAATTGATGTTTCTCATCTCCCTTCCTGTCTGTCTATATCTGTTCCTCTCTCTGACTGTCTCTCTTTGTCAAAATAAATAAATAAATAAATAAATAAGATTTTATTTGTGATTTTACAGAGAAAGGAGAGGAGAGAGCAAGAAGTATCTACTCAGAGCTGCTTCACTTCAGCTGCTCATTGCTTGCTTGTAGTGTGTGCCTGGACCAGGCAAGCCTAGGGCTTTGAACCTGCAACCCCAGCGCTCCAGGTCAATGCTCACCCACTGCACCACCAAAGGCCAGGTATGTCCTATCATTTCAATTTAAATGTGCCAGATTATAAATGAGATCAAGCATCTTCAGGTTTACTGGTCATTCTTGTTACCTTTTACTCTAAACTGCTTTTATTATCTACCCCTTTTTCAATTGGGTAATATATTTTCTTCTTATTGATCTATAGGTAGTTCTTCATATATTCAAAATGCTAGTCATTTGTCAGTGATATGTACCCCAATATCTGCTTCAAGCTTGTCTCAAATTTGTCAATCTTTTTTTAAAGTTTATGTTTTCTGTCTTGATTAATGCATTCTTCCCTGTTCCAATACCATACATTCTCTTATATTATCTTTCAGTAGTTTTGCTGTATGCATTTATGTTATCAACCCACCTGGAATTGACTTTTTGTGTACGCAGACAGATCTTATTTTATCTTTTTGCCATTTGGATTACCAATTATCCCAAAACAATTTCCTAAATGGTACATCCTTTCCAATATTGATTTGTAAAGCCATACTGTCGCACAGTGAGTTTTCATTTATGCATTAATCTTCTAACCTTTTGCTCTTTGTATGTCTCTCATCTAAGGTTTAATATCATGATAATAATTCCTTACACTTGAATAGTATGTAGAATTCACAAAGCACTTTCAAATTCAACATCCAGTTTAAACCTCAAAACAAATACTGTGAATTAGGTGTTACTATTCACACTTATTTGGATGAAGAAGACAAGACTCATCAAGGTAAACAGAATTATCCGTGGCCACCAGATAGTTATAGAAGAGCAAGGACCCAATCTCATGAGTTCGGTTACCACTCTTTCCACCAAACTACTGAGTAAGGACAAGACTGTATCTTTCAAACAGTTCCTAGAGCTATGCACTTTGTCCACACACAACTAAAACAAACAAAAGTCTTGATAAGTGAACAAATGCTTTGTCAACTAGGGTTGCTGAGACAAATCTGTCCATTATGCCTATCTTGAAAATAAACTCTATTCTGAAAGTAACCCTGTCTTAGCTTCCCCCGGCTCCGGCTAGCCTCTTTGTTATCACTCACCTCAAACACAGGCAAGGCTGCTGTTAAAGTTTATATTGTGGGCTGTGGCAGGTTTGCTCAGTGGATAGAACATCAGCCCAATGTATGGATGTCCTGGGTTCAATTCCCCATCAGGGGCACACAAGAGAATTAACCAACTGCTTCTCTCCCTTTCCCCCTCTTACAGCCAGTGGTTCCACTGGTTTGAGCACTGGCCCCAGGGCGCTGAGAATAGCTTAGCTGGTCTGAGTGAGAATCAGCCCTACACAGGGGTTGCTGGGTGGATCCTAGTCAAGGCACATGCAGGAGTCTATCTCCTCTCCTCTCACTTAAAAAAAAAAGTTTTTATTGTGTACCATTACTTCTCACATCAATAGTGGTTTCTCATCAACCACTAACCCTGCAGCTCCATAGAAATAACAGAGATGTGTTTTTTTAATGCAAAAGTTGCATTAAAAAATAAAACAATGGTTCTCTGTCTCAGAAAGGGAGGGAAGCAGAACTGATGCCCCCAAACTGGAATTCAATACTAAAACTTACACATAAGCTATGGAACTTAATTGAGGGAGCAGGGGGTTGACAGAGAGCTGTCCAATAACTCAGCACCTAGCTTAATGAGAGACAAGAGTAGGTACTCCACAAACAGTTTTCATTGAACAAATAAACGAATTGCTTCATCCTGAGCCAGAATCACTGGTTTCACAGGTCTTGCCTGCATAGAGCAATGAATTAACAAGTTTTAAAAAATAATAAAATAATAAAAATAATAAATAATAATAATAAAAATAAAAAGCAGCCCCTGACATAATGAAGCTGGGTTGGCACTCACAGATAAGGCATGTTATTCTCCTCCTGGACATAAACAATCTGGCAGAATACTAACCTCAGACAAGCTTATTCTAAAACCTTGATAAAATGAGACAAAGGCCATTTCATAACTTTGTGCAAATACAGACATAGCCACTATGTCACCCATAAGATACCAGACAGTACTTCCCTACCAAATACAGACAGTTTTATTCTTACACTAGTCTCTCTCTATAGATAATATTTATTCAGATAACCAACCACAAAATTGCCCACACTTTATGAAAGCATCTAAAGCAAACCCCACATCCTTAGACTATTCCTGAATCATTAAAGTCCACATCCTATAATCAGTTCTTTCTAACACCCTCTTAAAACACACTGTGAGGTATGCCTTCCCTTGCTAAAAAAAGAGTAATAAACTCAATTTGTTGAAATAGCTGTCCCTAGCAGTCTTTAGCCAGAGGGCATTCACATGGTACAAGTCAGACAATCTAAAAATCTATGCCTTTCTCTTCTGGAAATTACTTCCAGTTTGACAAGAATTCTTCATCTTATTTCAGGAAGTCATCTCTAA
This sequence comes from Rhynchonycteris naso, assembly GCA_037038555.1. Classification (NCBI taxonomy): domain Eukaryota; kingdom Metazoa; phylum Chordata; class Mammalia; order Chiroptera; family Emballonuridae; genus Rhynchonycteris; species Rhynchonycteris naso. The sequence goes on from CM072999.1 coordinate 51,753,340, forward strand.
CTAAATAAAAGAACAGTAACAAATGCCTTTAAAACCAATATTCAACTGGTTCAATATTCAATTCTAACTTTATCAATAAAAAAACTTATGCAAAAAACTTTTGGTTTAAATATATTGTGCTTCCTTCTAGATAGTATGCCCTTGGAAAGCTGAATCTGTCTGACTCATCTTTGTAAATCTATAGTATCACACATGTGGCAGAAGATTTTTTTATGAATGGTATTAACATGTTGCTTTTAAACTAATGGTAGCTGAAATGGATGCCTCAGAATTGCACATAGGATATCCCTGAAAAAATAAAAATAAAAAACTTGATTAGAGAAAATAGATTTATTTTCCAAAAAAAGTTAAAAAGGATTTCTCTCTGCAAAAAAAAAAAAAATTCCATTTTTTTTCTCCACCTTTACATTTCTTTAACTGTATTTCAAACATATACCTTCATATTTTTAAATATACCAAAGATGACTGGCATGTTCATGTTTCTTAACTAAAAGGCTTAAATCTTAGAAAAAATATAAGTATTACGCATTCTTTTATTTCTGTATTGACTTCAATGTCTTTCTACCACCACCACTCCTTTCCCCACTAAAAACACCTTTTCTGTTTGTAACTTCAAAAGTATCCCATAATATTAGATCCTTACTACATGACATCTAGAAAGAGCAGGGTCTGAATTTATTTAATTGGTCTACATAATTCTAAATACTTAAAGAGAGACCCTGACCAGGCAGTGGCGCAGTGGATAGAGCGCCGGACTGGGATGCAGAGGACCCAGGTTCGAGACCCCAAGCTCGCCAGCTTGAGCGCGGGTTTATCTGGCTTGAGTAAAAAAGTTCACCAGCTTGGACCCAAGGTCGCTGGCTTGAGCAAGGGGTTACTCCGACTGGTGAAGGCCTGCAGTCAGGGCACATATGAGAAAGCAATCAATGAACAACTAAGGTGTCGCAACGAAAAACTGATGATTGATGCTTCTCATCTATCTCTCTCTGTTCCCTGTCTGTCTGTTCCTCTCTCTGACTCTCTCTCTGTCCCTGTAAAAATAAATAAGTAAATAAAAATTAAAAAAAAAGAAGATAGGGACTGCTGTAACATACTGGACTATTTATTGTTTCTTTTATTCATGCATTCACTGGTTGATTTTTCTATGTGCCCTGAGCAGGGATGGAGCCCACAACGTTAAGAGTATCAGGATGACACGCTAATCAACTGATCTACCCAGCCTACATGTCTTCTCTTATTGATTGCTGGAAAAAGGCCTCTCTATATGGAGGCTTTGATCCCCATCTAGAAAAACTTTGTTTTGTTCCTTTTTTATTAAGACACTCTTGAGCAGATAAGGGAGAGACAGCACATTTATTCAACCTCTGAGGCAAGAGTTTAATTCAGCCTGGTTTAACACATTAAATGAAAACCGTACAATGTCACAGCCTACTTAACGGCATTCTGGCCAATATTGTCTTTTATCTTTCCATGAGAAAACAGGTTTATATTCCAGATGTAAAGATTAAATTTAACAAATTCAAGACCACTCTCAAAAAGTAACTACACCATTGCAAGACAATATGACAGACAGGCTGACGGATCCAAATATACACTCAGAGAATTTAAGTAGAACGAAGGAGGTTACAAACTACAACACATGTCAAGGAGAGTACGGAGTAAGGATGACTGTAGAAAGAACATTCCAGACTAAAATTCCAATTCCTCAAAGACTGGGATCCTGGACGGTCTGGACAGAAACAGGGTGTGGGGTCCAGAGGTCTCCACCACTGAGGTCTCAGCTTCTACACAAAGGGAGCCAATGAGATAAAACATAAATGCTCAATGCAACTTAAAATAATTTTTAAGTTCTCTATGCAACTCAGCAAACCTGAGCTCACAGCCTTCAGAACAAGGGGTAAAAATAATTTCTTCGAGGTCTTCCGGATTTCAAAATTAACAAGAATGACTTCCATCACTGAATGGCTGGGGGGGTGGGTGTGGCCACTCTGAGGCAGCGGCAGGCCTCGTGAAGGTCCGAAGGGACTGGATGGCCCTCAGACTAGCTCTACACGGCCCAGCAAGTCACTTACACACTGCACCTTTCACCTAACGAGTTCATCCCACGCCTCCAACGGCCTTGGCAAACCCAAACCCTGACCGTCCTCCAGGCCTTCAGGGCCAGGCTCGGGTTCCAGCAGGCCGAAGACTACGAACAATGAGGAGGCCCCTGCGAGAATCAGCACCCGAAGGTACCTGCAGCCCCCGGGGGTTGTGCCCCGGATTTGCTCCTACCCCGGGGCTGGATGCCGTGAGTGCGCCGCGCCCCGGATCCCATTTAGCGCACTGCAGGCTCTCCTGCGCACACCCGGACAAAAGAACAGGGGGTCCGGTCCGGGTGGGTCCCAGTGAGTCCCGGGAGCTCCGGCCCAACGCGCGTCCCGCCGCCCGAACCCGGCCTTTACCTGCACATCACTGAGTTCCACGCGCAGGTACAGTTCACGGTGTCGCTGAGCCCAGTAGACGTGAGGCGTCAGCACCTGATTCTCCATGGTCACACTGCCCAGTGCGCAGGCACAGTCCGCTAGCTGAGCCTCGCTGCTCTGGTGGTGCGCGCTGGAGCCCGCCGAACGCAGGCCGCAAAGCCCCGCGCTCCTCCCGGCCGGCAGCCGGCAACTGCGAGACACCCCTAGCTCTCCGGCCGCACTTGCGCAGTGACTAGCCGAGGGTGGAGGCGCGGGCTCTGGGACCTGGCGCGAGCTGGTGAGGGCGGGGCGGGAGGGGGCGGGCCCAGGAGCGTTGGACGCGGAGGCTCCTTGCGACAGCTACGGGAGCTGCAATCCCCACTGCTTAGCGCTTCTCTCTCTTGTTTAGGATGATACTTATAAAAGCTTAAAAATGAAAAACGCTGGAGACTCGTAAGGAACTAGGCGTGGGGAAAAAGCTTGAGTGTATCTAGCAGGTCCCCCATTCTGTCACTCATTCATGAAACATTTACTAAACTACTTAACGTGCCTGGGCCGCGAGGCTAAGCACTGGAGCTACAGCAGTAAGAAACAATCCCTGACAACCTGGAACCCTCAGTCTATTCAAATACGCAAGTAGTTGCAGACACAATAAGGATGGTGTTAGTTTATAAGGGGAAGCGGTATGGGAAGAGAGTGTTCTCAGAAGGGAGAGTTAAGTGTAAAGGTGAGAAATTCACAAAGTTGATGGAAACAGTCCATTCTGAGCAGAGGCGGATTAAAGTCGGTTTGAGGCCCCGGGCGCAGAAGAAAATATTGGGCCTCTTACCTTAGAAAAAAGTATAAATTTGGGAGTTTGCGGGGCCCAGGGGCACCGTGCGCCCGCCGTTAAATCCGCCTCTGATTCTGAGCTACCCACTACGGTAACAACTAGCCATATGAAGTTTTGCGTGCTTGAAATGTGACTAGTGAGAATGAGAAGCTGAATTTTTTATTTTAAATATTTCTAATTAATTTAAATGTCCACATATTAGTGCTAGACTATTGAATAAAGCAGGGGACTTGCCTCTCTTAAAATAGGAAACCCAAACTAGAGAAAGCACTAATTTATATCTACTTTAAACGATTTCATCTGTATCCACTTTCATCTCAAAGTCTGCGACGGTGAGAAAGCAACATTACTGTGAAAACCAGAAGTCAGGGACAAAAATGGAACTTACACTTCAGTTCTGTTAGCACCCATTTACTTACCGAAGTGCTGAGCACAGGGCTACAGAGCTGAAAGAGAAATGATGCCAGCTCTCAGGAACCATTTAGCGCACGGGGTGGGTTGTATAACACACAGAGGGTTTAGTATGGGGAATGTGCTGAGTCCCCAAAGATGCAGGAAGGTAGGAACTGAGGGTTGTAGAAACCATGGGCGGCCTTTTGAGAGTAAATCCTTGAGCGCTGGTCAGTGAAATGTGAGGAGGAATTTGGCGGAGAAAGAAGCAGAGGTAGGGCAGTGGAAGCACAGAGCAGGAATCCAAAGGTGAAGAGATGTGAAAGGTTCTGACTGCTGAATGTTAAGGGCCTGGAGAAGGGAGGTCACCCTAGATCTGGAAATGCAGATAGTGAGCGGATTGGGAAAGTTTTTATTTGCGTCGGTATGCTGTTTGTTCTGTATCCCACAGACTTATGAGAGCCAAGGAAGTTTGTTGAACTGTAGATTAGCAAAATCAAATATGTGCTCATCAGGATGATCTGTCAGTGAGGAGGGATTGGTAGTAGGGCATACTAGTTGAAGGTGATTTCATCTGCCAGGTATGAGATAATGAAAGCAGTAACTTTGATTGCCTTGAATTATACTAATAAAATATTTTTAAGTGATAAAAGGTTTTTATTGCGTTGTTTGCTACAATGCAGGTGGAATATAGGGTACTTTTTAAAAATTAAACTATAACGTACATATAGGAAATGGGCAAATTTTAAATGTTCAGCTTAAACTGAATTCTTATATGGTTTTATTCCTGCATAATTAATTACCACCCAGATCAAGATCTGGAACATTTCCAGCATCCCAGAGGTTCTCTAATGTCAGTATACCTGTGCCTCCCATCCCTTTCTCAAACACTATTTACTATCTTGACTCCTGTTACCATAGAGTAGTTTTTGTCTGATTTTGAGTTTGATATAAATGGAATCTACATTATGTACACTTTGTGTCTGGCTTTCATTCAACATAATGTATTTGAGATATAGCTATACTGTTGTATGAATCAGCAGTTCATTCTTTTTTGGTTTCTGTTTGCTTTTGCGATGTAGCATGAATATACCACAAATTATTTACCCATTCTTCTGATGATGGACATTTGTATTGTTTCCAGTTTTCTAGCTATTATAAATTAAGCTACAGTGAACATTTTTATACTTGTTTTTTAGTGAATATATATGGTTAATTCTCTTGGGTAAATCCCTAGGAGTGGAATTACTACGTTATAGAATAAGTTTATGTTGAGCTTTAGTAGATATTGCTAAGCATTTTTACAAAGTGATTTTGATCAATTTACACTCCCACAAGCAATGTTTGAAAGTAATGTTTGTGCCTGACCTGTGGTGGCGAAGTGGATAAAGCATCAACCTGAAATACTGAGGTTGCCAGTTCAAAACTCTGGGCTTGTCTGGTCAAGGCACATAGGAGAAGCAACTACTATGAGTTGATGCTTCGAGCTCTTTCCCCCCTTCTCTCTTTCTCTCTCTAAAATCAATAAATGAAATCTTCAAAAAAAAAAAAAAGAAAGTCATGTTTGTTACAGACTTGGTATTTTCATTCTTTTTAAATGTAGCCATTCTGGTGGGTGTGTTACAAAAAAATGAAATAATTTTAATCCAGTGTATAGAATCTGAGACTTATCAACTGACCTCTATGGAAGGTGAAAGCTATTGATAAGAAAGGAGATTGAATCTTGGCATATTGCCTCAGATGCTCCATAGAAAACATCCAGTAGAAAGGGGCCCATTCAGCCTATCTGGGCCTGTGTTCCCATATCTGTCCAATGGGAATTAGATTCAGTCCCCTCCAATGTTCATACCATCAGTTTCTAAATTTTCCTGAGAAGAGGCCAACTATTTGTTGACCCCTCTATCCAGGGGAAATCCAGTCAGGAAAAAAATATTGAAAAAAAAAAATTGAGACCCTATCCAGGTAGTTCAGTTGGCCAGAACATCACCCCATTATACTGAGATTGCAGATTCAATCCCTGGTCAGGGCACATACAGAAATCAAATAATGACAGCATGAATAACTGGAAAAAATTAATATTTCTCTCTCTCTTTCTCTGTCTGCCTCTGTTTCTCTCCCTTCCTCTCCCTCTAAAAATCAATCAATACATTTTTTTAAATAAAAGAAAAAATTGAAATGGAAAGGGGAAAGAGAAGCATCCAGGTAAAGTATAAAACTAAAATATGGGGGGAAACCTTAAAAAAAGCAGAGGAAATAATAAAAGCAGAAACAAGAGTAACTGCTAAACTGAAGTAGGTGGAGTTTTATGATAATGAGAATCAAATGAAAATGCAAATTAAGCATTGTCTTTGTACCCTACCTTGTAGTTCTAATGTGTGTCTACCCTGTGTCCTGCTTCCCCAGCCCCATTTGGCCCAGGTCCATCTCTCCCTTCTGGGCCACAGTAAACATTTGCTGAGTGCTTGCTTTGGAAGAAGCCCATGCTCAGTGCTTCAGGCTACTTTCCTGCCTTGGTCAAGTGATCATGTGCATTCTTGCTCTCCTTTTTACAGAATCTTCTATTAATGGGAGAAATTTTAGAACATAAGACTGGAAGGGAGGAAGGGAGGAAAGGAGGGATAAAAGGGAGGGAGGGAGGGAGGGAAGGAAGGAAAGAAAGAAAAGAAAGAGGCCCTGGCCAGCTTGCTCAGTGGTAGAGTGTCGGCCCGGCCCAGCCTATGGATGTCCTAGGTTTGATTCCCGGCCAGGGCACACAGGAGAAGCACCCATCTGCTTCTCCACCCTTCCCCCTCTACCTTCTCTCTATCTCTTCTCCTTCCGCAGCCAGGGCTCCATTGGAGCAAAGTTGGCCCGGGCACTGAGAACAGCTCCATGGCCTCCACCTCAGGTGCTAGAATAACTCCGATTGCAACCGAGGAACGCCCCAGATGGCAGAGCATCGCGCCCTGGTGGGCGTGCCAGGTAGATTCCATTCAGGTGCATTCAGGAGTCTGTCTCTCTGCCTCCCTACTTCACATTTCAGAAAAACACAAAAAAGAAAGAAAGAGAGAGAGAGAGAGAAGGAAAGAAAGAAAGAAAGAAAGAAAGAAAGAAAGAAAGAAAGAAAGAAAGAAAGAGAGAAAGAAAGAAAGAAAGGTGCTCTAAATGTTTGGCTTTTTTTGTGCCTCAGCCAGGATCACCAAGCCAGATACTCTTAACCAAAATTACGTTTCTCTGTCTGGAGAGCACAAGGCTGACAATGGAGAGGGAGACCCACTGGATCAGCCCAGGCATCTACTGCAGAATGATGTACACCCAGCTCAGAGCCCTGTCACCCTAACTATGTCAGGAGGGTGGGATTGTAGTCAGTCATCCATAGCCTGTAAAGCCACAGTTCAGAAGCATGTGCAGAGATGTCCCCACTCAGGCTTAAGCATCCTTAGGGATGGAGAATGGCCTTTCACTCCATTCAGTTTGACCTACCTGATAATTCCTGGCTCTCGGGGCTGCCTATGTGGTTGCCAGGTATAGACAGTGGGTAAGTATGCTACCATTTGTGTAAAAAATAGTGGAGTACTGGGAGAAATAATATATATTTCTGTAGCCTAACCAGGTGTTGGTGCAGTAGATAGAAAGTCGGACTTGGACGCAGAGGACCCAGGTTTGAGCCTCAAGGTTGCCAGCTTGAGTGCAGGGTTGCCATATTTGAGCTCCAAAGTTGCTGGCTTAAGTGCAGGATTGCCAGCTTGAGCATGGGATCATAGACATGACCCCATGGTTGCTGGCTTGTGCCCAAAGGTCACTGGCTTAAAGCCCAAGATTGCTGGCTTGAGCAACAGGTCACTTGCTCTGCTAGAGCCTCCCGGTCCAGGCACATATAAGAAAGCAATCAATGAACAAGTAAGGTGTTGCAATGAAGAATTGATGCTTCTCATCTCTCTCCCTTCCTGTCTGTCCCTATCTGTCCCTCACTCTGTCTCTCTCTCTGTCTCTATCTCTCTCGCAAAAAAATTAATTAATTAAAATACATACACACACACATATATTTGTATCTATACACACACACACGCATGTTTATATATCATAAGATATGACTGGAGAGTATATATGCAAGAAACCAATAATATAAGTTTCTTGTTTCTATGGGGAAGGAAACTGGGTGACTAGAGGATTAGGATGGGAGAACATTTTTTACTATACACCCTTATATACTTCAAAAATTTTGAATCATGTGACAGTGTTACCTATTTAAAAACTTAAATATGAAAAAAAATAAATAATAACAAATAAGAGCCTGACCAGGTGGTGGAGCAGTGGATAGAACATTGGACTGGGATGCAGAAGACCCAGGTTCGAGACCCCAAGGTCACCAGCTTGAGCGCAGGCTCATCTTGTTTGAGCAAAAAGCTCACCAGCTTGGACCCAAGGTCGCTGGCTTGAGCAAGGGGTTACTCGGTCTGCTGTAGCCCCACGGTCAAAGGGTCATATGAGAAAGCAACCAATGAACAACTAAAGTGCCACAACAAAAAACTGATGATTGATGCTTCTCATCTCTCTCCGTTTCTGTCAGTCTATCCCTATCTATCCCTCTCTCTGACTTTCTGTCTCGGTAAAAAAAGAAAAGAAAAAGAAAGAAAAAAAATGAGGAAAAATGCCCTTTTTTATTATTGTAGCCTGGTTTGTACTATACCCTCCAAAAGGGACAAAATTGGGAGATGTGAAAAAAAAACTGTAGCCTGTCATTTCCTTTAGTCAGCTGCTATTAGTGTGTGCATAATATGCTTTTAATCTGTTTTCTCAACTAAATTATAAATCTCCTTTTGACTTGACCTGCGATGGCACAGTGGGTAAAGCGTCAACCTGGAACACAGGGGCACCATTTCGAAACCCTGGGCTTGCCTGGTCAGGGCACATATAGGAGTTGATGCTTCCTGCTCCTCCCCCACCTTCTCTCTTGCTCTTTCAATCTTTCTCTCTCCTCTCTAAAATGAATAATAATAATAACAAATCTCCCTAGAACATAGATTACCTCTTCTTGGTATCCTATAGTATCTAGCATAATGTGTTTCATAAAGTAGATGATGAAAATATGTTTATCAATGAAAACGCTCAGTGCAAAAATAATCTTAGAGAAATTGGCACACATGTTGTTTGTAGCTAAAGGCAAAATGAATTCATGGAATCATTTTGGCAATTAATTTTGCAACACATAGCAAGAAAATGGAGAGGTTTATGATGATTGGCCTAGTAACCCTTTTGTGATTTTATTCTAAGAAAATAATTTCAAGGAAGGAAGATGTATATATGAAGATATTTGTGGTGTTAGATGTTGAAAATTACACAAGAATGACTGATTGAATTATAATATAACTACTCAGTGCCAAAACTATATAGCTGTGCAATATGAATTAGAAACTAGCAACATTAAAATGTTTATAATTTTAAAAATTAAAAAATTATAGGCTCTGGCCAGTTGGCCCAGTGGTATAGCATTGGCCCAGTGTGTGGATGTCCTGGGTTCAATTCCTGATCAGGGCACACAGGAGAAGCAACCATCTGCTTCTCCACCCCTCCCCCACTTGCTTCTCTCTCTCTCTCCTCCTGCAGCCATGGCTAGATTGAAACAAGTTGGCCCTGGGTGCTGAGGATGGCTCCATAGCCTCCACCTCAGGTGCTAAGAAGAGCTCAGTTGCTGAGCAATGGAGCAGCATCCCAGATGGGCAGAGCATCACTCCCTAGTGAGCTTGCCAGGTGGATCCCAGTTGGGGTGCATGTGAGAGTCTGTTTTTACCTCATCTCCTCTTACTGGATTAAAAAAAATTTTTTTAATTATTATTACAACTGTATAAATACTGGTAAAATACTGGGAAGTAACTTGTGTTTTGTTTTCCTCCTTTATAACCTTCAATCCTTCCCGATTTAGGGTGCTAGAATGGGGCAGCCATTGTTTTCTGGGAGTTCTCTGGGACCAGAAAATGGAAAATCAAATACTTCTTTTAAGCTCAGCTACACATGCAAGACAGGAAATATTTGGAATAATATGTAGACTAAATAAAAATTTGCAAGTAGAGCAGGAAGGAGGAAGTCAAAAGGGAAGTAAAGGAGTACCCTTGAAAAGGAGCATGAGCCTGACCTGTGGTGGCGCAGTGGATAAAGCGACGACCTGGGAACACTGAGGTCGCCAGTTCAAAATCCTGCACTGGTCTGGTCAAGGCACATATGGGAGTTGATGCTTCCAGCTCCTCCCCCCCTCCCCCCTTTCTCTTTCTCTCTCTCTCTCTCTCTCTCTCTCTCTCTCTGTGTCTTCTCTCTAAAAATGAATAAAATAAAAAGAAATTAAAAAAAAAAAAGACAAATGTCGAAAAGGAGCATGAGTCTTGCCCTCACCTCTCCTTAAGTGCTTCTACAAAGCTGAGGGGCATAGTAGATCCCTACTCCTTATGAGTTTAAGGATCTAGGGGAAGAAAAGATTCATACTTTTGCACAAGAATTAGTGCAAGGCCCTAGGGAAGCAGTACCCTATAGTCACCAGAGAAGATCCGAGTCCCTGGGGCTTCTCCTTCCTTGGTTCTTGTCATGCTAACAAGAAAGAGGGTGCAGCGTTCAAGCAAAGCAAGTAGTTTATTCAGCAAAGCTATACACTTGGCACAAGGCACAAGCAGGCGAGCTCAGCTAGTCTGCACACCCCACCTGTTGGGGGTTTAGGAGTTATGTACCCTTAGCTTCAAGTCTTTGTTTCCTTGTTATCAGGGCTAATAGGGTTTCAAGGTTCCCCTTTGTAGTTTTTCTTGTAACTGTTGGGATGCCTTGTTATCTTGTTTTGTCCAGTTTCAGGACTGCTGACTCCCTCATTTAGTGGGTGAGACAAACCCCCCCCCCCTTGTTCCTCTTCCCCTTCCCTGGTAACTGTTTATCCTGCCTCACACGAGTGTAAGAGTAGTGAGTGGAGATGGAGGTTGAGGGCGGGTAAGAGAGCACCTGCTGCTCTCTAGGTGTGAGTGTAGGTTCAGAAGAGCATCTGAGAGGGGCCAGCAATTGGGAAGAAAAGGAATAGAGTGTTGACAAACAACTGGAAACTGATGGATAACAGATATTTAATTGGTACATCATGGGAGGAAAGGTCAAACCTGAGGATTAGTTATCATATTTGTTTTTTAGGGCTTCCATAAGAAAGTACCACAAACCAGGTGGCTTAAAACAATAGAAATGTATTCTCTCACAGTTCTGGAGGCTAGAAGTCCAAAGGCAAGGTGTTAGCAGGGCAATGCTCTGAAGGCTTTAAGGAGGAATCCTTCTTGCCCCTTCCTAGATTCTGAGGGTTGCTGGATATCCTTGGTGTTCTTTAGCTTGTACCAGTATCATTCTAATCTCTGTTGTCACATGGCCTTTTTGTGAGTGTGTGTGTCCCTATGTCCTCACATGGTTTTCTTAAAAGGACACCACTCATTGGATTGGGGGTCCACTGTAATCTAATCTGATCTCATCTGAACTAATTACATCTGCAAAGACCCTATTTACAAATAAGTTCTCATTAAAGGTTCTGGGCAGACATGGGTTTTGGTAGGACACTATTCATACTACTATAGCAAGGATAAAGGACAGCTTAGCAAAACCTGGTATAGACTTGGGACTGGACATTATCCTCTCCACCAGGGAAGATCCTGAATTGTGTGACTGGGTTTGCCTGGAATTAATCAAGATTATACTTTTTACAAAAAAAAAAAAGTGTATACTTTTTTTTTATTTTTATTTTTTTTTTATTTTATTCATTTTAGAGAAGAGACACAGAGTGAGAGAGAGAGAGAGGAGCTGTAAGCTCAACTCCCATATGTGCCTTGACCAGACCAGTGCAGGGTCTTGAACTGGCGACCTCAGTGTTCCCAGGTCAACGCTTCATCCACTGCGCCACCACAGGTCAGGCAAAAAAAAAAGTGTATACTTTTTACTATTAAGTGAAATGAGTTGTATAAAATACAGGTTGGGTTTGATTGACAGAAAAACTAAGGCTATTAAATATATGTACGGCCTGACCTGTGGTGGTGCAGTAGATAAAGCGTCGACCTGGGAACACTGAGCTCGCCAGTTCAAAACCCTGCACTGGTCTGGTCAAGGCACATATGGGAGTTGAGCTTCCAGCTCCTCCCCCCTTTCTCTCTTCTCTCTCTCTCTCACTCTGTGTCTCCTCTCTAAAATGAATAAAATAAAACGGAAAAAAAAACTTTATATATGTACACATCTGTACGTGGCTTGAAAATGTTGCTCCTGCTACATATGTAAAGTATGTATACAAAACAAAAGTCATGGTAAGATAGTGGGAGTATTAGTGGATATTTCTTTAATAATGTTAAAAAGTTGCATTTAACTAAATTCAAATTGAAAGAATGATGCTTGTTTTTGGGTAGATGTGGTGCAAGTAGTGCTGTCCAGTGTAGGTAGAGCGCAGAGCGCATTCCTAGCAGCTGTGGCTGATGCGAAGCTATGAGAACACTCCAGCGCCTGAAACCCTCCTAGGCACACCTGGGAGGGAGCTCGCCCACTGTAAGGAATTGACTCAGCGCCATCCAGGCAGCTCCCTGATCTTTTTAACCATTGGCTTTGAAGAACACACTGTAACACCCTATAGGCTGAACCTGTATATATAAGCTAGCTTGCTTCCTGAATAAAGTGGATCTGTGTCACTGAACCTGGTCCCCAGAGTTGGGTCTCTGCATTTCCGTCGTCCTCACCCCCAGTGGGCCTTGTTTACAATCCAGGAACAAGACTTTGGGCATGATCCTCTGGGAAGTCAGGATTTCTAGAGTTTTTTTTTCTTTTTTTTTGATCTGGGTCATGCTCTAAATCCAGGAAGAGCCCTGGCCAGATAGCTCAGTTGGTTAGAGCATCATCCCAAAACATGAAGGTTGTGGGTTCAATTCCCTGCCAGGGCATAAAGAGGAACAGATTGATATTTCTATCTCCCTCTCTTCCTCCCCCCTTTCTTTCTCATTAAAATCAATAAATAGCCTGACCTGTGGTGGCACAGTGGATAAAGTGTCAACCTGGGAACACTGAGGTCGCCAGTTCAAAACCCTGCACTGGTCTGGTCAAGGCACATATGGGAGTTGATGCTTCCAGCTCCTCACCCCTTTCTCTCTCTCTCTCTCTGTCTCACTCTGTGTCTCCTCTCTAAAATGAATAAATAAAATAAATAAATAAATAAATAAATAAAATTTAAAAAAATAAAGAAAGATATAAGTACATGTTGCTAATTGACTGAGGTCCTCATAAGCCTCCCATATTCTCCTGTTTTGGAAAAACCACAAGGCATTCTGCTAAGACTCATATATGCTTCAGTTCAAGTCTTTGCCTGTGAGGCCTATATGGATACATGCACAGCTTCCAGGTCCATGGTGTTGATGTTCCCCTACAGCTTTCTTGGGGTTTGAGGCTTTTTAAGCCTGTCATAGAGAAAGATGATGAGACTGGAAACCATGAAATCTGAATTCAAATCTAGTTCAATCTAAAATTAACCACACGACTTATAAAGTCCTTTATTATGTTTTCTTTAACAATCTGTTTTAATAAAAACAACTATTAAAATAAAAAAAATATGGAACACCTCACAAATTTGTGTGCCATTCTTGCACAGGGGCCATGCTAATATAATCTTCTCTGTATCATTCCAATTTTAGTATATGTGCTGCCGAAGCAAGCACTGTTTTTCAAAATCCATAAAATTATATATATGCTTTGTTTTTCAGAGGTCCTTTTCCTCTCATTAGGACATAAACTGCACAAAGACAGGAGTTTTGCCTACTGTGGTCTCTACTGTAGCACCGCTGCATAGAACAGTGACATGCATGTGGCAGATTCAATATACACTGATCAGATTAATGAAATGAAGTACAGGGTATTTCACTGTATTTTGTTCACATGTACATGTGCATTCAAAGCCTTAAAACTGACTTTTGGGTCACATGCAGAAAATTCACAGAGGAGTTCCACTGAAAATGACTATACCTTTATTTCAGGGGGGCTCAACTAAAAAAGAAAATGTGAGGGAAGACGCATTTAACCTCAGAGTGAATAATTACATACTGAGGAGTAGAAACAACACCCAAATGGATCTTTTATTAGTGCTATAAAGACTAATGACACACACCTCTGACACATGTTCTTGTAATAACAGAAATAGCGGAGGCCCATCTTTCTCACCATTTTGTTCTGTGCCCACCACTTCCTCAGTCATTTTCCCAGCTCCCTTTTTCTCTTTCTCTCAGCCAGTCTATGGTGTAGACTAGGAAAGAAATTGTGGGTCAAGAGACCTGCCTCTGTTTCTGATTAAAGCAAGTGTCACTCGCTTCTGTGCCCTGGGCCCCAGTTTATTCATCTTTATGTCAACTGTGAAACGCATGGTTCTCCTTAATTGCACCTAAGTGACGTGTTATTACATCTCTTTTACAGATAAAACATGCAAGATCTTCTGAAGACCACTAATAATTGGTACTGAAATATAGGGGGGGGAAATGCTCTTAGCATAATAACTATCTTTATTTAGCTTCTCTTTCATTTTAAACTCTAAGTAACCCCAGAACTTACATAGATCTAAAACTCCCTCTCCCTGGCCTTAAAGTTAGTTTCACCAAATTGCAGATGTGTCAGGGGTGGGTTGTAAATCCTAGAATGTTTAGGAATGTTTTTCTTAGGCATGGGAAAAATTTATCACTATGATGTTATCATCTTTAAAGTTTATGGTCTTAGTGTGTAAAAATATTTTTTCTTTAAATTTATCCTATAGATAAACATTGTAACAAGACAGTAAGATTTAATTAGCTTCTTAGCGAGATTAATGAATATGTTTTATTGCTTTTGTACCATACTTCTCTGAGCTCCTCTTCCTTTCGGATACCCCAACCAGTATGTGATTTTGTTTTTAAAAGCTGGCCCCAAACTCTGTTCGGGGCCGCATGATTTGAATGACTTAGGTCTCCCAGCGGTCTCTGGCTTTAAAATAAAGACTCCTTAATTTGGCTACTTGTGTGGCAAAATGTCTGTTTTTCATTGTTCTGATACAACAGTACTAGAACAAAGCTTTCTAACTCCAACTTCAGGTTTCGTTCCACCAAAACAATAAGACACTCAGGATCCCCATGGCCCTGGTCCCTTCCCTCTCTACATAATCTCCATAGAGGCGCAGGAATTTTTGCTTGGCTTGTTTCTTGCTGTAATCTCAGGGCCTAAAACTCTGCCACGCACAGAGGAGGTACTTGATATCTAGTTGAATGAAAAAAAATGGATAAGTAGAGACGTGCCACTATTCGTCCTGTGACTTCCTGCAAGTCACTTGTCTATTTCTGGATTTCAACTCTGACCTCCACTCCAACCCAGTCTCCTTCCCGCGCCCCGTTTGCTCCTCCCGCCACAAGAAGGCACTGTGGTAGCCGACCCCACCTAGCGGCAAGCGGCGCCCTTCTTGGCCCCGCTACGCCTTCGCTGTTCGGAGGGCGGGTCGCAAGGAACCGGAAGTGCCGAAGCCGCGGGAGCCGTGGGAGCCGCCGCCGCCGCCTTAAGTGCCCCCGGTCCTCCTGGGTTGTCGCCGGTGCGGTCGCGAAGGAAGTTGCCGCAGCCGGGTTGGGAGAGGAGGCGGCGCGGCATGAAACGGCGCAGGCCCGCACCGTAACGCACGTCGGGACGGTCCGGGCGGGGCCGGGGGGGAGAAGGTGCAGTATCCGTCTCCGCTTCGCTGTGAGGCCTGGGCCCCAGCCCACCGGCCCCTCTCCACCTCACCTAAGAGCCCCCACGCGCGTCCTCCGGGCTAGCCCGCTCTGCGGCGCAGCCAGCGCACTGCCCTGCGCGAGCTGGAGACTGTGGCGGGGCCCCGTTTGCCGGAAGAGGAAGAGGAGGCTCTGAAATTCCGTGTCGACCAACGTTCACTAGGCACCCGGTGAACGCTGGGTGCTGGCCTCCGGACTTCCACGTCCGTTATCATAATTGAGCCCCTCTGTGGTTGGGAGCCGGGTATTGTCCGGGCATGCATATGAGGGAACGGAAGCCCGCAGAGGCAGAGGGATTTGCCTAAAGCCCCACTGTGGGAGATGGAACTTGGACTGAGATTTTCTGGTTTCTCAGCTGGTGTTCTTTCTGTTGCCTCACTCTAGGTGGACTCCCTCCCTCCCTGCTCACTAGCCCCCTCTCATTCTAGGTCACTCACCTGGGGCAGGATAGATACTGTCCTTTTTAAAATTTCTCATCATACATTTTGCTCGTAAGACTTCTAAGTCTTGGCCTCTCCTCAGTTCCCATTCTCACATTCCTCATTCATAGCTTTCACAGTCTTTGCCCACCCTCTGATAATGAACCTTTCAACTAGCTTTAGATTCTGAAAAGTGAAAGAACTAGGCTTTTGGGAGGGTTGGGGGTATTTAAGTGGACGATTATTTGACCCTTGGATTAAAAACTAATGGATCCAAATTCAAGAATCCTGGCTGAAGCTATTTTCTAACCCAACATGCTCTTCTCTGAGGAGCTTATAGTTCATGGGAAGGTGTCTTGACATTTTACATTGTTGCGGTGCTATCATAACTTCACCGTTTTCCCTCCACTGAGCTTTTCTCACCACACCTCTCTCCAGCTCCACCAGCAGGGCTAGCAGCACCCAGAATTAAAACTGATACAATAACAGGTGTAATCACAGACCCTTTTACATGTTTCTTTTACTAAGCCATAATTTCAACAACCTTAATGCTTTTCCAGAAAAGTTAACCTAATTCAGTTATTTTCATAGTGTACATGGAAAGGAAAGAGACACACTGTAAATGGAATGTACTTCAAATGGATAGTACATTCTATATCTTGTGAAAATCTTGAATTATTAAATGCAAGTTAGTGCCCTTTCCAGAAAAATGGCCTACTCTGTAATTCTTACTGAGTCTATTCTGTCTCCAAGCTGTTCAATATGTTATATTAGATAATACAAATGTATTATTATATATAAGAGGAACAGTACCATAGAAGTTAGTTTTGTTAATCTGTCATTTTGAGGCTTTGCATTAGCCACTGAACAGCCTCACATCTGTATGCCTTTTATAGGTTTTAAAGCTTTTCCCATAACTTTTCATGTATGTCTGGATGTCAGGATTTATACTGTTGTTAGGATAGTCTTGAGTAAATTGGGCTATACATTTCTGAAATAATTTTATAATTTTAACAATCTAAAATGCAGACAAAATAATTAAGGCTTTATATTTTAACCAAAAAGAATACCAGTTATAACTACTATTTCAGACTTTTAAAACTTAATCTTTTTGGCCATATATGATTCATTTTAATAGTGATCTGCAGCCTTATATAATATTTCATTATCTCGGTGAACAGGATTGGATGGTGAGAAAAGGAAAGACTCTTGTGAAAAGAGAGCAGGATGAGTGGAGGGATCTGTGCTTCAAGTTGAGTCACTTGAAAAAGATCTCTTTGAATGTGGAAGAGATCTGAGCAGATGAAAATACAATCAGGTAAGAACCAGGGAAGGGCCTTAAGTGAGGAGGTAGGTGGGGTAGTAAAATATATGTACTGTGCTGAGAATGTATGCTGACACTATTTTCTAACTTTTGAAATTAGGAAACTTGGGTCACATGTTTTGAGAGTGTATCTTTATATAGGTGTTATGGAAATCTAGAAATTAAATCACTTAGTTACACATTTGTGTAAATTACTAAAATAGATCTTTTCTAGGAAATGCAGGATATACATTTACCATAAATATGGAGTAGTAGTATCATTACAATTTTTTTTTTTGTAATTTTTATTTATTGATTTTACGGAAAAAGAGAAACACTGATCTGTCGTTCCACTTATTTATGCCTTCATTGGTTGATTCTTGTATGTGCCCTAACTGGGGATCAAACCTGCAACGTTGGCAAATTGGGATGGCACTCTAACCAACTGAGCTACTTAGCCAGGGCAGTAGTAATGCCATTTGAACTGTAAAATGTATGTGTGTATAGAAAGAGAAATAGTCCAGGGACTTTGTACAATTTAGGAATACCAATAATTTTTAAGTGCAAGCTAATGCTAACTCAAGAAGCTGGGCAGTAAGACTTAAGAAGTCTGTCTGCTTAGCCCCCTGTTCTATTTCTTAGCCCTGTTCTTGGAGATGAAGTTTCCAGTTTAACATGAAGAGAGTTGAGAAAAATGAGGCCAGTTTGTGCAGCTGCTTCTCTCCATTAAAAATAAAGCTAGATCCATTGACACATCTGATAGAGAATAGGTTTACACTAGCTTTTAGGTGGGCAGTCAACTACCTTTGTCACATACTGCTGCTTAATATCAGTGCGCTGAATACCAGTTGAGCTAAATGACTTTTTCTCTGCTGAGCTGTTTGGGTTTTAATCATTGGTGATAAATGCCCAGGTGTAATAACATTATAAGTTATAAATATCCATATAATTACATTATATGGATATAAAGTTGTAATAATGTTATACATTGTATACCTGATTACTTTCAAATGGCTTTTCTGGCCACTTTTGCTACTATTACATTGAAAATGGCAGTACAGTTTACTGTAACATGAAAAAAGATACACTATCCTGGCCACACAATTTAGTTCATTTTGCATGCCATAGTCCATACCTGATGGGCTAATTCACAACCCACACATGCTAATTACATTTTCTTTATGGTAGTTATTACCATAAACTATTAACCTGAAAAAGACATATTAAATAGGCCCTGGCTGGGTAACTCAGTTGGTTAGAGCGTCTTCTCCATATGGCAAAGTTGCAGGTTTGATCTCCAGTCAGCACATACAAGAATCAACCAAAGAATATATAAATAAGTGGAACAACAAATTGATGTCTCTCCCCCCCCAAAAAATCAATTAAAAAAAAAGACATAGTAAGTATACACCATGTATTGATTGTTCTACTAGTTAATAATTATGTGAACTTGCCTGACTGGTGCTGGCACACTGGATAAAGTGTTGACCTGGAACGCTGAGGTCGCCAGCTTGAGCTGGGGATTATCCATGTGATCCCAAGGTTGCTGGCTTGAGCCCAAAAGGAGACGCTGACTCGACTTGACCATGTCCAATCCCTACTCAAGGCACGTTCAAGAAGCATTCAGTGCACAACTAAAGTAAAAGCAACTACGAGTTGATGCTTCTCACTTTTCATCTCTCCCTTTAGAGAAGCAATCAGTGTACAACTAAAATGAAAGCAACCATGAGTTGCTGCTTCTTACTCTGTTTGCTTCCCTGTTGCTTCTTTTTGGTAATATGAATAATGCATGTGAGAATATCACACAATGATGGCTTATAATAACACTGCTTGTTATTTTCTCTGATACTTTGCGCTTGTTACATTTTAATATTGAAATAAAGGAAAAATACATCCTCTTCTAGATTTGTAACATGGAAATAAACATCATTAATGGATTAAATATTAACACTGGGGGTTGAACTGGCAAATTGGACTCAGACTTATCAAAATATTGATAATACAAAAATTAGCCTCTTTTTCAACTATTTCAACTTATTTGTTTTAGGGGGGGAGAAAGAGAGAGAGAGAAGGGAGGGCAGGAACAGGGAGCATCAATTTCCATAAGTGCCTTGACCAGGCAAGCCAGGGGTTTTGAACCGGCGACCTCAGCGTTCCACGTCAACACTTTATCTACTGTGCCACCACAGGTCGGGCTACTACTTCAACTATTAAAGTCACTTGAAGATAGTAACTTTTATCCCTCTCATTGAATCAGGAGAGTAAAACTTGTATAATCTGTAATAATAGTCGCATACCATATTTCCCCATGTAAAAGACACTCCCATGTATAAGATGCACTTTAATTTTTGGGGACCGAAATTTGAATAAAATGTATTTACATAAAGTTATTGAACTCAAGTTTTATTCATCATAAAACTCATACAACTCCTCATCACTGTCAAAACTCCCATCCATTAGCTTGTCCTCATCTGTGTCTGATGACGTATCACTGTCTTCATATATTGCCTCATCCTCAGTTCCATCTATGGCATTTGAAATGCCACATCCACTGTATAAGACGCACCCAGTTTTTAGACCCCAAATTTTTCGAAAAAGGGTGTGACTTATACATGGGGAAATAAGGTAAACTCCTTATAGTATAGAGTTACCACAAAGCGATCATGAGATAGTGATGTCTAGGCAAGAGCAGAAGACAGAAAAATGTAGCAACCGGTTAAGTCTTTTGTTGCTTGGAGTAAGTGTACTAGGAAGATTATTCCAAGTACATTGTTTGTAACAATTTTATCACTGTTCTAATTGGTCATGATTATTTCTGTTAGCTGAAGAAATCCACATTTACTAAATGTGTCACTTTTTAAAGTGCAGAAGCATTTTAACTCCCTTGACACATTTAGCTTCACTATTGACATGCTCTTGGAGGGAGCATAACAGCCAACTGACAAAGGCCTGTTTCCTTCCAGTGTGGGAAAGAAAAAAGGAATTTTGGCAAGGGATACCTAAGGGGAGAGCCTTTTATAAAGGTTCCCAAAGGATTTATAGTTGCTATGAAGTAGACATGACCTCAATTTTTTCAAAAATCTAATTTTTAAACTGAACACAGAGAAGGGTGAGCTATTGATTTTCTTAATAGGTTTCAATGCAGCTCTGCTGAAAAGCATTTTTTTCTTGCTTTTTGGGGGAGATCAGGGGTCCCTATCAACTGTCATTCTGATTAATATAAGAGAAGGCAGGCCTGAGAACTTCATGTGCTTTGTTTTTCTAGGAAAATGCAACATGGCAGCAGCAATGGAAACAGAACAGCTGGGTGTTGAGATCTTTGAAACTGCCGAGTGTGAGGAGAATATTGAATCAGGAGATCGGCCTAAATTGGAGCCGTTTTATGTTGAGCGGTATTCCTGGAGTCAGCTTAAAAAGTTGCTTTCTGATACCAGAAAATATCATGGCTACATGATGGCAAAGGCACCACATGATTTTATGTTTGTGAAGAGGAATGATCCAGACGGGCCTCATTCAGACAGGATCTATTACCTTGGTGAGTATGAAGTCAGTTTCTAAGAGGAAATGCTTTCTTTTTGTGTGTGTGTGACGAGACAGAGGGGCAGACAGACAGGAAGGGAGAGAGATGAGAAGCATCAGTTCTTCGTTGCAGCTCCTTAGTTGTTCATTGATTGTTTTCTCATCTGTATATATGGGGGGGGGGCTAAAGCAGACCGAGTGACCCCTTGCTCAAGGCAGATACCTTGGGCTCAAGCTGGTGAGCTTTGCTCAAACCAGAGAATCCTGCACTCAAGCCGGTGACCTCAGGGTTTCAAACCTGGATCATCTGCATCCAAGTTCAACCCTCTATCCACTGTGCCACTGCCTGGTCAGGCAGAAATGCTTTCTTAATTCAAACTTAGATGCTAGCTACACTTGGTGAATAAATAAATCCATTAAAAGGAAAAAAAGACTCATTTGAAGAACTTCAGTTTTAATGTTGGTTTATCCCATTAACTTTATTTTACTTTGAGGTAACAAATTATGAATTGATCATGATCTTATTTTTAAAGTCAAGAGTTAAAGATCCCAGAAATTGCCTGACCTGTGGTGGCGCAGTGGATAAAGCATCGACCTGAGGTCGCCAGTGCAAAACCCTGCACTGGTCTGGTCAAGGCACATATGGGAGTTGATGCTTCCTGCTCCTCCCTCCTTTCTCTCTCTCTCTCTCTCTCTCTCTCTCTCTCTCTCTCTGTGTCTCCTCTCTAAAATGAATAAATAAAAATAAATTTTAAAAAAAAAAGATCCCAGAAATTAATTCTTCCTAAAGCTAGTTCATTTTTTTTTAGTGGTTTTATTTATATTGATTTTTTTTATAGAGGAGAAAGAGAGAAAGGAAAGGGGACAGGAACAGGAAGCATCAATTCATAGTAGTTGCTTTTTTTTTTCTTTTGTATTTTTCTTAAGTGAGAAGTAGGAAGGCAGAGACAAGGCTCCCAGGATCCACCCGGCAAACCCACTAGGGGACATTGCTCCGCTGCAGCTGGAGCCATTCTAGTGCCTGAGGCCACGGCCATGGAGCCATCCTCAGTGCCTGGGCTAACTCTGCTCCAATGGAGCCCTAGCTGCAGGAGGGGAAGAGAGAGACAGAGAGAAAGAAGAGAGGGGGAAGGGTGGAGAAGCAGGTGCGTGCTTCTCCTGTGTGCCCTGACGGAATCAAACCCAGGATTTCCACATACTGAGCCGACACTCTACCCCTAAGCCAACCTGCCAGGGCCTCCATTTTATAATTGTACCATATTTTACTTAACCAGACCTCTAGTAAGGCATTTAGGTTTTTCTGTTTTGCTATTACAAAAGATAATGTAGCGCCTGACCAGGCGGTGGCGCAGTGGATAGAGCGTCGGACTGGGATGCGGAAGACCCAGGTTCGAGACCTCGAGGTCACCAGCTTGAGTGTGGACCCATCTGGCTTGAGCAAAAGCTCATCAGCTTGGACCCAAGGTCGCTGGCTCCAGTGGGGTGTTGTTCGGTCTGCTGAAGGCCCGTGGTCAAGGCACATGTGAGAAAGCAATCAATGAACAACTAAGGTGTTGCGACGGCAACAAAAAACTAATGATTGATGCTTCTCATCTCTCTCTGATCCTGTCTGTCTGTCCCTATCTATCCCTCTCTCTGACTCTCTCTTTGTCCCTGTAAAAAAAAAGATAAGGTAGCAAATATCACTGTATCAGATCATTTTGTACATGTGTGAATTTACTCAAAGGACTGATTCCAAAGAGTAAAATTACTGGGACAAAAGGTGCATATCTTCTGAATCTTCTTTTTTTTCATATTTTCTGAATTTTGATTGACATTGCCAAATTGCTGCTCCATGAGGTTTTAGAGTTTATATTTTTATCAGCTTTGTATCTGAGTAGCTATTTTTCCACACCTGTATCAATAGTGAATAATCAAACTTTTTTATCTTTCGCAGTTTGATTAGTGAACAGCAATCTCTCACTGTAGTTATTTTAATTTAATTTTATTTATTTATTTTTTTTACACAGGGACAGAGAGAGAGTCAGAGAGAGGGATAGATAGGGACAGACAGACAGGAACGGAGAGAGGTGAGAAGCATCAGTCATTAGTTTTTCGTTGCCATTACGACACCTTAGTTGTTCATTGATTGCTTTCTCACATGTGCCTTGACCGCGGGCCTTCAGCAGACCGAGCAACCCCTTGCTGGAGCCAGTGACCTTGAGTCCAAGCTGGCGAGCTTTTTGCTCAAGCCAGATGGGCCCGCGCTCAAGCTGGAGAGCTCGGAGTCTCGAACCTGGGTCTTCCGCATCCCAGTTCGACGCTCTATCCACTGTGCCACCGCCTGGTCAGGCTAATTTTAATTTTTTAATTGAGGTATAATTGACATATAACATAACTAGTTTCAGGTGTACAATATAATGATTCAGTATTTCTGTGCACTGCAAAATGATTACCACAGTAAGTCTAGTTAGTTAACATTAGTCTCCTTATAGAGTTAACAAAAAATACTTTTCTTGTGATGAGGCTTTTTAAGATCTGATCTCTTAGCAACTTTCAAATAAGCAATACAATATTATTAACTATGGTCACCATGCTGTACATTACATCCCATATCTCATTGCAATATTAATTTGTGTTTCTCTTATGAGTAAGGTTGGCCATCTTTTCACAAATTTAAGACATTTATATTTCCTTTTCTGTGACCCATTTATAATCATGTATATTTTTTTATTGGGTTGTAGTTGTTCTTATTGACTTAAAGCATTTTTTTTTTTTTTTGGTATAAAGAGGGACTTAACCCATTGTGATATTTTCCTTTGAGGTTGAATTTGTCTTTTGCCTTTCATGTCTTTTGTCATGTAGAATTTGTAAGTTTTTTATTTTTATTGCTAAATTTATTTTTCTGTAGTTTTGCATTATAACTAGAGAGGCTTTCTCAACTCCCAAGATTTTATTTTTTAAAACATTTATATATTTTGGATGTTCTGTTTTGTTTCATTGGTCTGTCTGTCAAGCGCTGATACTATGCTACTGCTGTTATTATATATTATCATAGCTCCGTATGTTTCATTTTACTTTATTTTTACGTTTGTTTGCTTGTTTCTATGAGTACTTAAAATTATCTTATATTGTGCCTCCCCCCATTCTGTTTATACAGTTTAGAGTTACATTATACGTACATATGAAATTGGGGGGGAAATGACAATCTTTAGAATGTTGAGCTTTTCAAAAAGTTGTATCCCTTTTCATTTGTTATATCTGTTTGAATTTTTAAATTTTATATAAATTCATTTTTAATATTTTGTTTTTGAGAAAGCAAGAGGGAAAGAAAGGCAGGGAAAGAGATGAGAAGTATCAGCTCATAGTTGCGTTACTTCAGTTGTTCATTGATTGCTTCTCATACTGCCTTGACCAGGGGCTCCAGCTGAGCCAGCAACCTCTTGCTCAAGCCAGCAGCCTTTGGGCTCAAGACAGCAACCTATCAGATCACCTCAATGATCTTATGCTCAAGCCGGTAACCCTGCGCTCAAACTGATAGCCTGCTCTCAAGCCAGATAAACCCATGCTCAACCCTGCGACTTTGGGGTTTTGAACCTGTGAACTCAGCATCCCAGGTCCATCCATACTCTATCCACTGTGCCACCACTGGTCAGGCAGGCTTAAATTTTTTAATATACTTCAAACAGCAGTAAATACCAATGTGTCACAAGGAAAGAAACAATGGGAAAAGCCCATTTTGCGCTTACGCCGAACTGGTGTGTGTGTACATAGAATGCCTTGGAGATCTAAAAGGATATTTAAATTACAGTTGACATTCAAGGTTAGATAAGTTTCAGGTGTACAACATGGTGGTTAGACATTTATATAACTTTAGAAGTGAGCCCCTTGATAAGCCTTGTACCCCCCCACACACACACCATGCCTTGGAAATTCATATTGGTTATGGGTGAAAGCAAGGAGAACATAGAATGAAGAGTATTTTCAAGGACAACTGAAATGATTATGAGGAATGGCTTTCATTTGAGGATAGCTGAGAACCAACTTTTTCATATTTGAGGGCTGAAGGCTCTTTCTTATAAGGAAGGAGAGGGCTTAAGGAGAATATGAACACATGTTGCAAAATTATGAATGGTATGGAGAGGTGACTGCAATCTTAAGAATTCTATAACAGAGTGCCCTGGCTGGAGATCTCGTTGGGCTAGAGCATCGTCCCAAATCACAGAGGTAGCTGGTTCGGTCCTCAGAGCACGTACAGGAAAGGTTGATGTTCCTGTCTTTGCCTGTCTCTTTCCCCCTTCCTCTCTCTCTAAAAATCAATCAAACATTAAATAAAATTTCATAATGAAGTAACTCTGGAATATACAAAATAGATTTAAGACAGAAGCAAGTACTGAAATAAGTGTCAGCTGATATTTAAGTTTTTACTCCATAAAGCAACCCAGATTCTGTGTTGTTTTAATATGAGTGCACTTTCATTTGAAACTTACTAGTGATTAGTTATAGAACAATAATAATGAAGAAAAATGAGAATTTAGTTAGACCTATTTATTTTTAAATAAGTACCTTAATGATTCAGAAAAAAGAAATTTAGTAATCTGAAGTTGTCACAAAGCACATTCATTTGGAATCTCAGGAGTCTATTGTCAACTTGTAAGAGACTAACAATTTTCAAAAAAATACTAAAATGACACTTGTCCTTATATCATCATATACACTTTTATATTTGTTTTGAGAGGAACTAAGATCTGAATTTCAGAATGAAACATGAGCATTTTTCTGTGAAACCTGAGTTTTATTGAAGCTAATTTCCATGCATGCATTGTGTGCATCTCCTACTTGTTAGCGTTCATCAGAGATCCCTTAAAGTACAAAAATGTGCACATATAAAGGGCAATATATTATTACTACTATGATTACAGTAGATCACTATTTTAAAAAATGATTTTAAAAAAGATCGTTTTCTCTTACAGCTATGTCTGGTGAGAACAGAGAAAATACACTGTTTTATTCTGAAGTTCCCAAAACCATCAACAAAGCAGCAGTCTTAATGCTCTCTTGGAAGCCTCTTTTGGATCTTTTTCAGGTAGGATTAGACATTGACACTCCTGTGGTTTGGTGTATGGTTTAGCATTTTATTTAGAGGTAGAAATGCAGTTTGGGGTTTTATAGTTGAAGTAGATGTGAATCAGAAAACATACTTTGATTATTTGACTCTTGCAATCTATTGAATCTTGTTTTATGGCCCACAGTATGGTTCGTCTTGATAAATATTCTGTGTTCACTTGAAAAGAACATGTATTCTGCTGTTGTTGGGTCTATAAATGATCATTTCATCAAATTGACTTATATTATTTAAGTCTCCTATGTCCTTACTGATTTTCTATTTGTTCTATAAGTTATTGATAGAGAATGTTGAAATCTCTAACCATAATTATAGATTTGACTATTTCTCTTTGTAGTTCTATTAGTTTTTGCTCTATTTATTTCAATTTATGTTATTAGGTGCATGAGTGGATAGGATTGTTATGTCCTGCTAAATTGACTCCTTTATTGTTATGAAATTACCTTTTTTGTTTCTAGCAATGTTCCTTACTGTGAAATTTACTTTACTATTAATACAGCCACTTCAGCTTTCTTTTGATTAGGGTTACCATGGAATATGCTTTTCCATTTTTTAATATTTTTTAAACTGACTTTATTGAGATTGATTCACATACCATGCAATCCACACAAAATACACAGTTCAGTGGTTTTTAGTGTATTCAGAGTTGTGCAATTATCATCACAATCTAATTTTAGAACATTTAGTCATCGCCAAAAGAAACCCCTTAGCAGTCACTCCCTATCTCCCCACCCTCCATAATCCCAGGCCTAAAAAACCACTAATCTTCTCTGAGTCATGATAGATTTGCCTATGCAATATGTGGGCCTTTGTACCTGGTTTCTTTCACTTAGCACAGTATTTCCTGGATTCATTCACATTGTAGCAAATAACAATACTTCATTTATTTTTATGGCTGAATAATATTTTATTGTATGGCTATACAGTAGTACTCCCCTTATCAGTGGGGATACAGTCCAAGATCCCCAGGGGATACCTGAAACCACAGGTAGTACTGAGTCTCAAGTATACCATGTTTTTTCCTGTACATATGATACAGTTTATGTATACATACAATAAAGTTTAATTTACAAATTGGATACAGTAAGAGTAACAATAGCCTATAACAAAACAATGATTATAACAATATGTAGTAAAACTTAAATGAATGTGGTCTCTCACTCTCAAAATATCTTATTGTACCTTTTTACTTAATGGAAGCACTTTATGACTTCTCTTTGGCATATCTTAATTGTCAGTATCACTACTTTTGTGTTGTGGGGCCATTAAGTAAGGTAAAGGTTACTTGAACACAAGCACTGCAATACTGAGGCAGTCAGTCTGATTACTGAGATGGTTCCTAATTGACTAATGGGATTGTAACATATACAGCGTGGATATGCAGGACAAGGGATTATCCACATTCCAGGCAGGACAGAATAGCTAGGTGCAAGATTTCATCATGCTACTCAGAATAGCACACAGTTTAAAACTTATGAGTGGTTTATTTCTGGAATTTTCCATTTAATATTTTCAGACCACAGTTGATTGCAGATAACTGAAACTGAAAAGCAAAGGGGGAAAACTGTATTACATTTGCATTGATCCATGAGTTTGTGAATAAATATTGTTTATGTATTGTTTCAGCTTTGGGGCTTTTATAAATAATGCTGCTTTAACATTCATGTACAAAATTTTGTGTAGGTTTGTTTTTAGTTCCCTTCCGTATGTATCTAGGAGTTCAATTGCTGGATCATGTGATAACTCTGTTTATATTTTAAAGGAACTACTAAATTGCTTTCCATAATTTTATATTTCCACCAGTAGAGTATGAAGGTTCTAATTTCCTACATCCTCATCAATCCTAGTTACAGTTCATCTTTATTTTTTTAGTGAAGTGAGAGGAAGGGAGGCAGAAGAAAGACAGACTCCTGCATGCACCCCAACCGGGATCCACCCGGCAAACCCCCTACTTGGTGATGCTCTGCCTATCTGGCGCCACTGCTCTGTTGATGGGCAGCCGAGCCATCTCAGCGCCTGAGGTGAGGCCATAGAGCCATCCTCAATGCCTGGGGCCAACTTGCTCAAACTATTTGAGCCATGGCTATAGGAGGGGAAGAGAAAGAGAGAGGAAGAGGAAGGGGAAGGGTGGAGAAGCAGATGGTTGCTTCTCCTGTGTGCCCTGACCGGGAATCAAATACGGGACTTCCACATACCAGGCCAATGCTCTACCACTGAACCAACCAACCAGGGCCATTGTTTATCATTTTGATTATAGCCATCCTAGTGAGTGTAAAGAGTATCTCATTGTCATTTGCTTTGCATTTTCCTAATGATCAGTGATGGTGGCCATTTTTTCATGTGTTTATTACCTGTTTGTATATCTTCTTTGTGGAAATGTCTATGCAAGTCCTTTGCTTGTATGGTGTGTGTGTGTATGTGTGTATGTGTCTGTTTCTGAAGTGAGAAGCAGGGAGGCAGACAGACTCCCACATGCGCCCTATTGGGATCCACCTAGCATACCCATCAGTGGGCGATGCTCTGCCCATCTGGGGCATTGCTCTGTTGTAACCAGAGCCATTCTAGCACCTGAGGCGGAGGCCATGGAGCCATCCTCAGTGCCTGGGCCAACTTTGCTCTAATGAAACCTTGGCTGTGGGAGGGGAAGAGAGAGACAGAGAGAACGGAGAGGGGAAGCATAGAGAAGCACATGGATGCTTCTCCTGTGTGCCCTGGTCGGGAATCAAACCCAGGACTTCCACATGCCAGTCCAATGCTCTGCTGCTGAGCAAACTGGCTAGGGCCCTTTGCCCATTTTTTTTTTTTTTTTTTACAGGGATAGAGAGTCAGAGAGAGGGATAGATAGGGACAGACAGACAGGAACGGAGAGGGGTGAGAAGCATCAATCATTAGTTTTTCATTGCTGTTGTGACACCATAGTTGTTCATTGATTGCTTTCTCACACGTGCCTTGACCGTGGGCCTTCAGCAGACTGAGCCACCCTTGCTGGAGCCAGCGACCTTGGGTCCAAGCCGGCGAGCTTTTTTTTTGCTCACGCCAGATGGGCCTGCGCTCAAGCTGGCTAGCTTGGGGTCTCAGACCTGGGTCTTCCACATCCCAGCCCGATGCTCCTTCCACTGCGCCACCGCCTGGTCAGGCCCTTTGCCCATTTTTAATTGGGTCTTTTTAATGTTGAGTTTTAAGAGTTTTTTTTATATATTCTGGATACTAGACCCTTATCAGAGGTGATGTGCAAATATTTTTCTCCCATTCTGTGGATTGTCTTTTTACTTTTTTTTTTTTTGTGACAGAGACAGAGAAATAGACAGGGACAGACAGACAGGAAGGGAGAGAGATTAAAAGCATCAATTCTTCATTGTAGCACCTTAGTTCATTGCCTCCCCCCCACATATGCTGTGAAGGAGGGGAGGCTACAGCAGACCCACTGACCCCTTGCTCAAGCCAGCGACCCTGGTCCCAAGCTGGTGTTGCTCAAACCAGCTGAGTCCACGCTCAAGCCAGCGACTTTGGGGCTTCAAACCTGGGTCTTCTGCGTCCTAGTCCAATGCTTCATCCACTGCGCCACCACCTGGTCAGGCTACTTTTTTCTTTAATTACAGTAATTATGAGTATAAAATCGGCCATAATTACCTTTGGCAAGTGTTTAGTACTCTAAGCATTCATTTAGATTTATACATCTAAATACAGTTACTTTGTCTTTCTTTTATGGAGGATGAATCATTTTTGTGACTTCCTCTATATTCATCATTTATCTTAATCTGAAGTTATTATACCTTCATTTTTAAAAAATTGTGCTGAAATGTACATCATATAAAAGTTACTATCTTTATCACTTAAGTATACATTAGTGTACGTCAGTCATGTTAGTTATACAGGGTGGGGCAAAATCAGATTTAGGATTGTGAGCATGCAAAACTATTTATTCTTATTATTTAAGTATTATTTTCTGTAAAAGCAACTGTAAACCTACTTTTGCCCCACCCTGTATTTACGTTTTTATGCAACCATCACCTCACCCATTCACAGAACTCTTTTGATCTTGCAAAACTATAACTGTACCCATTAAACATTAACTTCCCATTATCACTCAACCCAGCCACTGACAACCACCATTCTGCCTTCTATTTCTACTCTAGGTATGTCATATATGTGGAATCATACAATGTTTATCCTTCTATTCCCTGGCCAGCTAGCTCAGTTGGTTGGGGCATTGTCCTCATACACAAAGGTTGTAGGTTTGATACCTAGTTGGGGCATATACAGTAACAGACTGATGTTTCTGTCTTTCCTTCTCTCTTTCTTACTCTCTCCCTAAAATTAAGAAATAAATTTTAAAAATATATTTATCGTTTTGTGCCTGGCTTATTTTACTTAGAGTAATATCCTTAAGGTTCATCCATGTTGTAGCATGTGTCAGAATATTTTTTAAGGCTGAGTAATATCCCTTTGAATACATACCACATTTTGTTTATTAATAGACTTTGGCTGCTTCTACCTTTTGGCTATTGTTAATATTGCTGCTGTGAATATGGGTATACAAATATAATTTTGTGTCCTTGGTTTCAATTATGTTAGGTATATACCCAGAGGTTAAATTGCTGGATCATATAATTCTATTTTCTGTTTTTGAGAACGTCCATGCTGTTTTCCTAGTAGCTTCACCATTTTACATTCCTACTAGTGGTGCACAGGAATTTCAGTTTTTACACATCCTAGCCAAAGCTGATTATTGTCTAGCTTTAAAAAAAAATTTAGCCTGACCAGTGGTGGCGCAGTGGATAAAGCGTCGACCTGGGAACACTGAGGTCGCCGGTTCAAGACCCAGGACTTGTCTGGTCAAGGCACATATGGGAGTTGATACTTCCTGCTCCTCCCCCCTTTCTCTCTCACTCTCTCTCTCCTCTCTAAAATGAATAAATAGTAAATAAATAAATAAATAAATAAAATTTTCAAAAAATAAATAATTTAGCCTGACCAGGCGGTTGTGCAGTGGATGAAACCTTGGACTGGGAGGCAGAGGACCCAGGTTCAAAACGCCAAGGTTGCCAGCTTGAGCGTGGGCTCATCCGGCTTGAGCTCGGGCTCACCTACTTGAATGCGGGGTCGCTGACTTGAGAGTGGGATCATAGATATGACCCCATAGTCGCTGGCTTGAGCCCAGGGGTTGCTGGCTTGAGCGAGGGGTCACTAGTTCTACTGTAGCCCCCCGGTCAGGTCACATATGAGAAAGCAATCAATTAACAACTAAGGTGCCTCAACAAAGAATTGACGTTTCTCTTTCTCCCTTCCTGTTTGTTTGTCCCTATCTGTCCCTCTCTCTGTCTCTCTCAAAAAAAATTTGTTGATTGTAGAGAGAAGGGAAAGAGAGAAAAAAAAAACCCATCAATTTGTTGTTCCATTTATTTATGCATTCATTAGTCGGTTCTTGTATTTGCCCTGATCGGGATCAAACCCACAGCCTCAGCATGTTGGGATGACTCTCTAACCAACTGAGCTAGCTACCTGGCTAGGGCTCTTTTTAATGGTAGCTATCCTAATGAATAAGCGATGGTAAGTCATTGTGGTTTTGATTTGCATTGCCCTAGTGATTAGTGATATTAAACATCTTTTCATGTGCTTATTGGCCATTTGTATATCTTTATTTCAGAAATGTCTATTCAAATCCTTTGCCCGTTTCTTAATTAGGTTGTTTGGGGTTATTTTTGTTTTTTGTTTTTTTTTTCTTACAGGGACAGAGAGAGAGTCAGAGAGAGTGATAGATAGGGACAGAGAGACAGGAACGGAGAGAGGTGAGAAGCATCAATCATTAGTTTTTCATTGCCATTGCAACACCATAGTTGTTCATTGATTGCTTTCTCACATGTGCCTTGACAGCAGACCGAGCCACCCCTTGCTGGAGCCAGCGACCTTGGGTCCAAGCTGGTGAGCTTTTGCTCAAGCCAGATGGGCCCGCGCTCAAGCTGGCGACCTTGGGGTCTTGAACCTCGGTCTTCCGCATCCCAGTTCGACACTCTATCCACTGCGCCACTGCCTGGTCAGGCTGTTTGGGGTTTTTTCTTGTTTACTTTCTTGATAATGTCCTGTTTGAAATAGGGACCACCAAGAGAATATGTGCAAGTCCTAAAGGTGTTTAAAAATATGATCTTTGCAGGTATAATTAACCCTTTGAGTAGTGAGTTTTTTTCCAAAAATGAAATTAGTTCCAGTTACAGTTTTATTAACTTAAAAACATGTTTATTTGATAACCAATTTATGGAAACAAGAAGAACATACATTTGCTTTTTTTAATGTTGCCATACACATTTTTAAAATAATTTTTGTTATGCAATTCTCCAGCTCAAAGTTTAAAGATGTACACGTACGATCGTACTCTGGACAGTCAGGAGGCATGAGGAAGTACATGAACGGTCATACTACTCAAAGGTTTAAAGATCTCAAAATGAAATAATCCTAGATTTAAGGTGGGCTCTAAATGCAGTGATTGGAGAAAGGAGAGGTGAAATTTGAAACAGACATGGAAGTCGAAGGCCATGTGAAGGCGTAGCCAGAGATTAGAATTAAGTTGCCACCAATTTAAGCCAAGGAACCCTTGAGCCATCACTGGAAGAGACAAGGAAGTATTCTCCTCCAGAGCCTTTGGAGGAAGCCTCGTCCTGCTGACTCCCTGACTTTGGGCTTCTGTCTTCCAGAACTGTGAGAGAATAAATTTCTGTTGTGTTTAGCTACCAAGTTTGGTAATTTAATACAGTAGCCTTAGGAAAGTAGTGCATGGCATTTGACATGCAAAAGTTTATGTTTTTTTGAGGGGGGAAATGACATTTATTCTAAGGAAAATATATAGCAAAACAAAGCTGTAAGGTGGTAGATGTGTGGAAGATATGGGAAGACTTAATCACCAAAGAAGCTGCCTAAACATGGCCTTCTGCTATGGAGGAGAGTGAATTGTTCTTTACCTCACTGCCCTTTCCTGAGTCAAAGAAACCTGATCCTATCAGGGCTGGGCCCAGGGAACCCCATTTTCCAATCTCTTCTCTTCCTGAGAGTTGGGGAAAGGTTAGTTCATTGGCTCTTAAGATATAAAAGACAGTATTGAAAAGGGAAAGTTGTTATAGTGTTTTGTTCCAACTTTGCTACCAGCCCTACTCTCATCAGTATTTATTGATGCCAAAGAGACAAAGCGTATGGAATTGGGGCGACTTAGGCAGCAGTACACTGAACAGTGAGGCTACCTTGATGTGGAAATGAGCAGCATCATACTTGGTATAGAAACTGGCTAGGCGATATGGTACCGAGTACAATCGAAGAGAGACAGGAATTTGTGAGAAGAGGTAAAGTGGAGCCCATAGTCCATCTGTTCCCAGTGTGTCAGTAGCTAAGCCTTTCCTTATCAGGGGTCCGAAAGGGTGTACCTTTCATAGTATGTACATAGCCAAGTTATTGATGGTGTTGGTCAGAGTCCAGACAACAGGAATGCTGCAGAAGGAAATGCTGAGTAGAACCACATGCAGCAGTCCTACCAAGATGATGCAGGCCAGCCAGATGCCTTGGTTATTATTCATTGCTTGAGGGTTGGGGTTTACTTCACGTATACATTCCCACATTTATCCTGCCAGCTTCAGAAGCCTAGAAATTTTGAATTTTGATGAAGTTCAGTCAGTTTCTTTGATTGCTTGTGTTTTTGTGTTACATATAAGAAACTGTAGCTTAATCCAAGGTTAGCAGATTTTCATCTGTGGAATTTTACATAAGTTTTCTGTTTTTCTCTCTTATATTTAGGTCTTTGATCTATTTTGAGTTCATTTCTGTATATGCTATGAAATAGGAGTCCAAATTAATTCATTTGTGTGTGGAATCCAGTTGTCCTGTACCTTTAGTTGAAAGCTGTTTTTTCCCAATTGTGGTTTTAGTACTCTGTTGAAGGTCTGTTGACCATCAATATAAGGATTTATTTCTGTACTCTCAATTCTATTCCAGTGTCCTATAAGTCTATCTTGATTGAAATTGGAAAATGTGAGTCTTACAACATTGTTCTTTTTTATTTTCAAGATTGTTTTGAAATTCTGTATGAACATTATTAGGATGAGCTTATTTATACCTGGAAAAAAGGCATTTGGAACTTCGATAGGCATTCTGTTGATCAATTTTTGGGGTGTAGTTCCATCCATTTTCTTTTCTTTTCTTTTTGTGGCAGAGACAGAGAGAGTCAGAGAGAGGGACAGATAGGGACAGACAGGAAGGGAGAGAGATGAGAAACATCAGTTCTTTGTTGTGGCACCTTAGTTTTTCATTGATTGATTTCTCATATGTGCCTTGACGGGGAGGAGGGGGGTACAGTAGACCGAGGGACCCCTTGCTCGAGCCAGCGACCTTGGGTCCAAGCTGGTTGAGTCTTGCTCAAACCAGATGGGCCCGCCCTTAAGCTGGTGATCTCAGGGTCTCGAACCTGGGTCCTCCATATCCCAGTCCGACGCTCTATCCACTGCGCCACTGCCTGGTCAGGCTCCATCCATATTCTTTAAGTCTTCCAATTCATAAACATGGATGTCTTTCTATTTATTCAGATCTTTTGTTTCAACAGTATTTTATAGTGTTCTGTATACAAGTCTTACACCTCTCTGGTTAAATATATTTCTAAGTATTTTGTTGTTTTTTGATATTTTAAATGGAGTTATTATTTTGAGAGAGAGAGAGAGAGGAAGAGATTGAGATGAGAAGCATCAACTCATAGTTGCGTCATTTTAATTTTTCACTGATTGCTTCTCATATGTGCCTTGATGGGGGCTGGGGCAGGAGTTGTGGGACAAGCTAATGACCCCTTACTCAAGCCAGCAACCTTTGTGCTCAAGCCAGTAACCTTGGGAAC
The DNA here is from genome assembly GCA_037038555.1 of Rhynchonycteris naso. NCBI lineage: Eukaryota > Metazoa > Chordata > Mammalia > Chiroptera > Emballonuridae > Rhynchonycteris > Rhynchonycteris naso. The sequence continues at coordinate 51,787,946 of CM072999.1, forward strand.
ATGTTGATCCTGTGCTCAAGCTGGTGACCCTGTGTTCAAGCCCGCAACCTTGGGGTTTTGAACTTGTGACCTCAGCCCCCCAGGTCTACGATTTATCCACTGTGCCACCACCAATCAGGCTTAAATGGTGTTATTTTCATCATTTCATTTTTAGTGTTCATTGCTGATGTATAGAAATATAACTGATATTTATATATTTGTCAAATTTGTATCCTAAAACTTTGCTGAGCTGATTAGTTTTGTGGGGGTTTTTGTAGATATTACAGGGTTTTCTATATGTGATATCATTTTGTCTGTAAATAGAGATAGCTTTCCTTTCCCTTTCCAATCCAAAGCTTAATTCTTCTTCTTTTTATTTTTCCTAATTGCTCTGACTGGAACCTCTAGTACAATGTTGAATAGTAGTGGTGAGAACAAACATTCTTTTTTTTTCCTGATTTTGAGGGGAAAACTTTCAGTTTTCACTATTAGGAAGATATTAGCCCTGGGTTTTTCATAAATACCCTTTATCAAATTGAGAGGTTTTCTCTTTATTCCTAGTTTGTTGAATGTCTCTATTATGGAAGGGTATTGGTTTTTTCAGATGATTTTTCTGCCTATTGACGTCATTTTTTTTTTAGTGTAGTATATTACATTTGTTGGGTTTTATATGTTATGTTAAGCTTACATTCCTGGCCTTAAATCCCACTTTACCATGTATAATCCTTTTAACAATATGATCCTTATTCAGTTTGCCAGTATTTTTTTTCTCTTTTATTTATAATTAAGTTTGTGTCAGTCTTTATTAAAACAAAAAAATCAAAATTTCAGACACAGCATTACATAATATGTACAAGAATATACAAAAGCAAAAGAAAAACTATATATCTACTACGCTAGCACAGAAATTTTTTTTTTTCTCCTTTTCCAAGTGGCGGTGCGGGGGGTGGGTGGGAGATAGACTCCTGCATGCGCCCGGACCAGGATCTACCCGGCAACCCCTGTCTGGGGTCAATGCTCTGCCCTTCTGGAGTCCTGCTGACAACCAAGTTATTTTTAGCACCTGAGGTGGAATCTCCATGGAGCCATCCTCAGTGCCCAGGCCAATGCACTTGAACCAGCTGAACCATGGCTATGGGAAGAGAATAGAGAGAGAGACAGCCCAAGAAGGGAGGAGGAGGGGGATAGAGGAGAAGCAGACAGTCACTTCTCCTGTGTTCCCTGACCAGGAATCAAACCCAGGACATCCACACGCCAGGTACCACTGAGCCAACTGTCCAGGGCCCAAGTTTGCCAATATTTTTTGAGAGCTTTTGAATCTATAGTCATAAGAGATATTGGTCTATAGTTTTATTTTCTTGTCGTGTTTGTCCTGTCTTGGTATCAGGGTAATACTGACCTTATCCAAATGAGTTAGAAAGTGTTTCCTTTTATTTTCTCTCTCTTTTTGAAGAGTTTGAGTGAAATGCATTTTATTTCTTTTTTTTTTTTCATCTTAATTCTTTAAACATTTGGTGGAACTCATCAGTAAAGCCATCTAGTCCTGAACTTTTCTTTGTAGGAAGTTTTTGATTACTAACAGCCTCTTTACTCATTATAAGTCTGTTTAGATTTCCTATTTCTTCTTGAGTCAGTTTCAGTGGTTTGTGTGTTTCTAGGGATTTAACCATTTTATCTACATCACTTAATTTGTTGGCATACAATTGTTCTTACTATTTACTTATCTTTTTTAATTCCTGTAAGATTGTTAATAATGACCTTCTTTCATTCTAGAATTTAGTAAGTTGAGTCTTCTCTCTTTGGTTTTTTGTTTTGTTTTGTGTATTTGGGGTTTTTTTATTTTTGTATTTTTTTTATCATTCTAGCTAAATTTGTCAAATTTGTTCCTTTCAAAGAACCAACTTTGGGTTTTGTTGAGCTTTATTGTTTTTCTGTTTTCTTTTTTTTTTTTTACAGGGACAGAGAGAGGGATAGATAGGGACAGACAGAAACAGAGAGGGGGAAGGGTGGAGAAGCAGGTGCGTGCTTCTCCTGTGTGCCCTGACGGAATCAAACCCAGGATTTCCACATACTGAGCCGACACTCTACCCCTAAGCCAACCTGCCAGGGCCTCCATTTTATAATTGTACCATATTTTACTTAACCAGACCTCTAGTAAGGCATTTAGGTTTTTCTGTTTTGCTATTACAAAAGATAATGTAGCGCCTGACCAGGCGGTGGCGCAGTGGATAGAGCGTCGGACTGGGATGCGGAAGACCCAGGTTCGAGACCTCGAGGTCACCAGCTTGAGTGTGGACCCATCTGGCTTGAGCAAAAGCTCATCAGCTTGGACCCAAGGTCGCTGGCTCCAGTGGGGTGTTGTTCGGTCTGCTGAAGGCCCGTGGTCAAGGCACATGTGAGAAAGCAATCAATGAACAACTAAGGTGTTGCGACGGCAACAAAAAACTAATGATTGATGCTTCTCATCTCTCTCTGATCCTGTCTGTCTGTCCCTATCTATCCCTCTCTCTGACTCTCTCTTTGTCCCTGTAAAAAAAAAGATAAGGTAGCAAATATCACTGTATCAGATCATTTTGTACATGTGTGAATTTACTCAAAGGACTGATTCCAAAGAGTAAAATTACTGGGACAAAAGGTGCATATCTTCTGAATCTTCTTTTTTTTCATATTTTCTGAATTTTGATTGACATTGCCAAATTGCTGCTCCATGAGGTTTTAGAGTTTATATTTTTATCAGCTTTGTATCTGAGTAGCTATTTTTCCACACCTGTATCAATAGTGAATAATCAAACTTTTTTATCTTTCGCAGTCTGATTAGTGAACAGCAATCTCTCACTGTAGTTATTTTAATTTAATTTTATTTATTTATTTTTTTTACACAGGGACAGAGAGAGAGTCAGAGAGAGGGATAGATAGGGACAGACGGACAGGAACGGAGAGAGGTGAGAAGCATCAATCATTAGTTTTTCGTTGCCATTACGACACCTTAGTTGTTCATTGATTGCTTTCTCACATGTGCCTTGACCACGGGCCTTCAGCAGACCGAGCAACCCCTTGCTGGAGCCGGCGACCTTGGGTCCAAGCTGGCGAGCTTTTGCTCAAGGCAGATGGACCCGCGCTCAAGCTGGCGAGCTTGGGGTCTCGAACCTGGGTCTTCCGCATCCCAGTCCGACACTCTATCCACTGTGCCACCGCCTGGTCAGGCTATGTTTTATTTTAAATTAATTTGTATCATTTTCTTACTTTTCTTTGCTCTGGATTTAGTTTTTTTGGGTTTTTGTTTTTAGTGTCAGGTGGAAGGTTGGATTATTGATTTCAGATCTTTTTTTTTTTTTTTTTTTTTTTTTTACAGGGACAGAGAGAGTCAGAGAGAGAGATAGATAGGGACAGACAGACAGGAACGGAGAGAGATGAGAAGCATCAATCATCAGTTTTTTTGTTGTGACACCATAGTTGTTCATTGATTGCTTTCTCATATGTGCCTTGACTGCGGGTCTTCAGCAGACTGAGTAAACTCCTTGCTTGAGCCGGTGACCTTGAGTTCAAGTTGGCGATCTCGGGGTCTCGAACCTGGGTCCTCCGCATCCCAGTCCGACGCTCTATCCATTGCGCCACCACATGGTCAGGCAAGATCTTTTTTTTTTTTTAATGTAGACATTTATAGTTATAAATTTCCCTCTGAGAGCTGCTTTTGTTACATCACTTAAATTTTGGTATATTGTGTTTTCTTTTGTCTTAAAGTATTTTCTTTTTCTTTGACCCATTGGCTTTTTCCTGTACCAGCAACATCTGGAAACCGTCAAGGCAGTTAGCTGTTTCAAGTGTAAGGCTCACCTCATTTGTTTCCCATTTCTCAGGATCACTGTCTTTTGTTGTCTGATATCCAGTGTCTTGAAAACATATATATTTTGTCCATTTTCTCAGTTGTTTTAGATGGGTGAATATATGTGGTTCCTGTTACTCCATGTGGGTAGGAGTGGAAAGTTGGTTTCATTTTATCATTTAAATCTCTAATCCATTTGGAATTACAAAGTTATAAATACGGAGTTCTTTTATGAAAGTTAATTTCTTAGCTCTGAAATTTCTTATGTTCTGATTATTAAGACATTTTAAGCAGAGACCAAGTCTGGTGATATTCAAGAGTAATGAGAGGGGAGAAATTAAAATATTGTATATTCAGAATTGCTCTTGGCTTTTATGTAGGCTTCTATGTAAGAGATATTTAAAACAAAAGATCAGAATTAATAAAACTGTTGAATTTGCAAATTTTTTTATATTGGGGCTAATGGGTCAAAGAAAAACACAAAGATCAGAAAATATTTTGAGACAAAAAAAATGTGTATATATGTAATTTAACATTAATAAAAATGATACAATGAATACAAAAAACTAGGTGAGGTTTTACCAGGATTCCAAGGTTGTCTTTTTTTAACCTCACCTAACATTATTTCAGTTTTGCAAGTACACACCTATATTTACCATATTTGTCTGTTTATTTTAAGTGAGAAGTTGGGAGATAGTGAGACAGGACTCCTGCATGTGCCCTGATTATGATCCACCTGGCAACCCCTGTCGGGGGCCAATGCTCGAATCAACTGAGCTATCCTCAGTGCCTGAGGCTGATGCTCAGACCAACTGAGCCATCCTCAGCACTTGGGGCTGATGCTCGAACCCATCTAGCCACTGGCTGCAGGAGGGAAAGTGGAAGAGAAGGGGGAGATCGAGAGGAGGAAAGCAGGTGGTCACCTCTTTTGTGTGCCCTGACCAGGGATTGAACCTGGGATGTCCATACACTGGGCCAGTGCTGTATCCACTGAGCAAGCCTGCCAGGGCCATATTTACCATCCTTGAAAACAATGTATTGTTTCAGTGTGCTGGCTTAATTTTGGAGTGGTACGCTTCTGCTAAGAAGCTTATCTGGGCCTCTTTTTAAAGTACAGTATGTCCGTAAAGTCATGGTGCACTTTTGACCTGTGACCGGTCAAAAGTGCACCACGACTTTACAGACACACTGTATTTCACCTTGGTAGCAGAAACCATGTCTATTTCCCTTCTATCAAACTCACAGTATGAAGAGCTGAGTGAGGGAACATATGGGATGTCATTTTTTTTAAGTTAGCGTTTATTAGATTTGTTTTCTTTATATTTCTTTTTAAATTTTATACATGTATCAAATAATATTTCTATTTTTCTTCCTTTTTTTTTTATTAGGTGGGAGGCAGGGAGGCAGAGAGACTCCTGCATGTTCCCTGACTGGGACACAGCTGGCAACCCCCTACAGGGCAATGCTCTGCCCATCTGGGGATGCTGCTCTGTTGCTCAGCAGCCAAGCTATTTCGGTATCTGAAGCGAGGCCATGGAGCCATCTTAGTGCTGGGGGCCAAATTGCTTGAACTATTTCGGAAGGAGAGGAGAGAGAGAGAAGGGGAAGGGGGAAATGTGGAGAAGCAGATGGTCGCTTCTTCTGTGTGCCCTGACCAGGAATTGAACCTGGGACTTCCTGGGCTGAAACTCGACCACTGAGCCAACCAGCCAGGGTTCTCAAATAATATTTCTAGCTTGGGAAAATTATCAGCAGCAGCAGCAGCCATTAATTACAAATACTCTTTGGGAGAGATTTTTAACAGATGTTATAGGTAGAAAAACAAAATGGCACAGATCCTGCTCTCAGATTCTTTTGTGTTTTTTAAAACCTATTTTTACTCAGAAATACTTAAAAAAGTAAAAACAGGACCATGGCCAAATGAGTAAAAGAGACAGTAACTCTTACTTAAATTTCAAAAAAGAGATCACCACTGTACCCACAAGGGATCAGGATGCTTTCCTGGCCAGGGCTGAATAAGAACTAATGTTCTGAGATAGTATTAAAACTAAGGTGGATAGGAAGAAAAATAACCTTTCAAGAGGGGAAACATCATGTTAGGTTTTTACATTAGTGATGGGACCAAACCTGACCTAGAGTTTTGTAAGAGTATTATTAGTAGAGAAAATGGATTGGTACTAAGGACAGCTGGTATTGAGAACTTATTTAGTGCCAGTCATTGTGTTAAACACTTTACATATTTTTCTCAGTTAATCTTCACAAAGCTGAAGTAGATGATTTATTACTATTTTGAAAGTGAAGGAAATTACTTTTTGAAGACTTTAAGTTACTTGCTCAAAGTCTGACTTCTAGTGAGGGTCAAAGCCTAGATTTAAACCACTTGACTTTAAAGTCTGTGCTGTTGACTGCATGTCAGATTGCTAAGTTCCATTTTGGTAATGTGGAAGATCTTAAATGCCAAGCCAAGGTAGTGAGATGTAATTCTTGTTCTCTAATATATATAACAATCATCTAGAGACCCTTTACCACGAAACGTTTCAGCAGACTTCTTCTAATTAATCTATTTAAAGTTTCTGGAAATTTTTGGGGTCACTCAAAATGTAGACTCAGTAATATTGGTGATACTCGAATTTGGGCTAAAAGCAAAAAGCAAGCTGTCAGAAGACCAGCCTGACCAGGCGGTGGCGCAGTGGATAGAGCGTCGGACTGGGATACGGAAGACCCAGGTTCGAGACCCCAAACTCGATAGCTTAAGCGCAGGCCCGTCTGGCTTGAGCAAAAGCTCGTCAGCTTGGACCCAAGGTCGCTGGCTCCAGCAAGGGGTTGCTCGGTCTGCTGAAGGCCCGCAGTCAAGGCACACGTGAGAAAGCAATCAATGAACAACTATGGTGTCGCAACAGCAACAAAAAACTAATAATTGATGCTTCTCACCTCTCTCTGTTCCTGTCTGTCTGTCCCTATCTGTCCCTCTCTCTGACTCTCTCCCTGTCCCTGTAAAAAATAAAATAAAAATAAATAAAACATTAAAAAAAAAAAAAAGCAAGCTGTCAGAAGACTGAAATACATGATTTTTCTTTTGCATTAGGCAACACTGGACTATGGAATGTATTCTCGAGAAGAAGAACTTTTAAGAGAAAGAAAACGCATTGGAACAGTTGGAATTGCTTCTTATGATTATCACGAAGGAAGTGGAACATTTCTCTTTCAAGCTGGTAGTGGAATATATCATGTAAAAGATGGAGGGCCACAAGGATTTACTGTAAGTTGGTATTATACTTGTTACACCATTTTTGGGGTCCTAAAGGTAATTTGCACCCAAATCCGAAAGGTAATTAAACAAACCAAAATATTTTGTTTACCCATCAACTAAGAAACTTAGCAATAAAGAAACAAAACATTTGGGTGTTAATTTACAATTTTCAGAGTTAATAATTTTTCTAGTGACATTAATATATAATTTTTAAAATGCTAGAAACACTTGCTATGTAGAAGATGTAGTAAAGGGCATCAATGCCCACTTTCTGAGTAAGTACTGAGAGGTAGTTAAGAGGATAACATCACAAGGCAATCCAGTTTTGGTTCCTTTAAGAGCTTAATTCATCTTAATAATTAATTCCATCTTAATAAATGTTTTGAATATTTGTTTTTATTTCAAGCAATTTTTTAATGTGCTATCAGAAATATTATTTTGATAGAATTATGACGATCCTGGCTTTTGTTACATTTTTATGAGCAAACTATTTTATATTGGCATAATTAATTTGAAATGTTTAATAAATAAAATAATAAATATTTAATGAAAGTATTTAATAAATAATAGCTATTCTATTAAACAGGTTTGGACGATATAGTCTTTGTATGCTGTTATATTGTCTTTACTTCTTCTCCTTTTACCCTTAGCTTTCTAATTCATACTTTAAAAAATAAAAGTCCTTCCTTATAAGTTAGGGCATATGTAAGTATATTTTTCTGGGAAGCTATTATCATAATTGACATTTTACTTGGAAATATTGTTTATTTTACAGAAAGGATGCTGACAAACGAGTATGTATATATTGACTCTAAAATGTTGTTTACTTTTCTAGCAACAACCCTTACGGCCCAATTTAGTGGAGACTAGTTGTCCCAACATTAGGATGGATCCAAAATTATGCCCGGCTGATCCAGACTGGATTGCTTTTATACATAGCAATGATATTTGGATATCCAACATTGTTACCAGAGAAGAAAGGAGGCTGACCTATGTGCACAATGGTAAGGATAGTTCTTCAAATCCACTTTTCTGAAAAGTCTTTTATTATTTGTTTTATTTGACAAAGAGAATCAAAGAGAGGGACAGATAAGGACGGACAGACAGGGAGATGAGAAGTATCAGTTCTTCGTGTGGCACCTTAGTTGTTCATTGACTGCTTTCTCATATGTGCCTTGACCAGGGGGCTCCAGCAGAGTGAATGACTTCTTGTTCGAGCCAGCGACTGTGGGTTCAGGCCAGCAACCCTCTGCTCAAGCTGGCAACCTCAGGGTTTTGAACCTGGTTCCTCTGTGTCCCAGTCCAACGTTCTATCCACTGCGCCACTGCCTTGTCAGGCGAGAAGCATTCATTTATTGTTCCACTTAGTTGTGCATTCATTGGTTGCTTCCCGTATGTGCCCTGACTAGAGATTGAACCTGTAACCTTGGCATTTCGGGTCAACACTCTAATCAACTGAGCTAAATGGCCAGGGCCAATGCTGCTGGTTTTACTGTTCATTTGCAAACAGCATAACAGTAGCACCTCAACGTGATTGTTCTTTTAGCCAAATGAGACTGCCAGAAGTTCCCCCAAACTGTTCTCATTAAAATAAATTTTTTAGCCATATAAACAAGTAACAACAAAAGGGAATGATAAGAAGCAAACATAGAGTGTTAAGAGAGGACCATGAAGTGGTGATCAGGAAAGGCTTACCAGAAGAGATGACAGCTAAACTTATCTTAAATAATAAGTACACAGCAACCAGTATATTCCAGGTGAGGGGGCTGTTTGAGAAAGGTCTAATGCAGACTGTGTTGTGTGTGAGGAGTTAGAAGCGGTGTGATGATCCTAAAACTTAGGATATGAGTCAAGAAGTGGGGTTAGATAAGACTGGCAGATAAGAAGCCAGGACAAGGGTAGACTGTATCTCATATAAAAGAACATGGTATTTATTATGACGTGGGGGATCCATTGAAAAGTTTTAGCAGTCAAATGGTATGGTCAGAGTTATATTGTGGATAAATTTTCTGGATACTTTGTGAAAGTTATATTTGAGAAGCACAAGACTAGAGACAGGGACACCAAAGCGTAACTGTTGTAATTATTTGGGTTTTATGGCCTAAAACAGTATAGTGAAAAGGGGATGTGGTAGGGAAATTTTTAAGTCAAGAGAACATTTTTGGTGTTTAATGGATCTCCATTTGGAATCGGGGAACCAGAACAGCTACCAATGGCAGTAGAAAGATTAGGTTGGTAGTTAGTAAACCTAGGTTGGAAATCCTTGCAATTTTTTTATGCTTTCAACAAACGTTGAACACTCACTGTGTACTTGAGGCTGGGACTGCAAAGTTCTGATGATTACAGATCATCAGAATTCAATGGATTTTGACCACTGATCCACAAAAGAATGAACCACCCTGATGTTGTATAAAGATTATCTTTCATGGACCAGCACCTAATCTTCATACAACATCAGAGTAGTTCATTCTTTTGCAGACCAGCACAGAATATCTGGCATTCCAGCATCTGTTCACAGACCTGTGGGTTGAAAAATCACTAAATTAGTAGGCAAGAAATCTGTTGCAATTATTTTATCAACAAATATATATTGAGTAACTGTGTGCAAAGCAACATGGCAAGAACAAATGATATGGAATTGAATAAGATACAGTTTTGACCCTCAAAGAAGCCAGAATTAAGGGGTTTTTTTAAAGTCTATTCTTTTATTCTATAGAATTGTTTTTCACACAGGATTATTGTGAAGATTGGCAGAATTTAAAGTAGAAAGCACTGAAACACCCTGGAAAATTCTGTAATAGTGTTTTTATTCTTTTTTTGTGTGTGTATATGGAAGAGTGGTATATTAATTATTTTTAGGGTCAGTATAGTAATTAAAAATACAATCTAGAACCAGACTATCATTTTTTAGCTCTGTAACTTTAAATTGTTTATCTTATCTCTTTGTTTATGTATCTGTAAAAAAGGTTAATATCATGTCATCCTAGGGTTTTTATGAAGCTTTAATGAGTTAATATTTGTGAAATGTTTAGGACAATGTCTGAAACATAGTAAGTGCTCTGTGTTTGTTTATCTAGAAAAGTAAGTAGAGAGTGAGCATTATGACTTTTATTCCTCATATTCACAGTAACTTTTCAAGTGGAAGTCTGTTTTTAGGTCGTTTAATCAGTCTGCGTGTGCATGTGTTTTTGTTTATTCTCTGCCTAGTATGGTAGAGGAATTTAAAAGTAATATTAATATCAGCCTCTATACTCAAATAATGTATCTTATTGGGAGAACAAGATGATACCATTTATTCATTTAATAAGTAACTCTTGCCTGACCAGGCGGTGGCGCAGTGGATAGAGCGTCGGACTGGGATGCGGAAGACCCAGGTTCGAGACCCCGAGCTCGCCAGCTTGAGTGCAGGCCCATCTGGCTTGAGCAAAAAGCTCGTCAGCTTGGACCCAAGGTCACTAGCTCCAGCAAGGGGTTGCTCGGTCTGCTGAAGGCCCGCGGTGAAGGCACATGTAAGAAAGCAATCAATGAACAACTAAGGTGTCGCAACGAAAAACTGATGATTGATGCTTTTCATCTCTCTCCGTTCCTGTCTGTCTGTCCCTATCTATCCCTGTCTCTGACTCTCTCTCTGTTCCTTTAAAAAAAAAAAAAATTAAAAAATAAGTAACTCTTAATAATTAAGATCTGTATAGGGAGGTACAAATGAGTGGAGTCTTTTTTTTTTAATTTCTTTTATTTCATTTTATTCATTTTAGAGAGGAGACACAGACTGAGAGAGAGAGAGAGAGAGAGAAAGGGGGGAGGAGCTGGAAGCATCAACTCCCATATGTGCCTTGACCAGACCAGTTTAGGGTTTTGAACTGGCGACCTCAGTGTTACCAGGTTGACGCTTTATCCACTGCGCCACCACAGGTCAGGCTGAGTGGCGTCTGTTTTTGTATCTAAAGGAGAACAAAATATAAAATAGTTAGTGGGGTATAACTTTGGGGTAGTTGAAAGATCCAAGAAACCGACCACTGGTTTTGGCTATGTCTTTAATTTTAAAATTTGAAAACTCAGATGAGTTTTCATTAGCTTGGTGCTAAAACTCATTTGGTGTCAAAATCTGACCTGAACTGACCTGAGGATATTTATAATCTTAATCCTACTTAGTGTGCCTATTCATATGTTTGCTGCAGGAATATTGGTATATTTGATTACACGGTATTTGATTACCCTGTTAGAGATGTTACATAATTATGTAGTAGATTTATAATATGTGGAAAATACCCCAAATTATGAGTTCCAAACACTTCTGGACAAGAGATTATTGGTTTATACTGCACATTCATTTCAGACAATAAGAGAAAATAAAGACAAATAAAAATAATGCAGGAGAGTAAAGGGGGCCAAATATATGGTGACAGACAATGATTTGACTTTGGGTGATGGGCACACAATGCAATGAACAGTTCACGTGCTATAGAAGTGTGTACTTGAAACCTGTGTGTTCCTATGGACCAGTGTCACCCATTAAATTTAATTCTAAATTAAAAATAAAAACTATACATAAAATTAAACTCACAATGAGATATTACTCTATATACCCATTAGAGTGGCTAAGGTAAAAAAGGTAACACCAAAGGTTAGGGAGTCTCTTGCATCATACATTTCTACTAAGAGTAGAACATAATACAAATATTTTGGAAAATTATGTGGCAGTTTCTTAAAAGTTAAACATATATTTACGATACTACTATGCCATTCCACTCCTAGGTCTTTATTTAAGAGAAATAAAAAAACGTACATCCTCAAAGATTCTTTTTTATTTTCTTAACTGATAGTCAATTTATTAAAAAGGTTGATTTAAGCATCTGCAATAGCGACTTCAACCTTGACTCCTGGCTCAGTACTGATGGTTATAATCTGCTTAACAGTCTTAGAGGGGCCGTGCAAGTCAATAAATTGCTTGTGAATCCTCATCTGACAATGATCCCATGTCTTAAGAACCTTTCCCACAGGGAGTTTTTCTTGTAGTGATTCTCAGAGTCTTAGTAGGCATCTGAACTGTTTCTTTCACTTGGCAGTTCTGTTCCTTTGCCTCGCTAAGCAACTCAGCACACAAACATTCTCCAAAGATTTTGTGTTGTAGCTGGTTAGAGTAATTCAGATTTTGTGAATCACTACCTCTGGTTCCATGGATCTATTTCCAGTATTTTTAAAAGCCACAGCTGCAGTACTGCTTTCTGATTGACTTGTTCCTCAGTGAGAATGAGAGCAAACAGCCATGAGTCAGAAGTGGGAGAGAACCAAAACAGAGCTCCACTACAGCTGTAATCATGTCTACTTCAGAGCCACAAAGATTCTTGTACAAGAATGATCTTAGTTTCTTTCTTCATAACAGCCAAAAATTAGAAGCAGCCTGGATATCCGTTAACAGATAACAATAAAAGAACTGTGGTAAACAATGGCTTATCACTCAGCAATAAACAGGAAAGGGTTAACTGATACATTGATACAACATGATGTTGATAAAACAACACTGATGAATCTCCAAAAGCAGACAGACACAAAACAGATACTGTATGATTTCATTTATATGTTGTGCTAGAATTTGCACAACTAACCTATGGTAATAAAAATCAGATCAACAATTGCTTCTGGGCAGCAGTGGACCTTGACTGGGAAGGGGCATGAGAAAACATTCTGGAGTGTTAGAAGTCTTCTGTGTCTTGATAGGGTGTGGTTATATAAGTATATGCATTTTTCAAAAATAAAGGTACACTTAAGATTTTACTAATTACACAGTGGAATTGAGTCAGAAATAAATAACAGTTCACTTAGAAAAATATCCCAAATATTTGGAAATTTTTAAAACACTTCAAAAATCTATGGGATGAAGAAAAATTTTTCTGTTAACATAACTGATGTCAGTTAGACTTCTGGCTAAATTGGAACAGGGTCTGGATTTAACCTGCTGCTTGAAACAACTAAAAGGTTTGGACAAAACAAATCAAACAGAATTCCTAGACATGGCATCCAGGCAGTACAGGACATTGAGTACTGAAAGAGGGAAATAAACAAGGTGAGCCCTGCCCCAGTGTGTGGCCTAGCGAGTTTCCAGGCCACAAAGTAAGAAGTGGGAACCCAGGCAAAGTGCAGTGTTCTCCCTTGTGTTGAGGAGCTGGAGCTGGGAATCTGCAGAGGTCAATAGAATAGGAGTTTGCAGTGCAGAGTACTAGAGAGACCTCTGGAGATCTGCTAATCAGTGTGTACAAGTGAGAAAACTACCTGAAGCTAGGGCAAGTACCCTCAAAAGAAACAGTAGGCATGATTCTCAGAGCTCATCCAGACTGGGCATTCATGTTCCCACCAGCCCATGGACACCTTGTCATTCGTGGGACACTAGTGAGAGTCACACACACTGCCCGTGGGGCTGTAAAATAGTGCAGTTGCTTTGGGAAACAGTTTGTTGTTCCTCAAAAAGTTAAATAAGCCTTGGCCAGACAGCTTGGTTGGTCGGAGCATAGTCCCGAAGTGCAGAGGTTGTTGGTTGGATGCCTGGTCAGGGTACATGCAAGAACAGCTTGATGTTCCTGTCTCTTTGTCTATCTTTCCCTACCTCACTTAAAAAGACAAACAAGCAAATAAACACACCAAACACAGAAGTACTAAATGACCCAGCCATTCCACTCCTAGATATTTTCCCAAAAGAAAACAAAGCGTAAGTCCTCATAAAGACTTCACAAATGTTTATAGAAACTTCATAATGGTCAAAATCTAAAAACAGCCCTAAATATTTATCAGCAGGTGAATGGATAGATAAATTATGGTATATCCATATAATGAAATGCCACTTGGTGATAAAAATCAATGAGCCAGTAATACACACAATGACATGGATAAATTTCAAAAAATTATGCCAGACAATAAAAGAAACCAGACAAATATGTGCCTACTACATGATTCCGTGGATAGAAACTGCAAACTAATCTATGGTGACAGAAAGTAGATCAGTACATAGGGACAGGGATGGGGCATGGTAAGGCGGGACAGGGTAAAGGCAGGGCAGGTGGGAAGAATTTCCAAGAACACAGACTTTCAGGGTTAATGAATATATTCATTATCTTGATTGTAGTTGTCATTTCATAGTTATATACACATCAAAACTTAACAGATAATGCACTTTATATATGTACCCTTATCATATGATAGTTATGGCCAAAAAATTTTATTATAAAGCACTTATATGTTTTTTTAAAAAGTTCACCCATAGTCTCACTATTTTTAGACAACCACATTTTGATTTATATCCCAATACATTTTAAAATAGACATTTGTCTAACATTTTAATAAATGGAATCAAAGTGCACATGATATTTAGTGATACGCTTTTTTTTAAATTCAAGGATATTGTTAACATTTCCCCGTGTCATGAAATCTTATATAATTATGACTTTGTAGTTTTGTTTTTAAAGCACATGTTCCCTTTAAACTAGCTGCTGGAAACCTTAAGTGTGAAACAAATCAAAGCTGAGCTGCTCTGGTTAAAGGGGAGGGGAAAGGAATCGAATTCTAGGTCTAAAAATGTACTTCTCAAAAAAAATGTACTTCTCTATATAGGAAAGTTACAAGTCATCATGACCCTTTACATGTATTCTTTTTTCCATGATGTTAGCTAAATTGAAAAATAGTAACATTTACAGAGTACATATTATGGTTCAGGCTTTGTTCTAAGTGCTTTTATTTTAAGATTTTATTTATTGATTCTGTAAGAGAGAAGGGAGGTTGGTAGCGTGAAGTATAGTTGTGTCACGCAGTCGTTCCTTGATTGCTTGTCCCATGTGCCTTGACCAGGCAAGCCCACAATTTCGAACTGGTGACCTCAGCATTCCAGGTCAGTGCTCTATTCACTGCACCACCACAGGACAGGCTGTTCTAAATGCGTTATGTGAATTAATTAATTTAATCTTCAACCTTAAAAGGTAGGTTCTTATTCCCATTTACAAACGGGACACTTAAGTGGAATGAGATTAGGTGATTTGCCCAAGATCAGTTAGTAAATGATGGAGCCCAGATTTGAATTCAGTCTGTTTGGCTCCAGAGTTTACCACTATATACTACAGCTTCCTTTCAAAATAAACAGAATCATTCTGCTTTTTACCCATGAAAAAGTAGAGAGCTTCCTCTAATAATTTTGCCTTTTGTTTGTCCAGAGCTAGCCAACATGGAAGAGGATCCTAGATCAGCTGGAGTTGCTACCTTTGTTCTTCAAGAAGAATTTGATAGGTATTCTGGCTATTGGTGGTGTCCAGAAGCTGCAACAAGTAAGGGGGTTCAAAATAATACATTATAGCTTAGTTAAAGAATTATGAAATTCAACTACCAGTTACTTAAGTGCACAGATTCTAAATTCTGATTAGTAAATTCTAAAATGTTAAAGATAGGATTGTACTAGTAGTTATTTAGAATATATAGGCTGTATCCCACCATAATGAATTCTAATAAAAACAATTGTATTGTGGCTCATTGGTTTAGGTCCTTCAACTCCCCTTGCCAATTTTTTATCTAGAAGCTGGTCTCGATAATGTTGGCAACACTGGTGGCAAAATACAAAGTACCATACCTTAATTAGTTATAGGATTGACTAGAGTCTGTATGAACAGATGGCCCAATTAGTGTATGAATGGATCAGGAAAAAGGGCTCTTTTTTCTTGGTAAATTTACAACTCTTTTACTGCCTGAGAAACAGCTCTCTAAAGCAGTGGCTGACCATGACCCAGTAAGAAATTTGCATTGTAGCCTAATACATTGTACAATATACTATAGGCATAAAACTAGAAAATAAATTTTATGAAGGAATGCTTTTCCTTATGTGTAACATACTCATATATATTCTTTGTTGTAATTTTTAAAAGCTGCTTATGACCATTAATAGATTACACGACTTACTAATGGATTACAGCTAACATCTGAACACTTCTCTAAGGGACCATGAAATATATTTAGGTTTAAGTCGTGTTTTAGATTTGGGCATTTTATTTTAAGATGTAAAATGTTTTTCTATAATTGTGTTTGTTAGAGCAAGATTTTGATGTGAATTAGAGAAACCATTAAAAAAACTATTTAAATACATTAATTTGTTATAGGAAGTATTACAAATGTAATGAATTTATTTTTCAGTAAGGAGTGCATATTTATGTGTGTAAGCATCAGTCCTTCACATGTTTCCCTGTCTTAGTTATGTATATATATGTAATTATCCTCAATATTTGCCCTCCGGAAGGAGTTAACTGTGTTAACCAGTAAAAATGGCTTAGTGGTAACTCATCTTGCTACAGCAGAGACTAGTGATATTTTCATACATAAAAGGTAGTATATTTTATATGTAAATTATTTTTTACTTGGGAAATATACTAGAGGAATGGTCAGTTATGATGGCTTTCTGGAGTAATTCTAAATTCCCAATATTTAAATTCCTTTTAAGCTCCTAGTGGCAACAAAATTCTTAGAATATTGTATGAAGAAAATGATGAATCTGAGGTGGAAATTATTCATGTTACATCCCCTATGTTGGAAACAAGAAGGGCAGATTCATTTCGTTATCCTAAAACAGGTACTGTATTCCACTAGCATTTGTATTTACTCACTTCTACTTTCCAAACAAGGATCTCTCTGCAATCATCCAAAGTTATGATCAACGTTAGGTTATTTATAGCCTTAGTAAGGATGTGTTAAGTGTCACGGAAGTAGTTTTTTTAAATTACAAGCTGATCCTTTTTAATTATTTTCGAAAGTGGAGACATGCACAAAACTGGTTATTTCAAGGGATAAATAAAAAGGTATTTTTGCTAGAAAATAAAGATATTTAAGGGATAAGTTCTTAATAAATTGGTAATTTCTCCCCCATTTTGCTGTTTACAGCATTTCAAAGTGATACAAAATTTTCCTTTATTTCATACTGTTGATTGTTTTCAACCTCTTTTTTAATACCCATATTAAAAACTATAATTTGCGATGGAGTTCTGAAATTCTTATGCAAAAAAACTGACTATGATATTCTGACTTAACTGAAGTATTGGACTGATCTGGCAAAATTAGTTTTAATAATTTTGGATCAGCATTACCATTTATTTATGTCTCTTTCCATAGGCACAGCAAATCCAAAAGTTACTTTTAAGATGTCAGAAATAATTATTGATACTGAAGGAAGAGTAAGTATAAAATGTTGAGTTGATTTTTTGTGTCATTTGACTAGTCTTATCAGTCTAATAAAGATCTTACGTATACTTTTTTATTTTGGGGGCTTGTTGAACTTGTGAAGAACTCTGTGGATCATGATTTCAAGTTGACCTTATTTTCTACTTTGAAAATTTACTGCTGATTCCCAAAATAGGATTATGGGGATATGCCCATACACCACTCCTTTCCAGTAGTTTCTCATCTTTGCCTTTGTTAATTCCCTAGGTCAGTATTTTAAAAATACTGACTATTGACTGGTAAATTACCTTCTCTGTTGGATATGTGTTTATGGTTTATTAAATGTCCCACATTTCTCTTGTCGTGCTGCTTTCCGTTTGGAATGCTTATAAGCTGAATGCACACAAGATTAATTATGGACTTATTAATTATAGACTTAATCAAGACTTATTTAAACAGCTTTATTGACATCTGATTCACATACAACACAATTTACTCATTTAAAGTTAAAATGGCTTTTAAAATATTCACAGAGTTGTGCAACTATCACCACAGTCAGTTTTAGAACACTTCCATTTTAAGTTCACATCCCTTATATGTTACCGGTCAACTCCCCCATGCTCCCCAGCTCTGGGCTGCTACTAATCTACTTTCTATCTATAGATTTGCCAGTTCTGGAAACTTCTTATAAGTAGAATCATATATATCTTATCTGGTATATTTCGCTTAGCATCATGTTTTAAAGCCCCATCCATGATGATTGTGTATCAGCACTTCATTACTTTTTATTTAATATTCCATTGTATAAATATATAGCACATTTTATTTACTCATTAGTATGGACATTTGGGTTGTTTTCACCTTTCAGCTATTATGAATAATGCTGTCATGATTGTGTGTGTATAAAACTTTTATGTGGGCATATGGTTTTATTTCTCTTGGTTAGATACCTAAGAGTGGAATGGTTGGGTCACATGATAACTCTGTTTAATCTTTTGAGGAACTATAAGACTGTTTTCTAATGTGGCTGCACTAATTTATATTCGCACAGTATATAAGTTTTCCCGTTTCTCCACATACTCATCAACACTTGTTCATCTTCCTTATTATGGCCCTTCTAGTGGGTTTGAAGTTGTATCTCACTGTGGTTTGATTTACATTTTTCTTGAGGCTAATGATATTGAGCATCTTTTAGTGTACTTACAGGTCATTAGTATATCTTCTTTGGAGAACTGTCTATTCAGTTCCTTTTCCCTTTTAAAAGCATTTAAACTGTAAAGGAAAAAAGTTTACTTGCCCAGGACTTTTTTACTAATATACAGCGTGTCCATAAAGTCATGGTACACTTTTGACCGGTCAATACAAATAATATTTTAGGCTATAATATAAGAACCTAACCCTCCAACCCTAGTAACCCCTGAGTCTTTGATACACACATCAGAGGCAAGCCAGTTGGCCTAGTTGTCTTAAAATTGTTTACATATATTCTACCCAAAACTGCAGAAAATTTTCATGTGTTGTGTATAGGAGAAAAAGGAATTGGATCCACCACTGGGGAATCTCTCCGTTTCAGAGATGCCCATTACCTAGAATTGTTAAGAAATTTATGATTCAGGGTGGAGACTTGTCAAATCAGAATGGGACAGGTGGAGAAAGTATTTATGGTGAAAAGTTTGAAGATGAAAATGTCTATTGTAAGCATGACCAGGAAGGTTTATTGAGCATAGCAGAAGCAGGGTGCATTACAAATGGTTCTCAGTTCTTGGTCACAACAGTTCCAGCTTCTAATATGGATGGGAAACGTGGTATTTGGCCATGTAATTAAAGGAATTCTGGAAAATGTAGAAGTGAAATGTGGAAAACTTGCCAAATTGTGCATTAGTATAGAATGTAGAGAATTGAAGTAAGGGGATAATTGGGTAATGTTCCCAAAACATGGTTCTGGTGACAGTCATCCAGATTTCCCTGTGGATGCAGATATAGATTTTTTTTCATCCTGCAGCACCAGTTCTACTTACCAAAAGTGGCCCACTAGACACTCACATTCCATGCCCGGCTCCATGCTAGCAAACTAGGCTTATTACCCATTTAAAGTTTGAGAATAGACCCTGGCTGGTTGGCTTAGTGGTAGAGTGTTGTCCATGCATATGTATGTTCCGGTCAGGGCACACACGAGAAGTGACCATCTGCTTCTCCACTCCTACTCCTCTCCCTTCTCTCAATCTCTCTCTCTTCTCCTCCCACAGTCATGGCTCAGGTTGGAGCAAGTTGGCCCTGGGCGCTGAGTATGGCTCCATAACCTGTTTCAGCCGCTGAAATAGCTCAGTTGCCAAGCAACAGAGCAACAGCCCCAAATGGGTAAAACATCGCCCAGTAGGTGGCTTTCCAGGTGGATCCCCATTGGGTTGAATGTGAGAGTGTGTCACTCTGCCTCCCGCTTCTCACTTAAGAAAATAATAAAATAAAAATAAAGTCTGAGAATAAGTTGAGAACGTTTCAGCCCCAGGACCTCTAATCATTATCCTTACTGGATAAAACTGTGCAGGTTTTTGCAAAGTCTGAGAGTGCCAGCTATCCTGAGGGAAACTTCTGAGGGAACTAGCTACTAGATGGTTGGATTAGTCTTTCACCTCTATACCCAGGTCAGATGATGAATTTGCACAGCAGGACCCCTAGGGACCTCCACCAGAGCTTTCTCTGGCTTCACCCTGCCCAGGCATAGTTCACCATCTTTCTGGTCCTAACACGTGTGCTCATGCTCTACCTCCAGGAACAGTGGGCGGGGCAGGTAAGATGGGCCTGACAGGCCTGTGGTGCGCCCCCGCCTCGGTGACTGGAGAGGCCTGGGGATCCCACCTCAGCGGGCAAGTGGCACTGGCCTTCACCTTCATAGTGCCGGGGCGGCTTTAGTGCAAGCCCCTGACTTGCGCATGTGCAAATACAGATTTTAAAAATGTAGATTAAATATTAATAACAGAATACAAAAGAAATGGAAATAACTTGTTTTAAACCCCAGAACTGGGAGATGGCCATTAAAAAATGTACAAAGGTTTTAAGATGTGTGGAAGGTTCAAAGGCTCTTAATGAGAAAGCAGATAGATCAAGTCCGCAACCTGTTACTTTAAGCTGCATGTTGAATATTGGTGCTTGTGAACTGAAGATGTCAAACTGGCAGGGAGCAACTGACAGTTGTTTGGAGGCCCTTGAAATAGACCCATCAAATACCAAAGTCCAGTCTTGTAGAGCTCAAGGATGCCAAGGTTTTAAAAGAACACAAGCAAGCATTGGCTAATCTTAAAACTCAGGAAATAGCTCCGGAAGATAAAGCTATCCAGGGCAGAATTATTGAAAATCAAACAAAAGATAAAGAGAAGGGAGTGTATGCTTAATAAAGAATTTATTTATGCTTAAACATTACACATTGATATATTAAGGCAATAAGAAAATTTAAGGTATTTTGTCTATTATGTTTGATCCCTAGTGTGTTTCCTTTGATTCTTCAGTTCCCCATTGTTTATAGTTTAGGAATACTGATGTAAGCTCACTCTAAATAAAAGTGTTACAAAGTAAAAATATATATAAAAGTAAAGTAAATACAGGAAACTAGGAACTATTATTTTTTATTGATACTAGAGCAGTGGTTCTTAACCTGGGTTCTATCGAACCCTAGGGGTTCGATGAGTCGGTCTCAGGGGTTTGGAGAAGCCTCTGCCACGGAGGCCAGAATAAAGTAATACCGTAATTTGTTGTGAGTTCATGCACTTTGTTGGTTTTGTTCTTTGAGCAAGGTGATGTTCATGCACGGCTCATTTTGTGCACCAGTAAAAAACCATATACCTATGTCTTGAATTTGGAAAAAAACTCTTATCACTAAAGAAGGGTTCGGTGAATGCGCATATGAAACTGGTGGGTTCGGTACCTCAAAAAAGGTTAAGAACCACTGTACTAGAGTCTAAAGTGATTAAAACTTTTTTACCTGTTGCCAAGGGATCGACTAGTATAAATAAATGGGAAAAGACTTTTAGACTAATTCTTTTTTTTAATTTATTTTTAAAATTTTACTTTTTATTTGCTATTTACATTCAATATTGTATTAGGTTCATGTGGCATATATAGTTATTACAATATTATCGACTCTATTCCCTATGCTGTACTTTGCATCCCTGTGACTACTTTGTGACTACCAATTTGTACTTCTTAATCCCTTCACCTTTTTCACCCAGCCCCAGCCTTCCGCCCCTCCCCTCTGGTAACCAGTGTAGACAGTGCTAATTCTTGTTGTTAGAGCCTTTTTAGGCATAAAGAGCACTAGCACAGGTAACCCACAACTGCTGGTTTTGCTATATCCTGTGTGCCTTTTTAAATGCCTAAGTCTGAAAAAGTATCATGTTACTAAAGATGGTGATTTAAGTAGACTAGTAAGCTAATTATTTATCTAAGTCTTTTATAACTATATTCCTTTCTTTTTTTAATAGATTATAGATGTCATAGATAAGGAACTAATTCAACCTTTTGAGATTCTGTTTGAAGGAGTTGAATATATTGCCAGAGCTGGATGGACTCCAGAGGGGAAATAGTGCGTATGTTAAATTGTCGTTTCTTCATATATAATTTAGGATTGAGAACTTTAGAAATGTCTATGCTATTAGGTTTGCGTTTCAGTTAGAGTTGTGTGCCCATGTAAATTTGCAATGTAGCTATTTATGCACAAAGATTTTTTTAACTAAGTGAACTTTTGGATTTGTAATGCTATAAGCATAGGTGCATTGCATTTCAGTTGTTTCTTATTTATTCAGTCATGGTTTTAGTTATTTGTGGTTAAAATTGTATGACTTTAAGGCTCATATGTAAGTGTGTATTTTTTTACTTTATAATTTAATATTTATAGAGCCTTATATGAAAATGATTACAAATAGTTCTGCGTCTAATGTAGACAAGAGTTTTACAAGGCTGGCATTTGTTGATGCTAAAGGGAGAAAACAATTTCAAAAGCCATCTGTGATTTTGGAACTTAAAAGCACTTTGAAACACTATTCAAGCTTACCTTTTTAAAATGAGAGTAGAATACATTAATACTTTTAATAAGCCATTGTAAGGGATAATTTAACATATACTAAAGCAATTTTTTTATTGTGGTTACAGAAATAACTGATGGGTGCTAGGGGAGAGAGTAGGGGGATATTCATTTTCTGAGAGCTTGCTTTATTTTTGGTGCTTTTCTTTTATTTGTTTAAATAGTGCTTGGTCCATTCTACTAGATCGCTCCCAAATTCGCCTACAGATAGTGTTGATCTCGCCTGAATTATTTATCCCAGTAGAAGATGATGTCATGGAAAGACAGAGACTCATTGAGTCAGTGCCTGACTCTGTGACACCACTGATTATCTATGAAGAAACAACAGACATCTGGATAAATGTATGCCTGTTCTCCTGTACTTGGTTAAATATGTTCTCAGAATACTAAAGAAATGAAGTTTTATAGCAGACTATCAAAATGAATTTTTAAGTTTAAAGTAACTATCAATATTATTTGCTTAGTTTTAACATTTCAAAGTAGAATGGTGGTTCTAGAATAATGAAATAGTTGTAGGTAGAAAGTAGATGCCATTGACATGACATCTCCCTGGCTGCAGGTTTACTCTTGTTGTCACATCAGACATGGAAAACACAACCTCATCAGTACCCTTGAGAGGACCAGAAGAGTCCTGTCTAGAAAATACTTTCTCTTTCTGTTGGCATACTTCTACCAAAATATACCGTTTTGGGTTGAATTTTGCATTTTCCAATTTAGTGGAGAAAACTTAATATACAAAATAAAGTCAGCTCACCTCCTTTCTGAATATAAGCTTTATAGGATTCACCTAAAACAAACGTGTTTTCCCTTCAACTGTTAGAATATTTTACTTTGGAAAAAAATATTAAAAAAATTTTTCTCATCTTCTTTTTTCTTTTTTTATCAAGTGAGAGGCAGGGAGGTGGAGAGGCAGTCTCCTTGTATGCGCCCTGACTGGGATCCACCTGGCAAACCCCCAACCCCCAATCTGGGGCCACTGAGGTGAGGCCATGGCGCCATCCTCAGTGGCCAGGGCCAACTTGCTCCTTTGAGCGATGGCTGCAGAAAGGGAAAGGGAAGCAGGGGGAGGGGTGGAGAAGCAGGTGGTCGCTTCTCCTGTGTGCCCTCACTAGGTATCAAACCTGGGACTTCCACATGCCAGGCCGATGCTCTGCCACTGAGCCAACTGGCCAGGGCCTTCCTCATCATTTCTGTAATAAGATTTATCTAAACAAGCTTCATGACATGTTTCAAAAGATTACAGAAATGGTGAGTAAGAAAAAGCTTTTGGCATTTATTTCTTCATTTGGAAACATTTATTTCTCAATGAATTAAGGCTTTAACTAAAGTAAGATAAATCCAGAAGGGCCAGGCAAAATCTATAATTGTAAATATACCACAGCCCCTAGTACTGACAGTTATTTATACTTCAGAGTATGTTTATCAAGTCTTTCTCTAGTCTAATTGAATTGTTTATGTAGTATTTCATTAATGTGTATAGTAAATTAAGCTATTCATTTTACAGATCCATGACATCTTTCATGTTTTCCCTCAAAGTCATGAAGATGAAATTGAATTTATTTTTGCCTCTGAATGCAAAACAGGCTTTCGGCATTTGTATAAAATTACATCGATTTTAAAGGAGAGCAAATATAAACGATCCAGTGGTGGGCTGCCTGCACCAAGTAAGAAATCCTTTTTTACTTAAAAAAGAAACAATGTTAGGGGCAGAAGGTGGGAGGGGCAAGGTAATGTATTGTCCCTTTTATAGACTTTATAAACATCAATTCTGCT
This sequence comes from Rhynchonycteris naso, assembly GCA_037038555.1. Lineage (NCBI taxonomy): Eukaryota > Metazoa > Chordata > Mammalia > Chiroptera > Emballonuridae > Rhynchonycteris > Rhynchonycteris naso. The sequence continues at coordinate 51,812,024 of CM072999.1, forward strand.
TCATTAAACTCAATACATAAACTAAAATATAAATACATGCAGATGTAAAAACATAGAATAAAAGTGTTTTGCTTTGATTTACAAGTATGTTCATTTTAATACTTGCAGTACCCTAATTGGAAAACTACATTGCAGGAGTTGAGTTGGCATCTACTCTGCCATCTTGACTGTACTCTGTAGGACAAAGTTCCTGATAGAAATAGAATAAACTGTTAATAGTGGATAATCTCTGGGAAGTAGGATTGCTTATTTTTACTTTCTATTTTTGCCTTGACTGTAATTTTTAATTTGCTTAAAGTGAGCCCATATCATTCAGATATGAAAAGCTATTTTTAAAATGTCATATAGTTATTAGATATTTTTACATACTAGATGTTTTTATACTGTCACCATCTACACTGAAGTTTATTTATAGTTTTAGCTCTTCAGATTGATATAATTATGTTGTCCAAAGTGAAATTAATATTGTGTCAGTTGAAGTTAATCTGTCTTCAAAGAGAGATGGTTTTCATTTGGGAAATGTAATACAGAGTGGATGTGTAAGCCTAGAAAAAGTGAAATGGTACATTGAATTCTTCTGGGTTTTTAAAATACTGAGTTATAGTTTTTGTTTTGGAATAGTAGGCACTTTACAATGTTGTTATATGCTTAACTGTTGTTTGTAACTTAACAGACTCAACAAAGCCATTTTAAAAAATTGTGGTAAAATAAACATAACAAAATTTACTGTTTTAATCGTTTTTAAGTGACAGTTTAATGGCATTAAGTATATTATTATTGTTATACAGCCATCACCACCATCTATCTTCAGAACTTTTTTCATCTTCCAAAACTGAAACTACCCAATGAATACTCAATTTAGCAGAAAATAACTCCTCATTCCTTCCTTTCCTTCAGCCCCTGGCAACCACTTCTGTATCTGAATTTGACTATTCTAGATACCTCATTCAAGTATAATCATACAGTATTTATGCTTTTATGATTGGCTTATATCATTTAGCATAATGTTCTCAAGGTTTATCCATATAGCATGTATCAGAAAATATTTCCCTTTTAAAACTAAATAATATTGCATTGTATTTATATGCCACATTTTGTTTATTCATTCATCTCTCCATGGACACTTGGTTAGCTTCTTCCTTTTGGCTATTGTGAATAATGCTGCAGTGAACATGGGTGTATGGATATCTATTTGAGACCCCGCTTTCAATTCTTTTGGGTATATACCCAAAAGTGAAATTGCTGGATCTTATGGTAAATATTCTCTTTTTAATATTTTGAGGAACCATCATACTCTTCCATAGTTGCTACACCATTTTCTATTCTCATTAGCAGTGAACAAAGTGTTTGAGTTTCTCCACATCCTTCCTGATACTTGTTATTTTCTGGGATTGTGTTGTTTGGTTGTTTTGTTTTGTTTTGTGTGTTGTTTTTTTTTTTTTACAGGGACAGAGAGAGAGTCAGAGAGATGGATAGATAGGGACAGACAGACAGAAACAGAGAGAGGTAAGAAGCATCAATCATTAGTTTTTCGTTGCCATTGCGACACCTTAGTTGTTCATTGATTGCTTTCTTACATGTGCCTTGACCGCGGGCCTTCAGCAGACTGAACCACCCCTTGCTGGAGCCAGTGACCTTGGGTCCAAGCTGGCGAACTTTTGCTAAAGCCAGATGGGCCCGTGCTCAAGCTGGCAAGCTTGGGGTCTCGAACCTGGGTCTTCTGCATCCCAGTCCCACGCTCTATCCACTGCGCCACTACCTGGTCAGGCTGTTTTGTTTTTTGATAATAATTACCCTAGTGTATGTGAAGTGGTATGGCATTATGGTTTTGATATGCAATTCCCTAATGTTAGTGACATTGTGAATCTTTTTTAGTGCTTATTGGCCATTTGAATATCTTTGGAGAAGTGTGTTTTAATCCTTTGCCAAGTTTTTAATTGGGTTATCAGTTTAAATATATATGTAAATAAATATATATATTTATATTTTTAGAGAGCGAGAAAGGGAGACAGAGAGAGTGAGCAAAACATCAATTTGTTGTTCCACTTATTCATGCTATCATTGGTTGATTCTTGTATGTACCCTGACCAGGGGTCAAATCTGCCACCTTGGTGTATCAGGACAGTACTCTAACCGACTGAGCTAATTGTCCAGGGCCTCAACATGGCCTTTTGTCTTAGGACTAGCAAAGTAAATGCTACCTATGACTATTCTTTCCCTTAGCCTAATTTCCTTAAAAAACAGGCAAGATCTTATATATCTAAGATGGAGAGTTTCTTCCCTAAGAACCTTAGTTTAACGTTGCCCTTAGAGTCAAATTGTGCTACCAGTTCCTCTATTATTCAGAAATTAAATCCACTTATGGAGTTCCAGAAAGCATTATGATGAATACTCGTCAGAGAGCTGTGAATAGTAGTAGTTAATTAACCAAAAAACTTTGGGAACAATAATAAAAAGATGGTAACTTAAAGAGCTGATACCTCAGTAAATAGTCATCTCAGAACACCTGGCCCTTATTCCCTTTCAGTAACTATTTCTGGGCCCCTCAATTCATCTACTTCTTTCTCTTTCCCTTAGGTTTTTCTTAGTCTTTCTTGCTCTTGGTCTTCCTCCTTTTTCTTTTCTTTTTCTTTTTTGCCAGAGCCAGAGAAGGACAGATAGGGACAGACAGACAGGAAGGGAGAGATGAAAAGCATCAATTCTTTGTTGCAACACCTTAGTTGTTCATTGATTGCTTTCTCGTATGTGCCTTGACCAGGGGGCTACAACAGAGCGAGTGACCCCTTGCTCAAGCCAGCGACCTTTGGGTTCAAGCCAGTGAGTGACCGTGGGGTCATGTTTATGATCCCACACTCAAGCCAGCCATGCTCAAGCCAGAGACCTCAGGTTTCGAACCTCTATGTCCCAGTCCGTTGCTCTATCCATGGCGCCACTGCCTGATCAGGCTCTTCCTTCTTTTTCTTAATGTCCATTTTATTTTCCTCCTTCTTTTTCTTAACTGGTTATAATGTGAAACAATTAATACTTGTGATATATATGTAAAATAATGTTTCCCGGCCATCACATTTAAAGTATTAGGTTGAATTTTTGTATCTAAGGAAAAGGAAATAAGTCCATTTTTTAAACTTGAATGGGACTAGTGAAGACCCTGTACCATCTCATCTTCTCAGCTTGTCTTCAACTGGCCCTTCCACAGCCATAGTTAACAGCAGCTAGGCAAAGAGAAATCATTTGTTTGTTTTTTAACCTCCTCTTTAAACCTTAAGGAAGCTTCACCTACCAAGACAATCTCATAAAGACAAATAGGGCGTGTTGGCATTTAATGTGGTAATACCCAATTTATTTTTGGCAAATGAAGAGCAATTATATTAAATTTTTCCTCTTGTGGCTTTTAAAGTAGTCTGTTGCATTTCTAGAAGAAATGCCTTGACGCATTAGATTTGTTTTTCTAACCAAAGGTCTACAAATGTAAGTACTTTTGAGTTCTTTTCTGGCTTTGCCACGAGGATCTATTTTGCTATTTTCACTTTATTTATATAGATCATTCCATTTTTCCAGAGTACTGTGAAGACTCAGAACTTGGTATTTTTTTAAATTGTAGATCTTTTATATTTTAAGGTGAAATTCATGACATTAAAGTAACCATTTGAAGGGAATAGTGGCATTTAGTATATTCACAGTGCTGTGCAGCTAACGCCTCTGACTAGTTCCAAGACAGTTTCATTGCCCCAAGATATAACTTGAAATTATAATGTACCTTTTTGGGGAAAAAAAGAGTTTAAAATACTATTCTTTATTGTTTCATTTGCTTATAGTCTGGTATAAAGTGCTGAATTCTAACTATATTTATCTTTAGGTGATTTCAAGTGTCTTGTCAAAGAAGAAATAGCAATTACCAGTGGTGAATGGGAAGTTCTTGGCCGGCATGGATCTAATGTATGTTCTTTAATTCTGCTGATATGTGTGGTCAACGTCTGCTATGCGTATGCAGTACTAAAACTCAGTAGTACAACTTCATATCACCCCAGTGTTTTGAAAATATTAAGTTCAGGCCTAAAAGAACTCAAGTTGTTGGAAAAGAAGAATCTCAGTTTAAATGATCAATCTCTCCCATTTTTTAGCCCTGGTAATAGATGTATACTGGTTATTACAGGTAACCATTTTTAAATATAGTGTTGCTACTTACTTAATAATGGAAGAGCTAGTTCATACTTCTCAAGTCTAGTAGAAATGGTAAATTAAGATACAGTTGGAAAATTTTAAATCTCTTACAAACTACTTGTGTCATTTCTACATTAGAAATTACATTTACTACTTCTGAGATATTCATTCTCTTTCATTTACCTATTTTATCTCACAAATTTAAAGTTTCATCCACTATCTACAAAGAGTGATAGAAATTTATACAGAACGTAGATTGATAGGGAAGAGGAGGGAAATGTTTCACTCTCGGCATATAGCTTTCTGTAGTTATTCAGTGAATTCTAATTTTTTTCTTTTGCCTTTCATAGTACCATATATTTGTTTCAGCTTTTAGTTAGATGGTCAGTTTCATGAGGTCTCCACCCTTTTTATGCATGATACATGTAATTAAGTTGATTCATGCGACCAGGATTTAGTAAAGGCCTGTGATTTGCTCAAATTGATTTAGAGTTTTGTTGAAAGACAGTTTATTGGCTATTAAGAGAAGTCACTTGTAGTCCCCAAGGTGATTAGGGAGAAAAAAAATGAAGATCCAGGTCCCAGGTTTGTTTTTGTTGGTAAAAACTATATAATATCATAGGCAACCTTTAAAATCTAATTTTCATTGAGAATCTCACATGGCCTTTGGTTGTATATCCAAATAAATTTTTTTCTGTTTAGGGACCTTGGATGTTATTGTCAACTGAGAAAAATCTTATTGTGGAATTCTCAGTTTTGATAGGAAAAGATTACACTAATGTAAACTTCATGTTGTATAATTGTTGGATAATACCTAGGGAACCCCCAAAATTGTATTTATATAGATGCGAACTTTATTTGGGCAACCTAAATGTCTTTCTACTACTTGCCATATGTGTCAACTTCTTTTTTATGTCATGCTTATTTATGTGATGTGTTTGTATCTCTTTCTTACTCCTGTTTCTCTCTATCCTTGCTTTCTTTAAGTTACCTTTTTTCCTCTACTCTTGCCAGTGTCCTTATTCCCACTCAAATATCTAATGGCATTGATTAAGGATTTGAGACTTAAGCCTGTGTACCCTTTCTTTGGGCTGGTTCTTACAGTGAGACCCCTGGACCAGCAGCAGTGCCTATGTATCACCTGGAAACCTTTATAAAAATGCAGATTCTTGGGCCTGCCCCAGACCTCCTAAACCAGCATCTCTGGTGGTGGGAGTCAGCAATCAGTGTAACAGCTCCTCAAGTGATTCTAATACTTCTAATTGAATAAAGTAGTTACTTGAAACAGAGAAAAGAACCATTAGAGTTGGCAGAGGCTGGGCAGGGGGAGGGGGGCGGCGGTGAGGAATTAAGCACTTATTTTTTCAATTTTGAAAGGCCTGATTCCCAACTCTAGGTCAAGGCAGAAGCAGTCCCAGCCTTTTGCTCAGGTTGACACATACCTCTGAAGCTTCATGAATGTTTGTTCTGCCATTTCCTGTCACTTGTATCCTTTCTGTATGTGTCATATACAGAATCTCAACTGTGTTTATTTTTGTATCTATGTATGCTAAAAAATGTTTAATAATGAAGAAGAAGCTTCCTGCTGTGGCATTTTAAAACACTTGTGTTTAAAAATATATCTGTATTTTCTTTGGTCTATTAAAAACTTGAATTTTATTAAACTTGTTTGAGTAGGCTGGTAAAAGATTTAAAAAAAAACAATAAAACTCATTTGTTCAGAATCTTGTGATTTGGGGAGAGTATTAAGTGACTTCATCTGTGAATTTACTTACAATTTTTTTGAGTTTTGAATGAAAATTTAAAAGATCTTATCTGGCCCTGATTGGTTGGCTCAGTGGTAGAACATCGACCAGGCATGTAGAAGTCCTGGGTTTTATTCCTGGTCAGGGCACACAATAGAAGCACCCCTCTGCTTCTCCACTCTTTCCCCTCCTTTTTGTCTCTCTATTCCTCTCCCGCAGCCAAGGCTCCATTGGAGCAAAGTTGGCCCAAGCGCTGAGGATGGCTCCATGGCCTCTGCCTCAGGTGCTAGAATAACTCTGATGCAGCAAAGCAATGCCCCAGATGAACAGAGCATCGCCCCCCTAGTGGGCATACTAGGTGGATTCCGGTCAGGTGCATGCGGGAGTCTGTCTCTCTGTCTCTCTGCTTCTTCCCAAAAATACAAAATAAATAAACAAATAAATAAATAAAAGATCTTATCCATGTTTATTTATAAACTATACCAATATTGAAACTGTGATTGAGTTCAGTTATTCCCCAACTCAATAGATAAAAAGCTTTTGCATATTTGTGCAAAAGACCAAAAAAGCACCAATTGAGAAATATATAGGATGCTAAAATTAGACTCTTAAGTGTGCATTAGTGGTTGACCTAAGTTGCAATACAGCTATTTTTTTCTGTAGACGCTTCTCATTATAATGAAATAATTTTTTTTCCACTTTTTTTTATTATTATTAATTTTAATGGGGTGACACCAATAAATCAGGGTACATATGTACAATGAAAACATCTCCAGATTATCTTATCATTCAGTTGTGTTGCATACCCGTCACCCAAAGTCAAATTGTACTCTGTCACCTTCTATCTGGTTTTCCCTGTGCCCCTCCCCTCCTCCCTATCCCACCTTCCCCTCCCTCCCCACACCCCGTAACCACCACTCTCTTGTCCATGTCTTATAGTCTCACTTTTACGTCTCACCTATGTATGAAATCATGCTGTTCTCAGTTTTTTTTTTCTGATTTACTTATTTCACTCCGTATAATGTTATCAAGGTCCATCCATTTTGTTGTAAATGATCCGATGTCGTCATTTCTTATGGCTGAGTAGTATTCCATAGTATATATGTACCATAGCTTTTTAATCCACTCATCTTCTGACGGACACTTGGGCTGTTTCCAGATCTTCGCTATTGTGAACAATGCTGCCACGAACATGGGGGCACATTTCTTCTTTTCGAACAGTGCTATGGTGTTCTTAGGGTATATTCCTATAAGTGGGATAGCTGGGTCAAAAGGCAGTTCGACTTTTAATTTTTTGAGGAATCTCCAAACTGTTTTCCACAGTGGCTGCACCAGTCTGCATTCCCACCAGCAGTGCAGGAGGGTTCCCTTTTCTCCACATCCTCGCCAGCACTTATTCTGTGTTGTTTTGCTGATGAGTGCCATTCTGACTGGTGTGAGGTGATATTTCATTGTGGTTTTAATTTGCATGAAATAATTCTTATGTCTTAAGAAAAGCACACATTCTCACCATATAGCAAATTCTGCCAATTAGTGTGCAACTCTGGTGTCCTTTTGTCTCAGCTATAAGTCATAAACAAAATCAACAGGTTTATTAACATTTGTGAATTTTTTTTTTTTTTTTTACAGGGACAGAGAGAGAGTTAGACAGACAGGAATGGGGAGAGGCGAGAAGCATCAATCATTAGTTTTTCATTGCCGTTGCAACACCATAGTTGTTCATTGATTGCTTTCTCACATGTGCCTTGACTGTAGGCCTTTAGCAGACCGAGCAACCCCTTGCTGGAGCCAGCGACCTTGGGTCTAAGCTGGCGAGCTTTTGCTCAAGCCAGATGGGCCCATGCTCAAGCTGGTGAGCTCGAGGTCTTGAACCTGGGTCTTCCGCATCCCAGTCCGACGCTCTATCCACTGCGCCACCGCCTGGTCAGGCTGGAATTTTTTTGTTTTAAAGGCACAAGTCAAAGGGTGACTCAAATGATCCTGAATAAAATTGGGGATTGTTGATTGGTTACCAACCTTGCCAAGGACCTGCTACCACTGATTTTTGTTGTTGTTATTTTGGCAGATCCAGGTTGATGAAGTCAGAAAGCTGGTATATTTTGAAGGCACCAAAGATTCTCCTTTAGAACATCACCTGTATGTGGTCAGTTATGTAAACCCTGGAGAAGTGACAAGGCTGACTGACCATGGCTATTCCCACTCTTGCTGCATCAGCCGGGTATTTAGTCTTTGTATGAAAAGGGTTTCCTGTCATATAAAAAACCTTTCTGCATGTAGTACTTCTTTTGAGTAATACCAAAATTGATTAAATTGGGCTGCAAAAGTCTGATTCTCTGAAGAAAAACTTTGAAAAATTTAGCCTTAACTTCAGCATTGTGTACGTACATAAATGGTCAGGCTCTTACACTCTTCCTGTGGCATCAGTGTAGGTGTAGTAGCAGATATCCTTTGTTACCTTTCCCTGGGGAAAAAGTAACTGTTTCTCCTTTCTCTAGCATTGTGACTTCTTTATAAGTAAGTACAGTAACCAGAAGAATCCACACTCTGTATCCCTTTACAAGCTATCAAGTCCTGAAGATGACCCAACTTGCAAAACAAAGGAATTTTGGGCCACCATTTTGGATTCAGCAGGTACTCATTTCCCTAAACCTGATCTTAAATAGGATTAGTACACTTGCATGCTAAAACCAGTGTGATAAGTTCACATACCCATCACTCACCACCGCCTATTCCTGAACTGCTGGGTTTCTGATTGATCCATCCTTCCTATTCTCTCAACTACCAAGTAATATTGGTTAGCTCCCACTCTTGGCAGGGGCAGGTCTGGAAGGCCTTTTCAAAAATAGGATTAAAATAGTCAGTAATTAGCCAGGAAACCATTTATTCACACATTGGGATGATTTCCCAAATAACAAATGAACTTGAAGATAATGTATCCTGAACTAGTAATACTCTTTGAGCAGCAAAGCTGCAGCTATAGGGAATAACCAGTTAGTATCTTAAACTTGTAAAGCACTTGCAATGGCCATTTTCATAAAAGGTAGAACACTTGTTCTTTATGGGAGTGAAGAGTACTGTGAATTACCTATTTTTATTTTATTTATTTATCTATCTTGTGATAGAGACAGAAAGAGGGACAGATAGGGACAGACAGGAAGGGAGAGAGATGAGAAGCATCAATTCTTCTTAGCGGTACCTTACTTGCTCATTGATTGCTTTCTCATATGTGCCTTGACTGGGGGGCTACAGCAAACCAAGTGACCCCTTGCTTAAGTCAGTGACCTTGGGCTCAAGCTGGTGAGCCTTGCTCAAACCAGATGAACCCGTGCTCAAACCAGGACCTCAGGGGTTCGAACCTGGGTCCTTCATGTCCCAGTCCAATGCTCTATCCACTGTGCCACTGCCTGGTCAGACTGAATCATCTATTTTTAAAAATGCTTGATTTTTAAACATAAAATATAGGCTAATTTTGTGTCTTTTAATTCACTATATCCCCCACTTTTTTCCTGTTTAGTATTTTTATGCATTAATATTTGCTAACAGATTAAGAATTAGTATAAGCCCTAGCTGGGTAGCCCAGTTGGTTAGTGTCATCCTGATACAGCAAGGTTATGGGGTTGATCCCTGTTCATACACATAGAAGAATCAGCCAATGGGTACATAAATAAGTAGAACAACAAATTGATATTTCTCTCTCTCCTCCCTCTCCTTTCCTCCTTCTCTCTCAAATCAATAAATAAAATGAAAAATAATTAGTATAACACCACAGGGTATAGTCTGTGCTAGTGTGCAGAAGCAAAATATGGTATGTGATGATTTTTGCTTAAAATCTGTATGTCATCTAATACACAGACTTATGATAGGTCTGCATAGCTTTGGTAAACTATGTTTTTATTTCTGAAATAGATAATTTGGTATGTTTATTAGGTTTTCTTTTTTAAAGATAAATATTTTTAAAATGTGACTTTTTGCTTATCACCTGAAAGGGGGATGGTCGTTTATTTGTGTGTGAGGTTGGAGGTTTACTTTTGCCATGCTCTCAGATCGTTGAGCTCCCATAGCTATGTCTCTACCAGACTCTGTATATTATTCTTTTGCAGGTCCTCTTCCTGACTATACTCCTCCGGAAATTTTCTCTTTTGAAAGTACTACTGGATTTACATTGTATGGGATGCTTTACAAACCTCATGATCTACAACCTGGAAAAAAATACCCCACTGTGCTGTTCATATATGGTGGTCCTCAGGTGAGGATATTTTACTATATATTATATATTTTTTATTTTAAATATGTGTGTATATGTATATATAACTTTTTATGTGACTTGTTTTTTAAATGCCTTAGTCAGTTGTTTAAGATCAGATTAGAGCATTGTTGAGCCTCTGCTATTACTGACTCTGGCTTATATTCTAATTTTCCAGTTTAGGAGTTAAGGAAGCTGGGTTTTGTTAGATGGCTGATTTGTAAATGTGTCAATTTCTTAATTTACATTAAGGACTGTAACTATCATGGGGAATGGAATATTTATGTCAAACACATAAATATGTTGTTTTCTATCTAAAGAAATTTGGGAAATGAAATTAAATAATTAAATTCCTTCGTATATAAAAAGAGTCTTATCAGCTATTTTTAGAAAGCCTTGGTAGCCTAATGAATTCCTCCTTTTCATTCTAAGGCTATACCTCTTAAGCAAACTAGAATACTTTTATTAGCTATTTAAGGCAACTGCTGTACTACTATTAAGCACGGTCACGTTTAACCTTGATTTTTCTCCTTATTAAATAGCATGTGAGTCTTCTGTAAATTTCATTGTCTGTCAGAGTATAGTATTTGGGGTAGGTGAATTGATTAAATTGGTAATTTTTTAAATGTTTATTCTTGATTATATGTCTTGTATTGAACCACTGAAGAAATTACATTGTTTTTGATCATGTAAGTCTTGGACTCAGTAAATATCCTTTACAATTATACCCAATTATTTAGTATCTGAAAATAGTCTAGATTCCAAATCTTTCAAAAAATAAAAGTAAAATAACTATACAAGGCATAAAATATCAGTGATGATCTATATTGAGTTATCACTGTGTCGTTGTTGTTCAAACATAATTCACATTTGTATTATAGTTATTTACACATAAATCATGAAAAAGTTAAATTAGACTGCTGTTAAAAACATAAAGCCGTTTGACCTGTGGTGGGGCAGCAGATAGAGCATTGACCTGGTATGCTGAGAGGTTGCCAGTTTGAAACCCCAGGCTTGCCTGCTCAAGGCACATATGAGAAGCAACTATGAGTTGATGCTTTCTGCTTCTTTCCCCCACTTCTGCCCCACCTTCCTCTCTCTCTCTCTCTCTCTCTCTCTCTCTCTCTCTCTCTCTCCCTCCTTTATCTAAAATCAATAAATAACCTGAATTGTGGCGGCACAGTGGATAAATCATTGACCTGGAATGCTGAGGTTGCCGGTTCGAAACCCTGGGCTTGCCTGGTCAAGGCACATAATGGAAGTTGATACTTCTTGCTCCTCCCTCTCTTTCTCTCCCCCCTCTAAAAATGAATATAAAAATAAATAAATAAAGTTTTTTTTTAAAGAAAAAGGGAAGCCAAATCTTTGTAAACTTTTAAAAAAAAGGCTAATACAGAGAAATTCAAAAGAGAAATTACAGGCTCTGGACAGTTGGCTCAGTGAATAGAGTGTTGGCCCAGCGTGCAGACGTCCTGGGTTCCATCCCTGGTAAGGGCGCACATAAGAAGCAACCATCTGCTTCTCTTTCCTTCTCTCATCCCCCCTTCTCTCCCTCTTCCCCTCCCACAGCCAGTGGCTCAGTTGGTTCAGAGGTTGGCTTCAGGCACTGAGGATTAGGTCAGTTGATTCGAGTGTCCACCCCAGATAGGGGTTGGGTGGATCCTGGTCAGGGCACATGCGGGAGTCCGTATAACTCCCCTCTTCTTACTTAAAGAAAGAGGGAGAAATTACATAACACTCTCAGAAGGGTGTTTTTTCTTTCTAATTAATAATATGTGAAAAATGCACTGTAAAAACTATGGTAATCTATATATTAAGACTAAAAGATACCTTATATTAAGTTTTAAATTTTTTTTATTTATTGATTTTTAGAGGGAGGGAAGGAGAAAGAAAGAGAAACATTGATTTGTTGTCCCACTTATTTATGCATTCATTGATTGATTTCTTATATTTGCCTGACCAGGGATTGAGCCTGCAGCCTTGGCATAGCAGAGACCATATACTCTGATCAACTGAGATACTGGGCCAGGGCCTAGTAATTAAGTTTTAAAAGTCTAAGCCAAATGAAAAGATACACAGGGCCCTGACCAGTGGCTCAGTGGATTGAACGTCAGCCCGGAGTATGAACGTCCAGGTTTGGTTCCTGGTCAGGCATACAGGAGAAGCGACCATATGCTTCTCTCTCCCTCCCTCTTCCTCTTCTATCGCTCTTCCCCTCCCACAGCCAGTGGCTCTATTGGTTCAAGCGTGACCCCGGGCGCTGAGGATTAGCTCAATTGATTTGAGCACATCAGCCTCGGATGTTAAAAATACTTTGATACTCGAGCATCGGCCACAGATAGGTTGTTGGGTAGATCATATGTGGGAGTCTGCCTCACTACCTCCCCTTCTTCACCTTAAAAAAAAGATCCTCAGTATTGCTAGTCATTCAGGAAATGCAAATCAGAACCACAGGGAGACACCACATTATACCCATTAGGAGACCTATTTTTTAAAAAAGAAAAAGAAATGTTGGCAAAAGTGTGGAGAAAACAGAAAACTGATACATTGCAATGGGGATGTAAAATGCTCTAGTCCCTATGGAAAGCAATATGGCAGTTCTTTAAAAAGTTTAACAGGCCTGACCAGGCGGTGGTGCAGTGGATAGAGCGTCGGACTGGGATGCGGAAGACCCAGGTTCGAGACCCCGAGGTCGCCAGCTGGAGCACGGGCCCATCTGGCTTGAACAAAAGCTCCTCAGCTTGGACCCAAGGTCGCTGGCTCCAGCAAGGGGTTGCTCGGTCTGCTGAAGGCCCGCGGTCAAGGCACATGTGAGAAAGCAATCAATGAACAACTAAGATGTTGCAACGGCAACAAAAAACTAATGATTGATGCTTCTCACCTTTCTCCATTCCTGTCTGTTTGTCCCTATCTATCCCTCTCTCTGACTCTCTCTCTGTCCCTTTAAAAAAAAAAAAAGTTTAACAGAATTACAGCCTGATCTAACAATTCCATTTCTGGGTATATGCCCAAAACAGAGATTTAAATGGGCACTTGCACTCCAGTGTTCATTGCAGTATTATGCATGGTAGCCAAAAGGTAGAAGCAGCCTGAGAGTCCATTGACAGATGAATGGATAAACAAAATGTGGTATATAATGGAATATTATCTAGCCTTAAAAATGAGGAAATAGTAATTCCACTTGTATGAAGTACCTAGAATAAGCAAATTCATCAAAACAAAAAGTAGAATAGAAGTTGCCAGGGACTGAGGGAAAAATAGGAAGTTACTAATTAATAGATATGGAGTTTCTGTTTGGGATGATTAAAAATGTTCTGGAAATCGCCTGACCTGTGGTGGCGCAGTGGATAAAGCGTCGACCTGGGAACACTGAGGTCCTCAGTTCAAAACCCTGCACTGGTCTGGTCAAGGCACATATGGGAGTTGATGCTTCCAGCTCCTCTCCCCTTTCTCTCTCTCTCTCTCTCTCTCTCTCTCTCTCTTTCTCTCTCACTCTGTGTCTCCTCTCTAAAATGAATTTTAAAAAATTAAAAAAAAAATGTTCTGGAAATAAATAGTGGTAATGGTTGCACAACAGTGTGAATGTACTTAATGCCCCTGAACTGTACACTTAAAATGGTTGAAATGATAAATTTTATGTTATGCGTATTTTACCATAATAAAAATATCTTAGACAATACAATTAAAACAAAATTGTTTAATTGTTTGGAGTACCTTATGAACACAACTGTACTTTCTTGTGCTTACAGAAACAATTCCTTTCTCAAAGTGTTCTTTGGAAGCATTCAAATTTGGTGAGGCCATAGGAGAATCTGGCATTCAGTTTGCAGGGAGACTTCCCTAGGAGACTGCATGATCGAATGCTCTGGCACTTCAACCAACAGGGAGATCAATTTATCCTCTTATTGGATAACTTCATTTGAATTAATTATAAAGTTAACTATAGAAGGGCAAGAATAAAATCAGGAAGACCAATTTGACAGTTGTTAGAGTGGTACTAACATCCAAATCTTCAAAAAGAGAAGATTCTGTACGCCTAACCCTCCCCAATATAGCCCAATAAATGCTCAATAGCTATTTATTGAGTGAAGACAGTGTCGATTCTTGTTTAACTCCTAGCTGATGGGGTTTTCCCGTTGGTTTCAACCAGAGAAAACATCTTTCTCATTTTTGCCAGAATAGTTTTTGTTGTTGTTATTTAATATCATGTTACTGTCCACCAAAACTTGAACTTCTGTAACTTTCCCTCCATTAATTAAAGTCCTCTTTTCACTCAGTGGTTTATTTCTGATGAAACACTAAACTACATTTAATTTCCCTGTCATTTTGAAGTATAGTTTCTAGGGTGATAAAAGTATTTCAGTATTCTACCTTTTGCACTGAATTGTGGAACAGGAAATAAAAAGCTGGACTGGTCAGTGTTTTATTAAAATACTAAGTTTTTCTGCTACTGGTCAGAGACAATCCCAGGAGAGATGGGAAGGGAAGAAAAATGATCTATTTATCCTTGTCTCTATCATTTGAATGGCATGATTCTTCAGGGTAGAAATAATAATTTTAGTAACTTTTTCTGTGGGGTAGGTTAAATCTCATCTTGTATGTAATTCATATCTAAGTTATAGTTTTTAAGTTATTAGTTGCTCAGTAATTGCCCTGAATTAAGAGTGAAGTTAAGAAAGAAAAAGTATCCTTCTACAAAGACATATCAGTGATTCCCTGTCTTTGGACAAGTAAGAATTGGAGGCAAAGGAATGGGTTTGGCGAAGTCTGGGGCCAGCTTGCTCTCTGCAGGCTCAAGATCAGCCATCCCACATAAGGGGAAAAAAAGAAAAAAGGCAGCATAAACATGAAAAGATTTAAGTTAATTTAAAAATAAGTGGAGGTGGCCTGACCAGGCAGTGGCGCAGTGGATAGAGTGTCGATCTGGGATGCGGAAGACCCAGGTTCGAGACCCCGAGGTCGCCAGCTTGAGCGGGGGCCCATCTGGCTTGAGCAAAAAGCTCACCATCTTGGACCCAAGGTCGCTGGGTCCAGCTAGAGGGTGCTCGGTCTGCTGAAGGCCCGCAGTCAAGGCACATGTGAGAGAGCAATCAATGAGCAACTATAGTGTCTCAATGGCAACGAGAAACTAATGATTGATGCTTCTCACCTCTCTCTGTCCCTGTCTATCCCTCTCTCTGACTCTGTCTCTGTCGCTGGGGAAAAAAGAAAAAAATAAGTGGAGGTGATCCGACATGGTGGTGCAGTGGATGGGATGTCGACCTGGAAGGCTGAGGTCACCAGTTCGAAGCCCCAGACTTGCCCTGTCAAGGCACATACAAAAAGCGACTGCTAGGAGTTAATGCCTCCCACTCCTTCCCCAATTTCTCTCTCTCCCCCTACCCTAAAATCAGTAAATAATATGTAAAATAAAAATAGGTGGGGGTGATACTAATTAATGGGTATAAAGTCTTAATTATGCAAAATGAGTAAGTTCTAGAGAGACCCAGCTGTACAACACTGTCCTATAATTAATGATACTGTATTGTACACTTAAAATTTTGTTGAGGGTAGACCTCATGTTAAGTGTTCTTGCCAGGAAGAAAATAAAATGTCATTTTAAAGGCAAAATAATATTAAAAATTTAAGCTTTCTACTTTTTACAGTGACTTGCCTCTCTTATGCTTTTGTATGCTACCATATAATAAATTTCACTGAAGTTGTATTTCTTCCTCAGGTGCAGTTGGTGAATAATCGGTTTAAAGGAGTCAAGTATTTCCGCTTGAATACTCTAGCCTCTCTGGGTTATGTGGTTGTAGTGATAGACAACAGAGGCTCCTGTCACCGAGGGCTTAAATTTGAAGGTGCCTTTAAATATAAAATGGTGTGTGAACATACAAACATTTTTCTTTTAAAGACATGTTTTATGGTGCATTGTTTGGTGTGAAATCCCAGAGAGAGAGTCCGGGAAAGGGGATGTGAGTGAATGAGAGAGAGAAAGGGAGGGAGATGGGGGGGGGTAGTGCGTGTGTGTGTGTGTGTGTGTGTGTGTTAGAATTTGGGGGTAGAAGGGAAATACAACTTGATGTTCACTAGACTAGCAAATGTCTACTTGTATATAACTTTGGGGAACTGAGATAGAACCTCTTTTACATAGAAATACCCTCTTTCTTTTTTTTTATGTCCAGCTTAGCCAGAAGGCAACACCATTTAGCTTTCAGCATCCTGTACACTGTTGAGAGGAATAATTGAGATTTGTTCTGTCCTCTGTGAAGAGAGAAACCAACTGGTTAGTGCCTTCCTTGTGACAAGCCTCTTTCTCTCTACAGGAAGCTTTAAATGCTACCTTTTAGAGATGCCCCATGTCCTTTCTGCTGCTTTGGGAAATGATGAGAATCCGATGTTCCTTTTGCACAGTAAGGCAGTTACTGTGTTTGCCAGTGTATTGGACATGCTGAGTAAGACATGGGGATTTTCTCCCACAGCCAGTTCTTTGACCTTATGTTGTATTCTCATGTAAGTTTTTTTGTTTTTATTTTTGTTTTTTGCTCAGTAAAGTGAGAGTGTGTGCACTGGCAGCCCTAGTGTTACAGACAGGGTGGTGGTGGTAGGATTTAGTACTTAATAAGACTTGAAAGAAATAGTGTGTTCAGTTCCTAGAGGTAGACTATGGGGAAGTAGGATAAGGCCTCAGGAATGATTCCTCCTGCTTTATTACATTATGTGTTAAAAAGTGAAATTATTCAACCACTTAAGGGGGCTAATTTTTCATCTTTGGGTATGGGAAGGCTTGTTGCAAGGAAGATGCTGACTCTTAGCAGACAACAGAACAAATGGCAATAGGAAATACCCATATGGCGAGGGACAGTTTGGGTTGCAGTTAAGAAAGAACTTTATGCCTAAAGGATAACTAAACTGTAGGGCAGACTAGGAACAGAAGCTATAGGCTCCTGTTTCTAAATAGAGATTTGAAAAAAAAAGCTTTTTAGGCAACAGACTCTCAATTGATAATGAGTTCTAATCTAAAAAGCTACAGGTATTTTTAGTAAAACATTAGCTTCTAAAGCACTCTTATAATGATACTTTTATTCATCAGAATCAGTGAAATGTTCTCTTTTTTTGACAGGGACAAATAGAAATTGACGATCAGGTGGAAGGACTCCAGTATCTAGCTTCTCGCTACGATTTCATTGACTTAGATCGTGTGGGCATCCACGGCTGGTCCTATGGAGGATACCTCTCCCTGATGGCATTAGTGCAGAGATCAGATATCTTCAGAGTACGTAACTTCCTATTGTACTTCCTCTGGTAATAAGGATAGAGTTTTCTATAAAATTGAGGATATGAGTAAATGCTAATTTTTCAGAAGGTTTACAGAGTTGGGAATTTTATGGAATGTTAAGGTTTATGTGTTTAATAGCATTGTGAGATAATAGAAATATCTGTCAATTTGTGATATCCATGTAAGATACATATTTACAAATATCTCTGTATATCTTAAAAAAACTTGTCAGTGTCAATCAGGTGGATTTTTGGCTATCATTTTAAAAATGGAATAAATTTATAAGTTCAATGTCTATATAGTAAACTGTATCCTTAGAATAAAATTTTGGCCTGACCAGGCAGAGGCGCAGTGGATAGAGCGTTGGACTGGGACGTAGAGGACCCGGGTTCGAAACCCCGAGGTTGCCGGCTTGAGCGTGGACTCATCTAGTTTGAGCAATGGGTCACTCGGTCTGCTGTGGACCCCTTATCAAGGCACATATGAGCCTGGCCAGGCGGTGGTGCAGTGGATAGAGCGTCGGACTGGGATGCAGAGGACCCAGGATCGAGACCCTGAGGTCGCCAGCTTGAACGCGGGCCCATCTGGCTTGAGCAAAAGCTCATCAGCTTGGACCCAAGGTCGCTGGCTCCAGCAAGGGGTTGCTCATCTGCTGAAGGCCCACAGTCAAGGCACATATGTGAAAGCAATCAATGAACAATTGAGATGCCGTAACAAAGAATTGATGCTTCTCATCTCTCTCCCTTCCTGTCTGTCCCTCTCTCTGTCTCTTTCTCTGTGTCGCTGCCACAGAAAAAACAAAACAAAAGAATAAAATTTTGTGCTTGATAACCGTTATTTTTCTACATTAGAAATGAGATGCCACACAGGAAATTACATTCTAGAAAAGAAATGAACAGAACGGATATGAACCATTAAAGTATAGCAGGTTATTGTTAATAATGATACCTTATATCATTTAGAAAATAAAGAATAGTTGCTTTAAAAGCATAAACAAATAAGTTAAATAAAATAAAATAGAATATCACTTGTCAACTTGATGACCAGTTATCGGCTATTTGTAGTTAGTCCGTGATTAGTAAAATAAACATACACATACATATTGGATTGTAGTTACTGCAAACGCTGAGCGCAGGACCTGTCTGCCCTGTGTATCACTGAATCTTCGGCAGTTAGACACAGCACTTGGTACATAATAGGTCTGAAGTAAATCTGTATTAAATGAACAGATTATTAAATGTATAAATGATGGTTACAATTCTGTAAAGAAATTCTTAGGAAGGTGTGCTAAAAGGAAATATATAAAGATGCTAACTAACAGTTGTTAAGGGAGTGGGAATTATGAGTAGTGGGTTTTTTTACATAGGGTGGGGCTAAAGTAGGTTTATAGTTCTTATAGAAAATAACAGTAACTCATAATAATATAAAAATAAACTGTGTTTTATGTTCTCACAACTATAAACCTACTTTTGTCCCACCTCATATTTCAATAACATTTTATTTTACAGTGAAAAATAATTTTTTTAAGAATAAAAATGAGCCTGACCTGTGGTGGCGCAGTGGATAAAGCGTCAACCTGGGAACACTGAGGTCACCAGTTCAAAACCCTGCACTGGTCTGGTCAAGGCACATATGGGAGTTGATGCTTCTAGCTCCTCCCCCCTTTCTCTCTCTCTCTCTCTCTCTCTCTCTCTCTCTCTCACTCTGTGTCTCCTTTCTAAAAAGAAAAAAAAAAGAATAAAAATGAGAGTGCTTTGTTCTTTCATGTACGTTCAGATAATCTTTTTTTTTTATTAATTTTAATGGGGTGACAGTAATAAATCAGGGTACATATGTTCAAAGAAAACATCTCCAGGTTATCTTGTTATTCAATTATGTTGCATACCCATCACCCAAAGTCAAATTGTCCTCTGTCACCTTCTATCTGGTTTTCTTTGTGCCCCTCCCCTCCCCCTCCCTCCCCCAACCCCGTAACCACCACACTCTTGTCCATGTCTCATAGTCTCGCTTTTATGTCCCACCTATGTATGAAATCATGCAGTTCTCAATTTTTTTCTGTTTTACTTATTTCACTTCGTATAATGTTATCAAGGTCCATCCATTTTGTTGTAAATGATCCGATGTCGTCATTTCTTATGGCTGAGTAGTATTCCATAGTATATATGTATCAAAGCTTTTTAATCCACTCGTCCTCTGACGGACACTTGGGCTGTTTCCAGATCTTCGCTATTGTGAACAATGCTGCCATGAACATGGGGGCGCATTTCTTCTTTTCGAACAGTGCTATGGTGTTCTTAGGGTATATTCCTATAAGTGGGATAGCTGGGTCAAAAGGCAGTTCGACTTTTAATTTTTTGAGGAATCTCCAAACTGTTTTCCACAGTGGCTGCACCAGTCTGCATTCCCACCAGCAGTGCAGGAGGGTTCCCTTTTCTCCACATCCTCACCAGCACTTATTCTGTGTTGTTTTGCTGATGAGTCTCATTCTGACTGGTGTGAAGTGATATCTCATTGTGGTTTTAATTTGCATTTCTCTAATGATTAGTGATGTTGAGCATTTTTTCATATGCCTATTGGCCAACTGTATGTCCTCTTTGGAGAAATTTCTATAATTTCTTTTGCCCATTTTTTGATTGGATTGTTTGTCTTCCTTGTGTTGAGTTTTATAAGTCTATAAATTTTGGTTATTAACCCCTTATCAGACATATTGTCGAATATGTTCTCCCATTGTGTGGTTTGTCTTTTTATTCTGTTCTTATTGTCTTTAGCTGTGCAAAAACTTTTTAGTTTGATATAGTCCCATTTGTTTATCCTGCCTCTTACTTCATTTGCCCATGGAGATAAATCGGCAAATATATTGCTGCTACAGATGTCGGAGAGCCTGCTGCCTATGTTTTCTTCTAAGATGCTTATGGTTTCATGGCTTACGTTTAAGTCTTTTATCCATTTTGAGTTTGTTTTTGTGACTGGTGTAAGTTGATGGTCTAGTTTCATTTTTTTGTAGATAGATGTCCAATTTTCCCAACACCATTAGTTAAAGAGGCTGTCTTTACTCCATTGTATGCTCTTTCCTCCTTTGTCAAATATCAGTTGTCCATAAAGGTGTTGGTTTATTTCTGGGTTCTCTGTCTGTTCCATTGATCTGTATGCCTGTTCTTATGCCATTACCAGGCTGTCTTGAGTATAATGGCCTTATAGTAAACCTTGATATCCAGAAGAGTGATACCTCCTGCTTTATTTTTTCTTTTTAAGATTGCTGAGGCTATTCGTGTTCTTTTTTGGTTCCATATAAATTTTTGGAATATGTGTTCTATATCTTTGAAGTATATCATTGGTATTTTAATTGGTATTGCATTGAATTTATAAATTGCTTTTGGTAATATAGACTTTTTTTTTTTTTTAATTTTTTTTTTAATTTCTTTTTATTTTATTCATTTTAGAGAGGAGACACAGAGTGACAGAGAGAAAGAGAGAGAGAGAGAAAGGGGGGAGGAGCTGGAAGCATCAACTCCCATATGTGCCCTGACCGAACCAGTGCAGGGTTTTGAACTGGCGACCTCAGTGTTCCCAGGTCGATGCTTTATCCACTGCGCCACCACAGGTCAGGCTAATATAGACATTTTAATGATGTTCATTCTTCCTAACCATGAGCACGGTATATGCTTCAACTTGTTTGTATCTTCCCTGATTTCTTTTATCAATGTTTTGAAATTTTCCGAGTACAAGTCCTTAACCTCCTTGGTTAAATTTACTCCTAGGTATTTTATTTTTTTTGGTTGCAATAGTGGAGGGGATTGTTTCCTTAATTTCTTTTGCTGACAGTTCATTTTTGGTATATAAAAATGCCTCTGATTTCTGAGTATTAATTTTATATCCTGCCACCTTGCTGAATTCATTTATCAGGTCCAGTAGTTTTTTGACTGAGATGTCAGGGTTTTCTATATATGATATCATATCATCTGCAAATAATGACAGTTTTACTTCTTTTCCAATTTGGATGCCTTTTATTTCTTCTTGTCTAATTGCTCTGGCTAAGACTTCCAGAATTATGTTGAATAAGAGTGGTGAAAGGGGGTACCCCTGCCTGGTTCCTGATCTTAAGGGGATTGCTTTTAATTTTTGCCTATTTAGTATGATGTTTGCTGTCGGTTTGTCATAGATGGCCTTTATCATGTTAAGGTATGTTCCCTGTATTCCCACTTTACTGAGAGTTTTGATCATGAATGGGTGCTGGATTTTATCAAATGCTTCTTCTTCATCTATTGAAATTATCATATGAGTTTTGTCCTTCCTTTTGTTTATGTGATGAATCACATTGATTGATTTGCGAATATTGGACCAGCCTTGCCTCTCCAGAATAAATCCCACTTTTGATCATGGTGTATTATTTTTTTTCATATATTGCTGGATCCGGTTGCTAATATTTTGTTGAGAATTTTAGCATCTAAATTCACCAGGGATATTGCCCTATAATTTTCTTTCTTTGTGTTGTCTTTGCCCGGTTTCAGGATCAGCATTATGCTCGCCTCATAAAAGGAGTTTGGAAGTCTTCCTTCCTCTTGAATTTTTAAAAATAGCTTGAGAAGGATAGGAGTTAGTTCTTCTTTGAATTTTTGGTAGAATTCACTTGTGAAACCATCAGGCCCAGGACTTTTCTTTGTTGGGAGTTTTTTGATAACTGTTTCAATCTCATTTGTTGTAATTGGTCTGTCTAGGTGTACTGATTCTTCCAGATTGATTTTTGGAAGATTATATGATTCAAGAAATTTGTCCATTTCACATAGGTTGTCTAATTTTTTGGCATAGAGTTCTTCATAGTATTTTCTTACAATACTTTGTATTTCTGTTGTTTCAGCTATTTCTCCAAAATCTCATTTCTAATTTTATTTATTGGAGTCCTCTCTCTTTTTTTCTTGGTGAGTCTAGTTAAAGGTTCATCGATCTTGTTTACCTTTTCAAAGAACCAGCTCCTGGTTTCATTGATCCTTTATATTGTTTCCTTAGCCTCTATGTCATTTATTTCTGCTCTGATCTTTATTATTTCCTTCCTTCTACTAGTCCTGGGCTTTATTTGTTGTTGTTTTTCTAGTTCTTTTAGATCAGTGGTTCTTAACCTTTTTTGAGGTACCGAACCCACCAGTTTCATATGCACATTCACTGAACCCTTCTCTAGTGATAAATAAAATATGGTATTTTTTTCCAAATTCAAGACATAGGTATATGTTTTTTTACTGGTGCACAAAATGAGCCGTGCATGAACATCACCTTGCTCAAAGAACAAAACCAACAAAGTGTATGAACTCACAACAAATTATGGTATTACTTTTTTCTGGCCTCTGCGGCAGAGGCTTCTCTGAACCCCTGAAACCGACTCATCAAACCCCTAGGGTTCAATAGAACCCAAGTTAAGAACCACTGTTGTAGATGCAGGGTCAGTTTGCTTATTTGAGCTTTTTCTAGCTTCTTATGATATGCCTGTATTGCTATGAACTTCCCTCAGTACTGCTTTTGCTGTGTCCCATAAATTTTTTTTTGTTTATATATATTTTATTATTATTAATTCTAATGGGGTGACACCAATAAATCAGGGTACATATGTACAATGAAAACATCTCCAGGTTATCTTATCATTCAATTGTGTTGCATACCCGTCACCAAAAGTCAAATTGTCCTCTGTCACCTTCTATCTGGTTTTCCCTGTGTCCCTCCCCTCCTCCCTATCCCACTCTTCCCTCCCTCCCACCATCCCGTAACCACCACTCTCTTGTCCATGTCTCATATTCTCACTTTTATGTCCCACCTATGTATGAAATCATGCTGTTCTCAGTTTTTCTTTTTTTCTGATTTACTTATTTCACTCCGTATAATGTTATCAAGGTACATCCATTTTGTTATAAATGATCCGATGTCATCATTTCTTATGGCTGAGTAGTATTCCATAGTATATATGTACCAAAGCTTTTTAATCCACTCATCTTCTGACGGACACTTGTGTCCCATAAATTTTGAGTTGATGTATGCTCATTATCATTCGTTTCTAGAAACATTTTTATTTCTTCTTTGATCTCATTCTTAATCCATTCATTATTAATAACGTGCTGTTTAGTTTCCAAGTGTTTGAGTATTTTTCAGTTTTTCTTTTGTGGTTAATTTCTAGTCTCTTGACATTGTGATCAGAGAAAATGCTTGATGTGATTTCAATCTTCTTAAATTTGTTGAGATCACTTTTGTGTCCTAACATGTGGTCTATCCTAGAGAATGTACCATGAGTGCTTGAGAAGAATGTATATTCTACTGCTTTAGGGTGAAAAGTTCTGAAGATATCTATTAAATCAAGTTTATCTAATGTATCCTTTAAGTCTGCTGTTTCTTTATTAATTTTCTTTCTTGAGGATCTATCCAGTGATGTTAGTGGGGTATTGAAATTTCCTACTATTATATTATTGCTGTTAATCTCACCCTTTATATCCATCAAAGTCTGCTTTATGTATTTCTGAGCTCCTATGTTTAGCACGTAGATATTTATAATGGTTATATCTTCCTGTTGAATTGTTCCCTTTATCATTATATAGTGTCCTTCTTTATCTCTTACTACAGCCTTTGTTTTAAAGTCCATTTTGTCAGATATAAGTATTGCTACCCCGGCTTTTTTTTCATTTCCATTTGCATGAAATATTTTTGTCCATCCTTTTACCTTCAGTCTATGTGCTTCTTTTGTTTTAAGGTGTGTTTCTTGTAGACAGCATATGTATGGGTCCTGTTTTTTTATCCACACATCTACCCTATGTTTTTTGATTGGATCATTTAATCCATTTACATTTAAGATTATTATTGATATGTAGTTTTTTATTACCATTTTATTCTTTAAAGCTGTATTCTTCTTTTTGCTATATTCTTTTCCCCATTTGAACTGTTCACAACAGGCCCCTTAGCATCTCTTGCAGTATTAATTTGGTTTTAATGAATTCCTTGAGGCTATTTTTGTCTGGAAAGCTCTTTATTTCTCCTTCAATTTTAAACTTTAGCCTTGCTGGATAGAGTAGTCTTGGTTGTAGGTGTTTGTTCTGCATTACTTTGAATATGTCTTGCCATTCCCTTCTGGCCTCAAGTGTTTCTGTTGAGAAGTCAGATGTCATCCTTATGGGGGCTCCTTTGTAGGTGATAGCCATTTTTTCTCTAGCAGCTTTTAAATTTTCTCTTTATCACTTAGCTTTGGTATTTTAACTATGATGTGTCTTGGTGTAGATTTCTTTGGGTTTCTCTTTAATGGAGTTCTCTGTGCTTCTTGAATGTGTGAAACGTTGTCCAGTCTTAATTTAGGAAAGTTTTCAGCTATGATTTGATTGAACAAAGTTTCTATATCTTGTTTTTTCTCTTCATCTTCGGGAACCCCTATGATGCAGATGTTATTTCTCTTCATGTTGTCACAGAGCTCCCTTAGAGTTTACTCAGATTTTTTTAGTCTCTTTTCTTTTTTCTGATTTGCTTCTGTGCCTTTGTTTATTTTGTCCTCTAACTCACTGATTCGATCCTCAGCTTCATCAATCCTCTTTTAATTCCTTCCATTGTGGTCTTCAGTTCTGATACTGTATTTGTCATTTCTGTCTGATTTTTTTTTATTATTTCAATTTCCTTTTTTATACTTGTTCTCTCTTTATTTAGGTGTTCGTAATGACTATTCATTGTTGCTCTAAGCTCTTTGAACATCCTAACTATCATTATTTTAAACTCTGCATCTGGTAATTTGGTTATATCTGGTTCATTCAGGTCCTTCTCTGGGGATTTCTCTTGATTCATTTGGGTTGCATTTCTCTGCCTGCCCATTTAGTCTGTGTATAAGAAGGGTGTGGCCACTGTAGTCCAATGGTGTTGCCTCTGTGTTCCTTAGGTGTGGTCTGTCTGCAGGCCCACTACCCCCTCCGCCGCTGCCTAGGGTGGTTGGGATGGGCGTTGCCGGGGTGGCCCACTGCGGCTGTTGCTATGATTTCCGCCTCTCCTCTGCAGGAAGGGCTGTGTTCTCTGGCGGGCTCTACAAGCCTTAGCCTGTCTGGGCCTTTGCCTTGCCCCCACAGGTGGGGTTGTGCACTGCACTCAAGCCACAAGCCTCAGCACCAAGGGTAGGGGTGAGCACGTTTGCTCAGCTGTGGACCCCGCCTGTTCCCGGGCTTCCACCCAGCCCCCACGGTCAGAGCCGGCTTGCGCAGGATCGCAAACCATGGTTTTTCCATCTGGGCGGAGCTGCTGGCATGTACTCAGCTGCGGGCCTCCTCCTGTCCTGGGCTTTAGCCCTGCCCCGCCGTCAGGGCTAGCTTGCGCAGGGTCGCAAACTTTGGAGGCCATGTGGGGCTGCGCGCCCACGGGGCCCTTCTCAGCAGCAGATCTCTGCCCGTTCCTAGCCTCCCGCTTTTTCCCCGCAGGTGGGGCTGCAGGCGGGCCCACAGCTGCCATACTGCTTTCGCGTGTCCCCTCCGCCCCTGCTGGACTAGACCAACCTCACACCGGCTGGGCCTTCGCCCCCGCCGACAGAACCGCATTTCCGCATCCCGCTGTCACCATCCCTACAGCAAGCCCTCAGCAATGTGGGTAGGGCACTGCAACTCAGACCCTAACACTCCATACTGTAGTCCTGGAAGCTCCCTCCATCCAAGCAGCTCTGCTCTAAGTGCCCCGGGAGTGCTTGTTTGGCTGGTGTCCTGTCTCCCTTTTCTGGTATTTCTAGTTCTAGGGGAAATATTCATTTTCGATTTGGGAAGTGACTCAGCCCAGGGGTTAGGGTGGCTATCCCTCAGAGTATTTTTCCCTGTGGTTTCCAGTCCACACTATGTCCCCGTACCCCGGAGCCCCTGGTGAGTGGTTGTTAGAGGGGTTTTCTGCACTGTCTCTTTAAGAAGAATCCTGGGTCTGAGAAAACTGTCTCTTTCTCACAAACAGTATCCTCACTTGTTTTACAGCTCAATACTGTCTATACGCCTCTTCTAGGCTCTGGGGCTTTAGGCTGGGGCTTTGTTCCTGGGACCCAGGTCCCTCCCTCTCCACTAAACTCTCTTACCGCCACGCGAGTCTGCTCTTCACTCCAGGGAGCTGGGCAGCTCTTTCCACATTTTCGCTTTTTCTACCAGTCTCAATGTGGCTTCTTCAGTGTTGTTCCTTGGTTGAAGAGTCCACTTAGTTTAGTTCAAAGTTGGTTTATCCAGATGATGGTTCTTAAAATTAAGTTATAATTCACTTTGGTTCCAGGATTGGAAGTTGGTACGTCCGCCTACTCCATCGCCATCTTGCTGTCTGTCTCCAGATAATCTTTTTAATAACCACAAAGTGTACTCTGTCAAACTGTCACAATATCTCCAGGCTTACAGCTATCAAGAATGTAATTATATTTAAGTATAAAACTGTATGTAGAAACCATAAAATGAAGTAACTGTTTAGTGCTTAAATATATTTCATTCATTGTTAGCAAGAGAAAGAGAAACAGGAAGAGAGAGATGAGAAACATTAACTCTTAGCTGTAGCACTTTAGTTGTTCATTGATTGTTTCTCATACATGCCCTGATGAGGAAGCTCCAGCTGAACCAGACCCCTTGCTCAAGCCAGTGACCTCAGGGTTTTGAACCTGGGATGTCCCAGGTTGATGCTCTATCCATTGTGCCATCACTGGTCAGGCTCATTGTTTAAATTCTGTACTGCCAACAGAAGCTTTAATAAAAAAATTACTGCTTTTCCTATATAAAGCTGGCACTTCTCACACATTTTTTCACCAGTACCAGGAATGAGTTTACACTGAGGCATTCAAATATGCTAGTTCAATCTAACCTTTTAACAAGCGTGTTTTTATTTCAGCTAGCTTAGATTTAGGGTTTGGTATACAGCACACCCATGGAATAGAATGTTAATTGACTCACAAAGTATTAAGTTCTTGACTTTGGCACTCCACTTTGATTTTTTAGTGGTTTGAGAGCACATAGTTCCAGTTGTGGGGCTGAAGGATAATTTTAGCCTGTAAATTTGCTGTTACAGATTATCATTGCTAGCCATTCTTTTCTTGACCACACTTGACTATCACTCTTGTCTTATGCAGGTTGCTATTGCTGGGGCCCCAGTCACTCTGTGGATTTTCTATGATACAGGCTACACAGAACGTTATATGGGGCACCCTGACCAGAATGAACAGGGCTATTACTTGGGATCTGTGGCCATGCAAGCAGAAAAATTCCCCTCTGAGTAAGTTCAAGCTTATAAATTTAAAATTGTATTTTTAAAAATTATCTTCAGTAATATTGAAAATTAAAAATACTATAACCAACACTGATATTTTATAGAATCCTAGAATGAAATGGGTGTTTCTCAAAGCTGATTTATAGGCCAATTTATATCATTTTTTTTACAAGTCATATTTGTAGCAGTTTGTGCTAAAAGAAGTTTAAGAACATTACTATTTGAGTTGAGAAAATTTTTATTTCTGCATTATTTTGCAAATAATGTTGATGATTTTTCTTTTTCTGGGGACATGCCATCATTATTGATGTGTGCTAATATCTTAATAGGAAATGTACACATGATGTTTTTATTTTTTTTAATCTTTTATACATGTAGCATTTGGTTAATATATTACAAATTTAATATTGAAAGTGTTGAATCCTCATTCTAACATTACGATATAAGGAAGTTAACATAGTTAATTGTTACTAGTTTAAGGAAATTAAGTGGTTTTTCCAAATCTTCTATTTTGCCTAATCCTCTATTGCCATTTCTCCAGACCAAATCGTTTACTGCTTTTACATGGATTCTTGGATGAGAATGTCCATTTTGCACATACCAGTATATTACTGAGTTTTTTAGTGAGGGCTGGAAAGCCATATGATTTACAGGTGAGTTTTTCTACATTTTAAAAATAAATAGTAATTAGTAATTGATTATTTTGAAATAAACTGTGGAGTAAGGCCAAATTTTAGGCTATGTCTATTCATTGCTTAAGAGAACTAAACACCCTGGCCAATGGTTCAGTGTATAGAGTGTAGGCCTAGTGTATGGATGTTCTAGCTTCAATTTCCAGTCAGGGCACACAGGAGAAGTGACTTTTTACTTGTCTCTCCCTCCCCGTCCTCTCCCTCTTTCTCCTCTTCATCTTCCTCTCTCACAGCCAGTGGCTTAGTTTGAGCGTCAGCCCCAGGGCACTGAGAATGACTCAGTTGTTCTGAGGTGTCAGCCTCAGGTGCTAAAAATAGCTTGGTTAATTCTAGCATCGACCCAAGACAGGTTGCTAGGTAGATCCTGATTGGGGCGCATGCAGGAGTCTATTTTGTTATTTGTTCTCCTCTTACTTAATAAAAATAAAATAAAAAGGAGAGATAAAGTAATGGCCATAGTTAGTAGTGCCTTTAGTCTGATAAAAATTAAGATTCTGTAGACAGACTCAGGCTGAAAACTGGCCTGTTGGACTCCGTGACTTGTGTATCTGTATCTGCTTTCAGTTTGTAATCATGGAAAAGATGACAGGAGTCCATTTACTGTCCTTCTTGCTTTTCTTCTTTACTTGGAAGGGTAAGGAAATATTACTTAATTTCATTGTTGTAAAAAGGATTTTTAGGACCTGATTAGCCTGACCTGTGGTGGCTCAGTAGGTAAAGTGTCAACCTGGAATGCTGAGGACGCCAGTTCAAAACCCTGGGCTTGCCTGGGCAAGGCACATATGAGAGTTGATGCTTCCTGCTCCCTCCTTTCTTTCTCTTTCTCTCTTTTTTTCTCTATTTTTCTCTCATCTCTCTCTCTTTCTAAAAATGAATAGATTTTTAAAAATCTAAAAAAAAACCTGATTACATGGCCCTTTAATTATATTGGAGCAGAAATGATAAAGTTACCCACTTCTATTGCTCCATTACTCAGATAAACAGGTTTTAGCCCTGGCCTGTTGGCTCAGTGATAGAGCATCGGCCCAGCATGTTGATGTCCTGGGTTTGATTCATAGTTAGGGCACATAGGAGAAGCGACTGTCTACTTGTCTCTCCCTCCCTCGCCTCTCCCTTTTCTCTCTCTCTCTCTCTCTCTCTCTCCTCTCTCTCTCTCCTCTCTCTCCCCTCTCTCTCTCCTCTCTCTCTCTCTCTCTCTCTCTCCCTCTCCCTCCCTCCTCCCCTCCTGCAGCCGTGGCTCAATTGGTTCCAGTGAATTGGCCCTGAGTGCTAAGAATGGCTCTCTGGCCTCTGCCTCAGGCACTATAAATAGCTCAGTTGCTGAGCAGTGGAGCAACAACCCCAGATAGTCATGGCATCACCCCACAGGGGGCTTTTTGAGGGGATTCTGGCCAGGGCGCATACAGGAATCTGTCTCTCTGCCTCCCTTTCTTTCACTTAATTAAAAAAAAAAGTTTTAAGAGAAAATCTTCCTCCTTTCTACTTCTTATATAGATTATATGCTCATAAGAAATGAAAAATATTACTTTTCCTTTTTTATGTTTCAGTTGACATTTATATAGGTAAACTGTGATATATTTGTCTGTAGCAACAGTTATTAAGCATTTTGGTCTCCTTTACATACCAAACAGTTGTTTTTTTTTTTTTTTTTTACAGGGACAGAGAGAGAGAGAGAGAGGGATAGATAGGGACAGACAGACAGGAACGGAGAGAGGTGAGAAGCATCGATCATTAGTTTTTCATTGCCATTACGACACCTTAGTTGTTCATTGATTGCTTTCTCACATGTGCCTTGACCGCGGGCCTTCAGCAGACCGAGCAACCCCTTCCTGGAGCCAACAACTTTGTGTCCAAGCTGGAGAGCTTTTGCTCAAGCCAGATGGGTCCGTGCTCAAGCTGGCAAGCTCGGGGTCTCGAACCTGGGTCTTCTGAATCCCAGTCCAATGCTCTATCCACTGCGCCACCGCCTGGTCAGGCCCAAACAGCTTTTGTTTATGTGGGTTATGTCTATCAAATTTTCTTGTGTATTAAGACTATTAAAATATTTATTTAAAAATAGCAATAAAAATAAAAATAGGAATAATAAACTATTTGCTCTTAACAAAAATCACATTTTTATGGGGATGGGGAGACTTATTTCCACAACAAAACAAAAAACTTTACTCAGAAAACTAGCATTGCTTTATGTGTTTGTAAATCACAGTATTAATGTGATTTACATAATGTCTGGCTTAATGAGGAAGACACCTGGATTCTCATAGCTGCTTTCAGATGCAATCTGTTGTGAAAAGTTGTTTTGACCTAAAGTATGTGAAAAAGATTGTCTCACAGAATATGTTTTTAAGAAATGGGACCCTAAGCCCTGGCCAGATAGCTCGGTTGGTATGAGAGCATCATTCCAAAGCTCAGAGGTTGCTTGTTCAATCCCTGGTCAGAGCACATACAGGAACAGATTGATGTTCCTCTGCCTCTCTCCTCCTCCTCTCACTAAAATCAATCAATAAAAAAAATTTTTAAAGAAAGAAATAGGAGCCTGACCAGTGGTGGCGCAGTGGATTAAGCATCAGCCTGGGATGTTGAAGGAACTGGTTTGAAACCCTGAGATCGCTAGCTTGAACATGGGGTTGCAGGCTAAGTGAAGGATTATTGACATGATCACAAGGTTGCTGGCTTGAGCAAGGGATCACTGGTTCAGCTTTCGCCACCCAGTTAAGGCACATATGAAATGCTATCAATAAAACAAAACAAAACACTTAAGTGAAGCAACTACAAGTTGCTACTTCTCATCTCTCTCCTCCTCTCTCTCCCTACCTCTCTCTCTAAAAAAAGAAAGAAAGAAAGAAATGGGAGGTTTTTGCCTTTTCAGATAATTATGGATACTTTTTTTTTTTTAATTTTTATTGATTTTAGTTGGGGGAGGAGGGAAAGAATAAGAGAGAGAGAGAGAGACAGGAACATAGATCTGTTCCTGTATGTATTCTGACCAGGGATCAAACCAGCAACCTCTGTGCTTTGGCACAATGTTCTAACCAATCGAGCTATCCAGCCAGAGCAATGAATAGTCTTCTTTGATACTACGTCAAAATTGGACAAATGGTGGTTTCTTTTTTTTTTTTTCAAATGGTGGTTTCTTAAAGGTTAGTTTTTGTGTAGAGTCTGAGTCATATCTATAAATTTTTCATACTCTGATACATTATAATTATTGAATCTTGTACTTCAAATGGATTTTTTACCCATGCATTGGCCATCTGGAATATATTACTTCCCTGTGTTTTGCCAGTCTTCTAAATGTTGACTCATTTCATAATACACTATTTTAAAACTCAAATGAAAACTTTATGAATCGTATGACAAAAGTCTTTTAAGTTCATATTGGGAAGCTTATGAGCTAGTAGTGGTAGGTGCAGGTATTCCAGAATTCTGATTTTCTCTTAAAAGCTCAAAATTTATCATAGCAACAAATACTGTTAATGTTGTACTTAAATTGACCAGCTCACTTCATTCATTTTTGAAAGAATGTTTGCCATATAGCAAGGTCATGGGGCCATCCTTAGCACCAATGGCCAGTTTGCTTGAACCATTTGAGCCATGGCTACAGGAGAGAGAAGGGGGGGGGATAGAGAAGCAGATGGTCACTTCTCCTGTGTGCCCTAACCAGGAATCGAACCCAGGACTTCCACACTCTAGGGTCAGCACTCTACAGGTAACCTGGTAGGGCCTTCCCTTTTTTTTTTTTTTGCATGAGAGAAAGAGAACAAGGGACAAACAGGAAGGGAGAGAGATGAGAAGCATCAATTTGTTGCAGCATCTTAGTTGTTCATTGATTGCTTTCTCATATGTGCTTTGACGGGGGGTGGGTGCTCCAGCAGAGCAAGTGACCCCTTGCTCAAGCCAGTGACCTTTGGGCTCAGGCCAGCAACCATGGGGTCATGTCTATGATCCCATACTCAATGCAGCAATCAAACTGGATGAGCCCGTGCTCAAGCCAGCAACCTTGGGGTTTTGAACCTGGATCCTCAGCATCCCAGGCTGATGCTCTGTTCACTGTGCCACCGCTTGGTTAGGGCAGAGCCTTCTTTTCTTTTCTCTTCTTTCCTTTTCCTTTCCTTTTTTTCCCCCTCCCCCCTTCTTCCCTCCCTGCTTTCCTCCTTCCTTCTTTCCTTTCTTATTTCTGTCCTTCCCTCCCTCTCTTCTTTTCTAATTTACTGATTTGAGAGAAACATCAGTTTGTTTTTCCACCTATTTATGTATTCATTGGCTGATTCTTTGATTTTTTTTTTAGAGGGGAGATAGAGGTGTGATTGTGGGGGGAGGAGCAGGAAGCATCAACTCTCCCAGGTGTGCCCTGACCAGGCAAGTCCAGGCTTTCAAACTGGTGACCTTAACATTTCACATTGGCTAATTCTTGTATGTGCCCCAACCAGGAATCGAACCCACAGCCTTGATGTATTGGGACACTAACCATCTGAGCTACCCAATCAGGCTAGCCATTCTTTCAAGTTAAAAAATGAAATTCAGTGGCCTAGGGCAGTTGGCTTAGTGGTAGAGCATTGGCCCTGCGTATAGATGCTCTGGATTCGATTCCCAGTCAGGCACACAGGAGAAGTACCCATCTGCTTCTCCACCCCTTTCCCTCTTGCTTCTTTCTCTCTTCTCCTCCTCTCCTGCAGCCATGGCTTGATTAGAGTAAGTTGGCCCCAGGCGCTAAGGATGGCTCCTTGGCCTCTGTCTCAGGCACTAAAAAATGGCTTATGTCGCAATGGAGCAAGGGCCCCAGATGGGCAGAGCATCACCCTCTAGTCTTGCCAGGTGGATCCCGGTCAGGGTGCATGCGGGAGTCTGTCTCTGCCTCCTCTCCTCTCACTAAATTAAAAAAAAAATACAAAAAGAAAGAAAGAGAAAGATTCCAGCCCTGGCTGGTTGGCTCAATGGATAGAGTGTTGGCCCAGCATACAGATGTCCCAGGTTCCATCTCCGGCCTGGGAACACGTGAGAAGCAACTATTTGCTTCTTTCCCCCTCCCTCTTTCTCTTCCCCTCTCAGTCAGTGGTTCAAATGGTTCGAGCTTTGGCCCTGGGCACTGATAATAGCTTGGTTGGTCCAAGTGTTGACCTCAGGTACTGAGGATAGCTCGGTTGATTCGAGCATTGGCTTCTGACAGGGGTTGCCAGGTGGATGCCAGTCAGGGCACATGTGGGAGTCTGTCTCACTATCTCCCCTCCTCTCATTACAAAAAAATGAAGTTCCATTTAGAAAGCAGCAGTTCATAACTCAGTTGCACAAGTTGTTTTTCTTGAGATATCCTATAGCACTACTTTATAATGTACATTCTTTCCATTTTGTTACCACAGAGTATTAAGAAGATACCTACTCAAGAGTAAAATTTAATAAAATTCTAATTTTTACCAAGACTTAAGTGAAATTGATGTTTTTCATTTTTACTGCAAGTATATGGTGGTAAAGAATCACTTCTAGTGCAGTTTAATGTCATTGCCTTGATTCATGCTAAGACACCAGCACTAGAACTCACCATTGCTTTTGCATTATCAGTACAAATGCCAACCCAGGGAATAAAGACAAATCATGTTTTAGTATTGTTCTGAAAGTAGTCTGACCTTGTATTTCCTTTGAAAGGGTTTCTGAGGACCCCAAAAGTCGACAGACCACACTTTAAGAACCGTTGGTCTTCACACAAATCCTTCTGTGAACTTAGTAGCATATAGGGAATTATGAAAAGAGGAGAGGGTTTTGATCTGTCTTTAATCCATTTTGAATTTATTCTTTTATATGGTGTAAAAAGGTGGTCTAGTTCCCTTTTTTTTATTTCTTTTGCATGTATTTGTCCAATTTTCCCAACACCATTTACTGTATAGACTGTCTTCTGCCACTTTTGGATATATATTTGAAGAAACCCAAAACACTAATTTGAAAGAATGTACACCCCTGTGTTCATTGCAGAGTTATGTACAATAGACAAGATATGGAAACAATCCAAGTGCCCCTTACTAAACAAGTGGATAAAAACAGGCTGTGGTACATACATATATACAGTGCATTATTACTTGGCCATAAAAAGGAATGAAGTCTTACCATTTGCAATAACATGAGTGGACCTCGAGGTTATTAGGCTAAATGAAATAAGTCAGACAAAGACAAAATACGATATGATTTTACTTTTATATAGAATCTAAAGAGCAAAATAAAACAAGCACAATCACAGATACAGAGATCAGACTGATGGTTGTTGCCAGAAGGAAGGAGGGTTGGGGGCGGGGTGAAAACAGTGAAGGGATTGAGAGGTGCAAATTGATAGTTGCAAAATAGTCATGGGGATGTAAAGTACAGCATAGGGAAAATGGTCAGTAAAGTAATAACTGTAAGGTGCTAAGTGGATTCTTGAAATATCTGGGAGGAGACCACTTTGTAAAGTATATGATTGTCTTGCCACTGTGCTGTACATCTGAAACTGATACAAAATAACACTGAATGTAAACTGTTAATGAAAAATTAAAAGAAGAGAGGAGTCTTTCAATAGAATGTATGTGTGTAATATGGTGGCAAAGGTATGCTCTATGTTATTAATGCTGTTGGAATCTCTGGAAAGCTTTGGAAGGAGATGTATTATTACATTCTTATCTTTTTTGTATTTTGATTTTTTGTTAAGATCTATCCTCAGGAGAGACACAGCATAAGAGTTCCTGAGTCTGGAGAACATTATGAACTGCATCTTTTGCACTACCTTCAAGAAAACCTTGGATCACATATTGCTGCTCTGAAAGTGATATAATTTTGACCTATGTAGAACTCTGGTATACACTGGCTGTTTAACCAAACGAGGAGGTTTAATCAGTAGAGAACACAGAATGGATCATCACATTTTGATTCCTGCCATATAACATCTACCACTGAAAGTTTATTTGGTGCCATGCAGGCATCTACAGCTTGTGGGTAGTCTTCTAATACCTTAACCATACGTACACACAGAGAAGTGAATAACATATTTCTAAGGGACCCAGCAATACCTTGAGAATTACTGAAAGAAATGAGACATTAGCACTATGTATCCATATTACCTTATTTTCACTTTTAATAGCATTATAAACCTCATGGACTTAATTAGTGTATTTTTACAATATACTTCTGAATTTGTTAACATATGATGCTATTAATGATTGGCTTGGTTCAGTTCCGGAATCTCTGACTAGTTACAGATTTGATAGCACTTAAGTATAATTGACTAGCTTACTCTCATTGCTTGGGGTGTATCCAGCATGGTATGGACTAATCACTGTTAAACCTGTAACTTAACCAGTCATCAATGGTTTTCCAAGGAAAAGTTAGTGGCCTCCTAAAGACATTTCCTTTGTTTTATTCAGGATCTGACCAGTTTCTAACCAATTTTAACTGTATCTAGTATAAATAGTTTTCTTTAATATGACAGAGTGAGTTTTTCCTTTCTCATAAAGGTGATAACAGTATATAGCATGGATTTAATTAGTCTTATAATATTAATAATTACAGGCAGAAAAATTTTAATCAAATGATTAGAGCTTAAATATTTACAGGTAACTTTTTTGTTTCTTTTACTAAAAGGAAAAAGTACACATTCATGTGTATTCTTCAGAAAATTTAGTGGTGCCAGTTTCCATTGGGTATTTCCTTATTAAAATGCTCCAGGACTTTAGAGAGACGCGAGAGCATCGCAGTGGGGTGGGGGAAACCAGGGGTGGAGAGTGACAGGCAAAGGAGAAGGGGCGTGTCTGCTTAAGAACTAAGCAGAAGTATGATTTGACCAAAAGTACTCATGAAAAAAATCCCTAGAATGTTAAGGAAACCATAATTTAAAAATTACTCTCTTGCCAACACGGTTATGGACTATAATGTTGTTCAGGAGAGAAGAAGTTCCTTACGAGTTACTTTTATAATTCTAATTTTTTGTTATTTTCTTTTCATTTTGGCAAGCTAACAAATTTAAACTGTCTTTTTAAAAATTATTTGAGCATAATTTAGATATTGTGAACTTAAAATAAAGAGGTTTCCAAAACAACTTCTTTACCATAAACTGATCCCCAACAATCTATGTCTCTCTTATTCAGTGTTCAAAGCCTATCAGCAATTTTTTGAATGGCCTTGACATTTCCTGGGTTTGCTATAGCCCTTGACTATTAAGGGGACGCATAGGCTTTAAAGTGCTGATTGGGATCTGCCTCTTTAGAGTCTTGGGTGCTAGCTGGGTCACATTGGGAGCCAGGGGCAGAGAAGGCACCTATGAGTTTAACCCTTTTTTATCACAAGCCTCGGTGTTTGGAAAATTGATACTAGTACTTTTAAAACAACGCTTCAAGAAAAATTGCCTTTTTTCCCCTTACCACTACACAGAGCAGATTTCTCCCATAGAGAGCAAGAATGGGGCCTGTGCGGCAGACGGGTAGGCCAGGTGAAAGGTGGGGGAGTCCAGAAATGGCAGGGTGTCCTGGTGGTTCTGTCCTTGGGAAGGAGAAGGTTTTGCTATTTGTGT
Organism: Rhynchonycteris naso; assembly: GCA_037038555.1. Lineage (NCBI taxonomy): Eukaryota > Metazoa > Chordata > Mammalia > Chiroptera > Emballonuridae > Rhynchonycteris > Rhynchonycteris naso. Next base: position 51,848,856 of record CM072999.1, read on the forward strand.
ATTTATACTGTATGATAGGTGCCACTCCTGTTCCCTTTGTCTGTATATGTATTAATTTTCTTGTTTATGATATTTTCCCATGCCAAGATTTGTTTATATTTTTTCAGTGTTAAATTAAATTGATTTGGGTAACTTTTCTTCCCCAAGAAAGTATTTTCCCACATGACTTAAAAGTATATATTTGATGGTTTGAAGGTGGTTTTTGTTTGTGGACTAGTTGGCCTCCAAGGATCTATCCTTATATGATACACAAAGTAGAAATATATGAAGAGTGGCTTTTAGACAGCTGCTCATTTGAAGCCTTTTACCCATTAAGGCTATTTCTTCAAAATAGCATCTCTTATTTTACAAACCTTAAAAAACATCATGCACTCTTGAATTCTCTGGTTTTACTTTTGCATCTTGCCTTCTCCTCCTCCTATCACAAGGAATGCTTCTGTTACAATTCCCAGTCACTTAAATGCCAGTCTCCTTCTAAAGCGGGGGAAATACCTGACTGAATTCACTTGCAGAAAGACAGCTTGATTGAATTTTATTTTTTTAAACTGATGTGAAAAATATCATAGTCAATTCAAGCCATCAGTAGAAAGATCACTATAACTATTGGTCCCCTGTTACAGGTAACAACTTAAAAAGCAAGAGAATGTAAAAGTAGCAGTTTTGATGAGAGCCAAAAAGCACTAGGTTAAACTTCAAACAAGGTTTACGTAGGCTTAATAAATGGGTGAACTTGATCAACCATTGGCAGGGATAGTTGCTGTGCGTTGTTGAACCAGTGGTCCTCAAAATCTAAGGTTCATCTGGGATACTTAACTAAAAGAAACGCAGTCTTGAACCTCACTCTTAGAAATTTAGATTTGGTTTATTTGAGCGGAGACCTGGAATCTGTATTGCTAATAAGCTTTCAAGGTGTTTCTAAAGCAAGTCATTTGTGGGCTACTTTAAGAAACTTCTGTAGATAATGGAGTTGGATTAAGAAAATAATACACGGTTTTTACACTGGACTGATTTATAAGGACCTAAAACAACAGTTGAGACAGCTGCTCATCTGTGATAACTATCGGTCACTTCTCACTCTAAAGGAAGAAGGAGGTATTGGTAATTGTGTCCCCTTTGTCTGGAGAGTCCTTTAGGAATGAAGGTTTTTCCCTCTGTGCCATTCCTGGTTCATTTCCAAAGCTTCATACAGAGGATAAAGTCACAATGCATGTATTGTTTTTTAGGAGAATGAGATACAGATAATGATGCTTACTTTTTTTTTTTTAACTACTTGTTTTATTCCTTACAGAAGGTGTATCCCACCTCTCTGTAACATCGTTTTCTCTTTAGGTGAAATGATTCCTGTAAGATCTCTTCTCTCCTTATTATAGAATCATACATTTTTCAAGCTATATTATATCTTTGATATAATCTGATATTCTTTGTTAGAGGAGAAACCTGCATATATAGAGAGAAAAATATAAACCCATGGCCAGTTAATATTCAGTTGGTACTAGACTCCATCCAGATATCCTGACTCATGGTAGTTAAATATGTAGAAAAGGCAAATTTTAAAAGAAGTATTTATTAATATATTCCTATGAATCATTTTAAAGATAACATAAAATGGTTAATTTTTCCATTCTAAAGTAAATGCTAAGCATGCTTATTAATGAAGCAGTACTTCTCATTAGTATATGATATTCTGAAGTTAATTAAAATTGTTATACTAAATGTGTCTTCCTTGGTGTAGTAGCGGAGCTTGGGGGTTGGGATATAGAGTGCTTGCTTAAGCCTGGGATCCCAGCTTACAGCTATTTGAAGTAAGAAGAGACACGGCCCTGTCTAAACTAAGGTGTCGAAGTGTCCAATCCCAGCAGATGTAAAGGGACAAAGGAACCTGCCTGATTTCCATCTTCCTACCCCTCCCAGCCTCACCAATCCATCATACAGCCTAAAATATGGAGACATGTTAGTGCAAGGTGCTGGCTCCTGCTTTTCATATTTTGTCAAGAGAGCTCTAGTTCATCATTTCAGAAGCCCCTCACAGACAGAGAAAAGTAGCGTTTGTATTTTGTTTTTAAATAACTCAAATGCAAATTTATGTTGTATTCAGCACAATTGGAGTTCAGGTCTTTAATTTTAGAACATGAAGTGCCTGCTGCTTTAAGCATTGACTTGTATAAAAGGAATTGCATGTCTCACACCAGTAAGTTTATGGGTTTTCTCATTTTCAGCTACATAGCTTTTAATCATGTAAAGCAAAACATTAATTTTGTTGCATTTTATTACAGGTTCTTTGTTGCAATAAAGATGCTGCTAAAATTAATTGATGTAAATGTTCTTTTTTCCCTCTTTCCCATTTGTACAATTTTGCCTTGATTAGTGGCAAGTGTGGAGTGATGAGTACATATGAACAAGGTCATGTGCTCACAATGGGGAAGGGAGACTTTAAGGGTGACGTGGGGCTTCTAGTCCTATAAACACTAATCAAAACTTCATCCAAGCCCAAGGAGGGTATGCAGAGAACCACTTCATACCTGCCAGGGGTTCCCAACACCCAGCAGCCGGTACTGCAGCTGGAAGTTTCTTGGGAATGCCATTTAGAGTAGATAATGGTTCCTGCATGCTCCCCAGGAAATTTTAAGGGATTTCAGTGTAATGTTTTTTTATATATTTCTTTGACAATTCTCTGGTCTTTTGAAGCCGTACTAGAGAAAGGGTGAGGAGAAAGAAGTCAATGAACTCCTCGAAAATTAGTAAAGTAAAAAGGGCTGGGTCCCCCTTCATCTTTGTTTTCTCATAGCCTAACACAGGCTCTGCTCTGCACATGGCTGTTACTAAATATTTGCTGAATGAAAAGTTGAGAACTCCTTCGAAGTCACTTGGAATTCTTCATCTTCACCTCCAACTCAGGCCAGCGAAAAAGCTGCTGCAGTTTTTAAAAAGTGTGTATGTGAATGCTACTGTCTAGTTCAGTTGGATCCTCGAAAAAGTTTTTTTTTTTAATTTGTTTTTTAGTTTGTCTGATAATCCTTCCAGAACAGACAATCTGGATTCTGTAACCCTTTGAAGTTGCTTGCAAAATATTGCATGAATGAATGGAGATGCATTCTGAGAAGAAAGACTTTAGTTTTATCAGATTCTCAAACAGATTATGATCTTAAAGAACCAATGCTGTATTATGTATTCAGGTCTTAAACTTTAAATTTGTATACAAAAATTATTAGGAATAAAGGTGATCTCTGAACAGTAATGCTATAGAGCAATGCTTCCTATACTTTTCACCACATGACCACAAAACAGAAGATATTTGTATGATAGCCTGGGATAAACTGAGGTACACTGGATTAACCTGTTGGGACTGCTTGCAGCCAGAAGTGACCGGCCAGGCCCACCCAACCTCTAAAGAGATTAACACTAAGTACACCCGTAATGCATTTATGGCATTCTGAGAACTAGATAGACTACCTTGTTCTCTTTAATGCCGCCTGGATTTAATGCAATCAAAAACCAGATTTCAACCTGGCCATAAGCATTCTGCAAAGACTGTTCTGAGGTACAGGCTTCCCAGTGACTAGGGCTCCCATGACCCAGTCAGATCAGAGCAAGAGCTATGCTACGGCCTTGAAGCCTTTCGCCTTCCCTTCAGCCTATCCTCACCCGCTCAGTGGTTATGAGGAAACTGTTTGATCCCCTCGTACTTTTTGCATGAGCAGAGTTGAAACAGCTGCAGTATGAGATGCAACCATAATTTTATTTTGGGTTTTGAGTGGTTTGGTTTAAATGTTCATCAGCCGCCTGACCAGGCGGTGGCGCAGTGGATAGAGTGTCAGACTGGGATGCGGAAGACCCAGGTTCGAGACCCCCGAGGTCGCCAGCTTGAGCGGGGGCCCATCTGGCTTGAGCAAAAGCTCACCAGCTTGGACCCAAGGTCGCTGGCTCTAGCAAGGGGTTGCTCGGTCTGCTGAAGGCCCACAGTCAAGGCACATGTGAGAAAGCAATCAATGAACAACTATGGTGTCGCAACGCCAACGAAAAACTAATGATTGATGCTTCTCACCTCTCTCAGTTCCTGTCTGTCTGTCCCTATCTGTCCCTCTCTCTGACTCTTTCTCTGTCCCTGTTAAAAAAAAAAAAAAGAATAAATGTTCATCAGCCTAGTTTTGTCTACAGATCTGGTGCACTGGCCCTGCCACTCTGAAAGAAGTTGAGCTCCTTAGAAATGAATTGGATGGGATTCAGCTTTGACACAGGCAATGCGATTGTTGAGTTTGCTATGTGCTTCTTACTGAAAGATGCTCTCTAAATTGGCTCCCAGTTGAGTTCTTGAAATAGAAGTTTAGGGAAAAAGCAAGGATAGTTGTCCTTAGCCAATTCCAGGAATTTCTCCCACCCCTTCTGACTCACTGGAAAAGCACCCTATGGAAATGGTATAGTTTATTTTAACATTCTAGTCACTGGTGACCCTTCTTTGCAGGAAGGTCCTCTAGCCAGGTAGTTTCTGGAACCCACACTGCCCTTCTATAAAATAAACTTTTCATGTTGGCTTGGTTTGTGGTCATAGATATGGTCATAGTTGCACAGTAAGCATGCATGTGAATGCGACTGCCCAGCTCAGTTGGATACCTAATGATGTGTTGCCGAGCCAGCTAATTGCTTTGCCTGTTTCCACTGGCCGCCCTCATTCCTGTTGCTGCTCCACCTCAGTCTGGGACAGCTGGGACTGCGATGTCATGCTGGGTAACTGCAGCAGCTCTTTCAGTGGCCTGAGTTGGAGGTGAAGTTGAAGAATTCCAAGTGACTTCGAAGAAGCAGTTCTCAACTTTTCACTCAGCAAATATTTAGTAGCAACCATGTGCAGAGCCTGTGTTAGGCTATGAGAAAACAAAGATGAAGGAGGACCCAGCCCTTGTTCTCAAGACCAATTTCACTTCCCACCTCACTAGCCAGCAGGACACAGCCACTTTCTTAAAGCCACAATAAATTCTCTTTGCTGCTCCAGTCCCTGGGTTGTCTCTGACATTCAAGACCCTGTGTCACCCGACCTATTCTCACTTTCCCTCACCTAGGCTCCTTACTCACAAGCATCCTAAGGGTTTCCTCTTCCATTAGAAGATCACATGCTTTGAAGTCAGACCCAGGTTTCTCTTGGCATCCCACCTAGTGTATGTGGGCATCTCCCCACCTGGGATAGGCAGCATGGCAAGTGGTACCAAGCATTGGCTTTGGAGCCTGGCTTCAATTCTTGCCTCTAATTCTTGCTAGCTTTACAGGCCTAGGCATATTTACATAACATTCTGACCTTCAGTTTCCTTATGTGTGAAATAGGAATTATAACAGAACCCTCCTTAACGGTTTGTCGTGAAGATTAAGTTCATTTACTATACTATAAAGCCTCTGGTGCCTGGCAAGCAATAAAAAGTTCTCAATAAATGTTATCTCGGGTTTAGCACTTCATTTTATACGTACTGTTTGCCCCTGGGTTTGTTTCTCCAGTTAGATTACACTCTGAGAGCAGGCACTGTACTATACTTGGTTAACTCTTCCAATCGTACCTACTACAGAGCCAGGTGTGTAGGAATCACTTATTAGATATTTGAGTACCAAACATTTTTCAGACGAAAAAAATTTTTTGACCTCCCTCAGTTACAGTTGTCTGATTGATAGGTGACAGATTCTTAAGCACCCATCTAGCACTTCATTTGTAAGACTGTAAAAGGAACGAAAATCTCCCTAATTTGAGCTTTTAGGACAAAAAAAATTCCTTCTTTGAACCATCACTGGAATTTTTATTCTTTGAAGCTATAGGTCTAGAGGAGTGGTGCTTCTAAGGCCTCATTGCTCTCATAGTTGCCCAGGGAGCTGTTAAATGTTGATGTCTGAGTCCCTCCTGAGATCAATTAATCATTGGGGGTAGGGGTAGGGGTGGGAAGTATGTCTGCCAACTCTTAAATTTTTTTTTATAAGTTCCCTAGGTGATTCTAATGTGCAACCAGAGTAGAGAGCTTGGGGGGTAGAGCAGTGGAAGATTGTATCCACAGACTCAGAGCCTGACAGATTCTTGGGAATCACCTCATCTGCTGCTTTACTTAGAGATGAAAGGTTGAGGCCCACAGCCGGGAAGTGATGATACAGTAGCCATCTCAGCTGCTTAGAGAGTCCGTGCTCGAGCCCAGGTCCTCCAGCTCCGTCTTGACTTCCGAAACCAGGGCTCAGCAGAGGGCTCTGCTAAAGCGAGGGGGCTGAGGCTGCTGCCAGGAGACGGCAGGACGCCAGGCCCTCCAGTCTGGACTTCCCTGCAGCAGCTCGGCTTTTTACTTCTGTATGAACGGGAACGCATTCTGCAGCTTCAAAGAGGTGACCCCTCAAAAAACCAGACTCCTCCCATCAGATGAGGAAACTGAGGCCCAGCAAAGACTGCAAAGGCATACAACTGTCAAGTGGCAGAGCTGGTCCCAAAAGTCAAACTGACTTAAACTGCCTGGAGGTATAGGCAGGTAAAGTGACTTCCCCCAAGGCACAAAACTTGAATGCCTACTAAATTTCCTAAAATCTAAGATGTTACTCTTTCTAACATCTTAGATATGAGAAATACAAAACTGTGAATAAGAATGTATCTTATCCTGACCAGGCGGTGGCACAGTGGATAGAGCGTCAGACTGGGATGCGGAAGACCCAGGTTCGAGACCCTGAGGTCGCCAGCTTGAGCGCAGGCCCATCTGGCTTGAGCAAAAGCTCGCCAGCTTGGACCCAAGGTCGCTGGCTCCAGCAAGGGATGGCTCGGTCTCCTGAAGGCCCATGGTCAAGGCACGTGTGAGAAAGCAATCAATGAACAACTAAGGTGTTGCGACAACAATGAAAAACTAATGATTGATGCTTCTCACCTCTCTCCGTTCCTGTCTGTCTGTCCCTATCTATCCCTCTCTCTGACTCTCTCTCTGTCCCTGTAAAAAAAAAAAAAAAAAGAATGTATCTTAGAATCAAGGAAATACGGTATTTGCCTGAAATCTGAGTTCCTTCAGGGACTTAGCTCATGCTGAGAATGCATGTGTACTGGGTGGGTCCCAGAACTTGCCCAGAGAAATAAGGGGGAGCCTGGGAAAGACTAGAAAACTTGGAATCTGATAGACGGGTTCAAGCCCAGCAGTTATGATCTTGAGCAAGTCCTTTATTTCTCTAACCTTGGACCCTACAGTGGCTTTCCAATACTTCCTTCAGACTTGGCAGCAAGGCCAACTTGCCAAGCAGAGGCCTAACATGGGCTTTGGGCTTGGGAGTGATTTATGAAGTTCAAGTTGGCACTCTTGCTGTTGATCTGACCCTACCCCTTCCAAGGAATATGAGACTGCCAGTGGGAGCAGTCTGCTCTCCAGAACCTGAGCTGTCAGGCGCAATCCCTGGGGAGAAGACGGATGCTGGGTGGGAAGAGGAACATGACTCAGCCCCTGGGATCTTGGGAGAACAGCAGGTTCTGGGACATGAGCAAGGAGGGTGGGTACAGAAGCCTTCCTCCCATGGGGGCGACTGGATTTTGCCTTGGCCTCAGATACTTCCCACCTGCCTACCAAGGGCTGATCTTCCAGAATTGCACATTATTAGGATAAACATGTCATTAACTATAAGGCCCTTGTTAGGGATAACATGTTTTACCTTTGAGCAGGTGACACATTTCCCTCTGAATACCAACTGCTGACATTTGTATAGTGAGTGTCCCCACCACCTTCAGAGTTTTTCCATATGAAAGCATCATGTTCAATTTGATCTTCACTATAAGCTAGGAAACTTCAGTTAGGTGGCATTATTATTCCTCCATATCCCCCCATCCCAGAAAGAAATGAGAACTCAGAGAGGTTGTATGTTCTGCCCAGGGTCACAGTGCAGAGGTGGAATGCTAATCCTGATTTCACTCATCCATTAGCAAGCAACGTGAATTGCTTAGCTGCCATGGGTTTGGCTCATGCTGAGAGATTGGGGATCTGAGAATGCCTCAGGGGGTCAGACACATTCTCTACTCTCAAAGGATTCTCAGTCCAGAAGTGGAGATGAACATGTGAATAAGAGGGTCAGTGCAAAGAGACAGATGTTGAGGGCTGTGTGAGCCCCAGAAGGCAGAGCAGGACAGCAGTTAGGAAGGAGAGTGGCCTTTGACCCAGAGAGCCTGCCATCCTGTCTCACACAGAATCACTTCCTAGTGTGTGGCCTTGGGCAAGTTATTTAAACTTTCTCTGCTTCAGCTTTCTCTTCTATACCTGGGAGTAATGATGATAATACTTTATGGAGTTGCTGTGATTTTTGATATGCGAAAACACTTGCAAAGCTCAACAAGCATGAGCTATTATCTTCTTTGGGCAGTGGAAAAGAGGATGGTCAGGGAAAGCTTCAAGAAGGAGGAGGCATCTGAATCAGGTGTTAAGGAGTGAGTTTCCCTAGGTGGGAGGAAATCATTCCAGGCAATGAGCATACTTTACACAGAAACATGAAGGAATAAAGGGATGGGGTGCTGGCACACTGGGAGGCAGGAATCTGCGTGGGGTTGGGGGAGAATAACAGGAAAAAGTGAGAGTGCTGGGGAGGGAGTATGAAGGGCCTTGTATAATGGGAGCCAAGGGTTGTGCTTCTGCACTCGGCTCTTCTGCTTGCTTCGCCTCAACTGGCTTAATCTGAGAGACCAAAGGAGAGGGCCATAGAATAGACATACTTTGCTGGAGAAACTGAGGAGGAAGAAGGCTACCAGGTAGGAACCTAAGGGGAGGACCCTGGCCTCCAGCAGGAGAGGGTGCAGCTTCCAAAGAGGGGTGGACAATGTGGCCTGAGTCACCTGCCTTTCAGTTCTGTTGAGGGTAGTTCGCCCATCCTGATCAGTGTATCCAGCTGCAGGCAGAGCATCCAGAGACCTCGAGAGAAGACAGGCCATACAGCCCATTGTGCTGGATGTTTCTATAGGGGTCGTCATAAACAAGGACCAGAAAGGAGCCATCTGAACCCTAGGCTTGCTGGGCAAGCTGGCCTTGAGCAGAGGTAGGTGTGGAGGAGCCATGTTACCGGGCAGGAGCTAGCTGTTGGGAGCAGCAAGGCAGTGATGAGAACGGGACACATGGTACAGTGTCTGCCTAGAGAGCTGATGAGAAAGGATGGTTCAAAGCAGGAGGACATCCTATAAATGATATAAAGACCTGCATCACTTTTTCTCCCTTAGTTTTTCTTTAATTCTTTCTTTTTTTAAAAAATTTAAAAAAATATATTTTTTTATTTTATTCATTTTAGAGAGGAGACACACACACACACAGAGAGAGAGAGAGAGAGAGAGAGAGATAGAGAGAGAGAGAAAGGGGGAGGAGCTGGAAGCATCAACTCCCATATGTGCCTTGACCGGACCAGTGCAGGGTTTTGAACTGGCGACCTCAGTGTTCCCAGGTCAACGCTTTATCCACTGCGCCACCACAGGTCAGGCCATTTTTCTTTCTTTTTTTTTCTTGTATTTTTCTGAAGTGAGAAGTGGGGAGGCAGACAGACAGACTCCTGCATGTGCCCAACTAAGATCCATCTGGCATGCCCACCAGGGGGCAATGCTCTGCCCCTCTGGGGCATTACTCTGTTGCAACAGGAGCCATTCTAGTGCCTGAGGCAGAGGCCATGGAGCCATCCTCAGCACCCGGGCCAACTTTGCTTCAGTGGAGCCTTGGCTGCAGGAGGGGAAGAGAGAGCGAGAGAGAGAAAGGAGAGGGGGAAGGGTGGAGAAGCAGATGGGCGTTTCTTCTATGTTCCCTGGCCAGGAATTGAACTCAGGACTTACATTACTGAGCCAACTGGCCAGGGCCTCCCTTAGTTTTAATTTATTATGGTTATACAAGCACATAACTTAAGAATTCAAGTTCTAAAACAAATCTCTAAATAATAGGTTTGCAATGTTATTCTGTGTTTCTTTGGTTTGTTTTTCAGTTATTATGCATTATTTAGTGGCATCCCACTATGAAAGATTCAAATTTGGCTGTTTTTTTCTCCAATTTCCACCAAACACACATATATCCCATCACCCTTATCTTCTCAATATAGTGCTACTGAGTTTTCACTTAGACTAATATTCAGTGGTTACATCATTAAAATTATGGCCTGACTAGGTGGTAGCACAGTGGATAGAGTGTTGACTTGGGATGTTAAGGACCCAGGTTCAAAACTTCGAGGTCACCAGCTTAAGTACAAGCTCACCAGCTTGAGTGCAGGTTCACTGGCTTGAGCGTTGTTAGATCATAGACATGACCCCATGGTCATTGGCTTGAGCCCCAAGGTCACTGGCTTGAAGCTCAAGGTCTCTGGCTTGAGCCCAAGGTTTCTGGATTGAGCAAGGGGTCACTGGCTCAGCTGGAGCCCCCTGGTCAAAGCACATATGAGAAAGCAATCAATGAACAACTAAAGTGCTGCAAATATAAGTTAATGGTCCTCATCTCTCTCCCTTTCTCTCTATCTGTCCCTCTCTGTCCCTCTGTCTTTCTCTCTCCCCCTTGTGTGTGTGCTTAATATATATATATTAAGTATATTAGAGATGAGTCATATCATAAACTGAATCATTTTTATTCATGCAGAAATGCAGAACATTATGTTTTACCAAGTTAATAATTTTTTTTCACTAATTCAGTCCCAAACTTGTCAACCTTTCCATTGATTTCCTTTATGGTTTTCTAAAATTTATTGATTTTAGAGAGAGAAGAAGGATGAGAGAGAGAGAGAGCTAGAGGGACGGAAACATTAATCTGTTATTGTATGGGCCCTGACTGAGGACTGAACTGGCAACCTTTTCAGATCAGGTCGGTGCTCTAACCAACCAAGCTATCTGGCCAGGGTTATCTTTTTTCTGTTTTGTTTAATTACTACTATTTCCAGTGGGGTATTTTTCTGCAATATATTCTCATTGCCAACATACAACATTTTAGATATTTCATGAGTGAAGTTGGTTTTGAGTGGCTAGTCTGAGAACACTGCCACCATTTATAGTGTTGATTCTTTTTTTAAAATTTTTTTTTAAATTCCATTATAGAATCTGTTTTTTTTTATTATTTCTTTTTATTTATTTATTTTAGAGAGGAGACACACAGAGAGAGAGAGAGAGAGAGAGAGAGAGAGAGAGAGAGAAGGGGGGAGGAGCTAGAAGCATCAACGCCCATATGTGGCTTGACCAGACCAGTGCAGGGTTTTGAACTGGCGACCTCAGTGTTCCCAGGTCGATGCTTTATCCACTGCGCCACCACAGGTCAGGCTATAGTGTTGATTCTTTACGGAAGTGTGTTTTGTTAAGTGGACTGTAGGCATGACCACCAGGTATGATGCCCGTTTCTGCCCTCACTGAGCTTCCAGTGTTATCTGAGACCTAATGCTGAAACAAACAAATGACGTAAATGAAGAAATTGCCGTCCAGGCAGAAACAATCCAGCGCCTACTGGATGATATGGACAGATGGGTAAGGACTAAATGGTCACCTTGAAGGAGCTGAAATTTGAGTTGAGCTGTAAGGGATTGATATATGTTCTTTTTATTGTGGTAAAATAGACACAACACAAAATTTATTATTTCATCCATGTTTAAGTGTACAGTTCAGGAGCATTAAGTAAACTCACACTGTTATAAAACCATCACCACTATTTCCAGAACTTCTTTGTCATCCCAAACTGAAGAGTGTATGTATTATTTTTCTTCTCAGTTACATTTACTATTTCTGATTACGAAAACAATGTGTCTCTAGATAATTTGGGAAAAACATAGAAAAGCACAAAGAAGAAAATTTAAATATTCCATTATTCCACAAATCGGCCAGCAATTTGATAAGGAAGGGGTGGAGAGGCATCCCAGGGTGAGAGGGAACCCATCCCATTGGCCCACAGGGTTTGAGCCAAGACGCAGTGTGAGGGATAGTTTTGAATATGAAGGCTCTGAAGATATAAACTTATCAATTTTTGTGTATTCCGTAAGAGAGGATGAATGAGAAAGACAGTGCAAGTTGTAAGAGTGAACCAGGTTCAGTAAGGACTCCAGCGGTTGTTCTGGTTATCTAATACAACCCCCCCCAAACATTGTGGTGTAAAACAACCACAATCATTTGCTATTTTTACTGCCTCTCACAGTGCTGGGGGTTAACTGAGCTCAGGGTTTCCTATGTGTTCAGAGTCAGACAGTGGCTGGGCTGGACACTGGGAAGGTGTCACTTACATGCTTGGCTCCTTGGCTAAAACAGCTGGACTTCCCTAGCATATGTCTATCTCCATGAGGATTCCTCCCCGGGTCTCTCTAGTATGACAGCTTCAAGGTGGCCAGACTTTTTTGCATGGCAGCTCAGGGCTCCAAAGGCACATGTTCTTCAGAGAAAGCCAGGTGGGCACCATGTCTTCTTTTATGACAAACCTAAGAAGCCATGCAGCATCACCTTCCCCACACCCTGTCCTTTAGAAATGAATCACTGAGGCCAGCCTGTTCAAAAGGAGGGGAGGTAGACTCTACTTGTTGACAGGAGAAGTGTCAAAGAACTTGTACACATATATTTAAACCACCACCATAGTGGATTCTGCTGTCTCTTCTAGAATGATATGGTGACACATAGACTGCTGGTCCTACAGAGCAAGTGGTTCGTAAATTATTGATTTAGAGTCACAGAGCCTTCCGAGATCTTAGAGACTACTCAGGCAAGTGAGTCCCAACATTTTTGGATATCCAAACCCCTTTCACAGTAATATGCTCTCTTGAGAACTCCCTTAGTGATTTAAAACTTTCATCATTTTTGCATGAAGGAGTAACTTTTTAAAAAACATTCATTGCCCTGGCTGGATAGCTCAGTTGGTTGGAGTATCATTCTGATATGCAAAGGTTGCAGGCTTGATCTCCAGTCAGGACACATACAGAAACAGATGGATGTTTCTGTCTCTGTCTCTCTCTTTCTCTCTTTCCTCACCCCTTCTTTTCTCTCTAAAACCAATAAATAAATTAAAAAAAAAATTTTAGCCTGACCAGGCGGTGGTGCAGTGGATAGAGCATCGGACTGGGATGCGGAAGACCCAGGTTCGAGACCCTGAGCTCGCCAGCTTGAGTGCGGGCCCATCTGGCTTGAGCAAAAGCATGCCAGCTTGGATCTAAGGTCGCTGGCTCCAGCAAGGGGTTGCTCGGTCTGCTGAAGGCCCGCGGTCAAGGCACATGTGAGAAAGCAATCAATGAACAACTAAGGTGTTGCAATGGCAATGAAAAACTAATGACTGATGCTTCTCATTTCTCTCTGTTCCTGTCTGTCCCTATCAAACTCTATCTCTCTGTCCCTGTAAAAAAAAAAAAAAAAAAAAAAAGGAAAAAAAAATTTAAATAAAAAACATTCATTAAAGTCCTGGCCAGATAGCTCATTTGGTTAGAGCATCATCTAGATATGCAAACGTTGTGGGTTCAGTCCCCAATCAGGGCACATACAGAAAGAGATCAATTTCTCTATCTGTCTCTCTCCCTCTCTCTCTATCCAAAATTAATTAAAAAAAAAAAAAGAATTTCATATGTTAAAAAAAATTCATTGGGATCTTACTATATGCTGTGTACTGTGCAAGATGCCAGGAAAACAAGAGTGAGCAAGATACACACAGTTCCTGCCACAAGGAGCTCACTGTCCAGCCAAACAATTTACTAAAGAATATTGTGCACCTGACCAGGCAGTGGCGCAGTGGATAAAGCATCAGACCGGGATGCAGAGGACCCAGATTCAAAACTTCGAGGTTGCAGGCTTGAGCGTGAGCTCACCAGCTTGAGCATGGGGTCACTGGATTGAGGGTGGGATCATAGACATGACTCCAAGGTCGTTGGCTTGAGCAAGGGATCACTGGCTCAGCTGGAGGACCCCCCACCTCCATCAAGGCACATATGAGGAAACAATCAATGAACAACTAAGGTGTCACAACTATGAGGTGATGCTTCTCATCTCTCTCCCTTCCTGTCTGTCCAACCCTGTCTGTCCCTCTCTTTCTCTCCCACTAAAAACAAACAAACAAAAAAGCCCTCTTCCTCATTTAAGAGATGCATGCTGAGTTTTTTTTCTTTTTTCCTTTAACTTTTCTGTCGACTGTGAGAGAAAGAGAAGGCATCAACCCATTGCTCCACTCAGTGGTTCCACCTAGCGGTGTACTCATTGATTGCTTCTTGATTTTGAGCCACCCAGCCAGGGCCTGCCTATGAGTGCTGATTTTAAATTAATTGCAAAAATAAAATTAAAAAAGCACAATTGTCGACAAAACTATATATCAAATTTGGAGACCTAATATACATTGAAATTTAACCAACAGCATCAAAAAATAGACAAAAATTGCTTCCACCGTAGCCAGATAGCCTGGCTGCTTAGAGCATCATCCTGATTGAAGGTTGCTGGTTGCTGGTTTGATCCCCCATCAGGGCACATACAAAAACAAACGGTGTTTCTTTCTCTCTCCCTTCTTCTCTCTCTAAAATAATAAATAAAATAATATAAAGTGTTTTCATGATATGGGTTCATTTTGTGCTACAATAAAAATAAATAATTTTTTTTAGTTTTCTTTCTGAAATGTGAAATAATTTATATTTATTGGGAAGTACCTCTCCACAAATAACATTGTAGATACAATAGATCTGCCTTTCTCATAAACAAAAAGCCAAATTAGATTGAATTATCACTAGATTTTTTTTTTTTTAACATTGGCTTTTTAGTTTTTAGTGACAAATGCTTTTGATTAGAAGACGGTAACATTCTTTTCCATCAACTTGAGGCAAATCTACAAAATTATCATTTTCTCCTCAGTCAAATTTGCAAAATTATAATTTTCTCCTCAGCATCATATTTTTGTAGTTCCTTATACTTCCTGTCATGTATTTCTCATGGTCTAATAAGGCTATAAATTAAACAATATATACATAACTAAAGTGGAAAACAATTTAAGCTGTTTAATATACAAGCCATGACAGTGGCTAATAATGTTCACCTCAGCATGTTCATGGGCCCTACATGGCCCTCATACAATTTGGAGATATTTCATGGAACTATTTGAAAGGGGGAAATAATAGAATGTTTTCTGGACTGATTTAAAAAGACAGAAATCGGTAAATTTCATTGCAGCATTATTTACAATAGTCAAGATTGTGAAGCAGCCCAAGTGTACATCAGTAGATGAGTGGATAAAAAAGCTGTGGTACATATACACAATGGAATATTACTCAGCTGTAAAAACATAAAAAAGAAAAAAGGAAATCTTACCTTTTGCAAAAGTATGGATAGACCTGGAGAGTATTATGTTAAGGAAATAAACCACTAAGAAAAAGACAACTACCATATGATTTCACTTATATGTATGTGGAATCTAATGAACAAAATAAACTAACAATATAGAAACAGGCTCAAAATGGACTGACAGCTGTCAGAGGGATTGAGAACTGGGTATGGATTCTTCTCTCACCCCTGCCATCCTTCCTGCCCAGTTCACACTTTTCGCATATGCTTACACTAGATTCAGGTGTCTGTTTTCTCCAGCGGTTTTTCCTGCCTCCCCCATCCCACCTCTCACATCTGACCAGGGTGACTCCCCCACTCCAACAGCCTGGCCCCGCCCAGTGTCCCATCACAGCCTGTAGCAGTTTCCTTTCTACTTGTCTGTTTCTCTCACTAGACGAAGTGCCATGCAGGCAAGAACCATGTGCACCTCTGTGTTCTCAGTGCCCAGAGCAGGCCTGACTCACAACAGGTGGCCCGTGAATATCTGTATAGTTAATTATTGGCTCTGCCATTTCTGGAAACTTCTTGTGCTCTCTCACCACAGGATCTTTGCAGAGGTTGTTTCTTCCCTTTACCCCCTTGGGTTCTACCCTCCTTAAATTGTCAAGACCCAGGTCAAACATCTACAACAATCAACAGTTCTGTGAAGACTTCTTCAAACACCCATCACCACACCCTCCTTCTCCTGCTCTCGTCCTCCCTACTACCCCATGCCACTTAGGACACTATTGTCCCTATGTGTAGTGACTTATATCTTTTATCCTGGCCATTGGCACCTACACGGTGCCAATACTGGTCTAGCTGCTTAGAATTCAGCAGTGAAGCTAACAAACAAAAATCCCAGTCCTCATGAAGCCCACATTCTGGTTGGCGGGACAGACTATAATAAGTGAGTAAAATGTAGAGCATGTGAAAAAGAAGTGATAGGGAGAGTCTGGGAAGTTGTGAGGACAGGAGAGGTGGGGGGACAGAGTTCCAGACTTGCACTAGCTGGGCAAAGGTCTAAAAGCAGGAAGGATGGGGCTGGTCAAGATTAAGTTACAGCTAGGTGGCTAGTGTGGCCCGAGAGGTGGTGGGCAAAGGGGATGTTGTGGGAGGTGAGAGAAGAGAGATATAACAGGCCTTCAGATCAGACAGACCTTCCAGTCATAAGGACTTTGGCTTTTGCTCTGAACTAGGAGGCCCTGCCTGGTAGGTTTTGAGCAGAGAAGTGACACAGTCTCATTCACATTTTAACAGAATCACTTTTGATGCTGTATTAAGAAAAGACTAAAGGGAGACAAGGACAAAAACAAGGAGACCCATGAGGAGGCAACTGCAACTATTCAGGTGAGAGGAGCTTGGATCCAGGTAGTAGTGGGAAGATAGAGCTTGAAAGTGACGGGTCAAGGATGACTTTAATATTTTTTACCTGAGCAACAGGAAGGATGGAGCTGCTAGGAACAAAGTGGGAGGAAACTGTGGGAGGCGCAGGTTTAATAAGGAAGATCAGAGCTCAATTTGGACATGTTATATTTGATATGCCTATTAGACAGCCAATGAAAAGGTTGAGCAGGTAGCTGGATAAGCCTGGGGTTCAGGGGAGATGGTCCAGCCTGGAGGTATAAATTTAGGCATCTTCAGTATAAAGATGTCACTTAAAGACTTGATGACCAGATAACATCACTAAAAGAAGCAAGTGGGAGTGATTGGCTAAGTCAAATGCTGCTGATGGGCCTGGCAATGAATGAATAAATGCCAGATCCCATTAGATCTGTAAAGTACAGGTCATAATTAAGGGTTAACTAGCAACAGATGGGCAAGGCACTAACCCAGTATGGAGACCAAATGGGTCTAAGTCATTGGAACACTGGAAACACAGGGAATAAAGCACCACAGCATCTTGGTATTGGAAGGGACCTTAAATAGGTCATTTAATCTGTTTCCAACCCTAGCCTGAAGATTGAATCCCTGGCTTTAGCACAAGAAATATTTGTGGGATACTGAAGCAACCAGTCTGGGTAGGATAGAGAAGTCACGGCTGAAGAATGAGTGGGAAATGACCTTCTGGAGTCAGAAAACTAGGGTTCTGGGTCTGCATCTGCTGCTCCCTGGCCTCATGTCTTAGGCAAGTCTTCACCTCCTCCAGCCTCAGTTTCCCTGTGTGCAAAATGAAAGCAATCAAACCTTCCTTGTTCCTTTCAGGGTTGCAGAGACGGCTGAATGTGGCTGGGCTCAGGGATGAGATTTTAAATGCCCTGCCTGGGTTGGTTATTGAAAGAGCAAGGGAAGGAGGCCAAGAGAAGCCCTCAGCTTGTAATGGTAATGGAAATGGGAGTAAGGAGGGAACTGTTCGGTCCTCAGTGGATTTGTTGGCACAGCGTGTGGAGAAGCTAACTGGGATTCAGGACAGAACCTGGGCTGGAATGGAGTGGGCTCCAAAGGCAAGATGGGGACAGCAGACCAGAGACCCAGGCCTTGACTCTGCCTCCATTTAGCCTGGAACCGAGATTGTGGAGACCCTGAGGCAGCGACAGGGAAAAGAAACAGAGACAAAAAAGCAGAGAGACCTGTGAACCCTGAGACAGGAGAAACTAAGAAGCAGACCCAGAAACAAGAGGCCCAACAGGGGCCCAAGGCTACCCGGAGAGGACAGGCACTGGTGTGCAGACCCCAGCAAGGCAAAGCCCCCAGCACAGTGCAGGGTCATGGAGCCCCGACTGGGTCCCCGGCGGGGCCTGGGCGACCGCACTCTTTAGACGCGCCCCCCTCGGTGGCTCGTCCAAGATGGCGATGGAGGGGCGGGCGAGGCGGCCGCAGCCCCGGCCCCCGCGCCGGCCCCCGCTCGGTCCCGGGCCCCCGAGGCCGCGCCCCCGCCCGCGGCGCCGCGCCTCCCCGGGCCACTGACGCCCGGCGCGCCCTCCCTCGGCGGCGGCAGCGGAGGCGCGGGGCGGTGGCGGCGGCCCGGGCCCGGCCCCATGGCGTTGGGGAACGCTGGCTGCGGTGGCGGGCTCATCGCGCTGACCTTCTGCCTGCTGGCCGCGCGCGGTAAGGGCGGGCGCTGCGGCCGGCCCGAACGGCTGCGGTGTCTCTGTGCGCCCGCGTCCGGGGTTGCGTGGAGCTGTGGGGCTGGTGTGCGTCCTGGGTCCGAAGCGAGTATCAGGTCCGTGGGGCGGGGGCTGGGCGTCCAGGTCCCTGTGATGCCTGCGTTTGGGGGTCTGGGAGCAGCGACCCGGGGCGTTTGGGTCTCTTACTTGTCCGCAGAGGGTGTGTGTCCTTGGTTTTCGGAGTCCGGAGTGAGTGAGTGAATGAGTGAGTGAGTGAATGAGTGAGTGTGCGCGCGCGCTTGCAGAGGGTGGGGAAGAGGTTCTGCGGGCATACGTGTCCGCAGTGCGTGCCATGGTCTCGGCGTGGCATCGCGGAGCTGTAGCTGCGGTGTTGGTGTTGGTGACTTGCGCGAAGCGGGCTCTGCCTTGCTCGCGCGTGTCTCAGGGTTGAGAGTGTGAAAGAGAAGGACTGGGGTGTGTGTGTGTCTGCACCTCCATTTGTGTCCAGACCATACCGTGTGTGATTGTGTTTATGGAGCTGAGCTAATATTTGGCCTTGGCTTTTGGGGAGTGTCCTTGCCGGTGGGGGGTGGGGGGACAGAACAGAAGATTTCTGATTGACTAGGGTTAGTCGTGGTAAAAACACTCAACTTTGCCCAGTGGGTGTGGCCCCTGGGGCTGGCGTATTTGTGTGTGGGGTGTTGCCACCCCAAACCCGTGGTCTGGAGTGGGCAGAGGAAGAGGGAAGGAGACCAGTTGCTTTTGTGGACGTATCTAATACTCGCTCTCGGGATGGGACGCTTGTCACTCCTGCCCCACCCCCCAGGGACAGATCAGGGAAGCGTGGACGAAGTCAGCAAGGCCTCCTTCAACCCCCCACCTCAGTTTGGGATGGGGGTTAAAGTCAGACTTGTCCACGCTAGAGAAAGAGCTGGGGATGGGTGACGGAGTCCCGAGGCTCCATGCCTAGGGCTCCCTCTTGCGCCCCCAGCTATCTCACTTTCTGTCCTGTGTGCGTTTGGGGGGCGACCCAGGGGAAAGGTAGATAGTAGGGCTGGGGAGGGGGATGGGCTGCCTGCTTTGTTTGCCCAGTTCTTGCCTTCCCTGTGGAGGGGAGAGCTGAGGATATGTCCGGGGCGAGTTGGGGAGGGACTTGGAGGTGGGGGTGGGGAGGGGGATTTCTCTCCAGCTGCTGCAGCTTTTTCCAGAGAGACTCAGCCAGGCCACGTGGGAGGGAGCAGGGATGGCGGAGGGAGAAGGAACCTTCGCCTGACCCGCCGCAGGCCGATCTCCAGAAAACCCAATCAGCGGGGGTGGGAAAGTGCCGGGAACTGGCGGGACCCCTGTCTCCCTACAAAGACACGCCCCTTTCTAGGCTGACTGCCCACCTGGCTGGAGGCCGCCTAGAGGCAGGGTCCCGAGAGGCTGGCCCAGAGGTGTGGGGTGCCTCGGGGTTGTCAGGTGATGAGACCAGGAATAAGCAGACAAACGTCTGCCATCCTGGAACCCAGGAGATTAAGGAATAGTTGTGCCCAGTGTCTTTGGCTTTTCTAAGAGCTTCCCAACAAAGCCGAACCAAAGCTGGGAAGTGCACTGGAGCATTATGATTACTGGTGGGGCCTCTGGCAAGGGGCTCAGTTTGCCTCAGAGACCTGGTCTCTCTCTGCTCCGAGTGCACAGGCAGTGGCAGGGACAGATCTGGGACTCCCTTGACAACAGTGTGTGTGTTTAACACAACTACTCCACCAGACGTCCATCCCAAACCCTTTGCTGTGCAAAACTGAGCAGGACTGGGACACTCCTATAGAGTTCTGACTAGCCACAGTGATCTGGACCAAGGTCATTCATTCATTCAACAAATATTTACTGAGTACTTTTTTCTTTTTGGCTAGCATGTGCCTGGTGCCTAGAATATAGTAAATAAGGAGGCAGACCTGGTGGTCACTGGTGCAAAGCTTCCAATTTAGTTGGGGCAGACCTGACAGGTACTCTGGAAAGGTCAGGAAAGGTTTTCTTAAGGAAGCAATGAATAATGGAGCTCAATGCAGAGCCTGAGTTAACCCTGGAGGTGAGTAATGATGGGGAAAGTTTTCCAGAGAGAACAGCATGTGCAAATGCTTGGAAGTGACTTAATTTAGACTACTGAATGAAGTTAGACCTGGCTGAGTTTAGAGCACAAGGGGTGAGAGTGGAGCAGGTAGGGGAAGGTTGGGATGAGGGGGCATGGAATGTCAGAGGAGAAGGGGGTTGGGCCTGGACCCAGCTCATGAAGGGCCTTGTAAGCCCCACCAAGGCTTCTGAGGCCCTAAAAGCCTTTGGTGGGTTTCAGCTCAGCCTTGCATCAGATCGCTCCAGCCAGTGTGGAGAATCAATTGGGCAGGATTGAGGCAGGAGCTTCAGCTTCTTGGGAGGCTGTCACAGTAATCCAGAAGAAGATGGTGGTAACTAGCATAGTAGCAGTTGGGGTAGTGACAGTAGCTGGGTTCTAGAGATGTTTAGGAAGTAGAATCAGTAGAATTTGAAAATAAATCGAGTTTTTAGGGGGTAAGGGAGAAGGATATAAAAAATAATAGACACTTCAGTAATCACAGCATGGCAGAACAAAGGGTTGGTGTTGGGGTCAGGACAGTGACTGCCTCTCTCTCTCTCCAACACTTTCCCTGAGTCAGACATCAGGAACTGGGGAGACATTTTGTAGGAATGGGGTTGATGCTGTATGCTGTTTTCATGACATGCAAGAAGTTGGGCTCTCTCCCTTTCACCCAATCAGAATTGGGGCGGGGAGCCAGAAGTCATAATAGAAGGCCTCTAAGAACATGAAAACTGCTTTCTTCTCTCCTAAAAGCTCCCCCCTCCCATTCCTTTCTCAGTCAGGAGTCTCAGGGGCCAACGTCATCCAGATGAAGTGTTGGGGTGGCTTTCTCTGACCCTATCTTGTAGTTTAGGAACCAGGTGAAACATACTTTTTCTTAATGGTGAATCTTATCCAGGAATTATCTAAACCTTCTTTAGTCTTGTTTGTACTTTCCTGGCCCAATGAACAATACATAATCTATAAACTAGCATTTCCTTTCTTTTCTCCTCAAGGTGCCTCTTTCAAGTTGTGATCTCACAAAGCAGCATCAAACTTAGAAATAATTTTAGCATGAACTTATTTTACAGATGAGAAAACTGAGCGACTTCCCAAAGTTGCATGGATAGAGACTGAGTTGCGGTTGCAACCAGTCTCCTGGCTGTTTGAGCAGTCAAATTTTCCCGGGATTTGGTACACATATACCCAAATTCAATCTCTCTGTACCACCTCCCCCTCACAACAGAAGTTATCAACTATGGGCTTGGCCCCACTCAGTTGGTGTGTCTAGGCTCCAGAATCCACCCTCCTCCATCCATCCCCCCGCAACTGCCTCCTGTTCAGCCTCAACTGTTTCTGAGGTACAGCAACCAGACTGACATAGAATTCCAGATGCAGAACAGATGTCATTGCCAGGCCTGCCTGGGGGCTCCCAGCTCCCTGGGGAGAGAGAAGTAAGAGCAGCTCTGATGGGGGAGGACCCTGTCCCCAGCCTGGTCAGAGAGGGATGATGGGAACTGCAGAAGGAAAACCAGACAGAGGGTGTTCTGGGCCTGATATACAAAGAAATGGAATCCTTGTCTTCAGGGCTCAGCAGGCTGCCAGCTTGTACTTTCTCGCTGCTGAGGCTGAGGCATCCTTTAAAATTGAGGGGTTGTGGAATCATAGGGGTCAGGGAAGCAGAGGCTCAATAAGCTCTCAGGTGCAAGCTGGGGCAGAGACAAGACTTCTGGACAGTTCAATAAGGGCTCATTACTTTGTCACAGAGTTTAGAGGACAGAGCTTTGGCAAGCAAGTGGACTATACAGGGAGGAAAAAGCAGGCCCAGGAGGAAGACAGTTTTTATCATACAAGCTATAGAGCAGAACAGGTGAGGCAGTGAGCTCCCTAGTCCTGGTATGTTTAAGTACAGAGTTTCTTTCAGTGTGTTTGCTGTTCTGTCTCTGTGCTTTTTAAGCATTTGTTAGGTGCCACATAGAAAGCGAGGCAATTTTCACATATATTATTCACATCATCTCCAGCCCTGAAGGGAGTACCTTTGATTTTTACAGATAAGGAAATTGAGACTTGGGAAAGCATGAGGGCCTCTGTGTCATATCTTTTTAAGTATGTCCTACATGTGCACTCGTGTTCAAGGAATATTTACTGAGCATCTAATATGTGCCAGGCACTGTTTTAGGTACCTGGGAATTTAGAAAGCTGCCTAGGACATAATCTTGAGCTTGGGGCCTAGTTGGGGAGAAAGGCAAATAAAAAATCTAGAGCAAAACTGCAATGATCAGGGTGCCCAGGGGCCTATAGGACAGAATAAGGGGAGGTGTCTAAGTCAGACCCTGGATGGCACAGCTATTGTAGGGAGAGGGAGCAGCATGAGCAACGCGTGGGAGGGCAGCATACTCCAGAGAACTGGAAGTGGTCTGGTCTGGTGGCGACCAAAGGTCCCAGGGAACAGGAGGTAGGCAGCTGAGTGTGGCTTTGCTGTCAAGTCCGATGAAGGGAGTTCTCTGGCCTTGGCTTTCCTTGTGTCCCAGGCAACCATCCCAAGCTCTCCTTCCAGCTGTTAGTGGGAGGACCTTAGTGTGCAGTTAGGGAGGTGGGGAGGAGGGGCAGGGAGGGAGGTTTCTGGAAAAAACTGACTTGTGTCTCCTGGGAAAGGAGAGTGGTATGGTGTCATGGAGAATTGCCCTAGATCAAAAACAAGTTGTAAATCTTTGGACCCTGAAGTTCAGAAGTGACAAGGCATTGATGTTTGTGGCAAGTTCTTGGCTTAATTAAGGAGGCATCTCGGCTTCCTTCCCCTCCCCCTTGCCACCTCTTTCCTGAGATTTCACTGAAAAGTGGAACCCTGGCTCACACCAGGCCCCTGCAAATCCCATAAAACAGCACTGAGCCGACCCTGGACCTCAGCAGTGTATCTCTCTTCTGCCTGCGTTCCAATTGGCCTCATACAATCAAATTTATCCTGTAAGCAGGGAAAATAATCTATCAGAAGGAGATTGAGAGATGGCCTTGGGCCCCCAAGGGTACAGGCTCTGTGTCTCCCGCAGGGTCTCACCGAGGATACCAAGGAGGACTGTGGAAAACACAGGGCTCTCGAGGCAGCAATCGAGAGGGCAGCAAGTATCCACTGTCTCTGCCCCAGTCCTGAGAGGGACAGCTGAGAAATGCTTGTGGGAGAGGTTTTGGGGGTCAGCCATGGCAGTGGGCTGGAGGTGGCAGGAAAGAGGTAGCCACAAAGCCACTGGACAAACAAGGCCCACTCCTTAGAACATCACTTTTACTAAAAGATTTGGTGGTGTAGGATCCACATTTATATGAAAACAAACATTGCTGTGTAATAGAGCAGAATGTGCAACGTGCCAAAGGTTTAAAGTAAAACCATCTTGGGCCGTCAGCAAGCCTCCTGAATATGCTCCCCTCTGCTGCTGGGAGAATTATGGTGAAAATGAGGCACGTGGAGACTCTTCATCTTTAAAACTGCAGAAATGAAGGCTGAAAGAACAGGAGTGGACCCAAGGTCATACAACAAATGATAGACTTAGGACTCTGACTTTAGGTCAAGGCCTGTTCTACAAAGTCCTATTGTCCTTGTAGGCAAGAGTAAGCATGGATGTCCAAGTGGCTGTGTGATGTGAGACTCAGGAAAAACTTCTTGGGGGAAGACAGGACCAGCTTTATGGAGGACTGGTGCCTAAGCTGAATCCTAAGGATGCATGCCCTGGCCACAGAAACTGGGTGGGCCACTGAGGCAGAAGGAAAGCTCTTATTCCGGAGCAGCTACCTCCCAGAGAGATGAGACCCTCTTTCTGGACCTCATTTTCCCCATCTATAAAGTGAGCAATCTCAGGCTTCCTAACGCTGGCAGGCCTGTACATCCCTACTGGTTTCCCCGTTCTGCCTTATTGGGTGCTGCTGGGCTCCTCAGAGGTGAGGAAGCCAGACATCTGCTGATCCATGAATATTCAGGAAGGGAATTGGAGCCTCCTCTGGGCTCCCCAACTAGCCGCCAGCCCCTCTGGCCGCTGTCCTGTCCGCCAGAGCCCAGGCTGCTGACATACCCAGCAGCTGCTTGGGCCCCAACTGTTCACATTGTTTGTTCAGCGCGGCAGGGGATTTTCCAAGCCCCGGACGTGCTTTGGGGGGGGGGGCTGCTGGAGGGCTCAGGGATTCTTGTCATGTGGGGCTTTTCTCCCCTGAAACTCAAACCGACTGCTCAGCGCCTGGAACTGGGCAACTGGAAGCCACTGGGCTGAAAGCCCAGACTTGCCTGCATTTGAATCCTAGAATCTAGGGCCTCAGAGATAGAAGGGACTGGATGTTTAGAACAGTGATTAGCATTTGTGCAGCCCCCTACAGCTTTAAAGAATGAGCTCCCATTTCTTGATTGATGCTTAAGAGGCTCTGAGCTGGAGCCCTGGCTTACATCATCTCGTTTAATTCTCCCAAACCTGGCAATATCATCTTCATTTCACAGATGTGGAAACTGAGGACCAGAGAGGTTAAGTGGCTTGTCACACAGCTGTAGGTGGAAGATCAGGATTGGTACCTTGATCTTCTATGCCAAGATCAAAAGCTCATTCCACCACAATGAATGGCAGGCAATGATGTGAATGTCAATTTGGTTTCCCCAATTAGAATGTAAACTGGATGAGGGCAAGGGCTGCCTTCTCCTTCCTGCACCCACTGGTGACGCTGAGCTTTACTGTGTGGCTGGAGGTGCCAGCAGAGCCTTCTTGAAGGATTAAGCAAGGCAGGGATGGGGGCCCGGTGAGAAAAGGAAGGGGAATATGTCAATAATCTTGTGATAAGATTGTATAGTGACAGCTGATTACTAGAATTAATGGGTGATTACATTGTAAGGTATAGAAATATTGATCACTCTATTGTGCACCTGAAACGAATATAACTAATATAATATTTTATACTAACTACACTTTAATTAAAAATTAAACAAAATGTCCCTTCTCAAAATAAAAAAGAGCAAGAGAGGGAAAGAAAGAGAAGAGAAAAGAAATTAAGAAAGACAGAGACCTGGTTCAGGCCCTGTCTGTCTGTTCTTCACACTGTGTAATTGAGAGAGCCCTTGCTTCTGCTCTACACTCCTTATCTTAGCCAGTCAGGACCTCTCCCCTTAGTCTTCTTCTTCTTTGAGGGTGGTGAGAAGGGAGCCTGGGACAGACCGGGGTTCCAAGTCTGGGGGTAACTGGGTATAAATGTCCAGGTTTCAACAAGTGTGGCAGAGATTGGGCTGCATGTGTTTGAGTGTGGGAGGTTGTATCTATATTTTGTATGTATGTCTAGATGATGCTTTATGTTTCTTTAGCAATAGGTATGTCTAATTCATTAATAATCCTAAAATCATAGAATCTCAGATATCACCCATGACATTTGAGTAAACTAAGGCAAGAAGAAGTGGCTGGCCCACAGCCTCACAGCTAGGCTATGACAGAGCCAGGTCTAGAACTGAGGGTCCCTACTTCTCTAGCCGTTGTGCTTTCTGTATGCCCCACATGGCTCTGTCGGCCCAGACCTGCCTTGTAATGAGTAGGGGCCATTGTCCTTGGTGCATTCTCAGATAACTCCATTCTACCCTGAAGGAAGGAGTCAGGTCAAAGGATAAGAAGCAACCTTGGGCTACTGAGCTTTTATGGGACAGGGAGGCAGCAGGTCAACCTTCTCAGAGACACAACTGGGAGAACCAACCATCTCCCGATGAATAATGGTTCCCTGGGCGCTGCTGAAATGCTGGTTAAAATAATAAATATTGGCCTTCATGTGTTTTTGTTTTGACCCTGGGATGGCATTTTCTTCCTCTTCCTCTTCCCTTGGTAGCAAGGGCCGTGCTGGAGCTGCAGGCCCTCCTGAGGCCCCTGGAGAGAAAAGGTCTCTGGCTTGGTCAGGAGACTGGGTTCTGGCTCTGGTTTGCTGCGTGGCTTTGGGGAAATGAGCTACAAGGGGAGTGGCCAGCTCCTTCAGCCACTGGGGCAGAAGTGGGTAGGGCGATAGTGGTCAAGGCATCTGTTAGGTTCCAAGCAGGGAGTGAGTAAGCCCCGACTCTGAGCCAGGTCAGGCTCCAGGCTCTACTCCTTTCCCCCATCATCTCATTCAGTGCTCACCACAGCCGTGTCAGAAGTGGACAAATCTGGTGTTTAGCATAGTCACAAGGCTATGTAACCATCACCACTGTCTAATTCTAGAACATTTTCATCACCCCAAAAAGAAACCTCATATCCCTTCACTGTCACTCTTTATTCTTCCCTCTCCCCAGTTCCTAGCGACCATTAATATATTTTCTGTCTCTATGATTTGCCTATTCTGTACATTTCACAGAAATGAGATCATATAATATGTATCATTTTGTGACTGGCTTCTTTTACTCAGCATAAAGTTTTCAAGGTTCATCCATAGTGTAACATATATCAGTATTTCATTCTTATTTTTAGCGAGAAAGAGAGACAGGAAGGGAGAGAGATGAGAAGCATTAACTGGTTGTGGCACCTTAGTTGTTCATTGATTTCTTCTCATATGTGCCCTGACCGGGGGGATCCAATCAAGCCAGTGACCTTTGGGCTCAAACCAGCAATCATGAGATCATGTTGAAGATCCCACACTGAAGCCAGTTGACCCCACACTCAAGCTGATGAGCCTGCACTCAACCCGGATGAGCCTGTGCTCAACCTGGCATCCTTGGGGTTTTGAACCTGGGTCCTCAGCATCCCAGGTTGATGCTCTATCCACCACGGCACCACCAGTCACACTAGTACTTCATTCTTTTTGATGGCTGAGTAATATATTTATCTATTCATCAGGTGATGGGCATTTGGGTTGTTTCTACTTTTTGCCTATTATGAATAATGTTGCTAAGAACTGTGTATTTTAGTGGGTGAGGACACTGAGCAGCTGGGAAGATGGGCATGGAGAGGTGTAGCAGTATGCCCAAGATCACAGTAAGGGACAGACCCAGGGTCCAGACTCAGGTCTTCCTATGAGACCTCTTTCTCCACAACAGTGGTTCTTACTTAACCTTTTTTGAGGTACCGAACCCACCAGTTTCATATGTGCATTCACCGAACCCTTCTTTAGTGATGAATAAAATATGATTTTCTTTTCCAAATTCAAGACATAGGTATATGTTTTTTTTACTGGTGCACAAAATGAGCCGTGCATGAACATCACCTTGCTCAAAGAACAAAACCAACAAAGTGCATGAACTCACAACAAATCACGGTATTACTGTATTCTGGCCTCCGTGGCAGAGGCTTCTCCGAACCCCTGAGACCGGCTCATCGAACCCCTAGGGTTCGATAGAACCCAGGTTAAGAACCACTGCTCCACACTTTGCCCCAGTCCTTGCATGGGTGACTCAGGAGCTGTGGGAGGTGGGAGGACACACACTGATGGCTCTGGTGCCCCGTTCTCTATGCAGGGGATCTGCCATTGCCCCAGGAGACAACCGTGGAGCTGAGCTGTGGAACGGGGCCAGTGCAAGTGATTCTGGGCCCAGAGCAAGTGGCAGTGCTGGACTGTAGTCTGGGGACTGCCGGTGCCGGACCTCCCACCAGCGTCACATGGAGCAAAGACGGAGGTGCCCTGCTGGAGCACAGCCACCTGCGCCTGCTACCCAATAGCTCCCTGTGGCTGTCCCAGCCACTTGCACCCAATGGCAGTGATGACCTGGCCCCTGAAGCCTCAGATGTCATTGAGGGCAGCTATTCCTGCCTGGCCCATGGCCCCCTCGGAGTAGTGGCCAGTCAGGCTGCAGTGGTCAAGCTTGCCAGTAAGTGCCCGTATCCAGGGTCTGAGCTAAGACCCAGGAGGCCTGGGGTGTGGGAAGTGGGATCCCGATTAGTTAGCTGCACAAGGGCATACCCCGAGCCCAGGCCCCCCTTCCCTGCCTTCCTTCCTGCTCAGTGGGACCCTCTCTGGTATTGTTTGTCTCCCTGTTCATTAGTCCCATTTCTCCACACCTCTGTTCTTTCTCTCTTTTCCCCCATGGAGTTTGAGAGTCTAAAATTGTGCTCTCCTCCAGGAAGCCTGCCAGAGAGGCTTGTAAGAGTGTCAGGGTCACAAAGGTGCCTACCCAGGGAGCTCCCTACCCCACTGCAGGTGGAGTGTGAGGAGTCATGCCTCACTGTCCAGCCTACCCTTTGCGGGGCTCTAAAGAGGCACAGATCACCATGAAGTTCAGGCCAGAAGAAATGTGCATCTTACTGTAGTCAGACCATTACGCTGATGTTAAAGCCTGGGGACACTGGAATTCACAGCATCGGACCAGTAATGACCACTTCTTATCTTCTGGTGACCTGTGTCCAACTGTGTCTCTGTTGATCTGAATTGGCTCTGCTTTTGTTTCTATCCCTCCATGTTTCTGTGTGTGCGCGCGCATTTGTGTTGCACTGTCTGTGCATGCTGTGGCTTCCCTTTCCCTGCTCCTCTCCTGTCCCTGCCTGTGTGTCACTGTCCTCATCCTCAGCACTCTCAGGTTTCTCTCTGCATCCGGAGTCTCAGACAGTAGAGGAGAACGGGACAGCTCGATTCGAGTGCCACACGGAAGGACTGCCAGCACCCATCATTACTTGGGAGAAGGACCAGGTGACAGTGCCTAAGGAGCCGCGGTGAGTGTCCTGCAGGGAAATGGGTCCCTGTGGGCAGGCCAGGTGGGGCTCAGGGATTCTTAGAGTCAGTGTGGCTCCATTTGCTCAGACTTAGGAGCCAGCTGCTGCTGGATTCTCAGCTCATTTCTGGTCTCAAAGAGAAGCTGGGCAAGAAGTTTTGCTCCAAGGGAGGAAAGCCAGCCCCTAAGCTCTGGAGCTTGGGTAGGGAATAGTGAGAGTCCTTCAGCGCATCTCTAGTCCACCCACTTGCGTTATTGAGGAGACTGAGGGCTGGAGAGAGGTGCTCTTTATCCAAGGGCACACCTGAGTGAGTCATTGGCAGGATGTTTGTGGTTTGTTCCAGGCCCCAAGGCTGCGGGAAATGTATTCTCTTTGCAAGGTTCTTCTGGAGTCTCTACCTCCCTTCCCTCCTCAATTGCATCCAGTAGGATGCAGCCTCTAATGGGCTGTGGAGCTCCTTCTCGTTTCACCCTCCTTGCTCCCCATAAAGTCCACGGGCAGATGGAGCTGTGCCAGGGAAGAATGTCTATTTTTTAAAAAATTTATTTATTCATTTTAGAGAGGAAAGTGAGCGACAGAGAGAGAGAGAAAGCAAGAGAGAGAGAGAGAGAGAGAGAGAAAGGGGGAAGGAGCAGGAAGCATCAACTCTCATATGTGCCTTGACCAGACAAGTGCAGCAACCTCAGCACTCCAGGTCAATGCTTTTTCCACTGTGCCACCACAGGTCAGGCTAGGGAAGAATTTCTCAAGTGGAAAAAGAAGCAGAGGCTAGATCCCCTGTGGCCTCCTGGGTAGGCCCTGGTGTACCTGCTGCAGGACCAGAAGGCACGAGGCTCATTTGCATGTAGTCTCTGAGTCCATCTCATGACTCAGTTGTCACCCTGTGTATTCTTACATCTTTGGACATGTGGCTTCTCAGGCCTAGCCCAGCCCCCCTACAGTCCTTCCCTACATCTCTCTAGCAGTAGTTACCACTTCACTCTCCCGGTGGAGGCGGACTTCCTTAGACTCAGAAACACTGGTTTTCAGATCTCCCTGCCCAGGGACTCACCTGTGTGAGTGTGTTGCATTGTCCCGGCTTCTCTGACTTTGCCCATGTCCAGGTAGGGGTGAAAGTATCAGAGAAACTTCTAGGTAGAAAAGCCACAAGATACATCTCTGTAACAGTTGTGAAGGAGAAAGAAGGGCAAGAGGTCAAGATTTGAGCGACCCCGTTGACTTTGGTAATTGGTTAGCCCCATTGGTCTTTAGCAAGTCCCTTCTCCCTCAGCTTCATTCTCCCCTTCTGTAAAATTAAAGGAAAAAATAAGAAATGAAAGGGCTGGATTAGATCATGGTTTCCCAAAGTGTGTTCTTTGTAGAACACTAAGCCCTAAACAGACTTTTTTATTTTTTATTTATTTTATTCATTTTAGAGAGGAGACACAGAGAGAGAGAGAGAGAGAGAGAGAGAGAGAGAGAGAGAGAGAGAGAGAGAAAGAGAGAAAGGGGGGAGGAGCAGGAAGCATCAACTCCCATATGTGCCTTGACCAGACCAGTGCAGGGTTTTGAACTGGCGACCTCAGTGTTCCCAGGTCGATGCTTTATCCACTGCGCCACCACAGGTCAGGCAGCCCTAAACAGACTTTTTGGAAAAAAACTATCCTGTTGTCAAGGTCAAGAAACTGGCCATAATTTTCCCTCTTGGAATTGACAAGGCACTGACAAGTCCTGTACTGAAAACCTGTTTAACTTGTTTAACCAAACGCTTCCTAGACTCGTGGGCCCAGAGCCCCTCTGGCAGCATTCTGTAGATGAGCATTCTAGGGAGTGGACCATGGGAATACTGACATTTTGTTATGCCTTTCAAATGTGGGGATTCTCGCTGCTCTTTGGTGGGTGCTTCCTGGGAATTGCTGGGCTAGTGAGAGCCCACTCTTGACAGCCCCCGAGAGAATGAGAGAGAGCAAAAAAATCTCCGTGTTAAAAGTCACAATGGGTATCATTTAATGAGAGCTGCATTTTCTCACTTAACCATTCCCATCATCCTTCAAGGTAGCTACTTTGAAGTATTGACCTCTTTTAGCTTATATTCCTAGACAATGACCTTTCAAAATTCACATAAATAAAAAAAGGACAAAAATTGCTCATCGTCCTGTCACCCATAGAAAGCCACTGGTAGTTTTGATGTCTGTCCTCTGGACTTTTCTTCTATATGTTTATAAGTAGTCTCTTCATTAATTTGAATTATGTTGTACATACTGTTTTTATTGGTGCAGACACCTTTTTCTTTCAAAACAAAAATGGGATTATATTTCAACTTTTTTTTTTCACTTAACACATAATAAACATTCTTCTAGATCTGTACATATGACTGTGGCACATATTATCCAGATTGTTACATGAGGAAACTGAGGATCAGAGACAGAAATACCTTGGCTCGCCTGACCAGGCAGTGGCGCAGTGGATAGAGCATCAGACTGGGACGCAGAGGATCCAGGTTCGAGACCCCGAGGTTGCCAGCTTGAGTGCAGGCCCATCTGGCTCGAGCAAAAGCATAGACCCAAGGTCGCTGGCTTGAGCAAGGGGTTACTTGGTCTGCTGAAGGCCCGCGGTCAAGGCACATATGAGAAAGCAATCAATGAACAACTAAGGTGTCGCAACAAAAAACTGATGATTGATGCTTCTCATCTCTCTCCATTCCTGTCTGTCTGTCCCTATCTATCCCTCTCTCTTCTCTCTCCCTGTAAAAAAAAAGAAAGAAAAAAAAAAGAAATATCTTGGCTCAGGTCACACAGCTAGTACCCAGAGTGTCAGATGCCAGAGCACTGGCATGGATGACACACAGCCTCTCATGATTTGGTGGCTGGGGTGGAACAGCTACAATATAAGGAAGTTCCTGCTGCAGGTGAGCTTGGAGATCGGGTGGTCCTACTGTGGCTCAGAGCTGAGAAGTCGCTTCCCCAAAGTTTCTCAGCAAACAGTTGGATTCAGACCTTACCTCCCAACATCTATATAGTTCAGGCATAATTCCATGAAGCCACAGGCCTCTCCCAGGAGCCTGGAGCTGCCAGTTCCTGAGCTCTGGGAGTGTTTGCCCCAAGTCCTCTGAAAAGTGATCCTCATCTATAAATAAGCTAGGCTCACATGTCCCAGTACATTGTGTGGGGGGAATAAAGAAATGTCTAAAACAACAACTTGATTATGCCCAAGGTATGTATTTTTACACATGCCCAGATATAGTACATGTACAAATATGCTATTCATAAACTCAGCCCCGTGGCTTGCAGGAGACCATATGCCTTGGTGTAAGGTGTGCACACGTGCAATTAATAAATACAGCCTGTCAGGGCTATGTGCATGTTTTTTAAAGTGATGGTGAAGACTAGACCCTAAGGGCAATTCCTTGGTACTTATTCTAATTTCTAATGATAGGGGATAATTTTTCTTCCATGGGAACCATTCATCAATGTGAGCAATGTTTCCCAAAATCCAGGCATTCCTAAACCCCCTTTATAATTTTAGCCATCCCTAAACCATTTATGCAACCACTTACTTAATACATTTCTTTAAATCAGCTCTCTTTTGTAACTTAACACATACTAAAGAGGAACATTATCTCACTGCAGTAGAATGGAAAACCAGCAGCACTTACCATAAATAGAAGGTGGCCATAAAAATAAATACATAACCACTGGAATAAAAAATGTGTCTGGATCCATTGAAATCATTTTGTTATCGCCATTCACTCACACTTTAAAAATGTGGCACTAATGTACTTATATACCGTGGACTCCCTAGTCCAGTCCTCATCCCTACCCATTTCCCAGTGTCTGTCGAGTCTAACAACACGGTGTGACCCTCAGCTAGTGTCCCTTTTCCCCAGGAAGACCTCTGTAGGGTTTAGGATGGGAGCTCTTTGGCCCTCAGGAAATTCAGAGCAACTAGGTCTTTTCTTCTGTGTTCTTGAATCCCTGGATCGAAGTGGCCTGTTGGGGGAGGGGAGCAGCAGGCTCCAGATCAGCCTTGGAAAGAGGATTCCTTCCTTTTAGAAAGAGGTTGCTGTTCATTCTGTAAGTAGCTAGTTTCTTTTATTTGCAATTTGAATTAATTTTAAATGATAAAATATACTACCTTAAGGGGGGGGGGGAACCACCTACCACCTGGACATAGACAGCTATTATCATTTTGATTATTCCTTCCAGTCTTTTTAAATATGTGTGCACGGTTTACACCATTGTAAAGATGCATTTAGAGTTTGTGATTCATAGATAGTGTTTATGGCCATTATCTAATGTGAGCTCATAAGACATTAAAAGAGTCAGGGTTGCAACGTAGGCAGGACAAAAATTATTGAATCCATTTTTCAGATGAGAACCTGAGGCGCAGGCATGTGATGTCACTTGCTAACCCTTCTGTTGGATCTAGTTCTCTCCACTGTCGCAGAGCCCAAAGCTACAACACAAAGTGTACAGAGCACGTGCTTTCAATTTTTAAAGTTTTATATTTAAAACTTTTTGATTTAAAATTTTTAAAGTTTTATATTTCCAAACTAATAAATATTCATTGCAAAATTTTTTTTATTTGTCTTATTTCTTATTTATTTATTTATTTATTAACTTTAATGGGGTGACACCAATAAATCAGGGTACATATGTACAATGAAAACATCTCCAGATTATCTTATCATTCAATTGTGTTGCGTACCCATCACCCAAAGTCAAATTGTCCTCTGTCACCTTCTATCTGGTTTTCCCTGGCAAAATTTTTTTTTAAAAACACAATAAATAAGTCCCCAGTGATCCCACTTCCAGAGAAAACCTCTGTGAGTGATGAGAGCTTTACCACCCTTGACTTTTGTGTGTATATCCTAACATATCATTTATTTCTGTCCCCAAAATAGAAGTTGCTTCATAAACACTGTTTTGCAACTGTTTTCCCCACTAACCAATATATCTTGGACATCTTTCTAAGGACAGAACTTCTAAAACCACATTTTAGCAGAACAGAAAGGATTTTAGACGGTTTTATCTCTGTTGGCTGTAGCAACGGCACATCTGAGGAGAAGCTTCACTCATTCATTCAACACACAGAATTAAGGACATGTTACTTGTCAAAGGAGCTACTGGCTTTTAGGTACCTGGAGCAGAATTTCCCTGGAAAGACCAGGGGATTTGGGAGTTAAGATGTGTGGGCAGCTCCTGGCAGTATCCCTTCAGGCAGAGTCAGCCTGCCAGACTAAGGGAGGACAAAGGGTCCAGAATACAGACTATATGAGATGGAAGAGACCGGGATGGGAATGGGGTCTTTGTTTCCCAAATAAGTCCTGCTTATCTTTCCCAACTTGGCCTTTCCCATCAAATTTTCTGTGGCTGCAGGCTGGGTCCTGGCCCAGGATTTTACCTCCAATCACCCTTTGCTTCCTGTCCCTTCTCCCCGACTGACCCAGCATTGATGTGGGCAGCTGTTGGATCTGAGGGTAAGATGCTGGGGCAGAGGTGGGTTTGCCTTTCAAGTGAGGGAGAGAGTGATGCAGGTTTCTATTGTTTTTTACTCTAAGTCTTTGGGCTCCAGTAGGTTTCCAGGCCCATGGCCAGAATTCTCTCAACACCAATGAGCTAGTTCTCATCCCCTGTGTATAAATTTTCTTATGCCCCGTGTCCTCACAAGCTAAGGGATCTTCTTCACCAGTGTAGAGCTGCCCTATTTCCTTTCTGGCCTTGGCCCAGCCCACATCCAATGACCAGCACTGTTTGCTCTCTTGAGAAATTAGAACTTTCAACCTCAAGCTGACCCTGCAAGGATCACAGTTGTAGGATTCAGGAGGACCCACTCATTCCCTACTTGGGCCAGAATCTGCCACTCTGTCTCCCATGGGCACTTCCCTGCCCTGGATTGCTTTGTTTCTCAAGCAAGCTCTCTGGGCCTTCCCAGCCTGAGCCACGTTTCAACCCACTAACCAAGAGGGCAGAGAACAACACCACCCTTATCCATCCTGTCCCTCCTCAGTACTGTACATGTTGACTGGGGCTTGCTGGGGGACCACATCCCTTCCATTGGTATTCTCAGCCATCTAAGCATTATTGAGATAGGCAGGTGGGAGGAACATGGGGTTTGGTACCAGAAGACCTGGGTTCACGTTTTAACTCTACTCCAGCTTTGAGACCCTGAGAGAATACCCTACTCTCTCTGAGCCTTAGTTTGTCACCAATAACATGAAGGTTGGGGTTCCCTCTATTTTGGGGGCTTGTTTTGAGGGTCCTATGAGATAGTGTGAATAAAAGGGAGGAGGAACATATAGAAGGCTATATAATAAAAGTAAGTCCTGTCCTACTTCCAGCTCCCGGATCCCTGTTCCCCTCCCTAGAGACAACCATCAACCGCAGGGACATTCAGTGCCAGCATATACATGTACCTATTCCCCCCCCACACACACTGTTCTGCACTGTACACATTTTGGAGATCTTCCTATATCGAGACCATGGAGCTGCCTCCTTTGTGACAGCTGCCTAGCATTCCATTGTATGAGTGTACTCAGATAGATTTAGCTAGTCCTCACCCTACAGATGGACACTGGATTGTTTTTCCAGTCTTTTGCTATTAAAGACAATGCTGGAATGAGTATTGTTAAACATACGTTTTGTGTACATGTATCAGAATATCTGCGCAATAGACTCCTTAAAGTGGTGCTGGGTCAGAAGGCATGTGCAAGTTTAAGATACCATCAGTTTGCCTTAGATTGACATGGCTACCAGCAATGCAAGAGTGCCTTCCCTCTATTCCTTCATCCAAGTATCATGTTATCAAAACTTTTGATCTTTGCCTATCTGATGTGTGAAACTGGTATCTTACAGTTCTAATTTGTATTTTTTAAATTATGAGTAAGGCTTGAAAGTGAGACACTATGTATTTCAGGTTGGAGTGGGGAGGCCCAGTTTGGGCATGCCACCTGCCCTGCAGAGCTCCTGCCCACCTCACAGGTGCCTTCTCCCCCTTCCCAAGGCTCATCACTCTTCCCAACGGGGTTCTCCAGATCCTAGATGTTCAAGAGAGTGATGCAGGCTCCTACCGCTGTGTGGCCACGAACTCAGCCCACCAGCGCTTCAGCCAGGAGGCCATACTCAGCGTGGTCCATAGAGGTAAGCGGTTGGCTTTTGGTGGAAACCAGGATGTTTTTGGAGTCAGCCACCTAAGAATTTGGAGGGGCATCAAGAGGTCTAAGCCGGGCCTTCAAATAGCTGTTGGAGTCTTACTCCCATCAGACAGTAATGAAGCCCAGTGAAGGCACTGCCACCCAGCAAGTTGGGGAGTCCTGGGGCTGGATTCCCAATGCAGGTCTCTCTTCCTGTGGAGACCCTGTGGTCTTTTGGGTTGGTTGGAGCATACAGGGCTGCATACAGGGGTTGGGTGGTAAGGCGTCTGAGGCGGTTTGTCAGTGGCCCCAAGCCCTGATCCCTGCCCCTCCATGTGCCCTAGGGGCTTAGGGCACTGGAGGATTTGTCCCTCACTGCTTACTGTGCCCTGCAAATCTGGTGCCCTGCAGTCTGGTGTTTCTGTCTTCTCCAGTTCTCTGAAAATCTCCCATCCCAGGGTTTCACAGTAGGAAGGTCACAGGCTTTAAGGTCAGAAAGACCTGATTTGAATCCTGGCTTCTTTACTCACCATCTGTGTGACCATGGGCTGGTTATCAAATGTCCAGCTCTGGGAGGTTGTGAGAATAGCTGAGATAAGAGTAGAAGGTGCCTGGCATGGATCTTACATCAGGATTGCCACAAGAACCTCTCACTTGCCTTCCTTTACCTTGGGTATCTCCCCTGCCCATCCCTACTCCTCTGCACATCTCCTCCCATCCCCCTGCATGGGCTCCCCACCCCACTACCAGTTCCTGGGGGCTTAGCTAGTGAGCTGCTCTCTCTGAGTCTGTTTGCTCTCCTTCCAGTGCCTGGGGTCTCTGCCTCCACCTGCTGGACAAACCCAGGTATTCACCATGCTGACCCAGGAGTCCAAGTCACACTGAGAACTTGGCAGGAATCAGTGCTCAGGGAGCTGCCAAACCGGCAGAAACTTGAGCCCACCCCCTGCCTTTCACACATGGGAACCGGAGACCCTTTGGAGAAAGGATTGGTCTAAGGTCACACAGCAGGATGATGATGATGATGATAATAAGTGCTGAAATGAAAAACCATGACTGTTGATGACAAGCCTACTCATGACCCTGATGGTCCTCTACCTGGAGAGTGGGTTCAATGTGGCAGGGAAGAATGGGGGTGCTGTGTTGGAGACCAGGTTATTCCTCTCCTGGATCCAGAAGAGCTCCGAGTCCCAGTTCCAGCTCTGCAGAACTATGGGGCTCCCTTCCCCATCTGTCGGATGGAACCCTGGATGCTCTCTCACCTGCCTCACCAGGGGCATCTGGGGAGGTACGCATATGAAGATACCACGTGGTAAAACACACTGCTGGTCTATCCTCTCTCCAGGGTCCCTGGCGTCTACCAGGGGGCAGGACGTGGTCATTGTGGCAGCTCCAGAGAACACCACAGTGGTGTCTGGACAGAGTGTGGTGATGGAATGTGTGGCCTCTGCTGACCCTACCCCTTTTGTGTCCTGGGTCCGACAGGGTAAGTCAGTGATGGGCAATCTTTTGAGCTTGGTGTGTCAAAATTCGCCAAAAAACCAAACATAACTCAGGTGGTATGTCACTTCGAGAAAAACGGCCTAACCAGAAGTCCCAGAACTAGACGCTTTGTGCTGGAGTTCTGTTGTTTTGGCCTACAGACCTCCAGCACAGAGTGTCTACACTACAGCAAATGTTTTACCCTCAGCTACTGCACCTGGCCATGCAGGAGCCGAGGATAAAATGTCCTTCTCGGCATGCGGCCCCATACTTCTCTGGTATGCAGCCGCATGAGGCCGCATACAATCAAAAATGGCTATGCGTGTCAGTGTTGACACACATGTCATAGGTTTGCCATCACGGGGGTAAGTGGAGGGAGGGAAATGGAAGGGCATGGGAAAGGAGGGGTGTGGCACTTCATGTTTCACCAAGT
This sequence comes from Rhynchonycteris naso, assembly GCA_037038555.1. Taxonomy (NCBI): domain Eukaryota; kingdom Metazoa; phylum Chordata; class Mammalia; order Chiroptera; family Emballonuridae; genus Rhynchonycteris; species Rhynchonycteris naso. The sequence continues at coordinate 51,886,829 of CM072999.1, forward strand.
CACAGAGTTATAAGGGTGACCCCTTCAAAGTCACCAACCTTTGGTATGGCAGGAACTCCTCTCCCAGGGCTGAGTACGGGACCTAGACAAACTTAATCAGCTGTGTAGCATTTTTCCTTTACAAAGCACTTTGAATTTGCCACTCCCCAAATCGTTACGGAGACCATACTTAATGTGGGCACTAGCTTCTCAACCTTACTTGTTTCATTCCTCACAAAAGTGTTGCAAATGAGTGTGTGAGAGCTGGAAAGGTGCCACACAGCCCGTGAGTCAGGTGGAACCAGGTCCCCACTGCTGTTCTGTATAATTACAAAGCTGCCTCTTGGTCCACCCAGTGTGCCTCTGCCTTTGTGTGCCTGGCTGCATGCTGGGCACGGTGAATAAAATACCCAGATGAGAGACACAGGGGCCCTCTGAACTCATAGTCTGGGTGAGGGAGATAAGACACAGCCATGAAGAGAGGCTTGACGGTATCAGGCAGCAAGTAATAAGTGCCAAGTGGGACTGCATTACAGGAGATGTTATCAGAGTAAGGAGAGCCCTGGGCCGACTGTCACCTGGCAGTCTGCTAAACACTCACACCCACCTCCTGCCAGAGCCTGCAGGAGCACTGTTGGAGGAGGGGAGCGGAGGGGCCAGGACTATTATTGTCAACAGGCAGAGGAGAAAGCTGAGGTTGAGAGGCAGGTGAAAGCCAGGATCCAAACTGTAGAGCAAGTCCACTTTCTGCTATACCCACTCCCTACAGTCCTATATGGAAGAAAAGCAAGCATAATTTTTGTTTCCATTTGTCAATAAGAAGTGACTTGTCCCAAGCTGATGGCAGAAGTAAATCTTAAATCTAGCCCTCTTTACCCTCCTTCACTGACTCAGTCTGTTACCCTGTACCACCTCCTTTTTTGTAAGTTTGTATCTCACATTCCAAGAGCACATAATGAATACATAGAGTTTAAGGAAAAATAATAAACATTAACACCTATGTATCTCCTGCCAGTGCTCTGATGGGATAGAACAGGTCTGAAATCTGCACCTCCCTTACCTGCATGGCCTTACTGAACTTGTGACACTTGACTAGTTAGGGGGATCCTGGGGCGATCAGGGATCTCATGCTGTTATTGGGATAACCCTGTGATGTTGTCCAGGAGTTGTAATATCAATGTTTCTCAGATACTGACCATGTGCCAGAATGACCCAGAGAGCTTGTTAAAACTGCAGATTCCTTCCCTTCATGCTTGGAGAATTGTAACCCAGGAATCAAGTGCCCTAGTCCTTGCTATTGAAAGTGTGATCTTTGGATCTACCAGCTGGGCTTAGTTAGAAGTGCAGAATCTGGGTCCTGCCGTAGGCCTCTGCTTCTTAGGGCTCCCTGCAATTTGAGAGGATGTCTCTCAATCCCTGAGTTCCAGAGGATCCTGACACCTGTAGTTTTGGCACTCACTTGGAGAAGCTCTGCTAATAACACTCCTGGACAGACCCTGAAAGGATTTCATTCCTCATTCTGGGCACGATTCCTTTTCTGGGAATTTAACTCTATGAAGTCAGGGGAGGGACATTTGTTTTATTTTCTTCTGGTTGCAGAAGTTATATGAGTTCATTTGTAGAAAACGGGGGAAAAGCAGAAACATAACACCATTCAGAGATAAATATTAATATATCTGTGTATTTTCTTCCAGAATTTTTCTATACACATGTACATTCCCCCCCTGAAACTGAGAGCATGTTGAATTTATAAGTCCTGTTTTCATTCAACATTATCTCATAAACATTTCCCCATCTTTAAAAGTTTTTCAGAAAATAATTTTGAGTATATGATGTTCCATCATTTGAATGTAGCTGTAATGTAATTTTCCAGTTCCTACTACTGAATTTTTAAGGTCTTTTGAGTTGTCCACTATTTTAGTTAACACTACAGTGATCAGCCCTTTTCACATCTCCCCAGTACAGGTGCCGTAAGAGGAATCCCTGGCTTCAAGGTTAAGGTGGAGCCCGAGTATAGTCCTATCAGCATTTATACTTTCTCCTGCATTGCAACTTACAGTGTTAAACAGTTTCCCAATGTGCTAGGTGAAAAGGAACACCTGTATTTTAATGTGCATTTCTTTGATTCTGTTAAGTTAAACACTTTTTTTTTTTTTTTTTTTTTGCCATTTTTTCCCTGAATCTTCTGTTCATATCCATTGGGCAAGCAGGGACTTTTAAAATGGTTTCCATTGCACATCAGGATGAAAATCTCTGCACATATTCAAATCTTTGGTTTTAGTCAGACTTTTCCAGCCATAGTTCATCATAGATACTGGGCTAAGGCCACACAGGTGTGTGTTATTCTTGGGAGAAATCAATTTTAACAACAATGGTAATAAATGACTAGTGTACTGAGCACTTATTATGTACCTGCATTGTACCAGAGTTTCTCACAGAGTTTACTCATTGCACCCCCGCAGCAGTCCTTCCAGCTAGGGACTATCTCCTCATTTTACAGAGGGAGACACAGAATTCAGAGGGGGGTCACTAGGCTAGCAAGTGAAAGAACTAGGATTCCAACTAGGGACTGACTGTTATGGTCTCATAACCCGGGTTTACTGAGAGCCCCGAAGTTGGGGAAGTGGATAGAGGGGCAGTCCTTACCTCCCCCCTCCAGAGTTCTTCCTTCTTCTCCAGATGGGAAGCCCATCTCCACCGATGTCATCGTCCTGGGCCGAACCAACCTACTGATCACTAGTGCGCAGCCCTGGCACTCTGGCATCTACGTCTGCCGCGCTAACAAGCCCCGTACGCGCGACTTTGCTACGGCCGCCGCCGAGCTTCGCGTGTTGGGTGAGGCAGGGTGAAGGCTGGGGAGTTAGGTGTGCGGGAGACCAGATTGGGGCGGGTTAGGTGGGGCCGAGCGAATAATGGGTGTGTGTGTGTGTGTGTGTGTGGTGTGGACAATTGTCTGCGGTTGGAGGGATTGAGAGACATCCTGGAAGATGAAAAAGGGGTAGGGCTGGGGGAGGGGTGTCGAGCTGTTGGGGAGGAGTGCTTAGTAAGGGGGACTGCCTGGAGGGAACAGACTACATCATTGGAGGAGGGGAAGTGGTGGAAAGACATTGGAGGATGGAGTGGGGAAAGTTGAGTCAGCAAAAGAAGAAGGGTAATTAGAGCTTGGGTGATTGGTCTAGGTGGGATTTAGGTAATGGGGAAGGGGTGGGACTGAGGTTAAGGAGGAGATATATATTAGAACTCTGTATGGAAGTAAGAAAACTGAGGGACGGGGTTGTTCAGCACAGGGATAACTGTAGAGAGGGGTAAAAACAGCATGTATGGAAAAGTAGGTGATACAGGAAGAAGTCGGGTTAGACCAGGAGGAGGGGAAGCTGAGGAGGCCTGGTCAGCGTTGGCTTGGTAAATGGGAAGAAGACTACGCTGCGCTAGAGTATCTGGGAAAAGGGGTGAATCAGGGGTGAATCGGCGAGAGTTAGAGAGATTAGGGAATTTGGGGGTAGGGGCAGAGCCCCTAGTGGCCGGAGCGCGCGGTCAGCGTCCTTCTCGCCCGCAGCGGCCCCTGCCATCTCGCAGGCGCCCGAGCCGTTGTCTCGGACGCGGGCCAGCACCGCGCGCTTCGTGTGCCGTGCATCCGGAGAGCCGCGACCCGCGCTGCGCTGGCTGCACGACGGCGTCCCGCTGCGGCCCAACGGGCGCGTCAAGGTGCAGGGTGGCGGTGGCAGTCTGGTCATCACGCAGATCGGCTTGCAGGATGCGGGCTACTACCAGTGCGTGGCGGAGAACGGCGCTGGTACAGCGTGTGCTGCAGCGCCGCTGGCAGTAGTTGTGCGCGAGGGTCTGCCCAGCGCCCCCACGCGGGTCACAGCCACGCCGCTGAGCAGTTCTGCGGTGCTGGTGGCCTGGGAGCGGCCCGAGCTGCACAGCGAACAGATAATCGGCTTTTCCCTCCACTACCAGAAGGCTAAGGGTATGTCTGCGAGGGGTGGGGGCGTGGGGGCGTGGGGGGAGTTGGGGAGGGGAGGGGAGAAGTAGGAGGGAGACGCCCAGCAAAGGCCCAAGCAGGGATGTTGTGAGGGCGGGGACAAGTTGGTTGACTTAAGGGTTGCCTGTCCGCTACCTTTGGGGCTAGGATGGCATGTGGTGGGAGCCCACTGGAGACACCACGTAGAGATATTGGCTACACTTGGTGCTCGAGGGGTCAGTGTGTGTGGCACATTACTCTTCAGTCACAGTTTATGAAAGAGGAGGGCTAGGATGCTTCTCCTCCCAGGGAAAATGCCCCTGGCATTCCTGGAGCCAGCTATTCAATGCAGCAGGTGTCATTTCAATTAGATGCGGGAAAGAACTTACTGACCAGTGGTGGAATTAATACAGAGAAACTAGAAGCCAGGAGAGTTTATACTCCTCAATGCAGATTATCTGGGATGATTTAGCTACAAACAGACTATTCCAGAGATTGAGACCATATGAAGGGCCCTTAGATAGCCTCCAGCTGGTGGGCCCCTCATGGTGTTCCTGTGACAGCCCCTATGTCCCCTGTGTCACTGCCCCAGGCATGGACAATGTGGAATACCAGTTTGCAGTGAACAATGACACGACAGAGCTACAGGTTCGGGACCTGGAACCCAACACGGATTATGAGTTCTATGTAGTGGCCTACTCTCAGCTGGGGGCCAGCCGTACCTCTACCCCAGCGCTGGTCCACACACTGGATGATGGTAGGGCCTCTGTACCTGCAATGGGCACCTTGGGGTCCAGAGAATTCCCTGGGGATGGTAGCTTGGCTTCTCTTAGTGTAAATGCCAAAGCATTTTTACCTGCCTTGTGTCATCCTTTGTATCCTAAAGGGAGTGGGCAAAGTTTTTTCCCCCCAATTTATAGTTGGGGAAACTGAGGCCCAGAAAATGAGAGTGACTTGCCCAGGGTCAGTGAGACAACTGGGACTTGAGATCTCAGCTTGTGATTCCCTATATCATATGGCCCTTTTTTCCTGACACCCACATACCACCTAGTCAAGCAGGGACCAGTGACTTTAACCCATTGGATGTGGAAGATTGTACCTTAAACCTTTTTCAGGGTGGGGAGTATGTCTCCTCCTCTCCAGCGTGGGGCTCCCCTGAGAGGCTCCCTTTCCTCCCTCAGATCCTGGTCCTGGTCCTACTTCTGACTTGCTGTGTGACCTGGGCAAGTCTCTGACCGCTCCTGGGCCTCACCTTCCACGTCGGTGGAGCAGAGCTCATGCTGATGTTCTTCTGTCTCAGTCCCCAGTGCAGCACCCCAGCTTTCCCTGTCCAGCCCCAACCCCTCCGACATCCGGGTGGCGTGGCTGCCCCTGCCTCTCAGCCTGAGCAATGGGCAGGTGGTGAAGTACAAGATAGAGTACAGTTTGGGAAAGGAAGGTGAGTGGAGGCAGGGTGCCGGCTCCACCTGGCTGGGAATTGTCTGTGAGGAATTGCTTAGAGCCTCTGAAGACCTATGTAGAGTGGGAGGAGTCTAAGGAAATTAGGCAGCACTGGGGAGTAGGGAAAGGTGAACCTGGAAAGGAGGAGTGTGGAGCTAGAGGTGGAGGTGGCAGGAGTGAAGAGAGGGCTAGCTCAAGGCAGAGGGAGGCCTGTGTTTTGGCTCCACCTTCTCTACAGCTGTAATGTGTCATCCTGCTGAATTCCTGCCTCAGTTTCCTTATCTGTGATATGAGATGGGTAGCCTGGGTGATCTCTGGGGCCTCTTTCAGCTCAAAGAGCAGATGAGGGATAGGAAGGTGGGGGGGTGCTTATGGGATGGAGTAATGGGGGGAGGATATGTTAGGGCCCATGTTGGCAATCTAGGTCAGGAGTTTGAAAGGGATAAAGAGTCAAGAGAAGGCAAGTGGCCTTAGGGCCAGGGTGAGAGTGAAGAGGGAGGGGAGGGGAGGGGAGGATGAGGCAGGGGGGTGGGGATGGTTTTAAGGGCTCTGGAAGGCAGGTGGTGGCTGATGGCCCTCACAGACAACCTCTGCGCTTGCACCCTGGTGTGTGCTGGGGGAGGGGGTATTATTGACCTATTTTGGAGGAGTGGGGACTGCATGCCATGATGCTTCCCACTCCAAGCTGATGCTGATGGCTAAGGTGGGAGGCCCAGGGGTCAGCCCTGGAGCCATGGAGTCTACACAGGCACTGATCCTTGAATGCTGAGAGGGCCTCAGTCTCTGATGGCAATGAGGGACCAGACTCGAAGGTAGACAGGTCTGTGTAGGAGAGTGAGGGGTCATTGTCTTCAAGTGACCTTTCAGCAGCCAATCTTTTCTGTCCCAACAGATCAGATTTTCACCACTGAGGTGCCAGGGAATGAGACACAGCTTACGCTGAACTCACTTCTGCCCAACAAGGTATATCGAGTGCGAATTTCAGCTGGCACGGGGGCCGGCTATGGGGCGCCCTCCCAGTGGATGCAGCACAGGACGCCCAGTATGCACAACCAGAGCCACGGTATGGGCTCAGAGGGGACAAGACCAGGAGGTGAATGTGACTTTGTGTGTGTGTTTGGGGGGTGACCTTGGAACCCAGACCTAATCACACCCTCTGTCAGAGATCTGCCACAGCACCCCCTGTTTGATGGGTCAGGGAGGATGGGTGTAGATGTGGCCTTTGCAGACACATCTGGGCTCAAGTGCCCCTTCTTCTGTGTAACCTTCTACAAACCAGTCACAGCTCTAAGGCTTCATTTACTTGCAAGGGAGGCATGAGGACTGATAATGAATGTACTGTAAACAAAGTGTTTAGTGCACAATAGCTGTTAGATAGCAGCTGCTGCCATGATCACGTTTGTTGGTTTCGTTGAAAGGCCCAATAGTAGAGTGACTAAATGCAGACAAAACCTGGTGCATATACTATCTGTGTGACCTTGGGCAAGTTATTTAACTTCTCTGAGCCTCAGTTTCTTACTTGTAAAATGGGGATGATGGTATTTTCATTATTTTATAGGGTTGTGAGAATGAAGTTAAAATATATGTACGATGTGCTTAGAGCAGCGTCTAACACATAGTAAACCCCTACATTTATGCTCTACCCCTCCTTCGTGGTCTCAGCAACCCTTGTGACCCTCTTGCCTTTGCAGTATCCATGCATTCATTCCTCCAGAAAACTTACACTGTCACTGTGCAGGGACTGTCAGCCCTGCCATAGGGCGCTCCTTGCTTACCTCTATGCAAATGCCCATTCTCAGCACTGTGGGTTTGTGGAATAGTGAGTTCACCTCTAGACCAGTCCTGGCCTGGCACTTAGAGTGGTGGCTGGGTAGCAATCACTTGGGAGAAGGCTGGCAAGGCTCTCACTCAATGCTGTCTTCTTCCTTTGTGCTTCCTCCTGCCTCTTCCCGCTCTCCCATCCCTGGCCTCCTTCTCCTCATTCCTCATTCACTTCCTCCTCCTCCTTCTCATCCTGCTCCCCAGTCCCTTTTGCCCCTGCAGAGTTGAAGGTACGGGCAAGGATGGAGTCCCTGGTTGTGTCGTGGCTGCCGCCCCCTCACCCCGCCCAGATCTCTGGCTACAAACTATACTGGCGGGAGGTGGGGGCCGAGGAGGAGGCTGATGGTGAGAGCCCCCCAGGGAGCCGTGGAGACCAGGCTTGGGATGTGGGGCCTGTCCGGCTCAAGAAGAAAGTGAAGCAGTATGAGCTCACCCAGCTAGGTGAGGAGAGCTGGGGGGAGGGAGTGAGAGAGACATAGCTTCGGGCGACTGGATAAGCTGGGTGCAGAAGTCAGAGACCAAATCCTTTCTGGGGAGGAGACAGTGACCCCACAGGTTCCTCTAGCTAGTGAGTGACCCCTTGACCTTCCCCAGTCCCTGGCCGGCTGTACGAGGTGAAGCTTGTGGCATTCAACAAACATGAGGACGGCTACGCAGCAGTATGGAAGGGCAAGACGGAGAAGGCTCCCACGCCAGGTGAGGGGGGGCGCAGGCGAGAGGTCTGTGTAAGGCTTCCTTCCCCTTTCCTCTGGGCTGGCCTTGGCGGTCAGGCTGTCTGGTAGCCTCAGGCACCCCAAACCCATTCTTCTAGGCTTAGGGGTCCTCTAGATCCAGACAGCCTCTGTCATGGAAAGAAGCTCCAGTTTGTGCACGGTTTTCTAGGTCTGCTACCGTATTTTCATTATCTATGGGCAGTGCTGATTGGGAAGGTTTGGACAGAGCAACCCTATGGATGATCAGTGACGCCTGACCCCAACTTTGACCTTTAATAATTTTAAAAAGATTTTATTTCTTGATTTTAGAGAAGGGAGAGAGAGAGAAAGGAGAGAGAAGAACGGGAAGCATCAACTCATAATAATTGCTTCTTGCATGTGCCTTGACCTGGCAAGCCCAGGGTTTCGAACCAGAGACCTCAGCATTCCTGGTCAACTCTCTATCCACTGTGCCACCACCAGTCAGGTGATCTTTAGGCAGTTTTTAAACCACGTCCACCTACATCATATTGTCTATCAGATTACCCCTCCACTATAGGCAGGGCGACTATACCTGTGTGGCCCACCAGGAAACTAAGGCTCAGAAAGGTAAAGGGACTGTCCAAGGTTGCACAGAGCCTGGACTAAAACCAAGACCCCTGCCTCTCAGGCAGAAGTCTTTCCACTGCCATGTCCTGCCTGTATGGCCCTGTGCTGGACACCTCTGTTGCCCATCATGACATTCCCTCACCCCTGGCTTCCCAGACTGATATTTAATCATGTGGAAAGACCAGTCAACCAATGCCAAGAAACCTGGGTTCTAATTCCAGCTCGTTCACTAGCAAATCTTTCATTGAGTGTCTACTATGTGCTCACTATTTGAGGAATTTAGTGGTGAACAGTACAAGTAAGGTATTGCTCTCATGAAGTTCATTTTATTTTATGTTTATGTAATGAACACATCATTCGTATACTCATAGTGCTTGCTATATATGTCTTAGTTTATGCTGCTCTAACAAAAATACCATACATAGACTTCAACAACTACCATTTATTTCTCACAGTTCTAGAGGCTGGGAAGTCCAAAATCAAAGCACTGAGACAGTTTCTGGTGAGAGCCTACTTCCTGGCTCATAGACCATAGGCTATCTTCTCACTGTGGCTGGAGAGCTCTCAGGGTCTCTTCTGCAAGAACATTGCTAGGGACTGAAAGTTTGTGTCCCCCAAAATTCATATGTTGAAACTCTACCCTCCAGTGTGATGTATCAGGAGATAATTAGGAATTAAATACAGCCATGAGTGTGGAGCCCTCACGAATGGGATTAGTGCCCTTATAAGAGTCACATAAGAGTTTGCTTCCTTTCACTACTCTTCACCATGTGACTGTGCAGTGAGAAGTTGGCAGTCTGCAACCTGGAAGAGGGCTCTCAGCAGCGCCTCCCCACACTGGCGCTCTGATCTCAGACTCCAGCCTCCAGAACTAGGAGATGTTTATAAGCCCCCTGTCTGTGGTACATTGTTATGACAGTCTGAATGGATAAAGAGAGGGACTGATGCCATTAATGAGGACTCTGATATATGTTCAAATTTCAACATATCAAATTGGGAGAGACACAGCCATTCAGTCCATAACATGCCACATACCACACAAAGGAATGAAGTGCTGAAACATCATACAACATGGAGGAACCTTAAAAATATTGTAAGTGATGGAAGCCAGATATAATCTCCTAAACACATATTGTGTGATTCCATTGATATGAAATATCCAGACTAGGCAAGTCCATAGAGATATAAGGTAGGTTTGTGATTGCCAGGGGCTGGAGGAAAGTTGAAATGGGGATTCATGGGGAACAGGGTTTCTTTTCAGGGCAATAAAAACTTTATGGAATTGGGTAGTGTAGATGGCTGCACAAACTTATGAATGTACTAAAAACCACTGTATTGTACATTTTTAAACTGAATTTTATGGCATATGAATTATAACTCAAAAACAAAACAAAACGCCATATGCTTTTCTGTATACTTTGCAAATATTAACTAACATAATCCTCATAACAACACTATGAAGTAGGTACTATGAGAAGCCCCGCTGACAGAATAGGAAATAGAGACATAGAGAGGTTAAGTCACTTCTCTAAGGTCACACAGACAGTAAGGAGCAGAGTTGGAATTTCAACCAGGGCATTCTGGCTCTAGAATCTGTGTTCTTAGTTGCCATGATTTGCTGCCTCTGTCTTTTACAGTCCACTATATATATGCCCTTGGCAAAAAAAAAAAAAAAAATCACTTAAATTCTTGGGAGCCTTAGCTTCCTCATCTGTGAAGTGAGAAGGATGCTGCCCCACTCAGAGGACCAAAGGAGAAAGGGTAGATGGCTACACTAGGGACTGTAAAGCACCATACCTTTTTAGGGTTAGTGTCCTTCCCTTCCTCACACTCTAATTTTTACCTTTCAGACCTGCCCATCCAGAGGGGGCCACCCTTACCCCCCGCTCATGTCCATGCAGAATCAAACAGCTCCACATCCATTTGGCTTCGGTGGAAAAAGCCAGACTTCACCACAGTCAAGATTGTCAACTACACTGTACGCTTCAGCCCTTGGGGGCTCAGGAATGCCTCCCTGGTCACCTATTATACCAGGTGCGAAAGAGGGATTAATGCGGTAAAAAGGGAAGGAAGGCAGCAGGTAGTGATGAGAGGGACCCTGGGGGATTCAGAAACCTTTAGGGCCCACGTGTTACAATTACACTGGGGAAACATTGAGGGTCTGATGACCTGACGGTGGAAAAGGAGAGTCCACGTGATCCCATCCCCTCACAACAGAGCCTGGTACTGAACCCTTGGGAACGTGATGCAGACAGACCTATTTCTTCAGCCTCCGAGGGCTCCCAATATGATGGTGAAGAGACGGCCCAGCTGCTTTCCTGAGAGGGCCCCCAGTCAGATGGGGAGACAGAACCCCGGTCCTCAGGAGTTGCTGGTTTGACAAAGGAAACATTGCATTAAAAGCAATAGAGGTATACAGTTGCAGCTAAACTAAAATTAAATCAGGGAAAAGATGCATCAGAGATGGTTCCTTGGGTGAAAGATGACTTGAATTAATCCAGGAAGGTTGCCTAGAGGAAGGGGCCTATCTCGGAGATAGACCTGGAGCCTGATACCCTGGAAACAGTGTACATCCAGACCTCTGTGTAGGTTCTCTGCTTAGTGTTAGTGGCCCCCTTCCCAGGGCAGGGCCTGGGGCTGGGCTGGGGGTAGGGGAGTAGGTAGGTTTCAAGGAGCTGCCCTGCTAGGAGGACATGCCAAGAGTACTAGCTATATTTCTTGCCTTGGCAGCTCTGGAGAAGACATCCTCATTGGTGGGCTGAAACCATTCACCAAATACGAGTTTGCAGTACAGTCCCATGGTGTGGACATGGATGGGCCTTTCGGCTCTGTGGTGGAGCGCTCCACGCTGCCTGACCGTGAGTGGCCCCTCATCCCTATTGCTACCAATCTATCTTCTACCCAGCTCCTTGTTCAAAAGCCCCCTTTTCTAAACTATCACTTAGAACCCCATAAGGGTATGTCATTTGCTTACATTTACACAGGCCAGTCCTGTGCTGGTCTTTACCATTTATCCATAAAAATAATAGCATAAGATTTAGAGGAGTGGCTTCTTTTAAGAGACTGTGCAAAGACCTGCTAAGCTGGTGAAGGGCAGGGTAGGTGTCCTGGATTCTGCCTAGGGGTCCTCATCCTGTCTCTGACATACAGGGAGACTTGGGCAGGTTCCTTCCCCACCCAGGGCCTCAGTGTCTTCATCTGTAAAAAGAGGGTGGGATCATTCACTCTGCAAGTCTGTGACTCTGGAACCCTCCGGAAATAGCATTTCAAGACAAAAGAACTTTTGTTGTCACAGCAGAGGCTGTTCGGTTCCGCCAGCCCTAAGACTATTCACCTTCCCACCCACAGAAGACCTTTGTCCCACGACCTGAAACAGGAAGATGGGGTGGGGGTGGGGGTGGAGTGTGGAGGCTCTCCACTCTCATGAATTTGCTTTTTTAAAAACTGCTTTCAAATTGTTTTCCCCTCTCTATGACCTCAGTTATTACTGTCTTAAATTGTGTGCAGAATTTAGGGAGACCAGTGTTTTCTTGAAGTTAACTTTATGACATTGGATCCCCAGCACAAGTGATCGGGCTACAGAGGGGAAGAGCTTCTTTTTCTTCATATGGGGAACCTGGAGCCTGAAAAGCAGAGTCAGCCAGGGTCAAAGAGGTGGCAATGTTATACCTTCGTACCCTGGGTCCGCATCCCACCCTCTGTCAGGCCTTGGATACCTGAACTCCCAAATCTCTGTCCTTCCCAACTCACCAGTCACCTGTGTCCCTCCTTTTCACCTTCCTCGTCCACCCCCACCTCCCAGGATCAGCTTCTTTTCTTAAAAAACAAGACAAAGTCTGCTAAGGTGCTACTTCTCAAACTGGGGTACCCATGACACTGGACCTGGGGACATAGACAGGCTACACAGAGCATCAACCAACTTCACTTGAAGATTTGGGGTAGCAGGGGAATTAGGAATTTTAAGTGATAAGTAATTTTGAACACTATTTTCATAGTAAACTTTACCATAGAATAGATGGCAAACTTAGTTTGAGAGTTTAAAATATAAGGTAAGCCTTCCAAAAAATTTTGAGCTCTGCCCCCAGGTCCCTAGAAGACCATACAGTCTCTTCAACCCTTGGAAATATCTTGGTGTGGAAATTTAGGGAGCTCTGCTCCAAGGATGGGGAAGAGTTTCAGCGAGGGGAGGCATGGTGTTGAAGACCCCCTCCAGCTCTTTTCCAGAAATTCCCCAGTTAGATGCCAGATCTCATTTTGCTTTGTGACTTGTGGTTTGTTCCAGTGAAGAAAAAAAAAAAAGAGATGTCATGTCCTCATACCCTGTCTCACAACTGCCCCCAGCGCTGAGGCTCCCAGTGATCCTGACTTTCCCCTTTCCCTCTCTTGCACCCCAGGACCCTCGACGCCCCCATCTGACCTGCGCCTGAGCTCTCTGACACCGTCCACTGTCCTGCTGCACTGGTGCCCCCCCACGGAGCCCAATGGGGAGATCGTGGAGTATCTGATCCTGTATAGCAACAACCACACCCAGCCCGAGCACCAGTGGACTCTGCTCACCACGGAGGGTGAGGGCTTTACCTGAGGGTGTTGGAGCAATAGCTCCCCCATGCTCTTCCCTCTTTCCAACCTCTCCAATGGCTGGATCAGTAGTGGGAGTGCCACTACTGAGGTTCTAGGGGTTTCAAGGAGGAACAGGCAGAAACCTGCTGTCTGAGTGGGAAAAGCAGACTTTCTCAGTCCTGCTTCCCAGCCTATCCCTGCGTCCCACCACCGCTCAACCCACTAGCCTTGCTCTCCTGCTTCCCCTGCCTCCCAGGAAACATCTTCAGTGCTGAGGTACGCGGCCTTGAGAGCGACACTAGGTACTTCTTTAAGATGGGGGCACGTACGGAGGTGGGTCCTGGGCCCTTCTCCGGCCTGCAGGATGTGATCACTCTCCAGGAGAAGCTCTCAGGTAAGAGCAGGAGGGGAGGGGCGGGGCCCATCCCAAGGTGGCCTAAGGTCCCCAGAGGCCCCTGGAGTTGACTTCTAACCCTAAAGCCATCTGTTCCAAGGCCCTGCCTCTAGGCACGACTACACTTTCATTGGTTTGGACAGCTGCCCTCCTAGTTTGGTGCGGAGAGAACAGATTTGAAGGAGAAGTAGGTGTGGTTTGGTTCAGTGCTGGTTCTGTTGAGACATCAGATTTTTGGGAGACTGGCTTGGTTTCTTTGGGAGATTGCTTTGATTGGAGGGTTGGCTTGGAGAGGTGATGAGCTCTATGGGGTGGTGGTGGGCAGCAGGACTGGCTATGTAATTTGAAGATCCCAATGTGAAATGAAAATGAGGGGTTCATTATTTTAAAAATTAGGAAAAATTTGCCTGACCAGGCGGTGGCGCAGTGAATAGAGCGTCGGATTGGGATGTGGAAGACCCAGGTTCGAGACTCCGATCTCGCCAGCTTGAGCGCGGGCCCATCTGGCTTGAGCAAAATCTCGCCAGCTTGGACCCAAGGTCCCTGGCTCCAGCAAGGGGTGGCTCGGTCTGCTGAAGGCCCACGGTCAAGGCACATGTGAGAAAGCAATCAATGAACAACTATGGTGTCGCAACGGCAACGAAAAACTAATGATTGATGCTTCTCATCTCTCTCCGTTTCTGTCTGTCTGTCCCTATCTATCCCTTTCTCTGACTCTCTCTCTCTGTCCCTGTAAAAAAAAAAATTAGGAAAAAATTAAAAATGGTGACAGTACAGCATTAAAACCAAGCACAGAGCCCTTCTAAGTGTGAGCCGTGCAACCACTTACTGCACACTCATGAAACCAGCCCTGGTTGGCAGGCAGGTTGATGGGGAGGAGCCACAACCTTCCAGTGAGAAGAACAGTAAGGAGGTAGCTGTGGTCTCTGAGGCTATGGGGCTCTCCTGTCCTTGCATCAGGAGATTTCGAGTGTCCAAGGGGTGGGACTTGAGCCAGTGGTCGGTCCCCTGAGGAAACCATAACAAGTCCTGATCTATGAACCCTGGGCCTCCTCCAGCCCTTGACCTGTCCTGTCCCGTCTTTCTCCCCCCAACCAGACTCCTTGGATGTGCACTTGGTCACGGGTATCATCGTGGGCGTCTGCCTGGGCCTCCTCTGCCTGCTGGCCTGCATGTGTGCTGGCCTGCGCCGCGGCCCCCACAGGTGCGCAAGGAGCCAGTGTGACCACTGAGAGGAGAGCTTTCCAGAGGGGTTTTAGAAATGAGAGCACAGAGAAAGTGGCCATGACTTGCCCTAGGAACCCCCAGAAACCCCATTAATATTAGGGCTCTGGGATTAAGGTATTGGGAGTGATATCCTCACGAAAGTAGGGGATAGCTTTAGGGGAGCCTCCAGCCTATCCCCTCAACAAGGGTACATATAAGCAAAGCAACCTGTCTCCCACTTCCTCTAGCTGCCAGCATCTTGGAAGGAGGGAGCCCAAATCTCCAGATGCCTGGAGGAAGGGTCCCATTGGTAATATCACAGCTGTTTTGAACAAACAGAATTTCTTACTCATTGCACAGATTGGAAAGCAAGTCCCAGAAATGGAGAAGAACCTGCCCAGGGACATAGGCTGGACCAGGTCCCAGCCCCGCCCCCACCCCTCACTCTGACCACTATGCCAATCTTCCCTTCCAGGGAAGCCCTCCCAGGCCTGTCCTCCACAACCACCACTGGGAACCCAGCGCTGTACTCCCGAGCCCACCTTGGACCCTCCAGTCCCCCAGCTACCCATGAACTGGAGTCTCTTGTGCACCCCCATCCCCAGGACTGGTCCCCACCACCCTCAGACATCGAGGACAGGGCTGAAGTGCACAGCCTTATGGGTGGCGGAGTTTCAGACTGCCTGGGTCACTCCAAGAGAAAGGTGAGCCTGGAGTCTGGGCTGGTTAAGTCCCACACTGCAGCACACTCCCAAATGTGTCACCAGGGGGCGCGAGAGCACAACGGGTGTCCCTTTGAGAGAACCTCTCCACCCTCTTACCTTCTCCGCCCCCTTTGGGTCAGATGCAGAAGAAAAGGCATGTTTCCCTCATGAAAAGGTTGGCAGGGCTAGGAAGCAGTTGGGCCTCCATTTCTGGCAGAATAGGTCAGCCTGGCTTCATGGAAGGAGGAGAGGGCCCCCAATGAATTGTCTGCAGCTGACTCTGGATAGCTAGAACACCCAGATCTCTCCTTATCCTGGAATGTGGGGAGACCTCTAAGATCCAGCCCTCCCCAATATGGACAAAAGAGGATAGTCAGCTTGTCTGTAGCCAAGTGGGACAAGAACATGGATAATGTGAGCCACACAGGGCAGGTTCCCTCCATGCTGGCAGTGGTGGCTTCTCCTACCCACCCTTCTCTGACCAGCCTGCTCAAACCCCTGATCCCTTCCTCGCCCTTCCCTGCCTGCCTGCTAGAGACCCTGCCTAGCTGGGAAGCCTCTGGGCTTTGCCAAAGCATTGGGATTAGGTTTTTCTGTAAGAGGATTTATTTGTCCTGTTTCCCCCAGACAGCCTGTTCTTCACTCTTCCCACAGCCTTGGGGAGGGAGAAGACAGGGGTGCCAGAGGCTTTGGGGTGGGAGGCTCCATCCACTTCCCTCTCCCAGCCAGCCCCTCTGTGCTCCTGCTTCTCTTCCCCATGCAGATCTCTTGGGCTCAGCCAGGTGGGCCGAGCTGGGCAGGTTCCTGGGCAGGCTGTGAGTTACCCCAGGCAGGCCCTGTGCCTTCTCTGACTCGGGCCCTGCTGCCCCCTGCTGGAACTGGGCAGACTCTGTTGCTGCAGGCTCTGGTGTATGATGCCATAAAGGTCAGTGTCCTGGGAGGAAATGGGAGGAAAAGAGAGAAAGGTCTCCATGCTTGTGAAAAGCAAGTAGTAAGTTTTCTGGAGACCCTTGATGGTAGCTTCCCTGGGGATAGAAGTTTAGCCAGAAGACCACTGGAGCCTCTAAAGGTGAATGGGGAGAAGGCCGGCTACTTGCGGAAATCAGTGTTTCACCTGGGTTGTGGACAGCCCCTCCTTCCTCTACATAGACTTAGGTGGTCACAGCAAAGTTACCATGGGCCTGAGTGTCTTCAGCCCTTCCTTCTATTCTCTGAGGTGCTGACTGAGTCCCGTATTTCTGGAACTCTTGGGCAAGGGCAAGTTGTAATATTCCATTTTCCCTTGCCTTCCCATGGGTCTAATCACCATCTCTTGTAGGGACAGTTAGCATGCTTCCTTGACCAGCTCCTATGTGATATATACTCTGGAGTGCTAGGGAGGGGTTTCAGTCTCTCTCCGCCCCAAATATGTTGATCATTCTTCTCATGAGCACTCTCAGTAATAGTCCCTGTCTCCGTGTTCTCTGCTCTGACCAGGGCAATGGGAGGAAGAAGCCAACCCCAGCCTGCAGGAACCAGGTGGAGGCTGAAGTTATTGTTCACTCTGACTTTAGTGCCTCCAACGGGAACCCTGACCTCCACCTCCACGACCTGGAACCTGAGGATTTCCTGCCTTCGGAGGCTCCTGACCTCACATTGGATGTTGTGAATCTAGGGCAAGGGGTAGACTGGCTGGACAGGGAGCTGGGAGGGTGTGAGCAGGCAACCATTGGGTCAGACAGACTTACCTGTCTGCCAGAGGCACCTTCTTGCCCCTGCCCAGACCTTCAGCCCAGTGAGGTTCTAGAGGAGGCCGCTGGGAACAGCTGCCAGTCAAAGGCCCCCTGCCCTTTAGGAACCAGCCCAGGCTTGCCCAGAGCCCCAGTCTCCTCCTCTGCTTAGCTCCCCTAGAGCCTACAGTTTGGGGCAGGCTGTTATGGATTGTGGGGTGTGACACCTGTGTACCTGTAGTACTGAACATCATCAAGCCATTTGGAGCCTCCTAGGGTACTTTGGCTAGAGGGAGAGGAAGAAATGGATTATCCACTCTCCTCATACTCTGTGACACATGTACTATGTGAGAGACATGTGAGGCATGGCTATATGTGATGTACACATATGTGAAGCACATGTGTGTGTGCTGGTTGGTGAGCTGGGAAACCTTGGTCCAGGCAGTGGTCACTACAGCCTAATTCCTACTCCAGGTCAAGACATTACCCCAGAGTGGTCAATCCCCAGCCCTGTGGGTCCCCAACCTCTGTCACTCAGCCTTTTATTACACACTCTGAGAGTGTCTTCAGTGCCCTGTCTGACAAAGACAGCCCCAGCCCATTTTCCTGTCTGGCTGGGCTATTGCAAGTAGGCTCTGAATGCCTAACACTTCAGTTTCCATCGCTGCCCATCTCCCACCTCCCGTCGCCCAAATAGAGAAGGTAACTCTGGTTCCCCTCAGAGCAACTCTGCATTTAATTTTGTAACTTGTGAAGTGCCTGGTTTTGAACATCTTCTTGCTGTTGCTCTCCCCTCCTTCCTTAGCCTTCACTACTCTTGTGGCCTCTCCCCCAGCCAACTTGCTCTCCCAATTCTAGTGCCCTTTACCTCTTTCCTGATCCTCTTCTATCTCCTCTCCGCCTTTTCTGTGTCTCCTCTTTCTGGTCTCTCCTGTCTCTCACACTTCTCCCAGACCCGTGTCATGTGGTTCTCCTGCCTTCCTTCCCTAACAACATGACTACCTCATGTCTGCTTCGAGGCCATAGCCTGACTCCTGTGTCTGGCCCTTCACTTTACCATTACCCTCCTTCCTCCTCTTCTCTCTGTGCCTCTATATGCCTCCTCCCCAGGCAGACTGCCCAACCCCAGTGCAGGTTTGGAGAAGACCTTCCAGCTTTCCTTGTATCTTTCTCCCAGGGATTGAAATGGGAGGGCTTTCCTTGGAGGTGATGAATCCAGGCCTCACAATGGGACTTTTCAGATGGGTAAAGAGGATAAAATTCCTCCCTCCCTTCTATTCAGGGAGGTAGATTTGCTGGATGGAGGGGGTTTGGGATCTTCTTTCCTGCTGAAGCTAAGGGGGGGGGGGAGTGGGAATTAGGCGCTCTGCAGCCCAGCCATTCCTCACTCTGCGCACCTTGAACATGAGCTGATGGGATAGGGGTAAGAGGAATCTCATTCCTCCGGTGTACTAGAAGGTCTTTGCACAGGACAAGGGCTGTTGGCTCATTTTGTTTTGTTTTTCATTCAATCCTGCAGTCATTTTCTATTGATCTTTTATACAAGGACAAGCTTGACTTCTATTTCCTGGGTAGAGAAAACAATGTAATTTATTTGATTTTTGCACCTCAGCTTCTCATAGGAGCGCCTTTTAAACTGATTGGCACATCAAGGGTTAACTCTGGCTTCTGCGCTAAATTAGAAATAACCAGTCTATCTTCACCCCCCCCCCCCAATGGTGAAATGTCTCTCAGCAGAGTTGCAGCTTCCTCAGACCCTTTCAGCATCTGTGTTTATTACACTCGGGTGTCACTCACATTTGACATTGCACCTACATTTCCTCCCTCTCCCCCTCCTTCAACCAACCTATGATAACACTAAAGATTATTAATGTTGGTTTTTGTATCTTGTTAAGGACAGAATTGTCACTTGTATTATTTCTGTAGCATTCAGCGTTGCTGTTGCTAACACCACTCTATATGTTTCATCATTGCTCTGAAGGTCAAAAGCCTCGTTTTATTTTGCCGGTTTGATTTTTTTTTCTAAAGGAAAAAAAAAATGCCCTGAATTAAATGGCTGTTTTAACAGTAGGCTCTTAGCATTACACCACATAGTCATTTTTCATGTTCTTGTTTAACAGGCACTGAGGTTCTGGTTTAAATTAAATAGCTGCAAATGAGACAATTTATAACCCATTAGGTTGGGTGGAAAATTGTTTCTCAAAAGCAAATAAGTAATAAATCTGGTATCTGCCTATAACTCACAGTTGATAAGAAAGTGGCCATTACTCACTAGTATTATATATGACTTGAGCTCTGGGTAATTTGGAAGTGTTAGGTTTGTGTCTTTGTTGTAGTATTTTTATTAGGAAAGAGTCTATTGGCCTTTTACAGGGTATTAATCCCTTTGTCACCTACCATTGACGCCTTACCTTTTTGAGTCTCATTTTAAAACCTTCATTTTTTTGATGCATGACAAGTGTAATCAGTATCTGCTTGTTTGTCTGTATTTAGTTTATGCTATATTATTTAATTATTTTTCCACTATTTTTTCCTCTTTACAAATATGACATTTTTTAGTGTTAAGCCACGGTATTGATCATGTATCTGTCCTTATAGTGAATTAATAAACTATTTTCCAGAAATGTGGAATTCTCTTTTGGAACCAATATCTAGAATTTCCACAGCCTTTCTGCATAGAGAATGCATTTCCTACCAGATGGGAAATGTTGGTTTTTTAGGGTTGAGAGCAGGTGGTCATGGGAAAGAACTGAACCATCTTCCTCCCCAACAGGCACTTAGGAAAAAAGACTTAAACTTAGAAAAGATTGTGTTCACTGATGGCACTGTTTTAGGCTCTCTGGGGATCTCTTTCCATCTGGATACACATTTTAAAACTTTCTTGGGTTTAAGAGAGGAGTGAATGAACTCCAAGATTTTGGGCTCCACCATTATTATTCTGTATAACTCTGGTCTCCAAAATTACTCATGGCTGCACATTCACACATACATGTGCACACTCACCTTCACAAACACCTTTGTGTTCATTAACTCAAATATGGGCACAGAGTCACATACAAAACTCCACATTCATACCCCACACTCGTTCAGGATCATGGGTGGCAGTTGCTCTGCTAAGATCTTTACAGAGCCTGGATCATGCATGCTTGTGTATTTCAAGGAACCAAAAGCCAGAGGCTTCCCTGCCCGGGACCACCCCCAAAGCGGCTGGGGGGCCAGACCCTAGTTAATTGACAGATCATACAGAGAGATACTGCACCTTTTGCATGCGGCAGAATAGCTATTATTTGCATATCACTCTCAAACCAAGGGTTGTGATAAAGAAGAATTAAACACTTGTCAAAATGAATTTAAAATGACAACAGCTAAAGACACCGATTTGACCTCTCTGAGTCCAGGACAAGCCGAGAGGGGGTTGTTGAGAATTCAAGCCCTGTGGGAGAGAGTACCAAGACTTTGGGCGCACGGGAGGGGGGGGTGCTCCTTCCCTCGGGTTTTCTATGGCCAGTAGAGGGCCATCATTCCTGCCCTTCCTTACAAAGAAATCAGTTTGGGGCTTTGGGGCTTTGGTGTGCTGGTGTCCACTGACCCTGAATTTCTCCATGGCCACCCACTGCTCACATGACTCAAGTGCTTGCTTCTCAGACTCATCTTTCAATCGCTACTACAGAGGAGTCCCTGAGCTGCACAAACTTCAACATTAATAAAACTTTCTGGTTTCTGGGGGCCTGTACTTTTCTACTCATCGAGACCAAAGCTAGTTTTATATACTGTTCACAAAAATTAGGGGATATTTCAAAATGAATACAAAGTGATAAAATATCGCCTCATTTTTGTGAGCAGTGTATATGGGTAACTTTCCTGATCCCAAGATTCCAGTCCTTATCAAAAGAGAGACTTGGTTATTTCTCTGCCATCCCAGTCCAATGCCAGAGGAGCAAATAGCTGAGTGAGACAGAGATTGCTCCCTTTAAATCTCTTGCTCCTAAAACTTAATAGATGCTCAATAATTCCGATGGACCAGTCCATTATGCTGAACTCAACCGAAGATCATGCAATAGTGATTGGTGAAAATTCAAGATCTCTGAGAGCTAGCATGCCTGTGTAATCTCCTAGGAGGCATGCTTACCTTCTCTAACATTCTCACTTGGGACTGTGTTGTCTCCTTATTCTCTGACGTGAAACTTTGAATCTTCTTTTGGCATTGAAATGTTACTGGGAATTTTAACTTTGAATTTGCTTTTTCAGTTCTCAGGTCATTTGTCAGGATCTGTGTGGTTTCAAGGTCTCTTGGGGTGAGAAGGAGAGAGCTGATTATCTTGATTTTTCAGGTGAGCTACGAGTGTGACTGCCTGAGTTGGCTGGGATACACAGCAGGCAGAACTGGAGTCGGAACACCGATTACTTTAGTAGTGTTCTCATTGTCCGGTTGGGTCGGCTCTCCGCATCCTGGAAGAAGCTGCCATCCCACCTCTACTGCCTCCCGCCCACCCAAGCACCAGAACGCTTCAGTCTAGGGAGAACAGTCAGTCTTGCAGCTAAACGCCCGAGCCTTTGGGTGGAAGAAGCAAAACCCCATGGAAAACCGAATCTTTAGCAACTTTATGCAGTTTTGAGGGAATAATTTCAAAAATATAGACTTAGACACGGTGGAGGAGGGTGCAGATGAAGGAGATAGTTAGAGGAAATCCCGCAGCATTGAGTGTTTCTCCACAGCCAGAACCCACTCCACAGTCCGCCGGGTCTCCAATTCTCCAGCCCCCAAGACCCGGGCTGGCTCAAGGGGAAGGGAGGGTAGGGGGCTGCAGACTGGGACGACGCCCGTAGCTCCAACCACAGTTCAAAGCGCAGGGGGCGCGTCCGCCGAGCAGCCGGGAATGTCCGGCCGCTTAAAGCGCTCGCCGGCTCTTTTGTTCCCCAGACCCGGCCTCGGGGGAGAGGGGGCTGGGGGAGGAGACCGGAGGGGAGGGAAGTGGGGCGGCAGGCGGCGGGAGGAGGGAGGAAGGCGGGGCGGTCGGTGCGAGTGCGGAGCGCGCACCAGGGGCGAGACTGACAGATCGCCGGGATAGGTGCAAGATGGCGCAAGCGGCGCTCCCCCGGCGCCCCCCGCGCTCCTAGGCAGGCATGTGGCCCCAACCCCCCGCCGCCCGGGCTCGGCCCCGGCCGGTGCCCCGGCCCCGGCCCCGGCGCCGGCCCCGCGGGACGCTGTGAGCCACGAGAGGCCCCGGAGCCGCGCGTCGCCGAGTCGAACAGACCGCGAGCCCCATGGCTGCTCCCCGCGCCGCGCCCCCGCGCCGCCCTCCCGCGTCGCGCCGGCCCTGGCTCCTGCAGCCGCTGCTGCTGCTCCTACTGCTGCGGCTGCCCGCGCCGAGCGATGGTGAGCGAGGGCTCCCGCCACTGTGCGGCTACGGGCCGGGAAGGGCGAGAAGGGAGTAAGCGGGCGCGATGGGCGGACCTGGGGAGAGCGGTGCGGACCTGCGGGCGGACCCCGGACAAGAGCGACTTGCGGGAGAAGGGGAACCGATCCGGACGGGGCGGAGCCCGGGAAGAGGGCACCAAGGTCGAGCTGCTGGGGGCGGCAGAAGGATGCTGAGGACGGAGAGTCCGGACTTCGTCCGAAGCGGCTCCAGGACTTGGGGCAAGGAGGGCGGCAAAATGGGAGCTAGGCGAGAGACTGGCCTTGGGGACGGGGGGAACCAACCAGGGGGGACCGCAGGGCTGAGTCCCGGCCGAGGGGGCGAGCTTGGGTGTGCGGAGCTCCGCAGCGGTCACAGAGTAGCCCGAGGCGGCCGAGGCAGGAGACAGCAGACCGGGGGACGGATGCCGGGACCCAGAGGACAGCGCCAGGCAGGAAGGACACGTCCTGGATTTGGAGGTAGAATCGAGACGCGGAGTGCGCGGGAAGGACCGAGGAAGAGAGGAGGAACATTCCCGGTGGCCGCGCGTGGGGAGCGGAAGACCCCAGAGACACCCTGCGAGTTGAGGAAGGGAAAGAGAAGACGATCCAGAGCAAGCGAGCGCGGGATGCCCACGTGCCCGCACTTCAGAGCCCTTGTCTCCAGGCTCCGGAGTCTGCTGGGTCTGCTGCCCAGAGCTCTGTCACACCACCCTGTTCTCTCCGTGGTTGTAATGAGTGTAAATCTATATAGTCCTTTCCCTTCCCACCACAGTTCTCAGCTGACACTCACTGAGCCGTATTCCCTCTCCTCTCAGCTCCGAGAAGCAAGCTATCGGGTCCGCATCTCGGAGAAACTTTATCCCCCAGTTGCTATACGGGAGTTGGGTTGGGGGGCTGAGGCAACTGAAACACAGGTGACGGGAAAGATGGTTAAGGGTTTGAAGGAGTTTGATCCTCAAATGTCTTAAAAAATTTTATATCCGTGAGGGTGGGATGACCCACCCATAACCCCAGCCCTCCTCCTCCTTTCTCTTCACCCACTTCCCCATCTCCCCCAGCCGGGAAGGAAGCTGGTCTGTTGAGGAGGGGCAGTCCAAGATCGCTAGTTTTCTGGAAATGTGAAGAGGGGTCTGTGGCTGCCTTTTCAGCCCAGGTGGGTTCGTAACTCCTGGAGTGAAGTTATAATTGGTCTGGTGAGTTGCTTGTTGGAGAAGTTGTCGACCTAGCATCAGGCCTGGGATTGGAGCACTTGTCTATCCCTTGAGGCTTTTCCTGATTTTCCCTATCATGCTCTTACCCCTTCCCTTCTTCCCCTTCCTCTTCCAGTTCATCTCTTTTCTGCAAGAGTGGATCTGTTGCTGGGAGTAAAGGTTCTAGGAACCATCTTCTTCCTGAATTTTGGGAAGTCTGAGTTGATGTTTGGTATCCCTCATCTCTCCTTATGACAAAAGCACAACAACACAAACAAACAAACAAACAAAACCCAGCGCATCCTAGGGGACAGACAATGGAGTTGGGCCACAGGCTAGACTGTACCTGGTATTTGGCCCACACACCCTGCTCCCTGCCTGATGGTTTTGCCAACAAATAAAAGCAATGATTTATTATATTTGTCTAAAACATTTAATTTTTCACAGTGCCTTTGAGTTTGTTAACCATCTTCAACAACTCTATGACTCAAGCTGTATTGTTGTGTTTGGGATTTAAACAGATGAGCCTGACCTGTGGTGGCGCAGTGGATAAAGCCTCAACCTGGAACACTGAGGTTGCCGGTTCAAAACCCTGGGCTTGCCTGGTCAAGGCATATATGGGAGTTGATGCTTCCTGCTCCTCCCCGTTCCTCTCTCTCACTCTCTCTAAAAAAAAAAAAAAAAAGAATAATAAAGAAAGAAAGAAAGATGAGCACTGGGAAGCCAGGGCAGGTTGAATACTTTACCTAAGCTCACACACTGAAAGTCTGTGAAGCTTTGATGCTTAACCACCGTGACCACAGAAGTTGCAGCAGCTGTGTTGGAATCAGTCCAGCTTTGGGATCCCAGATTTGCAACTAGTAATCGTCAGACCCTGGACAAGTTGCTTAATATCTCGGAGCTTTCATTTTCTTGTAAAAGAGGAAATAGTATAAGTAATACCTATCTCTCTGAGACGTTGTGCAGAGATGATACTTTGTAATGCATAAAGCTCTACATATTAATAGAGATTCTTATTAACGTTACAGAAAGATGGGGATGGGATAAAGCGACCCCAGAGAACTTTAAACTCCTTTGTGTGGAGTTCTTTCTGTTTGCTCATTCCACACTAACTTCTTTTCCTCTCATTTTCCCTGCTAGGTCTTGGCCACTCTGTGGAACTGGCATTTGCTGTGGAGCCAAGTGATGATGTTGCAGTCCTTGGGCAGCCTGTAGTGCTGGGCTGCAGGGTGGAGGGGACCCCTCCAGTGCGAATCACCTGGAGGAAGAATGGGGTGGAGCTGTCCGAGAGTACCCATTCCACAATGCTGTCCAATGGGTCCTTGATAATCCGTCACTTCCGGCTGGATCAAGGAGGCAGCCCTTCAGATGAGGGTGACTATGAGTGTGTGGCTCAGAACCGCTTTGGGCTGGTGGTCAGCCGGAAGGCTCGCATCCAGGCTGCAAGTAAGTGGGCACCCTTTACCTTTTATCCAAACTGGGGGAGCAGTTTCATTTTGCACAAATTAGCCTTCTGGAGGACTAATTTCTCTGCATGGGTCAGTTGAGAGGTACCTAGCAGTAATTTATGGTGATGGGATTATATCATATACTCATTTGACTGGTTGAAATATGATTTGACAAGAATATCACAACACAGTTGTAGGGGGAGAGGGAGAGAAAGTGAACACTTTATTCAACTTTCGGTGTCTTAGTTTCCATATGCTGTATATTGTGAGCTTCCTAGTCCGCTGAGTATGAGTCTTGTGTTTCAAGACAAACAGGTGTCATATTTTTGCATGATTTAAGAGTTTTGAAGGGAAATTTTGGCTACATGGAATTTTTAATTATGTGCTGACTTTCAAACCTTTTGGGTAGGCTAAAACCTCCCTATACAAGTAATGACATTCTGAAACTTGTCAACAATTTGCTTTACAAAAAAATGCAGCAGAATGATTTTGGAGTTATCACAATAATGGCATTAACATGACTCCCACTCGCCTTCATGCTGATATGCTTTTCTTTATTTATTTCTTTTCCTTTTTCGTTTTATCAAGATATAATTGACAATAAAGTTCTAAGATATTTAAAGTGTACATTGTGGTGAGTTGATATCTGATATGCTTTTATGAATGGGAAAGAAAAAGCCAGGCAAGGTGTTTCAGCTCTAGAATTATGCTTTGCTTGAGTTGATGGTGTGGTGAGGAAAGGATGGCTATGCTTTACGACCCCAGGTTGCAAAATTCTGTTGTTGAGTATAAGCTGTGAACACTCATGGGAGTGTGTTGCATAAACCAAACTTACCTAAGTCTCTTGGGGAGGTGGTAGGCCATTGGGGAGGCATGGTTGAGAACCACTGCTCTTGAGAAACGACAAAAGTTTTGGCAGGTGTGTATGTTCTCCATCCCATATATCTGTACTTCTCAGGGAGAGGGCTCCCTTAAAGAGGCTGTCTTCACTTTGGTTGATGGTAATTCTAGCTCAGTGGTTCTTAACCTTTTTTGAGGTACCGAACCCACCAGTTTCATATGCGCATTCACTGAACCCTTCTTTAGTGATAAATAAAATATGATTTCTTTTTCCAAATTCAAGACATAGGTATATGTTTTTTACTGGTGCACAAAATGAGCCATGCATGAACATCACCTTGCTCAAAGAACAAAACCAACAAAGTGCATGAACTCACAACAAATTACGGTATTACTTTATTCTGGCCTTGGCGGCAGAGGCTTCTCTGAACCCCTGAGACCGACTCATCGAACTCCTAGGGTTCGATAGAACCCAGGGTAAGAACCACTGTTCTAGCTGTTACTTATTAAGCACTTGCTGCATGAGGGGCACCCAAAGTGCTTTACATGAATTCTCTCATTTAGTCATCACCACAACCCAGGAAGATAGACAATTATCATCCTCTGTTTCCAATGAGAAAACTCACACATTCTGGTAAGCAGAGGAGCCAGGACCACAGTCCAGGCAGTCTGCACCCCACACCCTCCCGCTTAACTCCTATGGCACGCTGCCTCTTTCCTGTCGGATCACTGACAAGTTTCTTCCTGGCTCTGAGGGCATTTGCACAGTTGCTCTGAACGTCTGGTGAGTGATGAATCGTTCTGAGGCAGGAGCCCTCTCATTGAGTTTAAGATGCCCCTTTGTTCTAAGAAAGGCTGACCCAGGCCCCCATATGGAGCTCTCTGGGAGGCAGCTCTGGACCTTGAGACCGAGTCACTTCTGGCTCAGCAACTCCTCATCTCTGGCCCTCCTGGCAGTGTAGGGGACGGCTGGTGCAGCCTCTGAGCAGATGGCTGGGTGTAAGGAAGAGAATCATGGACAGAGGGTAGGGACCTGAGGAGGCTTGCAGATGGGATAAATGAGACTTGTCAGGGAGATGACCCCACACTCCCTAGCCTGTGTCAATGCCAAGGGATAGATGGCCTTTGCATCACTAGCCTAGAATTCTAGGAGATAAATCCCCAGGTGTTTCTATATAGTTAATTGTAAATGTGCTTCTCTATAAATAGTAATACTTTCAAGATGTTTGGTTTTCTTAAACTCCTAACGGTATAAAAAGTTGCACTGTGGGCTCTGGCTGAGTGAAAAGGCGGTAATGTGAGGCCAGCCTGGTTAAGGCTTTGGGGTTTTGGGGACAGCTGGTGGTGCTGTCCCAACACTGGCAGTCTGATATGGCTTCTTTCTCCCGACAGGGCTGGTGGCCCCATGGGGGAACGCTTGGATATCAAGCAACTGAGTGGCTGGATCCCCTTTTCTCACTTCGCAGGCTGATATTCCTAGAAACCTCCAAAGCTGCTTGGCTATCTAGGTTTCTAGATGTGACTCCCTGCCAGTGTGCCTGCAGGCATTACAGATGTTGTGTCACATGGGAGGGTGCTTTGCTGAAAAGGTGTGAAGAGCCCCCTGAAGCCCTCTGCTTCTCCTGTCTACTCCCCAGGGGGTCATGGAGAGGGGGCGCTAAGCGCCCCTCACAGACATGCAATCCACCCAGAGGGTTAACCCAGTGAAGCATATGGGGTCCAGGTCTGCGTGGGCAGGTATGCATGGGCATTCCAGGCTGACCGCTGGGAATACCCCTCTTCCATCCCAGTGGGCTCAGATGCTGCCTTTGAAAGATGGCCTGGCCTGGGTAGACTGAACTGGGTAGGCTGATTCCCTGGGGGCTTTGGCCCCAAGTATCCCCTTTGAAGGTGGAGTGGGTCAGGGTCCTGAGTTCTTAAGCTTCTAGCATGTAAGATTTCTTTGCTTTGCTGTTCCATGTGCTTTTGTTTGAGGACTAAAAATAGAGATACTTGTTAAGGAGGAGACCCTGGACAAGTTCACCTCTCCGTGGTCCAGTTTCCTCACCTATGAAATGTATGTCCTACTTTGAGAGGTTGTTTTGGGGAGTAGCACACCGCATACTTGGCCTGGTGCATAGGAGACGCTCAATAGTGGGCTCTCATTTAAAGACGGCTTCAGAGACAGGGCTTACAAAGCAAACTGCCCGAGTCTGCTCCCAGCTCCCAGCTGTCTCCCTCACCGGGACTCAGGTAGGGAGCACTCCAGGGAAATCTTACCAGGGAGTGGAATTATTGGAGCCTACTGTAACTTGTTCCGTTTTAACCCAGTCCTGAGAGGGCCTGGGGATTCTGCCAAAACCTTCGGGTATTGGCTGAAGCTCTAGAAAGGGCATGTGGGTCTACCTGACCAGGGGAACATGTGCATTGTGGTCTATGTGCCTGGGTGACTCCAAAGAGGGGTGGGCTAACTACAGGATGGGTGACAATCGGGGGGCCCACCGCCAGCTCCCCTCAGGCAGAGACCCTCAGTTCCTGCCCTTCACTTCCTGGCCTCAGTTCTGGAGTGAAGAGCTTTGTGGTCTAAAGCAGGATTTCTCAAACTTTATTGTGCCTGTGAATTACCTGGGTGAGGATTGTGATGAAATTCAGATTTTGAATCAGTAGGTCAAGGTTAGGGGGGTTCTGCCTGTCTAACAGGAGCCCAGGTGCTGCTGATGCTGCTGGTCCATAGGTGCTGGAGGAGAACCCATTCCCCCGTCATAATCACTGGTATGGGGTCTACAGGCAGCATAGTGAAGTCTGAAGTACCTGGGCTTCAGGGCCAGACCTAGGTGGGTTTGAACCCCATCTCTGCCACTCCTTAACACAAGTTACTTAACTCTCTTGACCTCTGTGTCCTCATCTGAAAATAAAAAAAGGGCATAATCCCATCAATCTATCAGAGCTGTTGAGGATTAAACAAGGTGATGGACATAAAGCTCCTGGCACAGGGTTGGCATCAACGACATGCTCATTAAGCATTATTGTTAGTGCTAGGTATTGCCCACTAGTTTAGGATGAGGTCCAGCCTATTCCAGTGCTGGCTGGGTCCTCAAAGAGCCAGGATGGCCACCCTCCCAGCCTGGGACCATCTTGACTGGGCAGGCCCAACAGTGGTTATGAGGGTGGGTTATGGAGGCCACAGGACCCCAGCTAGATGGACTTGGGCAAGTTACTTAACCTCTCTGAGTCTCTGTTTTCTCATCTTTAGAATGGGGAAATAATACTTACCAAGGAGAAATCTTAGGAGAATCACCTAGGATAATATGTGTAAAGAGCTTAGCATGTACAGGGCACATAGAAAGTGTTCCTTAAAAATCAACTGTTAGCCCTGGCTGGTTGGTTTAGCAGTAGAGCGTAGGCCTGGTGTGTAGAAGTTCCTAGGTTTGATTCCCAGCCAGGGCACACAGGAGAAGAGCCCATCTGCTTTTCCACCTTCCCCCCTCTCTTTTCTCTCTACATCCCCCCCACCCCAGCAGCCAAGGCTCCATTGGAGCAAAGTTGGCCCGGGTGCTGTGATGGCTCCATGGCCTCCGCCTCAGGCACTAGAATGGCTCCATAACTAAAGGACACCCCAGATGGGCAGAGCATCACCCCTAGTGGGCATGCCGGGTGGATCCCAGTCAGGTGCATGCCAGAGTCTGTTTGCCTCCTCACTTCTCACTTCAGAAAAATACAAAAATAAAAATAAAAAAATCAACTATTATTGCCTGACCAGGTGGTGGCGCAGTGGATAGAGCATCAGACTGACACCCAGAGGACCCAAGATTTGAAACCCCAAGGTCGCCTGCTTGAGTGCAGGCTCATCTGGCTTGAGCGCAGGGTTGTTAGCTTGAGCATAATATCATTGACATGACCCCAAGGTTGCTGGCTTGAGCAATGGGTTACTCTCTCTGCTGTAGCGCTCGCGCATAAACACACACACAGTCAAGGCACAGGAGAAAGCAATCAATGAACAACTAAGGAGCTGCAACGAAGAACTGATGCTTCTCATCTCTCTCCCTTCCTGCCTGTCTGTCTCTATCTGTCCTTCTCTCTCTCTCTGTCTCTGTCACGCACGTGCGCACACACACACACAACTGTTGTTATTCTGGGGAGGTATTAGAGATGAGAAATTTGAAGTTCTAAGCTTTGTTAGTTGTGGTGGTTCCAGGGAGGCCTCTGGTGAGCCCAGACCTCTAGCAAGATGTGGTGGGATGGGGGGAGAAGGGAGAAAGTCCATTTCTAGTCCCCTGCTGTCTCCACCTCAGTAAATCACTATTTCTCAGCCCTCAGTTACCCACTTTTAAAGTCCAAATCCGCCTGACCTGTGGTAGCGCAATGGATAAACCGTCGACCTGGAATGCTGAGGTCACTGGTTAAAAACCCTGGGCTTGCCTGGTCAAGGCATATATGGGAGTTGATGCTTCCTGCTCCTCTCCGTTCTCTCACTCTCTCTCTCTCTTTCTAAAAATAAATAAATAAAATCTAAAAAAATAAAAAGAAAGTCCAAATCATCCTCATCCTGTCTGAGGAGGGCTGTTTAGCCAACTGCTCAAAAATCCTCTTTCAGCAGAAATATTTGTGGGTGTAGGGATCTGTGGGCAGAGTCTGGGCTTAGGTCTGTGGAACGAGGTCTGGGAGGGGGTTGGGAAAATTAGGGGCTGGAGCTGCTGGGGAATACAGCTTGTGTGGTGGGCTCATTAGCTTTAGGGGGTCCAGAGGGCCTCTGTCCAAGGCAATGGGTTGTGGAGAAAAGTGGCTCCTTGAGCAGTGGCTGGTAACCCCAGAAGCCTTTGTCACCTGGAGGTTGTATGCTCAGACCTGGTCTGTGGGATCCAGGCTGTTCTCTCATCCTTGAAGGGCAGCTCAGCTGAGGTAGCCCTGAACAAGCCTCCCCCTCTGGCCCCAAACACACACGTTTATCTACCCACTAGGACAGTGATCAGGTGCTGCAGCTGAAGTGTCACTGGTGTGATGGTGAGTGGCCATACCTAGGCCTGCTCTCATGCCAGGTAGCTTACCTGTATGCATGCCATTGCACAGAGGTAGGTGCCAATGGGTGAGGTTAGGGTTCTTTTACCTGCCATCCAGCACTCCACAGACAACGCCTTCTGACACTGCTGAGAAACTGTAAGATGTGATGGAAATGCCCTTGCCCACACACCAGGTGTCCTGAGTGGCTCTCAGTAAGTGGTTGGGCTGAGGTCCATCCCTACCCTGAGGTGTTAAGGCTTCCTTGTCATGCAGCCAGTCCTTGAAACGCACCTGCCTTCTTTGGGCCGTTTCCCAGTCTATTCTTGCCCCTGCTCCTCCTTACCTAGTTCTAAAGACCACTTAGCTTACAGTCATTTCTTCTGCCCCCTGCTAAGGCAGGAAGTATTTGTGGTCTGTGGCATTCAGGCTCGACCTTCCTCTCAATGATGGCTCCCTGCATTATTAAGTACGTAACTGCTATGTGGCTGGATAGTCCATCTGTCTCAACTAGATTTTAAGCTCCTACAGTGCTTCTCTCTCTTTTGTATTTTCTCATTTCTCTTTCTTTTGTATCTCACATCCCCTGGCTGTAGAGCCTGGTCAAAACTAAATGAACATGTAGCCTTCCGGGTGCAAAGCTCTGTCTCTTGTTTCTCTCTCTGCTTCTCTTTTGCTTTCTCTCTCTCTCTTCCTGTCT
This sequence comes from Rhynchonycteris naso, assembly GCA_037038555.1. Lineage (NCBI taxonomy): Eukaryota > Metazoa > Chordata > Mammalia > Chiroptera > Emballonuridae > Rhynchonycteris > Rhynchonycteris naso. The sequence goes on from CM072999.1 coordinate 51,918,457, forward strand.
GTCTCTTTCTGCCTCGTAATTGATAGCATAGCTCAAAGGAACAGAAGCTTGTGAACAGGGAGGATCGGCAGGGGAATATAACACACTCAGGGAGCGCACAATCACAGGGTGGCCGCTGCTGCATGTTTATCTCTAGGAGAACTGAGACTCTCTTCCTCACCAGATGGGGTGTGAATCAGAGGCCAAATTGCTGGTATTTCTCATGTCTGGGTCTTGGGGTCTCCTACCTTGGACTTTATTCCCTGCTTGGATGAGGCATGCATCCCAAGGCCCATTGGCCTGATTGTTGAGGGAGGGCCCCCTCACTTCCACCCAACAGGATTTGAGTGTGGAAGTCGAATGCTTCTGGTTCCCACACCTTGGCTCCACTGTCGCAGGCAGCCAGCTGGCCCCTTGAACACAATGTGCAAATCTTCTCTGTTCCTGTTCCCGGCATTGTCCCTGGCCAGGCGCCTTGGCTGGGAATGTGGGCCAGTGAATAGGAGAGGCATTTGCAGCCTGCAAATGAAACAGGCCCCCAACCCCCCTTAACTCCCTTTTCCCTCCCACCCCCAGGGAGAAAGGACTTTTTCACTCCTGGCCTCCTTCTTGTATTGCCTTTCTTTCTCTTCTGTAGAGTCCTTGCAGGCGTGTGTGTGTGTGTGTGTGTGTGTGTGTGTGTGTGTGTGTGTGTGTAAGAGACTTTTCACAGCAGTTCGAAGGCTGTTCTAAACAGCCTTCAATAAAAGTAGGATGGAACAGAAGGGCACCAGGATGGAAAACCAAACAGCTTACTGCTGTCTTTGTTTAAACTGGACGGAGAGATTACAAAAATGTCTGCCTTGTGTGATTAACCTATGGCTCCCTAAGATTCTCTGGCCATAGCCTTGATGCTACAGGGAAAGTAGAGACCAGGTATGTGTTTGTGTGTGTGTCACATGCATGTGTGCCTGTGTGGGCACCTGAGCATATGGGTACATGGCTGAGCATATGGATGTGCACGGGGCCCAGGACTGAAATCCAGCTCTCCTTGAAGGGTCTTGTGGGAATTTCTCTCCCTTGAGTTTTGTGGCCAGGCTAGACAGCTAGAGTGGACAGAACTGGTGCCAGGCAAGAGGCAGTGGCAGATTATTTTATTAGGTCTAGCAGGGGACTGATATTTACCCAGCTGAAGTGAGAGAGGAGGAGGGAGGCAAGACCTAGGCCATTGGTGGAAGGTGGAGAGTGGAGCCTTACAAGATGGGCACATGGGCATGGCCACAGTACCTCCAGGAGTCCAGGCTTAGTCATGAGTCAGTCATAGTTTACTTACTCATCAGGCAGGAGTCGACAATCTGGCTGCAATCTGAGCCTGCTGCCCTGTGCTGCCCCATTCTCCCTGAAGCACCGCCCTTTGACTTCTGAACTTGCCTCTCCCTACCCCTGACTTTGTTCACCCTGTTCCCAGTAACGCTAACCCTTTGTGACTGCCCTCAGGTGTAAGGGAAGGGCATAAGAGAGACATCTCTCCAGACTGGAGCAGTCCCAGTGGCTTCCTGAGGGAGTGCTGGTCAGGTGGTCCTGGGACCCAGTGAAGGTGGAACAAAGACATGAAGAGGGCGAGCAGGAGGGGCTCTTGGCCAGATCACAGGAAAACGGAGGCCATCATGCGGGTCAGCCTCCTGATTCGAGCTGGGGGAGAAAAATTCAATGCAAAGGCTTCACATCCCAGCTTCTCCCTCCCACTCCCCCTTCTCCATCTCCTCTGGGTCTTGGTCTCGCTGCTCTTTTACACTCCCACACACACTGCCCCTGACTTCTGCCTTCCTGTGAGACCACGTTTAGTTTAGGGTCTTGGTCTTTTTTTTTTTTAATTTATTTTTATTTATTCATTTTAGAGAGGAGACACAGAGTGAGAGAGAGAGAGAGAGAGAGAAAGGGGGGAGGAGCTGGAAGCATCAACTCCCATATGTGCCTTGACCAGACCAGTGCAGGGTTTTGAACTGGCGACCTCAGTGTTCCCAGGTCGACGCTTTATCCACTGCGCCACCACAGGTCAGGCTAGGGTCTTGGTCTTTATCATCCCTCATCCCTACTTTCTCCTGCCTTGTCCTGCCCACCTACTGTCTTCTTCCTCTCTCCTGCTCCTCTCTTTCTACTACCCTGTCCTTCCTCCTCCTCCTTCTCCATTTGTGGTGATTTCTGTGTCCATATCAGCCTTTGCTGTGCTTGGAGGGAGATCCTTCTGTTTCAGGAGCAAAGTAGGTGAGCTCAGGCCTCAACACAGAGCAAAGAGATAGGAAGAAGAGAGACTGAGAAGGTAAGGTTCAAAAAAGGCCACAAAGGATAGGGTCCTTGGCCTTCCCGGCAAGTCAAGTCGAAGCCTTTCCAGGGGCAGACCTTCACTGGGAGGAATCTGAGAACACTGGCCCCTGTCACTGAGCCAGGACACTGACCACAGTGGGTGGTGGGGGCAGCGCTCTGGAATGCTGGTGTTGGGTTGCAGTGCAGATGTGAGCAGTGATAATGGGCAGGAACTGGACTTTCTGGTCTGGCTGCTGCCCCCAAGGCCTTTGGAATGTGAGGGGGGACAAGCAAGAGGCCCCAGGGACTTGGGGTGGGCAGATGGAAAGCAGACCACCTAAATGGAGGGGAGGGGGCAGACCACCAGGAGAGAGGACCAAATTCTGGCCCTGTCACTGAGTTGCAGGCTTTAGCAAAACATCCTAAAATTCCCAGTCCATGTTGGACCTTGGAGGTCTTCCCAGCCTCCAGGTCGGATCCCTGGCATCCAGAGCTGTGGGGGAAACTTTAGTGCTCTTCTGGTCATTTTACAGTCTCGAAAACTAAGGCCCTGAAGGGGTAGCCTGCCTGAGCATGGCTGGTTCTCCAGCCTGGACAGGCAAGTGAGCCTCTTGGGTCCCTCACGCCTCTGCCTTCCCCAGTGCCTCACTTCCTTCTGGTTGGGAAAGCAGGGTTCTTTTTCTATCTTTCCAGGGCAGAATGACAGGCATATATCTGTTTTTCTTGAGTCTTGCTGTGCTCCAGGCTGTAGTTCTGGATGTAAGTATTAACCAGCAAACCTTAGGCGGGGGCTCTTGATAGCCATGGCATATTACAGAGGGCCTCTGAATTTCCCAAGCACGCTGGATGCTGAGCTAAGTCATTTGAGGATTACTTAGTTCTGTGTTGATGCTGGTGGTGAACTAACTGGTAGTCATAGAAGCTGCCCTAGTATTATGGAGCTGCATTGCTTTAAGACCTTTATGTATTCATTTACTTAATTCCCACAACAATTCCACTAATAGGTTTTACTAGTCCTATTTTACAGATGAGTAAACAGAAGCCCAGAATGATTAATGAACTTGCCCAAGGGTACACAGTATGTAGGTGCTGGGATTTAAACTCAGGTTTGCCTGACCCAAAATTCAATGTCCTGAGTATCCTTAGAGGGGGCTAGAGTCCTTTGAGAACATAATATTAATGCCTCGAAAATAGAGAGGCAGGTATATGGGCAGATGCAGGGTGGGGGGTTGGGGAGGTTGGCCGTAGAGCACAGCTTAGAACCCTGGCCAAAGTGGGAGCCACTTCTGGGTGGGCCAGGCAAGGATACACTCCCACAACCGCCACCATCCTGGAAGTTCTTGGAGAGTCTAGAGGGCCAGCTAAGCTGGGCTGGGATGTTCTACTCTGTGTGGAGAGCCTTGCTCTACCTGTGAGATGGGCCAGGGCTGGTCGGGGCAGAGCTAGCTGGCAGGAAAGAAAATTGGTAGGGTGCTGGGGCTGCTGGAAGTGAAGGTGAGAGTCGCTTCTTCCTGAGGGAAGACAAGTTACCCTCCCCCTGGGGTCCTCTCAGCTCTCTTTCTCTTTCTTGTTTCCCTGCATAATAATGCTGATTGCTCCACATCTGTCATAATTATTCTTTGTTTGAAAATTCAGAACAAATCACAGGAGAGGAACTGGTGTGGTAAAGGATCCTTCTCCCCAGGGGTCCTGTTGGGAGGAGGGGTAGTAGGGAAAAGCCATAATAAGGCTGGAGGAGCCAGGCTACTGATTGTCCTTGTGCTATCCCCTTGCCTGGGCAAGGTGGCCTAGGGCCTCCTGGAATTACACGCCCTCACCTCCCACTCCAGGCCACGGACCCTACCCGCTGTGGTGGTTGGGAGATTCTGCCCCCATCACAACCTGTGTGACCCTGGCCCTCTTGGCCACACTGAACAATGGGTTGGACAAAAGCTGCACAGTAACCTGAGCAGCAGAGCAGGGAGGGGCAGCCCCACGCACGGCTCAGGGATAATTATTAGCAAGAAGAATGGGGCAGTTGTGGGTCCCTGGAACAGGGTAGGCGTTGGATCTCTGAGCCGAGAACCAGGAAAGGGGCTATTACTTCCAGGGGACATCAAACCAGACCATTCTGGGAGCCTGCAGCAGCCCTGGGTACTCTGTGCTTTTGCACTCACTTCTCCATACCTGACTTCTGTTAAGGGTCCTGGTTCCATCCCCCATACAAAGGCCTTTGGTTTAGGGGCTAATAATTCCTGGGGCATGAGCCCCAGGCCATGCCCTGGCCTGCCATGGGCACTCCTCCATGTACCCTTCCCAGACTAACCTCTTACACCTGGGATTGTGTCTGCAAAGACTCTGCCCTTTTGTGAGGAGACATCAAGGACAACCTAGACTCTACCTGTAGTGAAACCTAAGTGCTCTTGCCTGGGACCATGGGGGACTACAGACACCCTTAAGGAGCTGGAGTGATGCAAAATGCACACAGACTTGCAGAGGACTGGGTCTGAGTTCAAGCTTTCTCCATTGTGTAAAGTGTTAGGCCTCAGTTTGTCTTAGTGGGAAATGGGTTGGTGTGCTATCCTACAGTCTTCTGAAGGGAAAAGGATGATTAGGGTCCTGTCGCCCATCCACAATTGGAGGCACCATAGTTTATGTTTCAGCAGGGCAGAGAAGCTGGGGAGAGGGCCCAGTCTTGGAGACAGGACCCCAGGGGGTGCCAGGCTGGTAGGGATAACCTCCTCTAGTCCCATCATCATTGATTAAGCATCATGGGAGGAGCTTGGACTTGACTCAGAAACCATCATGTTCACTTCTGTGCCCTCCCTGGCTCCCACTTAAGCAAGAAGCTACTTTTAAAATATAAATAATCATCCTTTTGTGACTATGGGCCTGCCAGTATGGAGAGGATCGGTGTAAAAGAATCCTAAAGTCCCTACTCACTTCCGAAATTCTGGGACACTTTTTTATTTTGAACACAGTTCCTCCTCTCCGTCTCTCTCCAGGCTCGCTCCAGCTCTCTCCTCCATCTCCCTCCAATCCCTCTGATCCCAAGCTCTGCTGGAGCTCAGAGGTGGGCCCCCTCCTTTTTTAAATGTCAGAATCAAAGTTTTGCAGAAAAAGCCCTCTTGTCAGTCTCACCCTCTTTCGCTGCCCCAACTTGGTGGCCTCCCACCTCGCTCCCGACAGCGCACGTGTCCAGGGTGGCCCACGGGTCCTTGGGGCTTGCATGGCCGTGGATCCGGCAGAATTTTGCAGTGCGCTCGCCGGTCCCGCGTGCGCTCCCAGAGCAGGGTCGCCTGCGAAGCAGGCCCCGGCGCAGGAACTTGCTCTCGTCTGCTGGGGTGGGGGGGTGGGAGACGAGCGCGGCGGGAAGAGAGTGGTCCGGCAGGAGCTGGACTCCGAAAACGACCCCTGTCCTTCACGGCGGAAAGAAGGAGGTACCCCTCTCACCTCAGCACAAACCAGCAGCTTCTTGCCCAGAGCTCCATGGGCAGACGCAGCGCAGTAGAATCTATGTGCGTTCAATTAACCTCCGCACCACGCAAGTAACCACGCTCTGGTGTGTCTGTGGGCGCGAGGTCTTATGTGCGTGTAGAAGTGTGTGTGAGTATATGTTGTCTGTGAGTGTGTATGTGTCCTTGCTTCCTGGAGCCCTCTGCTCCATACCTGGCACCTCTGGGTGTCTACTTTCCTGGCCTGCCTTGGCAGAGGCGAATTAAGGTCGGTTGAGGCCCCGGAGGCAGAAGAAAATACTGGTCCCCTTTAAAAAATGGAGAGAGAGCCTGACCAGGCGGTGGTGCAGTGGATAGAGCATCGGACAGGAATGAGGAAGACCCAGGTTCGAGTCCCCGAGCTTGCCAGCTTGAGCGCTGGGGCCCATCTGGCTTGAGCAAAAGCTTGCCAGCTTGGACCCAAGGTCGCTGGCTCCAGCAAGGGGTGGCTTGGTCTGCTGAAGGCCCGGGTCAAGGCACATGTGAGAAAGCAATCAATGAACAACTAAGGTGTTCTGATGGCAATGAAAAACTGATTGATGCTTCTCACCTCTCTCCTTGCCTGTCTATCTGTCCCTATCTGTTCCTCTCTCTGACTCTCTGTCCCTGTAAGAAAAAAAAGAGAGAGACAGGGAAAATAAATATACATGTTAACCATATTACTTAAATAAATAAAAAATGTTATTTACTATTGATGTTAAGAATGCATATATGAAACCAAACTTGGTCTCATTAGAAAAAAGTGTAAAGTTAGGGTTTTGCGGGGCCCTTCAGAAGAAGGGGCCCAGGGCGTGTGCCTGGTGTGCCCACCCTTAAATCTGCCTCTGTGCCTTGGCCAAGGAAGGAAGAGACTTTTTCACTCCATAAGCCAGGAACTCACCAACAACTGGAAGCCTGGAGCTGGTCTTAGCTGGTGAAATGAAGCAGGAGAGTCGAGGTCTCTGGTTTCTAACCCCCTTTCTTCTAATTGGCTTGGGTGTAAGCCAGGGATTTCAAGGTCCCACTGCTGGCCACCTGGGGGAGGAGAGGGATTAGACTGAGCTGAAGGTCATGACAATGCTGACTGAGGAGGACTTGGCCTGGTGAGTTCAGACCTGTCTTGGCACCCTGGGAGAGTTGGCTGCTGGTACTTAGTCACTTCAGGTTGGGACATCTTCCTAGGCAAGCTGGGGAAAGTTCCAGGATGCCAGGCCACTGGCCTCATCCCCCAAAGAGCTAACAGGCCAAGTTCCATGCTAAGAAGCATCCCTTTGCCCTCCAGCTACTTGTGCATCCTCTTTGGAAGAATTAGCCCTGTGTGTACATGCCTACCTTCTTGTTATCTCGAAAAGTCATAGCTGTGATAATGAAGCATTTTGTGAGTGCAGGTTGCTGTGGAAATGGATAAGGGAGAAAAAGACACTCTCATTATTATACTTATTCCCTTCCTATCAATACACACCCATGGAGCATCATTTTTAAAGTTTCTTATGGTCTGGGGTTTGGAGAAAGAAGAGATGTGAAGGGAAATAGGTTTCATTTGAAAGCACTTTTTCAGTTCTAATTTGGGCCTGGAGGCAACTCTTGCTTTTTAAATGGTGGATCATTTTCCAAAGTATAATTTATCTGGGGATTAGACATTCAGGCACTCTTGCTGAAATCCGGGCAAACCATAAAGACACACATATGTTAATACATCCTAACAATTATGTTTGTAGTTCCTGTTTGAATGGTCATTTTAGTCTTGTAAAATGAAGCTAGTGGTCTGTATAGTATTAAAATGACCTTTGATCTGCTAACTTGCTGTTATTTCCTTAGATAAATCCTTTTATTCCTCTAGGACAGGGGACTTTACTCATTCCTTAGAGTCCTTGGGTCTGTCAAGGGGGTTCAGGGGCTGGAGATTTGGCGGGGGAGGGAGGCTATACTGGTGGGGCGCCGAGCCTCCCACATCTACCCCATCCACAGCAGCTCTGCGTTATCGTTTTGTTTTGTTTTGGAGTTCTCAAAACCAACTAACTAAGCAGATCAATGGCTAGACTAACTGGCCTAAGCAGATGAGCACTTCAGCTGCAGCAGTAATAGGTGCCATGATGCCAAGCAGGCTTAGTTCTAGGGCTCTCGGCAGAAACAATATGAATCTAAGATGAAGATTTAGGGGAATTTCAAAGGAAAATATTATGAATCACATCTAAAGTTATGACCAGGGTTGATTCAGGGTTGTTCAGAAAAACAATGAGCTATAGTTATATAATTTTATCTCCTTTTAAATCATGTTTTTCATGCATCACTGTTACAGCTAGCTCTTGGTAATGTTAAATATGGTTGATCGGTCAGAGCACAGAACAATTTTGGCTGCTGGTCACTGAGTGTCAATGTTGTTGGCTTATTTAATTTTATTCTCTTTATTTTTGGATTTTATTTATTCATTTTAGAGAAGATATATATATAGAGAGAGAGACAGAGAGAGAAGTAGGGGAGGAGCAGGAAGCATCAACTCCCATATGTGCCTTGACCAGGCAAGCCCAGGGTTTCTAACCAACAACTTCAGTGTTGCAGGTCGGCGCTTTACCCACTGAGCCATTCTAGGTTGGGCTAATTTTATTCTCAAATAAATGCATGGATGGCTGGGTAGGTGGATTGTCCTGTTTATGTGTTTGGCTATAGATGGCCCACAAAGGTTTATAAGCTAGCTGTGGTGACATGGATGTTAGAAAAGGTTGTAGTCTCAGAGAGAGCTCTGTAATTTGCATCAAATGTGCAATGTATTGGGAGGGTGAACACACGATGCCGTACACAGATGATGTGTTGTAGAATTGTGCACCTGAAACCTGTATATTTTTCTTAACCATTTTGAATTTTATTGAATAAATTCAATAAAAAGGAAAAACGGCCCTGGCCCATTAGCTCAGTTGGTCAAGATCATTGTCCAGAAACAGCAAGGTTGCGGGTTTGATCCCCAGTCAGAGCACACATGGAAAGCAACCAAAAAATGCATGACTGAGTGAAACAACAAATGCCTCCCTTCCCCTTCCCACTCTTTCCTTTCCTCTTTCTGTCTCTTTAAAAATCAATAAAAATTAAGCCCTGGCCAGATAGCTCAGTTGCTTGGGGCATTGTTCCAGAATGTGGAGTTTGCTGGGTTCAATTCCCTAGTCAGGGCACACACAGGATCAGCTCGATGTTCCTGTTTCTTTCTATCCTTGCCTCTCTCTGAAAAGGAAGGAAGGAAGGAAGGGAGGGAGGGAGGGAAGGAGGGAGGGAGGGAGGAAAAAGAAAAAAGAAAGGAAAAGAAAAGAAAATGAGTGGTATAACTAAGGACTACTGGTTCAGCCCAACCACCTCCTATTGATCTGAGCAACATGTTAGACCTTTTTATCATTTGAGGAGCTCAATAGAACATTGGACCTTATGTATTACATTCTTCCTTTAGGCAGAACTAGTCTAAGGACCCATCAGAAAGGATTCGAAAGTATGTGCTTCCAGGAAACGTATATGTGGAACTGAGGGATAATAAAGCAGGTCAGTTCTCAAATCCACAAATCTTCAAGAGCGTTGGTCCTGTACCTACCTGCCTCCGAGCTAAGTACTCTGAGAAATAGAAAAATAAGACACTTCTGATCTTGAAGGATGTAACCTCCTTCCCACCTCCCCAAAGAAGAAAACCTTATTTGGTGGCGATGCTGAAGAGAAGGCAGTCTCAGATAGCACAGAGAATCAGCTTGTCCATCTGCATTGTGGTTTCCCTTAGGTCTGATCTCTAAACTGAGCTACTTCATATCCTTATACGTGAAAGAAAAAAACCGGTGAAATGCCTCAGGCTAGTTTTCTTTCTGATAATGAGTCAGTTTCCACAGACATGTGGTTGGAATTCCAGTCTTACCTATCAGCCTCTCACTCTCTTTGGGCCCTTCCTTAGCTAGTCAAAACAGTGGCCTCAGCGCTTTGGGCATTATATCCAAATTCCAGACCTGGTTTTGCAGCCCTTCTATATACCTTGGATCCCCCTTTCCAGCCATTGCCATTTTTCTTCTTGAGTACTCCAGTCCCCTTCCTTGGTCCAGGCTCCCCACAACTCCCCATCTTTCTTCCCCTTCTTCTCAGGGTCTTCCTCTCCTGCCTTCTCTATTCAAATCTCTCCATGCCATTCTTTGAACTTCTCCAACCCTTTCAGTTGGTGGCATATGGTTGGTTGGGCACTGAGGTATATAAATTCCCAACTCCACCAATTGTTTCATGTGTTCAGAACAAAATCTAATTAGTCAGTTGAATACAGGGCCATGCCTGTTTTTCTGACTCAAGGACAACTGGGCGACCACCGTAGGTGCCCCTAAGACTCTGCGGGTGGAGAAAGCTTGGTCAGGAGCCCAGGGGTGGGTGTGAGAGAGGGGCTCCCGAGCAGTTGTGTGTCCGCCTGCCCGTCTTCCAGGGAAAGAGACAGGAACTGTTTCCTCAGTTTCCCCGAGGCCACAGCCGAGTCGGACAGGTTCGGCCCAGCTGGGGAATTGCACCGCTGAGGGGAGGGGATGGCGGGAAATGGTGCCTCGCTCGCCCCAGCGACATCAAACCCTCGTTTGGCGTGTGAGGACAATGGCTGTCTTATTTTCTCCATTCGCCGCGCACAATGCCGGATTCTCTCATTCACCCGCGGCGGTGCGAGCGAGGTAATTAGCCAGCGCCATTCAGCGCGGACACTATTGCTATGCGGGGGGGCGAGGACGCCTGTGTCGGCGGGGATTAGCCGAGGGCCGGGGTGTGCAGCTGCGGCCACTTCAAAGGGGCCCTGCGGGCTGTGGGAACCGGCGCTGTCGTCCCCCCCGCCCGCCCCCCGGGAACCGCCCCGCCGGCTCGGTCCTGGGTCGCTGCGGCTGGGACTCGCCGGTCCTTCTCGGCCCGGCCGCCGCCGCGCTCTCCGCTCTTCCCGGGCTGCTCGGTCCCGAGCTCCCGCGGCCGCTGTTGGCCCCCTCCCCCACCGCATCACACTCCCACTTTCATCGGGACCTCAAGTGCTTTTTTCTTTTGAGTCCCGAGAGTCAAAGGGCAAGGAGGGGAAGGAGGGGGAGGAGCCAGGGGGGTGGGAGCTTGACACAAAGCGCTGACCTCGGAGGAGTGGAGCAGATGGTCCCACTTACTCCTGCTGCCTAGCCGAGCCAGCGGCTCTCAGGGCCTGAGGCTGGGGGCCCTGACCCTACCCGCCATCCGAATGCCTGAACTGGGGCCCCGCGGGGGCTGAGCTCCCACATGCTCCTCCACCCTCCCCACTGCCCACTGTACGCCTTCTGGCTTTGGAGTCAGACTTCATGGACCAGCCGGCCTCCTGCAAGGCTTGAGGAGGCTGGGCCAGGAATCTGCCCTTGTCTGTTGCAGGAACCTTAGGAAGGATGAAGAAACTCAAGAACCTGTCTGACTCGGGGTTCCTAATCCTGGCTAGGCAAATGGGACAGCCCCTGATCTTCAGTAGAAATGTAGATTCCTGAGTGCCACACATGCCAAAGCAAGGGATCTCTGGCTCTCTGGCAGTGGAGTCCAGAAATGTGCACTGCTTCCCAGTTCCCTAGGTTATTCTGATGCACAGCCAGGTTTCCTGATTGGGGAGCCTGCCTAGTTCAAGGCCTTTATTTTTATTGAAGAAGTTGAGACCCAGTTAGAGGAAGTAACTTACCCAAGGGTAGGCATTGAATTGTGGCAGAGTAGGGTAGGAGAGAAGGTGATGGGGAATGACCCACCCTCCTCCCCACCAAGACCATATGACCTTAAGGTCAGCACTCAGGAAATGGTTTATGAGGACTTATAATTTACCTTATTATTTATTTGTTCTAGGTGCTGGAGGGTAGAAAGGTAAATTAGACTTCTCTGCCCTTACAAGACTCATAGGCTAGTACAGGCATTGATCTATGAACAGTGGACTCTAATACAGTCTGATAAGAACTAGTAGAGAAGCACAAGGCAACACATTCAAGGCAGGAATTAATTCTGCCTCCTTTGGGGGATGTGGAGGGTGAAGGTGCCCATAGAGAAAGAAGCAAAAAAGCTCCAGGCAGAGGGGACAGCAGAAAAAATATAAGCATGAACTTCTATGATATATCTAGGGAAGGCAAGCTTGTCTCACCTGGTCAGAGTACAGAACACATGAAGACAGAATTAGCTGGCATTTGGGTCTGGAAAGATGAAACAAAACCTAATAATGAAAACCTTGAATGCCATCCCAACAAGAGTACCTTGATTCAAGACAATGCAGAGCTACCAAAGATGTTTAGTGATCATATTGGATAGTCAGGAAGATGATTACGGTTTCAGAGTAGAGGAAGAAGGATGGAAAGAGGGCTAGAAGTAGGAAGGCTGAAAGGGGGAAACTATTACATAAACATTTAAGAATGGTAAGAGCCTGAGCCCAGGTAATGGGATGGAAAAGGGAGGGCTGACTGGGATTTGGTGACCAATTGGCTGTTGTGGGAGAGAGGGAGAGGATGGGGCACTGACCCCTTGATATTCCATGATTCCCCCATGGAATGTTGGGGAGAGGGCCTGCATGCCTTAATCTGTTGTGGTTTGGTATTGAGCCACCTGAGATTCTGTGGAGCCATGAAGCATAAGTACAGCATCAGATCAAAGTTCAAGAATAGGAGAGGATCCTTTAATGGATGGAGAGGGAACATTTTACCTAGTGTTATCTTAGAATCTTAATGTTGGTGTGGACCTTAGAGATTATTTTGCCTATTCTGCCCCACTCCCATTTTACAGATGAGAAAAACTAAGATTGGAATTGAAAGTTCACATAGGAGTCTGTGACAGAGCGGGGCATGATCCTAGGTCCCCTCTCCTCTACCTAACTCCTACTCTATTAGCCCCTACAAATCCTAATATATGGCTCTGGAAATTTGGGGGAAGTATCTGTTTTTGTTGAGTAGACCTCATGGTCATGTGAAAGCAATTTACTTAATAGCTCCAGCCTGGGCCCCCTAACCAGATGCCCTTCCGGGAGGTGAGGGAGATCCGGTGTCCTGACCAGAACAACGGAAGTTAAGGATGCTGTGGACCTGGGCAGGTTTACATAAGGAAGATTGGTGACCCTGACATAAGAGGAGACATGCAGTCTGTGGAGAGCAGCTCTGTGGGGCCTGGACATTTTCAAGTCTAAGGCAGAGAATGATTCCCAAGTCAATTCCCAGCCTCTGACCCTAATCCCTTGACTGGTGCTTGGAAGCAGATGTCCCTCAAAGGCTGCAGCTGGATGAGACTTTATAACTTGTCCAACTCAACTTCCCCATTTTACAGAGAAGGAAACAGAGGGGCTTTGGCTTTAGCAAAATCACACATCCACATTTGCAATAACATAAATGACTTTGAGCATATTATGCTAAATGAAATATGTCAGAGAAAGGCAAATTCTGTTCACTTATATATGAAATCTGAAAACAAAAACAAGCTTATAGAGTCTGGGGATGTAATGTACAGCATGGCAACTATAGTTAATAATACTGTAATACATTTTTGAAAGTTGCTAAGAGAATAGTTCTTAAAAGTTCTCATTACTGCTTGACCTGTGGTAGCGCAGTGGATAAAGCGTCGACCTGGGAACACTGAGGTCTTCAGTTCAAAACCCTGTACTGGTCTGGTCAAGGCACATATGGGAGTTGATGCTTCCAGCTCCTCCCCCCTTTCTCTCTTTCTCTCTTTCTCTCTCTCTCTCTCTCTCTCTCACTCTGTATCTCCTCTCTAAAATGAAAAAAAAAAAAGTTCTCATTACTAATTCAGTAACTATGTATATGGTAATGGATGTTTAGACATGGTGATTATTTCACAATATATACCTGAAACTAACATAGTATATACCAATTATACCTCAATTTAAAAAATAAAAATAAACATTCAAAAATCCCACATCCAGTTATCAAAAGCGTTAAATAAGTCTCACTGGTTAGTTCTCCCTTTAGCACTTCCACTGCCTGCTCCCCTACCTCACTCCAAGGAAGCCACCAGCATTTCACAGTGCTTTGTAAACCCTCCCCCGCCCAAACCAGAAAAACAAAGTGCTCCTTTCTCTCTCTCTCTCTTTTTTATTTTTGTTGATAGAAACAGAGAGAGAGACAGAGAGGGACAGATAGGGACAGACAGACAGGAAGGGAGGGAGATGAGAAGCATCAATTCTTTGTTGCGGCACCTTAGTTGTTCATTGATTGCTTTCTCATATGTGTCTTTACTGGGGCTGGGGGCACTACAGCAGAGAGAGTGACCCTTTGCTCAAGCCATTGACCGCTCGCTCAAGCTGGATGAGCCTGTGCTCAAGCCAGCAACCTTGGTTCTTCCAAACTGTTTTTTCTTCATCCCAGTCCAATGCTCCATACACTGCACCACCGCCTGGTCAGGCTGCTCCTCTCTTTTATAACGTCCCAACAGGTTACAGATAGCCCTGCAGCTCGGACTTCCTGTATTGCCAAGTTGGAAGTCCTCAGGGAAGAGCTACCTGGGATAATCATCTTGGTTGTTTATTCGACTGTGTTAATAGAATTTAGGAAACATGTGTGGCTCAAGTGACCTTTAGAGGGATGATAACACTATATTACCATGGTGCTTATCTGCATTAGTATACTCTATGAAACCTACCTACCCCAAACCTCGGGGGAGTTCAATTAAAGTGAAACCTGCTGGCCCTGGCAGGTTGGCTCAGTAGTGTCCACCCAGCACGTGGAAGCCCTGGATTTGATTCTCAGTCAAGGCCCACAGGAGAAGCAACCATCTGTTTCTCCACCCCTCCCTCTTCTTTCATTCTCTCTCTTTTCCTCCTGCAGTCATGGCTTGAATGGTTCAAGCAAGTTGGCCCTGGGCTTGGATAATGGCTCCGTGGCCTTGCTTTAGGCTCAAAAATAGCTTAGTTGCCAAGCAATGGAGCAGCAATCCCAGATGGGTAGAGCATGGCCCAGTAGGGGGCTTGCCAGATGGATCCTGGTCAGGGTGAATGCAGGAGTCTGTCTGTCTGCCTCCCTGCTTCTCCTTTAATAATTTTCTTTTAAAAGTGAGACCTGCTATACTCTGGTTTCTCTTCAGATCACATAAATCTTTCGCCTTTTAAAAGTGAGACCTGCTGTGTCATGGGTGCCTGAATGTGCGTAGGCATCGTGCCTATAAGGGTCTAGGATGTTGTGTGTCTGTGTTTTTCAGTGTGAATATCCTTAGGTATCATCAGTGATGGGTGAGCAGCATTGGAATGTGTGCCTCCCCCCACTGTCCAGGGCAGCTGTGGTGCAGGATAAAACCCCACTGGATTTGGAGTTAGAACACTCAAAGTTCAAATGCTTGCCTTAACACCATTAACCAGCTATGTGACCTCAGGCAAGTTGCTTAACTTCTCTGAACTCTAGAAGGGCTAATACTCCCTACTTCTCAGAATTAAACTGATTATGTTTAATCTTTGACCATCAATGGCTTCTGCAAGTCTCTGGTTTTTAGGGCCATATTACTGTGACAGGACCTAAGATCCTGACCTTGGTGCTTTCACCCTTCTGACATTTCTTAGGAGCTTGCATGGGAACATCTAAGGACAGGGCTTGTGGGATGGAGGGAATTTGCTTTTGGGGTGCCAGAACATCCTTTCTGACACATCAATAGTCAGTAAGTATCTGTCAAATGAATGCTTAGAGTCAACTCAGTGAGTCTGGTGTGTAAATAGGACAGATGACTATATTTCTAAAACCCAAAACCAGGACATATCCTCTGACTCATTGTCTGATACATGGGATGGAAATAAAGATTTGGAATTGGGACTGCTTTTGTAAACTTATTAGTGGGGTAGGTAGGGTAGTCACATGGAGTGGGTATGCCTCTCTCCCTTTCTCTTTCTGAGAATGTGGAGGAGGCCACCACTGAAAGCAGAGGGGCACACCCGCCTACCAGTGGCACATCCATCCAATCTGTCACTTAAGGCCCGCTGCTGGCAAGACTGTGTCCCACAGCATGTTCTCCCCAGGCACACTTTCCACACTCCACTGATGGCTGAAGGGTGCAGGGGGGGGAGCTCATGGCTTGATCTGGAGGAAGGACTGGAGCCTCCGAATTATGGGCTGAGTAATTAAAAGTAGGGCTTTGAGAGGTTTTATTTTCCTTGGGTTGTAAAAGCCCAACCCAAGGGCTGCAGAGAGCCCCAGATTGCCTCCCTGCAGCCGTGCATTGGGCATCACAGGCCATTGGAATCAAAGATCAGGCCATAAAGGTTCGATGCTCACTAGTTCTATAATGGGTCAACAGCTGGATACAGGGACTTCCCCAAGCTGAGGCCAGCTCCCCCCTGCCTCTCAACTCTCCCCCATCCAGGCCCCCATTTGTCAGAGGTGGCTGCTGGGAGGGAGGGGAGAGACAGAGGGGAGAGACTGGATTTATGGCTGCTGACTTGAAAGACAAAGTTGCCTTTTGTGTTCAAATTGGGGTGGGGGTGTGGTGTGGTGAGCTGGTGGTAGAGTGGGAGGGTGTTAGGGAAGGGCTGGGGTTCAGGGGCTCAAGGCAGGGGGTGAGGGGCTTGAGGAGGCAGACAAAGGGATCCAGAGGCTCCTCAGAGCAGGGTCACCAGCTCTGAATCAATCACCCCCCCAGTGAAGCTGAGCGGGGCCTCTGAGCCATCAAAGTCCCTGGGGCTGTTTGTAAGTGCTAGACACTGTCCCCTCACCTCTATACAGCAGCCAGACCATACACACTCCCCTGCCCCCCTCCTCAAAACATACTCTAAGATTCAGAGCCTTAATTCAGCTCTCAGACTCCCCTTTGCAAGCCCAGGGAAGTTAATACAGATCTCAGAAGTTCATACCCACCACCCCAAATGACTACAGCCAATCAATGTGGAGTTTCTTCCCTTACATACAGATCCAAAGTCAGGGCAAGGTGAGAAACCTGGTAATGGGGAGACAGAGAAACAGTGTTGGAGAGGGTGGTCCTGGGCTAAAGAACCCTGAGAATAAGACCAATACCCCATTAGGGACTGTGGGCAAGTCGCCAGCTTCTCCAGGACTCGGGGTTCTCTACCCTTGCCTCCCTCCTATAGATATTTAGAGATAAGGCATTTACAAGTGCTTTGAAGAATTTAAAGGCATGTAAGGTGGGCCTTGCTGGCCTCCTTGCACTTTCAGGGCCACTCTGCCCCACCTGAAGCCTACAAGTGGCTCTGCCTGGTGGGTCTGGGCCGAGGCCAGAGTAGTCATGGGGTGCCTGAGTCCAGCAGGTGCTTTAACTACGCCTCGGAGAGCCACATCCATCCCCCGGAATGAGCCTGGCCCATAAAGGCATGAGTTTATGGGCTTCATAAACATTTTACTAGAGAAATCAAGGCCTCAATTACCCAATGGCCCCTTCCAACTGACAGCTCGGTCTATTGGGGCCTCTGTGAAGCCCCAGGCAGAAGTGAGATCGAAGCCAAGCTCTGTTCATACCCAGTTCTCCCCTTGCCCTCCACTGACCCCTCACCTTTCAAATCTTGCAAATTCTGACTTTACTCACATCTCTAGAGGGTTGGAGGCTCTACCACTAAGTCTGTGAACCTTAGCATTTCCGAGGGAAGATGCCTCCCCCTTGGAGAAGATGGCTGCTACCCTTCTCATCTTCCAACCTCTAGCCATACCCTTTCATAACCTGTCAGCTCCCTTTTAATTCAAGAGCCTACTATTTTCCTTCAACAATATTTAGTATTTAATATTTGCCAAGGGCTGTGCTAAGCACTTTACAAATATATATCATTGAATCTCTGCTGTAGCTCTGGCCTCACGAGCTGTTATCACCCCAACTTTATAAGCAAGAAAATAGAAGTCTCAGAGGTTAACTTGCCCAAGGTCACCTAGCTGACAGTGGCGGTGTTGAATTTTGAACCTAGTTCTGTATGATTCCAGAGCTTGAACTGTTAACCTCTTCACTGTAACACTACTTGAAAAAGCTCTTAGAAGGTATTTCTCCACTCACAGCAGAAATGTTGCCCTGTGAGTTGGTCTCTGCCATGCAGTCAGTGAGATAGCCCTAGGATATTGATTAAATGTGGGCCGTGTCAGCGGTCTCTGAGTCTGTACGCAGGGAGCTGTCAGGGGCAAGGCTCAGCTACTGATGAAGATGGAAAGGAAAGATGACCTCTCAGGTGGGGCAGCAGGAGAGAAGGCAGCTGGGTGTCTGAGGCTTTGTCTCAGGGCTGGACTGACCAGCACTGTCCAATAGAATTTTCTGTGATGATGGGAATAAGCTATTAGAGCTGTCCCATCATGTAGCCAGTAGCTACTTGTGACTGTGGAGCACTTAAAATGTGGCTAGTGAGTCAGAGAGACTGAATTTTAAGTTTTTATTCAACTTGACTGTAAATGGCCACATGTGGCTAGTGGCTACCATATTGGATGGCACGGGGATGCTCACCACTGCTGATGGCCGAAATTCGTTCAGAGTCCTCTGGTGATATAAGTTCCTGCAGGCACATCCCTAAAGGGTTCTGGCCACTTCTAGATGCCACATTCATTGTAAGGGCGCCTTGTTCACATTGAACTTGGCTAGAGGCTGGAGCTTGCCCTGGCCGAAGGCATATGAACCTCATTCCACACTACAAAGTGGCTGAAGGATTTAAGGGTGTTTTACCTCAGAAGATGTTTCTCAGGGAACAACCCAGACCTCAAGTATTTGAAGGGCTCTTATGTAAAAAACAAAACTGTGTATATCTTCTAGAACTGTACTGTTTAGTGGAAATAGAATGTGAGCTACCACAGGTAATGAAAAATTTTCTAGTAGGTCCCATTTACAGAAACTGTTTTTTTAAAAAAAAAAAACAGATGAAGTTAATTTTAGCAGTAAATTTTTTATTTTAGTTACTATATCCAAAATATTATCACTCCATATATAATCTTTATTTTTAATCATTAATAATATTTTTTCACTTTTGGACTGTCTTTAAAGTTTAAAGTATTATTTCAACTTGTAATCAGTATTTTAAATTGTTAATTATTATTATCAATTAAAATTATTCTTTTCCAATTTTTTTTATTTTTTGTATTTTTCTGAAGTGAGAAGTGGAGAGGCAGAGAGACAGACTCCCGCATGTGCCCAACCTGGATCCACCTGGCATGCCCACTAACGGGTGATGCTCTGCCCATTTGAGGCGTTGTTCCATTGCATCTGGAGCCATTCTAGAGCCTGTGGGGGCGGCCATGGAGCCATCCTCAGTGCCTGGGCCAACTTTGCTCCAATGGAGCCTTGGCTCCAGGAGGGGAAGAGAGAGATAGAGAGGAAGGAGAGGGGGAAGGGTGGAGAGGCTGATGGATGCTTCTCCTGTGTGCCCTGGCTAGGAAGCAAACCTGGGACGTCTATACACTGGGCCTACACTCTACCACTGAGCAAACTGGCCAAGGCCTCCAATTTTTTTATTATGGTAAAATACACATAGTGCCTGACCAGGCGGTGGCGCAGTGGATATAGCGTCGGACTGGGATGCGGAGTACCCCGGTTCGAGACCCCGAGCTCGCCAGCTTGAGCGCAGGCCCATCTGGCTTGAGCAAAAAGCTCATCAGCTTGGACCCAAGGTCACTGGCTCCAGCAAGGGGTTGCTCGGTCCAGACCCGCGGTCAAGACACATGTGAGAAAGCAATCAATGAACAACTAAGGTGTCGCAATGGCAACGAAAAACTAATGATTGATGCTTCTCACCTCTCTCTGTTTCTGTCTGTCTGTCCCTCTCTCTAACTCTCTCTCTGTCCCTGTAAAAAAAAAAAAATAAACATAGTATAAAATTTACTGCCTTAACCATTTTTATTTATTTATTTATTTATTTATTTATTAACCTGTAAAAAAAATATATACACATAGTATAAAATTTACTGTCTTAACCATTTATTTATTTATTTATTTATTAACAGGGACAGAGAGAGAGTCAGAGAGAGGGACAGATAGGGACAGACAGACAGAAACAGAGAGAGGTGAGAAGCATCAATCATTAGTTTTTCGTTGCCATTGCGACACCTTAGTTGTTCATTGATTGCTTTCTCACATGTGCCTTGACCGCGGGTCTGGACCGAGCAACCCCTTGCTGGAGCCAGTGACCTTGGGTCCAAGCTGATGAGCTTTTTTGCTCAAGCCAGATGGGCCCGCGCTCATGCTGGCGAGCTCGGGGTCTCGAACTGGGGTCCTCCGCATCCCAGTCTGACGCTATATCCACTGCGCTACCGCCTGCTCAGTCACTGTCTTAACCATTTTTAAGTATACAGTTCTGTGGCATTAAGTACATTCATTTTTTTTTTTCTTCTTTTCCAAGTGAGGAAGGGAGACAGAGAGACAGAGTCCTGTGTGCTTCTGGACTGGGATCCACCCAGCAACCCCTGTCTGGGGCTGATGCTCTGCCCACCTGGGGCCATGTTCACAACTGTGCTATTTTTAGCACCTTAGGCAGAGGCTCCATGATGCCCAGGGCAATGGGAGCGGAAGAGAGAGAGAGAGAGAAATAGGGGAGGGGGAAGGTTGGAGAAGCGATGGCCACCTCTCCTGTGAGCCTAGACTGGGAATTGAACCTGGGACATCTACACACCTAGCTGACGCTCTACCACTGAGCCAACCGGCCAGGGCCTACATTCATATTATTGTGAAAATCATCACGATCAGCCATCTCTAGAACAAATAAACAAGAACTCACTTTTTCCCTCTCCACTAGCTCCTGGCAACCATCATTCTAATATCTGTCCCTGTGAATCTGACTCCAGGTACCTCATTTAAGTGGAATCATACAGTATTTTGTGACTGGCTTATTTCAATTAGCATAATGTCCTCAAAGTTTCTTCATGTTGAACCATATGTCAGAATTTTCCTCCCCCTTGAAACTGAACAATATTCCATTGTATGTATATACCACATTTTGTTTATCCATTTATTCATTCATTGATGAACACTTGGGTTGCTTATATACATTAGCTTTTTTTTTTTTAAAGAGACAGAGAGTCAGAGAAAGGGATAGATAGGAACAGACAGACAGGAACGGAGAGAGATGAGAAGCATCAATCATCAGTTTTTAGTTGTGACACCTTAGTTGTTCATTGATTGCTTTCTCATATGTGCTTTCTCATATGTGGGGCTACAGCAGACTGAGTAACCCCTTGCTCAAGCCAGAAACCTTGGGTTCAAGCTGGTGAGCTTTGCTCAAAACAGATGAGCCCGCACTTAAGCTGGCGACCTCGGGGTCTCAAACCTGGGTCCTCCACATCCCAGTCCAACACTCTATCCACTGCGCCACCGTCTGGTCAGGCTACATTAGCTATTGTGAATAATTCTGCTATAAATATGGGTGTAAAAATTATCTCTTCGAGACCTGATTTTAATTCTTTTGTATATATACCGAGAAGTGGAATTGCAGGAATATATGATAGTTCTACTTTCTTTTGAGGGGTCATCATGCTGTTTTCCGTAGTGGCTACACCATTTTACATTTCCACTGACACAGGATTCCAGTTTCTCTACATGCTTGCCAACACTTTCTTCTGTTGTTTTGTGTTTTGTTTTTTGATAGTAGTCATCCTAATAGATTTGAGATGGCATCTCTTTATGGTTTTGATTTGCTTTTCCTTAATGTTTAGTGTCTTTTTATTTTATATTGAGTCTTTGAAATCCACTTAACAATCATTGCAATTTGGACTAGCCTTATTTTGCTGTTAGTTGGCTACTATATATTGGAAAATGTATTCTAGAGGGGAAAGTTGGGGGCAGTGGGTAGAAACATACAGGAATTAGGCATGTCCCCAGTATAAAGAGAAACGTTACAATCATCCATGCTGCCTGAGAAGGGGCTGGGTATCGAGGAGGCTGCATACCCCTGGTCTTTGGCGGGGATGGATAAAAGGGGGAACTGGCCTTGATGGCCTTTGGAAGAGTCTGTAGTTTGTGGTTGTTCCTCTTGCATGACTGAGTGATGGAGTTAGTCTGTGCCTCAGACCCTCAATGGCACCAGCTTTTGCAAAGGCTGTTTTTGAACTCTCCGTCCCAACATGCCTACTGGTCTCTTTGTCATCACACACCGGATAGGAGTCTGGCTATAGCCAAAGGGTGGGAGGCTAGGCTTGGGGGGAGCTGCTAGCTTCCTTCCCAGCACTCTGCCTTGACCCTTCGCTGCCCCCCAGCATCCCCCTGGAGCCTGTCTAATCAGATCCAGGCCTGACCTTGCCATAGGTCCTGGACCAGGAAGAAAGCTGCCCCTCCCCTCCCTGAGCTGCTCTAGATCTGGCTCTCAGGAGACCCCTCCCCTTCGGGTGATTTATAGTGGTGTCCAGGAGTCGTTTCCTGCCTATTTCTGCTTTCTTACAGCTTGGTGGATTGCTGGGCTCACTCTCTGCCCTTGTCGTTCCCCGTGGCCTGGCTGTACCCAAGGTCAGGGTAAAGAGGAGCTAGGAGATTCCTTCCCAGATTGCTTGGGGACAAAGGTGTTTCTTCTTCCTTTCTCCATAACTCCCCAAGCAGACCTTTGTTTACCCGGTCACTCTCCGTGGCCTTCTTCACACTGGAAGGGCCTCTCAACCACTGCCTATTACTTCCTTTTATCACCTAGCTTGAGTGAGCGACCAAAACTATCCCTACATGACTGAGGTATCAGCAGGAGTATAAAGCATCAACAGCCACAAGCCACAGGACCACCTACCTTCATGTCCACCAGCCACAGACACAATACCTGCAAGGCTGGCCACAAATAGTGTCTGTAACCTGTGTACACCATTATCAACCTCAAAGCGGCCTCCAGGGTGGCTTATTCAGGGCTTGCAGTGCTCAGAGGCCTGACCCTCAGCCCCACACACCCATGCTTGCCCAAGCACCCTTTCCCCTGAGAGACACTGTGAGGCACAGTTTACTTCCAGCTCTGTGCTGCTATCCCAAGCCAGGGCAAAAATGGATTTGTAGACCAAACATGCCCCACTCTGAGAGATTGGGGAAGGTTTAAATGGCCCTAAGAAACTTTCTCCCCTGACTTCCTAAAGAAAAAATGCTATTACCTGTGAACTAGAGTGAGTGGGAGATTTCAAGAGACCTCAGCTAAGCTGAGTAGGGACAGAGGCCTGTTTATAAAGGTGGCAGGAGTCAGAGCTGGAAGGGCCCTACAGAGTACTTGTTCACCTCTTCACTCACAGACAAGAGGACTGGCACTCTGACACGGCCTGCCAAGGCTGTCACGGCATGCCCTGGACATCCAAGGGATATATAATGCTGACCAAAGGGTTGGGTAAGAGTATGAGGAAGGGGAGGGAACAAGAAGTGTCTGATATAGAGGACCACACCTTCCCATTGGTGCACGTCCTGTGGACCACATCTGTGTAGCCATCTGGGTTCCAAGGAATGGGTCCCCTCCACCTTTTTTTTTTTAATTTGAGAGAGAGAGAGAGAGAGGCAGGGAGAGAGAGTTAGGAACATTGAGCTGCTTCTGTATGTGCCCTGACCACAGAATTGAATCAGCAACCTCCATGTTCTGGGATGATGCTTCAACCAACTAAGCTATCAGGCCAGGGCTTAATTTTTTTTATTTGTATTTATTTTTTAAGAAGCAAGGAGGAAATGAGAGAGAGGGGAGGTGAAGGAAAGCATTCATTTGTTGTCACATGAGTTGCACATTCATTGGTTGTTTCCTGTGTGTGTCCTGACCATGGATTAAACCCACAACCTTTTTGTTTTGGGATGACACTATTAACCGACTGAGCTAACCAGCCAGGGCCTAGGGGTTCTTAGTCCCACCTGCACCTTGCAACACGGCACCAACTCCCAACCGGTGAGAAGAGGCTGGTCCAACCTGCAGTTCACTCTGAGTTACCTGCCCTTGGAGAGTAAAAAACTTGCTGGAGAACTAAGGGACACCTCAGTAGAGGGTCTCAGGAATGGAACTTCTGATTCTGACCTGGTAAAGCCACCAACTGAATCTGGGTCTCAGTTTCTCCTTCATAAAATGAACGGATTGTGATGAGTGATTTTCAAGCACTTTTAAAGGCAAAGCTAGCCCTGGCCGATAGCTTGGTTGCTTGTGTATCATTCCGATACACAAAGGTTGAGGATCTAATCCCCAGTCAGGGTACATATAGGAATAGAGCGATGTTTCTCTTTCCCTCTGTTTCTCTCCCCGCCCCCTCTCCTTCCCGCTTCTTCTCTAAAATCAATCAATAATTTTTTAAAAAAAAAAGAAAGAAAGAAAGGCAAAACTACCCTTTAAATGAAATGTGTGGCAGAACTGCAGTTGAGTAAAGTGGATAGAAGCGCAGCAAGGTACTGCTGTCTGATGGGAGGGAAATGTGGGGCTCTGAGCCAGGAGGGGGCTCAGCTGCCTCCCAAGGACCCCAGGGGAGCCTTAGGAGTTCTGCTGTACCTGAGTGAAGAGGAGCCAGACTGGTGCCTTACCTACCAACGTCCTGCTGGAGTGTTCCTTTCCAGCATCACATTCAGTCCGTGCTACTGTTGTTTAGTTTTGGAGGAGAGGAGGGGCTAGAAAGTAGAGGCCAGACTTTCTCCATCCCCAGCACCCTGATAAAGAAGCAGCCCTATCCCTTGTATCTCTCCTCAGGCCATCTCCTATCTCTAGGCGCCTCCAGGGAGCCCAGAATGGGGGCAAGAAACACAAAAGGATTCAATTCCTTAATGAGGAGGCATCTGTAGTGAGCAGAGCCATTAGTCCCCGCCCCTGGACCCTGGGGGTCTGTGTGCTTCTCTCCAGTTGCAGTAAGGAGGGGGAGGTAGCTCCCCAGCTTTTGCATGGGCAGGGCCCAGGGGGCAGAGACCTGTGACTCAGGAGCCAGGGTGCCCTCTCCACTCTCCAGGCCCGTTTCCCCGCCCTTCTGGAGGTTGAGAGGCTGAGAGGCCTGGAGGCAGCAGAAGGGCCCCAGCAGTGCCTCGGTTTCCACCCCCCAAACCCCTACACTGACCTGCAGGCCCTTGGCCAAACACAGCCTTTGGCCTGAGACAGGACAGGCTGACCTCCCTGTGCTCCCTGGAGAATCCTCTTGTAAGCTTGATGGAGACACCAGCTGGGGCACTTGCCCCCACCTCCTGCCCTGAGGACCCCAAGGTGCTGTTTGTAAAGGCTATACCTACAAGGGGACACATATGATTGATTATCAGAATCACATACCAGCCACAGGAGCCAAGGGATACAAACCCCCATTCACATCCAGCTGCGGACACTCAGACCACTTACACAGGGACAGCTTATCCTCCTGGCAAACACAGACCCACACACATGTGCAAGGAGGCACACACACCCATCGGCCACATTCCCTGGAGGCCCTGAAAGAGGAAGAGTCAGGGCAGGGGATTTTTATGCATGTTTATATTTAATGAACCACATGCAAATGAGATGGAGAACACTTCACAAAAGAATCAGCCCCCAGAGGCTCTGGGAAGATGGGCACAAAAGCTCCCTCCGCCTTTCTGGACTGCCTAGGAGTCCAGAACATGTCTGTGGATTGAGGGGGCCTGAGACAGGGTGTGCCCACCCACTCCACGGAGCTGGGAGCAGGAGCCAGGACCAGCTCCAGCACCTCTGCTGCTGTGGGGGGAGGAGTCCTTCTGGGAGGGGACAACTGTCCCAGTTGATGGAGTGCCGGAGGGGAGGTGCTGCCTGCCTGGACAGATGGTGAGCTGCCTTCCCGCACTTGAAGCAAAGTGGATTTTAATGAAATCGCAGCCCTGGTGTTGAAGCTGGGAATCCGAGAGGGAGGGGCCCCTTCCCTGGGCTTTATAGGGTGAGGTTTGGGGATGGGTGGGAACACTTAACCAGCCTAAAATGGGGTGGGGTGGGGCATGTGCCACAGCCCTCTGCACCACCCTCTGCAGATCAGAGTTTAAGCAGTTAGTTCAGATTCCCAAAAGGTGGGGAAGCGGTCCTTGAATATTTATGATGCATTGAAATGCAGATTGGATTGGTAGGTCTGACAGCCTTCTGAGAGGCTTGTCACCTTGGATGGATATACCACCCCCTTGGGGTACATCTAGAAGCTGCAGAAGCACCAGGGATGGGGGGTGATGAGGAAAGGCAACAAATACTGCTGGGTGCTAGTAATCAGGGCTTAATGGCAGGTGTCCCTGCTGGGCAACCCTAAACTACCTGCTTCCCCTGTCTGGCCCTCAGTTTCCTATTCTGTAAAATATGCAGCATAACACTTGGGCCTTGCTAAGGGGGAGTTTGTAAAAATAAATTAGAAAGCAGCGGAAAAGGTAGGCAGTAGGACTCAGGAGAAGAGCTTTCTCTGACTGGCCCTTGTGGGTCACCAGCAGAGATTAGAGGGTTTCCTGGTTAGAGGTTTGTCATCCAAGAATTTGTCCAGCCCTTTCTGGTATGTGCCAGCCCAGCTGGTATGACCCCGAAGGGGGAGATGTTTTCCATGGTGGGGGGCCGGGTAAGTGCTGATGTGTTCACAAGCTGATGCCCTGTGTCTGCCAGTCCCAGGAAAACCTTGTCCCTGGGTGGGGTGAGCTCCAGGGTTCCAGGACACTGGCCTGTGCCACCCCGCCACCTGTCCTCTGCTCCTTAGCATCTGCCTTTTCCACACACGTCTCCCTTTCTCTCACCAGCCATGTCAGACTTCCACGTGCATCCCCAGGCCATTGTGGCCGAGGAGGGCAGTGTGGCCCGCTTCCAATGCCAAATCCATGGGCTTCCCAAACCCCTGATCATGTGGGAGAAGAACAGAGTGCCCATCGATACAGACAATGAGAGGTGAGCCACGTGTGGGAATGCTGGAGGGAGGACAAAGAGGTGGGCCCAACATCTGGGCCTTGAAGAAGGACTGCCTGCCTGCTCCAGCATGGGTTTCTGCAGCTTGTGTTGAGACTGAGTATCCCCATAGCTTGCGGCACCCAGATTTGATGCTCGTGGATCTGTCCATGGGAAAGACTATGTGTGATTGTTGTCAGGGCTGGAATTGCAAGTGCACTGACCTGCGTGAGATCCGGTGTGTGTCTGTGATGATGACGATGACATTGGGACAGTGCCTGGGTGCTGGGCTATGTCTGTGATGCTCAGTGTCCTTGCGGCCTATGGTGCCAGTGGCTGTGCTGGTGGTCAGCAATGTCCTCCCTCCTCAACAGGTACACATTGCTGCCCAAGGGCGTCCTTCAGATTACAGGACTTCGGACTGAGGACAGTGGCGTCTTCCATTGTGTGGCCTCGAACATCGCCAGTGTCCGAGTCAGCCACGGGGCCAGGCTCACTGTGTCGGGTGAGTGTCCTCTTTCCTGCCTAGTTCTTCTCTCAGCCAGCCTCCTAACTTCTCCCCACACTTGAATTAATTCCCTTTCAGCTGGCCCCCCAAGACCTGTCAGCCAAGAGTGTACAGAGTACCTTGTAAGCCCAAAGCTCTGTGCTCCTCACAGAGAGGGTGCAGAGGGATCCAAGGCCCACTCCTGCCTCAGCTCTGCCTGGGGAAACCCTGTCTCTGATTATCCTGGGGGCTCTCCCATTGCTAGAGGCCTGTAGGGTCAGGAACAGAGAGATGGGAGTGAGCAGCATCCTGCCGCCTCCAGCATTACTTCCTGCCTATAGGACCTGGTCTCTGGGCTAGAGCTTGTTTCCTGCCCCTCCATGTCCAGGGTTGTGCGTGGGGTGAGGAGGTAAGAGAGTCCCAGCTGAAGCAGAGAAACGTGGCATCTTCTTTCCAGGCTCAGGCTCCCGGGCCTACAAGGAGCCTGTGATTCTCGTGGGGCCTGAGAACCTCACCCTGACCGTGCACCAGACCGCAGTGCTGGAGTGTGTCGCCACGGGCAACCCGCGCCCCATTGTGTCCTGGAGCCGCCTGGGTGAGCCTCATCCCAAAACCCCTGCCTCTCCCACCCCTGCCCCACCCCCTAGGAGAGCCAGTCTCATCACCCAGCCCGGGGGGGGGGGGGGCGGGGGGGGGCTTTGAATCCTGTTTGTTCTCCGTGGGGGTCCAGTCTCAGCAAGGCCTTGGAGGGGGTCAGTTCCCTCTCCTCGGCAGTACCAGGGAGGTCCGCCTGCCTGCTGCATTCTCCCTCCTCCTACATGGATGGCTTAGCTCCCTGGGTTACCTCCTCCCGTCCTGTGCCAGTCCCTCCTCCCTGTGCCCCTCACCCTCAGCACTGGGCCCTCCAGAACCCCTCTGCAGCTCTCAGCACCCTGATCTCTTTCCCTTTCTGCTAGTCTCTGTCCTCTGCACCCTGGCCATACACCCAGCTATGCAATCCCAAACCCCTAAAAATCTCAGCCAGTTGTCACACCTTCACTCTTGGCCTCCCCAGTCTCTAATCTGGCCCCCTAAATCCCTGGCCTAAATCCCTAGGCAGCTGGAGACAAATGAAAGGGTGCAGATGGGCCCACATTGTCTGAGCAGAGAGGTCACTGGGGGAAGGAGAGTCTGGAGGGACAGGGTGGGGTGGGCATTCACAAGGAGACTGTGCCACATTGTAGCAGCTGAGTGATGGGGGAAGGAGAGGGCAGCAGGCCGGATAATGGAGTAGATTTCACCACTTCAGGGCCTGAATGGGGAGCTGTCTCCTTGCATTCTGACTGTGCTAATCTGATCGTCTGGGTGCGGGGAGGGCCTGGTCCCGGGGAGAGGCTGGAAAGAGTGGCCTCACCATTAGGAGGAGCCCATGGGCACTGCAAGGACCATCTGGTCCAACATTTCCCAGAGCAGGAGCTGCCAAGGGAAAGAATGGGTTGGTGGTCTAACAGGTTTAGGAAACAGGTAACCAGATCCTTCTGCTGTAGGACTTCTCAGAGCCTTTATATTAATGGGCATTGTGACAGTCCCAAGAATAGAGTGAATATTTGATCATGGAAATTTTTTCAAGAGAGACAAACCAGGCTAGGAAAGGTCCAGTTAATTCAAACCCCTTAGTTTCCTGGTTGAAAAACCAAGAGGAAGGGACTTGAGGATCACCACTGAGTCAGTGAGAATGCTGGAATTAGGACCTGAGTCTCTACTGTTAGAGGAGTTTTCTGTGTTGCTCCTGCCGCTGCCATGGTGCTATGCTGAGGTGCTGAGGAGGGAAGGTGCTGAGTCAAAGCCTGGGGCCCCCGGAGGACTGGTGGATTGCACAGGCTGGATGGAATGTTCCTGTGCTATCCCTTCTTCCACACCTGTCTCCCGGACCTGCCCTCATCTCCAATCCCCTTTCTCCCCAGATGGCCGTCCCATTGGGGTGGAGGGCATTCAGGTGCTGGGCACTGGGAACCTCATCATCTCAGATGTGACCGTCCAGCACTCTGGTGTCTACGTTTGTGCAGCCAATAGGCCTGGCACCCGGGTGAGAAGAACAGCACAGGGCCGGCTGGTGGTACAAGGTACCTACCTCCCTACCCGCGGGAGATAAGGGGAAGGGTCTCCCACACAGCCCCCTCCTCCTGCCCTATTTCTTGCCTTATCAACTTCCCTGGCCCAAGCCCAGGAGCCTAGACTCCCCAGTTTCTTATACTTGCCCTAATCCTGACCCTGCTCCTCCCCGGTTCCCCAGGCCAGGCCAACGGGGCAGCTCTTGTCTCTCCTGCGGGAATGTATGTGTTGGGAATGGGGGGACATTCTGGTCATGGTGCCCTGTGCGCCCCTTCCAGGTGCCAGCGTGCCTCCCCATCATTTTCACTTTATAATCGTAGCTGGTCGGTTTCCTCCCCCTGTCGCTTACACATACGTGTCCGTTGCACCATGTGCTCTTTTCATTCACATGCGCGGCACTCCCATACTCACACCTGTCCACACGCTCTCAGCATGTTTGTTATTTTCACACTCACACCCCAGCTCCCCGCCTCGCACAGCGCTGGCCTCCACTCCCCCAGTGTGCAGGGCTTCTGCAGCCGAGCGGGCACTTCGTCCATCCTCCCACCGTGGGGCTTGGATTCCCCTTCTCAGGGGTTGGCTGCGGCTGTGTCCTCCTGGAGGGCCGGGGAAGGAGTGGGAGAGAGGGGTATTAGGGACTTAAATGCCCGTTTGTTTAGCATTCCATGTGCCGTTAACCTGTCCAAATGAAAGTGATGGAGCATTTCATTTCTCGCTTGTTAATAGAGGTTTGAGGCCTGGGATTGGAGGAGAGCGGAATTGAATGTACGGGTGGGGGGCTGGCGCTGAGGGCTCATCCATCTCCCCTCATTACCACCTTGGAGGTGCAGCCAAACCTATTAGCACATTTATTTATTTAACAATTTCCTGAAGGGGGGAGCTCAGCTTGATTACTTTCGGATACAAATGTCAGTCTTTTAAATAGTCATTAAAATGGAGTCCTCTCTTGGGTCTGCCCCTGGGGAGGATGGAGGTGGAGCCTGCCAGCATCTTCTGGAGCTGGGGCCCACCAGAGGGCTCTCCAGGGGCTGTGTATCACAGCCCACCCTGCCCCCAGCCCCTTTTCTCATTCCTTCACTCACAGCTGTCTCATCCTTTTCCACCTGACCCTCACTGCTCCTCATGCTTCTCTGTGCCCCCCCTCAAGCCCCAGCAGAGTTTGTCCAGCACCCCCAGTCCATTTCCAGGCCAGCTGGGACCACAGCCATGTTCACCTGCCAAGCCCAGGGTGAGCCGCCCCCTCATGTCACGTGGTTGAAGAATGGACAGGTGCTGGGGCCAGGAGGCCACGTCAGGCTCAAGAATAACAACAGGCATGTGTTGGGCGCGGAGGATAGGTCGGTTGGTCTGAGCGTAGGCCTCGGGTGCTGAGGATAGTTCGGTTGATTTGAGCATTGGCCCAAGATGGGGTTTGCCAGTGGATTCCAGTTGGGGCGCATGTGGGAGTCTATCTCCCCTCCTCTCACTTAAAAAGAAAAAGGATAACAACAGGCATGTGTATGGTGTATTATGGTGGGGTGGGTCTCAATCAGTGGCCTGGGCAGACTGCGCACCTCCCACCAGGGAAGAACGCTAAATTGGGAGTTGGAGAGTTGGGCTCGAGTCTCAGGTCTGCCGCTCAGCTGCTGGGAGACTGCAGACCAGTCATTTGTTTTCTGGAACTCAGTTTCTTCATCTGTCAAATGGGGGAATTGGGCCACCTGCAGAGGTACTGTGCAAGGAGGCTAGGACCTGAGGCTCTCCCTCCCGCTGCAGCACCCTAACCATTTCTGGAATCGGTCCCGAAGATGAGGCCATCTACCAGTGTGTGGCCGAAAACAGTGCCGGCTCCTCACAGGCCAGTGCCAGGCTGACTGTGCTGTGGGCTGAGGGGCTACCTGGGCCGCCCATCAATGTGCAAGCAGTCTCCATATCATCCACTGAGGTCCGCGTGTCCTGGAACGAGCCCCTGGTCAACACCAAGGAGATCATTGGCTACGTCCTGCATATCAGGAAGGCTGCTGGTGTGTGGGGGCCGAGTGGGCATGGCTGGCTCTGCAGTCCCTTCCTCTTGCTCACTGTCTCTCATTTTCAGTCTGCATGTCCTGACCCAATACCTTCCATTCTTTCTCCCCCTGCACCCTGGATACCCTCATTTCACCAACGCTGGGAGGACCCCCTCAGGTCCCTTACTCTCTCCTGTTTCCCCCTTCACCTCCTCAGACCCACCAGAGCTGGAGTATCAGGAAGCAGTCAGTAAGAGCACCTTTCAGCACCTGGTGAGCGACCTGGAGCCCTCCACTGCCTACAGCTTCTACATCAAGGCCTACACGCCCCGGGGGGCCAGCTCAGCCTCTGCCCCCACATTGGCCAGCACCCTCGGCGAAGGTGAGGCCTGGTTGTGGAGTACCGAACAGCAGACACTCTCGCTATTAGAGCAAGAACCACATGCACACTTGTTCGTGCTGTGTACTGACAGGGTGCTTGGCCCTGAGGCTGAATGGGGGCTGGTTCTGCCTGGAGGAAAGAGTATCCTTTTCTAACTCTTGTGAAGGTGCTGTTTGAGCAGGCTAAGGGCAGAAGCCAGAGAGTTGTCTTAGGGGTATGGGTCACAAGCGAAAGGTGGAAAGAGTCCTCACATCTTGGTCTCCTTCTCCACCCACAGCCCCCGGCCCACCCCCCTTGTCGGTGCGAGTCCTGGGCAGCTCCACACTGCAGCTGCTGTGGGAGCCCTGGCCCCGGCTGGCCCAGCACGAGGGCGGCTTCAAGCTGTTTTACCGCCCAGCAAGCAAGGCCGCCTTCACCGGCCCCATCTTGCTGCCTGGAACTGTCTCCTCCTACAACCTCAGTCAGCTCGGTGAGGCGGACACAGCCCAGGCTTGGGGAGCCCGGCAGGGGCGCAGTGCCTGGGACCTCTGTTTCCCTGCTGGGATAGCAGGGATTCCCAGCCAGGGTGGCTGGCTGGTCACTCAGCGGCCCTCCCTGCCTTTCTCCCAGACCCCGCTGCAGTGTACGAGGTGAAGCTGCTCGCCTACAACCAGCATGGGGATGGCAACGCCACAGTGCGCTTCGTGTCCTTGAGGGGAGCATCTGAGAGGACAGGTGAGGACTGGGGATGGGATGTGGGGCTGAACACTGGCAGTCAGGAAGGGAGACCAGGGGCCAAGGGAAGAGAGGAGTAGGGACCCAGGGAAGGTAAGAGGGTAGGAGAGTGCATTCAGCCCTTGAGAACACAGGCCTAGATTTGAGTTTGAAGTTTGGCTGTGCAACCATTCTAGCTGTGTGACCTTGGCCAAGTTACTTAGGCTCTCTGAGCCCCAGTTTTCTCCTCTAAAAAAGAGAGATAATAATATCTACTTTATAGAGCTGTGTTGAGGATATGCAGTGTTATTCCCAGAATCTGGCACACAGTGCTCAATAACTGGTAAAAACTGAGAAGTTTGGGCTGGGGTCCAAATGGCAAGGGCAAAGGATCGTGGACTTGGGGGTGGGGTAGCTCAAGGTTAAGGAACCCCCAGAGATTGGGTGTCTGAGTCTCACAGCCCCCAACCGCCCCCCCCCCCGCCATAGCCCTGAGCCCACCATGTGATTGCCGGAAGGAGGAAGCCACCAACCAGATGTCCACCACAGGCATCGTCATTGGCATCCACATTGGGGTCACCTGCATCATCTTCTGCGTCCTCTTCCTCCTGTTTGGCCAAAGAGGCAGGTGAGTCCTGGACCAGGGAGAGGGGGCTAGACTGACATGGTAGGAGGCCTGGAGAAGAGGGGCTGCCAGGGAAAGGAGGGTTGGGCTCAGTGTCTCTATCCTTTTGTTATCCCTCCCCTCTCACATACTCCCTCTTAACGCTTGACTCACCCTGTAGGGTCCTCTTGTGTAAGGATGTAGAAAACCAGCTGTCCCCTCCTCAGGGTCCCCGGAGCCAGAGGGACCCTGGTGTCCTGGCACTGAATGGGGCCAGACTGGGAGATCGGGGCCAATCGGGGCGAGATGAAAAACGTGTGGACATGAAGGAACTGG
The DNA here is from genome assembly GCA_037038555.1 of Rhynchonycteris naso. Lineage (NCBI taxonomy): Eukaryota > Metazoa > Chordata > Mammalia > Chiroptera > Emballonuridae > Rhynchonycteris > Rhynchonycteris naso. Next base: position 51,951,417 of record CM072999.1, read on the forward strand.
AGCAGCTGTTCCCCTCAGCTGCAGCAGTGGGCCAGCCAGACCCCAGCCCCAGCCCCACGGTGAGTGTCCCTACCTTGAGCAGGCCTCCTCCTTTAGTCTTTGGCCACCTTTCAATCATCCTGCACTCCCTTTACCTTGGCCATCGGCCTTCACCAAGCTTTAGGTCTTCTGCAGACACAAAATATGGCCAGTGCACTTCTCTGCCCCTGAACCAGGCAGGGAGGCCTGAGTGGGATTAGACCCAGAGTGTGACCCTGTGGCTGGAGGGCCTGTCCTGATGGTGACCCCTGTGTGCCTAGCCCATTCCCCAGCAGGATCCTGCCGCTCCTGCCCTGTCTGAGGAGACCCAGCTGTCCATGCTGCCGCATCAGGGGCTGGGCCTTCGGGAGGAGAGGACGTCGGAGGTCAGGGCTCCCCGCGCAGGACCCGCGACTGCCCCAGCACCCCAAGACGTGGGCTCTAGCCTCCTCAGTGAAGGACCAGCCACCCGGCCTTCCTCGGCACCAGCTGCCCAGCCAGCTCTCTTGGGACAGTAGCCAGTGTCTGGCCAGCTCTGGAGGGGGTCCCCCCCATTCTCAGGTCAAAGGCAAGGTTTCTCCTGTCATGTGGAGTTCGGATGGGGACTTCTCAGCATTTCTGACTGCCCCTCAGGTTGTCAACACCTAAAGAAGCCTCGGCAGGGAACCCCCCCTAAGGACCTGGAGGGGTCTCTGCAGGAGCCCCTCCCTTGGGCCGATACCCCCTCACCTCTGCCTGGTGACTTGGAACCCACATGATTTGGAACCGAACTAACGTTTTCCTTTAAAAAAGAAAGAAACCTTAAAATGAAAAAAAAAGAGAGAGTGAAGAAAAGAGAAAGGAAGGTGAAGACTCCAAAAATACGCCCCTGCTGTGGCTGGGCCCCTGACACTGTCACCCTCCACCGACCTTGTTTTCTCAGGATGGATTTTTGCTGTTTTGGTTCTCAGCACCTACCTCAGCCGGAATGAATGTCCTTGGGGGAGCGGTTGTGGCCTCAGCCCCCCCCCCCAGAGCCCCGAATGCACTCCTACCTCAAGCCCCTTTATGGGCACTCCCTCTCTCTCCCCACTTGTTGTTGTCCAGAGTTAAAAAAGAAAAGAAAGCACTTCCCTATTTCCAGGTGTGAAAGAAACTGTCTACCTCAAGGCTCACTGGCTCTGGGGCCTGTGTTGTTGTCACTGGACCCTCCTGTCCTGGCTCGTCCTCCTGCCCACAGCCCCATCTCTCCCCAGACAGGAGGCCAGAGGCTAAGCCACCAAGGGCAGGCCTCTCGGGGACTACAGAAATAAAGATGGAATTGGTCAAAGAAAATATGAAAAAAAAAAACAGCCAAAAATGAGAGGAAAATTTGTTCCTTGAAATATACTAATTGTTGCTCCAAACTAGCCACCTCCCAGCATGCTGCTGGTGCTGTTTTGTCTCGTCTGGTCTGTCCAGCCCCATTTTGACCCTCTCAGCCAACTCATCCTTGACTAAGATCCCCACGACCCTCTTTCCACCCTTTGGAGGGTGGAATGCCCCTCTGAAACTGCCTCCTGTCCCGCCCAGACACAGAGCCCTGGAGCAGGCTGGCCCCAGAATGTACTGTGTGCGTGGTGGGTGGGTGTGAGTGGGGCGGGGTCCCCAGCAGAGGCCCACCAGACCTCTGTCCCACGGGACAGGACACAGCCAGCTTGACCCACCCTCTGATAGTGGAAAGACCGCTGTCAGCAAATGTGGCAGGAAGCTATTTTTATACAAGGTATGTTTAAGGATTTTTATGTTCTAGTGACTTCTTGTTTCTCTTTTCTGTTGTGTTGTTCTTTGAAATACTTAGCTGAAGAAGTAAAAAAAGTAAACCAAGGAATCAAATACCTATTTTTGGTTACACTCAGAAACATTTTTTAAATAACAGGAAGAAAACTTTCCTTTAAAGGAACAAAAGATAAGTGTATTCCTTAAGTGTGAGATTAGATTATAAAGTCCCGGACCCCCAACCCTCTAGGAACCCCCTCACCCTGAACTTTAGTTAATTAGCTGAAGAAGGCAGACTTTGACATTTCCCTAGAAGACTGGAGTTGTGTCCATGTGGACTCAGAAGGGCTGGCCGCCCCTTTTCCCAAATGCTGGGGCCATGTTGAGGGCTCCTCAAAGCTCCCAGATGGTGCCTCCTTGGTTCCCACAGTGGCTTCTCTGTACCCCCTTTATCCTGTAACTCCCTCTCCTATGATAAGGGTGTGTATCTAGAGGAGGAAGAGAATGGGGGGCCACCTGGCCTGACATGGCCTGACTTTTGTCACACTCTACTCATTTTGACTGAATAAAAGTCCTGTTGCCAAAGTAAACCTCGAGTTTGTTGGTGGCTGTGTTGGGTCCTGGAGGAGTGGGTAAGAACGTGGGCCAGGCGAGACTCTCCCAGGGTCAGATCCCAGAATGGTAACAGCAGATCACTGTGTACCACTTACAGGCACCAAGCATGCTAAGTCTTCTTGATGGGCGGGGAGGCCTCCTGGGTTCTTACAACCTCCCTGGGAGGGAGGTATTCTAGTCATTCCCTCCATTTCACAGAAAGGATAAGCCAGCCCCAGCAGGATCAGAGTTTGTATCCAGACCGGGCCACTGGTTCCAGGGTCTGCACTCCAACCACTGCTCCACGCGTCCTCAGCAGCCAGTGCGGAACCCTAGACCAGTCCCCAACTCTGTAGTGACAGTCCACCAGCATTGAGCCAGGTGCTGGGCAGGGCTATATGCTTTTCATACATTGTCTACAGGAAAGGTCTATTTTCCTTCCCCAAAGTTAAGGAAGCTGGGCCTCTGACTGAGTGACTCTCTCTAGGAAATGCAGTCAGAGCCCCTGGCCAGCCCTCTGGTCTCCTCCCTATCCTCTTAGTCCAGGCTCCTAAAGCCAGCTGTCTGGGGCTGCTGAGGGTCAAGCCAGACCCGGCCAAGAGAGACTTGGGTTAAAATTGATTGTGCTGACAAAGATCTGGAGGTTTCAGCAGGCCTCAAGCTTACTGAGAGGCGGTGGTATAATGCAACTGCTTAGACTATTAGTGCCGCCTCTGCTGCCGAAATGGAAAGCCAGGGCTCAGGCTGAGGTGCTGGGTCCCGTACCCAGAGGACCTTTTGAGAGGGGCAAACCAGGATAATGGTTTGCAAGCTGGATCCCCTGGCTGTGGCTAGGGGCATGGGGGAACTTCTCTGGGAAACTCCGCTCTTTCCGCCCACCCTCGCCCAGAGCAGCTCTGCTTTCATCAGCTTTACATATTGGACTCTCCGTGAGACTGCATTTGAAAACAGGGTTCTGCTCCTGAAAGACTGTTTGAAAGCCCCCAGTCTGGCCCTTCTGGAAGAGGCCTGCTGGGGTGGCTGGGCTTGAGGCCAGGCCAGGAACAACGGTGGCGCTGTGGGTGCTAAACCAGGAGAGAGCATGAGGCCACCAGGGCGCCTGTCCTGCGTCTCAGGGCGTGTGTGGGTGCGGAGGTGCAGAAGTGGTTCACTTGCCCTGATTTTCCTAACGGAAAGAACTAAGCCCAAATGTAAACAGACTACCTTACCACACAACTTGGCAAACACAGGACCTTTACAACAACTCCAGCCCTCAGGGGCTGCCTGGCAAAGTGGTGGGCTTATCATCTGTTCAAGCAAACTCTGCAACGGTGCCCTGTCCCCTCCAAGAGTCCAAGATGCTAGTACCTCCCCAACAGAGGCATCGGGCAAACGTATAAAAACCACCTAATATGACTCATGTAGATGTATGCAAATTGCACATAAATTACATAAAATACAGGCACAGCCTGTCCTAACAAGGCCCTGAACTGGGCTAAGGTAGAAAGAGAAGCAAGGTTCCAATTTAGGTGTTTAGCAGAAATACATGTCAAAGCTGAGTGGCCCAGCTGGATCCTGGGTCCTGAGATCTCAATAGTCTAGAGGCTTCAGGCTGAAGATCTCCACCGCCCGTCCCCCAACATATGAACATGTGCACACATGCACACATGCATGGACACACGCCACCTCTGGGCAGAAAGCAGCAGCAGCCAGGGCTTGTAGCCTGCCACAATTAGCTACTGCTCTGTAACAAACCACCCCACAAGTTAATGGTTTCATCCTAACATTTATTTTGCTCACAACTCCAGTTTGGGCAGGACTCAGCAGGACAGCTCTGTGTTCCACTTGACATCAGCATCAGTGGGGCAGCTTGAAGCCTGGGGGCTAGAATCATCTGAAAGCTCCTGGCTCACTATCTGATGGGTGATGCTGGCTTCCATGTGGCCTCTTTGTGTTGGCCTGGGCTTCCTCACAGCATGATGGCTGGTATCCAAGAACAAGCGTACTGAGAGAGCCAGATGGAAACTGTGTCATCATTTCGAACCTAGCCCAGGATGTCACACAGTGTCATCTCTGCTATGTTCTATTCACTAGAAGCAAGTCACCAAAGAGGACATAGTCCAGGGGAGGGAATTAGATTCCCCTTGCTGATGGAAGTAAAGTAAAAGAAGAGTGGACGTGGTTTTACTACAGGACCACTTTACAAATGTCAGCTGGGCTGGAGGGGGAGTTCCTCGCCCCCGCCCCCCGGAGGCCCTAGGGGGAAGGAAGGGAGAGAGGGCACAGTGTGTAGGGCTGCTCCTGACTCCTACTCTAAACCCTGCTTGTAGGTCTCATCCTGATTATTAGTGAAGCTCGGCCTAGGGGTCCAGACCTGAGGCCATCGGAGGGAGACCAGGCTCCTGTGAATACAAAAAGGGGCTCTCTGCTCCCTGCCCTTCTCCTCCAGCCGTGAGAGGTGAGGGGAACTGGTGTAAGACAGAGATCTCCACCTTCCCAGGGTAGATGCCAGAATGACAGTACGGGAAAGGACCTCTGACCCCTCATGAGACGCATGAGGCAACTGAGGTATCACAAGGGGCAGGAGTAGCTCAAGGTCACAGGGAAGTTTAAGGCAGAGCCAGGCAGGGAAGGAACATCTAAACTCATGCCCCTCCCACAAAGAGTTATTCTAAGGATCTAGGGTAGGGTGGGAGAGGGGAGAGCTGAGGCTAAGAGGAGGGCTGAGGGAGGAGCCAGGCTGGGAAGTGCCTTGCTTCTTGAACTCAAGAGGGATGGGCACTGGATTTGGAGCTCCCAAGCACACAAATGGCCTGCTGGTCAACCTGTGCCATGTGCTCACTGCCACAATGCAGGGCCTGGCCCTGGCCATCACGCCAAAATGCCCACAGCCTGGCCTGACTTTGGATGGGGCAATAGTTCTTTGATATAATGCCAAAAGCACAATCAAAACAGGAAAAAAATATGGCTACATTGAACGTCATCAGAATTTTAAACTTGTGTGCTTCAAATGACATCATCACCAAAATTCAAATATAACCACAGAATGGGAGAAAATAATTGCTAATCATATCTCTGATAAGGAACTTGCATCTAGAAAATATAAGAAACTCATATTTGATAATAACAACTCAATAATAAAAATACAAGTAACCCAACTTAAAAATGAGCAAAGGATTTGAACAGACATTTCTCTAAAGATCAATAGGCACATGAAAGAAAGAAAAAGTAAAACCACAATGAGATATCAGTTCACTCCCACTAGGATGGCTAGAATCCAAAAATCAGATAATACCAAGTGTTGACAAGGATGTGGAGGAATCAGAACCCTTGTACACTGCTGGTGGGAATGAAAAATGGTACAGTTGCCATGAAAAACAGTCTGCCAGTTCCTTAAAAGGCTGAACATATAGTCACTATATGACCTAGCAGTTCCATTCCTGGGTGTATATTCAAAAAATGAAAACATGTTTGTGTTTTTGAGGAATGAACAGTCAATTTTATTGGGCTCAGATCAGGAGTCCATGAATCTTTAGGACCACTGTGTATCTGTCAATTTTCTTGTCCACATTTTTTTGACCTGTTTCCAGTCTCAGGGGCTGTTTTCCCTTCTGATAATGGATTTTGACCTTCTCCTTTCTCTTCTCTAGAGTGGCTGTAACTACCTGGTACTTCCAGCCAACCTCATGAGCCAGACGTCCTACATAGGCAAACCCTGTAAGGGCTCCGTGCTCCTCCCGGCATCAGCTAAGCCCCTGGTTGGCAAACTGCAGCTCACGAGCCACTTGGCTCTGTTGACTAATGAGTTTGCCGACCACCGAGCTAAGCCATTGGCATTATTGGCGCTGCTCACAGTGGCATTTGCCATTCACCATCATGAGAAAAAGCCATCCTCTGCCCGTCTTGGAGACCTTAAGTTCACCTGCCCAATATAGCCCACTCAGTGTAACGTGGAACTCACTGAAAACATGTTTACACAAAAACTTGTACACTGATATGCCCTGGCAGGATAGCTCTGTTGGTTAGAGCATCCTTCTGAAATAAATGCTGAGGTTGCCGGTTCAATCCGCAGTTAGGGCACATGCAGGAACAGATCAATGTTCCTGTCTCTGTCTCTCTCCTTCTCCCCCTTTCCTCTCTCTCTAAAAATGAATAAATAAAAATAAATTAAAAAAAAAACTTGTACACTGATATTCATAACTGCATTATCCAAAATGGATAAAAAGTGTAAACAACCTGTCCTGGTCAGATAGCTCAGTTGGTTAGAGCATTGTCCTGATATCCAAAAGTTGTAGGTTCAATCCCCAGTCAGGGCAGATACAGGAACAGATCCATATTTCTGTCTCTCTCTCTCTCTCACCTTTACTCTCTCTCTAAAAAAAAATTAAATAAATAAATTTAAAAATAAGTTTTAAAAAGTTTAAACAACCTAAATGTCCATCAGCTGATAAATTAAACGAAATGTGGTATACCCATAAACAGGATATTTTTTAAAAATATTTTTTTAATTATCTTTATTTGTTTTTTTCATTTTAGAGAAGAGAGAGGGGGGAGAGAGAGAAGTGGGGGAGGAGCAGGAAGCATCAACTCCCATATGTGCCTTGACCGAGCAAGCCCAGGGTCTTGAACCGGGGACCTCAGTGTTCCAGTTTGATGCTTTATCCACTGCGCCACCACAGGTCAGGCAAACAGGATATTTTTTAACAGTAAAATGGATGAAACTTGAAAACATGCTAAGTGAAAGAAGCCAATCCCAAAGAACCACATGTTGTGTGATTCCATTTATATAAAATGTCCAGAGCAGGCAAATCTTCAGACCCAAAAGATTAGTGTTTGCCTAAGACTAGGGGCTGGGGGCTGGGGGTTAGAGGCTGGGGGAAAATGAGGAATGATACCAATGGGTACAGGGTTTCTTTTGGTGGTAATTAAAATGTTCTAAAATTATGATGATGGGCCTGACCTGTGGTGGCGCAGTGGATAAAGCGTCGACCTGGGAACACTGAGGTCGCCAGTTCAAAACCCTGCACTGGTCTGGTCAAGGCACATATCGGAGTTGATGCTTCCAGCTCCTCCCCCCTTTCTCTCTTTCTCTCTTTCTCTCTCTCTCTCTCTCACTCTGTGTCTACTCTCTAAAGTGAATAAAATTTTAAAAAAAAGAAAAAAGAAAAAAAAATATGATGCTGGTTACACAACTATGGAATAGACTAAAACCAGTGCATTGCACACTTTAATGGGTGAAATGTGTGGTATGTGATTTGCATCTTGATAAAGCTATCAAAAAAACTTTCTGAAAAGGACTCAATGAGTTCACAGTAAACCAAGTGTGCAGTTTAAATGTTCAAACGATCCACAGTTACAGGTAGAGAAACTGCGGTGATCAGGCAGGGCAAAGTGACCCAAGTGGAGAGTGGGGACAAGATAAAGTAGAAAATAAGCTTGAAGGGATCTATCTCTTCACCTCGTCTGGCCTTTAGAGCACAGGGAGCCTGGAAGATCTGTGCTCCAGCAAGAAAGGCGGTGATGGGAAGGTTTTGCTGCCACCCTGTGGAACTATTGAAGATTACAGCTATGGGGGTCTAAGGCCTGATCTCTCCCCACATCTGACTGAAGCTGGCAGTGAGCATGAGCTCTGCCCCATACTGGAAAGAGACAGGCCCAGTCAGCTAACAGTATGGGCTTGAAAGAAAACTGCATATATACTTACTTGCATGGGTACCAGCAACAAGCTGTAGAAACAGAAGAAAACGTGATTCACTGAAGTCCAGGATTAAGGAAGGCTCCGAAGAGGAGAGGAGAAGAGAAGAGACAAAGGACATCCAAGGCTGAAGACACAGCTCGAGCAAGGGCTTGGAGGTGGGGAGTACTTGGGAAGTCACTGAGCAGCTGGAAGGCACCCACCTGCTGCACGGGGCCTGGCCCTCAGTAGATGCTTGATAAATGTCTAAATGAATGGTTAGTAGGTAGCCAGAGCATCTGCTCTTTGTACAGTTGATGTGTCTGAAGAAAGCCTTATATGGCTTACCAGGTGGAGAGGGAACCCAGCCAGAGGGCCAAATAGCCTAGAGCCTCCTCAAAAATAGGGAAAGAGCCTCTATGGAGTTCTTAGTGTCCCAGAGATAAGGATTATACCTGTGTTATTACTTCTTGTGTTATTTGATAGAATGTTTCCACATTGTCTCATCTGAGCCTTTTCACAGCTCTGTACTGTACAGGGCTGGACTGTCCTCCCATTTAACAGATGAGGAAACTGAGGCCCAGAGAAGTGAGGTGGTGGAGCTGTGGCTTGAACCTGGGCCTCTTTCTTCTAAGCTCATGCTCTCTGATGACTTGTTATCTGTGTATTGAGGAGAAAGGGGCAGGGGAACTTGGGGGCAGGGGAAGGGGGAGGGAATGGTCTAAATTGGCTGAGATAGAGATTTTCTTTTTTTTAATTTTTTAATAATATTTTTATTAATTTTTTTCCAGAGGAGAGAGAGTAAAAGAGAGGGAGAGAGAGAAAGGGGGAGGAGCAGGAAGCATCAACTCCCATATGTGCCTTGACCAGGCCAGCCCAGAGTTTCAAACCAGCGACCTCAGTGTTCCAGGTCGAGGTTTTAGCCACTGCGCCACCACGGGTCAGGCAGAGATTTTCTCTTTGAATATTGAGGAGAGACCCAGGAATGTCAGAGGAGCAGGATTAGAAACCTGCCATAGCTCCCCATTGCTCCCAGAGCAGTCCAATACCTTTGGCCTGATATTCAAGGCCCCCTCACAAGCAGCAGTGTATGTAGCTCAGTGCTTGAGAGCACCGGCTTGGGTTTGTAATCTCCATGCAGCCACTGTCTGGCTCAGTGACCCAATGGATACCCCTTAGCCTCTGGTGGAATTTACCTTTTCTATAAATTATGGATAAAGACAGCACCCACCTCATAGGCTGCTGTGAGCAGTAAACAAGTCAGTTATGTAAAGCACTCAGGACCTTGCTTGCTATTATCATTATCATTATTATTGAGAATATAGCCTAATTTTCGACTCCTATCATTGACTCCTATCCTCCAACTTGGGATCCTGGCTTCTCTCGAATAAAATGTGCATAGCATCGCCTCCAGACCTTTCTGCAAGATGTTCCTTCAGCCCGGAATGATATCGTTCCACCATCCCTTCTAGACCCAAACATCGCCTCTTCCCGTCCCTTTCCGATCCTCTCCAGCTAGAATCACTCTCCTCCCTTTGCTCGTCAGCGCCTCAATCTTCTTCAGCGGCACAATATGCACAAGATGTGCATCTGTTCTCCCTGCTCTGAGAACTCCAAATGTGAGTTCCCCAGGGCCAGGCGCAGTGTCATCTCTTCATGGCCCACCAGTGCTGTCATGGAGCAGCACCAAACACTCAAAAAATGCTTGTGGAAAGAAAGCAATATAAAAGGAAAGCAAAGAAGGAGGGAGGGAGGGAAGGAGCAAGGTAGAAAGAGGAAGAGAAAGGAGAGAGATGAAAGGTGAATTAGAGATGAGGCCACGAGAGACCTTAGGAGAAGCCCTTCTAACAACTTTGGGGTGGGGAAGAACATGGAGACTGGAGACTGGTTGATTTGCAACTCTTCAGTGGGTTTTATTTTCATTCCTTGAGCCGTGGCATTAAAACAGATTTTGAAAACCTCAATGCGTCTCTGGCCTTGCTATGTAGCCACTTTGAAGCTCAATTGCCTCGTCTGTAATGGAGATAATAATGGTACTAATCTAATTGGCTTGTTATGAGGATCAAATGAGAAAATAACTGGAAAACCCTTGGCACCTGATCCATAGGAAGAACTCAATAAATGCTGTGTTATGATGGTGATGGTTTGATGATGCCAAGAATTCCAGGCATGTTCAAATAAAGGGCTGAATGCTGCTGGGGACAGGAGGTGCTTCCTAAGCTTGGAGAGATGCCTATTGTCCCAGTGTCCAGCCCAGCGGTCACATAGAGGTCACACAGTGTTTTCTCCTGGGCCTTCCCTCCTGCCCCCCCCCAAGATACACAATAAAGATTTCTGATTGCTTGATTAAAGGAAGCAGATACACAATTAATTTCAATTTGAGACTCACCCTCCCCACCCACTTTTCAAAAAGAATTGCACGTCCCATTCCAATTTACACACTGAACCAACATGGAATTTTCCAGCAGGTTCTGAAGCCTTTGAAGTGACCAGACCAGACTATTGATTTATTTTCAACTAACCTCTCTCTTTGAACCCAGAAGGGTCAAGGTTAATTATATAATAAAACACACTGCGCCCAGCTGCCCCCTCTGAGGGCGCAAGGAGCCCCCGACCTTTCTGAGCTGGCTAGCGGCAGATCGTATTTCTGCTCCCTTCCCCACATTCATTTCCTTCATCAGGGCCCATTAAGAAGAAGAAGCAAAACAAAACAAAAGAAAAAACCCGACCCCTCATTTCCTCCCTGGGAGATAAATTTTAATTTGCTGGAAACCAACAAAGGGGGTCTAAGCCATGTTTTCAGGTAGTGCCCTGCAGCTGAGAAATCTTGCTGGGAGCACCTATTATGGGGCTGGCTGGGAAATGGGATGGGGTGGGGGTGGCCAAGGGAAGAAGGGGATGCACTCCTCCAAGTCTGCCTCCCGCATGGGGAGCGAGTCCCCAGAAGGACTGACTCTGCAGGTGCTTCCAGCCTGGCCGGTCCCGTTAAGTCTTCCTTGCAGGCTCAAGTGAGATAACCCACTGGCCACAGCGTCTTCCTTGGGCACTCAGCCAGACCTCAGCAGCCACGCAAGGTGGACACTACGGTTATCCCACTTTCCCGAACGATGGAGCAGGCTCTGAGTGGTAACAAAACGCTCCCAATTAGCCCAGGTGGGAGGTGGCAGGCCGGGACTGGAACCTACGCTTCTGCTCTCCTTGTTAAACAGTGGATTCTCTTTCCTGCCTCCTCCTACCCCAGGGAAGCAACATTGCAAATGTTCTTTTTATTTCCATCATCAAAAGGAAAAAAATGATTAAAAATTATTATCTAATTAATATATACTCCATAATCCAGAGCCCACAACTGTCCCAACAATGCTCACCTCAGCTTTGTTTCCCAGTCCAGGGTCCAGCCCAGACTCACCCACCGTCTCAGTTGTCATGGCTCCTTACTCTCCCCTGTTCCAGAACAGCTCCAACCTTCTCTGTTTTTCCTGACAGTAACATTTCTGAAGGGACATGGTCAGCTGTCCTGCAGAGTGACCCACAGCGTGGGTATGTCTCATGTGTCCTCCTGACTAGAAAGACGTGGTTTTCGCCATAAACAGTTTACATTTTAGGGCACCACACCTGGAGGCCCATGATGCTGGCTGTTTTTGGTGAGGGACCCAGGATTTTCAGCTCAAAGGCCAATGCTTGTTCTCTGATCCCCCTGGAGGGAAGGAGGGTGCATGGCCCTGTATGGGGGAGCCATTCGTGTTAGCCACGGGAAGGGCATGTCTCGGACTCTTCCAACCCCACAGACTGCAAACCTAGAACCCTGGGAGGAAGTCACCCAGCACAGCCAGTCCAAGACACATTCCCACCATTTCTTTCCACCCTGTTTATGTCAAGAGTGAGCCCGCTTCCCCCCATGAGTCACCTTTGTGACCCTCAGGCAGGATCAGTTTCCTCTCTGCTTCCACACCCTTAGTGTCTGCCTTGTCGCATGGTCTCTCTTAATGTAGTCGGGGCTCCTGGGGAGCTCTTACTGCTGCTGATGTCCAGGGCCCAGCCCACAGTCCACCAGAGAGGTTTCTCCATAAATATTTGCCAAAAAAGTTGAAACTCAAAGAAAACCAGTCTGCCTTGTTTCAGTTTTAGTTTTACATTTGAAAGAAAATTCAACATCCAGAAATGAAATGGAAAGCTGTTGGAGAGTCTTTGCTGAGTTGCTTGGAAGAGACTCAAGAGGAATGACATTAGACGTCCTACCGAAGAGTCCTGAATATTCTCCTGGCCCAATTTTTTTCCCTGTCGGCTCATGCTTCTTCTTCACTTCCAATCCTCTCTTAGTCTATTCTGAACTTCCTCTTGTTCTTGTCCAAATCCCTCTACCCTCTGGATGCATCTTGTTCTTCTTTAAGTAGCTCTGTGTCTTAAAAACACTTTTTAAAATTAAAGTTAAACAAGCAATACACAAAAAGTCTCATTAAAAAAAATTAAAAAGTAGGCCCGGCCAGGGTGCTCAGTTGGTTAGAGCATCATCCTGATATGCCAAGGTTGAAGGTTCGATCCCTGTCAGGGCACATACAAGAATCAACCAATGAATGAGTAAATAAGTGGAACAACAGATGGATGTTTCTCTCTCTCTCCCTTTCTCTCTCTCTCAAATCAATAAATAAAAAGATTAAAGTAAATAAATAAAAGTAAAATGTTACTTATCTCCCCTCACAACCACTCCAAACCCAGTCCCTTCTAGGGGTAATTGTTGTTACCTGCGTATGGTATCCTTTTAGCCTTTTTCTATGTAATTATAGACTTCCACATGCACCTAAGTGAAATACATGAAATACTAACTAACACCATTTACATTTCCAAAATGTTTCTTATTCCCGCGCTGCAGTGGACGTCCTGCACCACCTCCCTGTGCTCATCAGCACATGCTTCTGTAGAGTAGAGACAAGATTTGCTGGGCTCCGGGGCATGCGCATTGTGAATCTAACCAGCCCCCTGAATCATCTCAGCAGTCTATGAGAGGATCAGGACTGTTTTCGTCTTGCACAGGCAGCTTCTGTTTCTCCCAAGGCTGCTCCCAGGATCAAAAAGAGGATCCAAGAGCTTTGCCCATCAGTAAACAGTTAGTTTAATCCCAGCAATCTCAGCTGATTTAGAAATGATTTAATTGCTTCCCTTATACAGCACAGACTAGCATCCATGTTAGAACACTCAGCACTGAACCTATGAGACAGAGAGTGTTATCATCATGTCTGCTTCACAGATGAAGTAATTAAGGTATAGAGAAGTTAGGTAACTTGCTTGAGGTCACACAGCTAGGGAATTGAAAAACTGGAATCAGAATCTGGGCAGTGCGGCACCAGGGCCTGAATAGTAACCACTGTACCATACTTCCTTTTAAGATTTAATGTGGGCATACAACACTCATCATTAGGCACGGATGTTTGTTTTCCAAAGCACTATTCTCATTCTGTTACTTCACTTGAATCTCTCGATGACTCTTTGAGGGATAGAAAGGCCCAACTTAGAGATGGCAAAACTAAGGCTCAGAGAGAGATCTCTAAGAGTTATAGCACACCAGGGACAGATTTCATCTCATGAGGGAAGAGGAAGGAAAGAAACGCCCTTACCAGACACTACAGTGTCAGTTCAATCCCTCTTTAATTATGATGTCAAAAGAAAAGCTCCCCCAGGCCTGTCAGCATTCACCTCTGTGTATGAATGCATCTCTTCTTCCCCACCTGCCTCCCTCTTCCCTTGTGTCTTATTTCTTCAGTTCCCTCATAGAGTCAGGCATCCATTTATCTTTTCAAGAAACGTTTCTTGAACCGAGAAGGTGTCAGGCTCTGACGTCAATGCCAGGGATATAGAAGTGAATGTTGGAATTCTCTGGAAGGGCCGATACCAAGTCAGCACCTACCACCTGCCCCCCTTCTTGCCCAAGTTAGCAATAAGAGCAGTGCCTGCCTCCCTCACGCTGTGGCAGATACTGGAGAATGGGTAAGACTCATGAAATGTGAGTGGGTGGGAACAAGCAGTGGAGACCCAGAGAAGCACATTTGCAGGGGAAAGCCTGCATTCTGTGCCCATTGTCTTCTCTGGAAAATCAGGCTTCAGTCCCTTGGGTTTAGCCCACACAGAGACCGACTCCTCTGGGCCAGCAGGATGCCTTATACTCAGCCTCATAGTTCCCAAGAAATGGTAGCTGGTGACTAAGGGCAGAGAAGTGGGCAAGTCCCCAGACTCGGTGGTGCTACATAGCATGCAGCACTTGAGATGAATGTGTTTGTGCATGTGTGTGTACATGCGTGAGAGTGGGCATATACATGTTGTGTGGGTGCACGCACCTGTGCATGCATGTGCACACTACATATACATGTGTCTGTGAATGCATGTGTGTGTGCATGTGTAATGTGTGTGTGCTTGTGCATATGTGTGGGTGTGCACTAGCATGTCCAGCCTGGCCATCTTGGTGTGACCGTGCAGCCCTACTTTGGTCCTGCTGAGTCTTCCATTCCCAGAGGGAACGGTGTCTAAGTCGTGCCTGATGGGATCAGCTGTGGGACTGGAGGCAGGGCATTCTGATCACAGGCAGTGTTGTCTTCCTCCCACTCTTATCTCCACTCCCCTGAGCCCAGAGTTTAGTATCATAAAATGCCAGTGTCTGGGCCCTAGCCAGGTAGTCCGATGGTTAGAGCATCCTCCCACTACACCAAGGTTGCAGGTTCAACTCGCAGTCAGGGCACATACAAGAATCAACCAATGGATGCATAAATAAGTGGAACAAAAAAATCGATGTTTCTCTCTCTCCCTTCCTCTTTCTAGAATCAATAAATAAAAGTTTTTAAAGAACATCAGAACCGGGGAGGGAAAATTGGAGATTATCTAACTCAGGCCCTCTCTTGATACTCGAGATTAAGCCCCAGAGAGGAGGTCACCCAGACAGTTAGAGGCAGAGCTGGGATGAGTATCCTCATCGCCTCAAATCAAGTTTCACACTCTTGTCACAACCCCACTGCCCAGACTTGTGTCTGCCCCACAGTCTGCAAATGATAGACCAACGGTTCCAGGCTGGGCATGAGGACACTCAACGCTAGAGGAGTCTGGTAGTTGGGGCTGCTTTCAACGTGTCCATGCCGGACCCTTCCCCACTACTCCCCCTTGAACCAACGTCATACCCACTCTGGGAGAGTATTCTGGTCTCACACCGATCAGAGCTTCAGTTGCTGGTCAGCTATGCTTTTGATGGATCACATATGGGAAATGAAGAAACCTTACTTGATAAATGCAGTGGGCAAAACTCTTTCAATAGGTGGGGGTTCATGAGAAAAAGTAATAAAATGGTGTCTTTGATGAAAGTCTTGGAAATGTCTTTGGAACATTTACATAACAGTATAACAGGAGCCTGGGGGAGACTGGACTTAAGTGGCTTTGGGTCTCTTCATCAAAACAAAAAGGGTCAGAGAGTCCTCTGCATCACCTCAAGAGGTAAATTACCTCTGAGGAAGTGAAGAAGCTTTTCTATGACAGGAAAGGGGCTGCCCTTGACAACAACCCAGTTGCTCTGGAGAGGGGGTGTAATTAGAATTTCTATGTGTGCTGGAGACCATCCTGGGGCTGGTTGGGAAAGGATCTTTTGCAAGGTAGCTCTAACAGGAGAGGCAGCTGCACTTGCAGGTGTGGGGTCCCAGGGAAGGCTGAGTGAGGGCAGTGGTTCTGGGAATGAAGCGACCCCGCCCAACAATGCGGATTTGGGTCCCGAGGAAACAGTGTGACAGCAAGGGGCTGCCTTCTGGGCGCTTGGCAGGTTTCACTCCATGACGGCACCCAAACCAGAGTCCCATCACTGAGTGGAGGCCCCATCCTTAGTAGCATCCTTGAGAGGTGTTTGCAGGTAGCATAGTGTGGCCAGAGCAGTACCCACAGTTCTGGCTGCAGGACCTGGCTAGACAGCTGGGCTTCGGTGTGGAAGGCACAAGTTATCTCAGGTTTCCAGAGTTTGGAACAAATGCGGGGTGTGTGTGGGTGTGTGTGTGTGTGTGTGTGTGTGTGTGTGAGCTGGGTTATGTCTTATTTGCTTCTGCCTTTCTGGAACAAGTCACAGCTGTATTGAAGACATAAGAAAGGACTTTGCAGGAAGCCTCTGTGTTACTGTTTAGTTTTGGAAGATTAGAACAATGTTTCATTTTGCATATCACTTTTAAACATTTCCCTTTTGTATCCATCCTCTAATCTTCTTGTCACCATACCCTGTGATACAGGATTGGCTCCTCTTGAGAACACTTAACAAGAGGCTGTCTTCCTCCTGCTGCTCCCTTTCACCTTTCCTGGGACCAACCCATACTATTTCCATGGCCCTGGCCAGGGCCTACACAGGAAAGACAAGACTGAGGCTGTTGGGAGGCGCTTCTAGACTGGCAGGAAAGCCCCGGCACAGGAGTAAGAGTAACATCCAGCAGAAGGTAAGAAGCTGCACGTGGTGACTTAAAATATCATTGTGATGAGTATGTAAAAAGGGATAGTTTAGATCCTTTCCAAATGAATTTAAAAATCAGCTTGTTGAGTGGCATAGAAATTCCTCTTGAAACAATAGAAAAACAACAAAGAAAGTAAACAGAATATATTGAAGATATAACACCTAAGTGATGGAAAGAAGATATGCTAGAGAGGATTATAAAATTCCAAATTTGGTTCCTTGAAAAAGAAAACTAATAAAATTGACAACTTCTTAAATGGTTTATAAGGTAAAAAAAAAATAGAGAATCAATAAATAATATTGGGAATGAAAAAAAAGGGGGGGGACATAATCACAGATAGATCAGAGACCTAAAAGGGAATATTAAGAACAACTGTGTGCCAAGGGTCTGATGGGATAGCTCAGTTGGGTAGAGCGTCCTACCCATATGCCAAGGTGGTGGGTTTGATTCCCCAGTCAGGGTACATATGGGAATCAACTAATGAATGCATGGGTAAGTGAAACAACAGGTTGGTGACTCTCACTTTCACTCTTTACCCTTTCTCTAAAATCAGTCAATAAAATTAAAAGAAAGAAAGAAAGAGAAAGAAAGAAAGAAGGAAAGAAAAGAGCGAGCCCTGGTCAGTTGGTTGCTGGTTCCATCCCCGATCAGGGCACATACAGAAACAAATTGTTGTTTCTTTTTCTCTCTCTTTAATCAATCAATAAAGATAGAAAGAAAAAGAAAAATTAATCTGCCAGCAAACGCATAAATAGGTGGAACAACAAACTGATGTTTCTCTCTACTCAGTGGATAGAGTGTCATCCTGGTGCACCAAGGTTGTTGATTCAATCAGCTTGGGACACATAAGAGAAGCAATCAATGAGTCCACAACTACTAAATGGAACAACGAAGTGAGAACAATGAGTTGATACTTCTTCATCTCTCTCTCCCTTCCCTCCCTTCCTCTCCCTCTCTCTCAAATCAATGGAAAAATTAAAAAAAATAAAATAAAAAAATAAATCCTGGATAGATAGCCCAGTTGGTTACCATGTCCTCCCAAAGCACAGGTTACTGGTTCTATTCCCGGTGAGGGCAGATAGAGGAACAGATGGATGTTCCTCTCTCTCTCTCTGCCCCTTACCCTCTCTCTAAAATCAATCAATCAATTAAATAAATAATAAATAAAAAAACAACTGTGTGCCAATATGCCAATAAAATGTAAAATTTCAGAAAAATGTATATAAATATATGTATGTTTAAAAAGAAGAGGAAATACTTTCTAATTTATTTTTATAAGTTTCACACCTTTGATAATAAAACAAGACAAGGACAGTACAGTAAAGTAATATTTTTACAGGCAAATCTCACTAGAGAATTTAAATATAAAAGTTTAATCACAATATTAGCAAACTAAATCCATCAATGTTTAAAAATATAACATGATCACATTGGGTTTTGCAGTGGACTGAATGTTTGTGTCCCGCCAAACTGGGAGAAGGGACATGTAACCAACAAACAATTACTACAGTATTTAAAATCTGGAGTCTTTCATGACCTGTGGTGGTGCGGTGGATGAAGCTTTGACCTAGAATGCTGAGGTCGCCAGTTTAAGGTCCAGGCTTGCCCAGTCAAGGCAAATTATAAGAAGCAACTAAAAGTTGATGCTTCTCACTCTCCCCACCGCAACTGCCTTTCTTCACTCCTCTCTCTAAAAATCAATAAATGAAATATGTTTTTAAAAAAACCTTTAAAATAAAGTCGGGAGTCTAGAGACTGTAAAAAAAAAACCCCACAACTCTTAAAATCACTAAGAAAAAGATTTGTAATCTAAGAAATAATAGGCAAAAGACATGTACATGTACAGGTGACCAGGAATGGCCAAAAAACATTGAAAAGATGAACCTCATTAGTAATTAGAAAATGTATATTAAAACCACTGTAAGATATTTCATGCCTACCAGATAGACAAAACTAAAAGCCAGTGTGCCAAGGGCCAGTAAGGATGATGAGACGCAAGGAAAAACAGAGGTCTTTGGTGAAGTGTAAATGGGTACACTTACTTTTGGGAAAAATTATTATACCTCCCTGACCTAGATGCAGTGATTCAATTCCACACTTTAGAAAGAAAATGTCTTGCACTTGCTCACTATGAGTAACATCATTCTAAAAACCATAATCTGGAGGTGGGCGTGGGGTGAATCCTCTGTGAAAATAGAATGGATCTATAAACTGTAGTCTGTTCATACATTGTAATACTACAGAGTTGTGCTGTCCAATACTGTCATTAGGCACAAGGGCCTGTTGAGCACTTGAAACGTGCTAAGTATAAAATATACACTGGATTTGGAAGATTTAGAACAACAAATATAATGTAAAACACTCATAACCTTCTATATTGATCAACATATTAAAATGATACTTTGGCTCCATTAAATTAAAATATACTAAAATCAACTTCCCTTGCTTTTTTTTGTTTCACTTATTTAATTGGCTTTCTAAAAGTTTAAAATTCCACCTGTTTCTACTTGACAGTGCTGAAGTGAAGGAGGAACAACCTACAAGCATATGTAGTAAAACAGATGCAGAACAGTGAACCGTTGTGAAACGGTTTTTTTGAGTAAAAGAAACAAAACCCACAGGAGAAACCGTTGAGTACTTACAAGGCCACGCAGTTTTAGTAATTTCCCAGACACTGTTATTAATAGTGACAGCTGTCTTAATCTAACAAACTGAGCAGAAGTTTGTAGCATTGAAGTTAAACCTTTTTTTTGAACAACATTATTAGCCTTGCCTAAACAAGGCCTCAAAAAATTGGGTTAAAACTCAGAGTTGTTCCTCTCCACGGAAATCTTTAGTAAAAGGCGAA
The DNA here is from genome assembly GCA_037038555.1 of Rhynchonycteris naso. Taxonomy (NCBI): domain Eukaryota; kingdom Metazoa; phylum Chordata; class Mammalia; order Chiroptera; family Emballonuridae; genus Rhynchonycteris; species Rhynchonycteris naso. The sequence continues at coordinate 51,970,723 of CM072999.1, forward strand.
AGATTTATACGATCTGAAGAGAAACCAGAGCATACCCTAGGAATTATTAACACACACCTCGAGTAAAATAAACATCTTTTGCACTGATGGTGGCTACTTAACGCCAAGACTCATTGCATCAATGAAAAATTTCAGGTTTCTTTGTAGATACTAGTCTAACAGAAAATGTAAGGAAAAGAGATTTAAAAATTTTGCCGTTTTAAACTTGTACTTGGTGCAGTGCACTGTGGGTATGTAAATAAGGCGAGTCCCCTTTCGATTCGGGAAATATCTTATTATTCACACGATGCCTTGCGTCACCATTAGGGGGCGAAGTGGAGATTTAGCTGACGAGGATCTTACGCGGTCTTGATCAGACCTGTGCTTTATATATTTTATGTATTTATACACCCGAATTTGATTTCTGTGAAAGATTTTGCTGTTAAATTAAAAATGAAAAAATTAGCAAATAAGTTACACAAAATTCAGGACGGTGGTTCCTTCCCTTTGGTGGACAGTTAGGGGTGTGACTGGGAAGGGGCAACACAGGTTTTAAGATTTGACAATTTCCTTTTTCTTAAGCTTCATGGTGAGCGCACGGGTGTTTGGTTTGTTGTTTTTTAGCCGTGCACCTCCAGGGTATACGCTCTGGGCTACCCTCTACCTTTGCTGTTGATGTCTTGTTTAAAATAGGAACTTGCATTTCCGGTTTCAGGTTTTCTGCCCCACCTGACAATACTGTTCCAGATGAAATCTTGTACAGTATTCGAGTTTCAGACCTCCCATGGTCTTATCCTGTGCTTTTAAAATGTGTTGTTCTCTTGCCTGACCTGTGGTGGTGCAGTGGATAAAGCGTTGACCTGGAACACTGAGGTCGAGGGTTTGAAGCCCTGGGCTTACCTGGTCAAGGCACATATGGGAGTTGATGCTTCCTGCACTTCTCTCTCTCCCCTGTTTCCCTCTCTCTTTCTCTCTCCTCTCTGAACATTGAATAAAGTCTTAAAAAATAATAATAAAATATGCTGTTCTCTCTTCTGTGGAGCTCAGCTGCCAGGTCCAATTAGCCTATCTCGACTCTTCCCTAACAATCCGTCAATCCAGATCCATCGTTGTGGTAACAGAACAACCTTGGGGGAGAAAACTGCGGCCCTTTGTTGTTGTTGCTTGTGCAAACATTCCACTTCCCAACTTTGACACCTTCTCTAAACTGGCACGTTTGTTTGAACTGGTTCTTTTGCTAACAAGTCAATCATATTTGACATATATTTGATTTAAATTTTTCTAATACGGTACATTTAGAAAACATCCTTATTGGATGTGATTTACTTTCCATACAATTCTCCCATTTAAAGTGTATAATTTAGTGTTTCTTTGTACATTCACAGTTGTGCAATCATTACCACAATCTAATTTTAGAATATTTTATCACCCCCCAAAGAAACCCTGAACTCATTAGCAGTTCCTCCCCTCAACCCCACTCCCCAGATTCTGGCAACAGCTAATCTACTTTTTGTCTTTCAAGTGCCAGTTCTGGCCCCGGCCTGAAAGCTTGATTGGTTAAAGCATCCTCCTCATATGCAAAGGTTGCGGGTTTGATCCCCTATCAGGGCACATACACAAACAGATCCATGTTTCAGTCTATCTGTCTGTCTCTCCCTTCCTCTCTCTCTCTCAAATTAATAAACAAATTAAAAAAAATAAAGTGTCTATTCTGGACATTTCATACATAGTCATTTCTCAGTATCTGCAGAAGATTGGTTCCAGGTCCTCCATGGATACCAAAGTCCATGGATGCTCACATAGAATAACGTAGTTTTTGTAGATAACCTATGAACATTTTCCTATGTACCTTAAATCATATCCAGATTACTTACAATATCTAATACAATGTAAACACTATGTAATTTTTAACGATTGTTTAGGGAATAATGACAAGTAAAAAAGTCTGTATAGTACATGTTTAATATAGATGCAACCACTGTATGCCTAACTAGATTGTACACATCAGCAACAAATGTAACATGTTTTCCAAATATTTTCCATCAGTGGTTTGTTGGCCAACTTAAATGGAAGCGGACCTTTTGTGATTGCCTCTTTTACTTAGTATGTTTGTGAGGTTCATCCATGGCCTCTGGTCGGCAAACTGCGGCTCTTTGGCCCCTTGAGTGTGGCTCTTCCACAAAACACCACCTGCGGGCGCTCCTGCGGGTGCTACCTCGATAAGGAATGTACCTACCTATATAGTTTAAGTTTAAAAAATTTGGCTCTCAAAAGTAATTTCAATCATTGTACTGTTGATATTTGGCTCTGTTGACTAATGAGTTGCGGACCACTGAATTCCATGCAAACATTTGTTTTGATACTCTTGCATTTCACTCTTGCTACATTTCACAATGTAATGGAAAGTTAGAGACCCATGGAGAAGAAAAGTTCCTGTTCTACGGTAATAGCTACACCTCATAGGGATTGGCCAGAAGCTAAGGTGCTGATATGAGTTTATGTATCTCTCCTTTCCTCTAAAATCAATAAATAAAAATTAAAAAAAAAGAAAAATATGAACAAAAGCCTGACCAGGCGGTGGCGCAGTAGATAGAGCATCGGACTGGGATGAGGAAGACCCAGGTTCGAGACCCCGAGGTTGCCACCTTGAGCGCAGACCCATCTGGCTTGAGCAAAAGCTTGCTAGCTTGGACCCAAGGTTGCTGGCTCCAGCAAGGGGTGGCTCAGTCTGCTGAAGGTTCATGGTCAAGGCACATGTGAGAAAGCAATCAATGAACAACTATGGTTTCACAACGGCAATGAAAAACTGATGATTGATGCTTCTCATCTCTCTTCGTTCCTGTCTGTCTGTCCCTATCTGTTCCTCTCTCTGACTCTTTCCCTGTCCCTGTAAAAAAAAAAAAAAATAAAAAAAAAAAATATATATATATATATATATATATATATATATATATATATATGAACAAAATAGAAGTCTATTTTTGTGAAAGGCTGAAACTGCAATTAGGTTAGATGTTAAATCTAGTTTTGGTATCATAGGTTTCTAGCACAAGTGATGCCATATTGGGCCTGTGGTTTCTCTTTAATGATACAGAAAATTACATAAATAGATTTTCTGTTATAAATCATCCCTGCATTTATTTATAGCCTAAACTCAATTTGACAATAATGTATTTAAAAATTTTATTTATTGATTTTTATTTTGTTAAAAATTTTTAAAGGTTTTACTTATCTTTTAGAGAGAAGAGAAAGAGAGAGAAGTGGGGGAGGAGCAGGAAGCATCAACTTCCATATGTGCCTTGACCAGGCAAGCCCAGGGTTTTGAACCGGCAACCTCAGCATTCCAGGTCAATGCTTTATCCATTGCACCACCACAGGTGAGGTAGCAATAATGTATTTAAAATAAAATTTTTTTAAAAAAAAATTATAGCCCTGACTGGCTGGCTCAGTGGACAGAGTGTCAGCCCGGTGTGCGGATGTCCTGGGTTTGATCTGCGGTCAGGGCACACAGGAGAAGTGACCCTATGTTCCTTTTCCCTCCCCACTCCCCCTTTTACTTCTCTTCCCCTATCGCAGCCAGTGGCTTGATTAGTTGGAACATAGGCCCTGGGCGCTGAAAATAGCTCAGTTGGTTGGTCTGAGCATTGGCATCAGGCGCTGAGGATAGCTCAGGTGATTCAAGCATCAGCCCCAGATGGGGGTTGTTGGGTGGATCCCGGTTGGGGCACATGTGGGAGTCTGTCTCTCTATCTCCCCTCCTCTCACTCAAAATAAGCAAATAAGTAAGAGGTTTTAAATTTACAGAAAAATTGTGAAGATAGTGCAGAATTCCTGTATACCCCACACACCCAGTTGCCCCAATTATTAACATGTTTTTTATAAGTTTTATCTTTAATTACCATATTTTAAAAATTGATTTTAGAGAATGAAGGAGAGAGAGAGAGACCATCAATTTGTTGTTCCACTTATTTATGCATTAATTAGTTGATTCTTGTATGTGCCCTGACCAGAGATTAAAGCTGCAACCTAGGCGTATCGGGAGAATACTAACCAACTGACCTACAGGGCCAGCGTTAACATATTATTACCATGCTTCTGCAAAGCAACTTGCATGCATTCATCCAACAAACAATCCTTAAGGCCAAGAGTGAGGCTTTGTCTACGGTCCACAGAAGAAGAGGTGGAATGAGGGATGGTTCCCAGGCTTTCTGCCCCACTGCTGTAGACTCTGTCTTCCAGGCTTGATCTTCAGCAGCCATGTTGGAATTCCTAGGTCTCATGAGGTCCCCAGGATTTTGGGTACACTAGGATAATTTTTAGTGCGTCTGGACCAGTCCAGACCTCAGAGCAAACATGGGTCTGACTAGCATTCCTGGGAGCAGCCAGCACTCACTGTCTGGCCTGCGAAGCCTGTAGTGTCTGGGGCTCTAATCTTGCACTTCCTCCCAAAGTCATACAAACCAATAGCATAAATCACCTTTCCTCTGAACCCAGGGCCTAAGGCAGCCTGGATGCATGGGGGGTGGGGGAGGGGAAGTTCCTCCCTCAGAAGGTGCTAGGGTGTGGATTATGGGCAGGGTACTGAAAGCTTCTTGGTCTACGAATTAGCAACGGCCTGTGCTTAGATCTGTATGTGACCATGGGGCCAAACTTTGGGATTTTCTCTCTAATGGAGTTGTGAGTCAGGAGAGAGAATGGGAGTTTAGTCCCTTCCCTCCTGCAGTTAGGTCAGTCTCCCCAAGCTCTCCTCCAGAGAGGACCCCAAAGGGGATCTTGGTACACCTGTTTGAGAGACAGAGAATCTTAATGTAGAGAATTCGGGAGGCTTAAAAGCAGAGGGAAGGTCTTTTGGTTTTCAGTTCTGAGTATGAATCCCAGCTTTACCTTGTCCGGCTCTGGGACCCTGGGCAAACAGTGCAGCACTCTGAGACTCAGTTTCCCTGGTTCATAAGTTGCTCCCCCCATACCCAGTTTTTTTGGGAAATTATTCAAGAAGGAGGCAGTAGGCAGTAACCCGCCGGGACAAAGGCAAATCCAAGGGCAGGTCAAAAGGGCGCTGGGTCAATTTCCACTCTGGACTTCTGCTGGAACGGCACGTAGAGGCGGGGGCGACTCAGCCGGGGCCACACACCTAGCTGCTAGGGACCATTTGGGTCGCGATGGGCAGGCACACCCAGCATCTGGGAGGGGGCGGGCCCTTGGCAGCTCAGGGAGGAGCGCCGAGCAGCTTGGGGAGCGCGGCGCCAGCAGGGGAGGTAGGCCAAACGCGCGCGCGGGGCGCAGGAGTCCCCTTCGGCGGGCAGGTCTCGGTGAGGGGCCCTGAGACGGCTGGCAGAACGCAGGCGGCGCCGAGGGCAGCCGGGCGAGCGCCGGGTCTTCGGCGTCGCCCAGCCGGAGGCGGGACAGGAAGGCGCGGGCCGAGCCGCAGCTTCGTGTCGCACGGAGAGGGAATTCTGCCTGTGGTCCCCCGCCTTCCCGGGTGTGCCCCCAGCCCCAGGCCACTGCAAGAGGACACGTGTCAGCAAGTACTCGTCGTCGTTGTGGTCTCATCTCATGTCATAGCCCCTCCCCCAGGCGTGGTGACTCCCCCCATTATCTCCAGGTCACCTCTCTCCAGCCTCGCTGACCCGCGGCCCCTGCCCTGTCCTTCTCCTTCATCGGTCCTTTTCCCTGGGCAGCGAGCGCTTCTGCCAAGACCACCGTGGAAGACACTCGTCAGCATGTTCCCACCCCTGTCATCTCATCCCTCTGCTTAGCTCCACTCCAGGCTTTGTAACCCCGGTCCCCGCTGGCCCTTTCTCCCAGGCCTAGCCCTGCGCTGACCACAGGCCCAGCCCTCGCTCCTGAACCACCGCGACTCCCCCTGCGGCAACGCTCGGTTACCCAGAATGAAGCCTGCAGGCTGGGCGGCCGTCAGGGAGGCGGCGGCCTGCGACGTGCTGGCCGCGGATCTGCGGTGCAGTCTATTCACCTCGGCCCTGCAAAGCTACAAGAGGGACTCCGCGCTGCGGCCCTTTCCCGCGTCCTATGCCCGCCACGACTGCAAGGACTTTGAGGCCCTGGTGAGTGTGTATCTCCCCCACCCCCGCCCTGGCTCTGTCCACTATTTCCCAGGCCACGTGTCCTGTAGAACCCATGTTAGTAAACATGCCAGTCCCCAGACTTTTCATTCCCAGCTAGGCCTTGGGGAAGGTTTCTTTCCATGAGCTAAGAACACTCCCCATGCTCTACATAGATAGATACTCCCAAGGCGCTTTGTGGCTGCTTCCTCTTGTTAATGACAAGTGACTTTCAGGATTGAAGTGAGGAATTGAATAGTTACATTGGCCTCCCCAAGATTTTCTAGTGTGGCCAGCAATAGGGTGTTGATCTGAGTCAGCTGACTCTGACAAATAGGATGTTATCCATCCCTTTGCAAATATTTAGACAATAAAAATAACCAAAGTCAGCCATACCTTGATCTTCGTAAGAGGTAATATATGGGCCGTGCTCTTATAAATTTTAACATACAGTATACAAGTGAGCTGTTATTTCTCTGATGATTCACAAGGCACTTAATTTCCCACAGAGTTCACTTTAGGGTCAGCGTTCCAGATATCAATTATCTTTGTAATCCAAATGTTTGGAATTACCTAGAAAAATATAATTTCCCAAAATTGATTCTATAAGAAACAGAAAATTGAAATAGTCTGTAATCATTAAAGATAATTGAATTAGTTATTCACTCAAAGAAAACTTCAGGCCTACCTTGTTTCCTTGTGTCTTGTCTTCAATTTGTAAAAAACAATGTCTGGGCCCTAGTGGGTTGGCTAGATGGCTCAGCTGGCTCAGCTCCTAGAACATTGGCCCTGCATGTGGAAGTCCCCAGTTGGATTCCTGGTCAGGGCACACAGGAGAAGACAACTGTCTGCTTCTCCACCTCTCTCTTTCTCTTTCCCCTTTTCCCTCCTTCTCTTCCCTTCTCCCCCTCTCCCTCTTCTTCTCCCACAGCCATGGCTCATTGGAGCAGGTTGGCCCCAAGCAATGAGGATGGCACTGTGGCCTCACTGCAGGCCTTAAAATGGCATAGGTTGGGAGCAAGGCCCCAGATGGGCAGAACATCGTCCCCCTAGTGGGCTTACCGGGTGGATTCTGGCAGGCATGCAGGAGTCTGTCTCTCTGCCTTCATGACTCTCATTTAATAATAATAAACAACAACAAAAAAAAACCCAACAATGTCTGTGAAGTGTAATAAAATGAGGTATCCTATATATGATGAAGAAGTCCAGAACAGGGACCACAACCCTTGGCACTGAGCTGGAGTCAAGAAACACTAGCCAGGGGTGGTGGCTGATGCCATGCTGAGTCTATAGGGACATGGAGGATTTCGAGGAGCAAAGGGGAGGTAAAAGCTATTCTAGGAGGAGTGGCAGGATGGGCAGAAAGCCAGGAGCTCACTGAGAAGAACAAGTCTGTCTGTATTTTAGTGTGGTTGCTGTGGGGAGCAGGAAAGAATGAGGCCAACCAAAATGTACAGGGCTTGGAAGTGTAGATTTTATCCTTGGTCGGGGGGAGCATTGGTAAGATCTGGGATATGTTACTGAAAGACCCATGTGGTGGGAGAGTGAGAGAGGGATTTGTTCAGGAGGAGAGATTGAGGTCAGAGGGACCACGCTCACCAGAGATGGTATCCCATAATGCACTTCATTAATTTTTACCAAGAATACTCAGTGCCTTCTCTTCCTGCTGGAAGGGCTTATTGGCAAATATAATCAGGTTTGTTTGATGAATATGGGATAAATGCAAAAGGAGCTTTTGTTTTAATTTGTTTATGCTTTAAATTTTTTTTTAAATTTATTAATTTTAGAGAGAAAGGAAAGGAGAGGGTAGACAGAAACATTAATCTGTTTCTATATGTGTCCTGACCAAGTATCGAACCGGCAGCCTTTGTGCATTGGGACAACACTAACCAACCAAGGTATCGGCCAGGCCTTGTTTATTCTTAAATTTTTTTTATTTTTATTTTATTCATTGTAGAGAGGAGATACAGAGTGAGAGACAGAGAGAGAGAGAGAAAGAGAGAAAGGGGGGAGGAGCTGGAAGCATTAACTCCCATATGTGCCTTGACCAGACCAGTGCAGGGTTTTGAACTGGCGACCTCAGTGTTCCCAGGTCGACGCTTTATCCACTGCGCCACCACAGGTCAGGCGCCTTGTTTATTCTCAAAAAAAAAAAAAAAATAATAATAATTAACTCTAGAGTGGGAGGAAGGGATAAAGAGAGAGAGAGAAACATCAATCTGTTCCTGTACGTGCCCTGACCAGGGATCCAACCAGCAACTGCTGTGCCTTGGGACAGCGCTCTAACCAACTGAGCTATCCAGACAGGACTGTTTATACTTTTAAAAAAATTATTGCCTGACCTGTGATTGCGCAGTGGATAAAGCATCGACCTGGAATGCTGAAGTCGCCGGTTTGAAACCCTGGGTTTGCCTGGTCAAGGCACATATGAGAGTTGATGCTTCCTGCTCCTCCTCCTGTTCTATCTCTTTCCTCTCTCTCCTCTCTATTTCTTTAATAAAAATGAATAAATAAAACAAATCTTTTAAAAAATTATTATTATTGTTATTATTATTATTATTTTAAGTGAGAGGAGGGGAGATAGAGAGACAGACTCCCTCATGCACCAACGGGGATCTACCTGGCAACCCCCGTCTGGGGCTTATGCTCAAATCAGCTGAGCCATCCTCAGCGCTGTGGGCCAACTCTCAAACCAGTTGAGCCTCTGGTTGTGAGAGGGGAAGAGAGAGAGAGAAGGGGAAGAGGAAGGGGAAAAGAAGCAGATGGTTGCTTCTCATGTGTGCCCTGACCAAAGATCAAACCCAGGACTTCCACACGCTGGGCCAACACTATCCACTGAACCAACCAACCAACCAGGGCCTAAAAAATTATTTTTAATTATGCAAGGAATGTTTGAATATATTCTTGTTATAAAGAAATTCAAAGAGCCTGACCTCTGTTAGTGCAGTGGAAAAAGCATCGACCTGGAACACTAAGGTCACTGGTTCAAAACCCCAGGTTTGCCTGGTCAAGGCACATATGAGAAGCAACTATGAATTAATGCTTCCTGCTCCTCCCCCACTGCTTTTCTCTCCTCTCTAAAATCAATAAATAAAATCTTTAAACAAACATTAAGTAAAAAGTTCAAAAAAAATTCAAAGTGCCCTTTATAGAGCTCACACTATCCCACATCCCTCCCTCTAGGTACCAGTGCTCTCAATTGGGGGTACACTCTTCCTCCCATACTTCTAATTCCTTAGGAGAGCATCAGGTAGCCCCAAATAGCCACATCCTCTAGAGCAGGGAGACTCAACCTTTTTATACCTACCACCCACTTTTGTATCTCTGTTAGTAGTAAAATTTTCTAACCGCCCACTGGTTCCACAGTAATGGTGATTTATAAAGTAGGGAACTAACTTTACTTTATAAAATTTATAAAGCAGAGTTACAGCAAGTTAAAGCATATAATAATAATTACTTACCAAGTACTTATGTCGGATTTTCGCTAAGTTTGGCAGAATAAGTCTTTATAAAACAACTTATTATAGTTAAATCTATCTTTTTATTTATACTTTGGTTGCTCTGCTACTGCCCACCATGAAAGCTGGAACGTCCTCTAGTGGGCGGTAGGGACCAGGCTGACTACCACTGCTCTAGAGGAATGAACTGCCCCTCCAGCAAGGCTCATTGTGTTGGTTCTATAGCTCATCTTTTCTTTCAAGGGCCTCTGGAGAAACACAGATTCTGAGCTGTTCTGTTGCCATATTCTCTACTGGGCACCATTGTTGGGGAAACTAGTCCAGACCATACAGTTTCTTGGCTGTCTGTAGGTATGGCTTTAATGAGCAGTGGCCCAGAAGAAGGCCACTCACCAGGCAGGACCTGGTATGACCTCTGGGAGCATGCAGATGTTCTTAGATAAACACACTTCAGGTTTTGTTTTGCCACATGCTACGTGAGTTACAGGAAAAAATGTGGAGAATTTGGCATCTGGACCTGTATCTGATTCAGTGGTTAACTGTGAAAGAAAAGGGAACGAGGTCTGGCTGTATCCTTCTGGATCATTTTGTGGTTACCTGGAGGAGGAAGGTATGGGCTGTTCAAAAGACTCTCATTTTCATTTGTTTAGCTAAAAGCACTTGAAGTGATGTGAAACAGTTTATCATTTTCAAGCATTCTAAATTCGTTTTCTCCATACTACAAGGTGTCATTACATACCTTATATATGTTGCCATTTCCAAAATTAGAGCTCTGGGTTGAATTACTTTATTGATTACACTGGGGAACATTTTTTTTTCATTATCTGTTGCATGAGGTTTTAGAACTGTTTCTACAGTGTGTCTGTAAAGTCATGGCGCACTTTTGACCAGTCACAGGAAAGCAACAAAAGACGATAGAAATGTGAAATCTGCACCAAATAAAAGGAAAACTCTCCCAGTTTCATACCTATTCAGTGCAGTTCGATGTGGGCTCATTTGTTGCCCTACACATATCCAAACAATAGTGAAGTTCTTGCCACACATGGGTAAGGATGTCTGGTGTAACAGAGTGAATAACGTCTGTGATTCTCTGTTTTAAGTGATTAATGTCATTGATATGTTCAATGTATACATGTTGCTTCACATAACCTCAAAAGTAAAAGTCTAAGGGCGTCAGATCCGGGGATCATGGTGGCCATGGCTTGACAGAACCCCTGCCTGTTCACCACTGGAGGAATGTTCTATCCAGAAACTCATGAACTATGGTGGCGTAGTGTGGAGGAACATCGTCCTGTTGAAAGATGACACCTTCTGGAAACTGTGGCACTGCATACAACTTCAACATGTCAAGATAGGTGTTTGCTGTCACAGACTGCTCCGCGAATAAAAATGGCCTATCACCTTATCATGCATCAGGCTACACCACACGTTCACTTTAGGGATGTTACATTTGTACTCAATGTAGGCATGAGGATGTTCAGCAGCCCATATTCGGACGTTATGGCGATGAACATGTCCACAGATATGGAAGGTCACCTCATTGCTAAACACAATCTTCTGCAAAAATATTGCATCATTGTTGATCTCATGAAGCATATCTGTAGCAAACACGCATCGTGTGGGTCTATCCGCCAGTTTGATAGTGTGCAACAGCCGCAATTTGTACCTCGTAAAACAGAGACGTTTCTTCAATACCTTATGAACTGTAGTCTTGCTTAGGTGTAATTGTCGAGCACATGCACGCACAGATTTTTTAGGGTCCTTAGGTAGCTATCCCGTATAGCCTCTACAGACTCGTCACTGACTGATGGCCTACCAGAACAGGGTTTTTCCACCAAACTGCCAGTTTCCTTCAACTGCTTATCCCACCAAGTAATGTTATTCCTATGTGGTGGTGCTTCGTTATAAACGCGCCGATATTCATGTTGTGCTTTGGTCACGGATTCAAATTTAGCGAGCCACAGAACACACTGAACTTTCCTCTCTACCATCCACATCTTGACTGACATGGCCGTGGGCTGCTCCGCTGTATACATGGTATTACATCATCATCTGCGCACGCGCACATGCTGCCACATCATCCTACAGAAACTGGGAGGATTTTCCTTTTATTTGGTGCAGATTTCACATTTCTGTCGTCTTTTGTTGTTTTCCTGTGACCGGTCAAAAGTGCACCATGACTTTACGGACACACTGTATATATTTCTTCATCGCTGATTCCAAATCTGAAATTTGTTTTTTGGTGCATGCTCTAGTTTTTATGCAATTTTAATTTCTTTTTGTTACAGTTAATGGCATGCATTGGTTTTTCAATTGGAGTTAAAGGGCAACGACTCTTGAACATAACCACATTAATTAATGTTTTACAAACATCACTTTTACATAATTGTAGTTGTTTTTAAATGTAAAAAATTATTTGATATAAACACCCTCTTATTTTGTTTTAAGATTGAATCATGGCTTCTTTGAGTAGGCATAAATGTAAGGATAGTCCTGACACCTTCTGTTATATATGTGGCTGTTACACACTTCAATGTCAAAGGTGCAATATTTCATCATTTGTGACACGTGCATATATTGCCTATTTTCAAGTTCCCCTTGGCGATCAAGACAAGAATTGGGCTCCTCATATTGTGTGTCATAATTGTGAGGAAATGCTTCGTGACTGGACAAAAGGAAAACACAAAAGAATGCCTTTTGGTATTCCCATGGTTTGGCATGAACCTAAGGACCACAGCAGTGACTGTTATTTCTGTCTGATCCATACAAAGGGCATCGGCAAGAAAAAACGGCATATGACCACATATCCTAATATTCCTTCAGCAATACGACCTATCCCACACTCTGAGATATTCCCGGTTCCAGTTTTTTCAATGGTTTTCTTTCTTCTAAGGACAAAGAAAGTGAACATGGTGATCAAATGTATTTTTATAAGATGCATGAGGAAATGGTTGTAGAATCTGAAGGGTCTTCTTGTGATGCCAAGCAGTCATTAACCCCTCAGCAGTTTAGCCAACCCGAATTGAATGACTTAGTAAGAGATTTGGGCCTATCAAAGAAAGCAGCTGAGTTCTTAGCCTCCAGGCTTCAAAAAAAGAATGTACTTCACAGGTCAGCTAAAGTGTCCCATTTCAGGAAGCGTGAACAGATTTTTGTGGACTTTTTTCCCAAAGACAAACACTTTGTTTACTGTCATGATATCAGTAGTCTTCTCAGCCAGCTAGGTGTTACCACTTACAGTCCAACAGAATAGTGGCTATTTCTTGACAGCTCTAAACGGAGTCTGAAATGTGTTCTCCTACGTAACGGTAATGTTTATGCAGCGGTTCCAATTGGTTATTCAACTCATCTGTGAGAAGATTATAATGACATAAAAATTGTCCTCAACTTTATGAAGTATGAGGAGCATAACTGGATCATTTTGTGTGGATCTTAAAATGGTAAATTTCCTGCTAGGAAAACAGAGAGGTTTCACAAAGTATCCTTGCTTTCTGCTTGGATCCAAACTGTTTGTGGGACAGCCGAGTTCGGGAGAAACACTGGACACAGAAGGAGAGGCCGAAACGTGAAGCTCTGGAAGTAGGATGCAAAATATTATGAATGAACCTGTAGTTAATCGAGACAGGATCATTTTACCCCCTCTTCACATCAAACTTGGCTTAATGAAGCAGTTTGTTCAGGCTTTGAATAGAGAAAGTGAATGCTTTCAACATATTATTTCTGCTTTTCCTGCCTTGTCCTTTGAGAAGATAAAGCAGGTGTATTCGATGGACCTCAAATTCGAACCCTCATACGTGACGAAGAACTTGCCAGAAAGATGAGTAAGGAGGAGAAAGCAGCATGGCAGTCTTTTGTGGCAGTTACAAAGAACTTCCTTGGCAACAGAAAAGCAGAAAACTATGAACTTCTGGTTCAAAGGATGCTGTTGGCTTTCCGCGACATTGGATGTAACATGAGTGTTAAGATTCACTTCCTGAACAGTCACCTTGATAAGTTTCCTGAAAATTTTAGAGCTGTTAGTGATGAGCAGACTACTGCTGGAGCATCAGACGAGATTGTCCTCAACAAGAACACAAACACAAGAGCTACAAACATAAGTTTTTTTCCTGAATAGAATTTAAATAAGGTTTGCACAAATTTTATGATTAAAATAAGTGTTTTAATATGTTCTATTTTGAAATTGTAGATAAATTCTGATGCAATCATATCTTTTAGTGTATTAGTGTATTTACTGCATTATATAAATTATATTTTCACAAAGATGATGCTCAAGAAGACATTCTTCTTCATTGTTAAATGTTGAAAATTTTACAATAAGATGGAAACCTAAAATCTTGAATTGCAAAAAAACTGTAGCTTACAGAGAAAAACTAATGTCAGATTTGAGATCAGCACCCTTGAATTAGGTAACAACAAGTGTTTTTGTGGATGCAACAAAAAATTTTGTTCCTTAGTGTTATTGCTTTCCTGAGAATGCTCCCTGCTAAACCAAACTCTTGGCTTTAAGTGCAGCTCTCTGGTATTATTCTCTCACACTTCCCAAAGTCCCAAATCATTTCTCAGGTGTCTTGTTTGAGGATACTTTTACTCTGCACTTCTGTTTTATACTGGGAGGTCTTTGTATTCCCAGCATCTGACCTTGGAGGTGCTTATTAGATGTTTGAGGAATCAAAATTTGGTATGTGCATATGCCCAGGCTGAGGATTTCTGATCTTGTTCCTTGGAACAAGGGTTGGCTAAGCCTTTATTAGGACAGAGAATCTGTAGCATTCTTCGGATTTCTTTAGCTCTGACCATTGGCCCTCAAACTTAAAGTTTTGTTTTGTTTCCCTAGGAAACCCCATGTTCTGGTTCTCCATTAGTAGGCAGACCCTTTCTGGGAGTGGGAGGTGGGTGGGAATGGTCCCTTTGTATTAATTCCAGGCCCTTGCTGCTCAAAGTGGTTTTGAGGACCAGTAGCAGTAGCATCACCTGGGAGCTTCTTAGAGATGCAGAATGTCAGGTCCCCCCTTCCCTAGACCCACCCAGTGAGGATCTGCATTTTTCACAGGTCTGAGAAGCATTGCATCTAACCTGCCCTAGACCTATCTACTATTTGGGGATGGGGGCAGAGGGCTGAACTGCTCTAGTTGGCTCTCCTGGCTCTGATCTCTGGCCTGCACTCTCTAGATAAGCTGACTCCTGGGTTGTCTGGGTTAAAAACATGAATAAGCTCCTCTCTGTCCTACCCCAGGACAGGCCTGCCCTCCCCATGCCATCCCCCACGTGGTCCAGGCACACTCCCCTCACTCTTTAAGACACAGTTGGGCCTGACTAGGCGGTGGCGCAGTGGATAGAGTGTCAGACTGGGATGCGGAAGACCCAGGTTCGAGACCCGAAGCTTGCCAGCTTGAGCACGGGCTCATCTGGCTTGAGCAAAAGCTCGCCAGTTTGGACCCAAGGTCGCTGGCTCCAGCAAGGGGTTGCTCAGTCTGCTGAAGGCCTGTGGTCAAGGCACATGTGAGAAAGCAATCAATGAACAACTAAGGTGTCATAATGGCAATGAAAAACTAATGATTGATGCTTCTCACTTCTCTCCGTTCCTGTCTGTCTGTCCCTATCTATCCCTCTCTCTGACTCTCTCTCTGTCCCTGTAAAAAAAAAAAAAAAAAAAGACACAGTTGGAACCTCATCTTACTCTGTGTCTTCAACCCAGCAGTTAGGAGTCCTTCCTCTGGTTCCTTCACAATAGTATAAATTCGCACTTATAAATAATACTATGATAAACATGCTTTTACATCAATCATTGTTTATATCTCTACTGTATTTCCCCACGTATAAGACGCTCCCAGGTATAAGATGCATCTTAAGTTTGGGACCTGAAATTTGAAAAAATGTATTACATAAAGTTATTGAACTCAAGTTTTATTCATCATAAGATTTATACAACTCTTCTTCCATGTGGAAAAGCAGGAAATGCAAGTAAAAAACCTACAACCACTGTGTAAGACGCACCCACTTTTCAGACCCCAAATTTTTCAAAAAAGAATGCATCTTATACATGGGGAAATAATGGTATATATTTTCTTTTTCTTTTTTTTATTATTTATTTTGTTTTATTTTTTACAGGGACAGAGAGAGAGAGTCAGAGAAAGGGATAGATAGGGACAGACAGACAGGAACGGAGAGAGATGAGAAGCATCAATCATTAGTTTTTTGTGTTTTTTTGGGACACCTTAGTTG
Organism: Rhynchonycteris naso; assembly: GCA_037038555.1. Taxonomy (NCBI): domain Eukaryota; kingdom Metazoa; phylum Chordata; class Mammalia; order Chiroptera; family Emballonuridae; genus Rhynchonycteris; species Rhynchonycteris naso. The sequence continues at coordinate 51,986,441 of CM072999.1, forward strand.
TTCATTGACCACCCTCTCACATGTGCGTTGACTGCAGACCTTCAGCAGACGGAGCAACCCCTTGCTGGAGCCAACGACCTTAGGTCCAAGCTGACGAGCTTTTCCTCAAGCCAGATGGGCCTGCGCTCAAGCTGGCGACCTCGGGGTCTCCAACCTGGGTCTTCCGCATCCCAGTCCGGCGCTCTATCCACTGCGCCACCGCCTGCCTGGTCAGGCACGGTATATATTTTCTTGAGATAAATTCAAAAAGGTGAAATTGCTGGCTCAAAGGCTAATAGAACTTTCTAAGGAAGGCTTTTGATGCTTATTTCCAGCTTGGAAATTGAATATTGACATTTACTAGGGTAGATAATTTTATTTCTTTTAAGATTCTAATTTTACTTCTATTCATTTTAGAGAGGAGGGAGAGAGGGGGAGGAGACAGAGAGAAGGGCGGAGGAGCAGGAAGCATCAACGCCCATATGTGCCTTGACTGGGCAAGCCAGAGATTTCAAACCTGTGACCTCAGCGTTCCAGGTCGACTCTTTATCCACTGCGCCACCACTGGTCAGGCAAGAACAGTGATGGGCAATCTTTTGAGCTTGTGTCAAAATTCGCCATAAAACCGAGCATAACTTGGGTGGTGTGTCACTTCGAGAAAAACAGCCTAACCGGAAGTCCCAGAACTAGATGTTTTGTGCTGGAGTTCTGTTGTTTAGGCCTACAGACCTCCGGCACAGAGTTTCTACACTATAGCAAATGTTTTATCCTCGGCTACTGCACCTGGCCGTGCAGGGGCCGAGGATGAAATGTCCTTCTCGGCATGTGGCCGCATGCAGCCACGTGTCATCAAAAATGGCTATGCGTGTAAGTGGTGACACGAGTGTCATAGGTTCGCCATCATGTGGCTAGAAGATCATTCTTTACAAGGCTGCCAGCCTTGATTGACATTGGGATCACCTGGAAAGCTTTAAAAAATACTGCTGTCTGGGCCCCACCCTTAGAGATTCTTATTTAATTGGTCTGAGGTGGAGCCTGGGCATTGGGACTTTTTTGTTCGTTTATTTGCAGAAAATATGTCTTTAAAAATTTTCTATTAATGAATTGATCATTTTCATGAGCACCCACCTGCTGGTAGTGAGGAAATAACAATTAGATTCAGTCCAGTCAATAAGTGTCCATGTAGGTTACATACTTGATATCTCAAGTTAAAATTCTCGGTCTCTCAGATTACCTTTTTATTTCCCTGTTCTCAAAGATGGTATGTGAAGGGGTAGGGAATACACAGATATGAAAAGATATGGGTACAGACATAGATAAGATGTGATGTGGGTGGCGGTGGGTGTGTGACTAGAAGGATGCTTTAGCCTATGGGATGATGATGTGGAGGATCCAGGGGTGGGATTCATCTTTCCAGTAGAAACCCCTCCTCCCTCCCTTCCCAGCCATCCCTGAAATGCAGGCCTTTTCTCAGCAGATTGGTGAGTGGTAGAAAGGGACACCTGAGTAATAATAACAGTATAATAAAAGTACCTAATAGCCGCTTATACAATCCTAATAGCTGCTACTACTTGCTGGGCACTGTTCTGAGCTATTTTTTTTTTTTTTTTAAAAACAGTTTTTTTTTTTCTTTTTATTTATTTATTTGAGAGAGGAGACACAGAGTGAAAGAGAGAGAGAGAGAGAGAGAGAGAGAGAGAGAAAGGGGGGAGGAGCTAGAAGCATCAACTCCCATATGTGCCTTGACCAGACCAGTGCAGGGTTTTGAACTGGCGACCTCAGTGTTCCCAGGTTGACACTTTATCCACTGCGCCACCACAGGTCAGGCTGTTCTGAGCTATTTTTACATGGAATTCAATCCTCCTAAAAACTCAGTGATGTAGGTTCTATTAATATCTCTGTCACCATCAGCTAACCAGTATATGTACTGGGGGCAGATCAGCGTCCAGCTCCCAGGTGTTGCTGGCATGTAATCAGAGTGAAGAACCAGTCATTTAAAGGGTCCCCATGATGTCTCCTTTTATGAAGAGTTCTCCTGTAGAGTAGACTTCACTCCCAGTCTGTTTTAGTGACTGTAGATTTCATACCTTAGGTTTGTGCAAAGCGACATCTCCTGTATGTAACTCATTGTCTACATTCCAGCCTCATCTTGGCAGCCTATCAGCTCCACCCATCCCTCCCACCCCACTCTTGCAGGTGTCACTGTGGTCCTGAGGCTAATGATCTTGGCTGCACTGGGGTCCATGTCCTCCCAGCGCCTCTACCCACATCTGATAATTATGACCTCTGGCACCTTCCTAGACGAGGACTTTTTTCAGATGTCCTTTCTTTCCTGCTGCCAGCCCATCCAGGACATTGCTTAATATCTATACCTGATAAGAAACACCCATGGCAACTTCTATAAACAGATTCCTGGGCCTCCCCAGGAGAATATGATCTGGGTGATCGCAGAGTGTCCCCTGGGCTGTCCTGTCACTTCCTGACTCAGAGGGAGGAGGTTGAGTCGTCTCCGAGCAGGGCCATCAGTCTTCTCTCCTCTGCGCTCCCCCTGCTTGTTCCTGCCTGTGGCCTCTCAGTCACCTAGACCACCTCTTTCTTTTTCCTTTTTCCTTTATTAAAAAAAATTTTTTTTAGACTTTATTCACATTTTTAAAGAGAGAGAGAAGGGGGACAAGAGCAGGAAGCTTCAACTCATGTGCCCTGACCGCGTAAGCCCAGGGTTTTGAACCAGTGACCTCAGCATTCCAAGTCAATGCTTTATCCACTCTGCCACCACAGGTCAGGCTAGACCACCTCTTTCTTGAGAGACTTCTTTTCTTAAACCCTGTGACTGCCTAGTGCTGCCTACCATTCAGGTCTTGCCCAGGCTCCCTGAGCTACTTCTCCAACTGAAGCCTTCCTCGTCCCCCAGAGTAGAGGCTGCAAAAGTGTGTTCTGTGGGGTGACAGGTTTTGTTTGTCCACTAACCTTTTAGAAATTGGGAATTTTTTTTAAAATGCAGCTTGCTGACTTCTTTTTCTTTTATTTCCATGTCCAGCCTCAAGGCTCAACACTTCTTGTTCCCTCCCCGCACGCGGACTGTGTGTGTGTGACGGGGGCCAATCTCAGTGTTGACAGCAGGGCACCCCAGCTCATAGTTCTGCTTCTTGTGGTGGGACTTTCTCTTGCCCCGGGTCTTATAATGCTTGTGCTAGTTGTCCTGAGAGATGTCTATGGCTTGGCGCTGGCTGAAAAGAGCTCTGATTTTTTTTTTCGAAGTTAGAATCAGGGAGGCAGTCAGACAGACTCCTACATGCGCCCCACCTGGATCCACCCAGCATGCCCACCAGGGGGCGATGTTCTGCCCATCTGGGGCATTGCTCCATTTCAGCCAGAGCCATTCTAGGGTCTGAGGAAGAGGCCGAGGAACAGTCCCAGTCCCAGGGCCAGCTTTGCTCCAATGGAGCCTTGGCTGCAGGAGGATAAGAGAGAGGTAAAGAGGAAGGAGAGGAGGGAGGGAGGAGAAGCAGATGGGTGCTCCTCCTGTGTGCCCTGACTAGAAATCGAACCTGGGACTTCCACATGCCGGGCTGATGCTCTCTACTGCTAAGCCAACCGGCCAGGACCTGATTTATTTTTAAAAGGAAAATACTGAGGGCCCTGGATGGGTGGCTTAGTGGATAGAGCGTCATCCTGGTGGTCCAAGGTTGTGGGTTCGATCCCTGGTCAGGGCATATATGAGAAGCAATCAGTGAGTGCACAACTAAATGGAACAACTAAATGGAATGGCAAGTTGATGCTTCCCTCTCTTTCCCTGTCCTTGTCCCTCTCCCTATCCCTCTTCCTCTTCCTCCCTTCTTCTCCCCCCTATATCCCTCCCTCCATTCCTCTCTCTTTCTCTCCCTCTCCTCCCTCTCTTTTTCTCTCCCCCCCTCAAGTCAATGTAAACTTTTTTAGATTTTTATTTATTCATTTTTAGAAAAAAGAGAGAGAGACAGAGAGAAGGGGGAGGAGCAGGAAGCATCAACTCCCATATGTGCCTTGACCAGGCAAGTCCTGGGTTTTGAACTGGCCATCTCAGCATTCCCAGGTCAATCCACTGTGACACCACAGGTCAGGCTGGAAACTTTTTTTTTTTAAAGAAAATTCTGAGGCTCCACTGCCTGGGTGGAGGCCACTCTTGGGCAGAAACCAGCTGGAACTGGGAGTTGATGTCTCGGTCTCTTGCTAGGCCAGGGATCTCTGTTCAACACAGCCCTCACCACTCTTTCCGAAATTCCCCCTGTACTCCTTGTTATCACCTCTCTGGCTCTGGGGCATTTGAGCCTGGGACCACAGTTTGGGACAGGGGCTGTTCACTGCCTGTCTGCTAAGCTCCTTCCCACTGGGAACACACTCTGTGCCTCCCAATCCTCCCTGTCCCTCCAGCCCCCATTCCCATCCTACCTGCTCTATAAACCCTTTCCTCTGCCTTCTTCCGCACCTCCAGAATTGCCTGCCTTCCTCCTGAACGCTTATTCTCCTCAATCGGTTCTTGGTAAATGCCTCCCACTGCCATGAATGTGGTTTGTAATGCTTGTCTGGATGGAGGGTTTTCTGTCTCCTGACCTCGCTTCAGACCGCACGTGACATACGTCTTTCTCCCCACCCACAGGGCCTAGGCACAGCCAGTGGCTGTCTTGGTTATTTGGGGGTGGGAGACTCCAGAAACATACCTAATTGACTCCTTAAGCAGTTTCTTAAAGTTCTGTCAGAACTGCTCCGTTGGGCTAAAACATTTAGTCCATTGTACATTTCTCCATTGGTTTGATAGGAGAAAACCCCAGAGAACGAACCTTGGAGTCAGGCTGCCTGGCTTCATGGCCCCGCTACTGAGGAGCTGCAAGGCCATAGGCAAGGTGCTGAACCTCTTTGAGCCTCAGTTTCCTCCCCTTTCACAGGTTGTGGTGAGGCTAAAATGAGATGACGTGTGCACAGCATTTAGCCCAGTGCCCGGAACGTGATAAGGTCTCAATAAATGTTAGCTTTTGCTATCATGTTCTGATCTCTGTGCTAGGTCCAAGGCTGGCTGCTGGACTCCAAAATACATAAGCTGGGGTTGACCTTCAGGACCATTTGTCCCAGGCAAATCTGAGGTGGCCCCAGAGAGTCAAGGACCAAGATAGAATTCTGCATAGAGCACAGGGAGCACAGAGGTTGTGAGTGGTCAGGGTCGGGGTATGTGACATCAGGCTGGCCTTGAAGACTGAGTGGAGTCTCGTGGCTGGCAGCTGCAGCAGCACAGAGAAGGAAGGACAGAGGGCACTCGGGGAGTGGTGTGGGAGAGCAGATGAGAGACATGTTGCAGGAGGCACTGTTAGGCAGAGAGGCCAGAACAGATTCCCAAAGGCCATTTGAGGGACAGGGTTGTTAAATTTAGCAAATGAAAATATAGGCCATCTTTTAAAATTTGGATTTCAGAGAAGCAACAAATACATTTTTTTCCCCCGAAAGCAAGGAAAGCAGGGAGAGAGAGAAAGCGTGTAAGGGAGAGAAAGAAACAGAGCATCAAATGTGTTGTTCCACTTAGTTATGCACCCATTGATTGCTTCTCATATGTGCCCTGACCGGGGCAGCCCCAACCTCAGCACTCTGGGGCAGTACTCTATCCACTGTGCCACCCACCAGGGAAACAAATAATTTTTTTTTTTAATATATATATTTTTTATTAATTCTAATGGGTGACACCAATAAATCAGGGTACATATGTACAATGAAAACATCTCCAGGTTATCTTATCATTCAATTGTGCTGCATACCCGTCACCAAAAGTCAAATTGTCCTCTGTCACCTTCTATCTGGTTTTCCCTGTGTCCCACCCCTCCTCCCTATCCCACCCTCTCCTCCCTCCCCCCACCCCGTAACCACCACACTCTTGTCCATGTCTCATATTCTCACTTTTATGTCCCACCTATGTATGAAGAAACAATTTTTGAAGTGTAAATATGCCTTAAATATTGCATAGGTTATACTAAACAATAAATTTTGTTATTTATCTGAAATTAAAATTTAATAGGGCAGACTGTATTTTATTGGACAGCCCTACTTGTGTGCCTGGTCCCCAAAAGATCCTGCTAAAATGCAGACAGGTTTTGGTCACAAGAGGGAGAATCCTGTTAACTTGTTGGAGCAGATTTAAAGAGTAGCCTGAAATGTGAAAGAGGACATAAGGAAGGCCTGTGGTGGGTTAAAGGGTGGGGTGGGGTGTAAAGAGTGCAACCTGGCAGGACACACAGGGCAGGTGGCAGTGAGAGGGCCTGAGCCCTGGAAGAGGACTGTCCCCAAGGGAGCTCAGGTGAGGCCTGGGTTGAGCTTAGAGCTGGGAGTGGTTTCTTCCACTTCTCCAGACTGAGCCTCAGAAAGGGACCTGGCTTAGCTCTGACTGACCTTTTGTAGGGGTCCCTGCGCCCAGTTCTGGACTGTTGGCAAGGGCCACAGCTCAAAGGTGAGATTTGAGAACAGAGTGATAGGGACAATAATTGTGGGAAGAAAAGACTCATCTCTAGTTTCGGAATAACAGGTGTGGACCAGGAGTAGAAAAACAGGACAGGGAGGTCACAGGATGCTGGGGGGTGCCCTTTGGACTGGACAGGCAGCAGGCCTTGTGGGTGGCCACCGGGGGTACGCCATTTGGAACACATCTTCAGTTACCCTCAGTAGCTCCGTATTGCCTACAGGACAACCCCCAGAGACCCCCAGTGAGGGTGTCCACGGCTTTCACAGGTTGATCTCATTACCTTCTCAATCCTGTTCCTCCTCATGACCTCTCCTCCACACTCTAGGCTCTAGCCACACCAAACCACCTGCAGCCACACCAAAGCCACCAGCAACTGTGGCAGTGCCCACTAACATTAGAGTACTTAATGCCTTCCTATTGCTCTAAGCACTGTACTTGTTTAACTTGATTAACCTGCACAGAGATCCTGTGAAGTGGCTACTATTATCCCAATAATGTATTTGAGAAAACCAAGACACAGGAAATCAAACAACTCACCCAGGTCACACAGCTAGTAGTGGGTTTAAGAGCCCAGATTTGGACCCAGGCTGCCTGGGAGGAGAACCTTCACAAGTAACCACGTCCCCCCCATTACCCTCACCACACACTGCACTTTTGTGCTTCTGTGTCTTTGCATATCAAACGCAGGCACACAGCAGTGCCTCCTCTGCAAAGCCTTTCCTGACCATCCCCTTGTCCCCTAGCCTCTACCCAACACAAGTCTCACCGGGTCTTCTTTGTAGTTTGTATTATCTTTGTTATGACAGTGAAGGGCTAAGTCATAATTATGTATCTTTCTGCCTCTCCACTGTATATAGCACTAACACTGCAGAGTGTGTACACCATATTTTTTAAGCTAATACTTCATGAGACGTACAGATAGTGTTATGAGAAGTCTTAGCCCTGACTGGTTAGCTCAGTGGATAGAGCATCGGCTCAGTGTATGGACATCCCAGGTTCCATCCCCAGTCAGGGGTCACATGAGAAGCGTCCATTTACGTTTCTTCCCGTCCTTATCCTTCTCTCTCTCTTCTCCTCTCACAGCCAGTGGCTCGATTGGTTTGAGCATAAGCCCTGGGTGCTAAGGATAGCTCGGTTGGTATAAGTGTTGGCCTCAGGCACTGAAGATAGCTTGGTTGATTCAAGCATCGACCCCAGATGGGGGTTGCTGGGTGGATCCTGGTCAGGGCACATACAGGAGTCTGTCTCACTATCTCCTCTCCTCTCACTTAAACAAACAAACAAACAAACAAAAATAGTCTGAGGCTATTGAGTGAATCTTTGGAATAAAGATAAGATAAAGTAACCCTGAAATCTTTCTAATTGTAAACTATACAGTTAAAAAAATAAAATCCCCAAGGTCAGTATCAGTGGTTGTAAAAAATGGAAAGAAAACACTGAAATTCATGAAGTATCACTACATCCCCAGTAAAAGTGTGTGTGTGGGGAGAGGGTGTTGTCAGGGAGAAATATGTATAAATGAGAACAGAAAGAAATGGACATGTATAGGCTAGGCTCTGATATTCTGTTACGTTCTTTAATCTTCCTGACAACCTGATGTGGAAATAATGTGGCCCCCATGTTAGGAGATTGAGGCTCAGCCAGGTTTAGTGCTTAGCTTAAGGAACAGGGATTCAAACAGCGATTTTTCTGCTTTCCCCCCTGCATCCAGAAAGAGAATTAGAAAAATACAAGACTGTCCCTGGCTTCTGGGAATCCTGGCCATACTGTGGGAGGGGCTGAGTGCTTTAGGATTTAGAGAGAAGGGTGCCTGGGTTCTTAGAGGTGGGGTAAGGGACATTCCAGGGGACTGATACAACCTAAGGTATGTTCACAGATGGCACTAGTCTATGGCAGTGGTTTTATTATTTTAATTATTTTTATTTTGTTTAGAAAATTAAAGTTAACAGGGTGACATTGATCAACAAGAGTATATAGGTTTCAGGTAAACATTTCTATAGCATTTGAACAGTTGATTATGTTGTATACCCATTACCCAAAGTCACATCGTTTCCGGCACCTTATATTTGTTCCTCTTTATACCCTTCCTCCAGCCCTCTCATCCCCTTCTCCCAAATCCCCCTTTCCCTGGTAAGCACTGCACTCTTATCTATGTCTGTGAGTCTCAGTTTTGCGTCTATGATAATGGTTTTAAATGCCATGTTAGAGCCTGACCATTTGGTGGCACAGTGGATAGAGCATCGGACTGGGATGCATAGGACCCTGAGGTTTGAGACCCTGAGGTTCGAGACCCCGAGGTTGCCAGCTTCAGTGCGGGGCTCATCTGGCTTGAGCAAAAAGCTCACCAACTTGGACCCAAGGTCGCTGGCTCGAGTGGAGTTGCTCGGTCTGCTGAAGGCCCGCTGTCAAGGCACATGTGAGAAAGCAGTCAATGAACAACTAAGGAGCCGCAACGAAAAACTAATGATTGATGCTTCTCATCTCTCTTCGTTCCTGTCTGTCTGTCCCTGTCTATCCCTCTCTCTGACTCTCTCTTTGTCCCTGTAAAAACAATAAATAATAATAATAAAAATAATAATGAAATAAATGCCATGCTAGAGAGAGTTGCCTTCTAGTCATAATTTTTGAGCAAAAGTGACAGTTACCAGTCCCTTATCAGAAAACCTGGCACCAGCCTGGCCTGTGGCGCTGCAGTGGAAAAGCATCAACCTGAAATGCTGAGGTCACTGGTTCGAAACCCTGGGCTTGCCTGGTCAAGGCACATACAACAAGCAATCAATGAACAACTAAAGTGAAGCAACTCTGAGCTGATACGTCTCACTCCCCGCCCCTCTGTAAAATCAGTAAATAAAAGTCTTAAAGAAAAAAGAAAACCTGGCACCAGATGTTTTTCAGAATTGAGTCTGCCCAGTTTTACAGAAGTAATAATGTGGTATAATACACCACTAAATGGACCAACTCAGACATCTGTTGCAGGCCACACAGGCACTAGTCTAAATCAGAAGGCCCTAAGACGAGTCACGACTTATAGTCGGGTGTTCCGTTTCTGCTGAAGTCCTCGCAGCAGTCCACACAGACGTCCAGGTCTAGGTCTAGGTCTAGCCATTGCCCCGGAAGGTGACTGCTCATGTGTAAGGAGAGGAGATTCACGTCGGGTGGGTGTAGGAACTGTTCTAGCCTAATGAAGCCCCATGTTTTACAGAGGCTGCTCTCTCTTGTAAGAATACCATCCATAGCTGCCAGGGTCCTCATAGAAAGTCATACTCAGGGAAGTCTCACTTGCATTTCCCCTAGTGCAGGTGCAGCTTACCATTCTGGGTCATTCTTACCATAAGCACTGTTGCCTGGTTATGGGTGTAGTTGCTGTACTACCTTTATCTGATCTGCAGGGGAACAGGCTGACAGGAAGTTAACTGAAGGTCATTTTTCTCATGCCCACCGATGTATATATCATGTATTTGCTAGTACCTCCAGGGACGTGGCATCCCATTATCAGAATTAATATTCCTGCAGCAAAATGTAACATGAAGTGGGATAAATAACGATTAAACGAACTTCACATAAGTTCAGGTCAGGCTTTGTACCAAATGAATTATGAAACAATCTTTCAGTATTTGGAGCATTTGGAGTTGGGCATTATTTGGAAAGGGGGTGGTAGACCTGTGTGCATTTCTCTCAGGAAATTCATGACGCCAAAGATGTGCAAGTTGCCTGCCTTACCACTAGAGGGCACCTGGTTCTTATTTTGTCTAGGTAGGATCCTCGCTAATGGAGGTTTTCCTCACTTCAGCTTGCAGATGCCAGCAAGTTACCCAACCTGAAAGAACTTCTTCAGTCCTCCGAAGAAAAACACAAAAGGGCCTGGGACCTGCTGAGCTGGATCTTATCCTCAAAACTCCTGACAATCCACAGTGCAGGGAAGTCAGAGGTGAGACTTTGGTTTGTAGCATCACAGGATCCTAGGAGCCTTTAGTTGTGTACCAGATGACCTGGGCAGCTTGTTGCAAATGCTGATTCCTGTACTTTGCCCCCTAGGATTCTGATTTTGTGTCTTAAGTGGGGCCCAGGAACTTGCACACAAGCAGTGCAAAGCTCTGTTTTCCCTCCTGCTAGCTGTGTGACCTTGAACATATGCATTTCAGTATCTCAGTTTCCCTCTTCTATAAAATGGGGATACAAATAGTGTACTTTCATCAGAGAAGTGGCTGTGAGAGTTGAATGAGAACAGTGCGTAAGGGCACATGCTAAGGGCTCTGTAAATGTTGAGTATCTAACAAGCACCCCAGTTAATTTTGATCAGGGTGAACCCTTGACCACACCGTAAGAAACATTGGTAGGAAACAGAGAGGCAGAACCTGAAGTAATATAAAACCTCGTTGTCTAGGTTTAAATTCCACTTCTGTCTATAATTAGGTCTCCTTTCCCCATCTGTAAATTGAGAATATCAATAGTTACCTTTGAGGGGAGCTATAATGGAATGTGTGTCACTCCCAGTATAGTTTTGAGGATAGACCAGACAGTCCATAATTTGGAGTCCCTTGCCTGGCTGGACCTCCCAGGGCCAGGCTGGGATGACAAGGACTAGAGTCTGGGATGGCAGATCCCCAATCTGGTGCTTCTTCCTCTGAGAGGCAGTAGAGGTTTATCTGCACTGTTCACTTAATCAATTTTAATGCAAGAGCATGCAATTTTACAGGCTCCTGCAAAAGACATAAATCCTCCTGAAGTAGCATAGAATTTTCTATCTTGAATTCTGGTATCTGGGGACATCCATCTGTGTTGCGTGGTAAAATAACAGAAAGATCCCTGAAGTGGGAGTCCACAGTCCATTTCAGGTCCAGGCTGGGCTCTTCTGGATGATCTCTGGATTTCACTTTTTTCATGTGTTAAACTGAGATTTATTCATTTCTCATGGGGGCTCAGGCTTCTACTAGGTACTATTGCAGGTAAAGAAGGTAGCCAATGCTCCTTGACCTTTGATTCTGGACCAGCTGACTTCCATTAAAATACGGAGTGTTGGCACCAGGATGATCAGCTTTTTATTGTGCCCAAGCAAGGGCATTAACCTACAACATATCCTCATTATATAAAATAGATTTCTTAACCACACACAAAAAAGGATGGTGCTGACCTCATAATAAAGAACAGTTCTTCCAAAGAAAGGATCATGACAACCTCACAGCAATATAAATATGTTATATTGCCCTAATTTTTCTTATTTAATTACAACCCAGAGAAAACGTCACCACAGATTGTGACTTACTGTTTGGAAATCACTGAAATGATGAGGTCTCTGCCCAGAAGAGGGTTAATTGTCTCTTAGGAAGGAGCTCACCCTTCTGTATCAATTCATTTCTTTGCTGGATAACAAACCATCTCCCCAATATCTAGTGGATTAAAACAATGCTGGTTGTTTCTCATGATTCTGTGGGTTGGTTGGGTGGTTCTTCTGGATGGGGCTGGGAGATAGCCTCACTTACAGGTCTGGGGTTCAGGTGGGATGGCTGCTGTGTGGGGGCCTTCGCTACCAGGCTTCCACCCTCCTGACGGCTAGCAGGGCTTGTTCATTTGGCACTGAGGGTGAGGGATTCCCAGCGGCAGACAAGGAAGGCAAGTCCTTTTCAGGCCTCTGTTTGCCATATGTTTACCAACATCCCATTGCCAAGGCAAGTCATATGGCCAAGCCCAGAGTCAAGGGGCAGAGAAATAAGTTTCCATCCCTTGATGGAATCTTGGTGGAATTCCATTTACAAAATCACATCGCTGAGGGGTGGGAGGAAAAATTTATGGCCATTTATCACACCTTCCTACCTCCTGAGATTATTTATTGTAAGGGCGGAATACAGAAATTAGATGTGAATGTGTTATGAAAACTAGAAGTAATCTTGCGTTAGAAGGAGCAATGCATGCTTCTCAGCCTGTTGTAGGGAAGATATTATTAGAGGAAGGCAGTCTTGGGCTATAAGATCTGAGATTGTTTATAAGTTGATGTCTTTATTCTCATGAAACCAGTTGTTCTCATGAGCAGAGTCCTTTGGATTTAAGCCCGAGGCCATTTTGGCAGCACATGTTATCAGCTTCTCAAATAAAATTGTGACTCCCTTCATGTTTTCAAGTTTGAAAAGATCCAAAAGCTGACTGGTGCCCCTCACACTCCTGTCCCCATGCCGGACTTCCTGTTTGAAATCGAGTACTCGGACCCAGCGAATGCCAAATTTTATGAGACCAAGGGGGAACGAGACCTAATCTACGCCTTCCATGGGAGCCGCCTGGAAAACTTCCATTCCATCATCCACAACGGCCTGCACTGCCACCTGAACAAGGTGGGGCCCAAACCTGCTGACGTTTGGGGGACCATCAGGGCAGGGGAGGAGTAGGGACGCTAGGTTCATTAAGTCCTTGCTTCTCAAAGTGTGGTCCCCAGACCAGCAGCAGCTGGGAGCCGGTGAAGATGCAGGTTCCTGGGCCCACCCGGAACCTTCTGAATCAGAACCTGCTCTCCAGGTGATCTTGCACCAACTGCAGTTTGAGAAGCATCAATTTAAAGGTGGTTTCTGGCCCCAGCTGCACATTTAGAATCATTTGGGGGGCTTTTAAAACTCCCCATACTGACTGTTTTCAGACCAATTAAATTAGAATCACTGGGAGTGGGGCCCAGACAGCAGCATGCTTTCAAAGCTCACCAGGTGATCCCAGTGTGTGGCCAACCCTCAGCCCTCAGCATGGTTCCTGGACTTGTGGGGCAAGTGAAATCTCAGGGCCTACCCCAGGCCATCTGATGAGAACTCACACTTAACAAGCTCCCCAGGGGATTCACTGGCACATTGAAGTTTGAGAAGCCTGGCTCTAGGGGTCACTCCCACGGAGTCAGCCCTTGGAGGCCACACTCCAACAGAGTCAGCCCTGGGACAGGGACAGATCGAGGGATGCACCAAGAAGTCCTTCCTCTCCTTGAGCTCGCTTCCTCCCTTTAGTTTCCTCCCTTTTTAAAGAGTCAAACAGTGTCGGCCACTCCTCTGCTGGCGCTTTTTTGTCTCTTAGATAAAAAGGTAGAGAAAGAGTACAGACAGGAGCCACGTAGACCACCTTAGCAGCTGTGTGGCCCTGTGTAGATGGACTTAAACTCTCTGAGCCTCAGTGCCCTCCTCTGTAAAATAGACCACCACTACCCACCTCCTGGTGTGCTGAGAGGACTGAAACAGTTCGTGTGTGCCTGTACAGGGCTCTTTCTGTACTAAGCACCCGGGACGCTGTTGTTTTAGGCTGATGCAGTGGGAGTCTGGGCTGCTTGGACTGCTGCAACCTCGCCTCCAGTTGGGGCAGCACCTGCCCCATCTGAGGGGCTGGCGTCCTGAGCACAGGCTGAATTGGGGCTGATGCAGCCCGGAGGCGGGAAAGACTTCCCAACAGTGCTGCAGCTAATTAGCGTAGTAGGGTTTTGTTGAGGATGACGGGCTTGTTTACACTGGCTCTCAGCTGAGTATTATGGCCAGGCTACCGGAACCTGGGGCCTCCCTTCACAGTGCAGCCAGCCTGAAGAAGTTGCCTGCAGATTACAGTCCTGTACACCAGGCTTTCAGTTCTGTACCCCAGGAAATTTGCTGCTTAGCGGCTTCTTATCTGAGTCCTTTGGTAAAGTGGTTGCTCTTCTGTCTGGGTTTTCAGTGAGGGGCCTGCCAGTTGAAGCTGTGAGATTGTTCTTATGGAAGAAAGACCCCATTTCCCACTTTTCTGCTCACCACAGCCATGCTCGAGGTTCTTGACTCAAGGGAAGGGTGTATAGACATAAGGGGAGAATGAGTGTGCAGTCAGATCAGAGGACATCCCGTGTCCTTAGAAAAGGTCCATGTCAGCTTTTGAGGCATGGGAACTCTGCCTAACCTAACAAGGGGTTCCCAAAGGCCAAGCAAAGACTTGTTTCATTTCCCAGAAGCATCACTTAACTGACTTAGAATTGTGGATGTCTGATGGCCCCAATTAGGACATTTCTCAGTTCCCAAGCATAGGATGCTCAGTGTGCTGTTAGAGTACACTCATCATTTTTGAGATACGGATGCTGTGGCCCTAGAATAGCAGCTATTCTGGGTAGCAGCTGCCTGGAATGTTGTGTTGAAAAGGAATCTGAGTCAGTGTGAGTACCACGATCTATATTTTTATGTTAGCTATCATGGTTGACTCTTTCTTTCTTTCTTTCTTTCTTTCTTTCTTTCTTTCTTTCTTTCTTTCTTTCTTTTCTTTCTTTCTTTCTGGAGGGAGTAGTGAGACAGACTCCCACATGCACCCCGATTGGGATCCACCTGGTAACCTCATTTAGGGTTGATGCTCAAATCAACTGAGCTACTTTTAGCCCCTAAGGCTGATGCACTTAGATCAACTGAGGTATCCTTAGTGTCCAGGGCCAATGCTCAAACCAATCGAACCACTAGCTGTGAGTGGGGAAGAGGGAGAGAACAGGGAGAGGGAGGAGGAGAGAAGCAGATGGTCACTTCTGTCTGCCTTGACCGGGACTTGAAACCAGAATGTCCATATGCTGGGCTGATGCTCTATCCACTGAGCCAACTGGCCAGGACCAATTATTGATTTCTACCATGAGTAAAGGATGTGTTTGCTATGCCTTCTGTAGGCTCAGCTCGAGTAATTAAACCTGAGATCCTCCTTTCTCGCCTGATATGCTTTCTCAGGGAAGGCACCAAGTTAGCATTTACCACCAGGAAGCTACCTTCTAGATTTTTGGACATTTTCTAGGTCAACACCAATACAAAGAGTAAAACTTACCCTGTCCTTCCTATAGGCCTTCCTTATTCAGTTATAGTTTCTGGTCTGAGAGTTTAACCTCTTTTATAAGTAGTGACTCAGATTACTTCCCCCTTTAAGTGTGATCTCCCTTCCAGTACGTAAGGATGTGACTGTTTCTGCATGCCCCTCAGTGTGACCATGCTAATGCATTCATGTAGCAGGAATCACTACATATCCTATGCCATGAGATCCTGTGATGTAGTGCCCCTGATGATGTGCCAGGTGTTCTGATTGATGCTTTGTACACATTATCTCATTGAATCCTCACCCACAACCTTTAAAGGAGACACTGCTATCACCGTTTTGTGCATATAACTGAGACCCAGAGAGTTTATATAATTTGCCAGCTTGTTGGAGATATAGGCAGGATTCAAACGCAGGTCTGTTATACTCTTACACTTATTTTTTTCTCACTTAACCTCGACCACAAGAACTACTAGTTTGTCATGATAGTTGGGTAAATCCACCATCAGTTAAACTGTCATCAGATAAGAATGTGTTTATTAATAACCCTGTGATGATGTCATAGGATTATTTGATATTATTATGCCTTTTCCTGGGATAAAAGGAGGCTTAAAAAATTTGTGTTTATTATTCAACTCCATTGAAGAAAGATCTGTGTTGTCTTGCTGTGCCATTCTATAATTACCCAGCCTCTGCCATTCTAGACATCCTTGTTCGGCGAAGGAACCTACCTCACCAGTGACTTGAGCCTGGCCCTCATTTATAGCCCCCATGGTCATGGGTGGGAGCACAGCCTCCTCGGCCCCATCCTCAGCTGCGTGGCTGTGTGTGAGATCATTGACCATCCAGATGTCAAGTGCCAAGCCAAAAAGAAAGGTGAGTGAGTACTTGGCCCAGACCTGGGCTGCTGGCCTCTGGGTTTGCAGGCCCTTGCTGTTGGCCCAGCTGTTGGGTGGAGTACCCATTGCATGCCAAGGGATGGGCTGAGTCCAGAGCAATGTAGAACAGGGCCTGCCTTCACGCAGTGAGCAGTCTTCTTATGGACTGAACACACAATGGGGAAGATACCACTTACTACAAGGTGGTTGGGAGAGAGTCCCAGGTGAGGGGGCTGATGGGATCCACAGGGCAGCTCAGAGGAAGCAGCAATTTTGGGTCCAAATGCTCAGAGAAAGCTTTGGGGAGGAAATGAGTGTGATAGCTGAAAGTGAGGGGTGAGGCCAGAGTGTGGGCTCCTTGAGGACAGGAAGTGGATCTCATTCAGTTTTGGGCACCTGGTATCACTAGGGAGCCTGGTATGTACTTGACATTCAATAAACATTCGATAAACTGAAGCTAAAGATAGGTGTTTAGACCTGTCCCTCCAGGTTGCTCTCTGATGTGTGTTGGAGCCCCTGGAGGATGTGAGAGGCAACTGAGGCTATGGGCAGTGAATGCCAGGCCTCCAGGGAGCAGATGACTGGCTTCTCGGATATGTCCCTTAGATTATTTGCCGGGTACCCCCTGCTGTTTTGCCTGCAAAGACAGAAGAGTCACAGAGCTGTCATTCTGATCTCCAGAACTGGCCTCTTGGGTCCACTGAGAAAAGAAAAATTGAGAAAACTGCCTGTTCCTGGCTTCTAATGTAAAACAACTGGAACGCTGAGGAACGGGCCCAGGTCTGACGCCACCCTCCTAAACCAGACAGCATGAATATTTGCATTTATAATTCCTAGGAAGTTTGCAAACCATGACATTAAACATCAAAACAAAACCTTGCAATGTCTGCTGTCACACAGCTTTGGCCTTTTTAAAAAATTGCTAAAGCTTTTCATGTTATTATAAGAAAAGTTTTGTTTCTGTTTTTTTGTTTGTTTGTTTAAACAAGCCTTGGTACAAATAGGAGATGTGTTCTAAGAAGCTCAAATCCGGAATGATTAATTTAAAATGCCTGCTACGAGGCTTGTCTCCGATCAGGCCCTGTTCCTCGTGATGTTTTGGACATCAGTCTGCTTCTTTCCTCTGCTTTCCCATTCAGTTAAGTTTTTTTCCCCCTTGTATCTCTTTTATTTTCCTGTTCCTTTTCTTCCTTCTCCTGTTTGTCTCTCTGTTGATTCTTCTGGTTCTTTTTTCTTTTTTAACAGGGACAGAGAGAGGGATAGATAGGGACAGATAAACAGGAATGGAGAGAGATGAGAAGCATCAATCATCAGTTTTTTGTTGCGACACCATAGTTGTTCATTGATTGCTTTCTCACATGTGCCTTGACCTCGGGCCTTCAGCAGACCGAGTAACGCCTTGCTCGAGCCAGTGACCTTGGGTCCAAGCTGACGAGCTTTTGCTCAAGCCAGATGAGCCCGCGCTCAAGCTGGCGACCTCAAGGTCTCGAACCTGGGTTCTCCGCATCCCAGTCAGACGCTCTATCTACACTGCGCCACTGCCTGGTCAGGCAATTCTGTTTTTTACTGTTTCACATGTACACATTGGCCCGTTCCTCAGCCTGCTGGGGCTTCTCCACCCCAAGGACCAGGAGGCTTAACCCATTTATATCCATAATCTGCTTCTTTTATTATTGTAGCCCTCCCCACCACCCCCAGTGAAGTTGTGCTTTACTTTCCTTATTCAGATTCCAAGGAGATAGATCGCAAGAGAGCGAGAATCAAACACAGTGAAGGGGGTGACATCCCTCCCAAGTACTTTGTGGTCACCAACAACCAGCTCCTGCGAGTGAGGTACCTGCTGGTGTACTCGCAGAAGCAGGCCAAGAGGTAAGGAGACCGCATAGGAAGCGTGGGGTTCTTTGTTATCAGCACCCTCTCTCCTCCAGCCTCAGGCCTCAGCTGTGTATAAAGTCTGTAAAGCACTGGACTAGATGTGGTGAGGGCTGAGGATAAGGTTGTATGAGATGTGGTCCTGGCCATCAGAGGACTGAAGATTCTAGTGACGAAGACAGAAAGAGATTCATAAACACAAATAACGTGAGGGACTAATGAAGCCAAATTGGCCTCCCCTGACTGCAAGGCCCCTCAGTTACCTAGGCTCCCGATGGCAGGCTGAAGCCCACTGTTTAGATTAAGGTGAGAGGCAGGGTGTTGACTGGCTGGGATCTTGTGTCACCCAGCTCGGTCACTTTCCATGGTGGCTGCTGAACTACCATCTTCTCCTCTCTGGACCTGAGATGCTTCACCTTCATTTTTAACGTGAAGGTGTTGAACCCAACGGCAGATGAGGCCTTTTGGCTTCTCAGAGCCATGGTGGACGCCTCATCCCATCTCAGCAATGTGGTGGTGGGAGGGCATGCAGGGTTCTTCAGCATCAGGGTCACTTTGAGATCTTGTCACATTGTTGGGATCTAGCTTCTCATGGGGTGAACAGGTAAGACAGGAAAGGGGGACACTTTTAACACTCCCCACTCCTGCTTATACACACTAGTGGGTTCCATGCTTCAGGACTTCATAACCCAGTAAAAATTCCCCCTTCCCTCAAATTTAGGATATTTGTATAGAGTTCCTGAGTCTGGGGACATTATCTTTTGGTTTAAAATTATCTTGCTTTTTCTACTTGCAAATTCCATTCCTTCCCACTTCTCCCTGGAGTGTCTCTTTAGTGCACACTGGGATGGTTTAGTTCATCTCCCAGTGGGCCAAAGAGGATTTCCCCAGCACGGACTGATAGCTGTACGTGTCTAAAAGTGAAAAGACTTTTGCTCTACAACCTGCCACCTGCTGCCATCTGGGCAGACGCTTTGAGCGAGGTCATTCTTCTAGATACCAAAGTCCTGCTTAAGAAAAGATGGGATAGAGAAGGTTCAAGAGGAACAGCTATAAAAGAGAAGATCAGGATGAGCTCATTGCATAGCTGTCTTTGTCCATTTAGAACATGTTCTGGTGAAACCCTGTCAGTGCCAGGGCAAACAGCCTCGGCTTTCTCGGGCAAAGGAGAAGGCACGAGGCCTCATTTCATGGCTCACTCACAGAATGAAATTTATCATTTCATCTCTGAGCCAAAAGTTGTTGCATACACTTTAAAAAAATGTTTTTCTCGTTTTGCCAACATCACTTTTTTTTTCCCCCCTTAAGCAGGGCTTCAAGCCAGCTGTCCTGGTTTTCCAGCCATTGGTTTATGGTCATGATATCCCTGTATCTGCTGCTGCTGCTCGTAGTGAGTGCCATCAACTCCTCAGCTTTCCAACACTTTTGGAATCGCGCAAAAAGATAATCTTTCTGGGCCTGGTGTGGGGACCATCTCCACCATGTGCCTTATGACAGACAACTTGTTCTGTGCCTTCATGTCCCATGTCTAGCCAGGTTGATCCTGGGGGTCAGTTGGGGACCACAGGACAATTTTCATGTGCCATAAATGTATTGATTACCTTTGATGAGGCTCCTAGCCACACTCCAGCCAGTGGGGACCACTGGTCCTTCACTGATAGGTTTTGGGGAGCCCTTCTGTCTACTCCTGCTGAACAGTCCTAGGGAGTTGGCTTTTCCATCAGGGCCAAAGGAAAAAGTCCTGCTGCATTTAAAAATAAAGTGTCCAAGCTGTCAGTGGTATGTTTACAATCGTTCCTGGCGGACGTTGGCCCTTTCTCTAATGCCTTCTGGAAGGCGGAAAATGTGTAGTGGGAACGATAAATCATTAGGCGGTTGCCTTGTTTTGACTTGAAACACTCAAGAGGAACAGTCATGTTTCTCATAAAAATCGGTGGGATCGGCTTTTGAATTCCATCCGCCTTTGTGAGTACAAAACATTTTCAGTTTTCTCAAATCAACAAACAGCATTCTGCTACAGCTGTGACCCCCATGGCCGACCACGGATAAGAAAGGAAGGAGTCAGAGATCGGAATAGAAAATACAAACCCAACAGTGAGCAACTCAAGTCGACTTTTTCTAAAAATTACCAACTGCTGATTATAGCTGCAGGCCCGCCTCCTGATCTTGTTCTCACGAAGCTGCCTTGATTGTGACCTGCCCTCCACAAGTGCCACGCTGTAGGCCCTCTGTCACTACTGGCTTTCAAGACTGGCCTGCCTCAGTGCATAAGATGTATGTGGACTGCATCTCCCTCAGAGGGGTCACAGGTCCTTGGGACTCAGCCTGGGCTGCCCAGAGAGCCTCAGTGCCACTTGCTGGATTCTTTGCCCCTCCTTCCTGCCCTCTTGCAGCCATAATGGAGCCCTGTTTTATTTGGGAGGGGGAGGAAAAGGGGGAGAGAAGGGGGAGATTTCTGTAAAGAAGGAGGAAAGTCATTTTTCTATAATTAGTGAAGTTGTGAAAAAGCCACTGCCATGGTTTTTACATTGACTATTGGGACATTTCAAAAATAATAAAGGTATTTTCCTAATAACCAGCTCGCCTTTATGACTGCTTTCAGCCTCAGCCTGAGTCCACTGTGATGCCCTTTTGCTAAAAATCTTACCCTCTTTTTCCTTCCTTGTTTGAGGTGGCTGTTTGCTGGAAAGCATATATCAGGATATCTGGTAGGTGTCAGATTTCTAGTCATTGCTATCCCAGATATGAGCACCTACGCTGTGCCAGGCACTAGAGATAGGGAAGGGCCAAGATCAAAAAGTTCCTGTCCTCATTGAGCTGACAGTTTGGCAAGGTGGGCAGATGGTCATTCTCAACAGTGGGGTTGATATCATATGGCATTATTATAAAGGAGTTTTGGAAAATACTTGGCAAAATGTCTTAACGTGGCTTGGAAGTGTGGAAGCGACCCGTGTGGCGTGTGGCCCTGCAATGTGCCTTCTGATGTCTTTAATCCTCACAACAGATTAAAAAATTGTAGTCCCAGAGAGTTTAAATAGCTTGCCCAAGGTTATTTAGCTAGGAAATAGCAGAGCTGGGGGTTGGACTTGGCAGATAGGTTTCAGTGTTGGTCTCATAACCACCATGCTCTGCAGCCTCTGCACCCTCATCCCCCAGGTCCCAGAAAAGGCGATGTTCGACTGAAACCTGAAAGAGCCATCGGTGTTAGGCTAAGAGGTAGAGGAAGAGTATTTCAGGCAGTAAGAACAGCATGTACAAAGACCTAGAGTTCTCGATGGAGAAGCTAAATAAAAGCAGGAGGATCATAGGAAGAGGCTGTGGTGAGAAACGGGGCTGGTGAGATGGGCAGGGGCCAGATCATAAAAGACCTTACAAGTTGTGGACTGGAGAAGCCATTAGAAGGTTTTAAGCAGAGCTTTTAAGTGGAAGATCAGATTTGGTTTTGAGAAAGTCACTCTGGCTGGTGGTTGGAAAATGGATTTAGGATTATGTTTAGGATTGAAAGAACTGACACTTAGCAGTAGTACCCAGCACAGAGTAAAAAGCTGGTATGTTTAAACTGCTATTATTATTATTATTATTATTAGTAGTAGTAGTAGTAGTATTTTCTTTATCATCATCACCACTATCATCATCATTATTTATTTTTAATGGCCCAGCAGAGGAGATGAGTATGCAAAGAGACAGCAGTAATATCCACGGAAATGGGAGGAAACCAAGACCAAAGTGTGGTAGAAGTCAAAATGAGGGCTTGACGAGTAGTGTCGAATACTGCTGCATAGTCAAGATGAGACCTGAGAAGTATCTATTGGATTTACTGAGTTGGGGATTGCTGGTGAACTTGGTGGGAGTTCAGTGTAGGAGATGGGGACAGAGTCCTACCACACAAATGTGACATGTTGTGAAGATTTCCAGGGATTCTCAGGCAATGTTTATTTAAACCTAGAACTTTGTTCCTAAGGTTACCCCACCACCACCCCAAAAAACAAAAAAGAGACAATGTAATATCTGATGTGACTGTGAAACCGGCCCTGAGCTTGTGGGGGTGTGAGGGCGAGTGAAGAATGTTCTTCCCCTCCAGGAGCTCCTAGAGTAGTGAGGGCAATTGGATGGATACACTTTGATGTGGGGAAGGAAATCCCTGGAATCTAGAAGATTGGAGTGGGTGGGAAAGAAGACTAGAGCAGAACCACAGATGACTTTCATGGGCCCTGAGAACATTTGCCTCCATCAATAAAAACAAGCAAACCAAACCTTAACATTACACACACACACACACACACACACACACACACACACACACACACACACACACTTTATGTATTTTTCCGAAGTTAGAAGTGGGGAGTTAGTCAGACTCCCACATGTGCCCGACCGGGATCCACCTGGCATGCCCGCCAGGGGGCAATGCTTGGCCCCTCTGCAGCATTGCTCCATTGTGGCCGGAGCCATTCTAGCGCCTGAGGCAGAGGCCATAGAGCCATGCTCAGTGCCTGGGACAACTTTGCTCCAATGGAGCCTTGGCTGTGGGATGGGAAGAGAGAGAGAGAGGAAGGAGAGGGGGAAGGGTGGAGAAGCAGATGGGCACTTCTCCTGTGTGCCCTGGCCGGGAATCGAACCCAGGACTTCCACACACCAGGCCTACACTCTATCGCTGAGCCAACTGGCCAGGGCCACATTATATTTTATGACTACATAGATAGAAAGATGAATATGTTGCTACCAAAATGTTCTCTTCCACTTAGAAGTTCATTTTCCCACCCTTTTGATTGTGAAAGAAATGAAGACATTTTCATAATGTGAGTCTTAGGCACTGTGCCTACAATGCCTAATGGATGAGTCAGCCCTGGACTTAGGATAATGGGGGGTAGTATGAGATTTCTGGGTACCTGGGAATGGAGAGGTAGGAAGGAAACAAACCCAGTTCTGTTTAGCACTGACTATATATCAAGGTGGATCCCACAGACCACCCAGCTCCAGGAAAAGGCATATTTGGGTATTGGGAGTCCAGAAGGCTCATGCTGCAGACACTTTTTCATGGAGGAGGAAAAAGCATTGTCCTTGCTGACAAGCCCCCACTGGGCCAAGAGCTTCACCAGGCAGCTGATGGCAGAGACCAGATGGCCTTTCAGTTGGAACCACCTCACATTGGAGCTCCAGCTGCCTTGGTCTTGTGTAAACAACCCCATCAGACTAAAGTCACTGTCAGGGAGGACAGCTTTGGGAAGGGTGACAAGTGAATCTCCCACAGGTGAGGTACCTGCTTCTGGGAAATGCTAAGAATCCTAAGAGCTGTCAGTTCCTGCCACAAAGGGAAGGGGTGGAAACTGTGGGCTTTTGGATAAGTGTCCGTGTGTATGTGAGAAGAGACATGGAGTAGGGATGTGGTTCACTGTTGTTTCTTATTAATTCATTTCATTAAACACTGATTGCCTACCAAAGCAGGAGTGGATGGGGAGTTTGTGATTTATAGAGCCCAATTCAGATATTTTTCTTTAGAACATGGCCCCATGCATCTGAGCCCATTCCTGCTGCTAAACCCAGGAGGTTTGTGTTGGCTTGGAATCAGTAGCACTCACCCTCCCTGTTGCCATGGTGATTCTTGGGTGGGGGGTGTAGGACTGGATTCAGTTCCTCACATAGACAAAATCCCAGGACCATGCCCCTCCCTATGTCCCCTCTACAGCCCCCACCCGTCTCCCTACTTCCCTCATCTCCACCCTGCCCCACCTCCTGAGTTTTCCATCTCTTGGCCTTTGTTTGTTTTTGCTTTTGTCATTCTTTTTTCTCTGGATGGGTTTCTGTTTGTTTCCGAACTGTCTGGAGCTCTGCACCATGGAGACAGTGTCCCGGGCTGCCCCTTGCCTTGATCTGGTTAGAATAAGCCCCTCTCCTTTGCATGCCTCTCTAACCTGATGTTAGGAACATCCGAACAACTCATGGCATTCTGAATCGAGATAATTTCTATCAACCGCTCACTTCTTCTGGCACTCTTGTCCTCCTGGAAAGGGTTGTTAGAAAATTTCCAGTGTCCTACTGCAGTGTCCATATCATGCAGCCCTGAGATGGGAAGCAGCATTTATTGAATACTACTGTATACTAGCTAGTGGGCTAGGCTTTGCTTAGGGATGTTTCCTGCATTGAAATTCTACTGCAAGTGGCCAAAGGACAGTGACCAGGTTGTCTCTGTCTAACAGAGACAGATATGGTAGATACTCAGGAAAAGTTTGTTGGGTGAATACGAATTTTTGAAAGGATGCAAAAATGTCCCTGCCTTAGTCGAAGGTAAAGATTGAACATCAAAGGGAATTGAAGTTAGACTTGAGAAAATGCATCGGCAAGGCGGTGTGGGTGGGTGAAGATTTCAGGAAGGTTGTAGACATCTGTTGCTTGATTCAGGGAGTCCCAATTTGAGTCACCAGAAGTACCTTTGGGAGTAGTGGAGTTGGGCAGGACCAAGCCTTTGTTTCACTGAACAGGCTCAGACTTAAAATGCAAATGATCCTGAGAGAGGTTACACTATTGATTTCATGCTTAGTCAGACACATGTCAATGACTGAGAATAGCCGTTCCTAAGAACAGGTTTTAGTAATGAGTTAGGAGGGGGGTGAGAGAGAAAGAAACTACTGGAGATTCAAGCGTGAGAGGAGCTTTCACCTTGCAAGGGGGCAGAGGGAGAACAGGAAGGCTGGGGCCACTGGAGTCAAACTCTCAATACTGGGACATGCGAAAGAAGCCCCCTTCCTAGGCTAAGGCTGTTAGCTCTGCCATGTCCCAAAGCAGGAGGCACCTGGGATGCTGGGAGTGGGACCGTCAGAAGTCTCCCCTCAGGCCCACACTGTTAAGAGATCTGGGCTCAGTTCCAGTTACCTTTGTTGCCCTGTCACATGCAGACCCAGCAGATGAGCTCAGAGGCACACATGGCACTGAATGTGGGGTGGGGAGAGGCGGTCCTCCCTGCAGCCCTGCTGCCTGCTCAGGCACGGGTATCAGCCTGCTCTGATTAAACTGACTTTCTAGAGACCTCACTTCCAGGAGCTGCTAGCAGCCAAATCCCCCTGATTGTCTGGGATGTTCCCGACATCAGAGAATAAACAGTCTCCCCTGTCCAGCCAGCTGTGATGAGCAGCATTCCTGTCGCCCCACCCAGCTGGGTGGGGCTGCAGCCCTGTGTCCACCTCCAGCAGAGGCCTGGGGGACACGGGGAATGGGTGGAAGGGAGAGGAGTGGTCGTTGTCTGTCTCCAGACTGCATAGGACATTCCTTCCCCTGAGTCCCCATTCCGCCCCAGTGCCAGGCCTCTCCGCTTCAAGCCACTCCTGACACAAGCTCTGTAATAACCACCCTGTGACTTAAGAGGAGGCCCACACTAGGACACTGTCCCTGGGGGTCAAGCCCCTTCAACCTGGCCCAGGGACTGTCTGGGAACTGGAGATCCCTACAACATTCTAGCTAGATCTGAAGGGATCGTACCCAAATGACTCATTTCATAGACGTGGGCGCCCCAAGGCAGCAGCAGAAGCAGGAATGGACCCCAGGCCTTCGACTGCTGTCTGCTGCCTTGGGATGCTGTGGGTGTTGCGGCTAGAATGACGTTAGGGGCTCTGAGTGAGAGGGGCGGCCCATGTTTTCACAGAGGAGCAGAGGTGTTTTCATCCTACGCCTGTTTTGGAGATCAGGCTTGAGGCCGAGCCGTTTCCTGAGGAAGCAAGGCTTCTGGAAAAGCGCTGTTCACCAGCTCCTCTTAAATCATCCTGTCAGGAGTTGAGCTGGGGCAGCAAGACCTGAGTGGGGTTCTACACTGTGCAGAGATGAGCACCCAGTCTGGGCTTGGCCAGGCCATGGGAGGTGGACAGGACGGCGAGCAGGGAGCTTGGCGAGGGGCAGTTCCCCCAGCACACACACCATCTGCTTCTCTTCCTTAGGACTCTGGCCTGGGACTGTGGGGGAGGCGAGAGAGCAGCTTTTCTCAGCCAGTCTGCAGAAGGAATTCCCTCTAGGAGGCCCTCTGGCCACAGACAGCCTGGGTGGAGGAGGGGGGAAGGCAGACAGTGTGGGAGCCCAGAGCAGCCCAGGGGGTCTCTCTGTGGACAGGTGTCTCTGTCCCAGCCTTTCTTGGGCCTCCAGCTTTGTCTCTGTCTAGCTGCGTGTATCAGTGTGGATTGCATGTGTAGGCGACTGCATTTCTGATTGGAGCTGGGTTCCTCTGTGGGAAAGTGTGTACTTAGTGTTTGCCTGCATATGTTTGTATCCACAGCTGTGTTAGCTCAGGTATGTGGGTATCTTCAAGGGCAAGTGTGAGTCTCTATGTCTATACATGGATGAATGGGGTCTACACCTGCCTACCTGTGTCGTGGGAGTATCCATGTGCGCTTTTAGCTCATTTTGGTATGAACATGTACTTGCTTTCTAGCTGTAGGTTTAGGCCTGTGTGTCTCTGAGACTGTGGGCATATATTCATCAATAATATGTTGGTGAGTCCCTGAAATCATGTGTGCCTGTCTGTTTACATTTGTGCAGAAGCATTCATCCACTCATTCATCAATTCATTCATAAAGTGACTTGCTAAAGTGACTTGTTCATTTACTAAGAGACATCTTTAAAGTGCTCGCTCTGAGTGGCCCCACACTGGGCCCACAGTGGAAATTTAGAGAGGTGCTCAGGGCAGCTCTAACATTTGCAAGACCCAGGACAAGAGTACAAATGAAGGCTTCTATTCTTATGTCTAAATATTTAAGTGTTATTAAGTCAAAACAACAAATCGCTAAAGAAACTACTCAATCCTAATGACCCAGAAGGCTGGGTTTGATTTCTTTTTTTTTTTTATATTGATTTTTAGACAGAGAGGGAGGGAGGAGGGAGGGAGAGAGAGAGAGAGAAACACTGATTTGTTGTTTCACTTATTTATGCACTTATTGCTTGATTCTTTTACATGCCCTGACTGGGGATCGAACCCACAACCTTGATGTGTCCAGACAATGCTCTAACCAACTGAGGTACTGGGTGGGCCAGGGCTTGGGTTTGATTTAGAATTCTCAGCTCCTCCAAGTTCTGTGCTGGAACTGAGCAACACAGAGTCAGTGGCCCAGCCTCTTTTTTCCCCTTTCTGGCTCTGCCCCGTGTCTTGAGGGGCCTTGCATACATGTGTTACTCCTTACGTGTGTCCACACTACATGCATGCACTCCACATATAGCTACCTCTTGGTCATCCTTTAGGTCTAGGGGTGTCCACATCATTGGCAAAATCTGCCCAAATGACTCCAAGTAGGAAGTAATGGAGCCGCATGTACCTGATTTATAATCCAAGAGGAGGGGAGGGCCTGGACTCCTACTGGGCCCATTCCCTTTGTCCCAGGGACTGTTCACTGTCTAGGGTGGACAGTGGCCAGAGTAGAGCTAGAGTGTGGCCACCTAAAGGATGGGCCCAGAGGTCAGGGCCATCATGTAGAGAGATGAGAGCAGTGCAATATGTGGCTGTAAGCAGCTTGTGTGTCTAGTCTCCGCGTCTGCCTGTGTGAATGTCTGTTTGTGTCTATGTGTTTCTCTGTTAATCTTTGTCTGTCTTGTCTTCTAGAAAGCAGAGCCCACAGCTTTTCTCCCGCCCTTCCTTCACCTGGGTTGATTTAGGACTAGAAGACAGCCTGGGCTGGTGGGAGGGGCACTGAGCTGAGTCTGAGCAACTGTTCTATGTTCCACTCTGTGATCTGGCCTTAGTTTCCTCATTTGTAGAATGAAAGGGCTGGATTACCATGTCTTTAATTTATAGGTTTTGCTTGGTTTACAGAAGGAGTATGATTGATTTTGTGAGTTAATTACTTTCTAGAAGTCAAATTGGGGAATGCCTAATTTTAGAATCCCAGTTCTGCCATATATGAGCTGTGTCTCCTTTAGAGTTACTTAATCTCCCTCAGGGCTGTGAGGATTAAATAAGGTCATGTGTGTAAAGTGTTGAGCACCATGCCAGATTCGCAGATGTTCAATAAGTATTAGTTTCTGTCTTTAGTTAGGGTCTTTCCAACTTTCATACCTTACAAATTCTGGGTTCAACAGACATGTTGGCTAAGTGAAGTCATTGGAACCACATGTTTAGGGTGTTCTGGTCTTGTGTTGGTTGTTGGGGGTGGATAGTTAGGTGAGAAAATCTGGCCCTTTTTTCCGTGTCTTCTAACTCAGATCTGTGTGTGAGCCACTCCCTCTACTCCACTTTTCCATGGGACCCTTAACATTTGCTCAGGCCCGTGTAAGGCCTGTGAAACACAGGTTCAATGCCCTCCTCTGACCTGATTCTGCACCAGAGCCCCTCCCTGGTGCTACAGAATGCTGAGCTAAGTAGGATCAGGCCACAGAGCAAAGCTGGGTCAGGTAAGGCCTCAGGCTTCCCAACATGTCTGAGCCTGTCTGACCAGCCCTAATAGTGAGCAGATCCAGCGAGGCAGAGGGCACCTGTCTCCCATAATTGATCCTTCTGGGAGGGCATTACTCTGCTCCTGGCTAGATGGTCTTAGGATCCTGGAGCATCAGGGAGACTGAGGAGGCCTCTGTGCCCTAAATACCCTCAAGGCCTATGGAATGGCTGAGTGCCAGCAGGGACAACACAAAGAAGAGTCAGTAAAGGTAGGTAACAGCACTTCTCAGTCAAGGCTCATGGAGGTGACCATCTTGGGAATCCTCTGAAGTCTGTGTAAACTGGTAGCTCTTGGGCTCTCCTGAAATATCTTTGACCTGGAGGGAATGAGGGAGGAGTCTAGGGCCTAGCCAGGGTTGCCTAATTGGGAAATGCTCTGAGTATGTGCTCAGAGTGGCTAGGGCCCTAAGCCAGGCAGGAGAGGGTCTACTTGGGGTCCTGCTGGCCCTCCCTCTGGCCCCTCCCCCACACACGTGGGTGACCAAGAATTGGTTTGATAATCTCCCAGCTCCAGGGATTACTGGAAAGGTAGGAGCAATTTAAACTGCAAAAGGCCCTTTTGAGGGTCATTGTGATCTCCCCCCACCATCTCTAGGCTGTTTTGTTTAGGGCCAGAACTGGGAATTTTCCTCTTGAAAAAAAATTCAAAGCTAGGGAGGGTTGAGGCCAAAATAATGTGTTTAAGGAAATTTCTGCTTCATGCTGGCTAGGACAGGGAATGTCTGGTCAAAGAGCTGCTGACGGCCAGGGTCTCTGGAAGTAAACAGGCCGCCTCCGACGGCCTCCCTGAGCTCATTTCCCTCAGCACTGCGCAAGGAAGATGATGTCACCAAGCAGGACCTCCTGGTCATGGAGTTTGTCAGTGAGCAGGACGGAGGCTCAGTGATTGCCGGCAGCCTGGGTGCTGCTGCCTAGTTATTGCAAACAGCTGCTTCCTACACGAGTGGCTCTAACACCCTCCTACATATACTCATCTGTGATGGGACTCCAGCCACATGCATGACCCATAGCTAAGAAGCGTGTTGCTGGGGAAGCGTGGGATTAACTTTGAAGTTGCCAGCTCCCATGCAAGGCCTCTTCCTCAACCAGACAGCTAGCCTCCTCTGGCTTACGGAGAAGGGAACCTAGGATGGGTTCCATTGCAAGAAATGGCCCCTGGAGGTACAGGCCTATGTCCTGCCTCCATGCAGAGCAAGCAGTAGCAACATGTACTACAGCCTGTCCCCTGGGGCCAGGCAGCCAGGGCCAGTGGGGAGTTTCCATGAACAGAGCGTGTAGGTCAGGGGAAGCTGGGAGGTGGTGTGGGGAAGAAGCCACAATGCCCTCTCTGTGCCTCCTGCACAAGCTCTTCCTGAGCACTGCAGTCACCAGGTGACACTTTTATGGGGTTTGAAAACCCTGAGGCAGAGTTGCCGAGGAGGAGCCGCCAGAGTTGGGCCGGCTCTGTAGCCTCCCTCCATCCACCCTGTACCACCACCCCCTCTTCGCCTCCTGGTTGGGCAATGGGAGCAGTGAGCTCTAAGTAGAGAGGTGGACCAGAAGCTTCTTGGTGGTGGGCCTTAGCCTTTCACTTCTTTTTGTCCCCCAGAATCCTGTGCTGATTCCACAGGCAGCTCATTTGTTATACAGAATCACCTCACAGAGCAACCAGACCACTCAGTGTGTGCCTGATCTACTCCAGGTTGCCCGAAAACCTCAGACTGACTCACTTCCTCATCTGAAGCCTGACTGATCAATAGGCCAAACCACTAATTTAGTCTTCTTACTAAAAAATATAGTAATTGGCCCTGGCTGGCTAGCACAGCTGGTTGGAACATTGTCCCAATGTGCCAAGGTTGCAGGTTCAATCCCCGACTAGGGCACATACAAGAAGCAACCAATGAATGCATAAATAAGTGTAACAAGAAGTTGATGTTTCTCTCTTTCTCTCTCTCTCCCTCTCTCAAGTCAATAAGTAATTTAAAAAAATAGTAATTGAACACCTTGTTTGTGCTAGGTTGTATGTTGGGTGCAAAGAATATAATAGTGAACATGACAGACAAGATCCCTTCTCTTAGGGAACTGATATTACATAAGCAAACAAAACAATGACAAGGTGCCTGACTAGGCGGTGGCACAGTGGATAGAGTGTTGGACTGGGATGCGAAGGACCCAGGTTTGAAATCCTCAGGTCACCAGCTTGATCGCAGGCTCACCAGCTTGAGTGCAGGATCATAGACATGGTTCCCCATAGTCATTGGATTGAAGCCCAAGGTCGCTGGCTTGAGGCCAAGGTCGCTAGCTTAAACAAGGGGTCACTCACTCTGCTGTAGCTCCCCAGTCAACGCACATATGAGAAAGCAATCAGTGAACAACTAAGATGCTACAACGAAGAATTGGTGCTTCTCATCTCTCTCCCTTCTTGTCTGTCTGTCCCTATCTGTCTCTCTGTAAAAAAGAAAAAACAAACAAACAAAATACCCCACAATGAAAGGGTGATTATATATTATAAAGAAAGTAAACAGGATTGTGGGAGAGTATCTAGCAGGCCATACCCTGAATATAATGGTTAGGAAAGACCTCTCTCACATATAATATGAGACCTGGGAGACAAGAATGAGGCAGAGAATACATGCAAAGGACCTGTGAATGAGATTTCCAGATAGAAGCAGAAGCAATGTCAAGACCTTAAGTTAGGAAAGAGCTTGTCATAATATTGGAATAACCAGAAGACCAATGTGACTGGGACTTGGTGAGCGAAGGGAAGGTGGCATGTAGATAAAGTTGGAGGGATTGACAGGAGCAGAACAGACAGGGCCTTGTTAGTCACGGTATGTGTGAGGAGAAGACCCTGAGGGTTTTAAGGAAAAGTGTGACACACATTCAAGAAGAAATAGCCCAAATAGCCCTATATCTACTAAAGAAATGGAACTTATAGTTAGCGATCTCCCTATAATGAAAACTCCAGGCCTGGAATGCCTGCTGAATTCCACCTAACATTTATAGAAGAAAGGGCTTATCTATCTACATATACATGTTATTCCAGGTCAACTGTAGTTTTGTCCAATCCATGGTTGGGAATTCTCTAATGCACAGGGCCAAGTTAAATTGCAGATTTCCCAACACTTGGGTGGGGCTGGGGTCAGTGCCCCTAATACCTGCGTTATTCAAGGATCAACCATATATGAAAATCAATTGTATATGAACAATGGATGTTTAGAAATTAGCATTACAGAAATATGAACAATGGATGTTTAGAAATTAGCATTACAGAAATAGTACAATTAACAATACTATCAATAATCTGAAATCATTAGCAATAGATTTGACAAGAGCTATGTAACATTTGTACACTGAAAACTATAAAATAGTGGTGAGAGCCTGACCTGTGGTGGCGCAGTGGATAAAGCGTCGACCTGGGAACACTGAAGTCACCAGTTCAAAACCCTGCACTGGTCTGGTCAAGGCACATATGGGAGTTGATGCTTCCAGCTCCTCCCCCCTTTCTCTCTTTCTCTCTCTCTCTCTCTCACTCTGTGTCTCCTCTCTAAAAAAAAAAAAAAAAAAAAAAAAGAATAAAAAAAAATAAAATAATGGTGAGAGAAATTAAAGAAGACCTAAATAAATGGATGAGAGGTACTGTGTTCATGGATCAGAAGATGTGATATCTTCAAGATGGCAGTTCTGCCTGACCAGGCGGTGGCACAGTGGATAGAGCATCGGACTGGGATGCGGGAGACCCAGGTTCGAGACCCTGAGCTCGCCAGCTTGAGCGCGGGCCCATCTGGCTTGAGCAAAAGCTCGCCAGCTTGGACCCAAGGTCGCTGGCTCCAGCAGGGGGTAGCTCGGTCTGCTGAAGGCCCATGGTCAAGGCACATGTGAGAAAGCAATCAATGAACAACTATGGTGTCGCAACAGCAATGAAAAACTAATGATTGATGCTTCTCACCTCTCTCCGTTCCGGTCTGTCTATCCCTCTCTCTGACTCTCTGTCCCTGGGGAAAAAAAAAAAAAGATGGCAGTTCTCCCAAATTGATATATAGATTCAAAATAATTTCAATCAAAATGTCCACAGGCTTTTTAAAAACAGAAGCCAATCAGTGGATTCTAAAATTAATATGGAAATGCAAATGACCTTGGATAGCAAAACAATTTTTAAAAGAATTATGAAATTGGAGGTCTTTCCCTACTTGATTTCAGGATTTATTATACAGCTCTAGTAATCAGGACAGTATGGTATCAATGTAAATATAAGCATATAGATCATTGGAATAGAAAAGACAGTTCAAAAATAAAGCTGCACATGTAATGCCGATTGACTTTAAATTTTTTAAAATTGATTTTAGAGAGGAAAAGAGAGAGGGAGAGAAAGGTCAGTTTGTTGTTTCATTTATTTATGCACTCATTGCTTATTCTTGTATGTGCCCTGATTAAGGATCAGACCTTCAACCTTGGTGCATTAAGATGACAACCTGACCAACTAAGCTACCCGGCCAGGACGCCAATTGATTGTTGACAAAAGTGCCAAGGCATTCGTGGGGAAAACATAAGCTTTTCAACACATGGCACTGGAGCAACTGGATATCTGTGTGGAAAAAAATGGAACATCTGCCCTTATCTTATACCATACACACAAAAATTAATTCAAAATGGATCACAAACCTAAATGTAAGAGCAAAAATTATAAAACTTCTGGGAGAAATCTTTAGTTGGACAAAGAGTTTTTAAATATGACACAAAAAGTGCTAATAATAAAAGAAGTTGATAAACTAGACTTTATTAAATTTAAAACTTTTGCTTTCTAAGATACCATTAAGAAAATAAGAAGACAGTTACCAGTGGAACTATTTACAAACTTATATCTGACAAAGGAGTTGTACCTAGAACATATTTTTTAAAAACCTTTAAAAAAAAGAATATATAAAGAACAAAAGATTTGTAGCAAGAATGTATTTTAAAAGTATATGCAGCTCGCCAGACCAGGCGGTGGCACAGTGGATAGAGCGTCGGACTGGGATGCGGAAGACCCAGGTTCGAGACCCCGAGCTCGCCAGCTTGAGCGCAGGCCCATCTGGCTTGAGCAAAAAGCTCACCAGCTTGGACCCAAGGTCGCTGGCTCCAGCAAGTGGTGGCTCGGTCTGCTGAAGGCCCATGGTCAAGGCACATGTGAGAAAGCAATCAACGAACAACTATGGTGTCGCAACAGCAATGAAAAACTAATGATTGATGCTTCTCACCTCTTTCTGTTCCTGTCTGTCTGTCCCTATCTATCCCTCTCTCTGACTCTCTGTCCCTGGAAAAAAATAAATAAAAAAAAAATAAAACCTTAAAAAAAACTATATGCAGCTCAATAAGACAAAAACCCACAAATTTTTAAAAACTGAGCAAAAAGTTTGAACAGACACTTCTTTAAAGGAGATGTGCAAATAAGCACATGAAAAACTACTCCTTTGGTTATCAGAGAAATTTAAAGTAAAACACAACGAGATAGCACTACATACCCACTAGAAAAGCTAAAATTAGAAGTGTGACCATACCAAGTGTGGGCAAGCATATGAACAATTATAACCATTCTACACTACTGGTGGGAATGTTAAATGGCATAAACATTTTGGAAATTTCTCAAAAAGTTCAGCATAT
Organism: Rhynchonycteris naso; assembly: GCA_037038555.1. Classification (NCBI taxonomy): domain Eukaryota; kingdom Metazoa; phylum Chordata; class Mammalia; order Chiroptera; family Emballonuridae; genus Rhynchonycteris; species Rhynchonycteris naso. The sequence continues at coordinate 52,020,429 of CM072999.1, forward strand.
ACCTCCCATATGACCCACTTATTCTTCTCCTAGGTATTTAGCCAAGAAAAATGGCAGCATGAGTCCACACAAACACCTATACAGGAATATTTATAGCAGCTTTATCTACATAACAGTTATAAACTGGAAACAACTGTCCATCATCAGATGAATGGTTGAACAAATTTTGGTACATCCATACAATGAAATACTACTCAACAATAAAATGAAATTAATTATCGATACAGTGAATAACATGGATGACTCTCAAAATTATTAAGCCACATATAAAAAGAGAACAGGCCCTGGCCAGTGGCTCAGTGGATAAAGCATTGGACTGGTGTATGGACATCCTGGGTTCATTTCTTGGTCAGGGCACACAAGAGAAGCCATCATCTGCTTCTCCGCCCTCTCTCTCTCCCTTTTCTCCCACTTCCCCTCCCACAGCCAGTGGCTCATTTGGTTCGAGGATGGCTCCAGGTGATGAGGATAGTTTAGTTGGTCTGAGTGGGTCTGCCCCAGGTGCTAAAAATAGCTCGGTACTTGAACATCGGTCCTAGATGGGGTTGCTGGGTGGGTCCCGGTTGGGGCACATGTGGGAGTCTGCCTCACAATCTTTCCTCCTCTCACCTAAAAAAAAAAAAAAAGGAAAAAAAGTACAAACTATATTTTATTTATATAAAACTCTGAAAATGCCAACTAGACTATAGCAACAGAAAGCAGATCAATTATTGTCTGGGGATGGAAAGTTGGGAAGGAGGGTTGGATTTCACAGGAACACTAGGAAATGTTTTGGGGTGACAGATATGTTCCTTATTTTTATTGTACTGATGATTTCACGGATGTATGCAATGTCAAAACTTAGTCAGTTGTACACTTTAGTATGTCAACCAGACCTCAATTAAGTTGTTCAAAAAACTGAAACCTGATCTAATTTTTTGTACCTCACTGTGACTGCTGTGAGCAGGGACTGTGGAGGTAAGAGGCAAAGCTGGGAGCCATTAGGAGACCGGTGCATCTGGGTAAGAGATGCTGGTGGCTGTGGTGACAGTGGAAACGGAGTGGAAAGATTTAAGAAATATCTTGAGGTCTAAATAATAAGACTTGCTAGCAGTTGTGTATAAGGCTTGAGGGAAATGGAAAAATCTAGGATGGTTACCACATTTCCGACTTGAGCTCTGAGTGACTGGGGATGCCTGGCCAGGAAGATTTGGGGTTGCAGGTGGAACCAAAGTCCTCTTTTCATCTACCTGTGACAATGGCTAGGTTCCATGAGAAGGGTCTGGAGGGAAATAAAATTTGTAGGATATTAGCAAATAAATAGCATTTTAAAGCCAAATGAATGGATGAGATCATATAGGAAGAGAAAAAAGACATCTGAGAATTGAGCCTGGGGTATTCCATCACCTCAGGGAACTAGGAGTCCCATGAAGGAGCCAGGAAGGCTCATCAGGAAGGAACAAGTGGGGAAGTGCCTGACTTATTAATTTCCTAGGGCTGTTGTGACAAGCTGCTACAAACTGGGTGGCTTAAAACAGACAGAAACGTATTCTTTCACAGTCTGAAGGCCAGCAGTTCAAAAGCAGATCACTGGGCTGAAATCAAGGTATTAGTAGGGCCATCCTCTTGGGGAAAATCTGTTCCTTGACTCTTCTAGCTTCCGGCAGCTGTTGACGTTCCCTGACTTGTAGCTACATCACTTTTTTTTCTTTTTCTTTTTTAACAGAGACAGAATCAGAGAGAGGAATAGATAGAGAGAGACAGACAGGAAGGGAGAGAAATGAGAAACATCAATTCTTTGTTGCGGCACTTTAGTTGTTCATTGATTGCTTTCTCATATGTGCCTTGACCAGAGGGCTACAGCAGACCGACTGACGCCTTGTTCAAGTCCGTGACCTTGGGCTTCAAGCCAGTGACCTTGGGCTCAAGCTGGTGAACCTGTACTCAAGCCAGATGAGCCCACGCTCAAGCTGGGTCCCCCACGTCCCTGTCCAATGTTCTATCCACTGTGCCACCATCTGGTCAGGCTAGCTACATCGCTTTTATCTCCATCTTCATGTCACATTACTTCTTCCTCTTCTGTCTATGTTAAATCTCCCTCTGCCTCACCCTTATGAGGACATTTGTCATAGGTTTAGGGACTGCCCAGATAATCCAGGATTATCTCCTTATTTTGAGATCCTTAACTTAATTACATTCACAGAGACTTTTTTTCTTCCCCAAATAGGTCACATTAACAGGTTTTGGGGATTAGAATGTAGGCATATATTTTGTGGGAGGCCACAATTCAACCCACTACACCAGTTGACTGATAGACTAAAGGAATGACTAATTGAGTAATACAAGATGGCAGGACTTCATGCGCCTGGGAAGGACTGAGGCGATTAGCTATAGGTTTCAGAGCCTGGTCTGGAGGTAGAGGACATAGGCAGCTTCTGGCTTGAGCATGTGTGTGGGAGAGTCCCATGGAGAGGGGAAGTATTGCAGACAGGAATCTCCCTGCCTTCCCACTCCTGACTCAGCATCTGGCAGGGGCCATCTACACAGCAGCCAACATGATCTTTATAATGCAAATCTGTTTGTATCACTCTCCAGTGAATGACCCTTCCCCAGCTTCCAACAGTTTTTAGGCCAAAGATGGATATCCTCACCTGGCCTGCAAAGTCTGGGGGCCAGTCCCAGCCGATTTCTGCAGCTTTGTGTCATACCTACTGTCTGCCTCCCCTGCAAACTGCCTCCATACACACTGGCTGCCTCTCAGGCCACCATCTTCCTGCCCTAGGGCCATGACCTGTTGTTCCACTGCCTGGAAGGCTTTCTTTTTAACCTGCTTCAGAGTCAACATCCACTTATGCTTCAGCTCTCAATCCAGATGCCTCAATTTTTTTTTTTTTTAACAGAAAGAGGGGCAGATAGGGACAGACAGATAGGAAGAGAGAGAGATGAGAAGCATCAATTCTTCATTGTGGTACCTTAGTTGTTCATTGATTGCTTTCTCATAGGTGCCCTGACTGGGGGGTGGGAGACTCCAGCAGAGTGAGTGACCCCTTGCTCAAGCCAGCGACGTTGGGCACAAGCCAGTGAACCCGGGCTTCAAGCTAGTGACCTTTGGGCTCAAGCCAGCAACCATGGGGTCATATGTCTCTGATTCCATGTTCCAGCGAGCCCACACACAAGCTGATAAGCCCATGCTCAAACCAAATGAGCCTGAGCTCAAGACAACGATCTCAGGGTTTCGAACCTGGTTTCTCCACATTCCAGTTCAATGCTCTATCCACTGCACCACCACCTGGTCAGGCCAGATGCCTCTTCTTTAATTTTTTTTTTTTTACAGGGACAGAGAGAGAGTCAGAGGGATATATAGGGACAGACAGACAGGAACAGAGAGAGATAAGAAGCATCAATCATCAGTTTTTCGTTGGGACACCTTAGTTGTTCATTGATTGCTTTCTCATATGTGCCTTGACCGCGGACCTTCAGCAGACCGAGTAACCCCTTGCTGGAGCCAGTGACCTTGGGTCCAAGCTGGTGAGCTTTTGCTTAAGCCAGATGGGCCTGTGCTCAAGCTGGCGACCAGGTCGTCTCGAACCTGGGTCCTCTGCATCCCAGTTCGACGCTCTATCCACTGCGCCAGTGCCTGGTCAGGCCAGATGCCTCTTCTTGAGGGAGTTCTTCCTAGGATTCCTGGTCAGGCCATACAAACATATAATGTAATTTATCATGGCTCTCTTTCCTCGTCTTCCACAGCACTATCAAAGTTTACAATTGTGTGAATATTTGTAATAATGTTTTATTAGTGTTTTTCTCTACCACTAGACCATAAGGACCATAAGGGCAGGATTTGTATGACTCACCACTCTGTCCCAAGTGCCTTGTCCAGTGCTTGGCACGTAGAAGGGGTGTGTGGTGCTTTTAAAGCATGTCTGCAAAAACATGTGTTTCCATCAAGAGATAGAGTTTAACTGATATTCCTTTAAATATGGGCTGCTCTAATAACTTGCATCTGGTTAACAGAATGTGGAAGAAATGATGCTGTCTGGGCCATAACAGGTAATATGGCTTCCTGCTGGCCTGCTCTTTTTTTGCGTGCTCCCTTTCAGACCCCAGATGCCATGCTGTGAGGATGCCCAGGCCACATAGAGAGGTCACATGTAGATGTTTAAGCCAAAAGCCTTACTGAAAACCTAGCCTATAGTCAGCATCAACTGCCAGACATGCACCAAAGAAGGCTGTGAGATGATTCCAGCCTCAGCTGCCATCTGACTGCGACCATATGAGAGAGCCTGAGTAAGAATGACCTAATTGAGCCCAATTACTCCTAGAACTATGAGAGAGAAAAATAAAATTGTTATTATTATATAAGCCACTAAGTTTTGGTATGATTTGTTATGTAACAGTAGATAGCTGGAACAGAGTCCAATAAATACTTATTGAGTGAATAAATGTGGAGAGCTCTGGTTGAAGGAATATTGCCTGTGCTTTAGCTCTTTGCGGGTTTTAGTTGATAACTCTCAGCCTCTCCTTCCCCAAGAGGTCCTGGAGATCCTGGAAGCCCTAATATAGAAACTCAAAGGTCTGTACTCCTCATACCCACCCACGGGGAGAGAGACTTGTGGAAAATCTCCATTCTGGGCAGAGAACATGATGAGGCCATCAAAAGTGAGTTCTGGTAGGAACCTCAGAGAGGTTCATGGGGGGTTCTTAAACTCTTTCATGGTTTCAGGGTAGCAAAAACATACATATTGTGTGTGTGTGTGTGTGTGTGTGTGTGTGTGATTTATTTTCTTGAGGAGAGGATCTCCAGGATCTATTTTTTATCAGTTCTATTTTTTTTGTTATCAAATATAGTTATTTTTTTATTTATTCATTTTAGAGAAGAGAGACAGAGAGAGAGAGAGAGAGAGAGAAGGGGAGGGGCAAGAAGCATCAACTCCCGTATGTGCCTTTACCAGGCAAGCCCAGGATTTTGAACCGGCAATCTCAGTGTTCCAGGTTGGCGCTTGATCCACTGTGCCACCACAAGTCAGGCTTTATTAGATTCTTAAAAGGTCAGTGTCCCTCAAGTGGTAAGAACTAGTGATCTAGTTCAACTCTCTCAATTTCTTTATTAAGAAACTGAGCCTGATCAGAAGGTAGCACAGTGGATAGAGCATCAGACTGGGACATGGAGGACCCAAGTTCAAAACCCTGAGGTTTTCAGCTTGAGCATGGGCTTAACAGCTTGAGCGTGGCGTTGTTGTCTTGAGCATGGGATCTTAGACATGAGCCCATGGTCTCTGACTTGAGCCCAAAGGTCGCTGGCTTTAAGCCCAAGGTCGCTGGCTTGAGCAAGGGGTCACTCACTCTGTTATAACCCCCTGGTCAAGGCACATATGAGAAAGCAATCAATGAACAACTAAGGCGCTGAAACAAAAAATTGATGCTCCTCATCTCTCTCCCTTCCTGTCTGTCCCTATCTGTTCCCCTCTCTGACTCTGTCACTGTCAAAAAAGAAGAAAAGAAATAGAAACTGAAGATTCCTGGCTGGGTAGCTAGGTTGATTAGAGCATCGTCCCAATATGCCAAGGTTGCAGGTTCAATCCCCAGTCAGGGCACCTACAAGAATCAACCAGTGATCCCTACCTGATTAGCTCAGCCAGTTAAGAGTGTCATTGTGAAATGACAAGGTTGCAGGTTTGATCCCCAGTCAGAGCACACACAGGAAGCAACCAAAAAAATGCACGACTGAGTGGAACAATGAATGAATGCTTCCCTTTCCATTCCCCTTTCTCTTCCTTCCTCTCTCTGCCTCTCTAAAAATCAATTAAATAAAATTAAGCCCTGGCTGGTTAGCTCAGTTGGTTGAAGTGTCGTCCCAGAGCATGGAGGATGCCGGTTTGAATCCCAGGTCAGGGTACATATAGGAGCATCTCAATGTTCCTGTGTCTCTCTCTCCCTGCCTCTTAAAAAAGAAAAAAGGATCAACCAGTGAATGAATAAATAGGTGGAACAACAAATTGATGTTTCTCTCTCTCTCTAAAATCAATAAATTAAAAAATAAATATTAAAGAAACTGAAGACACTTTGTTTTCTGGTAATAAGTTAGATTAGGTACCCTAAATAAGCTTCCTCTGAAAACAATTCTGGATTAAAGAAATCTTTTTATTTTTATGCATTTATTTTTTCTTCTTTTTTTATTTAGTGAGAGGAAGGGAGGCAGAGACAGACTCAAGTATGTGCCCCTATTGGGATCCATCCAGCAAGCCCACTAGGGAGCAATGCTCTGCCCATCTAGGGCATTGCTTTGTTGCAACTGGAGCCATTTTTTAGCACCTGAGGCAGAGGCCATGGGGCCAGTCTCAGCGCCTGGGGCCAACTTGCTCCAGTGGAGCCATGGCTGCAGGAGGAGAGGAGAAGAAAGAGAGAGAGAAGTGAGAGGTGGAGGGGTGGAAAAGCAGATGAGTGCTTCTCCTGTGTGCCCTGATGAGGAATTGAACCCAGGACATCAACAAGCCTGGTCAATGCTCTACCGCTGAGCCAACCGGCCAGGGCCATAAAGAAATCTTTTGAAAATGCGCTGTTGAGCTGGCAAGAAAATGAGAAATACTCAAGCTAAAAAATTCAAGAATCCAGAGAGGTAAGCTAAGCAATGAAATAGACTTTTGCCTTGAGCATAGTTTTACTTAATTATTTATCTAAAAAAATATATAACATGAGATTTACCCTTAACACATTATCAAGTATACAGTACAGTATTATTAACTATAAGCATGATGTTGTATAGCAGATATCTAGAACTTTTTCATGTTGAACAACTGAAACTATCTTTATTTTTAACTCAGTAAACGAAAACTTGAATTTTTATGGTCCTGTGGGCGTGGGATGATTTGAGAGAAACCAGTGGCGTGCTAATAATTGGCTCTCCAACAAAGCAAAGTTCCCTGTTTTAGTGTTTGCTGATTTCCATGGTGTAAAATATTGACCATGGTCAATTTTAAGCTGTTAATGGTATTAAGAACTGGCTTGTGAAATTCTTGGATATTTTATTTTTCTGAACTAGTAGGAGCCAGTTCCAGCACACTACTGAGAGAAACTCACGGCCCCTCTAAGGAGGGAAGGCTAATAAAACTGTCCCCACAGAAAAATAGGAATTCAGTGAATGAATGAACTAAATATAAGCACCACCACCTCCCAACAGACTGAAAAGAAAAACATTTACCTTAATTTTCCTATTCTCAGGAGAAAATAAAACATCCCCTCCCATGCCTGACTGGTGGTTGTGCAATGGATAGACTGTTGACCTGGAATGCTGAGGACCCATGTTCGAAACCCCAAGGTTGCCAGCTTGAGCACGGGCTCATCTGGCTTGAGCGCAGGCTCACCAGCTTGAGTGTGGGGTCACTGGCTTAAGCGTTGGATCATAGACATGATCACATGGTTGCTGGCTTGAGCTCAAAGGTTACTGGCTTGAAGCCTAAGGTCGCTGGCTTGAGCAAGGGGTCACTGGCTCAAGGCACGTATGATAAGCCACCCGGTCAAGGCACATATGAGAAGAAATCAATGGAAAACTAAAGTGATGCAACTACAAGTTGATGCTTCTCATCTCTTGCCCTTCCTGCCTGCCTGCTTGCCTGCCTGTCTGTTTTCTTTCTATCTGTCTGTCTCACAAAAACAACAACAACAACAACAAAAAACCCTGCAAATACATAATAACATGCTATACCTATGTGGATTCGAAGCCCAAATTCATACTACTTAGGTGGTCTAAAATATTTAAGTCAAGCATTAATTTCAAGAGTGCTCAGTCTGGTAATGCTGTAAGCATCTGGCAAATCAAATACAAACCCTTCCAGAAAACCCACCTTTACCCTAAGCCTCTAGAATTCCCACGGGTGCCTGACCAGGTGGTGGCGCAGTGGATAGAACATCGGTTCGAAACCCCGAGGTCACCAGCTTGAGCAAGGGCTCATCTGGCTTGAGCAAAAAGCTCACCAGCTTGATCCCAAGATTGCTAGCCCAAGCAAGGGGTTACTTGGTCTGCTGAAGGCCCATGGTCAAGGCACATATGAGAAAGCAATCAATGAACAAATAAGGTGTCACAACAAAAAACTGATGATTGATGCTTCTTATCTCTCTCTCATTCCTGCCTGTCTGTTCCTATCTATCCCTCTCTCTTACTCTCTCTCTGTCCCTGTAAAAAAAAAAAAAAAAAGAATTCCCATAGATAAAATTCCAAAGAGTGAGTAGCTCCTAGTTGAAAATCACAAAATATTCAGGGAAACAACTCACAGAGGAAACAAATCAGCATAGACTTCGGATATTGGGATTATTAAAAAAATAATATAAAATAACTTTAAAATGCTGAAAAAAGAGAAACTTGAAAATTTGAGCAGGAAACAAGAGACTGTGAAGAGGGAATCGCATGTATTTAAACAAGAAAGAAATAGAATGACACTCCAGAAGTTCAAGTATCAAAACTAAATCTACAAATTCAACGGTTGTATTTGATAGAAGATTAGACACAATCGACCATATCAGACACAGTAAAATTAGTTCTAGAAGATAGACCTGAAGAAATTCTCTAAAATATAAAGATAAATAAAAATATGGAAAATATGAAAGAATAATTAAAAGACATGGAGGATAGAGTGAGAAGACCTAAGATACATATAACCAGAGGTTCCAGAGGAGAGGAGAGAGATTATGGGACAGAAGTAATATTTGAGTTAGTGACTGAGACTCACCCAGAAATCCATCAATTCATATATTTAAGAATCTCAAAATAATTTTAAAATATATGAATAAATAAATGATAGTGAAAATGCAGAACCAAATGCATAGATTGCTTTCAAAGTAGTGACAATTAGACTGAAATAGCTGATTTCTTATTTTTTAAAAAACTTCCATTGATTTGAAAGAGAGGGAGAGAAGACAGGCGGGAGAGGGAGAGAGAGAGAGAGAGAAGCATCAATTCATTGTTTCATTTAGTTGTCCCCTTTAGTTATGTGCTCATTGCTTGCTTCCTGTTTGTGCCCTGACCGGGGATCGAACTGGTGACCTCAGCACACCAGAAGGACACTTTATCCATTGAACCATTTGGCCAGGGCTTATTTCTTAATAGCTGAGAGTCAGTGGAATTATATCTTCAATGTGCCGAGAGGAAATGACTATCAACCAAGAATTTTAAAGCCAGTGAAAAGATATTTTAAGAATAAGAAAATATAATGACATGATGAAATGAACAAAAACTGTATTTGCCACCAGCAGGCAGAAAGAAAGTGATCCCAGGTAGAAGGAATGAAAGACAAGAAGAAATGTAATACAAAGAAAATGGTACATATATGAGTAAATAGAAATAAATATTCTACAAACAATAATAACAATATCTTGTAGGCTTAAAATAAACCAAGGTAAAATGAAAATACATAAAAGCAATAATATATATATAAGCTAGGAGAGGAAAGATTAGAATTAACTCTAAGGTCCTTGTTTTATTTAAGAAAAAATATTAAAGATGATTAGAGAAAATATGAACATTAAAATTTCTAGTGTAAAAAAGAAATTTCTAGTGTAACCACTAAAAACAGCAAATAAGGCATAATGTACAAACTAGAGAAAAATGAAATAAAAAATTGAGAAACTAAGAAAGAATAGAAAAAGAAATGTAGGAAAGTTTGGGGAAAATACAAAATAATAATAGTACATATTATTTTATTATATATTAAATAACATAGATAATAATAGTACATACATTATTTTTTACATACATTATTTTTATAATAGTACACATATACACACATAAAGACATAAATGTTATATGTGTGTATATATCAATACTTTGATAAGTGTAAATAGACTAAATGTTTCAGTTAAAAGAAAAAGATTGGTGGCCACACTAACCGATGCACTGATCTCCTCATTTTACTGGGATATGCTTATGGCTCCATCTCCCCCTCTATGGGGTAAGTTCCTCAAAGGTAGGGGCTGTGCTTCACTCCATCCTGTACCCCGGGCACCTAGCTCAGGGTCTGATCCATAGTAGAAGCTAAAAATAACTGTAGGATGAATGTGTGCATACAGGTCATTTGTAGTAGAGGGAGGGTTTAAGCTAGATCTTTCCTGAGTCAAAACCTCTGCCTTTTCTGCCTGAGATGTGGTGGTGGGGTGGGGGTGAGGGGTGGGATGGAGGCAGGCAGAAGTGTTTTTCCAGCTCAGTAGTTCCCTGTTTCCTCTGGTGTTGCTGAAGATGCAGGAGTTTCTCTGGAGGCCACAGCCTGGCCCAAGGGGCCTAGATCTTCCTTGTACCAACATGTAATGTGCCCTCCTTTTGGTTTGCCCTCAAATAGGAAAGAGAACCGGCATGGAACAGTGTTCCCTAAGATGGGGTTGTGGCCTCTGATCTTCCTGCACTCCCCTCCATAGGGTCTACTCTGGCAGTTCCGCTGCCCTCTCCTTCCTGCCTTCTGAGAGCCCCTACCACACTCTCCATACCTCCCTCCCTCTGGCCAGGAGCCTGGGGTGCAGTGCTGTGAGTAAATCCCAGGACAGTGTCTCCAGTGAGCATCTTTTTTCAACCACAGCTCATCTGAGGAAAACCGGCCACTTCTTCCTGGGGCTAAAGTCTCCCATAGGGGCTCTAGACCCCCGGCCTGTTCACTGCCCAGTTGAAGAACTTTGGGCCTGGGGAGGCTGAGGGCTCTGGCCTCTGCTGGCGGCCGGGACTTGGGCTGAAGCTCCCCAGATGGGTGCTGGGCAGTTCCTGGAGAGAACCTGTCTTCATCTCTGTTGTCCAAGAACCTGCTCACTCTGGGATAGGGTATGGGGGAGGGGGAGAGGTGGAGGGTGGATGCTGTCGTCACTGGGAGAAGCTGTCGTCACTGGGAGAAGCTGTGTGCTCTCTGCTCTTACCGTAGGTGCCTGGCTCTCCAGCTGTTTTCCTCTGGGCTGTGGGGCCTCCTGCAGATCCCCTCTCCTCAGGAGGAGGAAAGCAGGTGTCACTCTCCATGCCAGGCCCCCAAAGCGCCACTCCTCACCCTGCACCGGGCACCTGGCTCCCTCCTTGTTTAATTCTTCAGGGACTGCTGTCCTTTACCCCAACGTGCAGTGAGGAGGTGATAGGAGCGGGGTGACCTTGGGACCCAGTCTTCCTTTCTGGGCTCAGGGTCTGTGTCTGGGGGAGGAAGCTGTCATTCAGTCACAAGGCTGGCTCCCTCTGTGAAGGACCTGGCCTGCCCAGCAGAAGGGTCACCAGGCCAGGTTTGTCAGGTCCTGGCCTGGAACAGGACTGATGGCTCAGAGGTATCTGTCTGTGGGCAGGGCTGGCTTAGAAATTCTGAAGTCACAGGTGCACCTGCAGGACCCTTCTCCTGCCTGTCTAAGCACTTTCCCTCCACCCCTGCCAGTGAATTTCAGGCATCCATGGGGTCTGCTTTTCTGGAAATGGGTGGTGTGGTGCCCTAGCTCATCTAACCAGAAGCCGGCACCTGTTAAAGGTTCCCTTAGGAAGTGCTTTCCCATCAGAGTGGTTCTCTGCGCTGGCTATAAGTGAGAGTCACCTGAGGGCTTTTAAAACCACCAGGTCCACGCTTCCCATTAAACTGGTGCCTCTGAGAGTGAGCCCTCACTGGGGCATGTTTCAGAGCTCTCCAGGTGACCTGAAAGTGCAACCTTAGAGCCTCACAAGGACCTTGAAAGACAGGCATTGTAGTTATCCCCACTGTACAGTCAGGGACACTGGGACTCAGAGAGGTAAAGCCATATGGCCAAGGTCAGAGGATAAGTGGAAGAGGTGGGGACTCGAATCCCAGATGGAACAAGCAGGTGGCCCTCTCTTGCCATGGGTCCAGGCTTCACATGGGACCATATGACCTTTGGCTGGCTGAGGAGCTAGTCTTCTTTGGCTGTGAGGACATTTCTGTCACCTCTTTCCCTGAAGCGTTGGGCTGGGCTCTTCCAAGCCCAGAACACGGTGGGTCATCCACCGCCACTCACCCAGCTCCTGATTCCTCTTGCTGGAAAGGCGTGCCCTTTGGTGAGGGGGAGGATGCATTTTTGAGGTGAAATGTTGTATAACAGCCAGGAATGGAAAATATTAGAAGCCCACGGGCGCCAGCAAGGTTCACACCAGGGCCAGAAAGTTCAGAAAAGAGGAGGTAGGCTCTTTGCGGTGGGGCGCTCCCCAGCTGCGGGATCAGCCAGGCGCCTGTGCCCTGCATCCCAGGCTGCCGCCGTTTTCAGGGTTAGGACAGGCCTCGCCTGGGCCAGAGGAAGGTCTCGGGGTGGTGACCCCAAGGGGAAAGCCCCATAGGTGTATTAGGTTTCGTTTGCCCGGCATTCCAGAGGGGGTGGTGGGCATAGGGAGGTGGAGCCATTGGAGATGGAATATCTTTCTGGGAGTACATGAGGCCAGGCAAGCCCATGCACACACCGGTTCTGAATGGCCCAGTTATTGGGATGCTGAGACAGAGCGAGCCATGCTATGGTCGCTGTCCTCTAGGAGTTTGTTTCACTGTAGAGAGAGGGCAGGCAGGAAAACTGACAATGTCCATAGAATGTGGTAAATGCTCTTTTGAAGGAGTACGCTGGGCACAAGGTTTGTAGAAGTCAGAAGGTGAACAGTCAGCTCAGCCCAAGGCTACAAGGGAGAATTCCTGGAGAAGGTGCTACCTGGCTGGGTCTCACTACAAATAGATCCTGTGAGAATGTGCACAAAGCTGCTGTGTGGTACATGCCCTTAGGAATGTATTTCTGTGCATTTGGAAAAAGAGACACAAGCAAATGGACTCATTCTCCCCATGGGGATCCCTGCCATCTCTTCTGCCCATTGCAAACACACTAAGGTGCAGGCACACTTGTAGCCACAAACAATTACTTAGAAGCTCAGGCACATGTGCAAGGTAGTGCTAAAAATACCAGAATTCAATGAGAGCTGTTTCTACATGAGAAAGGTTTTAATAAGAACTGGGGGTAGCAGATAAGGTCCTGGTGACTGGGAATCTGCAGGGACAAGGTTTCAGAGCCTGGGGAAACTGCTCTGCTGAAAACAGGGGGAAGGGTTTAGAGGGAGGTTAAGAAGCAGTGGTGGTAGGGGAAGAGGAAGGAGTTCTAAAGTCCGTCTCATCCTCTTACTTCACTGTGGAAGAACTGACATCCAGAGTGGGAGAGTGAAAGGCCACAAGTTATATTGCACTTGGGGATCAGAGCTGAGTGTGGGCAGACACACATCACAACACACCCAGGCTTGTACGTTCCCTCACAGCTGCTCACTCCACACACACAGTAATGCACACAGCCCCGCACAGTGGCAGGCACTGTCCCCTGGATTGCTGTCACATATATTTCAGGCTGTTCCTCATTAAGCTGGAACAGCTGGGTCTTGCCTGCCCGCCACAGCCCCCTTCACTCCAGCCTTCATGAATCATGTGGTCCACAGTGGGAAGGATAGCATTTGGGAACCTGGGGTCATGCTGTTGGTGGGTCTACTCTGAGCATTCCCTGGAGGCTCCCTCTAGCAGAGCAAGAGGTTCACTCCAGAACTGACTCAGAGCTGCCTGGGAGTCAGGGATGGATCTACATCCTCAAGGGGGAATGTCTCAGGGTCTCAGGGCAGAGCCTGAAGCCTACCAGACCCAGAAGTGGGACTGCAATCTCCTAGCTTTTTCTCAGCCCAAGGCTACAAGGAAGAATTCTGCAGAAGGTGGTACCTGGCTGAGCCTCACTACAAATAGATCCAGGGAGATGCCAGGGAGCCTCCTGGAGTGCAAAGTGGAGCCTGCATGCAGAACAGAGGACCTGGGTTCCACCCTGGAACTGCCCCTTCCTCCATGAATCGCCTTAGATATGCCTCTTCCCCTCTTTGAGATCTATGAATTTGAGATGTTGAGCCAGGTACATAATCCTCATCTTTCAGGAGCTCAAGGAAGGGAAGACACAGCATTTCCAGGTAGAGTGAAGAGTTCTTCAACTCAGGGTGAAGCCAATGGGGTGTGGTGAGGCTGGGCATCTCAGAGGGAGGAGATAGGTGTAGGTTGGACTGCTAAGGGTATGTGTACATGCATGTTTCAGGTATGAGGATAACTCTTCATATTATGTTGTTAACCCTCATGGTACCACCACACCCCAAATCCCCTTTGTGCTGTAACTGCCCACCCACAACCCTTTAATCCCTACTTGAGGAAGCAGTATCACTATGGTGTTTAGACAGGAGTGGCCACTGATGGGCTCAACTGAGCACCTGACCTAAGTAAGCCCAGTCTATCTACAGGCTAGCTGGTGAATAGTAAAGGGCTTCATGGGAAAGGCTCCAGTCACTAGGGGTAGGGGTGGGAACTAGCTGAGCCAATAAAGATGATTTCTGCCAGAATTTGAACTAAGAAAATGCAGACAATGGACCTGTCAGGAGCAAGAGGCAAGGAGAGCTACCAGGCAGAGCGAAGTAGGCATACCACAGGAGAAATACCAGGCTGCCTGTGAGAGAGGGACCTGTCCAAGAGTTGCCCAGCTCAGCTCCTGACTTGGTTATCTTTACAACAATCCTGTGTTGTTTTTTTCTCAGAATATCCCAACAGTTACAATTTTTGTTCTCTGAAGTACATAACCAGTTAAAGAGCCCCCTCATCTCCCTGGCATCTCAGAAAGCCACCAACTCTCTCCATCATCCTGTATGAGAGGCCACTGGGAAAAAATGGAAAGATCATAGGACTGGAAATTAGGAAACCTGACCTGGGTTCAAGCCTGAATCAAGTTCCTAAGTTTTCCCAAGAGCCAGGTCATGACCGAAGTCTCATACACCTTTCACAGTGTGCTTATCAATTCACTAGTTAGGACTGGGCTAAAATAAAAATCCACAGCAACGTTGACAGGCAAAAGCAACTGCAAAGGGAAAGGCAGCTGATGTCTTCCTGGGGCCTCTGCTCTTTGATGGAGGCTGATTTGAAGGAGCCTCCTTGGGAGATATGTGAGACACCGGAGGGGCAGTTCTGGACCCAGGGCTATCTCAACAGTCGTGGTGGTCGCCTGCTGCAGTTCTCAGCGGACGCAAGTATGAGTCCTGGGGAGAGCAGAGGGGTTGCAAGTAAAGGCTAAAAGAGATATTTCATTGGTAAGGCTGCGTCTTCTTTGGGCAAAAGCAGTCCTGTTTTGGGATCAGGTAAGAGAGGCATTCATTCCTGCTGTGCTTCTGACCTTTGTGTGTTGAGAAAACTCTAGGGGTCTGATGTCAATGCCTTGAACAGCTGAACAGCCACAGTGTTAAAAAACAAAACAAAACAAACAAACAAAACGGGATGGTCAGTGGGAAAAGGACAGCCTTTTTAAGAAACAGTCCTGGAACAATTGGATATCCATGTGCAAAAAAATGAACCTTGACCCACATTTTGCACTACCTGCAGAAAACTAGTTAAAAATGAACCGTAGACCTAAAGGTAAAACCTAAAACTAAAAATATTCTAGAGAAAACATAGGAGAAGATCTCTGTGATCATGAACTAGGCAAAAATTTCTTCAATCCAGCACCAAAACCACCATCCATAAAATAAAAAATTGTCAAATTGAACTTTATCCAAATAAGGAACTGCCCTTCAATCAAAAGACACTGTGAAGGAAATAAAGAATAAGCTACAGACTGGGGAAAAAAATTTCAAAATACATATCTGATAAGGAACTTATATCCAGAATATATAAAGTCATGCAAAGCTTAATAATAAGGAAACAACTCGCTTTCAAAGTAGGCAAAATATTTGAATAGACATTTCACCAAAGAAGATATCTGCATGGCAAATACTACATGAAGATGCTTAACATCATTGATCACTATAAAAATGCAAATTAAGCCTGACCTGTGGTGACGCAGTGGATAAAGCGTCGACCTGGGAACACTGAGGTCGCCAGTTCAAAACCCTGCACTGGTCTGGTCAAGGCACATATGGGAGTTGATGCTTCCAGCTCCTACCCCCTTTCTCTCTTTCTGTCTGTCTCTGTGTGTGTGTGTGTGTGTGTCTCCTCTCTAAAATGAATAAAATAAAAAGAAATTTTAAAAATGCAAATTAAAGCCACACCCAGATCATACTACACATTCATTAGAAGTGCTCAAACAAACAATCAAACAAGGACTCAGACATAAACCTTTGACAGTGTCAAGTGTTGATGAGAATGCTGAGCCACTGGAACTCCCATATACTGCCGATAGGAATATAAATGGCATAGTCAGTCTGGAAACAGTTTGGCAGGTTCTTATAAAATCAACATCCCCTTAAACATAAGCCCAGCCACTCCACTTCTAGGTATTTACCCAAAAGAAATGAAAAACATGTTTATACAAAAATATGTACACAAATATTTATAGCCAAAATGTAATTGCTAAAAACTAGAGAAGACCCACATGTCCTTCAATGGTGAATGGATAGATAAACTGTGGTATAACCATCCACTGGAGTACTGCTCGACAACAAAAAAGGAATAAGCTGTGGACACAGGCAACAACATGGGTGAATAAATTAAGTGAAAGAAGGCAGAATTAAAAGGCTCATATCAAAGGAGTCCATATATATGGCATTCTCAAAAAGGCAAGACTGCCTGACCAG
The DNA here is from genome assembly GCA_037038555.1 of Rhynchonycteris naso. Taxonomy (NCBI): domain Eukaryota; kingdom Metazoa; phylum Chordata; class Mammalia; order Chiroptera; family Emballonuridae; genus Rhynchonycteris; species Rhynchonycteris naso. Next base: position 52,036,966 of record CM072999.1, read on the forward strand.
GCAGTGGTGCAGTAGATAGAGCATCGGACTGGGATGCGGAAGACCCAGGTTCGAGACCCCAAGGTCACCAGCTTGAGCACAGACCCATCTGTCTTAAGCAAAAGCTCATCAGCTTGGACCCAAGGTCGCTGGCTCCAGCAAGGGGTTACTCGGTCTGCTGAAGGCCCGCGGTCAAGGCACATGTGAGAAAGCAATCAATGAACAACTATGGTGTGGCAACGGCAATGAAAAAAATAATTGATGCTTCTCACCTCTCTCCGTTTCTGTCTGTCTGTCTCTATCTATCCCTCTCTCTGACTCTCTCTCTGTCCCTGTAAAAAAAAATAAAAAATAAAATCCTAAAAAAAAAATGGCAAGACTACAGGGAAAGAAAATAGATCAGTGGTTGTCAACAACTATGAACAGAAGGAAGGGGTTGACTACAAAGGGAACTTCCAAGGTGATGGAAATATTTTATGTCTTGATTTTATGGTGGTTACATGATTGTTGACATTTGTCAAAAATCATAGAACTGTATGCTCAAAAGGGGGCACCCTGGGGACACTTTGATGTCCATGTATAGAATACGAGCTCATTTGTTCATGCAGTATACACTAAAATGTCACTGGTGTGAGCAAACTAAAGTGTGGTGACTATGAGCACACCATGGCAAGCTCGGTGAATATCATGGTGACATATAAGGAATCCCATAGTCAGTGGTGGGGAAAGCCCTGGGGCCTCTGGGGGTGGTGAACACATTGTGGTAAGCATGGTGAACAATGGAGGTGCTGCCTATGGACATAAGGTTGTGATTGTGGTGAATACACCACAGGGACAGTGAGGTGACCTTTTTTAAGCTCAAGGAGCATTCTGAGATGACCACAGTAGGCATATGACATAAGAGAGAAGGCTTGACTGGTCATGCTTTGGGATACCTGCCTGACCCAAACCCATTCTCAGGGAATCTGCTTCTACCTACAACCTGCATGGAGTAAGTTCACCCCTACAAGGCGGTGCTGACCTGTAGGCTGCAGTATGCGCAATATGCGTCGCATGCATGGTCCCAAAGGTTTCTTTCTTTTTCTTCCATTTTATAAGCTAGAGTTGCTCAGTGTTGCTCAGCTCTTCTGAGGTGTGTTTATGCAGTTACAAGGTGAGGAGAGTCAGACACAGGTGGGTTGCGACAGAACAAAGGGAAGGTTAACTTTGAGGTTGACAGCTTTTAAAGTGGTCTTTTGATAGCAAGACTCAACTCCTGATATCAAGCTCAGTTGTTAGACGTTTTGGGTTGACTCCCATTAGGAAAGGGGTGCTTGTGTTTGTGGTTGTGTTTTTAGTGGGTACATGTCACTTTTTACTTCCCAGCATCCATTATTCCTACTCCTGGTGACAGTGTGGTGGTATATCCCTGGCTTCAGAACTGGGCTAATCAGAGCTTTCCATACCAAGGGAACAGGGACTGGGTCAGGAATGAGCCATGAGAGCCTTTCCCATGAACAAATGAGGAAGAGACACTCTCTTGTCACTGGAAATGTAAAATGTGCTAGGAGGGAGCCTAGAGCTTCTGGAAATTCTATGTAGGAACAGCCTCTGTTCCAGTTACTGTTACTTTGTAACAAACTATCCCAAATTTTAGTGGTTTAGATGATAATCACTTCATTATACCCCATGAATTCTGTAGGTCAGGATTTTATGTAGGGCTTGGCTGGGCAATACTGATTTTTGTGACATCGATTGAGGCCAGTCAATGGCACTCTTCAGGTAAATGAGCCAGTCTGGTCTGGAGGGTCCAAGACTGCTACACTCACATGTTTAGCGCTTTGGTGGTGACAGCTGAGAGCCTGGACCGACCCAGCTGGGACTACTCACCAGAATGCTGACACCAGTCCTCTCCAATGTGGTGGTCTCAGGGTTGTTAGACTTCTTACATGCCAGCTGGCCTTCTCCAGGGCAAATGTCCCAGGAGAGCCAACTAGGAGCTGCATGACCTTGTCTGACTTAGCTTTAGAAGTCTACCTCTCCTCTAAAAAGAAAAAGAAAAGTCTACTTTTTTCTTGGTTACAAGCAAGTCAAGAGCTTGCTCAGATTCTAGGGGAGGGAAATTGGATTTTACATCTTTATTTTTTAATTTTTAAAATTTTTATGAGTTTAGAGAAGCCAGACTGATAACATATATCAGGAAGCAAGACCTAAAGTGCTTTCTGGATTCTACCTCTTGATAGTGGAATAGTACAGTCACATTGTACAAAAGCATATGCAGTGGAAACTATCATTAAAGCCATCTTGGGAAAATACACTACTCTAGCCTCCTTGAGAATAAAGCAATCTCAGAAGAAGCAGTTGAAAAATGGAAAGAGAACAGTCCTAATGGTGTCTGAACCTGGGTCAATTTTTTTCCCCCAGGACTTCAGTTATGAAAATCATCAGATTCCTTTTCTGCTTAAACCAATCTGAGTTGTGCTTTTGTCACTTGCAACTGAAAAAGCTTCTCCTCTTAGTGTGTATATCACTTGTCTGTTATACACTGAGCAGTTTGCAACAATAATTTATTAGTTTTCAGGATTTTGTGTGTTGGCCAGGCCATTCCTCTCCTGGTCCCTGGGTTCACTCATGCAACTGCTGGAATGGCAAGTTCAAGATGGCCTCATTCACATGTCTGACAGTTGGCTGGGGGCTCAGTTCTTCTCCATGAGGTCTCTCACTTTCCAGTAGGATAGACTGACTTTCTCCTTCCTTGTATGGTGGTCTCAGGCCAGTTTTCCAAGAGAGTGAAGGTGGCAAGGCCTGAACTCCAGAAGTTGTATGGCATTACTTCTGTCATATTTCTTTGTTCAAAGCCAGCCCAGGTCAAAGGAGCATGTAAATAGACTCCATCTCATAATGGGAGAGTTGCAAAGACTTTGTGACAGTATTTAATCCACCACAGTATGGTAGATAGCTGGATCACGTTAGTGGGAACATCTGTAGAATTAGTGTATGTATAGGAAGCAGGGTGTGTGTACCAGACAGACTGAGCCAGACTGTTCTAAAGGCATGTTTTCAGTGAGGAGCATACAGTTGGAATGTGATTTCCATGATGGCCCCTCTGAGCTGAGGACCTCATGACAAGGTCTACACCAGACCAGTAATTCCCAGGGGCAACTTTGAGTTGAAGACTTGCTGGGTCTAAGTGGCTTCACCTCTATGAGCCTCAGTGTTCCTCTGTAAAATGGGTGTGATCATCCCTGCCTTACAATTCAGCTGTGAGGCTCAAGATAAGAAAATTACAGAGGCCCCAGGTACAGAAGAAAATATTGGGCCCCTTAAAACTTGGTATCATTAGAAAAAAATATAAAGTTGTGGTTTTGCGGGGCTCTTCAGAAGTCAGGGCCCAGGACGTGCACCCAGTGTGCCTGCCATTAAATCTGCCTCTGGATAATGACCATGAAGGTGCTTTGTAAATTTCAGAGTGCCATTATCCTCTGAGACCTAAGAAGAATAATCAAGATATGCTTGCGTGGTCAGAAAGGGCAGGAGGGAGGAGACTGAGATGGGGCTTTGAAAGATGGGAATATTCACACTGCTGGGGAGGAAGGGCTATATTTCAAATCAGGAACCTGGGGAATAAACCTATAAAGGCACAGTGGTGGAACAGTGACAGGCTGTACCTAGGACAGGCAGGAGAACATAGTCAGAGGATGATCTCTCCCACTACCCTGGACTCCAGGTCTCTGGGCTCCCAGGTACTGGGTTAGCAGCCCTGATGGTCTCTCAGAGCTTTAGTCAAGCCCTCCAGTTCCCAGGGATCACCAGTGGCCTTTCCCTAGCCAGGCCTGCAAAGCATTCCCTGGCCACAGGGGGGCGATGAGCTTAGAGACAGAACATCCTCTGGATTCACCAGTATCTATCTGGTCAGACCCCCAGTGTTCCCAAGCTCCTTTCTATGCAGCAGTATAAGAACCCCGACCATAAACTTGGGTCACATGTGGTCTTGCAACACTGGGCTGCAAAACCTCCCTACCCCCAATTCCCTGGACAGGGGTAGGGTGATTGATGGGTTTCCAGTGTGTTCCAGGCAGAGACTTGGAGCTGCTGCAGATCTAGCCTGGCCTGCAAAAGTCCCCGATGACCACTTATGGCTGGGGCTGACCCATCCAGGTCAGGCCCTGGACAGTCAAAACTGAAGCCACCTCCCAAGCCCTGTCTGTCTGTCTATCCTGGGTTCTGGCTGAGGACAGCAGCAACCTCTACCTCCAAGGAGTCCTTGGAGGAGGGGTTGGGGTAGACTCAGATTCCCCCAATCTAGCCTTGTGCAGCTCACAGCTCAGGTCCACTTGGGGACAGGAAAGGATCCTTGTGGCCTTCCAGTGCTCAGCCTAAAGCCTGCCCCAAATAGGGGCTCAAGGAGGGTATATGGAAAGAGAGAGCTGATGCTGGTGTTGGGCAAGGCCATGGGGGTCAGTCATCCATCTCCAGGCCCTGGCATGAGGCAGGATGCCCAGCCTAGGCCCGATGAGCCTGGGACATGAGGCAGGCACTCCCAGCCCCATTTGTACCCCCTCCCCATTTTCTGCCTCCAGCTGGAACTCTCTCCTTGTGTGGTCCATGAATCAGCAGCATCAGTAGCACCTGGGAACTTTTAGAGACACAAAGTCTCTGGCTTCCCCTCAGACCTACTGAATCAGAAACTCTGGGTGTAAGGCATAGCGATCTGTGTTTTAAGAAACCTTACAGAGGATTCTGAAGAATGTGAAAATTGTAGAACCATTGCCTGAGACAATAGACAAACTCATGCTGAGGTGGAGGTGGTTGAAGTCCCGAAGCACAGGCAGCTGCTTACGCCACGCTATGGGTAAGAGTGGCTGTTCATGTGCTGGTGGGTGCCTATACCCAGAGTCAGACACACACCACAGACCAGCACGGGGTCTCAGAGAGTCTGCATGCAGCGCAGCAGGGGCCCAATGGGCACCGACAGGCACCCTGATAAAAGTAGGTAGGGCCAGGGAAGAGCTGTTCTCACCAGGTGACATCCCGTGTCCCACAGTTCCTTTGTCCCTTCTCCTTTCTGAGGTCAGAGAAGCTGAGTCGTCCAATTCCAACCAGGCAACCCCTGCTGAAAGGTCAGGTGGCCTGTGTGCCTAAAAGAGTTTGGAGTATGTGATAAAATCAACAAAGTCCTTTCTCTGCATGAGCGGGTCATGGCCAGGGGAATGTGGGGATCAGCAAGCAAAGCTTAAGCAAGAGCGCACCACCCCCTGAGCCGTGAAAGCCTGCCCAGATATACAATTCCCCTTGGCCCCTTCCCAGGGCTGCTCCCAGTGCCCACCCCAGCTCCCCACCCACCTCTCTGCTCTGGCCTCTGGAGCCTCAGGCCTCTGTTCACTTGGCCCATCACCAGGCCCTGCGGCATCTTCCCCTTAGGATCTGGAAGTGAAATCCCAGTCACTGGGAGCTGCCTGGGATGTGGGGAGGGGAGAGAGAGGCTGAGCTTCCTCATGCTCAGATCTGGTTTCGCGGCCGGCCGCTTCCCGTGGCGCATTGCCACAGGCTGAGCCACCAGCTGTGCTATATAAGGCCCAGAGGCTGGACCGCTGGAGAGACGAAGACTTGGACCCCCCAGCAGAGGAGTCCGGCTCAAGAAACGGTGAGCTCCACTCCCATTCTCCTAGCCTCATCCTTGCATCCCACTGCCCAGCTCAGCCATTCCTGCCCTCCCCTGACCACGCTGAGCTTCCCCACAGGAGAACCCCTTTCTGCTTTGGAGTTCTCTCTTTTCCCCCATTGACCCAAAGTCCTCTCCTTCCCCCATCTTAGATCAGGGGCCCTCAAACGACCCTAATTAGGATGTTTGTACCTCTGAGCATCCTGCTTCTTCCCTGCGGTCAGCCAGCCTGCTGTGTGTGAGAGTTCTGAGGAGTGTGGGACAGGGAGCCTACCCCACAGAGCATATGCTGAGGAAACTTCTATGGGCTGCCAGATGGGAAATGGTTTTTCCACAAGGTGCCTCAAGCCACCTTGGCCTCCCAGGCAGTCCGCAGCAGCCTCAGACTGAATGCCGTGCAGGCCCACAGAGCACTCCGCTCCCTGCTCGGAGCCGGAGCTTGGGGTAAGACACACAATAGCTGGAGACCTTGGTAATGCTGTGCCTCTGCTCCTGACTGAGGAACAGCTGGTGGTGGGGAGAACAGGCTTAGAGCTAGATGGTCTGTGATGTAGGATTGGTCTGCTCTTCCCCTGGGACTAAGTACTATCGAATCTCTTTTTCTAGAAAGAAGGACCCAACCCCCTTTCACCATACCCTGACTTTGGAGGTAGGAGGGAACCACTTTTGAATCTCTAAGAACTGCTCAAATTCTGGGTTGACCAGAGCTCTGGAGAGAGAGAGAGAGAGAGAGAGAGAGAGAGAGAGAGAGAAATGAGCAGGAACCTGGGCCACACCCCACAGGCCCTTGTCTTTATTGCTGCTTTCCTCTTCCTGCTCCTGCAGCTTCTAACTCACAGACAGAAGTTATTGGGGAGCCCTGGACTGTCACAATACAGCCCCCCTGCTCTTCTTCAGTGGGCTCCTGTGTAACTCCCAGCCAGACCCCAAACAAACAAGCCAGAAATGTGTTCCAGCTGCAGCCCGTGCACATCTGGGAATGTGTTCATGGAGGTGGTATGTCTGAAGCATCCGTGCCCTCCTGCTAGCCTGCCCTGTGAGAGGCCATTGTAGTTGGGGCTGGGGCTTCATAGCCTTGATATGTAGCCCCTTTGTGCAAGAGTTTGAGCCCTACCAAAGGGTATCAAAACATGCCCCCACACCCAGGTCTTGGAAGTGATTAATGAGTCAACTAGAGGTTGCTGGGAATGAGCCCCGGCCCCTCCTCATTGGCAAGGAGCCTACTCTCTCTCCCTTGTGCCCCATTTGATGTGGGGCCCTCATGCCTGGCCCCAGGGTGTGAATCCAGGTTCGCCTCATCTGAACTCAGATTCTGAGTCTCTGCACCTCCCCAGCTGCCTGCATTTGCAACTTTGGCAGGTGTTGCCTTCCATAAGACTTCATTCTATCCACCATTCCACCCTTGATAGGTCAAGAAATAATTTGGCTGAAGCCATAAGAGGTGACTGAAAAACGTGAAACCTGACAAGCTTTGTTTTTTTGCAGGTTATTGGATCCGAGAAGCTTCCTAGGGGACCACGTTCCAGGGACGACCTGACTCTGTGAAGCACCCTCACCCATCTTCTGTCATGTTCCCCACAGGGTCTGGGGGAAAGATGATGGGGACCAAGACCTGGGTGTTCTTCTTCCTGGTTGTGGAGGTCACCTCTGTATTGGGTACAGGCTAAGTATCTGCTGTCCTCCAAATCCCCGACTTGGCATAGTAGAGTCCTGTCTGGTTTGGGTCTCAACTATGCATCTGCCTTAAGACCTGAGGCTGGTTTAAAGATTTATTCAAAATTTATGCCCTGCTTGTTTCTCCAAGGGATGTAAGATAGTTCCCAATATTAAAACTCACAGCAGAATCTTTTAAATGAGAAGAAGAATGAGCTGTCATTGAGAGGGAGGAAAAAGGATAAGAGGGCCACCACCCGTGAGTGATAAATTTAGGTCTGAGCTTCCTGGCATCCAAAGCAAAAGGAAATCTCAAGCGATCACTGAGTTCTCAGAAGCAGGTTTGGGGTTCAATCTGGTTTTGGTTTCATAAAAATTCTTTTGGTTTAAAGCTCAATTTTATTTAAACCCCACAGCCGAATTTCACAGACACTAGAACCCCTTCTGGTTCCCCGGTCCTCTGACCCCATCCTCTGGTAACACTGAGTTCTCGAAGGAGTAGGTAGAGAGGATTTGCTTAATGGACAGTCCAAAGCTTCTAGGTGTCAGAGCTTCCGGCTCTATCCTGTATACCCTCTCGCATCTTCCCTTTCTCTCCTGATTTCTAACCAAATACTTAGGTAAAGGAAAGAAGAAAGAAAAAAAAAACAAAAGAAAAAAACATCTCAAACCCCTCTTTTAAAACCGCATGCCCTACAGGCTGTGTGACCGCAGATGCAGGAACAAAGGCTGGCTAGCTCAGAGTCTTGCCCAACCCTGTGTATGCCCACCTCCTGCCTTGCTCTGTTCACTCTGACAGCTGCTGCTTCTGTACATGATTAAAATTCAACCATCTGAGGGGAAATCAGAGTCATTTGATTAAAAGAGCTCCTATCACCCCAATTAAATGGCACAGATAATTCTGATTTGGCTCCTCATATAAGAGTTAATGGCTTTTCAAAGCTCTTGCAGCCCTCTCTGCTCTCCTTTCCCTTCCCATTCTGGAGCTGCAACCCAGCCTCAGGTGCGGTGAGGCTGGAAGCTGCTTTGTGTCCATCCTCAGGCAGCCCCTGCCACCCTAGGGTCAGAAGCTTGAGGACTACTGCCCTAATTGGGCCAAATAAGTCTTTTATAGGGAGGTTAAGTACCTAGCCCAAGGTTGCGCAGTTAAGTGGCAGAGCATGCTCTCAATCTTCATATACTTTAGAGGCATTTCCTTGTGTTACCTCATAGACAGCTTGTGCCACACAGGTCACCCTGGGAGGTGGGAATTAATATCTCCATCTTACAGATTGGGAAAATAAGTTTTCGTTCTGGTAAAGGACAGGCCCAGGCCCTAATGTCGTAGCTCCCGCCTACTAACTGCTATACACCATCTAAAGATCCATTTCTAGAACAAGAGCAAAAAAAGAATGACCATTTGTTAAGTATGCTCTACATCAGTGGTTCTTAACCTGGGTTCTATCGAATCCTAGGGGTTTGATGAGTCGGTCTCAGGGGTTCAGAGAAGCCTCCGCCGTGGAGGCCAGAATAAAGTAATACCGTAATTTGTTGTGAGTTCATGCACTTTGTTGGTTTTGTTCTTTGAGCAAGGTGATGTTCGTGCACAGCTCATTTTGTGCACCAGTAAAAAATCATATACTTATGTCTTGAATTTGGAAAAAAAAAGTCTTATTTATAATTAAAGAAGGGTTCGGTGAATGCACATATGAAACTGGTGGGTTCAGTACCTCAAAAAAGGTTAAGAACCACTGCTCTACATTCTAGCTCACTTTCTACTCATTATCACCCTGAGTATGCCCAGGGCTCCATGATGTAGTGATTATTAATGCGGTCCTATTTTATGGGAAACAGATTTAGAGGAATAAAGCTTCTATAAGGTTGCACAGCCAGTAAATGGCACAATGGGGATTTGAACACATGTTCTGTGCTTATGCTCCATCCACCCCATCACACTGCTTCCTTGCATCTGGAGAGGCTAGTAGCAGGGTCCAGCAGGGTGTCTAACAGTTCTGGTCTCTCACTTCTCCTCCTGTCCCTCAGGGAGGCAGATGATGCTGACCCAGTCTGTAAGAAGAGTCCAACCTGGAAAGAGGACCCTTAGCAACTTTGCCAAGCCTGAGGATCCTCTGGAGAGTGAGTTGTGGCTGGAAGTAGGAGTGGTCACAAGGGGTGTGTTTATTGAGCTTGGTCTCGATGTCAGGGTTGCATAGAAACCCACTTTTACAAGGCATTTGGCCTACATCTTTGTCCAGGCAGAGGGACCTAGTCCAGAATCATGAAACTGCCTGATATGTTTCAGGAATGCTGTAGGGTTAGCTGGGGCCACAGCATAGGCAGGTGGGGAGAAAAAAGGGGAGATGAGGGTAGAGAGCAGGGGCCGGCACATAGCAACTTCGGTGCTGGCCAAGGGAGTTGAAGCTGGGAGTGTGTGGTCAAGCCATATACAGAAAGCTTACCCTGACTGTTGTGTTGTGTCGGGAGGAGTGGGGATGGGATGGGGTCAGGGGGAATCTTGAGAGAGAGAGAGACCAGGCAGGAAGCTACTGACAGGGGACAGCCAGGCTGCTGAGGGCTTTAATGGAGCCCCGGGCAAGGGTGGGGTAGGGGTGCAGAAGGGTGGGAGTTTGGAGAGATACCAGAGAGACAAATCCTATGGACCCTGAGACCTATGAAGGGGGTTGGGAGAAAGCATGATGATACAGAGATGACTCCCAGGGGTTGAGCAGGAAAAGGGAATAGAGCTCACCTGGGGCTTCAGGGTCCGGCTCCTGCCTCATCTGGCTTCATCTCTCAGGTCTTGGCGAGTGGACAACGTGGTTCAACGTTGACCACCCAGGCGGGCAGGGTGACTTCGAGCGGCTGGATGCCATTCACTTCTACTATGGGGACCGTGTGTGTGCTCGGCCCCTGCGGCTGGAGGCTCGGACCACTGACTGGATACCTGCAGGAAGCACTGGCCAGGTGGTCCATGGCAGTCCCCACGAGGGCTTCTGGTGCCTCAACAGGGAGCAGCGGCCCGGCCAGAACTGCTCCAATTACACTGTGCGCTTCCTCTGCCGGCCAGGTGAGCCTGAACGGCCCCCACCCCCTACCTGCTCTGGCCATGGGAACTCTGGATATCACACATACACATGCTCTGGCTCCCTACTAATAACCTACTAGTGTCATGAGAGCCATCATCTTCCCAACAGTGTTCTGTGTTTCTGGGTGCTCTTCATCCAATCTACTTCACTGGGTGCATGTGGCATGGGGGCAAAAACCACAGGCTTTGAAGCTGAGCTGCTTGGTCCCAATCCTGTGCCAGCCAGCTGAACTGTATTCCTCAGGCACATTCTCTGAAGCTCTCTGAGCTTCAGGTTTCTCACATGTACAACAGGGTGTAATATTGGTAAATCTTCAGAGGTTTTTCTTTATAATGATTAAATATGGTAATGATTACAGAGTGCTTAACCCAGGGGAATGTTCACTGAGTGTTAGTTTCCATTTAGTTCCTATGTGCCAGACACTGTGCTAGTTATCTACATCACTCAGACTTTACCACTGACCTGTGAGGAATCTCTAGTTGACAAGTTACTCCGTGTTCAGAAAGGTTGGATAACTGCATGATTACACAGCTGTAAGTGGAAAGCTGGGGTTTGAACCCTTGTCTGTGTTTTCAGAGTCCAAAAGTTTATGCTCTTTATACACATCCTTCCTCCCACACTGGATAATACAGAGCCAGCTGCAGGCCTGCCCACTGTGATGGGCATCCTCCCCTCTGGGGGTTCTGCCAGCACATACAGCCTGACCCTGCAGGTCAGGGTGGCTGTGGTGGTCACCTTGAGTGGGAGTTCAGGCTGTGCAAGGTTCCTGGTCAAGGTCTGAGGTCCTGATTCTTATACACGGGCCTCAGACCAGAGGAGGGTGATGTTTGAATCACTGAAGTCCCAGGCCCTGGTGGAGAGGGAAAATGGTGCTGACCCTGCACAGCCTGTGACAGCATATCAAAGTCCCAGTGCTTAGCCAGCAAGTCCCTCTCAGGGCCACCTCTAGTCCATATGGTGTCTTTGTGCAAGTTAGAGACACCACTTCCTCAAGACTCTTAACTTCCATCTGTTGGAAAGATCATTGCAGCAAATGTGAATATCAGTGACATCTATAATGTAAACAGAAGCCCTGCTCTCAGAGAAAAACTAGGCTTAGGGTCAGCTTTCCTGACAGAGACCCCTCAGGAGGGAAGTCTGACTGTCTGCTGACCCTACTTTGCAGGATCCCTGCGCAGAGACACAGACCGCATCTGGAGCTCGTGGTCTCCCTGGAGCAAGTGTTCTGCTGCCTGTGGTCACACAGGGGTCCAGACCCGAACACGTACCTGCTTGGTGGAGACAATGTCACTGTGCAGTGAGGCCACTGAGGAGGGTCGGCTTTGCATGGACCACACCTGTACAGGTACTACTCTTGCTCCTGCTACTGGGCAGGGTGTGGGGCAGAGGCTGAAGCTGCCTAGAATAGGTTAGAGCAGGGGTAGTCAACCTTTCTATACCTACTGCCCACTTTAGTATCTCTGTTAGTAGTAAAATTTTCTAACTGCCCACCAGTTCCACAGTAATGGTGATTTATAAAGTAGGGAACTAACTTTACTTTATAAAATTTATAAAGCAGAGTTACAGCAAGTTAAAGCAAATAATAATAATTACTTACCAAGTACTTTATGTCAGATTTTCGCTAAGTTTGGCAGAATAAGTCTTTATAAAACAACTTACTATAGTTAAATCTATCCTTTTATTTATACTTTGGTTGCTCCGCTACCGCCCACCATGAAAGCTGGAACGCCCACTAGTGGGCGGTAGGGACCAGGTTGATTACCACTGGGTTAGAAGGTCATACTGAGATGGAGCCATTCATTCATTTACCAAGTATTAACTGAGCATCTATTATGTACTCTGATGGGGGATATAGGGGATTATGTGGAAGCACAGAACTGGGTTCATTATCATAGCTTAGGGGAATCAAAGAGGACTTCCTAGAGGAGATGTCCTGAGTTAAGTCTTGAAAGATGGGTAGGAATTAGTCATGTAGGCTAATAAGGAAGGGTAACAAAGTCCTAAGTAAGAGGTGAAGCACATGTGAGTCCACAGGCTGAGATGTGGCTGAAGGAAGGCCAGAATCCATATAAGCCCTCCTGATATGGCCTCTTCTTCCACAGCCTGTGACCTGATCTGCCCCATGGGCCAGGTGAATGCTGACTGTGATGCCTGCATGTGCCAGGACTTTGTGCTGCATGGGGCTGTCACCCTCCCTGGGGGTGCCCCAGCCTCAGGGGCCACTGTCTACCTGCTGACCAAGACGCTTAAGCCACTGACCCGGACAGACAGAAGTGGGAGATTTCGAGTCCCTGGCTTATGTCCAGATGGCAGAAGCACTCTGAAGATTACAAAGCCCAAGTTTGTTCCCATCAAGTTCACAATGCCCAAGACTAGCCTGAAGTCAGCCACCATCAATGAGGAGTTCGTGAGGGCAGGTATTTGAGTTATTTAGGGGAGGGCTGGATTTTCAAATAAAGGGATTACAGTGCTAAGAGCTGGTTTCCCAGTTTGTTCAGAGTAAAACTCAAAATCCTTACCATGATCCACAAGGCCCAATATCATCTTGCTTCCTCCCTATCCCTACCCCCGCCATTACTTCTCTGCTCTTCCATTATCCTCCCCTCTGCCCCTACTGTGTCACTCTACTCTAGCTACAATGTTCTATCTATTCTTCAAACACACAGGCACACTCTTGCCTCAGACCTTTACACTTGCTATATACTCTGCTTGGAATATTCTTCGCCCAAATATTGGCACTGCTTGCTACCTCAAATGAGTTCTTCCCTGGGCCACCTTATCTAAAATAGTCATTACAACACTGTGAGGTGTGGAGGTCAGAAAGAGGGAGGCTGGGGGTATTCAGAAGTTGTACAGAATGGTCAGAAAATTCTGCAGGAAGCAGCAGAACAGCAATATTGAACTATTTAAAACGGCCAACCCTATCCCAATGGCAGTGCTTGGGAATCTTGGCTGGCTCAAGGTCCCTTTGGTTCTCTGTTGCCTCACCTACATGGTGCCTGAGAGGCTATGGGAGCAGGTCCTAGGCTGAGGAGGTGGAAGGGGTAGACCCCATTCTGGATCAAAATCCTAATTAAGACTTTCAGAGAATGGCAAGTGGAGTGTGGGTTGGGGTGTATGTAAAGTCCTACAATGTTAATATTTGTCAAAGAACCTAAGGGAGCAAGGCTCTGGAGAACCCGTCACAAAGGAAAACCAAACACCATTTCTCATCTTCTGTCCCAGAGACTCCATACATTGTGAAGAACCCCGAGACAAAAGCACGAAGAGCCGGGCAGAGTGTGGCCCTGTGCTGTAAGGCCACAGGGAAGCCCAGTCCAGACAAGTACTTTTGGTGAGTATTCTGCCAGCTACCCTGCCAGATTCTCCTCTGGGCAACCGGAGCTTTCTTGCATTCGGTATGGTCTTATTAAGCATAACACTAACCAACAGAACAAAGTTACAAGTTGGGCCCTGGTGCAGAGCCTGGAAGTTGGCACTTATATGTGAGGGTCAGCAGGGTTGAGGCCACCCAGACAACCAGCAAGCCCTGTTGTGCTGTTCTCGAAGCTGGGGTCCCCACCAAGCAGCTCTGGTCTCTGGACCCTGACTTGCATGTTCTTAGGACATGAAAGGTTCTTCAACCCTGCTTCCCCAACAAAGGCAAACAAGGTCAGAGTGGCTATAAGTCCTTTACCCTTCACAAATATTTTATAGCCATTATCTTGTTTGACTCTCCCAATAATTCTGTGATGTCAAGCTAGGAATACTGCCTTCATTTTATTGATCAGAAATCAAAGCTCAGAGAGGTAAAAGATGATCTGTCCAAGGATCCATAGCCAGTAATTGTTGGGGCTGAGACTCAGTCAAGTCCCCTGACTCCCAGGCCAGGCACTGCTCTAGGGTGAGCGGTGTCAAAGGTGGCGTTGGCATCTGCCAGGAGCCCCCCACCGTCTGTCTCTGGCTGCTTGCCCCTGGCACTGCCCCCTCCGGCTGCACCTCCTCATCCCTCACAGGTACCACAACAACACGCTGCTGGACCCCTCCATCTACACACACGAGAGCAAGCTGATGCTGAAGAACCTGCAACGGGACCAGACCGGGGAGTACTTCTGCAAGGCCCAGAGTGATGCTGGGGCTGTGAAGTCCCAAGTCGCCCAGCTCACTGTCATCGGTAAGCCTGTCAGGGTTCCTGGGGAACACTACTGCAGAACCGGGGAGCACCCAGTGGGCAGTAAAAACTCCAGCGTTTCTGTGCTGTGTACAGTGCTATGCCCTCTGGGACACGAAGATGTCACGAACCATAGGCCAACTCTCACAGAGCTGCCACCCCAGGAGAGGCAAAGAATCATAAATAAGTGACAAGTGAAGATAGAGAAATGCAGCTGAAACAGGAGATAAGAGGCCATGGACTCTACAGATGAGAGACAGAGACCTTCCAGATAGGACTGACCATGGTGGCTGCTTGAGGGAGCAGTGTTTCAGCTGGGGCTTAAATAGTGGTTCTTAGCTTTGCCTGCCCAGTGGGATTACCTGCTTGGTTTAAAAAATAAACAAGCAAGCCTGACCTGTGGTGGCGCAGTGGATAAAGCGTTGACCTGGAACGGTGAGGTCGCCAGTTTGAAACCCTGGGCTTGCCTGGTCAAGGCACATATGAGAGTAGATGCTTCCTGCCCCCCATCTCTTGCTCTCTCTCTCTCCTCTCTAAAATAAATAAATAAATTTCAAAATCTAAAATGAAAACAAACAAACAAAACCAAAACTGACGCCTTGGTTTTACCCTCAGGGAGTCTGATTTCCTTGCCTTGGGATGTGGCTTGGGTATGCACAGTTTAAAGCTCCCCCAAGTGCCAAAGTTGTAAACACTTGGCTTTAAAGAATAGCCAGAGAATGTGTGTATGGAGGTGGGGGAGCTCCAGATTGAGGGGCCAGTGTGAGCAAGGGCATAGGAGTGGGAAACTGAGGGGGCTTTACAGGAAAGGAGGACTGATTAGAGCTGGCTTCCAAGAGTGAGCTGGAGCTAGAAAAGACTTGAGGCCAAATCCAATCAGGAACCTGTACTTGGAAAGCAAGGGAGGAGGAGGATAGCTTAGTAATTGGCCTAAACAAAACCAAACAAAAGGCAGAGGAAGAGAAAATTTATTAGAAGGATTCTAGAATATTTTACAGACTCCAAGAAAGTTGAGTAACAGATCTCAAGACACGGGACATTTGGACCTTGGCAAGAGTAGAGCCCAGTCAGCTGTGGTTCCCAACCCATGATACCAGTGCTCCCCATCTGTCACAGTTATATTTAATACTCACCAATTTTAACATTTTAGAAGTAAAAAAATATTTTCCTATTCTGGTTAAAGTTATAGATAATTAGTTAACTACATATAATTGCCATGTTGACCTGCACACAGCCCAAACGATACCATAAAGGAGAAATAAAAAGAAAATAATTTTAGTACAGAATAATTTCTATTTCAATATGTAAAGGCTTTGGCATAATCACACAAAAATGCCAGCAAGAGGTCAGACACTTGCACTTGAATCCAGTCACTGTGAACATGACAGCTGCAGATATGGATGGATACAGGGATATCTTTTGGTTGTTCACAATTCTTGGGTAAGGTTGTAGGTACATGATTTTTCTGAGACAAGGAACAAATCTTGGTATTTTTATAGGCTAAGCAAAGTACAATCTTAGCTTGTACTTGATTTTTATGGTAGTTGCATTAAAAAAAATTCAATGTATGGTTAAACCATGTAAAAAGAATTCTAGGCTCTGATCATTTTAAACAGGTTTCTCCCCCTGAATGTCTAGTGGAATATATAAAAGAGCAGCAATACCTCCACCCACTATGTGCCAATAGCTGTCCCAGTTTGGGTGGTAACTCAACACACTCTCCCAGAGTTTCAGAACACCTTCAATGAGAGTCATTACTTCAGTGGTCTCAGCAATCAGCTCCATTTCTCCGTGCATACAATGGGATTAGCAGCTGCTGTTCCATTTTTCTCAGAATTTGGTGAGAATCAGGATCATGGATATGCAAGTACTTTAAAAATCATGCAGCATTGCAGAGGTGAGGTTAATGTACCCTTTGTGTAGGACATGAACTCACATTTAATCACTATATCATTTCCTTCCACAGCTCTTGATGAGACTCCTTGCAACCCAACCCCTGAGAGCTACCCTATTCGGTTGCCCCATGATTGCTTCCAGAATGCTACCAACTCCTTCTACTATGATGTGGGCCGCTGCCCTGTCAAGACTTGTGCAGGGCAGCAGGATAATGGGATTAGGTGCCGGGATGCTGTGGAGTACTGTTGTGGCATCTCCAAAATGGAGGAGAGGGAGATCCAGTGCAATGGGTACACGCTACCCACCAAGGTGGCCAAGGAGTGTAACTGCCAGAGGTGTACAGAGACACGGAGTATTGTGCGGGGCCGTGTCAGTGCCGCTGACAATGGGGAACCTATGCGCTTTGGCCACGTGTACATGGGGAACATCCGTGTGAGCATGACTGGCTACAAGGGCACTTTCACCCTCCACATTCCCCAGGACACTGAGAGGCTGGTGCTCACATTTGTGGACAGGCTGCAGAAGTTTGTTAACACCACCAAAGTGCTGCCCTTCAACAAGAAGGGGAGTGCAGTCTTCCATGAGATCAAAATGCTTCGACGAAAGGAGCCCATCACCTTGGAGGCCATGGACACTAACATTATCCCTTTGGGGGAGGTGGATGGTGAAGACCCTGTGGCTGAGCTAGAGATCCCATACAAGAGTTTCTACAAGCCAAATGGGGAACCTTACACAGGAAAAGTAAAGGCTAGTGTGACCTTCCTGGATCCCCGCAATATTTCCACAGCCACAGCTGCCCAGAGTGACCTGAACTTTATCAATGATGAAGGAGACACCTTCCCTCTTCGGACATATGGCATGTTCTCTGTGGACTTCAGAGATGAGGCTACCTCCGAGTCACTTAATGTTGGCAAGGTGAAGGTTCACCTTGACTCGACCCAGGTCAAGATGCCAGAGCACGTGCCCGCTATGAAACTCTGGTCACTCAACCCAGACACAGGGCTGTGGGAGGAGGAAGGTGACTTCAAATTTGAAAGCCAAAGGCGGAACAAAAGGGAAGAAAGAACCTTCCTAGTGGGCAACATGGAGATCCGAGAGAGGAGGCTTTTTAACCTGGATGTCCCTGAAAGTAGGAGGTGCTTTATCAAAGTGAGGGCCTACAGGAGTGAGAGGTTCTTGCCCAGTGAGCAGATCCAGGGGGTTGTGATCTCTGTGATCAATCTGGAGCCCAGGACTGGCTTCTCGTCCAACCCCAGGGCCTGGGGCCGCTTTGACAGTGTCATCACGGGCCCCAATGGGGCCTGTCTGCCTGCCTTCTGTGATGACCAGTCCCCTGATGCCTACTCTGCCTATGTATTGGCAAGCCTGGCTGGGGAAGAACTGGAAGCAGTGGAGTCTTCTCCTAAATTCAACCCAAATGCAATTGGTGTCCCTCAGCCCTACCTCAACAAGCTCAAGTACCGTCGGACAGACCATGAGGACCCACGGGTTAAGAAGACAGCCTTCCAAATCAACATGGCCAAGCCAAGGTCCAACTCAGCTGAGGAGAGCAATGGGCCCATTTATGCCTTTGAGAACCTCCGGGCATGCGAGGAGGCACCGCCCAGTGCGGCCCACTTTCGGTTCTACCAGATTGAGGGGGATCGGTATGACTACAACACTGTCCCTTTCAATGAGGATGACCCCATGAGCTGGACTGAAGACTACCTGACATGGTGGCCCAAGCCAATGGAGTTCAGGGCCTGCTACATTAAGGTGAAGATTGTAGGGCCAATAGAGGTGAATGTGCGATCCCGAAACATGGGGGGCACCCACCGACAAACTGTGGGAAAGCTGTATGGGATCCGGGATGTGAAAAGTACACGGGACAGGGACCAGGCCAATGTCTCATCTGCTTGTGTGGAGTTCAAGTGCAGTGGGATGCTCTATGACCAGGATCGTGTGGACCGCACACTAGTGAAGATCATCCCCCAAGGCAGCTGCCACCGAGTCAGTGTAAACTCCATGCTGCATGAATATCTGGTCAACCATCTACCACTGGCAGTCAACAATGACACCAGTGAGTACACCATGCTGGCACCCCTGGATCCACTAGGACATAACTATGGAATCTACACTGTCACTGACCAGGACCCTCGCGTGGCCAAGGAGATTGCACTTGGCCGGTGCTTTGATGGCACATCCGATGGCTCCTCCAGAATCATGAAGAGCAATGTGGGAGTGGCCCTCACCTTTAACTGCATAGAGAGGCAGGTGGGTCGCCAGAGTGCCTTCCAGTACCTCCAAAGCCCCCAGGTCCGGTCCCCTGCCTCCGGCACTGTCAGAGGAAGAGTGCCCTCTGGGAGGCAGCAGCGGGCAAGTAGAAGTGGCCAGCGCTGGCCTGGCCAGCGTAGGCTTGGAGGAGCCGCCTCTCTGAGATTGCCTGGGGTTGCTCAGCAGCCTCTGAACAACTGAGTTTTGTGGTACTTCTCTTCTCCCCCCCACCTCACGTGACAGCCATTGTGAGACTGAAGCACAAAATGTCACTCGGTTAATTTAAGCACATCTGTTCTGGTGCAATTCGCTTGTTTGTTTCTTCATGTCTTTACTTACTTTGTCCCGTGATCCTGATTGACATGTAGCCTCCCAAATGGCAAAATAAGGCCCCTTTGATCTGTTCTTTGAAAGAAATACCAGAAATTGGTCATTGGCAAACTCTGTGGCTTTGACTGTTTTTCATATAGTACCTTTAGTGGAAATGTCCTTTCTTTTATTTTTGCATGGTTGGACCATCTTTGTGATAATGATAACCTGAAGCTGAAGATCAAATAACCAAAATAAAACATATTTCCTGGTCTTGCTCCATGGTACGTAAGCAAGGTCTTCATCACAGCTCAGATACAAATGATGGTAAAATAAAGGAATAAACTCCAATATTTTTACTTGAAATGTAAATAAGTTATTTCTTTGCGGAATCTGGAACGGTAGTGCATGTTTAATGTTAAGCTATTGAAATAGGATAATCATAGTTCTCTACCGAGTCTGGAAAAAACATCTCGTGTTCGTGACTGTACCAGGCTGCTCATTCCATTAACATGTCTCCCTTCACATTTGCTTTTGTTTTTGCTAGGAGCCCAGTGCAGCCCAGAGCAGATGTCAATAAATGCACATTTTGTACTTGATTTTGAGACTGCTGTCCTGTCTTTTAATGATTAAAGCAAGCCAGCTGCTCGGGGAGACACAGTGGACTCTAGAAAGCAATTATAAGGTGGCGTGAGCCACTGCCCCCTCTAAGTGAAAAGGCTGGGGAATTAGACGCACACTCCACGGTCAAGTTTGTTCTCATGGGTCATATTTTCCACTTCCAGGGAAGAGCAGAGATTCCTGGAGTTATGAGCATGTTCTGGGCTCCTGAGCAAAGTTAAATATGTCCCAATTTTTTTTCTTTCTTTCCAATACTGGGGAGCTTATACAATGGCTTGGCCCAGGGTCCGGCCAGCTGGCCATGTGGTCTTTCAGCAAACCCCCATTGCCTGCTGCCTTCTCCATCTGGGCTGGCTGACCTCACTCAGAAATGATGGGCTTTTTCTTTTTATTTTTTTCCCAGGCTATTCTATTCTAAATACACCCAGCTTTTCCAGACACCAGATCTCTACTCTGTGTAACAGCCCCTGTTCCTTGAGTAAAACAACTGTTCCAAATGAATAGGGTTTTGTTTTTAGAAAAGGTGTTTGGTTTAAAATAGTAAATCAGAGACTGGTGAATGGTGCCAGAGTGATTTTAGAGGCATCAACAGCCAGGGCAGGGGGATGCACTGACTGCCTCTCTCCCAATCCCTCCAGAATCTGTCAGGAAGAGGCCATGGGGATTGGGAGACATTTATTATTAGGCCAGAAAGCTTTCCTTGATCTCCTGGCTGACCCATTGCAGCTCCTTTGGCCACCTCTGGCCTGGACTGGATTTGTACTCTTGGATCAGCATCTGCCCAGCTCCCAGGAGTTTGGTTCATAATCAATTAGAAATTTCTCTGGCTGAGCACTCTTTCCCTATGACCTCTGAGAAAGTGAGCACATGCAGGGCTGGGGCCTAGTCGCCTTGTGATTGCTCCTTGACTCACTTCCAGATTCCCACTAGGATTCCCAGGGAGCAGCTCTCACTGACTGCTTGGGGTGGGGTGTCACTGTCCCTGCTGAGGGTCAGTGATTAGCTATCTGCAGCACAGATGCCTTACTGCCTCAGGAGCCAATGCGTACTGCTTTCATCTGACCACCCAATTCCCTTCCAACTCACTGAGAGGAACGCTGGAAAAGATGAGCTGCTGGGCTCCGGCCCCAGGCCCTTCCCTTTCTGTTCTCCACTGGGGATCGGAATAAATGGACTCCAGCAAGTGGCAACTGGTACCTGACTTTTTTCTTCACTCATCATTTATTGAGTACCTACTCCATGCCAAGCCACACGTGTGCAAGTGGACGGAACTTTATAAGTACTATATAAAATAAACCACACATAATGGCACTCCCACTTGGGGTGGCAGTCAGAGGAGAATTCTTGGAGAAGGTCTGATTTGAGGTTTTTAATTTGAGGTCTGAATTAGCTGAAGGTGTGGCTGTCAGGACCAAGGAGCACAAGCAGAAACATCTTGGAGGCTGGGAGGGAATGGCATATACCTCTCTTTCAGATAAGGAAACACTGTTGAGCTCATGACACCTAATTTCTTAGCATCTTACTCCCAAAGACAGATGTGCTGCCTTGCTAGCTGCATAAGTTTGGTCCAGTTGGTTTCCCTGGTCCTCATTTTCTTTACCTATAAATAAAGGAGCTGGTTGTACACCTAAAAACTAATATAATGTTATATCCATTAGGTTTCAATAGCTAAATATTTTTAAATCATTGTTAATGAAGGAGTTGGTCTAGATTAGAATCTAAACCATCTCTAAAGTCCTTCACATGATTTTTCGTGAGGCTAAGAGCACAGCTTCACCAAACTGCCGATGATTCACGGGGTGTTTCCTTCCCCTGCGGAGACTCTGCACACTGGATGGACAAAACGTTCATTTCAGAAAAGCCCTGGGGTTTCGGTCTCAGCCTGTTGTATACTGGCTGATCACCCAGTTACTGAGAGTGAACAGTATGAGGATGGACACCAGGTGGCAGGGAGGAAGGGCACAGGCAGAAAGATGGAAGGGCCAGTCATGCTGCTTCTGCTTCCAACCAAGGAAGTTTTCCAGGCAGAATACTCTCTCTAGTTTGGAGAGCTCTGGGAGTTAGAGTGATAGAAGAAAATGTCAGATGTCAGGACAAGAACAGAGTTTTGAAAGATTGAGAAAACTTAGACAAGCCAAGTTGGAGGCAGTGCAGGGGTGAGTGGCACTTCCAGTACAGGGGTTAGCTAGAGGCAAGGAGGAGAGGTGGGACTGTGTACTGGAAGGCTTTTGGTTACAAGTGACCAGGGTGTTAGGAGACATGAGAAAGGATTGGAACTAGGAACTGCAAAGCCATCAGAATCCAGGCCATTACCCTCTCTGGTTTTATTCTCTTATTTTCTCACACTCAGTGTTTTTTGCTCTCTTTCAATCTCTCAGTCTTGCTCTGTGTTCTCTATTTCTCAGATTGAGTCTCTGACTGTTTCTCCTCTTTCTAGGTCTCTCACTCTCTCTCTCTATATATTTCTCAGTCTCTTCTTTCTGCAGGAACCCTGCTTTTTGCAGATCAGCTTTCTCTGCTCCCTTGGCTTCCTAGAAGAGGTGGCATTTCCTCAAGTCAAAGAAGAGCTCAGTCCTAAATCCAGATTTCTTGGAGAGAGAATCTAATTGGCTCAGTTTGAAAGCGGGCTCCACCTCTAGTCTAACTAACTGAGGCCATAGTGGGGGTGGGCCATAAAGGGCAGCCCTATTAGTCAAGGTTGCTGAGGAGGTGGGGCAATTCTCATAGAAAGGGAATTCTGGTGAATTGGGGAGACACCCCAAAAGGTCAATACAGGTACTTCATGGGACAGTAAGCAGATCATTGTGGGCTCACTGGAAGTTCAGGGTTTTTCATTTTCAAATACCTGTATCATGGGGATTTAAATAAAATATGTCAAATGAGATCTGGGTGGTACCTATTCTTTGAAATCTGAAATCTTGCGTCAGGATTTAGTACTTGGTCAGTTTTTGCAGTTTCTATGTGTGGGGGCTGGGGGGGGAATTTATTCTGCAACCTGGGGGTGCAGGTTTCTATATAAGACAATTAACTCACACTTATTACAGGAAGGAGTGTTCAGTACAGGAAGGAGTGTGTTAAAATAGTCCACTAGGTGATGCACTTGTCATTTTCACCCTGTGATTCCTCAATTTAGGCTTTATATACTTTGAGGTTATTTTAATGGATGCCTATTATATATTGAGTTCTCATGTCTTCTTATGTGTTGAATCTTTTATCATTATACAGGGTGGGGCAAAAGTAGTTTTACAGTTGGTTGTATGGAAAATACTAGAATAAACTGTTTTGTGTACTCACAACTATAAACCTACTTTTGCCCACCCATATAATTAATGTTATTTGTTCCCATAATGCTTTTTTTGTCTTAAAGCCTATTTTGTATAATAATATATCTCACAACTTTCTTTTGGTATTTGCTCAGTATCTTTTTTTTTTTTTTTAATTGAGAGACTAGGAGGCTGAGAGATAGACTTCTGCATGTGCCCAGACCGGGATCCACCTGGCAAGCCCTCTACAGGATAATGCTCTGCCCATCTGGGACCGCTGCTCCATTGATCAGCAATGAAGCTATTTAGCACCTGAGGCAAGGCCATGAAGCCATCCTCAGTACCTGGGGCCAACTTGCTCAAACCATTTGAGCTGTGTCTGTAGGAGAAGAAGAAGAAGAAGAAGAAGAAAGAGAGAGAGAGAGAGAGAGAGAGAGAGAAAGGGAAGGGTGGAGAAGCAGATGGTTGCTTCTCCTGTGTGCCCTGACCAGGAATCGAACCTGGGCCTTCTACATGCCAGGCCAACACTCTACCACTGAGCCAACTGGCCAGGGTTTTCAGTATATCTTTAAATCTTTTTACTTTTAACCTTATGTGTCTTGTTTTTGTTATTTTGTTCATTACGGTTCATATATGAGTGATATCATATAGTACTTGTCTTTCTCTGACTGACTTATATCACTTAGCATAATACTCTCCACATCCCTTCATGTAGTTACAAAGGGTAAGATTTCCTTCTTTTTTATGGTTGAGCAGTATTTCACTGTGTAGATGTACCCAGAGGCAGATTAAGGTCAGTTGAAGCCCTGGGCACAGAAGAAAATATTGGGTCCCTTAAAAAAAGAGACAGGGAAAATAAAAATACATGTTAACCATGTTTTAAAATAAATAAAAAGTATTATGTACTATTAATGTTAAAATTGCACATATAAAACCAAAGTTGGTGTCAGAAAAAAGTGTAAAGTTGGGGTTTTGTGGGACCCTTCAGAAGTCGGGGCCCAGGGCGCATGCCTGGTGTGCCCACCGTTAAATCTGCCTCTGGATGTACCACAGATTTTATTTTAATTAATCTTTTTTTATTAATTTTAATGGGTGACATTGATAAATCAGGGCACATATGTTCAGAGAAAATATTTCCAGGTTATTTTGACATTTGATTATATTGCATACCCATCACCCAAAGTCAAATTGTCCTCCGACACCTTCTATATGGTTTTATTTGTGCCCCTCCCCTCCCCCTCCCCCTCCCTCTCCCCCCGGGTAGCCAGTACACTCTTGTCCATGTCTCTGAGTCTCATTTTTATGTCCCATCTATGTATGGACTCATATAGTCCTTAGTTTTTTCTGATTTACTTACTTCACTCAGTATAATGTTATCAAGGTCCATCCATTTTGTTGTAAATGATCCGATGTCATCATTTCTTATGGCTGAGTAGTATTCCATAGTATATATGTACCAAAGCTTTTTAATCCACTCGTCCTCTGATGGACACTTGGGCTGTTTCCAGATCTTCGCTATTGTGAACAATGCTGCCACGAACATGGGGGCGTATTTATTCTTTTCGAACAGTGCTATGGTGTTCTTAGGGTATATCCCTAAAAGTGGGATAGCTGGGTCAAAAGGCAGTTCAATTTTTAATTTTTTGAGGAATCTCCATATCGTTTTCCACAGTGGCTGCACCAGTCTGCATTCCCACCAGCAGTGCAGGAGGGTTCCCTTTTCTCCACATCCTCGCCAGCACTTATTCTGTGTTGTTTTGCTGATGGGCTCCATTCTGACTGGTGTGAGGTGATATCTCATTGTGTATCACAGATTTTTTATTTACTCTACTGATGAACACTTGAACAGCTTCCAGATCTCGGCTACTGTAAATAACGCTACTATGAACATAGGAGTTCATATATTCTTTCAAGTTAGTGTTTTGGATTTCTTTGGCTATATTCCCAGAAGTGAAATCACTGGGTTTATGTGTCTTTTTTAAAATGTATTTCTTGTAAACAGCATTATAGCTGAATATTAGTTTATTTTATCTAACCTAACAATCTGCCTTTTAACCAGTGAGTCTAGTAAATACATATGGTGATTGGTTATATTTGGACTTATTTTTAGCATCTTACCTGATGGGTTGTTTTTTTTTTTGAAATAACTTTTTTCTTTTTTAAAAATTTTCTGTAGTGAGAAGTGGGGAGGCAGAATGACAGACTCTCATATGTGCCCGACCAGGATCCACCTGTCAAGCCCACTAGGGGGCGACACTCTGCCCATCTGAGACGTTGCTCCGTTGCAAGTGGAGCCATTTTAGCGCCTGAGGCAGAGGCCATGAAGCCATCCTCAGCGCCCGGGCCAACTTTGCTTCAATGAGCCTTGGCTGCGGGAGATGAAGAGAGAGAGAGAGAGAAGAGAGTGGGAAGGGTGGAGAAGCAGATGGGCACTTCTCCTATGTACCCTGACTGGAAATCGAACCCAGGACATCTACATGCTGGGCCAACACTCTACCACTGTGCCAATAGGCCAGGGTTGAAATGACTTTTTTCTTTTAGTTTTTAAATTGATTTTTGAGAGAGAGATATCAATTTGTTGTTCTACTTATTTATTCACTCATTGGTTGATTCTTGTATATGCCCTGATCCAGGATTGAATCTGCAACCTTGGTGTATCTGGACAACACTCTAGTCAACTGAGCTACCTGGCCCAGGTTTTAAATAATTTTTCTTTAATATTGTCAGCTTTAGGACTAAGTAATATTTTTTCTTTTTTAAAAAATTTCTATTTATTGATTTTAGTGAGAGAGGAAGGAAGAGATATAAAGAAATAGGAACATCGATCTGTTACTGTATGTGCCCTGACCGAGGATCAAACTGGTAACCTCTGTGCTTCTGGATGATGCTCTAACCAACTGAGCAATGCGACAAGGTGAATAATATTTTTCTTATTCAATCTTTTCCTTATATTTATCTGGGAGTTTTACACTTTTTCTAGTGTTTTCTAATTTTTTCTTATACACACGGATTTTAACAAAATCAAAGTTAAATTGTATCTTCACCTCTCAAACAATATTTTAGGGGTTTTTGCCCCTCAAAACACACATTTTATTATTTTATACCATGTTTGTTTATGTTTATTTATATGTTTATCACCTCAGAACTTGCTTTTGAGGTCAGTTTTGTTTTTCCTGAAGTATAGCTTTTAGAAATTATTGTAGTAGAGGACTGTTGTTACAAGAACTATCAGGTTTTTAAAACTGAAATATAATTCACATACCATAAAATTCACCATTTTAAAGTGTACAATTTAATAGCTCTTAGTTTATTCACAAAGTTATAAAAACCACCATCACTTTCTATTTCCTGAACATTTTTACACCAGGAAGAAATCCCATACAGGGTAGCAGTGACTTCCTTTTCCTCCTTCCCCAGCCCCCGGCAACTATTTTGTCTTTATGGATTAGCCCAGTGGTTCTTAACCTGGGTTCTATCAAACCCTAGGGGTTCAATGAATTGGTCTCAGGGGTTCAGAGAAGCCTCTGCTGCGGAGGCCAGAATAAAGTAATACCGTAATTTGTTGTGAGTTCATGCACTTTGTTGGTTTTGTTTTTTGAGCAAAGGTGATGTTCATGCACGGCTCATTTTGTGCACCAGTAAAAAAACATATACCTATGTCTTGAATTTGGAAAAAAAAATCATATTTTATTTATCACTAAAGAAGGGTTCGGTGAATGCGCATATGAAACTGGTGGGTTTGGTACCTCAAAAAAGGTTAAGAACCAGTGGATTAGCCTATTTTTGACATTTCATATAAATGCAATCAAACACTATGTTGTCTTTTATGTCTGGTTTCTTTCACTTAGCATATTTTCAAGGTTTGTTTCTACTGTATTGTAACATGTATCAATATTCCATTACTTTTCTTTTCCATCACTTTTTTATGGTAAAATAATATTCCATTGTGTGGACATACCAAATTTTATCTATTAATCAGTTGAATATTTGAGTTGTGTCCACTTTTTGCCTATTATGAACATTTATGTACCTATTCTTTTTTTTTTGAGAGTAAGACAAGGAGAGAGAGAGAAGCATCAACTTGTTGCTTTATTGTAGTTGTTCATTGACTGCTTCTTGTATGTGCCTTGACCAGGGAGTAGAAAAGTGACCTTAGGATCAAGTGAAACCAGTGATCTCTCGCTCTAGCTGGCAACCCCCTTGTTCAAGTCAGAGACCTTAGGGTCAAGCTGGTGACCTTGGGATTGTGTTGATGATCCTGAGCTGGCTGGTGTTGTGACCTTGAGTTTTGGTGACCTCATTGTTCCAGATGGGTGCTCTATCCACTGCATCACCACCCATCAGTCTCATGTACCCATTTCTGTATGAATATATCATTTCAATTCTCTTAGGTATATATTCAGGAGTGGAATTGCTATGTCATGTGTGAGGAACTACCCAACTATTTCCACAGCAGCTGCCCCATTTTAAATTCCCATCAGCACTGTGTGAGGGTTCTCATTTCTCTTTGGCCTTGCCAACACTTGGCATTTCTGCTATTTTAAGTTATAGCTGTCTAGTGAGTATAAAGAGGCATCTCATTATGGTTTTGGTTTACATCATTTCTCTAATGGCAAATAATGTTGAGCATCTTTTCATCTCATTTATATCTTTTTCTTTTAAAGAAATGTCTATTCAAATCCTTTGTCCATTATCTTAGTCTCTTCTGGCTGCTATAACAAAAATATCAAAGACCAAGTGGCTTATAAACAACAGAAATGGATTTCTCACAGTTTTGGAGGCAGGGAAGTCCAAGATCAAGATGCTGACAGATTTGGTGTCTGGTAAGTATCTGCTTCCTGGTTCATAGATGCATGGTAGAAAAGGCAAGGGAGCTCTCTAAGGTCTTTTTTATAAGGACACTAATCCCATTCATGAGGGTTCCACACTCATGACTTAATTACCTCCCAAAGGCCTCACATCCTAATACCATCACATTGGGGATTAGGCTTCAACATATGAATTTGGTGGTGGGGCGACACAAACATTCAATCTATAGCACCCATTTTAAAAATTTGGTTGTGTTTTTATTGTTCAGTTTTAAGAGATCCTTATGTAATACTGTAAATGCTAAACCCTTGTCAATACTTGATTTGAAAATATTTTTCCCATTCTGTGGGTTGTCTTTTCACTTCTTGATAGTGTCCTTTGAAGCACAAAAAATTTTTATTTTGATTAAGTCTAATTCACTTATTCATTTATTTTTGACTGCTTGTGTTTTTCGTATCTAAGAAATTGTTGCTTTAGGTAATACAAAATCATAAATTGAACACCTATATTCTTCCAAGAGTTTTATAGTTTTAGTATTTACATTTAGGTCTTTGATCCCTTTTGAACTAAATTATGTACAAGAATATAGGTAGGGGTTTAACCATTTATACGTGGATATCCTAATGAGCCAGCACCATTTGGCAAAAAGAGTCTTCTTTCCTCTGAATGGGCTTGGTATTCTTGTTGAAAACTGACTGCAGATGTGAAGATTTACTTCTGAACTCTAATATTTTATTGCTCTGTATATCTATTCTTATGACAGCACCACTCTGTCTTGATTAGAGTAGCTTTGTAGTTAGTTTTGAAACCATGGAGTGAGTCTTTCAACTTTGTTCTATCAGTTTTTATTATCCAAAAATGTATTTTGTCCTAATGCCTGAAGATAATTTTACCACTACACAAATACTAATTTAATTTATCCATGTAATTTTAACAATTATATTTTTCATCTTCAACAAGTTTTGAAAAGAAACAACAAATACCATCTGGTCATGTTTGACAGCCTCCAATTGCTTGCTCATTTTAAAAATGATTCCTAGCCCTGGCTAGTGGCGCAGCAGATAGAGCATCGTTCCAGAGTGCCGAGGTCACTCGTTCCATCCTAGGAGCTGCCAGCTCAAGCTTGGGGTCGCTGGCTTGACCCCAGGGTTGCCTGCTCAATCCTGAGGGTGCCAGCTTGACCCTAAGGTCGCCGGTTTGAACCTGGGTCAGGACATGTATGAGAAGCAATCAATGGACACATAACTAAGTGGAACAACAAATTGATGCTTCTTTCTCTCTCTCCTCCCCTTTTTAGCTTTCAAAATAATTTAAAAAAAATCCTGAGTTTATTTTTGATTCTTTAAAATGTATATTATAAATTTTAATTCTATATAGTAAAGTAACAGTTTGCGTGCATGTTCTTGAAGAATTTTCTTTTTGTGAGCTCACTAACGTATTAAAATGTTTATTTCATACAAGAGGATCTAATAGTACTTCAGAGTATACTGTAGTGGCTAAATGCATGACTCTGGAACCAGACTATCTGGTCCAAATATTTGTTCCTTTACTTATTGACAGTGCAATCACGGACAAGTTATTTACCTGTGTGCACTTCAGTTTCCTCAACTATGAACTTGAGAATATATGTACCTCATGGGACTATTATGAGGATTAATTGAAATACATATGAACATATAGTAGCATATATTAGTTAAAAGCATATAGTAACTTCTAAGTGTTTACTGTTATTACTGCTAGAACTGGAAAAGACTGAAAATTTGTGTAGATTTAATAGGTAATGCTTCAATTTTGTGGCTTCACAGAAAATTGAATTACATAAAATTTTATTCCCTTTATTTAAACTCCAAAACTTTTAAACTTTTATTTTGATCTGTTTTGGGTAGAAATCCTTACAATAAAGTATATATTCTATCTTTTACAAAACACAAGTAACATAATCTTTTCTTGATGGATTAGTAACATTAATTATTATGATAGTATAATTAAATGGCAACTAGGGCTGATATGATATATAAAAAATTTGACCAATACCAAAGGACTTCAGACTAGATACTCCTCTTGTTGAGTTCTTATATCCATTTTTCCATTTCCTCCTTTTTAGGCTCTTAGAGAACTCTTTGGCTGCAGTCAATCTGCCTGGTTCTAGCACTTCTCTCATTTCTAATTTACTCAGTTGTAGGTTGGGGATATATATGACCAAAGCAATATTAAAAATGAGTAAATAGACTCAGAGTGAGATTATGAAGGCCTAGGTATAAGCAAAGTACATGAACTCTGACATGCCAATTTTGCAATATCCATTTTCTTGACTCAAGACTTTTCTCCTCATTTCCTTATTTTGACTAATTTACCAATGATACTACTTTACATACACAGCCCAGTGGGGGTGTGTGTATGAATAAATATTGCTTGTAAGTAATAAGTTGTTACAGTTGTTATGAAGTAAATATCACTTTTATTATTTAATATTATGGCTAATGCAAGTTAATTGCAAATTGAAAAAGACATAAACCAAGAGTCCATAGCCTCTCTCTTTCATCTCTTTTTCAGTTTTTCATTAGAAATCAAACAAGCTCCTTACAATGCTAAGGTAAAATAAGTAGGGTTACGTCATTAACAAGTTGGCCAGGAATCACAACTAAAGGAATTTTTTTCTTTTTTTTTTTTACAGGGACAGAGAGAGAGTCAGAGAGAGAGATAGATAGATAGGGACGGACAGACAGACAGGAACGGAGAAAGGCGAGAAGCATCAATCATCAGGTTTTCATTGGGACACCTTAGTTGTTCATTGATTGCTTTCTCACATGTGCCTTGACTGTGGGCCTTCAGCAGACTGAGCCACCCCTTGTTGAAGCCAGCGACCTTGGGTCCAAGCTGGCGAGCTTTTGCTCAAGCCAGATGGGCCTCTGCACTCAAGCTGGAGACCTCGGGGTCTTGAACCTGGGTCTTCTGCATCCCAGTTCGACGCTCTATCCACTGTGCCACCGCCTGGTCAGGCTAAAGAAATTTTTTATAGGCAAAGAGGAAAGCCATAAATTACATACTGCACAGCAAAAAAAGATCTTTATTTATGAAGCATCTACTATATACCATGGATCAAAGAATCATTTATTCATATTAACCCTAGGAGGCCAAGAACACCCCAATTTATAGTTGAAAAAACAGGTTTATGAAATAACTTGCCAGAAGTCACACAGCTGGTAAGTGACTCAGCTGGGATCCACACACCAGTCATGCCCCCACTGACATCTGTGCCTTTTAGAGAATACTAAACAAGCATTTTGGTATGCCAAAATTTCCAATGATTAGGCTTGAAAACACACCCTTCTTCCCCCTCCATTCAAAGAGGGAAGCCATGGTGAGTTAGGGCCATCTGCTGGTCATCTCCCTGAACATCAGAATGAAGGATTATCCTCTGAGGGTAAGGAGGGTCTTGTGCTCTCTGAAGTCACCACCACAAAGGAAAAAAAAAGTTATAGATACAGGCAATGGTGTGAAGACTGCAGGAGGGAAAGGGGGTGGGGAGAGGTAGAAGAGGGCATAGGGGAACTAGATGGTGATGGAGCGAGACTTGGGCTGGTGAACACATATTGCAATATACAGATGATGTATATTATAGAATTGTACATCTGAAACCTGTATAATTTTATTAACCAATGTTACCTTAATCAAGTTAATTAAAAAATAACTACACACTAAATATCCCACAGGTCACTTTCAGACATACACACCATAGATGAATTCATAGGAGAAAATTGGAATCAAATTGCTGAGATTTATCATTTGTAACATATTTCTAATTTTCTGAAATTAAAAAATGGTTGTTTTCAACACACAAAAAATGTCACCACCAGCCCCCAGAGATAGGCCCAGGAGGATGGTGAGCACCCTGAAGTAGACCCCTTAGTTTCCCCACAATACCAAAGCTGGGCAGTCACTCCCTGAGGGAGAAAGCTGAGGCAATTGGAGGGAGTCTAAAGAAGAGACCTTTAGAAATAAAGGCACAGGCTTCTACCATCAAAGTGCAAATTCATCTTATTCAGCTCTGCAAATATACCTTAGCATCACCTAATTCTAGTATTCTAGCAGTAAAAAATAGATTCCTGAGTCCACTCCAGACTATTTTATCAAAACCTTTAGTGGCGAGGCCTAGGTATATTATAATACACAATCCAGGTCATTCTTAAGGAAGGATGGGAGGGGGTGTCACTGCCTTAACAGAATGGCAGCCTTTTAGTCACTGATGTGAGATATATGGGTAGGGAAGAGATTCTGCAGACTCTTAAAATCTTACCAGTTTTTGGAGGTAGATATAGAAAAGTAATAAAAATAGTAGCAGTTAGGGTGTGAGTCCTGGTTCTGCTGTGATCTTGGACAAGTCACTTAAACCCTCTGTTATGATTTTCTCAGCTGCCAAACTGGAGTTCAAATAACAACCTCACTTGCTGTGACAATAAAATGAGACTGGAATGAAAGCATTCCACATAGTCCTATACAGTGTTGTATTATTTTGAGTCTCATACTGTCTCTAGACATAAACCCTTTTTATAGTCCTTATCTTCTAAACTATAAATGTTGAGTTCGTATGTGCCTAGAAGAATCAATGTTTGCTTATCTGAAGGATCAGTGTTCAGCCTTGAAAAAAAAATTCCTTTATTCAGAAGATATAGCAATTCCCAATGGAATGATGGCTCTCTGTGAGGTTCAAGCTGGTGACCTCAGTGTTCCAGGCCAACACCTTATCCACTGTGCCACCACTTGGTCAGGCAATCCCTTTTTTATACCCGTTTCCTCATCTGAAAAATTCAGTGCTAAATTGGATGACTCCCTGACTCTAATCTATAAAATATTTTTCACTTTGCAACTCACAATGTTCACAATCTTGGTTGGTAGAATCAAGTATAAAAGAAAAAAAAAGAATTTTATGGAAAATGGAGACAAGTTCTCTGTCTTCAGCTATGTTGTTCACAAATGTAAATAACTCAGGATAAGGAGTCAGCTCTTAGAAACTGAGCTGGAAAATTTCAACTGACTTTCTTTTTAAAGCATTGTTAACCTGTCAGAACAGAGCTGAAAGTAGGTGTGATGTGGAAGTATTTTGTTCCAAAGAGCTGATAAGATGTGACCACAGGTATTTGCCACTTTTCTGATAGAGGACCCATTTTATCACAGGGAAAATCTCAAATCCAGAATTTGAGGGGACAGCCTGTTAGGAATGTGGCCAGAGGTTATATATAAAGTGCCAACTGAGAAAGAGGGTCTTAGTGAGTCTCTAGAGCCTCACTGCTCTTTGTCCGGATGCCAAGCTCTGCTCCATCTCATAGCTACCTGGCTATCCCCTGGAGCAAGGACAGTGTCCCAACCTGTGAATTTCAGGTCAGGGAATGTACACATGTAAAATGGAACATGTTCCCTTGTCAAATAGCCAACTAGTTTCTAAAGAATGATCCCTTACATTTGAACCCTTTCCAATATAGATGTTATTTTATTTAAACTTGACACTCTTCAGTGCTCAAATACCAAATGGGAAGTCTTGTTACATGCCCATGGTACAAATTCTCTAATCTGAGCACAACTATAAGACATCAATAAAGAGGCTAGTACAAAGTTAGTGTCCCAATTCATGCCTGTTTGGTGCTAATCCAGATATATTCTGACCCACAGAGGACTGTTTTAAAGGGGATGCATTGAAACTATCAAAATCATGTTGCCTGTGTGACAAAACCATCACCAGTCTGATGCCAAAGCCACATGACCCTTGTTCACATTACTGGGAAAAAGTTAAACAGCTGTGTACAGTTCCCTTTGTTTTGTACTTTGTAGGGCAAAGTCTACATTCTGCTAATCAGAAATCTCCTGGGAATTCCATCTAGGGCACTGAGTCAGTTGGATTAATCATTGTATAAGTTTGTAGTATTTGTGTTTATTAACACTCACCTCTTTGGCAATTATAATCTGCTCTAATTATATGTCAGGTTTTCTGAAGACATCATCACAGGTTTCTGCTAAACAAAAGTATTGTTGCAAGTAAGTACTTAATCAAGTACTTCTGAATTTATACTGTGTATTCAGCACAAGTATGTAATTAAATACTTGCCTTCAAAGAGCTCCCAGTCCAGTTGAGATACAGGCAAAATACACAATACATCAGTCCATAAATAAAATGAAATGCTCAATTGTCCTGAGAATAATATAAGGATATAATACCCAACAATATTAGGATATTCCTATGTCATGCTGGTCCTAAAGTGGAATACACATATATTTTTACTTACTGTCTTTTTCTTTATTTTCTTTTTTATTTTTTTAAAGGGACATAGAGTCAGAGAGAGGGATAGATGGGACAGACAGACAGGAACGGAGAGAGATGCGAAACATCAATCATTAGTTTTTCGTTGCTGTTGAGACACCATAGTTGTTCATTGATTGCTTTCTTACATGTGCCTTGACCGGGGGCCTTCAGCAGACCAAGCTACCCCTTGCTGGAGCCAGCGACCTTGGGTCCAAGCTGGCAAGCTTTTTGCTCAAGCCAGATGGGCCCTGTGCTCAAGCTGGCGACTTCGGGGCCTCGAACCGGGGCCTTATGCATCCCAATCCAACGCTCCATCCACTGTGCCACTGCCTGGTCAGGCATACTTATTGTCTTTTATTTCTCCGCTAGAATGGAAGCTCCATGATGGAAACATTTTTCTTGTTTAATGTTATTTCCTCAGTGCTTAGCACGTAATTGGTGTTTAATAAACCGTTATTGACTGAATGAAAAAGAAGTCAAATTCTTAGAGAAAGGGAAAGCTCCATGGAGTGCTCCCAGATGAGCCTTGACTTCACTAAGCTTTTTTTTTCAGCTTGCTTTATAGCACTCTACAGATTTTAGCAATTTACTTATAGAATAAGAATGAAATGTGTATATAATTGAAAAAGAAGGAAGGGTGGGATGAATATTTAAATTAGGTCTTAGGGTCCATGTAACCTTCTTAGGTTATTGCTAAAAGGAGAGACTTGTCCTACAATCAATGGTTTTTAAACATTGTTTTAAAGCAGAAGAACTCCATTTTCAAACAAAACCCCAATACATGAAACAGAATAGAGCTGCTCTGAACGACTTTAGGGTGGCATGAGGGAGGAGACAGGAGAGGTCCACCCTCTTAGTCCCCTTACCACCATCACAGAAGCTATGGCTTCTGAGGAATTCTAAGAACACAATTTGAAAACACTGTATTTTAAGAACTTTAGAATCTCTCTACTTTTTCAAAATTCTATTAATGGAGGCAGCTGAAAAAAACATGGGCTGTTCTGGTATCTGCCACTTTAAGCTGAGGGAGTACCAGGAGTCAGCTCACCCAGAGGGAAAAAAACCCACAACACGCAAAACAGCACTGCCTGGGCCAAGGCCCCTTCTCATAGACAGATCCATGAAGTAGAAGCCACATTTTTCTGCTCCAAGACTGATGAAGGCTAAATAATTTGTGTTACCTAGTCTTGACTCTAGCTTGCACACTCCCACACCGCCCCCCTCCTCCCAAACTCAGAACTAGAAGCATCCAAACCCACCCGGTAACTTCTCTGGGCTTCTGAGTTAATCAGAATCTATTAATACGCAAAGCAAATATTCAGGCGCCAACTCAGATGGGAAAAGAGTCTGATTAATTTGTCACCATCTTCCACTTCGTACAGGGTCAATCTGCTTTAACTGTCCAGAGAAGAACCAGTCACGCACACAGAAGACTCAAAGGGTAACATAAGAGTTAATGAAGAAAAGGTTTAACGGACCGGCAAAGAGTTGTAAGGCAGCCAGGGACTAGCAATAGCTCTAAGTCATCACCACTGGCTTGGAAAACAGAGGGAGCTATCATCCAACAACTGTCGCTAGGGAGGCTAGGTAAAAATACCACTTCAATATTAACAAGCGAGAGATCGGCTTTGTAGCCTCGGAGAAGCGAAATGGGAGTGAAGTTGGAGGTGTTTCGGATGACACTCTACCTCACCTTCCCTGTGGCTATGTTCTGGATTGCCAATCAGGCCGAGTGGTTTGAGGACTCTGTCATACAGCGCAAGAGGGAGCTGTGGCCACCTGATAAGGAAGACCAACGCCAAGAGCTAGAAGAATTCAAAGAGAGGATACGGAAGCAGCGGGAGGAAAAGCTTCTTCGTGCTGCCCAGCAGAGCTCCTGAGATTCCCAAGTGCCTGAAACAACACACACTCAGTTCTTTGTTTAAAAAAAAAAAAAAATTAACAAGCGAGGAAACTAAGGAAAATAAGGAGCACTGGATGTGGAATACCGATGGAAGCATCTAACCGCAGCGAAGACCTTTAAACGCTCCACCTGGGGCGGGCTAAACCACCGGACTCACTTTCCTCATCGTTGCCACCAACCGAAAATGAGTAGAACTTGACTGCGACAGATTTGGACTACAATTCCTTCCTTTATCTTTCCTAGTCTATCTCAAACTTTTCAACACCAAGATAAAGGTGCTTCCGGAAGAATTGCACGGTGGGACTTGTAGTTCTTGCAGTTAGGACCAGCCACCTTCGAAGAGTGTTCATTGGCTCCCAGGTCGACGCCCCCTTCCCTCACCGTACGTCGATGTCTCACGTACACACACGCAGCACGTGCCAACACTCCCTCCCAAGGCCTAGGACGCAGGCGCGCGCACGCTCCCGGGGCCCGGTAGGCGGGTGGGGGAGGGATGGGGTGAAAGAGGAGGGGAGGGAGGGAGAGGGATTAAGGTAGCTACTCTCTTGGGTAGAAGGCAGTGGGCCACTAAGAGCTCGAAGGCCTGGTGACTGTGAGGCCGGTGAACTCTGCACTGGGCCGAGGGTCGCCGCAGGGTCCGGAACCTGGTCAGCGCACCCTGCGAGGAGGAGTCGGCCCACTGAGACTCGGAGGACAGCAGGGGAGAAGCCCCGGCCTAGGCCCCGCGGACATGTCCGGCTGCGGCGCTTGTAGTTGCGGAGCGGTTGCCGCGCGGCTCATCACTTCCTCGCTCGCCTCCGCGCAGAGAGGTACTACTTTGTTACCACTGGGCCCGGAGTGTACCGGCCGACAGTGGGGACCCCGGGGAGAGCCAGAGGCCCACCCGACCGCGAGGGTGAGGGATGCGGGGCGCTTCGCCTGTCCGCTCACCCCCACCCCTACCAACTTTCCCCGTGGAATGGGGCTCTGTCAACCTCTGGAGCAGCTGTTTCTCAGTTTTGAAGTATAAACCCCTGAGTTCCCCGGCCGGGATGTGGCCACTTCGCAGAAACCCTGAAAGGCACCAAATGCTCCTCCTTTCGTTAAACAAATCCCCAGACGAGACTGCCGTCAGCCCCTGTTGCGGTTCCTCTTCCGGACCGCGACCGGGTTCCCCTCGAGCCGGTCGGGAGCTGAGAGAAGGGCTCGGGTGAGAGGCTGCCACTGTCGGGGTCTCTGGGGCAGCGGGGCGCCGAGCAGGCCGTCCGGGCAGCTGGCCGCGCGAGACCCGCGGCGTCACTGTCATTGTGCGGCCGCTTACGCCGGACAGAAACGGGTCTCAGAGCACTTCCTGGCGCCCGGAAAACTTCCTGGGCCCGCAGGAAAGCGTCCGGGAGAGTCGGGAAAGTCCCCCAGGAATTAAGTCCAGTACTAAGATCGCTCAGCAGTTGTTTTTCCATCTTGACAGTTCCAGATAGTTTCTCAAGCGTGGCGCTTGTTTACCTTTGCTTTCTGTTTATCAGGAGCTGTGAAAGTGGCACTCCAGCCAGGAGGTTCCAGAAAGGAAACCCTTCTTTTCTCTTCCCCGAATCTGTGAATATCAGACTACGAAGCTAGATCCTGTTATAATCACTAACTTATAAACAAATTCGTTTTAATTTGGTTTGTCAGCTTATGACCCTTGGATAAATAAAAAAGCCCCCTTTTCTTAAATTTTAGGTTAATTATAAAACTTCAGTAAGTGTACATTTTCTGAAAGTTTATTTTATGGAGGATTTAAATGAAAATGTGGGCAGAAACATTTTGTAAAATGATATATAAGTGTTAAAGGAGTGAATTTAGTCCCAAGATCTTGTTAAACCCGAACAAGTATATATGTTGAGGGTCCACTATGTGCCGGGCTGTTTTGGTGCTGGAGATGGTGTGATGAACAAGTCCTTACCTTCAATTTTTTTTAAGACTTTACTGATTTGAGAGAGAGAGAAAGAAAGAGAAAGGCAGGGGGTGGAGCGGCAAGCATCAACTCATAGTACGTAGTTGTTTCTAGTATGTACCTTGACCGGCTACCGGGTTTTGAAGCTGACCTCCAGAGACCTCAGCAATTCCAGGTGGAGGCTTTATCCACTGTGCCACCGCAGATTGTTTTTAGAAGCGAATAAAGTATGTTATCATTATAAAATTTAATATTTTTGCACGACAAACAGCAAGAGATTTTCACATTGACATAGGACTTTCCCAAGAGTTAATTACATAAAATGCTTATTTTCTATAGTAGAAGCTCTTAATTAAAAGTCTACAAAAATGTAGCTATATATTTTTTGAAGGATTTACAAAACTCCAGGAGGATTATTTTTATTTGGGATTCCTGGAAAAAGGAAGAAAGGCAAAATAGGAAAATAAGAATTGAACTTTAGCTACTTTATTATTATTATAAATGGTAGAACTAAGAAGTTTAACAACATAAGACAAAAAAAGTAACGATCAAAATAGTCTTCTAACAAATTGTAAAATGAATTAAGAATGAAAGGGAGCCTTTTTTCTCTCCTACCTCCCAACCATCCCTCTCCTTCTCCCAGGCATAATATCCTTGCTTTTTTCTTTCTAAACTCCAAGGGCCCTTTTGCCTCTGTAACTTGTTTCCTGAGCCCATGCAGCCTAGCTGGCCCACTTCTACTTCTCTGACTTTCTAAATAAACTTTTGCTTGTATTTGAAAAAAATAAATAAAGGGACATTTCAGCTTCTTGCAAGTACAGTGCTATATTCTCTATTTCCATTGATGTGTAATTTTAGACTTAAGAAATTTTATATGGTAGTTTATGAAAAATTATTTGGTAAATTGTCATACTAGATACTGGATATATTTTCCTGATGGGTTATGTGTACTCTACTTAGTATGTTTTTCCTCTTCAGTTTCTTTGAACATGAAACCTATATAGTAAAGTAGAAATTTTAAATATTTTTCTACCAAAGTTGCTGGTATTTTCCAGTTTTAATGTATATTTTTAAAAATGTACTTTGCATGTATAAGTCATTCTGTTTTCTAAATATGTGTATTCAGAAATGCTTGATTCCATTTAAAAGATTCTGAATGACACTTTGGTCTGAATTTGGCTGTAAAAATTAAGGACTCATGTGCTTTCTGTCCTAGTCTATATAAAAGGTTTCTGTCACCTCATGAGGGTATAATGATGTGAAGATGCCCATACATGTTGTCCATAATTTTAATAATAGTTATGTAATGGGCCTAGACTTTAATTTTACTTCTCTCCCCCCCCTCTACAGTTAAATACAGTACAATTTAAACAAGGCAGAGTGAATAAATGATAGAGCATCTTTATCACAAACTATTTTTTAATCAACATTTCTCTTTTCTTGGCATATTCATCTTCAAACCAGGAGACTAACCTTAGTGACAACCCATCAAACATTTTTAAACTCAAGGAAAGCTATCAAAGGAAGGATGCTATTTTTTCTTTTAAGATACTCCAAATTCATGAAACAATAATTTGAGCATAAAATAATTTTGAGGCTGATAAAAGCAATAAGCATGTACTAAGTTGCTGGTTTTGTTTGTGAGGTTTGAATTTTTTTTTTCCAATTTGTGGTAAAGGTTAGAGGCCAAGTGTTTAAGCGAGCTTTTCACTTGATTTGCCATTTCATCAATTGTTATGCACTTAAATATTGTCACTGCAAATAATTTAAAAAATTTTATTAGTTCTTTCACTCTTTCTAAAATATGAGTTAAAGAGTAGTTTATCTTTTAAACTGAATCATTTGTATATTTTTGGAAAATACTTAATTCAAGATTGAATATAGGCAAATATTTAAAAGTTTAATAACTCTCTTAGTTTTTAATAGCCTAAAAATAAGTGTACCTTATTCTAATATTTAAGTTGCATTGAAACTCAAAGCTTTATCTGTGTGACAGAAGTTTTATAAATGGTTTCATTTTTAACTGTCTTTTTGTCATTGCTGCCAAATTGTAGTCTTTCAAAATATACTTTACAGGAATATTTCTCTTTTTGGCTTTTTAGGGTTTTTCATTCTAGGTTTATAGGCCTCCAAAGGGATCTAGGGATAGAAATCAGAGATTCTGTGAACTTTATTTTCACTAATCTTGACATGAAATACAGCATTTTCTTAAATTCTTAATGCAGGTAACAAACCACAGTAGTAGCAGTGAATTTGTTACTAATCAAAATCATAAATATTTTTATATCACAAAATACTGTTTATAATTTTTATGCCTTTGAAATCATGGTAGTTATTAAAAGAGCTGTTAGATCTTACTTAATTTTGTTAGTAAAGAAGAATATTTAAAAAATATTTTGATAACTACTTCAGTGTAATTAGTTTTCTTTGTTAGATATTTTGTTCTATACATACATTTTTTTTTTTACAGGGACAGAGAGAGAGAGTCAGAGAGAGGGATAGATAGGGACAGACAGACAGGAACGGAGAGAGGTGAGAAGCATCAATCATTAGTTTTTCGTTGCCGTCGCGACACCATAGTTGTTCATTGATTGCTTTCTCACATGTGCCTTGACCGCGGGCCTTCAGCAGGCTGAGCAACCCCTTGCTGGAGCCAGCGACCTTGGGTCCAAGCTGATGAGCTTTTGCTCAAGCCAGATGGGCCCACGCTCAAGCTGGAGAGCTCGGGGTCTCAAACCTGGGTTTTCTGCATCCCAGTCCGACGCTCTATCCACTGCGCCACCACCTGGTCAGGCTGTTCTATACATTTAAAAACCTTCTGAGCCTGACCCGTGGTGGCGCAATGGATAAAAGCATGGACCTGGAATTTTAAGGTCGTGGTTTCGAAAACCTGGGCTTGCCTGGTCAAGACACATAAGGGAGTTGATGCTTCCTGCTCCTCCCTCCCTACTGTCTGTCTCTCCTCTCTAAAATGAATAAATAAGGTCTTTAAAAAATAAAAACAGTTCATTAAAAAAACATTATTCTGAGAAGGGGCCTGTTTATAGACTTCCCCAGACTACTAAAGGAGTTCATGACAGAAATGGTTAAAAACTGATTAGTTTGCTGCAGTGATTTCTGTGACAATTTATATGATTGGTGAGTGACTGGTTATTTAATTATGTAGTGGTTTAAAAAGTGTAGTCCCAAACCAGCAGCATCAGCATCACCTGGGAACTTGTTAGAAGAAATACATTCTTAGCCTGGTTAGGTAGTTCGGTTTTTTAGAGCCTTATCCTGATATGCCATGGTTGCAGTTTGATCCTGGGTCAGGGCACATACAAGAATCAATCTAAGAATGCATATATAAGTGGAATTAGAAAAATTGGTGTTTCTCTCTTCCCCTCTCCCCCTTCTCCACCCTCTCACTCCACTTCTCCCTCTCCCCCCTCTTGTTCCTCTCCTCTCTTTCTACCCTCACCCTCTCCCCTCCTCTCTCTCTCTAAAATCAGTAAAGTAAAAAATAAGAAAGAAATGCATTCTTGTGTCCCATTTCATACTTTCTGAATCAGAACCAGGGAAGACCCTCTGCAATCTGTTTTAACAAGCTCTCCAGGTGATTCTGATATGTTCTTAAATTTGAGAACCATGGGTATAGAATTTATGGCATCTTGTATAGCCTATAGATCAGTGGTTCTTAACCTGGGTTCTATCGAACCCTAGGGCTCGATGAGTTGGTCTCAGGGGTTTGGAGAAGCCTCTGCTGCGGAGGCCAGAATAAAGTAATACCGTAATTTGTTGTGAGTTCATGCACTTTGTTGGTTTTGTTCTTTGAGCAAGGTGATGTTCAGGCACAGCTCATTTTGTGCACCAGTAAAAGAACATATGCCTATGTCTTGAATTTGGAAAAAAAGATCATATTTTATTTATCACTAAAGAAGAGTTCGATGAATGCACATATGAAACTGGTGGGTTCAGTACCTCAAAAAAGGTTAAGAACCACTGCTATAGATTATAGGAACTTAAAACAGCAATACAGTTCCATACCATCAGGGCCAGCAAAGAAATTCTAAATTTAGAAGTTTAAATGATACCATGTTTATCAGATAATATTGTTGTTGTTTTTTAGGGAGAGAGACAGGAAGGAAGAAAGATGAGAAGCATCAACTCATAGTTGCAGTACCTTAGTTGTTCATTGATTGCTTCTCATATGTGCCTTTACTGGGGCGCTCCAGCCAAGCCAATGACCCCTTGCTCAATCCAGCGACTATGGGGTCATGTCTATGATCCCATGGTCAAGCTAGTGACCCCACACTCAAGCCAGTTACCTCGGGGTTTTGAACCTGGGTTCTCATGCCAGGCTGGCAGTCTATCCACTGCACCATCAGGCTCAGATAGTATTTTTTTGTGGTGACTATATGGTTGCATTGGTTTCATATGTTTTTTTGATAAGTTATTTAAGGGGAAGGATGTATTTTTCTTTCTATTCAAATAGACTTTAATTTTTATTTAAATTTTCAAAGATTTTTTCAGCTTATTTTCTAATATTAAATATTGTAAATTGTTAAGCACTGTTTTAAAAGATACATTTTATTGTAAATGGGAAATAATATACTATATGTGATACTTTATTGTACTAAATATCCAAGTACAAACAGCCTCACATAATTTTGTTATAATTGTTGTTTTCTTTGTGAATACATTGTATTAGCTCAATTAAAACATGCTTGCGTGACCCGGGCAGTGGTACAGTGGATAGAGCATCAGCCTGGGGCCTTGAGGACACAGGTTCGAAACCCCGAGGTTGCCAGCTTGAGCATGAGCTTATCTGGCTTGAGCACGGGCTCACCAGCTTGAGTGTGGGGTCACTAGCTTGAGTGCGGCATCATAAACATGACCCCCTGGTTGCTGGCTTGAACCCAGAGGTCTTTGGCTTGAAGCCCAAAGTCTCTGGCTTGAGCAAGCGATCACTGGCTCAGCTGGAGCCCCCCCCCCCATATTCCCCTGCCCCCCGCAACAAGACACATATGAGAAAGCCGTCAATGAGCAACTAAAGTTCCACAAGGATAAGTTGATGCTTCTCATCTCTCTCCCTTCCTGTCTGTCTCTCTCTCTCACTACATTGGTTATAATTTTATTTTGCTACCTTTTATATTATTCTGAACATTTTCAAACACACAAAATAGAACAATGAACTGTCAAATACTCATCGTCCAGCCTCAATGTCAATTTAACTCTGCATTATTGATTTCATCTATCCCTCTCCCCCATTACTTTTTCTAGACTTTTTATATTGTCATAGTCTTTAAATCATATCCTTGGAAAAACAATGTTTAGCTTAAAATTTATGAACTGTCTTAAAATGGTTGTTATCATGTCCTGCAAAAAATAGAAATATTACACTTGAGAAAATTTGAAATGTCTTTTGAAAACATTACTTAAAAGAAAATCAAATGTAGTTTGTTTTTTTACTAATATTCAAGTTTAATAGTGTTAAGGAAAATTTTACAGTCTACAGACTAGGGACTGGAGGTATCATAAATCTAAACCTATTTTGGTATTTTTTGTGAATTTATGTAGAGGTGAGAAAACTTGGTTCCTCTTATTTATATCTTTCCTGAGAAATTTAGTGGGTTCATTTTTGTACTTTGTGGAACAGATGATGGCGTAGGGGGAGCGATTTTCAATCTTTTTTATCTCATGGCACATATAAACTAATTACTTCAATTATGTGGCGCACCAAAAAATACAATTTTTTGCCAACTTGATAAAAAATAGGTATAATTTTTATTGGTTTACCCAAAAAAGATAGTAATTACCTACCCTTTTTAGTCCGAGGTGACTTAAAAAAAATGAGGTGCCCATACTTGTATGTAAGGATTTCTGGTATCAAGAATTAACCAATCAAACACAACCTTGTGACCAACCAATAAGATGCAACTCTATTATATGGCCTATATATTTATCGTTCAAGACAGGGCATTCACACTGGACTGCGATTGTTGTGTTGGCTGCTTTCTTTTTTTAATTTGACATCTAATGGAAAAGAGCTTGTACCCTTATTAAATAGTTATTGTGTGTTT
Source organism: Rhynchonycteris naso (assembly GCA_037038555.1). Lineage (NCBI taxonomy): Eukaryota > Metazoa > Chordata > Mammalia > Chiroptera > Emballonuridae > Rhynchonycteris > Rhynchonycteris naso. The sequence continues at coordinate 52,080,777 of CM072999.1, forward strand.
TAAACTAATAAGAACAGCTACTACACTTGATCTTAGCTGTAAGACTGAGAAATGATGGTATTGTGTGTTTTAAAAATTCTTGCAGCATACCAGTTGAAAATCGTTGGGCTTGGGTGATCTAAAGAAACTGTTCTAACATTGTACACTGTTGGAAAATTGGAATTAACAAAGCTAATTACATGATTAAGCAATTGCTTTTAACTTGTTTGAAGGGCATAATTTTAAACTACTTTTTGCCTTTGGATATAATATACAATAAGTGTATGATATCTTAAAAGCTCTAACAGATACAGAAATACAAATTTAAAATCTGAGTTGAAAATTTTTCAGGGAATACAATGAGGGAAGCAAAAACCTGCTTCTTAAATTTATTTAAGTATTAATATTAACACACAATCCTCTTTTTATTTATTACCCCCTAACAGCACTCTAGTAAACTGCTGGAAAACTTTCTTCTTGGCTGTTCATTAATGTACATTAGCTTATGCAAGGTTCTGGGTATCCCTGGTCCTGAAATCTGTAGAATTTTGTTTAATTTAGTGCCATTTAGTTTTCTTGCGTAGGGAATACTTTTAAAGACCAGCTTGGGAAACTCTGCCCCACAATATGCAGTATATATCTCTCTTGCCATTGCCTATAATTATTTTGGGATTTATTTTGTATCTATATTATATAAGTAAAACCAGGGGTCAACAATGACCCCATGGACCAAGGATGGTCACACCTGTTTATATGTTGTTCACATTTACTTTCTTATTAGAGGCAGAGTAGTTGAGACTGAGACTGTCACCCCCAAAGCTGAAACTATTTACTGTCCTGACCTTTTACAGAAAAGGTTTGCCAAATAATAACCTATATTTCTTTAAAGACTTTTAACTTTATGTCGAAAGGTTAAAATCTTTGAAAACAAAATGGTGGTTACACAGCATTTGCCAAAATTATATTTTTGTAAGATTGAAATATTTCATTGAAATGTTTGTTTTAATGAACAGCACATGACTTTTTAAAAAATATTTGAAATTTGTGTTCATTTTTGCATTGTATAACCAAAGGGACAGACAAGATCACATCAACTGATTTTTCAATGTTAGAAATAAGAATAAGAATATAGGATGTAAATGGCCATTTTTCCTATAAGTGAGGCAGATGTTGAACTGCTTATTTTAATCTTTGAAAGAATCACTCGTTCTTATAACCCTGATGGTCTTTATTCACTTTCAAAAGACAGGGCTGGGAAGGAATCCTTATTTACCTGGAATCTGTCCAAGGCACAGGTCTGGCCTGTTTTTGAGAAGGCTTTGCCTTTGATGGTATCATCACTATTTTCCTTACCAGTTTGTACTACTGTGAGAACTATTGCTTTTTTTTTTAACCTCCTTTATGCTTAAGGGATTTTTGTTTGTAGGGGATTTATTGAAAACATGGTAATATATGATGTGTAGATAATAAATTTTATTACATTTTCAGGTATTTCTTGTGGTCGCATTCATATACCTGTTTTAGGAAGGCTTGGGACCTTTGAAACTTATATTCTACGAAGAGTTCCTTTTAGAACTTTTACAGAAACACCAGCATACTTAGCCTCAAAAGATGGAATAAGTAAAGATGGCTCTGGAGATGGAAATAAGGTATTCTGTTTTTATTGACATCTATACACATATTTGAGTTCCTAGGTAATTAAATGTGATAAAAGTACTCTGTATCCCATTGGTTTATATGTTTTCTGTGGGAAATCTGAAATACATAAAGTGAGTTGAAGACTTTTATGTAATTTTATTTTGTTTTTAGTTTTAACCATAAAATCTTTTTATAATTTAATTGCACTTAAGCTGTAATTTAAAAGTTGTAACAACCCAAAGTAGTAAAGAAGCTTTATTAAATAACCCATTTAGTCAATCTGTTGGTTGAATTATGAATAGCCATCATTTCCTGCTTTCACACAACTTTTACAACTCATAATAGTATAAACCCACTTCGTCCTCTATCTAAAATTCTTGGGTATCTCTATGACAATGCTGGGCTTCTTTATAGGTAGCAAGTAGATGATTGGTGATAGTATTGTGTTGTTAATTACTACCAATTTTTATATTATGTGAATTTGACTGACACTTGAGTTAATATTATATAGGAGACAAAATGCTCAGTGCTTTCATATTCATACTTAATCCTAACAGTGATTCTCTGAAGTAGGTGATATTATTTTTATTTTAGAGATGAAAAAAGTTAGATTCAAAAAAGTTAAGAATTACTCCTTGCTGTGATGATAACTCCCTTTGGAAATGTAGGTTTTTTTGGTAGTTTTTTTACTTATAGTAATTTTTTCTCCTTAGTTCTTATTAAACTATTGATTATACATGCTGGCACATACCTACATTTACCAGCAATAGTAGAGATATAAATTATGCAAATAATTCCATTCTAGAAATTGTAAAAATTGTACAATTAATTATAATTGTAAGAGAGGGAGGGAGGGAGGCAGGCAGGCAGGCAGGCAGGAAAGGAGAGCGATAAGAAGCATCAACTCATAGTTGCAGCACTTTAGGTGTTCATTGATTGCTTCTCATACATGCCTTGACTGGGGGACTCAAGCCAGCAACCTTGGGCTTCAAGCCAGTGACATGGGGTCATGTCGATAATCCCACGCCCAAGCTGGTGATCCTGCGCTCATGCTGATGAGCCTGCACTCAAGCCAGATGAGCTCTCACTCAACCCAGTGACCTTGGGATTTTGAACCTGGGGGGACCTCAGCATCCCAGGTTGATGCTTTATCCACTGTGCCACCACCGGTCAGCTTATAAAGTATATTGTTTATATTTAAATTTACATATAAAATGGTTGCCTGGAAGTAATAATTGACACACTCTTTTTTTTCCTTCTCCAAAAACATTAGAAATCAGTGAGTGAGGGAAGCAGTAAAAAATCAGGCTCTGGGAATTCTGGGAAAGGTGGAAACCAGCTGCGCTGTCCTAAATGTGGTGACTTGTGCACACATGTAGAGACCTTTGTGTGTAAGTATTACTTCTGTTGTTTTTTTTCTCTACCTTTTCTGTAATTTAACTGCATATAAATATATAAAATTTTTTTAAAAAGCAATATAAATTATATAAGCCAGGGTTATTTTCTTCCTGAACCTACATGATTTCCTCTTATGTTCACCAGACACTAAAAATCCCCAAGACTAAGTAATATTTTGCACTGTGGTATAAGGAGAATTTAAGAAATCTATTTTTTTTATTTTGCTTATGTGTGTTGATTTTAACTTTGGATTTTATGAATTTTTTAACTTTAACTTTTTATTATCTTTTAATTCAGTTTATATAATTGTATTACTGAAATTTATTGAATGAAAGACTTTGCTTATGATTTACAAAACAATCGAAAAACAAGTTGTTGAAGTGGTAGCATTTAGTGAATTAAATAATACAATTCTGTGGGAGGGATCTGTAATTGATGTACATTTGATTGAAAAAAAAACCAAACTGTTGTAGGTTACAATGCAGATTTATACAATAATCAAATGTAGAAAAAATGCAAGGCCCTGGCCAGTTGGCTCAGTAAATAGAACATCTGCCAGCGTGTGGATGTCCTGGATTCAGTTGTCGGTCAGGGCACACATGAGAAGCAACCATCTGCTTCTCTTCCCTTCCCTTTCCCCCTTCTCTCTCTCTTTCCCTTCCGCAGCCAGTGGCTTAGTTGGTTTGAGTGTCAGTCGCAGATGCTGTGGATAGTTTGGTTGATTCGAGTATCAGCCCCAGACGGTATTGCTGGGTGGATCCTGGCCAGGGTGTTTGCAGGGTCCTATCTCCTCTCCTCACTTAAAAAAAAAAAGGAAAGAAGAAGAAAAACACAAGAAAGTAAAGTTCTACGTGATCCCAATAGGGGTACCCTTTCCTTGATCATAAGAGAGCCAAACGTTTTTAGAAGCTAAAGCTATTAAGTTCACAGAAGTGCAATACACTAAACAAGGACTTTTTATTTTTAAGAAAAAAGTATGTTTTCTAATTTTCTGTTCTTAGCATAAATTTTCATTCTTTTCAGTGTAATCAAAACCTCTTGAACCCCTTTCATTGTCATCCAAAACTTGAACTTCCTCTGTTTCTGGGTGGAAAATCCGTTCACAAATGAGTTGCACAATATGGTCATCCTTTTTTACTTCAGACTTTTCTATGCCAAAATTAAACAGTACAACACCAATATTTCGTCTGTAATCTTCATTTATGACACCAGCTTCTACATCTGTGAACTGTTTTGCAGTCAGGCCAGAATGTGGAAGTACTTTTTCATAGCATCCAGGACGAAGAGCTGTCTAAATGTCTGTTTACACAGGGTTTTCTCCTAGCTGGTACTGTATAATCCTAGGCCTGTGATGGCGAACCTATGACACGCGGGTCAGCATGACTCGTATAGCCATTTTCGATAACACGTGGCCTCATACCAGAGAAGTATGGGGCCGCATGCCAAGAAGGACGTTTTATCCTCGGCTACTGCACCTAGATAAAATTTGCTGTAGTGTAGACACTGTGTGCTGGAGGTCTGTAGGCCAAAACATTTTTTGTTATTTAAACTATAAATATCGTGAAATTATGGTTTTTTCTCGAAGTGACACACCACCAGAGTTATGCTTAATTTTTTGGCCAATTTTGACATACCAAGCTCAAAAGATTGCCCATCATTGTCCTAGGCACTCTACAAGTCATAGTCCGCAGCCTGCGCAGACCCCTTGTTCAGAGCAGTGGTATGCTCTGAGAGCCAGGTAAAGCCACTTGCTGGGAGAGATGGCAAGTGTCTCTTCAGAGCACTGCATGGCAGAGCAGAATGGGGATGAGAGTGGCAGCAGAGGGAATGAGAGGGCACAGGGTTGGATCTTGTGAATTTTTGTGCATGTAACCATTAAGTTGGAGAAGAACCAAGGCTTATTTATTCTGTATTTATTATTCCATTCTTGACATACCTATTGATCATCTTAAACTGGAGAGGTCAGTCATTCAAGTATTAAGGTATTTTTCCTCTCTGAGTATGTATCAGAGTAGTTATGCTCTCAATTCTAGGAAATATATCTGATAATCATTAATGAATCAGACACTAAGAGAAGGAAGAAATCAACAGTTCTACTTTTGCTGTTAGTATTAACAACTCTGAAATGCAAAGATGTTACTACAGATATTATATTTAATGAATCAAATAACTAATTTTCTATATGATCAGAGTTAATGGTAATGACTCAAGAATAAATTACATTATATTACTGTGTCAACCTTCCCATACAGCCCAGTTATGAAAAGGTTGATGGTAAGGTTTGGCAGAAGTTTCAGTTTCTATGATTAGCTGGAGAGGATTCTCTGTATTCTAACCCAAATATTGAGACTTCAGTTACAGTTTTACATATATCAGCAGTATTAATTGGCCACTATATGAAAAAATACTACATGTAGCATGTTTTGACAGTTTTGGAAATTAATTCCAGTCTGTATCTGGAATGTTAAAGGTTCTGTTTATGGTTTTTACCTAGTAGAGATCAAAGAGAAAAATCAGTCAGAATGAATTATTAATTTGGATTGCAAAATAAAATTAAAGTGGTAGAACTGCATGATATAACTTCTGTATAATATTTGCTATTAAGATTTGGTATAACATCTAAAAAAATCAACTGATAATGGCAGCATCATATTCTATATATATATTTTTTTTATTCTTTTCTTTTTAATTCTATATATTTTAATCAAGAAATTTTCCCCTTCTTTTTCCACAGAAAGATTTCAACTCCTGTAGATCTAGGAGTAATTTCTTAGAGTAGAAAAGCAAAGGAACTAACATTTGATGTCTATATATTTTATTCTCAGTATCTCTTATTATTTCTTTTTATTTATTTATTTTAGAGAGGAGACACAGAGTGAAAGAGAGAGAGAGAGAAAGGGGGGAGGAGCTAGAAGCATCAACTCCCATATGTGCCTTGACCAGACCAGTGCAAGGTTTTGAACTGGCGACCTCAGTGTTCCCAGGTGGACGCTTTATCCCCTGCGCCACCACAGGTCAGGCAATTCTCACTATCTCTTATCAGGACAGAAAATATTCTCATTTTTCTCAATGAAGAAGCTAAAATTGATTGAGCAAGTTTAAATAACATTTAAGATCACACAGAGCAGTCAAGATTTGCTTTTCAGAAGTCCCTATCCCATATATTTCTAACTGGAACTTTTTGGCCTTCACGTTAACTTTATTTTTCTTTACTGAAGTGTTTTCAAAACCTCCCAAGTCACTGTTGTTTAACAGTAAATTAAGTGAACACCGTAGATTCCCTTCTTTCCTGGAGATTAAGATTCTGTAGATTTTGGGTAGGATCCTAGAATCTGTAAATGTAACAGTAAGATCAAGTGTGGGAAACACTATACACTAATCAATTCAGTTCTGAGGTGGTCTGTTTTCTTTGGGAGTTCTAATGGGGTAGGGGGATATGGAAGAAAAGAGTAAAAGAAGAATACTTATATGTAATTTAGTAAGCAAGCATCTGTTGAGTCAGACACTGCTAGGCTCAGAAAAGTCACAGATGAGCATGACACTCCCTGTTCTTATCCTGTGGATCTTTACTACTGAGGAGTAACAGATCCTCCTTTGGTTTTGTTGATCCATAATAAAAGTCTCTTCAGAATGCATCCCTTTTGAATGTAGTGGATTTTCTTTGTCTACTCATTGAAAATTGGGTCATTGTAGTTCTAAAGGGTTTTGTTTGATCTCAGATTATTCATTTTGTTTGAATTTGTATTTGTTTAGATTAGTTCATAAACATCTTTTTTATGTGCTTTTAGTCATAGTTCTTTTGTAAATGGCCTATTTAGATAATTGTCTACTTTCTGTCACTTTTAATTAATTTTTTTAAGATTTTTTATTTTTACTCATTTTAAGGGGGGGGAGAGAGAGAGAATGGGAGGAGGAGCAGGAAGCATCAACTCCCATATGTGCCTTGATCAGGCAATCCTAGGGTTTCAAACTGGCAATCTCAGCATTCCAGGTCAACGCTTTATTTACATTTTTAGTTATTTTTAATTACCTGAGGAATACATGTGTGTATCCCCTTTTGTGAAAAAGTAGAGCATTGTAGATAAAGCTAAAGATAAATTTCTATAGTATATTTTTATCAAACATAAAACATTTTAAAAGAATAAATAGCAAAATATTGTTCATATTTTTACAAATTGCTATTTTTTTTCCAACTCAGCGATGTTTTGAGTGCTATGTATGTTAATACATACAGGTGTAGTCCTTTCCTTTTTAAAATTCTATTTTTATTTTTTTAAATTAAAAAAATTTTTTTTTTAGAGATGAGATGAGAAATATCAATTCATAGTTGCGTCACTTGAATTGTTCGTTGATTGCTTCTTACATGTACCTTGATTACGGGGCTCCAGCCAAGCCAGTGACCCCTTGCTCAAGCCTGTGACTCTCAGCTCAAGCCAGTGACCTTGGGATCATGTTTATGATCCCACACTCGAACTCGCCACCCTGCGCTCAAGCTGGTGAGCCTGCACTCAACCCAGATGAACCTGCACTTAAGCTGGTGACCCGGGGATTTTGAACCTGGGTCCGCAGTGTCCCAGGTCAATGCTCTATCCGCTGTACCACCACTAGTCAGTGCCTTTTTTGAAATTTAAATTTTTTATTGAGCTATCATTTACATACCATACAATTCACCCTTTGAAAGTGTACATTTCATGTTTTTTTAGTATATTTACCAAGTTATAGTCATAACCATTGTCTAATTCCAGAACATTTCCAAATCCTGAAAGAAACCCTATACTCTTTTAGCAGTCACTTTCTACCCTTCCCCTCCCAGCCCTAGCAACCGTTAATCTACTTGTCCTTATGGATTTGTTTATTCTCGGAATTTTATATACACAGAATTATACAATATGTGGCATTTTGTGTTTGGCTTCTTTTATTTAGCATGTTTTCAAGGTTCATTTGTGTTGCATTATGTATCTGTACTTCACTGCTCTTTATGGCTGAATGGTAGTATTTCATTGTTTATTCAACCATTGATGAACATTTGGGTTGTTTCTACTTGTTGGCTATATAATAATGCTACTGTGAAGATTTGTGTACATGTTTTTGTATTTTTTACTTTTCTTGTGTATATGCTTAGGAATGGAATTGCTGGGTAAACTGGTAACTCTATGTGTAGCTTTTTAAAGAACTACCAAACTGTTTTCCACAGACTGTACCATCCTATAACCCAGTTAGCAGTATATAAGGGTTCTAGTTTTTCCTTATCGTTTTCAACACTTAACATTATCTATCTTTTTTATTGTAGCTATCACAGGGATTTGATTTTCATTTTCCTTAATGAATAAAGATGTTAAACTTTTTTTATATGTATTGGCCATTTGTATGTCTTCTTTGGAGAAATGAATATTTAAATCTTATGTTCATTTTAAATTGGGTTGTTTTTTTATTGTTGAGTTATGAGAGTTCTTTATTCTGAGTGATAGACCCTTACCCAAATACATGATTTGCAAATATTTTCTCTGATTCTGTGGGTAGTTATTTCCTTTTGAATGCTGTATAGCAGGGATCAGTAAACTGTTGCTATAAAAGACCAAATAGTAAATACACTGTATCCGTAAAGTCATGGTACGCTTTTGACCTGTGATTGGTCAAAAGCGTACCATGACTTTACGGACACACTGTATTTAGGCTTTGTGGGCCATACAGTCTCCGTTGCAATTATTCTTTGTCGTTATAGTGCAAAAGCAACCACAGATAATGTAAGTGAATGAGGATGGCTGTGTTCCAGTAAAACTTTGTACTGGACACTGATAATTGAATTTCATATAACTTTCATTGTCATTTTTTCCAAAATGTAAAAACTATTTTTAGCTCATGGACTTTGCTGTATGTATTCTATCTCACTAGTATATTTGTAGTAATTTCTGTGTTTTCTTATAGTGGTATTACTCTCTCTTGACCTCATGGAAATAAAATATCATTTTTATAGATACCATTATGAATGTATAGAAAATCACCAGAAATTAAAATAAGAATATCTAAGAAAGTTTTGATTATAATAACTAAGATATTTTATTCTTTAGCCCACTTTAAAAATAACTTGTCAAACATGAATAGTTTCTTCACTTTAAGTAGAGTCTTTAGTTGTTTTTATTTTTATGTATATAATACTTTTTGAAGGTTTACTGCACTTACATGTCCCATAAAGCGGGAATTAAAGTTTTCTGCAGTGTTTTGGAGAATTTATGTTGGACCCTGAAACTTGTTTAAAATCATGAAAAACTTTTATTCAAACAAATCTCCTAGAGTTTTTACCAAGGTAGTCTCTCTGCTATTGGTATATTATACTGGCCTGTTGACTAGGATTAATATTTGGTATATCAAAGTATATAAGATACTTGTACTAATCATTATTTTAAAAAGTGGTTTATTGGGCCCTGGCTGGTTGTCTCAGCAGTAGAGCGTTCACCCGGCTTGTGGAAGTCCCGGGTTTGATTCCCTGCCAGGGCACACAGGAGAAGCACCCTTCTGCTTCTTCACCCTTCCCCCTCTCCTTCCTCTTTATCTCTCTCTTCTTCTCCCACAGCCAAGGCTCCATTGGAGCAAAGTTGGCCCATTCGCAGAGGATGGCTCTATGGCTTCTGCCTCAGGCACTGGAATGGCTTCGGTCGCAGTAGAGTAACGTTACACAGTTAGAGCTTTGCTTTTAGTTTTTTTACTAGCATTTTGTTAAATAAAATGGAATCTTTAAAAAAAAACTTTTATTTATTGATTTAGAGAGAAAGGAAAAGAGAGAGAGAGAGAGAGAAAGAAACATTCATTTGTTGTTCCACTCACGTATTCACTGGTTGATTCTTATATGTGCCCTGATCAGGGATTGAACCTGCAACCTTGGTTTATATATTGGGATAATACTAACCAACTGAGCTACCCAGCTACTCAGCCAGAGCTAAAATTGAATCTTTGAACTTGGATATATGTTAAGGTGACCAGATGTCCCGCTTTTGGTGGGACAGTCCCGATTTTTAACAATTTGTCCTGCATGCCGCGGCATTTTTAAAAAGTCCTGATTTTTGGAAAGAATGCACAAAAAGCTAGGGAACGGCAGAAGAACGGGAAGGGAATATGTGGTTTTTGGTGGGGAGACCCTAACTCGACCTGGAAGCGCTGCACTGCTGCAAGAGCTGACTGCCCTGTGTGGGGCCCCGAAACAGCGGGACGTACCTGCTGGGGCGGTGGCTGTCAAGTCCCCTAACTACCCATAGGCCCACGTCCTGGATGGTGGCGTGTGGTTGCGGGCTCCACAAGGCACACTCCAGCAGGCAGCGGGGCTGGATGCAGGGAGTGAGCCGGTGGGCTCTGCCCTGCCTTCTCCCGCCTGCTCCTGTAGCTCAGGCATGGGTTTTGGCACCATGTAACCCGATCCCTCTGACTCACTCAAAATTTCCCAAAAAGTAATATCTCCGAAAATGACCTTTTTTAATATATATATATATAATTGATTTTAGCGAGAGGAAGGGAGAGAATGAAAGGGAGACAGAAACATTCATCTGTTCCCTTATGTGCCCTGACCAGGGGATTGAACCGGCAACCTCTGTGCTTCAAGATGATGCTCCAACCAACCAACCTACCCAGCTAGGGCTAAAATGATCTTTTTTAATGAGGTATCATTATTAAAAAAATAGATTGATAAGGAAAAGGTTAAATCTTGGGCATCAGCAAAAATTACAATAGAGAACAAATGGTTAGAAATAATTCATCATTTTGAAACAAACCATGGTCCCTGCAATAATGCACTAAAAATTGTGGAATACATGCTGTCTTTACCAGGAACTAATGCGACTGAATGCGTTTTTTCTAAGCTAAATAAAGTGTGGACATCAAAAAAATCACAATTAAGTGTTGAGACTTTGCAAGCTATTTTATGTGTGAAATATAATTTAACAAATTCTTGTGGAAAATATCATTACCTTTTAAACAACGACATCAATCTACTAAAATAAATTCACTCAAATGAGAAATATGCGAAAGAATAAAATAATACTATACATAATTTTTTTAATGTATTATATTTGTAAATTGTACTTATGTTGAAATTTAAAAATATATATTACAGTACTATTTTTGCATTCTATGAAAATTGTTTTTGCTCCATTCAGACCAAATTTTTAATCAAGAATCCCCCCCGCCCCCCCCCCCTCACCTGGTCACTGGTGTCCTGCTTTACCAATTTTAAAATCTGGTCACCTTAATATATGTTGAACGTGTTTCAGTGTAAAAGTGTAAATATTCCAGTAGAATTTAAGGAACCCTTCAACAGTAAGCAAAAAGGGATCTGATATATTGGTGTTAAATCTCTTTTGCTTTGACCTAATTTCTTCAGAGAAATATTTTGTTTGTGTGTCTGTCCTCAAGCCAGATTTTCTTGTCACACAGAGGCTTCTCTGTCCTTTAATCTTTGCCCTGTTTACCATCACTAACAATTGTAAGCTGGTGCCTCAAAATGAAGGCATTGATGGGAAATGGTGATAATGTATTTGGGCTTGGGTTAATTGAAGGTGCTTGGAATAGCTTGATATTTTCTTTAGATAAGCATTCCCTCTTTTAGTTTAAAATTTGCTGCTAGAATTCTTCAGAATGTGTTTGTTATTTATTTTTTCATTTTTCCATTGATTTTTGAAAGAGAGAGAGAGAGAGAGAGGCATCAGCTCATTGTTCACTTAGTTGTGCACTCATTGGTTGCTTCTCGTATGTGTCATGACTGGGGAACAAACCCAAAACCTTGGCATATCTGGACAATGCTCTATTCACTGAGCCACCTGGCCAGGGTCAGAATGTATTATTATTATTTTTTTAGGTGAGAGGAGGGGAGATAGTGAGACAGACTTCTGCATGTGCCCCAATTGGGTTCATCTGGCAACCTTGTCTGGGGCCAATGCTCGCAACTGAGCTATTTTTAGTGTCTGAGTCTGACTAGCTCTGACCAGCTGAGCTGTCCTCACTACCCAGGGCCATGTTCACACCAATGGAGCCAATGGCTGCGGGAGGGGAACAGGAAGAGAAGGGGGTAAGGGAGTGAGGGAAAGAAGCAGATGGTTGCTTCTCTTGTTTGCCCAGACTCAAAATTGAACCCAGGACATCCATATGCCAGGCTGACTATCTATTGAGCCACCACCATCCAGGACCCAGAATTTTTTTTGGGGGGAGGTATTTTTCTGAAGTGAGAAGCAGGGAGGCAGAGAGACAGACTCCCGCCATGTGCCTGACCGGGATCCACCCTGCAGGCCCAGTAGGGGGTGATGCTCTTCCCATCTGGGCCATTGCTCCTTTGTAGCCGGAGCCATTCTAGCTCCTGAGGCAAGGCCATGGAGTCATCCTCAGTGCCTGAATCAACCTTCCTCCAATGGAGCCTTGGCTGTGGGAGGGGAAGAGAAACAGATAAACGCTTCTGCTGTGTGCCCTGGCCAGGAATCAAATTTGGGACTTCCACAGGCTGGGCTGACACTTGACCACTGAGCCATTCTGGCCAGGGCCCCAGAATGTTAGTTTTGATTGGCCTTGTGTTTAAGAATGAATACATAAAGCCTGACCTGTGGTGGCACACTGGATATGGTGTTGACCTGGAATGCTGATGTCAGTTCAAAACTGTGGGCTTACCCTGTCAAGGTACATAAGAGAAGCAATGAGTTGATGCTTTCTGTTCTTCCCTTCCCCCTGCCTTTCTCTTTCTCTGGTCTCTCTAAAATCAATAAGTAAAATCTTTAAAAACATTTTAAAGGCCTTTCCTGTGATGGGCTCATCGGCTTGAGTTCAGGCTCACCAGCCTGAACACGGGGTTGCTAACTTGACTGGAGGATTATAGACATGATCCCAAGGTCACAGGCTTAAGCAAGAAGTCACTGGCTCAGCTTGAGCTCCCCAGTCAAGGTACATATAAGAATCAGTGAATAGCCTGACCAGGCGGTGGCGCAGTTGATGGAGCGTCGGACTGAGATGCAGAAGACCCAGGTTCGAGACCCCGAGGTCGCCAGCTTGAGTGCAGGCCCATCTGGCTTGAGCTAAAGCTCGTCAGTTTGGACCCAAGGTTGCTGGCTCCAGCAAGGGGTGGCTCGGTCTGCTGAAGGCCCACGGTCAAGGCACATGTGAGAAAGCAATCAATGAACAACTAAGGTGTCGCAATGGTAACGAAAAACTAATGATTGATGCTTCTCATCTCTCTCCATTCCTGTCTGTCTGTCCCTGTCTCTCTATGTCCCTGTAAAAAAAAAAGAATCAGTGAACAACTGAAGTGGTGCAACTTGGAGCTTCTCATCTCCCTTCATGTCTCTCTTGCTCTCTTACTCTTGCTAAAAATAAATAAAGAAATAAGATTAACTTCTGTGTTTGAGAAATTAAAAGACTCAACCAGTCTTTCATTTTAATGAGTTATATCATAAAATGAAAGAACCTAGTGGAAATTAAGAAAATGTAGTTTGCTGAACTTATCTATCTTTATCACCTATTTTAGATATAAACTAGGCTGTTTGTTGTGGCTAGAAGTAAACTACAAGCCTACGTTTTGTCAAGCACATAGTTGTAATTTTCATTGAGTCTGAGGTGAAACACTTGAATTATTTATTTACCTATTGACCTTTCTTTTACAGCATCTACCCGTTTTGTGAAGTGTGAAAAATGTCATCATTTTTTTGTTGTGCTATCGGAAGCAGACTCAAAGAAAAGCATAATTAAAGAACCTGAATCAGCAGCAGAAGCTGTAAAATTGGCATTTCAACAGAAACCACCTCCTCCTCCCAAGAAGGTAAAAAGTCTTAGCTCAGTCTTACAAGCATTTTATCTTGAAAACATTTCATTGCTCTCCTTTCCCTGGTTTATATTGGATCCTAATACTAGTATCTAAACATATATTGTAATTTATTAATATGGACTATATATATCTGGCTAAATTGTTTTTGATATTTGATGCTTAGAATTTAGATATGGAGTCCATTCCCTTTCATGATTACTGTATTCAGTAACAATGAAATGTAGTCGGATGATTATTAAAATAGTGTTAATACTAAATTAATCCAAAATGACAACCTTAAAATAGAGCAAATATGGATTTATTTTTGTTAATTTAAGCACCTAAATAATGCCAGCCTGCAACCCCCCATTAAATTTGTCTATTTTGTTTACTTATTTATTTTCTTAAGTGAGAAATGGGGAGGCAGAGAAACATTCCTGCATGCATCCTGACTGGGATCCACCCAGCAAGCGCCCTGTGGGGTTGATACTTTGCCCATCTGGGGCCTTTGCTCTGTTGCTCAGCAACCAAGCCATTTTAGTGCCTGAGGTGAGGCCATGGAGCCATCCTCAGCACCCAGGGCCACCTTTCTGAGCCTTGGCTGCAGAAGGGGGAGGGAGAGAGAGAGAGAGAGAGAGAGAGAGAGAGAAGAGAGAGGGGAGGTGAGGGGAGGAGAAACAGATGGTTGCTTCTCCTGTGTGAACTGAACATGGGACATCCACACGCTGGGCCGGTGCTCTACTGCTGGGCCAGCTGGCCAGGGCAAATTTGTCTACTTTATAATAAAACAGCATTAGGCTAACAATGGAAGTCAGTAATTTTTTTATGGCCAGTGTGCTGGCACTTTCCATTATAGTACTGTGGCTTTTGTGGTATGGGCTCTTTCCAGGAGTCTCAGACAGACTGTGATTTGGCCATATGAAACACAACAGAGTGTACTGTCAGCTTCATTGGGTGGGTACTTGGTGTGCACTTCTTAGAACAGGGAGCTCTGCTGCTGGGCACTGTGCCCTGTGTTCTGGCCATGTCTCAGATGTTTGCACTCTTTAGTTATTTCTCACCCTCTGTCTCACTGTAGCTTTCTTCTACTCTGTTTAGATACCAATGCATTTATCTCTTAATCCAAATATGCTGTGGCAGATTTAATAATTCATGAGTGTAATTTGTAAGGAATGAAGATTTTTTAAAAACCATAATAAAATGCTTATGGTTGGCCTGACCTGTGGTGGCGCAGTGGATAAAGCGTCGACCTGGGAACACTGAGGTCGCCAGTTCAAAACCCTGCACTGGTCCGGTCAAGGCACATATAGGAGTTGATGCTTCCAGCTCCTCCCCCTTTCTCTCTCTCTCTCTCTCTCTCTCTCTCTCTCTCTCTCTCTCTCTCTGTGTCTCCTCTCTAAAATGAATAAAATTAAAAATAAAAAATAAAAAAAAATGCTTATGGTTGACAGCTAAAGAATTTATCATATAAAAAATAAATAATGTAATAGAAAATATACCTCTTGCCCTGGTGGAATAGCTTAGTTGGTTAGAGAATCGTCCTGATATGCAAAGGTTGCCGGTTCGATCCCTAGTCAGGACACATACAGAAACAAATCAATGTTTCTGTGTCTCTCTCTCCCTCTCTCCTTTCTCTCTTGTTAAAATCAATAAATTAAAAGAAAAGATAGCTATTAAGCTTTGTATTCTCCATTAATTTGTATAGTCTTTAGACATCTGAGTCAAAGTTCTAGAAAATAATTAGGCAATTAAACTATTTTCCAGAGTTAGTGAATATTAATAGTTCATTTCTATTTGCTGAAAGCTGAAGAAATTTACCCCAGTTTTCAAGCTGTTGGCAATAAATGTGTAGATAAATAAGTAGTTTTAAAGTTAATGTCTAAGAAAAGGCTAAATGTGTATGTGACTGTTAAAGCATATATATTGGTAGTATAATGGCTTTTGATTATATAATGCCTACTTTTGAAAAGGGTAGTTTTATAATGCATTGTCTCTGTGAAGACTTATTCATATGATTGAGAGGTATAGAAAGGATTAGTTTTAATGATTTACATTAATGATGATACCTTAGACTCCTGGTGGTATATATAGGTATTCTAAGTGACTTTAATCATAACTTTTAAAAATTAGGATCAATGGCATTGTTTATAAAATGAAACTAGTGTAGAACTAGAAGAAGACAGTGAAACTTTGTTAGGCTAGAGAGTAAATAGTGTTTGTACACATTTAGAGTTTGGGAGCCTTGAGTCATTACTACATATGTATCATGTCCTTTGCTTTTTTTTTAGTGAAGTGGGAGGCAGGGAGGCAGAGAGACAGACTCCCTCCTGCATGTGCTGTGATTGGGATCCACCCAGCAAGCCCCTTACAGGGTGATGCTCTGTCCATCTGGGACCGCTGCTTCATTGCTTGGCAACTGAACCATCTCAGTGCCTGAGGCAAGGCCATGGAGCCATCCTCAGCTCCTGGGGCCAACTTGCTTGACCCATTTGAGCCATGGCTGCAGGAAGAGGAGGAGAAGCAGATGGTCACTTCTCCTGTGTGCCCTGACCAAGAATCAAACCTGGGCCTTTCACACGCCAGGCCGACACTCTACTGCTGAGCCAACGGGACAGGGCCTGAAAAATTTTTTTTATGAGTCTTTGTTCAAATTTAAAACTGGAAGCAAATATATTCAGTATATAACTTTTTCATGTGTGTTTTTATGATAGCTTATATTAAATTATTCATATCTAATTACTTTTCAGATTTATAACTACCTCGACAAGTATGTTGTTGGCCAGTCATTTGCTAAGAAGGTGCTTTCAGTTGCTGTGTACAATCATTATAAGAGAATATATAATAATATCCCAGCTAATCTGAGGCAACAAGCAGAGGTTGAGAAGCAGACATCATTAACACCTAGAGGTTAGTGGTTTGATACTTGGTCAAAATAGAGATTACTGTGCTTAGAAGTAATCTTTATTGCAATTCCTTGCTTTTGTCTTAAAATGTTTTTAGTATAATACAGTGCAGGTCACTTCTCATTAGAGGATTATGAAATGATTTTGTTAGTTTGCCAACAGCAATTTTTTAAAAAAGTTAATTGATATGAATAGAAAATACCAGACTACATTAACTGTAATTAAATACCATTTCTTTAAAACTTTGGCTTTTAGATATATGTGCATGGCTTCAGACTCACAGAGTAAAATGTATTTCTCAATTAGTTCCCCATGACTCTGCCATTGCAATGCTCTGTGTGACTCTGAGTTCTTCTCTTTTGGGTTCAGGATACAGAATTTCATCTGCCTCTGTGTGTGTGTACACATGTGCATGTGGAGATAACACTTTCAGTACATATTTACGACTCTTTCCTTTTTGGGCTCCAGCTGTAGTGCACGAGGTTGGG
Organism: Rhynchonycteris naso; assembly: GCA_037038555.1. Lineage (NCBI taxonomy): Eukaryota > Metazoa > Chordata > Mammalia > Chiroptera > Emballonuridae > Rhynchonycteris > Rhynchonycteris naso. The sequence goes on from CM072999.1 coordinate 52,097,951, forward strand.
GCAAATTTATAAGTGATTCAAAGTATAATTCCTATTAGTGATAGATTCTAATATAGCAATAAACGATGTAATCTCAATTTACTGTGGACAATAATGTGTTATATTAATGGAACGATTTTATTAAAAAACTGAATAAAGTGTAAATATTTTAAATTTTGTTGTTATTGGCCATGAAGCTCTGATTTTGTGAGTAAGCCTACAGTTATCATTTTACATTATTTTAGTCATCATTATACAATTGGAGGGTGTTCTGCTAAATACTTACTCTTATAAAACTCTAATATCTTGTGATTACTTTTAGTAGCTACTAAATATATAACTGGCTCAATGAAGACACTTGTTCTCTTGTTGAACTTACTGCAAAATAGTTATGGGGTAGTATCAGTTACTCTATTTTTAGAAAGTGTAAGTCATAGTAACTAATGGGAGAGTTGGAACCTTCATTTTTATAAAGTCCAAATAGCACTGCTTAGTAATGGAGCAAACTGACTTTCCTGGTTTCTTCAGTCAACAAATCAATAATTAAGCTGTTCTAGTTCTAGAAAAATAATTGGTTATATGATATTTATAGTATGGGGTTTAAACGCTTATGAAAGACTTAAATTATTAGTATTAAAATAGATGCCAACTTTGTATTTGACAAATGTGAATATTAGCAACTGGATAGCCAACATTAAGTATGTTAGGGTTTTTTTTAATATAGATAGTATGCAGCATATAGATTCTTTCATAATCTTTAGAAAGGCTTAAAAAAGTAAATGAACACATTCTTTATATTTGTAAGAGACAAAAAGTAGATACTCTTTATTTGTTCCCCTAAACAAATATGTAATATTTTCATGTTGCCATTTTCATCCTCTTTCTTAGAGTTAGAAATAAGAAGACGGGAGGATGAGTACAGATTTACAAGTAAGTTACCTCTCCTCAGGTCCTCCTCTGTAATCATTCTACCTTTAGAGATGACCTCAGTGAAATATATTTCCAGTAGTAATGGGGACATGTATTTGCTTGTGTTTTACCAAAAATGATGTTGTATGTTACCTAAACATATTTATCATATGTGTTTATGTGTTATATATAACTTTGAAACAGTTTTCCATAACTAATTTGTATAGTTTGTATATGTTGGATTATTTCAGATATTTGATTTTATCTTTTCTGTTGTGGTATTTTGTAAAGCATAATATAGAGAGATTAAAAAGTATTGTATGTGCTTTTTTAGAAATAAATGTAGACCTACATATTAACAGGAGTTGTATTTGTAAAAATTTATAGCTTGCCATTTTATCTCTTTCTCTTTTCTGCCGTACAGTTAGAGTTGGTCTGCATACTTATAAGTGACAGAAATTTGGGGGGGGGATTATTTTCCAGCTACTCTTTGCCAGAAACCACATTGTTTTATTCTTTGGTGTATATGAAGCCTTGCAAATTATGAATAAGCCCCAACTCACTGTTTCCAGCCCTGGATTGCCCCTTGAAGCATCAGAAGGTCTGATAGAGGGTGTGGAAGGACCTGATACATCAAGGATAGTGCCATTTTGATGTCTTGCACCCATTTCTTTGGAGATGATATAATTGCTGCACAGAGTGTGAAGGTTTCAGGAGTATCATAAAAAGATTTACATGACCCTTTGTTTCAGTAATTAAAATAACAAATACAAATAAACAAATAATACACTGGTATGAACATTTTTCACTTACAAGTCTGATGCATTTGTTTTGCCTTTGACCCAAGCAGTATTATATATCTACTATTTGAAGTGCACTATATATATACTATGTGCCCTGAGAACATAGCCAACTACTTTACCAACTCTGGCATGAGACTTTCTTCATGATAAAATGAAGAAACAAAGTGCGATAGAATTAGATTATATATAAGAATGTAAGATCTACTCCTGGCTGGGTAGCTAATCCATCATCCCAATACAATGAGGTTATGGGGTTGATCCCCGGTACCAACCAATTAATAAATAAATATGAGGAACAACAAATTGATCCCCCTTCCCCTCCCCTTCTCCCTCCTCCGTTCTCCCCTTTCTTCCTCCCCGTTCCCCCTGCTCCCATCTCTCCCCCATTTTCCCTTCCCCGCCTCCTCCCTTCTTCCTTCCCTTCCTCCTTCTTCCTCTCTTCCTCTAAAAAATTAATAATTAAAATTGAAGTAAAGAATGTAAGGTCTAAATAATATACTTTAAATGCATGTATAATATATATTTTGTAATCCAACAATATAACCAAATGTGCTGTCAATATTATATTCATAAATTTGGGCAGATGGCTAGTGAAACTAGTAGTAAAGAAAAGTCTTGGTGAATATTTTGAAAAGATATGTAGTGTTTTAATATAATTTAAATGTTAACAAGTAATAGTATTTATGAACTTAGATAAAAATTTATATATATTGATTGACTTGGAAATTAATATTTTGAAAGCTTAAATAGAATTTGTTTTCATGTATAGTTTAGTCTTGTCCTACGTGGGATTTTAAGTTCTAAAGTGAAAGCATTAGGCCAAAGACATATATAATCAAAAGATTCTTGAAAGTTTCTTTAGAAATCACATGTTAGATACCAACATACTATATAATAAGATTGGTGACTAATAGTAGAAGTACCCCATGCCATAAAAATTTACAATCTGTATTTGAAACAAAGTGATTGGGAACTGGGAGTGGGACATTACACGGGTCTTATCCATGAGCTTGTTCATTTCTTTGTATAAAAAAAAGAAAACCCACTAAAAACAAAAAAGACTGATTTTTTTTTTCTCCATCATTGGAACATACGTTTTTCTTAAGTTGAGTACCAGGTGAAATATACTGCTCACAAAAATTAGGGTATATTTCAAAATGAATATGAAGCAATAAAAAAAAAAAGAAGCATTTGATGTTTTTTATTAAACAGGAACATCAGAAAAGCAAATGGCAAGTCAAAGAAAGTTGTTCAATTATGCAAATGAGATGCAAAACCAACTTTTAATTCATTGGTGAAAATGCACTATACCAGTGGTCGGCATACTCATTAGTCAACAGAGCCAAATATCTACATACAGTACAACGATTGAAATTTCTTTTGAGAGCCAAATTTTTAAAATTTAAACTATATAGGTAGGTACATTGTTATTAACTTAATTAGGGTACTCCTTAGCTGACCTTTGTACCTGCACGTGGTATTTTGTAGAAGAGCCACACTCAAGGGGCCAAAGAGCCGCATGTGGCTCACAAGCCATGGTTTGCCAACCACTGCACTATATATACAAAAGGCAGAAAGTGCTGGAGTATCTCTGCACATTCCCTGATCCCCTAATTTTTGTGAGTGGTGTAGTTGGCTTGCATTTAAGAACTATATTATAGAAATATTTAAAACACTAGCTGAATAGCAATGATAATAGCAAAATCTTCTATGATGCTTATAAAATTGTCTTACCATGCACTCTTCTAAATGTTTTACCTATATTGACTTATTTAATCTTTCCAACCTCTTGTAAGACAGAAACTTATTTTCACCCTCATTTTACAGGTGAGAAAACTGAAGCACACAGAAATTTTAGGTAGTTTTGTCCATGATCATACAGCTGATGAATTAGTTATGCAGCTAACCACTACACTGGTCTGCCTATTCATAGTCCTCATTATAGACCATTGTTTATGCAGTGAGCGATACACAGAAACAGAGACTAAAAGAATAACTGTCATATTTTTATAAAATGTAATGATTAACATAATCTATTCTGCACTATTTAAATTCTTCTTTCTTTAACTTAAATCATTATTTTAAGATTTTATTTAGAAAATTAAATTTAACAGGGTGACATTGATGAATATTTTTATAGCATTTGAACTGTTGTTTATGTTGTCTATCCATCACCCAAAGTCAAATCATTTTCCGTCACCTTATATTTGTCCCTCTTTACACTTTTCTCCTCACTGCCTCCCCCTTAAACTTAAATCACTGAGTAAGTCAAATACATGCATCGTGCGTCTTGTAGTTAATATGCTTCTTGCAATTTTATTCAGATTATTCACCTAAATAGTTTGTAGTTGGGAAAACCTACATTTGACCCAAGCTTCTTCTTAGATTGTTAAAATTCCTAACTAGATTTTTTGGAAGTCTTTTTAAAAAGCAAACAGTTTTGCTAGGGACAACTAGTTAACTAACTGCACTCAAATCAGGAACTGCATTTTTTTGCCTGGTGTGGATTGTAATGAAGCATAGCATTGTGAATTAGTCACTAATAATTAATTCTCAAATGTAGCGCAATTCAATTTAAATTTATTAAATGCCTATTACTTTTGATGAATGGAATAACTCTATCTTAATTGTGACCACTAAGATAGTTTTAAAGTGTGACAGCCAGATGGCCTGACCTGTGGTGGCGCAGTGGATAAAACGTTGACCTGGAATGCTGAGGTCGCTGGTTCGAAACCCTGGACTTGGCCCAGTCAAGGCACATATAGGAGTTCATGCTTCCTGCTCCTCCCCCTTTCTCTCTCTCTGTCTCTCTCTCTAAAATGAATGAAGTCTTTAAAATAAATAAATTAAAAAAAATAAAGTGACAGCCAGATGGACTAGGACCATAATAATAGTTGTGTCTGCTGGACATCTATCTACTGTTTTAAAACAATAATGCATTGGAAAGTACATTCTTAACCCATTTATTAAGCACAATTTAAAAATAAATTCAGAAAATATAAGCAAGTATGATATGAACACAGATGCCTGAAATGCTGAGAACCAGGAGTAATATGGATATTTATAAGTCTGGACAATTAAAAATACTATTGGGATTCTTCCCTTCAGTCAAGGGAGAGTAAGAATAAAGTTTTATTGTTTTAGGAATCTGCTGATAAACCGATAGTTCACCAGCAGTATCAATCCTATCTAGTTAAGCATTGTATCTTTAATAAAGGGACTAGAAAGATCTAGTTGAGATCCTATAAATCCAATTCAGACAGGGCCAAGGATAGTGAGTCTTACCATATTTGGTTTCTCTGGTAGACTCACAGAATTATTCTTAGATGTGAAAGAGACTGTAGAGGTCATATATATAGTTCAGTATTTTCATTTAATAGTAAGCAGGCCCAATAAAGTTAGGTAACTTGCCATAGTCCTTTACCTACACAGCAGCAGAACTGAGACTAGAACCAAGTCCTCTATCTCTCAGTTCAGTGTTTTCTTCTTTCTCTACAGCCATGCTTCTTTTCATTTGTACTGAAAAAAAAAATAATACATCTTTGTTTATCTTTCAGAGTGCCTTTAAGTCAGTTGCATTTTATTCTTACACCTTCTACAACCATGTTTTTGAAATTGGTAGCATAACACTTATTGCCACTTTATTAATTAGGAAACAGCACTAAGTTTGTATGACTTGCCCAAATCATATAGCCATTTAGAGACAAAAGAAGGATCACAACTAAAGCTTTCTGTCTTCTAGCACTGTTCTCTTTCCATTATACTGTTTTCCCTTGAGTGAAAGGGCATTCTTCATACAGGTTTACATAAATAAGAAGAGGAGTATAAAGATAATCCATTCCCTTTGTTTGAGGTTCTCTGAATAATCGTGTCTTGTAATTTGTTACTAGGTAATTGGAAATTTTCTTTCTTTTTAGGTAAGACGTCAAAATATTTAAAATTTTCTAAATAAGTGATAGGTTTTAGATACAAGGTTTTATTGGGCATTTTTTCAAGTAAAATGAAATGAAGTTCTAGTAATTTCTTTTGGCATTTTTTCAGAATTACTTCAGATTGCTGGAATTAGTCCACATGGTAACGCTTTAGGAGCATCAGTGCAGCAACAGGTAAATCAACAGATGCTTCAGGAAAAACGAGGTGGTGAAGTATTGGATTCCTCCCATGATGACATAAAACTTGAAAAGAGTAATATATTGCTGCTTGGACCAACTGGGTCAGGTAAATAACTTCCTGAAAAAATGTACTGTTCATTTTTAAAAATACAATATAAATGATTCTGTAACCTGTGTTTTGTGATGGGGAGATCCTGACTTTTGAGAAGAAAATCGAAGGCTAATCTTATGCATACATTATCAGTATTTCTGCATAGGTTTTCAAATGAATTTGAGGCATTGGTATTGCCCTTAATACCAATTTCTAACATTTTAACAAAGATAATAAAAGTAACATACCATTAGATCTGAATAATAGTGGAGAAAAGATGTGACTTTTTATTGTATACTATTCAAATTCATTTTTCATTTTTGTAGAGAATTTGTATGTCAGCATATTTTTAGTAAACTTTTTTATTGTTTTCTATTTGTAGGTAAAACTCTGCTGGCACAAACTCTAGCTAAATGCCTTGATGTCCCTTTTGCTATTTGTGACTGTACGACTTTGACTCAGGCTGGATATGTAGGTGAAGATATTGAATCTGTGATTGCCAAACTGCTCCAAGATGCCAATTATAATGTAGAAAAAGCACAGCAAGGTATGTTTTCAGCATAGCTTGTCTGTCCCCAGATGGTAGTCTATTGAGAAAGCAGTCTAATATTAAGAGCTAATATAATTCTTATTTTGAATCAAGGAGTAAAATTCTATAACTATTTAAAAGTAGCTGTGTTAAACATTTTCTAGTATACTAAGGGCCAAAAGTTTGCTTTGCTTTGTTGTCATTAGATGACTACTAGAGTAAAAACTGGCTAAATTACTATTTTATTAGGTCCTTAATACTATCATTGTGTTTGGTGTTCTGACTCCTCTAGACTCCTAATGCTAGAGTAGGGTGGGGAGGAAAACAAGGGCATGGGCAGGAAAGTGCAGGATAAATCTAGAAACAGAATAGCCTGTTGTCCTATAGGATGTCATAGCTACTGCATTTCTCCTTCCCCATGTATCACCCGTCCTTGTTTACATGAAGAGCTTGACAGCTTCCTGTCCAAATTCCTTTGAGATAATAATATAGTTGGGAAAGAGTAAGCCAAAGTTTTGCTAGTGTCAGCACTGCATATACCTCCTGCTTCTACACTATACATCTGTCTCAGCTCTAGAATAAAGACCCTGAAAACATCAATGGGGTAGGTAACTATTGTTAGAATTGATTATCATAACCAAGTGATATTATATAAATTATAAAATATTTGTAAAAAATGATGAATAGGAGAGATGGCAGCATATTTTTATAACATTAAGCCATTGAATAGGTGAAGTGTGAAAATAAATTTGCTCTCTGGCTACCTAGTCTTTTAAAGCTCAGGTTGTCTTGTGTATATCTTTTTCATATTATAAATAGACTCCTCCTTAAATTATAGGAATTGTCTTTCTGGATGAAGTAGATAAGATTGGCAGTGTGCCAGGCATTCATCAGTTACGGGATGTAGGTGGAGAAGGCGTTCAGCAAGTAAGCAGTTGAATATTTTGTTCAAGCCCACTAAAAGGAAGGGAATACATCAACCTCCCAATATTGTACGTTTGGTTTCATATTCAATTAGATTCTGTTTTGTTTATTTTTCCCACCCCCAGCTCCACATACCATTTTAACGTAGTTCCGATCCTAAGAGAAGCCTATTGATAATATTAAATACCAAATTATCTTTCTTAGGAAATGAAAAGTATTTTAAAGAACAGAATAAATGAAATTTAATTTTTGTTGGTTTTATTCCTCAAAGGCCCAGTTAAACATTTCTAGAGGAGCCTTAAAAGTTCTGGTTCTAACTAGACACAAATGAACTATATACATGTATCTCATTCTTTTTATTGAGTTAGATAGGATACAATAGTGTTTCATTCCTTGTAGTATCATAATTGAAGTCTTAATGATATGTTGGTCAAATGACCTTTTACTGGTAACTAATAATGACAAACTACAGAATAAGGAAAATTGTTTTCTTTTTTTTTTTGACCAAGAAATAGAGATACAATTACAATTAAAAAATATGCTAGATATTTTTTTATAAAGGCATAATATAGATATTCTCAAAGTTTAACACTAGGAATAGAACAAAATTTTTATTTATATGAAAGACAAATCTATATTTTCAAATTTTGAATGTTCCCACAATGGTTGGATACCACCTTATAGAGTCATAGTTCTGTATGTCAGAATTATGTCTTCACCATCAAAAACAATCTCTCAGTTAATGGTTTCCTGAATGCATCAGGAGTCCTGTAACTATTCCAAATAAATTTATAAATTATTAATGTGATAGGGCATTAGATTTTCATGTTAGTTGTAGAAATATGGGAGTTTTCTTTAGTTATGCTCATTGACCATAACCACATATTATTTTCCCCATTGAATCCCATTATCTAAAGTATAATAAATAATACGTTTGTATGATAATGCTATAAATCATTCATTCTTTATTTAGGGCTTATTAAAACTACTAGAAGGCACAATAGTCAATGTTCCAGAAAAGAATTCCCGCAAGCTACGTGGAGAAACGGTACAAGTTGATACAACAAACATCCTGTTTGTTGCATCTGGTGCTTTCAATGGTTTAGACAGAATCATCAGCAGGAGGAAAAATGAAAAGGTAAGTTTTCTGAGTGGTTACTGGGATAGAGAGCATCTGTTGAGAGGATACACACTCAGTTTCCATTCTATATCTGCTGGCTGCCAGCTGTGAATATTTTATTTTTCAGTTGTGAATTTTTTTTTCCTCCAGGGACAGAGAGAGAGTCAGAGAGAGGGATAGATAGGGACAGACAGACAGGAATGGAGAGAGATGAGAAGCATCAATCATTAGTTTTTTGTTGCCGTTGCGACACCATAGTTGTTCATTGATTGCTTTCTCACACGTGCCTTGACCGCGGGCCTTCAGCAGACTGAGCAACCCCTTGGTGGAGCCAGCGAACTGGGGTCCAAGCTGGCGAGCTTTTTGCTCAAGCCAGATGGGCTTGCGCTTGAGCTGGCGAGCTCAGGGTCTCGAACCTTGGTCTTCCGCATCCCAATCTGACGCTCTATCCACTGCGCCACTTCAGTTGTGAATTTTTAAGTTAAGTTTTCTTAGAGCATACCAGAAATATATTTCTAGTTTTTATTATTTTATTTCAGAGTAGTAAATGAGAAGATTTCTAAATATCATCTATATATAGGCATTTTTAAAGTATAACTTGATGATTTCAATTTTATATTTCATTTATGGAGTTACTTTATTATTTGAGGTAGGTGCTGTATCAGTAAAATTTCTATTCATTCCTCTCTCAATTCACTGAAACCCAGTAAAGAGCTTGTCTCCATTGGCCCTGCTGATAGATCACTGCTGACATTCACAAATGTAAGGAAGCAGTTTAGGGATTAGAGGAAAGATTGTGAATATCTTTTTTATAAATGCTTCTTAAACATGCTTATAAACCTTGATTTTAACTGGAACTTACTTCATTGTATCTTCAAGGTATATGCCCAGTACTATTTGTTGACTATAATAAAACATATTATCAACATAGAAGCCCAAAAGGCCTGTATTTTCCATGTCTTTGTGTTTTACATAATGACTAGCCACAAACAATTCCTTTTACATAACATAATGTTCTACCTAAATGAATACAGCTTTGCTGTATTATTTGCTTTAAGTCTCTCTTCCTGGCTTTGCATGCACTAGTTTTAGTAGCAGTTTAGTAGTAGTAAAAATACAATGCTGCTAATGGGAAGGTTGCCCGTGGTAATTCCTTTGCATAGTCTAGATGAGAAATTCTTGTACAATTACTAACATAGCCATGTAATGCTGTTTTATTATTCCTCACTATAAGGTCTTATTCATTATGGATAGAGTTATATTTTAATTTTCATATTAATAATTTGGGTTTTTTGCTTCTGAAATTCTATATAAATTAGCCTAACAAATTTGAAATTGTTTCTGTGTGTGTGTGTTTGTGTGAGTGTGAGAGAAAGAGAGAAAGATAACTTTATATTTGAAATTCTGTAATCAAAGGCAGAAAGGCAGGGACCATGTTCTGATATTTATAATTAATAATTCCAGCCCTGGCTGGTTGGCTCAGTGGTAGAGCATCAGCCCGGTGTGTGGATGTCCCGAGTTCGATTCCTGGTCAGGGCACCCAGGAGAAGTACCCATCTGCTTCTCCACCCTTCCCCCTCTCCTTTCTCTCTCTCTCTTCCCCTCCCACAGCCAAGGCTCCATTGGAGCATAGTTGGCCTGGGCACTGAGTACGGCTTCATGGCCTCCAGCTCAGGTGCTAGAATGGTTCTGATTGCAACAGAGCAGTGGCCCAGAAGGGCAGAGCATCGCTCCCTAGTGGGCTTGCTGGGTGGATCCCGGTCGGGCACATGTGGGAGTCTGTCTCTCTGCCTCCCTGCTTCTCACTTCAGAAAAATAAAAATTAAAAAAAAAAATTCCAAAAAGAATTTGAAGCTAAAAATATGTAGAAAAGAACAGTTAAAATTAATGTGAGTAAAAAGTTCAGAAACACATAAAAGATAGGTTTAAGTCATATGAGGTCTTCAGGGCAGACAGATTTAAAAAAAAGTTTGTCACATCCCGAAGGTTCCAATAAAGTTGGACTTTATAACAAAAAAAAAAAAAAAAAAAAAAAGTTTGTCACAGATTTTTATGAAAAGGAGACAGGTATAAGAATCTTCAACAGTGATGATTTTTTTTTTTTTTTTTTTTTTTTTTACAGGGACAGAGAGAGAGTCAGAGAGAGGGATAGATAGGGACAGACAGACAGGAACGGAGAGAGGTGAGAAGCATCAATCATTAGTTTTTCCTTGCCATTGCGACACCATAGTTGCTCATTGATTGCTTTCTCACACGTGCCTTGACCGCGAGGCCTCAGCAGACCGAGCAACCCCTTACTGGAGCCAGCGACCTTGGGTCCAAGAAGGCGAGCTTTTGCTCAAGCCAGATTGGCCCGCGCTCAAGCTGGCGACCTTGGGGTCTCGAACCTGGGTCTTCTGCATCCCGGTCAGGCAACAGTGATTTTAAAGAGGATTAAACACATCTCTGTGGCTATTTCATCAATTCTGTTGAAAGCCAGGGGTACAATATTAAATAATATACTTGTATTCCAAACATAAAATTGCCTGCATTCCTAAGTTTTATTCCTCTAGCTCCCTGGTCAGCAAACATGCATCTCTTTGGCCCCTTGAGTGTGGCTCTTCCACAGAATACCACGTGCAGGCACTACCTTGATAAGGAATGTACCTATCTATATAGTTTAAGTTTAAAAAATTTGGCTCTCAAAAGAAATTTCAGTCGTTGTACTGTTGATATTTGGCTCTGTCGACTAATGAGTTTGCCTACCACTGCTCTAGCTCATGCCCTCATCTCCTCTACTTCCTCAATCTAGTTGGCAAATACATATTCATCCTTCAAGACTTGGTCTGTTAAATGATTAGGCAATTTCTCTGTGAAAGCTTTCTTTACCTCTTACTCTCTCTCCCCTGTATATGCCTTTTTTCCTCCTTTCTACTTTCATTGTTTCCTGTACAGTTGTCCTTTATTGCACCTATGATACTTTAATATCTTCATATGTTCTTACCCTTTTATGGTAAGGACTGTGGTCAGTTTGTGTCCCCAGTGTTTTCTAATAATGCTTAATTTTTACATAATATGTATATACTTATTACTATATGTAATTTATGCTTATTAATAAGTGTTCAAATTACTGAATGAAAGGTATTTTGCTTTCTGATACACTAACTGTTCATGTACACAGCTTAGAGAATCAGAGAATTGATTTTTAACTTAGGCTATTTTTTCACACATCATGTGCTTACACTTTTGCCAAAAGCTATATATGTCATATCAAAATTAAACTTTCTTATAATTGCCTAAAGTATAGTTCTTTTATATTGACTGAAGTAAGATTCATACACCTTCAATATCCAATCTTTTGTAGCAGTTAGCATTCTTGTTTGTCATCCTAATAGGTTCTTTATAAAATCTAATCTTGTTATTCTAATTCATTGCTAGCTGTGTGCAATCCCAAATCATGGTCTTAATAGAACAATTAGCAGTGACTAATAAGGCTGCTTGTTCCATAGGCATTACTCCTATTTACATTATTAGAAAATTAACTTCCTTACACAATAATTACTATCTCTGTTTTTACAGTTCTTACACATTTTGGAAACCACATTAGTTTAGAGGCCTCATAAAAAACCAGCAACATCATTATCTGAGTTCTAAGGGACTTCCCTTCATAATTCTTACTTTTCTACTTTTACTAGATATCATTCTTTGAGAGTTGGTTATTATATAGTGGTATGTTCTCAGTTCTGAAGGCATGTAGACTTGAGTTTGAATCCTGCCTTTACCACAATAGCTTGGTCAAGGTACTTAACTTCTCTAGTCCTATTTGCTTCATTTGTAAAATGTGAATGATAATAGAACTTTCTTCTGTTGCAAAGATCACATGAGAGGTGCATGCAAATTACTTAACTGTATTTCAACTATATTCTGCTGTTTATAATATCCATCTGTTCTTCTGCAGTATCTTGGATTTGGAACACCATCTAATCTGGGAAAAGGCAGAAGGGCTGCTGCTGCTGCAGACCTTGCCAATCGAAGTGGGGAATCAAATACTCACCAAGACATTGAAGAAAAAGATCGCTTGTTACGTCATGTAGAAGCCAGAGATCTTATTGAATTTGGCATGATTCCTGAGTTTGTGGGAAGGTTGCCTGTGGTAGTTCCTTTGCATAGCCTAGATGAGAAAACACTTGTACAAATACTAACTGAGCCACGTAATGCTGTTATTCCTCAGTACCAGGCCTTATTCAGCATGGATAAGGTAAGATTTTTATTTTTCATACTTAGTTAATTTATTGTTTTTTGCTGTTGAAACTACATAAATTAGCATAAGAAATAAGAAAGCAGGCCCTGGCTGGTGGCTTAGTGGATAGAGCATCAGCCCAGCATATGGACATTCCGGATTCGATCCCCAGTCAGGGCACACAAGGGAAGCAACCATCTGCTTCTCCCCTAGCCCCTCTTCCCATTTGCTCCCTATTCTACTCTCCCAGCCGGTGGTGTGATTGGTTTGAGCATGGCCCTGGGCCCTGAGGATAGCTTGGTTGGCCTGAGCGTTGGCCTCAGGCATTGAGGATAGCTTGGTTAATTTGAGCATCTGCCCCAGATGGGGCTTGTTGGTGGATCCCAGTCAGGGTGCATGTAGGAGTCTGCCTCACTATCTCCTCTCCTCTCACTTAAAAGAAAATACAAACAAAAATAAATAAAAAAGCAGTCCTGCTCATTTAGAATACCAGCCTATTCCACACTAAATATGGATCTAGGAATCAGGTAAGGTGCATTTTTGTTGTATTAGACATTTAGGAGTTGCCTTTATTTTTTTTTTAACTCTTCATTGTAGTTTAAAGTCCAAAAACATAAATGAATGAATGAATGAATGAGTGATTCCACCAGCCTATTTTCAACCCCTCAAGCCAGACACACAGGATTGTCCTTTCAGCCTTGATATTCTAAATGCTGTTTTTGTGATATACTGTGTATAATTTTATATACTGTACTTTTTTCTATGAAGTTTTATTAGCTCCCACATCTGCTTCTGTGCAGCCAGGTGCACGGAGGTCATTCAAGCCCATACAACCAGTCTGATAGCAAATGTTTTGGGTTTTATTAACTTAGTATCTCTAAATATTAGTTTACTCTCCATTGCCACTGCCACTGCCACTGCCACTACCTCAACTCAAGCTCCTTTATCATTTTTCACCTTGACCAATGCTTTTGGTTCCTTACTGGTCCCTGTCTCAAATCTGTCTCTGACCATCACCACTATCATCTTCTACTTTACTACCAGACTAGGTCATTTCTAAATGATTGAGCATAGTGCCCAGAAAACAGATATTAATGAATATTAATAATTATAATAATATATTAACAGTTCTTAATAAATATTTACTGAATGAATAAATACAAAGCTAATTATTTTATTCCCCTCCTTAAAATCCTTTAGTGGTCCCTGCTTTTATTTAGATGCCCCCACTTTGCTGTTCCCTTAGCTGCTTAGCACAGTGTGCATTCACTGTGCTGTTTATGGTAGTTTGCTAATTTGTCAGCACGTAGTAGATTTGCCCTTTAGGGCAAAGAGGGTGTCTTATTCATCATTCAGGCTCTTATATATAAACACATAGGGGTTCAATAATTGTTGAATGAAGTCCTAGAAAGTCCATGTTAATCTAGGAAAAAACCTCTTCAAGGATTAAGAACAAACTTGTTCATAATACTGATACTTTCTTATAGGTTAACTGATTGAAACAGGTGGTGCTTCTTGAAGGCAAGGTTCTAAAAAACCATGAGCTATATATAGTGTGTCCGTAAAGTCATAGTGCACTTTTGGCCTGTGACCTGTCAAAAGTGCACCATGACTTTACAGACACACTTAAAATTACATTACGTATCTGGAGGTAGAAATTAGTAACCAAAGTTGTTTCATACTAAGATTTTGTGAAATCTGTTGTTCCCAAGTACTTGATTATTTTTGGTATATTAAATTCTTGATAATTTGAACTCTGTTTTGAAATGTGTGGTAATGTAGAGACATGTGTAAAGTTTCATCTTTGTACTATGAGAGAGTTAGCAACACTCTTTAAAATGTATGTTTTCTAGTAAGAAATTGATAGTCTAAAAATGCTTTAAATATAAGAGGGGATAGATGGGGTTAGTTAAGACATAAAGATTCTGGCCCTGTATTTCTAAGTAGTAGGTAAGCAGTGTACTTACCACTTTGGCGTGCTTTTTTTTTTTTAAGCAAGAGAGTGAGAGATGTGAGAAGCGTCAACTCAAAGTTGTGGCACTTTATTTGTTCATTGATTGCTTCTCATACATGCCTTGACTTGGGGGTAAGGAGCTCCAGCCAAGCCAGTGACTCCTTGCTCAAGCTAGCAACCTTGGGCTTCAAGCCAGCAACCTTTGGACTCAAGTCATTGACCATGGGATCATGTTGATGATCCCATGCTCAAGCTTCCGGCTTCCGGGTTTTGAACCTGGGACCTCAGTGTTCTAGGTTGATGCTCTATCCACTGGGCCACCACCTGGTCACTGGCACTTTTTTATCTGTAAAGTCAGGGCATTTGTTCCTTTTTGTTCTAAAACAGTAGTTCTTAACCTTTTTTGAGGTACCGAACCCACCAGTTTCATATGCGCATTCACTGAACCCTTCTTTAGTGATAAATAAAATATTTTTTTTTCCAAATTCAAGACATAGGTATATGTTTTTTTACTGGTGCACAAAATGAGCCGTGCATGAACATCACCTTGCTCAAAGAACAAAACTAACAAAGTGCATGAACTCACAACAAATTACGGTATTACTTTATTCTGGCCTCTGCTGCAAAGGCTTCTCCGAACCCCTGAGACTGACTCATCGAACCCCTAGGGTTCAATAGAACCCAGGTTAAGAACCACTGTTCTAAAAAGACCATTAATGGTGGTAGGTAGTAATAGTTAATAGGTAAAATGCTGTATGGGTATATTGGGAAAATATCATGTATTATATAAGTTCTCATTTCTTTTAAATGTATTTTTAGTGTGAGCTGAATGTTACTGAGGATGCTTTGAAAGCTATAGCTAGACTGGCACTGGAACGAAAAACCGGTGCACGAGGTCTTCGGTCCATAATGGTAAGTTGGTGTTATTATTACAAAAACTAGATTATTTTTTTATCTGAGTTTTGAGAATATTAAGCTTCCATTTTTCACTTTGGAAATATAGTATATCCAGAAAATTGGCCAAGTGTTTTAATGTGTTTTTTTTGGTCACAGTAGATTATATTTTTCTTCTTTCTAAAAAGAAATTAAAGTTTTTGCAACAAAGGACACATATGATATCAATAATGAAATAGAAATCAGATCAAGGGAGGGAGAATTTCAGAAAATTCTGCACAGGCTTTTTTTTTTAATTTCTTTTTTTAAATTTTATTCATTTTAGAGAGGAGACAGAGAGAGAGAAAGAGAGAAAGGGGGAAGGCCTGACCTGTGGTGGTGCAGTGGATAAAGCGTTGACCTGGGAACACTGAGGTCACCATTTCAAAACCCTGCACTGGTTCGGTCAAGGCACATATGGGAGTTGATGCTTCCAGCTCCTCCCCCCTTTCTCTCTCTCTCTCTCTCTCTCTCTCTCTCTCTCTCTCTCACTCTGTGTCTCCTCTCTAAACTGAATAAAATTAAAAAAAGAGAGAGAGAAAGAAAGGGGGGAGGAGCTGGAGGCATCAACTCCCATATGTGCCTTGACCAGACCAGTGCCAGGTTTTGAACTGGCGACCTCAGTGTTCCCAGGTCGACGCTTTATCCACTGCGCCACCACAGGTCAGGCATGCACAGGCATTGAAATTCTCATTTTTGTTATTTGCTTGAAATTTATTTGCAGATACCATGCCACTGTAACCCTAAATTTTTCAGTATGGTATGAACTCATTATTTTTTATTTCGTAACAAATCCTAGATACCCAGCCTGTTTTTAGCCACAGCCTACTCTCTTTCTTAGAGTTCTTTCCCCTACCCCAAGGTCTAGCTGTATAGTAGATTACTGTTTCCCTGCATGCTCCCAAAGCAAGATCATGTTCCTATTTTCTTTTAAGGATTTCACTGCTAAATATTACTTCTCTCATATTAGTAGGATAGTTTGAGATTATACTCTAATGAAGGCCTAGACTTCAAGTGTTACTGATTAAGGACAAACACACACACACACACACACAAACATGCAAACTAGAAGAGTAGGTGATAGTGTTGACATTTTTTAGGAAATTTGATATCCTCAACCATTATTTTTCTTAAGATGAAATGTAATTCAGCCTTTACTTAGGCAAAACTAATTTTCTTTTTTGTTACTTAGAAAATTAAATTTAACAGGGTGACACTGATCAATAAGAGTACATAGGTTTCATGTCAACATTTCTATAGCATTTGAACTGTTGATTATGTTGTATAACCATCACCCAAAGTCAAATCATTTTCTGTCACCTTATATTTGTCCTTCTTTACACCCTTTTCCCTATGTCCTCCCCCTGAATTAGTTTCCTTTAGTCAACAACTTTAGATTTACTGCAGTACTTGAGACAAATAATTATTTGAAATCATAGTCAAAATTGAAGAGCTTGGTAGAGATGATTTAGGATTAAATCATTTTCTTTTTTTTTTTTAGGTAAGAGGAGGAGAGATAGTGAGGCAGACTCCCACATTCGCCCTGACCGGGATCCACCTGGCAACCCCATTTGGGGCCCATTCTTGAAGACCGAGCCATTTTTAGCACCTGAGGCTGATGCGCTCATATGGAGCTATCCTCAGTTTCCAGAACCACATTTGAACCAATGGAGCCACTGGCTGTGGGAGGGGAAGAGAGAGGGAAGGGAGACCTGGGGGAGAAGCAGATGGTTGCTTCTCCTGTGTGCCCTGACCAGGATTCGAACCCTGGACATCCAACACTGGGCCAATGTTCTATCCACTGACCCACTGGCCAGGGTGGATTAAATTATTTTCCAAGTAAGGATTACCAGTTGGTAATCCTTGGTCATAGAATATGCCAGGAATGCTTTTGAGAAACATCTGAATTCACAAATACTGTGTTTTTTTTATATGTATGTGCCTGGTGACCTAAGGAGGCAGAGTACAAATAGCTTTTCCTTATAGAGTGACTTCCTTCTGAATTTAGTTAGAAGATGTTTTAATATAAATATTACAAAAGCTTTTCTTTGACTTTTAGCACACTCACTTCCTGGTACTTAATAGGTACTCAGTAATAGTTATTGAGTTCATGATTTCTATTTGTGGCCTGTAGAATACAAGTATGTTGTGTGTAACCTCAGTTTCCCATGTCATTCATTACTTTTTATCTCTTTAGGAAAAGCTGTTATTAGAACCAATGTTCGAAGTCCCTAATTCTGATATTGTATGTGTGGAGGTTGACAAAGAAGTAGTAGAAGGAAAAAAGGAACCAGGATACATCCGGTAAAGTGTATTGTCAAGCTAGAACAGATCTAAAATTTAAGATCAGCTCTTTAGTGCTGTAGTTTATTGGTTTGCCATAAAAACCCTTATATTTAGAAGGGAAGTAATAATCTTATAAATTTTCTGTAGAAAAATATTCTACTTTTGGTTTATAAAATATGAAGAGATTTAAATGAGCTCTACTGATAATTCTGTAATTTGTGAATTGACTTGTTTAATGATTTTCACAAGACCAAAACTTTGTGTACGTAATTTTTCTCTCATTTGTATTATATCAGTTGACAAATTTGACACATAATTTTTACTGCTTTTTCTATTCCAGGGGTCAGCAAACTTTCTTGTAAAGGGCTAGCTAAATACTTTAGGGCCATACAGTCTGTATTGTAACTACTCCCACTGCCTTTATAACATAATAGCAGCCACAGACAATCTGTAAATGAATGAGCATGTCTGTGTTCCATTAAATCTTCATTTACAAAACAGGTAATGTGCCTGTAGGCTGTAGTTTAGTGACCTGATCTATTAAGTAAATACAGTGTGTCCGGTAGGTCAAAAGTGCACCATGACTTTACGGACACACTGTATTTATTATACAATGCTTGATGTTAATGTTACTTATACAAAAGTTTGGTTTCTGTTTTAACTGTCACAAGGTATGTAATGTTTTATGTTTGTTTATCTTCTAAGATAACAGGTGGCAGCTGACTGGTTTTAAACAACTTTGGTTATTTAAAGATACAATCTTTTATTTTCATTTTTTAATGACATTACTATATAAAGGAATTGTGGTAGTCTGATCATAATTTTGACTAGTTTGATTCAAGTCAAATTTGGTCAGAAGCTGTCATCTTCTTTACCATAAACATATACTAAAAGTCTAGCATTTGACTTGAAGTAATACATTCTAACTTTTTGCTGAAGAAATAGATGTTTTTAAGCCTTCACAATTAAAGCCTTGTCAGTTTATTTCAATAATACATTTGTTAGGGAAAATGTTGGGAAAAATACTTCTAACTCTTGGTTGTGTGGTCTAAATGTTTCCCATATTTCACCACTAGGCAATCTTAATATTAAAAGTGCTTTTAATATTTTCTTTTTTTGTGGGCTATGTTAGCAAGGTGGATTACTGTATTGAGTCTAGAAATCATGTTTACCCCTCATTTTTATTTAAAAAAATAAACCAAACTGATGGCTTTTCTTTTTAGGGCTCCAACAAAAGAATCCTCTGAGGAAGAGTATGATTCTGGAGTTGAAGAAGAAGGATGGCCTCGCCAAGCAGATGCTGCAAACAGCTAAACTGTCAGATTTTTGTCCTGTATATAAAGTTTTTCCTTCTGTGTTTAAAATTGTAACTGTCTCTACAGTCTGACATTAAAAGCATTGGATCTATATTGGATATCATACATGGTCAGAAGCCTTTAGGATGAAAATCAGATCATGTATATTAGGTAACATCACATTGATTGGTACAGAGGACATTATGTGAACTTTAATGACACAGTGTTCAAAGATAAAATGTACATTATCATAGTTCAGTTTTTAAAAAGATATGCTGAAACAAAATTCTTAGGGGTTCTTTTAAGCAATGCAGATGTTGTAATAACTGTGGATTATAATAATGTTACTCTACAAATGGGAAAATAAATTCTTTAAAATGGAAGATTGAGATACCATTTTTTAGTTTAACATTTTTTATCTATATTTGTTTCCTAAAGATACTAGAATTTTATTCATCTTAAACATTGGAACAGGTAGTTCCCAAGAAGTTAAAATTTTCATGGAAAATGTACCCTGAAGAACCATATTTTAATGGTTTAACTGTATTCTTAGACTTATCTGCTAATGCATGACACTATCTTCCCAGTTGGTACTATAAAAAAGATCATTCTCTTGCTGACTTGTCTGATTGATTTGCCATCTTTAATACATAGTACCACAGGGGAGCAGATGGAATTGAAGTCTGCCTTAAATCTTCAGAAAAAGACTACATCTAATTCTAAAAGTAGCACGCAGCATCAGTCATAATAGCAGCGATATGCTGAACTAAATAAAACATCCTAATTGTGCACTTACCTAAAGTACTCAGCTAGTTGTTTATTTTTTTGTGCTGGATATTTGTCTAATTCTTTGGTTTCATAGAACATTAAAGAAAACTGTGCTTTGCTATTGGCATAAGTTAATGTGTTCACACTAAAATATGTTATTAATCTTCATTACAGGGTGGGGCAAAAGTTATAGTTCATATTAATACAATAATAAGAATAAACTTTTGCATACTCATGACTGTAAACCTACTTTTGCCACACCCTGTATATAATATAACAGTGGGGAAATTTGGGGGACTTAAAAAAATTATTTGTTTGCATAAATATTAAAATATTTGGGTACCCTTTAAGCTTTTTCTTCTGTTACAATTTTCTATGCTATTCAGTTTAAACTTATTTGAAATCGTTTAAATCAGAGTACATTGAAATATTGTTTTAATTTTTGATTTATAGACTCTTGAGTTTTCCTTTAACCCCCTTTTCCTTAGAAAGAGAACCTAAATCTGTTAGCAAATTCTAAATCCTGTTGTTGAAGAGTTGGCTTTCTATGGTGTAATAAGAGGAATGAAATACCTGTTTATGTCTGGGGTAGGACCAGAAGGGCACTTTTACAGAGTGTTTATTAAGCCTAGTTTCTATCGTCTGGAACAGGAACAAATATCCTTCTTAGTATCCCTGGTAATAGTTAAAGTTTTTCTCAGGAATTCTTTCATATTATGATTATTCAGTATCTTTCTTCTATGGCCTCATTATTTTCCTTTTTGTAGAGTAAAATTGGAGTAGCAACTAAATATATTAAAGGTAATCCTCCAGAAATGGACTGAGAGGTATTTTAGTCCCAACAGCTTACATTTGGTTTGGAATTTGTTAACAAAATATAATTGATGTTTTTAAATCAAACTCAACTGAGTATAATATTTGTATCTTAAAACTTATGTTTTGGCATTTGAATAAAACAAAAGGACTAAATGAATGCCAGTGTGGTGGTGTGTCCATAATGCAGTGCCATTTTTAAAAGGACACATATCATGAGCTGCTTTATTCTAATGTTTAGTTAATCTTTGGCACTTGCATATCCTGCTAATAAATTCTAGTTACAAATTCCATGGACAAAAAGTCTGATATTAAAGTTTATGTTAAATATTTTTTGAAAACCCTTGAATATCCTGCATGGGCTCCTTATTAGGGACCCAGGCCAAGCTTTTCAAGTAGATTACTAGTATAGTAGGAGAAGCAAATACAAACATCACTGTATTATAATAATGGAAGTGAGGTAGGTACCAGGTTTGGTGGCACAAAAGGTGGTGGCCCAGATGAATCTGGAAGAGTAAGTACGACTTTTCCAGAAAGAAATAATGAAAATACCATGAATTTGAAACAACTAAGGAGTTTTAGGAGTTGATAGGCAACAAGTGTGACTTTAAATTACTGCTCTGAGATGACCATTAAATATATTCTCTCCCTTCTCCTGTCAACTGAAGAATTTTTCTCATATTTCAGTGAGAAACTAAAAAGATGAAAGTCACCTTCCCATCATCAAATTTACCTACTTCAGAACCCCACCTTTTTTTTTCTAGTTACAACTGAAGAATCCTTCTTTAAAAACTCAGTCACTCCACATCCTTATTATGAAGGGATTCCATCGTCCCTTCTCATTTCTCAAGACCTTTATTTCTTTTTTCAGTATCTCTACTACATTATTTGTCTTCTGAATCATTCCCAGCAGTATCTAGTATTTTCCTGTCCTATAGCAAACCTGCCAAGTTTATTTTCACTTTTTCACTTGTCTTTCTAACTACATGTGGTGAAGATCATGCCTGTTTTGTTAACTATAACAGCACCTACTAAAGTACTTCGTATATTTGGTGCTCCATATGTTGTTTCGGTTTTTTTAATGAGAGGAGGGGAGATAGACTCCCACATGTTTCCTGACTGGGATTCACCTGGTGACCCCCGCGCCCCCCCCCCCCCCCCGGTCTGGAGCTGATGCCCAAATCAATTGAGCTAATTTTAGTGCCTGAGGCCAACCCTGGTACCAACTGAGCCATCGACTGTGGGAGGGGAAGGGAGAAAGAAAGTGGGAGGGAAGGGGAGAGAAGCAGATGGTTGCTTCTCGTGTGCCTTGACTGGGTATGGAACCCGGGACATCTGCATACTGGGTGGATGCTCTGTCCACTGAGAAAACAGGCCAGGGTGCTCCATACATTTTTAAACAAATTATACCTTGTAAGCCAGGTTAACTTGTAATTTTATGTGGAAAGTAGTGGGGTATTAAAAGGGTTTTAAGAGCCTGTCCAGACAGTGGCACAGTGGATAGATTGTTGGACTGGGATGCAGACGACCCAGGTTTGAAACCCCAAGGTAGCCAGTTTGAGCTTGGACTCGCCAGCTTGAGAGCGGGATCATAGACATGACCCCATTGTCGCTGGCTTGAAGTCCAAGGTTGCTGGCTTGAGCAAGGGGTCACTAGCTCTGCTGTAACCCCCTGGTCAAGGCACATATGATAAATCAATCAATGAACAACCATGGAGCTGCAGCAAAAGAACTGATGCTCTCCCTTCCTGTCTGTCTGTCCCTATCAGTCCTCTCTGTCTCTGTCACACACACACACAAAAAAAAAGGTTTTAAGAGAACAAAAATGTAAAAGGTAAAGTTTTAAGTAGAAAAATTGGATATCATTAGTTGTGTTTTTAGGTTGTTGGGAAGTGGAGGCGCTGCACTGAGGAAAATGGAGGGAAACATGATTAGAGGCCTACTCCTGGACATTTCTCCAGCACTTGCCCCTTTATCTTCTACCTCATCACTGTCTTCCTCTGCTTCAGGACAGTTCTCATCAGCATACAAATGAAACACAAGGCCCTTGAACTCAGGTCCCCTCCATAGTAAACTAAAAGTTGGTCTTGCTCTTTCCAATTCCAATTCCTTTTCAAGCTTTGATTCAAAGTGAATTTTGAAGTTAGTGAAAGATTTTGCACAAAGAAATGACAATCTGACTTAAGTTTTGACAGACCATTCTGGTTGCCGTGTAAGTGAATCGAGTATAGAAGAGCAAGGATTGAATCAGGGATATTTGGGCCTATTATAATAAGCCAGCCGGGCAATGATGGTTTGGACTAAGGTACTAGCAGTGGAAGTGAAAGAGTGGATGGGTAGTTGATTTTGAAAATCTGATGAAAACTGGTATCCTGTGTTCTTCAATGGGGAAACTCAGTATTCCAAAGGTGTCTATTATCCCTGCATTAATTTATATATTTAATGTCTTACTGTTCATTTAATGCAACAACTCGATGAGGTAGACTCTATGATTAGCCCTTCTTAGAGATGAAACTGAAGCCCAGTGGTTAAGTAGCTTTCCTAAGGTCACAGAACTAGTGACAGGATTTAACCCCAGGTAGATTGGTTCCAGAGCCTCTCCACTTAACCAGCACACTGAAAGAATAATGAGGTACTGCCTCTTCTATTAAAAATAATTATATATATAGCTTTACAAATTTAAGGGTGTGCCAGTATATGAATTAACAGACCAAAGAAAAAGAATGGAAAGTCCAGAAATACTGTAGATCCCAGATATATATGGGAATTTGGTATTGGAAATACGGTATTTCAAATTAGGATAAGAATATTCAACAAGTGGTAATAACAATTGAGTATCCATCTAGAAAATACAAAGTTATAGCTATGCCTTACCTAATAAATTTTAAGATAAACCTTTAAATGTTATGTCAAGTATTACATAATACATAAGTAAATGTTATATAAAGTATTACAAAGAATTTCTGAGAAATATGAGAGATCCCTTGGGAAGTGGGGTCAGGCTCTGCTTGGTTCTTTGCTACAGAGCTGGGCTCTTACTCAAAAGGGCACTCATTACTTTTGTTTTAAAACATAAAGATATAGGCCCTGGCCACGTAGTTCAGTTGGTTAGAGCATGGTCTTGATATGCCAAGGTTTTGGGTTCAATACCCAGTCAGGGAACATATAAGAATCAACTAATGATGCATAAATGGGGGAAACAACAAATTGATGTTTCTCTTTCCCTTTGTCTTCCTCTCTCCCTGACCTGTGGTGGCGCAGTGGATAAAGCGTCGACCTGGGAACACTGAGGTCGCCAGTTCAAAACCCTGCACTGGTCTGGTCAAGGCACATATGGGAGTTGATGCTTTCAGCTCCTCCCCTCTTTCTCTCTTTCTCTCTCTCACTCTGTGTCTCCTCTCTAAAATGAATAAAATAAAAAAAAAAAACAGAAACAAATACAATATTTAAAATAAAGAACAAGTAAATTTAAATAAACAAACTGACCAATATTTCAATAGGAACTATGGGTGCGGATGCATCCTGTGCTCCTCTCACTGACCACTAATGAAAGAAGTGCCCCTTCCGGAAGTGTGGAGGGGGCCAGATAAATGGCCTGGAGGGGGGCCGCGTGCAGCCCGAGGGCTGTAGTTTGGGGACCCCTGAACTATGGTGTCGCAATGGCAACAAAAAACTAATGATTGATGCTTCTCATTTCTCTCTATTCCTGTCTGTCTGCGCCTATCTATCCCTCTCTGACTCTCTCTCTGTCCCTATAAAAAAATAAAAATTAAAAAAGTTTAAAGCTCTAATCATATTAGGAAAAAGTAAAGGAAAATAATTTAAGGACATACAGCTAAGAGTTCTTAGACTCCAAAGGCATGATCCATAAAAGGAAAAACTGGTAACTTGGACTTCACCAAAATAATAAAAAACCTATTAGGATGAAAAGACAAGCTATAAACTGGGAGAGAATATTTGTAAGCCACATTTTAGATAAAGGGCTGGTATCTAGAATATATATTTCAAATCTCATCAATAAAACAAATTAGAAAAAGGCAAAAGACATAATCAGACATCTCAACAAAGGATATACAGATGGAAACTAAGCATATGAAAAGACATTCAACATAGTCATTAAAGAAGTGCAAATTGCCTAGCCTGACCAGGCGGTGGCGCAGTGGATATAGTGTCAGACTGGGACGCGGAGGACCCAGGTTCGAGACCCTGAGGTCTCCAGCTTGAGCGCGGGCTCATCTGGTTTGAGCAAAGCTCACCAGGAGCAAGGGGTCACCTGGTTTGCTGTAGCCCCCCCCTCAAGGCACATATGAGAAATCAATGAACAACTAAGGAACTGCAACGAAGAATTGGTGTTTCTCATCTCTCTCCCTTTCTGTCTGTCTGTCCCTATCTGTCCCTCTCTCTGACTCTCTCTGTCTCTTCCACACACACACAAAAAAAAGTGCTAATTAAAACCACAGTGAGATCACTACATACCTATGAGGATGCCTAAAAAGTAACATCGCAAAATGCAAGAAAAGCAGACTGGATCACTTATACTGCTAACTACTATAACCTTTCTGGAAAACAATTTGGGAGTTTCTTTGAGAACAAAATTTGCAACTGCCAGATGACCCAGCAATTGCACTTGTGGGCATTTATTCCAGAGAAATTGTGATAAGGTGCCAAGGAACTGCAAAGTTGTTAACATTAATATTTTAAAAGGAAGAGTCAGGCCCCCTTAGCCCTCCTTTCTGAGGAAGAAAAAACAAGAAGAGCTTACAGGGGCAAAAGTCACCTAGTCATAGTTTAACTCAGGGGTCCCCAAACTGTGGCCCCCTGAGGCCATTTATCCGGCCCCCACCACACTTCCGGAAGGGGCACCTCTTTCACTGGGGGTACGTGAGAGGAGCACAGGATGTATCCACACCCATAGTTCCTATTGAAATACTGGTCAGTTTGTTGATTTAAATTTACTTGTTCTATATTTTAAATATTGTATTTGTTCCTGTTTTGTTTTCTTACTTTAAAATAAGATATGTGCAGTGTGCATGGGGATTTGTTCATAGTTTTTTAATAGTCTGGCCCTCCAATGATCTGAGGGACAGTGAACTGGCCCCCTGTGTAAAAAGTTTTGGGACCCCTGGTTTAACTAGTTCCTATAGTTCTCTGGAAGGACTAACGCCACTGACAGAGCAAAAAAGATAGAGCCTATCTGAAAACCCCTTCCTCTTCTCTTAAAAGCCTTCAGAAAACAGTGTTTACATATCTTAATTAAAAAATTCCTACACTAATCCTGACTCTTCCTCCCATCCCGGAGTCATAAGAGTGACTTATAGCTCCAGACAAAGGGATCACGAGCCCCCCCCCTTGCATGAAAAATCTGTGTTCTGTAACATTTTATGTTTTCTAATAACCATAATTTTGAAATTCTTTGTGTGTACAAAACTTGTAAACCAAGCAAGCGGGGACTAGCTATAGACTTCCTAATAAACTAATCCCAACACTCTTAGCAAAAGTAACTTTATTTAGCTTCTCTTCTTATCCTAAACTAAACATTTCCCACTATTGTGGTGACAGGGATAGTTTGTAAATCCTAGAAGGTTTAGGAATGTCTTTGTCAGGTATGTAAAACATTCATCACTACTGTGTTATCTTGTGATCTTAGTGTGTAGGAATGTTTTTTCCTTTTGATAAATCCTATAGGTAAACGTTGTAACAAGACAGTAAAATCTCAATAAGCTTGTTAGTAAATGACTTTTGTACCATGCTTCCCCTTTTCTCCCCCAACCAGTATGTGATGGTGTCTATAAAAGCAGCCTCAGAGCTAGATTCTGGACTGCATGATTTGGGATTATGCCCCATGCATGTTGCCAGCTTAATAATAAAGCTCCTTCTAAAATTTTTTCTGTAACCTATCTTGGTGTCTCTATGTAACTCGCAGGAGTACTTTATAACAAAATGAAGGTTTATGTTCACAGAAAAACCTGCATACAAGTGTTTATAGCAGCTTTATTTGTGATAGCCCCCAAATGCAAACAACCCCAAAATGGAAATAGCCTTCAACAAGTTAGACAACATGTTTAAACACTTTAAACAAAGTGTGGCTTAACTTTACCTGCACTTTTATTTTTTGCACCCTTTTATTGCAATAAAAAGGAATGCTGTAGTACAACCTGAATGAATCTCCAGAGTATTATACTGAATGGCAACAGGGAGTCCCAAAAGGTTATGGACTGTATGATTCCATTTATACAACATTCTTGAAAGGACAGGAGAAATGAACAGTTTAGAGGTTACCAGCTATTACAAAAGGGAAGTGGGAGTGGCTATTAAAAAGGCAAATAAGGGGTCCTGGAGTGGTGGAAATAAATGTTCTGTATCTTGACTGCACCAATGTCAACATCCTGGCTGTGAGAGTGTACTACAGTTTTGCAACATACTACCTTTTGGAGAAAGTGGGTTAGTACACAGGATCTCCCTACATTATTTTTTACAACTGCATATTGTAGCAAGAATTAGCTGCAAATAGAGAATAATGAAAGCCTAGACAAGGAGGAAGAAAGATTTATTGGTAGCCAGCAGAGCCCGTGGGGAGCTCCCTGAGGTTTGATTTCTTACATCTTATATACCTTTACCGCTTTAGCTTTCATATGACAAGTGCCTGATTTCTTTGACTTTGTTTGCAGACCTTCATGACTTTTGTGTCTCCGGGAAGGGAGGGGGTTAGAGAGAGGAGGCCGGAGGGTCTGTCCTTGACAATTACATAACTCATTCTTCTTGCTGGTGATGCAAGTTTATTTCAGGGAATTGATAACAGTCAAGGACCACAGCTGTGGTTTGTTACTTTTCAAACTTTTCCCAGTCTGCCCTTCCTCCCTCAGTCCGAAACCTTGAGGTCACTAGTTTGAGCGTAAGATTATTACAGGTCCCCACTCTTCTGCATTTTTTCTGGTTTCTCCTTTCAATATGAATCTTCAATGATCTCAAAATAGTTTAATTGAAAAAAAACCATTCATGCAGCATGGCCTTCCCTTCCCTTTCTGCTTAACCCAATACCCTCCAGTGGTTACCCATTGTTTCTAAGATTTTAGATCCTGGAGTCTATAATCTCTGTCTACCTCCTAGGATCACCAGCTCCCTTAATGCTTTTTGTGCTCCATTCGCACTGGAGTTCTCTCAAAAGCTAGGAGGCTTTTGCAAATGCCGTCCCCATATGAACCGTGCTTCCCTCTCTTCTATTTAATTCCTACTTATCTTTCAGATCTCAGATGAAGCCTAAAATCCTTAGCCCAACGTTCCCTAACCTCTCTAAGTCAAATTCTCCTACAAGCTCTTCTTGCCCCGTATTTTCCTTTTCGCTCGTATTGTACTTATATTCACCGCGGCACTTTAACATTAGTTTGCAATAATTACTTGATTAATGCCTTTTCTTTACTAGACAGTTCCACAGGAGAGAAACTGTATCTGTTAGTCTCATTGTCTGCAAAGCAGCTGGCTCCACACCTAGAACGCTCAGTAAGAACAGTATGAAGGCTTGAATGAATGGCTACGCCTGCGCCGGGTTCTCTAAACCGGACGCACAACACTGGCGTCGCACATGGTATACGTCGCACGTGGCATACGTCACTTTCTCCCGGAAGACCCGTTCTCGGGAAACCACTGAAATTGCTGTCATTTCTCAGAAGCCTTCGGTGGTGGCCATGGCTCTACCACCCTTCTTCACCCCGGATCGCCCGGGCCCGCTGCCCCCGCAGCCGCTGCCGCCTGCTCCCTTCGGCTGTCCGCCACCGCCGCTGCCCTCCCCGGCTTTCCCACCGCCTCTTCCCCAGCGGCCTGGCCCCTTTCCGGGGGCCTCCGCCCCCTTCCTCCAGCCTCCGCTGGCTTTGCAGCCCCGGGCCCCTGGAGAAGCCTCCCGCGGCGGCGGCGGCAGCGCTTTCTATCCGGTGCCACCACCGCCCCTGCCTCCGCCGCCTCCCCAGTGCCGGCCCTTCCCGGGGATCGACACCGGCGAGCGCCCGCGGCCGCCGCCTCCAGGCCCGGGGCCGCCCTGGAGCCCGCGCTGGCCTGAGGCGCCGCCACCCGACGTGTTTGGGGACGTGGCCCTGCAACGCCTGCGCGACCGGCAGTGGCTAGAGGCCGTATTCGGAACCCCGCGGCGGGTGGGCTGCCCGGTGCCCCCGCGCACACCTGTGGGGCCCAACCTGGGCGAAGTGCGCGCGCGGTTACGCGGAGCTCTGCGCCTAGTGCGGCGGCTGCGCGACCTGAGCCAGGCCCTGCGCGAGGCCGAGGCGGACGGCGCAGCCTGGGCACTGCTGCACGCTCAGGCGGCGCCCTTGCGTGCAGAACTGGCCGAGCGACTTCAGTTGCTGACCCAGGCGGCCTATGTGGGCGAGGCACGGCGGAGGCTCGAGAGAGTCCGACGACGCCGGCTGCGGCTTCGAGAAAGGGCCAGGGAACGCGAGGCCGAGCGGGAGGCCGAGGCCGCGCGAGCTGCGGAGCGCGAGCAGGAGATAGACCGCTGGCGGGTCAAGTGCGTGCAGGAGGTGGAGGAGAAGAAGCGGGTAAGAGCAGTGGTTGCGCATGGGAGCAAGAGTTAATAGTGTTTGGAACGTGAAAGTGCATGAGGTTTGACCTACCATTTCCCAGGTGGAGCCTCTTTTTCCTCATTTGTATAACAAAAAGATAGGTTTTTCTTTCCAACCTCGTATCTTCGTATTGATCGCGTGTTGATGATATGTAGTATGTGTACAACGCAAATGCTCAAGATACACTAGGAAGACCTGTAACTAAGGTGGCCAGACGTCCGGCTTTTGGCGGGGACAGTCCTGATTTTTAACGATATGTCCTGCGTCCGGCGGCATTTTTAAAAAGTCCTGATTATTGATTGGAAAGAATGCATGAAAAGCTAGAGAATGGCAAGAGAATATAAGGTTTATGGCGGGGAGGCCCCGCCTAGACCTGAAAGCGCCTGCACTGCCGCAGGCTGCACCACTGGAAACATCCGGAGGCCGGAAACATCCCCCAGGATGTACCTGCTGGGACAGCGGCTGTCAAGTCCCCTAACTATCCATAGGCCGCCTCAGGGCGTGGGGCTCTGGGTGCGAGCCCCTAGGTCTCCAGTTGGTGGCGGGGCACTCACTCAAAATTTCCCATATAGTAATATTTCTAAAAATGATCTTTTTAATGAGGTATCATTATTAAAAATATATTAATAAGGAAAAGGTTAAATCTTGGGCATCAGCAAAACTCATAATAGAGAACAAATGGTTAGAAATAATTCATTTTAAAACAAACCATGTTCCATATACTAATGCACTAAAAATTGAGGAATACGCGCTGTCTTTACCAGGAACTAATGCTGCCACTGAACGCATTTTTTCTACGGTAAATAAAGTGTGGACATCAGAAAAATCACAATTAAGTGTTGACACTTTGAAAGCCATTTTATGTGTCAAATATAATTTAACAAATTCTTGTGAAAAATGTCATGACCTTTTAAACAATGACAAGCAATCTACTAAAAAAAATTCACTCAAATGAGAAATATGCCAAAGAATAAAATACTATACATAGTTTTATTAATGTATTATATTTGTAAATTGTACTTATGTTGAAATTTAAAAAAATATATTACAATACTATTTTTGCATTCTATGAAAAATTTTTTTGCTCCATATAGACCAAATTTTTAATCAAGACCCCCACCCCTCTGCCCGGGTCAATGGTGTCCTGCTTTACCAATTTTAAAATCTGGTCACTTTACAATCACAAGATTACATAGTGGCTTTGCAGGGATGACATCTGCTGCGCCAAGCTTCTCGCATTCTGACACCAACATTCATGACTAACAAGCATCTGGTCCTAGATTTATTTATTTTAAGTCTACAAAATATAGAGACCCTGGGATATTTGCTCAGAGAACATATACTCTAATTGGCTGATGGGTTAATAGTGATGATTTCCCTAGGATTCCTTTGTTTACAAGCTTTAAATCACATATCCGGAGACTCAACATTGGTTTTTTTTGAGCACTTACTATATACTAGGCACTATGCTAAGGTTGGTACTTATACCAGATCGTGAATCCTTGTAACAGTCCTGACAGGTAGGTTAGTTATTAACTCAATTTTACAGATTGGCAGATTAAGGCATAGGGAGATTAACCTGCCAGCTATCACACAACTGGCTTGTGGTAGTTTCCGTCCTGATTGGAGCTCAGGTTGTGTGATTCCAAAGCCTGTTGATCTCAGTTTTGAGGGTGAAACTGGAAATTGGTCAAATGGTTGTTTAAGACACTGTCATTACTTTTGAGTGCTTCTAGGTATCTCCCCTCTTCCTCCACTCTCCAGTATCAGCTAGTGTTTCCTCCTCCTCCTCCTGGTGTCTGCTACAGCCCTAGAGTCTGATGTAACTCCCCTTCTGAAGTGTATTGATGGACAGTTTTGTCTTCAAGTTCCCAAGAACATCAGTGCTTTTGAGAAGAACACTTGGAGGCAAGGCCTTAATCTAAGGAAGTTTGAGTTCAGACATTTAGTGAGGGCCCACTATATACTAGGCCCAGTGCTAGGTGCTAGGAATAGAGATAAATAGGGCATAGTGCTTGTTCTTAAGGGGCTTAGAGCCCCATAGGGAATCATGTCTGTATAGTATTGTGTGTTAGAATTTCAACTTTAGGTGCTATAGGAGCCCATAAAAGGAATATCTAATCCTTTAGGGAAGGTGTCTGGGAAGGCTTGGATGATAAAGTGACAACTGAACTGAGTCTTAAAGAAATGTCAAAGCCAAGTGAGAGCCTGACAAGGCGGTTGCGCAGTGGATAGAGCGTCGGACTAAGATGCCGAAGACCCCAGTTTGAGACTCCGAGCTCGCCAGCTTGAGCGTGGGCCCATCTGGCTTGAGCAAAAGCTCGCCAGCTTGGACCCAAGGTCACTGGCTCCAGCAAGGGGTGGCTCAGTCTGCTTAAGGCCCGCAGTCAAGGTATATGTGAGAAAGCAATCAATGAACAACTATGATGTCGCAACAGCAATGAAAAACTAATGATTGATGCTTCTCCCCTCTCTTTGTTCTTGTCTGTCTGTCCCTATCTATCCCTCTCTCTGACTCTCTCTCTGTCCCTGTAAAAAATAAAATAAATAAAACCTTTGAAAAAGAAAAAGCCAAGTGAGAGCAACAGGTGCCTTTCAGACAGGGAGTAATACACAGAGAAGTGTGAAACAGCATGATATAGCTGAAATTGTTGAACAGGTTCTGGTTTGACAGATGAGAAAAAGCTTTAGGCAAAAGCATCCTTCTTACCACCTATGGTGAGGGTGTTGGAGATAGTCCCTTGAGCAGTGGATTGAGGAACCAGAATTAATTAGTTTACATGTGAGCCAACCTAAGAAGAGTAGGATAGGGTCTTCATATGTTTGTCATGTTGATGAGATCCTTGGCAGTGGTGTTTTTTAGGTTGTCACTGAGCATTGTAGAGTCCTGGGCTTTTCAGTCTCATTTCTTATCTTCCTTGCTAGCTTCAATCTTTGGGTCCAAGTATCTACATTTTTAATCAGAGCCCCAACTTAACAAGGGAAGTTGAATGCAGATGTTTTTTGGACCACACTTTGAGAAACTCTGAGGATGAAACAAAGACCAATGCCACGTGGAAGCTGCAGAAAGGATAATCCTTTGGATGCACCAGTGTAGAGGGATGTTTTGTGCACGATCTGGGAAATTGGAGTGTAGGTCTAGTAGATTCTTTCTTAACCCTGGGACTTTCTGATCTCCGAAATCTCACTGCTGGGCAGCTGTCCTTATGGGCTCTCTTTTCTCCTCCAGGAGCAGGAACTTAAAGCTGCTGCTGATGGTGTCTTATCTGAAGTGAGGAAAAAACAAGCAGACACGAAAAGAATGGTGGACATTCTTCGGGCCTTGGAGAAATTGAGGAAACTCAGGAAAGAGGCTGCAGCAAGGAAAGGTAACCATGGCTTTCTATTTCTACTGGCACTTCTCCCTTTGTTCCCCTGCTTCTTCCCTTTCTTTACCATAGTGTTTGCCCTCTCCCAAATTTTTGAAGGAAAATGCTTGATACCAACTGAGCTTGTCAGCAGTACCTCAGAACTTTTGAAGTAGGAAGTCTCAGAAGATGTTTAGCACGTGGTAGCCAAGACTGAAAGACGGGTGTGAGATCCCACTGTACCATCTTCCCCTTCACTCATCATTCCCACCCCAGACATTCCTGGCTACATTTTTCCAAGTGAAGTTAACATGCTTGGTCAACTTTACCCATGTGCCTAGTTGAAAGTTATCTTATCCTATCCTTACTTGATGCTTTTGAAAGTGTTGAAACTTGGCATGTTCCTTCAGATACATTTCAAACCTGAAACACAGATATTTGAAGAGACACGAATGATTGGACAGGGAGTGAGTGCCTGTAAACCCCTCTTCATCTGCATGTCCCTTTTGGACTCAGAAAACCTCAGTAGTCTCCTCTTGCTTCTAGAGTTCCCAGTTTGCTTTCCATTTGCCTGTTCAGGTCTTTGCTCTTGACAGTCTATTCAGCTGGAGGGCCCTCAGTCCCGTCTTTGCTATTTGAAGTTCTCACTGTCCTTCAAAACCAAATTTAGCCTGACCAGGCAGTGATGCAGTGGATAGAGCGTCTGACTGGGATGCGGAAGACCCAGGTTCGAGACCCTGAGGTCGCCAGCTTGAGCACGGGCCCATCTGGCTTGAGCAAAAGCTCATCAGCTTGGACTTAGGGTCGCTGGCTCCAGCAAGGGGTTGCTCGGTCTGCTGAAGGCCTGCGGTCAAGGCACATGTGAGAAAGCAATCAATGAACAACTAAGGTGTCACAACAGCAACGAAAAACTAATGATTGATGCTTCTCACCTCTCTCCGTTCCTGTCTGTCTGTCTCTATCTATCCCTCTCTCTGACTCTCTCTCTGTCCCTGTAAAACAAAACAAAACAAATTTAGATGGAATATCTTCCATTCTTCTTTGCTCTGGGTTGAGGCGACTCCTGCTCCTTCTCACTTGCAACTGGTTTGGGCTACGTGTTGCCTTGTTTAGTAGGTTGTAGGCATTGACCTTCACCAGAGATATTTGAGAGTACACAAATTAGCAAATTCCACGATAGCAAATGCATTATTCTCTGTGGTTTAAAATATAAAGGAAAACTACAATTCAGACCCTTAAATAAAGTGTTGTTGGGATGTGATCATTGTGTGTCCAGCCAGGCTTATTCACTAGCTAAGTGATGTGCTTCTGCATTTCAGCCCTTAGAGAGGCTGATTCAGATTCAGGCCTCAGACTCAGATGACTCCATAGGGGCCTTGTGAGTCATCATCTATAGTTGCATCTACTGTGTCTACCCACATATGAGAACACAAAACCCGAGGCCTACTATTTAATGTTCCCCTACTCCATGTCCTTCATGAGGTGAGGTCAGCAATATTTTGCCAAGTGAATTTACAATTATAATTTCCCACAATTAGCCTCCATTTGGTCCAAAAGAAAGAATAAATTTTAGAAGGAATTATAATTTATAAAAAATAGATTGTACCACCCCCTGGTCAGGCTAGAGCCTGACCAGGGGGTGGTACAGTGGATAGAATGTTGGGCTGGGACATAGAGGACCCAGGTTCAAAACCCTGAGGTCACCGGCTTGAGCATGGGCTCATGTAGCTTGAGTGCGGGCTCACTGGCTTGAGAACAGGGTCAGTCCTTGAGCATAGATCACAGACATGACCCCGTGGTCGCTGGCTTGAGAACAGGGTCACTCACTCTGCTGTAGCCCCCTAGTCAAGGTACATATGAAAAACCAATCAGTGAACAACAAAGGTACTACAATGAAGAATTGATGCTTCTTATCTCTCTCCCTTCCTGTCTGTCTGTCCCTATCGTCCCTCTCTCTGTCCCTCTTTCTGTCCCAAGAAAGAAAAGGTTCTGAAGTTAACTGATTTAATTTAAAAATGACTTGGTAATTAGCAGCTGGTTGCCTTGTGTACTTTAATAGAAAACAAGCAGCTTTCTTAACTTCTCTCTTCAAGGCACCTTGAAGAGTAAGTTGCTTATCTCCAAGTAAGTACTGAGAAAATGAGGCTGGATATGTAAATAGGACCACATTGCAAAGTGTGTTATGGGCCAGGCTAGACGTGTCACCTTTGCTTACAGCTGAGGGGAACCATTGAGAGATTTTAAGCAGAGAGTGAAATGATGACAAAGATCAGTGCTGACAAAGCAGATAAAGGTCTGGAGCATCTAGGAAGAGAGATTGGTAAGGCTGTTGTAGTCTGGGCAGGGATAATGTGGGAGTATGAACTACAGGCCAGATGGTGAATTAGAGAAAAGTAAAGTGGAGAGAGAAGGAGAATGTGTGTGTGTACATAGAAATAAATAATTTGGGGAACTCAGCATGTAGGAGCTGAAGGGAAAAAATGATTTCCAGGTTCTAGCTTGATGTACTGAATGAATGATGATATTTTAATTGGTCAGGAAGGCAGGAGGAGGAGGAGGAGACTTTGGGTTGACAAGTTCAATTTGGGACCTGTTGAGTGTGAGATGCCTATGGGACATCCGGATAAGGGTTCATGAGCTTGTAAACAGACCTTAAGGAGGTTGTGTATTGTGCTGAGAGCCAAAAAGACAAAGTCCAGGAGAATGTTAAAATGAAGATGAAGAAAGAGGATGCTACAAAAAATATCAAGAGAGGCAAAGAGCCAGGAGAAAAGGATAGATCTATTATTACCTCTTGCAGAGTGGCAAATGCTCAGAGTGATTGTGCAGTCTTGGCATGTTTCCTTAAACTTCTTTGTGCTTTGGTTTCCTTATCTGTAAGAAAGAAATGATGCATTTACCCATGAGGTGTTACAGTGATTAAATTAGTAAACATGAGTAAAGTACTTAAACCAGTCCAGGAACATAGTAAATGCTGTATAAGTGTTTCATCTTATTTTTATTATCATGTAATAAAAAGCTTGAGAAACATCCATAGGAATTAGTACCCAGCAGATTACTGACATATGTTAGGGGCATTTCAGTGGAGTGGTAGGAGTAGAATCCTACTCCCTTTAATCTTATGTCCTACTCCCTTTAATCCTACTACTAGAGAGGATTAAAGGGAGTAGGACATAAGAAAAACAAAGAGTGAATGTAACTTACTAAAAGTTTGCCTGTGCCTGTCCAGTGGTGGCACAGTGAGTAGAGCTTTGAACCGGGACACTGAGGTATCTGGTTTGAAACCCTAAGGTTGCCAGCTTGAACGCAGGCTCATTGGCTTGAGTGTGGACTTGCCAGCCTGAGTGCAGGGTTGCTGGCTTGAGCCCAAAGGTCGCTGGCTTGAAGCCCAATGTCACTGGCTTGTGCAAGGGGTCACTCGCTCTGCTGTAACCCCCGGCCAAGGCACATATGAGAATGCAATCAGTGAATAACTAGACTATGGAGCCACAGCGAAGAATTGATGCTCCAAATCTCTCTCCCTTCCTGTCTGGCCCTATCTGTCTCTGTCACAAAATA
The DNA here is from genome assembly GCA_037038555.1 of Rhynchonycteris naso. Taxonomy (NCBI): domain Eukaryota; kingdom Metazoa; phylum Chordata; class Mammalia; order Chiroptera; family Emballonuridae; genus Rhynchonycteris; species Rhynchonycteris naso. The sequence continues at coordinate 52,134,158 of CM072999.1, forward strand.
TAAAAATAAAAAAGAATAACATTTTCAAGGACCAACAGGATGGACCACATTTCTATCACTCGAGGATGACTCATCTAGCACTAAAGCAACTTTTATATTGTGGGGACATTCCGGTGTGAGTTCACAATTGCAATATACATGGGTATTCATTAAATTTATAAAGTTTTCCTTAGAAAATTTTATGAAAAATTTCACACATACAAACATAGAACACCTAAATAAAATACCCGCCATCAATTTTGATGCCATTATCACATGAAATTGGTAATAGTTCTTGGATATCACCTAATAACTAGGCTAAAATGTTCCCAGTTGTGGTTCTAGCTGTGTTGGCTATACTGTTAGCTGACTTCACAGTTAAATCAGGGTGACTAACCATCCCAGGTTTCCCAGGACACTGGACTTTCAAATGCTAAAACCAGGAAAACTGAAACATGTGGCCACCCTAGTCTTAGCAGCAGACAGTGACATCAGTGTGTTTGGCAGAGTGTATTTCTTCTTTAATATTCACATGTGTTCTCCAAGAACTTCAGATTGAGAGAGAGAACTGGGGAATATCACAATGAAGATGTACAGACAATGCCTTCCTGTAGTGAGCCTACTCTCCAACTGAAGGGTCAAAACCATCAGAAATAAACAAAATCACAGGTTAAGTTGTATGCTCCAGAGAGAAGAATCAGAGGAAAGAGAAAATCTGGGTAGGGTCAGATTAATTGGAGACTCAAGGAGAGCAAATATGCCTGACCAGGTGGTAGCGCAGTAGATAGAGCATTGGACTGGGATGTGCAGGACCCAGGTTCAGGACCCCAAGGTCACTGACTTGAGTGCAGGCTCACCAGCTTGAGCGTGGGGTCATAGACATGACCCTATGGTTGCTGGCTTGAGCAAGGGTTCACTAGCTCTGCTGTAGCCCCCCTCCCATCAAGACACATATGAGAAATCAATCAGTGAACAACTAAGGTGCCCCAACAAAGAATTGATGCTTCTCATTTCTCTCCCTTCCTGTCTGTCTATCCCTATCTGTCCCTCTCTCTGTCTCTGTCAAAAAAAAAAAAAAGATCAAATTTATCTTGAAGATTGGTTAGAATTCACAAATTCTAAGCCAATTCCTACTGTAAGTGGGACTTGAAGTCTGCTCATTAGAACACAGACTTTGGGATAAGAAAATGTTGTAACTAAAATACCATTTGGATCTCGTTGCCCAGGGGTCTGTCCTCCAGCCTCAGCAGATGAGACTTTCGAGCATCATCTTCAGCGACTGAGAAAACTCATTAAAAAACGCTCTGAACTCTATGAAGCTGAAGAGAGAGCCCTCAGAGTTATGTTGGAAGGAGAACAAGAAGAAGAGAGGAAAAGAGAACTAGAAAAGAAACAGAGGAAAGAAAAAGAGAAAATTTTATTGCAGAAGCGTGAAATTGAGTCCAAGTTATTTGGGGATCCAGGTAAGTTCCTCTGTAACCAGTGGGGAAAAGGAAAATACTAGATTGGCTTTCCTCATGGGTGACCTCAACCTAAGCTAAGGGGTGGTAGGCAACAGTGACACCTTCAGGGTTTGAAATTCTAAACTATATCCTGGAGATCATGGATAGAGGTGAAACCCATTTGATCATATTGTCATTATAGGCTTGGTCATCTTGCCTTGACGACTTTAGATATGAAGCACGATAACGTGGTGTGACTTTTCTTTTTCAGATGAGTTCCCACTCGCTCACCTCTTGCAGCCTTTCCGGCAGTATTACCTCCAAGCTGAGCACTCCCTGCCTGCGCTGATCCAAATAAGGTCAGAGGGGCAGTCTTTGTCACCTGTATCTTCTTTTTTTAAGTTTCTAGTGGGTTTATATAAAGTTTCCAAGTTTCAGGGATGCTGCAAACGTGCTGTGGAGTCCTCATTCATCCTTGAGAAGCAGATGTCCCTATTTTAACAGGTGAAGAAACAAAATCAAGTTGTGGCTGGCTCTTTTGTATTCTCTCAGGCTATGCTGTTATATTGACTTGAAGCTTTGACTTCTGTTTTCTAGACCCTCCTCTACTTGCCTGTAGAGACTAAGACCCACGCTGCTGACTTGTGAGTTCTTATAGGTCAAAGCCAGGAGAGCTAGGAACAAGGAGTCTCATCTTTATATGCTACATTTTGCAGCTCTATAGGTCTCACTCTATTCACCTATAGAATGAAAATGGTGGACCAGAACGTGGCCTTCAAACTTTGGCAGTAGTTCTCTTCCCAAATGCAGTCTTTGGACAAATCAGTTTATAAGACAGAATGATTGAATGGGTTCCATAGGCAGCTTAAATCTGTTATTAACTGGAAGCACTTTGTTGTTTCTAGACTCCCCAGAGCATCTACTTGGGGCCTAGGGGGCTTCGAAGCCTGGTTTGAAAACCTAAGTCATCTGATCTCTGAGGTTCCTTCCAAATCTCCGACAATGCTCTTTTGCATACCAAGTTTATGTTCTGGGAAAAGTGTATTTCTGGCTAATATACAAGTTTTAGTTTTTAAATGTGAGTACATCTAATTCTTGTTATTCATAGCAACTGTTCTATGAAGCCACAAGTACTGAATTAAAGAATACCGCCTGACCAGGTGGTGGCGCAGTGGATAGAGTGTCGGACTGGGATGCGGAAGACCCAGGTTCGAGACCCCGAGCTCGCCAGCTTGAGCGTGGGCCCATCTGGCTTGAGCAAAAAGATCGCCAGCTTGGACCTAAGATCGCTGGCTCCAGCAAGGGGTTGCTTTGTCTGCTGAAGGCCTGCGGTCAAGGCACATGTGAGAAAGCAATCAATGAACAACTAAGGTGTTGCGACGGCAACGAAAAACTAATGATTGATGCTTCTCACTTCTCTCTGTTCCTGTCTGTCTGTCCCTGTCTGTCCCTCTCTCTGACTCTCTCTCTGTCCCTGTAAGAAAAAAAATAAAAAGAATACTGAACTGCTGTTCCTAAAAGGTGTACAGGATTAGGTTTATATGAGCCTCTGGCCATGACATTTTTGTCAGATGATCAATACAAAACATTGTTTTATGGGACCTGGCCGGTTGGCTCAGCAGTAGAGCATAGGCCCAGCATGCGGATGTCCCAGGTTTGATTAACAGTCAGAGCACACAGAGGAAGCGACCATCTGCTTCTCCACTCCTTTCCCTTCTCTCTCTGTCTCTTTTATCTCTCTTCCCCTCCTGTAGTCATGGCTTGGTTGGAGCAAATTGGCTCCGGGTGCTGAGGATGGCTCCCTGGCCTTACCTCAAGTGCTAAAAGAAAATCCAGTAGCTCGGTTGCAGAGCAACAGCGCAGCAGCCCCAGATGGGCAGAGCATCACCCCGTAGGTGGCTTGCCAGGTCGATACAGGTTGGGGTGCATGATGGTGTCTGTCTCTCTGCCTCCTTGCTTCTTACTTAAGAAAAATTAAAAAACAAAAACATTATTTTATGAGTATTTCTTTTTAAAAACACCTTATTTACTATATCTTGTTGATTCATTAACATTGCGCTCATGGCTAATAGCATAACTTATGCCTGAATGTAGTTTATCTAACATACATGTATTTTCTGTAAGGTACATCACAGCCTTCTCATGCTTGCTAGCACTTTGGTACTATACTTGGGGATCATTTTAAATGGCAAAATTGCCAATAAAAAGCGCAAAAAACCCCCGTGATACTAAATAGACTGTTTACAATATGAGAGCTGAAAACAAGAAGGAGAGTGTCACCTTGTTCGACCTCAGTTGAGAGTGTGCCTGTTGGTGACTCATACTTTTCACTACTCTGTGCATGTTGGCAAGTGGCCACAAAAACACCACAAGTAATGATTTTGGGGTTACAAATAAATTATAGTGAATAGGCAGATTTACAAATATGGAATCTATAAATAATGAGAATTGACTATATATTATGTATAAGATTATAAGTTCTTTTGAGTTTTTTCCCCTTTTATATGTACATTTAAGAAATACAGTTTTTTGCATAATTCCTAGTAATCTAGTTCTTTTAGTATATGTGCTGCTGAAGTGAGCACAGGAATCTAGTTCTTTAGTGGACTAGGACATCAGTCATTGAAAAGGTAAGTTCTGAAATAGAATATTTAGTTGCTGAACATCTTGGACTAAAACAGAAATAAAATGGTTATTCTATGATGTTCTTATTAAGGCATGATTGGGATCAGTACCTGGTACCATCTGATCATCCTAAAGGCAACTGCGTTCCCCAAGGATGGGTTCTTCCCCCGCTCCCCAGCAACGACATCTGGGCAACTGCCATTAAGCTGCAATAATAAAGATGCTCCAGGAGTATGGACCAGGCAACGCTCTTTCCAGCTCTAAGTACTACTGATGCTGCCATCTTTTTGTGCTGTAGATTAAACAACCACCTGTAAACTCCACATGGCATGCCTAAGCCAGAAATTATATTTGCCTTCTGTACTCTGTCCTGGCCAGAGGTGCTTCTTGAATCAGGAGATTAATTTGGTTCTTTAGGTAAGGACCTGGGTAAACTGGGGCTATTATCACATGCCTTGGTTCACTGAATTTGCCTCTGTTTTGAGGGGCTTGGTCCAGAGTGACTTGCTAATTTACTCAACTTTTTGTGTGGCGATGGGTAAGTACACAGTCTACCCTCAACAAAGGTGTGCACTGGGTGGTCTAAGAGCCCTTCACCCAGCACTGAGTGCAAAGGCAAGCCTGATGCAAAACTTCCTTGCCCTTCCTACCCAAAAAGCCCTCTGACTTCCAGGAAGGAAGGTCAGAAATGTTTTACCTTTGGTTTTGTGAATCCCACTTTCAGTACAGATTGAGGAGATATAGACTGTGGGCTGGGCTGGCAGGAAAGCTGGTGGCTTAGTTGGATTGTCCCGTGGAGAACTTGGAACATCTGAAGGGTACCTGTACCCAAATTGGATCGTGTTTTAATGGATGATGGCTACACTTTCCCCATGTTGGAAAGGTCCTAATGAAAGGAACTGCTTTTTAAGTTCCTAGAGGTCTCGTTTTTCAGAATCCCTAAGGATAGAAATTTATTTCCCTATGGGAGTAGGAACTTAATCTAATGCACTCAGTAGGGGCCGGTATTGCTATGGAATTTTCTTTGGAACTCAAGCTCCAAAAATATCCATGCAGTTAAAGCTGGGGAAAAGCAGATAAAAATAATAAAATTTATTTTTTTACATTCATTAATAAATGCTCTTGTGCCTGGAGGTGATCAATGATACGTCAGTTTTTTGTTTCATTTTGTTTTGCCTTTTGTCATTTATTGTTATTTATATTTCCAAAAAGCTAAATAAATATCATTTTCATTTTATAGTTTGAGCCATTGCCCCCAATTTGTTCCCTCCCAAGTCACTACACACACATTCGCATTGATAAAACACATTTTTCACTGTAAAATTTAAACTTAGACATTGCTATGGGAGAGTGAATCTCAAACACTAAACTTCATAGAATCCACCTCTGGATAGGCAAGGAAGGACACCATTAACTTTGGAAGTGATTTCATAAAGTTGAAAGCTGTTGGGTGCAAGATGCCAACACCTTTGTCCCTTTCTGTTGTTTAACCCGCTCTTAAATTTATGTAGAACGCATTGCAGAGTTACCAGGGTATGCAAGCCAGCATGCCTCCAAAGTCTGTGTCTAAGCTCATAAACCTGAAAATCTGAGGTGATTAGCCTCACATAACCCCATGGGCTGTGTGCCCTGTTGTTATATAAATCTCCGCCATTTGCTCTCTGATGAAGTACAGGAAACGTAAAAATGAAAGAGGACTTGTATGTTGTACGTTTGGTGTCCTAAAAGCCTTGCCGTTAAGACACTGCTTTGATGAGGCAGGGAAGTGAAGCAGGGACTCAGGAAAAATCAGGCACAGCACAACCCAAGGAGAAGGTATTTAATGCCAGGTGGAGAAAAACATTTCCTTTGCTCCCTGGCAGTTTCTGCAAAGTTTTAATAAAGTGAGAGTTATCTTTGTCTGGTTTTTGTTTTGTAACTTTTTCTTGGTTAGTTGCCCTGTGTAGTGGTGGTGGCAGCAGCCACTGGTACTTAGAAAGAAAATACTTATAGTGGTATCTTTAACAAATGATACATCTGAGAATATGGACAGTGTCAGTAATTTTATCCCACAGTCTTAAAAAAATATTGTAGAGAATTTTAAACATATCAAAAGTAAAGAGAAAAATATAATTTTTCTCATATACCCATCATCCAGCTTCCAATAATTGTCAATTTATGGACAATCTTGTTTCATCTGTACCTTCACCATGCACTCTGCAGTATTTTGAAGCAAATCCTAGACATACTTCATAAGTTTTTCAGTATATACCTCTAAAAGATATTTTAAAAATTTAACCACAGTGCCTATCATACCTAGTAAAATAACTCCTTAATAACATCAAAAAAGTAGTGTTCAAATTTTCTTACAAATGTGTGTTTTACATTTTGTTCAAATCAAGCTCTTGATGCAATTTGCATTGTTGATTGATATGTCTGTTAAGTGTTTGATAATTTATTTGTCTCTCCTGTTTACTTGTGTACACTCCTGCACTTTTTCTCTCCCTTGTAATGTATTACTTGAAAAAAATCAGGTCATATTTTCCTGAAGAGTTCCCAGTTTGGATTTTGCTAATTGCATCCTTCTGATAGCATGTTCCTCTGTTCTGTATTTCTTATAATTTGGTGTTTAGACAGAGCTGTACTGTTTGATATGGTAGCCATGTGTAGTTATTGGGCACTTGAAATTGGCAGTTTGAATTGAAACAGTTTGAACTGAGATGTACCATTACCTATGTGGCTCACATTTCTGATGGACAGTGCTGATCTAGAGACTTGACCATATTTAGATTGAAATTTTCTGGTAAGACCATTTTCTAGACCTGGTGTGCACTCCAGGAGAACTAATGTCCGGTTGTCTTTGTGATCTTAGCATCCATTGATAATCAAAACCTAGATGCATTCATTTTGGGTTGCAAAATAGTGTTTAATTCTGCCATTCTTTCTTTATTAGCTGGAATACTTCAAAAAGAGAAATATTCCCTTATCAACTATTTTGTTACCTTGTGAGGTATAATTTGCATAGGAAAGACAAGAGATAAGTATGTAATTTCCTTGATTTACTAGTTTTTAAAATAATGGTTTCCTAGCCCATCCAAAGGTGACTAGAGAATTTTGTGTTTAAGTATCATTATGAAGTCAGATCTAAACATATTTATCTTTCAATCTATTTCATTGTTCTCTTTCTTGATTGGGCCACCTTTAGTGGGAGCCTCTAACTCAGCTCTTGAGTTCCCATTTGATCCCATCATTCTGCTTCAAATTTATTTTTCACATTTTCTATCCCAGGTCTGGAAGCAGTCATTTCTCCAATGACCTCAGGTCCCTCTTCAATGGAAAAGGTATTTATAGGCCATAATCTGCAAGATAGGGATGCTCATTGTTATTGCTGGTCATTGCTAGTCAATTTTTTTTTTTTTTTTCTGTTAGAATTAAGTGTTAGGTTTGGGTTCAGGGCTCCTTTAAATCCAAAGTCCCTTTAAACTCAAATTCCCCTCATCTAACCTTCCATTAGGGCAACTTCTTCATTAAATCTCCCTCACCCAACCTCCCCATCACCTTAAGCAACTCCTCCCACCCTGGGAAAGTTCTGAGAAATGTCCTTGGGACAAGGCCATGGGGAAGGAACTGAGGGTTGGGAAAGGGAGACAGTCTATGACCAAGGCCATAAACCAGGATATGCTAATCTGAGCGTGTCTAGGTGCACCAACCTCAGGCCAGCAAATGCCTGCAGCTACCCCTATATCTAACTCTTCCTGCAGCTTGGGGCTGATACCCTTTGTTAGTCTCATCCCACCTGCACCCAGGTGCTTTTAAAATAAACTTTCCTTTTGGAACACACTAGCTTTGTATTTTCAGTTGAGGCCACAGTTTCTGCCTTTCATTAAGAATTACAGTTCTGTTGAGTGTCCAGCCTTTGTCTAAGTCATGTCTTTTATACATCTATATATAAATGCTCTATATATTCAACATTAATCAAGCAAGAGAAATTCATCCAAAGACTAGCCAGAAATGTGTTGATTCATTGTGTCCTATAAGCAAAAATATTGTTTATCTTATTTCCCAGTAGAGGAAACCCTGGACTTGTGAGAAGCTTTAACAAAAACATTTATTTTTGAGAAGTTAAGTTAATATAGGAAAGAATATAAGATGAAATAGATTAATAATACATTAAATATAAGAGTGTTCATTCCAAGTGGCTGAGTTTATGACGTCAAAGACTTTGCTGTAAGCCAACCAACTTAATCACTCTAAAACCATTCATGTTTCTGTGTGCACGTGACTTGTGCAAGGATGTATCAAGAAGCTTAGCTGGGATTATACCATCTGTTGTAGCATTTCACTCACTTCCACGAGTTTTGTCCTCAGGGACAAACCTGGGAATTGCAAGGTGAGTACAAATTATGTCTTATTCCATTCAAAGAAATATATATCAGGAATGTGAAATGCTATGAAATATTAGTGATACATATTAAGGACTAGAGGTTACATGAGGCATTTCCAAGTTAATCTTTTTTTTTTAATGCTTGTAATCAATAAGCTATTTCTGTATAATTAACTGTTTGCTTCTGGGTACTTCCTGACCTGCCACATCTGGCTATCCATGAAGAATTTGTTTCCAAAGCAGGTTCTATTTGCCTTTTGTAATAAACTGGGTTTCTGAAGCCAAGATTGAGGTATCTGAGGCTATTAGTGTTAAAGTGCATAACTAAGCAGAGGGAGACACTTCTCAACATTATTAATTCATGCTTGATAGAATCTATGCACCTGGATTTGAACTTGTACTTGGGAAATGACTTCTATTTATTGTTTGCTAGGTATGATGTTAAGTGCTAGAGAAATAAAAAGTAGCAAACAGTATTCCTGCCATCTGGAGTTAGAGTCTAGAGTAAAGAAGCCCACTGATTATACAGGTAATGAGTCACTTATAATTTTAATAAGTGCTAAAAGAAAAAGTGCTCAGTCACTAATTTTTATTTTTCATTGCTCAACTATTTATTAAGTGACTGTTGAGGCTCAAATAATTTGCTAAAAACAAGGTCTATGAGCCTGATCAGGCCGTGGCGCAGTGGATAGAGCGTCGGACTGGGATGCGGAAGACCTAGGTTCGAGACCCCAGGGTCTCCAGCTTGAGCGCGGGGCCCATCTGGCTTGAGCAAAAGCTTGCCAGCTTAGACCCAAGGTCGCTGCCTCGAGCAAGGGGTTGCTTGGTCTGCTGAAGTTTCATGGTCAAGGCACATGTGAGAAAGCAATGAACAACTACGGTATTGTAGCAAAAAACTGGTGATTGATGCTTCTCATCTCTCTCCATTCCTGTCTGTCTGTCTCTATCTATCCCTCTCTCTGTCCCTGTAAAAAAAAAAAAATTAAAAATAAGTAAATAAAAACAAGCTCTATGAGCAAAGTACTAAATAAACCCTAACACAGGTTTTGAGGGAGATAGATATTATCCAATAATCATAAAAAGTGTGCTGAGTGATTTGAAGGACAGATACGGTTTTATAAGATTAACTAGCCCCCCCTCCCCCAAACTGAGTGTTGTGTAATGCATTTGCGTGAAGTAGAAAATATATAGTAAGGGTAAGAATTGTCATTATTCAGTTTACATATGTATATGCTTGTTCACAAAGTCAAATGTATTTCATCCTGTGGGTCACAGTAAAAAAAAAAATGTCTGGAGAGCCACTGTGCTAGGTAGCTATATCCAAGTTTGGGGGTGAGGGAAAGCTTTTTTGAAGAAATGTTTCAGCTGAGCTCTGAAGAATGAACAACTATTAACTAGTAGGGAAGAGACACGGAAGAATATAGCAAGCATTTGGAATAGTATATGTAGGAGCCCTGCCTGCGTTGGACTAAGAGACAAAAGACCAAAATGATTAAAGGTCAACACAACTATTATAAATTAAGACAGTGAGAGGGGAGAGGCAAGTCACTGCCTGGCTTTGGAAGCCCTGTCAGGAGTTTGAGTTTTGCTTCTGAGAGCAGCTGGGAACCATTGGAAGCTTTTAAGCAGAAGAATGGCTTAATTTGCTGCTTTGAAATGATCACTTTTGTCCCAGTGTATAGAACAGAATTATAATAACAGGAGATAAGAGGAAATATGGACACCACTTGTCCAAGTGAGAGATTATAGGAGCTTGGATTCCTATGACAGCATGAAGATAGTATGAAATGGCTGGATGCCGGAGATTAAAGAGAAAAACTTGGCAGGGATTTGAGATGGGTGGCAATGAAGGAGAGGAAACTGTGGGGGTGAGTCCCAAACTTGTGCACCTTAGACATTCCTTGAGATACAGAATCCTGGGGGGATGAGGAGCAGCTTGGGGGAGGGGAAAAGCAGTTTACTTGGGGTATGTTGCATTTGAGGCACCTGTGAGACATCGTGGAGGAGCTCCCTTGTAGGCACTTGTGTTTATGAGTTTAATCTCAGAAGAGGACTGGAAAATTTATTGTATGAGTCATGGGCACATAGATTACTGAAGTTATGGGCAAGGATGAAATCATTTAGGGAGTATAACGGAGATCTTTAAAAATTATACTTGCCTTGGCCAGTTGGCGCAGTGGTAGAGCATTGGCCCCGTGTGTGGAAGTCCCAGATTCAATTCCTGATCAGGGCACACAGGAGAAGTGACCATCTGCTTCTCCACCCCTCCTCTTTCTCTCTCTCTCTCTCTTTCCCTCTCTCTCTCCCTCTCTCTCCCTCCCTCCCTCCTTCTCTCTCTTCCGCTCCTGCAGCCATGGCTTGATTGGTTCAAGCAAAATTGGTCCTAGCTGCTGAGGATGGCTCCATGGCCTTACCTCAGGCTCTTAAATAGGTCGGTTGCTGAGCAACAGAGCAATGGCCCCAAATGGGCAGAGCATAGCCCCCTAGTGGTCTTGGTGGGTGGATTTTGGTTGGGGTACATGCAAGGAGTCTGTCTCTCTGCCCCCCACTTCTTCACTTAATAATAAAAATAGTAATAATAATGCTATTGCCTGGATTCCTTATAGACTGATTACTATAACCCCTATCCACTCTGCCCCTGTCTCCAGGCTCAGATGCAACCAAATGGGCACAGACCTGGGGACTGGTGTTGGAGAGATCCTGTATGATGCTGTTTGCTGAAGTATCAGATTGGTGTTCCTAGTATCTTCACTTGCTCTACTGCCTACTGCATGGAGTCAGCACTCAGCCTAAAGTTTAGGGTCTGCCCAGCTTTACCCCAATCTACCCTTTCATTCTTACTACAGACTGCTTCCCAGCACATACTATCTAGTTGGGTCTCCCCTTCATTCTGCCCACCTCTGCTCCCTGGCTCAGGTTGTTCCCTACCTGAAGTTATGCTCTCCACCCCACCTTTTTCTTGCTCACAGGCTGTTGGCCCACCCTCAGGGTCCAGGTCAAGACCCATATTTCTGAAGCTTCCCAACCCCCACAAGGACTAAAATACCTTCCTTTGAAGAATATCGTCACTTAATGATCTGCGCTTCTCATTTGGTATTTAGCAGAAGTGGCTGTCATTTTAGAATATGTTCTAATTAGATTACTGTAGCCCTTACTATTCTTAAGAGTTGTATTTCTAGAATCCTCAAATGCTTAAATTACTCCAGAGCAGGTGTAAAACTGAGTAAAGAATATCTAATTAGGATGCAGATGCTGGATCACAGGTAAGGACAAGGGTGGCCCTGTACCTGCTCAGTGGACAGGCAGTTTACTTGGGTCTCAAAAAACTGTGGTCCTTCCCCATAGCTCAAAATTCTAATGATAGCCAAAAATGTGAATGAGAAACCTGAGAATGCCAAAATTTGCTAACTTTCCTGTCTTCCCTACAATCCGCTGTACCTCAATGTCTCCTGTAAGAACAGGGTGACGGGACAGATAACTTATTGATCACACAGGGACCTGTCTGGTCCTGTAGCATAGAGAGACAATCCAAGGTGCTGGGAGACAGTTTTTTGAGTCTTATAGACAGTAAGACATAGACAAGAATGAGTTTACATCGGAGATGAGGGAATTAAGGGGATTTGCCCATCTGGCCTCATTTGATCTCTCTACACTCAGATTACCTCTCTATGTCTTCACATGATGTTCTAATGTGGGCATGGGGATGACCCCAGGGAACCCTAGCAGTAGGGCTTTGCACCATCCTAATAGGGATGACATTATATTAAGCCAGAGGTACTCCCTGATAAACCTGATTGTTTGCAAAATGCCAGACTGCAGTCAGAAATCTAGATTAAAGTATATTTTATAGGCAGTCATGAACTTGAATTCTTGTGAATGAGTGTTGTTTTGTTTTTTAAAGCAGCAAAATCTTTTGTTTAGTATTGTTTAAAATACATTAAAAAATCAAATTCCTGGCTATTGTGATTATTAAACCAATAGATACTATACTTGATCTCAGCCAAAAGGCCCATAGGCTATATGTGAATGAGTTTATAAATTCTTAGATTTCAGCTTTAATAGATACTGTTAACTAATACTAATTGACTTTCTCACCAGCACGAGAGTTCCAGATGTTTCCACATCCTCATCATTTGATATTATCAGGCTTTAAAAATTTTAATTGTGTGTGTTCATGTGTGTGTGTAGTGATATTTCATTCTTCAATTTTGCATTTCCCTGATAGCTAAGGAGGTTAAGTTACTTATATGTTTGTTGGCTATTTGGATAGCCTCTTTTGTGAAGTGCCTATTAAAATTTCTTGCCTATTTTTGTATTGGGTCTTTTCTTACTGATTTGTGAAAGTTATATATTGAATATGAGTCCTTTGTCAGTTACATGTGCTGCAAATACCTTCTACTCTGTGATATATGTTTTTTTACTCTCTTAATGCTATCTTCTGATGAATGAAAGTTCTTAACTCTAATGCAACCCAATTTATCAGTATTTTCCTTCATGGTTAGTCATTTTTGTCATCTATTTAAAAAATATTTGCCTATTCTAATTCCATGAATGTATTCTCTAATTTTATCCTTATGCTTTACCTTTATACCTTTTTCATTTTGACCTATGGTATACTTAAAATTGATTTTTGTATATGTTGTGAGGTAGAGGTCAAGATTTTTATTTTCTAGATGAATATGAAAGTGATCCACAGTAGTGATTTTTCAACCAGTGTGTCACAAGAATTTTTAAAATATGCAGTACCTAACTATTTAGTCAGGGGCACTGAACTCTTTTCCCTTAGATTGTCAAATAGGAAAAATGACAGCAGCCAATACAACAATAGCTATCTGGTATGAATGAATCAAAATTATACATATTTTTTATCAGATTGGCAAACAATAGATTTTTTTGGTGTGCCACAGAATTTTAGTAATTAGTTTGTGTTTGCTGTGAAATGAAAAAGGTTGAAAATTGCTGATCCAGAATCATTTATTGAAAAGACCTTCATTATCCTATTGCTCTGCAAGCTCGTAAATTAAGGATCTATATATGTGTGGATCTGTTTCTGGACTTTGTTTTCTGGTTAATTGGTCACTTCATAAGTCATATGTGTCAGTTCTGCACTGTCTTAATTCTAGTAACTTTAAAATAAGTCTTGATATCCAAAAGTATAAATCTTCTAACTTTGTTGCATCTTCTTCAAGATTGTCTTGGCTTTTCTTGGCCCTTTACATTTCATTTAAATTTTAGAATTAGTTTGCCAATTTCCACCAAAAAATGTGATGGAATTTTGATACGTGGGATCCATAAATCAATTCAGGGAGAATTCATATCTTTACAATATTGAGTCTTAGAGCCCATGGTTATAGTATGATCCTCCCTTTATAGTTTCTGTGTAGATATCTTATACATCTTGTGTTATATTGAGTCTCAGGTAGTTGATGCTAATATAAGTGTTATCTTATAAAAATTTCATATAAATGGTATCTTTTAAAATTTTTATTTAAAAATAATTTTTGTTAAGCTTTTTGCATTTATATTCACGAGAGATTGGCCTCTATTTTATTTTCTTGTCAAGTTTGGTATTAAAATGATGCCAAACGAGTTTGAAAGTATTCCTTCTTTTTTGGAAGAGTTTTTGTAATTTTATATTTCTTCCTTAAACGTTTGGGTGAAAACTCCTTTTTTAAATTCTAATCCACTGCTTTTGATGTTTATTAGATTAACAAAAACTACACTTTTGGGGGGGTTGAACGCTCTTTTGACGCGAGACTTTAGAACTAGTTGTAGACCATGTTTTGGGAAACAATGGCCTAGAGTTAGACTTAAACATGAAATAGTAAATTCTGGTCAGCTTGAATGCTCTTGTTTTTATTCATTTCCTCCCTTATGCAGCACTGGCCACTTCACCTTTTCCTTTTTGGTTGTGTGGGATTTGGCTAAGTCACCACACAGAGCATTGAGGCCATCGGAGACCTGAGCAGGGTCCTCAGGACTGTGCTCTTTCCCTGCCACCAGGCAGCCTGCTCAACCTACTCAGGCATCTCCACATTCCTCTGACAAAATGAATGCCCTCGATGATGTCCCTTTCAAGGTGCCCAATGGCTTTGTGATAGACACAGAGCTTCTTCCAGGACCAGAACTCAGTGTCCCAGCCTGCAGGGAGCTTCTGCTTGGTTCTATGGTGAGTGTCTCTGTCTGTCTGTCTGTCTGTCTACCCCCTAGTCCCTGGGTCTGTGGGTCTGACACTAAGCCTCATGGGACCTTGTTCCTTGATTTTAAAGGGTAGCTAGGCCTGCTCTGGTATATTCCAGGGAGTTTGGAAAGAACCTAAGAGGAAAAGGTGTTTCATGAGGAAGGATGGCTGCCTGGGGATGGGGATTATTGAATGGGTCTTATTTTAGCCTTCAGATAACTGGAAGGTCCCCTATATAAAGTGCCTGAGGGTCATAGCACAGATGTTCCAGTTCCTCTCTTCCCTATTAGCTTGCTGCCATGTCTAAAATTCTATCATTAGATTCACTCCTTTGGGTTACATTAGTTCCTGAATCCTCTGTTAAAATGCAGTTACCTGGGATACATTAGGAAGGATTACTGTGCCCCATGTCTTCCCTGGAGGCACCCTTAAAGCGCCCTTTGCCCCATGGTTCACCTACTAGGATATGGCCCTGTGTATGTGATCATATCATATATGGCCTCAGGATAAACATGATTATTTAACTTCCAGGAGATGTAAATTTATTTGAAGATTTAAGGGGAACTTAATGAATTTAAAATATAACACAGATGTATGATAGGGTAGAAGGCAAAATTCACATGAATTCTTTTAAATGAAAGAGTAAGATTGCAAAGAACTGTGGAGCTGGCATCGGGCCTCTTGGGGCTGAGTCCTCAGACTCATGCTTGCTTACTCTCCACTGTCTGCTGGGTGCTTCGTGGAAAAATTTGAGAATCTAGAGCAGCTCTCACTCATTTTGAACATGAGGAACCTGAGGCCCAGAAAAAGGAAATTAATTGGCCAAAGTTAGCGGCAAGGCACAAATCCGGGTCCTGACTCCAGATCATTTTATATTAGCCAAGAGACACCAGACAAGGGATGTTTGAAGACAAAAAGGGGTTGTGGGAAGTCAGGAGCAGAGAGCACATCCGGGAAGGGGAAGCCTGGGGAGAGTCAGGTAGAGAGGGTTGAGTGGCTTGGGGCACAGCAGCAGTAGTGGTGCAGTTTGCTTCATCTGCAAAGCCTGGAGTTGCGCTGAGGCTCTTCAGGACAGAGGTTTCCAGAGTTGAAATAAGCTTCTTAAAGCTCAAAGCAGTATGTGTGGGGCAGGAACTCTTGCTCTCCCCAGGTAGCCTGTGCTGTGGGTGTTCACTCTGGCAGGAGCCTGTATTGTTGCTTTACTGAGCGCCAGTGGAGGTGGATTATCACAGTTTTTCCCTTCCTGCTGAGCTCAAGCCAAGCTGGGAAGAGGCTATTCTCCTACTAGCAGAAACAGGCACATTCTGCCAAGCCCATGACTAGTGTCCTAGCCAAATGCTGACCTCTTGCTTGTAGGGTGGACACCTGCAATCCTCTGAGCCTGTTTCCCTTCCTGAGCCTCCATTTCTTTTACTGTTGGGCCAAACTAACAAATAGAGAAGGATGAGATTCCAAGTATGATTTATAGCCTCTCCTGATCAGTCCTTTGAGTTCACTGGGCTGTATTCCCCATGTTAAGAACTTGAAATGCATTTTCCCATAACAACAATGTTTTATATATGGTGGTTGGATTACCAGATGGACCTGTAGTGGCCGAAAGGGAAAAATAACAGCTACCATTTATTGAGCACCTGCTATGCACCAAGCATGCTAGGTGCTCTTTACATGTTTACTCTTCTCTCTCATTTCTATGACCCTTTCAGCAGCTGGGTGTTTCTACCCCATGGCACAGGAAATCAAAGCTTCCACCGAGTGAGAGCACAGGTGGGATCTCTCACAGGGCCTCATGGCTTGTGAGTGATACAGGCAGGATTCCAACAGAAGTCTGTCAGATCCCAAAGCCCATGCCCACCCCTTCACCCTGCTCCTTTGCAAGGAGCCCTTCCTTGCATATTTAACAAGCAGGCTTGACTCAAAAGAACCACTGAGCTAAAGCCAGCCCATTCATTGCATATTTAAAGCCTCTTCAAGTCTGTTTTGTCATTTTATAGTATATATATGTCATAGAGCAGGACTCAATAATTATTTTCTATGAAGGGCCAGAAGTAAAAATTGTAGGGAAAGAGCAGACTTGAGTAATTGCCCAAGTTTTTACAGATATTAGGGGAAGGAGAAGGTGGGCATGGCTCTGTTCCAATAAGACTTTATTTACAAAAACAAGGTGAGGGGGTCAGTTTGGCCCCCAGTTTGCTTACCCTGCCACTATTGCCTTCCCATCTGCCCTATTCCCCTCCTCCACCCCGCCACAGATGACTCTGTTACTCATTGTATATTCTTCTAGAGAGTCTTATGTCTGTATATATACAAACAAATACAGCTATTTCCTCCCTTTTTCATACCAAAGGTAGCATTTTATATACATTGTTCTTTTTTTTCCCCCCCAGGGACAGAGAGAGAGTCAGAGAGAGGGATAGATAGGGACAGACAGGCAGGAACGGAGAGAGGTGAGAAGCATCAATCATTAGTTTTTCGTTGCCATTGCAACACCTTAGTTGTTCATTGATTGCTTTCTCACATGTGCCTTGACTGCGGGCCTTCAGCAAACCGAGCAACCCCTGCTGGAGCCAGCGACCTTGGGTCCAAGCTGGCGAGCTTTTGCTCAAACCAGATGAGCCCTCGCTCAAGCTGGTGACCTCAGGGTCTCGAATCTGTACCTCTCCTCATCCTAGTCCGACGCTCTATCCACTGTGCCACCGCCTGGTCAGGCTATACACTGTTCTTGATTTTTCACTTAATATATTGTAAGGTCTTCCATATCTGTACATAGAAAGCTCCTTTAGTTTTGTTTTTCACTGAAGTATTGCACTATGTGAATACATTGGACTTTATCCGCCACTTCTGGTTTTGATAGACACTTAAGTTCTCTCCTTTGTTTTACCATGACAAACAATGTCGCAGGAAAAAGTATTGTAAATGGCCTTTTACATCTGTTTAAGTATATTGCCAAATTGCTCTCATAGGGCTTATACTAATTTACATCCCAAGCAGCACACTAGAAGAGGCCTGTTCCACCTACACACCTAACAGAGTGTCTTTGTCTTTGGGTCTTTGCCAAGGGATAGAATAGTATCTTAGCATAGTTTTATTTTGCCTTCTTGTGAGTGAGGTTGAACAGCTTTTCCCGCTGTAAGGCCAGTGGCCCATGCTATGGTCGGGCAGGTTCATATTGGATTCAGGCAGACGGTAAAGGAACTGTGAAGCCAGAAAAAGGTAGGCCATTCCATTTATTAGAGTCTCCTGATGGGAGACAAGCAAACAGGCAGGGAAGACCGTTTCCCTCCCACTCAGGGCTCCCAAGCCCCTCAGCATGAATGAGTCACTTGACTCATTTTCTCTTTGGACTCCCCGGATTCACAGGCCCCCACCAGCCTCAGCACTCCCCAGCAAAACAGACCTGGCAGAAATACCCCTTCTCCAGCACACAGTGCAAACAATGGCTCCTCCCCATGGAAGCAGGCAGTCTGCAATTTGCAATCTGCCACCCTGAGGGCAAGCAGCCGCAGCCTTTCATAGGCTATACACACGTGGTGCTGCCCCAATACAAGCGAACAAACCTAAAAAACACTTGTTACAAACTTGTTTTCCCAACACCCATGTTTAAGAGCCATCTGTATTTCCTTTTCAATGGACTGTTCATATTATCTTTTGTCCGTTTTCCTGTTGGGCCGTGGGTCTTTTTCTTATCTATTTCTAGGAACTCCCTATACTGTATTAGTAAAGTTAGCCCTTTGTGATATGAATGCTATTTCCCCCTAGTTTGTCATCTGTCTTTGACCTGGCCAGGAGGACTATTTGCCATGCAGATTTTGGACATGTGCCTTTGTGAACTTTTATAGCTTCTGGATTTCGATTCAGAGTAAAAAAGGCTTTCCCACTTGAGGTTATAAAGGATTTCTTCTAGTTTTATAGCACACAGTTGAATTGTTGATCCTTTTGGAATTTATCCTTGCATTACAATGTGAGAATGGATCCACCTTTATTTTCTTCTAGATAGCTAACACCATTTATTGGCTAGTTCTTCTTTTTCCCATTGCTTGAGATACCATCTTTATTATTTACTAAAACCCCATAAATATTAAAGTCTATTTCTAGACTTTTCATAATCTATCTCTACTGGTACCCTAGTTTTAATTATTGATGTTTTATAATATAATAAAGCAACTGGTAGGGCCAGTCCTATTATCTCTTTCTCTCCAGAGTTTTTCTGGTTATTCTTATTTGTTTGTTTTTCATATGAACTTGAGAATCATCTTGCTTAGTTACACAATTTACAGGTGTTGGTATTTTTATTGGGTCTTTGTGTCATTTTATTCCCTAGGTCTCACTGGCTGTCTCTTTATCTCCTAGTCTCTTTCTCTGCAAGTCTGTCTCATTAGTTCTGAAGTTGTCTTTTTCCTTTTCCATTTTTCACAACTCGTCTATTTTGCTTCAATCTCTTTCTATACCCATGTGTTCTGCACACACTTACCAATGTCCTCTCTATGCCAGGCCTGCACCGGGACCTGAGGACACAGAGAGGAATAAGACATGGTCCTTGACTTCTTCACTTGGGAAGTCATCCTGAGCCAGCTAAATTATGCTCCTCTCCCCAACCTAGGGTCATGCCAGTGGTGGGAGGGAGTCGTGCCTGTGACACTAGTGTGTCTGTTCATCTCTCTGTCTTCCTTTTCCCTCACATACTACTTCCCCCAGTCTCTCTTCCTTAATTGTCCATCATAGAGCATTAAAATTGCCTTTTAAAAGTTTTAATATTTTTCATGGCTGTTTATATTCCTGTTTCTTAATTTTAAAGACAGGCAGCAGGAATATTTTATTTTTGCCTAATTTATTTGTGTGGGCTCCAGATAGCCTTTTTGGGTGGCCTGACATGTAGTGGATAAAGCCCCACAGTCCAATGCACAGAGAAATCTCAGCTCAGCCACTCACCTTCAATCTGACCTCCAGCAAATGAAATTTTCTGAGCCTTATTTTCATAATCTAGAAATAGGAATAACACTAAAATTTACTAAGTAGGGTTTAACAAAGATTAGGGAACTTTACATTTCCTGAGTCTCTAAGTAATCTCAGATGGCAGCCAGGAGAATGGGGAAGGTATTACTCGTCGGGAGGTTTATTTGCCTGGGCAGGCCTCCAAGGCTGACTGCTTACTGGCAAATGGTGCTGGGTGAACGTGCCTTTGCTAAGAACAAGTTTTATTGGAGAAAGTTTTAAGCTGCTACTGTTCAATTACATACTAAATGGTAAAGGGACTTAGATATTAGATTTCACTACGTTTTATCCTATTAACCTATTCTTCACTTTGTCCTTCATGCAGTTTACCATTAAATAGTTATTGATATCCATCTACCCGGTGCTAGCTAAAATGGAGGGTGGGGGTGGGCTGTGATGGCTGCTTGGGGCTTAGAATTGGATGCGAGTCTGGCAAGTGCTTTGGCTAAACAGGGTCCCCCAAGACCAGGGGAGAGGCGTGTGCCCTGGAGCTCTGGTTTACCCGGCCGAGTCACACATAACCTTTTTTCAGCAGCATGACTTCAGCCTGGAGAAGAGGACTCTCTTCTGGGTGGAGGCTGTGGTCTGGGGACCCTGCCAGTTCCAATGCGAGGACACTGTTGGTATAGCGTCAGCCCCTCCCGCCTGGCATTTGCTGGTCAGTCCAGAATGCGGGCTGGTGCCTATGCCACCTGCAGCCAAAGGCCCCCAGGAGCAGCCCGAGGAAGAGGAGGAGAAAGAGAAGGAGAAGGGGGAAGAAGAAGAGCAAGAGGAAGAAGCCTGCTTTGCTGAGGAGGAGAAGCTGGGTCCTTGCAGCCCCCAGCCCAGCGCTCCTGGGAGCCCCAGCCCTGGCCATCACCGGTGCTCGCTGGATGTGCTGCGCGGTGTGAGGTCGGAGCTGGCGAGTGCCCGGCAGAGGCTCTCTGAGGGCAGGATGGCCGCCAGGCCCCGCGCCCTCCTGCAGCACATCCGCCACCGGGCGCTGAGCTTCTGCCCCAGCCCCGAGCCGCCCCAGGTTCCTACGTCCCGACTCCCAAGTGTACCTGTGTCACCCCCACGGCCCTCCACTGCCGGTGCCATGCCCCCACTGCGGAGCCACAAGCCCACGGTTGCGGTAAGAAACTTGCCTGCTTGGACAGCGCCGCAGATTAGCAGCAGCAAGGCAGTCATAGTCTGGGTCCCCAGTCTGATCCACAGCTTCCGTCCCCTTCTCTCTGCACTCCTCCTCCCTTCCCTTACCCGCTGTTCTCACCATGCTGTTCTCCTGCAGCCCTTTGCCAAGACTATTCCCTCTCAGAGGGCCCTCGTTGTGCCCGCTTTGCCTCTGTTAGGGCGCATGTCACATAATTGAAGTTATCCAGTACCTGTCTGTCTCTCTCTTCCAGGGGAATATGAGTTCTTTCAGGGCAGGGGTTGGATCCGTTCATTTTTGTTTCCAGAGCAGCAGACTTGGCCCATAGGGGGTGCTCAATGAATGTCTGTTGAATTAATTAATGTGACTCAAATCTAGGGCTTGCCAGAGAGCAAAGTTTGCTGTAGACAGGATGAGCTAGAGGCTGAGTCAAGGAATTGTCACTGTCAGTTAATTCCTGCAGGACACTGGGCTGGAAGAGACAAGGTCAAGCCATTGGACCAGGAGTGTTGCCCAAGGTGTTATGGGGACGAGAGGGCACTGTATAGAGGGGAGGATCAGTTGTTGAGAAAGGTGAGGGTTGTTGTAGGCTGTGAAGGCTGCAGGACAGAGGGCTGTACCCAGAAGAATGGGGAGCAGAAATGAACATACCATGAAATCAATGAAGCTTACACCTCAGGCCCTTGACTTTGCTCTTTTCAAAGCTCTGTACCTAATTTTATATTTATAATTGTGTCTTTTTTTTTTAAGAGGTTCAAATTGTATAAACATCAAACTCCACACAGTCTGGATTCAAGCAGATTGGGGGCGGGGTCAGGATTGGTATCAGGAGATATCAATAGGGCACAGTTTTCTGGCTCCCAGCTGCCCCACAGTAAAGCCAATAGGTGCAAAAGAATAAGGCCAACATGAAATTAAATCCAAAAGAGACTCAAAGGCTGGCTTTTCCACTCACTGGTTTGTGATTTTACACATCAGCGAAGTGCTCTGAGCCATCCTTTCTCTACCTTGTAAAGAGAGCCAGCAACCATTCCCACAGATGTTTGGAGAAAACAGAGAAGAGGCTCTGTGACCTGGACTAGCCATGCCCACATCAAAGACCAGATGTTGATTCCAGGATGGCTCTTCCCTGATCCAGATTAAATATAACTCTAGCCACAACCCTGTGTGTGTGTTGTGGGAAGGAGGGCACAGTTTGGGGCAAATTTTCTGTAGAGAAGAAAATTGAGGCAAAGCGCAGCTAAGAATCTTTTTCAAGGTCACAGAGTAAATTTATCCTAAGATTTTGGATGTTTTCCTCTCGGGGTAAAGAGCAGACCCAAGGGTGAGGTCATGGGAGACAACCCTGTGCAGATGGGGATGGGTGAGGAATTCATATGTCACATGCACCATGCACATGCTCTGCCCTAGGAACTAGGGCAGCAGTTGGGCTTTCCTTGGGGAGGAGGGCACAAGGCAGTCTGTTCAGAGCTGGCAGATAGGCACTTCTTCATGGGGGGAGGTGTTAGGGGTGATGCCACCCTGACCAACTAAAGCGCCTTGAAGTCACCCATCTTAGCCCAGGATCTGCGTCCAGTCTCTACTGCGTCCAGTCTCTACTGCGTCCAGTCTCTGCCTTGCCAAGCTTCAGCCTATCCAAATTCAAGAGTGAGAGTCCGGCTGGAAGATCCCCTTAAAGTGGGGGGTAAAGAACCCTGGATTTGATTCTGAGTCGGGTTCTGGTCCCAAATATGTGTTCCTTACCAGGTCATTAACTTATCTGAATCTTGATTTCAATATCTGTAAAATGGGATAATAGGATGGATCTATCCAATTTCTCTTGCAGGGTTGGTCTAAGCTGTAGATGAAATAATCATGTACTGACAGTTTCTATATGCCAGGTCCTTTGCTAATTACTTTTCTCACACTGCCTAATTAAGCCTTGTAACAACCTTTAAGGTATCCAGTATGATTGCTTCCATTGTACACATAAGTAAACTGAGTAAACAGTAGAGATCTGGGATTTGAACTCAGGTCTGTAGAACTCCAAGATCTCCACAGCATTAGCCCTACAGTCTGTATAGAAGGTGGCATGCAAAGGCATTTTTAAAAATGTCCTGCCCAGCTAGGTGTTGCTGCTAGTGCTGACACATCCAACTTGTCTTTATTTCAGTCCCTCAGCCCATACACCTGCCTGCCACCTCTTGGGCAGGAGCCCCAGCCTCTCATCATCCACAGAGCACACCCTGATTCTGCTGACCTGCTGTCCGCCCTTAGCCAGGAGGAGCAAGACCTCATCGGGCCAGTGGTTGCCCTGGGGTATCCCCTGCGTAGGGCCATCATGGCTCTGCAGGCGACAGGGCGGCAGAGCCTGAGCCAGGTGAGTGATTGTGCAGAGCTGTGGGGCTGTTGGGCTGGAACCAGGAGGGTAGTCACGTGATTTTATCTTTAACTTGAAGAAGTTTTGTTTCCTTCTCTTTAAAGGCAGAATCTCAGACTGGCATTAATTATTGGAGGTTGTAAGCAACTTTCTAGATCTGAATGCTATTTTCTCCATAGGAGTTTATCAGGAATCACCCTGCCCACTTGGAGGATCTTGAATTCTACTCCTCTTCTGGTTTCTGCCCCAAATACAGGGGGCTGGAGCTTTGGGCATCCAAGAATCTCTCTAGAGCTGCCTGGTAGAACCTTCTACAGTGAGAAAGGTTTTATACCTGTTGTCCAGGTATCCACTAGTGATTATATGCTTACTTAAAATGTAGCTAGTATGGCCTGACCAGGTGGTAGCTCAGTGGATAGAGTGTCGGACTGGGATGCGGAAGACCCAGGTTCGAGACCCCGAGCACGCCAGCTTGAGCGCAGGCCCATCTGGCTTGAGCAAAAAGCTCACTAGCTTGGACCCAAGGTCGCTGGCTCCAGCAAGGGATTGATCAGTCTGCTGAAGGCCCGCGGTCAAGGCACATGTGAGAAAGCAATCAATGCACAACTAAGGTGTTGTAATAGCAACAAGAAACTAATGATTGATGCTTCTCACCTCTCTCCGTTCCTGTCTGTCTGCTCCTATCTATCCCTCTCTCTGACTCCCTCTCTGTCCCTGTAAAAAAAAAAAAAAAAAATGTAGCTAGTATGACCGAGATTTTTTACTTAATTGTAATTAATTACATCTATGTGGCTACTGAATACCATATTGAATGGTCCAGCTCTAACCATTTTCTTCAATGAATGGTTTACCCATACTCATCTCTTTCCATCTATCCATCTAGTCAACAGTATTTATTGCGTGCTTACTGGGTGTTTAGAAGCAGACTCAGGTGAAGTTTGGCATGCAGGGTAGTTACTAAGGAGGCTCTTGGGATCGACTCCTTGAGAAAGGAGTGGACAGAAGCAGGAATGAGTAGATGGAGAAGTTGAGCTTTGTAGACCCAACGACATCATCAGCCCACTCCACAGTCTTGGAGCATATATGGCACTTCAGAGTTGTTCTAAGTGATGGGCTGAGATGGGCAGACCTTTATATCTCTGCATCAATCAGTCATTAGTGGTGTTAGTATTTAGTAAACACCTTTTTTGTGCTAGTCCCTCAACCTGAGAGTGTACAATTAGTTCTTCTTAATTCTGTAAGGTTGCTACTACTGTCCCCACTTTGCAGATGAGGAAACTGAGGCTGGTTTAACTGTGAGTCTTTGTTGCACAGTGCTTTTCTCTCATTTTCTGTGTGAGAACCTTCCAGGGAAGCACCTCAGGCTGATCTGAGACTTGAGTAGACCGAAAGTTGCCACTGAAAGTCAGGACCATGGCCAAGAGGATTGTTAGGGTTCAGAGTCACAGAGGGGGCTCTGTAATGTCCCCCCAGTCTCTAGGACTTGTGAAGGCTGAGGTCCCAGGCCATTGCTCTGGAGGTCTGAAGATTAGTTGGAGCCAGCACAGGCACTGGCCTCCCTGTGGGTGGCCTGGAACAGTCTGTTTTCAGACACAGACTGACCACCTGCCTGGCCTGCTGGATCTCTGGGTGGCCTATTTCCCTGGTAGGAAGTCAGGGGCTAGGCTCTGAGGGGTGGGCCTAAAGGGCCATTGGATGACTTCATCTGTCCTCCCTTTCCCTCTATTCTGTGAAATTCCGCTGATACCTAAGCAACTCCTTTGGGCTCAGTTTCCTTCTCCCTTTGAAAGATACACTATAATAAACCCTTTATGGCCATGAGGGAGGGCATCGGGTATCCTCACTTAGAAGAGCCCCGGAGAATAGAGGAGACACAAAAGATAAGCTTTGTCCGTCACTCCTTCTACAAGGATCAAAGCCCACTGACTGCCTGCAGGATGGGCACAGGTAACATAGGAGAAAGCCCAGAGGCCAGGCCCAGACTTGTTATGGGACGCCAGTCATATCAGGGCTCCTTATTGAGCCTCACTTTCACTATTAACAGAATGGAGGGGGATATGTGCTTATAATCAGTGACTGCTGGGGACCCCAGCCTAGAGTCGAGGCAGGCCAGGTGGCTGCTACAGTCCTATAGGCCCCAAATCTGATCAAGCAGCAGAATATTTACAAATTTAGGTTCCGAGGACCTACTCTTCAGGGGCCCAGTCAGTGGATCTGGAGTATGCCCAAGGGCCTATCAAAGATTTGTAGATGGTTCTGGTATGCAGCTTGGCATAGGGTCCTGGGGTATGGATTGATGTCAGCTGTCCCTTATGTGGTTCTCAATCTTGGCTACACGTTAGAATCACCTGGAGAGCTATAACAACCCCAGTGCCCAGGCTGCACCCCCAGACCAGTTCTATCAGAGACTCTGAAGGTGAACATCTGTGGTTTATGGGTAGTTTTAAAGCTCCTAGGTAGCTGCAATCAGCACCAAGGCCAAGAACCATTGCTGTGAGTGAGCTAAGAGGTGAAGGGAGCATTCCCCGTCTCCCTAGCCCCCGCTCCTGTCTTCACCTTCAGAAACACTGTCTACTTTCAAGCTAGCTCAGGCCCCTCTAGCAGCTGGCCCGTGGTGGACAAGGCACTGGCAAGAGATCAGGTGATCTAGGCCCTAGTCCTGAGACCCTGGGCAAGCTGCCTGCATTACTTGGACCTCAGTTTCCTCAAGTGTGCAAAGAGGGCTTGGCTGGGTGGTTTTCTAAATAAACTCATAGCAAGGTTTAGGTATCCTGGGGCAAGCGCTTGAATAGTTCAGAAGCTAAAACCATTAGTCTGTATGATCCGTGCTTTCTGCCCAGCTCTGAAGATCTGCAGAAACCCATCCTGTTTCTCTTTCACTTCTACCCGTAACTCTTATGGTCTGGCACCTTCATCTGGGGCTGACTCCCTGTAAATCCTGCTTTGATGTGCCTGGCCCTCATGATTTCCTGTATCTGGTTCATCTCCCCCACTGAACTGTGAGTGCCTTGAAGGTAGTTCTTAAATCATTTTATAAACACAACTTGTATTTATTGAGTTCCTTCTGCCTGCCATGCTGGTGCTGGGACACAGTGGTGACCAAGACTGGTACAGCCCCTCCCTCGTGGAGCATAAAGTCAGTGGATGAGAAAGATGAGAAAGGCAGCAGAGCAGTGACAGCGCTGTATGTTCTGTGGTGTACCAAGCACGGCACCCTGGAAACGGGGCAGAGGGTCCCCAGGTAGGAGTGAGGCTGGCGTTGGTTGGGAGGCAGATACACAGAGATTTCGGGGGATGGGAGAGGAGCTGAGGTGACTGACAGGGGCAGGAGCAGGCCTTTGAGCCCTGGATGGGAGGCAGCATTTCATCCTGATGACAAAAGCAGCCCTTATGACTAAGCAGGAAGTGACCTGAACAGGTTTCAGGCCTGTGAGAGCCTCCTCAGTCCCCTGCACTGATGCAGGATTGTGGGTGCTCATGAAGCCCTGGGTGCAAAGCTTTCTGTGTCTAGGGGTGGGGTGGGGGAACACAGGTGTGGATGGCACCCTCATGCAGCTAGGTGCTCACCAGGGAGGGTGAGTGGGCTGGGTGGGTGGTAGGTGAGACCCCTGTGTTGCAGGTATGTTCCACTCCCCACTTAGGTTCTGGGAGCACCTCAGTTCACCCTGACAGCCCTTTTCCTGGATTCCAACCCCCCAGTTTGGCATATTTGGTGAGGACGTGCTGTCTACCTGTCCCCAGGTCTCTAGAGAGGCCTCTGTTCCTCTTCTATTGGCTCTTGGGGTTTCAGGGGCCTTGTCCTATGTGGTGGATTGCCTAACCAGCAGGCCTGAGCTCAGCCTTAATGAAGTTCTTGGGGTACCTCCTCCACCTCATCTGCTGCCTCTGCCACTCCTTTTATTGCCCCTCCCTCTTTCCGGCCCAGTTTCTCAGCTACCTTAGCGCCTGTGACCGGCTGCTGCGGCAGGGCTATGAGGAAGGCCTAGTGGAGGAGGCCATGGAGATGTTCCAGTTCTCTGAGAGCCAGGTCAGCTGGGCCGCCCGCCTGGGCACTAGGGGAAGGAAGGGATGGGAATACACACGAGCCTGGGTGCAAGGGCGCACTGGAGCCTGCTTGCTCAGCCCTGGGGAGAAGGAGACAGCCCAGGGAGATGAAGGAAGGAAGGGGAAGGGAGGAGGGGGGAAACCAGAGGCAAGGCTTTTGTATTATTTAGCTGAATCAATACAAGTGTCATTGAATGCCCACTCTTTGTTAGACACCAGATAGGAGCCACAGGCAGCACAAAGATGCTTGAACTCCCTGGGCAAGGAGTTTGCCACCTACCCGGAATTCAGAGTGTAGGTAGCCCTGGGCCCAGTAGTAGATTCTGAGTGCTGGATGAATATGACCTGTCCACACTTAGCCGCTGGTCCACTGGCTGGTCCACTGGTCCGTGCTCTCTGAGCAGCTTGTCACAGAGGCTGAGGGACAGAGGGAGGGAGGAGAGGCAGGGAAGTTTAAAGCAGTGGTGGGATTCAGTTGGTTCGCACCATTTCAGGCAGAACTGATACCTAATTTCTTTGTTGAGTTCCATGAAGCGGTTGTTAAAATGGCACTTGTAATCAGGGTTCTCTCTAAGGTGGGCACCTGGGCAGCCGCCCAATGTGGAAATCACAAATGTACATTCCTTACTCTTTTTTAATGTTCATCTACACAACAGCGTATTCTAAGTGCCTGTAGTAATGTTCATTCCATCCATAAATTTGACAGAACTATGCTTATAATATTTATTTATTCATTTCATAAAATTCATTATACCTTTGATGAAATTCTACATTTAAATTCCCTCACGTTTGTTATTTCAGTAAACAAACTTATAACGTAAAGAGAAAAAGTGCCAAATGACCAGGGGGTGACAAGCTCTCATTGGAAATATCTTAAATAACAGTTTTATTGTTTCTTTTTTGTCAGGTATTATTTGTTTTATCATTAATATTTTAAAATGTTTTTATAACATAATCTAGTTTTATGTACCTCTTTTGTTCTTATTTAAGTATTAAATGCAGGAAATAATAAACTACCTTTTGGTATATCATTATTTTATACTTAAAAGGGTCATGAGGGCAGAGAACCGGTTGTTAAAGTATTTGAATCCCACCACTGGTTTAAAGCACTGGGGCCAGAGGAGGAAGGGAGGTGGAGGCTGCACTATGTGAACCTTGGGCTGCGTTTGGGGCCTGGCCAGGGGCCCCAGGCTGTGCATCCTTGAGCATCAGTAGTTGACTTTCTTCCTCTTCCTGCCCCAGCACCCAAGCATAGGCAGTCAGGAGTGAGCCGGAGTGGGGGAGTAAAGCCAGGGCCAAGCAGTGGCCGGGCTGGGGCCTCCTTCCTTGGCACAGGAAGAAAGGTCCATGCCCATGTCTCCTCAGAAGCATAGGGGTAACACAGGTGTTGGCCAGAATCAGGTTTACCTGGCCTGTGGGGTCCAAAGCTTTCCGGGAGTAACAGAGGACAGGAGCGAGGGTGGGGTGGGTTGGGGTGGCGGGGTGAGAGTGCAGGGGGTGCGCAGTGGTTCCCTAAGTGGAGGCTAAGCCTCAGTACCCTCTCTGCCTCCCCTCCCTCAGGCAGGGGAGTTCCTGCGCCTCTGGGAACAGTTCAGTGACATGGGCTTCCAGCAGGACCGGATCAAGGAGGTGCTGCTGGTCCATGGCAACCACCGCGAGCAAGCCCTGGAAGAGCTGGTGGCCTGTGCCCAGTGACCACTGTGGCACTCTGCAGTGCCCAGGTATCCCAGACCTGTGTAAACCTGGTGAGGCATTCTAACTGGAGACTACATGAGAACAACAAAGCGACACACATTCATTGTAAAAATACAAATGATACCAAGTGTGGGAGCAGGTCCAAAGATCTAATTTCTGATTTTGGTTCTACTGATGACTGGCTGAAGGTTTCTCTGGGCCTCAGTTTCCCCGGGAAAAGTAGAGCGATTGTAGCTGGCTGCTATTGATAAGAATCCCCTGAGGAGTTTGTTAAAAGAGTCCCAGGCCCCACTCCTGGATAATCTGACTCAGAAAGTCCAACTTGATAGCCCCTGGGGGTCTGTTTTGTTTTTACAACAAGCTCTATGAACACCCCCCTTTTTTTCTTTAATTTTTAAAAAATCTTTGCTGTTGTTGTTGATGCCCTTTACCCATTTCTCTCACCCCGACCCCCAGCCCCACTTCTGGCAGCTGCTCCTCTGTAGCTGGTATCTATGAACTTGGTTTTTTTATTTTTAGATTCCACATATGAGATCATACAGGATTTGTCTTTCTCTGTCTGACTTAT
Organism: Rhynchonycteris naso; assembly: GCA_037038555.1. NCBI lineage: Eukaryota > Metazoa > Chordata > Mammalia > Chiroptera > Emballonuridae > Rhynchonycteris > Rhynchonycteris naso. Next base: position 52,163,535 of record CM072999.1, read on the forward strand.
TTATTTAGCATAATATCCTTGAGGTCCATCTATGTTCTCCCAAATGGCAAGATTTCATTCTTTTTTTATAGCTGAATAATATATCACAATTTCTTTATCTATTCATCTGCTGATGTATTGATAGACACTTAGGTTATTTCCATATCTTGGCTATTATAAATAATGCTGCAATGAATATGGGGTGTGTATATCTTTTTGAGTTAGTGTTTTCATTTCTTTGGATAAACACCCAGAAGTGGAATTGCTGGACCATATAGTAGTTCTACTTTTAATTTTTTTTGAGGAAACTCCATGCTGTTTCCCACAGTGGCTGCACCAATGTGCACTCCCACCAGCAGTGCCCAGGGGCTGCCCTTTCTCCACATCCTCACCAACACTTCTTATTTTTTTGAGGATAGCCATTCTAACAGGTATGAGGTATTATCTCATGGTTTTGATTTGCATTTCCTTGATGATTAATGATGTTAAGTATCTATTCATGTACCTTTTGGGCATTTGTATATCTTTGGAAAAATGTCTATATGGATCTTCTGCCTATTTTTTAATCAGGTTTTTTGTTTTTGTTTTTACAGGGACAGAGAGATAGTCAGAGAGAGGGATAGATAGGGACAGACAGACAGGAATGGAGAGAGGTGAGAAGCATCAATCATTAGTTTTTCGTTGCTGTTGCAAAAACCTTAGTTGTTCATTGATTGCTTTCTCACATGTACCTTGACGCGGGCCTTTAGCAGACCGAGCCACCCCTTGCTGGAGCCAGCGACCTTGGGTCCAAGCTGACGAGCTTTTGCTCAAGCCAGATGGGCCCGTGCTCAAGCCAGATGGGCCCGCGCTCAAGCTGGCGAGCTCGGGGTCTTGAACCTGGGTCTTCCGCATCCCAGTCTGACGCTCTATCCACTGCGCCACCGCCTGGTCAGGCAGGTTTTTTGTTTTGTTTTGTTTTTGCTTTTCAGTTAAGTTCTTTATATATTTTAGATATTAATCCCTTATCAGACATATGATTTGCAAATATTTTCTCCCATTCATTAGGTTGCCTTTTGTTTTGTTGATCACTTCCTTTGCTGTGCAGAGGAATGTTTATTATTAATGTTTATTTTTGCTTTTGTTGCTTTTGCTTTTGATGTCAAATGCAAAATATTGCCAAGACCTATGTCAAGAAGCTTATTACCTATGTTCCTATGTTTTCTTCTAGAAGTTCTATGGTATCAGGCCTTACATTTAAGTCTTTAATCCATTTTGAGTTAATTTTTATGTATGGTGTAAGATAGTGGTAGAATTTTATTCTTTGCATGTAGCTGTCCAGTTTTCCCAACACCGTTTACCGAAAGAGACTGTCCTTTTCCTATCATATATTCTTGGCTCCTTTGTCATAAATTAAATAACTATAAATGTCTGGGTTGATTTCTGGGCTCTCTATTCTGTTCCTTTAATCTATGTGTCGATTTTTATGCCAGTTTCTCTGGGGATTCTTATTCCATGTAATGGGCCCATGGCTAGTGTGTGTGACCCTCAGGGCCCGCCAATCTGGGCTTCCTTCTGCTCTGCCAGTCTATATGGTCCTATGTCAGTCTATCTTCATTTGGGGAATGGGCTTGTTGGGAACAGTGTTGTCTTCAGTCACCGCAGGCCTACCCTCTGGAGTTCCCCAGGGATTGAGGGGACCAGTTTTTGGAGCTGCTGTGACTCAGTCAAGCAGAGGACAGAAGCCGAGACACTGGTGCCCTTCTCAGCTGGCTAAGTGCAAAGGCCTGAAGCAATTTCCACAGCATAAAATCTTCTCACTCCTCCACCCAGCAAACAGGGCTGGACCTGGAGCTGAGTCCTGTAAAAAAACAAAACTTCCACATGTCTCCTGGCTCCAGATACCTTGTTTGAGCATCAGTGAGGATCTCTGCAGGCCCACACTGGCCTAAACAAGTTTGAGACTGGAACCCAGATCTCCCAAGGCCCATCCAACCCCGGGATCTGGTCCACTAAGCCTTGATGTCTGCAATTTGAAATCACATTAAAAATACTCTTTGGACTTAAAACTTGCTTTAAAAACTAGCAGCAATGCAGAACTATTTTGAGAAAATTAACAAAATGTTCGAAAGTTGGTCAAAAATAAAGCTGCACTTGGAAAAGAATAAAATTCAAGTTCAATTTCTAAGATGAAATGTTAAGTCCAAATTAATTTATGTTTTGATTAAGGTAATCTGGTCTCGGTCAGCCACTTTATTAAGTTCCCTTCATTAGTGGCGACCACTTGGCAGGGCCCTCACTCACATCACATGTCCTTCTCCAGTGCCACACCTCCCATCCTTTTCCCACTTACCTAAACCTCCCCATCCCTAGAAAACTATTGTTTGACTAAAAATGAGACATCAAGGCCCTGACCGGTTGGCTCAGTGGGTAGAGGGTCGGCCCAGCATGAAGATATCCCAGGTTTGATCCCTGGTCAGGACATACATGAAAAGTGACCATCTGCTTCTCTCTCCCTCCCTCTCTCTCTTCTCTCTCTCTTTCCTTTTTGTAGCCAGTGGCTCAGTTGGTCTGAGCGTTGGCCCCAGGTGCTGAGGACAGCTTGATTCAAGTATTGGCCCCAGACGGGGGTTGCCAGATGGATCCCAGTTGGGCTCATGCAGGAGTCTGTCTCTATCTCCCTTCCTCTCACTTAAAAAAAATAAAAATAAAAAGAGACACCAAGACATCATTATTAGTTTAAAATATTTTTAGGAGGTAGAATAATGTGATAGTGAAATGTATGGACTCTGAAGTCAGACCTGGGCTGAAACTACAGTCCTATCATGAACTAGCTGTGTAGCCTTTTGAAAGTCACATAACCTCTCTGTGCCTCGGTTCCTTTTCCATAATACTGAAACTTCCCAACTGGGATGATGAAACAGGATAGTGCACAGGAGGCCTGTGGCATGGTATCTCATAGCTACTTTATTAATACATATTTATATCCTTCCTTGTTCTATAGTCTGTACTTTAGAACCTTTACTCTGATCCTTCTCCTCCTCATTGCTATGTTAACAAATCTCCAGCATTTACAGTCAAACTCAGGGGACCTGGAAGAACCTCTCCCCATCTCTGGTCAGAGATTTTAAAAAGGTGGCTGGAGCAGAGGGTTCTGTGAGTACCACCTGGGAGAAGGAATCTCTACAGCAATACTAAGGGTCAGGTGGTTGCTTGATATAGCAGCAGATGACACATTCAGTTCCCTGAAGGCAGGATCTAGATAAGACGAGCCTTGGAGAGGAGGCCAGGAGGATGTAGAGTGGCACCAGGTGGTGACCCAAGGCCTGGCCCAAGGATGCAGAGTGAAGCATGTTCTGCCCTGATTGATTCTTGCTCTTCTGTGTCCCCACTGTGTTTCCTCAGAGACCCGGTGCCAGCAGGTTGAAGAAGACCTCCTGCCTCTGATGGGGGAGTGGGTGGGAGTGTCTTATAAACTCTTTCAGTTTATTGTGTGTTCCCTTCCCAGGCAAATGTGCACATTGTTCTCCAAGTTGCCCCTTCTGCCTTCTAGTTACAAGGACCTTTGCAATTACATTGGGCCCACCTGGATAATCCAGGATAATCTCCCACTGCCAAATCTTTAACTTAATCTCATCCGCAAGTCCCTTTTACCATGTAAGGTAACATAATTCCAGGGTTTAGGACATGAATATCTTTGGGGGGCCATTCTGCAGCCTACCGAGAGGGGTGATGGTTAACCCAAAATAATACATAACTAATGGTGAAATTTCAGGCAGTTGTCTAGGGGAGTTGTGTTTTGTTATATAAGGGACATTTCTATTTTGGAGCAAAATGACAGTGGAGTAGGTCAAGGTCAGACCAGAGGTCAAGGTCTCAGGCAAGGCTTGACTCCCCGCCCCAGGTTCAAGCTGATACAGCTGGCTCCGATCTGTCTCACCTCTGCTAGGAGCCTCTCTGGCTCTTGCTTCAACTTGAGTCAGCCTCCTGCAGCTGACAACATTCTCCTGGCACCTGATGCAGGGCCAGCTGAGAGCCTGCCAGGGCCTCCTCTCAGCCCTGCCCCTTCCACTCTAGGGATGGAGCAGGGTATACCCTCAGGTCACAGTTGGCCTCCCAGGATCAAGTGGAGAAGCCAGGAGCTTCCTTTTCTGAGACCTTCCTCTCCTCTCAGACCCTCTTCCTTCCACACTTCTTCTTAGTCCCTCTCCCTAGCCCGACCTCCAGCTGCCCTGTGCTTCTGCCTTATCTGGTGATTACAGAATTCCTTTGTTAGCCCCTGCAGGGACACTATTTGCCTTTTTTTTTTTTTTTTTTTTTTTTTTTTTACAGAGACAGAGAGTCAGAGAGAGGGATAGAGGGACGGACAGACAGGAACCAAAAGAGATGAGAAGCATCATCAATTTTTGTTGCCGTTGCAGCATCTTAGTTGTCCATTGATTGCTTTCTCATATGTGCCTTGACCGCGGGCCTTCAGCAGACTGAGCAACCCCTTGCTGGAGCCAGCGACCTTGGGTCCAAGCTGGTGAGCTTTTGCTTAAGCCAGATGGGCCTGCGCTCAGGCTGGCGACCTCAGGGTCTCGAACCAGGGTCTTCCGCATCCCAGTCAGACGCTCTATCCACTGTGCCACCACCTGGTCAGGCACTATTTGCCTTTTAAGAGGATTTAGAGAGAGGGCAATGCTTAACTTATGAGTAGTGACTCATAAATACTGGGGTTTTAGGCCCAGTAAAAGCTGGCAAAGGGAAGGGTGGCCCTCCCAGCTCCTCCTGTCATCCGAACATCCATGCTGTCTGTAGGTAGGTCTCACCACCAGGAGGATTTGGGTCTCTGGGAGCTCTGGAAAGTCTTTTCTAGTGAGGGTTGGGGAAGGCTTCCCTCCCCTTGGTGCGGGACCTCCTGGTGCTCACCTCTCCTCACCCTCAGATCCTTAAAGGCCAGGGCTTTGTTCCTAGATATGCTGGGGTCAGAGGAACATTTTGACAACCAGGGTTCTCCTGGAAGTTAGCTCATTCTTGCTTTCTCTCTCTCTCTCTCTCTCTCTCGTATAACTTGCTCTCTTCCTAAACACACACATATACTGTCCTCAAGGGGAGTGAAACCCCCGTCACAGACATTATCTGGAGGAGTTTTGGAGTGTGCATGCCTTCCTGTTGGGGAAAAGTGTGATCCTGCGTGAGGCAAGAACTGACTGCTCAGCTCTACTCAAAGGCAGGCCCCCCTCACCCACCGAATCCTTTATTAAGCCCCTACCGTGCACTCAGGAGCACTGGGCCCTCTGAGAGGACGCTGTCCCTGAGATCCGGGTGCTACAGCCCAGCTGATGAGCCAAAACTACCACTGAAGGGCCACTCACTCACTAATTCTTCTACCCAGCAAACCTTTATTGCAGACCAGCTGAGTGCCAGGCCCAGCTGGGCCCAGGCATGGCGGAAGGTGGGAAGCCTGTCCTGGGGCGGAGGTTCCCAGTGCTCGGCTGGGCAGTGTGGGCTAGTGTGGCCGTCGGTGGAGAGCAGGTTCGTGCCTGTGCCCGTGATGATGGCAGTGAAGGAGGACAGGCAGGCTTTGGCCCAATGAGGGCCTGTGGAGGTGGCGCTTTGCCAACTTCCCCCATGGAACTGGGTCCTAGCCAGCACCCCTGCTGGTTTCACGCCCAGGCCAGTGGTGGGGCACCCACCCCCACCCCAGCATCCCCGTCTTCTGGCGGGTGGCCCTGCCTCCTGCCCACTCTCCTCCTGAACCTGTCCTTATAAGGCCACCCACTCAGGAGACGTGTGTTCTATGTCCTCTGGGAAGTTGCCCACACAACGTCATCTGCTCTTTTACTGCTCAAGATCTTTAACCTCTAATTTGATTTTTTTTGTCATTAAGAAAATGTTTTTAGGTTTAGCAGAGACATTAACTGGGTGCCAGGTGAAGAAGGAAGAATGGAGGCAGGGGGCTTGGGCGCCGGGGAGCCAGGATATGGCTGAATCAGATTCTGAATCTCCTCAGCAGGCCCTGTGCTAGGCACAAGAGGAAATAGGGATGGGGACTCTGCAACAGGGACAGACAGCTCATAAGCCATACATTCTGGTGCAGTAAAAGTGGCCTCCCGGCAGACGTGAGCCCAACTGCAGGAGCTCAAGCCAGGCTGAGAGAGCAGCTTCAGGCTGGCCCAAGGCATCGTCAGGGAAGGGCCACACTGAACCAGGCCTTGCAGGGAGGCAGGAGTTCTTTACATGGGAAGTAGAGGAAGGACATTTCCAGGCTGTAGTCACTTAGGCATGGGACAAGAGGGGACAGTGTGCCTGGAATGTGGAGTCTGGACCTTGAGAAATTTGGACTTGACGCTGCAGCCAGGGAGCAACAGAATGAACACAGCGGAACCCACAAGGGTGATGGAAGGGGAGACTGTGGTGGTCACTGCTGTTTTCTGGCCACCCACCTAGCAGCTATTTCTCCTTATTCTTAAGTGACACCCAGTGGACTTGGAGGAATTACCCTTCCTTCCACTGTGGACCGTCTTAGTGTGTTGTCAGTCAAAGTGCCCTGTCCTCTGCTGGCCAGGTGCTGGGGCACATGTCACCCACACGGGGCCCGGCCGTCTCTGACATGGAACCCTGGGATCTTAAACACAGTCACTCTGGCTGCAGCCACAGAGGGGCTGTATACAGTTCCTGCTACTGCAGATCCTTGCTGCTGCTGGGCTCCTGTCCTTTCCTACCCCACACTCACCTTCCCCGGGGCGCCCGGTGCTACCAAAGTCCTTCCAAGAGAATCTTGTTCTTAACTTTGCTGACAACCAAAGCCCCCTGCTGGATGCCATGAGAGAACATGAGTAAGGGCAGCAGCGGCCAAATAGGGCAGAGAGTGTGTCCTGTCGGTCCGGGAATCTACGGAAAGGTCTACAATGGCAAAGCAGGACAAGGAAAGTTGACTGCCAGAGAAGGTTTGGAAGTCCTGGTTCTCACTGAGGGGTGTTACCTCATCAGGGAATGGCCGCGGGTGGTCCTGTAACTGCCTAAAGGCCACCTCTTTATTCCATTGTGCAGCCCTGGGGGGCAGGACTGAACCTGGTTTCTCTGCGCCCCCCCCCCCCCAGGCTGGGGTTAGAGGAGCTGCTGGGAAGTGTTTGCTGAATGAAAAGGAACCAAGGGAGGGCGGGAAGGAAGGAAGGCAACCCTCTGAGGAGTGGCCCATGCCGAAAGACTTCCAAAGAGGTTCCACCAAACTGCTAAGTGAAAGACTCACCAGAAAGTATTAAGGGAAGCCCTGGGTACTTGTGATGACACTATCAGTAAGGTGACTTCAGGGGACAAAGGTGACCATCCCCTATTCCTTAATGCCTAACTCCTCAGAGCCTGGAGGGACCACACCACTAAAACTAGAGTGAACAAGAGATCCTGGTGGCTGCAAGGAGGGTCATGATGTTAATCTGCACAAGGCCCCCTAATGCCTTATAGAAGGGACAGAGGTCCAAGTTAGTTCATGGCTCCTATGATGTGTTCCTTTGGGGAGCACATGGCTTTCCAATGACAGCATGGCTGGGCAGAGACCAGCGTGGGTCACCATCCCTGAGCCGGTCAGAAGCTGTGGCCATGCTCTCTGTGGCAAATCAGACTGAGCCCTGAGAAGAGGGCTGGGTGATGCTGGTCAACGAGGCCTCTACTCCTGTCTCTGTGATGAGGAGTTTTGCTCTGTCCACCCCAACTGCAGGCCATGGAGAGAATGTGGCCAACGAGATGGCTTAGTGTCAATCCAGAGCTATTTTTAGGGTTCAAGGTAGGTCACTGCTTCTGAAGGGAAGAGGAGCATTTGAGCTCCCCAGGGATGCAGGGCCTTCAGTTACAGGGGCTGGGGCCCAAGGATCATGAGGATGATGCCTTCTCAGTATCTGGTGAAAGGACTCGCATACCTGCCCCTCCACTTTACCTGTCTTATGTCGCTAAGACCGTGCAAGGCCAAGGAATTACATTCTGGAGACAGTGTCTACCAGAAGGAACAGTGGGAGATGTTTTTAAGGCCAAAAATCTCTCTTTGGGGCTCCCAATCATGTCTTCATTAATTGCCTTATCCATCTGAAGTCAGACCAATTGCTATTGCCAAAATTAGCCACTGTGCTCACCTGAGGGTAGAGGGCTTTCTGGTTTATTGACACTTTCTGTGGGCTGGGCACTGTCCTAAGCTCTTTCTGTGTACTATCTCACTCATTTTCAACAACCCTCATTAACAGATGCCATCTGAGGCTCAGATAGGTTAACAGATACCCAAGGTCACATGGTTAGGAGTGCTAGAGCTGGGTTAGAATCCAGAAAGTCTGATCTAGAAGCTGGAGCATCTTAGCTTTCTTCACTCTGGGCCTGCACAGTTTACTTACCTGACCACACAGCAAATGGTGCTCAGGCAGGGGCTACTGTCTTCAATGACAGATGCAAAATTGGGCACAGAGAAGTAGTGCAGTCAGCCTCAAATCGCCCAGCAAATGGGTGGCAGGGCTGGGCAGGGAGTGAGGGTATGCAGGACCCCTGAATAAGCCTGTTAATGGCCAGGTGTGGCCAGAGAACCAGGCCCTATCTAGAGGCAGGGCCCGCAGACCTGCCTGGCCCCCTACTTGGGATGGGCAGCGGAAGTTATGCTCCCCGGAGGACATGCATATGGTTCTGTTTCCATTCCTCAGAGAGCTTCAAAAGGTCACTTTTTTCCCCTCAAATTCAAGTGGCTTGGGAGGCAAAGCCCTAGCTTCCGGTCACTGAAGCACCACCCCTTCTGGTAAGACACTCCTCTGGTTCCCATCACTGTGTAATTATTAGGCTAAGGCATTGAAATGGACATTTCCCAGTATTCTTTTCTGTGCCCGCACTGAACCACTCAGTGACACATGCCCAGAGTGACAAGGGCCAGAGGGGACAGGGCAGGAAAGAGATAGCATACTCAAATTGGGTCACTGGGGGAGAGTTGAGAAAAGAAGCTGTCTATGTGGGAGGCTACTATAAGGATGATGTAAGGCTAGTGACAGCGGGACTCTCACCTCTCCTACAGCTGGAGACTGAGAGGGCTGCACAGAAAAGGCCATCTGACAGGAGTTATGACCCTGGTTGGTGGAGAAAAAAGATCAGTCCAAGGGGGCAGCAGGAGCCGTGCGGCACAGGGCAGGGTGCGGGGCTGGGTACAGGTATCTGTCTTCCATGGTCATCAGCTCAAACACTAGCTGTGGTTCCCACTTCCTGCAGAGTAAGGTCCAAGTTCTCAGTTTGGCAGTGAAGGCTCTTCACACGCAGGCTCCAACCTACCTCTCTACCTGGGAGAGCTACAGATGCTTCACACAACCTGTCTGCAGAACAACTCTGCACATGGCAGGGAAATCCTATCATTATCATCATCATCATTGTCATAATTTTATACAAAACCTGAGTTTTCCCGAGATGACACAGCTGGAAAGCAATGGAACTGGATTATGACTCCAGGTCCCCTGCCACCAAAGCCGCTGCTTACCCGTTCTTCCATCCTGCTGCCTCACTGAGCAATAAGTGCATAGACAACAGAAACAGATGAGGCTCATCCCACCCGTGCCTGCTCCACAGAAAGGGTCTCAGTCAAGGGGTAAGCGGGTAGAGGAAAACGGAGGGGAGGAGACAGAAATAAGGAAGATGAGCATAACATAGGCTGGCCTGTAGGTTCTTATTTTACTCCCATCATGGTCAGAGCCAGGCTTTGGATTGACTCAAACACCAGCTGGTTGCCTGGCAGGCAAAGCTAGTCTCTGCAGAGTGGCACCTGCAAGGTGGTCAGCCTTCTTTCCACCCAAACCCAATGCTATGTCCCTTTCAGCACACCCCAAATTCCCTCTGCTAATCGTGGCTTGGAGTTAGGCACATCTCTAGAAGGCCCCTGTTAGAATGAAAATGTTACTGGGAAGAGAAGCATTCTGGGCCAGTGGCATCAGGCCACCCTTAAAGTTGTCAAAATTGTACATGCATGTGTGTGTGCGTGCGTGTGAGTGTGTGTGTGTGTGTGTGTGAAAGAGAGAGTATTAAAGGATCCAGGTGTCCAAATACCACCACTAGAGATCAATTCCTTTGTCTTAATCTGCTGAATGAAAGCAGAATGCCTACCAAGAGGGGTGAGACTTACTGGGAAAAATTAGGGTAGAAGTCTGGAGTCAGTGGGGTCTGATGGGTCACTTGGGGGAACCCCCCTCACGGAGCTCCCAGAAGGCAGCACAGAGATGCAGCATGGTGTGGCAGGAAGAGGATTCTAGAGGCATGGGGTTTGGCTCGGGCTAGTCCACTGCACTGCTGTGTCTCCAGGCAATTTACCTACCCCACCTTGACTTCTCTTTCCTTTCTGTAAAAAGAGAGGGTTTGGATGAGATGCTTACATCATGTTCTAAGGCCCTGTGGCCTTACAGAAGTCCTGCTTTACCTTTTGTCAGCTGTTGAGGCACCAGACAGGGGCTCTCCACTCCATCTAGGGCAGAGGACACTGCTAGAATGAGTACTGGGAGACCCTCTCCATTGAGGTCCCATATCCCGTGTCCATGACTGATGTGCTCCAAGGTGGCCTGTCTGCCCACAGCTGTGTCTCTCACCAACACAGTTAATTTTCTGCTGTTTCTGGGAAGTGACAGCAACTTAAAGCAAAGCAATTAGGATGAAAAAGAGGCCCAGCTGCTTGGGGCCAAAGGAAAATAAACAGACCAGCCCTGTGTGTATTCCACCGCCAAGAGGAGCAATTCTTCACAGAGTGATTACCACTTCCAGTTCCAGTCTCCTCCTCTCCATTGAAGGCACAGAGGTGACCTACCGGCTGCTGCTGTTCTCAGATCCCACTCTTCACAGAATGTACCGTGGACCCGACAGCTCATCCCCTCTCATGAAGTCTCCCCTAAATACCTGGCCCTTCATCCCCTGCAGAAATGATACCCTCTATTCTGAAATCTAAACAGCTTCTATGGGTTTTTCCTCTGACTGATGAATCAGTTCATTCATTCTTCTGACATCCACTGAGCACCATTCATTCATTCATTAACATTTATTGAGCCCCTACCATATTCTAGTCACTGTTCTGGGACGTGGCTGATACAGCAATGAACAGACAAAAATCTGTGCCTCATGGAGCTCAGTTTTAGTAGAAGAAACAGACACTAAACATGTAAAAATATAACACAGTAGATGATTCTAGAAGCTATGGAGGAAAGTGAAGCAATAAAGGGTAGTATGGAATGTAGAGCAGGAAGAGGTATATTTTAAGTAGGGTAGTCAGGAAAGGCCTCTGCAACTGACATCCGAGTAAAGCCTGTAGGAGGTGGGGAGTGCGTCAGACATCTAAGTGAGGGAGGTGTGCCAGTCAAGGGACATGAGTAAAGGCCCTGAGGTGGGAGTGTGCCTCACAAATCTGAATTGCAGTGAGGCTGGGGGACAATGGTAAGAGAAGTCACAGAGGAAATGGAGCAGTGGATCCTGAAAGGACTTTGGTTTTCACTCAAGTAAGAGGAGGAGCCACCTTAGGGTCTGAGCAGAGGAACAACAGGTCTGGCTGGCATTTCATTCTGGCTGCCACGTGAGCAGACTGAAGGGAGGCAAGCAGCACAGCAGGCCCTGGGTGAAGTGTGAGGAAGTCTGGCTTCTCCTTTGGCCTCTGTCAGGCAGGCTATATAAGCAGAACAGAATAATTTCCAGGGAGAAGAAAGCTTGGGGTGCGGGACATCCAGACACTAAACAAAATGGGTCAAGGAGAGTTTGTAGACAGCTAGAGAGAGCTCCAGAGAATTGGGATGCAGGGCTGTCATGGAGGTTCAGGGAAATGCTCCTTGCTGGGTCAAGATCTCCATGTGTCTGTGTGTGTGTGTGGGTGTGGGTGTCTCTCTGTTAGGAAAGATTTCTCATAGTGGATGTGTGGGCCGGAAGAGAGATTTCTTTACCTGCAAACCAAGCAGAAGTTACAATCCTTGCCAAGCGTGATGGGTTGTGGGAGGAACAATGGAATCTGACCTTTGAGGCCAGAGAAGAAGGGGTGCTGGATTACTTTGTGAGGGGGAGTATCTGTGAGAGTGCAAACACACCCCAGGGCCTTAACCAGACATTAATAGCCTTGTGAAGTGGGGCATTAGTCTCCTAGCTAGATCTGAAAGCAAAAGAACCCAGGACAGTGAATTTTCCTATTGAAGGAGGACGGAAAAGGCTGGGTCCAGGGAATTGGATAAACCCAGGAAGAGGAGGTAGAGAGAGAAGGGTAAAGGAGTGTTAAGGAGACAGGCAGAAACACCCTGTCCATCTTAGAATGTCAGCCAAGCAAGAAGGCAGCAACAGAAAGTAAGTATGCGGGCCTTCGTTCAAAGCTGGGCTCTGCTCCTTGCTAGTTGTGTCTCTTCCAATCTTATAAGCTTTGGGTGTTTTGCATTGTTTTTCCCTCCTTTTCTTTAAGAGGGAAGTGAGAGTGTTTCTGAGCTGCCTATCATTTAAAATTTTTACAAAGCTTAAATAAGTCAACTGTGGGAAAACTATAAACATTGTGTTATTATTATGCACTAAAGACATCAGAAAGGGCTACTCTGGACCAAAGAATGACCAAACCTCAGGAGCCAGCAGGCCGTATCAGGGCTGGTCCATGCAGCCAGCTGCAGAAGCTGACAAACACAAAGCTCTGTGGATTGAGAGAGCAAATGAGCCGATGGATCTCGAGATTGCAAGTCTCAGGGTGGCCAGCACTGGACTGAGCAAAGAGATCACTCTGTACTGCTGAGTAGGCAAAAGCAGGGCTGCAGGTCTTTTCAATGTCATTCTGTGGCAGAACTGAACTGCTACGAGTTAGATAATTCTCTGGGGGAAAGCACCTTTGCTTTACAGTTTACTATTGATAAGGTCCTGACTTTGGGAACTTATATGCTAACATGTATCTGCATGTACAAGTATGTATGAGCATGTATGTGAAGATGCAAAGGATTTAGTCCAGTAGTAACCACAAAAGTTACGGTTTTATTGCCCTGTAAGACATTAATCAGCTTCATTTCCTATTTTAGCACACTTATTTCAGTATGTTTTTTCCGACTAAATATACAAATCTGTCTCTCAAATGCTCCTTTGATGAACAGCTTCACTATTTTTCTGGTTCCCTTACTGAGTTAAAAACATCCTGGACAAGTGACAAAAATAATACTTTGACAAAACCCAAAAGGGACGGCTATACCATACTTTGGCATAGGCCAGTGGCTTTGGGCCACTCAGCATCTGAGCCTCACCTATCTCATCTGCCACTGGGAGAATATGCCCAACTCCCAGGACTGAGGTAGGGCTACAGTGGGAAGAGGGATGTGAAAGCACTTTGTATATCATTCACAGGAAGCAGAAGTCAGGATTTATTACTTTGACTCATCAGATTATGCCAGGGCTAGAAGGTCCCAGGCTTCTGAGGGCAGCATTATCCAAGGCTTGGGACATAGGTCAGGGAAAAAGGCAGCCTTGATACTAGACTCCATGTCCAGGGGGTGCCATGCTGATGCTGCATTCTCCACTTGTGATGAGGCCAGGATTTCCCATGAACCTTAGGTCCTGGAGGATGAAGACCACTCAGAGAAGTCTGCCCAAGAGCATGGAAAGGATAGAGGACTGTGTGTGTGGGGGGGGGGGCAGGGGTTAACCTGACCAGTATCCAGGGAGAAGAGTCTTTCTCTAATGCCAGGTCCCTAACTAGAGGCCTTTATAGCCTGGGTTCTTTTAAGACCTCTTCAAATTATTTTGTAGGCAGGAAAGTGCCCCAACTCATTTGCCAGCCCAATAGGATCTCTACCCTTGGTATCTGCATACGTGCATGGTGGTGCACACACACAGAGAATGGTATCACTCAGGGGTCCAATAAGCAATGTAGTCAGTCAAAGTCAGCAACAGCCAACTCTGCACAGAAGAGGTGGGTACAGAGCCAACATAAAGAGAGGAACAGGAAAGGCATTCCAGGCCCAGGGAATAGCAGGAGCAGAAGGAAGACAGAATTAACCTGCAGAATGTGGGGAAAGGATAAGATGAGGTAATTAGACCTTGCCAGGATTGGCGCATACTTGAGTGACCCGTAATCATGGGAGTTAATAGTCCACTGCCCCTGGAGTGATGGCAAAAAAGGAGAGTGGGCAAGGGGCTTACTACTGGGTTCTCCTCTGCAGGTCCACACCCCATAAGCGGCTGTGGGAACGCTTTTACTCCTCACTGGTCTCTCTCCAGATTCATTTTAGTTATCTATACAATTCAGCCCAGCCTTGCCCCACCCCAAATGCCTCCATTCACAGCTGCTCTGCTTTAAAGGCTGGGTTCACAGAGACTCTTCCTATCAGCTTAAGCCTTCTTCCAGCTCTCTTCTGAGCTCTCACTGTCTCCACCATATGAACCTCCTCTTTTAGCAGCTAACCATCCTGCCTGTCTTCTTCACAGACTTAGTATACCCTCCTTCCTGGAGTTATGTATTTTTTCTCCCTTTTTCACTTTGCCCTGATTTCTTCAGTACTATATTGTGGTTTTTTTGTTTTGTTTCTGCATGTTGCCTTCAACCCATCGTCCATTAAGACAAGTATGTGTAAACCTTATGTTATCCTGTAAATGTTCTGTTAGTTTTTCTGGGCTATACTCTAAGCTTTGTGGACCCTTATCTGGCAACTACAGACTATATTAGGGCAAGCAGTGTGCTGGGCACACAGTAATTGCCTACTTCTTGCCTAGCGATTGGCAGTTTGATTAAGATCACTTAACCACTCCTAGCCATGCTCAATTACTGGCCCATTCACACAAAAGCCTAGATTACAGAAATCCCCCAATTCCTTCCACTGACATTGTGACCCACCAGCTCTCAGCAAAGCACAAGTAATTTGAGGGCTCGACCCCAGCATCGTCATTGCTCCCTGCGTTTCTTGGACATGTTCACACCAGTAGACATGAGATCCCAACGTCTCAACCAGGGAGTGAGAAGTTCCCCGCTGCTCCTAAGACCAGTCTCATAGACTCAGCCGTGGCGCAGAGAGGACTCAGGAGATCTCCTCCTAAAGTCCAGGTGTCACAGTTCAGGCGTTGTCGAGGCCACAGGCCCCAGAGGGCCAGGAGGCAGCCTCAGGAGAAAAGTCTGCAAGGAGCCTGGCCGTGGGAAGCCTGCCTTTTCCCTGAGTAGCCGCCAGGTGCTGCCCTCAATGGCATAGAGCACTGTGAACATGCGGTTGACAGTATAGACTGTGTCCCCACGCACCACCGCCGTGAAGAGTGCTCCCTTGCTGTTGACATACTGACCGGGCAATGCTGTCCACTGGCCAGTGGCTAAGTTGAGGCAGTCGATGGCGCAATGTAAAAAGTCGTCGGACGGTCCGTTGCGCACCACGTAGAGGCTGTCGCGGTGGGCCACCATGCAGTGACCATAGCTCTGCGGGCGCCGCAGTTCAGCCACCGGCAGCCACATGTCAGTCCGCACCGTGTACTCCACCACAGCTGTGGTGTCGGCGGGCCGCCACAGACACACAAAAAGACGACCGCACGCTTGGGCACAAGGCACTCCGGCAGCAGGCTGCGGCAGGTCTGCCACGAAGCTCCAGCAGCCCGCGGCCGGGTCGTAGCGCTCCACGGAGCTCATGGCCGTCCTCTGGAACTCGCCACCGATGGCATAAAGGCAGCCGTCGAAGCCGGCTAGCGCCGTGTCGTAGCGCGGCTGGTGTGGACTGGGAAACTGGCACCATGAGCCGCTGTCGGGATCGTAGCAGAAGCCCAGTTCCACCACCTCCTTGCTGGCACCCCGCACGCCTCCCACAATGTAAAGCTTGTTGCCCAGCGTGGCCACGCCTGCCAGTAACGTGCTGGCCTCCAGGGGCAGCGCCACCAGCGTGCGCCACGCATCCTCCTCCTCGTCCAGGTAACACATCGTGCGCGACTCGTCCTCCAGGAAGCCAGGCGCGGGCGTATGTGTGCTCAGGGCCACGTAGCTGCTGGGCCGTAGCGCTGCCACGTAGGCGCGGGCCTCAGGCAGAGCGAGCTCGGTGGCCAGGTCCTGGGCGCCGTCGCGGATGAAGAGCGCGGCGCTGTGGAACAGGTCTCGCAGGCCGAAGGCGGCGGCCGCGTCGCACAGCAACGCGCAGTTGTCGGACGTGAGGCTGTGCTCTAGGAAGCGCGCCAGCGCCGGCGCCTGCAGGAAGGCGGCGCACTCCACGGCCTGCAGCAGGTCGTCCGCGGCCTCCAGCGCCGGCCGCTCGCCGCGCAGCACCTGCAGCGTGGTGTCGAAGCCTCCGGCGCTGAGCGCGCCCAGGCGCACCTCGGACGCGCGCGCCTCCCTCATGCCGGAACGGAAGAGGCCACGGAAGAAGCCGCAGTGCTCTACCAGCAGGGCCTGGTCGGCCTGGAAGAGCTGGCCGCTCACCCACACCTGCACCGGGGCCTCTGGACCCCGAAGCATGACGAGAGCGAGGGCGGAGACCGCTGCTGGGGCCCTGGATTCAGCGGCCACCGACTCTGGGGCTCCCGGGTAGCGGAAGAAACCTCTCTGGGATATAAATATCTCCCTGGCTAAAGATAGTATGGTTCATGTGATGTGGTGGCTAGCAGGTTGAATGGCCCTGAGCCCAGAGGGTGTCCGGAGATCAGCACGGTAACTCAGTCCCTCATGGGAAATTATAACAGTGACCATATAGTGAGCACCTACCTTCCTACTGCATGCTGGGCACAGTGAGGGACGTGGGCAAGGACCATAACTCTTTGACTCTCTATTTCCTCAAAAATGGGGCCAATAATAACACCTGTTTTTTGGTACAAGTATCCCATGCTTTGAAAGTTCACTTTATTCCAGAGAGATAGAGAGAGAGAGATAGATAGGGACAGACAGACAGGAACGAAGAGAGGTGAGAAGCATCAATCATTAGTTTTTCGTTGCGGTCGCAACACCTTAGTTGTTCATTGATTGCTTTCTCACACGTGCCTTGACGAAGGGCCTTCAGCAGACCGAGCAACCCCTTGCTGGAGCCAGAAACCTTGGGTCCAAGCTGACAAGCTTTTTGCTCAAGCCAGATGGGCCTGTGCTGAGGTCTCGAACCTGGGTCTTCTGCATCCCAGTCCGACGCTCTATCCTCTGTGCCACTGCCTGGTCAGGCTCCATTTTTCTTTTTTTAATGAGATAGGGAGAGCGATGAGAAACATCAACTTGTAGCTGTCGCACCTTAGTTGTTCATTGATTGCTTTCTCATATGTGCCTTGACCGAGGTGAACCAGTGACTCCTGACCTTGGGCTCAAGTCAGTGACCTTGGGCTTTAAGCCAGCAACTGTGGTGACAAGTCTGTGATGCCACGCCCAAGCCAGTGACCTTGGGGTTTTGAACCTGGGTCCTCAGAGTCCCAGGCTGAGGTTATATTCACTGTGCCACTGCCTGGTCAGGCCCATTTTTCTTTCTTGAAAGACCAACGTTAGTATCTGTTTTCACTAAAAAAAAATCCAAAAAGCAAAAATAGCGTTCAGTGTTGCATAGCCAGATCTTATAGAGTCAGGGTACACCCTGACAAGCAGCGAGAGTGGCTCCTGCAAGTACTTCCCTTTCAACTACTTCTTAACATCTCAGCATTAAGCTGCTATAGCTCTGAACTGTGTCTGTGAGCCTGAGTTTTATCTCGATCTATTTTCTGCATCCATTAGCAAGATGTTTCCTAAGGTGATTGAGTCTTTGCTTTAGACCCTTTCGATTTACAAAACGTTTTGTAGGACGACTCTACTTTCAGATAATTGGGGAAACCTGTATTGGGACAATCTGTAAAGTGTTCAGAATGGGGCTCAGAAATTTTGCATGACTTGTTCAGGGTCATTCAACTGGGAAGAAGCTAGGAACGGATTAATACCTAGCCCAGCCCATTGGCTGGTGGGCACAGCGGGTACTTGGGCACTGGAGGGAGGAGGCAGAGGTGGATCAAGTAGAGTGAGCCAGGCTGGGGTCTGGAGCAGAGTTCTAATTTGGCCCAGGCCCTGACTATGGGCGAGTCCAATTTCATTTTGAGCCTGATTTCCTTCTCTAAAAATGGGAGGACAGCAGGTAGTGTCCAATAAGCCCCTGAATGTGGAAGTACTTCCTGACTGGGGATGGGAATGGGAAGTTGATGTCTGTTCTCCACTTGGCAGCACTCCTCCACTGCTGTGTCTCTAAACCTTAGGAAAAGGAAAGTGGGGCCGCTGATCATGTGCCTGTGGGTGAGAAGGAAGAGGGCTTCTTGAAATAATAATATGAGGTTAACACTTATATTGCACTATGTGTCAAACTTTTATAAGCACTTTAATTCGTATAATTCTTGCAACAATCCTATAAGTAACACTTTTTTTTTTAATGTGACAGAGACAGAGAGAGGGACAGACAGCCAGGAAGAGACAGATAGGGACAGACAGCCAGGAAGAGAAACAATTCTTGGTTGTGGCACCTTGTTCATTGATTGCTTTCTCACATGTGCCTTGACCAGGGGTGAGGGGCTACAGGAGACCGAGTGACCCCTTGCTTGAGCCAGCAACCTTGGGCTCAAGCTGGTGAGCCTTGCTCAAACCAGATAAGCCTGCGCTCAAGCTGGCGACCTCGGGGTCTCGAACCTGGGTCCTCCGCGTCCCAGTTCAACATTCTGTTCTCTGCACCACCACCTAGTCAGGCAAGTAAACACTCTTATTTTCCCTCATATAATAGATATTATCCACTTATGACTTAAAGCGACTTATTGCTTATAACTATGAGTTAGATAGCATTGGCCCCATTTCATCGATTAGTTCACTAACGTATCAAGAGGTTTAGTCATGTGCTCAAGGTCACATGGCTGGAAAGTGGCAGAGCTAGGACTGGCATACAGCCAGTCTGACTCTAGAGCATGTGCCCTTAAACTGTGCTTGCTGTCTGTGCTACAAATGCTGGGTCAGGAGGTCACAGCTGGAAGGAACTTCAGGCTCAAATGGTTCAACCCCTTCATTTATAGTGGAAGATCAGAAAGAATTGCCCAGGGTGATTTAGCTTGGGGCAAACGGTCCCAGGTTTTCTGCTGCCCAACCCCGGGGCACTTTCCCTACTGCACTGAACTTTTCTGGGTGACCAGCTAAGACTCTGAATGCCAAAATGTCTGATGGAAGGGAGCTTAGTGATTATCTTCTGCCACCTCATTTTACAGGTGGGGAAACTGAGGCCCAGACTTGTCTAGGCTGATATCTGCCATTCTGGAGATGTTCAACTGCAAGGCTTTTTCAGGAGGATGGAGAGGCTCACAATGACAGAGCTGGAGTTTGGAGGGAGCAGGGGAACTTCTCTTCCCTCAGGACGCAAGCAAGCACAGACCCTCATGTAAGAATCTGCAGGCCCAACACAACCTCCACTGCCAGGGAAATCCCACCCACTTTACTCCATCCAAGCAGGTCTGGGATGTGGGGACCTCTTGTGTGAGCCTGGGAAGCCAAGGGCCTGTAGGAGGCAGCCAGAAATATCCCCATTCTCTGCCCTAGGGACCAGACAGGAAGAGGAGGTGGAGATGGAGGGGATGGGCAGAAGTCCCTATGAATACTATCCCAGGCCCTCTGCCAGTTTCTCTCCTTCCCCGAGGCCAGTCATTGGCGTCAGGGAACAGTTGTGACAGTCTCCCTCTTGGAGGAAAATAGGCTCTGCAGTGCCTAGTCCTGACTGTCCTTGCTAGTGGGCTCAGGGGCAGGAAGAGGGTGTCTGACTATGCCATTTCACAGATGAGGAAAGAGAGACCTAGAGATGGGATGGACTTTTCCTTGATTATGAACTAAGATGTAAGACTGGATTGAACCCTATCCACTGATCCCAAGTCCAAGGACAGCTGCCTCTCCGCAGCAGCACTAACCTTGTCTCAGGGGAGAGACACTGCTGTCTCCAATGGAATAGGGGAGGGGCTGACCTGTAGGGGACCACAGTTCACTCCCAGATGGCCTGTTTCAGGCACTTAGTAATTGGCAGACGCAATCAGATGGAGCCACTGCCTGGACTTCTTCTGAGAGCAGGAGGGAATAGGAGAGCAAATCCCTCCCTGCTGGAGTTGCTCCCAGTCCCAGTTTTTCCCAAGTCAAGCCCTGGGTTGAGACGCTGGTACACACACCCAGTCCTACCCTCATGAGCCAGGGGTTGGGAGGGGGTCACCCAAGGTAAAGGTCATGGTGCTGAGGCTTGGCTGAGGATCAGGCCTTTGGCTCTGCCCCAAAACCCCAGTGGGTGTTGTCTGCAGCTGGTGAGTTTCCTCCTCCCAGACAGTGAGCATCCTTCTGGGACTTGAGAGGACAAAGAACTATCCTGCCTATGGGCAGCCCATGGAGTTCCCAGGCCCTGTCCACCCTCACACCAACCTCCCTCTCCACTCTGCGCCCTCTATACTGTGCAAGGCTAGAGGCGGGGGTAAGGAAAGGGGCTATGTCTCAGCTCTTGAGCCTTTCTAGGGCATGCAGCCAGCCTTTTGTGTCTCTATCCACAATGATTGGCCCACAGTAAAGGGTCTAGTAAGTGGACTCCTGGGCCATAACATAAAGAAGGAGTTCCCAGTATGATGGAGGAGAAACAGCCCGATACCAGAACCCTCTAGTCCAGTGGATCTTAACCTTTTCTGAGGTACTGAACCCACCAGTTTCATATGCACATTCACCGAACCCTTCTTTAGTGATAAATATAATATGATTTTTTTTCCAAATTCAAGACATAGGTATATGTTTTTTACTGGTGCACAAAATGAGCTGTGCATGAACATCACCTTGCTCAAAGAACAAAACCAACAAAATGCATGAACTCATAACAAATTATGGCATTACTTTATTCTAGCCTCCGCGGCAGAGGCTTCTCCGAACCCCTGAGACTGACTCATCGAACCCCTAGGGTTCGATAGAACTCAGGTTAAGAACCACTGCTCTAGTCTAATGGAGGAGACATAGCCCTTGCCTTAGGAGACTCCTCCCTACAGCCTGATGGAGGACCACTGGTCTTTGCTATCCCTGGTGGTATTTCTACACACAGGGTTGTGAGGAGCTTGCTTGGACCTGAAGGAGGAAGAGCACTGGGCTTAGAATCAGGATTATTGACACCAAAGAAACTGCTTTTTCAGAGAGACACATCCAGCAGGCTTGAAAATGGGTACTCCAAGGGGATTCATGACCGGATTGGAGGAAATCCAGCATGGCCAGAACCCAGCCAAGAGAGGAGTGCTTTGCAGGTGTCGTTGTGAGGCCAAGACACAAATGGAGGCTCTCATACCACACCTACCAAGGCAGCTCTCTGGGGCCCAAATAAACAGAGGGGCCACTGGGACTACCTATACTTACTCTTGTCTACATCTACATGAGTAGTAACAACATTGATGTGATACAAAACAGAGTTAATTATAGCTTTTCATCCCAGATGTATCTCTGATGAACAGAATGGCTATGGAGAATCACCAGCCAAATCTTGTTAACCACATGGACGATTCCAACATGAACTTGATACCATAGAATCTAGCTGCTCCCACAACATGGAAGAAGCACCCAAAACACACCTTGTTAATGCATGTGCAGCATGAACACTTGGAGGCTGTCTTTAGCACATGATGTTTCCAGATAAAAATCTCCAGAAGGAACTTGCTTTGAAACTCAACCTACCAGAGTCAACAATAAAGACTTGGTTTGGGAACCGATGAGTCAAAATGAGGAAGCAGCAGCAGCAACAGCTACCACTAAAGTGACCAAAGCAGATTCTGCCAGCCAAGAATGTGCCCACCTCACCCACAACATCAACCAGTCCTTATTCTTATTTTCCTATTGTTTCAGATTTCTATAGCTCCCTTCCACCTCAGCCCTTAGGCCCTTCAAGCTTGGCATGGGACTTTCTCATCACTGAGAGTCCCACAAGTGATGTCCAAATGCAAGATCCTGAGTTGGAGAGTCTGGTGGCCACAGGTCCTACTTTGTTCCCTGATGCCTATGACATAGAGCAAATCATGGAACTGTACAGTTTTCCTGATGAGGATGAAACATCCAACTCATTCCACTCTCTAGATCAGTATCTCTCACCCACAGGCTCCAGCTAGAAAGAAAAAGGTTCTTCTCTTAGCATCTTTGCTGATGCAAACTTTATCATTTAAGCAAACCTCACCCAGTAGGACAAGCTGAGGCCTTTCAGCTTACAGTCTAAGAAACAGCCTGGAGGCCTTGGCCAGGTAGCTCAGTTGGTTGGAGCATTGCCCTGATATGCCATGGTTACAGGTTTGATTCCTGGTCAGGGCACATACAAGAATCAACTAATGAATGCATAATTAAGTGAAACAAATCAATCTCTTTCTCTCTCCTTCCCTTCCTATCCCTCTCTAAAATCAATTTTTAAAAAAGTAAGTAACAACCTGGAATTCCAGAACCACTATAGTATGTTAGACTTTTGAATTTCTCTGATCAAAGTACTAATAAATACCAAATTGTACAAAAGAAGGAGGAGGAGGAGGAGAAAGAGGAGGAGGGGAAGAAGAAGAAGAAGGAGGAGGAGAAGGAGGAGAAGAAGAAGAAGAAACAAGAAGAAGAAGAAGAAGAAGAAGAAGAAGAAGAAGAAGAAGAAGAAGAAGAAGAAAGGAGAAGAAGGAGGAGGAGGAGAAGAAGAAAGAAGAAGAAGGAGGAGGAGGAGAAGGAGAAGAAGAAGGAGAAGAAGAAGAAGAAGAGAAGAAGAAGAAAGGAAGAAGAAAGAAGAATGCCTCCTGGGGGGTGACTGGCAAGGGTAGGATCTGGCATCCTGAAATCCTGACAGGTTTTATCTGTCTGGATCTGTACATGCCACACTCATTCACTTCAGAGACATCTATTGGGCATCTGCTACATGCCTACTGCTAGGCCAGGTGCCACATCCTCTGCACTTTGAGTACTTGACAGCCTCCCATAAGAACCTCAGAGAAGGGGTAGTGGTGGTAAGGAGGGCAGGACTACTTGCCCTAGCAGAAAAACCTCTCTCTTGACTTGAAGTGTCCAAACCTCTGGTCACTAAATAGTTGTGACTTCTTGGTAGGTGACTGAGAAGTGTGTGCTATTCATGTCCCGGGGAGTGGAGGGAACGAGCATTTGCTTTTCTGGACCATGGACCAAGCTCTGGGTGGGACACTTTTATGTTATCTCATCTAATCCTAATATTATCCCAATTTTAAAGATGAGGAGCTGAGGCCCCGAAGGGCAAAGCAGCTTGTTCCAGAGTCTGACAGTGCATGATTATTCCAAAGGCCTTTGCAGTCCAAAGTGGCACTTCTGGGTGGTGGACAAGCAGCCCGCAGATGAGGAGCCTGAAGATGAGAAAAGTGACTGATTGTAGTTGTGAGATCAGCAGTTTTCCTCCCAAGTCTCAGAGGAGGGGCCAACTTTGGGCATTTAGCAGTCACAGATGAGGACCTGAGTAACCAGCTGACAACTGGTTTAAATAATCTCTGAACTGGAAGGGAATTAAGGATCATCTCAAATCCCCCCCTGAAAGTCATGATGGAGTACCCTCTACAGAACCTCCTTGAAGTGGTCATCCCTTGGTTGCCTTCAATGTTGGGGGGCTTCAGATGGTTAGAGCTCACCCTCACACTGAGCTAGAACCTGCCTCCTTGAAGCTCCCATCTACTTTTGATCTGAGTTTTAAAGATAAGGAAAATAATTCTTCAAGCCTCACATAAGCAAGGAAGTAGCAGAACCCAACTTTATGCCTGGTTGGGCCTATAGGGTTCCAAAAGTGCCCTCTCTCTGGCATCCCTCCAGTGATACTAGTTTGTCTTCCCATAGACCCCAGCCAGAAGCAGCCTGTCCTTACAGGACTGGGGCCAGTCCAGGGATGTCCCTGGAACTTGGCTCCCACTTGCTGTCCTCTAACTCAGAGGAAGATCCTTCACCATTAGCTCTGTGAGCAATTCTGGCCTGAGTGTGTAATATAAACCAATTCCTTCCAACACCTTAGAGTTGGTTTACCATGTTCTCTCAGAAACACAGTAAGACTGAATCAATATCACTGGGGAACAAAATTTTTGTTGCATCCACAAAAACACTTGTTCTTACATAATTCGAGCGTGCTGATCTCAAATCTGACAATAGTTTATCTCTGTAAGCTACAGGTTTTTTTACAATTTAAGATTTTAGGTTTTCATCTTATTATAAAATTTTCAACATTTAGTTTAACATAATGAAATAGAATGTCTTCTTGGACATCATCTTTGTGAAAATATAATAATTTATATAATGCAGTAAATACACTAATACACTAAAAGATATGATTGCATCAGAATTTGTCTATAATTTCAAAATAGAACATATTAAAACATTTATTTTAATCATAAAATTTGCACAAAATTTATTTAAATTCTATTTACGCAAAAATTTGCGTTTGTAGCTCTTGCATTTGTGTAGTTGTTGAGGACAATCTCGTTTGATGCTCCAGCAGTAGTCTGCTCATCACTAACAGCTCCAAGATTTTTGGGAAACTTATCAAGGTGACTGTTCAGGAAATGAATCTTAACGCTCATGTTACATCCAATGTCGCGGAAAGCCAATAGCATCCTTTGAACCAGAAGTTCATAGTTTTCTCCTTTTTTGTTGCCAAGGAAGTTCTTTGTAACTGCCACACAAGACTGCCATGCTGCTTTCTCCTCCTTATTCATCTTCCTGGCAAATTCTTTGTCATGTATGAGGGTTTGAATTTGAGGTCCATCGAATACACCTGCTTTTTTTTTTTTTAATTTCTTTTTATTTTATTCATTTTAGAGAGGAGACACAGAGTGAGAGAGAGAAGGAGAGAGAGAGAGAAAGGGGGGAGGAGCTGGAAGCATCAACTCCCGTATGTGCCTTGACCAGACCAGTGCAGGGTTTTGAACTGGCGACCTCAGTGTTCCCAGGTCGACGCTTTATCAACTGCACCACCACAGGTCAGGCTACACCTGCTTTTATCTTCTTGAAAGACAAGGCAGGAAAAGCAGAAAGAATATGTTGAAAGTATTCACTTTCTCTATTCAAAGCCTGAACAAATTGCTTTATTAAGCCAAGTTTGATGTGAAGTGGGGGGAAAATGATCCTGTCTCGATTAGCTACAGGTTCATTCACAATATTTTGCATCCCTACTTCCAGAGCTTCATGTTTTGGCCACTCCTTCTGTGTCCAGTGTTTCTCCTGAGCTTGGCTGTCCCACAAACACAGAAAGCAAGGATACTTCGTGAAACCTCTCTGTTGTCCTAGCAGGAAATTTACCATTTTAAGATCCACACAAATGATCCAGTTATGCTCCTCATACTTCAGAAAGTTGAGGACAATTTTGATGTCATTATAATCTTCTCGCAGATGAGTTGAGTAACCAATTGGAACCACTGCAGAAACATTACCATTGTGTAGGAGAACACATTTCAGATTCCATTTAGAGCTGTCAAGAAATACCTGCCATTCTGTTGGACTTTAAGTGGTAACACCTTGCTGGCTGAGAAGGCTACTGATATCATGACAGTAAACAAAGTGTTTATCTTCGGAAAAAAAGTCCATAAAAATTTGTTCACGCTTCCTGAAACGCAATACTTTAGCTGACCAGTGAAGTACATTCTTTTCTTTTCTTTTCTTTTTTATAGGGACAGAGAAAGAGTCAGAGAGAAGGATAGATAGGGACAGACAGACAGGAACAGAGAGTGAGAAGCATCAATCATCAGTTTTTCATTGCCATTGCGACACCTTAGTTGTTCATTGATTGCTTTCTCATATGTGCCCTGACCGCGGGCCTTCAGCAGACCAAGCAACCACTTGCTCGAGGCAGCGACCTTGGGTCCAAGCTGGAAAGCTATTTGCTCATGCCAGATGGGCCTGTGCTGAAGCTGGCGACCTCATGGTCTCGAACCTGGGTCCTCTGCATCCCAGTCCGACGCTATATCCACTGAGCCACTGCCTGGTCAGGCTCTTTTCTTGAAGCCTGGAGGTTAATAACTCAGCTGCTTTCTTTGATAGGCCCAAATCTCTTACTAAGTCATTCAATTCGGGTTGGCTAAACTGCTGAGGGGTTAATGACTGCTTGGCATCACAAGAAGACTCTTCAGATTCTACAACCATTTCCTCATGCATCTTATCAAAATACACTTGATCACTATGTTCACTTTCTTTGTCCTTAGAAGAAAGAAAACCATTGAAAACTGGAACCAGAAGTATCTCAGAGTGTGGGATAGGTCGTATTGCTGAAGGAATAATAGGATATGCAATCATATGCCATGTTTTCTTTTAGCCAATGCCCTTTGTATGGATCAGACAAAAATAACAGTCACTGCTGTGGTCCTTAGGTTCATGCCAAACCATGGGAATACCAAAAGGCATTCCTTTGCGTTTTTCTTTTGTCCAGTCATGAAGCATTTCCTCATAATTATGACACACAATATAAGGAGCCCAATTCTTGTCTTGACCGCCAAGGAGAACTTGAAAATAGGCAATGTATGCACATGTCACAAATGGTGAAATATTGCGCCTTTGATGTTGAAGTGTGTAACATCCACATATATAACAGAAGGTGTCAGGACTATTCTTACATTTGTGCCTACTCGAAGAAGCCATTATTCAATCTTAAAACAAAATAAGAGGGTGTTTTTATCAGATAATACTCCTTTACATTTAAAAACAACTACAATCATGTAAAAGTGATGTTTGTAAAACATTAATTGCCTTGTGGTTATGTTCAATCCAAGAGTCGTTGCCCTTTAACTCCAATTTAAAACCAATGCATGCCTTTAACTGTAACAAAATGAAATCAAAATTGCATAAAAACTAGAGCATGCTCTAAAAAGCGGATTTCATATTTGGAATCAGCAATGCAGAAATATATATAAAAGGTTCTAAAACCTCATGCAACAGAAAATAAAAAAAATTGTTCCTCAGTGTATTAATGTCCTATCCTGAAAAGTAGTTTTCCTTCCTTTTTTAAGCTCAAGAAAGAGGAAGGGAGAGAGATGAGAAGCATCAGCTTGCAGCTGTGGCATCTTAGTTGTTCTCTGATTGCTTCTTATGCATGCCTTGACCTGGGGGCTCCAGCCAAGCTAGTGACCCATTGCTTAAGCCAGCAACCTTCGGGCTCAAGTCAGTGACCATGGGATCATGTTGATGATCCCACGCTCAAGCCAGCAACCCCACATTCAAGCTGATGAGCCTGCACTTGAGTTGGATGAGCCCGCATTCAAGCTGGTGACCATGGGGTTTTGAATCTGGGATCTCAGCATCCCAGGTCAGCACTCTATCTACTGCAGCACCACTGGTCAGGCTCATTTTACCTGTTAAGAGAAACAGCTTTTATTTTTGTTTGCAATCTGTAAAATTGAGTTCTTTTGTTGATATAAAATACCAAAAACTCACTTGAAAACCATGCTACCGTCTGAAAATGCTACACACCTGCTTCTTAAACATGTCAAAGTTACAGCACATCTTAGACTTGTCCAAAACTGAAGCAACAAGCAGCTGACTGATTGTTCTTTAACAAGTGCTTTCTCAGGCATCTCACTGTTGAGAAGCAGCCATGGAGCAAGACAGTGTAGCCAAATAGAAGGCATGTTTTATTTAAAGGCAACCCAAATGCCTCTCTGGCATCTACTTTTAGCTGTGTAAATGAGTCCCTAACTTTAATTTCTTATTTTTTAAGAGGCCGGTTTGAATTGACTTGTTGAGAATGGTATCCATTATCTAAATAAGTAATGAAAGAGATCCCTGTAGTTACATATAATCTTGTGATAGGTCTACGGATGAAGAGGTGAAGAGTGTAGTGAAGAAAGAAGTCAGCTACAATCCATCTATGTGAAGGTCACACCAGCTTCACTGTCCACCTTGAAGACTTTCTCAATGGCACTGATGTAAGTAGCCTTTTTGATTCAATCCCAGGTTATACTTCATGGCTGTGTGCATGATTTGTCTGGCTGAGCGCTCCATAGTGTAAGCTAAACCAGAGTGTCCGATGTCTTTCTCAGATGCCCCCGCTATCCTGTCTTGGAACTCTGCTGTGGGCACAATAGGAATATTCCATCGTGCTTTCTAAATTTTCTTTCCAAACTCTCTTGAACAGACATGAGCAAGTGGTAGTTAGAATTCCTTTCATATTTGAAGGTCAAACAACCATAGCACACATGATTTAGGTTCTTTAGCTACTCAAAGAAAGATACTGTCACTCCTCTGGAATTCAAGTAGAGATCTGGAATAACCATAATGTTTCTCTGCAGGAAAATCTTTTTAGCTTCTGGAGTTGTTGGTCCATTGATACAACCTGGGCTTGGTCAGCTGCTTCTCAGTGGCAGCAGGGATCAGTATGTCACAGTTGGCCTCTAAGATTCTCCCTTCATAAAACTTTACCTTGGGGAAGCCCAGGATTGATCCATGTTGCAATTTAAAGTCTTCCAGTTCCTTTGGATCAATACCATCTGGACTCCATATGCTCCCATCAAATTCACCAACACCAACACATTTAACACAAGCGTGATGCAAGTATCTCATAGAGTGCAGGCCCACATTACCAAATCCCTGAACAACAAATGTCTTATCTCCAAACCCCGGTGTCATTCCTAAAATGCACCTGTAAGCAGCTTCATTGATGAAGTTTTCAATCCCATGGAAAATGCCCCGGCCCATAGCAGAGATCCGTCTGTGGATTCCACCCTGACTGATGGGCTTACCAGTGACACAGGCATGGAAATCAATATCATAGTGCCCTATGGTGTTAGCATAGGTGTCAGCAATCCAGGACATCTCCTGTTTGCCCGTGCCCATGTCTGGGGCAGGCACATCAATGCCAGGACCAATAAAACCCTTCTTTGCCAGTTCCATGCTGAACCTTTTTGTGATCTTTTCCAATTCATCATTGGTATAGTTCTTAGGATTGATCTTAACACCAGCTTTGGTGCCTCCAAATGGTACATCAGCCACTACACATTTATATATAATCGGAGAAGCCAAAGCTTTTACTTCATCGACATATCAGTGCTGTAACGAATACCTCCCTTGCAGGATATGCAGTGCTGATTGTGCTGGGCCTTGCAGTACTCGATGACCTCCCAGGAGCTGTCTTCTGGCTGAATGGGGAAGGACAGATACTGTGCACCTAGTTTTGCTTCTGCTCTTTGTTCTTCCAGGTCTTGAGGTCCTCCAGCAGCTTGTCCTGCGCGATGCTTATGCCCTGGTCAAAGAAGCCTTCCACCTTGAAGAAGTTGGGGTCGTTCTCATGGTCGGCTGGCACCTTGCTGTAGTGTCGCCCAGGAAGGTAGCACGGACAAGTAGCTGCCTAGCCAATGGCTGTGGGGGGCAGCACGGGATAACAGCGCTTTGCCCAGGTAGCAGGACATGGCTAGTACGGGGTTGGAGGCCACAGAGGAGAGGAGCTCTCATAGGCTCCAGGAGACCTGGGTTTCCATGGTTTTTCTTGTGCTGGTGGGTAGATTAGCTGGTGGGTAGGGGAGATAGGAGCTGGAAAAAGAAGTGCTGCAGTGAGAGGTGTCAGACTTCCATCCGCTTCCCCACTCTAGCCTGCAGTGTGTTCCAAAAGAGAGGTCTCAGTCAGGCCTGGAGCCCCCAGGGCTTATCCTTATCCGTCTCTGTTAGCCTTCAATCATAGCATGGCTTTCTGGGTTTATTTCCTCCCTTTTTAATATGATAGATGGGGACAAAGAAAAAATATCCCAAAGAGCCTGACTGGAGGTGGCGCACTGTGGATAGAGCCTCAATCTGAAATGCTGAGGTCTTAGGTTTAAAACCCTGAAGTCACCAGCTTGGGCACAGGATTGTCAACTTGAGCCGGGATTGCCAGTTTAAGTGTAGGATTCCATGGTCATTGGCTTGAGCCCAAAAGTCGCTGGCTTGAAGTCCAAGGTTGCTGCCTTGAACAAGGGGTCACTGGCTCACTTGGAGCCCCCAAGTCAAGGCACGATGAGAAGCAATCAATGACCAACTAAAGTGCCACAACCATGAGTTGGTGCTTCCTATCTCTCTCCCTCCCTGTCTCTTTTACTCAAAAAGAATTAATTAATTTAAAAAAAGAAATGAGGTGACTTACCCAGGGTCACTCATGGAAGGAGCTGATGGTGGATCCTAAGTGTTTGGATTTCCTGTCTCCAGAATGACCAGATTTACCCTGAGTCCTAAGGGGAATGACAGGTGACCTCTGCCAGGCTCATCTACCAATGCCAGAATCATTATAGGCAAGAGGGAAAGCCAGGTTTCAGGACTAATTTAAATAACCTGTTTACACAGTAGGCCACAAACACATTAGCACTGGTGGGGTAGCAAACAGTAATCCAGGATGGGTTAGGTTTCTTAAAGCTGGACCCATATTGACTATGAAATTTTAGGCAGGAAGTCTCATGCTCCCCCTTTGAAAGCCTGGGTTCTGCCTAGGTGCTGCAGTGATGATGCCTAAGTCTCCTCAATGGCAGGCTAATGTGGCCTCGGAGCTGTGTGCTGAAGTTGAGATGACTGGGACCTAGAAAAAGGGAAAGGCTTGGAGTTGAACCCAACAGGCTTCTCAGAGAAAGAGGCGAAAGCAGCTGAGTAGAACAAAGGGAGGGATTGATTTTCTTGCTGGAAGGAGAGATTGACTGGAAGTTCAAACTCCTCTCTATCGCCCTACCCCGGGTCTCGCTCTCTGGTCCTTGTCCTTCCCTGCTGGGTCTGGCCGCGCTCCCGACAGAGGCAGCGCCCCAGCCCTTTATGCCAAGCACGGCAGGGTGCGCGGGCGGTTAAGCACCCTTCCCCGCGTCTTCGGGGTGAGCGCACCCCACGGGGTGCTCCCGCAACCCTAACAAGGAGTTTGGCGGCGCTCGGGCGGCCCCGCCCGCTGGGTTCCACCAGTCCCTCCCCCCAACTGCTCCGGCTGAGCCAGGGGAACACAGCCCGCTCCGCGCGGGATCCGGGGCGCGGACACCAACGGGGCCGGCCGGCCACTGCCAGCCAGGGGAGCCCGCGAGTCGCCCTGAGCGCCCCGACGGGTAGGCAAGCTGCTTGGGGACGTTCGGCAAGGACCCGTATCCCTCTCTTCGGCGTCGACATGTCCTCGGTGTTCGGGAAACCCCGCTCAGGCAGCGGACCGCAGAGCGCAC
Organism: Rhynchonycteris naso; assembly: GCA_037038555.1. NCBI lineage: Eukaryota > Metazoa > Chordata > Mammalia > Chiroptera > Emballonuridae > Rhynchonycteris > Rhynchonycteris naso. The sequence goes on from CM072999.1 coordinate 52,194,504, forward strand.
CCCTCGAGGTCAACCTGGCGATTCTGGGGCGTCGCGGAGCGGGCAAGTCCGGTGAGTGGGGCGGGTGCCCTGAAGGGAAGGGGTTTGGTGGGGACCAGGGAGCCGAGGGAGGGATCCAGGCGCTGTGGCCCTGAGGGCAGACTCTTCCGCTGGCTTTGGGCTCTTCCTGCACCAGGTGAGTTGGCAAGACACTGTGATTTTCTTCTTTGCCTCAGTTTCTCTGTTGCTTGGCGCTCTCTCTGCTTTGTTTTCAGCTCCTCCATTTCTCATCTGTCTTGTTTTTCTTGCCTTGTTCTCCCTACTGTGTCTCTATGCTCAGAGTCTGTGACCCCAGCTGTCTCTTCCTTCTGTCTGTCTTCGTGTCTCCCAGTTCTCTGCTGGTGTCTCCCTTCTGGCCCCTTACCCTCTGTCACCTCTCCCTGGGGCCAGCAGTCAGCTCCAGTGATTGACATAGAAGGGACCTGTTAGGCACTGATCTCCACTCAAGGCCCCTGTGAGCTTAGTGACAGCCTTGCTACTCCATGGTTTAGGCTGGAGATGAAGGAGCTGCTGGCCCCTGAAGGGAGGTGGTAGAAGTTACTGGCTATTGGATTTCCCAGGCCACAGCCCCCAGTCTCCTCTTCAACTCCTCGGGATTCTGGAATAAAGTGTGCATTCTTATCAAATGTATTTGTTTCAAGCCAGACCCCTCTTTTATGGAAACAAATTGGACTATGGTCCCAGGTGCCTGGAACCATCCTTGACAAACCAAGATCTTGAGCTTCCATTGAGATAATTTCTATCAACACTGAACTCTGCCCTTACCACTCTTGGCAGCTCTTACCCACCTGGAGCTAACCCAGAAAAAGGCCCAGCCCTCCCTCTGCCATTCACAGTCCCAAACAGCTGAAGGTGGGAGGGCAGAGGGGGCTCCTTCACTGGCCTTTTTCCAGTAACAGCTATTAGTGAGTTGCCAACAGGGGCTCAGTTAGCTGTTGGCTCCCATCCCCAGAGTGTTCTTTAGGTCTCGCTGGGTGTTTCTCTCCACTTTTGATGCCATCCCTCTGTCTCAGAGAGAGATGACTCTGAATCACATTTTCCTACAGAAAAGATTTGCCCTCTTCCCTTTGAAAATAAAATTATTATCTGGAGCTCTGTCACTGGTACAGTTTAGCCAGTGGCTATATGAATGAAAGAATTTAAATTTAAAAATATGTATTCCCTGGATATTACTTTACAAACTGACACTGATAGGAGTCCTGGGGAAAAAAATGTAAGGATTTTCTTTAAGATATCACATTACTTTTTAAGAGTTCAGTATAATAGTTGGCTGGCTCTTGGCTTTATGTGGTTAAATTCTGAACAAAATCAGAATCCTGTTAATGCATTGCACCTGGGGATAACTTTTATTCTAGAGTTTTATATTCTGCAAGGAACCATGATGAGTGTGGAGGCTCTAGAGCAGGGGTCCCCAAACTTTTTACACAGGGGGCCAGTTCACTGTCCCTCAGAGCGTTGGAGGGCCAGACTATAAAAAAAACTATGAACAAATCCCTATGCACACTGCACACATCTTATTTTAAAGTAAAAAAACAAAACGGGAACAAATACAATATTTAAAATAAAGAACAAGTAAATTTAAATCAACAAACTGACCAGTATTTCAATGGGAACTATGGGTGCGGATGCATCCTGTGCTCCTCTCACTGACCACCAATGAAAGAGGTGCCCCTTCCAGAAGTGCAGCGAGGGCCGGATAAATGGCCTCAGGGGGCCACATGCGGCCCGCGGGGCTGTAGTTTGGGGACCCCTGCTCTAGAGCCAAGACTTGAGATATGAAGTACTGAGGACTTAAGTGTGTTTACTTGAGACGCGGCTCTTGCCTGGACCTCGCCTGGAAATCCCAGGCCCTCAAGGGGTCATACTGCCCCCCAGGGATCACCCACTGATCAACTTGGCTCTTATTCTCTTTTTGGCTTGTAGCCAAAACTGGAATAAATGCCCGCACGTTTCAGAATCCTTGTAACTTGTCCAGGGTGGGGGATGTTTCCCTTTGGCTGGGGCTGACCCAAAGGTAGCTGGTTGCATGGGTCCTAACCCCTTCCTTCAAACATTCAGAGACACCCCTTAAGCTTTCCTCTTATTGTTTTTCTTGACATTAAAAAAAAAATCCCAGGATGTAACTGAAAGGACATAAGACCCCATATTTCTGGTTTCTTCTGAACCTCTCAAACTAACTCCTCAGCTCCCAGCCTCATTTCTCCAGAGACTTGAGCCTGATGTCAGCCAGGGGTCTCAGAGGCTAGATAAGGCCTCCAAAAAATAAAAGAGGTAACTTGCAGGGGCCAGCAGCCAGACCCAGCAGGGGAGATTGAGCCAGTTTCTTTTTGCTTCTTGTAGCCCTGACCGTGAAGTTTCTGACCAGAAGGTTTATCAGTGAATATGACCCCAACTTGGGTAAGGAACCACTCCTCCCTATTCCTCCTGCAGTATCCCCTTGGATCCATGCCCCCACCCATCATCACCCAACAGACACCTACCCTGTGGTAGGTCCAGGTGCGACCAGGAACAAACATCTGGAGGCAGAGGGAAGGATCCACCAGAATGACTTGGTTCATGGAGGAAAAATGTTTAAGTACCAGAAATACTCTCTCCACAGCCTACCCCAGACAACTTGGGGGTTGGCCAAATTCAGAGAGCTGCGTGATTTTCTCTAAAATATGAAGTATGATGATACTTATTTTGAAAAAAGAAATAGTAGAACATCCATATTAATTAAGTATTGTTCTTTAAGATGGTTACTTAATGCACTTTTCCATAAAAGCTAAATAAGACCTTTGAGAAATTCTCTGATGGAATTGGTTTCTGAACCAGTTTTAGAAACACACAAGAAAACTAGTCTTGTTTTATTTTTTTTAATTTAATTTTTTTTAACTTCTTTTTATTTTATTCATTTTAGAGAGGAGACACAGAGTGAGAGAGAGAGAGAGAAAGAGAGAAAGGAGGGAGGAGCTGAAAGCATCAACTCCCATATGTGCCTTGACCAGATCAGTGTGCAGGGTTTTGAACTGGCAACCTCAGTGTTCCCAGGTTGACGCTTTATCCACTGCGCTACCACAGGTCAGGCTAGTCTTGTTTTATTGACATATGATGATATATTGGATAAAAGGATGCTCTGGTGTCACCCAGAGCTGAGTTTGAATCCTGGCTCTGCTCCGTGTTGGCTGTGCAACCTTGAGTAGCCTCTTACCCTCTCTGAGCTTCTGTTTTCTCATCTGTATCATGGACACAAAACACCTATCTCAGAAAAGTGCTGTGAGGATTAAAGAGATAACATGTAAAAGAGCTAGACTAGTACTTGACCCTCAGTACACATTTGATGCATACTCGCTTCTCTTTCCTTCTCAAATGGCTTCCCATCTATGGGGGCTGAGATCCCCTCAAATTAATCAGATCAGTGTTTCTGAAAGTTATTTTTAGCAGCAGGACCTTTTCCTTAAATAACCTCTTACATGGAACCCCAATATCTAAAACAAATAAAACAATTTTATTAGAACCTAAAGCTCACATTTATAACAGTTGTTGTAAAATAGACACTGAGAAAAGTGAGTTGTCTGGAGCTCTTAGCCTTTTGAAAATGAAGGTTGCAGTCTTAGATTACCTTCCTCATTCATAAGGATTGAATGAAGCATCTTGGTCCCCGAGGACCCCCTGAGGGAACACGGGGCTTTGGAGCAGGTTGGAAAGCTGCACAGTACAGCACTTCCTGCAGCAGGCCTGACGGAACGAACAAACACCATGGTGACACCTGGAGGAAAGCACTCTTAGCCCGTCCGTCGGCCCCTCAGATCAGGCTACTGTACTGAATCCCAGTGTCAGAGCAGGAAGGGACCACGGGGCTAGTTAGGCCAGTGGTTTTTAGAATGTTTTCCTTGAGTAGCAGAATCCCTTCTTCTGACCAGGCAGTTTGTTGGTGACTGTGATCCCAACTTGGGTAAGAAACCACTTGGGCAAGGAGATCTTGAATAGAACCCCAGTATGTTGAACAGAGAAACTGGAAGGGCTCCCTTGGCTAAGTCAAGTGTGCAAGGCAGGTGACTGGGCAACAGCCCCTTAGCGGTTTGTTTCTCAAAGCTTGGTTTAACCACCAGTGCTTTGACACAACTCCTTCATGCTGCAGTGGAAGAAATAGGCCCAAAAAGCTGAGGCTTCTGGGCCAAGGTCACACAGCAGATCAGAGGAGAGTCCATTTGATTAGCAGAGGTCAGGGTCCATGGGAGTGGGACACAGGATGTGAGTGTGTGCTGCGGGGGAGGTGTTGGGAGGAGCCAGAAATTGAAGTCAGATGGAGTAGGCAAACTGAAGAGGGGAGGGGAGAGGCGGGAAAGAAGATGGGAAGGGAAGGCATACAAGCAGGAGTGTCTGGTCAGGGAAATCAGGGATTCTCAAGGATGGTGCCTCAAAAGACTGAGTCTGCCTAGCTCAAATACTGCCCATATATACTAAAACTTATTTGCTGTCTATCTGAAGTGCAAATTTAACTGGGCACCCTATATTTTATCTGGTAGCCCACCTCCAGTCTCTCTTCCTCCCAGCCTCCCAGTCCATACCCTTTGTGCAGGATCCTGTTACAGAGAAGCCTGTTACAGCGATGGTTTGAGCTTCCTGATTGAGTAATTTTGGAGTTCTGACCTGATAGTGGAATGTGTGGTCAGACTGTGGGGAGGCAGTGACCCATAATGGTTAGTCATTCCACCCTGAGAGCCTGTCAGCTGGAGAGATGACCAGACACTCTGCCCTGGGGGAGACATTCTCTACTGGGGGGCCCTCCTGGGGTTTCTGTTTCACTGTCTAAACATTTCGGCCACTATCCCATGGCGGGTTCCAGCAACAGTGGGGACTGTGGGACCAGCGCCTTTCCCTCTCTGCAGAAAGGTCTGAGCATCCAAGGGCAGAGTTAGCCCTCGGGAGGTGGAGAACCACTCTTTCCCCTTTTAAAGGTCTTCCAAGAGCTTGTGCTCAAATGGAGCCTCTCTATTTTTTAAATTATTTATTTACTTATTCCTGGAGAGAGAGAGAGAGAGAAGTGAGAGGAGCAGGAAGCATCAACTCCCATATGTGTCTTGACCAGGCAAGCCCGGGGTTTTGAATCTGAGACCTCAGCGTTCCAGATCAACGCTTCATCCGCTTTGCCACCACAGGTCAGGCTCAAATGGAGCCTCTTGATGGTGGGAACCTGTATAATTTGTCCCCATTTCCAGCATGGAGCACAGTATAAGGTACAACATACTACTCATAAACATGACTATGAATTTTAATTTTAGGATCGTCTTTTAAAAGAACAGCTTCTATTATTATCCCCATTTTACAGAGATAGAAACTGAAGCTGTGCCTGACCAAGTGGTGGTGTAGTAGATAGAGCATCGACCTGGAATGTGGAGGACCCAGGTTCGAAAGCCTGAGGTCACTGGCTTGAACACGGGCTCATCTGGCCTGAATACAGGGTTGCCGGTTTGAGCATGGGATCATAGACATGACCCTATGGTCGCTGGCTTGAGCCCAAAGGTTGCTGGTTTGACCCCAAGGTCACTAGCTTTAGCAAGGGGTCACTGGCTTGGCTGGAGCTCCTGATCAAGGCACATATGAGAAGCAATAGATGAACAACTAAAGTGCCACAACTACGTGTTGATGCTTCTCATCTCTCGCCCTTCCTGTCTGTCTGCCAACCCCTCTAAAAATAAATAAATAAAATGTTATTACTGTATATGAGAGAAAAATGCTTTGAGAAAAGAACATTCTCTCAGCCTTAAAGTCCACACAATGTTGTTTAAAATTAGAAGTTATGAGGCCTAAAGACACCAGAATGCCCTTAGGGCAGGAACCAGGCGAGGGGAAGAAAGGACATTCCTGTGACTTGGAAAGGAGCCCTCCCCCCCAGAGTCACCTCACTTGCAAAGGGAGAGAAAGCTGGATAAGATGGTCTCTGAGCTTCATCCAGCTCACCCAGGCATGTTCCATATCCTCCACTGGCCTGGGAGGGAGCTTCTGCCCAGATAGAGCTGAAAGATTGGCTGGTCCACTGAGCACAGGGGGCTCGGGGGTCTCAATGGGGAAGTAGCCCAGCCTACAAAACCTGAGTTTAAGTTCCGTTACAGGTAAGTGTTGTGTGCCTGTGAACAAGTTCCCTCCTTCTCTGGGCCTCACCTCCCCGTCATCTCTCTACAGTGCAGCTAACAGCAACCTTGAAAGGCTGTTGTGCTACAAGCAACTATGGAGACCAGGACCGGGATTGGGCTAATGTTTTTCCTTGAACTGGGCAGGACATGGTGCCTGTTTGGGAACAGAATCTGTGAAGTGCCTAAAAGGGGTGCATAAGACAACTTGGGCAGGAAAATCTGAAAGAGATGTCAGGCAGCATCTAGGGGCAGCTCTTCTTGCACCAAATATAGTTAAACATTTGGGGCATATTTTCCATTAGGATTTTTTTTTTTTTTTGTCTTTGAATAAGAGTGGCATTTATCCAAGTCCCCAAAGCAGGCTGGGGACGGGAGCTGTCTGTGATTCCTGCTGGCTGCTAGTGGACCTGGAATGTGTCCAGGCCTTGCTTGGCTGCCAGTGGCCCTCAGAAGTATTTGACTCAGCCAGGGTTGGGGTTCTCTTCTCACAGTGGCTGCTACCAGGAAGACAGAGAGGGCCCTAGTTCTTCACAGAGGGGTCTTCTTTGATGTCATTTGGGGTATGGGGCTACCCAGGGAAAGGTAAGGACCAAGTGCACTCATGTATGTGAGCCAGTGGCACAGGGAAGGTTGAGGGTAGGGAGCATGATTGCCAATAAGGCAGCGAGGTCCTCTTTGCACACCTGGCTACTTGCTGCTTTCTTAGGTTTGAGGTCATGAGAACTAAAAAAAAGTAAAAATTCATAAAATCAAGTAAGGTTGGTAGTTTAATTGACAGTATAGTGCTAATGTCAATTTCCTGGTTTTGATCATTGCAATAAGGTTAGGTAAGGTGTGAACAATGGGAGGGTGGGGTTTGATGCTCGTGCACACATGTAGACAGGTGTACCCACGTTTATACAGAGGCTTCCCTGGCCCAGCTGGGGGGATGGTGCTCAGGAACTGTACGATTGTATAACTTCCACATGAGTCTAGAATTATTTCAAAATAAGTTTTAAAAAAATCACCTGGTAATATGAACCTACCCTGTAAACTTTGGAGCACCATGGTCCCCACTGTCCTTTATCAGACATTTGTGGAGGGCAAGGCCCTCTCCCAGGGGTCCCTGCAGTCCCCACACAGCCCTGTGAAATAGTGCTGGGACAAGCATTTAGCACAGTGCCTGGCACAGAGTGAAAGCTTGAAAACTGTTAGCCAATGTTATCATCTTATCCCCATTTTAAAATGAGGAGGCAGCTTTTTTCAAAGAGCTGAAATGACTTGACCAAGTAAGTCACATAGCTAAAAAGTAGCTGAAAGAGGATTTGGTTCCATATCTCCATCCCAGATTCCTCTGTTATTATTTTAACAAGGATTATTTGTAAAACCTTCTTGGGATTCTCCCACTTTGGGCAGGAGAACTGTCCTTGGGGACTTCCTGTGGGCCAGGTCCTGTGGTTAAAGGGCAAGAATGTGGAGGAGCTTGAAGTTCGGGAGAAAGGGGCTGGCAGTGCAGCTTTTGAAGCCTCTGTTGCTACCTGGGTCCATGGCCACACACTCTGTCCTACAGGCTTGGTGGGTGGACCCAGAACACATCCCGTCCCCTGTGGTATGTTCTGTGAGTGGCCTCTGTTGCTCTGAACCCTGACAAAGGGAGCAGTATCTCATTGGTGGGAAGGTATGCTCATATCCTCTGTGTGGGTGTGAGCCAAGGCGTTTGTGGTCCTGCTCATCCAACCCTGGATTAGGTCCCCAGGGCTGCGTGGGGGTTCAGCACAGAGGAGAAGCTGGGACTCAGACCCAGTTCATTATCTATTGAGTGCCCCGCTCTGCTTTTAATCTTGCTGATTATCTGTGTTGCAGAAGACACCTACAGCTCTGAGGAGAACGTGGACCACCAGCCTGTGCACCTGAGGGTCATGGACACAGCAGACCTGGTACTATCATCTCCATTACAGTGGAGAGTCAGTGCAGGCTCCTGAGAAATCTTAGCCCCACAGTGAGGGTTCAAATGGGAATATATATCTCTTTTAAGCTCCAATTTTCTGTGTGACCCTCTCTGGGGCTAAATGAGAAGGGACGGATGGGACCTGGGGAAACCTGGTGACCACTGGCAGCAGCTCTGAGATCCTATGCTCTGGGGCTTGATGCTCGTGCACACATGGGGACAGGTGCACCCACACATTTGCACAGTGGTTTCCCTTGGCCCAAGTTCCTCCAGTACACACATCTCCCCTGTGTTCTCACCACCTCTTGCCAAGGCTAGATGCCAGTTATTCTCAAAAGCCAAAAGGCCCCATGAACCTGACCCAAAACCAGCAGTGCCCAGAGACAGCCAGGTCTCTGTAGAGGCCATGCCAGAGTGTTGGCACTGTGCCCCAGAGGTCAAAGTCTCCAAGTCTCGGGCTGGGTGGTGGGAGGAAGACTCAGAAGACAATGTCTCCTTTCACACCAAGCCAAATCCATACTCAAGTGCCCCTTTGACAAGAGTTCTGCTGAGGGAACAATATACAAAGACCCAGAGAGTGGGGAGGGTAGATGGGGTAGCTCAGGTGAAGGCTGTTAACCTGACCTCCTCTGTCCTTGACCAAGGCTTCCCTCCTTTGCCCCAGGACACCCCCAGGAACTGTGAGCGCTATTTGAACTGGGCTCACGCCTTCCTGGTAGTATACAGTGTTGACAGCCGCCAGAGCTTCGAAGGCAGCTGCAGCTACCTGGAGCTGCTCGCCTTGCACGCGAAGGAGACGCAGCGCAGCTACCCCGCTCTGCTGCTGGGCAACAAGCTGGACATGGCCCAGTACAGGTGAGCACGCTGCCTGTCACACAGCTCCAGTGCTCTCCTTCCTCATTGGCGAAGTCCGGCTGTCATCTCCAGGGATTATTTGGCTGCTAAAAACAGTAATCTCCTCGACTTTAGGTGAAAGGGGGTGTGTTGTAAGGGTGTGGTTTCCTAAGCAGCCAAGGACAGGAAGGGAAGGGCATCTGACAGCACAGGGCTGGACCTGAAAAGTCAGAAGAGAGGCCACTCTTCCATCCTCATGGGGCTCTCTGGTCTCTCTCGGCCTCACCCTTTCTTGCCCGAGTCTGTATGACCTTCTATTCCCACTCAGTGCAGCTGGCTGGTCATTCTGTGCCCAGTTCCAGTTCTAGGACTGGTTTCTTGGGTCAGGTGTCTGCCTGGTGCAGCCAACTCCTAGCTCACCCACGCATGGCCCCCATGCTCACTTCCACGTCTGGCTAGGCTGAGGGCAGGTTCTCTTAGAAAGGGTTAGACTTGACTCAGAGGTCACAGCCTAGGCCAGGCATCGATGCTGCAGCCGTATTTTACTTGGCCAGCGCTGTAATTTAGAAGACCTGGAACTGAAATGCTTTGAGGCAGGGCATGCTCTCTCTAGCTGACCACAGGCCGCACCACTCCCCATGGCTTACCCCCACCCTCTCCACACATTTAAGTTGCCTGCCTGCCCTGACACATTTGAGATTGTGATGCCTCTATTTGATAAGTAATCCTGCTGGCCTTCTTCAAAACTGACATTTGTGCCAATCTGCCAGCGAGGTATGGCCCCTTCCAGCAGCCTTCCACCAGTCCCTCCCTGCTCATGGCCAATCACGCCTGCCTTCCCAGGCCCCAAAGGTGCATTGACTGGTGATGGCAAGGAGGAGATCCTTTGTTTGAAACAGATGAGATGGACAATGGGAAAGGGGGTTGCAGTCTCATGAAAGGGGACCATGGTAGCAACCTTTAAATGTGAGCAAGCCTCAGACCCAGAAAGACATATTCCATTTCAGGGAATGAGGGAGTTGTGTGATCTTAAAGCCAGAAGTAATCACAGAGCCCCAAATGCCTACAAGAGTGGTCAGAAGACTGGATTGAGATAAACCAGTTTTCATTATGAGGAAAAAAACTAGACTGCTATTTTTATCGCATTCTTTGCCAAATAGAGTGTCTAATAATGGTTTGGGAGCAAATAACAAATAATATGGGCTGCAACGAAGCAGCATCAGTTCCCTAAGAACAAGTCCATTTATCCCCATTTCCTTCTTTGATCAGGTCCCTAGGTTAGAAGATCAAGATTTGATGGACATGGTAAACCTAACTTTGAGCTGAGCATTGATCAGTGTCTCTTATGATTACCTTGCAGCTAAAAGGTAAAATGTGGTTTAGATCAGTGCTTCCCAAACCACTGATAAAATTTTTACCAGGCTGCAACAAAATAAGAGAAAGGATAATGTTGGGCCCTGGCTGGCTGGCTCAATGGTAGAGCATCGGCCGGCGTGTGGAAGTTCTGGGTTCGATTTCCAGCCAGAGCACACAGGAGAAGTACCCATCTGCTTCTCCACCCTTTCCCCTCTCCCTTCTCTCTATCTCTCTCTCTTCCCCTCCTGCAGCCAAGGCTCCATGGGAGCAAAGTTGCCCCCCCCCCCGGGGTGGTGGTGGTGGTGGTAAGGATGGCTCCATGGCCTCCACCTCAGGTGCTAGAATGGCTCTGGCTGCAAGGAGCAATGCCCCAGATGGGCAGAGCATCATTCCCTAGTGGGCATGCCAGGTGGATCCCAGTCAGGCGCATGCGGGAGTTTGTCTCTCTGTCTCCCTGCTTCTCACTTCAGAAAAATACAAAAAAAAAAAAAAAAAAAGAAAAGAAAAAGGATAATGTTACATGCCTGTGTTGCCCATACACACACACACATGCATGCATGGGCTACTTGTTTCTGAAAATTCATTATTCAAGCCCCACAGTGACAAAGTTTCAGGTTCAAGTTTATTATAAAAGTAAATAATACTAATTTAGTCTTTCCAAAGGCATTCCTCGGGAAGTGGTGAGCTTATACAGGACACCAGCCCTGGGTGTGGAGGGGATTAGGTGCCCCTCTTCTGACCCTTTCTGTCCCAGTCACGTTGTCTGGTACTCCCCTGGGTAGCTAGCGCACTCCCACTCCCTACACCTGCCAAATGAATCTTGGCTCAGAAAGCTTTCCCATCAGTATCCCCCTAGTGTCTCCTCTCATCTCATGGGCTGTGCCATTGTCCTCAGGAATGGTGGGTGGGGCAGCTCCATAGTGGGGAGGGGTGGTCAGGAGGATTCAGCCATTGAACCTTGGATTCCAGACCTAAAGGACGCCCTATCCCTTCTCTTTTCTGGGCATCTGACCTCCCCAAGAGCCAGTCTTCTTTACTCTCTCACTTTAATTCTCATGGCTTCCAGGTCAGAAACTCTCAGGACCTTCCCACTTGCAAATATTTGGTCCCATCATTCTGGGAAGTGGTATACGACCAAGCGGGGATTAGGTGCTGCTCCCTGGCTCCCTTTTCCCGCTCCTTCCCCTGAAATGTTGGCACCCCCCCACACCCCCACCCCTCCTTTGGGCAGGCAGACAACATTCCCCATGAGCCTGAGCGCTTTCCCAGCCCCAGGCACCCTGAGTGACCTTGGCCCTCCATGCTGCTGTAGACGCTGTGGTCTCACACCCTTCAGTCCAAACCACTGCCTTTTTCTAGCGCTGATTCCACAAGCGAGGGCTGAGTGTGGCTCGTTTCCTGACCAAAAGCCCCATGTGGGTGTCAAGGAGAAATAGGGCCGGAGATGCTGTCTTCCTCTGGCCACAGGCAGGGCCTAAGTGGGGCCTTTGCGCCAGCTTCTCCCTTACCCTCAAACTTGTTCCTAAATTCTGTCTTTGGTGACATCAGCCACCATTTTTTGAGCCTGACTCTTTTAGATACTGTGGTAGCCACTCAACATAAATTATTTTCCTAATCTTCTTAACAACCCTGAGAGGCAGATGTTATTATCCCACTGTGCTGATGAGAAAGCTAAGCCTCACGGAGAGCCGGGTGGAGGCCCAGGCCTGCCTGACTGGGTGCATGATCCTGACCCACCTCGCCCTGCTTCCCCACCAGACAGGTCACCGAGGCGGAGGGTGCAGCCTTGGCGGGCAGGTTTGGGTGCCTGTTTTTCGAGGTCTCTGCCTGCCTGGACTTTGAGCACGTGCAGCACGTCTTCCATGAGGCAGTGCGGGAGGCACGGCGGGAGCTGGAGAAGAACTCTCTGGCTCGGCCCCTCTTCATCTCCGAGGAGAGGGCCCTGCCCCACCAGACCCCGCTCACTGCCCGTCACGGGCTGGCCAGCTGCACCTTCAACACGCTTTCCACCGTCAGCCTGAAGGAGATGCCCACCGTAGCCCAGGCCAAGCTAGTCACTGTGAAGTCATCCCGGGCCCAGAGCAAGCGCAAGGCACCCACCCTGACCCTCTTGAAAGGCTTCAAGATCTTCTGAGGACCCCCTGAGGATCCTAGACTCAGAGGCTGGGCAGGGCTCTGCAGGAGGTGATGGATTTCTGGCCGCTGGCTCTCCCTCTGATGGAACAATAGCCTGTGCCCTCTGGTGGACAGCTGACCTCTGCTTCAGCACCCAAGAAGTGTTCCGACACCCAGTTTAATGTGTGAGCTGGAAGGAGAAATAAGAATGCAGCTCCTATTCTGATGTTGAAGGGAAACAGCCACTGGGACAATCCGGACACCTGGGGTCAGCCTTAAGCAGGAGGAAATGGCAGTGTCTGTCATGGTGTTACCACTTCCTGCTTCAGCTCCAGCCAAGTCAGCTGCAGTCCCTGGTGGACAGCTCCAGGAGGCCCTGCATAAGTTTAAGCCTCAGAACGTCCTGTAGGAAGGACAGCCCTGAGGTCCTCAAGCCACCTCGTAGACAGGAAGGGCAGGGTAGATACAGATTTTGGACGGCCAAAGTCTAGCCCAGCCCTCCCATTGTTTTCTGCCCTCATGGAAGTCAGAGCTGCAGGCAACTAACCCCACAGTTTACCTAGATAATACCTACTTTGCACCTGTGGGACCTCTTTGTAAGAAGCTAAGTTGCAGGAAGGGCTGCTGCTTCCAGTACTTTGCCTCTCAAAGAAGATAGAGGGAGAGGCTCTGGGTTGTCTAGGATAACGGGACTCTGGAATTGTTCACCAGAAGGCAGGGCCCCCTTATTTTCCCACCTTAAATTAAGGACTCTTCACAGTCAGGACCAGCCCCCTCAGTGGAATGATCAAAGCTGCAGAACAAAGTCATTCTTTCTGGTGACAATGACTCAGGACTCCAGGAAGCCCACAGCTGGCATGATCAGACATCCAGGCACTATTAGCCTGTCCAGGGTCCGTAGGTAAAAACAGTATATTAGTTTGTAGCCTGGTTTGACAAGATCCAGTACCCTTGATAATGGGTGTGAGTGTGCAAAGCCTTCTTTTGTAAGATAGAACCTAAAACATTTTTGGTTCCTAAAGCAAATTTTTGCATAAATCATTCGGGGTTGCCCCCACATCTTATACCATAGCACTGTGGCTCAGACAGATCAGGACCTCCCTTGGCACCCCATGGTAGCAAGGGGGTCTCAGAGATAGGGCATTCCATAGTACCATGGAACTAGTTCTCAATGCACCATGGGACCCCTGGCTCAAGGGCAGTCTTTCATGGACCCTCAGTAGATAAACAGATAAAAGAGAGGGCTCTTGGGGGAGGAAGGGGTGAGAAAGGGAGTCTAAGTCCAGAATTCTGCTCCTTCCCCCATCAGCAGTTCCTGGAGCTTGGATTGAAAACAACAGCTCTAACCCAGCCTTCAGCCCCATTTTGTAGAGATGGAGAAGCTGAGATCAGAGAGAGGCTGTGGACTCCTCAAGACCACACGAGGAGGCCTGGCCGGGTTTCCTGACCTACAGGTTGGCTGTAGGTTCTGCACTTTTGCTCCAAGCTGCTTGTGTGTGGACCACCACCATTTGAACAAACCATGCAATTCCAACTGCCCATATCCAGAAGCGTTTTAATAAAAAGTTTTTTTTTCTTCCCGTAACAGAATTTTAGTTTGATGGCCGTTCTTTCATTTTATCTGCTAACAACATGGGAGAAGCTGTGCACTCCCACTAGCTATCGGATTCTTGTGTGTTTGGAAGGACGACGGGTGGCACATCCCTCTCTTTTAACTCGATTTCCACCTGGGCCAAACTTGGCTTTTCCGAGAGCAAAGTCTCTGTTAGGATGTTCAGACTGTTGTCATCTTTGGTTCTGGCCTCAACCACGACTTCTGGAGTTTGTTTTGCCGGTGGCAGCATCTTTTGCTTCCTGGGAGGAGAGAAAACACTGTTGACTGTGAGCTCCCTGAGCTGGGGCTACTGAGTGGCTGGGGCAGGCCTGGGTTTCCCAGACGTGCATGAGAGAGTTCGAGGAGGCAGTTCTGGAAACTGTTGGGGGAGAAAGCTGAGACGGTTTGATCTTCTTTCCGCAGAGAACCAGCTGATCCTTGCGTGGGCCTCTCACCAAATCCTCACTGCCACCTATGAGTGCAAATATTCTTGCTCTTGCTTACCAAGGAAATATGGCTCAATGAAGCATGTACCTGGGACCTGCATATAAGTCTCCGAACTCTGACTCCTGAGTTTTCACCAAATCACATTTTCTGCTGTCCTGGGACTATCATCATACTTAGTATATAGGTCCTTGTCACTTTACATCACATCCCCAGACAAAGTGCAGGAAATTCCTAACTAATCTTCCTGCCTGTGACTGCTTACTTCTACAGACCAGCCTGAACACACCAGTTATGTTTTTAAAGCCCCAGTGTGCATACATCACTCCCCAGCTCAAGCACCTTCAGTGGCTCCCCACTGCCCACCTCCTTAATCCACCATTCAGGATCCAGCCCTCCTTCCAATAACTCCCCCACGTCTTCCCTCTGTGATGGTTTCATTCAAGGTATACTTCCTGGCCGCAGTGGGGGGACTCAGCCGTGGGCAGAGCCAACTACCCAGAGAACAGAGAATCTGCTTGGGCCATCAGACAAGCAGCTCAGTGTCTGCTGTTCCCTGGGACAGACACCTTGTCTCTAAGTAGACCTTGCTGGGGGGGCTGCTTCCTGACAGGGCGAGAAGGGCAAGGTCACCCTAGAGGCTGCACACTGCTGAGCCCTTCTGTGTCCTGCGAGCAGAATGATCTTGCTAAAACACAAGCCTTTCATGACCCTGTGCAAAGCCTTTCTCATGAGCTAGAACCTCACGTCCTTAGGATGGCCCTCCAAGTGTATAAACTCTGGGTCCTGCTGCCTCTTGCCCTCCCTCCTCCCCTCCTTCAGCCCCTCACACGCTGCACAGTCCCTCTCTCCCTCCTATGCTTGGTACCCACTCTCCCTGGGTCTGGAAGGTTTCTGCAGCCCACCCTCCCTTTCTTTGCCAAGGCCCAGATCCCACAGCACTCTGTATGTCCCACAGTCATCATCTGTCACTTTGAACTACAATCATCTCCTCACCAAACAGTAAATTCCATAAGGCCAAGGCTGATCTACCTTGGCCACTACTGTGGCCCCCACTCTCAGCACGGAGCTTGGCACAGAGCAAGTGCTTAGCTCATACCTGTGGAACGAATAATGAATGGGGCCACAGCAGTTCATAATGACCAGTCCTCAATCTGAACTAAGTAGGGTTATTTCTCTTTAAAGCAGAACTGTGAGGAAGATTCACAGGTGATATAAACTAGCTGCATAGAAGGAAGAGCACAGAGGTTAGGCCAACCCTCCCATGGATTCTTAATGACTTTCTTCTCTACAATGGGAAGAAATAACCTGCGCCTTCCCACCTTACAGAGCTGCCTTGAGGATCAAATAAGAGAATGCAAAGGTGCTTATAAAGATACAGAACATAACAGATTTGAGGAAGAGGTTCTCATTATTGTTTCAAAGTTACTGATGGTTATGACTGATGGGTATATAGCTGAATGAGTGAATTAATGGGAATGAGTGAACTAAGCATTTATTGAGTGATTTCTAGGACCAGACACTGTCAGTTGCTTGGAGAAACAAATGCAGTCCCTACCCTCAAGGATCTCGCAACCATTAGTCCTGGAATCTTCCAGAGAGTTTAACTGAATGCCACTGCCCAGGTCTCACCCCAGACCCTTTGTGTCCAAATCTCCAAGATGAGGCACAGCATTCTGTTTTTTGGGTTTTTTTTTAAGTGAGAGGAAGGACGATAGAGAGACAGACTCCTGCATGCACCTCAATGGGGATTCACCCAGCAACCCCTGTCTGGGGCTGATGCTCGAATCAACTGAGCTATCTTCAGTGCCCGGGGCTGATGCTTGAAGCAGTGGAGCCACTGGCTGTGAGAGAGAAAGAGAGAGAGAAGGGGGAGAGGGAGGGGTCAAGAAGCAAATGGTCACTTCTCTTGTGTACCCTGACCAGTAGTCAAACTGGGAATCCATACACCAAGCTGATGCTCTATCCACTGAGCCACTAGCCAGGGCCACATTCTATGTTTTTAATATTGCTTCTCAGGTGTTTTGTTGTGTAACCAGGGTTAAGGAGTATTATCATTATAAAAATATTAAAATTACTTCAGGTGCCTCATTTTATCTTGGAGCAGGGCAAGGCTCTCCCCTTTAATAGCATCCCTAACTCTGCAATAGCCCTCACTGAGCATTCCCCACAGGGTCTAGTTATCACCACCATTTACAGAAGAAATTGATTCAGAGGTATTGAGTTCTGCTAGCAAGTGGTATGAACCCAGCCTACGTGCCTCCAGAGCCAGAGATCCTGACCTCTGAGACATACCAGCCATATACCAGCCCTTGCCCTACTCAGTGGCCATGGCCAGCAAGTTGTAAGCAGGAACAGTTGTGAGTTTTCCAACAATTCTAAGTTCTCAAAGGACTCTGAAGGCTGCATTTTGCTGTCCCTAAGGGTGGACAGCCAAGGTCCATAGAAACCCTTCTCTAGGTCTCCCTTCCTTCCAGAGGCCACCTCCCCCAGGCCAGCTCCTCACCTGTTTGCCTTGATGCTTCTGCCCAGGAGGACGATGCTTATCACGACCACCACACCCATCAGAGCAAAGATGGAAATGTTCCAAGGAGATGCTGGGGAGAGACACAGGACAGAGACTTGAGGAGAGGCTGGGTCCCTCTCAGGCCCACTAACAGTTGGGGTTTGGGCTCAGACACAGCTCACAGCATCAGCTGTCCCCTGCTGTGGACCAGTATTGTAGAGAGACTCAAATTAAGGCAGAGATGAGCTCCCTGCCCTGCGGGAACTCAAATGTGTGTGTGTGGAAGGACTGTCTCTGCCTTGGAGCAGCCCCAATCTAATGGGCGACAACACTGCAGGTGGATGATAATGGGGTGGGGATGAGGTGGGTCAAGATAAACTTCGCAATCTTCAGAGTATTGCCAGGGACTGGTGGTAGTGGGCAATGCAAAGGAAGGAGGGAGAGGAGGAAAGAGAGGAAGAGAGGAAATGAAGGGAGGTAGTGAAGGGAAGGAAGGATAAGAGGAAAGGGGGGATGAAGGAAGGAAGGGAAGGAGGGAACAAGAGAGGGAGGAATGGAGGGAGAAAAAGAGGGGAGAAAGGGAGGGAAGTAAGGAAAGAGGGAGGGAAAAGGAAGGAGTAGCAGTTAAAATGGACCAAAGAGTTGCCCACAGACAATACATGAAGTGGCTAATCTGAGTGAGTTTGGATAATCAAGATTTGTCCACACTGTCCTACAATGAGGCAGGATCCAGCCTCAGAGCTTTAGCACTTGCTGTTTCCTCTACCAGGAATATTCTTCTCCTATATAAGCTGCATAGCTAAATCTTTCACCTCCTGCAGGCCTGTGTTCAAATGTCACCTTCTTGGTGAGGCTCAGGACCACATTACCTACCCTGCTGCATTCTTCCCATTCCCTTTCTCTGTTTAATTGTTTTCCTTATTTTTCTCTTAGCTCTAGAATCACTCAGCAAGTTTAACAAAATGCTGCTGCCCAACTCATTACCAACAAACTATGCATTTTGGTTGTTTTTCCTGCTTATTTTCTAAAACATATGCTTCATGAAGGCAGAGATTTTTGTGTTTTATTCACTACTGTAACCCCGCTGCTGAAAACAGTGCCTGGCGCACAGAGCAACTTAAATATTTGTGAATGATCGGATGGATGAGTAAATGAGCGACCAAGCCCTGAGAAAGGGGGGGGAGGGTTCTGCCACACCCTCTGGGTACTGAGACCCCTCAGCTCAGTCCTTGCTTTGAAGGAGACGTGCAGCCTGCTGTGGGGGAGAGGACCCTGTCAAGGGCTTCAGTTAGAGTCCACTGTTTGTGTTCTGGGTTGAGGGCACACACCCACACACCAATCCCCTGCCACTTACCATCTTCTGTGCGAAAAAACCAAAGCATTTCTTCCAGCAGCTCCTGAGGTACCACAGTGCCAGCTGGGGCTCGGGTAACCCCCTGACTGTGGTACATACCCTGCTCCTGCGCGGGGGACATTTCTGACAACAAAATCCTTGGGCTCCTTCACTCCCCAAGCTGCCCTCTTGGCCTCCCAGGTTCTGGCCCCTCAGCAAAGCCCTGAAATCCCTGGAAACAAAGTAGAGAGCATGACCAGATAGCCCATCCCAGTGTGAGCTCCCCTCCCTGCCCAAACCAACTGTCCTCTGGCCCAGTTACATGACCCCTCAGAACAGCCTGACTCCAGAACAATTGGGCCCTGGAGAGGCAGACACTACAGCCTTGGGAGTCACTCAGATCTTTATTAAAATCCATCACATGCGGGGAGTGAGGAGGACTAAGCCACTAATGGGCGGTGGGACCCTTGCAGGGGACATCTCCGGTTTTTGCCTGCTCAGCATCTCCATCCAGCCTCGATTGATAGCCCCAGCTTCCCTTCTCCCTGGTTCCTTAGTAAAGAGTCCAATCCCGCCCATTGATTTTTATGTAGCAGCCAATCACAGGACCCACGTGACAAAGACTGGACCTATCACAGTCTCTCATGTGGAGATTGGCATGCCTATGACCCAGAGCTGAAAATAAGAGAAAGTGCCAGAAAAAGGTAGCTGTCAGTTACTGCTGCTGAGAGCTGGGAGCTCGCTTTCCTCAGCTGCCATCCCTGGGCCCGATTGGTCAGTGCGGCTGTCAGTTCAGCAACCCCCTGATAACTTCTTCTTTTGGACATACAATCAGAATAGTTTTATGTCCTTTGCGGTGGAAGAACCTGAATTCATGCTCCCTGGCTAAATCTCATTCATTTCAGCCTGTTTTCATCCCCACAAAACAAAGCAGGTTAAGCAATCTGTGCTTACTAAATCTCAGTCAGATGTTGGATTCTAGTAATAAAAATAATAATTCTAATTTTGGATGTTAAGTGAGGCCATATCACTACACCAAGGGATCGAACAGAAGTGTCATAGAGACATATGTACCCATGTGAACTTAGTGTATAATAAACGTAGCTGTACAAACCGGTAAGGAAAGGAGGAATCGATTAGTAGAAAGTGTCAGGGAAACTGGCTCATGTATGGAGAAACTGTGGCTTATGGTACGTCCTGACAAACAGCACACACAAAAGCAGACTCCACAATTAAAAGCCTACATGGAAGAGAAAAGAATATAAAGTTAATAAAAGTAGGGTAAAACTTTTAAAACAAAACCATAAATGCTCAAATCATTCAATAACAAAATACTGATTAGTTCAGTTATATTAAAAATAAGATTATCTGTTCAATGAAGAATACCACCAATAAAGTAATTAACACCTTTCTGATTGGGACAAGATACTTGCAGTGCTTAAAACCAGGAAGATACTGATAGCTAGGATACATAAAGAATTCTTGCAAATTAAGAAGAAAAAGATAGGAACCCTAATAAGTGGGTAAAGAATCTAAACCCACAGTTTACAAAATGGAAAACTCAAAAGGCTAGCAAGCATGTGAAAAATGCTCAAACTTTTGGTAATCAGGATGAAAATTAAAAATGAAATACCATGGCCTGACCAGGCAGTGGTGCAGTGGATAGAGCATTGGCCTAGGACACAGAGGACCCAGGTTCGAAACCCCAGGTCACCGGCCTGAGTGTGGGGTCGCTGGCTTGAGCATGGGATCATGACCCATGGTCTCTGGCTTGAGCCCAAGGTCGCTGGTTTAAGTAAAGGGATCACTCATTCTGCTGTAGCCCTCCAGTCAAGGCACATACGAGAAAGCAATCAATGAACAACTAAGGTGCCGCAACGAAGAAATGATGCTTCTCGTCTCTTTCCCTTCCTGTCTGTTTGTCCCTCTCAGTCTCTTTCTCAAGAAAAAAAAAAAGAGCCTGACCTGTGGTGGCGCAGTGGATAAAGCGTCGACCTGGGAACACTGAGGTCGCCAGTTCAAAACCCTGCACTGGTCCAGTCAAGGCACATATGGGAGTTGATGCTTCCAGCTCCTCCCCCCTTTCTCTCTCTCTCTCTCTCTCACTCTCTTACTCTGTGTCTCCTCTCTAAAATGAATAAAATAAAAATAAAATAAATTTTTAAAAAATCAAAAAAAAAGAGAAGAAAAAAGAAATATCACTTAACATCTATTAGCTCATCATAGTTTGAAAGGTGAATAACGCTGTGTGTTGGTGAGGCTCTGGGCCTAGCCTCGTGCACTGATGGGGAGTATAGTTTGGGGCAGCCATCTAGAGAGCAAGTTAGACACAGCACATGTACACAGCTGCGCTGCTTCTGAATGTATGTGTAACTGCATTTTTTATGTGTGTGGTGTATATATATATATACATATCCATAAAAAATTACCCCTCAGCTGACCAGGCGGTAGCGCAGTGGATAGAGCGTCGGACTGGGATGCGGAAGACCCAGGTTCGAGACCCCAAGCTCGCCAGCTTGAACACGGGTCCATCTGGCTTGAGCAAAAGCTCACCAGCTTGGACCCAAGGTCGCTGGCTCTAGCAAGGGGTGGCTCAGTCTGCTGAAGGCCCACGGTCAGGGCACATGTCAGAAAGCAATCAATGAACAACTAAGGTGTCGCAACGGCACGAAAAACTAGTGATTGATGCTTCTCACCTCTCTCCGTTCCTGTCTGTCTGTCCCTATCTATCCCTCTCTCTGAGTCTCTGTCCCTGTAAAATAAATAAATAAATAAATAAAAATTACCCTTCAGGATCATAGGAGACATGCCATACTGTTTTGTGAAAATGCAAAAAAGACCCACAAAACAGCACATATTTTATAAAAACACACTTTAAAAAAGACACATTAAACACATTAGGTTAGTTCTCTCTGGAGGAAGAAGAAAAAGGGAAAAGGGATGGTGATAAAGGTCACTAAAGAAATATAACAGAAGGGTTTGGAAGAGACCAATCGTGGAAGCATGTCACGGGGCACATGTCATGGGGCTAACAACAACAGGAACAGAGAAGGCCCCTGGGCTAGCTCACGTGCCCCTGCTCTTACCCTGCCTTCCAAAATAGCTTTTGGAGGCTTAACCAGAAATATTAAAAACAAAACAAAACAAAAAAAGCATGGCAAACAGCCAAACAGAAAAGCAGAATACTAAAAAAGGACTTGATTGGCATCAGAGTTTTCTTCAACTCTGAATGCTCTGAGAAAACTGAGGAAACATCTCTATATTTTGAAGGGAAATATTTTGACAGAAAATATAATATTGAGCTAAGGTTTTCATATATGAAAGATCATTCACGTGTCAAGGTGGAGATGGTATTTAGAAAGAAAGACAGACCTTGTGTAGACTCCCAAGGACTCAGAGGCATACATCTACTTACCCTTTTGAGGGGTATTTGTATATACACTGAATAATGAAAGGACAATGTACAGGAATGGCTAATCAATGTGATCTTGTTTTCAGGCCAGTTGTCTATCCAGAGTGTTTACTAAGAAGGGTTGTGACTTTCTGTCCAGTGTCAGATGCTTGAGTGCCCAGATTAAATAGAAACATTGCCCATAGGCCCCTTCTGCTTATGTAGACATCCACACACCCACAGAGGAAAGAACGGAAAGGTCGAGAAACAAAACAGACTCCTTCTGCAGAAGTCGGGTGGGGCCTAAACTCATGGGAATGCTTTGAATAGTTCTGTATTGCATACATTTCTCATGAGTACACATGATCTTCACAAAAGCAATACATGGAATTATTATATATTTTAAATGTACATATTTTTGTGTGTATATTTTAAATATATGTTTATTATTTGTATGCTTTTTTAATTGTATGTCTATACTGTATTTATACCTTTTGAGACAACAATTCCAGTTTTGGATAGGATGTTTAATAAAACTAATCAAGATGTCAGCTCTTCCCAACTTGACCTATGGATTCGATGCAATTCCAATCAAAATCCCAGCAAGTTATTTTATGGATATTGACAAAATGATTCTAAAATTTAGGTGATGTAGCAAAAGGCTCTGAGTAGTCAACACAGTGAGGAAGATGAGCAAAGCCAGGGAGCTGACGCCACTCAACTCCAAGACTTCTTACAGAACTGCAGCAATCAGGACAGTGTGGTATTGGAACCAATCAGGTAAGCACACAACTTGCACATGGGCTGATTCCATAGTGGAATGTGTATTTTAAATATGGGAATATTGTTATAATAAACATATACCAACCAACAAACAAAATGACAGAACGATACAAGTCCAGGGCTGAGAGTCTGCCCTCTCAGACTGCGTTAGATGTTACAGAAACCAAGATGCATTTCCCTCAGATACTTCATCAGCTTCTTCTAGAGTGAGTGTCATCTTAATGTCCCTGCTTTTCAAAAATTAACTAAATTTTATGATTTATTTGGATTCTATTTTTCCATCAACGTCTTTTTCCTGTCCCAGGATCCCATCCAAGATATCACATTGCATTTAGTTGTCCATCTCCGTAGGCCCCTCTGGGAGATTCCTGCATTTTAAACAGAGCTTAACCATCTACCACTAGACTGCGTTTCTTACCGGAGACCCTGGGCCACCCATCCCCATGGGAGGTTGAAGACACTCACCCTGGACCCTGGGCCTGCCGGGACCTGTGCTTGGGAGCTGCGCTGACTTCTGTCTTCCTCCTCCTCCTCTCCCAGGAGCACTGCTGGTCTTTGCTCTTGAGCTCCCCACACAGCTGTCACCTGGGGTTTGTGCGGCGGGCCTGTGGTGGCCCAGCCCATCTGGCTGCTCCGCTCTTAGCACACGCCCAGGCCTGAGTCTTCTCTGCTACTCTGGGGTGACTGACCTCTTGAATGGGAGCCCTCAGATGGCAAATAGTCTCCACCCAACTTTAACAACTTGAAAGAACCAGGAGCCCAATGCTTTCTTTCTTATATGTTGGCCTCAAGTAAAGCGAAAACACCCAGACCCTCTTGCCAGGCCAGGGGAATGGTCTGGGGGTTCCATCATCGCAGGGCGGGTACGTGGTATACCCTCTCTGTCTCCTCTCTGTCCAGAACTCTGTCTCCCAGTGTTATCAATATTTAACCACAGAGCACAGAGCCAAGCCTGGCCTTTTATAGCCTGCTCTTGCTCACAGTGAAGGTCATGGCCTTGTATGAATTCCTCACAAGAAGCTATAAAATAAGACCTTTGGAGGGCAAGGGTTGGAGAAGACAAGGCAAATGAGACTGAGTGACACAGAAAGAAGGAAACAACCCAGGTCAAATAGCACAGAGCAGGGAGGACTTGGCAGGGAAGCAGGAGTAAGATGCTTCCCCTCCAGGCCAGACCCATTCAGTTCTGATCAGTGGGCTCTGGGCTTTCCCACCCAACGACTCCTTGCATCTCCAACAACCCTGGGAGCAAGAAGCAGGTTTCCCATTTCACAAGTGAGGTAACAGAAGTCGAGTGAGATCAAGTGACAGGTACAAGTTCCTCTAGGAGTTAAGTACAGGTCAAAAGTATGGACAACAGCCCAGTAAAGAGGAAAGGAGACCCAACATAGAACGTAGGTGTCTGCATAGAACTCCAGCAACTCATTGTTTTGTAACTCATCATTCATTCATTCAATAAATATTATTTAAGCACCCACTACATAGATGACATAATAAACGAGACAGGCAAGGACCTTGTTTTAGAGTTCACACTCTGGTGGTGGAGATAGACAGGCAACAAAAGAATTAGCAATACATAAGATCATTTTAGCTAGTGAAAATTTCTGTGAATAATTTAAACAAAATAATGATATAGAAAGAGGTGGTATAGGCGAGCTACAATCGCTACATTCCTATACTAAATGTATAGGAAGGACGAGGAGCTAACTGCGCAAAGACCTGGGACAGCAGGTACAAAGTCACCGAAGAAATAATGAGCTCCATGAGTTTGAGGAATGAAAAGGAGAGAACTGAAGGGCACTGCGGCTGAAGCGGGGGCGAGGAGGGGAAGTGGCATGGGATCAAGTTGGAGGGTAGACAGAAGCAGATCTTGCAGGGCCTTGTAAAACAGAATAAGGGTTTGAATGTAATGAGAAGGCACTGGAGGGCTTTAGGTGGGGAAATGACATGATCTGATTGACATTTTTATTTATTTATTTATTTTTAATTTTTTATTTATTCATTTTAGAGAGGAGACACAGAGTGAGAGAGAGAGATAGAGAAAGAGAGAAAGGGGGGAGGAGCTGGAAGCATCAACTCCCATATGTGCCTTGACCAGACCAGTGCAAGGTTTTGAACTGGCGACCTCAGTGTTTGTTCCCAGGTTGACGCTTTATCCACTGCGCCACCACAGGTCAGGTTGATTGACATTTATCTAAGATCGCTGACCTGCCCAGTGGAGGAGAGTGGGGAGACAGTGAGGGGATGTTGCATTCAGTCAGGTAAGAGATTGTGGTAGTTTGGTCCAAGGTGTGGCTGTGGAGATGGTGAGAAGTGGTCAGATTCAGGGTGCTTTTTGGAGTGAAAGGCAGCTGATAGATTTCAAGAGAGAGAGGACCTCAACACTAACTCTCTTAAGCAGCAAAGGAATTCAGAAGTAACTTTTTGCTCATATAACTGGGAAGAACAAGGTGGAGCTGACCTTAAGGAGAGCTGGACCCAGTAGCCTGAAGATCCTTAGCCCTTTCTCTCTAGCTCTCTCCCTGCTTCTCTCTGGATATCGGGCTCGTTTCCAGAGGTTAGCCATCTCCAGGAAGCTGGATCAGGCTACAGAAGTCCAGGCTCACACCCTTGCAGCTGGAGGAGAAGGGATTCCTTTTCTCTACTCTAGTTTGGCAATTCCTAGAAAAGGGCTCTAATTGTTCTGTTTTGGGTCATGTACCCATGTTTTGGATCAGTTGTTTTAGCCAACAGTGAGATACCGTGAATGACCAGCTCAAATCTCATGCCTATTGGGGAGCCAGGAGAGAAAGGCTGTGAGCTGGGTAGCTGCTCCAGTGTGGGTCGCCAGAATGACCCCTTGACCAGAATTCTCCCTGTCGGCCTTAGAGGAGATTTGTGGGAGCCTGCCCACCCCAGGCTTTCCACTCCTCTGCCTGTTTCTTGTTTATTCCTCCTCTTACCTTAGTTGTCTCGGCCTTAGCTTATCCAATCATATTCCGTGTCTGCTCTGTGCCAGGCATTCTGCCAGCGATGAACAATAGCAGACACTGTCCCTGACCACATGAAGATTTCAGTCTAGTGGGGAATCAGACAGGTGGTCACCCCAGGGACGGCGTAATTATGAATGCTGTGTAACAGCTGCCATGAAGGAAATGTGCACTCAGAAATGAAAGCACATCACCAAGCTCTCCCTTCCTCAGAGTGTCAAACATCAATTCTGGACAAGTCAGTTCTGCCTTAGAATCTCCTTTCCTAATGTCTCCAGTCCTGGTCCCTCTGCCTGGCAGATGGTGGGCAGTTAGTGGAGTGGAGTGGAGAAGAAAGGGCTCTGGCTTTTTCCTAATTTTACCATATCTGCCATGTCACAATTCTAGCCACTGCTTACATGTCAGCTTGTCAGGAAACCCTTTCATATCTGTTAAAAGTTGTGTTTTGCTCTGGGTAACAAAGACCCAATTTAAATGGTTTAAATATATAATGGTTTGTTTTCTCTTATAAAGAATTTCTGAAGTAGCCAGTTGCTGATGTCAAAAGCTCAAGGAACTCAAGGTTAAGATTTCTGAGATTCCCTCATAGTCCCAGGATGGTGGATGCTACCCTGGCCATTATGTCAAAGTTCCAAGCAGAAGAAAAGAAAAAAAAAAAGGACCACAAAATGTGGCCACAGGATATAATGGACAAATAACCTAGCAGAGGGTAAATCTGGACAACAGGGAGAACTATGGACAAGGGCTAACAGTCCAGAGGCTTCACAGTGGTTACACTAATCTATATTTCCAAGTCAGCCTGTTCTGCTTCCTGGGGTGAGCCATCCATCCGCTGACCCAGGAGGGGTCATACTCTTGGCTAAGGTTTATTCTTATCTTTATTTTTATAAGCATCACTTACACTCAGAAACCAATTTAATCATTCAGTTTGAACAATAATTCTGTCAAGTACCTGCTAGCATGTTCTCTTCTAAGCAGAGAAAGCTTCATGGAAAATAAAATTAAATCTAAAAGTGGTAAAGAAAGATAACACAGAGGAGCAGAGATATATGGAGAAAGATATTCACTGACTTTGTTAAAGATGGTTAAACAAAACAAAACAAAACCTATATGTCCACCTGACTAGGCGGTGGCACAGGGGATAGAGCATTGACCTGGGATGCTGAGGACCCAGGTTCAAAACCCTGAGGTTGCTGGCTTGAGCGTAGGATCATAGACATGACCCCAAGGTGCTAGCTTGAGCAAGAGGTCACTGGTTTGGCTAGAGCTCCCCCGGTCAAGGCACGTATGAAAAAGCAATCCATGAACAACTAAGGTGCCGCAACTATGAGTTAATGCTTCTCATCTCTCTTGCTTCCTGTCTGTCCCTATTTGTTTCTCGAAAAATAACAACAACAGAAATTCTACATATTCAAGAACACAGGAAGGATTAGATTACAGTATCAATGGAACTGCATGTTTCTTCTAGGAGCCATTTTTTTTTTATTAAACCCAGAGTGGGGAAACATATAGTAGAATAATGGAGGACATTTTTGAAAAAGTAGGGCATGCTCGCTTTGGCAGCACATATTCTAAAAATTGGAACGAAAATGTAGGGCAATTAAGTGCAGATTCTTTTGTTGCTTAAGCACTGACTTGATGCCTCCATCTGTAATAAGGTGGTTGGGAGGAAGAGTGGGCATCCAATGGGAAGCCATTGTTACACTGAAGTAAAATGGTCTGAATGATTAAATGCAAATATACAGGAGGAGAGGAGATAGTGAGACAGACTCCTGCATACACCCTGACCGTGATCTACCTTCTGGCAAGCCCTTCTGGGGTCAATGCTAGAATCAACCAAGCTTTTCTCAGCGCCTGAGGCCAACACTGGAACCAATCAGACACTGGCTGTGGGAGGGGAAGAGGGAGAGAAGAGGGAGAGGGAAGGGGAAAGAAGCAGATGGTCGCTTTTCCTGTGTGCCCTGACTAGGAATTGAACCTGGATATGCCAGGCCAATACTCTATCCACTGAGCTAACTGGCCAGGGCCTCAAATGCTTTTTCAACACACACATATTTTGATGGAAGCATTTTGGGAACATCTACCAAGTATTGGAAGTTTGGGCAGAAACTGGTGTGAAACAAGAAATAAAGTGTGTACTTTCTCTATGAAAGATCATTCTGCAGCCACAACCTTCATCCCTTTCATCTCAGCTACCCAGCATTTGACACATCTTATGTCACTGGCCCTTCTTAAGAATACTTAATACCGTCTATGTCTTTGACCCCTTGCTTCTGGTTACAGTATAACCAACTATCTTCTTCAGTCCCTGAATAAATCAAAGTCCAATAGCAAAATAAAATCAAAGTCTCTCAGCCATTCGTTTGAATTATATGAGTGCTTGTGCTTAATCATTCCCATAAACAACATTCTGAACAGCCTCATCTTGAAGGGGAGTTACTCAATGAGTTTGAGGAATGTCAAACAACCTGATAAATCAGCATTGTGTGTTACTTTGCATTTCATTGCTCCCACCTTTTATAAGCAAGTCAGCAGTCTTGGAGGGACCAGAGGTGGCATACAGTTAGTCCCAGTATTAAAAAGAAAACATTTCCGACTATTCAGTTAGGATTATTTTATTAGTTTAAGTTTTATTACAATCTTTCTGTGAGGGGAAAGGCCTTTGGTAGTTCCATTTTAGAAATTCACTTTTGTTGAATGGATAGATAATAGTGATTAGACTAGATTTTTTAAAAAAAAGAATATTCAATTAAAAGGTCACTAAGATACTTGACTGACATCAGTGGGTGAGTGAGTGGGTTTTCAGGGCAAGTCTTAATCCTCTTAAAGTTTATCAGAAAACTTTCTAAGCATTTTTACCAGGGATCATAATATATTTCCAGAAGGAAATTGTGAATTAAATCATTTAAAAAGAAAAGAAGTTCCCTTCCTTCCTTCCTTCCTTCTTTCCTTCCTTCCTTCCTTCCTCCCTCCCTCCCTCCCTCCCTCCCTTCCTTCATTCTACCTTTCTTTTTTCAATTACAGTTGACATTTAATATTATATTAGTTTGGGTGTACTGCATAGTGGTTAGACATGTATATAACTTACAAAGTGACCCTCCTGGTAAATCTAGTACCCACCTGACACCACACATAGTTATTACAATATTATTGACTATATTATTGACTGTACTTTACATCGCCATGACTATTTTGTGACTACCAATTTGTACTTTTTAACCCCTTCACCTTTTCATTCAGTCCCCACCTCTCCCCCCACTGGCCACCATCAGTTTGTTTTCTGTATCTATAAGTCTGTTTCTGTTTTGTTTATTTATTTTGGTTTTTTTAATTTCAGATTTAAGTGAAATTATATAATATTGGGACAATTTTTCTTTTAAAACCCCTCCTTTTGGCTCAGATAATTTTTAAATATCAATCTTGGTTAAAAATAGAAAGGATGTCAGTTAGTTAAGAGTGTCAACCCAAAACAACATGATTGCAGGTTCAATACCTGGTCAGGGCACACGCCCGAAGAAAACTGAGTGCACGACTGAGTGGAACAACAAATGAATTCTTCTCTTCCCCCTCCCTTCTCTCTCCCTTCCTCTCTCTGTCTCTCTAAAAATCAATCAATAAATTAAAAATATAAAATTGAGCCCTGGTTGGATGGTAGAGTGTTGTCCCAGAGCACGGAGGTCAATCCCCGTTCAGAGCACATACAGAAACAGCTCGATGTTCCTGTCTCCCTCCCTGCTTCTAAATAAATAAATAATAATTAAAATTTAAAATAAAATTAAATTAAAAAATAAAAAGGATGGACCTTGAGAACGTTATGTTAAGTGAAATAAGTAAATCAGAAAAAGCTCAAAACTATATGATTTCACACAAAGTTGGGATATAAAACAGACTCATGGACATAGATAAAAGTGAAGTGGTTACCAGAAAAATGGGGAGTGGAGAGAGGTGTAAAGAGGGACAAATATACGGTGATGGAACATGATTTAACTCTGAGTGATGTGTGCACAACACAGTCAACAGTTCAAATGCTATAGAGATGTTCACCTGAAACCTATGTGTTCTTATAGAACACTGTCACCCCATGAAATTTAACTTAAAAACTAAAAGAAGTTATTAAATTTCTTGCCTAGTTGACCCCTTTTTACATTTTTTAAATGTATTTATTGATTTTAGAGAGAGGAAAGGAAAGAGAGAGAAAAAGAAACACCAGTTTGTTGTTCCACTTATTTATGAACTCATTGGTCGATTCTGGTACATGTCCTGACCTGGGATCCAACCCACAGCCTTGGCATATCTGGATGGTGCTTTAACCAATTGAGCTACCTGGCCAGAGCCTTACATTTTTTAACAAATGGAGGCGAGTAGGGATATAAAACATACACAATCACTGCTGCTAGAAGTGTTTGTATACATATTGAAGTTATTCTTTTGTTAAACAAAAGCCTTCATGGCTGAAAGCTTTTCTGAAAGAAAGGGTTTACAGTATTGGGCCATATGCTAGCTAGAGAAAGGACCAGGTCCTGGGACATACAGTCTAAACCACCAAAAGCAGGGTTGGATGGAGAAGACAAACATGTCCACCAAGCCTGACCAGGCAGTGGCGCAGTGGATGCGGACTGGGATGCGGAAGACCCAGGTTCGAAACCCTGAGCTCTCCAGCTTGAGTGCGGGCCCATCTGACTTGAGCTAAAAGCTTGCCAGCTTGGACCCAAGGTCGCTGGCTCCAGCAAGAGGTGGCTTGGTCTGCTGAAGGCCCACGGTCAGGGCACATGTGAGAAAGCAATCAATGAACAATTAAGGTGTTGCAACGGCGACGAAAAACTAATGATTGATGCTTCTCACCTCTCTTCGTTCCTGTCTGTCTCTCCCTATCTATCCCTCTCTCTGACTCTCTCTCTGTCCCTGTAAACAAAACAAAACATATCCACCATCCTGGAGCTAAAGGAAGCTCGTTAAAAGGTGAAGTGGGGCCTGACCAGGTGGCGCAGTGGATAGTGCATCAGACTGGGACCCAGAGGACCCAGATTCAAAACCCCAAGGTCACTGGCTTGAGTGTGGGCTCACCAGCTTGAGAGCCGGGTTGCTGGCTTAAGTATGAGATCATAGACATGACCCCATGGTCTCTGGCTTGAGCCCAAAGGTCACTGGCTTGAAGCCCAAGGTTGCTGGCTGGAGCCCAAGGTCACCGGCTTGAGCAAGGGGTCCCTTGCTCTACTGGAACCCCCTGGTCAAGGCACATATGAGAAAGCAATCAATGAACAACTAAGGAGCTGCAACGAAGGATTGATGCTTCTCATCTCTCTCTCTCTCTCTCTGTCCCTATCTGTCTCTCTCTCTCTCTCTCTCTGTCACACACACACACACAGACACACACACACACACACACAGAGTTAAGTGGGACAGTTCGAGGATAGGAATGACAAGGACACAACTCTGAGATGTCCTGAGTTAAGTTATTAGCAGGCTAGAGAAGGGAAGGGAGTTCCCTACAGTGAACAACTGCAGGACAAAACCAACAAAAGACTGCTTACATTACTGAATACTGAAACTTTGAATTAACTTCCAGGTGGCTATTTCTACAGTTATCTAAACAGAATATCCAGCAGTCACCAACCCCCAGGAGCCTATACTTCTTGCTTAACACATGAACTTTCTAGACTGTTGCCCATAACCAATCTTAAAGAACAAATACTTTCCCTTACCTCTGCACACCAGAACTGACCCTGCCTCTTCTTCCATTTCCTTAGCTCTAGCCAAATGAAATTCTTTCAAAAGAACATACATTGTTCTTCCCCAGCTTGATGTATAAAGAGCCTGTCAACTCCAGGACAATGGATATGTTGCTTTCTCTATCCAGCCCTGCTGCTGGTGGTTTAGACTTCAAGACCTGGTCCTTAACTGGCTAGCATTTGGTCGAATAAACACTTCCTTTTTAAAAAGCTTTCGGTCATAAAAGTTTTTGGGTTTTTTTTAACAGGTACTTAGTCCATAAGGAAGAAAGATCTACTGCTTCTGGATTGGTTGTGGGCAACATTTATATTTCTCTTAGTTTATTAGGTTGTCTGTCAGCAGCAAAAGGATGCTTCCTTATCCCTAAGCTGCTTGGTCCTGTAATCTTACATCTGGCTTCCTTCAGACGACATGTGCCCTCTCCAGTCTCTCTCTTCAAGGACACCCAGTCCTGTTGGGCCACACTGCCTCTTTAGCTCTCCCCTGGGGCAGAATGACATCCCTTATCCTAATAGGGTGGAGAGTGTTGCATAGAACAGCCTCATTAGTATTTATCCCATGTAAGAGCTGTGAGCATGGGGGATGGTCAACGTGTCCCAGTCTGTCCCCAGCAAGTGGCCTTGCAGCCCTAGCCCTGTTTTAAAGAGAGGGTGGACAAATTTGGGAGTAACATCTCCTATTGACACCACAAAGGACAGCAGCAACACAGACAACCTAATCCGAATCAGAAGCGCTGCCACATTGTGCTGTCTTCATGGTCAGTGACTGGAAAGGTTGGCGAGCAGCGCCCCCTCGCGGACATCGTCTGCAACCATAGGCAGGAGATCGCAGTACAGTGCATGGAACTTCTCTCGGGTTTTGCTAGGCTGTGACAATATAGGTTCAATTCGTAACCCTGACATTGGTCCGATGCATGTGTATGGCAGACCTTCCCCTGGTCAAACGGGGCATTGCTTCCCAGGCCACGTTCAGTTCTTGTGGATTCAGGCATCCACCACCTTACCAACCAGAGCTCTGACCATTTTCTTCATCATGCTCTGGCTCCATCTTTCCCTGAGCTATGGCTGCTTCTCCTCTTTCACTCTCAAAGCCAAAGGGCTGATTAATTACACACACACACACACACACACACACACACACACACCATCATGGAGGTCAAGCCCACCTGTGAGATTTTTACCAAACATCTCTCCTTACTCGTCTCATCACTGCCATTACCACCAAACAAGTCTTTTTCTGTCAGTGATACTGCTTTGGTCTTGCCACTCAGACTCAGAACCTGGAGTTATTTCATTAATTCAATTTCCACACATTTTCCATTCATCTGGAGAGAGAAATTTCTGGAAACTGGAGCATCAGCCAATTTATTATCTTGGATGTCTAAATTTATTCTTTCTGGAAGTCTAAATTTATTACCTAAAACTCTTTGCCATTAGGTGGCTTCATTTTTGCTGTGTGCTTTATAGTAACTCAAGCAATGGATTTATCTGGGCTTGGAAATGGACACCCCTCCCCCCCCCCATGCATCCCTACTTACTAGGGTAAGAGTTTCAGAAAGATTTCCATTTAAGCAGCCTGGGGAAACTTAAATCACTACAATATCATACTCAGTTGTTTAAAAAGACATCTGCTGCAAATCAGAGGTGGACTTAATGCGCACCAGGCATGCGCCCTGAACCCAGACTTCTGAAGGGCCCTGAAAAACCCCAACTTTACACTTTTTTCTAATGTAAGGGGCCCAATATTATCTTCTGCGCCTGGGGCCTCAACTGACCTTAATCCCCCTCTGCTACAAATCAAAAGGCCCTACACTAGAAAATTAGATGTCTGTGGCAGGTAGCCAACTCCGCAGAGGATGTCAGCCCCTCAGACTGAGAAGTCGTTGTGTGGTCAGCAGAGGGCAGTGTGAACAGCTCAAGGTGGCTCGAGGAGACAGCTGTGAAGAACTCTCTGGTTGCTGAAACTTAAATGTAGCATAATGCAGACTCTCTAACTCAAGGAGAGAAATGACATTAGCACAAATATAAAGAATCACACTTTAGACAGCAGCCAGGTTCTAAGGTGAAAACCCAAATGGCTATTTGGGTTGTATTTATAGGTCATGTTGTATGAGAAAAGATCATTTTTAAAATATTAGAATCATATTCTACTTACCCTAAGAAAGGATAGAGAAAGAGAACTCTGTTGAAAGAACAGAAGGTTTGGGGTCCCATCTCACTCTCCTTCTCATATATGATCACATGAGCAGAATCACTGGAAATTCAGTCTCTCCCTTCTTCTTTGCCTCTATTTTCTATTCAACACACGCGAATTTGTCTGTCTGTGCATACATTAGCCAACTTCCCTCAGTAACTCTAAACTCTGTAAGAAGCAGAGGTCCCCACAGAGCATTAAGGGGATGCATGCAGAAAGACATTAAATCCATACAGGCAAGAAGAGCTCAGGGGAAGATGTCAGAACTTTGTATTGAAGAATTGACAGCATTTAGAGAGAAAGAGAGGTGGAGGGAACATCTAGGATAGACAGCATGAGCAAAGCACAGGAGCAGGAATGCATAGAGCTCATAATTTAGGAACAAGGACTGGTCCAGGGTCATTGAATCTGAACATGTGTGATAGGGAAAGATGATGAGAGTGACTAAAAAGGAATCTGGTCTCCTCTCTATAGCCAGGATATGTGACCACATTCAAGGAGAAGGGCATTGCATAGGACTCGGGAATACAGAATCTAATCAGTAGAGGTCCTTAGAGGTCTTCTAAGAACAGCCCCTCACCCCAGCTCCCCACCCCAACCCATTTTTCCTAATACAATGGTACATTGAGATATGAGCAAACCAACATATTTTTTTTAAGATACAAGCTGTGACTCGGTCTGTATTTTTGTTCGAGATCCGAGCGAAATTCCGAGATACGAGTCGTGATTCGGGAAGCTGCCGCTAGTTGGCGCGTTGGTGCATGGGTCCAGTATCGGCAGCACAACACCAGCATCTTGTTCTTTCTCACATGTTGCCCACAGAATCAAGTCTAATCTCATGCACTGTACTCGTTTTTGCATCATTTTTACATTTTTTACTAATTTTTTATGTGTGCTATCATGACGCCGAAGAAAGTGAGTGTAAAGGACATTGGTGAGAAGAAGAAGAGAATGATGTCAATAGAAGTAAAGCAAGAAATAATAGAAAAACATGAGCGTGGTGTACGAGTGATTGACCTGGCAAGGCTGTACGACTGCACTACATCTACAATTTGTACCATCCTTAAACAAAAGGATGCCATCAAAAGCACAAATCCAGCGAAAGAAACTGCATTTCTGTCCCAATTAAGGACAAATATCCATGAAGAAATGGAGAAGCTTCTGCTGGTGTGGGGGAAAGAGAGCTGGCAGGAGATACAGTGACAGAGACTGTAATACGCGAAAAGGCACGTATTACTTATGGCGACTTGAAGAAGAAAGAACCATCAACCTCAAAAGAGGCAGCAGAAGATATGTTTAAGGCTAGTTACGGCTGGTTTGAAAATTTCAAGGAGAGATCTGGCATCCACTCGGTGGTGAGGCATGGTGAAGCTGTGAGTGCTGACGTTAAGGCAGCTGAAGAGTACATCGCATGTTTTGCTGGGCTTATCACAAAGGAAGGCTACATCCCCCAACAAGTATTCAACTGTGACAAACAGGATTGTTGGGGGAAAAATGCGCCAGAGGACTTTCATCACTGCAGAGGAGAAAAATCTGCCAGGCCATAAACCCATGAAGGACCGTCTGACCCTTGCATTGTATGTAAATGCTGGCGGTGACTGTAAAGTAAAACCACTGCTAGTGTATCATTCCAAAAATCCTCGAGGCTTTAAGACTCACAGATTCTTAAAGAAAAACTACAGGTTATGTGGTGCACCAATGCTAGGGCATGGGTTATGAGGCAGTTTTTTATTGAAGGGTAAATCTCGTCTTTGGTCCTGCAGTGAAGAAATATCTTCAAGAAAATAAACTCCCGATGAAAGCATTACTAATCCTTGAAAATGTTCCAGCCCACCCACCTGGCCTTGAAGATGACAGTCTCGATGGGTTCAAATTCGTGAAAGTCCTCTACCTTCCACCCAACATGACTTTAATCTTGCAACCTATGAATCATCAGATCATTTCCAACTTTATAAAGCTTTTACACAAAGCCCTTGTTCCACCGCTGCTTTGAAATACAATTGTGACTGAGAATACAATTCTAGCTCTTTGAAGGTTTGAAAAGATCACTACAACATCGTGATATGTTTACACATTATTGACTTGGCATGGCAAGAGGTTACAAGAAGAACCTTGAACTCGGCATGGGATAAGTTATGGCCTGATGTTGTTGCAGACAGGGACTTCGAAAGATTCGAACCAGAGACTGAGACCAAGGCAGAAGCAGTGGAGGAGATTGTGTCCCTCAGAAAGTCGATGGGTCTGGAGCAGTGGTTCTTAACCTGGGTTCTATCGAACCCTAGGGGTTCAATGAGTCAGTCTCAGGGGTTTGGAGAAGCCTCTGCTGCAGAGGCCAGAATAAAGTAATACCGTAATTTGTTGTGAGTTCATGCACTTTGTTGGTTTTGTTCTTTAAGCAAGGTGATGTTCATGCACGGCTCATTTTGTGCACCAGTAAAAAAACATATACCTATGTCTTGAATTTGGAAAAAAAAATCATATTTTATTTATCACTAAAGAAGGGTTCGGTGAATGTGCGTATGAAACTGGTGGGTTCGGTACCTCAAAAAAGGTCAGGAACCACTGGTCTGGAGGTAGATGAGAGTGACATAAATGAGCTCATTGAGGAACATGAGGAGGACCTCTCAACTGAGGAGTTGAAGAAGCTACAGATGATGCAACATACGGGGCTTCTGTGAGATTAGTAGTGAGGAGGAGGTAGAGTCGGAGGAAGTGATTTCTACAAGTGAAATTAAAGACATGCTGGCAATGTGGGAGAAGCTTTCAAGTTTCATTGAAAAGAAACACCCAGAAAAAGTTTCAACTGGTCTGCTTCAGCACCTTTTAATGACACTTGTTTGTCACATTTCTGTAACATTTTAAAAGGCAGGCAAAAGCAAACCTCTTTGGGTAGATTTTTATTCAAAAGCCCTGTAAGTGAAAGTGCAGCTAAAAAGGCAAAAACAGGTGACAATTAAATGAAAACTACGTAATGTTAAGCTTAGGTTAAGTTAAGAAAGTGCATTTTTTTACAATTAAGTTTTTGTGGTTTCATTTTAAGTAAAGAAGTGAAGTTTTAGTTTTATTTAAAGTAAAGAAAATGCAGTTTTAGTTTACATTTTGTGTTAAGAAAGTGCATTTTTTGTTTATGTGTCTACAGTGCCTGCATCCCTTCCTACCTCCCTCCTCCTCCGCCATTCACCTCCATTAGCCACACTTGTCTGTCTCCAAGGTAAGAATACAGTACTAAATAACACTTTTTTCTTTTCTTTTATATATTTTGTTATGCATTGGTGAAGTATACATGTATGTTTCTTAATTAAAAACATGTATTTTTTCATAATTTAGGGTGGTTTGGGGATGTTTCACAGGGTTGGAACGGATTAAATCTATTTCAGTTATTTTAAATGGGAGAAATTTGTTTGATATACGAGTTGACTGACTTACAAGCTTGGTTACAGAATGAATCAAACTCATATCTCAAGGTACCACTGTAATCTCTTCTATGGTATTCCTCTGTGCAGGAGGAAACCCACAGGATAGGCAACGAAGTAGGGCCTTTGATTCAGCAGAGTGACTACGAAAGTAAGTAATTGAACCTTATTTTCCTCAGGTGCAAAACAGGAACACCAACTTTCATAGTATACAAGATTGCTATGAATGTGAAATGGTTAGAATCACGCTTTGGAGCTAAATGGTCTAGCTGTGAGGACCTCAGCTAATTACTTAACTTCACTGAGCCTCAGATTTTTTTCAGTAAAATAGTTGTAATTATTGGTGGGACTCAAATAATGACAACTGGTTCTCTGCCCTAATGACCATTTTAAGTATAAAAAAATGATATACCAAAAGGTAGTTTATTATTTCATGCATTGAATACTTAAATAAGAATAAAAGAGGTACACAAAACTAGATTGTGTTATAAGAGTTTTAAAATATTTTTTTCTCATTTTACTTCTTTATTCTTTTTTATTATTAATTTTAATTTATTGTGTTAACATGGATTCAAGTGCCCCACTCAATATAACTCCCTCACCCCCACCCTCTTGTCCCCCATTACTCCTTCCTCTTTGCTCCCCTCCCCCTAACTCCCTCCCCCCTTCCCTTTGGGACTTACTGTCCTGTTATCTGTATCTACGTGTTATGTATATATAATTTCACTAATTTCTTCACCTTCTCTGATCTCATCTCCTCATCCCCCTTCCCTCTGACAGCTGTCCCTCTAGTCCCTGCGACCCCGCCTCTGCCTCTATTCTGTTCCTCAGTT
Source organism: Rhynchonycteris naso (assembly GCA_037038555.1). Lineage (NCBI taxonomy): Eukaryota > Metazoa > Chordata > Mammalia > Chiroptera > Emballonuridae > Rhynchonycteris > Rhynchonycteris naso. Next base: position 52,232,080 of record CM072999.1, read on the forward strand.
CACTTTGTTCATTAGATCCCACATATAAGTGAGATCATGTGAAATTTGTCTTTCTCTGCCTGGCTTACTTCACTTAGCATAATAATCTCCAGGTCCATCCATGCCATCGCAAAAGGTAAGATTTCCTTCTTTTTTACGGCCATTTAGTATTCCATTGTGTATATGTACCACAGCTTTTTAATCCACTCGTCCACTGACAGACACTTGGGCTGTTTCCAGATTTTAGCTATTGTAAACAATGATGCAATAAACATGGGAATGCATACCTTTCTTTTGAATCAGTGATTTGGTATTCTTAGGATATATATTCCTAAAAGGGGGGTAGCTGGGTCAAAAGGCAGTTCCATTTTTAATTTTTTGAGGAAACTTCATACTGTTTTCCATAGTGGCTGCACCAGTCTGCATTCCCACCAGCAGTGCAGGAGGGTTCCCTTTTCTCCATACCCTCACCAGCACTTACTGTGTGTTGACTTGTTAATGAGCATCATTCTGACAGGTGTGAGGTGGTATCTCACTGTGGTTTTAATTTGCATTTCTCTGATGATTAGTGACATTGAACATTTTTTCATATGCCTATTGGCCATCTGTATGTCCTCTTCAGAGAAGTGTCTATTTAGATCCTTTGCTCATTTTTTAATTGGATTGTTTACCTTCCTGGTGTTGAGTTTTAAAAGTTCTTTATAAATTTTGGTTATTAGCCCCTTATCAGACATATTGGCGAATATGTTCTCCCATTGTGTGAGTTGTCTTTTTATTTTGTTCATGGTGTCTTTTGCTGTGTAAAAGCTTTTTAGCTTGATCTAGTCCCATTTGTTTATTTTGTCCTTTATTTCACTTGGCCATGGAAATAAATTGGCAAAAGTATTGCAACGAAAATATTGCAACGAGAGATATCAGAGAGTCTACTGCCTATGTTTTCTTCCAAGATTTTTATGGTTTCATCACTTACATTTAAGTCTTTTATTCATTTTGAGTTTATTTTTGTCAGTGGTGTAAGTTGGTGGTCTAGTTTCATTTTTTTGCATGTACCTGTCCAATTTTCCCAATACCGTTTATTAAAGAGACTGTCTTTACTCCACTGGATGCTCTTACCTCCTTTGTCAAATATCAATTGACCATAAAGGTATGGGTTTATTTCTGGGTTCTCTGTTCTGTTTCATTGATCTATATACCTGTTCTTATGCCAGTTCCAACCTGTTTTGAGTACGATGGCCTTGTAGTATAACTTGATATCGGGAAGTGTGATACCTCCCACTTTGTTCTTCATTTTCAAGATTGCTGAAGCTATTTGTGTTCTCTTTTAGTTCCATATAAATTTTTAAAATATGTGTTCTATATCTTTGAAGTATGCCATTGGTATTTGAATAGGAATTGCATTGAATCTATAGATTGCTTTGGATAATATAGACATTTTAATGATGTTTATTCTTCCTATCTATGAACATGGTATATGCTTCCACTTATTTCTATCTTCCTTGATTTCCTTTTTCAATGTATTATAATTTTCCAAGTACAAATCTTTTACCTCCTTGGTTAAATTTACTCCAGGGACTTAATTTTTTTGTTGTTGCAATAGTGAAGGGGATTGTTTCCTTAATTTCTTTCTCAGACAGTTTATTGTTGGTGTATACAACTGCCATTGATTTCTGAATATTAATTTTATATCCTGAGAGTTTTTAAATATTAATGAAAAAATGTCAAATAATACCTGACAAAAAACAATAAAACTGTTATTTAAGGTATTTCCATATTGCTTCTTAATTGGTGTCCTCACTTGCAATTTTTTTCACCTATGGATAGAATGAACATTAGTATGGGTGCTTAGAATATGCTGTTGTGCAGATGAACATTATAAAAGAATAAGGAATGTAAATTTGTGATCTCCACATTGGGCGGCTGCCCAGGCGCCCACCTTAGAGAGAATCCTGATTACAAGTGCCATTGTAACAACTGGTTCACCGAACTCAACAAAAACTTAGGCAATGGTTCTGCTGAACTGGTGCAAATCAGCTGAATCCCATCAGTGGTTGTAATAATGTCTATCTGGGATGGTTGATATGAGGATTAACGGGACTAATCAAAATGCTTAGCCAAAGTGTGACATATAGCAAATACACAGTAATTTTTTTTTAAGTCCGAGACACAGACAGGTAGGAAAGGAGAGGGATGAGAAGCATCAATTCTCCATTGCGGCACCAGGTGCTGCAACTAAGGTTTAGTTGTTCATTCATTGCTTTCTCTTCTGTGCCTTGACCCAGGGCTACAGCTGAGCCAGTGACCCCATGCTCAAGCCTGAGACCCTGTGCTCAAGCTGGTGAGCCTGGGCTCAAGCCAGCGACCTTAGGGTTTTGAACCTGGGTTCTCTGCTCCCCAGGCCCACGCTCTATCCACTGCTCCACAGCCTGGTCAGGCACACAGTAAATATTCGTTACCACAACGGGTGAGAAAATGACACCAAATTATGGAAATAAATGAGATTTCATTGTCTGAAAACACACGATTTCTTCCCAAAAGACTTCTTTTGGTAGAGTAGATAAATCGTGCAAATAAATGCAACAAAAATCATGTAGCCTCTTGAACCCGTATATTTCTTCATCCTCTCCAACACCAACGGCCACGCCTCCAACCCGACAGACCCCGCCCATCGGGGTTTTCCCGGTCCCGCCCCTCCAAGTGTAGCTCACTCGCCCTCAGCCCGCTGCGCTTGCGCAGTGTAGGCCGCCCGCGGAAGCGATGAGGGTCCTAGTGCGGCGCTGCTGGGCACCCTTGCCAGCGGGTGGCGGCGCGGGTCGGAGGCCGAGTCCCCAGTGGCAATCGCTGGCCAGGCTCGGCGGGTCCCCTGGCGGGGAGGACTACCGGGGCGCCCGAGTCCGCAAGAAGCCGCCCTGGCGTGTGCTCTTCTTCGGCACAGACCAATTCGCCCGCGAGGCACTGCGGGCGCTGCACGCCGCCAGGTACCAGGGCCCGGGCTTAGGGGACCCGGCTGCTGAGGGCGCCGACGTCCAGCCGCTGCGGCCGGCCCAGACGGTTAGGACTCCCGTTGGGGAAGGCAGCGGCGCCGGAGGGGTGTGGGCCCAGGTCGCGGTGAGTCACCAGCCGAGCGCTGTCAGATCTACACCCTGCGCTCCAGGCCCTGTCCGCTCGATCTCTGGGCATTGACCGGCGCCCCGCGGTGCCATGAACGTGCCAGCCGCTGTGGGTGCATCACTTCCGTCTAGTCTTGCCACCTTCCTGCCCGTTTGAGTGTAAATAAAGCAGAGCTCGGAGAAGTTAAGCGCTTGCCTAGGGTCATCAGTTGAGCGATTGGGACTAAAATGGGGTCTGACTTGTAAATCCTGCCCTTTATGCTTCCTCGTATTCATCTAGTTTGTACCTTCCAATCCCTTGGGCTTCTTCACTGCACACCCACGTCTTATTCCTTCGCGCCCCAGCTCCCTGTGTACACATCTTGTTTACTGGAAAAAAACTGTGATCCAACCTGTCCTGAAAGTGCATGGTATGTGGTGGCTTTACCATACACAGCTCACAAAAATTAGGGGATCAGGGAACATGCAGATACTCTAGTACTTGTATAGTGCATTTTCACCAGTGAAATAAGAGTTGGTTTTGCATCTTATTTGCATAGTAGAACAACTTTCTTTGACTTGTTTGCTTTTCTGATGTTCTTGTTTAGTAAAAAAATCACATGCTTTTTTTCCTTATCGCTTCATATTCATTTTGAAATATCCCCTAATTTTTGCGAGCAGTATATATACTGCTCTGCCTCCTTTCCCCCAACCTCCAGTTTATATTTCCCCATTTTGTTTTTTTCTGATGCATACCGCCCCCACTCACTTCTGTGATCTCACTCCATCAAGTCTTCCCTACAAATACTTCACAGCAACCCCTCATATGCCTCCTTCAGGGGTAGTCAACCTTTTTATACCTACCGCTCACTTTCGTATCTCTGTTAGTACTGAAATTTTCTAACTGCCCACTGGTTCCACAGTAATGGTGATTTATAAAGTAGGGAAATAACTTTACTTTATAAAATTTATAAAGCAGAGTTACAGCAAGTTAAAGCATATAATAATAATAATTACTTACCAAGTACTTTATGTCGGATTTTTGCTAAGTTTGGCAGAATAAATCTTTATAAACAACTTACTATAGTTAAATCTATCTTTTTATTTATATTTTGGTTGCTCCGCTACAGCCCACCATGAAAGCTGGAATGTCCACTAGTGAGCGGTAGGGACCAGGTTGACTACCACTGACCTCCTCCACACTCTGCCCTCTGCACACACTGTGAAACACTCCCTTCACACATGTTCCCTTTGCACACCCTCCATGTGCTGCTTTCCCCATGTTGCCCTCCACATCTCTAGCCACATAGCCACATGTATCCTGACCCTTCCACTTGGTGCCTCCATTACTTTTGCACTTCAAGTGCTCTCCTAGATACTCCTTTTCTCCTAACTCTCCAACATGTGATGCAATACCTGCTGAATAAATAAACACCCCCCCCCCCCGCAACTGGAATACCATGTGTGAGGTAAAAAGAATGAGGTAGAGCTGTATGTACTGTCATGGAATGTTGCCCATAGAATATATATTTTTTCCAAGTATTTATTGTTTAAGTAGCACATGGTTATGGTACAAAATTTATAAGATTTGAAGACTATACGGTAAAGAGTCAGTTCTTTCTACCACTGTCTCCCAGTTTCCAGTTCCTCTCGTCAGAGACAGCCACTGTTTTTAGTTTCTTGTTCTAGAAATGTTAGTTACATATACATGCACATGTATAATAAACTGATGTTTTCAAAAGACTCCCATAATAGCATATATAGTGTTAAGAGGAAAAAAAATATATAAAACTGTCTATATACTGTCCTTATTGTATAAAATGTCTGTTCTGTGTATGTTTCTGTATGCACAGGAAATATCTAGAGCAGTGGTTCTTAACCTGGGTTCTATCGAACCCTAGGGGTTCGATGAGTCGGTCTCAGGGGTTTGGAGAAGCCTCTGCCGCGGAGGCCAGAATAAAGTAATACCGTAATTTGTTGTGAGTTCATGCACTTCGTTGGTTTTGTTCTTTGAGCAAGGTGATGTTCATGCATGGCTCATTTTGTGCACCAGTAAAAAAACATATACCTATGTCTTGAATTTGGAAAAAAAAATCACATTTTATTTATCACTAAAGAAGGGTTCGGTGAATGCGCATATGAAACTGGTGGGTTCGGTACCTCAAAAAAGGTTAAGAACCACTGATCTAGAGCCATGCTATCCAAGCAATAGCCATTGGCAACATATAGTTCTTTAAATTTAAAGTAATTAAAATTAAATAAAAAATGAGAACACAGTCTCTCAGTTGCTTTCTGAATTTAATCATAAAAGTAATGTAGAGCTGTGGGAGTAGTTTGGCTTTGAGCCATTGTCTTAACGCTGTCGCATTTTCTTTCAATCTTTACAACTTAGGGAAAACAAAGAAGAGTTAATCGAAAAACTGGAGGTGGTCACTGTGCCATCTCCGTCACCAAAAGGTCTGCCAGTAAAACAATATGCTGTCCAGTCTCAGCTGCCAGTGTATGAGTGGCCAGATGTGGGATCTGGAGAATACGACGTTGGAGTGGTTGCTTCATTTGGCCGACTTTTGAGTGAGGCTCTTATTCTTAAATTTCCCTAGTAAGTTTTATTTATAAGGAAATATAGCATAGAGACCTGGTATCTATAAAATGCAATAACTTGAACTCTAATTTTGCTTCTTTAAGTATTTTCTCTTAAAAAATAATTTTATTAGTGGCATGAGTTGTTAGAATATATGATGCTTTCACCCACCCTCATTTAAATTCCATATACAGGGCAGTGTGTCCGTAAAGTCATGGTAAAGTCAAAGACCTGTGACCGGCCAAAAATGCACCATGACTTTACGCACACACTGTATATGCTGATAATTCCCAAATTTATCCCTCTGGTTCAGATCTCTTCCTGAACTCTAGGCCCCTGAGACCCACTGCCTCCTCTATAGCCCTGTTTGACTGTCTAATAGACTATTTAAGCCATCCCGTATCTATATTCCCGAACTTTTGCCCCAAATCTGCTCCTCCCCAAAGTCTTCATCTCAGCAGATGGCACCTTCAGCCTTCTAAGGTGCTTGGTCCCCAGACCTTGGCATCATTCTTGATTCGTTATCTCATACCACGCATCCAATCCATCAGGAAATCCTATTAACTTTGCCTTTGAAATCTGTGTAGAATCTAACTGTTTCTCATCCCTTTTGCTGCTGCCACTCTCGCCTGTAGTGCTCCAGTAGCTTCCTAACTGGTTTCTTCTTTTGTCCTTGGTTCTCTCAGTCTTTTATGAACCCAGTAGCCAAAGTGATCTGTTTAAAGCATAAGTCATATCAATAATTTTGCTCAAAATTCTCTGGTGGTTTTCCATCTCACTCAAAATAAAAGTCAAAATCCTTATTTTGGCTTATGAGGACCTGCCTACTTGTTTTGGTCACCTGCTGGCTCTCTGGCCTCGTCTCCTAGTACTATTCTTAAGGTTTACGCCACTCGAGCCATGCTAGCCTCCTTGCTGTACTTGAACTTGACAGCTTCTACTTTCCTCAAAACCATTGTACTTAGTGTTCCGTCTGCCTGGAAAGCTTTTCTCCCATATGTCTGCCTGGCTGTTCCTTTACTTCCTCCTGTTTTTGCCCAGTGTCTTAACTGGTAAAAACTTTTTTGACCACTATTAAAATTGTAACCTCCCACCCAATAGTCCTATCCCTTTCTCTGCTTTATTTTTCTCTAAAGCTCTTAGCACCAGCTGACAAACTTTATATACTTCTTTTTTACAAACTTTTACATCCTTTTCTTTTATTGCTGATTTCCCACTCTTTGCACATAAACTCACTGAGGGCAGTCTGTTTTATTTTGTTCGCTATTGCTTGTATCCTTGAGATCATAGAATATTGCCAGCACATGGACTGTGCTCAGTTAATGTTTGTTGAATGGGTGACACTGAGCTGAACAGTGGAACTTAGAATGTAAGAGTCATGTACACACACTGTCAAGTGTATACTCAAACTGATGGAGACATCATTAAACTAATGACAGATCAGAAAGTTATTTAAATTGCTCGTTAATGAGAGATAGCTGTATGGGGTAGACAGTGAAGGTGATGGGGATTCAAGAAGCCTGTTTTAGGCATTCTGTGCAAACTAAGAGAAGTGAGGATAATTATGTAATTAAACTATAAATATAACTCACACCCTCCCTGAGATGCATGCACCATAGGGTTTGAGTAGTTCTCATATAGTAAAAATGCATTTTTTGTGTTTATTTAAAAACTCCCAGACATCATGAGCCATTTTGCAACATCTTTGGAACAATGAATAGTTGTTCTTGCTCTGTTTATAATTGAGTTTCATTGGCCTCTTATGGTAAGAGAGTGAACTGCCTCCCTTTTCCAATAGTACAAGACTAGATTTAACTGTTAGTTTTTCAAAATTTCTGTGGAAGTTTAATGACAAAAAATGAAGCATATTAGTTTAGGTAGCAATAACTAAATTGTACAGCTCATCTGCATACTAACTTCTGTCTTTCCTAACTCAGTGGCATATTGAATGTCCATCCCAGTTGCCTCCCGAGGTGGCGTGGTCCAGCCCCTATAATCCATACAGTGCTTCATGGAGACACAATTACTGGAGTAACAATTATGCAAATCAGACCTAAAAGGTAGAGCTTTTTTTCTTTCTTGAGATTTTTTTGGTGATTTTGAATGTTGATATTGGTTTTGGGAGGAGCAGGGGACAGAGATGGATGAATGGATGGTGCTCTAATTTTTTCTACTCCAGAATCCTTCCTTTGCTTTTGTATGCTTTCCACTTTTTCCTGGCTTCTAACATTCTAACATAAGCCATATTGTTTGGGTATTTGTGCAGTATCTCTCTCTCTCTTTCTTTTTAAGATTTAAAAAAAAGTTTAATGTGTTGATTTAAAGAGAGAAAAAGGAAGGGAGAGAGGGAGAGAGACAGGAATGTCAATCTGCTCCTGTATGTGCCCCGACCGGGGATCGAACCAGCAATCTCTGCACTTTGGGACAATGCTCTAACCAACTGAGCTATCCGGCCAGGGCTTTTTTTTTAGATTTTTATTTTTTGATTTGACAGAGAGAGGAGAGGGGGATGTGGAACAAAAAGTATCAACTCATAGTTGCTTCAGTTTAGTTGTTCATTGATTGCTTGTCATGTGTGCTTTCACCAGGAAAGCCCAGGGGTTCAAACTGGCGACCTCAGCATTCCAGGTGAATGCTTTATCCACGGTGCCACCACAGGCGATTTATGAAGTCTCTCTTTAAAGTGCTTGGGAAATTTTTAATTTAATTGAAATAAATTACATTATTAACAACTGGGTTTTTATAAAATATATTGTGTGGATGAGGTTTTTTTTAATTAGTTGTTATAAATCTCAGTTCTGCTCACCTTGATTTCTGTAGTCAAACTATGCTCAAAAATTTTTGGAACCTAATATGAGAATATATTGTGTACCAATAATTGTCTTAAACATTTAATTTTTTATTACACCTACAATCTAAGAAACAATTACTTAAAGTTGCTTCAATAATGTACTGTATTAAACCTCTGCCATTTGTCACCTAATGTCCCCATAGAAAAGAATAATTCACAAGTTCAAACAAAACAATTCAATATCTAGGATTTGTTTTAACTTACTTCGGAAAGAAAGGAGGTAGATGAAACAAGGCTGGCAAAACTGTGATAATTCTAAAATTTGGTAATATGTATATGGTGACTCATTCGACTATTCACTGTTTTTCTGAATGTTTATAATTTTTCATAATAAAAATTTTATCAAAGCTCATAGGTTAAAAATAGAATTAAGAGAGTCACAAAGGTATATATTTAAAATAAAGCATATTTCTTTCTTTCTTTCTTTTTTTACAGGGACAGAGAGAAAGTCAGAGAGAGGGATAGATAGGGACAGACAGGCAGGAACAGAGAGATGAAAAGCATCAATCATCAGTTTTTTGTTGCGACACCTTAGTTCATTGATTGGTTTCTCATATGTGCCTTGACTGCGGGCCTTCAGCAGACCGAGCAACCCCTTGCTGGAGCCAACGACCTTGGTCCAAGCTGGTGAGCTTTTTGCTCAAGTCAGATGAGCCTGCGCTCAAGCTGGCGACCTCGGGGTCTTGAACCTGGGTCCTCCGCATCCCAGTTCGATGTTCTATCCACTGCGGCACCGCCTGGCACTACAGCATACTTCTAATAAAGGCCAATGACTAGTATTTACAGAACTTGATGTAAAATGTAGGAGTTGTAGGAACATAGGTACTGGTACCTACTTATAATCAGCAACAATTAAAATCCAGCAAAACCCTTATCCTTTGAGAAAGAACATATAGAAAGTCATAATTAAGAATTTCCTAATTGTAGTCTGACCAGGCGGTGGTGCAGTGGATAGAGCATTGGAATGGGATGCAGAGGACCCAGGTTCGAATCCCCAGGGGTGCCGGCTTGAGCCCAGACTCATCTGGCTTGAGCACAAGCTCACCAGCTTGAATGTGGGGTTGCTGGCTTAGCACAGGATCATAGACATAACCCCATGGTCACTGGCTTGAGCACAAAGGTCACTGGCTTGAAGCCCAAGGTCTCTGGCTTGAGCAAGGGGTCAAGCTGGAGCCCCCCAGTCAAGGCACATATGAGAAAGCAATCAATGAACACCTAAGGTGATGCAGTGAAGAATTGATGCTTCTCATCTCTCCCTTCCTTCCTGTCCCTATTTGTCCCTCTCTCTGTCTCTCTCTCTCTGTCCCTATCCTTTTAGCTAAAAAAAAATAATAATAATAGTATTCCTAATTGTACTTCCTTGGAAAAGAGATTCTTTGCTTTATGCTATACAAATAAGATATTTTTCATGCTCTTTATTACTAATTATAGAATTATCTATAATTGCAATTAAGCCAATGCAACTTTATACTTTTTTCCTTTAGGAAAAAATAATTTAAAATTAAGTACAAGCTAGATTTTACTCACCCTTCTTTCAAACTGACATTTATCCCTTGCTAATAGCTAACAAATTCGTGGCCAAGGTTAAACTATCGTTGTGGTATGTGTGGTATGTAAACACTCATGTAGATAGACATTTTGGTTGTAAGAAGCTATCAGTAATCATATTATTATTTTTTTCTATTTTTTTGGTAGATTTGATGTAGGACCAATTCTCAGACAGGAAACCATTGCTGTGCCCCCCAAGATCACCGCAAAGGAATTGGAAGCAGTGCTGTCAAGACTGGGTGCCAACATGGTACAGTTCTCTGATATCCCACTGCTTTTATTCATTTATTAGATTTCCTAAGTGGTTATGATGAAAAGAACAATTTTATGATATGTAATTTTAAGTCTTTTTTAAAATAAAGATTTATATCCCTGACTTCCTAAAAATTAGCTTGGCATTTGTGATCTTATATAAATCTTTGAGAATATATATAGGGTGGATACTTAATGGTGTTCAAATGAAACATGATCTTATATGGGCCACTGCTTCACACTGAGGCTTTAGACCAGTGATTTTCAACCTTTTTCATCTCATAGCACACAAAAGTAATTCTGAAAATTCTGCAACACACCAAAAATATGTTTTTTGCTGGTTGGACAAAAAAAAACCCAATAAGTATAATTTTGATTTGTTTACACCAGATGGCTATTGTTGTGTCAACTGTTGTCCTTTTTTTATTTGACTATCTAAAGGAAAAGAGGTCAGTGCCCTTGACTAAGTAGTTGGGTATTGCATGTTTTAAAAATTCTTGCGGCACACCAGTTGAAAATCACTGCTTTAGACTATCCTTCCCAATTTCACTCTCCTCAGTTTCACCTGTCAGACTGAACCCTCTGCATTTCCTAAGTGACTCGTAGCTTTCCTCCACGCACTTCTGTTCCAGTCATTGGCATCCATATGCACTGGAATTCTGCTGGCCCCGGCTATAAATGTACTCCATGGCTTTGTACAGCTCATTGAATCTGTATACGTTAGGGTCTGAGTAAATGCTTAATGACCAAATTAATGATTTTCATGTGAACTAGTTAATTTTTTCTAGAGGAAAACTTTTCTCCCAACTATATGGATGGTGCTTTCTATTGTAGGTACTCACCTCAGAAATGCTATTATAATATTGACCTTCATTTTTTGAGCACTGGCTTGTGTGCCAGGACTGTTCTAGATACTCCATAGACTTTTTTTTTTTTTTTACAGAGACAGAGAGAGAGTCAGAGAGAGGGATAGATAGGGACAGATAGCAACGGAGAGAGATGAGAAACATCAATCATCAGTTTTTCGTTGCCATTGCGACATCTTAGTTGTTCATTGATTGCTTTCTCACATGTGCCTTGACTGCGGGCCTTCAGCAGACCAAGCCACCCCTTGCTGGAGCCAGCGACCTTGGATCCAAGCTGACGAGCTTTTGCTCAAACCAGATGAGCCCGCTCTCAAGCTGGTGACCTCAGGGTCTCGAACCTGGGTCCTCCGCATCCCAGTCCGATGCTCTATCCACTGCACCACCACCTGCTCAGGCTAAACTTATTTTTTTTTACTTTCCAAACAAACCTTTAGGTAGCTCTTGCTGTTGACTGTTTTACAGATGATGATATTGAAGGCCACAGACAAGTAAAATAACTTTTTCACAATGACACAAGTAGTAGGTAGTGGAACTGAGATTTGAATCCAGAAATATGTGATTCTAGAAAGCACTCCACTTCTGTGAGGCTCCATTGCCTTCTTCCCTGCAGGATGAGAGTGTGGTTAACTGGGCATAGTTTGTCCTGATATTAAGGGCTTGTACAGCCGGGCAAAGGTCAGCATTCTCCCACAGCAGATCAATGACCTGCACTCTATAGAGAGTAACATTTGTACTGAAACCCCACCCAGCAGACATGTAGGCTTCCAGCTGAAGCCAATTTACTACCTTATCTGCCACACAGCTCTTCTACAGCTACAGATAATGTCATGATACTAATTGTAATGTATTTCTGCTTTTGTTCTTTTCATCTTAAATATATCGCTGTCCTTTTTAAAGCTTATTTCAGTTTTGAAAAATTTGCCTGAAAGTTTGAACAACGGAAGGCAGCAGCCAGCTGCGGGAGTGACCCATGGTGAGTGAGGCTGCAGGGGCTCTTACCTCTTCCATAGGCGTTGTTTGTCTTCATGGCGTCTGGACACTCTGACTTCTTCATTTGTACATTTCCCTTAATTTTGACTTAAGATGGAATGCTCACTTTTATGTCCTTTTCTAAGGAATCATTGGTAAGATCTCCCTCTCCTTTCTTTTTCTTTTATTTATTGATTGATTTTAGAGAGACAGAGAGAGGAGAGGGAGAGGGGTGCATTCATTTGTTGTTCCACTCAGTCATGCATTCACTGGCCACTTCCTGTATGTGCCCTGACTGGGAATCAAACCTGTAACCTTGGCATTTTGGTAGAACACTCTAACCAACGCAGCAAACCAGCCAGGGCTCTTCCTCTCCTTCGTAACATGCAGTCTCATGATTCTTTGTGCTGCTCATGTTGTCCCTAATTGGCCAGTGGGAGCCTCTTAACATGGGCTCCTACATTCTTTTGACACTTTCTCCTGCTCCCCATTAGTTTGGGTTGTTTCCAATCTTTTGCTATTTTCAAATAAGGCCACTATGAGTAATCTTATGCATATGTTACTTCCTAATCTAATAGATAAGAATTATCATGAAGTAGTTTTGATTTATATTACTCCTTGGGTGAGGTTGTGAATCTTAATATGTTTGAGGACTATTTGCATTTCTTTTTTCTGGGGAGGATCTATTATCTCTTTTGCCAATTTTTCTATCAAGTTCTTTGTCTTTTTATTCTTAGTTTTTAGGAATACTTTGCATAATAAAATAAATAAATCTATATAATTAATACAAAGTCTTCTTAAATATCATATGTAACTATATATAAATATTATATTTGGCCCTGGCCAGTTGCTTTAGTGGATAAAGCATCAGCCCAGCATGCGGACATCCCAGGTTTGATCCCTAGTCGGGACACATATGAGAAGTAACCATCTGCTTCTCTTCCCCTCTTACTCCCCCTTCTCTCTCTCTTCCCCTTTCGCAACCAGTGCCTCGATTGGTTTGAGTGTTGGTTGGTCCGAGGATCAACCCTGGGGACTCAGGATAGCTTGGTTGATTAGAGCATCAGCCCCAGATGGGAGTTGTCGGGTGGATCCCAGTGTGGGGGGGCGCATGTGAGATTCTGTCTCTCTATCTCCCCTCCTCTCATTAAAAAAAAACAACTGTATTTGTTATATAGCTGTATGTCTTAAATATATCTATGTAAATAGATATAAAGTACAGGGGGTCCTCGGGTTACAACAGTCTTGACATTCGATGTTTTGAGTTTACAACTCTGACTCCCATAAAAACTTTAGATGTGAGGGTTTTGGCTTATGCTATTAGCATCATACAGACTACTCATGCAATTAGTTTGGTTGCATATAGCGGAAGAATACACAGTACAGTATATTTATGCCCTTTTTCTGAAGCTTAGTTGTGTTTTTATGTTCTAGATTATAATTTTACAACTGTGTTAGGATAGGTAAGTGACTTAGGCTAGGGTGTGTTTCGACTTACACCAAAATTCGGGTTACGTCACTGTCATAGGAGCACTGTGTCGTAACCCAATGATGCCCTGTATTGTGATATAAATTGCAAATACTTTTGATTTGTCTTTTTTTTTACTTGACTTATGGCATTTCTTTTTGTCTTGAAAAATTTTATTTTTATGTAGTCAGATTTATTAGCCTTTTCTTTAATTGCTTTTGGATTTTGAATCATAGAAGATTTTTTTTTCTGCCCTAGGTTATAAAGAAATTCAGTGATGTTTTCTTTTAATATCTGTATAACTTATTTGTTTATTTTTACTTTATATTTTTGGAAATTTCAAACATATAAAAAATTTGAGAAAATAATATAATGAATTATCTTATATCTATCATTCAGCACCAATAGTTATCAATTCATGGACATTGAACCTGATATTTATTCTTGTCATTGGCTTTATCTTGTAGCCCCTAAGATTTCTGCTGGTACCAGCTGTATACAATGGGAGAAACAAACTTCAGAGGAAATATTCAGACTTTATCGTGCCATTGGAAATATAGTAAGTTGAAAGTTAGATTGCAGTTTCACTTAATTGTGAGTGTGTGTGTGTGTGTGTGTGTGTGTGTGTGTGTGAAAGAGAGAGAGAGTGAGAGAGAGAGAGAGTATGTAATTCACTTTCCAAATATTCTTATTTAGGAATGAGTTTCATAAACTAAACCTAAGAATCCTGAAATTTATGTTTAAAAAATATTTTTTTGTGGTAAAATATACATAACATAAAACTTATCATTTTATAGGTCAGTGGTGTTAAGTAATCTCTGATCTTTAGTTTGTTCATCAGAAAATTAGGGCTGTTAAATGTATGTAAAGCATCTAGTACAATATAGCACAGAGTATAGGTACTTATTTAATTATATCTATTATTTCTTCTTTTACTTATTCATTCATTAAACAAAATATTGAAGGCCTATATTGTCAGGTATTATTGTAGGTACTAGAGATAAAGAGGGTGTAGAAGAAAACAAATAAGCCAATAAATAAAAATATCAGTTAATGTGGTAAGTTCCTTGATGAAAATTTAAAAAGGATACTGAGGTAGACTAACTGGAGGTTATTTTAGATTGGATAGATGAGATCTGAAAGACAATAAGAAGCCAGACATGCCAAGATCAGAAGAGCATTACAGGCAGAGGAATAATTAGTACAAAACTCAAGGTAGGCAAAACCAGATAAAAACATTTTAAGAAAAGAAAACTAAAAACTAATATCCCTTATGAACATAGAGGCAAAACCCTTAATTAGCAAACTGAATCAAATAACAAATATAAAAGGATCATACACTATGACTAAGTGAGACTTACCCAAGGAATGCAAGGTTGGTTCAACACCCAAAAATTAATCAAAGCAATATAACATATTAATTGAATAAAGGACAAGAGCCACAGAATTGTCTCAGTAGATTTAGGGAAAGCATTTGACAAAATCCAACATGCTTTCATGATAAAAATGCTTAATAGACTAAGAATAGAAGGGAACTTTCCTAACCCGATAAAGAACATCTACAAAAAAAACACAACCATGGTTATCATCATATATAATAGTGAAAGACTAAAAGCTTTCCCCCTAAGATCAAGAGCAAGAGAAGGATACCTGCTCTCACGACTTCTATTCAACATTTTACTGGAGGTAGTAACCAGGGTAGTTAGGCAAAGGGGAAAAAAAGGTAACCAGATTGGAAAGGAAAATCTAAAACTATATTTGCAGATGGAATGATATAGAGAAAATTGTAAAGAATCCCACAAAAACTGTTAGAGCTAATAAACAGTAAAGAAAACCTAAGTAAACTGAAAGACCTCTGTGTTCATGTATTGAAACACTTAATATTGTTAAGATGGCACCATTCTCCAAATTGATTGACAGATTCAACACGATTTCTATAAAAATCCCAGTTGACTTCTCTGCAGAAATTGACAAGCTGATTCTAAAATTCATAAGGAATCCCAAAAGGCCCAGAATTGTGAAAAAATCTTGAAAAAGAACAAAGTTGGAGGACCCACACTGCCTGATTTCAAAATTTGCTATAAAGCTGCTATAATCAAAAGTGTGGTTCTGACTTAAGCATAGGCGTACAAGTCTCAATAGGGTAGAACTGAGAGTCCAGAAATAAACCCATACATTTATGGTCAATTAATATTTTGTAAGGGTGCCAAGACAATTTGATGGAGAAAGAATAGTCTTTTCACCACATGGAGTTTGGACTACTATATATCCACAATCAAAAGAAATGAATTTGGTTTCCTTCCTCATACCATATATAAAAAAAATAAACTCAAAATGGATTAGAGACCTAAATGTGGGAGCTAAAACTATAACATTCTTGGAAGAAAGCATAGGGTAAATTTTAATGACTTTGAATTAGGCGTTGGTTCTTAGATATCTTGCTTAAAGGATAAGCAACCAAACTAAAAATAGAGAAATTGGACTTTAAAAACTGCTGGACTTCAAAGAACATTCTCAAGAAAATGAAAAGACAACCTACCGAATAGAAGAAATAGTTCCAAAACATATATCTGATAAGGGTCTAGTATCCATAATATATCAAGAACTTTATTATTATTATTATTCAGTGAGAGGAGAGGAGGCAGAAACAGACTCCTGCATATGCCCCAACGGGGATCCACCTGCCAAGCCCACTAGGGAGGTGATTCTCTGCCCATCTGGGCCGTTGCTCCATCCCCATTGCTCAGCAACTGAGCTCCTCTTAGCATTTAAGGGGGGAGGCCATGGAGCCATCCTCAGTGCCCAAGGCCAACTTGCCTGAACCAATCAAGCCATGGCTGCAGAAGGGGGGGGGGACAGAGAGTAAGAGAAAGAAAGGGGAGGCGTGGATAAGCAGATGGTTGCTTCTCCTGTGTGCCCTGACCAGAATCAAACCCAGGACATCCATACACCGGGTCAGCACTACCACTGAGCCAACTGGCCAGAGCAAGAACTCTTAAAACTCTACAGTAAAAAGAAATAACCTGATTAGAAAGTGTACAAAGAATATGATATTGCTCCCAAGAAGACATATAATGACCAATAAGCACGTGAAAACATGATCAACTTCTTCAGTCATTAGGAAAATGAAAAGCAAAACTATACTGAAATACTACTTCACACCTACTAGGATCACTATAATTTTTTTAAAATTTATTTTTATTTATTCATTTTAGAGAGAAGACACAGAGTGAGAGAGAGAGAGAGAGAGAGAGAGAAAGGGGGGAGGAGCTAGAAGCATCAACTCCCATATGTGCCTTGACCAGACCAGTGCAGGGTTTTGAACTGGCAACCTCAGTGTTCCCAGGTCAGCGCTTTATCCACTGTGCCACCATAGGTCAGGCTAGGATCACTATAATTTAAAAAACAGACAATAGCAAATCTTGACACTGATATGGAGTAATTTGGAACCTTATACGTACATTGTTGGGAGTTTAAAATGGTGCAGGTGATATGGAAAATAATTTGACAGTTCCTCAAAAAGTTAGACACAGAGGCCCTGGCTGGTTGTCTCAGTGGTAGAATATCAGCCTAGCATGTGGAAGTCCCAGGTTCGACTACTGGTCAGGGCACACAGGAGAAGCTTCACTCCTCCTTCTTCTCTCTCTCTCTCCCTCTCTCTCTCTCCCACAGCCTCTGCTTGAATGATTCGAGTGAGCTGGCCCTGGGTGCTGAGGATGGCTCCATGGCCACACCTCAGGCACTAAAACAGCTCTGTTGCTGAGTAATGGCCCCAGATGGGCAGGGGGGTTGCCGGGTGGATCCCAGTCCAGGCACATACTACATAATGACCCTTATTTCTGCAATTCACCTTTGCTCTCCACTGAGAAAACCTTGTGCTACAACAGGAGTACTTAACCTTGGAGCCAGAAGATGAGATTTGGTTCCTAAAGCTACCATTCACTAACCAAGAACACGACTGTTAACTTCCTGAGCTTTTGCTTTTTTACCTTAAATCAGGGTTAATGCCTCTGTCCACAACTGTCAAACTCAAAGGAGATCAACTGGGAATTTAAATCCACGCAAACTTATGAGTTTGACAGTAGTGGTGGTGGACACTAGAATGACTGTATTCTTACTGTCCCTTTTCTTTCTGCAATGCCCTGACGGTAGATGAAGATAAGTTTTACCTCCTCAAGAATAAGTACTATATATTTTTATTATATTCCTAGCATATTTATAGCTTGTAATATATATAAATCTCTTTAATCTGTAAGCATGTTTCCAAAATATTTTGAGTTCTTTGAAAGAAAAATGTTACACATATGAAAGAAACTTTTATTGGGAACAATATGTGTAAAGCAAAATGAGCCAGCAAATTATAGAAGAAGATATTGTACCAAAATTTATCATATGTAAACTTTTCTTCAAATGTAATTTTTTTAATTCAATGTTTAAGTCTTTGCAACAACCTAACTCTTCTAAAGATTAAATATCTTCTTTAAAGGACCTCACAAAAAGAACACAGAGCTGAGAATGAAAAACGTAGATTCTGATCCTTGGCTCTGCTACTAACTAGCTGTGTCTGACCTTGGACAGAATAGGTGCATTTCTCTGGGCCTCATTTTCTCCATCTATGAAATAAGAAATTTAAATACAGTCTGAAAATAAACTTATCTAACTCAGAAACATGAGAGAACTTTATTTTCTGGTATGTGTTAACTTTTGCTAATGCCATTAAATCAGATTCTAGGGTCTCAGGTATACTGGAAATGTGTTATGTGATAAAGGTGGCATTTCACATTGCAGAGAAGGGTGAGGTGGATTAGCCAGTAAATAGCACAGGGACAACTGGTTAGCCATTAGAAAGCTATCTTTTAAAAGCAAAATAAAATCTAGATGGGTCAAGGATTTAAACTAAAAATATAGAAGACTTTCACAAATTGGCAAAGATGAACAACTCGGTTTTTTTTTTTTTTTTAATTTTTATTGATTTTAGCAAGAGAGGAAGGGAGGGAGAGAGAAAGAGACAGGAACATCGAGTTGTTCCTGTATGTGCCCTGAACAAGGATCAAACTGGCAACTGCTGTGCCGCAGGACAATGCTTTAACCAACCAAGCTATCTGGCCAAGGCGAACAACTCAGTTTCTTTTAAAAAAATGGGCAAAGAGCATAAATTGGTAGTTTTCAGAGAAATAAATAAAATGCAAGCAAATATACAAAATGCTCCTTGACCTTAATAATAATAAACAGCAATATATTGTCATTCCACCCCCTTTAAGGCAGTTTAACAATGAAATGTTGATGTTCTTTAATTCAGGTACCCTAATAAAAAATAATAACTATCCTCCAGAAATATAAAAGTCCTCAAAGATATCTCTACCAGGCTATTTATTTATTACCACATTTTACAATTTTATAATAGCAAGAAATTGAAAATAGCAAATATTCATTATAAAGGTATTGGTTGCATAAATTTGGTACATTTATAAAATCAAATACTTTGCAGCAGATAAAAAGAGTGAAATCAATAAGTGTATACTTGTGAAATTTGTCTATGGTTTATGGTTAAGTTTAAAAAGTTCCTTATATGTTTTAGATTTAGAAACTTAGTTCCTAATTCCTTTGTAATTGAGAGACAAGTCAGACCCGATTAACACAGAATAGTGGTTGGAAAGGGTTTCAGGGTTGAGGGTATTTCTTTAATCATACCTTCTTTAATTATATTTGCAGATTCCGTTGCAGACACTCTGGATGGATCATACCATTAAACTTCTGGATTTGGTAGAAGTTAATAGTTCGGTCCTCGCTGGTACTAACTTTTGAATAGCTAACATGAAAAATGTTTTCACTATAGTCTATTTGGAAATGTGTCTGTTTTACCATAGGTCAAATTTACTAAAAATAAGGATTCTTTTAGTTTATTTAGGTTCAATAATGATAATACTTTATATTCATTTAGTGTCCATTCCCATGTATTGTCTCATTTAATCATCATAGGAACCTGGGAAGTGGGCAGAGCAGTGTTACTATCCCACTTTAAGCTCTGTGATTTCCTATACTAAGGTTTTCAGGAAGTGCAAAATGACTTGGTTGATTTCATTCTGGTGCATATCCTAATGAAAATCTCTGGGCAGCTCAGTGAGACTGCTTGACCAGGGTACAACATTTAGAACAACAAAGTCTATTCTAAGGCCTGTAAATACCCTCCCAAAGTGGTGGACTGTGGAGTGGGAGCTACAGCAGGTGCTGGTATAGTTAGTCCACTGGGAGTCGGAGTTCCCCAGAAATCTAAGAATTGGGTTTTGTTTGATCATGGATGAAAAGGCCACCTTAGATTCTAAGCCTCCTATATATCTCTCCACTGGTAACTAGTTAGTTACCCCCAATGATCAAAACTTGTAGATTTAACATTTTTAGGTTGATCTCTAAGAGCCTGGGTAAAGAACTCATAGCTTCTTATGTGTATGGAAATCCTCTCTTTGAGTTCAAGATAGCACAAAATACTGTCGTAGGTTTTGGGTTACAAAGTCAGGTCATCAGCAGTTGTGTTCTCCCTAGTATTGTACTGCTTCCCATGATGTTTTTCCTCTTTAAGAAGCACAATGAAATTGTATAATTATTCTTGCTCTCTTTCCCCCCCTCATTCTTTAGATCCCAGATTAACAAGACAGGCTTTTATTCCAGGATCCATAATATACCACAAACAGTCACAAATACTTCTGGTTTGTTGCAAGGTACATTTCCTTTAGTTTTTCAATTATACTTGTTTTACTGAATTTATAGTGTGTATCATTTATCATTTTTAAATAGGGTTTTACTAAATTACTTGTCCATCAGATTAAGTCAATGGACAGTTTTTCTTATGAAATAGTAGAATCTGGCCCTGGCTGGCTGGCTCAGTGGATAGAGTGTTGGCTGGCATATAGATGTCCCAGGTTCAATTCCTGGTCAGGATGCACAAGAGAAGCAACCATCTGCTTCTCTTCCTCTTCCCCTTCTCTCCCTCTTCCCCACTTGTAGTCAGTGGCTTGGTTGACTCGAATATTGGCCCCAGACAGGAGCTGCCAGGTGGATTCTGGTTGGGACGTATGCGAGAGCCTGTCTCACTATCTCCCCTCTGCTCAATTAATAAAAAAAGAAATTGTAGAATCTCTAGTATAATTTTTTGAAAGTGATCAAGTTTTGCCAAGGCATTATTATTACTCAAACAATGGAAAAAAGATTCAGGCCTGACCTGTGGTGGCGCAGTGGATAAAGCATTGACCTGGAATGCTGAGGTTGCCGGTTCAAAACCCTGGGCTTGCCCAGTCAAGGCACATGTGGGAGTTGAAGCTTCCTGCTCCTCCCCCGCTTCTCTCTCTCTTTCTCTCTCTCTCCCTTTCCTCTAAAATAAATAAATAAATAAATAAATAAAAGAAAAAAGATTCAGGAAGCAGCCAAGATGGCAGAGTGCTGAGGAAGAAGCCAGTTTGAGCAGAGTTTGTGCAGAGAGAAGGAGATGGGGAACAGAGGTGAATAAGTCTGGAATTTATACTGTGAACAAGATCCCACAGGGGATGGCGATGCTGGGTGTCACACTTGGAAAAAAACGGCTGAAGGTTAAAAGTATAAAGTGCTGAGGCTCTTGCTTACAGATTGCCCAAAGCATTTCTGTACATTGGATGTCCTGAATTTAAGGGAGCAGAAAACTGGAAACGACCCAAACCTCATGAGATATATCTTGTAGTTTCAGTAAAGAAGTGCTCGATAAAACACAAAGATGAAGCCTGACCTGTGGTGGCGCAAAGGATAAAGCGTCCACCTGGGAACACTGAGGTCGCCGGTTCAAAACCCTGCACTGGTTCGGTCAAGGCACATATGGGAGTTGATACTTCCAGCTCCTCCCCCCTTTCTCTCTTTCTCTCTCTCTCTCACTCTGTGTCTCCTCTCTAAAATGAATAATAAAAAAAAAAACCCACAAAGATGAAGATATGGCAGATAGGGGCTAACCGAGAAAACTCCCAATGGCCCAAGCTGAAACAATTTGAGCAACAAAATGAATAATGTAGTATTGTGTCAAAGTGTAAGATAAATAGAGTCCATACTGATTAAAAAAAAAAAGATTCAGTAACTTTAGTGCTTCCTTCAAAGAAACTTATATATTTTAATAATCCAATTTAATTAACAAGCTCTTGTTTAATTGCCAGTCTCTTATTTAATTAACAAGTCATGCCTGACCTGTGGTGGCGCAGTGGATAAAGCGTAGACCTGGAATGCTGAGGTCACCAGTTCAAAAGCCTAGGCTTGCCTGGTCAAGGCACATATGGGAGTTGATACTTCCTGTTCTCCTTCTCTCTCTCACTCTTTCTCCTCTCTAAAATAAAAAGATAAAATCTTTAAAAAAGAACCTTAATTAACAACTCATCTTGTTAATATGACTGTCATAAAAGATAGTTATTTCAAAGTATCTAGCTGAACTACAGTGCCTGTGTCCTACTTGCCTTTACATGGGAGATTTCTTGACTACTTAAAATGACTTTGGAACCATTATTGTTTAATTAGACAATGATGTGTTCGTAAGAAGTGTTCCTCATTTCTTCCATTTCCTTCATGTGGTGTTTATGAGACGCTTCATGCTCACGAAGAGGTGTTTAAAATGTGTGATAGATTGACCTAACCTACACAGACTGTCGATACAGAACTCCTACAGCAATTTCTCTTCAACTTTTTCTGGAATGACACTGGGTGCATATGTCTTGTTGTCCTTGTCTGGGCCTGTAGTTTGCTCTCATGGAAGAAGCTGGTGTTGTCTAAAGATGCAAGTTTGAGTCCCACCACCTGTGTCACCTTGCACCAATCACTCACCCTCTATGGGCATCAGTTTTCTCTTCTAAAATCTACCTTATAGAGTGGTTATATTTTGTTGACTAGTCATAATAAGATACATGGACACACTCTGAAAACTGTAAAGCACCCTGCAAACATACCTTTTTATTCTGCTCCCTCTGTGTTTAAATAGATTTATGCAGGTCTGTACATTTATCATCACTCCTTGGTAATGAACTTTTAGAGTCGAAGAATCATGTATGTTACAGTGCTCTTTGCAGCTGGGCATTTAGTAAACAGTTTTTGGTTGGTTTATTTGTTTTCATGATAAAGTTTTATAAACCAGCATTTACTTAGTTTTACTACCATTCCATATTCACTATTTGTCTTTTGCTCTTTAGGATGGCTGGGTTGGTGTTCGATCAGTGATGCTCAAGAAAACACTAACGGCTACTGATTTCTACAATGGCTACTTGCACCCCTGGCACCAGAGAAATTCCCAGGCTCATCCAAGCCAATGCAGATTTCAGACTCTCAGACTCCCAACAAAGAAGCAGGGAGAAAAAATTGTTGCTATGCAACAGTGCATTAAGTAGTTAGGAAGAAGATGGAGAAGACCTATTTGTAATTTATTAAAAACCTTATTTACAAGGAATTACTTTGACTTTCAAAGAGTATAACACTGTTGAAGAAGATTACTGTCAAAAATATTAATTACCTCACTTCCCAGTTTTTGTTTAACAGTAGTTAAAAACAACTTTTCTATTTGAATAACAAAAGAAGCTTTGAATAAAATTTTTATTTATGTCAAAGTCAAAGAGATTGTATCTTTCCCTAAGAGTAAAGTGGAACTAACTGGTATGCATATGTATACTGAAAAGAAAATACATTCATTAAAAAAATGCATCTAACCCTGGCTGAGTAGCTTAGTTGGTTAGAGCATCATCCCAATATGCCAAGGTTGAGGGTTTGATCCCTGGTCAGGGCATATACAAGAATCAACCAATAAATGTATAAATACATGGAACAACAAATTGATGTTTCTCTTTCCTCTAAGATCAATATATTTTTTAAAAATGCATCTATTAAATTTTAAAAATTTATGTCTCCATTGACTAGGTTTTTATTTTAGGAGTATTTACCATATTTTCCCATGTATAAGACACACCCTTTTTAAAAAACTTTGGGGTTTAGCCTGACCAGGCGGTGGCACAGTGGATAGAGCATCGGATTGGGATGTGGAAGACCCCGGTTCGAGACCCCGAGCTCACCAGCTTGAGCACGGGCCCATCTGGCTTGAGCAAAAAGCTCTCCAGCTTGGACCCAAGGTCGCTGGCTCCAGCAAGGGGTTGCTCGGTCTGCTGAAGGCCCGCAGTCAAGGCACATGTGAGAAAGTAATCAATGAACAACTAGGGTGTTGCGACGGCAACGAAAAACTAATGATTGATGCTTCTCACCTCTCTCCGTTCCTGTCTGTCTGTCCCTGTCTATCCCTCTCTCTGACTCTCTGTCCCTGTAAAAAAAAAAAAAAGAAAAAAAACTTTTGGGGTTTAAATACTTGATGCATCTTATACAGTGGTTGTAGATTTTTAACTTGCATTTCAAGCTTTTTCATGCTTGTTTTTGTGCTCATTGTTGAAGACAGACACAGACATTGTCATCACCAGACACAGATGAGGACAAGTTAATGGATGGGAGTTTTGACAGTGATGAGGAGTTGTTTGAATTTTATGATGAATAAAACTTGAGTTTAAACTTTATGTAATGTGTTTTTTTCAAATTTTGGGTCCCAAAATTAAGGTGCATCTTATACATGGGAGCATCTTATACGGGGAAGGATGGTTATCTGCATTTCTGACTTTCAACTAGTTGTAAAGTCAGTTTTTAAATTCCTCTACTATCTGGCTCCTATCAAGTAGTAAATGGATAATAATCTGTCACATTGATCTTTATTATAAATTCACATTTTACATCTAGTTGTTTTTTTTTTTAAGTGAGAGGAGGGGAGATAGTGAGACAGACTCCTGCCTGAGCCCCGACCGGGATCCACCTGGCAACCCCCATCTGGGGCTAATGCTCGAATCAGCTGAGTCAACTCAGCACCCGGGGCTGACTGCTCTAACCAACTGAGCCACTGGCTGCAGGAGAGGAAGTAGGAGAGAAGAGGGAGAGGGAGGAAGAGAGAAGTAGGTGTGTGTGTGCCCTGACAGGGAATTGAACCTGGAATATCCATATTAGGCTGATGCTCTATCCATTGAGCACACTGGCCAGGGCCTAGGTTATCTTGAAGTAGGAATATCTTAACATTTTTCAATGCACTTATGCAATAAAAGTCATTGAGCATCTGGTCTGCAAACTCATCAAATGCTTCTGGAGGAGGATACGGGTGCAGTGGCCAGCTGTTGAATTTTTATTTGAGGATATTTATATATAAGCTTTTCTGTTCAACAACATTTATTGATAGTGCAATCATTTAATTGACCATTTAAAGTAGAACATGTTCATGAGTAAAGCAAGTACTTGTAAAAATTATTCCTGGACAGTAGGCATAAGCTAGAACTCTCCCAGGCGCACTGAATTATATGAACATCCTATTTTTTTAGCATTTTCTGTGTAGCTTGCCTTTATGCTGGTTGCTGGAGATGAAGAGATTAAATAATATTTGGTATCTTCAACCTTCTGGGAAGACAAACATAAGCAAATATAATACTGTTATAAATGCCATAATGGAGGTGTAATAGAAGCATTCAATCTCCCTCAAGGGAGTCAAGTGGAGGCTTTCCAGAGGAGGTAAAGCTGAATCTGAGGTTCCAACCTGTAAATTTGCTATGCAGACTAAAGCCTGGAAGAGTGTTGCAGCAGTGGCACAGAGGCATAAAAGAACACGCTCATGGTGGGGTTGGTAGTCCTAAACTGGGTGGTGGGAGCATGGTTGCCTTTTATTATTCCTTAAACCATAAATTTGCTGTGCATTCTCTTCAATGTATGGGCTAATTACCTACTTAACATACATATAAAGCTGGCTGGGAAAAAGCTAACAATGGATCATGAAAGAGAAACAATGGCATGTTAAATCATTTTAAGGGCAGTGTTTGGAAGATACTAGAATTGATACAAATGGAATATGAGGATGGATATAAGACTGGAAGAGCAAGACTAGAAGGCCACATCATTGAGGACTTTGAAATCCAAGAGAATTCAGACCTTTGTTTTGTATACAAAAGACTTAATCAGGGAAGTCACATGGCCAGACAGCCTTTTTGGAAGGTAACTTCAGTTATGGGGTAAAAGGTAGATTGGAGGTAAAACCTGGGGCAGGAAGATCTCTTGGGAAGTTGAAAATGTGAAAATCTAGATTACAGCTCCAGTTATGGGAATGGGGAGGGGCAAGGATTTAAAAGATTTTTACTGTGGAAATGAAAGAACTCGGTTATCACTTGGGTACTATTATATTCTTATGGGGAGTTTTGACTCCACACCTGATTAGCTCCCTGATGTCCAACAAGTCACTCATGATCACTGAACTTTAGTTTCTTCATGTGTGAGAAGGGGCTGAAGACAAAAAACAATGCCAAAACACTCCCTAAATAGTTGTGAGAATGATAAATGGTGTGAAAGTGCTTTTATGTTGTTTCTGGTTAGTGCGTATTGAGCACTTACTCCCCCCTCTGAGCACTAAGTTCCTATAATGAAATTCAGAGAGGAGAATCGGTGCCCTCTGGGAGCTTGTAGGTGTGCGGTGGAGGTGATTTCTGCAAAGGATCTGAGAAGTGCCCACTCAGATACCGCCACAGGGAGTGGGGATATCTTCCTGAGGACACAGCTCTCTGTTTATCAGTTCTGATCTCTTACTACCTAGTGCAGGGGTCCCCAAACTTTTTACACAGGGGGCCAGTTCACTGTCCCTCAGACCGTTGGAGGGCCGGACTATAAAAAACAATGAACAAATCCCAATGCACACTGCACATATCTTATTTTAAAGTAAAAAACAAAATGGGAACAAATACAATATTTAAAATAATGAACAAGTAAATTTAAATCAACAAACTGACCAGTATTTCAATGGGAGCTATGGGTGCGGATGCATCCTGTGCTCCTCTCACTGACCACCAATGAAAGAGGTGCCCCTTCTGGAATGCAGCGGGCCGGATAAATGGCCTCAGGGGGCTGCATGTGGCCCACTGGCCGTAGTTTGGGGACCCCTGATCTAGTGGTAAATGGTCTCAGGTCTCTCACCCCACATTCTAGGGGGATCCTATCAGGGTTGCTTAGCCAATTACCATTTCCCATACCAGGCCGAATCTTTGTCAAACCACCTCTAGTCCTCGGCCAGACTGTAAGTCAAAGTCCACTCCAGTCCAATGACGTCACCTGCACAGAAAACAGCTTAATGCTGAGCAGGGGGCTGTGGGTGACATGGTGTGAGCTGGAGGGAAGTTGGTCATCATGACTGCCCTGGTTGGTATACTTAGGACTATATGAAATAACTTTCATACATGTGAAATCTTGAGGCAAGAGTGCAAAGCCCATCCTGTACCCAGCCCAGTGATGGGCAATCTTTTGAGCTTGGTGCGTCAAAATTCGCCAA
Source organism: Rhynchonycteris naso (assembly GCA_037038555.1). Taxonomy (NCBI): domain Eukaryota; kingdom Metazoa; phylum Chordata; class Mammalia; order Chiroptera; family Emballonuridae; genus Rhynchonycteris; species Rhynchonycteris naso. The sequence goes on from CM072999.1 coordinate 52,259,055, forward strand.
AAAACTGAACATAACTCGGGTGGTGTGTCACTTCGAGAAAAGCGGCCGAACCGGGAGTCCCAGAACTAGACTCTTTGTGCTGTAGTTCTGTTGTTTTGGCCTACAGACCTCCGGCACAGAGTGTCTACACTACAGCAAATGTTTTATCCTCCGCTCCTGCACCTGGCTGTGCAGGAGCCGAGGATAAAATGTCCTTCTCAGCATGTGGCCCCATACTTCTCTGGTATGCGGCTGCATGTGGCCACGTGTCATCAAAAATGACTACGCATGTCAGTGCTGACACACGTGTCATAGGTTCGCCATCCCGGCTGTAGCCAATAGTTTCCTATCCAGGAAGCCTTGAGCCCATCCTGGAGAATAAACACCAGGTTTAGAAATACCATCTTCAAGTTGACAGCCCATTCTTTGAAAAAGTAAATAGTGCACATCCTAGAGAGGCTTCAGGAGGCTATCTGACTCTTTCTGTTCAAGCTCCCATTGAAACCACAATCCAGTGTGACTGAGCAGGGCTTCTCACCTGAATGAAAATCACCTGGCATATCTGTTTAAAATGTAGATTCCTGGGTCCTACTACTCCAGACCAGGAATCAGAATCTCTGGATATGGGACTCTGCATTTTATCATACTCAACAAATAATCTGTATGTTAGAGTAGTATAATAGCTTTAACTACCTTAAGTGCTGCACAGGAATCTGAGCTATATGCTGGCCCCTAGGTCCAGGGTCCTGTCAGGGAAGGTGGAACACAGTCTATTTTGTGCTCTGGCAAAAAGGACGGATTTGCAAGATGCTTCTATTTTGGTTCTTGTTGCTGAAAGAAACATCAGACTCCAAACCGAATTCAGTTACTCGTGTACTAGTTGGGTTACACAGGACAAGTTACTTGAAATGTTTAAACTATGATTTCTCGGTTTAAATAATGGATTATGTCTGCCTTGAAGAATAGAAATACATGTGGAATAAACCCAGGGAAGTGCCTGGCACATATAGTAAGTAGTAAACACTCAATAAATGGTAGCCAGTTTTGTCACCAGAGTCTAAAATGTCCATAATTCCTTCTTTGGGTCACAACAATGTTTCTCCTCTGGATGGCAGCAACTGATTGCAGAGTTGCCTTTAGACCCACAGGACAGAAAGGATTTTAGAGTGGGAAAGGATCTATGATTTAGTAACTCAAATTTTCATTTTAGAGATGAGTCGGGGGTCAAGCAACAGCTAGCTCTTGATAATACTAAGATTAGAATCTGGAGACTAGAGATTTTGTTTAAAAAAATTTTACTCTTGGGTCAGTTTGGGGAACAAAAGAAATGTTTCTGAGCATTAAAAAGAGCTCTGAAGAATGGCTGCCAAAAAGGATGCTTGTTGTTTCTATACGTACTTTGTACTTAAGGCAGTAAAATCTATTTTTACCACTTTCCTTTTGATTAGTCAAACAATATCAATGTAAAACTACACTCTTTTTAGAGTCAGAGTCTTAGATTCAACAAACATGGTGTGAGCCCTGGCCCTGCCTCTGAATGAGCCTAACTAAGCTAATTACCCACTCTCTTGGAATCTGTTTTTCTATCAATGAAATGAAAATTGTACCTACTTTGCAAGGGTTGTCATGAGAAATAGAAATATATGTAGTGCAACTAGCACAGTGCCCAGAACAGTAGGTTCTTTCCCAATACCATTATTATTAGCTGATAGTCTTTTGAGTTCTAGCTATGTACTAAGGACTTAACCTGAACTATCTCATTTTATCCTTACTCTAACCTTCTGAGCCAGGTACTGTTATGGATCCTTCTTTTTCCAGAATGTTAAATAGCTCATAAGTGGTAGAGCTGGTTCATACTCCAGTATTCTGACACCATGGCACCAGTCTGTGGTCCTAACCCTGGAGTACCCTGCCTCTATTTGCAAATGTGTTTTTTTTAATGTTTATTTTATTGATTTTAGCGAGAGAGAAAGAGAGAGGAGAAAGACAGGAACACTGATCTGTTCTGTTTCTTTATGTGTCCTGACCGGGAATCAAATCAGCAACCTCTGCGCTTTGGGATGATGCTCTAACCAACCGAGCTATTTGGCCTGGGATATTTGCAAATGCTTTTTATCCTTGATTAGGGAATTCAATGTGTTATGCTTTAGTGCTCAAAACAAAGAAATGGGGGCACATTTTAATTGAATGCCCATTATATTTAGGCATTGTGCTGGACTATTTCAAAACGTATTTTTCTCACTTTTGTTACTGTTTAACCACTGTCTTTATTATCACTAAGAATTCATAAAGTTTTCTAGAACTCTCCAGATTTATTTTGCATTATATTGTAGTATATTAGTGGAGCCCTTACGTTGCAGGGTTTGAAGGTAGATTATCACATTGTTGTTTACAGAAGAAACAGTGAGATGTTAGGTTGGCAGATGGTACCTTTGCTTAGGAACTTTTATTTTAAAAAGTTAATGTGGACAGCCTGACCTGTGGTGGCGCAGTGGATAAAGCGTCGACCTGGGAACACTGAGGTCGCCAGTTCAAAACCCTGCACTGGTCTGGTCAAGGCACATATGGGAGTTGAGCTTCCAGCTCCTCCCCCCTTTCTCTCTCTTTCTCTCTCTCTCTCTCTCACTCTGTGTCTCCTCTCTAAAATGAATAAAAAAAAAGTTAATGTGGACAAACATTAACTTATCCAAGAAATTAAAATACTGTTTTCATTGAAGAGGCATTTTTGTGATACTTTATTATAGTTTGAGGAGAGGCAGTGTGGAGGGGGATTGTCAGGGAGAAGCAACTCTGAGGAAAGGCTACAGTAAAGAGTCTATAATATAGCTCTCAAATCTATGAAATCTAAAATCTTAGACTTGGCAAGAACTTAGTGATCATTTAGTCGAACCCTGGACTTATTTTATAAAGAAGGAAACCACTCTCAGAGAGAGGAAATGTCTTGCCCAAGAATAAATTCAGGTTTCTTAACTCCCAAAGGATAATAAATTGTTAATTAAAAATAACTGTACATAACTTGTTTAATAGGACCTTTAGGTAGCAATCTATAGAAGAGTCACATTTGTATCTTCTTTGGGCAGTTCCAGAATCCTCACTCTGTGGCTGATCCCTATAATCCAGTGTAGTATGTATCTGACACAGACTTTGTCTGGCAACAAGGAAACAACATTTATTTTCAATCTTGTGTGTCAGCAGGATTTGATGTATAACACTGCAGTCAACTATACCCTGAGAAGCTTTCAAAGGATGGTATTCCAAGAATTAGTATTATTGTGAAAATCTAAGTGTTTCGTTCCTTTTTCACACATCCACAGTTATTAGGGGTACAAAGGGGTAAATCACTCTGGTGGGTTAAGGAAGGGAGGCATTTTAAATGGTGGGAAGAGCATATACAAACATCTGGAGGTTTGAGACTTTGTAGGGTGTTCTGGGCCCTTTGAGAAAGCCAGACCTGCTCTATCCTGTGAACCTTGGGCTTCAGCTTCAAGACATTGGGGAGCTATTGAAGGATTTTGAGCATGGTTTAGGGTAGGCTTTAAAGCATGAATAAAGTTGCTTTTAATTATTTTTGTCACACAATAATATCTGAATACATTCCTATATAAATTAAAATACTAAATCTAAAAGTCAAAGTTTTCCTTTACAGCTCCTTATATTCCCAATTTTTCCTAGAGGTAAATACTGTTTTGTTTGGCTTGTGTACATGCATTAGAGATATATCTAGGGTTATTTTGCATGTGTGTTTTAAAAACAAATATTCTGTCAGGAGATCAATTTGAGAGATAGAGTGGGGATTTAAGCAATTCTGAGAGCCAGCTGGCCATCTCTTTATTTAGTGTTCACAGAGTATTCTATGAACATTCCAGATTTTAAGTGAAATTCTCACACAGGGATTGGTGTTGTGGGAACCATGTGGCAGACCCCAATAACGACAGCTGCAAAACTTCACAGCCTTAAACACCAGGTCTGTGTGTTTCTTTTCTGCAGTTGTGAAATTACAGGACAGCTGGAATTCCCAGATATTAAATGTTCCTCATTCGGATTAGGGAATGGACAATGTGCTTGCCATGTGCTATAGAACAACTGAGGATCCAAACATGACCATGGGGTCCGTTTCTAAAAGAAACAAAACATTGAGTTTGATCTTTTACATTTTAATGAAAGTGTATATGTAACAAAACATATCTACATAGTGAAGTGGTTTTTCATTATCAACAGTGAAGTTAAAAATTATTACCAAACAAAATAAGGACTTCTAATATATTTGGGCATATATATTGGGGTTGTTACTAAAGTGACTTCTGGGGTGTGGGATCTAAGGAATACAGTTTTAGGAATACATATGGATAGTTCTATTTTTTCCCTCATTAATTCATTCAATATATATTTAGTACCTATTATAAGCCTGACAATTTGCTAAGGCACTGGTTGAATCATGTTCTTTCCTTTTCCCCCTTTTCCCTAAATTAAAGCTCCCAACCCAGTTGGACAGATAAATAATGTGATGAGTATCCATAATAGGTTTTACATACAACCAGTGATTTGCCAGTTATTCCATTCATTAAAGCTATTGCAAAGTTTTGAGGAAAAGCACCAAGGTTAAAAATCTTCCGTGGGAACATGCTCTACACACGAAGGTGCTTATAATAAAAGACTGCTTCCTGTGACTAACTCGAAATTCCAAAAGAGGTGATGATGGAGGAAGGGGGGTGGGCTGCGAATGTGTTACTGTGCTCTTGGGAAATGTCTTTGGGATTTGTCCAAATTCTATACTGGGACCCAAGACTCCTGAGCAGGACAGAGGTCATAACTAAAGATGCAATTAACTAGGATTCTCCCCTGACCTTAACCCCATAAACAGGTGTCTGGGGTGAGGGCAAAATCCAAAGGCATGTAAACACGGTACAAGCTTTCCCTAAAACAGATTAGGGAGAAGCACTTGCAACAAGACCTTGTGACAGAACCCCTAAAATTTCAAACAAAGAAGACTTGAATGTCATTCAACCTTACCAATTTTTTCAGCACCTATTATACTCAAAAAGTGATGACATCTGCAACATCTAACTTAAGAAAAATGATTATAAGTAAATCAATATTCTCTACTCCTTTAAGAGAAAGTGATGAAGGAGCTGGCAGCCCGTGGGAGGTGTTCCCAGAAAGCCGTCAGAACGTCAGCACGACTCTGGAGAGGGACGGGGATGCCTTCAGTGGGGAACTATGGAGGGCGTCTGTGACTGTGCCAAAGGAACAAGACTTGCTGAGAAGAGAGGACTTGCCAAGGAGGAGTCCCACACAAGCCCGGGACTCAAAGAGGTCCCCTCAAAGCTTTACACGGCGGAGAGGGAACCTGCTTAGTCCAAGAGGGCGCGAACTGAAGCCAGAGGCAAGTCCCAAGGGGCTCGGCGACCCAGCTTCCATCACCAAAACTTGTCCTCGGAGCCCACGTTCGGCAGATGACCCAGAGCTGACCCGGTGGCAGCTCGGATCTCCTCTCCGCGTCCCCCACCACAGCCGAGGCAGACGCTAGCTTCCCACCAGGCGGGAAAGAGCAAGAGTGCTGGAAGTCTCTCACCCATTCTGTCGCCATGGTGACCACCGTACCCTGTAGCCCCACCCCTTCCTCGTGACGTGGCCCCACCCCTTCAAACCCGGAAGTGGGAGAGTCGCTCCTGATGCGCGGACGTTTTTGGAGGAGGGAGCGGGGCGGCCCAGGTTCGCTCGGCTGCGCGCCCCGCCCCTCGAAGGCTGCAGGTCCTGGCTCCCCTACTGCCTGCTGCACCTGCGGGTCCCGAGCTCTCAGGCCGCGGGTCCCCACGCGGACCCACCATCTCCTCGTCCCGCCCCCGTGCTGGAGGGAAGAGCCGCCTTGGGGAGGTGGAAAGGGACGTGGGGGCGACCTCGGCAGGTGAGGGGTGGAGCAGGCCCTGGGAAGCGGGGGGTTGTGGTGTGTGCTGTGTATGGGTTTGCGGGTGAGTGTGTGTGGTGTGCGCGGCTGCCTCAGTCGGTGTGACTTTGTGAGTGGACCGATCCATGTGACCATGCACGTGACCACATGTCCGTGTGTGTGTGTGTGTGTGTGTGTGTGTGTGTGTGTGTGTGTCTGACCGTGTCTGAGCTCAGTCTGAGTTCATGGGGGTGGTCAGTGTGGCTGTCACCGGTGGGACGGGAGAGGATGGGGATCCGTGTGTGGGTCGTCTAGGGTGAAGATGGGGGCGCTTGACCAGGGCTTACTCCTGTAATCACATCCCGGGGCTACACTGCTGCAGCCCAGGAACATGTTTTCCAGTAAACTTTTAAGAACTTTGAGCAGAGGCCAGTTATTTTGGAGAATGCGCCTCAGCCTGAAATTGACAAATGACTTTGTCATTGCTGAGTACGGCCAGGTGTGAGGCTTGTGAATGGGGGTTGAGAAAAGTAGCAGGGTTGGAGTGTCTCACTTTTCCTCTTCTCATTTTCCTGAGTTTTGAGTTCTGCATTTATGCTGCTTCTCCACCTACAATGTTCCAGCTCCTGTTTGCACAAAGATTCAAGAGACTGAGGAGTAACTTAATAGCTGTGTGCAAGTTTCCAAAAGCTTTTAAACCAAGAAAGAACACAAGATGAGGTGTCGCAGAAGAAATGTCAAATAGGCAGCTTTTCTCTCATAAGGTTTAGAAGATAAAGAAAAAAGATTCATGAACAACAATATATAAAAAAGAGGGATAAATCTTCCCTTTAAGAGATCTAAAAAAGGATAGCTATTTACTGGTGTGATAATATATTGCCCGGAGACTCTCTGGTTCAATATTTTGTTATTGTGGTATTAATAAGCACAGATTGTCCATATGTAGATCAACTACAGACTGAAAGAAAGGATCAGAAAGTCTCTGACTAGTGTAGCTAGTTATATGCCAAACATTTGTAAAGGGGATTTCATTGACTGTAAGCTGTGAGATTCTGTTGAAACTCTGAGACGTAAGTACTGGTAATTCCTAGTGTGCACTCACAACTGGCAGTTTTTTTATTGTTGAGCAGCATGAGGGCCAGGGAGGACCAGGCTTCTGAAGACCTCCGGAGGAGGGGCTTCCTTGGGCAAGATTAAGGCTGATCTCTGCAGCCCTTTCCCTACCAGTGTGAACAGGTGCTTTTGTTTTTGTGAAGAATTGAACTGTGAGAGATCAAATCAGTGTTGAACTCATGGTCCACATTCTTTCTTTTTTAATACCAACCAGTTTGGTCACAATCTCAGTTAACCTTTTTTGCCATGTGCAGAATGTTCCTCTTGTGAGTTGGAAAAGTATACCCCTTTAGTGGATGAAAGAGAGCTGGGAGAACAAACTTCCTTTTCATACTGCTCACAGCTGCTTTCCCTTTGCATCAGTCAGCTTAGACGTCAGTTGGTCAGAAGCAGCATTTGGTATCTGTTTTACCTTTCATGTACTTCCAAACTAGCACAAGTGTTAAGATCACTTGCCTCTACAAAAATTTAGACACAGTTGGGTGGAATCTCTCCAGCAAGATTAGTTATAAAATGTTATGATACTGGAGTGGCTGTGAACAATATTGAGGACTGTGGTAAGGAACATCTTTCTATTTATTGCTATTGGAAGGAGGGAGGACAATGAATGTATATCCCTGTGTATAGTAGTTTGGTTAGTACATTGTAGTTGATTCCAAACTATGAATAATTTGTTTTATGCCAAGTTTGGTAAATCTAGAAGGAAGCTTTCTGGTTTTAATTAGCTAAGGTGTTTTGTCAATTGATTAAATAGTATTTGGGTTTTTGTTTTTTAGTTTTGCTAAACATGTTTTTGAAATTTCCCTCTGTAAAATAGTAATTTATAGTAATGCAATAGTTTAAAAAATGTCTCCATTAGGAAGTATTTAGATGATATAGGAGTATTTCAAATCTGTCCAGGTTGAAATACTCCAGAATTAACAATACATGCTAGTTGCTTTCAATTAAAAGTGATAACCAGCTCAGAGAAAGGCTATAGATTTTTTAACATGTTAATATTTAAGAGGAAATGGATCTACAAAGAATTATTTTCTTTATTTCAGTATGAATAATAACTGCACACACTGATTTTCTGGATAAGACTGGCTGATGATTTTCTTGGTACTTTAGAGCAACTTATGATTTTTAACTAATTTTTCTGAAAGTACAATCCTAGCCTCCAGAGAAGAGAACATTAGTGCAATGTCAAGGTTGTAAAATCAAGTTCAATATTGGATGTCTACATTTACCATTTACTTGGGGTTCAATTTAGTAAAACCCCCAAGATTAGAGGTAACAGCTGAGACTGCTGAGTGCCCTGTGCCTGAGGGAGCAGATATGGAGGGCCAAACAGGAAGAGTGCCATTGGTTTTGGAATCCTCTACCTCTGGTCAGTGCAGAGAAGCCCCTCTAAAACAACAGTTCAGAGTGAGCCCACAAGTTAAGTCCTAGGGTCTCAAATCCATCCTAGCCCTACTAGGAAATCCAGAATTGACCTGGGTACATTGCAACTATTTGAATCCTTCAAAACCAATGGGTGGAAGTTCCTCATTTGACAATAGGAATCTGCAACAGGGAACTAAAATTTCAGGTTCCTGTTATGAAAGGACAAAGAGAGCAGCTTTTAAATTGAAGATGTTCCTCCAGTCCAACACCCATAGCTGCTCTGGTTAGAAGGGACTTTTAGGATTACCTATCTCAGTCTCCTTAGGACATAGTCACTCATTTAATCAACAGATAATGCCTGCTGTGTGTCAATTACTGTTTTAGGCTTTGAAGATACTATGATGAAACAGTCATAGATAAGCAAAACAAACCCAAAGAGGGTCAGTGACTGTTCCAAGGTCACACATTTTTTCTAAAGACACATGTTTTGTTTGGGTGTTATTTGTAGTGCCTTTAAGCATACCCTGGTATAGTATATTACCATAGAGCTTTCAGAAGGTAATATGTCATTTTTAATCACACCAAGATGAACAGAAGTTTTCCAGTATTTTGCCTTAAGAACTATGTGTGAGGTTCTGAAGTTATGTTCTACTGGATTTAGAGTATTTTGTGAATAGATCAGGAAGCAAGCTTACATGAACTCCTCTAGTTTGGACTGTTCCCTATAATTCTATCAGACAGGAACATCTTTATTAAAATGGATTAGTAAAATACTGTCAAAAGATAGGTGATGGATGGCCCTGGCCAGCTCATTCAGTGAATAGAGCGTCAGCCCAGTGTATGGATGTCCCAGGTTCGATTCCCAGTCAGGGCACATAAGAAAAGCAACCATCTGCTTCTCTCCTCCTTCCTCTCCCCTTTCTTTCCCCTTTCTCCCCCTCTTCCCCTCCTGCAGCCATTGGCTCAATTGGTTCAAGCGTTGATGAGGCAGTGAAGATAGCTCACTTGATTTGAGCATCAGCCCCAAACGGGTTGACTGGTAGATCCCAGTTGAGCACATGTGGGAGTCTATCTCACTATCTCCCCTTCTCTCACTTAAAGGAAAAAATAAATAAAACTAGGTGATGGTACTGCAGTTTGGAATCATTTAACTAGTACAGGCAATCTCAGAAAAGACTGTTGTGTGTCTGATCCTAGCTTTGCAATAGTTGTGGCATCTACGGTAAGTGGTTTAAGTTTTCTAGACCAGACTCCTGAAGGAACTGAGAAGGTTTGAAATATTATCTATCAAGGACCCTCCTGCTCTATGATTATAGCATTTCACCAAATTGTTTTCTGTAATTAAATATATATCAGCAAGGTAAAATTAGCCCATTTCTTGGTTTTAACCTTTAAAGTATGTATTGTTGGTATAGCTAGACCAGACTATATGTTTAGTTCTGATGTAAACATGAATTCTTGACATGAAACATCACATGCTTTTATTTCAGGGTTAACCTCCATTTCAGCTAATCATGGGAGAGATTAAAGTCTCTCCTGATTATAACTGGTTTAGAAGTACAGTTCCCCTTAAAAAGGTATGTATGGTTTTACTACACTTATTTGCAAAATCTTACATTGTTTTTATGTGTAATTTAGAGGTATGTCTTAGTAGCGTTTGAGAGTAAAGGTTATTGTGAAATATCATGACTTTAAGTTTCAGAGCCTGAAGTGCATCCCTTCTCTGTTTAGTACAATCAACTTTTGAGACTCATTCAAAAATAAAAGAATGTATAACTACACTCATTATTTAATAATACTTTTATATATTCAAGCAAGCAAGAATATGTATATTCCTCAGTATAGTTTAGTGGAAAGCTCACAGCAACAGCAATTATATAGTAAGGGCAGTCAGATTCTATTATGAAGTATTTTTCTGGTCCTCAGATATAAGATTCACAGTGGGTTACATTAGAGGTGCTCTGTTAGTAATGATAGACTCTGCCATAGTCATCTCCTGGAAACTTTGAGCAGGGGGTCACTGGCTCAGCTGGAGCCCCCAGTCAAGGCACATATGTGAAAACAATGAACAAATTAGGTGCTGCAGTGAAGAATTGATGCTTCCCATCTCTCTCTCCATTCCTGTCTGTCTATTCCTCTCTCTCGCTAAAAAAGAAAGAAATAGTTTTCTGGAAAATTTTAGAGATCTTTTCTCATATGAATTTTATTACTACAAGGTTGAAATTTACTTTGGGCACTGTCAAAGGCCATTGAAAGGTTTTTACTACAATTACAGCAAAAAGACATAACAAGCAAAATGTGAGTGGCAGAATACAAAGGACAAAAAAGCAGTATGAGATACTATTGTGACTCCTATGACCTGGGGAAATCCAAAATGGAATTGTCAGGGTCCTCTGGACTTTGCCGTGCTCTGTTTTCTGCTCCCAGTAACATCGTTGACCAGTGTTAGTGCACTGCCACCCAGGGTGACAGCCAACTAGGAGATCTCAAAAAATGGAGCCAAGAGGCCTTGAAGTTTTTAATGTAAAATTAGGATAAATATTGATTTGCATTGGCAAAAGTTCAAACCATTAATATGCTTTTCCAAATACCACCAAAAATCAAAGAAAACAAAAACTGTCACGCAATGAATAATACTAATAACAGTTATTGAACACTTGAGTATCTGCCAAACTCTGTGCTGAACACCTGAGTAGTCTCAGCTCATTTAATGCTCATTGTTTTCCCCTGTCGGATTAAGACCAATTAAATAAGGATGACTTTCCTTCTTTCTACCCACAGTTTTACCAGAAAAAAGCCAGTTTTTCTTGTACCCGTTTCCCACCCCCAACTGAATGGTTTGAAACATTCTCGTGGGACAGTGATACCCACACCTGCTTTGTCTCTCCTCTCTAGCTTAAGTCTCCCTTTTGGAAGCTTGGTCTAGATCAGGTTCCTGAAACATCTGCTGATCGGTACCATCTCTACCTAGTTTCTTGCTAGAGCCTAAAGTCTTGCCTCCCCTGTTCACTTTGACCATGCTGATCCCAGTCAGTGCTCTAAGCCAGCACCGGAGAATGACTCTGCCAACTGCCCTTCACACACACATACACACACACACACACACACACACACACACACACACACACATGACTACCAACTGCCCTTCTACACACACACCCTATTCTCCCATCCTGCCCCCCAGAAGTATGGGGAAAAACAAGATGCCATGTACAGAGTTTACTATTTAAAGATAAATAAAACAGACTTCGTATAATTTTGGATGGTAAGGAAAATTGCAAACTGATAGAAAAAGCAGCTCTTTGGAAGAGTATAAAGCAAGTGTGTGGAATATTTCCTTAGCACCAAAGAAGGAAAAGATCAAAGCAGTTTATGTACTGATCTGGTGTGACCCCCTAGATTACCTTTTAACAAACAAGTCAGTGGTATTAAAATTGTAATACAAAAACAAAAAAAAAAAGCAATACAAAAACCAAATCTGTAAGTTTTCCATTTTTTTATAACTTTTCTTCCAGATTATCGTGGATGACGATGACAGTAAGGTATGGTCGCTCTATGATGCAGGTCCCAGAAATATCAGGTGTCCTCTCATATTTCTTCCCCCAGTCAGCGGGACTGCAGATGTTTTTTTCCGGCAGATTTTGGCTTTGACTGGATGGGGTTACCGGGTTATAGCTGTAAGTATTACTGATTCAAAATTCCAGTTCAGGTCCACATTTTATGTATTTTTGTGCTTGTATTTCTGATCAGCTGTAGTAAAGGGCACACTTTTTATTGAAGTAAGATACTGGTTTCCTTTTTTAAAATGTGAAATTAAGCTTTTTGAAAGAAGATGTGGAACACAGACATATGAAGATGCAGAGGGGACAGACCTTTGTTGGAAAACTTCTCTTCTCCCAGCTTTTCTGTGCATTCTCTCGTGTAACTCTTCTCACAAGTCTTATCGGTAGGAAGCATTGTCCTTGTTCATTGATGAGGACACTGAGGTCCAGGCCATTTTAGTGATCACTGCCACGTCACACAGCCACTAGGTGATGGAGGGAGAGCCATGCTCAGTCTTCGACTGCATTTCCACTTCTCATTTTATTACACCATTGGGTAGGTGAGCATGGACTGTTAGATTGCAAGGGGCTCTACTAACATCCAGGTGACTGAAGGCTTCCCTTAATGTAAATCCTTGACAGTTGAAGTGAGGTGATTAGCTCATATCCTTAGCATTTCATTAAGATCTTCTTGGTTTCTATTTGCTGTTTCATCACTGAGCTTGGTAGGAATCTAGTTTCCCATTTCTCATTCTTGAGTCTTCTTCCCTGGAGAAAGGTGTGGGTAGGAGACACATTTCTGGTGACTGATTTTCACAGCATGCCTCTGCTGTGTAAGACAGTGGAAGTTGATCTAACTTCCAAGAAAGGAGAAACTCTTTTTGCTTTGGAGTTGGCAGTTGTTTCTGGGACCTGGAATATTAACATATGAATGGTACTTCCCATGGAACCACTGCTGCTATTATACATTTTATTTACAGTCTAATGGAAAGAAAATATGGGCCACTTCTCTTCTCTTGAAAGGTAACGAAAAGTTCTACTGGGATCTCCACTGAGTAGGGCTGCACAAATTTCCCTTTCTCCTGACAACCCTTTCCTTTTTAGAGTAAACTAGTTATCATTAGTAGGTACTGCCTGCTTGCCTTCTGTAAGGCCAGTAGTCACGGCCAGGATCACAGCAGCCTGGCCAATGCAGGTTCGCATTAGATTCGGACAGTTGGTAATGAAACAATGGAGCCAAGAACTGGTGAGCCATTAGCTTTAATTCTAGCTTGCACCCGGCGGGCAAGCAAAAACACACACTGGGCTCCAAAATCCACTCATTCAGTGCTCACAAAGCTACTGACTTATCCGAGTTTCCTAGAATCAAAGGTTTCTAGCTCACCAGACTTATTCACCTCTGTTCCCCATCTCCTCCAGCACAAACTCTTAACAAACTGGCTTCTCCCTCAGCATTCTGCCATCTTGGCTGCTTCTCCTGGCCTCCATATAGCCTTCATCTGCTCTCCTCTCTGATACTAATCTCAGGGAAGTCTCTAATACAAAGCCACCCATCCGAGGCACAATGGGATTCCTCAGGAGAGCACACCACCCTACATCATCCAATCAGTCAAGGGTGTGGAGGAAAGATTACTCTTAAAAACTAAGCCTTAGGCTATAATGACCCAGCCTGCCCATAACCTGTCCCAGAACTCACATTAATATCAACGAACTTCCATGTGGGCAGCGCCATCTTTAACAAAGTGAGCATATTATATTTTATCTGCCCAACACCTTCCTAGGTCTATTCTTCTGTGATTGAATTTCTCCAGTTTCTTGAACCATTCCTCAAAAGGCATGCTTGAGTCTCTGCAACACAACCTCCCTTGTTCTAGGTTTTCAGTAATCCCTCTCCAGGATTCCGTGAGAGCAGGGCAGTAACCACCCTTCTCCCAGCTCTCTGCAGCCTCACACAGGACAGTACCTTTCCTGGTGGCCACTGTTGATAAGCCAGGGAGGAGGAGACCACGGCTTCTGTCCCATTGTAGAGTGCTGTCAAAAGCTCAGTTTTGTTTATCTCCTCAAATTGGCAGACTGTAAAACCTTGCCTTCTGGTTGGATATTTCTTCTTGCCCTCAAGCTTTTTGACAGGGCATTTTTCTATTTTAATGGCTAAATAGTTAATCAAGAAAAGGCCAATGGTGTTTTTAAAATTACTTTGTCCTTACAATTTGAATAGAATACCCAATCCCATGAAGTTTTGAAACTTATTAGATATTTGTTAGTATCTAGCAGTTAAAATGCACAAATACTTTTCTCACTTAAAATTTTAAATGAAATCTACAATTCACATGTAGTGAGAAATAATTTGGAAATATATCCCTTCTGCACTGGGTGAGGTTTCCTCCAGTGGTCACTCTTTGCAGAATATCACTACCACAACCAGGGCATGGATATTAATATAATCCACTCATTCAGATTGTTCTGTCATACCTGTACTCAGTTGTGTGTGTACTAAGTTGTATACCATTTTTTCACCTGTCTAGGGCACAGATATTTTTAAATGAAAGGTTTTACAAAAGTATCTCCCTTAGCCTGACCAGGTGGTGGCGCAGTGGATAGAGCGTCGGACTGGGATGCGGAAGCCCAGGTTCTAGACCCCGAGCTCGCCAGCTTGAGCGCGGGCCCATCTGGCTTGAGCAAAAAGCTTGTCAGCTTGGACCCAAGGTCACTGGCTCCAGCAAGGGGTTGCTCGGTCTGCTGAAGGCCCACGGTCAAGGCACATGTGAGAAAGCAATCAATGAACAACTAAGGAGTTGCGACAGCAATGAAAAACTAATGATTGATGCTTCTCACCTCTCTCCATTCCTGTCTGTCTGTCCCTATCTATCCCTCTCTCTGACTCTCTCTCTCTGTTCCTGTAAAAAAAAAAAAAGTATCTCCCTTATAAAGTATCATCTGACTCAGATTCTCAAATTTTCTGCTAGGGAGAGTCTGTTCACCATGCTGTCACAAAATAGCAGAATCTTAACCACAAATAGAATTTTAATATTAAGAGTAACACATTATATAAATCTGAAATTATCCCATAATTTACATGGCAGTATTTATCCCAATGATTTATTAATGACAAAATGAATGTAAGTACTTAAAACACCAAGCCTGGGCGATGGATTACATGCTATTAAAGAGAAGGGCTTCTTAGGTGACAAGACTGAGTTCCCTAGAAAAGAGTTAGTGACTTGTATTTTTCTTTTCTCCTCATTTATAAACAGGTGACTTAGGGGCAAGCACCATACTGTTTTGATCACACAAAAAGAAATGTTCAAGAAATCATACAGACTGACTAAGTCAATTGAAAGAAAAGGAACAATTTTACTGAGAACTCCCTTAAAGAAATGCTATCCAAAGGAGAGGGAACTCTTCTTATAACAGATTTTGTTTCTAGTTCTGGGTCACAATTCAGAATGAAATTGGATTTAAGGGGAAATAGTATTTTTTTACTTGGCAGGTTCTGCTCTATGTACCCTTGAACCTCAGAGTTTCTCAGCCATTTGGAAAGGAAATTGATGTGAATTGAAATTGTTATTCATACAATATCACTACTAGAGTGTGCTTAAAATTGTTCTGTTGGGTAAAATGTGAATTGTGACATTTAGAAGGTGAAAAATGTATTTTCACATGTTTTGAACTGAAGCAGAGTTTGAGCAACTGAGAAAATGCTATTATGAGAGTCCTAAATTTTTCAGATATATATGAATTACATTTTACCTTCAGAGTTTTGAAGTAAATTAAGTTTTTTTTATTATTATTTCAGTTGCAATATCCAGTTTATTGGGACCATCTTGAATTCTGTGATGGATTCAGAAAACTTTTAGACCATTTACAACTGGATAAAGTGAGTACCATGAAACTAATTATTAACATGAGACTTTTATGCAATATTTATATTACAAAGCCTTGTGATGTCTTTCTCTTATATTTTAATAACAGCTCTTAGGAGATGAAAGTCACATACCATTCAGTTTACCCTTTTTCAAGTGTATAGTTCAATGGTTTTTAGTATATTTACAGGTATGTGCAGTCATCACCACAGTCGATATTAGAACATTTTTCTCACTCGAAAAGAAACCCATACTCAGCAGTCACTCCTCTTTCTCCCTCCCCCTAACCTGGCAACCTGCTCCACTTTCTGTCTCTATGGATTTGCCTGTCCTGGATATTTTGTATAAATGGAATTATACTATATGTGGTCTTTTCTGACTGGCTTCTTTAGCTTAGCGTAAAGTTTTTGAGGTTTATTCATGTTGTAGCATGTGCTTCATTCCTTTTTATTGTCAAATAATATCCTGTTGTATGGATATAGCACATTTCATTTATCCATTTATCAGTTGGTGCTCATTTGGACTCTTTTCCAGAATATGTGACTATTATAAATAACATTGCTGTGAATGTTCGTGTACAAATTTTGGCGTGGACATATGTTTTCAGTTCTTTGAGTATAGAGCGAAATAACTGAGTCATAGTTTTCTTAAACAGAAACTATTAAGTGGTTTCATTTTCACTAATGCAATCTGTGAACAGTTTTTTAACTTGTGTACTTTGTATGCATGGTTGTATTGGTTTTATTTTTGAAGGATGTATAAATTGCATTTAACTATAATAGTTCCTAAAATTCTAACTGCTATAGATATTTTAGTCTATTGGCTAGTAGTGACATTCTATTTTGGGGTTGGTGACAATTAAAACAACCTTTTGGTTTATATATTTATGTTCAGGATTGATCATTGTTATAGGATCCTCCTCGTTTTTGTTTACAATTAGGTTCATCTTTTTGGGGCTTCTTTGGGAGGCTTTCTGGCCCAGAAATTTGCTGAATATACTCACAAATCTCCCAGAGTCCATTCCCTTATCCTCTGCAATTCCTTCAGTGATACCTCTATCTTTAATCAAACTTGGACTGCAAACAGGTAAGAACATAAACATTTGGCCAAAATTCTTGCTAATTTTGTTCAATGGAATTTTGAAAATGCTAGCTTTTGGGTTATTTTTTGTTGTAACAGTGAGGGAGGTCAGCTCTACTTCTGTCTTCTGAAATCACCTTGACTTTTAAAATTAGAGTCACCTTTGCAAAGGAAAAGAATGGAATCAACTCGGAATTCAGTTCTTTCAGTTACTGTAAATTATTGTTTAGCTTGTTTAGTACACATTCATATGTTCTCAGTTTTTCTCCAGTTCACACACAACTACTCTGTGTTCTGCTTATTTTGTGTGAGCAATTCTGTGTATTGACTACACAGTTTCTTAGGCATTTGGCTTCTCCCAATTTTTCATCATGTTCTACTGTAAATCTTTGTACAAATTATTTTTTTCCTTCCCTTCCTGGGGATATGTTCCCCCAAATGGAGAAACTAGAGCATTTAGTCTGTCAGCAGATGTTCTGCAGGTCATGACATTTAATGTTCATCTGCTTTTCAGAAAGATGGAGATGGTGGATGGCTTTGTGGGGCAACCAGGGGCACACCTGCTGCCTCTGAGCAATCCTTTCATTGATTTTGTCATTGTAGTTAGACTGATGGACATCTAATGGTACCTAAAAGCTGACTCAATGTGCATTTCTTTCATTGGTAGCAAGGCGAGGCTCTACCATAAAAAAAAAGCCTGTTGACTAAGCATACCCATCTGATCAGATTGGTTTTCATATAATGTCATAGATAAATGATGTTTTCATGATTTTCACATCTACTGAAGATTATACTTAAGATGTCATCTCAATAGTTACTTAGCATTCATCACAATTTCTTGTATACATGAGCTACAACTATGTCGTATTCAGGTGATGTATTAACCTCATTGGTGGTTTTTGATATCTTTAATGTTTCAATCGTCAGATGCCAATACTGATCCCGTTTTGTGCTCTTGCATATTAGCTACTATTTATCAAATATCTAAGCCCTTACTATGTGCAGTACACTGAGACAAAAGGAGTGAGCATAGCCAACAGGGTATACCCTGCACAGAGCATACTTAGGCATCAGGTCTTTTCAGAAGATGAGAAAGCTGAGGGGGCGGGGTGGAGGACTTAGGTAAGTGAAAGAGGGCCAACTGTCCTTGTAAGGGAAGCTCAGCAAGCCGTTCTACTGAGAAGATACATCAGAAGGTGGTCTGCACTTTTTATAAATCATTTTCAGTATAGTCTTAGAGAAATTAGTGTTTACCGTGCACAATGGCACTCAGCATTTGTAATTAATGGAATAAATATTAACCAAAAATCACATATAAATATCCATAAAAGTGGAATTGCCTTGAATTAGTCCAGTTAAATCTAATAGTAGCAAACTTAGGGAGGTACAGTAACTCTTTCATTTTGCTATTTTAAAATATCAGTCAATCCAAAGGTGACTAAATGTGAAGGTTGATATCTTAGGTGTTCAGTCTTCTAAAGCAAATAGTTTAGCGTGTCCTGTGGTGGCACAGTGGATAGCATGTCAAACTGGAACACCGAGGTTGCCAGTTTGAAACCCTAGGCTTGCTTGGTCAAGGCACATATGACAAACAAGCAATGAACAACTAAAATGAAGCAACTCTGAGTTGATACTTCTCACCTCTACCTTGTCTGTAAAATAAATAAATAAAATCTTATAAAAACAAATAAAAAATAAAGGAAATAGTTTAGTCCTGGAAATAAGGCCAATTAGGGGGGGAAAGTCTTAGAATCATCAGAATATCTACCTTGCTAAAGGAGTTTTGAAATATCAGTTATAATTATTTAAATCCTCAGAGTTTAATTATATTAAGCCATAACTCTGGGAGCTTGGGAAAGTGTATATAAAATCAAGGTGCTGCCTGACCAGGCGGTGGCACAGTGGATAGAGCATCGGACTGGGATGCGGAAGACCCAGGTTCGAGACCCAGAGCTCACCAGCTTGAGCACAGGCCCATCTATCTGGCTTGAGCAAAAGCTTGCCAGCTTGGACCCAAGGTCACTGGGTCCAGCAAGGGGTTGCTCAGTCTGCTGAAGGCCCGTGGTCAAGGCACATGTGAGAAAGCAATCAATGAACAACTAAGGTGTCACAACGGCATCGGAAAATAAACCTAATGATTGATGCTTCTCACCTCTCTCCGTTCCTGTCTGTCCCTATCTATCCCTCTCTCTGACTCTCTCTCTATCCCTGTTAAAAAAAAAAAAGGTGCTGAGTTCCTTGAAAGAAGAGACTTGGTCTTTTTATCTTGATATCCCAATAACCTAGTTAATATAACACTTCATGGTTGAATCAATATTTGCTAATTATGTGTTGTCTTGGAAGTTTAAATAATCAGGTCTTTGTTTTACAGCTTTTGGCTAATGCCATCATTTATGCTCAAAAAAATAGTTCTTGGAAACTTTTCATCTGGCCCAGTGGACCCTGTGATGGCTGATGCCATTGATTTCATGGTGGATAGGGTAAGGATCATGGCATTGGGGTGGGGATACCTTGTACTGGGATTTTCATGTTTGCTTGGTTTCTGAAGATATGTCTATTTCATTGAGTGTGTATTATATGTGCTTATTAAGCAGTCTTCATATTTACTCTAACATATCCAAAGGCTATTACTGTTGGAAATTTATCAGAATCAGTAGGTGGAGCTTTTCCAAATACAGATTCCAGGGTCTCATACTGGTCCATCAAACTGAAATTCCCGGGAATGGGATCTAGATTCCTATATTTTTACTCCACTTCCTCCTCTTACCTCCCCCAGGTGAATCGAATGTAGCAGATCTGTAGACACATTTAGAAACTGCTGGGCTAGATGACTTTTCTGAGGTCTTATTTATCGCTCAGACCTCCTAAGTGTTTGTTTCTTGTCTTTGAGCTGCAGGAATCGGCCTGCTGCCCACATGCGTGTACTATACCCACAGGCATGTACTATAGTTGAAGAAGCAGTGTAGGTTGAAGACTAAGAAAGCCCAGGTTCCCACCACCTGAGAGGCCTAGTTGATGTCTCTCAAATACATTATGTTTCCTTATTGGTAAACTTTCTGGCCCCACCACACGTGATGCCATCTTTATAAGCACAGATACTATGTGTAGATTTAATGGAAATGTGAAAAACAAAATTAAATTTTTTACCTGTGTTTCTTTCTGCAGCTGGAAAGTTTGGGTCAGAGTGAACTGGCTTCAAGACTTACCCTGAATTGTCAAAATTCTTACGTGGAACCTCATAAAATTAGGGACGTCCCTGTAACCATTATGGATGTAAGCTTGCTTTTGAGTAAAATAGATGCTTTATCTTTTTAAATGTATATGTCAAGATCCTCATCATAATTATTTTATAATTTTTTAATATTCTTCAAATGCAACCTCCGATTTACTTTTTTAACTCTCCAGTTTTCTTCTAAAACCATCTGTTTATTGCTTACCCTATATTTTTCCTGGCAGGAATAACATCATTGAAATCAGAATAAATTTAAACAAACATGGTAGTTCTTACCCATTTTGGTGTATTTTTGTTATTCTTCTTTTTTTTTTTTTTTTTTTTTTTAGAATAAACACCTTTACTACATGAGAAAAGCTAGGAGGGAAGGGGATTTTTGGCCTCTCCAGGCCTTGGTTTCCTCAGCTGGAACCCCAGCACCTTGCTCTCTAGCATAGAGCCGTCCACCTGGCTGCCCTGGCCTGGTCTTCAAGCGGTGCTTGCGAGAAGCTTGCCCTGTTGGATCTGCTCCTCTGGAAGACAGCTGATTTTGGCATTCTTTTTTCTTTCATCTTATTTCTTCTGAATTTTCTTTGATCATTTTTTGTTTAAAATCTCTTCCTCCTCAGAAGTCAGCTTGGCCCCCTACTTGCAGCCCAGGGGCAGTGCCTATCACTCCACTGACGGTACAGTGTGCTGTCGGTGAGTCGATGCAGCCCTTTACTAGGGTCTTGGTGCAGACCGGTTTGTTATTGGGTGCATTGTAGACACGTCAGTAATCCTTGTTCTGTGCATACAGCTCTCTGAGCTCCAGGAGAAGCTGTCCACGTCCAGCCTCAAGGCTCAGCACTTCTTGTTCGCTCCCCGCACGTGGACTATGTGTGTGCGGCAGGGGCCAGTCTCAGTGTTGGCAGCAGGGCTTCCCAGTGCATAGTTTTGCTTCTTGTGAGACTTTCTCTTGCCCCGGGTCTTGCTTGTACACTGGTGCCATTTGTTCTGAGTGATGCCCATGGCTTGGCGCTGGCAGAAAAGAGAGCTATTTTTGTTACTCCTGTCAACTGATACTGCACTTTAGCTAGTTCACATCTGGGCAGCAAAGAGCTGTCTCAGGAAGGCAGAGAATCAAGAATTCCATAAAGTCTAATTATTACAAAAATTTCTCATATACTTGAATTGTGGTAAAATATACATCACAAATTTTACCATTTTAACCATTTTTGAGTGTGTAATTCAACGGCATTAAGTACCTGTACAGTGTTGTGCAACCATCACCATTATCTATTTCCAGAACTTCATCATCCCAAACTGAAACTCTGTACCCATTAAAAAATAAGTCCCCATTGCCTCCTCCTCCTAGCCCCTGTAACCATGTATCAGAATGTCATTCCTTTTTAAGGCTGAATAATGTTCTATTGTATGTATACATTTTATCCATTCATCTGCTGAGGAACATTTGGGTGGTTTTTCCCTTTTGGCTATTGTGAATAATGCTGCACTGAACATGGGTGTACAAACATCTGTTTGAGTCTGTACTTTTAATTCTTTTGGATATATACCTAGCAGTGGAATTGCTAATTCTGTGTATGGCTTCCTGAGAGACCATATCGTCTTCAACAGTGGCTTCCACATTTTACATTCTCAGCAGCAATGCACAAGGCTGCCAACTGTTCCGTATCCTCATCGACACTTGTTATTTTCTGTGGTTTTAACAATAGCCATCCTAGGGGATGTGAGGTGGTATTTCATTGTGGCTTGGCTTGTGATTTTTTAATATCATATAACTATTATGCCTCAAAAATAGATTTATTCCTAAAGTCAAATAGTTGATTTTTGTCAGGAAATTATTCATTATAAACATATAAACAAGAACTTTTTATCATTTTCTATTGTAATTGCTACATTCTAACATTTACTATGGCGTGAGAGAGCCTTTCAGTACTCTCTGTGAAATATATGCTCTTCACAGTGCATTTGATATGTTTGCTCTTCCTTTAAAACTGTGGCCATCATGTGGGTATGTGGTCACTGAAAATTGTCTATAAGCTTTAGCAAGCTGAGATGCAATTTTTTTGCTCCTTTTAAATTATAGCTATTGCTCGACTTATGACCACAGTTGGTTCCGACAGACCGGTTGTAACATGATTTGGTCTAAGTTGAGTAGGCTATATGCACAGTACTGTGAAATGATGTTATAAAAATCTTTAAGTCATATTTTATCATAATTTTCTTTCATTATTGTTATATATCATAATTTTCTTTGTTCATTTTATGCCATTTGTATCATCTCTATACCATTTTGTTTCTCATTTTTACATTCTCAGGTTTAAGTAAAACACTGCATTACCAGTACAACTGGTTTAATATTTGCAAAACATAAAAAATTACAAAATACAGGTGCATACAAAAACTGCTCCAGACGCGGAGCAGTCATGCCTAGTGATTGTGGTCGTAAAGTCGAATGGCCGTAAGTTGCATAGGTCGTAAGTCGATCAATACCTGTACTTTTTGAAAAACATTTTTGCAAATGTGTATAAGCATCAGTTTGTATGGGCATTGAACAGTGTCTGGAATCATAGGCCCCAAACTGCTAGTGGCTCTCCTAGGGAGGATCTGAACTTTTTCTTATGGTCTTTACATTTGTTTGGAATTGTTTTTACTGAGCATATACTACTTGTATAGCTGTTTAATAATAAAATTTAAAAGTTCTTTTGGGATTTTATGATCTTTTTGAAAATTAATTGGCATTTGCAATAATAATTGTTTACTATTAATATTCTGCTAATTTAGTTAGCTATGTTTGAGGGAAAAGGAAATTTATAGGAGTATTCCACCCCCCACCCCAAAAGAATACAAAAGACATTTGGCAGCAAAATCTGTAGCCAATGTCTTATATTGGACTTAGACTCACCAGGGATCAGCAGGAAGAGGAGGCCCAAACTGCACAGAGGTTCGCAGTGTCTCCTCACAAGAAAGAAAGGTTTGGGATGGCTCTTTCCGTAATGTGAAAAGAGCATATTATAATACCAGTAGGTTTCAACCTTGTCTTTTTTTAAAAAGGTATTTGACCAGAGTGCACTTTCAACTGAAGCTAAAGAAGAAATGTACAAATTGTATCCTAATGCCCGGAGGGCTCACCTTAAAACAGGAGGCAATTTCCCATACTTGTGCAGAAGTGCAGAGGTGAATCTTTATGTACAGGTGAGTCCGAGCTTGGAACCCAGAGTACTTTGAACCCAAAGTGTATTGTCTGAAACATAAAACTTTTTCTTTTCTTTTTTTTGATAGTGGAGTAAAAGAACTACAGAATTTTCTGTAGGAATGAGGCATTGATTCAATAAAATTGGTTTACATTAATAACATATGAGAATTTGAGCAGGTATATTGGAGATACCTGGCTAATTAACTCCCTTCCCACCATCCTTTTTCTAAGAACAGCAGGACTGCCCCCCTCCACACACTTATGTAGCCATTTGTGTGGTGTGACCTTGCCTCCTGGACACAATGAATTCAGTCAGAGCAGGACACCAGACCTCAGTGGGGTCAATCTGAGTTCCATGAAGCAACTTCTTGATCTACGTTAATGCATTAGAAGCACACACACACACACACACAAAATAACAAAACCATCTCTTCATCCTTTACCTAAATGGGAATTAGAATATTAGTGAGAAATGATTGTTTTGGCAGTTTGGCAGAAAGTATCAAGAGTCTTAAAAAACCAATCACGTCCTTTGATCCTGTCATCCTCTTGTGGAAACAGATCCTAAGGAGAGGATCCTAAATACAGAAAAACTTGGTGGCCAGAGACATTCATTGTAGCATCAGGCAGAACGGCAGGGGCTGCGACGGCCCTGTCTCACAGCAGCAGCAAGGGAGAGTAAACACCCCTCATGCAGCAGCGTGCACCATTTAAGATGTTTATGAAGAGTTTGTAGGAACTTGGGAGAGACTGGTTACATATTAGATGAGGGACAAAGATTCCAAATTATGGTTTTTTTTGTTTTTTTTTTTTTGTTTTTTTTTTTAAAGTTTATGTTCTCTTTAAAGTTTTTTTTTCTTTTTTTTATTTTATTCATTTTAGAGAGGAGACACAGAGTGAGAGAGAGAAGGAGAGAGAGAGAGAAAGGGGGGAGGAGCTGGAAGCATCAACTCCCATATGTGCCTTGACCAAACCAGTGCAGGGTTTTGAACTGGCGACCTCAGTATTCCCAGGTCGACGCTTTATCCACTGCGCCACCACAGGTCAGGCTCCAAATTATGGTTTTTAAAAATGCTTCTTTGCCCTGGCCATTTGGCTTAGTGGATAGAGCGTCAACCAGGTATATAGACGTCCCGGGTTCAAGCCCTGGTCAGGGCATACATGAGAAGCGACTGAGGGCTTCTCTTTGCCTCTTTGCCCCCTTTCTCTCTCTCTCATCCTCCTGGAGCCAGTAGCTCATTTGAGCATTGGCCTTGGGCACTGAGGGTAGTGCGGTGGGTCCAAACATCACCTCAGGCACTGAGGATAGCTCCATTGATTAGAGTGGTTGATTCAGGCATTGGTCCCAGATGGGGGTTGCCAGGTGGATCCTGGTCAGGGTGCGTGTGGTAGTCTATCTCCCGTCCTTTCACTTCAAAAATAAATAAAAATGCTTCTTTGACTTTTCTGTGTTTTCCAATTTTTCCCTAATTGGTATGTATTACTCTGTAATTTTAGAAGTACAAAGCATTTGTATACTATGGTGATACTTGAAATAATGAACCTGCATTTCAACAGATACATTTGCTGCAATTCCATGGAACCAAATACGCGGCCATCGACCCGTCGATGGTCAGTGCCGAGGAACTCGAGGTGCAGAAAGGCAACCTCAGCCTCAGTCAGGAGGAGCAATAGCTGGGGCTTTCGCTGGTGCTGACGAATGATCCAGCATGTTCTCGTGCGGTCAGCGACGTCCGTGCCCAGCAGTTGGCCTCTCTGTTCAGTTCAGCAGGCTCACCGGGTATCACTGTTTGGAAGTAGGACTGAGTCTCACCTTCATGACAGGAGGCAGCTCTTCTAAGCCAGTGTAACTGTTCCCGCTTCTGTTTTTAGCTTTTGAATTTGAAGAAGTACTTTTAAAGATTCCCATTTTAAGAATTGTGAAAATTTTGCTACCCAAAGTCTTCACCGTTATGTTCTTATGTGAATGTTAATTTCTGAGGTTTGGAATTTTGTAGCTGTTTTTTCCTTGTCCTTTTTCTTGTCTTTCATTTCATCCTTTCTTCCTTTTTATATTATTTGCTATAAATACCGCACATCCCGACTATGTATCGGAAGGGCAGTGTTTATTTTATGCTTTCCTGGTTATAACTTACTGAGGTGCCAGGCTGTCATCACACCCTTTGCTCTCCTGCCAATCAACTACTTCTGATTTCCAGTTATGCAAATTGTTTTGAGTTTTAGCTGTTGTCTTTCTAGCCATTACAGTCATTTGGAATAAAAATACAAATTCAGTTTCAGCGACTGGCTTTTATGAGTATTGTAGCTACCTGACTGGGCTACACAGACAGGGCTTTCTGAGGAGCAGGCTGTGGTGTTTGCCAACTCGGTGTGGCCTTAGGTAAGTTATTTCATCTCTCTTAAGTACAGTTTGCTCATTGTAAAATAACAGTAGCTTTCCTTTATTGAGCTGCTACTGTGTACTAGACTTTTCATACTTTCATGGAAAATTTTAAACATGCATAAGGAAGAGAAAATAATATAGTGAACTATGTCCCAATCACCCAGCTTCAAAAATGATCAATTCGTGGAGAGGGTTGTGTGTCTTCCCTAACCCCACCCTCACTTCTTCCACACCTACGCCCAGTAATGGGTTATTTTAAAGTAGTTTCTGATACCATATGATTTTACCTATAATTTTTCTATAGATACCTTCAAGAGATAAAATAACCATAATGCCATTAACATACTTAAAAATTCACCAATTCCTTTATATCATTAGTCAAAGTTCCCATTCATGACTATCTCATCAGTGTCTTTATGATTGACTTGTTCTAACCAGCTTCCATACAAAGTTCACACTTTGTATTTGATTGAAATATCTCTTGTCGTTTTTAAAGTATAAGTTCCTCTGCCCTCTATTTTTTTTTCCTTGCCATTTATTTGTTGAAGACATGGCCTTGTTTGCTCTGTAGAAGTCACCACAGTCTGAGTTTGGCTTATTGCAACCTCACGGTGTCCTTTTACTTGTTTCTCTGTCCCTGGTGTTTCCCATAAACTGGTGGTTATATGTAGAAGTTTGAGCTTTCTTTTTTGGCAGAAATGCTTCATAGGTAGAGTTGCATACTTCCTGTTTAGAACTAAGCTGTTAAGATTGCTCGGTGACTTCAGGTGTTGTGAGCCTGCTCCAGGCATTGGAAAGTTCCCTATGGTTTCACTGCCACTGCTGATCATTACACAGAAGTATATTTCATTAGGGATTACAGAACAGTGACAATACTCTAATTTTTATCATTCCTTCTGCATTTATTAACTGGAGTTTGCTGATTAAACAAAAAAACAACTACAACGTTTCCTCATTAACTATTTGGTTTCTGAGGTACAATTTAGACTAAAAAACAGTAAGCATCTATGTTTCTTTCCCTTTAAGTTTTCAGAATATCGAGCTGGCCATACTTTGTCAGATTTTATCCCCCACACAACCCTGATTAAACAGATTTTACAGATGAGGTCACAGAGACTGGGAGAGGTCGGGACTTGCTCAATATCACACAGTAAGGAGTGGAAACAGAATGCCAGATTGGATCTGACTATCCCTAAAGCCAGTCATCCTTCCACAAGGCCACAGTGTCTTCCCTGACTACCTTGTGACTTGACAACTGTCATTAGTTATGAAAGCAGTTGGTAAACCATGAAGGCAGGGCTTATTGTTTTTAACTGTTCACATGAGTCTTCCTTGAGGCTGCCATACTTTTCACTGTGTGTGACTTCCCAGCAAAGAGGGAGCTCCTGTGGGCAAGGCCGGGCCACACATGGTCAGCAGCCCCGCCCTGCACCTGATGCAGTAATGAGCCAGAATTGCCCTTCACTTTCTTTTCAAATTCTCCCTTTGCGAGCCATGCCCCTAACATCTTTAACTGCTCCCTGACTCTACCCTCTAATGACTGCCATTTCCAGCCCTGACGGATTCTGAGCACTGGCCTTGAATGCCTATTCAGGCCTATCCATTAGGCTAGTCTTCTACAGTCACCCCAGCCTCTGCTGAGAAAAGCCACACTCATGCTGCCACTATCCAACCTGCCCTCCTCTCCCAGACCCCATCACCTCAGTTCCCAGCACCGCTGCCTCAGACTTCCCAGCCACACAAACTCAGCTGTCCGGGAACTGCATCCCCCCTCTCTACTCCCATATCTCAGACAAGCAGATGCTGAGATGAAACTTTGGGTTCAAGATGTTTATTGAGTATCAAAGGAAGGAAGGTTGTGGAGGGAAGATGGCTTGGGCATCTGTGATACAGGCCCAGCCAAGCACCAGCTGACAGAGAGGCAGAGTTCTGGGGCCAGTAGAGCCCACTGGAATAGTCTCATGAAGGCTGAAAAGGCTGATCCCTATGCACACTCCGCCCCTGGCAGCCCTCCGGCCTCTCCAGCACATCTCTCCTCCCATGCTTCCTGTGACCCAAGCACATTGTTCCTCAACAGACCCATCTCCACGCCTCCATGCCATTGCATAGACTGCTTTTTGCTTGGAATATGCTTTGACCACTTCTGTCTTCTCTGTGAGCCTCTCACCTTCCTCCTCCTCACCTTCTCCAAGGAAGAATAAATTCCATAGTTCTCTGCAGACACCCATTACAGCACTAAGTGCATTACATTACATTATTGATATTTGAGCCTGTCCCTCGCCCAGGCCACCAGCTTCCAGAGGACAAGAACTGTGGGCTACTCCTCTCTGCTCCCCGGCTCCCAGCAGACTGCCCAGCATGGAAGACAGTCAGCATTGACAGTTGATGGTGAGTTGAACAGCTGTGGTTACACAGAACCAATCCACAGCTGTTTGTCTGGTTTGAAATTTGGCCATAGACCTCCCAAACAAAAGAAATGAGTATTGAATTTGAGAGCTATTTCATCAACATTTCAATTTAATTTAAGAACTTGCTGTTTTTGTCTCAAAAAAAATACAAAATTCATTGGGCAAAATTCATCCAGATAAATGATCTAAGACCCATGTTGTACAAAATACCTTTCCCAAATGGAAGAGGGAAGAAAAGGGGTTTCTACCTCAACACAGCATGTGCAGGGGGTGGGGCCACAGGGCCGGAGGCCGTGTGCTAAGAGGGGGTCTGACTCCACCTGGGAACTGTGGGGCCTCGGGCGAGACACCTCTCTGATCATCAGGTTACTGCCTGTAAAACCAGGGCTGGTTTCAAAGCCTCTCTTTTCAAAAGTTTTAGTTTGTGTTTCTTTTTATTAATAGACTTTATTTTTAAAAAGTTATTTTAAAAAAGCAGATAGTAAAGAGTTCCCATATACCTCTGCATGGCCCAGTTGCCCCTATATTAACTTGCATTAGTGAGAGCATAATGTTTGCAGGCTTACCTGGAGGGTAAATTCCTAGAGGTGGGATTGCTGGGTCAAAGGGTAAATGCATGTGTAATTTTGGTAGATAATGCCTCATTGCCTTTCTGAGGATTGTACCATTGTAATTCCCACCAGCAATGTATGATAGCTAGCTGAAACTCCTTCCCAGGACTCAGGCCCAGTGGGTAACTTTGTGGGGAGTTTTTCTAGGATGTGGGCTCCTCTACTGGCCTAGCCAGCTGTGCCACATGCAGGGAGAGCTCAGATTAGATGGCGAGAGTTGCAGGCAGATCCTCCAGGCTTCCAGCAGGTACTCTCCACATGCTGTGAAACCATGAAATATTCAAGGTCACAATTCCCTACAACCACGTTCTCGGACCAGTGGGGTTGAGCCACACCATAACCTGTGCTTGCTTGTCATCTAAAAGTGAAACTCCAGACCAGCCGTGCCATCCAACATGGTTGCCCACTTGCCACAGGTGCCTATTTAAATTTCAAATAAAATTAAATAAAATTGAATACTCAGTTCCTCAGTCCTACTTGCCACACTTCAAGTGCTCAATATCCACAGGCAGCTAGTGGCAAACATGCTGTGTAGCACAGATCCAGAACACTCCCATCATCGCAGAAAGTTCGGTTAAATAGAGCTGCTCCAGAGAGGCGAGGCTTCATATGGAGCTGTAAAAACGAGAACGATGCCCTTCTGCCGCAGCAGCCATTGAGCAGTGGCGACTGCCGTGGGCCTCAGCAAAGGCCACAGGTGACCAAGAGCATGAGCAGGCTGAGGCACAGCCGCCGTGGGCACCTCACTAAGCACACCAAGTTCTGTGGGATGTGATCCCAGAGGTGTGTGGCTTTAACCCCTATGAGCAGCACGCGTGGAACTGCTTAAAGCCTCCAAGGACAGAAAGGCCCTGAAATTCATCAAGAAAAGGATTGGGACACACATCTGTGCCAAGAGGAAGAGAGAGGAGCTGAGCAATGTCCTTGCAGCCATGAGGAAGGCAGCAGCCCAGAAGCGCTGAGCCCCGTCCCCGGGGTGTAATAAAACCTGTTCAGAAACTTGAAAAATAAAAAATGAAAATGACAACTAAATGCAAGGTGAGATGCCGGACTGCACCCTGGTCCAGAGGAAGGACAGGGATGGCTCAACTGACTAAATCTGACTAAGGTCTGAAGATAAGCTAACAAACAGCATTGTATCTATTTTGGAAATTATGCTCTGGTTATGTAAGCTATTAATACTTGGGGAAGCTGTACTGTGAAGAGTATTTGGAAATTCTTTGTATTATTTCTGCAACATTTTTGTATGTCTGAAATGATTTCCAAAAAAAAGTTTTAAAACTTAAAAAAGAAATTTAAACAAGAGAGAAAAAAATGAGGGTGTGTGCCTCTTGGAACTGTCAAAGTGTACAAGTAAACTTGGGAACAGAAACAGCTGTAGAGTAAGCACAGCATTCCTAAAAGCCAGTGAATGAGTTAAGGGCAGTCCCTTTTTAAGTGATGGATGGAGCCCTTCATCAGCCGAAGAGACAGGAATACTGGGTTTGGCACCTGACCTCACCACCTGATTAGCAGCTTATCCAGCCCTGCATGGCTAGGTGTTTCAGTAAAAGCAGCTGGAGGTTTGTTAACAGTGGTTTTTTAAAGCCCTTAAATGGTGGTTGTCTTCTGTTTGGTTCGGTGGCCCCCACTCTGAGGTCCAGGCTCCTGAAGGTCCAGCCCCTCTGGTTACATGGCTGTACACCTCCTTGGGGCACTCGGGTCAGCATTTGCTTTCTTCCTGATGCTTTCTGCAAAAGACAAGACTCCTATGGCCTCATGTTGCCTAAGCTCTGCCTTACAGGGCTGGTTTTAGGTTTTAATTGGCTGCCAGGATTTGTGTTAAAAGAAGCAACAGCAAAATTTAACTTTTGGGGAGGGAAAGTTACGCCCAATTCCTCCGCTCTAAAATGATTCTGTTTTCCTACCTGACCTGTGGCAAATGTGAAATAGCCAACCTGTCAGGGGCTTTCCTTTTTCCCTCAGTAACATGCCATCAATGTTATTCCTCATTGCCACATGACTAATGTAGCCTCTATTATTATTGTTGACTGCTAAATACCCCATCCTGTGGTTGTCCCATAAAGTACTATGCCAATGAACATTATGAAATTTAAAGATTTGTCATCAGGAGCTGACCTTGTTGTTTGGTTTTTTTTTCTTTCTTTTAGCACGAGAGGGAGGGGGAAGGGAGAGAGACAAGAAGCATCAACTTGTAGTTGTGTCACTTTAGTTGTTCATTGATTGCTTCTCATGAGTGCCTTGCTAGGGGAGCTCCAGCAAAGCCAGTGATTCTTGCTCTAGCAAGCGACTTTTGGGCTGAAGCCAGTGACCATGGGATCACGATCCCACACTCAAGCCAGCGACCTCAGGGTTTCCAACCTGGGACCTTAGCATCCCAGGTCAATGATCTATCCACTGCACTATCACTGATCAAGTAAGCTGACCTTGTTTTTAATGAGGGATTAGTACTAGAGCCTTTTATTCCTCTTGCTTGATGGTTCCATGGGATGACCTGAATACCAAATCAGGCTTTTGGGATTGATCATTTATTTTCTTCCTTTCTTTTCTTTATTTATTTACAAAATCCATATATTTCATTCTTTTTGTTTAACAGCTGGAATTCAAAAGTTGTGATGGCCTTGGAAATTTTGAGATCTGATTGGTTCAACTCATATTAAGCCAGTTCTAGCCCATATATCTTAATGTTTATGAAAAAGAACTCTACAAGCTGTTTCAGCTTTATTCTAAACTGAAAAGAAAAAAATCAAAGTAAAGAGGGCTAGAGATGAAGAGATTGTAGTGTCTGTGGCTTTGGGGCTGTGACATCATAGGGATCAACTGGGCCAACATTCTCCTTGCACAGATGAGGAAACCAGGGCCTGGAAGGGCTGTGATTTGCCCAAGGCTCTGTCTGAATTCCAGATAGAGGCAAGGCTAGGTTAGGACCAGGAATCTAGAAAATTCAGAGCCAGTGCCATGGCATTGTGGTTTGAGCACCCCTTGGAAGGTCCTGCTGCTCTGACCCTGGGGCCCAGCTCTTACCAGCCAGGGGACACTCTTACCAGCCAGATCTCTCCTGCCAATGGCCACGAGGCCCTCGAAGAGTGCTTTGCTGGGGTTCTCACCCACCATGACCACACCATGCAGCCAGATGAGCAGCATCCGATGGCCATGCTCCTGGTAGCTCTTGGTGCCTGAGGACCATGAAGAAGAAAGAGAGAAGGAGAAAGAGCCAACCTGGCCCATTTAGCATGAGTCAGTCACGTCTATGCTGCCCTGTACTGCCTCCTGAACACCAGGCCTTTCTCTGTGCTCTAGCAGAGTTCAGCCCAGAGATGGGCAGGGGAGGGGCAGAGCAGCCTCAGATGGGGTGGGGCTGGAGGTTTTGTGTTGGGGACCCTTGACCTCCCCAGCCCCAGTCTTTCTCCTAAGCATCTACCACACATACTCTTGGTGTCACTATTTTTTTTTTTTTTTTACAGGGACAGAGAGAGAGAGAGAGTCAGAGACAGAGATAGATAGGGACAGACAGGAACGGAGAGTGGTGAGAATCATTAGTTTCGTTGCCGTTGCAACACCTTAGTTGTTCATTGATTGCTTTCTCACATGTGCCTTGACCGCGGGCCTTCAGCAGACCGAGCCACCCCTTGCTGGAGCCAGCGACCGTGGGTCCAAGCTGATGAGCTTTTGCTCAAGCCAGATGGGCCCGCGCTCAAGCTGGCGAGCTCGGGGTCTCAAACCTGGGTCTTCCGCATCCCAGTCCGACACTCTATCCACTGCGCCACTGCCTAGTCAGGCTTGGTGTCACTCTTAAGAGAGAAATAATTGGCACCTGTTGTGGTGGTACCAGTGCACATGACTGTACCCTTCATCTCTGGCTGCTGAAGGTAATCTGTGCCTTGCACGACAGTGACCCTGTTCTGCAGATGAGAAGATGGCTTAGTTAGAGACACAGTTGGCCAGGTTCTTTCCCCTTTACAAGTTGTTCTTGACCATAGGTACCCACTGGGAACTCTTGGAAGCTTTAGAAAATATACCTAGGTTCCTCCAGCCCCCAGAGATTACAACAAACTTGGTTCTGGATGCAACCTAGGCCCCGAGCAGTGTGAAAGCTTCCCAGGTGATTTCAGTGTACAACCATGTTTGGAAAATAAGTATTCACACTTCTCAGTGCCAGTGGTGGGGTACACTTGTTATTAAACTGTGATTAGGTCTACTATCCCATCTGGGGACACCAACACTCAGGCACAGCCATCGGGTCCAGGTCAGTCCTTCAATGTGTCTGGCCATCTGGCCCTCTGGCCGCACTTCCTTATGGCAATGCCCTTGGTCAGCAGTTTCATTGGACCCATTTGCTCACTAGCCTTTGCTCCAGGGCTCCTTTATCATGTACGAGAGCTCTTATCTGTAACAAAGTTTACTTTTGTACACCCTGCTCTAGTCCACTAATTGGTTTGCATATTTTTGTGTCAGGTATATCTCTATATTATTTTAGCTTTATAAATTATTGAGTCTAGTTGGGTTAAAGCCTCTTCACTTTTTCCCCCCAGATATTAATTTATATATTCCCTGTTTATTCTTTCATGTGAACTGTAGAATCCTTTAAGGATTTGTAATCAGGAGCTGACCTTGTTTGTTTTTAAAGTTTTAAAAACCTTCTATGTTCATTTAATTAAAACCGGATAGAGCCTGACTAGGCAGTGGCGCAGTGGATAGAGCGTCAGACTGGGATGCGGAAGACCCAGGTTCGAGACCCCGAGGTTGCCAGTTTGAGCGCGGGCCCATCTGGCTTGAGCAAAAGCTCATCAGCTTGGACCCAAGGTCGCTGGCTCCAGCAAGGGGTTACTCAGTCTGCTGAAGGCCCGCGGTCAAGGCACATGTGAGAAAGCAATCAATGAGCAACTAAGGTGTTGCAACGGCAACGAAACTCATGATTGATGCTTCTCATCTCTCTCCGTTCCTGTCTGTCTGTCCCTATCTATCCCTCTCTCTGACTCTCTCTCTCTCTGTCCCTGTAAAAAGAAAGGAAAAATAAATAAAAACCAGATCAAAGTTTTCATCTAATTTGGGAAAAATCAATACCTACATGACACTTATTCTAGCCGGAGCTACCTCATGTCACTTCTCCAAGTCTTCTTTTATGATTCAATTAATTTTTATTGCTTTACTCACATGTCATTTGTATTTATTTTTAGAAATGAACACTATTGTAAATGTAACATCTTTTAAAAATACCTTTGTATATTTTGCCTGCTTGTTGATGGTACCTAAGGAATACTCTGGTTTTTGTACATTTTAGCATATATTTAGACACTTCATTGAATTATTTTATTCTAAGAATTTTTCAGTTGATTCTTCTGGACTTCCTGTGTATATAATCATAGCACCTGAAATTAATAAATCTCTCTCTTCCTTTCCAATATTTGCATTCATTTCTAATTCTGTTTCATGCCTTAGTACCAGGGCCCAAATTTCCAAATAGATGTTAAGTAATAGTGGTGACAGCAGCTCCTCTTCTTTTTACTGGGAGTGCCTTTAGTTTAGCGTATGAACAACAGGTATCAGCTCGGGCTGGTTCATGAAAACAATGTGAAGCTCACAGGTCAATGGGGAGGGAAAGGCAGAGGGCACAGCTGTGCAAAGGCCTGGAGGAGTGAAAGAACGCACAGTGTGCCAGAAACGGCATGTGTGGCTGGGCTGCAAGTTGCACAGGCTTTTTCCCCACAAGCATAAAGAACTGAATACAACTCAAGCTCCCGTGCCCCTCTGCCTGCTGGTTGCTCTGGGGTGCCAAGGCAAGGTGATACCTGTCCACTGTTGCTCGATGGCGTGGACATGGGCCTCAGTGAACTCCCAGCAATACGCGAGCTTCTCCCACTCATGGGGCCGTAGGTACCTGGAGGCCAGTCGCCACAGCACAGAGCGAAGCTGCTGTGTTTCCTGTTGATGGTCTTGCTTAAAGGTCAGGCTCTTCCCAGAGGGATCAGCGGGGTCCCTGAGTGAGAGATGGTCCTGTGGGGAAAATCTCAAAAGTGCAACAACAGTCTGGGAGAGATCCCTGACAGCCTCTCCTTTGCGATCCTGGCCCGGCAACTGAAAACTGGTGTCATTACCAGCCTGGGGCTTACTGTCCACTACCCTGGTTTCTGCTTCTGTGCTTTGTCGTGACCTCTGGAACTCAAGCTGCTCACACTGTTCATCCAGATTTCCTTTTTTTACCTCCCTGTCCCTCAACCCCATTGCCATAGTAAAAAAAACACCCAAATGCCACCTCTTCCAGGAAGGCTTCCCAATTCCTCTCTTTTCTCTTTGTTTTTATACCGTATAGGTATCAGTAGAGTGACTCAGCAGTTGTGGCTAAAACCAAGCATGCGAAGAACCAGGCACTGAACTTGCCAAATCCCAACAAGTAGTGACAGATAGGGCTATGGAATTGAATTCTTTCTATGCAAAGCATGTGATAAGAGGTTACAAAAGAATTATGTTATAACATAAACCTAACCCACAAAAAACTCCATAATCCCCTCTAAAGAAAGTGGCTGCAGAGTTCTGGTTGTGAAAAAGCTCCTGGTGAGAAAAATCACCCTGGTGTCCACATGTTACATCCAGGTCAACAGTGTCTGGCCAGGCACCTGTGAACTGATGACATGGGAGCTTGGCTTTCACCTGGGGTGGTAAAAACCATTCCTTAGCACAGAATGCTCAGCTGCATCTGTGCATTGGGATCATCTGTGAGTTAAGAACTACAGATACTTAGTCCCCAGGCCAGAGATTCTGGCTGGATTGGCCTCTGATTGAATTGGTAAGGAGGGGGAAGTCGTGATTCTAACTGCACCTCTGCCCTAGTGTTGAGAACTTTTAAAGAGTGAGGAAGTGAATTAAGCACAGAAATGAATCATTTCATCAAACCCTTGGTATTACATTTAGTATCCTTGGTATTACATTTAGTAGACATCTGTTGTAAAGGGATTGTAATGTTTATGAGAATCTTGCATGTACAATGAAAGAGACTATCTCATGATTCCTATTAAAATTGGTTCCAACTGATTTTGGAATAGTGTATTTTATTTGAGACGGTAGAGAATTTACTAAATTTATAAACCATATTAGAATATTTAAGGGTTTTTTGTTTTTTTTTTACAGGGACAGAGAGAGTCAGAGTGAGGGATAGATACGGACAGACAGGCAGGAACGGAGAGAGGTGAGAAGCATCAATCATTAGGTTTTTGTTGCCGTTGCAACACCTTAGTTGTTCATTGATTGCTTTCTCACATGTGCCTTGACTGCGGGCCTTCAGCAGACCGAGCCACTCCTTGCTGGAGCCAGCGACCTTGGGCCCAAGCTGGTGAGCTTTTTGCTCAAGCCAGCTCAGGGTCTCGAACCTGGGTCTTCTGCATCCCAGTCCGACACTCTATCCACTGCGCCACTGCCTGGTCAGGCAGAATATTTAGACTCTAATCTTTGTACATCAGGGTGGTTAACCTTCACAGATCAGCACAAAATTTCTGGCAAACCAGCACTGGTCCGCAGACCGGTGGTTGAAAAACACTGGTTTAATTAACTAAATTTATGCATGGGACCAAACACTAGTCAAAAGGCTTCTTTGAAAGTGTCTGTTAAAATTTAGTAGGTTGAATACATGGAATAATAAGATTTACAAAATAAATTTTAAAGTTCAAGGAAAATTAGTTTTTAAATTTGTAATAAATTTAAATGCAAAAAGTTACTTTCTATGCATAAAAACAATCCTCAAAGACACTAAAAAACTCCCTACCCCATCCTCGTTTGCTGGCAATTAGAACAGCAAATGCATGGCCTTACATTTTAGTCACTCTTTCCCAGGTTCCACAGCAGACATCACTAATCACTCCCAGCACACTTGCCTCCTGGCCTCAGCAAGTTGCCTGAATACAACACCCCAAGCAGTAATTCCAATCACCTGGAGATGGCAGTGAACTGGAACCAACTTGCCATCTCTTTACCTGTGCACACCCGCATGCATATATATTTATCCACCAAACGGGAGCGACAGCAGAGTACAATAATCTCTCCACAATGCTGTGGACCTCAGTCAGACTTGTCTCAGGGTGGTTTGGATGCTCCCCCACCTCCAGACCCTCACAAACAACCCTGGTGGTAGGCAAGGCAGGAATGATCACCCCCTTGGAAACTGAGGGGCCCCTAAATTGGTCACAGCCAGCTCCACCTGGAGCCAAAGGCGCTCCCTTTCCAACATGGAGAGGCCAGGTGCAGGGTCTCAGTA
This sequence comes from Rhynchonycteris naso, assembly GCA_037038555.1. Taxonomy (NCBI): domain Eukaryota; kingdom Metazoa; phylum Chordata; class Mammalia; order Chiroptera; family Emballonuridae; genus Rhynchonycteris; species Rhynchonycteris naso. Next base: position 52,295,938 of record CM072999.1, read on the forward strand.
CCTTCTCCCATCTATAGAAGCGATCGGCTTTTATGATCATGTCCACCAGGCTGACGTGGTTGCTGCGGGCGGCCACTGCCAGGGCAGTTTTCCCTTGCTGCAAGTAAGAAACGAGAAGGGAAGCCAGAGTATCTGTAGGAGGGGTAGAAAGTGGCTTTTAGCAGTGACTACAAACCCTGCTGCTCAAAGAAAGAGGCTTCCCACCATCTACCATGGAGAGCAGAGAGGCTTTCTGGTCAGGACGAGGGCGGTGGAAAAGTCACAGGTAGAATAAGGCAATAATAATAATTCCAGCCACCACCTCCTGTGTTCTATAGAATTAAGGTAGCCTCAGTGCTTATGAAATTCAGCCTGCATAATCCTTCAACATCACCTGTGAAATAGATCTTACTAGCCCCATTTCTAAGATGAAACCAGAGACCAGAGAAGGGGCCGGAGCTCACTGTCACATTTGCCCACCCACCCCCAAGCCCTCAGCCCTTTGACCCGGGCCTCAACCACATCCAGGGACCTGTGTGAAGATGGGTAGCTCCTCTTCAAGCCTGGCCAGCTGCCCTGGGGTCCAGCTCAAAGCAAGGAGCCTTTCCCAGGTCTAGCCTCAGAGCCCAATACTGTCCCCAACCCTCCTCGCACCATCCCAAGGGCGGGCCTTGCTGGGCTACAGGGACAAACACCCTTCACAAGCCTCATACTAAGTCTTTACTCTTCTCAGACCTCACCCCAGAGGCACGATGTGCAGAGAACTTCCGCCTCCTCACCAAGTGACTCAAGGTGCTCAGAGCCTGATGGGGGCCATGAAACAAAAGACAACCATGTCACAGGCCCAGACCAGGAAATCTGAGGGCCCTCAAAGGAGATAGGGGAAGGTGGCAGAGGAGCAGAAAGTCTTCCTGGAGGAGGCTGCAGTGGAGGTGGTAACAACGGAAGGGAGCCTTCGAACACTCTGAGAGCAGGCAGCACTCACAGCAGGGTCTCTGGCCAAGAGCAAGCCGTGCAAACTTCAAAGGGAGGCTGCCTGTGCACAGAGGTACCTTGTCTCTCAGGTTTAAGTTCACCCCCGCAACCAGGAGCATCTCCGCTATGTCCTGCCAGGCGTGCTCTGCGGCAAGGTGGAGGGCCGTCTGCTGCCTCTGGAAAAGAAGCCAAGGGAAACAGAAAAGCCTGTAAAGTGGCCCGTGGCTTAAAGCCAGTATGAGACCAAAGTTAGTACACTACTGACTGGGCCTTAACAAAGTCTAAGAAGTTATGAAGGAGGGTAAACTGGGTTTAATCATAAACATAATACCAGTTGGTAAAAAAAAAAAAAGAAAGAATAAAAAAACACTGTTCCCTAGTCCATCTAAGTCACCCTCTGTAATAATATTTCTTCTAGTCTTTTTTTGAAACACAGAATGTTCTTTGTTGGTTTTGCATATTTGAAATCATCCCATATGATTTTGCACCTACTTTTTCTACCTAACATAACACTTTACACATATTATGAACTCTGATAAACTCCATTTTTCATAGTTCCATAATAATCTGTGTCAGTACCGTGATTTACCTAAACACTTCTCTATTAAGTAGTTGAGCCATTTTCAAACTGAAGACTAATAATACTGCGATGAATATCTTTGTGCACGAGCTCTTAATATATTTCTTGAAGCTCAATTCTCAGACATGAAAATACTGACCATTTTAATAGTATATCCTGCTAAACTACTTTCCACTTCTAGTGGTTGTGTGTGCTGGCACAGAAGACTATATGGTTAGGAGGCGGATTGTGGGGACAGGGATTTAAAAGGACTCTGCACTGTTTAATCACAACTTCAAGACTCAGACGCCTCTTGTTATTACATAAGACTGTTCCGGTCACTCCTGTCCCGGGAACTCTGCCTTAGGGGGCCAAAATCAATGAAAGGAAAAGGTTGAATATAAGAATATATATATATATATATATATATATATATAATGGCAAAAAATTGTGTGTGTGTGTGTGTGTGTGTATATATATATATATATATATAATGGCAAAAAATTGTGTGTGTGTGTGTGTGTGTGTGTGTGTGTATATATATATATATATATATATATATATATATAATGGCAAAAAATTGGAAACAACCAAAATGTTCAATATAGGGGAATGGTTAATAAAAACAATGCTACATTCAACAAATAAACAGTTTTTTTATAAGCTACAGAAGCAATTTTCTCAGCTCTGGGCCATGCTAGTAGACTACGGCCAAGCCCTGCCAGCCTGGGAGGGTGCCCAGAGGCTTCGTGGGATCCAGGTGGTTTCCGCAGCCACTTACATTGTCGGTGGCATCCAGGTCACTGCCAGCATCGATGAGAAGCTGAACCAGAGTGGGGAAGTTGTGCCTCACGGCAAGATGCATTGGAGAGGCTCCCTGCTGGGGGGAGGGAGAGACACAAATCAGTTGCTGGGTCCCTCCCAGACTGCCCAGCTGCTGGTGGGTGCTAGGGGATGGGAGTAGGGAGGGGCATTGATAGTGGTTTGACGGATGTCCTGAGGTATTTATAGCCCCAAAGCCTGAGTTCCTAGGTCCAATAACTGAACTTCAAGGTGGATAGGGTCCTGAAGACCCAAAAAACCCAAGTTTGAGACTTTGCTGTGCTAGGAACTCACTGTATGACTTTAGGCAAGTCATTTTCCTTCTCTGCTACTTTTCATCTGGCAAGTGATATTTGCTAAGTCCCTTTCAGCAACAACACCTTCATGTTCTCTTATATCTCATTTAACCCACACATGAATCTTGACAGTATAGAGAGATGGTATTCTTACTAGCATTTTTATCTTACAAACAGAAACACTGAGGTTCAGAAAACTTATGCAATTTGCCAAAAGACACACAGCTAATAGAGACCTTGTATTATTGAACCTTCTACCCCCAGCATCCGGTAAATGCCTAATACCTATTTATGTATGAAATGAATGAATGAAAAAGCCAGCCTTGACCAGAACAGAGATCTCACTCCAAGTCCAACCCTCATGCAAGATCTTGCTCAAGGCTAGAAGACTCCCTCTCTTATGGTCTCCTGTGACCCCTGACTTCATGACAAAGTGGGGATACTTTTCTAGGTAATACAGTAACACACACACTGTGCAATAGTACAAAGCCAGTAAAATTGATAGTATAGATCTATACTGATTGTGGGAAAACACCCCCACATATTGAGTATAAAAAGGTTATAAGACAGAACACACACACATACAATAACAAGAATGCCCACTATTGTCATTACTAGTTTAGGACAGGGGGAAAGAAAGGCTTATAAATATTGGAAAAGAAGATTTTAATGATACCATTATTTGTAGGCAATGTGATTGTTTTAACCTAGACAAGTTAAAATAGTTATTATTCCTCCCCAAAAACACCCTAGTAGAATTAATTTTAAAAATCATATAGAAGATAAAAGCATCCAAGTAATTGTAATGAATGTAGCTCTCTGGCGGGTGATGTTGATAATAAGGGAGGCTATGAATGTGTGGGGGTAGGGAGCATAAGAGAAATCTCTACCTTCTGCTTAATTTTGTGGTAAATGTAAAACTGCTCTAAAAGTAAAGTCTATTAAAAACAAAGAAACAAACCTCTTGACCAGGAGGTGGCACAGTGGATAGAGTGTCAGCCTGGGGCACTGAGGACCCAGGTTTGAAACCTCAGGTTCGCCAGCTTGAGTGCGGGCTCACTCCACTTAAGCATGGGGTTGCTGGCTTGAGCACAGGATCATAGACATGACCCCATGATCACTGGCTTGAAGCCCAAGGTCGCTGGCTTGAGCTAGAGGTCACTGGCTCAGCTGGAGCTCCCTGGTCATGGCAGATAGGAGAAAGTAATCAGTGAACAACTAAGGTACCATAACTATATGAGTTGATGCTTCTCATCTCTCTCTCTTCCTGTCTGTCTGTCTATCTAAAAAACAAAACAATAGACCCACAATGATGAGATTATGTCAAGGGTCACAGGAGCCAACTAAAGGGCTCCCAATGGTCAAAAACAATTTGAGCATCAAAATAAAGAAGTATTGGATTATAATCTAAAGTATAAAATAAATGAGTCCATACTGATATAAATAAATGATTGATTGATTGACTAAATAAGTAAATGTAGGAGAATAAGCAAATCTCCCACTCAGAAAAGTTCCAGATACTTTAGCTATTTTGTCTTCAAAGAGGTGGAACATAAAACCCCATTCCTTAAATGTGGGCTTCACATGGCGATTTCCTTTCAAAAAGTACAGTTTGGGAAGGGAATAAAGAGTAACTTTAAAATAGAGAAACTTGATAAACACTACCTCAGCAAGGTGATTCAGACCAACATGAACAATGACAAATCATATTGACAGCACATACTCTTAACTTGGTTTGATGACAGTGACTCTTTACCTCTGTGAGCTTCCTCTCAAAACCCCGTAACCCCAGTCTAATCATGAAAAAAAAAATCAGGTAAATCCCAATTGGGAGACATTCTACAAAATACTTAAGTACTATTCAAAACTGTCAAGGTTATCACAAACGATGAAAGTTTGAGAAACTGTCACAGACAAGAGGAGTCTAAGAAGACATGACAATTAAATGTAATGTGGTCTCGCCTGACCAGGCGGTGGCGCAGTGGAGAGAACGTCAGACTGAGATGTGGAGGACCCAGGTTCGAGACCTTAAGGTCTCCAGCTTGAGTGCGGGCTCCTCTGGTTTGAGCAAGGCTCACAAGCTTGAGCCCAAGGTCGCTGGCTCGAGCAAAGGGTCACTCAGTCTGCTCTAGCCCCCCAGTCAAGGCACATATGAGAAAGCGATCAATGAACAACTAAGGTGGCTCAACGAAGAATTGATGCTTCTCATCTCTCTCCCTTCCTTTCTGTCTGTCCCTATTTTTCCCACTCTCTGACTCTCTGTCACACACACACACAAAAATGTAATGTGGTCTCCTAGATGGGATCTTGAAACAGAAAAAGCACAGTAGGTAGAAACTAAGGAATCTGGGGGAAGTAGGGATTTTAGTTAATAATGTATTGACATTGGTTAATTAATTGTGACAAGTATACCATACTAATGTACGATGGTATTAATAGCGAAACTGGTTATGGAGTATATGAGAACTCTCTGTACTACTACCTTTGCAACTTTTATGTAAAACTAAATATATATATATATATATATTTTTTAGTGAGAGGAGGGGAGGCAGAGACAGACTCCCACATGCACCCTGGTCGGGATCCATTTGGCAAGCCCACTAGAAGCGATGCTCTGCCCTTCTGGGGGTGTTGCTCTGTTGCTCATCAACTGAGCTCTTCTTAGCACCTGAGGTGAGGCCATGGAGTCATACTCAGCACCTGGGCCATCTTGCGCCAATCAAGCCATGGCTGCAGGAGGGGAAGAGAGAGAGAGAGAGAGAGAGAGAAGCGAGAAGGGGAAGGGTAGAGAAGCAGATGGGCGCTTCTCCCCCTAACTGGGAATCAAAGCTGGGATATTACATGCTGGGCTGATGCTTTACCACTGAGCCAACTGGCCAGGACCAATATATTCTAATATAAAAAGTTTATTAAAAACTACAATGTGCTCTTCCTCCCAGGAGCACACCCATACCTTTCCCTTCCTCCTCTTCTTCCCCCTATGGCATGCATCTCTTAAGCTCTAAGGGTCCCCACAAAACTTGCAACCAGGAGAGCAATGGGCGGTGGCAGCTCATCCAGGGCTAACCCCCTGGGCATGAATCCAAGGTCCCCTTTTCTCGACTTTTCAATGAGCCAAAGCAGCCCCACCTAGGCTGTCCTGTTGCTTCTTCTATCCTAAACCCTTCCTTATTTTACTGTCCCCAGCTTTAATACATGTGCTCTCAAAACAACAAAAAAAGATGAGAAAACAGAACTGCAGAATAGTATGCTAAAGAAAGGGGGTGTAGGGAGACCCACAGAAATTTCCCCACTGATTTTTGATAAAGGTTTAAAAAGCAACTCAATGGAAGAAGGTTACACAGCCTTTTAAACACATGGTGCTGGAACAATTGCACCTCTGCAGGCAAAAGGTTAGTTATAGACTGTATAAAGAAATCCTCTTAAAAGTCTACAGTAAAAAAAAAAAAAAAAAAAAAAGGTCAAAGACATGACTAGACATTTTACTGAAGAAGATATATAGATGTCAAATAAGTACATGACAAGATCATTTTCAACTTCATTAGCCATTAGGGAAATGCCAGTTAAAACTACAATGAGATGTCACTACGCATCTATCATAATGGTTAAAATTAAAATATAGCGACAACACCAAATGTTAACACAAACGTGGACTGCAGAGGAGATGGGAATATTCTGAGAGCACAGCCACCACCACCATGAACCTCCTAAACAAGCCCAAGAGTGAGATGACCCCAGGGGAGCCGCAGAAGCAGGAGGAGGAGGGGTATAACACGGGTCCACTCTCCACACTCACGGAGTCAGTCAAACAACACCCAGGTGCTCATCAACTGTCACAACAAGCTCCTGGACTGTGTGAAGGCTTTTGACAGGCACTGCAACATCTCTGTGTTGGAGAATGTGAAGGACATGTGGACCAAGGTCCTCAAGAGGTGCAAGGGCAAGACGAAGTCCAAGCCAGTCAACAAGGACTGCCAAGTCTCCAAGAGGTTCCTGTGCGGATTTGGTCATTGTGGTCCTGAGGAACCCGCTCATAGCGGGCAAGTAGGAGCTTCCTCTCTGCGGTCAGAACTCCCCTGTCCTGCAGAAACTTGCCTTTTGACATGAGAACAGTGAAATCTTGTGTTGTTTTATCTTAAAAATAAAGAATGTGCAGAAACTGGATCACTCATATATTGCTGGTGGGGATGTAAAATGGTATAGCCACTCTGCAAAAACAGTTTTGAAGTTGTTTATAAAACTAAGTATGGCCTGACCAGGCGGTGGCGCAGTGGATAGAGCGTCAGACTGAGATGAGGAAGACCCAGGTTCGAGACCCTGAGGTCACCAGCTTGAGCGCGGGCCCATCTGGCTTGAGCAAAATCTTGCCAAGGTCGCTGGCTCCTCAGCAAGGGGTTGCTCAAGCTGCTGAAGGCACGCCGTGAGAAAGCAATCAATGAACAACTACGGTATCGCAACGGCAACGAAAAACTAATGATTGATGCTTCTCATCTCTCTCCGTTCCTGTCTGTCTGTTCATCTCTCTGACTCTCTTTCTGTCCCTGTAAAAAAAAACAAAACTGAATATGCTATTACCATAGGACATAGCAATCGCATTCTTATTATCCCAGAGAAATTAAAACTTACATTCATAGAAAAATCTGTATGTAGATGTTTATCACAGCTTTATTCATAATAGCCCCAAACTGAAAACAACCCGGAAGTCCTCCAACAGGTTCCTACAAATCATTATAAAATAAAATATAACCCAAGAGAAAAATGGTCAAAGGATAGGAACAGACATTTGAAAGAAAAGGGAATACAAAAGATTCTTAAGAGGAATGCAAATAAAATTCTTCACTCATCAGATTGGCACAAATCTAAAAATTTTGCCAAATGTGTTGGCAAAGCAGTGGGGAAATAGGTACCATCTTATAGTAATGGACTGACTATAAACTGATATAGGTCATACAGACCGCAATTTGGCAATTGTATGTGCAAATTGAAGTGCAAATGTATGTGCCCTTTGACCCAACCAATCTACTTCTAGACATTTATTCTATAGATATACTTCCACATATAAGGAATGATGTATGTACAGATTTTTTGTTGCAGTATTGTTTGTAATAGCAAAAAATTAGAATCCACATTTGCCAAGGGGACAATTTAATAAATTATGGTCCACCCATGCAATGGAATACTATGCAGTTCTAAAAAATGAATATGTTTTGAAATATATATATATATTTACATGGAAATATCCTTTTTTGTGTGACAGAGATAGGGGGGGGGGGACGGACAGACTAAAAGGGAGATGCGAAGCATCAATTCTTCGTTGCAGCACCTTAGTTGTTCACTGATTGCTTTCTCAGATGTGCCTTGACCAGGGGCTTCAGCAGAGCGAATAAACCCTTGCTCAAGCCAGTCACCTTGGGCATCAAATCGAAGACCTTTGGGCTCAAGTCAGTGACCATGTCTATGATCTCACACTCAAGTCAGCTTGAGCGCGGGCCCATCTGGCTTAAGCAAAAACTCACCAGCTTGGACCCAAGGTCGCTGGCTCCAGCAGGGGGTTGCTCGGTCTGCTGAAGGCCCGTGGTCAAGGCACATGTGAGAAAGCAATCAATGAACAACTATGGTGTCGCAATGGCAACGAAAAACTAATGATTGATGCTTCTCACCTCTCTCCGTTCCTGTCTGTCCCTATCTATCCCTCTGTCTGACTCTCTCTCTCTGTCCCTGTGTTTAAAAAAAAAAAACTAAACTAAACATACTCTTACCATATGATCCAGCAGTTATATTTCTTGGTATTTACCCAGAGGAGTTCAAAATTTATATCACATAAAAAAGTAATTATGGGTGTTTATGGCAGCCTTATTCATAATTGCCAAAAGTTGGAAGTGACCAAGATATCTTTCAGTAAGTGAATGGATAAGTAAACTGCAGTATATCTAGAGTCTAGAATTTCTAGACAATGAAATATTACTTGGTGCTAAAAAGAAATGAGCTGCCAAACCATGAAAAGACATGAAGGAACTGTAAATGCGTATTACTAAGTAAAAGCCAATCTGAAAAGGCTACAAATGCATAATTCCAATTAAGTAACATTCTGGTAAAGGCAATTCTATGGAGACAGTAAAACAATCAGTGGTTAGGTCCTGGCCAGCAGCTTTGTTGGTTGGAGTATTATCCTGATGTGCCAAGGTTGTGGGTTCGATCCCCAGTTAGAGCACATACAAAAATCAACCAATGAGTGCATGAATAGGTGGAACAACAAACTGATCTTTCTTTCTCTCTTTCCCTCCCTCACTCTCTCCCTATATTAAAAAAATGAAAAAGATCAGTGGTTGCCAGAGGTTGGGGCAGAGGTGGGGGGATGAATAGTCACAGAACAGACTATTTTTAGGACAGTGAAAACATTCTGTATAATAGTGGGTACATGTCATCATATATTTATCCAAAGTTATAGAATATACACCACCAAGAGTGAATCCTAGCCCTGGCCGGCTAGCTCAGTGGTAGAGCAGCATCCCGGCGTGTGGAAGTCCCAGGTTCAATTCTCAGCCATGGTACACAGGAGAAGCACCCATCTGCTTCTCTACCCCTCCCCCTCTCCTTTCTCTCTATCTCTCTCTTCCCCTTCCACAAACAAGTCTCCACTGGAGCAAAGTTGGCCTGGGTGCTGAGGAAGGCTCCATAGCCTCCACCTCAGGCACTAGAATGGCTCCAGTTGCAATGGAGCAACACCGTGAATGGGCAGAGCATCGCCTCCTAGTGGGCATGCTGGGTGGATCCTGGTCAGGCGCATGTGGGAGTCTGTCTCTTCACCTCCCCACTTCTCACTTCAGAAAAGTACAAAAGAAAATGAGTGAATCTTAATGTAAACTATGGGGTTTTTTTAAATAGGTTTTCTAAAACCTAATACACATTGTTGATGAGAGGTCTAAGAAACAGGCAGCCCACACCCTGCTGTGGCTCTGCATATTGGCACAAGACTTCTAGAGAATGATTCAGTTTATATATCAAGAGCTAGAAAAATATTCCCAATATTTGACCTCAAATTTCCACTTCTGGGAATCTTTCCAGAAGAAATGCTACATGCACGAAGCTGCGCTAATTGTACTGGCAAGTAAACTTGATGCTCTGCCATAGTTGGAGGGGTCGATAAATCATGGCACCTCCATCATCAGCCCAGATGTCATCACCTATAACTATACAGCAACATGGAAAAGCTCATGATTATCTGGGCACAAAATTACATGTACATCATAATTCTACCTATACCAAAGTAGGTAATTTTTAAAGAGATTGTCACAGAGTAAATAAAAAAGAATATCTGTGGGTAGTAGCAATAAAGATAATTTTATTCTGTTTTCTAAACTTCATTTTATATTTTAGTCCTTTAAAATTTTTTTAAAGTTTAACTTTGTTGGCATATTTAAATTAATATTTGAATATACAGAGATACATATTGTGTTCTATATTGGAAGGCTAAATATTAAAATCATTTTAATTATCTCCAATTAGTTAACATATTACAGTGATTTATCTAAATATTAAATTGATTTTTATTTGATAAAATTACTTTAAATTTCAATTGGAAGAATAAACAAGTGAGAATATAAAAGGATAACTGTCTATACTAACAGAAGAATAAGGGAGACTAGATAACTTTAAAACTAATTATAAGGCAAAAGTAAAATAGTATGTTTCTGGCTCAAGTTTAGATATACCACTTATTGAAAGAGAATCATTCACCTAGAAATAGAACAGAGCATATAACAAAATATAAATGTGTAAGGAATGAAAAGCATCAAATAATGTTAGAATTCTTTAATAAATATACTTGAGATAGATAATATAACATTTTAGGGGGAAATCTATTGAGTAATATATCATACCATATACAAAAGTACATTTTACAAGGATTAAAGAGAAACATCAAAAATTAAATCACAACTAGAAAATTATTAAATTAAAATTCAAAACTTATGTCAGGAATACCTTTGATCAAATAAAAATTTACATCTTTAGTATGTCAAAAAGTTGTAAGAGTAAACAACATAAACAATGGTCCAAGAGCCTGGCAAGGAGGTGGCACAGTGAATAAAGAGTTGACCTGGGATGCTGAGGACCCAGGTTTGAAATCCCAAGGTCGCCAGCTTAAGCACAGGCTCACCAACTTGAGCATGAGATCACTAGCTTGAGTGTGGGATCACAGACATGACCCTATGGTCGCTGGTTTGAAGCCCAAGGTTGCTGGCTTGAGCCTAAGGTCACTCAGCTGGAGCCCCCAATCAAGGCACATATGAGAAAGCAATCAATGAACAACTAAGGTGCCATAACTATGAGTAGATGTTTCTCATCTCTCTCACTTCCTGTCTGTCCCTGTCTGTTCCCCCCTCTGATAAACAAAACAAAACAATGGTCCAAAAGTAACGATCTCATAAAAATTGGTTAAAAAAAAAATACCCTATCAATATAGACAAAGGATCTAAAGAAATAACTCACAACAGAAGAACTTAAAGTTGAAAAATAAATTAATGGGAAAAGTTCAAAATCAATAGTGATCTAAGAGATTCAAAGTAAAACAATAACAAAGAATCATTTAACTATAAAATTGATAAAATAATATATAATATTGGAGAAAGGTTACTCCTAAATGATGGGAAGCAACTTAATTTACATCGAGGCCTTGGCCAGTTGGCTCAGTAGTAGAACATCGGCCCAATGTGTAGATGTCCTGGGTTTGATTCCTGGTCAGGGCACACAGGGGAGGCACCCATGGGCTTTTCCATCTCTCCCCCTCTCGTTTCCCTCTCTCTCTCTCTCTCTCCCCTCCCCCCCTCCTGCAGCCATGGCTCAATTGGAGGGAGTTGGCCCCAGGCACTGAAGATGGCTCTATGGCAGGGGTCGGGAACCTTTTTGGCTGAGAGAGCCGTGAATGCCACATATTTTAAAATGTAATTTCGTGAGAGCCATAAAATATGTTTAACACTAAATACAAGTAAATGTGTGCATTTTATGTAAGACCAACACTTTTAAAGTACAATAAGTCTCTGAATTCTTTTTAATAACATTGTGATGCTGTTGCTAACCAGTGATAAATAAAGTACTTCTTACCATTAATGCGACGTCTGGTGCTGCATGGTTTTGCTGATGGCTTTGTAGTCTGGTTGATTAGTGGTGAGGTTAAGCTTCATGCAGGCGTTGAGACTTCCATCAATTAAATGTGATCGTAGGTTGGTCTTAACATTCTTTAGATGTGAGAAAGACTGCTCACATGCATACGTAGAGCCAAACATTGTCAGTACAGCAATACTCACACGCTGCAGTGTGTGGTATGTGATGGGAAGTTCATTCCAAGTTTTGACAATCAGCTGGTCCGCGGGTTGAAGTTTTTTCATTTCTTCCCACTTGTGTTTGCTTGCCAACTCTGCTTGCTGTTGTGCAAGTCTTTCCAAATCTTCATTCAGTGACTTGAACTTATTTACTCACATGTCTGAGGCCTTCAGGTCAGCAGCTTGTAGCTCAAGATCTCTGATGGAGACACCAGGGATGTAACTCAGGTCAGTGCTGTCCACTGCACACTCCTGTGGATGGGTGATGAACTTAAAAAGATGAGTGTGCTCATGAAACTCTCCAAAACGCACTTTGAATAACTGCAGGAGATTAGATGTGAAGCCTGCTAGCTGCTGGAGATCAAGATATTGAGCAGGGTCACTTGCTGTGCATGCATCTTGAAGCTCTCCCAGTTTTTCAAAGTGTAGTAAATGACTCGTTTCAATGTCAGCAATAAAGAGTTCCAGCTTCAGATGGCCAATAGGCATATGAAAAAATGCTCAACATCACTAATCATTAGAGAAATGCAAATTAAAACCACAATGAGATATCACCTCACACCAGTCAGAATGGCACTCATCAGCAAAACAACACAGAACAAGTGCTGGCGAGGATGTGGAGAAAAGGGAACCCTTCTACACTGCTGGTGGGATTGCAGACTGGTACAGCCACTGTGGAAAACAGTTTGGAGATTCCTCAGAAAATTAAAAATCGAACTGCCTTTTGACCCAGCTATCCCACTTTTAGGAACATGCCCTAAGAACACCATAGCACTGTTTGAAAAGAAGAAATGCGCCCCCATGTTCGTGGCAGCATTGTTCACAATAGCGAAGATCTGGAACCAGCCCAAGTGTCCGTCAGAAGACGAGTGGATTAAAAAGCTTTGGTACATATATACTATGGAATACTACTCAGCCATAAGAAATGATGACATCGGATCATTTTTAACAAAATGGATGGTCCTTGATAACATTATACGGAGTGAAATAAGTAAATCAGAAAAAAAGAAAAACTGAGAACAGCATGATTTCATACATAGGTGGGACATAAAAGTGAGAATATGAGATATGGACAAGAGAGTGGTGGTTACGGGATGGGGGAGGGAGGGATAGGGAGGAGGGGAAGGGCACAGGGAAAACCCGATAGAAGGTGACAGAGGACAATTTGACTTTTGGTGACGGGTATGCAACACAATTGAATGATAAGATAACCTGGAGATGTTTTCATTGTACATATGTACCCTGATTTATTGGTATCACCCCATTAGAATTAATAATAATAAAATATATATTTTAAAAAAAAGAGTTCCAGCTTATTTTCAAATGCAAACACTGCTTGTTGAAGGGATAAGACTGTATTTCCAATGCCGTGCACTTTCACATTGAGCTGTTTCAGATGTTCGGTCATGTCCGCGAGATAGTAGAACTTCAGGAGCCACTCAGTGTTAGCTAAATCAGGATGCTTGATATTTTTCATTTCAAGAAAAGTCCGGATTTCACTCAGACAAGCCACAAAACGGCTGAGCACCTTCCCTCTTGACAACCAACGCACATTGCTGTGCAGAAGCAGACCAGGATAATTATTCCCAACTTCATCCAGCAGTGTTTTAATCTGGCGATCATTTAAAGCTTAGGCAACAATAATGACCAGCGACATCACCTCACCAAGCTGCTCGCCACACATCTGAGCACAAAGCGCCTCCTGATGTAGAATGCAGTGAAAACTTAGAATGGGTCTTTTTCATGTTCATGAAGAAGTGCTACAAATCCTCTGTTTTTCCCCACCATGCACGGAGCACCATCAGTACACACCGAAATAAGTTTATCCATCGGTAGATTTCTTTCTTCAGCGAACTCAGTGAAAGACTGAAAAATCCTCCCCTCTTGTTGTCTCTTTCATAGGCAAAACAGCAAGACTTTCCTCACGTAGTGTGTCACCGACAGCATACCTTGCAATCATGCTGAACTGAGATAAATGGCTTATGTCTGTTGACTCATCCAAAGCGAGAGAAAAGAATGGTGCTGCATATATATGTCCTTCACTTGTGTTGCCTCAATTTGATTTGCCATCATGATGGTATGATGGTGAACAATTCTTGCCAACAGAGGCATGTCTTTTATTCATTTGATTATCTTGTCTTTATCCGAAAAGTCGTCAAAAAGTTCATTGGCAACATCAAGCATGAATGTTTTGGCATACTCCCCATCTGTGAATGTCTTTCCATTTCTCACAATTGCTAAAGCACCAGCAAAGCTAGCCGAATTCCAGTCACCTTGCTGGGTCCAAACACGGAGTTGCTGCTGACTAGCTTGTACTTTGCACAGTAGCTCTTGACATGCTTTCTTCCTGCTGTCCCCGGCTGGATATTTCGATGCAAATGTAGTATGGTGTGTGTCGAAGTGCTGCTTAATATTTGACCGTTTCATCGATGCAATTTTATCATTGCGTATTAGACACACTGCAGAACCTGCTCTCTCCACAAAGGCAAATTCCTCTGTCCATTCCTGCTGAAAAGTACGATACTCCTCATCTTTTTTTCTTTTAGCCATCTTCTTTGTCAAAAGGGTTTCTGCAATTAGCTAGCTGACTACTTGATTAAAAGGAGGGAAGTTTACTTCCTGACCTCACAACAACCCATGTACGTTAGGCATTATCCAATAAAAATTTGGTGTTGTCCCAGGAGACAGCTGTGATTGGCTCCAGCTACCCACAACCATGAACATGAGAGGCAGGAAATGAATGGATTGTAATACATGAGAATGTTTTATATTTTTAACATTATTATTTTTTTATTAAAGATTTGTCTGTGAGCCAGATGCAGTCATCAAAAGAGCCACATCTGGCTCGCGAGCCATAGGTAAGTTCCCGACCCCTGCTTTATGGCCTCCACCTCAGGCGCTGAGAAGAGCTCGGTTGCTGAGCAAAGGAGCAATGCCCCAGATGGGCGGAGCATCGCCCCCTGGTGGGTTTGCCAGGTGGATCCTGGTAGGGGTGCATGTGGGAATCTGTTTCTCTGCCTCCTCTCCTCTCACTGAATGATAATAAAATAATAGAATTTGCATCAAATCTTAAGACTTTGCTTCTGTGTTCCTCACACAAAATGCCTGGTGAAGCCAAAGAAACAGTCCCTGCTACAGGGCAGGCGCTGCCACAGCCCCAGGCTGAGACAGGATCTGGAACAGAATCTGACAGTGATGAATCAGTACCAGAGCTTAAGGAACAGGATTTCACACAAGCAACCACACAATAAGCCCAGGAGGCAGCAGCTAAGATCAATGAAGAACCAGCCAATAAAGCAAAACAGAGAGAAAACATGAAAGTCTATGTTCAAACTGGGTCTTCGACAGGTTATAGTGGTTATAAGGGTCCCTATCCAGAAACCTAAGAATATCCTTTGTCATTACAAAACCAGATGTGTACAAGAACTCAGCTTCAGATACCTACATAGCTTTGGGGGAAGCCAAGATTGAGGATTTATCTCAGCAACCCCAGCTAATAGCTGCTGAGAAATTCAGTTCAAAGTGAAGCTCTCTCAAACACTCAGAAAACACAGACTGTTTTCCTGTACACACAACTATGCAAGAGGAGAGTGAAGAGAAAGAGACTGATGAGACAGGTGTGGAAGTTAAGGACATAGAATTGGTCATGTTACAAGCAAATGTGTCGAGAGCAAAGTCAGTCTAAGCCCTGAAGAACAACAGTAATGATATTGTAAATGCTATTATAGAATTAACACTGTAACCATCTACCTGACTGGAGGTGGCACAGTGGATAGAGCCTCAGCCTGGGATGCTGAGGTTCCCAGTTAGAAACCCCAAGGTCGCTGGCTAGAGTGCACAATCCTCGGCTTGAATGAGAGCTTACCAGCCTGAGCACGGAGTAATGGGCCTGAGTATGAGATCATCAACATTATTCTAAGGTCACTGACTTGAAGCCCAAGATTGCTAGCTTGAGCAAGGGGTCACTGGCTCCACTTGAGCCCCCCAGTCAAGGCACGTATGAGAAGCAACCAATGAACAACTAAAGTGAAGCAACTATGAGTTGATGCCTCTCATCTCTCTCCCTTTCTCTCTCTCTCTCTCTCTCTCTCTCTCTCTCTCTCTCAACAATGAATACAGAAAAACAAAAAACAAAGAAAGAAAAACATTGTAACTATCTAAAAACAAGAACTTTTTTGGTGTTTTAAAGGAGTAATTTCAGCTTTGTTTGAAATGTGTACTGTTTCTATCATTAATATTAAGTTATAGGACAAAAAATAATCATAAAAATGTTTTTCCTATCTGATCTAGAAATCCTGTTTGGAGAATTCATATATAATACAAAAAAAATTTTAAAGTTATTCTATAAAGTTGTTCATGAAATTACTCTTTATAGTAGCAAAGTCAGAACCAACTTAAATATCCAATAGTTGACTATCTGCTAAGTGTGCTGTGGACACTGAACCACATCTGGTATAGTCAGCATCTAAAAAATGTCTACCGGGAAAAGCGTGCAGAAACACTGGGGACCTGGGATGGGTAGACTCCACTGGACTTGAGTCAAGATTCTAGTTGGGGTCTGACCAGGCGGTGGCGCAGTGGATAGAGCTTTGGACTGGGATGCGGAGGACCCAGGTTCGAGACCCTGAGGTCACCAGCTTGAGCACGGGCCCATCTGGCTTGAGCAAAAGCTCGCCAGCGTGGACCTAAGGTCGCTGGCTCCAGCAAGGGATTACTAGGTCTGCTGAAGGCCCGCGGTCAAGGCACATGTGAGAAAGCAATCAATGAACAACTATGGTGTTGCAATGGCAACGAAAAACTAATGATTGATGCTTTTCATCTCTCTTCATTCCTGTCTGTCTGTCCCTCTCTATCCCTCTCTCTTACTCTCTCTCTGTCCCTGTAAAAACAAAAAATAAAAAAGAAATATTCTAGTTGGGGAAAAACAAAATTCTAGATGGGAAAACAAATAAGCATCCTCCTTCCAGAATTCTGCCTTAGCCTGGATTTATTCTACCTGGAGGCGCTACTATACATATGAGGAGAAACTGAACAGGAATAAAGAAAATTTACTGCTTAGGAAATCAGGATTAAGGATGCTTTTTTTCTCTATATTTTAATGAATTGTGTAACACTGTTTATACAATAAATTAGAGTATTTATTTAAGCTATATGAAATGACCTCTTTCTAATTTAAACAATAGATAGCTCTTCATTCATGCAATGGGAATACTAATAGAACCCATAGGTATGAAAATATCTGCCCGGGGAGGTCAAAGCTGCTTGTCCAAGGTTGTTCAGTTTGTGAGTGGCAGAGCCAGGTGTCAAAATGAGGTTGTCTGGAGAGGAGCAAGATGGCGACGGAGTAGGCGGACGTACCAACTTCCAACTCCCAGAACCAAAGTGGATTACAACGCAATTTTAAGAACCATCACCTGGATAAACCAACTTTGAACAAAACTAAGTGGACTCTTCAACCAAGGAACACAGAAGAAGCCACATTGAGACTGGTAGGAATAGCGAAAACGCGAAAAGGGCTGCCCAGCTCCCCGGAGCAAACGGCAGCCCGGAGAGACCCGTGTGGCGGGAGGAAAGTTTGGCAGAGAGGGAGGGACCTGGGTCCCAGGAACCAAGCCCCAGCCTGCAGTCCCAGAGCCTAGAAGAGGCGTTTGGACAGATTTGAGATGTGAAACAAGTGAGGGAGCTCCCAGGCCTACAGTGTGGAGTATTAGGTCCCTTCCTACTCTGCTGAGGGCTGCTTAAGGTTTTGGGGCGGCAGGACGCTGAAACGCGGTTCTGTCGGCGTGGGTGGAGGCCAAGCCGGTGGGAGATCGGTCTAGCCCAGAGGGTAGGAGGGGAAGCGCGAGAGCGGTCCGGAAGCTGCGGGCCAGCCTTTAATCCCACTTACTGGGACAAAGCGGGAGGCCAGGAACAGGCAGGCCCTGCGCAAGCCGACCCTGACCGTGGGGACCGGGCTAGGACCAGGGACGGGCAGGGGCTCGCGGCTGAGCTGACACTACCAGTCCCCTCGCCCCCGGCCGGAGAAACCGCGGTTGGCCCAATATACGTGCGCGAGCGGGCTCCGAGCATGAGAACGGGGTGGACCCCGAGACGGGTGGAGGCTCGCAGCTGAGCCCACGCTATTATCCCCATCCGGCCGGAGAAAACGCGAATAGCATTCATACGTGCACGAGCGGGCTCCGAACACGGGGGCGGGGTAGAGTCCGGGACGAGCGGAAGTACGCAGCTCGGCGGAAGCCAGCAAACACGCCCGCCCCAATAAACCTTGGTTTCCGACCCTGCGCAAAGGGCCCTGGCCTCGAGGGCGGGGCTAAAGCTCCGGACGGGCAAAGGCTTACAGCTGAGAGCACGTCAAAAGCCCCGCCTAACCCGCGGAACTGTAGCGAGCAGGCTCCGACTGCTGGTTCTGGGCGGAAGTCCGGAAATAGGCTGGGTCCGCAGCTGAGGAAAGGTGCTCACCTCTACCCTTGGTGCTGATCTTGTGGCTTCAGTGACAGCCCCTCCCACGGAGGAGAGGCAGAAATCACAGCAAAAGCCACAGTGGGCCCGCGCTGGCAACGCTCATACCCAACCACCCTAGGCACCGGCAGAGGGGGTGGGGGGCCTGCAGATAGACCACACCTAGAGAACACAAAGGCAACACCTACTGGACTCCAGTGGCCACAACTTGCTTATACACAGAAAAAATGGGCAGGCAGAGGAATGCAAACCAAATGAATCAAGAGAAATCCCCAGAGAAGGACCTGAATGAACCAGATATAACCAAATTACCGGAAGCAGAATTTAGAATAATGATAGTTAGGATGTTCAAAGAAATTAGAGCAACAATGGATAGTCATTATGAACACCTAAATAAAGAGATAACAAGTATAAAAAATGAAATTGAAATAATAAAAAAGAATCAGACAGAAATGACAAATACAGTATCAGAACTGAAGACCACAATGGAAGGAATTAAAAGCAGGATGGATGACGCTGAGGATCGAATAAGCGAGTTAGAGGACACAATAAACAAAGGCACAGAAGCAGAGAAGAAAAAGGAAAAGAGACTTAAAAAATGTGAGGAAACTCTAAGGGAGCTTTGTGACAACATGAAGAGAAACAACATTCGCATCATAGGGGTGCCTGAAGAAGAGGAGAGAGGACAGGAAATGGAAACTTTGTTCAATCAAATCATAGCAGAAAACTTTCCTAAATTAAGGCTGGGAAACACTCCACACATTCAAGAAGCACACAGAACTCCATTAAAGAGAAACCCAAAAAGATCTACACCAAGACACATCATAGTTAAAATACCAAAGCTAATGGATAAAGAAAAAATTTTAAAAGCTGCTAGAGAAAAAAAGGCTATCACCTACAAAGGAGCCCCCATAAGGATGACATCAGACTTCTCAACAGAAACACTTGAGGCCAGAAGGGAATGGCAAGAAATAATCAAAGTAATGCAGAACAAGAACCTACAACCAAGACTACTTTATCCAGCAAGGCTAACGTTTAAAATTGAAGGAGAAATAAAGAGCTTCCCAGAAAAAGAAAGCCTCAAGGAATTCATAAAAACCAAACCAAATCTGCAAGAGATACTAAGGGGCCTCTTGTGAACAGTTTAAAGGGAGGAATGAATAGAGCAAAAGAAGAATACAGCTTTAAAGAATAAAATGGCAATAAACAACTACATATCAATAATAACCTTAAATGTAAATGGATTAAATGATCCAATCAAAAGACATAGGGTAGCTGCATGGATAAAGAAACAGGACCCATACATATGCTGTCTACAAGAGACACACCTTAAAACAAAAGATGCTCATAGACTGAAGGTAAAAGGATGGAAAAAAATATTTCATGCAAATGGAAATGAAAAAAAAGCAGGGGTAGCAATACTTATATCAGACAAAATGGACTTTAAAACAAAGGCTGTAGTAAGAGATAAAGGAGGACACTACATAATGATAAAGGGAACAATTCAACAGGAAGATATAACTATTGTAAATATCTATGCACCAAATATAGGAGCCCCGACATACATAAAGCAAACTTTGATGGATATAAAGGGCGAGATTAACAGCAATACTATCATAGTAGGGGATTTCAATACCTCTCTAACAATACTGGATAGATCCTCAAGAAAGAAAATTAATAAAGAAACAGCAGACTTAAAGGATACACTAGATCAACTTGATTTAATAGATATCTTCAGAACTTTTCACCCTAAAGCAGTAGAATATACATTCTTCTCAAGCGCTCATGGTACGTTTTCTAGGATAGACCACATGTTAGGACACAAAAATGGTCTCAATAAATTTAAGAAGATTGAAATCATATCAAGCATTTTCTCTGATCACAATGCCATGAAACTAGAAATTAACCACAAAAGAAAAACTGAAAAATACTCAAACACTTGAAAACTAAATAGCATGTTATTAAATAATGAATGGATTAACAATGAGATCAAAGAAGAAATAAAAAAGTTTCTAGAAACAAATGATAATGAGCATACATCAACTCAAAATTTATGGGACACAGCAAAAGCAGTTCTGAGAGGGAAGTTTATTGCACTACAGGCATATCATAAGAAGCTAGAAAAAGCTCAAATAAGCAACCTAACCCTGCATCTAAAAGAACTAGAAAAACAACAACAAATAAAACCCAAGACAAGTAGAAGGAAGGAAATAATAAAGGTCAGAGCAGAAATAAATGACATAGAGGCTAAGGAAACAATACAGAGGATCAATGAAACAAGAAGCTGGTTCTTTGAAAAGGTAAACAAGATTGATGAACCTTTAACTAGACTCACCAAGAAAAAAAGAGAGAGGACTCAAATAAATAAAATTAGAAAGGACAGTGGAGAAATAACAACTGACACAACAGAAATACAAAGCATTGTAAGAAAATACTATGAAGAACTATACGCCAAAAAATTAGACAATCTTGGTGAAATGGATAAATTTCTTGAATCATATAACCTTCCAAAAATCAATCTGGAAGAATCAGAACACCTAAACAGACCAATTACAACAAATGAGATAGAAACAGTTATCAAAAAACTCCCAAAAAAGAAAAGTCCTGGGCCTGATGGCTTCTCAAGTGAATTCTATCAAAAATTCAAAGAAGAACTAATTCCTATTCTCCTCAAGCTATTTCAAAAAATTCAAGAGGAAGGAAGACTTCCAAACTCCTTTTATGAGGCGAGCATAATTCTGATCCCAAAACCGGGCAAAGACAACACAAAGAAAGAAAATTATAGGCCTATATCCCTGATGAATTTAGACGCTAAAATTCTCAACAAAATATTAGCCAACCGGATCCAGCAATATATGAAAAAAATCATACACCACGATCAAGTGGGATTTATTCTGGAGAGGCAAGGCTGGTTCAATATTCGCAAATCAATCAATGTGATTCACCATATAAACAAAAGGAAGGACAAAAATCACATGATAATTTCAATAGATGCAGAAAAGGCATTTGATAAAATCCAGCACCCATTCATGCTCAAAACTCTCAGTAAAGTGGGAATACAGGGATCATTCCTTAACATGATAAAGGCCATCTACGATAAACCGACAGCAAACATCATACTAAATGGACAAAGATTAAAAGCAATCCCCTTAAGATCAGGAACCAGGCAGGGTTGCCCACTTTCACCACTCTTATTCAACATAGTTCTGGAAGTCCTAGCTACAGCAATCAGACAAGAAGAAATAAAAGGCATACAAATTGGAAAAGAAGAAGTAAAACTGTCATTATTTGCAGATGATATGATATTGTATATTGAAAACCCTAAAGTCTCAGTCAAAAGACTACTGGACCTTATAAATGAATTCAGCAAGGTGGCAGGATATAAAATTAATACTCAGAAATCAGAGGCATTTCTATACACCAACAATGAAATATCAGCAAAAGAAATTAAGGAAACAATCCCCTTCACTATTGCAGCCAAAAAAATAAAGTACCTAGGAGTAAATTTAACCAAGGAGGTTAAGGACTTGTACTCGGAAAATTATAGAACATTGATAAAAGAAATCAAGGAAGATACAAACAAGTGGAAGCATATACCGTGCTCATGGCTAGGAAGAATAAACATCATTAAAATGTCTATATTACCTAAAGCAATTTATAAATTCAATGCAATACCAATTAAAATACCAATGACATACTTCAAAGATATAGAACACATATTCCAAAAATTTATATGGAACCAAAAAAGAACACGAATAGCCTCAGCAATCTTAAAAAGAAAAAATAAAGCAGGAGGTATCACGCTTCCTGATATCAAGGTTTACTATAAGGCCATTATACTCAAGACAGTCTGGTACTGGCATAAGAACAGGCACATAGATCAATGGAACAGAACAGAGAACCCAGAAATAAACCCACAGCTTTATGGACAACTGATATTTGACAAAGGAGGAAAGAACATACAATGGAGTAAAGACAGCCTCTTTAACAAATGGTGTTGGGAAAATTGGACATCTACCTGCAAAAAAATGAAACTAGACCATCAACTTACACCATTCACAAAAACAAACTCAAAATGGATAAAAGACTTAAATGTAAGCCGTGAAACCATAAGCATCTTAGAAGAAAACATAGGCAGCAAGCTCTCCGACATCTGTAGCAGCGGTATATTTGCCGATTTATCTTCATGGGCAACTGAAATAAAAGGCAAGATAAACAAATGGGACTATATCAAACTAAAAAGTTTTTGCACAGCTAAAGACAATAGGAACAGAATAAGAAGACAAACCACACAATGGGAGAACATATTCGACAGCACATCTGATAAGGGGTTAATAACTAAAATTTATAAAGAACTTATAAAACGCAACACCAGGAAGACAAACAACCCAATCAAAAAATGGGCAAAAGAAATGAATAGAAATTTCTCCAAAGAGGACATACAGATGGCCAATAGGCATATGAAAAAATGCTCAACATCACTAATCATTAGAGAAATGCAAATTAAAGCCACAATGAGATATCACCTCACACCAGTCAGAATGGCACTTATCAGCAAAACAACACAGAATAAGTGCTGGCGAGGATGTGGAGAAAAGGGAACCCTTCTGCACTGCTGGTGGGAATGCAGACTGGTGCAGCCACTGTGGAAAACAGTTTGGAGATTCCTCAGAAAATTAAAAATTGAACTGCCTTTTGACCCAGCTATCCCACTTTTAGGAATATACCCTAAGAACACCATAGCACTGTTCGAAAAGAAGAAATGCGCCCCCATGTTCGTGGCAGCATTGTTCACAATAGCGAAGATCTGGAAACAGCCCAAGTGTCCGTCAGAAGACGAGTGGATTAAAAAGCTATGGTACATATATACTATGGAATACTACTCAGCCATAAGAAACGATGACATCGGATCATTTATAACAAAATGGATGTACCTTGATAACATTATACGGAGTGAAATAAGTAAATCAGAAAAAAAGAAAAACTGAGAACAGCACGATTACATACATAGGTGGGACATGAAAGTGAGGGTATGAGACATGGACAAGAGAGTGGTGGTTATGGGATGGGGGGAGGGAAGGAAAAGTGGGATAGGGAGGAGGGGAGGGACACAGAGAAAACCAGATTGAAGGTGACAGAGGACAATTTGACTTTTGGTGATGGGTATGCAACACAATTGAATGATAAGATAACCTGGAGATGTTTTCATTGTACATATGTACCCTGATTTATTGGTGTCACCTCATTAGAATTAATAATAATAAAATATATATTAAAATTAAAAAAAAAAAAAAAAAAATGAGGTTGTCTGACACTGAAGTCCATGTCTTAACCACAAATTTATACTGTTGCATATAGTATACTGCATGTGCCACAATATAACGAAAAGAAAATGAACAACCAAGAGGCTAAATCTGTAATAAAATTATTACTAAGACCCAATGGGTACATGAGAGGAGAATATGAGCAGATATTTTGCTTGGAAGGAAACGCAAGCTTGGTTTTTAATCCTGTTCCACTAGAACCTTATGTGACTCTCCTACGCGCTGCCAGCCGCCCTGGTCCTTGCCCCTACCACAACCCCAATCAATGAGGTCATGGAATACTCTGCAGTGGGGACCCCCTTCAGTCCAGGCCCCACACTTACATGATCAGCCACGTTGGTGCAGCCCCCTGAGTGGATGAGGGCCCGAGCCACGTCCTCAGAGCCCCCGAGGGCTGCATAATGGAGGCAGCTCTGCTTCTTCTAGAGGAAAACAGGAATCAGTGCAGTGTCCTCATAGTAGAATTTACAAAGCACTTTGGGATTTGTTGTTCCATCTTCTCTCACAACCCCATCCCAACCCTGGGACGATTATCCCCCTTAAACTCAGAGGCTGGAGAAATCAATGACTTGCCCAGGCCTGGTGACTAGTAAAAGAAGCTCACTGTGACCTCAGCCTTTCTTTGCCTACCGTCACAAACTCCATCCAGAACACGTGCTAACGCCTGCACATTTCCTTAGCTGGTAAAGATTTGCAGAATATAGACTCCAAGGAAATGGTTTTTAAAGAAGGGGACTAATAAGATTTGCTAGTACAAGGCAAACCTCACCTGCACACATTGCCCAGCTGGGGCTGGTGTCAGGGTGCCCTAGCAGGACCTGGCAGGGCCCACGCAAAGGCCTCATCCTGGACTGGCTTTCCACGTGCACTCCTTCAGTCGAAGCCCACTCCTGGCCCAATGAGGATCTCACAAGACTATCTCTACTCTATGACTGGCAGGCCCCCCATGGTGACCAACTGTCCCAGTCTGCCAATACAGGGCAAACCAAGATGAGTTGGTCACCCTCACAAAGTCCTCTCTGAGTGCACAGGGTGGGTGGGAACTAGCCCCACCTCCCAATGGGACATACAATCACTTTAGGTTTGCTCCCTCCTCAGAGACCCTGCTGCATGACACATCAAGGGGTGGAAATTTTGAGATGGAATGTGGCCTCTGTCAGAAACCTCTAGCCAAAGCTGGAGCACAAAGTCCAATGAAGTGGGTGGCTCCAACCCCACCAGTAGCCATTACCTGCTGGACACAACCTCCACAGTCTCTAAATTCCTAGGCTCCTTCTGTCACAGAACCCTCCCATCCCTGAGTACTGACCTGGGCACAGAGCAAGGGCCTGCTGACTAAGAGCAGCATGGAGGAACACAGTGGGGTGCCCCGAGGCAGCCACTTTCCCTTCGTCCCCTAACACCCTGGGCTAGTGGCTCCCACAGCTTCTGAAGAAGTTCTAGACAGTAAGTGTTTTATGGCTTATAAAACATTATACCCACTTACGGTGGCTTAACACTGATTATGAAATTTACATTTGCCATTTTGCTATTTATTTTCTATATGTCTCCTATTTTTTTTTTTGTTCTTCTGTTTCTCCTTGGCTGTTTTCTTTTGTGGCAAATAAATATTTTTAGCATGCCAGTGTAATACCCATGCCATTTTTAAACTATTTTTGTTATTATTTATATTTTATTATTTATTAGCAATATTATTTTTGCCTTATTATTAAAATTTAGAACAAATAAAGAATTCCAGACCCTGAAGCAATTTAACCAGCCAAAATAGATTATTTGTCATTGATTTAAAAATAAAAAGCAAAGCAAAATAAAACAAAACCACCAACTTTCTCTCTAAAGAAAGGCCACAGCCCTCCTGTCCAGGACACAGGGGAGAATTTCTAATGGTTGACTGAAGCAATACTATGAGGAGGGAGAGAAGAGGCCTGTCCCAGAGTCACACCCAGGCCAAGCTCTAAGGGTGATGCGGCCCCTGCAAAGGTGGGCCTCACAGTGGGGACCCTCCCACTGGGTGGGTCAAACCTTCCATGCTCTGGAGTAGAGACAATAGGCTTCTCAGACTCAGCTTTGCTTCTTATCAGCTTGTGACCTGGGAAAGTCACTGACCCTCTTTAGGATTTAGTTTCCTCATCTGTAAAATAGGGGACATTTTTCTAAGGCGCTTTGCAAACTTTCAAGAAACAAATAGGCCTGACCATGTGGTGGTGCAGTGGATAGAACATTGGCCTAGGATGCAGAAGACCCAGGTTCGAAATCCCGACTTGAGCATGGGCTCACCAACTTGAGCACGGGGTTGGTGGCTTGAGCATGAGATCATAGACATGACCCTGTGGTCACTGGCTTGGGCCCAAAGGTCATGGCTTGAAGCCCAAGGTTGCTGGCTTGAAGCCCAAGGTTGCTGGCTTGAACAAGGGGTCACTCGTTCCGCTGTAGCCCCCCAGTCAAGGCACATATGAGAAAGCAATCAATGAACAACTAAGGTGCCAGATGAAGGATTGATGCTTCTCATCTCTTCCCTTCCTATCTGTCCCTGTCTGTTCCTCTCTCTGCTCTCTCTCTGTCACACACACACACACAAAAAGATACAAATAGGTGCTGAGTTTCTATTATGACTTGTGCTAAGTGTTAAGTTAAAGTGTGTTGTGCTAAGTTTTTAATCCTCACAGCAATGTAAAAAAGGTAAGTATATATTATCCCCATTTTATAGTTGGGAAAAGAGATTCAGAAAGGTTCAGTCACTTGCCCAGATCACAACAGCTCAGCAGTGGAGAAGCCAAGACCAGAACCTGGGCCAGCCCCTGTGCACACAATGTTCAGGAATCATTGATGCTGTTACTGTTGACAATGTTACAGCTCAGCAGCCCAGGGCAGACGTCAGTCAGTCATGGGGAGGCCTGGCTACCTGGTTGAGGGCGTTCACACTGCTGCCAGCACCCAGGAGGAGCCGCACACAGTTGGGGTGGAGCCCTTCAGCAGCTGCATGCAGGGCAGTCAGACCTTCCTGAAACACATGGAAGAGGAATGAGGACAGCAAGGGGTTGAAACCAGAACCTGAGACCGGAGGGCACCGCCATGCCAGGCTCCAGGCCCCTTCGAGCTCTCCACAACGCCCTGCTACTCAGGATAATGAATGACCTGGTTGTTGGTGGTTCCCTGAGCCCCTCACCTGATTTTCTCACTTGATGGGCATGTGATACATTCATCTCCTCCTCCACCCCTCTGTCACATTCTCCTCACCCTATAAGCAGCCTCACTGTCCATTCTGTCCTACTCCAAGAAGCCGTCCCTTACCATCCTGGCCATTGAGATTTCTCCCTTCTTTGAGCACACACCCTGTGTAAGATTTCTTGGTAATCCCTCATGCCTGGTGCCCCATGAAGCCTGGAGTTTGTGCCACTATTTAGCTTTTCCTGGTGAGCTGTTAGTTCAAGAACATATCCTCAGCTCCTGGCTTCAAAGCCTCTGCTGGGGAAAAACAGACTGTACCACAAGCTATGGGTTCCCTGAAGGCAAGGAGAGAGTGTCTCCCATCTGTGCACCATCCAGGGGACAACTCACCGCATTCCTCTCCTCCAAGTCCAGCCCGATGTCCACAAGCTGCTGCAAGATAGCCAGGTGGCCCCGGCCAGCAGCCAGGTGAAGAGCTGTGTTCCCCTGCTACAAAAAGAGGCTGGTAGAATCACAGAGCTTCCCAGGCTCTGGGGACCTGCTGGAGGAACCCCTTACAGACATGGAAACTGCGGTTCAGAGAGGGGAAGTGGCTTTCCTAGGGTCACAGAGGAAGTCCATGACAAGCTGCAGTCCTGAATGCTGACTCAAAGCCACCCTGCCCCTGAGAACTGTGCCAAAAACTATAACCAGGGGCACTTTCAAGGGCCAAGTCCTGGTCTCTTTTTCCTTACACTTTAAGGCAGACACATTATTTAAAAAAAAAAAAAATCTCTACTTTCCATGCTCTTTCTAAAGCTGGTCCCTCCCAAAGGTCCCTAGATCACCACCCCCTCCCACTGCTCAAGGCCACAATTTCAGAGACTCTCTCAGGAAGCCACATGGCCCAGTCACTGGCCTCCTTGTCTTTGCTCAAGAGATGATTAGTTTCTTCTGTAAAAATGTGGCCCACCCTCACCACACAATTTAAAACTGGAACTCCCACGCCTGTCCTTCTGATCCCCTTATCTTGCTCAACATCTCCTTTTTCTCCATAGCACTGATAGCCTTTCAATACCTTTATAATTTACTAGTATATGACGCTTGTTTGTTGTCTGACTCTGCTGTTAAATCATAAGCACTGCAGGGTGGGAATTTCTATTCTGTTCTCTGAAGTTTTCCCAAGTGCCTAGAATAGGACCTGGGGCACCTGGCAGACACGCAATAGATATTTGTTCAATGAGTAAATACTGTGATGAGAGCTTGATGTGTGTTTCCTGACACTGGGGAGCCAGAGGCTCTCAGTATTCTCTGGTAGTTGCCTCACACTTGAGAAGTCCAAAGGTGACAGTGACCGAGCTAAGAGAGCTGGCTCCACAGGGTGAGGGGAGGGGATAGGGGCAAAGGCACAGTGTTCTTTGTATTAGCAGTGGTCCCTCCAAGGGCAGCCTGCTTGGGGTTATCCTTAAAGGGATCTTATGGCAGAGAACACCTGGAGGGTGAAGGGGCCCCAGCAAAGAGGATGACAACTGGAAGTGGCCAGAGATAAGGTATGTCCCTGAAGAGAAACCACAGATGAAAGACCAGGGCAAGGACCCCTGAGGAACGCACAGAAGCATCCAGAAGGGAAGATGCAGCTCTGGCCATTACTCACACCCTGAAGGCCCTTGGGACACAACTATCTGAACCATTCAGAGAGGCCTCCTAGCTCAAGCTCTCTTCTCACTCTGGCCTGTCTCATTACCTTCATGGGGAGGAACCCTCACATTCAGGCTCAGATATTTAAAGGACCTGATGAGGATGTGAACATGTACAAAAGCTGAAGCAGTACTTAAAAGAGTTAAAAACCAGCCCTGGCTGGTTTGCTCAGTGGATAGAGCATGGGGTTGGCATGTGAATGTCCTGGGTTTGATCCCCAGTTAGGGCACACATGAGAAGCGACCATCTGCTTCTCTTCTCTCTCTTTTCCCTTCTCAAAGCCAGTGGCTCAATGGGTCCTGGAGATTGGGTCCCAGAGTCTGCGTCAGGCGCTGAGGATGGCTCAGTTGATTGGAGCATTGGCCTCAGACAAGGGTTGCTGGGTGGATCCTGCTGTGAGGGGGGGGGCACATGCAAGAGTCTGTCTCTCTATCTCCCCTGCTCTCACTTAAAAAGAAAGGGGAAAAAAAGAGTATAAACATATATTTTATACCCCCTGCTCTACAATAGATCCACACATACATAAAACAGCTATAACTATCTTAGGGATCAAGGATGATGAAACATTTAAGTTTCCTTTACAACGATAGCCATTTTATATTAATAAATAAAAATCAACTTTTAAAAAAATCCCAACAGCTTTGTCCTGCTTCTCTCCGTGCTCCATGCAGGTGCACACGTGGTGGCCTAGTCAGCTCTTCGCCCCAAGTGAGGCTCAGGTTGTGGAAACGTGGCCACAGGGTGAAGTCTCTGTGTTCAAAGAAACACAGATGAACAGAGGCGGCTCACATGTGCCCCCAGCTAGCATGGCTACAAGACACAGGGCAGGGCTTTCTTCTTCCTTCTGGATTATAAATATCCACATCCTGCCCTTTGAAGCTGCAGGTGGCAGGGACTTCCTAACAGGGCATTGCAATTCTGCCTGGGCTGGGCCGGGCAGGGGCTCAGAGGCAGGAGTCAGGCAGAAGGAGGACTTGGCCTTGGGCCCAGTGCCTGCTGCCCTCTGCAGTGGGGATGCCCAGCCTCTCCACCTCTGTGAGACCCTGTCAGCATCTCCTCAATGTTCCTTCTGGAATTTCTGACTCTAAGGTTGGCTCCGAGCAAGTTCATCAAAGCTGGGCTTTTCTTCTTCTCTGGTTCTGGTGGTGCCCTTGCTCTGCTTGGGTCCTGAGTACAATTATTTGTTGCCTCCTGGGTAGAAGTGTGCTGGCAGGGGGCTGTCTTTTACCCTTTTCTGTAACCCTGCTTCTTGGCCGGAGCCTGGCGCAGAGCACGACCGTTTCCAAACATGTTTCCGAAATCAGCCTAACCTGATTCCTAGGTCCCGACTCAGACTTTTTATCTCAAAATGGTGAAATGAATGTGGGCATTCGGGCTCAGTGTGAACCTGAGGGTCAGCGCCCAGGAGGCAGCCTAGAGAGAGGGAGAAGCACAGCATCATCAGGATACTGGTTTCAAACCCAGCTTCACCAGTGTCATGTTGTGTGACCTTGGCTAAAGCATTCCCTGCCCTGGTGTTCAGTTTCCACAGCCGTAAAGTGAGAAGGTTGAACTGCCCCTTGATGAAGATGCCTTCCAGTTCTAAGACCCTGTGGTATATGTGTGAGCTCTCTGTCACTGGCTAGAAACAGGACTCCTATTTGGGCCAAGCACATTAATCAGAAGATTAAAATTGGGGTTCACCCCTTCGTTAGAAGCATTGTTTAGAATTTGCTGCAGCATATCTGCCAAATGATTTGCAATGGCCCATTGATATGAGTCATTTGCAGGTTAGTCCCTTCCAGTCCCCAGCCCTCACCCCTTCTCAGATTCATGAAATCCACCTGAATGAAGTGCTCCAACCTCCATGCTCTTGTCCTACTTTTGCCATAATCACTGTAGCTTACTAAACCACAAAGAAAGCAAATAAGCACAGGTGTGTGGCTACCATCCCCCTAACTCTTCCCATACCCCCAACAACAGAAGGAATCATAGTTCACTCAAACCCATATCAGGCAGCACTACTGACCTATCCAATTTATCATCACAGCTTGCCACACTGGATCACAGCTTGCCACACTGGATCACAGCTCTTTACTAGGATTGTGGCATTGAGTTCCTTGGGCAACTCTGCACTCCTCACCTGTAGCACAGGGTTGGCCCGTAGCGTGCACTTAAACAATGCCTGCTGGATAAACGTCAGGCACACTCTGGTCTTTGGGCCACCTGCTCCTCCAGCAACTTGGTTTCAGAAGTAGGCACAGGTGAGCAGCCAGCGCCCACCTGGTCAGGAACCCAGGGCCCGGCCCTCCCGGGACCCACAGTCACAGTACCTTGTCTTTGACGCTGTGGTCACAGCCAGAGCCCACAAGAAAGTCCAGAGCATCAAGCTGCCCATGCTCAGCAGCCCGGTGAAATGCTGTCCTTCCCAGCTGACGAGGAGGAGAAGAAAGTGAGCCTTTGCGCCTTGCCCAGCGGCTCTCTACTTCCCCAGCCCCTCTGGGCTTGCGGTGGCCTCTCCCGCCCCAGACACTCTCCCCTCCCCTCGCCCCACACACCCTGCCTAGAAAGCCCAAACCCAACTTCCCAACTAGACCGTACTGTGGGGTGAGGTGGGGGGCTCCCCCTGCTGCCTATTGAATAAGGGACAGAGTCCTAAGGCTGGGGGTTGAGATCACCATGAGGGACCCCAGCAACTCTTTAGGCTCTCACTCTCAATATTCTGACACACAAAGGGCCCTTTTCCACATCTAAGTCTCTAGCGATGCTTTCTTCTACTTTTGGAATGACCCCCTGCTTTCCAATCTTATTGACAATATTCAATTAATTCACCAAATGCCACCTCCTCCAGGAAGCAAAAAGCAGCAGCTCCCTTCTCTAACTTACCTAGTCCCTATCAGAGCCTCCCTGAAGGAACTGACCATGTTTCTGCCTGTGTCTTGCTCATTTGTTCCCGAATTCTTCTTTGAGACCAGTAGTTCCCCGAGGTGGGGTCCAACCTGCACTGGCCATAGCTCAAAGGACACACTCAAGGAATGGGCACGAGTGGCCCCAGAAGCCCCAGGCCCAATGGAAAAGACAGGCTTGATGCCACTCTCACCTTGTCAGCATGGTCCAAGGCCACATCTTCCAGGTCTTCCATTATGAATGCCAGCACCGGCACATGGCCTTTTTGGGCTGCACAGTGCAATAAGGTTAGGCCGTCCTGGAAACAAGCCCAGGGTGGTCCCTGCAGTCTGTGAAGGGAAGCCCTTCTCACACACTGTGAGGAAGGAGGTCTCTTGGCCCCAGAAGCAACTTAAGTGAGGGAGGTTTGCAAATCCTATGTTTATAGCCCAGAATGTCCACTCTGGCCTTGCATCATAGCTAGGTTGTTTAAAGCACTGTTTTCAAATAGATTGCAAAAATCAACAGGTCAATCTGACCAGTGGTGGTACAGTGGATAGAGTGTCATCTGGAATGCTGAGGTCCCCAATTTGAAATCCTGAAACTGCCAGCTTGAGCACGGAGTCGCTGGCTTGAGTGCAGGATCACTGACATAATCCCACAGTTGCTGGCTTGAGCTCAAAAGTCATTGGCTTGAGCCCAAGATTACTGGCTTGAGCCCACTGGCTTGGCTTGAACCCCTAGGTCAAGGTACATATGAGAAGCAATCAACGAAGAACTAAAGTGAAGCAACTATGAGTTGATGTTTCTCATCTCTCTCTCCTCCTCTCTTTTTCTCTCTCTCTCTCTCAAATCAATAATAATAGTCTGGACCTATGGTGGCACAGTGGATAAAATGTCGACATGGAACACTGAGGATGCTGGTTCGAAACCCCTGGCTTGCTTGGTCAAGGCACATATGGGAGTTGATGCTTCCTGCTCCTCCCCCATTCTCTCTTTCTTTCCCTCCCTCTCTCTCTCTCTCTCCCCTCTCTAAAATGAATACATTTTTAAAAATCAATAAAAAGAATCCTCTCCAAATTATTATTTTTTAATCAACAGGTCATAAAAATCAATAGAACAATGTTTTACATCTTGGCAGTGGTTTGCATTATACTAGAGTAACAGTTGTTAAATCCCAGAGAGTATAAATTTAAGATCTGTGTATTTCACTGTATGTAAAGAAATTGAACCCTATTTAATGCCATGCATGCTAAAGTATTTAAAGGGAAGTAACGTGATATTTGTAATTTATTTTTAAATGCATTTAAAATTTATAAAGAACTCTAAAAGCTCATCATTGAATAATAAAATGACAATTAAAAAATAATTTGGACATCAAAGAAGATATATGGGAAGCAAATAAGCATGTGAAAAGGTATCTGACATACTTAGTCATTATTGAAATGCAAATTAAAACTTCAAAGAGTTTCTAACAATAGACTATGACAAGGAGAAAATGCTACCATTACAGTGGAGAAAGCTGGCCCATCCCCTGACATTGCAGGCAGGGAGAGGACTGAGGGTTAAACCAAGCACCAATGGCCAAGGATCACATGTGTCTATATAATGAAGCCTTCACAAAAACCCAAGAGAAGGGGGTTCAGAGAGCTTCCCGGCTGGTGAACCACAATGCATCCATGTGCTGGGCCCCAAACCCACAAGCACAAGAAGTTCCTTTGTTGGGAACCTGATCCTATGTTATCTCTTCATTTGGCTATTGATGATTAATATCCATTAATATCCTTTGTAATAAGCCAATAATCTAGTAAGTAAGTTTTGTGAGCCAGGCTAGCAAATTATTCAAACCCGGGGAGGGGGTCATGGGAAGCCCAAAAAACAACCTGGATTTAGGATTGGCACATGAAATGGAGTTAGTTTTGTAGGGCTGAGCCCTTCACCTGTGGAATCTGACACTGTCTTCAAGTAGACAGTGTCAGAATTGAGCTAAATTTATGGGACACTTGGTCAGTGTCTAGAGAACTGAGCTAATTACATGGTGGCATGGAAAAAACACACAGATAGGAACTGGTGTCAGAATTGGATTAAAGTAATATTACCAGTGACAAATCACGTTGGTGTCCTATGCCCCCTGATAGCAGGAGGTGAGAAAGGCACTTGAGCTCTGTGGTTTCCCAAAATTCTATCACCCCAATCTAATCATCAGACAAACCAAAATGAAGGACTTTCTACAGAATACTTGACCAGTACTCTTCAAAAGTGTCAAAGTTGTGAAAAACAAGGCAAGACTGGGAAATTCTCACAAGATTAGAGAAGACTAATGACTAAATGTACTGTAAAATATTATCAACAAAAAAAAAAACTGATGAAATTTTAATGTAGTCCATAGTTTTTTTGTTTGTTTGTTTTGTTTTGTTTTGTTTTGTTTACAGGGATAGAGAGAGAGTCAGAGAGAGGGATAGATAGGGACAGACAGACAGGAACAGAGACAGGTGAGAAGCATCAATCATTAGTTTTTCATTGCCGTTGCGACACCATAGTTGTTCATTGATTGCTTTCTCACATGTACCTTGACCGTGGGTCTTCAGCAGACCAAGCCACCCCTTGCTGGAATCAGCGACCTTGGGTCCAAGCTGGCGAGCTTTTTGCTCAAGCCAGATGGGCCTGTGCTCAAGCTGGCAAGCTTGGGGTCTCGAACCTGGGTCTTCCGCATCCCAGTCTGATGCTCCAGTCTGATGCTCTATCCACTGCGCCACCGCCTGGTCAGGCACAGTCCGTAGTTTTTTTTGTTGTTTTTTTTTTACAGGGACAGAGAGAGAGTCAGAGAGAGGAATAGATAGGGACAGACAGACAGGAACAGAGAGAGGTGAGAAGCATCAATCATCAGTTTTTCATTGTGACAGTTGTTCATTGATTGCTTTCTCATATGTTCCTTGACTATGGGCCTTCATCAGACTGAGCAACCCCTTGCTGGAGCCAGTGACCTTGGGTCCAAGCTGGTGAGCTTTTGCTCAAACCACATGAGCCCGCACTCAAGCTGGCGAGCTGGGGGGTCTCGAGCCTGGGTCCTTCCGCATCCCAGTCCAACACTCTATCCACTGCGCCACCGCCTGGTCAGGCAAGACTTTTAATATTATCGATGACTGTCAAGGTAAGCCAGGGAAAGAAAGCTTCAGGCTGAGCAGACAGGAGTAATAAACAGTCTCCTGACCCAGCCTACAGCTCATCTAAAGGTGAGACGACTACCTCTGGAGAGGACCTTGACCAAGGGATTAAAAATAAGACTGGTTGGATTGTTTGCAAAGATGGCCATACAATTCTTCCCACCCCTGGAAACACCCTAAGTGGTGGGACTTTACTGCTCTTTTCAAGAAGGGAATCCAATATTCTCCAACCCCCACACCTAGGCTGGCCCTGTGATGGGCTTTGAGCAATAGAAGGTGGTGAACACAGTACCATGTGACTTTCCAGCTTTGGCCTCAAGAGACTGTGCCACTTCCACTGCTATGTTAATTCATCATTGAAAGAAATACTAAATTTTAAAGCAGAAGTCAGTGAAAAAAATGTTTTCCCCATCCAAATTGCTGAATCTCTAAATTCTAAGGATCCAGGTTGAGAATCCCTGGCTGACAGCATTCAGCCAAGATGTTTACATTTCCTTTAGAATCACCGTAAGGGGATTCCAGGCACTCTGCCTGGCTGGGCCTTCCTCACCAGAACCACAGTGCACACCAGTGAGTGGCCAGGGGCTGCTGGGCTCCCTGCTGTGCCAGACATGAGCCAGGCACTATATACAGACAGCACTGCCCTTGCTTCTTCTGCAGCTCGGAGGTGGGTGTGAGCATCCCCATTTCCAAAGGGGAAAACTGAGGCTCGGGGAGTAAAGGAACTTGCCCAAGATCCCAGAATTTGGTAACCAGCACTTCCTGTCCCACCAGCCTGAGCACAAGGGAGGCAGGGCTGTTGGGGAATTGGGAGGAGGCTCCACCTCTGTCTCATTTAATCTTCCTACCACCCTCTGAGGACTTGCATTCCTCTTCTGTAAATAAGGAGGCTGGTCAGACAACTGGGGACTGTCCTAACACCTAGAGTGGTAAAGGATGGGGGCATCAGGAGAAAGAGGGGTTCAATGTTGATGGAAGAGGCACCACAGGCCCTTCTCCCAGAGCCAGTGGGAGCAGCGAGGGTCCCAGCTTCACAGGGATGAAGTCAGCTGGATTTTCAGGAGGCAAGCTGGGGCAGGCCGAGGCATGTGGGGGACCAGAGGGGGCAGTGATGGAGCAGGTAGCAGAGGTAGGGGCAGACCTGTGCCATTGGGGGCCGGGGGAACAGAGGGGGCAGGGGCAGGGCAGTGGGGTCAAGCGGGCTGCCAGCTGAGTCCTTACCTTGTTCTCACAGTGGATCTTGGCCCCCGAGTTAACCAGGATCTGAAGAATCCTTAAGTGGCCGAACCAGGCAGAGAGAAGA
Source organism: Rhynchonycteris naso (assembly GCA_037038555.1). Taxonomy (NCBI): domain Eukaryota; kingdom Metazoa; phylum Chordata; class Mammalia; order Chiroptera; family Emballonuridae; genus Rhynchonycteris; species Rhynchonycteris naso. Next base: position 52,331,849 of record CM072999.1, read on the forward strand.
AGTGCGTTCATACCAAACTAGAGGAGAGGACGCAGGGGAGGGGGGGGGAGCATGTGAGGAAGTGTGGCCACATTGTAATATCATACAACCATAGGGGACCATAGAGCCACCCAGGCCAAGGAGCTCCCAGCTTTAGGAATTCAAAGTCCTGAAAATTTTTTGAAATAGAGACTGATATACTACTGCAAACTTGGGGGGAGGGGGTTGCTAAAGAAAATTTAAAAATAAAACAGCTACCATCTACTGTTGCCATCATTCCATAAAGAGGGGCCATTTAATAAAAAATTTGGAAGGAGTCAATCTCAGAATATACTCTTTCCAAATACAGTCACGAAAAACACATTATAGGGGGTCTTCAGGTTATGACAGTCTCGATATACAGCATTTCGAGTCGACGATGCTCACTCTCATAAAACTTCAATAAAAAAATAATAAATAATAAAAAATAATAAAAATAATAAAAAAATTTTTTTAACTTCAAAAAATTGAGACATGAGTGTTTCAGCTATGTTGTTAGCATCATGCTTACAGACTATGTGGGTGAACTATGTAGTTTGGTTGCGCACAGTGGAAGAATACGCAGTAATGCGGGATGAATGAGGGAGTTGGGATTTTCCTGTGGCTTAGTTGGGTTTTTATGTTCTAAATTATGATTTTACAACTGTGTTAGGATAGGTAAGTGACTTAGACTAGGGTGTGTTTCAACCTACACCAAAATTCAGGTTATGTCACTGTCATTGGAATGGAACTACGTCATAACCCAAGGACCCCCTATACATTGTTTTTATTTTCTGATTTGCCATGACCGGTGAAGACCTCTCCCTGAACTGGTGTTTGAGAATCAACTATTTGAATCTCCAACAGAACATCCTTCAGGCTGATGGCTTCCATGTGCACACGTGCTGGGACAGCAGCTAACCAGAGCATGAGTATCCATGGTCCAACGCTGCTTGCTCACCAGGCGAAAGCCCCTCCCTACAGCCTACTGAGCTCTGCAGCCCTGTGTGCTCCACCCCATGGGCCCTCTTGAGCAGCTAAGAATATGTTTGGGGTTCTTCTGATGGCCTCCCAGCACATTTGTGGGATGCTCCTCCTCAACACCTGCGAAGTGCTCCAGGATCATCAGAGCCCCTTCACGAACCTCAATCCTCGTGGGCTTCTGCATCTGAGAGCAACCCTCATCCCACTTCCCCTGAGTCTTCGCTGCTCTGTGACAAGCATCCCCATGCCTCCAAACTCACCTTCCAGGATGCATCGACAGCTAGCCACTCTCCCTGCAATGGTTTTTCACTGTCTTTCCTTGGCTGCGGTGGTAACAGGCCAGGTTTGAGCAGAAGAGAGGCCTGGAAAACTATCACCACTTTTGGCCTAGAGGCTATACTGTCCTCCCTCAGTTTTGGGCACCTCCAAAGTGTGTTTGCTAGTCAGAAATTCACAGACCAGAAACAGGGTCATGATTCTAGGATCCCCAGCAAGGCCAAAGGCCTGTCATACATAGAATGAGCCCACATTATGGTCTCATTCTGATGGGCCAAAGAATCTCCCATAAGCATAAGGAGCAGGCCTTTAGTGGGAAAATGCTTACCTGTCCAGCTGGGAGCAAAAATGTAGAGCCTACCTTAAGAAGAACAACGGGGTGATTGTCCCTCTAATCTGTTCCCACTCCAACATGCTCAAAGCTCCCTAGGGCCTAGGGCAAGGGCCAGAGGACAGGGCTGGCCAGCTCAAAGTCCTGACTCAATTTTAGTCTGGACCTGAATGGAAGGGGTAGGGGGGCATCCCAGCTCCTGCATGGAACACCCAGTCACAGCTGCCTCTCTCCACTGTCTCCATAGGAAGGGGTGACAGGAAACGGGGCCTTAGTGGCTGGCACCAGATTTCCTCTTAGGGACTGCTTTGACAAGTGGTTGGGGTGAAAGGTGAAACCCAGAGTGAACGGACTGATCAGCAGGCACCCGAACACCCAAAGACCACTGCTCTGCTTTAGAAACAGGCAAGAATTGAGGGCGGTTGTCAGAAGACAAGAACAGCATTGAAGGAGGGTACTGGGAGAGGTTGAGCCCAAGACAAGAAAAGTGCCAAAGGACTTTAAAGAACAGAAGTGTAAAAGAGGATTTTAGGATTTTTACATTGTTTTCATATAAATTCCCTCATCTCTTATTTCGGATACAGCCTGTCCCACATCAAAATCCTTGTGTATGGGGTCTCTCTATGGAAACCAGGGAGGACAGAGATTCATGTTAAGGGTGATGCCAGGGTAGACACAAACGGTTATTTTTTAAAATAACTTTTTAATTTTCAATTATGCTTGACATACAAAATTATACTAGTTTCAGGTGTACACCCCAGTGATAAGACATTATATAACATACAAAGTGATCACCTGAAATAGTACCCATGTGACACCATACATAGTTATGACAGTATTATTGACTGTATTCCCTGTGCTGTGACTACCAATTTGTACTTCTTACTCCCTTCACCTTTTCCACCCACCCTCCCAACCCCCTTCCCATCTGGCAACCACCTAAATGTTCTTTGTATCTACTAGAGACAAAGGGTTATTTGCACATTTCAAGAGGAGGAAAAACTGAGCAGAAGCAGAAGGAAAGAGCCAGCAGTGACCACAAGAAATTAAGGCCTCTCTCCTGAAATATTAGGGGAGGTGCTGAATCTGCCATAGCACCTCAAACGGGGACTAGCGCTGGTGTTAGCACCAGAACCAGAGAGCCAGGAGACCCAGCTCTGACTCAGGACTCAGCCCCTGGCAAAACATCAGTAACTGTGGCTGGCTGGATGAGGGAGGGAATAAGCACAGGGCAGAGTCCAGGCAGAAAGCCTATAGGAGGAAAGCCTACAGAAGCAGGGGGATTAAAAGGGCAAGGCTCGTGGTCGGGAAAGGAGAGTCATGGTAGCCACAGCCATTGGGAACCCCAGGGATACCTCACAGTCCTAGTTCCAGGAATTTCCCGGGACAGAGTCCTGTGGCATATCACTAGAGACAACAATAGATTTCTCTTCTCCAGTGTCTCCTCCACCCTCCTGGTACTAAAGTAGGCATGCCCACCAGCCTTCTTGTCTTCCAAGGTATATTCATTGCTATTTGCAAAGGAAATAGATTTATAAAAGCTCTCTCTTACCCTCATATCTTCTTTTCTCACTCAATCCCTTAAGGAAAAAATCAGAGAGCACAGCAGTAATAGTGGGGGAGAGGGGCTTTGTGGGCAAAGGGCTGACAAAAGAGGCGCCAGAGTTTTATTGGGAAACTCAGACTAAGGATCCCAGGTATTCTCCTTCAAGGGTCACCTCTAAATGAGGCCTAAGCAGGAGCAGGGAGAAATGGGGAGGTAGGTTGTAATCAAGCCCTCCTTGCAGCAGGGCCTGGGAGCAGAGAGAAGCCAGGATGAAGAAAAGTATTTCCATGAAAACTAAGTATCTGCCAGAAAGTTTATAATTTTTTGCTTTGTTTTGTTTGGGGGTTTTTAAATTTTGACCTCAAATAATTTTAATTTTACTGTTATAGTTAATGATCTTAATAGCAGATGTATTTGAAGGAATTTTAGATTACAAAGAAAAACAACTGTGATAATCTTTTCTTTCCTTTTTTTTTTAGTGAGAGAGTGAGAGAGGAGGTCAGACAGAGATAGACAAGAAGGGAGAGAGATGAAAAGCATCAACTCATAGTTACAGTGCTTTAGTTGTTCATTGATTGCTTCTTATACGTGCCTTAACCCGGGGACCTCCAGCTGAGCCAGTGACCCCTTGCTGAAGCCAGCAACCTTGGGCTCAAGCCAACAACCTTTAGGCTCAAGCCATAGACCAGTGGTTCTTAACCTTTTTTGAGGTACCGAACCCACCAGTTTCATATGTGCATTCACCAAACCCTTCTTTAGTGATAAAGAAAATATGATTTTTTTTTCCAAATTCAAGACATAGGTATATGTTTTTTTACTGGTGCACAAAATGAGCCGTGTATGAACATCACCTTGCTCAAAGAACAAAACCAACAAAGTGCATGAACTCACAACAAATTACGGTATTACTTTATTCTGGTCTCCACAGCAGAGGCTTCTCCGAACCCCTGAGACCAACTCATCAAACCCCTAGGGTTCGATAGAACCCAGGTTAAGAACCACTTCCATAGACCATGGGGTTATGTCTATGATCCCACATTCAGGCCCAAGCTGGCAACCCTGCCTTCAAGCCAGATGAGCCTGCGCTCAAGCTGGCGACCTCGGGCTTTCCATCCTGGGTCCTCAGCGTCTCAGGTTGACACTCTATCCACGGCACCACCACCTGGTCAGGCCAATGGTGATAATCATTTAAATAATAATAATTATTTAAATTGTAATGTGGTACTGAGCCCTGGCTGGGTAACTCAGCTGTTTAGAGCATTGTCCCAATATGCCAAGGTTGTGGTTCGATCCCCGGTCAGGGCAGATATAAGAATCAACCAATGAATGCATAAAATAGTGGAACAACAAGTCAGTGTTTCTCTCTCTCCCTCAAAAATCAATCAATAATAATTTGTAAAACTTAAAATTAAAAAAAATATATAATGTGATACCTATGGGTTTATTCTAATAAATTTTTTAAATTTAAATTAGACTCTTAAATGTATCCCTGTCAAATTTCATTATAAAATTCATCTCTTTTCCCAAAACTATAAAACTAATTTTGTAGATACTGCCGTTCTTTAGTGCTCTATCTCAGCAACGTGCTGCCTGCCAATCTGTCAGGTAAGACTGTGAGTCTTCATGCAAATTATTGGTTCAAGGATTAGCCAGGAGAGTCTCGTGGCATATCATGAGATACCTGCCTCCTGATGACTTTACTAATAAGGCCTTTATTAATCCACCCAATTATCTGTCCTACAGCCCATATCTCTCCTTGCTCACATGATTATCTGGAGGAACTGAAAAGGCTCTCTGAAAATTGAAAGGCTCTTGAAAATGGAGAGATCTTTATGACTGTGCAAAGAATAAGTGAGATCGGTGCAGTGCCAAAGCCCCTGAAGACTTAGACTCTCTGCCCATGCTGCACCTGTGCATCTGCGTATCAGCAGCAACCTTGGCAACAGCTGGCTCATAGATCCAGAGGGAGCTCCAATGCCCCTCCCCCACCCTGAGACAGACAGACAGGCATGCACACAAAGACACGCCTCCACAGGGGTCCAGTACCGCATCTGCATCATCCACAGCAGCCTCATGCTCCAAGAGCAACCGCACAGCTTGTTCGTGCCCTGCACCTGCAGCCCAGTGCAGGGCCACCCTGCCCACCTGCCAGGAGTGAAAGGAATCCTGTGAGGCTCTGGCTGGCTGCCTGGCCCAGCTCCCACCCCTTCCCCACTGCCCAGCCAGGAAGCTGCTCTGCAGTGTGGAAGGGCCTTTGCTGGCTCTGGTGACCAGTAGCTGGGGCTCCAGCCCCACTCTGGACCCCTCCTCCACATGGCAGAAGCTGAAATGGATGTAGTAAAACACAACTAGATCCACCTGTCTCACACCTAAAACTCTTACAGCTCCCCGCTGCTTTGGGGACAAACTGAAAGGCCTGGCCCCACCTACCACTGCTTCTCAGAAATGCCAGCTTCCCCCATCTGTCTGTTCTCATGGCCTGTGATGATTCTCCAAGTCCCTGAGGGCCGCTGAGAACCTGGGTTTTGTCCCCTCCTTCCCTCTGATTAGGGGTTCCTCCAGAGTTTTCTGCTTGTGAGGGGACAATGAAAGGAAACACTAATTTTCTGTGTGGTGTCTCTGGGGACCAGCTGTTCCTTCCTCAAGGCTTCTTCTGCCCATGCTGTCGCCTCCATCTGGAACATTGTCCTTTGCCTTCCCTGAACCCGCAGGTGGGATGGCCTCCCAACCCCTACACATTCTCCACTTACCACAGTGGGAATGAACTGTTTGTGATACTCTGTTTAATGTCAGTCCTCCCCCACCAGAAAATCAGCTCCAAGATGGTAGGTATCATGTCTTCCGTGGGTTCTTCTCTGTCCCTAGCACCTAGCACAGTGCTGGCACAGAGTACTAAACCCTTGACAAATACGTTTCCGTTGATTGAATGAATGAATGAGCCTAGCAGTGGCATCCTATCATCCAACAAGTCCATGCTTCCTTGCTAGTGCTTGTGCAGGAGTTTAGACCAAGGCTGCAGGCACCAATAACTTGCTGTGTGACCTAAGGTGACTTGCTGGGCCTGTGCGCCTGCCTCAAACCATAAACAGGACTAATATCTCCACACCTCTCCTGGGGTGAGTGAGGACCACCAGGAAAGAGGAGGACAAGTGTTGTGAAAACCAAAGTGTTCTGAAAACTCCAGAATTCCTGTTACTATGGCTGAGTCTCAGGTAGGCTCTGAAGACCCAAGTCACACCCCTGTAGTGTCACCCCAGACACAGCAACCTCCGCTGCAGCCAGAAATCCTGCACCCAACCAGCCTGCATCCAGTCAGCCTCCACTGACTCAGCACCCAAGCTGGCATCTCCTCTGTAGTGCTCCTGAACCCGAAGGTGGGGAGATGCTACCCTGGGTGGTACTAAGGCCTATCCTCAGTGTCCCCCACCAGAAGGAATAGCTTTTCCCTCTGCTCCCTTCCCCAGCAGGGCTGTGGACCACCTCACCTGCAGCCTTCCCTGAGACCTGACCAGCAGGGCTGGTCTGTCTCCCAACCTGGTCTCTGAGTCCCTGGGGGCAGGCAGGGGCCCACAACTTTTACATGTTCAATTGACACAGAGGGCCCTCAGAGAAATGAGCTAAATTGCCGCCTCATGCATGCTCATCCTCTCCTGGTCTGGTCTCTTTTGGTCTCACACCCCTGGACTTCTGACCACAGGCACCACTCCACCTTTGTCCCTCAGGCATCTGCCCCTCTCTGCCTATCTGCCACCTTCTGACTCCTGACCCTTGACCCCCTGGTCTCCTGACTCTGACTTTTGTTCCTTCGGTATGCCTTTCAGATGAGTCATGGGGGTTAAAGTATAAGCTTTGAAACTGCCCAAGCCTGGCTCAGAATCCTGACCCTGAACTTGAGTGAGGCCTCAGATACCCTGAGCCACAGTGGACAACCTGGGCCTCCCCCAAGTTAACACAGGCAAACGCGGGCTCCATGAAATGTCCCCCCTGGGTGGAGGCACCCCCACCACGTTGTCCCTAAACCACCCCCGTTGGAGCAGCCCGTTTACGCACATGGTTTCTTGCCCTGACGTTGACTCTTCTCCCAATCAGCTCCTTCATCCTCACGATGTTATTCCGGCGGGCAGCTTCCTGGAGCTGCCTCTCCAGAGGAAGCACTGCGGGGAGAAAAGGGGATGTGAGGGGGGTCCCCACACTGCATAAGGAGGAGCAGCGAGCAGCCCTGCCCTGGCCCTGAATGTTTCCTGGGCCGGGCTCTTCTGGAGGAATGACGGGAAGATGCTTTCTCCGCCATCTCTATGTCAGGACTTCCCCAGACAGGTTGCTTTTCCTTCTAACTCACCATGTCCACATAGCCAGGACTTGGTAAACCCTGAAGATGGGAGACCATGGCAAGACCATCCCTGGAGCTCAGAGGTACCCCATCATCCAGGTTTCATGTCTGCTCCCCAAGAGCTGCTCTTAGGAAGGGAATGGAATTCATTCTACCTGGAGCTGATAGCTATGTTTTCCATAGCGCAGTGTAGAAAGCAGTCAGGATCCACTGAGCCACCTACTGCATCAGGCCTGGCAGGGCTGGTAGAGGCCAGAAGCATGTTCACCTGGCTTCTTTGTCCTCGTTCCTCCACCTCTTCTTCTCTCCTCTCCCAGTTAGGAGGCACACTCTGATTGGCTTTCTCTCTGGTCTCTCTGTATGTCTCTTCATTGCACCTTTAACCTCTGACAGTCACAGACTGGAGAGATCCTCAGAGTTCCCCTGTCAGACCTCTGTCATGGGTAGCAGTGGGCTCAGGTGGCTACTGGCTAAGTCAGGAGGAATCAGCCCTGGTGACCCCCATGCTGCTGTCATCCTGTCTGTTCTTGGCTTGTGAGGATGTCTGATCTCCTTGGCTGGACCTCAATCTCCTTCCTAATCTACTGGACCCTTCCCAATCTACATGTAGCTCACAGCAGGCCCAAAGCTGGGCACAGGGAGGAATCCATGAAACTCTGCTTCCATGAGTGACACTAATAATCCCTAGACAAATAGATACCCGTCCCTCCTCCAGAAAAGCTTAGACTCACTAGCACAAGGAATAGATATTTCCTAGCCCTTTGCACAGTCATTACAGTCTTTTGATTTTATTGCTGCCAAACCCACATCCTGTATGTGTGGTCCAGTGTGAATATCCAAACCCAGCCTCTCTGTCTATCTAGGGACAGGTGGCCAGCGTCTGGCAGGGACGGCTAATGAAGCAATGAGGAGACAGACAAGCCAGCCATCAGTTTGTTTTTCCATAGCTTTCCAGATGTGGGAGAGGGTCTGCTTTCTGATGCCTCACAGGTACCATGTGGGAACCTCAGAGCTGCCGTCCACAGGCAGTCAGCTCTGGCTGAGTCATTCCCGAATGTATGACTTAGTTACTTAATTATCCTGTGCCTCAGTTTCCTCATATTCTACATGGAGATGCAAGTTGCCCTATAGGATTATTGTAATGATTAGATATAAGATATGAAAGCCTTTAGCATGTTGTCTGGCAAATAGTGTCATAATCACCGTCACTCCTCCTCCTCCAAGGCAAAGGGTCAGAGATTAAATTCTGATGGCCAAAGACCTAGAAGTGGTAAGGCCTCCTTCATTCAGGGCCCTCTGAGTCAGTGAAGCCCCCAACCAAGAAGGCACCCTCCCTACCCACCTCCCTGAATTATTTTTCTCCATAGCATCTCTCACCATTGGCACATTTAAGTCTATTGTCTGCTGCTCCCATTATATTATAAGCCCATGAGGGGAGAGATTTTTGCCTGATTTGTTAACTACTATATCCCCAAATTCAGACCCCAGGCCATATATAGATATTCCCCCCCCCAATTCAGGCCCTGGCATATATTTGCTGAATGAATGAGTGACACACAAATCATTAAATCTTTTCAGAGGCCCGTGAAATATAAAATGCTGCCCCGATTAAGAATCATTAGCCCCATGAAAAAGCAAGCCATAAGCTCAGGTCAATGACAGGAAAGAAGCCCCAGGAGAGGAAGGTTCCTGGCAATACTTTAGGGGATGGAGAAAACACCACCTTCCAAGTGTGGTCCACATTGATAGCTCCATCCTTCCCCGTTCCACACGGGTCTGCCTTTCCTGCAGGTGAGGAGAGGGTTTTTCTGGAAGAGCCCCTCTCAGATCTCAAACATCTCCACAAAGCACTGTTCCCAGTTTTTCTTTCCTTAACCTCTTGGCTGAAAACCACCACAATCCAGGTTTGGGGAAAGAGCTGGCCTTCCTGGTGAGACAGCTTAGGGAAGCTGGGGTTCTGGTAATCACTTTGCCACTTTCTAGTAGCAGGATCCTGGGCTAGTCTATCTCCCTTGGGGGTCTTATTCCTTCAGTTGTAAAATTGGGGGAGGGTGAAGAAAGTGATGTGAAGAGATCTCTTCCAGCTCTGCCTCCCCTTCTGAAGCCTAGGGGAAGTGGGTTGGTTTGTGTCGGCAAACAGCCAAGAGTCCACATGGGAGCAAGCAGACCCTGCATAGTGCCATAAAAATGAGTCTCATCTCTTCCATCCACCTCTTTGGCCATGTCAAATACAAACTGCACTCTGGTCTCTGAGCCTTTGCCCAGGGCTGGGTCCTCTGCGCAGAATTCTATCCCACACACCCCAAAGCACCTTGCTGTACAGAGTTAAGGTCCTGATCATGCAATCTTCTATCCAGAACCTAGTTTCCTTTGAAATGGCACCTTGATAGAGCTCCTCACCCCACCCCCATCACAGTAAGGACACTGGCAGCACCACCCTTCTCTCCCCTCTTCCAGCCAAAGCCACCTAAGAGAGCTGATGCCTACATGGATGTTGCTGCCTGGGTTCAAGATCCAGGCACTGGGCATACTCCTGGATCAGGCTCTGAAGTACCCCACTGCCTTCCTCTGGGCTTCTGTTTCCCCACCTACTATGGTCTCCACTCTCCATCCAGCCCTGACATGCTGGGGAACTGGGTCCTTCAGCATGTCTACCACTTAATGACTGCGTGACCTTGAGCCACTTATTTAACCACCCTATGCCTCAGCTTTCTCTTCTGCAAAAACGGAGATAGCAATAGGTCCTACTGATAGGGCCTTTATGAAAATCAAATAGCGTGCCAGTCCTGGTTCGGCCTGGCATACAAAGTAAGTACCTACTCAATAAAGGATCGCATTAACATCTTATTTTTAGCTAATGTCTCAGGCACACGGCCAGTGTCCTCTAGGCCAGGTGTGCTCTTCTCTGGGCGCCATAAAGGAGCCCAAGACGGAGGTGGACAGGCGGACAGAGCAGATGCCATCCTGGGTCACCCCCGTGGGAGTGCGGGGGATGCTCTTGGCCTCTGCCTGCACCCGCCCTCCAGCCCCCCCCCCCTCCCCGCCCCGGGCCCCTAGCGCCGCGGACTCACGGCAGTCGGTCTCCCACGGCAAGTGCTCCTCCATGCCACCGCTCCGCAGCCCCTGCGCGCGCGCAAGGTCTGGCCCAGCGCCAGCCCACCAGCCGCTCGTCCGCCCGGGCGGGGCGTGGAGCGGAGGGGAGGGTCCCGGAGCTGGGCGGGGAGCATCGAAATGCAGGTGGCAGCGGCTCCTTCAGACTCTTTGTCTTCGCCTCGGCCCTAGCCTTGGCCCTAGGGGACCAGGTGGGCCAAGCTCTGTGGCCTCTCCCCTACCCCCTACCCCATCCTGGATCAGGCAGCCGATCCTCGGGCTCGCTGGACCTGCCCTCGCCGTCTTTCACAACCGTGTCGGGCGGGTCAGGGCCTCTGGGCCCGCTGGTCCATCTGGGCTTACACCCCCCACCCCCCACCCCTTACTTTCTTACTTCCTACCCCCCCCATCCCCGTCCCCAGCTTTCCGAGCCTCTCGCGCCCTGAGGTGCGTGCAAGGCCTCCAGCAGACCCCATCCTTGGGAATTTGGGCAGGTTCTTAAGGAACAGAGAAACCCCAACAAGTTTGCAAGCATACGAAAAGATGGTCAGATTTTTTCATGATCAGAAAAATACAAGTTAAAATGATAGTGAGATATCACACCAATTATTAGACTGGCAGAAATTAGAAAGCCGAATAATGCCAAATGTTGGTGGGGAGGAGCTGTCACATCCAAGAGGCTGCTGGTGGAAGCAGCCTGGGGCAGCAGAACAGCCATTCTGAAAAACAGTCTGGCAACAATGAGGGAAATGATACACAGTAAAATGCGACCCTAAAACCCAGTTCTTTCTCTTCCTCTGCACCCGCAAAACCCATGGGTTGGAGGTAGAGTGTGTGAGTGGTCCAGCTTGATGGTCCCTGGTTGGGTGCAGTGGTGGTCTTTCTCAAGGTCACTCAGGAGAAGTTGCAGACCCCTCAGCACTGGTGGCAGGTTTCTCCACAAGTTGGCTCTCCTGGCTTTTCCCTGTCTTTACTTCATATCTTGAGAAATTAGAGTTTTTGTTTTCTTAACAAAATAGAACTGTGACTTATGCTTTGCAGTCTGCCTAGTTGATTTCATGCTTCTTTGCTATTTGAGTGGCATTCTGCTAGAAAGGAGGCATCCCAGGCCCCAACCCAGACCTGTTGAGTCAAAATCTGCATTTCAACAAGATCCCTATTGATTCCTGTTGACATAAAAGTATGAGAAGAACTGCTCTAGGCTGTCCACGCCACTTCATTCCAGTCCACGTTTTTATAAGCTTTTATTTTGGCCTTTTCCACAAGCAGATCTAATTTCCTGCGCTGTCTTCATTGATTGAACACCAGCTGGGATGCGGCCACTGTGTCAGTCCTGTATCAGCATTATCTCGTGTACTCTTCATACCCGCCCTGAGAGGTAAGTACTGTTATCAACCTTTTTTTTCCCCAGGGAGAAACTGTTGTGCACAGATAGTCACAAGACCTGAGGGACCACATGCCTGAGGTCCCTCAGCCAGTAAGTGGCTGATTCAAAGACAGCACATAAGCTACACAGCTGCTCTCATTGAGGGCAAGGCTATTATGCCTGCTTCTGTGCATCCCCTGCAGGAAGATGGACACATGCCAGTGTCAGGACACAGTACACAATGGCCCTTGTCACTTCACTTTACTGTGGTGGGTGCCTTTCCCTCAGAGTCCCAGGCCACTCATTAGGAGTCTGGGGGTCTCTGCTGGCACCCTTAGAGCAACCCAAGCCCGCAGTGTATCCTGCCTGCTTCCCCTTCTCAGATACCCTGGTTCTGACATCTCAAACTGGGGTGTCCATACTGTGGGGTACATAGTGGTGGACAAGGGGCACAGGAAATCACAATCAAAACCTCAATTTTATATGATGCCTGGGAGGGGATGAAAAAGTTGCATTTTTGTTAAAACAACCATGGTTTTACAAGTAAGAGTATAGACACTAAATCCAGTGGGTCACTTCCGGCAAAGCCACAACGTTTTGGGTGTTCCCACTACTCTATCTCTGGGGGTATTTGGAAGGAAATATTTGGTGAAGCCAAACACTGGCTCTGCCCTTTTTCTGTCCCTGCCAGGATGCAGAGCCCATTTCACCACGCATCTCTAGCCCTCACCACACACACACATACACACGCACACACGCACCTCGCCATCTCCATGTTATTCTCAAAGTAGATGGTACCCAGCTTCACATATGTGCTGCCTCCACCCTTTTGGCATCAGGGACTGTGGGGTCAAGGGACAAGACGGACATGTAATTCAGAGACCACCAGGGTTGACATGGATTGACAGCGCCTGAGAGCACAGTGCTGGGGCTTGGGGTAAAGGATGAAGTAGGGGATAAGGGTGTTCCAGGACCTGTCTGAGTCTGGGTGACAGAGGAAAGTGATTGACTTTAACACTGATTAAAAATAAGGAGGAAATATGAAAGTAAGGGAAAACATGAAAAACTTGGTATGACTGAAGAATAATGCCAATTTGTGTGTATGTGTGTGTGTGTGTGTGTGATTTATGAGTTCTACATATCCTTTTACCCTATTAATTTTGTAGCTTAGTAATATATATCATTACAAATATCTTTTATTTTAATCCCCAGGGAGGGGAAAAGAATCAAGTTAAACTTGTTAAAGTTCCTCCAGCAGAATGCTATTTCCTCCGTCCTGTCTCAGAGCCTTTGCACTTGCTATTCCCTTTTGCTTGGAACAGCTCCTACCCAGCCTTTTTCCATGGCTGGCTCCTTGTCATTTTTCAAGACTGGCCCAAGTGCCAGTCTCCCAGGGTAAGTGTGCTACCCCTACCCTCACTGTCCCTCTCATAGCAGCCTTTTCCTCCAAAGCACAGTCATAATCTGTAATATTGTCACATACAGATAACAACTGTTCCCACTCAGAGCCCACTGCCCTGTCATTTCATTGTCCAAAGAAACAGTAGTCCGGTTCCAAAACCTTGGAAAAAAAATACAGGTCCTTGTTTTTAAAGTGGCAAGGAATTAAAAAAAAATTCAGACACAGCAATTATATCTTTTTTTTTTTTAAAGCGATAGAGAGAGAGTCAAACAGGAAAGGAGAAGGTGAGAAGCATCAATCATTAATTTTTCATTGCCGTTGCAACACCATAGTTGTTCATTGATTGCTTTCTCACATGTGCCTTGACCGTGGGCCTTCAGCAGACCAAGCCACCCCTTGCTGGAGCCAGCGAACTTGGGTCCAAGCTGACAAGCTTTTTGCTCAAGCCAGATGGGCCCACGCGCAAGCTGGCGAGCTTGGGGTCTCAAACCTAGGTCTTCCGCATCCCAGTCCGATGCTCTATCCACTGCGCCACCGCCTGGTCAGGCCAATTATATCTTTTACCAAAGGGTCCAGTCATCTCAGTAGGACCCCCAACTTTCCTCCCAGGTCTCCTTTGCCTCTCTTCTCCTCTCCCTCCAACAAAACTGTGTGTGTGTGTGTGTGTGTGTGTGTGTGTGTGTGTGTGTGTGTGATACCTAAATGTCCTCTGCCTAGCTTTGTATTTTCATACAGGGTAACTTTGTCTATTCACCCCTTCTGCCATTGGACTCTCCTCATCATCCTAACAGCCCTATGGGGTGCCCACAAACAATCATCTCCTTCAAAAGATATAAAGATTCATAATTTAATACTTTTGAACATGGCATGTGAGTATCATGGATGAAAAAGAGGCACTGAAATAAATCTGAGTGAAAGTGACCCCACAGGGCAATCTGATCATAAATTCCTAACAGGGAAGGTCATGGTGGGTAATCATACCTCAGACCTATCTCCCCTAGTAAAAGGTTATCTTTGCCTTAAGCTAGCCCCATCCATTGTCTAGGTCAGCAATTTTCAACCAGTGTGCTAGAAGAATTTTTAAAATATGCAGTACTGGCCCTGGCCAGATGGCTCAGTGGTAGAGCGTTGACCTGGCATGTGGGTGTCCTGGGTTCAATTCCCGTTTAGGGCACACAGGAGAAGCACCCATCTGCTTCCCCTCCTCTCTCTCTCTTTCTTCTTCCTCCTACTCCCACAGGCATAGCTCAGTTGGTTCAGGCGAGTTGGCCTCGGGTGCTAAGGATTGTTCCATGGCCTCTACCATAGGTGCTAAAAAATGGCTCAGTCTCTGAGCAATAGAGAAATAGCCCTAGATGGGCAGAGGACCTCCCCCTAGTGGGCTTGCCAGGTGGATTCTGGTCCAGGTACATGCAGGAGTTTGTCCCTCGGCTTCCCCTCCTCTCACTAAAATGTGTGTGTGTGTGTGTGTGTGTGTGTGTGTGTGTGTGTGTGTGTGTGTATGTGTGTGTATGCAGTACCTGACTATTTAGTCAGGGGCACTGACCTCTTTTCCCTTAGACTGTCAAATAAAAACATGATAACAACCAATACAATAATAGCCATCTGGTATGAATGAATCAAATTTATCTCTTTTTTTGTCAGATCAGCAAAAATAGATATTTTGGTGTGCCATAGAATTTTAGTAATTAGTTGATGTGTGCTATGAGATGAAAAAGATTGAAAATCATTGGTCTTCTAGGGCAGGCTAACACATTTTTGAAATGAATCTTTTTCAGACCCATTGGAAGTTTAACCACCTTCAAGAGAGCACATAATCCTGTTGATTTATTTTATAATCCAATCCTATCCCTGCTTTCTCCACACCTTCATGTAATCTTCCTTACTTATCTCCTTAATTCCAAATGTAATTTTTTAAAAAAACCTGCAAAATGCTGTAGAAATGTTTACCTGAAACCTATGAACTCTTATTTATAACTGTCACCGCTTTAAATTTAATTTTATAAATAAAAGTTTTTTAAAACCATGCAAACTGTTATTTTGGGAAGCATTTTTCTCAGTCTATTGAGATTGGCTTCGAAGCACAGCCTCTGTTTAGTTCAAATAAACTAATAAACTATTATTTTAAAATTCTTCAGGTTTGGACATTTCTTATGTCGACAGGTTTTTTTTGTTTACTTGCTTGTTATCCATTTCCCCCGCTTTCCTTTACGCACTTTTGTTCACCATTAAATCACAGGGGAAGAAGAAAGGAGGGGAGGACAGCAGAAGGTAAATCTCAATGGCATGTGATTCCCCCAGTTGATAGGAGCACTGAACATGTAGGTCTGAAGTTCCAGGTGCCCCAGGTAACATTTGAAAGGAGTCCAGGTACCCCTGGATTGTATTCCTAGCTCTGACCTTTCTGGGTTGCTCCATATTTATTTCACTTTGCTTTTTAGATATCTTTAACATTAATTTTGTTTTATAATTCTGTAAAATATTTACACATTTCAAAGTCGTCTCTGAAAGTTGTCATAGTCAGTTGTCACAGTCAGCAGCTTCCAGCTTGTTCTCACTCTCCTTTACTCCATATTTGTTTTTATTTCCAACGGATGATGCAGCTGACTAACAGTGGCCCCAGACCCCCACAGATGCTCAATGGCCAACCCAGAGGCATTCGCTACACTGAGGAAACAGCTTCCCACAGACCTTGGTAGCTTTCTGTGGTTCCGTGTCAGCAGCTGGACATACTTGGTTTCTCAGATTGACTGGTTAGCGACGCCTCTGAGTCTCTAACTCCCCTTCTGATCACTGTCTTCCCCAGCACCCTCTACAATTGTGCAAAGCAAATTACTATAATAAAGCCCCATCCCACCATTCAAAGCGGTTCTGCTTGCCAACTGAATCCTGACTGACAACGGTAACATTTTTATTGTTGTTGCTTACCTTTATATTATTTAATTCTATCATATACATGCACATATGATATAACATATATTTTTTTCTCTCTTTCCTATAGTCACATACTATACACAATTTTTCTCAGCTAGCTTTTTATTTTTTGGTAACAGCTTTGTTGAGATGTCACGTACTACACAATTCACTCATCTAAATGTATAAATCAATGGTTTTAGTATTGTTCAGAGTTATGTAAACATTACCATAATATTTTAGAACATTTTCATCACCCAGAAAAGAAACCCCATACCAGCCTGGCCTGCAGTGGCAGTGGATAAAGTGATGACCTGGAACGCTGAGGTTGCTGGTTCAAAGCCCCAGGCTTGCCTCGTCAAAGCACATACCAGGGCAACTACTATGAGTTGATGCGTCTCACTTCTTCTTCCCTCTTTGTCTCTCTCTCCCCCCTCTCTAAAATCAATAGATAAAATCTTTAAAAAAATAAAAAAAGGAAAGAAAGAACCCCCTCACCACCAGTGTTACTCCCTCACCACCACCAGTCTTCCTATCCCCTCACAGCCCCAGGCAACCACTCAGCTACTTTCTGTCTCTACAGATTTGCCTGTTCTGGACACCCACGTGGCTTTGTTCACCAAACAACCCACCCGGGATCTCTCCACAGTAGTATATTAAGCTTGCTCTTCCTTGTTCCTTTTGTGGTCTCAGAATCCTCCATTGTGTGGCTTATTCTCCTAGTTTCTGCTGGTGAACTTTTCCCTATTTCCAGTCTTTGGCCATTACCATAGATTTACAATGAGTAGCCTCGTGGATGCATCAGTTGGTATTTTTTACCAATGCAGAGCTGTATAGGCCTATTCTTAGAGGCAGATTTCTGGGTCAGAGGAAAAAAGCACACATGATTTTGCTAGCTATTGCCAAACCCCCTCCACATGTTCTGTACTATTTAGGACTCCCATCAGCTATCAGTGTATGAGAATGCCTGTTTCTCACAGTCTTCCCAACAGACTCTCAAACTTGGAGTTTTGCCAATCTGATAGGTTAAAAAATGGTAACAGTCTACTTTTAATTTTCATCTTTATCATTATAAGCAAAGTTGGTTATCCTATGTTTAAGAACCATTTTCATATTTTTCCCCTGAGAACAATCTGTTCTTTAGCTTTTTTTCCTTTATGATTGTTGGCCTTTTTCTTAAGAGAATTTTAAAATAAATTTTATTTCTCATCCTATTAATAAAGTAATGTTTGTTGGTTACCAAAGAAAATTTAAAATACAGTCAAGGAGGTTAGTCCAAGTGCCGTGGTGTCTACAATTAAAATACAGCCAAGTTTAAAAAATAGCCACAATTTATCTACTCAAAGATGCCACTGGGAATCACTCCTTATATTTTATACTAGAACCTTTCTAACAAAAGAAAAAGATACATGCACTGTTGTAATTAGGTTTCATATGATTTCAAATCTATTTTTTTATGACTTAAGTGAAGTTCTTTTAATCCACTTGTTTATGACAAAGAGAAAATAATGCTTTGATATAAGTATGAAGTCATGCAAGGATGTTATCAGTGACACCTCTGTTGTCACTGATAAGCAGTCAGTAGTCCAACAGCCATGGGATCCTCATGGGCTTATTGATAAAGAAAACGTGTAGAAGCAACGATGACCAGGAGACATTTACACTATAAATACTGACCATTTGTGAAGACTATTTCAGTTTTGGCTTGGGCAAGGCAACTCTTCACTAGCCTAAATACTTTTGGAAGACCTTTGGGGCCTTTGCTCCTGTCCTGGCCACGCACTCCTTATAGAGACTGTTATGATAAGCCATAGGGCTGCCCAGTGAAAAAGATCAGCTCGCCTACCCAAACTGGAATCTTTGTTCCCTAGCAACATGATCTAGCGACGGAGGACTTTTACTTTAGCACTGGCAGCTGGAAATCATTTCTGGTTGGTCTACCCAGTGCCTGCTGGTATGAAAAGGCACACCTCATATTAAAATTGGACTTTATTCCTTCATATTCTCTTGTCTGGAACAACAGTGTGATTAATTTGTCATTTGTTCGGAGTATGTTATTTTTATATTTGGCTTATTAAGAGATATTATCCTGTATGCTGTTGGCTTATGAAATTATTATAATTCCCACAACAAACTTGTGCTAAATAAATTGCTGGCAAAGACAACTCAGTCTCATCATTTTTGCTGCCCCAAAACAAAACACACACATGCACACACAAATGCACACAGTGGTAAAATATTTGCCAGCCTTGTGCCAGCACTTGGGATTCATAGGCTGCCCAAGTCTCTCTGCTTAGAGCATCAGCTCTGTGATGGGAGAGAGGCCTGGAGTGCTCAGAGGAGGGAAGGGCAAGGAGGAGCAGCAGAAGGGTCTGGCCAAGTGGGGTCAGGAGCAGCCAGTCAGTGTACAGCCCCTGGAGAGGTGCCTGTACTGAGCGGGCAGTGTGATTGTTTGTGGGAAGAAGCATCACTCTGCAGAATTGCTCACTCATATGGGAGGGGTGGGGAGTGGGGTGACAGCAGAACTAAAACTGAGGCTCTCGTCGAGTTCTGAGTTGCTCAGATGTGTGACTGTGGACAAGTCTCTTGATCTAGAAAATGGGCCTAGATAGTCTTTTAGGTCCCTTCCCATGAAGGAATTACTGTATACTAAGATGAGGTGAATAATCCATTAGAGGAAGAAAGCATTGATTAATGACCCAAAGAAAGGCAGGGCTGAATTATTTTCAGGTCTCTGGACACGCCCTACATTCACAAACCTTAGACTTCCATGCACACTTCCCAGCACTTGCGTATCCATGTCTTCCTGAGTCTAGTCCCAGCTCTGCCCCTCTCGAGCTGTGTGGCTCTGGATAGATCACTAAATCTCAATTTCTTTACCTGGGAATGATACTTTTTTACAGTCATTTCAAAATGTCTAGGGCAGTCCGCGGCATACAGCGAATGCCCCGTCATGGTGGTGATTACTATCCTTCTGCCCTCCATCTGCCACCTATACTATCCCAATGGATCGTCTTGACAAGTGAAGTTCAGAGAGGTAAGTGACTAGACCAGAACATGCTGCCAGCAGCGGAGAGAGATGAAAGTGGAACCCAGATGTGCCTCTTTCCAAAGTGAACTAACTCCCTGGTTCCCAAGGTGCTGAACCCGCTGAGTCCAGGCCGGGGCACACCCACGGGTAAAACCCGACGACATCTCTCAGCCCAGCGTCTGTTGGGGCACCCCGACTCCAGGGGGCGACTCTCTCGTCGGGAGGGAAAGAGATTGGGGCGGGGGGAACCTCAAACACAGTGTAAACAGGTACCCGGGTGTGGAGAAGCCAGAAGAGAAGGCAGACGCCCAGCTTCTCCAGGCTGAGCCTCCTCCCAGAACTCTGCCGGGAGGGGGCGGAGCCGTTTGGCCTAACTGCAGTTCCTGTTATCGACACGCGGGGGAGCCAGAGCCGGCGAAGAGCTGCCCAAAGACCGTAATTTCCGCGGGGGTGCGCGCAAGTCATCTGTACCCATCGTGGTTATGACACAGACATAGGCTCGAGGGGGGCGAAGAGGGAGAAGCTGGGGATACCGGCTGTAGACTGACCTGAGGTTGGCTAGGTCCGCGGGTGAAGAAGGAAGCACAAGGCGGAGAAGCGTGTGCCCACCCGCTCTGACTCTCACCGGGCTAGGCCCTCCATCCAGCTGCTCTGTTTCCTGAGGGTTTTCCTGAATTGCCGGTGGAGGTTTTGAATGCCAGACTAAGGGCTTGGCGCATGAGATCGGGGTGAGGGAGGAAGAGTTGAGCAGAGATATAAGTAAATGTGGGGTTAACTGCCTTAGGCCTTTTAAAACCAGATGGAGAAGGTGGAATAACTGTTCCCACCGAAAGTTTGGGACTTGACTATGGGTTCCTGTTAGAGTAATGTACATTTTTAAAAGATGCAGAACAGGGCCAACTCTTAACCGAAAAGAACTTCTAAAGGCCTAATTTCTGAGAGAGGTGTTTGCCTGGAGAAGAGATGAGATGACCTGGCATTCCTGGGTTGGGAAGTGAAACAGCTTTGGGTGGTCTGGACCCTGAAGCAGGGGCCGGGGCCAGTACATGCCAGCCCATGGGGTCCGAGTCCCAATCAGTCCTCTGTAAGAAAGTTGCCCAGCCATAAGCAGTGTCCATAGGCTGTGCCCACCACGGAGGGTTTCGCCAACCCAGCCAGTATGGTTCAAGGTAGGGAGTGAGGGATGGGGTGGGTAGTGATCAGAAGGGGAGATGATGAGGGAAACCCAGGAGCTGGGCAGAACTTCCATTCTCCAGGCCTCAGTTTCCTCGCCTGGAAGGTGGAGATAATAACACTACCTAATGCAAAGAGCTGTTGTGAGAATTTAATGAGCAGGTATTCTAAACAGTGCTCTGTAACCAGTACAAAGGCTAGGCAGGAAACCTCTCTGTGGATGGATGTCTCCCAGATTGCCCCAGACCCAAAAAGCTGCACTTTCGTGGGGGCTCTCAGAACCCACGGTCCAGCCTTTGGTGCCAGCCCTACCCTCAATGGGGTAACTGTTTTACATCTATCACCCCCACTACACTGCTAGCCCCACTCCAATCCCTGCTGGACTGTGAACATTTTAAGGCAGGTACAGTGGGTGATTCATCCCTTATTCATTCAAAATAAGGCCTCATAAAACTTGGCAAAATGAAACTAAGTTCAGCTTTTAAAAACAAAACAAAAACATGTGCAAAAAACCAGCAAAATTATGAAAACAAAAACTGTGGGAGGGGAAAGGGGCTTAATATGGAAACATTAGACTTTTAAAAAATGTACATGAGACTATGCTCAATGACTCCATTCCTAAGAATCTACACCACAGAAATAAGAGCAGTGATAAGGCAAAGATAAATATGCAAGGGTGTTTACTGAAGTATTATTTGTAACTATAGCGAAGAATTGGAACCAACCCAAGAGTCCATCAAGAGAGTATGGTGGAATAAATTGAGGTACAGCCATTCAATGCAATGCTGAGCAGTAGTTAAAAAGAACTGAGTGGGTCTGTAAGTGCTGAGGTAGGAAGGATCTCTAAAAGATAGCAAGATACAGAACAGGAAGTACAATATGAGTCCATTTCTTTAAAAACATTCTCCCACCACTGCCTCAGCCTTTATTTGTCAATGCTCCCTTCCTGGTCCCACCCAGGATGTCAATCTGGCAGATCCTTTGCTACACAATCCCTTTAGGTTTAGGATATTGAAAGTCTGATCTAGCCCAATTTAAAATTCCAAGCTCTTTCCAGCTTCAAAATACATATAGCAGAGATACATAGCAGGCTTGTCATTTTAACTCATGTATTTCTCATCACAGTCATCTGAAGTAGTTACTGTGATTACTTACCATCCCCATTTTGCAGGTATGGTATAGAGAGAAGTTAAACATTTTCCTCAAGTCACAGATCATAAATGGCAGAGCCAGAGTCTCTGGCTCCAGAATCTATGTTCTTAACTACTCTGTTATGTCACCCTAGGCTCACAGAACCACAAATGGAACTTCTTGGCTCAGACCTTCAACAGTCATAGTATATATCATTAACTACATATATTAGAATTTAGTCATTCCCCTAATGACAGACAGATAAATTGTTTCCAGTCTTGTTCTCTCACAAACAGTGCTACAATGAATGTCTTTGGGTGTTTTTGGACACTATGCAAACATTTCAGTAGGTTAGATTCATAGAATCTATGCAATTGCTGGGTCAAAGGATAAATTTATATTTGGAGAGCTATTTCAGATACCTATGGCTGTATAACACACTACTCCAAAACCTGGTGCTTAAAACCATTTTATTTTATTCATGATTTTGTGGGTCAGGAATTCAGGAAGGGCTCAGCTAAATGGTTCATCTTTTTTTTTTAAATTTTATTTTATTCATTTTTTTTTTAAGAGAGGAGACACAGAGTGAGAGAGAGAGAGAGAGAGAGAGAGAGAGAGAAAGGGGGGAGGAGCTGGAAGCATCAACTCCCATATGTGCCTTGGCCAGACCAGTGCAGGGTTTTGAACTGGCGACCTCAGTGTTCCCAGGTCGATGGCTTTATCCACTGCGCCACCACAGGTCAGGCTAAATGGTTCATCTTTGATTCTGTTCCAGACTGGTTTCATCACTCACATGACTGGGCCTCAGTGCTGTGTGACCTCTCTCGCTCTCTCCAGGTAGTGTCATAGCCTCCAGGGCTTCCCTACCTGGTTTGGTCGCCTCAGAGCACAGTGATGTCAGCTAATTGCAGTTCAGATAATCTGGCAGTTGGCTTGCGAGAGATAAGATGTGGAACCCGGAGGACATTATAACGTTTGCTGTATTATACTGGTCAGAGAACTCAGAAGCCCAAATTCAAGGGAAGGAAACCCACTTCTCTATTTGAGGACTGTCAAAGAATGTTTGGCTGGCCCTGGCAGACTAGCTCAGTTGGTTAAACTATCATCCTGTTACAACAAAGTTGTGTATTGGATCCCCAGTCAAGGTATATACAAGAATCAACCAATGAATAAGTAAATAAGTGGAACAACAAATTAATGTTTCTCTTTCTCTTTTCCTTTCTCTCTTTCTAAAATAAATAAACAGCCTGACCAGGAGGTGGTGCAGTGGGTAGAGCATTGTCCTGGGACTCAGAGGACCCAGGTTCAAAACCCCAATGTTGCCAGTTTGAGTGTGGGATTGCTGGCTTGAGCATGGGATTATAGGCATGACCCCATGGTCGCTGGCTTGAACAAAGGGTCACTGGCTCAGCTGGAGCCCCCTGGTCAAGGCACATATGAGAAAGCAATCAATGAACAGCTAAGGTACCACAACAAAGACCTAATGCTTCTCATCTTTCTCCCTTCCTGTCTGTCTGTCCTTACCTGTCCCTCTCTCTGTCTCTCTTACTAAAAAAAATAAAGTTAAAAATTATAAAATAAATAAACAAATAAATAAATGAATGTTTGGCCTCCTTTACTCCACAATAGGTATTTCCAAATTGCCCTCCAAAATGTTGGTCAATTTACATTCCCACCAATAATGTAAGAGTCTTTCCCCACATCCTCACCAACACTCTACATTGTAAAACATTTTCATTGGTATCAATGCGGCAGTTGAAAATAGTATTTCATTGTTATTTTGTCATGCATTTTTTTAATTATAAGTGAAGTTGAGCATCTTTTCATATGCTTACTATTTATTTTTAATTTTTCTTTCCTTGTGATTATTTTTGCTTATTTTAAAATTTGGTTGCCTTTTAAATATTAATTTCTAAAATGTGTATATTAAGATTAGCCCTTTACATGACAGTATATCACAAATAGTTTTCCCAGTGTGTGATCTTTGACTTTGCTTGTTTTTCTTAAGTTTTAAAAAAAATTTTTTAAAGATTTTGTTTTTATTTATTCATTTTAAAGAGAAGTGAGAGAATGGAGAGAGAGAGAAGGGGTGAGGAGCAGGAAGCATCAACTGCCATATATGCCCTGACCAGGCAAGCTCAGGGTTTTGAACTGGTGACCTCAGCATTCCAGGTCAACGCTTTATCCACTGCGCCACCACAGGTCAGGTGGACTTCACTTTTGGTTAATTTTCTTCATTCATATTTTTAGGTTTTTATGAGTTCACATTGTCTGTCTTTTACTTTAAGACCCCTAGGTTTTGTGTGGTTATGTCCTTTATCTTTTTCAGAATTTTCCTACTGGTGTCAAATGTTTATTTTTCCATTTTCTGGGGCTCCTTCTTCAATGTTGTTGGTGCTGGATTGAAATAGCTTTCAGTTGTTAGACCCTCTTAGAGAAAATGTATAATCTTACACCTGAAGGGCTGGGTTAAGCGTCATCTTGTTTTGAATCTTCTCTTCTATAGGACATTGAGGTTTACTGAAGGTTGGTAGTGCCATCTCAGGAAGGCCTCATCATCCGGGCAACTGTGGACAAGAGCCAAGCATGGGAAGCTCTGTGATCAGGCAGGCCCTGCACAGCCCCATTCCTGGGAAGACCTGGTCAAGGGAGGGAGGCCTAGAACACAGCCCCTAGCCTGCAACTTCAGGACCTCAACTGCAGGGTGAATTCAGGCTTTTCTGAAGGAAATATTCCTTGGAGGTTCAGAAGAGGGGCCAGACGTGCCCTCAGAGAGCTGGTTCATGAGGTAGGAAGTTTGACAGAGCAGCATCTTGTTCAGAAGACCAAATGTTGTAAGGCCATTGACAAGGACAATCCTTCCGATCTCAACATCACAGCCTTAGGGAAAGGCAGAGATCTGCTCCAGGAGCCACAGGTTTGGGGGGCTGCTCTGGGCATATGCTTTCCTTCCCTCCCTGGCCAGGCTCTGCTGGCTTCTGTCCTAATCCCGGAGTCCAAGACAGCAGCATCTACCCACTCATTCCCCAGGTAGGGGCTCAGAGGTGCTCCGGGAGACTGAGTGGGCACGCATTCACTCAGGGATTATTTGTTAAGTGTCTGCTATGTTCCAGTCAGTGTTCTTGAGATACAGTAAAGAATGAAAGAAACGAAAATTCCTGTCTTCTGGACCTTACAAACAATAAAAATAACCATGGTGAATAGGTAAATATATTAAGATATGAGTGACATGGGAAAAATGGGCAAGGAAAGACTTGGAAATTGGAGATGGGAGTGGCTAATGATGGGGGGACTTCCATGGGCCCCCAACCCTTGTTCATCCATTCAGAACCCATTCAGGAGAAACAGTAAGTAGAGGGAAGTGTGCATGTTCCTGGCTCCCTCCCTGCTGGTCCCTGCTCCTGTCAGGTGGCCTTTCCCGCAATTCTCAGCTTCCCGATTCCAGCAGCCACTTCTTTCCCTCCCCCTCAGGCCTGGGGGTAGCAAATGTGCCCATGCTCCTGGGCAGGCAGGCACTGCACTGTCTTTTGGGGTTTTCTTACATCCCACCCATACCTTTGCAAAGAGTCCTCAAATAATCCTGATGTGAGCATTCTGTATTCTACTGGAATGCTGAGGAATACAGTGACTTCTGAGCAGGCTGGCTATCAGGCCCTGCAGAGACCCAAGGAATTGTGTTTTAGGCAGGGCCACCAGTGTCAAGGCCTGGAAATGGCAGGTTAAGCCCGAACTGTTTGAAGGAAAGCAAGAAAGCTGGAGAGACAGACAGGGAAAGGGGTAGGAACTCTTATCAAATGGGTGTGTTGAGTTTTAATTATTCATTTTAGAGAGAGGAAAGAGAGCGAGAGAGAAGGGGAGAGGAGAAGGAAGCATCAACTCCCATATGTGCCTTGAACAGGCAAGCCCAGTGTTTCAAACCAGAGACCTCAGCATTCCAGGTCGACTCTTTATCCACTGCGCCACCACAGGTCAGGCAAGTGACATAATCTTTAACACAAGCACTCTGGCTGCTGTGTTGATAACAGACAATGTAGGCCAAGGGCAGGAACCAGTGAGAGGGCTACTGCAGTATGCCAGGTGAGAGACAGTGGGGGCCTGCTGGCAATGGGGATCAAATGATCTACTGGGATTAGACGCGAGGCATGAGAGAAAGGACGATGCTGGCCTATCGAATTCATCAGAGCTACTAGATTTCTAGTGGCTTCTCTGCCTCTACCCAGCCTGGCCCTCATATCCTGTCACTCTAGGTGAGGTGTGTGTGTACGTGCGTGTGTGCATGTGTGTGTGTCCCCAGTCCCAGGGCTGTACACTACAGACCCATCTCTTCACTGGCAGGTCTGCCACCATCTGCCAGAATGGTCCTCAAGCAAGTAACAGCCCCCTCTGCTTCAGACCGTCTATCTACTGGTCCCTGGGCCAGGGTCAGGAGCGGATTCAGCCCTGGAGTGCTGGGAAGGGAGGCTAAGCCAGATCCCCAGAGGCAGCCTCAGTGAGCTGACTGTCACCTTATCAGTGACCTGCTTTCTGGGGTACTCCCAGACCGATGCTTTCTTTAGCCTGCATTCTGTGGGTCAGCCAGACCTGCATGTGACCCGCTTCCTCATCTATCAGTTGCTCAGCTGGCTTCCTCTCAGGTTCCCGCCCTCTGTGGGGCCTGCTCAGGAGTGACCCAACCCCCTTCCTCATGGACCTCAGCAGCCACTCCCCACCCCACTGGATGTGCAGCCTTTTAGAACCCCAGTTTGGGAAGCCTTCTCTCACAGGCTCCTGTGGGGTCACTTCGCTGGACTGTCACTGCCCCAGCCCCTGAATTCAGGCTGCAAGCACCTTCTGGGCCAGCCAGGCCTGGCCTCCATTGATAACACCACCACCACAGAGTACTTCCCCTGAGCCAGCTCCCTGCCGAGCTTTCCACAGGCCTGCTGGGGTCTGTCAAGTACAGAGGGCTGGTTATAAGAGCTCTGCCACGCAGTGGCATGTGACCTCGGGCAGTCACTTTACTTGCCCAAGCCTCCATTTCCTCATCTGATCTTGTGGTGTCTCTCCCACATTGGAGGCCCTTGTAAGTACTTTCTAAAAAAATTGCTTTGTGCAGTATGCTTGACAGTGTCTAATTTGTAGTAAGTATACAATTAAAGTTAGCTACTTAAAACATACCCATCTCCAGATGAACTGAAGCTCAAAGAGGAATGCAACTTGTCCAAGGTCAGAGAGCTTGAAAATGGTGAAGCCAGGCCAGGTGCTGAGGGTAGCTGAGGGTAGTTGGTCCAAATGTCAGCCTCAAGCACTTAAAATATCTCGGTTGATGCCTAACCGCCTGGTGGCAGAGTGGATAGAGCATCGGACTGGGATGCGGAAGACCCAGGTTCGAGACCCTGAGCTCTCCAGCTTGAGCAAATGCTCGTCAGCTTGGACCCAAGGTTGCTGGCTCCAGCAAGGGGTTGCTCCGTCTGCTGAAGGCCCACGGTCAAGGCACATGTGAGAAAGCAATCAATGAACAACTAAGGTGTTGCGATGGCAATGAAAATCTAATGATTGATGCTTCTTACCTCTCTCTATTCCTGTCTGTCTATCCCTCTCTCTGACTCTCTCTGTCCCTGTAAAAAAAAAAAAAAAAATAGCTCAGTTGATTTGAGCACTGGCCCCAGACAGGGGTTGCCATATGGATCCCAGTCAGGGTGCATGCAAGAGTCTGTCTCTCTATATCCCCTCTCATTTACAAAAAGACAAACAAATAAAAAGAAAATGGTGAGGTCAGGTTTTCCTGTGCCTAACCCATCAGTCTACCCCTCCCCTTCTCTACTTCTGTGAGGCAAGCACTGGGTAGGTGTCAGCCCACAAAGAAAGAAGCCAGAAACTTACACTCTTAGAACTCCAGAAGGTAGGGAGGCTCCTGTCATTATGGGAGATAAAAAGATGAAATAAACATAGTCTCTTCCCTTAGAGGAGGGAGCCATGGAGTTCATCATCCTTCCTCACATAGAGGATCCAGGAAACTTCCATGGAGGGTGACATCTGGGTTTCTGGCATATGACTGGCCCATTGAACCATGCAAGAAATGGTGACTGCAGAATCTGAAAAAAAAATTTTTTTTTTTTTTGTATTTTTTGAGAAGTGGGGAAGCAGAGAGACAGACTCCCTCATGCGCCCAACCGGAATCCACCCGGCATGTCCACTAGGGGGCAATGCTGTGCCCATCTGGGACATTGTTCCATTGCAACTGGAGCCATTATAGCACCTGAGGCGGAGGCAATGGAGCCCCATCCTCAGCGCCCGGGCCAACTTTGCTCCAATGGAACCTTGGCTGTGGGAGGGGAAGAGGGAGATAGAAAGGAGAGGGGTAAGGTTGGAGAAGCAGATGGGCACTTCTCCTGTGTGCCCTGGCCAGGAATCGAACCCGGGACTTCCACATGCCCGGCCAACGCTCTACCACTGAGCCAACCAGCCAGGGCCAGAATCTGAATTTTTAAAGACAAAGTTTCTACCATATTTTTCCTATTTTTGGCATAAAGCATCAAGAGACCCCAAAGAATCCAAAATTGTAGCACCTAAATGACCTCTCACAGCCAGATGGGCCACGATAATTCATGTTACTTCACATGTCCTGAGCTCGGCTTGGGGAAGTAGAGTCTCCATTATGCCAGCACATAGCTGCTAGTTGCCTCATTTCACAGATGTGTCCATGTTCACACAGACACTAACACCAGCCAAGGTTCAGGTCACCCTGTCGGGCCATTAGGTAACTGTGTGGCTTGAGTGAGCACCCTCACACCTTCCAGCAACAATCGTAACCCACTACTGGGCACTGTAATGTCTGGAGAGGACTTTAGTCCTCAGAGAGCAGGAGTCTCTTGCCTTGCTACTCTTGTCACATAAAGGCTAAGGCCTGGTCTAGGTGACACCAAGGTTGTAACTAGGGTGTCTCAAGTAGCTCTCTCAGCATGGCTTTGCAATCTGAGCATTTTGTTGCAAACCTGCCTTTCACATTGACTCCTGCCAGGACTTTTGGTTTCGGTTTCTGAGAGTAGAAATGAGTCCTACCCTTTCCCCCTGCTGCCTTCCACATTCTACTTCCTCCTGCCTCGTCTTTGTCCTTCCCACCCTCTCCCACCCTGGTGGGAGATGGCAACCTGGTCCCCGGCTCTGTGAGAAGGGGCTAAGGGAAAGTAGTGGAGAGAGTCGCTCAAGACCTCACTTCATTTCCAGGGCTGGGTGGCCACTCACGGTTGTGCAGATTGCATGCTGCACAAATCTAGGGGATGCAGTCTAGATGATATTGCCAAATTTGCGAATTTTTTGGTGCACATTTCAGGCAGATGGCAGTCAAGTGTCCTGAGAGATGGCATCTTTTCCTAAATTGCCTGAGGTGCTCTGAGTGGGATGAGGAAGCTGAGTGCATTTAGGCTTTGACCCCCCCCCCCCCCACATCTCCATGGTAGCTGGTGTCCTGCAAGCTACCTCCCTCCGCCCCAGGCCTGGCCGTCTAACCCACACGCCCTTCATTGCTCAACTTCCCAGCTGGGCTACAGCCCCAGTGAGAGACTCTGGTTCGAAAGAGTTTGGCCAATCATCTCTAAGGCTATTTGTGGGGCCCCAAGCAAATCTCTTTCTCTCTGGACCTCAGTTTCCATATATGTCATATGTGGACAAAATGGTCTCTAAGGGGCTCTCCAGATTTCCATCTGAGTCTGTGCTGAGGGTGCCTGGGAGGCAGACTAGGCATAGTGGTTTGGCCTCAGAGTAGTTTACTTGGAAGGAAGGAGATTATTGTTTCTCTGACTGATTGCAGGGCTCAGAGAGGATTCTTTTGTTGAAGGATGATGGTGGAGATCCCACGAGGTCACCCAGAGGGACAGCTGTGACTAAGGTCTCCTGCCATGTCTGGACTTCAGTTTCCTCCCCCATAAAATGGGCTGATAATACCCACCTTGCACGTAGCTGTGAAGATCAAAGGGAATACTGTATGCAAGGGCTGGCACAGAGGAGGTGCCCAGAGAAAAGCAGAGGCAAGGGGCGCTGTGGAACTCAGAGGAGCAGGACTCTAAAGTCCTGATGGAGACTGGGCCTGTGGAGTACAGTAGTAGCCCTGTGAGGCCATCACTGCCTGAGCTCATGTTCCAGGGCAGGAAACCTACCTCGTTTCCTCTGGGTCTGACAAGCCACCCCACCTCCCCAACCTTCCTCCCACTGTGGGCTCCCCTCCCCTCTCTTTGCATGACCACACTTCCGGGAGGATGCCTAGCTCTGCAGGAACCCCACAGAGCCCACATCTCTTAGCCTGGCATAGAGGGCCCTCCCCTAATGCCCCCTGCTGCTCCCCAGTCACTTTGAGTTACCTGACATCCCCAAACAAACCATGCATGGTCACACCTCTGTGCCTCTGCCCATGCTATATCCCTTCTGGTCGCATGCCCTTCCTTCTCCCCTCTCCCTGCCCCCAAGATAGCTTAATCCTGCTCATTGTTTAGGGCTCAGCTCAAATGTCACCTTCTCTGGGAAGGCTTTTTTTGTCTTTCCAGTAAAGAAAATACTCACCCTTCCTGTTGGTTCATTCAGCCCAGGACTCACAATTGGGAGTCTTGTGGAGCTATCTCAGTCTGATCCCAGTGGAGCCCCAGTGCCTTTATCTATAAAATGGAGGCAAATCATCTCTACCTAAGGGGAGGGTGTTGGAAGAATTCAATACACATAAAGCCCCTAAACACAGTGTGGGCACACAGTTCATACCCGATAATCCCTGGTCAAAACTTTCATTCTAGCTGGCCAACCCTGCAGGGAGCAGGAAAGGTGTGTCAGACACACTTTCTATCTCCCACTCCAGCTCTTTTCAGTGGGTCCTCAGGTTGGCACGGCCCGAACCACAGTTCATTGGAACATCAACAATGATTGACAGGATCCAAGCCCAATGATTGACCTAGTCCTTCCTGGAGCATGTTGTCCATCCTACTGTCCGCTTTGGCCTCTACCTGAGGAAGACAGAGGTAGGGAGTCATTTGGGGGGATAGGTCTGGTCTCACCATGTAGTCTTTCTTGAGCTAGCCTGGGCAGCCTGACTGTCCCACTGATGATTCAGGTCTACTCCCCACCCTTCCCCTTCAGGAAGAGGCCCTGTCATAATTGCAGTTGTGCTACATAAAAATAACTTCAGTTCACAGATACGTGAACACCAGGCGTTTCACTGAGGGAAGAGGAAGGCCATTTCCCCACACGCACTCCCACCACAGTCCCGCTTCATAAGCAGATCCTCCAGGGTGGGTCTTAACACTTCTCAATGGATGGCTTCAGAAGCTGCTTCCTCTCCAGCCTTGGTACAGAAGACTTTTTATCGCTTTGCAATTGGCTTCTCACATTTTCTTATTTGTTCCTCACATCAGAGAGGTAGGGCTCAGCAGCTGAGGTTATTGTACCCATTTTACAGGTGCAGGAAGCCAGACCACAGGAGGGGAGGTAACTTGCTCAAGATTACGCATTAAGTTGGTGGTGGAAGTTGACACCGGCCACAGAGTTCTTTCTGCTCCTTCATATGTCTCCTTCTTGGAAAATGCTGTGGCCACAGCCAGGGCAAAGAGGAAAAGAGGAGGAGAGAAAGGCTAAACAGAGCACAGATTTGAGGAACAAGACATTCAGGCAACAAACATTTGGCAAGCTCCTATTACATGCTAGGCACTAGAAATACAGCAGAGAGCAAACAAGAGGCCCACTTCCTACACTCCATGGAGCTTCCAGTTTAATGGATGAGAGCTAACATTTATTGAGCATGTTCTTTGTATCAGTTGCTTTGCTAAGCACTTTCACATGGAACTTATTTATTCTCACCAACATTGCCATAAGGTAGCATATTGCATATTTGTCACTTCTGTTACCCACCCAGAATCTTAAACTCCTTCCTATGTGTGGGGTATCCTCCATTCATGAAGGAGAGCCCAGCTTCCATTACTGAGACGAAGTATGCCAGATACTCTCTTCCCCAGCCTCCCTTGCAGCTAAAGATAGACATGTGACCAGACTTGGCCAATCAGCATGACGACCCTAGACCTGCTGTTGAAGCAGTGATATACAAATCATCATGGCAGTCAGTTAAGGCAGTAACAACAGGAGTCTCTTTTGGCTTTCAGGGGCACCAGCAGCCATTCGTAGGGACAGGATTTTTCATTCACTGCTGGTAGAACCCATGTCTATGTCCAGTGGTTGCAGCTAGTGTTGTTCCTCCAGCTCAGCAGAGATTGAATATTTCTCTATAGCTAGTTTAAAAAGTGGAGGTCCCTTAGACAAATATACAGGGATAGGAAATGATTTGACTTTGGGTGTTGGGCACACAACACAATCAACAGTCCAAATGCTGTAGAGATATTCACCTGAAACCTATGTACTCTTACTGACCAATCGCGGCGCCATTTGGTTGCTCCACCACTGCCCACCATGAAAGCTGGAACGCCCACTAGTGGGTGGTAGGGACCAGGTTGACCAGCAGTGCAAAAGTGGGTGGCTTTTATAAAAAGGTTGACCATTAAGGAGCAGCTGCATAATCATCCTTGCCCTTATCTATTCCAGGCTTTCTCCCACCCTCCTCTTCATCCCACTGCTCCATGCCTGGCTCTACCTCCATGACACCTGCTTGGACACCTGTAACCACTTTTCCTTGGTCCCCCTGCCACAGCCTCATCTCCTCGCATCTACTCACTATCATCCTTCATCATGGAGTCAGAATGAGCCTCTGGAACGGAGCACTAATGGATTCACACCCCTCCTTAAGCACCTTCCAGACATCTGGCACCCAAGTACCTTTCTTTGCCTGGCACTCAAGGCCCTTCTATCCTCTCTGACCTGCATGCCAATCCTCCAACCCCACCCCAGATCTCTGACCACATAACCCTCTGGTCAGTCACCCTTCGCTCCATTGCCATCATGCCCTTCCATGACCCTTCCACATTCTTTTATTTATTTATTTTTTATTTTATTCATTTTAGAGAGGAGACACACACACACAGAGAGAGAGAGAGAGAGAGAGAAAGGGGGGAGGAGCTAGAAGCATCAACTCCCATATGTGCCTTGACCAGACCAGTGCAGGGTTTTGAACTGGCGACCTCAGTGTTCCCAGGTCGACGCTTTATCCACTGCGCCACCACAGGTCAGGCCGACCCTTGCACATTCTTGCACTACCTTTGCTTATGCTGTTCCCTCTGCTAGGAAAGCCCTTCCTGGTGTCCTCCACTCTTCTAATAAATTCTTGTTAATTCTTAAAGCAGCTTCAAATGCAAAATTGTCCATAAAGCTGCTCTCAAGTCTAGACTTCCAGTAATATTACTGTTTCCTTTATTCTGTTCATGAGAAATTTGGTAACATTTTATGGGTGTGCAAGGTGCTGCTGCCTTGATCAGTCACTTTGGCATGAAGAAAGGCCTGCCTATGGGACTATGAACCTGGGTTCTTGGTCAAACAGACGCGACTTCAAATCTAGACTTTGCCATTTACAAGCTGGGCCATTGTGGGCAAGTCAGTTAACCTCTCCAAAGCTCCATTTCTTCAGCCTCACTGAGCCCTCATGACAAATTGGTGGTTTTCCTGTCAGTCTGCCCTGTGGATTGTGATCAGCTCCTCTAGACCAGGACTGAGAGTCATCTGCCATGGGGCCCAGCATGGAGCATGGGCCTCTACTACCCATTGAAGCCCTGCCTTGTCCCCTTCAATCCACTCTCCACTATGGAAATAGAAGACAGAACAGAGGGCACAAGGTGGGAACCTCTAATTGGGCATCTCCTGGCACAGGTATGTCCCATCTGTGTGTCTAAATGACAACTAGAACAAGCAGGTGGCTCTGAATATATATACACAGCTGTGTACAAACATAGGGGAGAGTGAGTGCATGTATTTTGGGGCACTTGTGCTTGTCTGTGTATTTATATATAGCTGCTGTGGTTGCCAACTCAGAGCAAAAATGCACACACTTCCTGTTAAGAATCAATTAGAGCCCTGGCCAGTTGGCTCAGTAGTAGAGCGGTGGCCCGGCGTGTGGATGTCCTGGGTTTGATTCCAGTCAGGGAATCTCTCTCCCTGTAAAGCCAGTAGCCAGGGCCGGGATCACAGCCGCCTGACCCACGCAGGTTCGCATTGGATTCGGACAGATGGCAATAAAACACTGGAGCCAAAAACTGGTGAGCCATCAGCTTTAATTCTAGCTTGCACCCGGCAGGCAAGCAAAAATACACACTGGGCTCCAAAACCCACACATTCAGTGCTCACAAAGCTACTGACTTATCCGAGTTTCCTAGAATCAAAGGTTTCTAGCTCACCAGACTTATTCACCTCTGTTTCCCATCTCCTCCTGCACAAACTCTTAACAAACTGGCTTCTTCCTCAGCACTCTGCCATCTTGGCTACTTCTCCTCCACATGGCCTTAATCTGCTCTGCTCTCTAATACTAACCTCAGGAACTCAGGAACCAAGAGAGAGAGATCAAGCTACTGTTCTCTTCCACTTTATAGCAGACTCAAAACCTTTAATCCAATTATACAAACAAGGAACCTCCCTACATCACCACCCTACATCATCCAATCAGTCAAGGGTGTGGAGAAGAGCTTACTCTTAAACTAAGCCTTAGGCTATGACGACCCGGCCTGCCCACAGCCTGTTCCAGAACACACATTAATATCAACAAACTTCCATGTGGGCAGCTCCATCTTTAACAAAGTGAGCATAATATATTTTATCTGCCCAACACTCCCTCTCCCTCTTCTCTCTCTCTTTCCCTCCCACAGCCATGGCTCAGTTGGAGCAAGTTGGTACCAGATGCTGAGGATGGCTCCACGGCCTCACCTCAGGCAACAGAGCAATGGCCCTGGACGGGCAGAGCATCACCCCATAGGGGGCTTGCTGGGTGGATCCTGGTTGGTGTGCATATGGGAGTCGGTCTCTCTGTCTCCCCATTCTCACTTAAGTAAAAAAATCAATTAGAGCCTGGCTGGTGGTGGCACAGTGGATAGAGTATCAACTTAGGACTCTGAGGACCCAGGTTCGAAACTCTGAGTTTGGCAGCATGAGTGCAGGCTCATCCAACTTAAGCACAGGCTTGCCAGCTTGAGTTTGGAATTACAGACATGATCCCATGGTTGCTGGCTTGAAGCCCAAGGTTGCTGGCTTGAGCAAAGGGTCACTGGCTCAACTGGAGCCCCTGGTCTACATAGGAGAAACAATCAATGAACAGCTGAAGTGACACAATTACAAGTTGATGCTTCTCATCTCTCTCCCTTCCTCTCTCTCTCTCTCTCTCTCAGACACATACACACAAAGAATCAATTAGAGCATGTTTTATAGAAGCCCCAAATCTCCCTGGGTCATTGCATAACCCTAAACAAGTTAGGTCCTCAGTTTCCCTTTCTGTGAAAGCAGGATGAAGTATTAGACTGGGTGATCTCTAAACCCTCCTAATCCTCATATTTGGAAACTCAGATTAGTATCCAGAGTTCACTTCTCAGAGGGAGGCACCATGCACAGTCCACATATCCCACCAGAGACGCCCCTGCCCACACATTCATCAAACCCTTCCCAGACCATCTTTAGAACCCCACAGACTCCTACTGATTATATGGGAGGGGGGGCAAGGAGGAAGTTTCCAGTTGAGAAGGGTTTAGTGACAGCCAATCCCTCACCCTCATCAACAACTTCCTCTCCAGCCCCAACCCCACCCTGCCCTGCTCCTTCCTGGTTCCCACATCCTTAACCAGAAGATAAACAAATTAGTTACTCAATAGGACAAGGCAGGAATCTCTGCCCCTTCCAGCCTCCGCATCTGCAGTGGGTGAGAGGAAGTGAGGGAAAGTCTAGGTTCACAGTCAAAGCTGGCCCCTCATTTTACAGATGAGAAAGCCACGTGAGGGCCAGTGACTTGCTCAAGTCACGGTGAGACAGAGGCAGTGCCAGGATTGACCCCAGCTTCCCACCAGCCTTTCCATTCTCACTTCCACTGAGAGTGGAATACAAGTACAGGAGCTGACATTGCAGCATGGAGGCCTGGGATGGATGCCAGGAAGCACTTCCTGAGATTGGTAGTCAGGACAGGTGTCAAAGGAATTCATCTTTTCCCAGAAAGCCGTAGTGTAGGATAGCCTGGAATGCAGTAGCTCCTTGTAGTTAGGAAGACAGTGGGGATACCAGGTTTCCTGCCCAGTTATCCAACAATGGGGGGACTCCAAGAGGAGGAAAGCTGCCATGGCCAGGCCCCTGTGCTCAGTACTCACATCCATGCCATGCCCATGACAGCTGTGGGAAGGAGGATTTTACAGATGGACAAACTGAAACCCAGAGAAGTTAAGTGACTTTCCTAAGGTCACACAGCCAGAAAGTAGTAGGACCTGTGTGATATGACCCGCAAATCTATGTCTTTCCTGAAAATAGTTTCCTGAAACATGGGCTACAAGATTGACTTGTTTATTATTATTGATTTGAGAGAGAAACATTGATTTATTGTTCCACTTATTTATGCATTCATTTATTGATCCTTTCATGTGCCCTGACCTGGGATTGAACCTGCAACCTTGGTGTTATTAGGACAATGCTCTAACCAACTGAGCTACCTGTTCAGGGTAGACCATAAGATAAATTTAAAAATATGTTCCATAAGGTGAGTTTAGATGACATAGGGGTGAACTTTCTGTTTTTTTAAAACAATATATTGATCCAAATGTAAATCAGGAAAAAATAAATCAGCTCATCAAAACATGATTTCAGGCCCTGGCCAGTGTCTCGGCGGATAAAGCATTGACCCAGCACACTGAGGTTGTGGGTTTGACCCCTGGGCAGGGCACTTATGAGAAGCAATCAGTGAGTACAAATTAAACGGAACAACTAAGCAGAACGATGAGTTGATGCTTCTCTCTCTCTCTTGCACCCTTCCTTTCTCTCAATCAATAGAAAGTTTTTTGTTTTTTTTTTAATTTTTATTTTATTCATTTTAGAGAGGAGACACAGAGAGAGAGAGAGAGAGAGAGAGAGAGAGAGAGAGAGAGAGAGAAAGGGGGGAGGAGCTGGAAGCATCAACTCCCATATGTGCCTTGACCAGACCAGTGCAGGGTTTTGAACTGGCGACCTCAGTGTTCCCAGGTCGATGCTTTATCCACTGCGCCACCACAGGTCAGGCTAATGGAAAGTTTTTTTAAAAAAAGCTTATTATTTCACAGGTATTATTGCTTGGAAGTAGGCTGAGTTTTGAAAGGGGTTGATTTAAAGGAAAATATTAAATGGATAATAGTTTACGTAGTAAATGTCTGGAAAGCAATCCACAAATGGCTGAAGTTTTAGACCAGGGGTCCCCAAACTTCTTATACAGGGGGCCAGTTCACCATCCCTCAGACCGTTGGAGGGCTGGACTATAAAAAAAACTATAAACAAATCGCTATGCACACTGCACATATCTTATTTTAAAGTAAAAAAACAAAACGGGAACAAATACAATATTTAAAATAAAGAACAAGTAAATTTAAATCAACAAACTGACCAGTATTTCAATGGGAACTATGGGTGCAGATGCATCCTGTGCTCCTCTCACTGACCACCTATGAAAGAGGTGCCCCTTCCGGAAGTGCGGCAAGGGCCGGATAAATGACCTCGGGGGGCCACAAGTGGCCTGTGGGCCGTAGTTTGGGGACCCCTGTTTTAATATTCTTTTTCTTTTTTAATAGGGACAGAGAGAGAGTCAGAGAGAGGGATAGATAGGGACAGACAGGAACGGAGACAGGTGAGAAGCATCAATCATTAGTTTTTCGTTGCCGTTGCGACACCATAGTTGTTCATTGATTGCTTTCTCACATGTGCCTTGACCACGGGCCTTCAGCAGACCGAGCAACCCCTTGCTGGAGCCAGCGACCTTGGGTCCAAGCTGGCAAGCTTTAGCTCAAGCCAGATGGGCCCGCGCTCAAGCTGGTGACCTCAGGGTCTCGAACCTGGGTCTTCCTCATCCCAGTCCAACGCTCTATCCACTGCGCCACCGCCTGGTCAGGCATCGGGGACCCCTGTTTTAGACTGACCTGCTTAAAGCTGCTAGTCAGAGCAGTGAGTGTGGCCTC
This sequence comes from Rhynchonycteris naso, assembly GCA_037038555.1. NCBI lineage: Eukaryota > Metazoa > Chordata > Mammalia > Chiroptera > Emballonuridae > Rhynchonycteris > Rhynchonycteris naso. The sequence continues at coordinate 52,369,477 of CM072999.1, forward strand.
TTTTGGCAAACATGGGGGCCACTCCTGAGTGTCCCCCCACCCCAGTCCAGTTCCTGCATACAGCTCTGGCTCTGGCATGTGAGAAGGGGAAGTTCATCCTGGGTAATGCCAGCCCTGGGGAGATATGGGAGGCAGGAGAGCTGCTGGCTTCTGGGGAGGGTGGAGGGCAAGAGGGAGGATAGACTGTGAGATCAAGTACCTTGGCACCAGGAGTCAGCTCTGAGGAGAGCCTAAGTTTTCCATCTGCCGGCCCTACCTGGGTGCCCTTCCGCTCTCAGTTTTAGCTCCTCATTTTGGATCTTGGTTCCTATTCTCCTCCTTCCCTATTGGTTTCAGCCTTGCTCACTTTCACAGGAACCAGCTGCACCAGAGCAGACGGCACCTCTTTGAGGAGGCAGTTCCACTCCGGGGCCCTCCCTCATGGGTCTCCAGGCCTGGCCTGGGGAACTAATGCAGCTGAGCATCAGGCCTGGCAGCTGGCCGGCCTGCTGAACCCAGGGGACTGAGAGAGGATGCAGAGCCCAGCAAGGGCCTGGCCCACTGGCCCTGCAGCCTGGAGGTCAGCCCCACAGGGACAGGCCATCAGGAGGTCAACTGTGCTTGCTCCCTGGCTAGGAACCTTCTCCCTACAGTAGTAAGCCCTATGGTGGTGGTGGGAGGGGGCAGTTCGTTTATCATACTAGCCCTTGGGTCTTCCCAGCCCGCCTTAATTATTCATGGCCTGTTCATTTGCTCTGGATTTGAATACTGAATGATCATGATTATATTCATCAATAAACATTTTTAGGATATTTCTCTCTAAAGCTCTAGGCAGAATGTTCTTCACATAGGATTTTATTGAATTTTCACAATTCTAGAGTAGGTCTTGTTATTATCCACACTTAACAGATGATAAACTGAATCTCAGAGAAGTGAACCATCTTGCCCAAGGCCAAACATAGTGCAGGGAAGAGCCAGGATTCATTCTGACCCTCTGCTGACCCTTCCTTCTTATGAAGGGAGAACTCACCCCTGGAAAAGAAGCAAGATTAGATCCCCAATTTAAATACAAAGTCCACTGGGAAAAGCCACTATGAAGCTTTATCAGTTGCTTAAACCTTGGTGTGAGTGAATTGATGATCACTGTGACTTTAAACTATAAGTGCAGGGGTGCCTAAACTACGGCCCCCTGAGGCCATTTATCCGGCTCCCACTCCGCTGCACTTCCGGAAGGGGCACCTCTTTCATTGGTGGTCAGTGAGAGGAGCACAGGATGCATCCGCACCCATAGTTCCCATTGAAATACTGGTCAGTTTGTTGATTTAAATTTACTTGTTCTTTATTTTAAATATTGTATTTGTTCTTGTTTTGTTCTTTTTACTTTAAAATAAGATATGTGCAGTGTGCATAGGGATTTGTTCATAGACATTTTTATAGTCCAGCCCTCCAACGGTCTGAGGGACAGTGAACTGGCCCCCTGTATAAAAGGTTTGGGGACCCCTGAGTAAGTGTTTTCTCACTACCACACATTTAGTCCACGAAAACGAGAGCAGATAGAATTACGACCATTTTGCAGCCAAGGAACGCCGACTCGGGGAAGTGCAGGATGGGCCCCAGAGTGCCCTGACCAGCTCTAGGACCAGCCCCTCTGTTGGGCTCCATCCACACTCTCCTGCCCTCTCTCTCAGAACACGTTTCGACAGGTGGAAAGGGGATCCTGTGTGAGGAACCAGGACCCGGGAGAGGGAAGTTGGTGAGGGAAGAAGTAGGCTGTAAGGAGAGAGCAGAGACCATCTGCTCATTCCCCATTTATCCTGATTTTGAATCTTCATGTTTTAGTTGGGCTTCCAGAGCTGCATCAGGACTGTAAGGGCCACCCTTCGTTAAAGCCACATAGCTGTCCTGCATCCTCTCCCTGCTGCCTCCCCCCACCAGCCTCTTTTCTAGCCCAGAGAACTCTGTCCCTTAACCATCGCTTTAGGACATTGCCAATTATGGAGAGTATACATGGATATAAAGAAAAACATGCAGAGAACTCCATTTCAATGCCTGTTGGGGGAAATTTTTTTCTGCCAATAGACTGAAGTGTTCAATTGGAGAGCAGTGGACTGATCACTGTCCCGTAATGGTGGGAGTTGAATTTCACTTGATTAAGTAAAATAACCCAGGTCAACATTCAACTTTCTGACATAACTGAAAAATTGTCCTTAAGAAAAGCAGGATCCATTTCTAAAGTATGGGTTTCTCGCAAACACAACAGGACAGGCCTACGTCCGGGGCTGTTAAGCTTTGTGTATGTGCCATAGCCCCTCTGTCTTTTGGGGAAGCCTATGGACCCCCTCTTAGAATAATATTTTTAAGTATACAAAATAAAACAACATAGGCTTATAAAGAAAACCAACTCTATTAAAATGTAGTTACCAAATGTTTTTAAAAAACAAAATTTCAAAGTAGAAATTGTGACTAATGAATGCATGAAATATTAAGCTCTGACAATAGGCCTAAGAGTAACTGTAATTTTGAAATAGGGATGAGTGTAAAACATATTTTGAAACATCTGAGAAGACCGTAATTTGATTTGAAAATGTAATTCTATCAGTAACACCGTTACAAATCCTGTTAATACTGCTGTGACATTTTGTGTGTGTGTATGTGTGACAGAGACAAAGAGAGTCAGAGGGACAGATAAGAACAGACAGATAGGAACGGAGAGAGATAAGAAGCATCAATTCTTCGTTGCAGCACCTTAGTTGTTCATTGATTGCTTTCTCATATGTGCCTTGACCAGGGGCTATAGTAGATCAAGTGACCCCTTGCTCAAGCCAGTGACCTTGGGCTCAAGCTGGTGAGCCTTGCTCAGACCAGATGAGCCCATGCTCAAGCCAGCGACCTCGGGGTTTCAAACCTGGGTCCTCCGTGTCCCAGTCCGATGCTCTATCCACTGCACCACCCCCTTGTTCAGGCTATACTGCTGTGATTTGTGGCCATGTCACGAAAGATAAAAAATTCAGGTGGACATTCCTAAAAATAAAGATGTATTTTTTTCTCTTCCAGACTTTTAGACTCCTTGACCTCTATTCTTAGATCTTTCAGGGTTCTATCGACTCCAGATTAAGAACTCCTCCTGCACTAGTTCTATCTTTTATTTTAGTGTGTGTGTGTGTGTGTGTGTGTGTGTGTGTGTGTGTGTGTGTGTGTGTAATTGTATCAAACATAGTTTTCAAAATCTGATTAAATTTGCCCTGGCCAGTTGGCTCAGCAGTAGAGCGTCGGCCCGGCGTGTGGAAGTCCTGGGTTCTGTTCCTGGTCACAGCACACAGGAGAAGCAACCATCTGCTTCTCCATCCCTCCCCATTTTCTCTACCCCCACCCTGCTCCCTGCAGACATAGTTTGAATGGCTTGAACAAAGTTGGCCCCAGGCGCTGAAGATGGCTGCATGGCCTCACTTCAGGTGCTAGAATAGCTTGGTTGTGGAGCAACAGAGCAACGGCCCCAGATGGGCAGAGCATTACCCCAGTGGGGGGCTTCCCCAGGTGGATCCCGGTTGGGACACATGTGGGAGTTTGTCTCTCTGTGTCCCTGCTTCTCACTTATTTTTTTTTTAATCTGATTAAATTTACAGATAAATAAATTGCCTGGCAGGTAGTAGATAGATCTCAATGAATGAGGGGCTCTTGGGGCTCCTGCCATAGTTACTCCATTAGATGTTCTTCTAGAAACGGAGCCTGTTTTGCTCATCCGGAAAGTGTGCCTCCCAGGACTACATGGCAGTACTGAGCCACACCTTCCTCCACCAGAGTGGCCTCTGTGCACCTCCTCACAGGAGATCATTCAGCAAGAAAACAATAAAGTTAGGTCTGGGGATATTTAGACTGGCCCTCAATCCTGGGAGGGCCCACCTGACTTCACAGCTCAGCTCTAGAGAGCCCATGCCTCTGAGGCACCCCTAGGCCTCCCTCACCCAGGCCCTGAGTGGCCTCCATTCCGGGAATCCCCCGGAAGGCCTCAGGCATCTGCTTCCCCTCTTGACTCATTCATGGTCACACGAGATGCAGAGTCACGAGTCAGCATGACTAGGTCAGTGCTGACAGGCTCACAAGACCTTGGCCGGGAATCAGGCAGCAGACATTGGCTGCAAGATGGAAGGCCCTCAGAGCCCAGAGAGCAGAAGCAAACCTAGAGGAGAGGTCCACTCCTGCTCCTCAGGCTTTGGGACAGGCCCAATCAGAACTCCCCAGAGCTCACCCCCCACTCCTCCTTTTTGTCCTCCTCCCCACTACCAAGCTACCTTTCCTCCTGCTCAAGTTGTCAGCAGCTCGGGATTTCATGATCTCACCTCTAGCTAAGGTCTGCCATCCAACTGTCCTGCTCCAGAACTTTTATTTACAGATAAATAAAGTATTCCCCTCATTCCTTCCACTTTTCTGTCAAAGCCCACTTGTTCTGTGACCCATCAGCCTTTGCTCTCTAAGGCAACTGCCATTATCTGAGGTGCATGGGATTTGGAGTTAAAGATCTGTATTCAGGTAATGGCTCTGATAGGCTCTGATATCCCTGCCTCTCTGAGCCTTGTTCAACACCCTCATCTATTGGATGGACATGTTAAATTGCTGCACTACTTTTCATAGCTGTTACGAGGATCTAAAACATTTTTAGATGTGCGGCCACTATGTAAACTATAAAGCATTTTCATAGCAATAATATGAAACTCATAGCTGACACATTGTTTGATGTGTTTCGATTTATCAGGGCCCTTCTGGAGAAATGACATAAAGGAATGGCTTTAGTGGTGGCATTTCAGGCAGTGGGGAGATCCATATAACTAGAGGGCCCTATCACATATTCCCAGCCCCTCTTCCGAATCAGATCCATGGAAGACATGCCCTTGTAGGCAGTGTGGTCTTGAATCTGGACGGGAGTTTGAAAACTCCAGAACGACCCCACCCTGAACCCAACATGGGAATTTGACCAAAAGGTGCTAGGTTTGATGCAGATTTGCTTATATTTTAGATGCCATTGACCCAGTTTGCCTCAATCACTGTTGAGCAAAAGGGGGGTGGAAAAATGAAAGTCTGTTTCTAAGAAGGAAAATCAGAAGAGGCACTTTGGTCCAGGAGCAAAGCCTGGGGCTCAGGAAGACATGGTCAAATGATTTGTTAGCTTAGGGGCCTGGAACGTAATCTGCTAGGATTGATTCAGAGTTAAGGATCAGAAGGTCTGGATCCCAGACCCTGCTCTGTCATTCCCAAACTATGTGCCTGTGGGTAGGTCATTGGTTATCTCTGGACTGATGTTTTCTATCTGTAAAGGCCTGTGATAATCCCTAACTCAGCAGGGCCTTCTAAGTATTCATGTTCACAGACCCAGAAACGCTTGCAATTGGGTTTCAGGGTGAAGTACCCAACCATCCCATCTCCCAGTGGGTCCATTCCCTGTGCTGTCACTCAGCACAGCACTTGTCTAGGCCTTTTGTGTGTCTGTTTCCTCTCTTGATTGCTGCAAGAGAGAGCAATGCTGCCTGACTGGTGGTGGTGCAGTGGATAGAGTGTTGGCCCAGGAAGCAGAGAACCCTGGTTAAAAGCCTCAAGATAGCCTGGCTTGAGCATGAGCTTGCCAGCTTAAGTGCAGGGTCGCAGGTCTGAGTGCGGGATCATCAACATGAGCCCAAAAGTCTCTGGTCTGAAGCCCAAGATCACTGGCCTGAAGCCCAAGATCGCTGGCTTGAGCTAGGGGCCCTTGGCTCAGCTGGAGCCGCTCCCACCACCAGGTCAAGGCACGGATGACAAGCAATCAATAAACAACTAAAGTGATTACAAGTTAATGCTTCTCATCTCTCTCCTCCCTCTCTCTCTATCCCTTCCTGTCTCTCTCTCTCTCGCTCGCTCTCGCTCTTTAAAAAAACAAATAGAGCCTGACCTGTGGTGGCACAGTGGATAAAGCATCGACCTGGGAACACTGAGGTCGCCAGTTCAAAACCCTGCACTGGTCTGGTCAAGGCACATATGGGAGTTGATGCTTCCAGCTCCTCCCCCCTTTCTCTCTTTCTCTCTCTCTCTCTCTCTCTCTCACTCTGTGTCTCCTCTCTAAAATGAATAAAATAAAAATAAAATAAATTAAAAAAACAAATAGAGCAAGAGAGACAACAGTGACTTTTTATCTTATACTCACAACGTGGGGCACCTGTGGGCATTCACTGTGCACACTGGCTGAATGGAGGGAGAGGGCAGTGCACCTGAAATTATCCCAGGACTCATGTTGCAGCAGGGCCAGGAGCCCAGGAAGGGTCCCTCCTCCTGTGAAGCTATAATCACATATCTACATTTGTACTGTTTTCAGATATTTCATTTAGCTTTTTCCTCTGTGGTCACAGAAAACATCACCCCCAGCTAGCAATTATCCCAATTTCTGTCTGTTTCACCAGGGTCCTTTCTTCTTTTCTCCTTTTTGGTCCTTTCTTCTTTGGAGCTAGACAGCTAGACAGTCTGGTTCAAATCCCAGCTCTGACACTTACTTAGCAGCAATAACTTTGGGCAAGTCATTATCACTCTGGGCCTCAGTTTTCTCATTTGTAAAATGGAAAAAATAATTCAGCCTATTTCTAGGTAAATTATATTCAGCTTCACAAGAAAATGTCAAATTGTTTTTTAAAGTAGTTGTGGGAATATATAAGTTTATATTCTCAACAGCTATATTGAAGAGATTTCATGGTCCACATCCTTGCCTACCTCTGTATTGTCAAACTTTCGCTAGCCAAATGGATGTCAAAATGGTATTTATTTACTCTGATTATTTGCTAATAAGATTGAGTATGTCTTTATATGTTTATTAGCTGTACATATTTTTTCTTCAGTGAAATGACGCCTATATTTTTTGTTCTTTTTTTTTTTTTTTTTTTTTGACAGACAGAGAGAGACAGTTAGGGACAGAGAGACAGGAAGGGAGAGAGATGAGAAGCATCAATTCTTCGTTGCAGCTCCTTAGTTGTTCATTGATTGCTTTTTCATGTGTGCCTTGACGGGGGGGGGGGGAGGCTATATGGTTATAGCTGAGCGAGTGACCCCTTGCTCAAGTCGGCGACCTTGTTCTCAAGCCAGCAACCTTGGGCTTTAAGCCAGTGATGTTTGGGCTTAAGCTAGCGACCATGGAGTCACGTCTATGATCCCATGCTCAAACCAGCAACCCTGCACTCAAGCTGATGACCCCATGCTCAAGGCGGATGAGCCTGTGCTCAAGCTGGCAACATCAGGGTTTCGAACCTGGGTCTTCCGTATCCCAGTCCAACACTCTATTCCTGCTCCACCGCCTGGTCAGGTTGTCTAACTTTTTAATAACAATGGGGAACAATTATTTTTTTCATTTTGTCATGCATGAGGTTTTAGAACTTTTTCTATATATTTCTGCATCGCTGATTCCAAATCTGAAATTCGTTTTTTGGTGCATGCTCTAGTTTTTATTCAATTTTAATTTCTTTTTGTTACAGTTAATGGCATGCATTGGTTTTTAAATCGGAGTTAAAGGGCAACGACTCTTGGATTGAACATAACCACAGGCAATTAATGTTTTACAAACATCACTTTTACATAACTGTAGTTTTTTTGTTGTTGCTGTTTTCTACAGGGACAGAGAGAGAGTCAGAGAGAGGGATAGATAGGAACAGACAGACAGGAACGGAGAGAGATGAGAAGCATCAATCATCAGGTTTTTTTGCCGTTGCGACACTTTAGTTGTTCATTGATTGCTTTCTCATATATGCTTGACCACAGGCCTTCAGCAGACCAAAAGCCAGTGACCTTGGATCCAAGCTGGTGAGCTTTTGCTCAAACCAGATGAGCCTGCACTCAAACTGGCAATCTTGGGGTCTCAAACCTGGGTCCTCCGCATCCCAGTCTGATGCTCTACCCACTGCACCACCACGTGGTCAGGCTATAACTGTAGTTGTTTTTAAATGCAAAAAATTACTATCTAATAAAAACACCCTCTTATTTTGTTTTAAGATTAAATCATGGCTTTTTCGAGTAGGTGTAAATGTAAGAATAGTCCTGACATCTTCTGTTATATATGTGGCTGTTACACACTTCAACGTCAAAGGTGCAATATTTCGTCATTTGTGACAAGTGCATATATTGCCTATTTTCAAGTTCCCCTTGGTGATCAAGACAAGAATTGGGCTCCTCATATTATGTGTCATAAGTGTGAGGAAATGCTTCGTGACTGGACAAAAGGAAAACGCAAAGGAATGCCTTTTGTTATTCCCATGGTTTGGCGTGAACCTAAGGAGCACAGCAGTGACTGTTATTTCTGTCTGATCCATACAAAGGGCATCAGCAAGAAAAAACGCATATCCTAATATTCCTTCAGCAATACGACCTATCTCACACTGAGACACTCCCAGTTCCAGTTTTCAATGGTTTTATTTCTTCTAAGGACGAAGAAAGTGAACATGGTGATCAAGTGTATTTTGATAAGATGCATGAGGAAATGGTTGTAGAATCTGAAGGGTCTTTTTCTGATGCCAAGCAGTCATTAACCCCTCAGCAGTTTAGCCAACCTGAATTAAATGACTTAGTAAGAGATTTGGGCCTATCAAAGAAAGCAGCTGAGTTATTAGCCTCCAGCCTTCAAGAAAAGGATGTACTTCACTAGTCAGCTAAAGTATCCCATTTCAGGAAGCATGAACAAGTTTTTATGGACTTTTTTCCCGAAGACAAACACTATGTTTACTGTCATGATATCAGTAGTCTTCTCAGCCAGCTAGGTGTTACTACTTACAATCCAACAGAATGGTGGCTATTTCTTGACAGCCCTAAACGGAGTCTGAAATGTGTTCTCCTACACAATGGTAATGTTTATGCAGTGGTTCCAATTGGTTATTCAAGTCATCTGCGAGAAGATTATAATGACATAAAAATTGTCCTCAACTTTCTGAAGTATGAGGAGCATAACTGGATCATTTGTGTGGATCTTAAAATGGTAAATTTCCTGCTAGGACAACAGAGAGGTTTCATGAAGTATCCTTGCTTTCTGTGTTTGTGGGACAGCCAAGCTCAGGACAAACACTGGACACAGAAGGAGTGGCCAAAACATGAAGCTCTGGAAGTAGGGATGCAAATTATTGTAAATGAACCTGTAGTTAATCAAGACAGGATCATTTTTCCCCCACTTCACATCAAACTTGGCTTAATGAAGCAGTTTGTTCAGGCTTTGAATAGAGAAAATGAATGCTTTCAACATATTATTTCTGCTTTTCCTGCTTTGTCTTTTGAGAAGATAAAAGCAGGTGTATTCGATGGACCTCAAATTCAAACCCTCGTACGTGTCAAAGAATTTGCCAGGAAGATGAATGAGGAGGAGAAAGCAGCATGGCAGTCTTTTGTGGCAGTTACAGAGAACTTCCTTGGCAACAAAACAGCAGAAAACTATGAACTTCGGTTCAAAAGATGCTTTTGGCTTTCTGCAACATTGGATGTAACATGAGCATTAAGATTCACTTCCTGAACAGTCACCTTGATAAGTTTCCCAAAAATCTTGGAGCTATTGCCTGACCCGGCAGTAGCGCAGTGGATAGAGTGTCGGACTGGGATGCGGAAGACCCAGGTTCAAGACCCCGAGCTCGCCAGCTTGAGCATGGGCCCATCTGGCTTGAGCAAAAGCTCGCCAGCTTGGACCCAAGGTCGCTGGCTCCAGCAAGGGGTTGCTCAGTCTGCCGAAGGCCCGCGGTCAAGGCACATGTGAGAAGGCAATCGATGAACAACTAAAGTGTCGCAACAAGAAACTAATAATTGATGCTTCTCATCCCTCTCCGTTCCTGTCTGTCCCTGTATCTCTCTCTCTCTGTCCCTGTAAAAAAAATAATAATAATAATAAAAATTAAAAATTTGGACCTATTAGTGATGAGCAGATTACTGCTGGAGCATCAAACAAGATTGTCCTCAACAAGTACACAAACACAAGAGCTACAAACAAAATTTTTTGCCTGAATAGAATTTAAATAAGTTTTGCACAAATTTTATGATTAAAATAAGTGTTTTAATATGTTCTATTTTGAAATTGTAGACAAATTCTGATGCAATCATATCTTTGTGTATTAGTGTATTTACTGCATTATATAAATTATTATATTTTCACAAAAATGATGCCCAAGAAGACATTCTACTTCACTATGTTAAACTAAATGTTGAAAATTTTACAATAAGAATAAAACCTGCCTGACCAGGTGGTGGCGCAGTGGATAGAGCGTCGGACTAGGATGCGGAAGATCCAGGTTCGAGACCCCGAGCTCGCCAGCTTGAGCGCGGAGCCATCTGGCTTGAGCAAAAAGCTCTCCAGCTTGGACCCAAGATTGCTGCCTCCAGCAAGGGGTTGCTCGGTCTGCTGAAGGCCCGTGGTCAAGGCACATGTGAAAAGCAATCAATGAACAACTAAGGTGTTGCCACGACAATGAAAAACTAATGATTGGTGCTTCTCACCTCTCTCCGTTCCTGTCTGTCTCTCTGACTCTCTCTCTGTCCCTGTAAAAAAAAAAAAAAAGAATAAAACCTAAAATCTTGAATTGCAAAAAATCTGTAGCTTACATAGAAAAACTAATGTCAGATTTGAAATCAGCACACTTAAATTAGGTAAGAACAAGTGTTTTTGTGGATGCAACAAAAATTTTGTTCCCCAGTGTAATTGACTTATAGGAGTACTGTGTTTTTTTATATATATATATTTTTTAATTTTTATTGATTTTTAGAGAAAGAGAAGGGAGAGAGAAACATATTAATTTGTTGTTCCACTTATCCAGGCATTCACTGGTTGATTCTAGTACTGTATGTACCTTGTCTAGGGATTAAACCTCAACCTTGCCATGTCAGGACAATGCTCTAACCAACTGAGCCAGGGCTATGTATTAATACTAATTCTTTTGGTTAACTAAAATAATTATCTTCTCCCAGTTAGTAGTCTTGTCTTTTGACTTTATTTAAGGAATCTTTTGATGGGAAAATTATTCATTTTAATGAAGTAGGACATCAAAAAGATATTCACTTGCCTGACCTATGGTGGCACAGTGGATAAAGCATTGACCTGGAATGCTGAGGTTGTTGGTTCAAAACCCCAGGCTTGCCATATCAAGGCACATAATGAGAAACAATCAATGAACAACTGAAGTGAAGCTATAAAGAGTTGATGCTTCTTGCCCTCTTTTTTTCTCTTTTTACATTCTCTCTCTAAAAATCAATAAGTAATATCTCAAAAAAGAGATGTTTGACCCTGGCCAGTGTCTCAGTGGATAGAGCATCAGCCTGGCATATAGACATTCTGGGATCAATTCCCAGTCAGGGCACACAGGAGAAGTGACTATCTGCTTCTCTCCTCCTTCCTTGCCCCCCACCCCACAGCTCTTCTCTTCCTGCAGCCAGTGGCACAATTGGTTTGAGAATTGCCCTGGGCACTAAGAATAGCTCGATTGGTCAGAGCAGGTCAGTCTCAGGTGCTAAAGATAGCTCAATATTTGAGCACTGGCCCCAGATGGGGTTGCCAGGTGGATCCTGGTTGGGGCACATACAGGAGCCTGCCACACTATCTTTTCTCCTCTCACCTAAAAAAGGGAGAGAGAGAAATTCACCAAATATTTTTTCTAATGGCTTTATAATATTTATATTTTCAGTTCTTGATCCTTCTCGAATTGATTTTTTGTGTATATGGTGTGAGATAGGGCTTTTTTTCCTTTACTTTTCTATATGGATAAATACGTTAAATTTCTAGTTTCATTTGTTGAACAGTCTTTGAGTCAATTCTTTTTCCTGGAGTCAATCTAAACTGATATTGAGGAGGCAAGGAGAAAGGGCCCAGCTAACGTCTGACTGACACAGAATTCCTTCTACTCCTGATCAATAATTTCCTGAGTCCTGAGAGGGTCACATCTTTAGAGACTAAAGAAGCCGCACTGCAGCTTTGCCCAAGCAGCTTTTGCCTGCATCTGAGCTCAGCATTAACTACTTTATTAATAGAGCTAATATATGTGTATGGCAAATAATAATTTCAAATACTACTAAAAAGTATCAAATAAAAAGTTAAATTCTCCCACCTCCAGAACTACTGCCCAAAGCTAATCACTTTAATAGCAAATGTTTTTTATCTGTTATAAATTCTCTCCCTAATTGCAAATTATATGCTTAATGCTTCTATTTCTTGGTTTATCAGCCCTGAAATAACTAGATAGCCTCTGCTGGAAAAGTTTGTTTCCTTACATCTGCCCCATCGCTCCTCTCTTTGTACTCATTTCCAATATTTGGGGTGTTTTTTAATTTTTTATTTATTGATTGATTTTAGAGAGAGGGGAAGGAAGAGAGAGAGAAACAGCAATTTGTTGTTCCACTTATTTATGCATTCATTGGTTGATTATTGTGTGTGCCCTGACTAGGGATTGAATCCACAACCTTGGCATATAGGGACGGCTAACCAATTGAGTTCCTCAGCCAGGACCTATTTGATTTTTTTTTAATGAATGCTAAATGTTATACCAATTCATGCAGCTGCTGCCAAAGCTGTATTTCAGGAAGTCCAGCCCTGGGAGGTTGCCGGGGGCCCCTCACCCCTGCAGGAGGACGTCACGTCAAAACACTTCCCATCACACCGTTTCCTGATTCCAGGCATCAACGCTGAGCTAGATAGAGGAAAAACAGTATTTGCGTGTCGGGGGCTCTTTACAACAACGGTGCTAATAGAAGAACTGGGATTATTTTCCAAGTGGGGTGGAGAGTTGGGGGCAGGGGTGGGTAGAATGTTGCACATGAATTCCACATAGCTGATGCCCTGTGACCTGGGGCAAGTTCTTTACCTAAGCTCTTTAGCTGCGAAATTCGAAATTCGGGTCACTAAGGCTGCTCCAACCACAGACTTTCTGTGATAAGATTTAGAGTGGGGAGGACTTTCTGATAAGAGTAGAAAAGACTCTCTTGAGAGACAAAATGTTAATACAATGACAATAAGAATAACTCCTGCTTCCTGGGTGCCTCCCTAGGGCCAGGCACTGTTCAGATCTTTTATATGCATGACCTTATTTAATGCTTACCATCCTCAGGTGGGTATTATTCTCCTCATTTAACAGTTAAAGAAACTGAGAATCTAAGAAGTTAGGCCACCTGTCAGAGGTAACAGGGCCAGAAGATCTGTGCTTCCAATGCAATCTATTGTCTATTCCTATTGGAGAACTTGAATATTTGGGAATGCTGAAAAACTCCAGGGCCCCTCTGAGCCTCCAGAAACAGGTTAGAAGACAGAAATTAACCCTTCCTGAGCTCACGGACACCCTGCTTCCCAGAGCCACTGCAGGGACTGACCCCAGAAGGCCCAGTAAGCGATTCTGAAACCAGTACCTTTCGGGGGGTCTTTTCATAGCCAGAGAACAGCAGGGGCTGTTTGGCCTGGGGAGACTTATGCTCACCCACCACAGGGACCCCAACAGTTCAGAAGTGTCTGGGGACTATTCCTCTCCCCACTCCCCCACCCCCCAGAGGCAGAGCTGCTGATCCCACTGACCGGCACACTCTTGGCCACATCGTGTCCTGGGGACTCTGGGGACCCACAGGCCTTAGCCTCAGCACGGCCTGGCACTGGCCACAGCTAGGGCAAACCAGCTTCCCTTCAGACCCAAGGCCACAAGCTGGAAAGGAAATGAAGGTGGGAGAGGCCAAGAAACGCTGACTCAGCTGGAAGGCTGCCTGGAGGAAGGAAACTCAGAAAGGCCTGGTCCAAGGCTGTGGGCAAAGCCAGCAAAGCCACCCTGGCGTCTCTGTGGATTCAGGGCCACAGGGCCTCACCTTGGCCACCCAACCCCAGCTTATGGCCAGGAGGCTAAAGGCAGGGCTCTGATTGGGTCACAGTGTAAGTGAGGGACCGAACCAGAGTCCAGCCCTGGCTGCTCAGGCTGTAGGACTTCTTCCCTCACCAGAAGTCAAGGGGCTGGGCTGGGAGGCAAAGCAATGCACACATCTTAAACCCTTTCTCTGTGAGGCTAGCCTGGGAATCTGTGCTTTTGAGAACAACATCAAAATATGAATAAAATATGCCCTGGCTGGGTGGCTCAGGGGATAGGGGATAAAGTGTCATCCTGATGCACCAAGGTCACTGGCTCACTCCCCAGTGGTCAGGGCAATGAGAAGCAATCAATGAGTGCACAACTAAATGGAACAACTAAGTGAAACAACAAGTTAGTGCTTCTTTCTCTCTCTCAATCAATGGGGAAAAGATTTTTAAATGAACAAAACAAAGAGAAACAAATTCTAATGCTGGACTTAACGCATACGGACAGAAATGACTTTGTGTCACTGGTCTCTTGACCTGTCTCCCCGAGAGCTCAGATTTTAGCTTCTGATGAACTTTCCTGACACCATGGCCTCTTGTCAGTCACAGTATATCTCATCCTAAGTAACATATAAAATATGACTCTGCCATGCTTTTGCTTTCAATCACCTACAACCTAGACGCCCATGACCTTCAGATTTGCCAAGCCAAGTTCTGGCAATTCACCAGAACCCTCCACATAGTTTCTGTCTTCTCCCCAGCCTGCCTCTCCCCTGATGCTCCCTGTCTCAGGAAAGAGCTCCTCCACACCCCCAGCATCCTGTAAGTTGTCTCTAATTTCTCTTCCTCCCACTCCAGTTCTCTCACTTCCACAAGAATCTAAAATCCCCCGTTCTACTTCCTAAAAAATACTTCTCTTCCACTCCACCTCCAAAGTCACTGCCCCAGCTCAGGCCCTCTCCACTCCATACCTGGTCCTTGCAACCACATCCTAACTGGTCTAGCTACCTCCAGTCTGCACCCCGTAGCCTGCCCCACCCTCTTTGAACCCTCTCGTAAATCCCCTTGGTCACTAGAACAAAGTCCAAGCTTTCCGGATGAAAATCATAACCCTCTCCTCTGCCACCCCATCTTCCAGTAACCCCCACCCCCTCAACACCTCCACCTATAAGACAGAACACAAAGAATTTGTCACAGCTCTGGTAACATGCTGTGATTCTGCTTTTGCACATGCTGTTCCCTTTGTCTACAATGCCCTCCCCTACTCCTCGGCTCAGCTAACTCTCACTCCTCCTTCAAGGCCCAGGCAAAGGTCACCTCCTCCACGAGGCCTTGCCTGATTTCTGCAGCAAAAGCAGCCTGCTGATCCCTGCTCTGTGCTGCTGTGTAACGTGCCTGTCTCACTCAGGGCTCATCCCACTGTGTTCACAAAGTTCAAGGGTCTGTCTCTCCAATTGGCAGTGGCAACTGCTAGTTAGGAAGGGATCCCATTTTGTTGTACTTGAAATCCACCTAAGGTGACGATGGCACAGAGTAGGTGCCCGTACACAATATTGTTACTCATTTACTAAGCTTGTACTATGTGCTAGGCCCTGAGCTAGAAGTTCATATGTACATATGTAGATATATGTAATATTATATATGTAATATGTATGTGATAGTTTTCATTTTATGATACAGATGGGCAAGTTCAGGTCCTCCCTCTGAGTGGTTACTTCCTCCTCTCTACAACCTGGAGGGACTAGATGGACTGAAAGATCCCTCTCAGTGCTGCTATCCTATGATTCCAGTTCTCAGATGGATGGGGGGCCGGTAAATTCTGTTGGTGAGGGCAGTATACTAGGGACACAGCAAGGGGAGGAGGATGGGTAAGCAAAACAGCCGACCAGCCCCACCCACATCCCATTCCTTTATGACTTGACTCCAGAGGTCCAAAGGGAGAGAGGAGACTTGACCGAGAGCCTCCTCCTGTCTTGGCCACTCTGAGGATGGATCTGGAGTCCAGACAGTGAGTTTCCTGCTGGGCTTACCATGGTCCTCCTGTCCCCCATCTAGGCCTTGGTTTATGTATCTTCCCTTCTCTGGGCCACCAGCTCTGGCCTCCCAGACTCTGACTCCTCCTCCCCTCCTCTATTAGCGGGACCCTCTGGAAAGCCCCGCTCAGCACAGCACAGACACAGGAAGGGGAGAGGGAGGTTCATGGGCCAGTTCCTGTGGAGGTCCAAGCTCTCAGCTGCAGCCCTTGGAGCCTGTCATTTCCCTTTCCCCGCCCACCCAGCTGGGCTGCTGACAAGTTTCATCACAGCTGAGTTGTTGTCCTTATAAGGAAAAGGCCTCTAGAGCCTCTTCCTCGGGCCACAGCTGGCTGGTGGAGAGCCAGGCCAACCTCAGAGTATCCTCTAGGCGCGAGAAAGATGGAGATACCCCAAGCCTGACAAATATCACCTGGGCTGCTCATCCATCTGAAGTCACAGACTCTGCAGAGATAAGCAGGAAACAGTTGATTGAGGCACCAGGCCACCACCCTATGGGGTAGAGTCCCAGGTCCTAACACTAACTTGTGGTCTCCTAGGCAAATTGTGTAAGCCTCAGTTTCCTAACCTATAAATGGAGTGAACATAAATACATCTTCTGCATGAGGATGCGTGGTGACAAAGACCAACACAGGCCTGCAAATAGTAGGTGCTCTGTGAGGCCAGGCCATTGGGGCTTATTAAGCATTTTCTATGAGGCAGGCCATGGGCTAAGAGCTACCCTGTGAAGGAGAATTAGCCTATTTTACAGACAGGAAAAATTGAGGCACTTTGCCTAACGTAATTCATTCATGGCTGGGGCTTGAATCTAGATGTGTCTGCCTCCTAATCCGAAGTCATGGTTTTTCTACTTATATACTACTTCATCTATGAATTTTGTCCCTTAATAAAATTATTAGAACAGGGAAGAATTCCCACCACTACCTCTCTATTCTCTATTCCCCACCCCCCTCCATAGAGCCTCCTGATAACACAGAGAAACCTCCACTTGAGTGAGTTTATGTGGCCTTTTCTGACAGCCCTGTCTCATGTCTCAGGACTTCTCACAGAGTAAGGAGAGAGGCTGGAAGACAGGAACTGGAAGGCAGGCAGCAAACGTGCCTCCAAAAGACACCGGGGAACTTCCAAGTCCCAGGCTCAAGTGAAGGCAGAGAGGGGGGCAATCCAGACCCCCTCTCCCCCACCAGTCCCTGCTCTGTCCTGGGTCCTGTCTAAAGGTGGCCACCTTGTGACCTGCAGAACCATGCACTGTAACTCCCCACAGGATTTCCGGCCACTGAGCCATCACAGCATGTATTTAAAAGTAAGACCTTCCTACACAGGCCTCCAGCCCCCAGGACCAGAGGGAAAGTTCTCACCACATCCTTTCTCTGCCCTGTGGCTGGTCACCGACACCTTCCCAGCAGCTGTTCCCTTGAAGGCAGTCCTCCAGAGAGGACCATGTTTCTGGGCCAGGGGTGGGGGGATACCCCCATCAATAAAGGGACTCTTCTCCCTTACCCTGGCTACTCCTCACAGATAAGGAACCCATGAAGGTGAAGTGATTTTCCTTGGGTCCCCCAGCTTCTGCAGGCCGCTCACTCAGGATGGCTGCTGCATGTCAGGCCAATGCCAGGGGAATTCAGGAGGAACGTGAGGGTCATAGCCATAGTCGATAAGCCCTGGATCAGGTGCTTCCTGTTATGTTGGCCACTGGGACTGTCCAGCAGCTCTCAGAGGAGGAAGGGAGGCAGCCTCTGAGGAGCCCTGTTTCCCACATAGGGGAGTGGGGAGCACTGAAATTCCCCTTCCATGGGTGAGGAAACTGAGGCTCCCTGAAGCTGATTCTCACTAACGTCTCTGGCTAGAACCTGGACTTTGGCAGCTTGGCTTGGAGCTCTGTCCACTGGCCAAGGGGCTGCCAAAGAACACTCAGTGATTCCTGGGGTTCTGCTGAGATGTATTAGAGGTGCCATCGGCGTAAGGTGGAGCCCAGGCTCACCCCTAAGCAGGACCGGGCTCTGAGGTTAAAATAACAGTTGGAATCACTTTGAACCATCTTAGGGAACACCTCTGCAGGTAAGAATCCTCAATGGAGGTTAAATGTAGGGGGATATTTAAAGAGATGCAACATATTTGTGCATAGTCCTAAAATGTCTCCCAGATTGTTCATTAGTTGCAAAAGAATAGTCATGATTCACCAGCAGTCAAAACTAACATCATCAGTGAGGGGCACAAATGCATGTGTCTTCAGATGTGATGCCCTGAGCAGGACCTAGTAGCACCTGTGCAGTTTTCTGGTTGAGAATTCATAACCTCAATCTAATTATGAGGAAACCTCAGAAAAAAAACCCAAAGTGAAGAATGTTCTATTTAAAAAGGGAGGGCAGGGAAGGACTATATTCTTCAAAAATGTCCATGTCATGAAAGATAAAGGCTGTGGAAACATTTCAGATTAAAGGGAGACTAAAGAGATGTATGCGGCCCTGGCCAGGTAGTTCAGTAGATAGAGCGGCTGAGGTCGCGGGTTCAAATCCCTGGTCAGGGCACATACGAGAAGCAGCCAACAAGTGCGCAACTGAATGGAACAATTAAGTGGAACAAGTTGATGCTTCTCTCTCTCTCCCTCCCTCAAATCACTGGGAAGAGACATGTATGCAATATCCATCCCTACAGAAGAGAAAAAAATATGATAAAGGTATTATTGGGACAAATGACAAAATTGGAATATGAACAGTAACTATTATATGTGTTAAAATTTCTGATGTTGGTAACTGTACTATGGTTACATAAGAAAATATACTTATTTTAGGAAATATACACTGAAGTATTCGGGGGTAAGGGGCCATGATAACTCTCTGATTCAGAAAAAAAATTGTGTGTATGCTAAAGAGAGAAAGTGCTCGAAAGATAAACCAATGCATAAATCCGGATAGAATATAAGGGTGTCCTTTACACTGTTCTTATTCTTGAAACTTTTCTGTTCAAAATTATTTCCAGATAATTTCAAAAACTGAAAGCATTGTTCCCATGACAGCCCCCAGCCTGTATCAACATGTGTGCAGGTAATACTGGGGGCCTGGCTGAGTTTAGCAGATGGACCCCTATGGGAGGCCAATACCCCAGCTCTAGAAGGGGTTTGAGATGAACAGTGAGGCCAATGGTCAACCACCTACCCCTGCCTCCTCGAGGTTGCCGTGGAGCTGGCCCCACACCAACAAACAGGCTTGCAGCAGAAAAGTTCCATAAAAAGGCATTTATTGCCAAACATGATAAGAAAGGCGCTTCATAAGCAGAAGACATGGAAGACCATCCTCCTTCAAGAGGCGGGCAGGGCAGCCCCTGTATATTTCCCATCCTTCTCCTCCCCTGCAAACTGGCATCCCTCTTTGGGCCCCAGCTGCCCTGGCATGGGGACCTCATAGGAATCAATGGCATTAGGCTACCTGAAAGCAGGTGACTTTGCTAAAGCCCCAGCAGCCCTCAGGGAATGGCTGGTCCCTGAAATAAGGGTACTTGATGATGTTCTTGCTCTCATACTGGAGATAGAGGAGTAGGCAGACTGTGGCATGGGAGCCTACTTTATCCAAGGAGTGTGGTTTGGGGAGATCCAAGGGGGTTCATGGGCCATGACATTGCTGCTCATACCCACGCCTGCCCAGTACAAGCAGCAGAGTAGACATCCATTTGCCCCTCCTGATCCCTGGCTACTACCCTCAAGAACAATGTAGAAGTACAATAAAGAAGGCATCAACCTGCACTGGCAGGTCTCAGTGGGCACAACTGGTGGCAGAAGGTGGGGCAGTGGGCAGAGATGCCAGAGCACAGAGCTGTGACCCTCCCAGTCCTCTTTCCGTAAACAAAAGTGCACATGCAGAAACCCCGAGCAAGCCTGTCAGGAGCTGCTCTCACTCCCATAGGCCCCAGGGAGAGAGGCTGCAGCCCTCAGGGCCTTTGCACCTACAGGCTCTGCCCTCAGTCCAGATGCTACAGCAGGAGGGAGACAGGATGTGTTCTCAGGGCCAGGGTTGATAGGGAGGGAATGAGATGAGGGGTTAGGGAAAGGCCAGGGTGCAGGCACGGGCCAGGAAAAAATGTTCCCTCCAACAGGAAGTTCAGGAAAAGAGGTCCAACAGGGGCCTGAGCCAGAGGGGTGAAGGAAAGAGGGGAGAAGGGTGTGGTTTCAGGCTTTAGCATACCCCCTCAGCATTAGAAGAAATGACTGGGATATTGGACCTGTCTGAATTGTGGAGGAACCAGACCCAGATATTAATCCTATCTGGGAAGGCACAGATGTTGGGGTGGCTCTCTCTAAATAATGAATTACATACAGGGTTTTCCGATATTGACAATGGCCAGTTCTGAAGTTCACCTCTACAGGAATGTACAAGGCTGGATGGACACAGCTGGTCCAGAGGCAGGGACTAGAGACCTTTCAAGTTCCTCCTCTACTAGGGAGTCCTCCAGCACCGCTCATCAGAGGGGGAGGCCTACAAAGAGTGAGGCAAGAGTGAGGCCACACAGCAAATGGCTTTCTTACACTGATGCCTCCTATCTGCCTTCAGAGGCCACAGCTGGGTTCCAGGTCTAGCTGAGCAGTAAACCTACAGCCTAGACTCAAGGCCTCAGCAGCTACTAGAAAGAGGTGGGTGAGAGGGTTGGTTACGAGAGGTTGAAGCTATCTTTGCCATGAGGCTCTCTGCCTGGGGACATATGGATGTAGAGGCTGTGGGGGGCTCAGCTGTGCTCTATTCAGAAGTCAGGAATGTAAACTACTGGTGGTGAGGAGCAGGGATGATGCCACCCCCAGAACTCATAGTGCTGTGCCAAAGCCCTGGGGCAGTTCAGAACCATGCAAGCACAGAGGTCCTGAGTGTGCTCCTAGCCCAAACCAGAGCCTGGAAACCAGGCCAGATAGCCAGACAGTGGCCCTGGGTGGCGCCTGGCACCACTGGCAAAGGCAGGGCAGGAAGGATACCAGGGGCCTCTGAGGTCCTGGCCAAACCCTGACATGTCCGATGGCCCTTCAACAGCCTGAACAGAAGCACATTCCTTGGCAGGGCTGGGTTTTGATGAACTGGGCCACCAGGAGGGACCATGCCCAGGCCAGGAAGGCCCTAGGGTGCACTCCTCCTGTAGAGCGTCACGAGCTCCTTCTGCTTCTCTCGTAGGCCAGGTACTTCCTGCCTCAGCTCTCCCAGGTCCCGGATTTCCTGCAGGACCTGGGTGGCCTGCCTCAGCTGCTCCACAGCTTCACTGAGCAATGTCTCGGCGCTCACCGGGACCGGCTCACTGTCCAGTACCTCATTCAACAGTTTCTCTGTCTGTTCTGAAGCCACCTGTACCTCCAGCTGGGCCCGGTACAGCCGTTCCCTGGGTTGCTGTGGACGCCGGGGGCCTTCACCGAGCAGGTCCCCCATGGAGGAGCAGCGGGGATGGAACTGAGGTGGCAGGTCCCAGGAAAACTGTGCTGTAGATGTTGCATTCTTTGGGGGAGTTCCTGGGGTGCCTGCAGCCTGGGCTGGCTTGACAGGCTCAAGACTGTCATCTAGGCCATTCACTGAGACCTGTGTTAGGCCTAGGGCAGAGGTCTCAGAGGGCCCAGGACTCCGGGCTGGCCTTGAAGCCTCCATCCCACTCATGGAGGCTCTCAGTTTCTTTGATAAGATCTTGGGTGGTGGTGTTGGGGGCTTCCCACCCTCCTTGGTTAAAGCCTCAGAAGTCTCAGCACAGAGCACCTGGGGTGGTTCTGCACTTTTAGGGTCAGGGGGCTCTTCAGGGCTGGGGCTCTCCCAGGTCACCTTCAGTTTGTCAGGTACGACCCTGCTGGGTTGCTGCTCAGAGGGACTGTCCTTTCCCTCTGGGGTCTCTGAGTCCTCTCGGCTCTCAGAGTCACCCTCAGAGTATGCTGAGACAGGAGTTGGGGCTCTCTCGCCCATAGGAGTTTCCACTCTGTCACCAAGTACGGTCATCTCAGGTGCTGGAGAAGACTTGGTAGGAGGCATGAGGGGCCGGAGTGTCTCCCGGGGCTGGGCTGCACTGACATCATTGCTGGGGGCCAACACTGGCGGCCTGCTATCCAGAACATCGAGGTCCAGGCGTGAAAGTCCATCAGAAGCTGCATTGGCTACCTGGTGGGGAGCAGCACATGTGCAACATCTTAGATGAATGGCCTTTGGGTTTTATGTGCCCACCTATAAGGGTACTAATGCCCTCCCATCCAGACTGCCCAGGTCCCCAGTCTCCACTCTCCGCACCCTCTAATGAATCCTCTCCTCTCTCTCACCCTATAGAATTCTCTGTCTCAGAATCACAGGTCAGGAAGTCAGAGCTGGGGTGTCCCAGGGTTCCCACAGTCAGGAGGCGACAGGACCAGGATCCAATATAGGTATCTTGAATTGTCTTGTGCTCACTCACTTCTGCTTCCCTCCCTGGAGACCTCTGTCCAGTCTGCCAGCCTACACCCAGCCCGCCGGCCCAGATCTCTCCAGCCTTTGCCTGCCCAGCTGCTCGCAGCTTGTGCCCAGTCTCCTCACACCAACAGATGTGGCCCCAGATACAAGCAGCCCAGACTACAGCTGACTGCCAGAGGGGAACAGCTGCACCAAGTAGACAGCTGCCACCAACCTGGCCCCAGGGATCCAGAGGGGCAGCCAGCAACCACACACAATCATAGGGACCACCTCAGGGAGCCTCAATGGCCCTGGAGCAGGGCTGGGCAGTAGGCCTCTCCCATGGTCCCTCAGGTGGTAGAAGTCCTGGCTGGGACCCTCACTCCCTTTTACACGCACACAGATGATCTGGCGGACACACACGCTCTAGGTACTGAGATGAGAGCCCCTCCTTGAATTCTTCTCAAGGGGTCTGCCCTCCCAGGCTATCCCTCCCCCACACCTCCTAGATCCCCCTCCTCAGGCATTCCTTCCCACTCTGGTTATTGCTTCTGCAGGCTGTTCCCCCTCAGATGACAGACAGGAACAGGCTGCCTTACCTCAAAACAAGCTCTCCAATGGCCTTGGCCCCTTCGCTTCTCCCTCTTTCCTCCTATGGTCTTCCCTGTTCCGGCACCCCAGTTCTGTACCCATCACAGCCTTAATTTGACTCCTCTGAGAAAATGTGCTATAAACCACCTGCCTTTGTGACGTGTGGCTGCCAACCTGGCCAATGACCCCTAGGTCCTATGCCCTTCTCTCCCTAGATGTGCCACTCACCATTCTGGCCTCCTCTTCCTTGGCTCCCTACTGCCCCTCAGTCCCCAAACAGCATTTGCTGAGGTTCTTTCCTGGTCTCCAGATCTCTACCCCACCGTGCACCCCTAGCAGCAGCAACGGTCTGAAAGGGGCTCCTCACTTACCCCACCAATTGCTCATACCTTCTCCCGAATTCTCTGTGCCCAGTCCTCTGATTGCCCAGCCTCCAGGCTCAGGGCACCACTGACAATCCCCCTCTTCTGTCCAACCTGCTTCCCCAACCCTGTCGTCAATCACAAGCACAGGTGACTCTTGCTCACCAGTCTCTCTCTCCCACTGGACCCTGCCTTTTCAACCCCTTTGGGAGCCTGGAGGCCCTGCTGCTCCTCTTTTTCCTGGTCCCCTGCCTTTCCCTCCCTCAACCCCCACCCCTGGGCCTCAAATTGGAACACACCCTGCTATCCATCCTGTCCTCAGTTCCTTCATTCAAGGTCTCCACATTTCCTCCCACTAACCCCACCTCCCCTCACAGATCTCCTAGTCCCGTGATGGTGAACCTATGACACCCGTGTCAGCACTGACATGCATTGCCATTTTTGATGACGTACGGCCGCATACCAGAGAAGTATGGGGCCACATGCCAAGAAGGACGTTTCATCCTCGGCTCCTGCACGGCCAGGTGCAGTAGACGAGGATAAAACATTTGCTGTGTAGACACTGTGCAGGATGTCTGTAGGTCAAAACAACAGAACTCCGGCACAGAGCGTCTAGTTCTGGGACTTCCGGTTAGGCTGTTTTTCTCCAAGTGACACACCACCCGAGTTATGCTCCGTTTTTTGGCGAATTTTGACACACTAAGCTCAAAATATTGCCCATCACTGTCCTAGTCAAAGGTACGCACACACCTTGAACTCTCCTGCCTCATGCATCAGCTCACATCCACCCAGCATCTCCCTCTCACCGCATCTGTCGATCAAAACCTGTCTCGTCCTTCAAGGGTCAGCTCAAGTGCCTGTGGGCCCCTGTGGGCCCTCCTCCCCAGCCTCCCAGAGCCGTTCTCTATACAAATATTAGACACAGCTCTGGTTGGAGCATGTCTTTTTTCCAGCTGGAAGCTGGGATCTGAGAGGCACAGACTAGACTCAGGTTTCAGTTTCCCCCAGGCATCACCTCTGGCTCAGACCAGGGTGTGGATGGATTCAAGTGCAACAGGCACACCTACACACTGAGCACATCTAACACATGTGCCTCTATACCAGGGGTCCCCAAACATTTTACACAGGGGGCTAGTTCACTGTCCCTCAGACTGTTGGAGGGCTGGACTATAAAAAACAATGAACAAATCCCAATGCACACTGCACATATCTTATTTTAAAGTAAAAAAACAAAACGGGAACAAATACAGTATTTAAAATAAAGAACAAGTAAATTTAAATCAACAAACTGACCAGTATTTCAATGGGAACTATGGGTGCGGATGCATCCTGTGCTCCTCTCACTGACCACCAATGAAAGAGGTGCCCCTTCCGGAAGTGCGGCGGGGTGGGGTGGGGGTGGGGGGTAGATAAATGGCCTCAGGGGGCCACATGCAGCCGCGGGGCCATAGTTTGGGGACCCCTGTTCTACACAGACCCCCGCATAAACTCAGGAAACCAGCTCCAGGAGTCCTCAGGAAAAAGAGGACTCCAAACCTGGCTGCCATCCTAAGGAGCTGGGGTCAGAAGCTCAGCTGACCTCCCATCTGTCCAAGCTGGGAGCAAAGTCTTACCTCCTTCAGGTGAATTCTCGTAGGTGGCCGGCGCCGCTGGCCCCCACGCACTCGGTCCCGAGTCACATGCTCCAGGGCACAGCTCTTGTCCACCTTTACCTGGGAAGGAGAAGGAACCAGGTCAGTCTGCATCAGGCTTTGGGGAGAGAAGAAAATGCCCAGGTATTAACTCAAAGTCAGAGTCTATACCTACAGCCTCACCGCACAGGGCCACGAGCCCCATCTCTGCCTCTCTCTTTGAAGCAGCTCTCCAGGTCCGGACCTCTGCTCTTCTCTGTTTCTACATTGCTTTGTCATCTCTCTGCAGTCTGAGACTCGCTCTCTCTTTGCGGCTGCACTCTCTGCCTCAGTCTTCCTGCCCAAATACGGGCTGTTAGCCCTTGTCCCTCAGTCTACTGCTAATACATAAGTAGCCCTGAGGCTGCATTTGGGCTTAGCTTGGGGAGGAGATGATAGTCCATGATTCCCTGATACCTGCTTCTAGAATAGGCCTTGCCATGGCCCCAGCCACTCTCCCAGGACCCCTGGGGATAGGCCTGGAAAGAGCAAGGCCTTTGCCTCTTGGGTCAGAGTATCTGGAGGGCAGCAAAAAGGGGTGAAGACTAGCCCAGGAAGCCACAGGGATTCACATATGAAATCCAGACTCTGAACCCCAGAGCAGCCTACCCCTATGATGGGGGATGGGGTCAAGACTGTCCAGCTCCCAAGTCAGGTTCAGGGCTCTGGCCACCTGGGCATTCAAGTATCTCTGTTCTTTAGGAAAGCTGACCTTGCTCCAAGATTGTGGGCTGAGGTCCAGCCCCATGCTCTTTTGGCCTCCGATACCCATAATATGTCCCATCACCCATGTCCCACAAAATGGGATTATTTTCCATAGCTAGTGAAGCACTGAGCATGACAGTCACATAAGACATAGGAGCCTTGGCTCAAGGTCAGGGAAGCCTTGGGAAGATTTGCTTCCCTCAGGTCTCAGACTTCTGCAATCCAAGGCTCACCCCACTTGCCTCCAGGTCCATTTTAGCCCAAATAGCTAAAAATCCACAATGTCAAAGATAATCCTCCCTAGGAGATCTGGCCCCATGATCCCCTTGGGAAACCTTGCCTGTCCCAAACGTGAGTGTGCACTGTTGCCATCATTGCCACTACAACACAGGGGTGGGGGCACTGCAGACCCAGGGCTAGAGCCAGCCTGGCTCAGACTTCATGGCCAAACTGAGAAGTGAGCTTCCTGGCTCTCAGGCCACCCTCCACGCTCTCTGGCCTGGGCCCACCTGCTGTTTCCAGCTAATGCTGGAAGAGCTGCATGGCAACTGGTTAAATTCTACCCTGCCACGTACCCATGTTATCATTTTATTTTATATTTATTTTTTTATTTATTCATTTTAGAGAGGAGACACAGAGTGAGAGAGAGAGAGAGAGAGAGAGAGAGAGAAAGGGGGGAGGAGCTAGAAGCATCAACTCCCATATGTGCCTTGACCAGACCAGTGCAGGGTTTTGAACTGGCGACCTCAGTGTTCCCAGGTTGACGCTTTATCCACTGCGCCACCACAGGTCAGGCCCCATGTTATCATTTTAAACACATCGCATAACTTCCTGATACCTCGGTTTATCTCTAAAGTGGGAATGCTACCACCTACTTTGAGGGATACTGTGAGGAATGAATGAGGTAACAGTAGCAGATGCCCCAGTGTTTGTAGCAGTGACATTATCGAGGGTTATCCGGGATGAGGTGGGGTAGGGTCCTCTCTGAGTTCACACACAGTGGGAAAGGGAGCACAGCTGTCCTCAGGACTTTCACCGCACCTCATCGAAAGCCTTGTTCTTGCCTCGGTTGATGCCTTCATTGAGGGCTTTGATCCAGGATTCCTTCTCCTCCCCATTGGGTGCTTGAAATTTGATGTCGCTGACCTGCATGGGGCATAGGTGGGTAGATGGCAGATGTTTAACTGGGCTCACATTTGGAGTCTTAAGGAAGCTTCCCACCCCAGATCCCAAAGCTGGCCCTGGCACAGCTGACTAGGATAAAACCAAAATAATTCCCGTGACAGGTCTGACACCGGGACCTCAGGGGAAGGGAAGAGACAGCCAGCAGAGAAGGGGCTCTCTCCCTGCATGCAGCGGTCAGAAATTTAGACTAGAATCAGCCTTGCCCTGTGGAAAGACCTCAGACCTGGTTTTGCTTCATGTGACTGTCTGCCCCAGGCTAGCTGTCTGACCTCTGGGTTCCAGTTTTCTCTGAAGTAGGTGAGATGACAGAGGTGACAGACACGAGGGGTGTCCAGTGATGAAGGCCCACTGGAATCAGGACCACGTTCAGCTCCCCAGTGGTCCCCATACCCAGCTTTGGACCCAAGTAAAGTAGTTCCAGCCTCACCAGGCGGTGGCGCAGTGGATAGAGCATCAGACTGGGAAGCGCAAGAGCCGGGTTCGAGATACCGAGCTTGCCAGTTTGAGCGCAGGCCCAACTGGCTTGAGCAAAAGCTCACCAGCTTGGACCCAAAGTCGCTGGCTCCAGCAAGGGGTTGGTCCATCTGCTGAAGGCCCGTGGTCAAGGCACATGTGAGGAAGCAATCAATGAACAACTAAGGTGTTGCCACGGCAATGAAAAACTAATGATTGATGCTTCTCACCTCTCTCCGTTCCTGTCTGTCTATCCCTCTCTCTGACTCTCTCTGTCCCTGTAAAAAAAAGAAGTTCCAGAGTCTCCTTTCTAGCCTCGAATCATAGACTATAAGTGACAAAGGGCACTGGGGTCAATTCCAACCCCCTCATCATACAGATGAGGAAACACAGGCTCACCAGATGGAATGGGATTGGCCAAGGTGGCCTAAAGTAATCCGTGACTCTTGACTCCACACCCCATGCCATCCCACCCCACAGGCTCCTTCCCATCTCAGGCAGGAGCTCCGAGCTCCTTTATTAGAATCAGAGGGCAGCTCAGAGAGCCGCCTCCCTGCCAGGCCCCAAGGTCAGACAGAAAATGATGGAAGGAGTAAGGCCATGCAAACTGAGAAACCATTCTGCATGGTAGACATCGCAATAGGGCCTCTGAGCTAGACAGACCACTGCTTATAGTGGGCTGATCTGGAGCCTCAGTGTCCTTGTCCAACCTGCTTCATAGAGCTGTGAGGGTCACTGATGTATTTAAAGTGTTAAATGTGAAGTTGGGCACAGAGTATTTAGTGGTAGACATTACCACCATAGCCTGCTTCTGGACAAAACAATCCTAGTTTCCTTATCTGAGAGAATTCAACCTGACTAAAGCCAGGGCCCAGCACATAGTAGGTACTCAGTAAATAGTTACTGAATGAATGAGCCAATAAATGAATAAACTAGTCCAAGGTTCCTTCCCTTGCCCCGTTTTTGGGCCACTGCCCACTCTCTGACCTGAAGATGCCCTAGTTCTTTGTTAGGCGGGTCGCCAGCCCGCCCACCCCCCACCCCGGTATTGGTGCCTTCCCTCCCGCCATTCTCCCAGTTATGTAACATCAAAGTCCGCCTGGCCCCTCAGCAGCCTGGTTATATAACTTCTTCCTGGCTGCCGCCTCTTCTCCTCATACAGGGCACTGGGTCCCACCCACCTCCCCATGCCAGGCACAGCCAAATGCTCATTTGCATGACCAGGGTAAATTTGATCCTGGCAGCAGATCTGCAGTTAAGTCAGAAACCCCAGGGCACCTTGGCAACTGCCTCTCAGCCCAGCCATCGGGGCTGCTGGGAGCTCAGGGAGGGACAGCACTGCATCGGGACTCTGTAGGGGCCCACCCAACCCTGTGATGGGGTTGTGAGAAGGTGGACCAGGGCCAGCCCCACCGAGCCCACCTGCTGCTCCTGCTCGCAGTCCCTGAGTTGGTGTGGTCCCTGTCTGGGACCTGAGAGAACCTGAGAGTCATGTACTTGAACTCAGCAATAGATGTAGCAAGAGGTGGGCAGAAAATGAGCACTGGCCTGGGAGTCAAGATCACAGAGTACTAGGCTCACCAACCTGTAGTGGTACCCTGGACAGTATCCTGCACTGGTCTTTCCACTTGGGGCCTCACTGGGACAAGAACAGAACCAACCACTGGGCCCAACCCAAACTGCGGCCTTCTTCTTTGGCTAGCCCACCACATGAGGCAGGCTAGGGGGAGGGTGTTGGCCAAAGGACTCCCCTAGGAGAGGGAATACAAGGTTAAATGGGAACCTGCTGCACCCTTAGGAGCCCGTGATTGTGGCTGAATGAGCCAGGCATCCCACAAGGGTGAACAGAACAGGATAAGCAAAATACCAAGACATTGCTCTTCCTGGTCACCCCCAGCCCCATATCCTTATGAGCCATGGGCTACACAGGTCCCTGCCCAAGTCTTTCTAAAAAACCACAGGGTCAAAGGCCCTGCAAGGACTTAAGGAGCTAACAGATAACAGGTCTGGCCACAGAATAGGCCAACACAGCTGAGAAAGGGGGGAGGACAAAATGGCAGAGAGGGGAAAGAGGGAGGGGGAGAGGAGACAGGAAAAAGGAAAAGGCCAAGCTGGCTGAGACCAGTGGGGCAGCCAGGCCCAGCAGAGGCCACCCTGCTTCCTGGCAGCGTCTGCCTGTGACCTCATGGAAGGGCGTGGGGATGCGAGGCAGGAGGAAAGGGGCATGCAAGACACTGGAGTCTTTGTTTATTTGATTAGAAGGAAACACAGGCGGCCTCAGGACCAGACGGCTAGGGTCATGTGACCTTGCAGCCAGCAAGCCGCCTCACGAGGACAGGGAACATCCAGGGCGCTAGGAAGGCAATGAGAGGATGCAGGGAATGTGGTACTTGGGGCGTCCCCCATGTGCCCTCTGTGTGAGCTTCTGCAGTGGCAGGTTCAGAGGACCCGTGAGCTGGTCAGGGTATACTGTCCCCTCACTGCTCTGCAGCCCCGACCAACTGCCCCACAGTCCAGTCCCATACTGATCATCCGGTTCCCAGAGTCACCCAGAGCCAACCTGAGCTCTCTGAAGAACCCGGGAATGGAAGGGAGAGTATTGGCTGAAGCAGGTGAAAATGCAGCTGCACAAACAGGCCTCTCCAAAGGAGACGTCCCACCTGCACTGGGCCAGACCCTTCTACCCTACCACCAGCTGACCCTTAGAACAGGAGAAATGAGGAGGCTCACAGAATAGCACTGGCAGAGGCAGAAACAAGGTCCCCTCTGTTCCATGTCCACATAGGCTCACCAAGAGATACACAGACAGGCTGTGGCCAGGTGAACACACACCTGCACATAAAGAGGCTCACACATATGTGCCCGATACCCAGGTGCAGACAGACCTTCACACATAATGAACTTTGCATATCCCTCAAACACACATATACAAATATAGCGCCCACTAGAGAAAAAGCAGGCCTCCAGGACAGCATAGCGGCTCTAGGTCTGAAAGACCAAATTATGGCTCTCTTCCTCAAAGAGCCCTAAGCAGCAGCTATTAAGTGAAACCTAGCCCCATAAACCCTCATGACATTCTAAGCCTGCCCCCACCTTGGGCATACCCCCACTCCTGGGTCAGAGCCCTGCAGTTGCTTCTTTGCCCCCTCCCAGAGCAGAGCAGGACAAAGGGTTAGTGAGTGAAACAGCAGGGTCTCCTCCAAGGCCCAGAGCCAACAGGGACTGGGATCCTGGCCCTGAAATCTGGGGAAGAAACAGAATGATCTCCAGCAGGCCTGACCAGACCCGCTCCCCAACCCCCAGCCTCTGTGACTCAGCCCAATTCTGAGAGGCTCCACATGACGTGCAGAGGTCAGGAAGAGGCGTGACCCAGCTGCAGATGGGTGAGAGTTGGCGAGAGGAGAAGTGCTGTACACGCCAGCCTCAAATCTGACTCCCCCTTGACATCTGTGAAACTACACCATGTGTCAACACTCACCCAGACTCCCTGCCAGAGATATGTGGTACAAACAGCAAACTTCATCTGCACAAACAGAATGTCCCAGGGAAAGAACCTCTCAGACAAGTGACTTTCTCCAGCATTTGCCAAGAAAGGAAAGCGCAAGGGGAGGAAAGCTGGCGGGCTACATGTCTCCAAACACTGAGTCCAGGATAGAGAAGCCACCCAGGAAGGCCTGGGACGAAGGGAAGGCCACACCTTCCCCTCTGGCTCAGACTACATCACAGTGTCAGAGGCCTGGTGGGATGAAGGCCGCATCCCCAGCTTTCCTGCCTTAGCCCTGGGCCTCCTGTGTCTAGGGTGTGGGAGAAGGCCAAGGCCCCACCTCCCAAAGGCTACTTTCCAATGACAGCCAGGGAAGGAGGCCTCAGAGCCTGGAAGGAGAGAGGGGGACAGAGCTCTCAGCAGAGCCCTAAATGCATCTGCTATCAACGTGGGGCTAGGGAGACTGCAAGACAAAACAAGCAAAATCTGTGGCAGCCCCAGATCTGAGCCTCAGGCGCACTCCACAGAGAATGCACAAGCTGCATCCAGAGCCCACCCAGCCTGTCTTACAGAGCACCCAGGGTGATCTTCCCAAGCAGGCCCCAGCCTGGAGGAAGGTCAGGCTACAGCGGGTACAGCCCTACCTTGTTCCCTGGGGATCTCAGTAGGATAAATCGGTGTTTCCGTTTGAGGAGGGCACGAAGGTCCTGGCACTTCTCATAGCTGCCCAGCTCCACTGTCTCCACACACTTCTGCTCGTCCTGGGAAGGGACACAGAGGGGACATGAAATGGTGAGAGCTGGACACACTCAGACCCTCAAACTCTCAGGCCCCACCTCAGACCCTGGTCCCCTCTGTGAAGACATCACTTGCTCAAAAGGGACCCCAGGCTGCCAATCAATCACAGGTCTGTGCTGGCGGAGAGACATGCTCAGAGCTCACCCTGCACATGAGATACAGGGCTCACAGAGCGGAGATGGAGAGCAGGGGTGGCCCAGATGTGCCCAAGGCTATAAAAAGAAAACAGGGGAAGCTGAAAGGCTTAGAAAAAGGTGCCTGGGAACCCGTGCAGGCCCAGAGACCAGGCAGACATCTGGAAAACATAGCCTGGAAGAGGGAGCAAGTTCACAAGATGAAAGAAAAAAGAAAAGGCTTCCTAGCCCTGGCCAGGTAGCTCAGTTGGTTGGAGTGTCATCCTGAAACACAAAGGTTGTGAAATCCACCCCTGGTCATGGCACATAAGGGAAGCAGCCAACGAACACAAGGGGAACAACAAATGAAGATTTCTCTCTCAGTCTCTCTCAAAATCAATGAATTGAAAGAAAGAAAGAAAGAAAGAAAGAAAGAAAGAAAGAAAGAAAGAAAGAAAGAAAGAAAGAAAGAAAGAAAGAAGGGAGGGAGGGAGGGAGGGAGGAAAGGAAGGAAGGAAGGAAGGAAGGAAGGAAGGAAGGAGGGAGGGAGGGAGGGAGGGAGGGAGGGGAGGAAGGAAGAAAGTTTTTTGAGGTAGAAGCACAGAGGAAAGAAAATGTGAACATGGCACATTAGGAGCTACATGCTCTGCCTTCGCCACAGTGATCCAGAGTTGACTTCTCCACTGGCATCTTCCTCCACTGACCCTTGGCTTGGGAGAGAGGCCACTCTCTCTCTTTGGCACAACAGAGAGTGAAAGGGTCCCTTTTTTTTTTTTATTTTTTTTATTTACAGGGACAGAGAGAGAGAGAGAGGGATAGACAGGGACAGAGAGATGAGAAGCATCAATCATCAGTTTTTTGTTGCTATTGCGACACCTTAGTTGTTCATTGATTGCTTTCTCACACGTGCCTTGACCGCGGGCCTTCAGCAGACCGAGCAACCCCTTGCTGGGCCAGCGACCTTGGGTCCAAGCTGGCGAGCTTTTGCTCAAGCCAAATGGGCCTGCACTCAAGCTGGCGACCTCAGGCTCTTGAACCTGGATCTTCCACATCCCAGTTCGACGCTCTACTGACCGCACCACTGCCTGGTCAGGCCAAAAGGGTCCCTTTTAAGAGTAGCCCACCCCCAGGTTCTCATCCTGAGGCCTCATCAGTAGAAGGACCAGTGGCCAGGAAAGTGGTCAGCCTCTTCTAGTCCACCCCTGAACACTGGCTAGACTCCCTTTTTGCCCACCAGCCCTGACACCTGAGTGTTTTCTCCACCAGTTGCCACTTCGACAAGCTGACTAGGACAAGCTCCCTCAATGGAGATCAATTGGTTCCTCTTCCAGGACGACTTAGCCGGAACAGTTTCCCGGACTTCCCGGACATGGCAGTTCCACCCTGGATACTCCAGGGAAACAGAAGCAGGCCCTGTGCTGGTGGGGGTAGGGAGACACTGCCCTGGAAACTGGCCAACAGGTGAAGGAAACTCCTGCTGTGGAATGGCATAGAGAGCCAGCAAAAGCACCCACTCAGGGACCCCCTCAGTGCTCTGCAGTTTGGGGTGGAATATCTGGAAAGCAGGTACCAAATATTTACAGAGGAAATATCCCAATTTCCCTCCATGAATCCATGTATACCGTCAGCCCGCTGTAGCCAAAGGCTCTACATCCACAGATTCAATCAATCTCAAATAAAAATATTTGAACCTGACCGGCAGTGGCGCAGTGGATGGAGCGTCAACTTGGGATGCTGAGGACTGAGGTTTGAAACCCCGAGGTTGCTGGCTTGAGTGTGGGCTCACTTGCCTTAAGCATCGGGTTGCCAGCTTGAGTATGGGATCATCAACAGGACCCCAAAGGTCACTGGCTTGACCCCAAGGTCACTGGCTTGAGCAAGGGGTCACCAGCTGGCTGGAGCCCTGCTCCCAGTCAAGGCACATGTGAGAAGCAATCAATCAATGAACAATTAAAGTGATGCAACTATGAGTTGATGCTTTTCCTCCTTCCCTCTCTTTCTCTCTCTCTCAAAAAAAATATTTGAAAAAAAGTTACGTTGTTGCTGATATACTATGTAGTTAGGCCTACTCTGGTTGCTTGTTTACTTACCATGTACAAATGTTTCTTTCTTGCCATTATTCACTAAACAACTATTTAGATAGCATATATATTTTATTATGTATTATAAGTAAGCTAGGATAATTAAAGTATATGAGAGGATGTATGTAGGTTATATGCAAATACTATGCCATTCTACATAAAGGACCCGAGCATCCATGAATTTTGTTATCCATGGGGTCCTGGAACAAGCCCCCTGTGAATACCAAGAGACAACTGTATTATGAAACCCTGACACTTAAGAGAGCATTTTTGCATCTCTGATTCTTCTGAGTTTCTCAATCACCCTAAAAGCTTAGAATTCCAGTATTTGCCTCATTTTATAGAGGAAGAGAATGAGGCTTGGAGACAAGCTAATTTGACCTAGGGACACAGACTGAAATATGAGGGGTAGGGCCGAACTCAACCCCACATCCTCTGAATCCCAGGCTAGAGCTCTTCCCAGCACAGCACACTCCTCCCAGCCAGCGGAGGAGGCTTGGGCAGTGCCTGAGCTACAGACTGTGCTGCATCAGTGGCCCTCTGTGTACAGCACCTGATTCAGCAGCAGCAGTATAACCTGAGAACATGTTAGAAATGCAAATTCTCCAGCACCATCCCTACTGAATAGTAATCTTAGGGGAATGGGCCTGGAAACCTGAGTTTTAACAGCCCTCCAGCTGATTCTGATGTATACAAAAGTCTGAGAGCCTCTGTTCTACACCAGAGGTTCTCAACCTTGATGATACTGGGACCTTTAAAAATCCCAATGCTCAGGCCACATCCCAGATCAATTACATCAGGATGCCTGGGGAATGGAGCCTAGACATCAAAGTATTTTTCAAAGCAGATGGCTGTACAGCTAAGGTAGTCACTGATCTACCATCTCTTCAGCCCCTCAAGGAAAGGGGAGTCACCAGGGCAGCCTGATTTTTCCCTTCCAGAATCGGTCAGCTTTCTTTTCCATTTTTTGCCTCTATACATCTCTTTCCAACCCCTAGTCTACAATCACTTCCACATTTTCCCACTCAACACAAGGAAGAGTAAAATCCACCTGGTCCAGGGAGCTCCACTGCCCATCCCATAAGTCTGAGCCTTGGTGCTCCATCTCTCCTCTGAGGTCCCCCATCCACAAAGCATCTGCCAGGTGCAGGCACCGTTCTAGGTGCTAGGGACACCCTGACAAGGCAAAAAACAGTCCTAACTGCCTGCTAGGTCACCTTTCTCTACCATATGTTGCATGTCTGCTCTACTTTTTGCTCCTCCTACAGTGCCCTACAAAGGGCAGCCCTCAAGAATGACATGTATAGGACCAGTTTTCTGGACTGAATGCCTGACCCGGAGTGAGATCCCAGGAAGTACCCACAGTCTGGGCATCCAGAGGAAGGAGGGAGCTGCCTAGAATAGGACCCCTAGTTACAGAGAGTAAAGCTCACATGCCCATGTGCAAATGCTTCCCACAACTGGACAACTATTGACCCACACAAAAAGTCAGTCCATCTCCACCACCCTGCTCCCCACTGCTGCCTGACCTGGGTCTCCTCTCCACCCGAAACGCTGAATCATCCAGCCTTTCTGCAGCTCCGAAAAACGGACAAACCAGCAGGAGTTGGGTGGGGGCAGCATTTTTGGAATATCAACCTCACTGACAGCAAAGAAGCAGCCAAGAGCCATTCCCACTAGCCTAGTTCCTTACATCAAGAAAGAGGAATTGAACTAATAAGCATTTCTCAATTCCTGCTGTTGTGCCAAGCTCTCCACCTCTGAGAGTTAAGTTCTTGAAGCTGCACTGAGATTTTTAATAGTGATTTTTTTTATAAGTGTGATTTAGATTTTTCATGTTTAGGGGATATTAAATCCTTCCTGCTTTTTAGCTGTGGCCAGATATGAAGAGACAGCCTAGGACAAGTCTGGCAGTGCCTGACAAACTGACAGCCGGGCGGATGTCACTCAACTCTTAGGCAGCTGGGACTGGAGGAAGATTCGACAACGCCCTTTATTAGGAAGCAAAGACATCCCCCTGCTGCCGCCACCACACAGCCTCATCTGGTGAGAGCAGCAGTATAGATCGTCTGGGGGGCTGCCTGCACAATTCACCCAGCTGCTTCTCTGACACCCCAACTTTATGAGCCTGGGCGTAGGGCAGGAAAGGCAAAGTGCTTCTCCTTTCATCACAGAGATTTGGGTGCCCAATCTTACTTGGCTTGAGACAATTAGGACTTGGCCAAGACACCCTGAGGCACACCACAGAAGCCGATGAGAAACAGGCAGGATTCCCTTCCTGTCACTGGGCCAGTTCTTCCCTATGTCCTCCATCTGTCAAAGGCATACAGTGATGCCCATTTTTAGTGGATGGGCCCTCGGTAGCCTCGACCACAGAACACAAACATCATTTACAAGTAAAAGCCACCTCTCCTCTTCAGGACTTCATCCAGAGCTTTGTCAACTCTTAACACACAATTTTAGCATCCTTGGTTGTCCAAATTCTAAGCCTGCTGAAATGAGAAGGGGCACAAGCCCGAAGTGGGATGATGGGAGGGCTGTGAGAGGCACAAGGACAGCAGAAGTGGCGACTGGTAGCTTAATGTTAAAGGAGAAAGAAACAACGTAAAGAATAGTCTGGCAATATGGAACTGTCTGCATACAAGTGACTCTGAGCCACCAAGGAAAGACTCAGCGGAGGTGGTGCCTTCTTTTGAAGAAGGCAGAGAATAGTCAATACATTATAGAGGACCGCCACCAAAATTAAGTTGTAGAGTTTATGTGTTGACACCAGCGGGTGGAGAGAGCACTGGATTGGGTTCTAGACCTGGCTTCTTTGCTCACTGAGATGTGGAACAGTCATTTGGCCATCCTCGGCCTCAAAATCCATGTCTACAGAATGGGACATGATAACCACTCTGAAGGGACTGTCGGGAGTGTCATACAAGAGCTCCAAACACACATGAGCAATAAGTATTATTTCTACTATCACTGATAAATGGAGCAAGCTTTAGCTTTCTGGAGCATTTACACATGTGGCACATAGGCCAGGGCCAGGGAGTTGTGGTGTAAGTGTACAGCTGAGAACACACATCACCCTAATCATATACGCTCCAAAGAGCTCCTCATCCAGGAACCCTAGACTAGCATCTAGAGGTATCGTCCCATTTCGCAAAGACCCAGAGAGGATCGGATACTCACCTAAGGCTGCACTACATGGCAAAAATGAAACAGATCTTCCAGTCCTGGTTCTGGGATGCCCTTGCTGGCCTGGGCTGCCCATACTTTGCCCTGTTCCAGCACCCCAACGTCAGGGCCAGGCAGGTCCTCACCTCGTTCTCGTAGACCAGCAGCTGGGCCTGGCAGAGGAGCAGATAGCGGTCTTTCCAGAGCCCTAGGAGGCCCCCACTGCTCTTCTTGATCCAGCCAGCCTTGTCTGCCGTCCGTGCTCCCCGAGGCTTCTCGCCCTTCTCCTTCACACCCTGTAAGAGAGCACCAGAACATGCCATGAAAGTTGCCACTGTGGGGCGACACAGTCCACAGGCCATACTAGGGATATGTCTCTCTGCTGGATACCTACTGATATCTTCCCATGCGAGCTTCCCTACAACCCCCAAGGCAAATATTCTTAATCCAGTATTAGAAATAACAGTAAAAAGAGCAGCAGCAACAATATTAGCACCAGTCCCCTTATATTGAGCCAACACATTATGTTTTCACTCATTGCCTCTTTTAGCCCATTCAACTACCCTACAAGGCAGTGGCATCATTATCAATATGTCACAGCAAACTCAGAAGGATAATTTGCCAGTCACACAGCTGGAGGGACAGAGACAGAATTCAAACTGAGACTCTGATTCTATGTATTTCCCACTCCACCATTCTGCCTCCCACGTGTTCATTCAACCAGCCAGCAAACACTGATAATGTCACAAGTGTGGAGTAGGCATAAAGAATAAAAATAATGGATTTCAAATAAACACTAGACACAAACACATTAACAAGTGTGAAATGCTACAAGGGAAATAGTGAAAAGGGGTTGGGGGGTAAGAGGGCATTGTGGGACCTGGTTCAGGTAAGGTAGCCCAGGAAAGCCTCCCAGGAGAGGGCACTTAAGCAGAATCAGAAGGCTGAGAGGAGGGAAGCAGGAGGATGATAATCTGCCTCTCGACCCCTGCCCTTCTAAAGAACACCCTCTGAAGCCCCAGCCTCTGCCCCAAAATAGGAGGAGGCTCTTCTAGCGTCCTCCCCACCCCAGTCCAGGACTTTGGGGCAGCCACCTTATCTCATGAGGGCTCCAGAGACTCTATCGTTGACCAAAGTCCTTCCCTAAGACATAGAGGCCTCCCTGGGGCCTCCAGGCCAGCCACTGACATCTTGTGCCCCCCAACTACCTGCTTGGGTAGCTGGGTGCCAGGTGTATACCTACCAGATGGGATCAGATTCACCTCTGGCCCCCAGCACCCAGCACTGTTCCTTTACACATAATGGGAGCTCAAGAAATATCTGAAATGAAAATAAAAATAACCCAATTTGCTAACCATTTTGCTTCAGTGACTGGTACCCACAGTTGTGAGTGTGAAGGAGAGGGAGTCAAAAGTGTGCCAGAATCTAGAGGATGCTAGAGGGAAATTAGCACTAATTTTGACTACTTTATAATTTACATAAAGCTCAAAAAAGTGGCCGCAGTTAAAAGGAACACACCTCTCCCCAGGGGATACCATGTGGCCACAGCTGCCTTTGGAAGGGCAAGCCCAGGCAGATGGAAGTGTGGTGAGCTGTCAGGAGCTGGGTAGGGCACAGCCTTTTATTATGGCAGGGAAGCTCTAACCTGGTTTTCACTGCGCCCCTGACCCCTCTGAACTGTACACTCTGGCAGTTGGAAATCTGAGCTTTGAAGCCCAAGTCACACAGACCAGAGGCAAGTCACTTGATCTCCCCAAGCCTCAGTTTCTTTTGTGAACTGGAGATATATACAGAAGTTGCAAGATTATAACTTCAAGAGGGCAGGGAGTTTTGTTTTGTTTACTGCTATATCCTTAGTGCCTAGACTATATCTGGTACACAGTAGGTGCTTAATAAATGTTTGTTGCTGAATAAAGATATGGCATATAATGCGGTGCCTAGGATATCCTAATGTTAGTAAATGATAGCTGTTGTTATTATTCACTGCCATTCCTTCTGACTCAGGGACACTTTCTCCCTGGGCCTGGTTCAGAATGTAAAACAACAACGCCCTTTCTGGGCTTAGGTGCTGGGCATACTGCCCCAAGGGATCCTTGGAAAGTGAGTGCCCCTCAGGGTCTCTCCCTAACTTGTAAATGACAAGAAAAATGGAGAAGTAGGATGGTCCCAAATGGTCTTCCCTGATGGAGAAAGAGGAAGTAGAAGGCTTGCCTACAGGCCAGAATCAGCTACCTTGACAAGGGACTTTGGGGCCATTTATAAGAAGACAGAAGCCCTCATATCCTATCATCCACTCAACTCCCACCCCTACCCACATCACCTGTGTTCAGCCCCATGGCTGTTTGACTTGCAGGGACCTCATCCCCCCAGGGCTGGAAGGGATGAAATGGGAAATGAAAAGCCCCCCACCCCCACATCTCACACACCACAACCCTCCATCCACAACTACAGCATTGCTGGCTACTTCCGAGGCCTGTAGGATACATGGTATCTCTTAAATTGGGCAGTAGGGACAGTGGGACGTGAAGCTGCTCCCAGGTATCCCACCTCTGAGCTTCAAGCTCCCCTCCTGCTTTTCAGTGACCTGCCCACCACCCCACGAGATCTCACACCTCTTTTCTAAGCCTCCTTCACTTGTGACCTCCCCTGCCTGCCTCACCACGGACACCTGAAAACTTCCTGCTAGCTGAAAGCCCCCAGGGAACAAAGTTAGAAATCTGTGCCTTGACTACTGTCCTCTCTGGGAGCAGCAGAGCAGTGCCCAGTGAACAGCATGGCTGGGTAAGCTCGAGAAGCCAATCCAGGGCCTTAGGGACGAGGGGACAAGATAAGACTGAGGTGAGAAAGCACTTTGGGATGGGAGGAGTGACAAGTGAGGGGCTGGCAGAATGAACCAAAGCTCAGGGAAGGGTTCCCTTATCAAGAATCAGCCAAAGCTATAGCCACAGCCCTAACCACCTGAAGGGAGACCTGGCAGGAGGTCCTGCCTGCCTGCCACCCTTCACGCAGCTCCTCTCCCTGCCCCTTAGACACTGTCCCACCAGGGGGCCTGATTCTGCCTTAGTAAGTTTTAATAAGTGGCCCTTCCCCTTGGCAGGGCTCACAGGGGATGTTTTGTCCTGCTCAGCCCAGTTTTTCAGCCTCCTCTCCTGTTGACCAGCTGGCCACTGTTTCTGTTTTGCCCTCTCCTCTCCCATCTATCCTCACTCAGGCCCTCCTCTGCCTACTACAGCTTCTGAGACACCCCCGGACACCAGCCTAGCTCCCTTGCCTGAGAGGGAAGGTCTCTTGGTCACTCATTAAAAAGAAAAAGAAGCCTGGCCTGTGGTGGCACAGTGAATAAAGCGTCGACCTGGCACAGAGATCACCGGTTTGAGACCCTGAGGTTTCCTGGACAAGGAACATGCAAGAAGCAAATTGATGCTTCCCATTCCTGCCCCCTCTCCTTTCCCTCTAATACAGTGGTTCTTTTTTTTTTTTTTTTTTTTTTACAGGGACAGAGAGAGAGTCAGAGATAGGGACAGACAGACAGGAACGGAGAAAGGTGAGACGCATCAATCATCAGTTTTTCATTGCCCTTACGACACCTTACTTGTTCATTGATTGCCCTCCCACATGTGCCCCGACCACGGGCCTTCAGCAGACTGAGCCACCCCTTGCTGGAGCCAGCGACCTTGGGTCCAAGCCGACGAGCTTTTGCTCAAGCCAGATGGGCCCGCGCTCAAGCTGGCGAGCTCAGGGTTTTGAACCTGGGTCTTCCGCATCCTAGTCCAACGCTCCATCCACTGCGCCACTGCCTGGTCAGGCTAATACAGTGGTTCTTAATCTGGGTTCTATCGAACCCTAGGGGTTTGATGAGTCGGTCTCAGGGGTTCAGAGAAACCTCTGCCGCAGAGGCCAGAATAAAGTAATACCGTAATTTGTTGTGAGTTCATGCACTTTGTTGGTTTTATTCTTTGAGCAAGGTGATGTTCATGCACGGCTCATTTTGTGCACCAGTAAAAAAAATATACCTATGTCTTGAATTTGGAAAAAGAAATCATATTTTATTTATCACTAAAGAAGGGTTCGGTGAATGTGCATATGAAACTGGTGGGTTCGGTACCTCCAAAAAGGTTAAGAACCACTGCTCTAATAAAATCTAAAAGAAAAGAAAAGGAAAAGGAAAAGATGCCTGGTCACCTTGACTCTATGCACAGAAGGGAGCAGGTGAAAAGCCACAAAACTGCTATGACAGAGGCAGAGACCTGCAGAAGAAAAGTTGTTGGCACCTCAAATCACAGGGAGCTTATGATGACAATCTTTGCCCTTTGACTAAACCCAGTAATGCTCTGACCAAACTCTGCTAAGAATCTACCATGTCAGAGCCCCGTGAAGAAGCAGTCAGACACACAGGGAAAACCAGATTGAAGGTGACAGAGGACAATTAGACTTTTGGTGACGGGTATGCAACACAATTGAATGATAAGATAACCTGGAGATGTTTTCATTGTACATATGTACCCTGATTTATTGGTGTCACCCATTAGAATTAATAATAATAAAATATATATATATATATATATAAAAAGCAGTCAGACAAAGGAAGCACAGGCTCTGCCCTGGGGCAGTATAGGCCCTCCTAGAAAGGGCCTGAGCACCCACCCAGAGGGAATACCTAGCTCTCTAATGGGTAAGTAAGGGCTTGGGGTTAGTTTGGGAAGCCCTTGCAGAAGGCAGGGTTTTGGTAGGACTCTGAAGATGGAGGAAGACACACAACTTGGCTGAGAGAAGGAAAGATACAGAGTATCAAAGACCTATGCTCTCAACTCCTGCACTACAGAATGAGAAATCTCTGGCCCAGGAAGGGCCAGAGATTAGCTCAAGATAACAAAACCAGTCCTGGGTTTTCTAGATGGGGAAGGATAACTGAATAGCCCACAGCCTCTGGAGGCCAAACTAGGAATAGGCATGCTTAAGAAGAGAAGGGGTAGAACCCCAGGACAGGCACAGGAAAGCCTGAGTCCAGGGTTTTGCAGAATCCCAGGGCAGGCACAGGAAAGCCTGAGTCCAGGGTTTTCAACCCCACTTCAGTGTCAAGAATACCTCACATTGATATTTGCAGGTTTCAAAGCTTCTGCACATGTCATTGCATTTCTGGATTGCCCACCTCCCTCATTTTATAGATGGGGAAATGAGGCCCTCAGAACATAAGTGGAGCCTGACCAGGCAGTGGTGCAGTGTATAGAGCATCGGACTGGGATGTGGAAGAACCAGGTTAGAGACCCCGAGCTCGCCAGCTTGAGCGCAGGCCCATTTGGCTTGAGCAAAAGCTCGCCAGCTTGAGCCCAAGGTCACTGGCTCCAGCAAGGGGTGGCTCGGTCTGCTGAAGGCCCATGGTCAAGGCACATATGAGAAAGTAATCAATGAACAACTTTGGTTTCGCAACGGCAACGAGAAACTAATGATTGATGCTTCTCATCTCTCTCCATTCCTGTCTGTGTGTCCCTATCTATACCTCTCTCTGACTCTTTCTCTGTCCCTGTGAAAATAAAAAAGAACATAAGTGGACAGTTGCCCAGTGCCTGGACCTGTACTTCTTCACCAAGTCTTAGGGCCCTGACAGGGTCTATCAACCCATTGCACAGAGGAGGTCATTGAGGCTGATGGGCTTGGCACCAGGGTGGCTAGGGCATGAGGAGGAAGCTCAAAGCTAGGAGAGAGCTGAAAGCAGCCATGTGGGAGCAAGATGATGAGACCAGCCTCGGGTCATGGGGAGAGCAGGTGATTATGATCTAAGAGGGGTTTTAGAGAAACATAGATGAGACACTGAGGCCTAAAGAAACAAGGGGGCCCTGGCAGGATAACATAGTTAGTTTGAGCGTCATTCCAATACACAAGGGTTGTGGGTTTGAGCCCCAGCCAGGGCACATACAGGAAAAGAGCGATGTTTCTGTCTTGCTATCTCTCTCTCTCTAAAATCAACCAATAAAGTTTTTTTTTTAAATAAAGAAACAAGGGGAAGAAATAGGAGGAAAAGAGTTAGGGATGCTAAAGGAAGTAAGGGATAGGGAGCCCCTAGTTGTGTGGGGAAGAGGTGAGCAAGACCTTAGATAACCCAGCTATGCTGGGAGTTTTGGGTGCAGTCAGTAAGTGGCAAAGTTAGAAACTCAGAACCAAAGGGAGTGTGGGGCTGGGCTGGCCACAAGACAAACCATGGGCCCAGAAGGCCCCAGGAGAACTTCCCTTAATTGGGGGCGAGAACAGATCAGAAGATGGAGTAATCCTGTCCCACATCCTCTGGGAGAAGGGGAGGGGCCACGACCAAGACAGCCAGCCCTCACAACAGGGGCATGGGGCAGGAGAAGGCAGCCCCACCACCGTCAGCAAGAAACCAAAGCAAATCACAGTGGACTGACTATGCCCCTATTTCCACTCAGTCTGAGAGAAGAGGCCACAATCATATTGTCAGAACCTGGGGAGGAGGCCCTCAGGCCCTGTATTTTATAGAAGAGGAAACACAAGCTGAGAGGGGAAGTGACTTATCTACCATCCCACAGAAATGCAAGGCCTGGCCTGGAGGGAACCCTGACATCCCAGCTGTTCCTGGGCACTGCCCCCCCGCCGGAAGTAAGGAAACGGGCACTGAGGGGGACACAGGCAGCCTGGTCCACTCGGGGTTCCCATGGTGGCCAGGATTACCCCTAGAGTGAAGGCTACTACATCTTTCCTCCCCACCCATGCAGGCACAGATACATCTATAGCCTTTGCCTTGACTAGGGCAGAGGCTGACATCCCCTCAGAAGACGAGAAGCAAAGTCCTCTAGATTCAGCAGGCCCCTCCTCTAATTTATTCATTCCACAGGCATACATTTAGTGCTTGCAGTGTGCTTGAATGATGGGGCTGCTGGGAGAATTGAGTTTGCAGGTAAAGGACTAGAGTCAGAGTGCCAGACCCTACCCCAGACCAAGAAGGTCCTGAGGGGGGGAGAGGCTCAAAAGGGCACTGTTGGTCCAGCTAGCTGCCCAGCTCCTTCCCAGACCTAGCCTATCCAAGGGTATGGGGAAGGCAGGGGCTAGGATCAGTCCCTACTGAGCTGACTTTAGGCTAGATGAGAGGACAGGGTAAAGAGCACACACAGGGGAGAAAAAGCAACTTCTCTGGCCACCAGACAGGGTCACAGCCTCAAGATTCCTTCAGGCAGGGACTCCAGGGCCCACATACACCCCAGCACCACCACCACCACCCCACACCAAACACAATACACACAATCTACCCCATCAGGATCCCACCTGGCTGACAAGGAGAATCAGAGGTAAGATGGGTTCGAGCCCAGCACCCCAGGACACTTTCATCAGAGCCTCAGTCTCCCGGTCAATCCAATGGGAACAATAACATGCTCACAGTTGGTGAGAGAAGCCAAAGAGATCATGAAGGAGGATGGGTCGTAGAAGTACGGGATGCGGATGCGATCCCTACTCCCCTGCCTAGACTCTGCCTGCGTCTAGGCAGGGGT
The DNA here is from genome assembly GCA_037038555.1 of Rhynchonycteris naso. NCBI lineage: Eukaryota > Metazoa > Chordata > Mammalia > Chiroptera > Emballonuridae > Rhynchonycteris > Rhynchonycteris naso. The sequence goes on from CM072999.1 coordinate 52,413,749, forward strand.
GGGGGTGGGGAGAGGTGTGCTGATGTCCCGAGACCCACGGGAGAGGGGCTGGCTGGCTGGAACAAGGGCCTGAGCACGGGAGCCCAACCTTCGCAAGTGGCTCGAAGACCAGGCCCCCCCACCTGGCCGGCCCTCACCTCCTCCTCCATGGTGAGTCCGCTGAGGTCCTGCGATCGGTCGCTCTGCCGTTCACTCCAAGCGCCGCGCGGGCTCCGCCACCTCCATCCACGCCCGGCCGGGCGGCGGCTCTCAACGTTCTGTCCTGCTGGCCGCCGGGGACCCAAGAAACTTCGGAGGGGCGGGGCCGGGGGCGGGGAGAGGCTTCCGGGGGCCTGGGGGCGGGGCCTAGGGGGGGGAATAGCGGGGCCTGGAGGCCCGGGTTGGGGCTGGAAGTGGGGGAAGCGGGACTAGGGGGCGGGGCGGGGTGGGGCTGAGGGAGGAGCCTGGGCGGGGCCGGGGGGAGGTCTGGGGACTGGGAACCCAAGTTGGAGGAAGAGGGAAGGACTGGACTGAGAGAAGCTTCTCCGACCCACGGAGGGAGGAGGACTGGGAGGGTATACAGGGTGCCCAAGACCGGGAGCGAAAAGGGGGAGGGGGTTTCCGGCCAGAGTCGGAGGAGAGGGGTGGGTGCGGGCGGGGCCCGGGGGCGGGGCCGGGCGGGGCAGGACCGAGCTAGCTCCCGAAGCGCTGGCGGTTTGTGCCTTTGAGGTCTCCTGACCGGAGGGGGCTGGGTTTGATGGACGGGGCCAAGCGCCCTGGGCGGCCCAGAGATGAGGCCACGAAGAGGCTCCTCTTTTTTTCTCCCCGACGCCAGGGCAGTGGCGGCGACCTGGTTCTCTTCCCTCTGGAACCTCTTGACAGGGCCGGGCCTGGAACTTGAGTCCCATTCGGAGAATAATATAACCGGAAGAACTGAGGCTGGGAGGCTGGGCTCCTTTGGGGGAGGTTTTTAGCCCCTGGTTCTCAGGGTTCCCCAAATGCAATGTTCTCCAGTCTTCGTCCGGCAGTGTGCTCAGAACTGTACCCTTCTCTGGTTCCAGTATCTGACGGTCACTCCCATCCCCCACCCCCATCCTGTGGTAATTTACATCCTTGACAACCTTGCTCGGGAGTGAAATGTCGAGACCAGCAGAGAATGGTGTTAGTTATACCTTAAACCCTCATTTTATACTTAGAGAAACGGAAATCCAAAGAAAGTGACTTGCTACATCCCATCCTCTCCCCTGTCTTCTCCCCAGCCCCATTCCACCCCACCTCTTTCCCCTTAGCTCTCAAGTCAACACTACCCCCATGTCTCAGCAGGAAGAATGAAGTGCTGTGGGATCAATGGTGACCTCCTTTGGCTCTGGCTGCCATAGCAGCAGCTGCATCATTTGGTTGAGCTCTCCTGTCACTGCCTTCTGCTGGCCCTTTCCAACCCTACATGGGAAGAAGCAGCCTGGGGACCCAGGGCCAAAAAGATAATGGGAGCACACTTTTCCTTCATGCCTGGGTCTGGGTCTCTTACTTAAACGGATGAAGAAAATTCAGCCTGGAGATGTGAGAAAGTCAGTGTATGTGGCAATCTCTTGCAGCCACCACATGGTTTTATCCCATCAATTTACAGTGCTGAGCAGCTGTTGCACCCCTGCCTGAAGATCCAGAAGGTCTTGTATCTGAAAACTCAGATTCCACCTATAGGAGAGCAGATACCCTGGGGAATTCATATTTTTGCACAGACTCAGCTCATGGGGAGGGTGGGAACGAGGGGGTTTTTGATATGCAGCCAGCTATGCCACTGTGAGAAATGAGCCACTGATAACCACTTTGGCCTCAGTTTCCCATCAAGCCCAGGCTGGCCCTCAAGTTGTTGCCTCCACACTGCATGGATTCATTCAACACAAATACTTTATTGGCTTAACTGATTGTCAGACCCTACACTAATAGCTAGAAGATAATGGCAGGACCCAGGTCCCTGTCCTCATCAGGAGAGAAATGTAAACAGGTAAGAAAACTATGTGAGAGTAAATGAGGAAAGGAAGGACATCAAATTCAGGACAAAGGGGGAGCAAGCTATTCTACGCAGAAGGGACAGTGTGAGCAATGGTATAGAGGTTTGAAACAGCATGGTGTGTGTGTGTGTGTGTGTGTGTGTGTGTGTGTGTGTGTGTGTGTGTGTGTAGGGATGCCAGGCTGGAGAAGCAGACAAAGCTCAATGTAGAGAGGGCCTTGAAGGCTGTGTTCAGGAGACTATATTTTAACATCAGGGCAATGGAAAGTCATTGAAAGTTTTGGGAGGTGAAAGTAATGGAGTCTGTTTTGCATGTACACCATTTAGTCAGCCAAATTTATTGAGTGCTCTAAGTGGGTTCCTTTCGAATACTTCATCTATTTAAGTTTATCTATTCACTCAAAAGAATTTAGGGAACCTCTTATCTGCTTACTGTACTAAACTCTTCATATATATCTAATTTAATCCTCACACAAGTAGGTACCCATCCATCAAATAAATATAACTATTAACTTCATTTTACAGATCAAGAATCCAAGGCTGGACCTGTTTAAGGTCACTTGACTGGTAAATGGTGGTGCAAGAATTCAAACTTGTCTGACTCTAGAGTCCATGCTTGCTACTAAATGACCTATTTTGGCAGCATTGTGTGACCAGGCTACACGAGATTCAGGCCAGGACTTGGAGAGTTGATGAACCACTAGGAAGGTCTTTTATTTTTTTAAGATTTGTTTTATTTTCTTCTTTTTTTTTTTTTTTTAGAGCAGAGGGAATGAGAGAAAGAGAGAGAGAGAGAGGGAGGGAGAGAAGGGGGAGGAACAGGAAGCATCAACTCCCTTACGTGCCTTGACCAGGCAAGCCCAAGGCTTTGAACTGGCAACCTCAGCATTCCAGGCCCCATCCACTGTGCCACCACAGGTCAGGCCCTAGAATGGTCTTGAGAAGGGCTCTGATGAAGGAGTATAAAGAGTGTGGTAAGAGCTGGTTCCTAGCAGGAGGGGCTAGAGTGACTGACTTGTATTCTAACAGGATTAATTGGATGTAGGGAGGGGGAACAGAGAGAGTTCAAGAAGAGAGAACATCTCACAAAAATGAGAACTTGTAAAACATTTTGATTTGTTAGGGGAAAGGTATAGGCAGATTTATGTTGTTATAAGTGTATAGTGGCAGTGTTGAGTTTGGAAAAATGCCACCAAGCAGGCAGCAAGAGCTAGAGTACTTGGGGCTTTGAGTGCTGACCAAAAAGATTCAAGATTCCTCCTGCAAGTAGCAGGGACCCCTGATGCACTGAAGTAGGGCATGACATGATTTTCATGACTACTGTGTGAAGAGTGGTGACAAGGCAAGACAGAGAGGCCCCTTGGTAGAAAATGGTTACAGAAATCCAGGTTGGAAGTGATGGAGCCTGAACCAGGCTAGTGGTTGTAAAGATTGTAAGGACAGATTCAGGAGATAGTAAAGAGATAGAGAAATTAGGACTTAGAATGGTTTTATTATTCATTGATTCATTCATTAATAAATCTGTTGAGAATCTACTATGTCTTCAGGCACTGCTCTAAACACAAAGCACAAAGCCATAAACCTGGCAGGCATGATCTCTACCCTCATGAAGCTAGAAGAGAGATGATAGGAACATAAACAAATGAACATGATAACAACAGAATGTGGTAAGTTCTTGAAGAGAAATAAAACAGTGCAACAAAATAGTAAGTGGGAGCTCGTTTTAGTCTTTCTGTAGAATGGATATTTCAACTGAGACATAAAAGATGAGAAAAAGAGAGCCATAAAAAAGAGGTAGGGTAAAAAGGGGAGGTATTTGATGCAGAGGAGAAAGCAATTGCAAAATCCTGGCACAGGGAAGGGCTTTGGCACAGGGAAGGGCTTTGGAGTTCAAGGAACACCTAGGACGCCAATGTGACAGAAGCATGATAAGGGAGAAAGTGGTAAACTTAAGGTCACAGTGAGAGAAAGGTAGAAAGTTGGCCTCAGGCTATGGTAAGGACTGTGGATTTTATTCTAAGATGAACAGCCTAGGAAGGCGTAAAGAGGGACAGATAGGGACAGACAGGGAGGGAAAGAGATGAGAAACATCAATTCTTCATTGCGGTGGTTCCTTAGTTGTTCACTGATTAATATCTCATATGTGCCTTGCGGGGGGGGGCTACAGCAGACTGAGTGACCCCTTAATCGAGCCAGCGACCTTGGTCTCAAGCTGGTGAGTCTTGCTCAAACCATATGAGCTCACGCTCAAGCTGGCGACCTCGGGGTCTCGAATCTGGATCCTCCGCGTCCCAGTCCGGTGCTCTGTCCACTGTGCCACCACCTGGTCAGGCCTGATTTATATTTTTGAAAATATTTCACCTGCTGCTGTTTGGAAAAAGGATTATAAGGGGGCCAGAGTGGAAGCCAATGAGATTAGGAGGTTATTGCTGTAGTTCAGGGGAGATGACAAGCTGCTAGCTCAGTGGTTCTTAACCTGGGTTCTATTGAACCCTAGGGGTTCTCCGCCGCGGAGGCCAGAATAAAGTAATACCGTAATTTGTTGTGAGTTCATGCACTTTGTTGGTTTTGTTCTTTGAGCAAGGTGATGTTCATGCACGGCTCATTTTGTGCACCAGTAAAAAACCATATACCTATGTCTTGAATTTGGAAAAAAACTCTTATTTATCACTAAAGAAGGGTTCAGTGAATGCACATATGAAACTGGTGGGTTCGGTACCTCAAAAAAGGTTAAGAACCACTGTGCTAGCTCTAGGGAGTAGGGTGAGGATAGAGAAAAGTGAATAGATTAAAAATACATTTTGAAGGCAGAAACTGTTTTGATAGTGAATTGGATGTGATAGGTGAAGAAGAAATCAAAGATGATGAAGGTTTTTAACTTGAGCCAAAATTGATGACACCATTTACTAAGGTAAAGAAGACAGGAGAAAATCAGGTTTATTTTGATATTGGAGAAAGAGAGTAAAAGCTCTGTTCTGGAGAAAGTGAGTTTGACATCTTTGTGGAGCTATCAGGAGGACAAATGGAGATATATTCTGGAGTTCGGGGAGGAGGAACAGACTGGAGATACAATATTGGAAATCAGCACGTAGCTGGTAATTGAACCATGGGACTGGAACAGATAGAAATTTAAAAAAAATTTAAAAAAGGATAAAGTCCTCCTACAATGAGATGTTTGATTGAGGAAAAGGGTTAGCAAAGGAGAGTTAAAAGGAGCAATTTGCAGGAAGAAACAATGGGTGTGTTGTGGAAGTTAAAAGAAGAGAGGAGCCTGACCTGTGGTGGTGCAGTGGATAAAGCGTCGACCTGGGAACACTGAGGTCGCCAGTTCAAAACCCTGCACTGGTCTGGTCAAGGCACATATGGGAGTTGATGCTTCCAGCTCCTCCCCCCTTCTCTCTTTCTCTCTCTCTCTCTCTCTCTCTCTCTCTGTCTCCTCTCTAAAATGAATAAAATAAAAATTTAAATAAAAAAAAAAGAAGAGAGGATTTTAGGGAACGGAGATCACTGTACCAAAGGGTCAATGAGTATGTGTCTGCTGCCCAATGATGAAGTTGTGTTCTGGAGGCTGGAAGACTGTGAAACACCCTTCAAGCTTCTTTACAAGTCCTTGTAAGCTTAGGGCTGTAAAGGCGGGAGGGCAAACGCTTGGAGAGAAAGGAATATAAGATGGAGAGGAGGGGCTCTTTTAAGTATCAAAGGAGCTAACACTGAAAATGCATTTTGTAAACCACTCAGTCCTGTTAATAGCATTGTTGTTTTTATTCATGAGCCGGGGATTGGACTGAGATCACCGGTAAGAGAGAGCCAATAAGATGAAAGGCAAGAGTTCTAGAGAAGGAAATTTCATGAAGAAGAGAATCCAGTTCCTCCTGAGAGCTTGAGTCAAAACCAGGTGTCATGTTAAGCGAAGAGATTCGAGTTCACACCGAACTGATCCCACGAAGGAAGCAGAGACCAGAGTACCAAGCGGATGCCAAGGCTGCCGAAAGCCAAAGAGGAAGTCCGGCCCTAGATATTAAGAGTCATTCTGGCTCCGCCTTCTTCCTCCACCGACCAATCAGGATTCAGCTAAGCGGAGTAGCGGGGTGGAGGACGACGCTGAGGACCGTTAATTTTTTTCCTTTCAAGGGTTCACTGTTACTTCTCTTACAAAAACCTAGGTGGGCATATAACCGCTTTAGGAAAAGCTCTGGCACTTTCATATGAAACTAAATATACACCTATTCTATGACCCAGCAATTTCTTACCTAGGTATTAAAAAAACCCAAAAAACAAAACATAAATCCACAGAAAGCCCAAGTATCCATCAGCAGGGAAACAGATAAATTCGCATACCCACATAAGGGGATATTACTCGGCAATAAAAAGGAAACACCAACTGATAAACGCAGCAACATGGATGAATCTCAAAATTATTATGCTGAGTGAAAGAAACCTGAACACACAAGAATACATATTGTATAATTCCATTTATAAGAAGTTTTAGAAGAAGCTAAAATAATCTTTGGTGAAAACAAAATCGGGATAAAGGATAGGGATTGACTGCAAAGGGTCGTGAAGGAACTTTCTAAATAATGGTAATTTTCTTAGAACTTTGTACAGTGGAGGAAATGTCTGTCTGTGCTGTTAAACAGGGTAGCCGCTAGCCCTATATGGCTACTGAGCACTTGAGGTGTGACCAGTGCAAATGAAAACTGCATTTTTAATTTAATTTTAATTACTCTAAATTCAAAATTAGCCATATGTGGCTAGTGACTAACCTTATTTTTATTTTAATTTTTTAATCCACAAGAATTGGGGATCATTTATTTATTTATTACAGGGACAGAGAGAGAGGGATAGATAGGGACAGACAGGAACGGAGAGAGATGAGAAGCATCAATCATCAGTTTTTCGTTGCTGTTGCAGCACCTTAGTTGTTCATTGATTGCTTTCTCACATGTGCCTTGACCGCGGGCCTTCAGCAGACCGAGCAACCCCTTGATGGAGCCAGCGACCTTGGGTCCAAGCTGGCGAGCTTTAGCTCAAGTCAGATGGGCCCGCGCTCAAGCTGGCGAGCTCCAGGTCTCGAACCGGGTCTTCCACATCCCAGTCCGAAGCTCTATCCACTGCGCCACCGCCTGGTCAGGCTGACTGACCTTATTTAACAGCACAGTTCTAAATCCTGTTAAGGGTTTAGGCCTCACAGATATATTCATTTGTCAAAATTCCTCTAACAATAAGCCTAAGATATATGGGATTCCCTATATGTAAAGTTTACAGTAAAAAGATAAGCATAGGTCTGGCTGGGTGGGTCAGTGGATTAATTGTCATCCTGGTGCACCAAGGTCATGGGTTTAATCTCCGGTTAGGGCACATTTGAGAAGCAACCAATGAGGTACACAACTAAACGGAACAACAAAGTGGGACAATGAGTTGATCCTTCTCTCTCTCCCTTTCTCTCTCTCTTTCTTTCTCTCTCAAATCAATGAAAAAGAGTTCTTTAAGATAAGCATAAACTCTAATTAATGTTATGTGTTGAAATGTTTAGACTTCAACTTGCACTGTTGTCTGCAACTTTGAAATGCATAACCAAAAAATGCATACCAACAAATGGAGGAATAGCTAAATTGTTAGACATATGATAAAACAAATATAGCAAAAATTGTAGAATCTTGGTAGCAGCTATATGGAAATAGTGGTGATGTTTACTTAATGACAATTAATTGTACACTTAAAATAGTCAAAATGGGCCTGACCTGTGGTGGCGCAGTGGATAAAGCGTCGACCTGGGAACACTGACGTCGCCAGTTCAAAACCCTGCACTGGTCTGGTCAAGGCACATATGGTAGTTGATGCTTCCAGCTCCTCCCCCTTTCTCTCTCTCTCTCTCTCTCTCTCTCTCTCACTCTGTGTCTCCTCTCTAAAATGAATAAAATTTAAAAAATAAAATAAAAATAAAAATGCAGAAAAAAAATAGTCAAAATGGTAAATTTTATATTGTGTATCTTTTACAATCTAAAAATTGTTTGAAAGCCAAAAGAAGAATATTGGGGAAAATCCATGTGAAAGTTTCTGTGCCTTCTCTGGAGGCAGTCCGGGGCACTGCACAAAAAGAGGTGGAAAGGAGCAGGCTGTGTGAGTGTGCTAGGCCCACTTGGAGTAGAATGTAGAGGGAAAAGAACACAGTCTTTGGAAACAGACAGACCTGGGCTCATAATCCCAGATCTTACTGTTTCTAATTGTATAACTGTATTTGTTTCGTCCTCTTCAACATGGCTCTGTGGCTGTGCAGCATCTCTGTAGCATTGCTGCAGCTGCCACCCCTCAACCCACCCATCCACACCAGGGATGTGGCTGCTGCATGTGGGGCACGCTTCTATTCCAATGACAACGAAGACAGCTGGTTCTTCTCCCTCTTTGTGCACAGTGTAAACCCAGAAAGATGCCCAATCCCCTGCTGTTCAAGAAGGAGACCAGCAATGTGTACAAGATCCAGTTTCACAGTGTGAAGCCCAAGTATCCGGATGTCTACAACAATCTGATGGAGACTGTGTTGCTCAAGTTATGTCTGGAAGAGTGCTCCTTCTGCTGGCTGGTGGGCAACTAGAACACGTGGTAGGGGAAGAAGGACGAGGCAGTGCCCTTTTGGCATTCCCAGGTGGCTGCCTGGCCCCCATGGACTGCACAAATAAGCTCAAAAAACAACAAGGAGTACCTGGAGTTCCAAAAGGAGTGAAGCCATATGCTGCTGTTCAAGAAAAACTAGATGCTCCTTGAGTTCAACTTCTGGAAGGAGCCACAGTCTAGAGTGGGTCCCAACATCTATGAGCTGAGGACATACAAGCTTAAGCCAGGAACCATGAGAAAGTAGGGGAATGTAAAGCCAGTAGTCAAGGCCACTATCACAGCAGCCTGTCCAATGCAGGTTCACATTGGATTCGAACAGTCGGTAATGAAACACCGGAGCCACGAACTGGTGAGCCATCAGCTTTAATTCTAGCTTGCACCCGGCAGGCAAGCAAAAACACACACTGGGCTCCAAAACCCACACACATTCAGTGCTCACAAAGCTACTGACTTATCCGAGTTTCCTAGAATCAAAGGTTTCTAGCTCACCAGACTTATTCACCTCTGTTTCCCATCTCCTCCTGCACAAACTCTTAACTGGCTTCTTCCTCAGCACTCTGCCATCTCGGCTGCTTCTCCTGGCCTTCACGTGGCCTTAATCTGCTCTCCTCTCTAATACCGAACTCAGGAACTCAGGAACCAAGAGAGAGAGAGATCAAGCTCCCAGACTGCCCCAGTTTATAGCCTAGAGAATCCAAACCTTTAATCCAATTATACATACAAGAAAGTCTCTGATACAAAGCCACCCATCTGAGGCATAAAGGGATTCCTCCCTACATCACCACCCTACATCATCCAATCAGTCAAGGGTGTGGGGAAGAGCTTACTCTTAAACTAAGCCTTAGGCTATGACCTGGCCTGCCTACATTACTGCTTTCCCCCCACAGCCATCTCAAGCATAAGGGCAAATAATATCACCTGGATGACGGGCTTCCATGTGGGCAGCGCCATTCTTAACAAAGTGAGCATAATATATATTATCTGCCCAACAGGGAACAACTGGGCTAGGGCCATCAAGTACTGGCAAAAGAACCCGGAGTCAGTGGGCACCTTCTTCTCATAGATAGGAAAGCTCTATGTTGTGCACCACCTCTGGGTCTATAAAGACTTGCAGTCTTGGGAGTAGACTAGAAATGCTGTCTTGAGGAAGAGGGGTTGGGAATAAATGTCTACTACACAGTCCCCTTGGTACAACACAGGGAGTCTCGGATCATGATCACTTTGAAGATTTCACCTCTCCAGTGATAGTAGTAAAGAAGTAAAGGCAAAACCCCACAAGTTAGCCAAGTCAGCAGGAGGTCCGTCTATCCTGCCCAGAAAGGCTGGGAAAGGGGAACTGGGAAGGGTTCTGCTCCTGACTTCACCTTCTTCCCCTTTTCCCTGGGACAGCCACAGACAGGGGAGCTCCCAGTCCTGCTTTCTTGGTATTCTCTCAGATCTGGGAGAACTCTAGGACAGGGGTCAGGAATCTTTTTGGCTGAGAGAGCCATGAATGCCACACATTTTAAAATGTAATTCCATGAGTGCCATACAATGACCCGTGTACATTACTCATTATCCAATAAAAATTTGGTGTTGTCCTGGAGGACAGCTGTGATTGGCTCCAGCCACCCGCAACCATGAACATGAGCGGTAGGAAATGAATGGATTGTAATATATGAGTATGTTTTATATTTTTAACTTTATTTTTTTTTTATTAAAGATTTGTCTGCGAGCCAGATGCAGCCATCACAAGAGCCACATCTGGCTCGCGAACCCTACCCTGCTCTAGGAGCTAGTAGTGCTCAGCTCAAATAATGGGGTGCTGAGTATAACAGGGTTCTGAGGAATCTTCAGTACTGCCCAAATCCTTTCTACCTTCCCTGCATGCTCCTTCCCCTGTGCTGGAAACAGCTTCTAACTTCTATGAATGAAGAACAGCAACCTTTTAAATGTCTTTTTACATTTTCTCCTAGGATTCCTCATCTCAAGGCCATCAGTCTCAATTATCACCAACTGGGAAATCCTTAGTTTTAACTTTTTTTATTTTTTAAGCGAGAGAGAGACAGAGAGAGGGACAGATAGAGACAGACAGACAGGAAGGGAGAGAGATGAGAAGCATCAATTCTTAGTTGCAGCTCCTTAGTTGTTTATTGATTGCTTTGTCATATGTGCCTTGATGGGGAGGACTCCAGCCAAGCCAGTGACCTTGGGCTCAAGCCAGTGACCATGGAATTATGTCTATGATCCCACTCTCAAACCGGCGACCTCGTGCTCAAGCTGGTGAGAGCTGGTGAGCCCGCGCTTAAGCAACCTCTGGGTTTCCAACCTGGGTCCTCTGTATTCCAGGCTGACATTCTATCCACTGCGCCACCACCTGGTCAGGCCTTAGTTTAACTTCAGTTGCACAAAAGGCAGGGTGTTTAGTGCTTAGAGGTGGGGTGGGAAGAGAACAGCTCCAATCAGACCAGTAATTCCTTGGTCTCCACTGGGCCACCAATTTGATGGACAGTCTGAACCAACTCTCTCCTTCTGGGAAAAAGCCTAGAACTTCCTCAAGAAGTAAAGGGGGAAACCCTCAAGTTAGCAAAGTCAGCAGCAGTCCACCTATTCCATCCAGAAAGGCTGGGAAAGGGTGGCGGGGAGAACCTGGGGACAGGAAACAGAATGGAACAAGAACAAGAACTCAGACCCAGGAACCCAAAGGTAGAACTTAGAATTCAGAACTTGGATTTGAACCACAGAACTTGGGACACAGAATTGAGAAAACAGAACAGAGGTGACAGGCTCTGATCAGATAGCTCAGTTGTTTAGAGCATCGTTCTGAAGCACAGAGGTTGCCGTTTCGGTTACTGGTCAGGGCACATGCAGGACCAGATTGATGTTCCTGTCTCTCTCTCTCTCTCTCTCTCTCTCCCTTCCTCTCTCTCAAATCAATAATAAAAATTATATATATTTTTAAAAAGAACAGAGGTGACAGAAGACCACTTGGAGAGGGGTACCTAATACAAGACAGTTGAAAAGAGACTCATCTATTTTTACACAATGAGGTTGAAAACTTGAATGTATAGTTCCAGCCCTTCTGTGTAGGAGAGTCTCCTGCCCTTCATTTTCCTTCCTGCATGCAAAGCGACCAGGTATGTGGAGTGGGGTTAGTGACTCTGGGCCTCCTCAGTGACCCCCATATCTCATAAACCTCTGGGTAGCTTGATTCTTCCTCCCTTTCAGGAAAACTTGTGCTGGAGTTGCTGATGAAACCAATTAAACATTTACTATTAAAAAATATTTGTGCCTGAGCAGATGGTGGCACAGTGGATACAGTGTCAGGCTGGGATGTGGAAAGACCCAGGTTCAAGACCCCGAGGTCGCCAGCTTGAGCACAGGCTCATCTGGTTTGAGCAAGGCTCACCAGCTTGCACCCAAGGTCGCTGGCTTGAGCAAGGGGTTACTTGGTCTGCTGTAGCCCCACGGTCAAGGCACATATGAGAAAACAATCAATGAACAACTAAGGTGTCACAATGAAAAACTGATGATTGATGCTTCTCATCTCTCTCTATTCCTGTCTGTCTGTACCTATCTATCCCTCTCTCTGACTCTCTCTCTGTCTCTGTAAAAAATAAAAAAATTGTTTCTTATTGCTATTGCAACAAATTACAACAAATTTAGTAGCCTGGAACAACACAGATTTATTATCTTATAGTTCTGAAAGTTGGAAGTGTGTCTTACCCCAATAACATCAAGAACTGCATTCTTGGCTTCCCTTTTCCTCTTCCTGGGATGGTGTCTTCAGACATTCACAGTGGTCCAGCATTTGACATACCGTCGGAGGCTGTCCTACAAAACAGCCTCTAACAAAACTAGGCTGTCCCAAACCCCCGGTTATAGAATTATTTACCTTCATACTAAAAAGGCTGGGAAAGCACCAAAATCACCACGTGGCATGTGCCCATGCCGACCTCACAGAGTTCGTGCTGTGAGACCTATAGTGCTAATGAGATTGACCAAAACGAAGAAGCATGTAAGCAGGGCCGCCGGTGGGTCCATGTGTGCTAAATATGTCTGTGACAGGATCAAGCATGCTTTCCTTATTGAGGAGCAGAAAATCATTGTGAAAGTACTGAGGCATGAGCAGAGTCAGAAAGCTACATTTTAAAAAAAGAAGAAGAAAAGCTTTTTTGAGTAACAAAAACAAAGGAAGAAATAAAAAGAAGTGCATTCTTCCTTCTGGAGACTTTAGGTGGGAACCCATTTCTTTGTCTTTTACAGCTTCTAGAAACCTCCTGTATTCTTTGACTTGGTTCATGGCTTTTTCCTCCATCTTCAAAACCAACAGTAAATCCTTTTTTTTTTTTTTTTTAATGTTTTATTGATCTTAGAGGGAGAAAGGAAGAGAGTGGGAGAGACAGAAACATCTGTTTCTGTATGTGCCCTGACAGGAGATTGAACAGGCAACCTCTGTGCTTCGGGACAACACTAACCAGCTGAGTTATCTGGTCAGGGCAGGAACATCTTCAAATCTCTCTTTCACACCCCCTCACCCCTTCTGCTTCCTTCACCACATCTTCTCTGACTCTCCTGTCTCCCTCTTTACCTTATAAGAACCCTTGTAATTCCATTGGGCCCACCCAGACAATCCAGGATAATCTCCCCATCTCAAGATCCTTTAATTTATTACATCTGCAATGTTCCTTTTGCCATGTAAGGTAACATATTCACAAGTCCTGAAGATTAGAACGTGGGCATGGGGGGAGGGGTCATTTTCCTGCCTACTACATTGACTTTGAAATTTTATGCTATTCGTCAAGGCTACACTGAACAGGAAACATACTTCTCAATATTTTTTCCCTCATAGTTTTATTGAGGTATAATCCACATACTACACAATTTGCCCATTGAAAGCAAACAATTCAAAATTTTTTAGTAGTCACTGAGTTGTACAATCACCACATTTTTATCTTTCTGCCGTTTTTACATTTGTGGAAACAAAGGCTTGAGATATTAAGGAAATTTGCTTAGGGCAGAGGTCTCCAAACTACAGCACCCGGCCCCATACGGCCCCCTGAGGCCATTTATCCGCCCCACCACACTTCCGGAAGGGGCGTCTCTTTCATTGGTGGTCAGTGAGAGGAGCACAGGATGCATCCACACCCATAGTTCCCATTGAAATACTGGTCAGTTTGTTGATTTAAATTTACTTGTTCTTTATTTTAAATATTGTATTTGTTCCCGTTTTGTTTTTTTACTTTAAAATAAGATATGTGCAGTGTGCATAGGGATTTTTGTTCATAGTTTTTTTAAATAGTCTAGCCCTCCAGCGGTCTGAGGGATAGTGAACTGGCTCCCTGTGTAAAAAGGTTGGGGACCCCTGGCTTAGGGTAACATCTATTTCTTTTTCTTTTCTTAGGTTTTATTTATTCATTTTTAGAGAGAGAGGGAGAGTGTAGAGAGAAAGACAGAGAAAGAAGTGGGGGGAGCAGGAAGCATAAACTCCCGTATGTGCCTTGACCAGGCAAGTCCAGGGTTTTGAACGGATAACCTCAGCATTCCAGGTCCATGCTTTATTCACTGCACCACCACAGGTCAGGCTGCTTAGGGTAACATCTAATGGCAGGGCTGGGGCATTGCAGTGGCTGTCAGGAGCTAAAATTCCAGTCCGGGACTGACTCCCTTCATGAAAACCAATCTCCTGGGAGCAGTGTGGTGTAGCAGTGACACATGCAGGTGCTTATGCCAGGTTAGACTTGGGTTCAAGGGTCTGTTTCTGCTATCAACAAGCTATGTGATCTTTGGTAAAACTCTTGGAACCTTGGTTTCTTTATTTGTAAAATGGGGACAATAAAATAAAGGGCAGGTGTGGAGGCACTCACCTGTAAGATCCCTTCCAGACGTATAACTCCAAGTTTCAATGGGGTGGGGGTGGGGGATAATTAAAAATAAATTCCCCAGGCATTACGGGCGACAAGAGGGATGGCTAAGAGTTCCCTGAAGACGAACTCACACAGTTCCCTGGCACAGGCCTCAGAGCCACTCATGATCTGATGGATCTCAATGCGGAAAAGCTCTCTTACAAAAGTAAAGAAGGATGAGAAGAGTTGAGGGGTGCGGCAGGCCTTGGGGTGCTCTGCCCAGAAGCGGGCAACGATCCCCCGTGTAGAAACAGAGGTGGACCAGATCAGTGGTAGCTCTTATCCAAGTGTTGGAGGGATGGTTTTGAAGAGACATTTTCAGAGCCGGGTGGGTGACACCACCACACGCGGCGCAGCCGAATCTCCCAGCCGTCTCCTGCAACGCCCACTCGTCCACGCAATGTGGTATGCTCCGCCACCGTAACAAGCCTCTTCCCTCTGGCGTGAGATTGGTATAGTCCAAACAAGGGAGGGGGGGGAGGAACACGCCCCTATCTCTGATTGGCTGGAGAATTTAAAGATCCGGCCAGTGATAGGGTGATTCTCTACGCCTAGTATTTGAAAGTTTCTAGAGCCGCAGGGCCCCTGGCACGTCGGCTCTGTCCATTTTGTCCGAGTTCCGGCGCAAAAAGTGAGTGTCCACCCGATCTCAGAGTTGGGAGGAAGAGAGCCTGCTTCTTGAAGGGGTACCTGCCGGGAGGGTGCAAACGAGAGGGTCAGAGGCAGGGAACACCCATTCCAGAGCCCCAAGGTTCCCCCGCGATTTCCCTCTATCCTTCCCCACCTTGGAGATGGGAAACGCCAGGGTTCAGAATTACACTCGCCCGGAATCCTACCAGCCTTGTGGCCTCTCCCAGCTGTTTACACTTTTGGACACAGGGAATAATGAGAACTGGCCGGCTGTGTGTAAACCAGTGAACGTGCCTGGATAGCCATGATTACAAGTCAACACCCTTGCTCATCTCCCCACGTGAGATTCCCCTGCTTCCTGCGGAGCGAGCCAAGAGGATTCCGTGCCCTCCCTGGGTCTCTTTGAAGCTGGCTTCTTTTCTGTTTAGGGTCCCTTCTTTGGCTTTTGCCAGACCGCCCAGCCTCCCCAAACCTGGTACATTTTTGACTTTGCCCATCTGCCTCTCTGGAAATTATTGTATAGGAAAGTAATTTCTTTGATTGATTGATTGGTTTTAGATAGAGGAGGGGGGAGAGAAGAAGAAAGAGAAACGTCGATTTGTTGTTCCACTTATTTATGAACTCATTGGCTTATTCTTGTGCATAACCTATGACCTGGGATTGAACCCGCAACCTTGATATTGGAGAGGACGCTCTAACCAACTGAGCGAATCGGTCAGTGCAAGGAAAGTAATAGTGAATTTCCCAAATTGGTCCCAGGGTCCTTTTACCATCACTGTGACCTCTTTGTGTTACCAGTGACCGCCTCCGTGATCCTATGTGGCCTTGGCCGGGCTCCTCCTCACGACATTAATACTACCTGTTCTGTCCTTGAGTCCCCGTGACACCTGTGCTCCTATACTTCTGCAGACCCGCAGAGGCAGTGGCGATACTGTCGGGCACCCTGGCAGCGGCTTCAAAATGCGAGGACACGGAGCTGCGGTGCCGCGTGGCTGTAGAGGAGCTGAGCCCCGGCGGGCAGCCACGAAGGCGCAAGGCCCTACGCACCGCGGAGCTGAGCCTGGGTCGTAACGAGCGCCGCGAGTTGATGCTTCGGCTGCAGGCGCACGGGTCTGTGGAGCGGCCACGCTGCTTTCCCTTGCGCACCGCGCGCCTTTTCACACGCTTCGTGGCCTTGGGGCGCAGCACGCTGCAACTCCCGGCCGAGGGCGCTCCGGGGGTGGGCGCGGTGCAGCTACTGCTCTCCGACTGCCCGCCCGACCGCCTGCGCCGCTTCCTACGCATGCTGCGTCTCAAACTGGCTGCAGACCCGGGTCCTGGGCGGTCCTCTGCCCGCACACAGCTGCTTGGCCCGCGGCCCCGCGACTTCTTCACCATTAGCCCGGTGCAACCCGAGGAGCTGCGGCGCGCAGCGGCCAACCGGGTCCCAGACACCACGCCGGTGAAGCGGTCCATGGAGTCCCGAGTAAAGGCAGAACCCAACACCGTAAGGATAGGAAAGGAGCGGACGCCTTGGGGACTGGGTGTGCTGCTGAGCTGGAAGAGACCAAGGGACCCAAGTTTGAGAGGAAGATGGTTATCTCAGAGGAGATGCCCATTGGATTTCTAAGTGTAAGAGATGTGGGAATTGTGTTTCTCACAGTGCAATTCCTGCGACTGGGTAAGCTAGAATAGGAAAAAGGGACCCAAATCACATTAAAAGAGAAAGCAGAGTCCTGGTTGGATAGCTTGGTTGATTAGAACATCATCCAGATATGCAAAGGTTGCCCATTGGATCCCGGGTCAAGGCACATACAGAAACAGAGATGTTTCTGTCTCTCTCGCTCCCATTCTTCTCTAAAATCAGTAAAATAGAGAGCAGAGAAGGAGGCCCGAAAAGGAGATTTCAAAATAAAAAGTAAGAATATAGTCATTCTACAGAAGGAGAGGAGCATTTGGAGAAAATGTAGTGGTCAGCAATATTGGGCAGCCAACAGGTCGGATCAGATGCGGGTAGGAGATGCGGGTAGGGACAAAGTCTGGTAGTTTTCTTTTATTTTTTTTTCTTTATTTTTATTTTATTTTATTCATTTTAGAGAGGAGACACAGAATGAGAGAGAGAAAGAGAGAGAAAGGGGGGAGGAGCTGGAAGCTCAACTCCCATATGTGCCTTGACCAGACCAGTGCAGGGTTTTGAACTGGCAACCTCAGTGTTCCCAGGTCAATGCTTTATCCACTGCGCCACCACAGGTCAGGCCAAAGTCTGGTGGTTTTCGACAGTTTTTGAACTGCGACAGATGGATCACAGGGGTTTGAGAACAAGCCAGTGAGAAGATAGAGATGGGGTAAGAAGGGGCCCTGGCTAGGCAGGGTTTTGCTTGGGTGTTTTGAAATGAGAGACAGGTTTTGTGGCAGGGAGAGAAGTGAGAAGGAATAATGGGTGAGAGGACCAGGAAACTTAGAGAACCCAAGGGAGGAAGCTGAGGGAGAACCCAGGCCCACACCATGGGGTCTTCAGGGCACCAGGAGTCAGGGGAGACCCACCCTTCCTCAAGGAGAGATCTGGACCCCAGTAGTTACTGCAAGATCTCCAGGTGAGCCAAGGCTGCCTGAGGGCTCCAGGGAATGAAATGAGCAGAGACACAAGGGCTACCAGGGCTAACATTGCACCTGGGCCAAAAAGGGAGAGAGATTGCAATGCCTAGAGCAGTGGTTCTTAATCTGGGTTCTATCGAACCCTAGGGGTTCGATAAGTCAGTCTCAGGGGTTCGGAGAAGCCTCTGCCATGGAGGCCAGAATAAAGTAATACCGTAATTTGTTGTGAGTTCATGCACTTTGTTGGTTTTGTTCTTTGAGCAAGGTGATGTTCATGCACGGCTCATTTTGTGCACCAGTAAAAAAACATATACCTATGTCTTGAATTTGGGGAAAAAATCATATTTTATTTATCACTAAAGAAGGGTTCGGTGAATGCGCATATGAAACTGGTGGGTTTGGTACCTCAAAAAAGGTTAAGAACCACTGGCCTAGAGTATGGGGAGAGGCTCTGAGATAGCCCTGTCCTCCAGGAAGCCCCAAGGTGGCCCCTGCCTGTGAAGAGGCTGAACTTGCCCTCCACCAAACCACAGCTTTCTGAGGAACAGGCTGCAGTGCTGAGGGTTGTCCTGAAAGGCCAGAGCATTTTCTTCACTGGGAGTGCAGGTAGGTATAGTGAGGGGCAGAGTCTGGGAAGGAGAATGGTAGTCAAGTTGGATGGAGGAGAGGTGGTCTTGACTTTTTCCTCTGCCTAGGGACAGGGAAATCTTATCTGCTGAAGCGTATCCTGGGCTCACTGCCTCCCACAGGCACTGTGGCTACTGCCAGTACTGGGGTGGCAGCCTGCCACATCGGGGGTACCACCCTCCATGCCTTTGCAGGTAAGTAGAGCCCCTGGGACTAGAGTGAGGAGCATGCCAGGCCTGTAGGAAGGGAGGAAGGGGAAGTCAGGATTGAGACAAGGCCAGGGTCTCAGCCCAGGCTAAATAATGTCATTCACAGGCATTGGCTCGGGTCAGGCTCCCCTGGCCCAATGTGTGGCCCTGGCCCAGCGGCCAGGTGTGCGGCAGGGATGGCTGAACTGCCAGCGGCTGGTCATTGATGAGATCTCCATGGTGGAGGCAGATTTATTTGACAAGATAGAGGCTGTAGCCAGGTCAGTATATTCAGTGAGGCTGAGTTCTGGTGGTTTTCCATGAGAAACCTGCCCACCCTTGCCTCTAAAGAACTGCTTGCTCCTGTCCAGAGCTGTCCGGCAGCAGAAACAGCCATTTGGAGGGATCCAGCTCATCATCTGTGGGGACTTCCTGCAGCTGCCGCCTGTGACCAAGGGCTTCCAGCCCCCACAGTTCTGCTTCCAGGTACCACTCACCTTCCTGTCCTGCCCCTTCCCACAGGGGTCTGCTCTTCTCCCTGACATTTCTATCTTCCCACCAGGCCAAGAGCTGGAGGCGTTGTGTCCCAGTGACCATGGAACTGACCAAGGTATGGAGGCAGGCAGACCAGACCTTCATCTCTCTGCTGCAGGCTGTGAGGTTGGGCAGGTAGGTTCTATGAATGGAGAAGGGGCCACAGATGAGGATCCAAGTGTGGGTCATAGAGGAGCACAGGGACCCAGAAGAAATGCTTCCTGGGCCCATAGGAGATGGTCACTTTGTGATGCTGAGACCCTGCCTCTCCCAGAGTTAGGCCCCCCTCACCTAGCACAGGCCAGGCACAGAGTAGTTGTCAAGGAACTATGGGCAGATTGACACACAAGAGGAATTCAAACATGTAAACACTCCCTTTTCACAGATACAGAAACTGGGGTTCTAAGAGGTGACATGACTTGCCCAAAGTTACAGCTAATAAGTGACCGAGCTGGGATTTAAACCTAGGTCTAACTTCCATTCTTAAAGCCTGTGGGAGGTCACTTGGTGGGGGAGAGAAGGTTACTGACATGATCTTAGCCAAGCTAGGGCAAAATGTTGAAATGCTACAACTACTCTAACATGGGAGTGGACAAGCCAGGAGTGCAGATGACATGGGCCAGAGCTGAACCTTGAAAGCCAGATCTGATTGGGACAGGCTTAGGAGAGGGTGGTGGTAGTGAGCTGCTCTCTATCCCTGGGGACAGGATGTATGCAGGAAGGTGCACAGAACACACCAGCATGCATGAGGGACAAGAGGAAGGCTGAGTGGCAGAACAGGGAGAAATGGGCCCAAGTTGTACCCCCTCTTCCTATAGGAGTTGCGGCTGTACCCAGTCCTCCCAGGTGGAGGAAGCCTGGAGATGAGGGAAACAGAAAGACAGGCTAAATTTCCCCCCAAGGCAGCAGGACAGGGGCTAGCGGCAGAGGCAGATGTAACGGTGGATGCACCAGGCGCGCGCCCTGGGCTCCAACTTCTGAAGGGCCCCACAGAACCCCAACTTTACACTTTTTTCTATTGTAAGGTGCCCAATATTTTCTTCTGTGCCCAGGGCCTCAACGAACCTTAATCTACATCTGGCTAGAGGCCAATCTGATTATAGGCTACCAGTATTATAAGTATCAACATCAGCTCCTGGTCTAGGTCCTCTAAACTTCTGGACTGTGCTCACTCAGCATATCAAACTTCCTGAGGAGCACTGGAGATGGGAGGGTGGCTAGCTCCTTCCTGGGGCAGGCACAGGAAAAGGTACCCACTCATGATCACAGCCAAGCAGCCCCCACATACCATACTCATTCCCCATGTATGGGGTCCAAGTGGAGAAGGGAGGGACAGGTTGTTCAGCCTATGGCCAGCAAATCATGCCCAGGTGCCTCTTCCCATTCCCAGGCCTGCTACTTGGGCTATACCTCCCACATGCTTCACCTTCCTTAGTGTTCAGGTGGGCTCTGCCCTAACAGCCCAGCCCCCACAGGTGCTCAGATGAGGTGACCCGCCAGCTCCAAGCTACAGCTGCACACAAGGTAGAGCGAGATGGGATTGTGGCCACGAGGCTCTGCACCCACCAGGATGACGTGGCCCATACCAATAAGAGGCGGCTCCAGGACCTGCCAGGTGAGCAAGGAGCCAGACCTGGGTAAGACCAGCTGGGAGGGGTTTCAAACAAGCATGCACGCTCCCCCCCCTCCCTGGTAGCCTGGGCCCTTGAGATCATTTAGATATCTAGGCCACAACCTCTATGGCTATAAGACCGCTACATTTGCAGATGTAACTGATTTTGAGAGGTATGACCTTGAAAAAGTCAAGGTCACTTAGCCGGTGAATGCTGAAAGTGTACCTTCAGTCCAGGTCTCTGATTCTAAAGCCCCATTCAGGCCCGAGCTGTTCCTGCTACCTCCCCTCATTCCCTGGTCTCATGTGTGTTTTTGGAAACTAAGCCATTAATGACTAGTAATCTGTTTGCCCCACTCTTTTCATAGGTGAGGTTCACAGCTTTGAGGCCATAGACAGTGACCCTGAGCAAGCCCGGACTCTGGATGTCCAGTGTCCCGTTAGCAAGCTTCTCCAGCTAAAGCTGGGGGCCCAGGTAAGTGGGAAGCAGGGCCCAAACCCTGGGGGCTTGGGCCTCCCCGATCTTTGCCCCTCAGCCCAGACTGCACCACAGCCAGAGGCCCCGGCTGGAATCATGGCAAACTCCCTTCCTCGTGTTCCCACCCACCTGTCTAACTTCAGCTTTCTGCTGCCCTTCTGTCTCTCTACACCTGGAGCTCCCAGCAGTGTCGCTTTGGATACGTCCCTTGCCCTTGCTCATCTCTTCTCTAAATCCAAGAGTGAAATATCTACCACACACAGTTGCCTTCGATATATAATGTATCCCATACTGTGAGAAAGTCCTCCTTCCTGCCACCATGATGGGGTTGGGCGAAATGGATGCCTTTCCTCAGGTTTCAGAGGGCACCCAAGGGGAAAATATAGGTACCATGTGGTTTCAAGAGGGATGGCAGGACCTATTATCCCTCAAGATTGTGGCCCACACACATAACGCACAACAGATGTGGCAGTTTTCAAAACCCTGTAATGTCTCTTCTCTTATAGCTCTACTCCCTTCTGAGCAAATGTCATTCCTCTTGACACAAAGAGAAACGGAGTCCTAGAAAAATAAAGCATCTTGTTGCAGGGGTCATAGTCAGCCAGTGGCCAAGGATTAGGACTCAATGCCCCTCCGTGACAGCCCCAGCCTCCCAGAACTGCAGCAGTGACTGCAGGAGCTGGAATGGCATAGGAACCGGGCAGCTCTCCAGGCTTCCTGTTCTCTTTTGCTTGCAGGTGATGCTGGTGAAGAACTTGGCAGTGTCCCGGGGCCTGGTGAATGGTGCCCGAGGAGTGGTAGTTGGGTTCGAGACTGAGGGCAGAGGTAAGTGATGGGGGTGCAGTTCTATTGCTTCAGGCAGCAGGGCTTCAGGATAAGTGTGAGGATGAGGCTAGGTTGGAAGGGTGAGGCCTGCTTCTCACCTCTGAGTCCTGAAACAGGCCTGAAAAATTGAAATTCTCCATGCCTCCCCCAGGGCTGCCTCAGGTACGGTTCCTATGTGGAGTCACTGAGGTCATCCGTGCTGACCGCTGGACAGTGCAGGCCACTGGGGGCCAGCTCCTCAGCCGGCAGCAGCTGCCCCTGCAGCTTGCCTGGGCGATATCCATCCACAAGAGCCAGGTGAGCAGCCAGTGCGGAGGGTGGGGACAAAATAGGCCTAGGGCACGTTGAGGGGGGCCTTAAAGGCTTTTATGGGGATTGACTTTGCCCTGGATGGAAAGTTCCAGACCAGCTAAAGAATAAACCTTTCTAGTGCATTTCCCATCCCACTTCTCTCCCTTTACCAAATACAAATACTTCCCCTCTGTCATCTCCTGTCCTGCCATTTTCTGACCCCGCTACCAAGAGGATACCAAGACTCAGAGGGATTAAGTAACTTGTTCAAGGTCAAACAACTAGTGCAAGGCAGAGCCAGGATTTCTTTCTGTCCCTGTCTGACCTGGGCCTGAGTTCTTGCCTTTCAGACCTATCACTCTCTCTAATCCTGATGCATCTCCTACTCAGATACCCACCCAGGGTCAGCCTATCCCCCTGCCTTGAGGATCTCTGGACTGGGCGAGGAGATCCAGGGGCAGCATTGCTGGGCTGGTGAGGTGGGGTCAGGCTCTTGGGTGCAAAGGACTTCAGGCAGAGCTGGCTCCATCTCTGTCTCTGTCCCCCAGGGCATGTCTCTGGATTGTGTGGAGATCTCTCTGGGCCGTGTGTTTGCCAGCGGCCAGGCCTATGTGGCCCTTTCCCGTGCCCGCAGCCTGCAGGGTCTACGTGTGCTGGACTTCGACCCCATGTTGGTTCGCTGTGACCCCCGTGTGCTGCGCTTCTATGCCACCCTGCAGCGGGACAGGGGCCTCAGCCTGGTAAGAGGGGGTCACCCAGTAGTGGGCCCGTGGCTGTGGGCAGCCTAGGAGCTGGAATGGAGGAAAGGCCAAAGGACCCTGGGTGGGAGGGGCAGAGCCTTCTCTGGCTCCGCTTGGAGACAGGGACAAGCAGAAGGAGATGCTGGCCCCCAAGCTGTGGCCCTGGAAGGCAGCAGAAGCCCATGACTCAGGTTTTCTGGCTTCAATCTAGGAGTCCACCAATGATGATGCAGCACCCTCAGACCAGGAGAATGTGGACCCAAACCTGTGAGCCACAAAGAGGACAAAGGATGGTCTCCCCTCCTCCTGCCCCCTAGTGGGCCAGGACCCCAGGAGATGGCAGGAGGACAGCCAGTGCCCCTTTCTTCCTCATTAGGGCTTCTCAACCTCCTGGCAGGGGTCCAGGGATAGTGCTTTCCACCCATTTGCCAGCTGTGCCTCAGTTTCTCCTCTTGCCTGGGGTAAGCTACTTCCAGGGTCAGGAGTAACCCTTTTTGTGCCAGCTGAGAATGGGCCCATGGTGGTACCTGGTGTGAGAGGACAGAGCTCTCTGTGAAGGCTGCCCACAGGGCCCCAGTCATGAATGCCACCCTCTTTGGGCTGCAGAGGAGAGAGGTGATCCAGGAGCAGGAATAAGCCGCATGGGCACTGTGGGCCTCAGGCCGAGCACAGGCCCCAGATAGAAAAGGGAGGTCCAGCCTAGCACAGCAGGACACCCTCCTGAGCCTGATGTGAGAACAGACTGCAAACTGTGCACCTGTATCATAGCTGCTTTTGGGGGGAAAATGTGTGTGAGGATTGAAATGGATGTTCTCACATTATATTTATTCAAGACAAATAAACTTGTGAATTGTGTAAGGCCTGTCAATTGAGTATTCTGCTATCTTTAAGAAGACTAGCTAGGCCCTGGCAGGTTGGCTCAGCGGTAGAGCATTGGCCCGGCATGTGGAAGTCCTGGGTTCAATACCCGGCCAGGGCACACAGGAGAAGCGCTCATCTGCTTCTCCACCCTTCCCCTCTCCCTTCTCTGTATCTATCTCTTCCCCTCCCGCAGCCAAGGCTCCACTGGAGCAAAGTTGGCCCGGGCACTGTGGATGGCTCTGTGGCCTCTGCCTCAGGTACTAGAATGGCTCCGATTGCAGCAATGCCTCAGAGGGGCCGAGCATCGCCTCCTGGTGGGCATGCTGGGTGGATCCCGGTCAGGTGCATGTGGGAGTCTGTCTGTCTGCCTTCTCTCCCCCCACCTCCTCCGCTTCTTACTTCGGAAAAATACAAAATAAAGAAGACTGGCTATTCCTAAGCCTGTGCACCTGCCCCCAGCCCTGCATGTGCACACAGGTTTTTACACCATGATGACTGAGCTCGCAGACCCTGTGTGAGGTTTTCTTAGTATCACTGGTTATTCGGAAAACTGAGTTACCTGAGGTTGATGACTCACAGTGAAATGACAAGGTGAATCACCATCACCCAGTAGTCACACAAACTAGAGAATTTGTGTGCTGAGAAATGGGCCTATTGCAACATCTGAAGAATGCTGGGGTCCCCATTTGAAACTTTCTCTCTTGGGCCTTGCGGGGGCTCGGGCCTGTTGTAACATCTGAAAAATGGTGGGGGCCTCCATTTGAAACTTTCTCACTTGGGCCTTGTGGGGGCTCTAGCATGGACATTGTGATGGGGAAGGGATCACCAACAAACTAGCTTCCGCTAATCAAAAAGCTCAGGGACCCTTATAGACTGGTTAAAACTGTTAAGCTTCCCTGCTTATGAGCAAAATGTATTGATTCTGGCTGGTAATTCAGTAATGGTGGAAGCATGCATTGGTAGCTACAGAAAGCCATGGCTAATATGTATAAAATTACCAATGATGGGAGGGTGTGAAAATAATGAAACCATGCTGGTGGTGGGGGACATGAAATATGGGATTTTTTTTAAAGCTTTCTTTTTTAATTTATTTTTATTTTATTCATTTTAGAGAGGAGACACACAGAGTGAGAGAGAGAGAGAAAGGGGGGAGGAGCTAGAAGCATCAACTCCCATATGTGCCTTGACCAGACCAGTGCAGGGTTTTGAACTGGCGACCTCAGTGTTCCCAGGTTGACGCTTTATCCACTGTGCCACCACAGGTCAGATGAAATATGGGATTTTGAAGGTGTTTATTGTCTACCAAAAGCCAGCAGAGGCCCCAGGGCACAGAATAGGTACTCAGGGAGTGTCTGGTTAAATGGTAGAGGCCATTAATGTAGGGACTCAGTGCTATTGTGGTTCAGAGGGGCTATGGGGCCTCAGACCTCCACTGTGGGATTCATGGAAGAGGCAGAGCTACAACCTGTGAAGAAATTGACTGATGATTAAAGCTCAGGAGAGAGACCTGGCTTTCCATTCTGATTTCGCCACTCACCAGCTGTGTCACTTTAAGCATGTTACACAACCTTTCTGAGAGGGTTTCCTCTCCTATGAAGTGCAGATGGTAACTTCCTTTCACATAGAGTTGTTGGGAGAAAGGCTGGTCACATGGCAGGAATTCAATCAGTAGATGTTATTAACATTTACGATAACTAATGATTACCACCAGGATGTCTGGTTCCTATACTGGCTCCTTTGACAGACAAGACCTGGAGGCATGGGGTGGCGGGGGGGGGGGGGCAGCTGGCCCCTGGACAACCTCTGATTGTCTGGCTCTTGCTACCACCCTTCCTGACCTTGAGGAGTCGATTGTTTTTCTGTAGCTTGAACCCTTTTCTTTGCTGCAAATAGAAGACACTCTAAGGAGAAGCCATGCCCACAGGGTGACACCCCTCAACAAGTTGGCAACCAAGGGTGCCTGGATGCCAAGGATGTTTCCTATCTGCCCATATGACAGCCCCCCTCCCAGATCCAGCTGTTAATAGGTCACACTGTGGCCCTGCCATCAAGAAGCTTACATTCTGCCTGACCTGTGGTGGTGCAGTGGATAAAGCGTCGACCTGGGAATACTGAGGTCGCCAGTTCAAAACCCTGCACTGGTCTGGTCAAGGCACATATGAGAGTTGATGCTTCCAGCTCCTCCCCCCTTTCTCTCTTTCTCTTTCTCTCTCTCTCTCTCTCTCTAGCTCTGTGTCTCCTCTCTAAAAAAAAAATGAATAAAATAAAAAATATAAAAAAAGAAGCTTACATTCTGATTGCATCTTGCATTTTTGCTTCTTCCACTTAACACACAGTTAGGGGACCATCCAGTTCAGCACAGGTGGTATTGTCTCATGCTTTCTAGCATCTCTGCACCAGTTGGGGTTCTTGGGTGGACATAGAAGAAACTGACTGAGGCCGGAACTTAAGCAGGAAAGGAAGGTAATGGAACAGAAGGCTAGCTCAAAGAAGTGATGTGAAACCCAGAACCCAGGCTTGGAGATAAGTGGGAGCCAGGGAGGCTAGAACCACTGGCAGGAGTGGAGCTGGGAGCAACTGGCCAAGCGGACCTCTGTGGCCACCCCTGGATACCGAGCACAGCCATCAGGGGGAGGAATCCTGTACTTTCAGTCCCCTCATATCACTCAGTCCAAACCTAAAGGCAGTCTGTGGCTGGCCGGGCTTGGCCTCCCACGCAGGTCCTACAGCTACTGGCAGGAGGCTGAGTGTGCAAAGAAGGCACAGGATGAGCCAGGGCTTCTGCTGGGAGAGGAGTCTTACATTATCCCCCAGAGCCTGGAGGTTGAGGATGTCTGAGGGGCCTCTCCTGGGATTCTCCTCTCTGACCCCAACCTTAGCATATACTGCCAAGGCACCCCTCCCCCTCCCAGCCCTTTCCCCCCACCCAGGAACTGATTTAGCTTTCCCTGGGCTCGTGTGGGCCTGCCCTGCTCAAAGATGCCTTCCTTGTCAGATTGCTGGGCATCAGAAAGTCCTGTCCTTTGCAGTCCCTTTTCGTTGTGAAGACGCTCTCCAGAAGGCCCCTGCAGAAAGGCAAGCATGTTCTCTGTGAGCGGGAGCTCCAAACCGCACTGCCTCTCAAGGCAGATCATCTTGTTAGGAAGGCATTCAAGAAACCTCACAGTTATTTTCTTGACATCTAATCTAATCTAATTTCTAACCTACTGTATATCCTTGAGGGTGTAGGGAAACCCCATCTCAGTCAATACTGGGGACTCCCCAATCCCAGGGTTGTACAGGCAGGGAGGGGCTTGTCGGAGCAGGCCTTCATCTCCAGGGCCTCATGGTGGCTGCTCACAGCCTAAGTGACCAGCATCCACAAGCCATAACTCTGCTGGGCCAAGGGCAAGGTGGGGTGGGGAACTTTCTGAGAGCCAGTCTCTCCAGGGGCCTCATGCCATGCCCTCTGGAACCCTGCTACCTCTCTGTGGTGCTCTCAGGGGACCTGATAATCATTTGCCCCTCCCCAGTCTCAGAGACCCTCCTCTCTCTGACTCTCCTTCCCCTCAACATAATCCCCTCAAGGAATTGAACCTACAAAGCAAAAGTCAGAAGAGTATGTCCTCAGATAGCTTCTTTTGAGGCAAAGAAACAGAAAGGTCTGGTGACTCTCTTAGAGTATGGGGCAGGAGTGAATGGCTAAATATGGGCAGAACAAAGGAGGAAGTATCCCCAGTAATCTTGTCACACTGAGGTAAAAAAAATGTCCCACCCATCCTGTGTGTTCATTCATTCATGCATTCATCCCACAAACCTTTGTCCTGTTCCTCTAATAGGCCAGATGCTGGTCTAGACACTGGAGACCCCGCACTAAACCAGAGCAATGTGCCCAGGCTGGATAGCTTGGTTGTTTAGAGCTTCATCCTGAATCACAGAGGTTGCCAGTTTGATCCCCAGTCAAGGCCCATACAGGTCATGTTTCTCTCCCTTCCTCTCTCACTGAAATAAAAATAAATATAAAAAACAAATAAATAGCCTGACCAGGCGGTGGCACAGTGGATGGAGCGTCGGACTAGGATGTAGAGGACCCAGGTTTGAAACCCCGAGGTCACCAGCTTGAGTGTGGGTTCATCTGGTTTGAGCAAGGCTCACCAGCTTGAGCCCAAGGTCACTGGCTTGAGCAAGGGGTCACTCACTCTGCTGTAGCTCCCCGGTCAAGGCACATATGAGAAAGCAATCAATGAACAACTAAGGTGCCGCAACGAAGAATTGATACTTCTTATCTCTTTCCTTTCTGGTCTGTCTGTCCCTAACTGTCCCTCTCTCTGTCTCTGTCACACATAAGTAAATAAATAAATAATAAACCACAGCAAAGTACCCCTGCCTCAGGATGCTGTAGTGAAGGGACAAAGACTGATTCTAAACAAGCAAATAATAAGATAACCTCAAATTGTGACCAGTGCTAGAGAAGCAAAGCCTAGAGAGTACCTGCTGGGTGGGGGGAGCTCCCTTGGAGGAATGGTTGGAGAAAGGGGCTCTGAGGCAGACACCTCCCCCCTCACACCTCCCGGACTTGGCTGCATGTTTCTAGCAAATCTGTAATGGCCAGATGAACCCTTCATGACTCACCTAAGACATCACCTCCTCTGTTTCCCAGGACCCTTCTAGACAAAACGGTGAGGGCCAGCCTCTGAGCACATCCATTGTGCTGTCCTTGGCTGTGGGTCCGTCTCCCGCACACACAGCTCCTGAGAACAGAATGGAGTCAGCTTTGCCCCCCGTCCTACTGCTTGGGGGACCCCTTGACTTCCGTTTCCTTCCTAGTTGCCTCATTGTAGGGATTTCCCACTCTCTCCCCCCATCTGCAGAAGGAAGGCTGGAGATGAGTTTGTCAGGAGGACAAGTTGGAGAAAGTAATTTAGGAAAAGGAAACTGCGTAGTACAAAGACACAGAGGGGTGAAAGATGGAGTTTGATGGCCCACTTTATTAAAGACTTTAAAGCAGGAGAAGATGGGAGCTGGGGGGAGATAGGCCACTCCCTGAGGGGCTTGGTGAGAGCCCCTCTGGGTCGCAGCAAGGGCTCCTGTGAGTCCCTGACCTGCGGGCCCGTGGGTCTCCCTTGCCACACAGCTCCCTCCTCAGTGCCAGCTGTGAGCTGCCTTGAGGGTGATTATCAATTTACAAGTCTGTCTCCCCAAGAATAAAGTGGACCCCTTGGCAAGAAACTTGGCTTAGCCATCTTTGTGTCCCCACAGCACTCAGTATAATGATGTAGTTTAGAAAGGAGACACTTCATACAATGTTTGATAAAGGGAAGAAGACAGCACAGTGCCAGGTCCCTTGAGAGGCAGGGGTGTTTACTCCAACTGTGCACGGAGGTGGCCGAGTCCTGGGGAACTGGATAGTGGCTGAGCTGGAACTCAAACCCGGTGGCCTCCCCTCAGTCCTCCCGGAGGTGTCCAAAGGAAGATGTGGGCTGAGATGGTAGACTGGTTGGGTGCCCAGCTACACCCTACCCTCAGGGAGTGGCCAGGGGAGGGCTTAGCCAGTCATGACCTCACTCTTTCTGAGGTCCTGGAATATTTTGCCCATATCCACAAGGTAATGGACACGCTCAAACCCCCAATCTCAGAGCAACCAGGCCCTCTCGTTCCCCGGGCACCACACACCATGAACCACTAGGTGGTGCCAAGTGGTCAGTCAGTCCCTTCCCAGGAACCCCGCAGGTCCTTTGTGTCCCAGTGTGTCTGCCTGCTTGGGACACATGGACACCTCAGGAGCTGAGAGCCCAGTGAGATAGGGGTGGGGAGAGCCCTTTGTTGAGGAGTTTTGTGCCTGATGTTTGTGAGTACCTCATGGTTTGTGTTCATTAGCCCTCTTGTTTTTCACAATAACCCTGAGAAGAAAGTGGAACGTTATCCTCACCATATAGGGAGAGAAAACTAATTTTTTGAGAGGTTAGGTGACTTGGCCAAGGTTACACTGCAATCTGGGTCTAGAATCCTAGTCCCAGGATCCTAGGGGTTTTGAAAAGTCAGCAGAAGGCCCTGAAGTCCTATACTGGATTCACTATTTTATGTGTGACCTTGGACATGCTGCCTAAATCCTCAACCCTAGTTTCATCATCAGTGAAATGGGGCTAACTGCCCATCAATGGACTTAGGGCAAGTAAAGAGCTGGGGTGGGGCCAGACACCAGGGAAACCCTCCTGGTTAGCTCCTATTGGCCTTCGTCACTCTCACCTACAGTGGCCACTCTGCAACACTCCTCCCCACCCCGACCCTTCCCCTGTCTCCTGAGTGGCCTGGAGAATAACAGAGAATAGGCCAGAGCCCAGAGTAAGTGAATGCTTTATTTCAGTCTTCCAGAAGACAGAGGCTGTGCCAAACCACTTAGGGGAATAGGAAAGTGAAGTTTTTTCCCTCTCCACCTCCCAAAAAGTGAGGTCTCAGCCCTGGTCTGTGAGTACATCTGTCATAACTGCCCCTCTTTTCCCGTCTCCATCTTCTAATTAGAGAGTGTGTGAGGAGGGTCTTCAGACCTAGTTTACAGAAGAGGAGACGGAAGCTCACAGGTGGGCAGCTCAAGGTCTCAAAGCTGTAAATGGTGAAAAAGGAGTGAGCAAGGTCCTGGCTGGGTAGCTCAGGTCGTTAGAGCATCCTCCTGATACTTCAAAGTAGCGGGTTTGATCCCCAGGTCAGGACACATACAAGAATCAGCCAATGAATGCCTGAATAAGTGGAACAATAAATTGATGTTTCTTTCTCTCTCCCTCTCTCTAAAATCAATAGGTTTAAGAAAAATAATTTTAACAGAGCAAACTTGGGGTGTCCGCTGGCCCCTAGCTTTGTCTCTGAAATCCCATACTTAATTCCACTTCGTTAGGATTCCAAGAGCATCCCTGCTGAGACAGACATGGCTGGGAGGGGCCAAGATGGAAGGGGAGAGGCTTGGAAGGGACCCTGAATAGGGAAGTGAACCCCGGGGGGCCAGACAAGCCCTGCAGGGAGGGCAGTGACTTTGCTGGCTGGTCCACCTCCCACTCCTCAGCCTCTTACCCCCTTGGCTCCAGCTCCCAACTTCAGCCTTACAGCCTCCAAGGAGATGCTTCCCCCAGGGCTGCCCCTTGCTTCCCTCCCCAACCTGGTATTGGGTTCGGTAAGCAGAGCCCCAGCTCACCTGGAAGGTGTGGAGTGAGGAGGGCGTCCAGTTACCAGGGGGGCTGGGAGGGCAGGCAGGGGCAACCTGGGAGCAGGAGCCAAAGGTCTGGAAACTGATGGAGGGGACAGGTGTCATGGAGGCTCTGAGACACCCCGACCCTGCAGAAACGCCCCTCCCAGCTATAGGAGGCCCTATCTTCTGGGCTCCTTGCCTCTGTGAACACCTTCTCCCAGCTCCTGGGGGCTGTAGTAGAAATACCGTGGCATCGAGCATCAGGTGCCACTTGGCAGCTAGTGCATGTCAGTTCCCTGAGCCGGGCCTCAGTTTCCTCACCTGCAGAATGGGGATAGATGGGAGTAAGCCCTGCTTAAACATCTGCTGTCAGGGTGGATCCTGGAACCGCACTTGATAAATAGTAAAGGACTGTGCACACCCCGGGGAGGTTGTTCTCTTTCAGCTCCACTCCTTTCTCTCCACCACCCAGGGTGGCCTCCTTACCCCTTACCTCCCCCTCCCCGCCCATCCTGGCACAGCACTCCATGCCTATTTAAGGCAAATCTCCTGATCTCCTTTTAAATAACATTCTCTCCTTGTGGAGAAGACAAACAGGGCTTCAGGAAAGGGGAGGAGAGCCCCAAGGATCCCATCAGAGGGTGGAGGGGGAAGGGAAAATATGGGGGGGAAAGAGGCAACCGCTCCCCTCCTCCCACAGTGCCCTCCCCACCACCCCCAGCCTCCCATTTTGGTCCCCTCATGGCACAGGCCCTGAATTGGTTCAAACCTCTTTAGTGGGGCTGGGGCATCCCCTTGCCAACGTGGGGGTGGGAGGATGAGAAATAATGCTAGTCCCCAGGACCTGAGGTGTGAGGGGAGAGGAAGGTGATCTCTCCTGACCTGTGGTGGTGCAGTGGATAAAGTGTCAACCTGGAATGCTGAGGTCGCCAGTTCAAAACCCCGGGCTTGCCTGGTCAAGGCACATATGGGAGTTGATGCTTCCTGCTCCTTCCTCCTTCTCTCTCTCCTCTCTAAAATGAATAAATAAAAATCTAAAATACGAATAAAGAAAAGAACTCTGATCTCACAGCCTGCGCAGTGTGAAGCATGAAACACAACTGCTCTTTGGTTCTAGAATCCGAGGCTCAGAGAGGCAAGAGACTTTCCCAAGGCTATACAGCTAGTGAGTAGAAGGGTCTGAAATCCAGACCTGCTGGCTCCAAATTTAGTGCTGTCTCCCCTTCTCTGCCAGGTCTCCTGTGTCTGAGGTGGTATGCGACACCTGACAGTGACTCTTACCAGAAACTAGGCATCATTCTAAGCTCTCTGAACAGACCTCTGCCTGTTTCACCTCTCAGGCAGTGCCCTGACTCCTTCCCTTCTGCTTCACTCCTCTTTTCTTCAGGCCCACCCACCTCTTCTTCCCCTTCTCCTGGGTTCCGGGGGGGCCCACACACCAAGATCTCCCCTTGATTTGGTTCATGCACTCAGAAACTTACAGCTAGAAAATGGCCTGTCCCACACCTCTCCAAAGGACCTAGGCTGGGGCACCTTCCTTCCCACTGCAGGACGCCAGCAGGGCCCTTTCCCTTGAGGCTTGGTTCTCCTTGAGGCCCCAGGCCCTCCCTCTTCTGCTTCCTTCTCTCCCTGCTTCCCAGTCTTTCCCCAGATGACCTCCTCCCCAGCCTCCCATCTCAGTCCGACTAACCTCCCTGTGGTCCTCACATGACTGAGACATTCTCTCCAGGGTTCAAAAGGAGTGGGCCAGGGATCTTTCACAGGTCATGTAGCCTCCTCGGGACCAGGCACTCATTCCTCAGGCATGTGAGCCACAGCAGGCTGCCCCACGCCATGCCCCAGCCTCCAGCTGGACTGGGTGGGGACAGAGTGAGGATGAAGGCCTAGCCTTCTCTTCCTCTGAGCACTTAGAGCAGAAAGAGGCCATATGGGTCAGCTGATCCAATGGCCTCATTTCACAGATGAGCAAACTGTGGCCCAGGGGAGGGGAAGGGAGGCTACGGGTCTCACTCTGAGATAGAAGCTCAGGTGGGTCTCACTGTGACCCCGATAGCCTTGGGTATGGACTTGATCTCTGGTGGAACAGGGTATATTATTCTTTCAGCTCTTTGTTTAATGGAGCCTGAGCTTTCCAGGGTCTTTCCAGCTTGGCTCTACCATTAGCCCACTGTGTGTCCGTGGGCAAGCCCCTTTTCCTCTTTGGGTATCAGTTTCCTTGTGTAAACCGGGTGGGGTGGGTAGATGAACTTTGAGATATCTTCCAGATCAGACTTCCTGAACCTCCCATCAGCCCAGCCCTGCATCATAGCTCACCGAGCTTGCTCCGACAGCCTCTGCACCATTGCTGGCCTCCTCCATTCTCTTTCCCTCTGGTTTACCACCTACCCATTGTTCAGGTAACTTACTGAATCTTGGGAACCTCCCACAGCCCCATGGCCTCCCTCAGAATGATCCACCTCATCACCGACCTTCAGTATACCCTGCCTGCTGTCTTGGATGCTGAATTCAATTCCCTTATCTGCCAATGGCACACCAACAACCCCTCATTCAGTGGACTGTGTGTGGACTCACAGTGGGACCCACTAAAGGGGCATGGGAAAGGCTGGATAGCCTACCTGGCAGTCCTGGCTTCTCTGCTGGAGAGGCTGCCATCCTGCCCTCACTCTCTTTCATGCAGTTGGCGGGGTCCTCCAAGGCTGCTTCAAGTCCCATGACCTCTTAGAGAGGTTACCATCTAGGACTCCATCAGAGGCGACCCTGCCCACATGGAGCTCCCATAGGGCCAGACACCACACACCTGCCTGCACCTGCAGCTCCCACCATCCTTTGGGGGATTTATAACAGGGGTCCCTAGAGAACCAGCTGGCAAGGTCCTGCTGAGGGAAGGGCTGGGTCCATGGGCTCCAACCCACTTCCTCTACCTTCCCCTAGGGCTGAATTTTTGACACAGATTATCTTTGACCCTCAGCATCAACTTCAAAACAGCTTATAGCTGGGACTCAGGGCAGACTCTCAGCTGGAGTGTCAGATCCTGTGTTGCCCTGTTCAGGTGACTAATCGACTCTCAAAACAATTCCCCAAAGGCCTAGGAAGTGGTAGCTGGTAGAAAATACATGTTATTAGAAAAGACTGCTAGGGGAAGAGAAGCCAGACCTAGAAGCTTAGAAACCACCCACCCTGGAGTCTAAACACTGCTTCGACCAATCACTACTTATAGAGTCTTGGGCAAGTTACCTAATGTCTGCAAGCGTCAGTTTCCTCATCAGTAAAGTGGGGATAATAATACCTATCTCATCCTATAACAAGAACATTAGATAAATGCTCAAAATATGTTAGCTATAAGCCTTACTAAAGATGGATGGATCGAGGCCCCCAGCTGAGGGTGGGGAGGAGAGCTGACGAGAAGCAGGGAGACACCCAGGCACAGGATGCTTAGCCAGAGACAGGCAGCTGGCTAGTTGCTAGACTAAAACACACCCCGGGCCTAGCGTTAAGCAGTGTACATACATGATCTCAAATAAACTTCAGTCCTTTCCCCAGTAAAAAAAAATAGGGGTTTAGAACAGAAACTTCCTAAGGCCCTTTGAATTCAATGAGTATCTGTAGAAGGCTTTCATTTTGCAAAGTATTTTTCACTTTATAGAGTAAACCTTTAATTCTGTGAGTGTAGTAATGATTGTCATGGTCACAACCAGATCTGGGACCAGAACCAGGAGGATGGCTCCATCTTTCCCTAGAACCTGGTAGCAGACAGCTCTAAGAGAGATGGGCGAGACCTAAAGCTTCACCAAGGGCCCAGGGAGGGGCATGGTGCTTGAAGACGACGTCATGGAAGGAAGCTGGGCTCTGGCTCCTGTTCAGCGTCCAGTCTGTCAGGCGATGCTGAGGCCCAGAGGCTTGGGTCTGGATCTCATCAACCCCACCTGTCAGCCCTCCCATGGCCAGCTCTGCTTGGCCTTTGGTTATCACTAAGGAAAGTGTGGCTTCAGGCCAGGGGCTCAGAGTCCCTTGCTTGCTAGCAACCTTAGGGCAGGGAGCTGTGTTCCCATCAGCCAAGCATCCTTGATTTGACTGAGCTGTTATATGACAGGCACCGTGAAATATGCGAAGACCTCACTATTCATAAATATTTATTGAACACCTACAGTGTACCTGGCCCTGAGCTGGCTCCAGGGAATCACAAAAACTTCTACTTACTCTAGTAAAATAAGCTATAAAGGAAAGCTAAGTGAGATGGGAAATAAAAGAGAGCAATTCCCTTCACACAAGGGGATCAGAGAAGACCTTTGAGCTGAGAGAGGAAGTGCAACTAGAAAAGGCATCCCAGACAGAGGAAAGGCCCGGGAAAGGCCCTGCGACAGGAGAGTGGCAAGCATTTGGAGAGCCACAGGACCAGAGTGGGGAGGCACACAGCAAGCTCTCCCCTCCATAAATGCCAGCTGAACAAATTAACAAACCATATAAGGACTCTCACTTCCAGCCAAGTGGAGTCACAGGGACTGGATTTACATTCCCACTTAACACAACTAAAATACCCAACAAAATATATAAAACAATGGTATTCAAGATGTTGAATGCCAGACAATAAAAAATGGTGATTCCTGAGAGTCAGGAAACCAATGAGGTGAGCCATACTTTACTGCCTGAAGAGTCTCCAGGCCAGAGCAGATCAAGAAGAAGGCAGGGGAGTCTGGTGGTTTCTGTGCACTGAAAATAGGGGGTGGGGGCCAGGAGTCTGAGGACCCCAGGCAGAGAACCAAAAAGGTGAGAGCGGCACAGAACCCAGGAGCTCCACAGAGGGCACCTCTTCAGTAATTCAGCTCAGTGCCTATATGTGGAAACTACCAGAAAGCATGGTAAGAACTACCCAAAAGAATGAAAGAGACCAGCATGTGGAAGACCCCAGGTTCGATTCCTGGCCAGAGCACACAGGAGACACACCCATCTGCTTCTCCATCCTTCCCCCTCTCCTTTCTCTCTATCTCTCTCTTCCCCTCCCACAGCCAAGGCTCCATTGGAGCAAAGTTGGCCCAGGTGCAGAGGATGGCTCCATGGCCTCTGCCTCAGGCACTAGAATGGCCCTAGCTGCAACGGAGCAATGGCCCCACATGGGCAGAGCATCACCCCCTCGTGGGCATGCCGGGTGGATCCCAGTTGAGCACATGCAGGAGTCTGTCTCTCTGCCTCCCCGCTTCTCATTTCAGAAAAATTAAATAAATAAATAAATAAATAAATAAAAGAATTAGAGGGAAATATCCCAGAAGCTGAGACCAGAGTGAGAATAGAGCTGGCTCCCACAAACCAGCATGGAGACCTCACAATTAATGGGGCATTGAGTAGAGCACTTAGAAGAGTTTTTGGCTCTAAAGTAGGTAAAAAATTAAATGCTGCTCTGGTGCCATCTAACAAAAACAAGATCTGAAAAGACTGAACTATTTTTTTTATTTAGAAATTACAGGGTCAGAGAGAGGGATAGATAGGGACAGACAGACAGAAACAGAGAGAGGAAAGAAGCATCAATCATTAGTTTTTGTTGCCGTTGCAACACCATAGTTGTTCATTGATTGCTTTCTCACATGTGCCTTGACCGCGGGCCTTCAGCAGACTGAGCAACCCCTTGCTGGAGCCAGGGACCTTGGGTCCAAGCTGGTGAGTTTTTTGCTCAAGTCAGATGGGCCCGCGCTCAAGCTGGCGAGCTTGGGGTCTCGAACCTGGGTCTTCCGCATCCCAGTCCAACGCTCTATCCACTGTGCCACCGCCCAGTCAGGTTTTATTTAGAAATTAAATTTAACGGGGTGACATTGATCAGTAAGAGTACATAGGTTTCAGGTAAACATTTCTATAGCATTTAAACTATTGATTGTGCTGTGTGCAACTATTTTCAAATAAGTTTAGTACCCCAGAACAAAGCTCACAAATATTTATACAAATACAAAAATAGCTAGCATCCAGCAAAATAAAATTCACAATGTCTGCCAACCAATAAAAATTAGCATGTGCACAAAGAAATAGGAAAATATGAATCATGATGGAAAGAAAAACCAAATCAATTGAAATCTACCCAGAAATTATACAGATGACAGAATTAGGACACACAGACATTAAAACAATTATTATAACCTGACCAGGTGGTGGCACAGTGAATAAAGTGTCGGCCTGGGACGCTGAGGACCCAGGTTCAAAACCCAGAGGTCACCAGCTTGAGTTCAGAGTTGCCAGTTTGAGTGTGGAATCATAGACATGACCCCATGGTTGCTGGCTTGAGCCAGAGGTCACCGGCTTGAGCAAGGAGTCACTGGCTTGGCTGCAGCCTGTCAGTCAAGGCACATGTGAGAAAGCAATCAATGAAAACTAAGGTGGCCCTGGCCAGTTGGCTGAGCTTGGGTAGAGCGTTGGCCTGGTGTGTGGAAATCCCGGAATCAGTTCCCAATCAGGACACACAGAAGTGACCATCTGCTTCTCTTCCCCACCCTCTCCCCTTCTCTTTCTCTCTCTCTCTCCTTTCCCATATTCATGGCTCGAATGATTTGCCCCAGGCACTGAGGATGGCTTCATGGCTTGCCTCAGGTACTGAAATAACTTGGTTGCTGAGCAATGGAGCAGCTGCCCCAGATGGGCAGACCATTGCCCTACAGTGCACTTTCTGGGTGGATCTCAGTCAGAGCACATGTGGAAGCCTGTCTCTCTGCCTCCCCGCCTCTTTGTCTCTCAATAAAAATAAAAATAAATAAATAAATATTTTAAAAATAAGAAAACTAGCCTGGCCAGGCAGTGGCGTAGTGGATAGAGCATTGGACTGGGATGTGGAAGACCCAGGTTCGAGACCCTGAGCTCGCCAGCTTGAGTGCGGGCCCATCTGGCTTGAGCAAAAAGCTCGCCAGCTTGGACCCAAGGTCGCTGGCTCCAGCAAGGGGTGGCTCTGTCCACTGAAGGCCCGCGGTCAAGGCACATGTGAGAAAGCAATCAATGAACAACTAAGATGTCTCAACGGCAACAAAAAACTGATGATTGATGCTTCTCACCTCTCTCCGTTCCTGTCTGTCTATCCCTATCTATCCCTCTCTCTGACTCTCTCTCTGTCCCTGTAATAAATAAATAAATAAAAGGAAAAAAAATTTAAAAAAAAAATAAGAAAACTAAAGTGCCACAACTACAAGTTGATGATTCTCATCTGTCCGTTCCTGTCTGTCTGTCCCTTCATCTCTATCTCTCTC
The DNA here is from genome assembly GCA_037038555.1 of Rhynchonycteris naso. Taxonomy (NCBI): domain Eukaryota; kingdom Metazoa; phylum Chordata; class Mammalia; order Chiroptera; family Emballonuridae; genus Rhynchonycteris; species Rhynchonycteris naso. The sequence continues at coordinate 52,451,966 of CM072999.1, forward strand.
TCTCTCGCTAAAAAAAAAAAAAGAAAAAGAAAAAGAAAAAGAAAAGAAAGAAAAAAACACAATTATTATAGCCCTGGCCAGTGGTATAGTGGATAGAGCATCATCTCAGAGCACCAAGATAGCCAGCTTGATCCTGGAGTCACCACCTAGATCCGCAGGTCACTGGTTTAAGCTCCAGTCAGGGCACATATGAGAAGCAATCAATGGGTGCACAACTAAGTGGAACAAGGAGTTGATGCCTCTCTCTCTCTCTCTCTCTCTCTCTCTCTCTCTCTCTCCCTTCCCCTATCTCTCTCTCCCTTCTTTTCTCTCAAATCAAAGGGGGGAAACGGTTATAACTCTATTCCATAGGTGCAAGGAGATAAAGGAAAGACTGCCATGTTAAGTAGAGATATAGACTTATATTTGAAATCAAAAGACTTAAATTGAAATTCTAGAGATGAAAACTATAAAGTCTGAGCCCTGTCTGGTAGCTCAGTTGGTTAGAGTGTCCTGAAGGTTGCAGGTTGGATTCCATGCCTGATCAGGGCATATACAAGAATCAACCAATGAATGCACAAATAAGTGGAACAACGAAATGACAAAATGATGTTTTTCTCTCTCTCCCTCTCTCCCTAAAATCAATCAATAAATTTTTAAAAATTAAAGGAAAGAAAACTATAATGTCTGAAATAAAAAATACACTACATGGGCCTTGGCCTGTTACCTAGTCTGTAAGAGCATTATCCTGAAACACCAAGATTGTGGGTTCAATCCCCAGTCAGGGCACACACAAGAAGTAACCAACAAATGTACAACTAGTGGAACAACAAAGGAATGCTTCTCTCCCTCCCTCTCTCTCTCTCTCTCTCTCTCTCTCGTTCTTTCTCTCTCCTCTTTCTCTCTCTGTCTCTAAAATCAATCAATAAACTTTAAAAAATATATACTACATGGATTAATGGGACATTCAACATGGCAGAATATTAGTGAACTTAAATACATAGTAATAAAAACTGTCAAAAATAAAAAGAGGCCTGACCTGTAATGGCGCAATAGATAAAGCATCGACCTGGAATGCTGAGGTCGCCAGTTCAAAACCCTGCACTTGTCTGGTCAAGGCACATATGGGAGTTGATGCTTCCTGCTCTTTCCCCCTTTCTCTCTCTCTTTCTCCTCCCTAAAATGAATAAATAAATAAATAAAATTTAAAAAGAAAAAGAGAGATGGAAAAGCTTACAAAATAATAACATGGAATCAGTAAGTTGTAAAACAGTTTCAAGTGACCTAATGATCCACAGATGTAAGACACTTAATAAACCCCAAGCACAATAATTCTTATTTATTTATTTATTTTTGAGAGGAGAGAGAGAGAGAGAAAGGGGGGAAGAGCAGGAAGCATCAACTCCCATATGTGCCTTGACCAAGCAAGCCTGGGGTTTTGAACCAGTGATCTCAGCATTCCAGGTCGACACTTTATCCATTGCTCCACCACAGTTTAGGTTACCTGATTTTTATTTTTTTTATAATTCTTTTCCCAAGCACAATAAACATAAAGAAGCTATAACAAGCTCTCTGATCCTCCCCTTTCAACATACAGCCACATCTTCTTGTACAGTGTCAGCCACATCTGAGACACAATGGTTAAGGGTGGAGTAAATGGATTTGGCCATATTGAGTGGCTGGTAACCAGGGCTACTTTTAACTCTAGCAAACTGGATATTGTTGTCATCAATGACCTCTTCATTGAACTCAACTACATGGTCTACATGTTACAGTATTATTGCATCCATGGCAAGTTTAGTGGCCCAGCCAAGGTTGAGAAGAGGCAGCTTGTCATCAGTAGAGCCATCTCCATCTTCCGAAGCAAAAATCCCACCAACATCAAATTGGTGATGCAGGTGTCAAATATGTTGTGGGGTCCACTGGGGTCTTAATCACATTGGACAAGGTTGGGTCTCATTTGAAGGGTGGAGCCAAAAGGGTCATCATCTCTGCTCCTTCTTCTGATGCCTCCATGTTTGTGATGTACATGAACCATAAGTATGACAGTTCCTTGAAATTGTCAGCAATGTCTCCTGCACCAACAACTGCTTGGCCCAACCTTGGTCAAAGTCATTCATAACTTTGGCACTGTGGAGAGACTCATGACTATAATGCCATCACTGCCATTCAGAAGTCTATGGATGGCCCTTCTGGGAAACTGTGGTGTGATGGCAAGGGGGCTGTTCAGGACATCATCTCTGCTCCTACTGGTACTGTCAAGGCTGTGGCAAGGTCATCCCTGAGCTGAACGGGAAGCTTACTGGCATGGCCTTCCATGTCCCTACCTCCTAATGTATTGGTTGTAGATCTTATCTACCACTTGAAGAAAGATTCCAAATATGATGACATCAAGAAGCTGGTGAAGGAGGCATCAGAAGGCCCCCTAAAAGGCATGCTGGGCTACACTGAAGATTAAGTTGTCTTCTGCGACTTTAACAGTGACACCCACTCTCGACTTTCAGTGCCGGGGCTTGTATTGCTCTCAACAACCACTTTGTCAAGCTCATTTCCTGGTATGACAATGAATTTGACTACAGCAACAGAGTGAGGGAACTTATGGCCTCTATATGGCCTCCAAGGAGTTAGAGTTTTCTGTACCACCTGTCACACTGAGAACACAAGAGGAAAAGAGAGGCCCTCAGTTCTTGCAGAGTCCTTGCCCCAACTAAATTTCTTAATACACTAAGAATCTCTCATCCTTGACACAATTTCCACCCCAACCTCCTGAAGAAGGGGAGGGATTTACCATATACCATCAATAAAGTATACTGTACCCAGACAAAAAATAAAAAACTATACCAAGGTATATTATAAATTGCTTTTATAGAACTTTAAAAACATTTTTTTGGCCTGACCTGTGGTGGCGCAGTGGATAAAGCATCGACCTGGGAACACTGACGTCGCCAGTTCAAAACCCTGCACTGGTCTGGTCAAGGCACATATGGGAGTTGATGCTTCCAGCTCCTCCCCCCTTTCTCTATTTCTCTCTCTCTCTCTCTCTCTCTCTCTCTCTCTCTCTCTCTCACGCTGTGTCTCCTCTCTAAAATGAATAAAATAAAAAAAAAGAAATAAAAATACATTTTTTAATCGATTGATTTTAGCAAGGGAGAGACATAAAAACATTGATTTGTTGTTTCACTTATTTATTTTTTTAAGATTTTATTTATTCATTTTAGATAGGAAAAAGATAGACAAAGAGAGAGAGAGGGGGGGGGAGGAGCAGGAAGCATCAACTGCTATTTGTGCCTTGACCAGGCAAGCCCAGGGTTTCTAAACGGCGACCTCAGCATTCCAGGTTGACACTTTATCCACTGCATCACCACAGGCCAGGCTGCTCCACTTATTTATACATTCTTTGGTTGATTCTTGGATGTGCCCTAAACAAAAATTGAACCTGCAATCTTGGCGTATTTAGGCAATGCTCTAACCAACCAAGCTACCTGGCCAGGGTCATTATAAACAGCTTTTAAAAAGTGATAAAGAAAACAACCTAAAAGCAGCCAGAGAAAGAAGACATATAACATACAAACAAAAATAAGAATAGCAGATTATTTCTTCAAAAACAATTCATGTGAGAAGCGGAGCCATGTTTATAAAATACATTAAGAAAATGTTTTACACAGCCTGACCAGGCGGTGGCGCAGTGGATCAAGCGTCGGACTGGGATGCAGAAGACCCAGGTTCGAGGGCCTCAGCTCCCCAGCTTGAGCGCGGGGCCTATCTGGCTTGAGCAGAAGCTCGTCAGCTTGGACCCAAAGTTGCTGGATCCAGCAAGGGGTTGCTCGGTCTGCTGAAGGCCCACAGTCAAGGCACATGTGAGAATGTAATCGATGAACAACTACGGTGTCACAACGAAAAACTAATGATTGATGCTTCTCATCTCTCTCCATTCCTGTCTGTCTGTCCCTATCTATCCCTCTCTCTGAATCTCTCTCAGTCCCTGTAAAAAAAAGTGTTTTACACAGAAAAAACATCTTTCAAAAATAAAAGTGAGCCTGATCTGTGGTGGCGCAGTGGATAAAGCGTCGACCTGGGAACACTGAGGTCGCCAGTTCAAAACCCTGCACTGGTCTGGTCAAGGAACATATGGGAGTTGATGCTTCTAGCTCCTCCCCCCTTTCTCTCTCTCTCACTCTCTCTCTCTCTCTTTCTGTCTCCTCTCTAAAAATTAATAAATAAAAATAAAATAAAATGAAATAATAAAATAAAATAAAAAAATTTAAAAAAATATAAATAAATAAATAAATAAATAAAAGTGAGCTTGACTTGTGGTGGAACGGTGGATAAAGCATCGTCCTGGAACGCTGAGGTCACCAGTTCAAAACCCATGGCTTACCTGGTCAAGGCACATATGGGAATTGATGCTTCCTGCTCCTCCTCATCTTCTCTCTCTCTTTCTATCTCTCTCTCTCTCTATCTCCCCCCTCTCTCCCCCCCCTCTAAAATGAATAAATAAAAAAAATTTAAAAATTAAAAATAAAAGTGAGACAACACGGGATGACATTAGAAATCAGTGACAAAAGGAAATTGGGAATATTCACTGATATGTGGGAATTAAGCAACAATTCTGAAATAACCAATGGTCCAAGGAAGAAAACACAAGGGAAGTTAGAAAATACTTCAAAATAACTGAAAATAAAAACACAACATACCTAACCAGGTGGTGGCACAGCGTGGGACTGGGACACAAAGGACTCGGGTTCAAAACCCCAAGGTCATTGGCTTGAGCGCGGGTTCATGCGGCTTGAACACTGGCTTACCAGATTGAGCACAGGGACTCTGGCTTGAGCATGGGATCACAGACATGACCCATGGTCGCTGGCTTGAACCCAAAGGTCACTGGCTTAAAGCCCAAGGTCACCGGCTTGAGCCCGAGATCGCTGGTTTGAGCAAGGGGTCACTTGCTCTGCTGTAGCTATCCTTCCCCACCCCTGGTCAAGGTATATATGAGAAAGCAATCAATAAATAACTTAGGTGCCTCAATGAAGAACTGATGCTTCTCATCTCTCTCCCTTCTTGTCTGACTGTTCCTATCTGTCCCTTTCTCTGACTCTTTTACTCTGTCAAAAAATAAATAAAAACACAACATACCAAAACTTACAGGATGCAGTTAGAGCAGTGCTTAAAGGGAAATTCATGACTGTAAATGCCTATATTATAAAAAAAGAAAGAGCTCAAATTAATAACCTAAATTTTCACCTTAACACAAAGGAAAAGGAAGAGAAAACTAACTCTAAATTAAGCAAAGTTGCCTGACCTGTGGTGGCACAGTGGATAAAGCGTCGACCTGGGAACACTGAGGTCGCCAGTTCAAAACCGTGCACTGGTCTGGTCAAGGCACATATGGGAGTTGATGCTTCCAGATCCTCCCCCCTTTCTCTCTTTCTCTCTCTCTCTCTCACTCTGTGTCTCCTCTCTAAAATGGATAAATAAAAAGAAATTAAAAAAAATTTTTTTTTAAATAAAAAGAAATACTATAGGCCTTGGCCAGTTGGCTCAGGGGTAGAGCGTCGGCCCAGCGTGTGGATGTCCTAGGTTTGATTCCCAGTCAGGGCACCAGGAGAAGTGCCCATCTGCTTCTCCGCCCTTCCCCCTTTCCTTCCTCTGTCTCTCTTTTTCCCTCCTGCAACGGGGTGGGGCTCCATTGGAGCAAAATTGGCCTGGGTGCTGAGGACAGTTCCATGGCCTCTGCCTCAGGTGCTAGAATGGCTCCAGCCATAACGGGGCAGCGCTCCGGATGGGCAGGGCATCCCCCCTGGTGGGCATGTCGGGTGGATTCCGGTCGGGCGCATGTGGGAATCTGTCTGGCCGCCTTCCTGCTTCTAACTTCAGAAAAATACAAAATAAAAAGAATTACTATAAATACTGTATGGCAATAAATTAGATAACTTAGATGAAATGGACACATTCCAAGAAATAAACTATCAAAACTGACTTGTGAAGAAATAGACAATAGGTCTGGTCTATTGGTGGCACTGTAGATAAAGTCAACCTGGAATGCTGAGGTTGCCAGTTTGAAATCCTATGCTTGCCTGGTCAGGGCATATATGGGAGGGAATTGATGCTTCCTGCCCCTCCTCCCTTCTCTCTTTTACTCTCTCTTCTTTAAAATGAATAAATAAAATCTTTAAAGAAAAAAAAAGAAACAATTTTATAGACCTAAAACAAGTAAAAAGATCAATAAAAAATTTACCCACCAAGGGAAGCACCCATCTGTTTCTACCCTTCCCCCTCTCCTTCCTCTCTGTATCTCTCTTCTCCACCTTTCCCCCTCTCCTTCCTCTCTGTTTCTCTCTTCCCCTCCTGCAGCCAAGGTTCCATTGGAGCAAAGTTGGCCCAGGCACTGAGGATGGCTCCATGGCCTCCTTCTCAGGTGCTAGAATGGCTCTGGCTGCAACAGACCAACACCCCAGATGGGCAGAGCATCGCCCCCTAGTGAGCATGCGGGTGGATCCTGGTGGAGCACACGCTGGGAGTCTGTCTCTCTGTCTCCCCGCTTCTAACTTCGAAAAAATACAAAAATAAAAAAAGAATTTACCCACCACCTGAGATGGCTTCACTGATGAATTCTACCAACTGTTTAAATAAGAATTAAAACCAATTCTTTAAAAACTCTACTAGAGCCTGACCTGTGGTGGCGCAGTGGATAAAGCGTCGACCTGGGAACACTGAGGTCGCCAGTTCAAAACCCTACACTGGTCTGGTCAAGGCACATATGGGAGTTGATGCTTCCAGCTCCTCCCCCCTTTCTCTCTTTCTCTCTCTCACTCTGTCTCCTCTCTAAAATGAATAAATTAAATAAAAATAAAAATAATTAAAAAAAAAACCTCTACTAGAAAATAGAAAAAGAGATAATACTTTTCAACTCATTCTATCAGGTCAAGACATACTCTGATACAAAAACCAAACAAAGACATCGTAAGAGCCTGAATGGTGGTGGTGCAGTGGGTAGAGCATCAATCTGGAATGCTGGGGTTCCTGGTTCAGAGACCCAAGGTCACTGTCTTGAGCATGGGGTCACTGGCTTGAGTGTAGGGTCTCTGGCTTGAATGCAAGATTGTCAACATGATCCCAGGTCACTAGCTTGAGCAAGGGGTCACTGGCGCAGCTTAAGCTCGACCCCCTCCCATCAAGATATAAGAAGCAATCAAGGAACAATTAAAGTTAGGCAATTGCAAGTTGATGCTTCTCCTTTTCTTTCCTCCCTCTCTCTCTCTCTTCTTATCTCTCTCTCAAATCAGTAAATAAAAATTTAAAAAACAAGACATCACAAGAAAACTACAGACCAACATATCTTAGATACAAAAATATTCAACTAAGTTCTAGCTGGTTAACTCAGTTGGTTAGAGCATTGTTCCATTGCACCAAGGGTGTGGGGTCAATCCCCAGTTGGGGCACATGCAGAAATCAACAAATGAGTGCATAAAAAGCCGTTTTGCTCAGTGGTTAGAGCGTTGGCCAGCGTATGTACATCCCTGGTTCAATTCTGATTCCAGTCAGGGCACACAGGAGAAGTGATCATCTGCTTCTTCATCCCTTCCCCTCTCCCTTCTCTCTATCTCTATCTCTCTTCCCCTCCTGCAGCCATGGCTTAGTTGGAGCAAGTTGTCCATGGGCATTGGGTTTGGCTCCATGGCCTTGCCTCAAGCACTAAAATAACTCAGTTGCCACACAATGGAGCAACGGCCCCAGATGGGCAGAGCATCCCCAGTGAGGATTTGCCAAGTGGACCCTGGTTGGGGCGCATTCAGGAGTCTGTCACTCTGCCTCCCTGCTTCTCGCGTAAGAAATAAAAAGTGGGACAATGAATCAATGTTTCTTTTCTCTAAACAAAAAATATTAAAATAAAAATCCTCTATAAAATGCTAGCAAACTGAATCCAGCAACATATCAAAAGAATTACACCATGAACAAGTGGAAATTATCCCAGGAATGCTAGGTGGAGTGAACATCCAAAAATTAATCAATGTAATATACATTATAATAGACTAAGAACAACAACAAAAAGCACACAATTATCTCAATAGATGAAAAAAAAAAGAATTTAACAAATCCAAAACTCATTTATAATGAAACAAATTAGGAATAGAAGGGAATTTCCTCAACTTGATAAAGGCCCACAGCTAACATCACACTAAGTAGTAAAAGATTTGACACTTTACTCCTAAGATCTGGAACAAGACAAGGATGTCTGCTCTCACTATTTCTATTCAGCATTGCACTAAAGGTTCTAGTTGGGGCAATTAGGCAAAAAATAAAAATAAAAGGCATCAAGACTAGAAAAGAAGCAGCAAAACTATCTCTATTTGCAGATGACATGATCTTGTATATAAACATCGTAAGGGACCCAGAAGAAATACTATTAGAACTAATAAACAAGTTCAGCAAAGCTCCAGTAAAAGATAATATACACAAATTAACTATATTACTATATAAAATCAACAATCTGAAAATAAAATTAATAAAACAATGCCATTTACAATGACATAAAAAAGAACAAAATACTAAGAAATAGATTTAACAAGTGAAAAATATACTCAGAAAACAATGTCATATGGAACAAAAGAAGGTCTGCCCTGGCCTGCTAGCTCAGTTGGTCAGAGCATCGTCCTGACACACCAATGTTGAGGGTTCTATCCACGGTCAGGACACATACAAGAGTCAACCAATGAATGCATGAATAGGCGGAACAACAGATCCATGTTTCTTTCTCTCTCTCTCTCCCACCCTCCCCCTTTTCCTTCCTTCCTCTCTCTAAGATCAATAAATAAAAATTTAAAACATTTTTTAAAAGAAATTAAATATCTAAATAAGTGGAGAAACATCTCATGTTTCTGGATCAGGAGACCTAATATTGTTAGGACAACAATATTCCCCATTTGATCTACACATTCAATACAATCCTTATCAGAATTTCAGCTCTCATCATTGTAGAAATTGACATGCTGATGCTAAAATTCATATAGAATTTTAAGTGACTCAAAATAGCCAAAATAATCTTAAAAAGAAGAACGAAGTTGGGTGATCCACACTTCCTGACTTAAAAACTTACTACAAAGGAACTAACAGTAAGTAAGACAAATATAAATAGATCATAGATCAATAAAATAATTAAGAGTCAGAGCCTGACCAGGCGGTGGCGCAGTGGATAGAGCGTCAGACTGGGATGCGGAAGACCCAGGTTCGAGACCTTGAGCTCGCCAGCTTGAGCGCGGCTTGAGCAAAAGCTCGCCGGCTTGGACCCAGGGTTGCTGGCTCCAGCAAGGTGTTGCTCGGTCTGCTGAAGGCCCGCGGTCAAGGCACATGTGAGAAAGCAATCAATGAACAACTATGGTGTCGCAACAGCAACGAAAAACTAATGATTGATGCTTCTCACCTCTCTCCGTTCCTGTCTGTCTGTCCCTATCTATCCCTCTCGCTGACTCTCTCTCTGTCCCTGTAAAAATAAATAAAAATAAATAAATAAATAAAAATAAAAAGAGTCAGAAATAAATTGTCTATGGATAATTGCTTTTCTTTCTTTTTTTTTTTTCTTTTTTTGAGACAGACAGACAGGAAGGGAGAGAGATAAGAAGCATCAACTGGTAGTTGTGCCACTTTAGTTGTTTGTTGATTGCTTCTCATATGTGCCTTGACCAGGCAGGGGACTCAAGCTGAGCCAGTGACCCCTTGCTCAAGCCAGTGACCTTTGGGCTCAAGCCAGTGACCCTGGGATCATTTTGATGATCCTGAGCTCAAGCCAGTGAGCTCTCACTTAAGCTGGCAAACCTGTGCTCAAACCAGCGACCTTGGGCTTTTGAACCTGGGACCTCAGCATCTTAGGTTGACACTCTATCCACTGTGCCACCACCAGTCAGGCTGGATAACTGATTTTCAACAGGGTACAAAAATTATTCAGCCTGACCAGGCGGTGGCGCAGTGGATAGAGCGACGGACTGGGATGCGAAAGGATGGAGACCCCGAGGTCGCCAGCTTGAGTGCGGAGCCCATCAGGCTTGAGCAAAAGCTCATCAGCTTGTTTGGACTCAAGGTCGCTGGCTCCGTCAAAGAGGTGCTTGGTCTGCTGAAGGCCCGTGGTCAAGGCACATGTGAGAAAGCAATCAATGAACAACTAAGGTGTTGTGACGGCAATGAAAAATTAATGATTGATGCTTCTCACCTCTCTCCATTCCTGTCTGTCTGTCCCTATCTATCCCTCTCTCTGACTCTCTCTCTGTCCCTGTAAAAAATAAAATAAAATAAAAATAAATAGATTATTCAATTATGAAAAAATAATTTTTTCAATATTGCTGGGACAACTGGATATTCTCAGGTAAAAATATGAAGTTGGAATCCTTACCTCATAATAGATCAAATATCTAAATGTAAGAGCTAAAATTACAAAACTGTTAGAAGAAAACGTAGGAGTAAATCTCAATTTAGTCCATGGATTTTTAGCTATCACACTGAATACAAAAGAAAAATTAGATAAGAGGGACTTCATAAAAATTTAAAACTTTTGTGCTTCAAAGCACACTCTCAAGAAAGGAAAAAGGTAGGCCCTGGCCAGTTAACTCAGTGGATAGAGCATTGGCCTGGCATATAGGTGTTCTGCGTTCGATCCCGTCAGGGCATACATGAAAAGCGACCATCTCCTTCTCTTCCCCACCTTCTCCCACTTCTCTCTTCCCCTGTCGCAGCCAGCAGCTCAATTGGTTCAAGCGTTGGCCCTGAGCACTGAGGATAGCTCTGCTGATTTTCAAGCATTGGCCCAGACAGGGGTTGCAGGTGGATCCTGGTTGGGGGTACATGAAGGAGTCTGTCTATTTCTCTTCCTCTCACTTAAAAAAAGAAAAAGAGCCTGACCTGTGGTGGCGCAGTGGATAAAGGGTCGACCTGGGAACACTGAGGTTGCCAGTTCAAAACCCTGCACTGGTCTGGTCAAGGCACATATGGGAGTTGATGCTTCCAGCTCCTCCCCGCTTTCTCTCTCTCTCTCTCTCTCTCTCTCTCTCTCTCTCTCTCTCGATGTGTGTGTTTCCTCTCTAAAATAAATAAATTTAAAAAAAAAGAAATTAAAAAAAGAAAAGAAATTTAAAAAAAGAAAAAGAAAAGAAATAAAAGAAGGGAAAAGATAGCTCACAGAAAGGGAGAAAATGTTTGCAAATTATATATCTGATAAGGGATTTGTATATAGAATACATAAAGAACTTATGAGCCTGACCAGGCAGTAGCACAGTAGATAGAGTGTAGCCCTGAGACACTGAGGTTGCTGGCTTAAGTGTGGGGTTGCTGGCTTGAACATGGGATCACATACATGACCCCAAGGGTGCTGGCTTGAGCAAGAGGTCAACTGGAGCCCCCCAGTCAAGGCACATATGAGAAAGCAATCAATGAACAACTAAGGTGCCACAACTAAGAGTTGTTGCTTTTCATCTCTCTCCCTTCCTGTCTGTCTGTTCCTCAATCTCTTGCTAAAAAAACCCAACTCATAATGAGATAATAAAAACAAACTAATTAAAAATTGGGCAAAGATTCTGAATAGACATTTTTCCAAAGAAGACATACAAATGGCCAATAAGCACATGAAAAGATGCTTTGTGCCCAATAAATTGGACAACTTAAAGAAAATAAACAAATTCCTTAATAAAAGACACAAAGTGTGAAAACTATACTGCTCACAAAAATTAGGGGATATTTTATTGCTTCATATTCATTTTGAAATATACCCTAATTTTTGTGAGCAGTACAACTCAAGAAGAAATAAATAGCCCTGGCTGGATAGCTCATTTGGTTACAGTATCATTCCAAACCACAGAGGTTGCCAATTTTATCTCTAGTCAGGGCACATACAGGAGGTCAATATTCCTATGTCCCTCTCTCCCTCCCTCTCTCGCTAAAATCAATAACTAATAATTTAAAAAATAAAAATAAATAAATAACCTAAATAACCCTATATCTATTCTAGAAAGTGAATCCATTGTAAGAAAAATAATCTTTTCAACAAATGATGTTGGAATAACTGGATACTCATATACACATAAGAAAAATTTGACTGATACTATATTTTATATATGATTGATACCATATAGACTGTGATACCACATATATTATATACATATAATATATATTATATATATGATTGCTACCATACATATATGATTGAATATATATGTATATATATATATGTTAACTCAAAATAGATGACAGATATAAAGGTAAAACTTAAAACTATAGACACTTGTTAGAATTTCTATTAAAAAGACTAAAACCAAGGATTTGGTGAGGATATGAAACAACTAGAATTTTCATACACTGTTGGTGGGACTGTGAAACAGCATAACCACTTTGGAAAACAGTTTCGGCAATTTTTCAAAGTTAAACATAGCATACACCAGAGGTCCCCAAACTACAGCCCCCTGAGGCCATTTATCCGGCCCCAGCCACACTTCCGGAAGGGGCACCTCTTTCATTAGTGGTCAGTGAGAGGAGCACAGGATGCATCCCCACCCATAGTTCCCATTGAAATACTGGTCAGTTTGTTGATTTAAATTTACTTGTTCTTTATTTTAAATATTGTATTTGTCCCTGTTTTGTTTTTTTACCTTGAAATATGTGCAGTGTGCATAGGGATTTGTTCAGTTTTTTTATAGTCCGGCCTTCCAACGGTCTGAGGGACAATGAACTGGCCCCCTGTGTATAAAGTTTGGGGACCCCTGGCGTACACCTATCATTAATTCCAGCCATTCCATTCCTCATGTTTCTCCAAAATAAAAGCATGTTCATATTCAAGGAGTTATACAGGAATGTTCACACTAGTTTTATTTGTAATAGCCAAAACTTGGACCAACCTACATGTCCATCAACAGATGAATGTTGTTGTATATCCATGTAATTAATTATAATTCAATTATGCAATAAAAATAGAATGATCTGTAAAGATATATAACAACATCATGAATCTCAAAATAATTATGCTAATGAAAGACAAAAAAGAGTACATAGAGTATGATTACATTTATATAAAATTCCAGAAAATGTGAACTAATCTATAGTGACTAAAAGCAGGTCAGTGGTGGCTTGGGGTGAGTGTTAGGGAGAAGCTGGAGGGATTAAGAACAGGCAGGAAAGAACTCTGGTGGGTGATGAATCTGTTCATGATCTTGAATGTGATGGCTTCCCAAAGGTATATTCATGTCAAAGCTGATCAAATTGCATACCTTACTATATGGGTATGCCAATCACACCCGAGTTAATCTGTTTAAAATATGATAGGTGGTATATGTGAGATGGTGTTTCCACTGCTAATGCACTTTATAACCTCTGGCACACTGGTAAACCTTTCTGAGACTTAGTTTTGCTTCCTGTAAAGGTCAGGAAGTATTTGAATCCACAAACACTAGTTTAAATCCTAAAGGGAATTCATTGGAAGGAAACCTCCAAAAGTGATGGAGCCCAGGAAGCCTTCTCTAATACGTTTTTCTTCTCTGATCACAGCTTTCCGTTTCTGCATTTACATGGTGGAAAAGGGAAGCTACTAGCTTTGCATGTTACAGGTTTAATCACTCAGAGAGGTGCTCAGTTGACTCCCTGTTAATCCCAGGTCCATGTGTAAAGTCTCAGAGAAACACTTAACAGCCCACCTGAGTTAAGGATTTCACCGTGCACCCATCTGTTGCAGTCAGGGGAAAGAGCCAATATAGGATGAACCTGGGGCTGATCTCGAATCCTGCAGACAGTGCTAGGAAAGTGCTGGGTGTACAGAATACAAGGGAGGTGTTAGGAGATACTGATCAGAATTCAGGAGATCTGTCTTGTCCTGAGAATTGTGCCTCTGGATGGGGGCAGCAAGTGTATACGTAAGGTTCAGGTGAGCAGTGGGAGATCAGTGTGGGGAGAAATTAATTCCATTTGGGCAGTCTGGGAAGGCTTTGTGGAAGAGGTGCCATTGGTGTCAGGTCTGTGAGAAAAGTTATGTTCTGCATTTGTGTGGCCTTTAAAGTTTACTAAGTGCTTACAGATGATGTATTATAGAATTGTGCACCTGAAATTTGTATAAATTTATTAAACAATGTCACCTCAGCCTGACCTGTGGTGGCGCAGTGGATAAAGCGACGACCTGGGAACACTGAGGTCGCCAGTTCAAAACCCTGCACTGGTCTGGTCAAGGCACATATGGAAGTTGATGCTTCCAGCTCCTCCCCCTTTCTCTCTTTCTCTCTCTCACTCTGTCTCCTCTCTAAAATGAATAAAATAAAATAAAAAAAACAATGTCACCTCAATAAATTCAGTAATTTTTTTAAAAAAGTTTACTAAATGTTTTCACATCCTCTCTTAGAGTCTAGACCAGTGGTGGGCAATCTTTTGAGCTTGGTGTGTCAAAATTCACCAAAAAACCGTGCATAACTTGGGTGGTGTGTCACTTCGAGAAAAACAGCCTAACTGGAAGTCCCAGCACTAGACGCTCTGTGCCGGAGTTCTGTTGTTTTGGCCTACAGACCTCCGGCACAGTGTCTACACTACAGCAAATGTTTTATCCTCGGCTACTGCACCTGGCCGTGCGGGAGCCGAGGATGAAACGTCCTTCTCGGCATCCGGCCCCATACTTCTCTGGTATGTGGCCGCGTGTCATCGAAAATAGCTACATGTGTCAGTGCTGACACGCGTGTCATAGGTTCGCCATCATGGGTCTAGACCCATCCTCTCAACCTCACCTTGGGTTTAGCATTATTATACTTATATCCCTTTGCACAGATGGGGAAACTGCCTACTCAAGACATTGAATGACTTGCCCAAGTTCACACAGCTTGGCAGGGCAAGATGCAATCTCCGGAGTTTTGACTCCAGAGCCCTGACTCATTCTCCATCTGAGGCTGACTCTAAATGGGATCAGGGATGGGGGAAAAGGGAGAGGTCAGTGACTGTTTGTCAGGGATTGAAAAGGGGGAGCTCAGGCAGGATTTCCTGTGCTCCTCCGTATATCCTGTCTTCCAGAAAACGCCCCACCCAATCCCCTGGCCCCAGATACCCAGAGACCACCTTGAAGGTGCTGCAGACACTTAGACCAGCGTTTCTACTCCAGACCTCTCTCCTGAACTCCAGTCCTGCAGCTCCAACAGCCCGTGGACTCTCAGACTCAAAATGTGAACTCTAAAGAGTTGAGCAGAATGGCCAAAAATCTCTCAGGACCCACCCCAACCACCTGAGGATAATGACACTAATAATCAGAGCCATGGATATAGCTGTAGCATATACACACACACTGGACTTGAGCTGAGTGTTTCACACAGTGCTGCATTTCATCTTCACACACACTGTGAGGTAGGTACTACTACCACCTCCATTTTACAATTCAGGGAAACTGAGGCTCAGACAGTGTATTTACTGTCCCAGTACATGTAACTGGAAAGTGGTAGAACCAAGTTTGTCTGGTGATAAATGAACTACGCTCATCCTACAAAATCGTTTCTTCCTCTCAACCTGCTGATTTCTGCCAGTGGCACTGTTGTAGTAATATAAGGTTATAGTAATTAAATAGTATATAGAAATACAAAAATATAGAAAAAATATAAAAGTAATTAAAAGGATATTAAAAATAATTATTAAAGTTATGCCATTTGGATAAGAATTAGTATAGTGGCTTAGTGCCATAACTCTGTAATGTGATAAACAGACTCTGACTTTCAAAACAGGCCCAGTTAGTATGTGTGTGAAGTTATACCTACATTACGAAGTAGCTTGGTGTTAATTACGTAAACTTTGTAAACTGACGTAAATAAGAATATCTTAAAGAGTGGTTTGATGTAAGCATTTCAGTAGATTGGCGTAGAGGAGATTCTCCCAAAAAGGTGGTTTGAAGTGATAATCCTGTAGATTGACACCTGTTAGAAGGCGTTGGCCAGAAAAGGTACTAAAGCTGAGGGGTCCCCTGCTGCAGTAGTCGCCCAGACTCCAACATTGATGTGGACTGTCTCCACGCAGCTCTGACTAAAGCCAGCTGAGAGGAGCACGCCAACGGGGGCCCCTTAAGCTGTACCCAGGCACGCCAAAAAGATTTGTAATAAACTGCCTTTGTAATTATTGAAATTAATTTGTGTGTCGGTCGTGCCTTTCCTCTGGTGGCACTTAACAGTAGTATCCTCATAGCCGCCTCAAGAGTAGTCTCGAGAAGGCTGCCAGCCCTGCTGATAAGCAGGAGTGTCCCACTGCACGGGGAAGTCTAGTAAGGGACACCTAATTAATGTAGAGCTTGGGCTCTACTGGGACAGGTACCACCAAGCCCCCAGGCTTGAGACCCTGCCATTTCTTCCAGCTTCAGTGTCTCAAGACAACTGGCCGTAGAACTGGAGGCTTGAATGGCTCCTTGCTCTCCTACCACCTCCACACTGAGGTGGTAGGAGAGCAAGGGGGACCTCACTGCTTCATCTACCAACCATAGTCTTACTGTTGCTGCTATTTTTTTTTTTTAGTTTTATTTATTCATTTTAAATGATTTTTAAAAAGTTGTTTTTAAGCTTGACCAGGCTGTGGCGCAGTGGATAGAGCGTCGGACTGGGATGTGGAAGACCCAGGTTCTAGACCCTGAGCTTGCCAGCTTGAGCATGGGCCCATCAGGCTTGAGCAAAAGCTCATCAGCTTGAACCCAAGGTCGCTGGCTCCAGCAAGGGGTTGCTCGGTTTGCTGAAGGCCCGCAGTCAAGGCACGTGTGAGAAAGCAATCGATGAACAACTAAGGTGTTGCAACGGCAACAAAAAACTAATGACTGATGCTTCTCACCTCTCTCTGTTCCTGTCTCTCTGTTCCTATCTATCCCTCTCTCTGACTCTCTCTGTCTTTGTAAAAAAAAAAAAAAAAAAGTTGTTTTTAACTTTATTCAATTTTCAGAGAGGAGAGAAAGAGATAGAGAGAGAGAGAGAGAGAGAGAAGGAGGGGAGGAGCAGGAAGCATCAACTCCCATATGTGCCTTGACCCGGCAAGCCCAGGGTTTCAAACTGACAACCTCAGAGTTCTAGGTCAACGCTTTATCTACCACATCATCACAAGTAAGGTGCTTCTAGTTTTTAATCTCAACTTTTGGCCCTGGTCAGTTGGCTTAGCAGTAGAGCGTCGCCCACATGTGGAAGTCCCGGGTTTGATTCTCCATCAGGGCACACAGAAACGACCACCCTCTCCATCCCTCTCCCTCCTTTTCTCTCTCTCTCTCTCTCCCCCTACTGAAGCAATGGCTCCAATGACTCCATGGCCTAGCCTCAGGTGCTAAATAGCTCGGTTGCTATGAAACGGAGCAGCAGGTCCAGATGGGCAGAGCATCATCCCATAGGGGGCCTGCCAGGTGGATCCTGGTCAGGGCGCTTGCGGGAGTCTGTCTCTCTGCCTCCCCGCTTCCCATGTAATAATAATAATTTAAAAATTCCCAACTTTTTTTAAATTTATTCATTTCAGAGAGGAGACAGAGAGAGAGAGAGAGAGAGAGAGAGAGAGAGAGAGAGAGAGTTGAGGAGCTGGAAGCATCAACTCCCATATGTGCCTTGACCAGGCCAGTGCAGGGTTTTGAACTAGCGACCTCAGTGTTCCCAGGTGGACGCTTTATCCACTGCGCCACCACAGGTCAGGCCCAACTTTTTTAAGAGTTAAATTTAATTACCACATTGCATGCCGTAGAGGTTAAAAGCAAGGAGTTTGAGGTCAGAAATACTCGGCTTGCTCTGTCATCTTGAGGCAGCTTCTAAATCTCTCTGAGCTGCATCTGGAAAAGAGTTAACAACGCCAACTTTTTGGGTTTAAAATCTTGTGAGGGGAGATGGGTTACCCTATTGATGGCCAAGGCTCAGGTGGCCATAAGTGCAGTGACACCTGCCCCACCACACTAACTCCATCCATCCCTCTGAGGCGAGTTTACTTCAAAACATTTGAAAAATACACTCCACAGTATCAGATAGTTACACCTCTTAATGACTGCTTAAGTTTACCTGTCTGGAATGTAGTTCCAGGAAGTCTTTGTGAACCTCAGTGAGATACCCCCTACTAGCAGCAGCTAAAGCGATCTCTTCTCCAACACCTCCCTCATTCTAAGCCTTTCACATGCTAATGACTGTGGACCTCCCAGGGCTGTTGGGGGTGGGGCCGTGGAGCCTCCCAAACTTCCTGCAGCACCTACCATTATCTCCCCTGATAAGGGGCCGCTGCCAGCTATTCACTCACCTTGGGCAATCCTTTACTTAGTATCTCGACTTCAGCCTCCCATTTCCAACCACCTGAGACAGATTTCCTACCAATCCAGCTTTCTTCTCAAGTCCCGGCTTGCTGCCCAGAACCTGAGATGTACTATCCCTCCCTAATCCGTCCTAGAAAGCTTGTGAGGTCCAGTGCTCGGCCCTCTCTCCACCTTCTGACGACCCTTGGTCTAGCTCACACCAGGGTCCTACGTGGATCCAATTCTCTTTGTCTTCTTATCTGACACTCCAGCCAAACCAGGCCCTGCATACCCTGAGTTTTCCCACATTCCCTCTGCCTGGAATGCCCCCATAAAAGAGAGAAATGTCAATCCCTTGTTCCACTTATTTATGCGTTCATTGGTTGATTCTTTTTTTTTTTTTTAAGTGAGAGGAGAGATAGACTCCCGCATCGGGAACTACCCGGCAACCCCATTGATTTGATGCTCAAATCAACTGAGTTATCCTCAGCGTCTGAGGCCACACTTGAATCAACTGAGTCACTGTTTGCAAGAGAGGATGGGGGGGGGGGCGGTAAGGGCAGGAAGGAGAATCGGATGGTTGCTTCTTATATGTGCCCTGACCAGGGATTGAACCCTCACCTGGGATGTATGTACACCAGGCTGATGCTCTATCCACTGAGACAACTAACTGACCAGGGCCTCATCATTGGTTGATTCTTATATGTGCCCTAAGGAATCAAATTGGCAACCTTGGTGTTTTGGGATGATGCTCCAATCAATGGAGCTACCCAGCCAGGGCTTCACTCACCTTTAACACACAATGCTCATTCATCCATTCTGTAAGGGTTCAGGGACCCCCTGTTGTGTCCTCTAGGCTGAGCTACTAGGGACAGAAAAAGGGAGGTAGGGAGAAGCTGGCTTTATAGCTATGCAGAATGACTTCACTCTGCTTCCACGGCCCTACCTAAGTGATCAATACCTGTGTGCCTCTGCCGCCTCATTTGCTCCGATCACATTGGCCTTCTTCTTGTCTATCAAATATGCAAATTTTCTTCCTACCTTGGGAACTTTGCATATGCTAGTTTAACTGGCTCTTTTTCTATTGTGGGGCCAAGTCATTCTTTATGCTTACGTTGCACTTGTAAGTTAAATATTTTACTTGTTTTTTTGTTGGTCTCCCTGAACATAATGTGAAGTTTCTGTCTCATTCACTCCTGGAGCCCAGTGCCTAACATAGTGAGTTTTCATATGTTACTTAATAACTGTTTATTAAATGAATGAAATGATTCTTGGACAGAGTATATCTTCTCTTCCTGGCTCTGTAAACCCACTCACGGAGTCAAATTTCCCTTCTCTGAGCCTCAGTGGCCTCCTATGTCAGGTG
This sequence comes from Rhynchonycteris naso, assembly GCA_037038555.1. Classification (NCBI taxonomy): domain Eukaryota; kingdom Metazoa; phylum Chordata; class Mammalia; order Chiroptera; family Emballonuridae; genus Rhynchonycteris; species Rhynchonycteris naso. The sequence goes on from CM072999.1 coordinate 52,471,525, forward strand.
GAATGTGAGGGTTGGATGAGAAGCTCCTAGCCTTTTGGTTTGAACATGCTATGACTTGAAAGCATTGCCTGGGTCTGCCATTGGTAGGTTTGGTCGTAATAGGTTATATTTGACTGTGAGCCTCAGTCCCAGCCCGGGCCTGGGGACAGATGGTAAAGTCTCTACTGAGCAATGATGACGATGACGGGAGGAAGAGGGGAGGGAGTAGGAGGAGGGGAGACCCAGCATCAGACAGGCACAAAGGCTCTGAGAGCTGCAAGCCTAAGGCTGGGGAGGAAGTGCCCAGAAAAGGGAGGTAGCCCTGGCTGGATAGCTCAGCTAGTTAGAGTATTGTCCTGAAGCGCAGAGGTTGCTGGTTTGATCCCCGGTCAGGGCACCGCAGGAACACATCTATGTTTCTGTGTCTCTGAAATAAATTTTTACAAATTAAAAAACAAACAAACAAAAAACACAAAGGAGAGCTCTGGTGGGTTAGCTTGGTTGGGGTTGGTTTAGACTGTCATTTCTAACCACAAAGGTTGTAGTCAAGGCACATAAGGAATAGATCGATGTTTAATGTTTCTGTCTCTTGCTCTCTCTCCCTTTCTCTCTAAAGTCAATAAATAAAATTAAATTAAAAATAAAACAGGGCCCTGGCCCGTGGCTCAGCAGATAGAGCATCAGCCCAGAGTATGGGCATCCCAGGTTTGATTCATGGTCAGGGCACACAGGAGAAGCAACCATCTGCTTCTCCTCCCCTTCTCTCCTTCTTCCCCTCCCACAGCCAGTGGCTAGATTGGTTCAAACCTGGCCCTGGGTGCTAAAGATAACTCAGTTGGTCCCAGCATGTCAGCCTCAGGTGCTAAAAATAGCTCAGTACTGAAGCATCAGCCCAAGATGGGGTTGCCAGGTAGATCCTGGTTGGGGCACATGTGGGAGTCTGTATCTCCCTTCCTTTCACTTAAAAAATAAAAAAATTTAAAAAGCACAGAAAAGGGAGGCAGACAAGAAGGAGCAACCCATCTCAGAGGCATGCCTTCAAGCTTAGAGTTGTTTGAAAGTTGTGTAACAAGTATGCATTAGTTTTGCAACTGGAAAAATTAAAATGTGCATGCCCTTTGACCCAGTAATTCCACTTCTAGGAATTTCCCCATAGATAGAGGTTTGTGTGAAATGACCCATGTCCAGGCTATGAAAAGTAGCCTTGTTTGAAACAGCAAGACTGGAACAATCCACATATCCATCGAAAAGAGACAAGCTAGATAAACCAAGGCACATACCCAAAATGGAACAGTATAGAGATGTTAAAAAGATCATAGCTAGTCTGTTAAGTACTGATATAAAATAATCTCCCAGATCTCTGCTAAGTAAAAGAAACAAGGCTAGAATAATGTATACAGGATGCTACCATTTATATGAAAGACTACACACACAAATGTTTATAAATGCTCAGAATATCTTTGGAAGTTGTACCAGTTGCTAAGGAATGGTTTTTTCTGAGGAGGGGGGGTACTTAATGTTCAACATTCTTTTTATAAAACTGAGTTAAAATTCACATAAACATAAATCATTTTAAGTTTTTTTTTAATGTTTTATTTATTTTTTACAGGGACAGAGAGAGAGAGAGTCAGAAAGAGGTATAGATAGGTACAGACAGGAACAGAGAGAAATGAGAAGCATCAATCATTAGTTCTTCATTGCCGTTGCGACACCATAGTTGTTCATTGATTGCTTTCTCACATGTGCCTTGACCGCAGGCTTTCAGCAGACCAAGCCACCACTTGCTGGAGCCAGTGACCTTGGGTCCAAGCTGGCGAGCTTTTTGCTCAAGCCAGATGGGCCCATGCTCAAGCTGGTGAGCTCGGGGTCTCGAACCTGGGTCTTCCGCATCCCAGTCCGGCGCTCTATCCACTGTGCCACTGCCTGTTCAGGCTCATTTTGGGTTTTTTTGTTTTTTTTCTTAAAGATTTTATTTATTCATTTTTTAGAGAGAGGAGACAGAGAGAGAAAGAGAGAGAGAGAGAGAGAGAGAGAGAGAGAGAAGGGGTGGGGTAGGAGCAGAAAGCATCAACTCCCATATGTGCCTTGACCAGGCACGCCTAGGGATTTGAACTGGCGACCTCAGTGTTCCAGGTCAACGCTTTTACCCACTGCGCCACCACAGGTCAGGCCTCATTTTAAGTTTTTAAAAATTGATTTTAGAGAGAGGAAGGCAGAGAGAAATATCAATTTGTTGTTCCACTTATTTATGCACTCATTGGTCGACTTTTTTTTTTTTTTCATAACTTTTTTTTATTGAGAGGCAGGGAGGCAAACAGACAGACTCACACATGTGCCCGGAACAGGATCCACCTGGCAAGCCCCCTACAGGACGATGCTCTACCTATCTGGGACCACTGCTCTGTTGTTCGGGCAACCAAGCTATTTCAGCACCTGAGGTGAGGCCATGGAGCCATCCTCAGTGCCTGGGGCCGATTTGCTCCAACCATCATCAGAGCAATGGCAGTGGGAGAAGAAGGGAGAGAGCATGGGAGAAGGGGAAGGGGGAGGAGTGGAGAAGCAGATGGTTACTTCTCCTGTGTGCCCTGACCAGGAATCGAACCCAGGATGGTTAACTCTTGTATGTGCCCTGAATGGGAATTAAACCCACAACTTTGGTGCATCAGGTTGATGCTAACCACCTGAGCTACCTGGCCAGGGCCTCATTTTAACTATTTTAAAGTGTACAATTCAGTACACTCAGTGTTGTTCAACCATCATTTCATGTAGTCCCAACATTCTCATCTCACAAAAAAATCCAAAAAATCCCTGACCCATTAGCAGTTACTCCCTATCTCCCCTCCCTAGTCCCTGGCAACCACAAATCTGCTTTCCTCTCTACAGATTTGCTGATTCTGCATATTTTATACAAGTAGAATTAAATAATATGAGACCTTTTATGTCTGGCTCTTTTCACTTAGTATGTTTTTGAGGTTTATCCACATTGATCCTTTTCATGGATTTTTATATTCCATTGTATAATATGACCATACAGCATGTCGTTTATTCATTGATGGACATTTGGGTGGCGACTGTGAATAGCACTACTATGAGCACTCATGTACAGGCTTTTGTTTAAATACCTGTATTCAATTCTTTTGGGTACATATCTAGGAGTAGAACTGTTGGGTCATGTGGTAATTCTATGTTTAATTTTTTAAAAGACTTTAAACTGTTTTTTTTTTAAACTTCTTTTTATTTTATTCATTTTAGAGAGGAGACACAGAGTGAGAGAGAGAGAGAGAGAAAGAGAGAAAGGAGGGAGGAGCTGGAAGCATCAACTCCCATATGTGCCTTGACCAGACCAGTGCAGGGTTTTGAACTGGCAACCTCAGTGTTCCCAGGTCGACGCTTTATCCACTGTGCCACCACAGGTCAGGCCTTTAAACTGTTTTCAATATTCTTTTGTACCTTGTGAATCTTTTACCATGAGCAAATATTAGCTCTTCTAAAAAAAAAACAAAACAAAAATGAAGGTGTATATTTATGAAAAAAATGTTTGCTGTGTAAATACAAGGGATTATTGCTAGATAAGAAATTAGCAAACATGTACCCAGATGGTTCCTGGAAGAAAATGCATTAAAATTCAATTCTTTTGTTTCATTCTAGTTCTAGTAATGGAGTATAGGGAGACCTGGGTTCAAATCCCAGTTGTCAGTTATAGCTGTACATTATTGTACAGGTTACTTAACCTCTCTGCTTCTCAAACATACTGAAAAATCATCTACCCAGCCAGCTGCGAGAGCTGAATGAGTTCTAGCCCTGGGCCTAGCACACAGCTGGCAGCCTCAGGGAGCAGCCTGATGCAGCAGGGTATGGGGGCAACTCTGCTCCCCCAAGATCTCTGCACTCTGTAGTCTTTGTCTCATCAGCCTCTGATTCCCCACAAGCTCGAAGAACTCCTGGAGGCCTGCCCCTGCTGAGCAGAATCCCCCTCCCACAATATTTCACCACCCCTAGTACCAAACAGTCCAGAAGAGTGGTCAACCAGGGTGTGAGGGGACAGAAAGCAGGGTCAAGTGCTGGGAAAGGGGTGCTGTCTGCCGATGGCCATCTTATCACAGGAGTATGGGTTTGCTCTATGGAACTATAGAGCTCACGGCCATAATAGGAGAAGCTGGGTAAAGGAACAGGGAGGTAGATTTGAGTTTTACTGGAGGCACAATGAAAATTTTTAATCAACAGGATATAATGCCTAGCACTGTTGGGTAATGCAATACAAACTCCCCATTTCACAGATCAAGAAATTGAGGCTAAGAGTCCTTTGTCACTTTGCACAAAGTCACAAAAACAATAAAAAGTGAACCAAGGTCTGAACCTAGGCCTGTCTCAGTCTAGCACTTGGAACCTTAGCCTCTACGCTAAGAGGTCAATGGCCAAGTACTTGACAAATGTGAATTATCACTAATCATCATCTGATAATAATATTGCTATAAGTAGAGTTGGAGGTGCAGCAGTGGAATGAGCTGTTTGGGATGGGTGATGTGAATTGCTTCTCCCCCTGTTCTGGCAGAGGCTGGATTAGCTTTTGGTGGAGATTCCAATGTTTGATGTAGGAGGCTGGATTCAAATCCTCAGGTTCTAGTTGCTAGGGTATAAGGAGATTCCCAAGGTCTTCCCCTAGAGATTTGGAGTTGTTTTCAGATGGGCCACAGGAATTTGGGTTCTTCAAAAGGCAATTCTGGTCTGCAGCCAAATGTGAGGTCCACTGGCTAGGGCTCTTTCTAGTATAATACTGATTCTGTGATCTGCAATGCCCACCTTGGGGGAAGCATTCTTTTAGACTAGGCATCACCCTCTCGTCCTACTGCCTCCTTAAATCCCTAAAGTCTAAGAGAATGATAGCAGTTACTCACTTCCCCCTATGAATAAGGCTTTTTGGAAGGCAAACAGACTATAAAAGGAGCCTCACTGCCACCTCCAGTGATGAAAGTAGAGCCAGCTCGTCCTCCCTCCTTGTTCTTCCCCACCCCACTCCATGCAGAGCCCCAGTCCCCAGAAGACTGTCACTTGCCCCACTGGGCCCTGGTCAAATATGACTATTCCGACTTTCAGTCCCTAGGTCTTTCTCGGAAACAGTCTAGTGGGGCCAGCTTCCCAGCATGCCAGGCAATTCTGCAATTTGTCTGGCCTGGGGGGGCCCTTTCCCAGCCTCGGAGAGACCAGAGACCGGCAACTCAGGCAGGGAAGCAAGCCAGAGTGGCATTCTTGGTGACCTTTGGTTCCCTGGGAAGGACTCAAAACGAGTAAAAGTTTAGCAACTGCCATTTAATTGTTGCCAGAACTTAAAACTTTCTTTTTTCAAAAACACACTTTCTGGTGGATAAAAGATCATTTGAGGGCTCCATATGAAAAGATCTTTGATTAGTTTGTTTTTTCTAAGAAAAAAAAAAATCCAAGCCATCTGCCTTTGAAATTAAATAGAAAGCATAAAATGAACTCAAAGCCTGGCCATGTGACCTCAGATGAGTTGATTTCAGCCACTGAACCTCAGTTTCCTCATCTGCAATGGCCACTGACCAAGTGGTTGGATAGGAACTGGTGGTGGGCAGGAGCTCTGGCTGCTGAGAGGGAGGTGTAAGTTGGGAACCCATCGACCAGCTCAGACATCCCTTTTGGGTTTCTGATTGTTGTTTTTTGATCTTCTGCTTACCTTTCAGGTTCCCTTAGGAGAGAGAAGAAAAAGCAGTCATTGACATGTTAGTATAAAAATACTTCTTTCAGGGATTTTTTTCCATGGTAACCCAAGCCTTTCATTCATTCAATATTTGTTATTGGCCCTGGCCAGTTAGCTTAGTCGGTTAAGAGCATCATCTCGAAACAACAAGGTTCCAGGTTTGATCCCTGATCAGGGCACATACATGACTGAGTGAAACAACAAATGCTTTCCTTCCCCTCCCCCCTCTCTCCCTTTCTGTCTTTCTAAAAATCAATAAAAATTAAGTCCTGAACAAGATAGCTGTTAGTTGGAGCGTCGTTTCACAGCACAGAGGTTGATAGTTTTATTCTCTGGTCAGGGCACATACAGGAGCAGCTCGATGTTCCTGTCTCTTTCTTCATGCCTCTCTCAAGATAAATAAATAAATAAAATGTTATTAAACCCCCTCTTACCAGGACCTGAGCTGGGCACTGAGAATTCAAAGATGAAAAAAGATACCATCCCTGTCCTCAAGGTCCTCCCCTAATTTTCAGTCATGTGGGAATAGAAGAAATACATTATGTGAAGGGGAAGGGCAGACTGGATTTTTTTTTCTTTCAGTTTTTTAAACTTTTTATTTATTCATTTTAGAGAGGAGAGAGGGAGATAGAAAGAGAGAAGGGGGGAGGAGCAGGAAGCATCAACTCCCATATGTGCCTTGACCTGGCAGTCTGGGGTTTTGAATTGGCGACCTCAGCATTTCCAGGTTGATGCTGGCTTGATCCACTGTGCCACCACAGGTCAGGCAGGGCAGACTGGATATAAAGTGAAGTTCTTGGTTCTATTCCTTTGCTAAATTTTTTTTTTTTTTTTTTTTTTTACAGGGACAGAGAGAGAGTCAGCGAGAGGGATAGACAGGGACAGACAGACAGGAACGGAGAGAGGTGAGAAGCATCAATCATTAGTTTTTCGTTGCCGTCGTGAAACCATAGTTGTTCATTGATTGCTTTTTCATATGTGCCTTGACCACGGGCCTTCAGCAGACCTAGCAACCCCTTGCTGGAGTCAGCGACCTTGGGTCCAAGCTGGAGAGTCCAGATGGGTCCACGCTCAAGCTGGCAAGCTAGAGGTCTCGAACCTGGGTCTTCCGCATCCCAGTCTGATGCTCTATCCACTGTGCCACCACCTGGTCAGGCCCTTTGCTGATTTTATAATCACTTCTGTTGCCCTAGAGCTCTGAGACCTTCACAGAACTTCCAGAACTAGGATCTCATTTAACACTCAAGAAAGCCTGGATCGCCCTGGCCAGATAGCTCAGTTGGTTAGAGCATCATCCTCAAGCACAGAGGTTGTCGGTTTGATCCCGGGTCAGAGCACATACAGGAACAGATCGATGTTCCTGTCTTTTTCCCTTCCTCCCTTGTAAAATCAGTCAATCAATCAAAAACAAACAAACAAAAAAACACAGAAAGCCTAGATAACACACAGGAGAGCCTCAAGGGCAACTCCAGTTTTACCACAAGAAAATAAAACCTTAAGGAGACTAAACTATTTGCCTTTGGTCACAGAGGTTGCCTTGTCATCTAACCTCAAACCCAGGTCTTTGGAAACTTTTTTTGGAATACTGTTTGCTTTGAATTTAAATCTGGGACCTAAGTAACTGTGTGGCCCAGAGTAAAGGAAGGAAGAGGAGGAGAGAGCTCAGGAACTTTGGGCTGAAATGACCCAGCCTCCAATCTTGACCTTCACCACTCTGATCCTGACCTTCAAACTAGCAGTAGAACCAAGGGTAATAATCACAAACACCAAGAACTTACCATGAGCTCTTTTTTAAACACATCCTTGGAGTTGTGCACTAGTATCCCCATTTTACAGAAGAACTCATTGATACTCAGCTGGCAGGTTGCCCAAGGTCACAGAATCAGAATCCTGTTGCAAGGCTATTTCACACTTCCCATCATCCTTGTCATCCACTAGTAGGGAGGCAGGTTTCCTTAACACTTCTGGGCCTTGGTTTTCTAAACTATAACGAGGAATAGCAGGAACAATGGGAGGATTATGTGAGACTGCATTATAACTGCCTGGAGCAGGAAGAAATAGGTACTTTATAAATGCCAGCATCCTGCCCCCTTCCCTTCCTGAGACCTCTTGCACCCAAGCGGAGCTTAAACCTATAACTGCCAAGAAAATACACCTCAGCTACAGCCCAGCCATTGCTTCAAGGTCACCCTCTCTATCTGCCTTCTTATTGACCAGGCTTTCCTAATAGTGGGGAAGCTAGGGTTAGAAAGTAGCCAGGCATATCCTTAGGATGCTTGGTGGGCCCCAGGGCAGCATTTTCCAGGAGTGAGGTCATCTGACACTTTTCCATCCCCTAAGAATGAGACTCCAAAGGATAATGTATGTACAGTAAATCAGAGAAAGGGTCATATGCCCCCGATAACCCAGAGGCCCCAGGAATGGTCCAGTATCATTGCAGCAAAGGTTTATTGAACACCGACCACTCAAATGCCCATCACTCATCAAGGTCTCTGCTTGAGGCTTTGAGGGCTGTACAGATTGACAGGTGAGACTATTCACATAGAGGGTTTGTGGATAGTTCTCAGAGTCTGAGATTTTTCCCATCTGGTAGGTGAGACTGCAAGACATCATATCCCAGGCTCAAGAGGACAGAAAGAAAGCACTCTGAGAACATCTGGGAAGGGGAGTAGGGAGTGAGTTTGGGAAGATCAGGAAGCTGGGGAAGAAGTGGGGGGAGGGGTGGCACCAGGCAAAGGGAAGAGAAATGTGAGAACCTCAGAGGTGATGGAAAACCAGACACTGGGCACTGAAGAGGTTGTTAGAGGCTGGGCTGCTAGGTCACAGTTGGGGGAGATGGAGTTAAAAGTTCTCACCCTCCAGGCAGGCAGTCTGCCAAAATTGTATACCCTGAACTCTTCTCTCCAGCCCCATTTATATCAATCCCCAAGTTGGTGGTATCACTGGGTAGTCACTCCAGGCTGAGTGGGTGCTTTGCAATTATATAATTTCCAAATACCTCTGGAGTCAGAGAATCTTTCATTTCAGGGGCTGTGGAGGATACAAAGGAGGAATAAGACAGTTGCTGCCTCCAATGTGCTTAAGGGCTGGTCACACGTATAGGAAGCTTCCTGAAACACTAAGAATTCTCTTATAAGGTGTTTCTTATTAAGGCAAAAAAGAATAAAACTGGAAGTAATACAAATGTCTAACAACAAAAGTTAAATTATGGCACATCTCATGGGGGTTAAGCAATCATTAAAAACAATGAAAATAAATGTCTGACCAGGTGGTGGTGCAGTGGATAGAGAGCATCAGCCTGGGATGCAGAGGACCCAGGTTCAAAACTCTGAGGTTGCTGGCTTGAGTGCAGGGTTGCTGGCTTGAGCACAGGCTCACCAGTTTGAGTGCGGGGGTCACTGGCTTGAGCATGGGATCATAGACATGACCCCATGGTTGCTGGCTTGAAGCCCAAGGTTGCTGGCTTGAGCAAGGGGTCCTGGCTCAGCTGGAGCCCCCCCCCCACACACATCAAGGCACATATGAGAAAGCAATCAATGAATAGCTAAGGTGTTGCAACAAAGAATTGATGCTTCCCATCTCTCTTCCTTCCCGTCTGTCTATCCCTAGCTATACCTCTCTCTGTCTCTCTCGCTAATATATATATATATATATATATATGATAAATTTAAGAGAAAAATAGGGTATTGAAACTATGTTCAGCACAGATTGCAATTTTTTTTTAAGTGAGAAGAGGGGAGATAGTGAAACAGATTCCCACATGTGCCCTGACCAGGATCCACCCAGCAACCCCATCTGGGGCTGATGCTTGAAATCAACTGAGCTATCCTCAGCGTCTGGTGCCAATGCTTGAACCAATCAAGCCACTGGCTATGGGAAAGGAAGAGGGAGAGAAGGGGAAGCGGGTGGGGGAGAGAAGCAGATAGTTGTTTCTCTTGTGTGCCTTGACTGGGAATAGAAGCAATTTTGTTTTTTAAAGTAGGCAGAAAAGCCTGACCTGTGGTAGCACAGTGGATAAAGCGCTGACCTGGAATGCTGAGATTGCTGGTTCGAAACCCGGGGCTTGCCTGGTCAAGCACATATGAGAAGCAACTACTGTGTTGATGCTTCCTGCTCTGCCTCGCCCCACCTTGCTCTTCTCTCTCTCAAATGAATCAATAAAATCTTAAAAAAAAATTACATACAGCCTGACCAGGCGGTGGCACAGTGGATAGAGCGTCGGACTGGGATGCAGAGGACCCAGGTTCAAGACCCTGAGCTCGCCAGCTTGAGCGCGGGCCCATCTGGCTTGAGCGCGGGCCCATCTGGCTTGAGCAAAAGCTCGCCAGCTTGGACCCAAGGCCGCTGGCTCCAGCAAGGAGTTGCTCGTCTGCTGAAGGCCCGCGGTCAAGGCACATGTGAGAAAGCAATCAATGAACAACTAAGGTGTCCCAACAGCAAAGAAAAACTGATAATTGATGCTTCTCATCTCTCTCCGTTCCTATCTGTCTGTCCCTATCTATCCCTCTCTCTGACTCTCTCTCTCTCTGTCCCTGTAAAAAAAAACAAAAACAAAAACATACAGAAATGCAGAGGTTGCTGGCTTGATCCCTAGTCAGGGCACATTAAGGAGAAGATCGACGATTCTGCATCTTTCTCTTCCTTTCTCTCTCTCAAATTAACAAATAAAAATTAAAAACTATGCACAGACAAAAAAAGACTAGAGGGAAATATTAACAATATAGCTTTCTAGATGGCAGATTGCTTTCTAAACTATTTTATAGCTTACAACTACTCAAAAATGTGCCTGCATTGCTATTACCATCAGAAAAGTAATTAATATTATTTTAAAATAATTATCAGCTTCATAATATGATGAAGTAGGTCAATTGTGGATCCTGTATCATTTGTCACCTCTTTAGGGCTCAGCGTTCTCCTCTATAAAATGGAGACCTAAAGGACCAGATGAGACTCCTTTTCTTTTTGAAAAATTCAAACTAACTTCTAAAGAGCTCCTGGGAAAAAATGGAACTGAAATGAAGCAGGAATTTGAGGGAAGTGAGGACTAGGATTGATAAGGCTGGAAAAGCAGAGGGGAAAGAAAAAGAGGGCATGGGAGAGGGATATTGCTGAGCCAAAGCTGGTGAAATGTCTGGTTGGAAGATCTAGGGAAAGGGTGGGGGAGATAATGTCAGACGGACTGTAGCCTACGAAGAATGCTCAGCATATCTACAGGTTCACAAGGTTGGCTCCATCTGGAGGTGCCGGAGGCTGGAAGTACCCAAAAACTCCGGGTAAAGTGAAGCACCTTATGGAACGGCAGTGCTTGCTTCCTATAGGAGGCTGTTTCCTTCATACTAGAGCCTGAAACAAGAGCTGGCAATGGGGTGGTGGGAAACCAGGGTGCTTCTGGCCTAACCACCAGCACACAGTAGGTGCTCAACAATTATTTACTGAAAGAATATGTCGTTGGGAAATATATTGCCATATTACCTATTTCTAGGCCTCAATTTACTCATCTGTAAAATGGCAAGCTAGGGAAGAGATTATAATTCGTAGTGGAGACTAAGTCAGGAACATTGGATGCTTCACACTCGGTATTCCAGTATGGTAGTGCCATACTTATTAAGCAGGTCGGCACATGGAGGCTCTGAAGGGTTGAGTCACCAGTCCAAGGTCTGGGATCCTAACTGCTTTGTGACTGCAAACCCAATTTCTCCCACTCTGCCGACGACGCTTCCATCTTTAAAACACAGATGCGACGACCTGGCCGGCAAAGTGAACAGAAACTAGGTGCGGGAGGCAAATCACATCTGGCAACGCCTGATGCCGGCCGGGTCCCGCCGTTCTCCTCAAGTCCCAAGGGAGCCCCTGGCCGGGATTCCCAGGGTCGCAGCTGGAGTTCGGAGGCAGAGGCGCCGGGGAAATGTCCAGTCCTAGGGCGGTTCTCTCGGGCTAGTGGCTGCTGCGCTTCAAGCGCGACCCCAGGTGGGTTTGACAAAGTGGCGGCAGGGGCCGGTCTCAGTCCTAGAGTTGTTTCAAAAGTCTGAGGAAAACCGACCTGGTGGCCGCGCCCGCGAGACCCGCGGAGGGGAGTCTCTACAGCCCCGCCCAAGCCGCGAGGCTGCTCTCCCCTCCCTCTGCCACTGGGCTCGGTATAAGAGGGGAGAGAAAGGTGTGTTGGTGTAGCGGGAATTGAAGCTGAGGAAGGAGAGGACCCAAAAGCTGGCGAGTGGGAAAGGGAGGGAAAGGGCGAATGGAATCTTCTCTGTATTTCGAAGTACCCCCTCCCGGGGCTAATAACTATTTGGGTCCCAAAGACTCGTTTCTCCACCCTCAGTCCCATTCAGTAACTGGGAACGGGACAAGAGCTTGAGATCTAAGTCCCACCCTCTGGGCTGGACGCCTGAGGCCAGAGAGGGGAAGTGAGTTCCTCAAGGTCACGCAGCAAAACAGCGCCTAGCCAAGACCAAAGCCCAGGTGTCTAGACCCACTCTCCGCCCCCATCGTCTTCTCCAGAAGCCGACCCCCAATAGCCCTGAGCTCTTTGGGAGAGAGGAGAGCGTGGACCAGGTCTGGAAGGTTTAATTTAATATTGGGGTGAAATGAGTGCGCCTGTCCAAATAACCCCAGATCAGGGTATAAGTAAAGCATATTTCCAGGAGCCGACGCCCCAGGAGCCCCGCTCCGGAGCCCCGTGCGCGGGGCCGCTGGGGCGGCAATGCCAAGGGACGAAGGAGCGCCGGGTGTCCGGCACCCAGCTCTACCACACCCCGCAGGCTGGGACAGCGGGGTACGCGCGGCCCCTTTAAGAAAGTTCGCTGGGCGAGTTCATCAAAGTTTAAAAACTTATGGAGAAAGGAAAAGGGGAAAGAAGAGAAAGGGAAAGAGACAACAAGGGAGAGAGGGAAAAGCCCCGCCGGGGGCTAGCGCGCCGCGGCCCGGGCCGGGGCGAGTCCACAGTGGGCGGCGGGGATTGGCTGCGCGTTCCCCCGGAGACCGCGAGGAGGGCGGGGGGCTGGCCCGGCCCCAGCTGAGGCCGGTTCCGGCCCCCGCCCCCGCCCGGCGCCCGCCCCCTCCCCCGGCGCCCGCCCCCCGCCGCCGCCGCCACCGCCGCCGCGGGCGCACTCGGCGGTCGCAGTGAAAAGGCGGAGGCGGTGGCCGCTTCGGCTCGGCTCCGGTTCCCAGCGCCTCCCCCGCCGCACCCCCTCCCCTCCTCCCGCACCCGCCAAACTTGATGTGACCCCAGCCCGACGCCGCGGCCACCCCTCTCACCGCCCCGCGCGCCCCCCACCGCTACCCCGCCCCGCACCACCGGAGCGCACCGCTCACCGCGCCCCCTCCCACCTCCTCGCCGGGGCCCGGCGCCGCGCTCGCCCTCCGCATTCCCTTCCTCTCGCCACCCCCACCCCACCCCCCGCACCATGAGCAACCTGAAGCCGGACGACGAGCACAGCACCAGCACCGGCACCGGCTCGGGCTCCGGCGGCAACCTGGAGGAGGAGGTGGGTCTGCGGCCCCGGGACTTGTCGGGTGAAGTGCACGCGGAGGTGGGCGGGGGAGACGGCGCGCTGCGCGGGTCTGGCCGTCGCTCCTGGAGCCTTCCCGCCCCTGCCCTTCGGCTGGGAGGATGGCCGGCGGGCGGGGGTGTACGGCCTGGACTGCCCCGCCAGGCGGGCATTGTCTCCCCGACCTCCCGGGCCGCGGTCCGTGCGTCCCATGGTGTGCGAGCCGCGCCGCGGCTGCCCCACGCCTGCTGCCCGCGCGTCCCTCGTTTTCCACTCTCCGCTGGGCCCTCTACCCTCTTCCCTGACGCTCCTCCCGCATGGCTGGGACTCCCGCCTCAGCTGGAAGGAACTGAGATGGATTAACGTGGCGGGCGGGCTGCGCAGTCCCTTGCCCTCTCCACCCTGACCCCTCCCCGTGACCTTGGAGGCCGGGGCCAGCCGCTCGGCACCTTGGTTCACTAGAGCTTAGTCGTGGCGGCTGGACGGCCTTGCCTCAAAACCTCAGAACCTGGGCTTTAGCAAAGAGGTCAGTCAGCAATTAATTAAAGCTGAGAAGAAGATGTTTAAAGACACTTCCAGGTTCTCATCCCTTCGGTTTTGCCATGACACCAAGCTGGGACCCCAAAGCTGGCCTGGGTGGGATTCCACAAGTAGGGCTGACACTATCTTGTACACCCGTCCTGTGCTAAGATGTAGGAGTGTGAGACGGCTTCGTGGAATCTCCAGCAGCTGGGTAGTTAATGGGATGGTGAAATCGAGGAGGATGTGTGTATGTAAGGAGGGGAAATGGTGGTGAGGTGGTGGATGGGCTATCAGTGAATGGAGACTAGGAGTGGGGTGGGAGGAGAAACTAGTGTGTAAAGGGGACAGAGTTTGTATCTCCCTGGAAGGGCCTCCAACCTCCGCTGTGTCACTCTAGGGCTCAGAGACCCTTCCTGCCCCGCCCTCGTATGTCTTGCCCAGGAAACCAAGGGCCAGTTATCCACCCTGAGCTCCTTTTCCCCTTGGTTTGGGGGCAAAACCGCAGAGCCCCTTGGTGGGGGCTGGTGTTGCTACCTCTTCCCATTCCAGTGGCGTTGCCACTGGCCGTGCTATAGGTTTGGTGCAGAATGGCGGCAAGGCCCCATTGCTGGGCTGGGCTCCTCAAAGTGGGAGGGATGGTGGGAGGGTCACACTGCCAGCTCCCATTCTTAGCAATTCAGAGGCCTGCTGCCAGCCCTAGTCCACCAATGGCATGACATTTTGAGAATCTAGGTCTAGATTCTGCTTTTTTGAGGGGTGGAGGTAAGGAAGGAATACACAACTTTTCACACTGAAGGGTAGCAAGGGAGGGCCTGACGTCTGTCCACTAGTGTGGTATGGGCTCTAATGTGGTGGTGTTTTGGATCCTGAAGGTCTTGTCTTTCTTGGACCTTGATGCCCACGGGTCCTCAGCTTTGGGGACCTTAACCCCATCCTGACTCTACCTGGTTGTTTAGAATCTCCCCCTGAGCCTGACCTGTGGTGGCACAGTGGATAAAGCATCTACCTGGAATGCTGAGGTCATCAGTTCAAAACCCTGGGCTTGCCTGGTCAAGGTGCATATGGGAGTTGATGCTTCCAGTTCCTTCCCCCATTCTCTCTCTCTTCTCTCTAAATGAATGAATAAAATCTTTTTTTTAAAAAAAGAGAGAGAGAATCTCCCCCTGAGAGTTGGGAGAAGGTGACATGGTTGCTAGTATGTGTGGGGTGGTGTCTGCTTGGCCTCCTGTGAGCTGAGATTGTGGGAAAGAAGCTGTCTCCTGTGAAGCTGGACAAGGACCCAGAATGCCACTTCTGCTAGGTGATTGACTTAACCAGGAACCTTACAGTGCCCAAGAGGTTGAGCTAATCCCAAGACCTCTTTGAAGTGGGAAGGGTGGACTGTGTGGCCAATTTCAGATACTGCTCACTTTTTCTAAGTGCCATTTCTGAGAGAGGGCAGAATCCTCAAGAAGTGGAATCCTTGCTGTTCCTTGGGGGTGGAGGTGGCCACAGCACTGTAGTTGTTTGGGAAGTCAGTGCAGCTGATAGTGGAGGGTCCTGGACTCATGTTTAAAGGTCTAAAACTAAGGGCTGTGAGGATCTCTTGGAGCCCAGTATCTGCTGGTCAGGTAAGCACAAGGATTAGCTCCCTCCCCTGATAAGCCTTCTGAACAGTGGGTGGGCCAAGAGCTCTCTTGCTGGTGTTTCATTTCGGACTGGTGGTTTGAGCTGGACATGGACTCCTTCTCTTTAGCTTAGATGCTCCCTAGGCAATTAGTTCTGCAACCTCTGAGAGCCACCCCCGGTAGCATTAGCAATAGTGGTTTACTCTCTTAGCTGAGCTAGGCTGGCTCTTCCCAGTTGCCTATTGTAAATTCACTATAGCAACCCTAAAAAACCAAGGAATCCCACTTGTCCACCATAAGACCTGAGTTCCTAAAGGTGTTAGAACACTGGAAAGGGGTGTATTTTCAGAGTTCCAGGATGCGGTTTCAGTGGGGCTCTCATCTTTGTATAGCCTTGACTCTTGACAATTGCTTAGTTTGTATAGCCTGGCTTCTCCCTACTTGACCACCCTACCTATGGGGGCTTCATCTATATCATAAGCATTAGGTTTCTTTTCTGGACCAGGGTCAGGGACGTAGGTGAAAGATTACAGGCTGGGAGATGAGAAGGATTTGCTGGGAAGTGATGGAATGTTAGATACAATGGTAGATAAAATAAGGGGAGATCAACAGGTGATACAGGGATGCCACTGAGAAGCTGGAGGCCAGACCTCTCTGAGATGTGGCTGAGTAGGAAGAAGATTGCTATGTTAGCCCTGTGGGTGTGGGAAAGGCATTCCAAGAAGAGAGAGTAGCATGTATAAAAGTGGTGGTTGACTGTGGAACCTTGTAACTTGTTTGGGTGATGACCAGAAGTTTGCTATGTTGCAGCATTAGTTGTGGGTACATTATGATCGTGCAAGCTTGGGAGAGAAATTGACATTTTTCTGCTACTTGGGAATGTGATTTGTTAGAAGTGTTGATACCCTTTGAAAGCTAAAGAGGGCAATGAGGAATTAAGGGGAGGGTCTGCAAGGGAAGAGCTAAGTGTCAGTTTCAATCTAGAGACTATACCCTACCCTAGGAGGGTCATGTCTGGTGTCCAAGCTCTAGACACCTAGAACCTGCTCAGGGCAGGTTTGCCTCCAATGCTGCTCAACCTCAGACCCAAGCATGGCCCGTCTTAGTGATTCTTGAGGGACAGCTAGGCAGTACAGTGTTTCTGGAGAGGGGTGTATGTGATTTGAAAACATTCTATTTTGAAAATGGAGACTTGACTTTCATAACACAAGGTAATACTAAGTTAGAGTCATTATCCTAATGGGAGGGTAGTATTTGGAATCTTGGGATGGAGGATTGAGTTTCCAAAAGTTAAAGTTTTATGTCAGCCTAATGGTAAACCATAGAAAGACAGGGATTAATGGCAGCTAAGGGGGTGACAGTTTGTCTTGAGGGTTTTGGTTTCTTGCTGTCCTCCCCTTTTTTTGTGGGGGCCCACTTTTTTTTTTAATTTTTTTATTTTATTCATTTTAGAGAGGAGACACAGAGTGGGGGGGGGGGAGGAGCTGGAAGCATCAACTCCCATATGTGCCTTGACCAGACCAGTGCAGGGTTTCGAACTGGCGACCTCAGTGTTCCCAGGTCGACGCTTTATCCACTGCACCACCACAGGTCAGGCGGGGACCCACTTTTGCTTGTCCATTGTGTTCACTATGGCTGTGCCAAGGCCTAGTACTCCTGGGTCCATATGTGTCCTCTAGGGCAGTGGATTTCAAACTTTTTACACTTGGGGACTGGTGAAAATAGAATTATTTGGAGACTAAGGCAGAAATCATCTTGAGCATATGCAAATTCGACTAAGATCATTGAGTCTTTAATCTTTATACAACATCAGGGTGGCTGACTCTTCCACGGACCAGCACGAAATTTCTGGTGGACTAGTAGTTCCCTAAGCAGCAGTTAAAAAACACTGTTCTGGGGGAGGGGGGGTCCTGAGGGACCAGCTACATCATGGCCCATCCTGGCTTATGATTTCTGCTATCATAGCTTTTGACAGAATCTTTTGCTTTTACTGGTTTAAGGGAAGGGGGGCTGTCTATGCTTCTGAGGTTTTACCGGGAAATAGGACCCAGGCAGGTAGATTCAGACAGATTCTTCCTGGGTATTGTGGATATGTCCCCTCTGCTCAAGTAACCTGTGGAAGAAGCTGTCCTAATAATAGTAAGCTCATAAATGTGTTTGTGCCAGGCAGTGCTCTAAGCACTTTACCATTTGAACTCCTATTTCTTACATCATCATCCTCATTTCATAAACGAGGAACAGACAGAGAGAAGTTAGATGACTCTCATGTAGCTGGTGAGCGGGTGAGGGGATTTGAACCCAGAGTTTGCTCTTCACTACACTATACCTGCTGTTCTGTTTTATATTAGGGTTTTTAGTGAGACTTGGGGGCAGGGGGAGAAAAAGTCCTACAACTAAAGTTTTTAAAACCTGAGATTTGGGTGATGTCAGGGTCTGGATTGAAGCTCAGAGACTAGCCCCAGGCTAGTTCCCTTTGGTCTGGGGACACCCAAGATTGGGTGGGGGGCTGTCAGCCCCTGCAAGAGCAGCATTTTATCATGGACATTGTTTAGAATTGCCATCTTGTGGTGATAATAAAAATCAGAACGAGTCATTTTTATTTTCAGTTCTCTACAGACAGTGTGCTCCCTTGTTGCCTGTACCAGGTTTGACCGCCTTCACATACCTCTTGGTACCCTGCTGCTTTGGGCATCTAACTAAAGAAACCATGTTGGCTGTAGAGGGACTGTCTGCCATTTGAGGAGGGGCCATTCTCTTGGGTCCCTTATCCCCTCCTTCCCTGCACAAAGGTAGCCTGGCTAGTTTGCCCCAGTAAGAACCAGCTTCTCAATCTCATTCAGCGTTTAGACATCTGACTTCCCATCTCCTTCAGTGGGCAGCTGGCGACTACTGTAATAGAGGCAACACATGAATTGCAGGGTGCTAAGCCTTTGCTCTTCTGTTTTCCATTGGACCTCCAGGCAGGCCTGAGAGTTGGAGGCCAGGAGGGGCTCTTCCGCCTGTGGCTGAGTTACTGGTCCAAGACCACCCACCTCTTGTTAGATCTGAACAAGAGTGTTAGAATGCCTCTGCCATCCCCTGACCATGGCTGCCTGAGAAGGGCCCTCACAGCCCTGGCAAAGCAGCTAGGCAGTGCAGTGGGGCCGAGCTCATCACTGTACTTCAGAAATCATGCCGCTGTGAGGTGGGAACTGCAGGCAGCCCATGAAGCTCCATATACCAGAACCCCATCTGTTTGCCCCAGGGCCAAGCACAGACTCCTTGCTTTCTATTCCTTCCTCTATTCTGTCCTTGGGTGAAAAAAATAACGTTGCCTCAAGATGTGCCAAGGCTAGACAGGTGACAGTTATTGTTAGGTCCTTCCTGAAGAGTCAGTCCACTGGTGGATCCATCTGTGCTGGGGTCTCTGGAGTACAGCAAGGGATGGGTAGAGTGGGAGGGTCTGCCTAGACCCATCTGCCATGGCCTTTAGTCATTTATGGATGACTGAGCGGAAGCCAGTGGCTGTCACAAGTCATCAAGGTTGTCTGTATAGTTCTGAACAGGACCCACAGGATTCTTGACTCCCAGGGAGAGAGTAGGGCCTGACCTAGACCAGGCCAGGGGACTAAGTGTCTGCAGTACCTAGCTTCTCTTGGGTAGAACCAACCTATCCCTCCCCAGGTGGGCTTTTACTTTGCTGGGTTGGAGTCAGGAGAAGTTATTGGAATATTAAAACCATTTTTGAGAACCTTTGTCACAGTGAAGGCTGTGAAGAAGTTCTAACCATACTTGTCCCTGTTCTTGATGGATAACTGGCTATATCCAGGCACAGCTGGGGATGGAGAGATCCTCATGTATTTGTGACAGGGGAGCTCCAGACCAGAATGCAGCTGCCATTCCGAGCAGAAACCCTCTCCCAACAGGAGCATTACTTTAGGAAACTTTCATCTCTTATCAGGCATCTTCTGCCTCAGTCAGATGGTGGGCTCTGTGGTAGGCTTAGTGCTGTGTGTTTGCATTACAGAGTGTTCACACTGAAATAATGTCATGTGGTTTAAGGGTCGGAGATACTGATTTTGGAGCTGGGAGAGGGGTGTAAGATTCCCCTAGGCCAAAGCTTTGAATCTGTGGGTGGTATGTAGCAATGGGGACAACTGCAACCCTTGCCAGGAACAGGAGATCTTCACTGGCTGACCACACAGCACCAGGAAGGATGGGAGGTATATGACACAGAAAGGGAGAGAGCGTCGCCCAGGGGGACCTACATGCCGGGGGCCCTGTGAGCCTGCCACCTGTGAAAGCTGGAGGTCCTCGCTCTGTCTGGAACCACATAGAAAGCAGGCACCCGACCATAGCACTGAGTCTGCATAGCACAGTTCATGCTGTTTGGTCTGGTTCCCTAAATGAGGTGTAGGCTGGTGCTCACAACAAGATGGTAGTAAGCCTGTTTCTGGGGCTAAAAGTAGCTTAGAGTGTGGGGTTTGAAACCTTCTTATTGAATACTTGATACAAGTCAGCCCAACCACGGAAAGAATAAAATTTTAAAAAAATAATAAAAATAGTGCCTGACCTGTGGTGGCGCAGTGGATAAAGCGTCGACCTGGGAACACTGAGGTCGCCAGTTCAAAACCCTGCACTGGTCTGGTCAAGGCACATATGGGAGTTGACGCTTCCAGCTCCTCCCCCCTTTCTCTCTTTCTCTCTCTCTTTCTCTCTCTCTCTGTCTCCTCTCTAAAATGAATTTCTTTAAAAAGAAATTTAAAAATAATAATAATAATAATAAAAATAGCCTGATCAGGCAGTGGCACAGTGGATAGAGCATCGGACTGGGATGCGAAGGACCCAGGTTCGAGGACCCAAGGTCGCCAGCTTGAGTGCAGGCTCATCTAGCTTGAGAAAGAAGAAAAAAAAGAAAAAACTCACCAGATTGGACCCAAGGTTGCTGGCTCGAGCAAGGGGTTACTCGGTCTGCTGAAGACCCATGGTCAAGGCACATTTGACAAAGCAGTCAATGAACAACTAAGGTATCGCAATGAAAAACTAATGATTGATGCTTCTCATCTCTCTCCGTTCCTGTCTGTCTGTCCCTATCTATCCCTCTCTCTGACTTTCTCTGTCCCTGTATAAATAAATATACCTATGCCAGCCCTCTCTCTCCCTTTAGAGAACTTCTTATCACCCCAGCTTGATTCCCCACCCCTGTACACACACACAAAGTCTTAGACACATTGCAGGCTATGGGGGAAGAGCCCCAACTTCCCAGGCACCTAGCCCTGAGCTGGTTTCCCCATCTGTGAAATGGGCCAGTATTGCTCTGCCTATCACATCAAGGGACTGCCAGGCTCCCATGCCAATGGTAAGCGTGAACAAACCGGGAACTACAAAGTGCTGCCCAGATGAGGCGTGAGAACCAATCCCTGACCAGACGTGATTTGGGGTTGGCATTCACAGGGGCAGGCACAACACTGGAGCAGACCCTAAGCCTGGGACTTCACACCAAATTAGACTGTGATGGCAGCACTGGCGTCCTGGCCTGGGAGTGAGCGGCCCAGAGCTCCTTAGGGGGAGCCAGGGAGGCACTGGGGTTCTGGGAGCATGTGTGTCTCGGTTCCATCTACTGCTGGCTGTGTCGGCTTGCTCTTTATCCCGATGCCCTTGTTCAGCCCTTATAAGTCCTGGTCTGTGGGCCATGTCGCCACATTCCATCCACCTCTCGTCAAGTGGCCTCACTCACAGGGACTTCTTTCCCCTGGGAGGGATAAGAGTGACCTGTTGGTGCCAAGCCTAAGCATAGGACCCAGGCAGAACTCTGCCCTACCCCTACCCCCTACATATATACACAAAAGGAAAGTCCTGGCCGCTGACATCTTTACATGGGAGAGTGTGACTGCTCTGAGCTTTCTTTTGGGTAACCCCAATACTGCCTCAGCAGAGACCCCTCTCAGACCTCCGGGCCCAACTTTGCCCAGGGTCTGGCTTCTGACTTCTACTCTCCTACCCCCACGTTCTCTAACCCCTTCATCACTTTCTTTGTCAACTTGTGGGCAGAAGGAACATGCTTAAGCTGTGAGCAGATGGAGGACACCTTCTCCTGATTCCTAGTACCTTAAAAGGTAGGGTGTGGCCTGACCAGGCAGTGGCGCAGTGGATAGAGCGTTGGACTGGGATGCAGAAGACCCAGGTTCGAGACCCCGAGCTCGCCAGCTTGAGCGCGGCCCATCTGGCTTGAGCAAAAGCTCGTCAGTTTGGATCCAAGGTCGCTGGCTCCAGCAAGGGGTTGCTCAGTCTGCTGAAGGCCCGCGGTCAAGGCACATGTGAGAAAGCAATCAATGAACAACTAAGGTATCGTAATGGCAACGAAAAACTAATGATTGATGCTTCTCACCTCTCTCCGTTACTGTCTGTCTGTTCCTATCTATCTCTCTCTCTGTACCTGTAAAAAAAAAAAAGGTAGGGTGTGAAGCACCCTAAGGCTGGCCCACCCCCCTTTACTCCTGAGACAGTGAAGGAAGGTCATGAAGCCACCAGCCTGGCTGGGCTGGGACCGCAAAACCCCTTGACAGTTGCCTTGACAATTTTCTTTTGTGTCCATATCTGGCCAGCAGTTGTTTGCTGTACAGGACTGTGAACCCAAGTCACCTGTATTGTTTCTCCATAGGGTCTGTTTCCCTTGGAGAAGCCGGAGCAGAGCTGGGTGTGATGATGGCTGGTACAAGTTCAAAAAGGGATCTTCAGTATCTTTATATCGGGAAAGCTGTAAGATGTATATAATGCAGGCTATAGCTCATAAACCCTGTGGACTGGCTGGAAGGAGGCCAGGTGACCTGGGTTCAGGCTTCCTAGAGCTACATGTGCCCAGTTGTCCTGTCCAAGGAGCGCAAGGGGGCTCTGCTCTAGCCTCCCACCCCCACACCCCCTAGTCGGTGAGGCACAAGGCTACACTCAGTAGTCTGTCAGTTTTCCCTTTGACCTTCCTAAAACTGACCCTTATCATCCAGTGGGATCCCCAGTCAGCCTTCTGTGAGGGGCTGGTTCGGCCTTCATAGCTCAGAAGCTGAAGACCACTTACCTGTTCTTGGGTACCCAAGGCTGACTACACTAGGCTCTGAGTGGATTGGTTGTGTGAGATTATGGTCTGCAAAAGAGCTTTCACTCGTGAGCACCTGGGGACACTGGGTCTGTTTCTGACATGCTCAGGGTGACGACAAGCAACTTGCTGGACCCCTCATCTAAAAATAAGGTTTCTTTGAGTTCAAATATATTCTGCATTTCAGTTGCTGCTGAGGGCTGGGAGCTGGGGAAGGATGTGGGAGGGGCTTATAAGAGGCTTGTTTTTCCCTTTTTGGATTCCACCCCCCTTCCCTGAGTGGTGTTTTCCATCTGGATGACATGGGGAGAGTTCACACTAGGCAGCCAGTGGGCGGGGATTCAGAGCAAGTGCATGACTTGAACATTTTGATGGAGCGGACAGTTGAAACGTTTTTCCTTTCCAAACTGAATTCTAACTTTCAGAGATGCTAAGGGAATGCGCAAAGAATCAAATATCATCTTTATCTCTTTGATAGAATGTTTCTATTGCCCAGAGTTGCGATTCCCAAGTGTGCCTTTCCTTGAATCCCAGCCTTGTGAGGCGGGTTTAGGGAGTGTTTTGTGGTAGACCCGTGGCATTTGTCTGAGAGTGGAGTGAGGGGGGAGTGGAGAGTGGCTCTGATGTTTTTCTGCCTCAGCATTCTTTGTGGGGAAAGGTTCATCCTCCAGGCAGGTGGACCCTGAAGTCCAGGCTGCTGTCTTGAAGATGACCAGGCTAGGGTAGGAAGAAGGCTGTAGCTGTCCTTCAGAGTCAGAGGATAGGAGGGTCTGATATCCATGGGCATCCGACAGTGTTGGAAAGCTGTGTTTGCCTTTTAGGTCTCTGATAAAAGCTGGTACTTATGGAGCCTGTCTCCTGAGCCACAGTACTCTGCTGCTGCCCTTAACTGAGAAGTTGAGTGTTTAATGCCCAGTGTGAAGGAGGTCTTTTGTGTTGAAAGATTGGGTCGAGTTAGAGCTACAGAGCCCTCAGCATCAGGCCTGTCTCCCTCCCGCCCCCCTGCGGAGGAGGCACATACCTAGTGAGAGCAGAGTGGCCAGGACCCTAGCCTGGCCTCCACTGAGTGTGGGGTCCTCTTCACTGGGGAGGGAGGGCTCCGTGGTCCCCGCTGACCCCGCCCCCCAGTCCTGTTCCACACAGGGTGCTTTGCTCAGCTGCTTTTCTCCCTGTATAGCACCCACCCCCTCCTCCTTCCCTGCCAGTCCCCTGCCCTTAGTTTCCCGGGGCTGAGCAGACACTACCAGGAAGCAGGTCTGGCTTGGGGACACCTGAATGACAGGTCTGCCCATTGGAGTGTCCGGAGTCAAGGGAGATGTCCCTCTGGGCCGATAGAAATTGATCAGCGTCCTGTCTGAAAGCTTTTTCCACAGAAGCCTGAATTTGTTCTGTGAGGCTGATGCCTTGGGTGTCATTGTCACCTTGCTTTTAAAGGCTTTTGTTTTATTTTATTTTTTCTTAAGATCTTTAAACAGATTTCAGTTTGTCTGATAGAGGAGCATCACTGACGCATAGATATGAGTGAGTTTGTCAGAGACCCTCTTCCTGCTTCTCTTTTTCCTATAAAAAGTGAGCTCTTCCCTTGAGGCTAGGGAAGGTTGCAGAGAGGAGAGGGACACCCAGATGATGACCTGCATGGAGGGAAGGACTGGTCATCCCCAGGAGCCTGCTCCTCTGTCTTGCTGGGACTAGACAGTGTGGTTGAGAGGCACCTTTTTTTTTTTTTTTTTTTTACAGGGACAGAGAGAGTCAGAGAGAGGGATAGATAGGGACAGACAGACAGGAACGGAGAGAGGTGAGAAGCATCAATCATCAGTTTTTTCGTTGCCATTGCGAAACCTTAGTTGTTCATTGATTGTTTTCTCACATGTGCCTTGACCGCGGGCCTTCAGCAGACCGAGCCACCCTTGCTGGAGCCACGCACCTTAGGTCCAAGCTGGCGAGCTTTTGCTCAAGCCAGATGGGCCCCCGCGCTCAAGCTGGCTACCTCGGGGTCTCACTTGAACCTGGGTCCTCTGCATCCCAGTCTGATGCTTTTATCCACTGCACCACCGCCTGGTCAGGCGAGAGGCACCTTTTAAACCTCTCTCGTGGTAGGGGCATCCCTACACCAGGAGCCTCAAGAATAAGGAGAATGCCCCTTCCCATGCCACTCAGATACTGCCTTCTCTGCCCCTCCCCCAGAGCACTGGGAGTGAGATTCAGGGGCCACCGCTGGAGGAGGTGAGGAGTGGGCAGGCAGTGGTTGGGAACCCTTAGGCACTCTAGGTCTCTAGGTGCAGCTGGAGCTGAAGGGAAAGAGCCCAGGAAGTCTGCTAACCAGTGATAGCCTGTGAACTTCGCAGAGGGGCTGTACCCCCACCCCTTGCTCCCAGTAAGCTAAGAGGAAGACAGGTGGCAGGACTTGTGAAAGGAAAGAACCACCTCTGCGCCCCCAAAGCCTTGCTACACAGGGTGACCCAGTTGAGCTAAAAGACCAGTGGTTCCCCTAGGCAGGCTGCTCCTGACAGCAGTGAAGGCCACATAGCCATGTCTGTGAAGTCCTGTATGGTAGGACACCTCTCTGGCCAAGTTCTTGGTCCATATTGAATTTGCTGCTTCCAGTGGCTTCCATCTATCTGAAAAGCTGTTCCTCACCATGTTTCTTCTTTCACTGGCTTCTAAGGATTCTTCATCCATTCTTCATTTCTCCCCCAATAACCCCTCTACCCCGTTCCAGGCATATATTCCAATTGTGCTAAGGGTATGGCTATGGTCCAGTACCGTCTGCTCGTACTTGCCATTGAAGGTGGCCATGTTTTTTTTTTTTTGTTTTTTTAGATGAGAGGAAGGGAGATAGTGAGGCAGAGTTCCACGTGTGTACCTACCAGGATCCACCTGGCAAGCCTGTCTGGGGCCATGCTTGAACCAATCAAGCCACTGGCTGCGGGAGGGGAAGAGGAAGAGAAAGGGGAGAGGGAGGGGGTGAGAAACAGATGGTCGCCTCTCATGTGTGCCCTGACTGGGAATCAAACTGGGGACATCCATATACCAGGCTGATGCTCTGCTCACTGAGCCACTGGCCAGGGCCTGAAGATGGCCATTTAAAAAAAATTTTTTTTAATTAATTTTTTTTTTAGAGAGGAGACACAGAGTGAGAGAGAGAGATAGAGAAAGAGAGAAAGGGGGGAGGAGCTGGAAGCATCAACTCCCATATGTGCCTTGACCAGACCAGTGCAGGGTTTTGAACTGGCGACCTCAGTGTTCCCAGGTCAACGCTTTATCCACTGCACCACCACAGGTCAGGCTGAAGATGGCCATTTTAAAAGGGCAGTGGTTGCTTTCCACATTCTAGGACAGGAGAAAATAATCCCTTGGGTTGTGTGGGTACTTCTAGACAGAGAGGGAGGGGACAGAAGGAAAGGGGCCAGGTAAATGAATATGGTGACTCCTGGTATCCTGGGATTGTGGGAACACTCTTTATGCCCCCATCAAATACTGAAAACATTTTATGTTGAATTTTTGTAATAAATTTGTGAAATAGGCAAGACATGGTTTCTTTGATTTACCTTTCCATCTTGGTATCAACCAGCTGTTGGTGTCTGCACCCACCCTTGTGAATATTGGGCCCTATTGCCAGGAGGCTAGTCTAGCACCAGCAAGTGGCATGAGAGGTGGTCTCCAATGCTGGCCTGGGATGTAGGACTCGTTGGGATTAGACATGCCTTAGAGATGTAACTGCACATCTCTGTCCGTGTCATCCCTAGAGGATCCTGACCATGCAGTCAGCTTGCTTTGTCACCTCCCGATTCTGAACCTCGGTTTCCTCATATGTAAAATGAGGGTGTAGAGCTAGCCCATTTCCACGGTGCCTTCACCTCAACTACTACCTCTCAGGAAAGAGGATAAAAGAATCCAATGACTGCCTAAGATCATCTCCCCCAGTTGCCAACTCTGGACAGGCTCGGGCTTGACCCAGCCTCACTAGGCACTTACAAATAAATGGCTTGTGGTACCCGACAGGTGAGGTATTCATGCAGATAACCACTGGGGTTTCAGGAGCCCTTAGTGAATGCACATTTTGCTGAGCCTCCTGTGTGCCAGGCGTGGAGCAAGGTGAACCCTTCTTCTCAGAGGTAGATGGTATGCATGTTGTACAGATAAAGAAACAGAGTCGGAGACATGAGGCATCTTCCCCAAGCCAAGCCTGAAGCTGGGGTGCAGACTGCAGCCTAACTAAAGCCTCTTGTCTTTCCCATTTGTGGCATTACTCTGCCACGCTGGGCTGCATCGGTCTCTGGCTGGGAGTTTCTTTGGAAGGACTGAGGTGCATAGAGACAGTGGCAGTCCAGATGTGGAGGCCTGACTCTAGGTACTTTGGAGGCTAGGAAAGGTTTGAGACTCGGCTCCCTTCTCTGAAGTCTTATAGAGTCCAAGTGAGGAATCAGCTCAGACGGTGGAAGTGATGTAAAGCCAGGGGTCCTAAGGGCCTGTGTAGGACTTTGGAGGAAGGAAGGGGAAGTGAGGAAAGAGAAGGATGTGAAGGCTGGGTGCTGTCAGTTAAGGAATGAGACGGGGGAGACCTGAGAGGCAGCACAAGCCTCTGGAACTTGTCGGGGACCTGGAGGAGATGAGGCTGCGGCAGGACTGGCAGGTGGCTGGCTGGGCTCTCCACGTGCAGCTGATTTGCCTACTGAGCCCAAGCTTCCTCCACCTCCGTTTGCCAGTTTCTTCTTGTTCTGCTCCCTTCACTCCAGCTTTGCTTGTCATCCTAAACCAGTGTTTAAGGAAGGGACCGGGTACTGAATGGGTGTAGGGCAACACATGACCCACCCACGAGGCTGATGTGGCCGCCCAAGCGCTGCTCTGTCTGTCCCCACAGCTTGATGGTTTGCTGATGGGACAGATGAGTGAGTGTGGGTGCTCAGTCTTACCTAGCCCTGCTCCTTGATGAACTAAGCTGCGTGAGCCCTTTGTGGGTCTCTGTTTCACTGTCTGCACAAAGGGATTGGCAGGGGTCCCGCCATCTGCCGGGGTGGTTAGGATCAAGTAAGACCTAGCGAGACTAGTCAGGCCAGGTTTCCTGTGACTTAACTTCTCAGACTTTGATCCCAGCAAAGGGCCTGTGACCTGGCAGACAAGGACCCACCACCTCATCTATAACTGCCTTGGCCTCAGCTTGTTTCCTGAGAGGTGGCTAGGGACAGGATGGGAGTGATATTGTAGCCCTTTGAACACTTCAGAACCTAAAAGATGGAAACCAGAAGAAGAGGCTGGAAACATCTGGCCCAGAGGGAAGGCTGGAAACAAGGATCTGAGCTGGGAACGATGGAAAGATCCCCTGTACTCCCCCCTCCCCCACCCAAGCAGGAAACTTTGTGCTGAGAACTTGCTATTTAAGGGGGCCTCTGGGGAGGTCTGGCCAGAAAGGAGCCGTTTGAGGACTAGTTTAAAATTAGCAGGGTGAAATGGGTGGCCCCTGGGGAGAAAGGAGGCAGAGGTTTCTGTGGGGTGGCTCTCGTGCTGTGCCTTTGACTCAAACCATGTCCTGCCATCCCGGGAAGAAATAGTGATCCAGGTCCACTAGCAGGGCCCTAGCTGGGTGTGCTCCTTCAGCCCATCCTCTGGATGTGAGCTGGAAGCCCGAGTCTGGGCTCTCAGAAGCAAGAATCATCACTGCCAGCCCAGAGGAGTCCCAAGTCTGCTGCCTTTGAAAGCTGTGTGTCCTGAGCAAGTCCCTTCCTTTCAGGGGATTACATTAAAATTAAAGACCTTTCCATCAAGGGCAGAGAATGTAGAGGATGGTTGCCCTCTGGGGTCCAGGGGCTCAGTTGAGCCCACCCTGGAGCCTCATCTGTCCAGTTTCTCCCAGGTGCTTCTGGGAACAGGGCAGCACTCGAATACTGTGTATACAGGGACGTAGGACTGCTGGGGCTGTGTGGTGTGCAGGACCTTCACCCCAGGCCTGGGAGCAGAGGCACAGTCTGGTTAGGGAAAGGCATTACTAAAGAGGAACAGTGCACCCTAAATGGCAATGGTATCCTTCTTGGCAAAAATTCATGTGAGCAAAGAAGCTTGTCCTTACCCGTTTTTTATCAGGCATGGCCTGGGAGTCATTCTCATGGGGTTGAGGGTGGTGATACTGGTTACTAGCAGCTGTCCATGCTCATTTCCTTAGCCATCCTGGCTCTGGTGTGATGTGTGTCGGTGTTGTGGGTGTAACTTTGCCTGGCTTCCTCAGGTTTCCTGATTCAAGCTGTAGTCTATGAAAAGGCTCTTGGCTGGGTCCTACAGACTGTCATGGAGTTCAGGAAGTCAGATTTGGCTGGAGACTCAGGATAGACATCTGGTGTCTAGACCTGGCTTTACCACCGATTCATAACCATGCTGAGGGCAAGGCTAGTAACTTATAGCATCATCTGCTGCACTTGAAGCTGGCAAGATCCTACTCATTCTTCAAAACCCACCATAATTGTTCCATCTCTTGACTCCTTACTCAGGTCTCTTGTCCGGTAAACATTTAGTGCCAGCACCATACTAGGAACTGGGCATAGAGGCAAGAATACAACACATTCCCTGCCATTGAAGAGCTTACATCTAGTTTCAGAAGCAATTCCCAGAGGAGGAGTGTGAAGGTGGTGGGCTCTCTGTTGAAATCATTCCAGGGTGTGGCACTGGACTTACATGCTGTCTATACCTTTGCCTCTGCCCTAAACCAGACAGAGCTCTCAACCTGGGCTCCATGGGCATCTGCTGAAAAACATAAACATTTTAAGGTGCATTTTGGGAAGATGGTAAGACGGTAGTTTGCCTCGGATATCAGAGGGGCCCTTGATCTGAAAAAGGATCCGTGATCTGCGCACTCATTAAATAGGGCTTTCTCCTGGTGGCTGTCATCAGCAGAGTCCTGCACAGAGGCGCTCAGCAGGTGCTTGTGGAGTGACACTGCAGGATGAACCCAGAGAAGGGGACGTGTACAGGAAGGGCTTTGAAAAGTTAACTGCTAGGACACTCTGAGTGTTCATTCACCTCGACCTCCAAAGGAGGCTCAGGAAACACTGAATACCTCCCTAAACTCTGGAAGGATTCCAGTTCCTTTCTGAAGGAAGGGTTGTCATTCCTGTTCCTTCTGTCAGTCTGGCCCTGACCACCCTGGTTTCTGTCCCCAGGTCCGGACACTGTTCGTCAGTGGCCTCCCTGTGGACATTAAACCCAGAGAACTCTACCTGCTCTTCAGGCCGTTCAAGGTGAGTCTGGGCCCAGCCACCCATGGCAGAGCCTAGGGTGGAGGTGAGGAATCAGGAATGAATCTCTGACCTGGATTGGGCAGCAGGAAGATGTAGAACAGTGTATCCTGAAACTGCGATCATAGACCTGGCTCTCCGTCCTAGTTCTGTTAATTCACATACGGCTTTCTGTTGATTGCTTAACTGTTCTGAGCCTCTCTATTTCCTCATCTATAAAGTGGGCATGTGGAGAATCTCTAGATTTTGCTGTATAAGTAATCTCTGAGATCTGGTGTAGCCTTTTCAGTTTGCAATTGAGAAAACTTAACAAGGTAAGGTATGTGCGTCTGGATTACTAAGCTAGTGGAGCAAATGGGAATTTATGCATGAAATGATGACCGCTACCGCATGATGTCCGCCCGTGTGCTACCCATGTGATACAGAATGCAGGGTGCAGGGCGCCCAGCAGTGGTGGAGGGCAGAGTGGGTCAGCTCTGTGAGGAGAGTGAGAATGATACAGGAGAGCACTGGGGGAAAAGGTGGGGTGACGTCAGGGGTGGCTGGGAAATCACAGCAGTGGCTCTGACCTTCCCCGTTAATGACTACCTCTCTCTGCAGGGGTACGAAGGGTCCCTGATCAAGCTCACATCGAGACAGGTAATTTCTTTCCAAGGTTTTTCTTCCTCCCAGCCCAGCCCAACTGCTGAGCTTGGAACTAAGTCTATTGTCTTTTCCTCAGTCTTTCTGGCAGCTGAGACCTGCTCCCTGTATCCCATTTCTGTCCTGGGCTGACGAAACAGTGGCCTCCATAGGTCTCTTATTCTTTTTCTTTACCTTTTTATTTTTTAATTAAAAATTTTTTTAATTGATTGATTTTAGAGAGGAAGGGGGAAAAGAGAGAGAGAAAGAGAGACAGGAACATAGATTCGTTCCTATATGTGCCCTGATCGGGGATCGAACCAGCAATCTCTATGCTTCGGGACAAAGCTCTAACCAACTGAGCATTCCAGCCAGGGCCATAGATCCCCTCTTCCTACCAGTCAGCTCCTGGTCCTCCCTCTCTGAGTCTTGAGAAGCCCAGCCAGGCTTCGAGGCTGAGGACCATAGAAGTGGTGGCTGGGCTCTGGCTCCTGATGCCAGGGGTCTGGACTAAAACTTGGCAAAATTACATTGGAGAAGTTTTTAGCTTTTTCCCCTTGATTGAATCTGGAACCTCCCATGCATCTGATATGTTGGAATCACCTTACTTTCTGGAGAAAACACTAGAACTTAATTACCTACATGCATTAAAAAAAACAAACATGACTTTTACTGAAAGGATGACGTTTAGTGCAGTGAGATAAAGCTCCATTGGCATCATTTCCCGCAGTGTGGTACTTGGGTGGGAGACTTTTGTTGCACAAGAATCTTCTGTTCCAGCTGAACATAGGAAGGAAATAGGCAAGAGTTGCTTTTTATTACTTTTTTTGGGTTTTGTTGTTTCTGTTTTGGGTGTGTGTGTGTGTGTGTGTGTGTGTGTGTGTGTGTTTTCCCTGAGGGGCAGATACAAGGGTGTTCTCTCTTTTTCCTGCTAGCCTGTTGGGTTTGTGATCTTTGACAGCCGGGCAGGAGCAGAAGCAGCCAAGAATGCGTTGAATGTGAGTAGGTAAACAAGTCTTCTTCTGACCCACAGACCACCCTTCCATGCTCAAGGAAAGGGCCCCCAGATGTACCTTATTTCCCAGCTGCCTTGGGGCACAGGCCTTGGCTGGGCTGTCTTGCCCAAGCAGTGTGTCCTCTGTCTTGGCCCCATGTGGGCAAGTCTTTCAGGCAAGATTATTTCTGGGGCCCTTTCATACCCACTGCAGTGGGCAGGCTGGGTTCTACAGAGTAAAGTCTTTCCTTTCCTTTCCTTCCGGTGTAGGGCATTCGCTTTGATCCCGAGAACCCACAGACCCTGAGACTAGAGTTTGCCAAAGCCAACACCAAGATGGCTAAGAACAAGCTAATGGCTACACCAAATCCCACCAGCGCTCACCCTGCCCTAGGAGCACACTTCATCGCACGGGACCCCTGTGAGTGGCACTCAGCTGTAGTCTGCTGCCCTGGTACTTTGCCTGAGCTGGGGCCCCCAGTGGTGTTGCATCCAGAGGACAGACATTGAGATTCTCATTGGGGGAATCAGTCCGCCTGCCTGCCCCCTCTTCCAGGAGGCTCCTTGCACCCACAGCCATCTTTCTGTGGGTCCCTACTTCTGTCCTCCCCTGCAGCCTTCGGAGGACCTCAGACAGATGAGCCCCTGAGACATCAGCCTTGCCCGATTTCCCTGAAGCCTTCTCTGCTTTCTCTTGATTGAGATGGGTGGAGGCCCATCTGCGAGCTTCTCAAAGCAGACACGACACTCACCATGCCAGCCCTGTGGCTTCTGTCCCTGGTCTTGAGGGGATCTGGCCTGAGTGGGGAGCATGTGCTTCATCCATAGTGCTGGGTCCCCTTCTCTGTTTGGAATGGGGCAGTGGAAGGGGAGACCAGTGTTCTGACGATGGGGGCTGTTGTCTCCCTTTGTAGATGACCTGATGGGGACTGCTCTGATTCCCACGTCCCCAGAGGCCTGGGCCCCCTACCCCCTGTACACCACTGAGCTGACCCCGGCTATCTCACACGCTGCATTTACCTACCCAGCCGCCACTGCTGCTGCCGCTGCCCTGCATGCTCAGGTAAGCTCCCCCTCTGGGGGAGAAGCAGGAAGGGGGAGGATGAGGTTGGCACCTGCCTGGCTTCTGCACCGCGCAGATCTCCGGAGCTGCTGTCTTCCAAGGCAGCGCCTTTAAGGTTTGGGCTCTGACGGAGAGGAGGGAGAGGGGGTGTGTGTGAGGCCTCACTGAGGACTTGCGGCAGTCCTGAGAGAGACCCAGCCATGGTGCCACCACTAGCCGAACCCCACAGCACCGTACTGCATTCTGCCTGCTGACAGAACCACGATGCAGATCCCAACCTGAGTGTGGTCTCCAGAGCCTGGCGGCCTGCCTCCGCCTCCCCCGTCTTTATGAACTTGAGAAAGCTCTTAAAGATTTCTGTGCC
Organism: Rhynchonycteris naso; assembly: GCA_037038555.1. Classification (NCBI taxonomy): domain Eukaryota; kingdom Metazoa; phylum Chordata; class Mammalia; order Chiroptera; family Emballonuridae; genus Rhynchonycteris; species Rhynchonycteris naso. Next base: position 52,504,170 of record CM072999.1, read on the forward strand.
TGAAGTTTTTTTAGTCATCTGGAAAAGGAGAACAACATTATCTGCCTCAGGGTTGTTGGGAGAATTAAATGTTAATACATGGTAACACTCTCGAGTGTCCCCGTTTTCATGAAACCTGGATGTTCTCCCTCATGGACTGAGCTGGGACAGGTGAGGGTGAGCACTCCTAGGAGAGAGGTGGGGTGGAGCGGAGGGGGGGTGCTCTCTGCTCACTGAGTGTCGTGCTGGGTGCTTGGGAGGCAGACAAGCAGGTGGTCACTCTGTGAAGCAGAGGCAGGATTACCATCTCTCAGGTGTATGGACAGAGCACTGCCGGGCGAGCCCGCCTCCACCTCTGATCAATGGGGAAGAGTGACTGGGCCAGGGCGTTGAAAGAAAGAAAACAGGGCTGCCTGGACTTCACCAGGGCGGTGGAAGGGGACGGACGAGAAGGAAAAGGAAATGAGAAGCCCAGAAGGGAGAGTTCACAGGAACTAGAAGCTGTGGTGGGAGGAGTTGGGTGCTCTGGCCAAGGGCTAAGTTCCTGTTCATCTTGGTCCTCTGGAGGGCTTAGTGACATCTGGGTTGCCCAGTTGCAAGATAGAAGGTTCAGATCCTGGGGCTACTACCCTAGCAGACTGTTTTCTGCAGCAGGGGCATTCTCCCTGGCCATGGCAACTTTAGACTGCACTGAGGGCAGAAGAGTCGTTAAACGTGGAACTGCTCCCCAGCTGCTCAGCACAGACAGCAGGACAACTGACTGGGGGTAGGGAGGTGGTCAAGATCTTCCCCTCACCACAAACCAAGGTCCGCGGTGGGCACAGAGCAGCTAGCGGGGAGCGATGCCCCTCTGTCTCTTACCTGGCACAGGGTGGAAGGCTACATGGTACTCCGGCATGTGGGGAGTTTAACTGCTGGGGTCCTCATCTCTGATCCCAGCTTTGCCGCCATTTAGCTACCTCATCTTCAGCAAGCAGCTCACTTCTTTGCCTCCATGTCCTCATCTGAAAAATGAGCGGGTTAGACCCGATCAGGTGAAAGGTTCTGCCTCATCAGCTCTGAGATGCTAGGCAGGGACAGTTAGTGTGTCTGATTAATGAGGAGAGGCACTTCTTGCGCTTCTTGGGGTGACCCCAGCTGGCTGGGATTGGTGCTCTTACACCTGTCCCTGAGGCCTTTGTGCCCCATGTCGTGTTCCTTCCCAGCTCCCCCACCCTCCCCACGACTCGTAGTCATTCAATTCCAGTCCAGCTGCCTCAGTCCAAATCCTGGCTGTCTCTCAAAATTTGTGTGACTTTGGGCAAGTTACTTAACCTCTCTGTGTCCCAATTTCTTTGCAGAATGATAATAATCATACCTAGTTTATAGGGTTGTACAGAGAGGGAAGGTTGGAGAAGTACCAGTTGCCATGGCTGTTATTTAATATGACCATTGTCTAGTTTCCTCACCCGGGTCCTCTCGGAGCCTGGAGGCCTCATCGTGCCTGAGTTTCTGCCTTTTGCTGTCCCAGGAAAGGGGATGAAGGCCACCTCAAAGGACAGTAGCATTTTGGGAGAGGAAGACTAATGACAAACAAGAGTCTGGTCCAGGTAGTAACTAATTCTGTCTCTGCTCCTCGCTCTCTGAAAGCCATTTCCTCAACAGTAAAATATGCTTTTAGGACCAAATGCAATAATAGGCATGAAAACATTTTCCAAGTACAGTAGTAGAATGTTTTCCTTTCCTTTCCAGAGCCCCTCCCTGCCTCTTTGACAGTGCTGCCCCAGAAGTGGTGGCTGAAACTGCCCAAATGAGACGTGGACGTGTGGATCCTAAGGGGATTATTCTGAACCCAGAGGACCAACAAAACTGAGTTGTTTTTTTTGTGTGTGCCCGGGGGCAAGGAGGTGGCAGCCAAGAGATCCGAGGGGATGAAAAGCAGTCCTTCCTTTCTCTACCCAGACAGGCCCTCCCTGACTTCATTCCCTTGTCAGTAGCTCAGCCTGAGCCATGGAGACCAGACACCTGTAGGAAAGGGCTGGAAGATGGTTCGTCACACTCTGTCTTGGCACAAGGCCATCTAGCTCAACCTTCTGATCCTCCTGATAGCATCTTCTGCTTTAAGAGGATGAGACATGCAAGAGGTGTGGAGTGCAGAGACACACTGGCCTGCCACATGAGATAGTAGCTGAAAAGCAGGGATTCTCCTTGTCCCCTTGTGTCCCAAGGTCTTCCCAGACTGGGACTTTATTTTCCCTCTTTTATTTATTTTTTTGAGAGTGAGACAGGGACAGACAGACAGGAAGGGAGAGAGGTGAGAAGAATCAACTCATAGTTTCGGCACCTTAGCTGTTCATTGATTGCTTTCTCATATGTGCCTTGCCTGGTGGGCTCCAGCCGAGCCAGCGACCTTTGGACTTAAGCCAGCGACCATAGGGTCATGTCTATGATCCTGCGCTCAAGCCAGCAGCCCTGTGCTCAAGCTGGTGAGCCCGCGTTCAAGCTGTATGAGCCCGGACTCAAGTCGGTGACCTTGGGACTTCGAACCTGGGTCCTCCGCGTTCCTGGCTGACACTATCCACTGTACCACCACGTGGTCAGGCTATTTTTCATTTCACCTGAGGTAATGGGGGTCTCACTGTGGCTTCCACCACCTCTCCTTAAACTGGGTCAGCCACTTACTAATGACCTTAAAGTCACACGAGCTCTCTTGCCTCTGTTTTCTTATCTATATAATGGAATAGTAATAACATCCACCTCGTAGGGTTTTTATGAGAATTAAATAAATGAATTTAGTAGTACATGAAAACTACTTAGAACAGCACTTGGCACATGCGGAGTGCTTCATAAACATTAGCTATTAGAGATCTGGGATTTATGGGAAGAAATAGGCAGTTTTCTTTCTTTCCCTTTAGCTTATTCTGCTCCCCAGAAAATCGCTGCTTTTAGTCCTTACACTTGGTAGGTAGTTGGGTGCGGGTGTATAAGTAAATCCGTAGATAGGAATCTTTTATAAAAATCATTGTAGCCTGACCTGTGGTGGCGCAGTGGATGGAGCGTCGACCTGGGAACACTGAGGTCGCCAGTTCAAAACCCTGCACTGGTTCAGTCAAGGCACATATGGGAGTTGATGCTTCCAGCTCCTCCCCCCTTTCTCTCTCTCTCTTTCTCCTTCTCTCTCTCACTCTGTGTCTGCTCTCTAAAATGAATAAAATAAAAAGAAATTAAAAATCATTGTATACACACTTGATCATTTTAAAATTTAACTATCAAGATATTTTTTCACATCAGTAAATGTAGACCCACATCCTAGGTGCCTGGCAGCCCGCCTTTGTGTAAGTGTGCCCAGCTCCGCGAGTAGGCAGTTTACACAATTTTTTTGCTACTGATAGGCTGTGCAGGAGTGGACACCCGTATTCACACCTCTGTGGGCACCTGTCATGCTTGTTTACCTTACTGTAAATTCCTAGAATTGTTACAGGGTCAAAGTGAAGACTTGCCAACCTGGGTTAAATAAGTAAGACTGCGTATTACTCTAATTGGCTTTCTGGTGAGTGAGGCTCCTGTATTTATTGGCTATTTATATTTCTTCTTGTGTGGATTCATTCCTTTGCCCACTTCATTTCTTGGCCTGTCTCCTAGGTTAGTCAGTACTAAGATGTCGGAGATGCTGGTCCTCTTGGAGTCTGGTTCATTCTAGATATCCATGGGCCTGTCCCTATGGGTTGGCTTCTCAGAACCCCAAATCCCCTGTGAATAACTAGAGGCCCTGAGAAGGGACTGACCACTCGTTCCTGGCTGTGCAAGCCCCGAGCCCTGGGCCTGGGGGTCTCATTCTGAGCTGGAACAGGTATGGGCCACGCTTTTATTTTTCTAAGTGTAGAGGAGAAGAGATAGTGAGACAGACTCCTCATGCATCTGGACGGAGATACACCCAGCAACCCTGGTCTGTGGCCAGTGCTTGGACCAACCAAGCTGTTAGCCCAACTGAGCTATTTTTAGTGCCTGAGGCCAATGCTCAAATCAGCTGATTTATCCTCAGTGCCTCGGGCTGACGCTTGAACCAATCCAGCTACTAGCTGCAAGAGGAGAAGAGGGAGAGAAGGGAAGAGGGATGGGGGAGAGAAGCAGATGGTCGCTTCTCCTGTGTGCCCTGACCAGGGATTAAACCCAGCACATCTGCACAGCAGGCCAACACTCTATTTACTGAGCCACTAGCCAGGGCTGGACCATGCTTTAGAGGACAGACCACCAGCCTGCACTGGGTTTCTGAGGGAAGCAGAAATGCAGCCCTTTGAGTATACTCAGCCCACTTCAGGGAAACAGCGTTCTTGAGCCCAGAAATGGGGTCTTTTCTCTGCTTCCTCTCCAAAGAAGGCGGCTAACTCATCTTAGGCTAGGGGGAAAGCTGCTGCTTTGGAGGCAGGAATTCTAGCCCTAGTGGAAAAGGTGGGATGCTCTCTGAGGGAGCCCCGAGGCAGCTTCAGGAGGCCTCAGCTGCCCCAATGGTGACAGCTCCGTCTGGAGGCTGGGTGAAGGGTGGTGGTCATGGCACCAAGGGGACTTCCTGAGCCAGACCACAGGCTGATCCAGGAGCAGTGGCACTGGTTTCCTCATCCTTCTTGTGCCTGAGCTCTGGGGTCCAGCTGGGCTTCAGCTGAGAGGGCATCCAGGGCTTACAGAGGGAGAGGAGGCTTTCTCCTGCTCAGCTGTCACCGAGAAGGAGGGGAGCCACTTCCAGATGTTTAGGAGGCAGGAAAGGTGATCCAGCGGCCTCTGAGGCTGAATAGCTCAAAGGCTAGAAGAGGTTCTTGGCCCCTTCTGTGTTGTGTGGCTTAGTCAAGGTAGTTCTCACAGCCTGGGGTCAGCTGTGTCCTGGTGACAGCATTGCCACATGCTTGGAATCCAGAGAAGATCCTGTGTTGGTCAGGTGACCTAAGACTTCGCCTTGCTATATATGCTATGTGCCAAGCGTCCTGGTATCCTAGGGTGACCAGCCCCTGACTTCCTGCCGAGTGTGTTGTGGTCTGAGTCTTGCCCTCTACAAAGCAGTACCTAGCATTGGAGGGGGCACAGGAGCAAGTTCTCAGGAAGCTTTCGTCATCCCCCAAACGGCCTGACATTGCATGATGTCTTTTCTGCTTCCCCAGGAGGCAGGTATCCCACATGGCCAATTGGGTCTGACTGCTGTGGCTTCTAGGGACTTGTCTGTGTGCCCAGCTGCCCCTCATTTCTACATCGGCTGTCATGTGCTATCATTTCCTTTCCTAAGGAGACCCTGGGCTGTCTCTGGGTAATCGCCCCCTTAAGTTAAGGGTGTGGTACCCAGCCCCCTCACCCTGGCAGCCATGTCTATAACTGGGGCAGGTGGCCCTCCCTGCAATCTTAATGTGGTCCCCCATACGGCTCACCCTCCAGGCGGAAGGGGGTGCATGTCATTTCCTGACCAGTCTCTGGGAATCCTGCTTTGGGGCTACTGTTCTGTGAGGCCTTCTGGCAAGTGCTGGGGTTTCTGGAGCTACCAGGCCCCCACTCGAGGGCTCAGCTGGTAGGTTATAAATCTCTAGACTTAGGAGGGTTATAATGGAGGGAATAAGAGGGGTAGAGGGATGGAAATGGGGAGGATGCAGCAGCTGGCTCTCATCCATGGCTTCCTTACAGAATTATACTAGGATGGAACCAATGTCTGGAGTCCAGCTCCTTGGAGACCACACCAACTTTGCATTTTAATATGTTCTGACATTTTGGTCTTACTGGTCGTCACGACTGCCTTGACTTAATCATCTCTAGCCTATAGCTGGTTGAGGACACTGAGACTCAAAGAAGTTGAGCAAACATTTATTGGGTTCATTCTCCTAATTTAGGAATTTCACACTCTCCCAGGAAACGGTGAAGGGAAGATTGTTGGCACCTTGTCCCACCGGGCACATTCTAGTTAGGTCTAGTGGTGGGTAAAACACCATAACCATTCTCTGATTTGAACCTTCACCCTGTGGGGGAGGCAGGTCAGGTGGCACTCTCCCATTTTCAGGATGAAGAAACAGGTGAGTAACTGGCCCAACATCTGCCAGTCAGTGACAGAAACAAGACTCCACCAGGGACACAAAAGGCCTTGTTTTCAGGGCTCCCGTGCTGAGGGGGACCACATGGCTAGCTCCTGACCTTGGCTTCTCTTGCAGGTACGCTGGTACCCTTCCTCTGATACCACCCAGCAAGGATGGAAATACCGTCAGTTCTGTTAGTTCTTCAGTAAGTGTTGGCCCAGAGGTCCAGGATGAGAATCCTAGACCCCGGCTTCCTGCAGGGTCCTGGTTCCCTCCCTCCCTGACTTAGAGAGCCTGATGACACGAGGTGTCCACCTGGGCTGTGCACTGGGCACTCAGACTGGTTTTCCTGGTTTCCCCTTTCTCCTCCCTCCGTGTGTGTGTGTGTGTGTGTGTGTGTGTGTGTGTGTGTGTCCCACCATCTGTCTTGCAGACTTCGCACAAAGGGAAGGCGCGGGTTCAGCTCTGGTCCCGCACCTCTCTCATGGCCATCTCTTTGCCTTCCCTCCAGGTCTTGTTACCACAGCTTGAAGCCCCTGCCCCCGCAGGGAGGAAGCTGCCCGAGCTTCCACTGCCCCCAGGCGGCCTGTGGCGAGCTGCTGCTTCCCTCCAAAGACTGTGAATTTTAAGCCTGACTCAGTGGACTGCTTCCTGTTTCCTTTCTCACCTCTCCCTCAGCCCCGTCCTGCCCCAGAGCCCTTCTCCAAGGCCTCCCGGGAGGATTCAGGGGCCTTCTCACTGGGACCCCCACACTCAGCTCAGAGGCCTCACTGGGACCGAGCAAGGCCCGACCTCCGGTCCAAACTTGCTTCTGTAGCTTCACCTCAAGGAAACAAGGCGTTTTGATTTTGCATGTTTTCTGGCATGAATTAAGACACTTAAACTTGTATATGTGAGTGTACAGTTTGTTCTCACATTGTGTCACCATAGCAACAGGTCCTGGCCTTGGTGGTTCATCATTCCTGGTCCCTCTGTCCACACCCCTCCCCTGCACTCACCCGGCTTCAGTGAGGCCCAAGCTCTGCAGCCAGGTCTGCCGAGCGCCTCCCACCACCCCACACACTTCCAGGCTAAACAGCCACGACCACCCAGCGAAGATAGTGTTTTGTTTTTCACTTCAAGTCAGGGTCCTCGCATCCTCCTCAGATGGGCCGGCAGCTGTTCCAGACACCCCTTCTCTGCCCGTCTCGCCTACCTCTCCACACAGCACACCCGACCTTGCCATTGCTCCTCGTTCTTTCCAAACTCCAAAACCAACCAACAAAGTGAAAGTATTTTTGTACCCTGTGTAACAAAATATTTATGCATCATAAAGGATTTTTCATATGTGTGTGCAATTAATTATTGAAGAGACCTTGTTCGCCCTGTCAGATAAGTTTAATGTTTAGTTTGAGGCATGAAGAAGAAAAGGGTTTCCGTTCTCCGGCCACGAGCCTTTGTGTCAGGCGTTAGTTTAAGAAAAATGAAGGGAAAATTGTGCAATTTTTTTTTGTTTCGTGAGCACATCAGTGCTTTGCCTTCGGCGGCAGCTGTGGCTGTCTGCCGTCCTCAGATGTGGGAGACGAGGTGGCGTTGTAATTGCTGACCCTGTGAGAATGTGAAACTGGATGATACGTGAAATGCAAAATAAAAAGTCATCCAAAGTAACTGCTCTCTGACCTTTGCTTCCACGGGTGTAGACTGCTGCTGGCGGAGCATAGCGAGGGGACAGATGTTGAGAGTTCGGGGGCGGCAGAAGTGAGGTAGGTCCAGGCTGAGAGCTCCTGCAGCCTCTCCCTTCTTTGTGTAACAAGTCTGAAGGGGAAATGTCTTTCCAAGGACCATACAGCTGTGTGTGTGTGTGTGTGTTGGGGGGTAATCTGTCAGCCCACTCTGTATTTAATGCATTCACTTCATTTCCCGACTTCTGAGGCTACGGAGATTCCCTGAACCCACAATAAGCACTTGGGACCTTCATTTTTTCCAGTTGGCCTAATTCTTCATGGTCTGGGGCTCCCTAGTAGAGAAGGACTGGGGTTTGGGAGGTTGGGCTCCTCTGTGTGGCATCCTGGGTGCATGCCTCGTGAAGCTGTGTTAGAGGGGAGAGGACCCAGGAGTCTGGTACAGACATGCATTAGCACACCCTCCCTGTCAGGCCCCCAGCTGCAGCCCGGATCCTGAGAGGAGGCTTTGCTGGGCGCCAGAGCACATGGGAGGAAGGTCAAGAAAACGGGCTAGTGCCAGGACCCCAGGCAGCACTGGACCCGCCAGGATGCCTGAAGCTTGTCCTGCTTCCCCTTTGGGACTTGGGACCTCAGCTTCCTCCAGTGGTGTGGTTTGAGGTCCTTATCAGCTCCTGGAGGGTTGAAGCACACTGACCTGATGACTGCTGATTCTTTCTCCGTCCCCCGCCCCCCATGTCCTTCACTGCTTGACTTGGAAGTTGTGCCTAGGAAGGAAGGGCAGGAGAGGCTCCAGAGCCTCCCTGCCACTGGGGTTGGCCTTGGTCACTTCCTCACTGCACCTTATGTGACTGGTGTCCTCTCCACGCCCTGCCTCACGCCCTCTGAATCCCAGGCCTGCACTGGGCAATGTCGGTTTACCATGTTCTGCTGATGAATGTCAGGGTGCATTTGCGGCCCCCACTGGTACCTGCAGGTGAAGAGTGGACATAGTATCCCCAGTTGCTATGAAGGAGGAGGGGCCTGGCCCTGTAGGTAACTGGGTGTCAAGTGGTGGATTATCCTGACCCTGGAGGGAGGCTCTGGGAGGAGGAGTTGGTGGCTGTGTTTATGCCAGCAAGAGTTGGGGTGTTGATGTTTTCCCATCTTGTACCCCTCACCTCAGTGCTGTATTTTAATCAGTTGGGTGCTTGCCAAGCCTGCAGTCCCTCCTAGTGCTGATGGAGAAGCTGCTCTGAGCTCCACAGCCCTCACCCAGGGCCAGGGCGATAACTGACCTACTTTAACTGTGTCAGGAACCACTGGGTCTTCCTGAGGTGGTGAATTATTTAGCTGGGTGCATGGGCTTTTCTGAGAGGGGCTAAGAAAGCTGCTTCATAATTGAAAGGCCCCCGCTCCTCTGGCCTCCCTGGGGGACCTCCTTCATGCTCCACCAAGCAGGCCTCAGGCCTGGGTCTGAGAGGAGTGGCTGGGAACGGGGAGAGGCCCTGCAGCCATCCCAGAGGGGCTCTCTGGCTGGACGGGGCCTTTTCTGGAGTGAGGCCTCCACAGAAGGGCCTAGTGGACAGTCACATTTGGACTAGACTGTGGAGTTGACAAGCCTCAAATAGTTAAAGGGCTTCCTGGCAAGGACACCGGAAGGCTGGGGTCAGAAGCAGCTGGGTCCTGACTCTCCATCCTGTGCTCTTTCCAGAAAGCACCTTACTATTTTCCACATGTGCTTAATCCGGATCTGTAGGTGGAAGGCTTCTTTCTGAAAGGATTTTCGGCACCTGGGAAGGACCGGGGCTGGCGCTCAGGGGTCTCTTCCCAGCAGCACTGACATTTCCCTTGAGACTTAAGGGGGTCACCTCCATACATACACTGCCTTCCACCCCACTTCCCATACAGGCTGGTGCTAAGTGGATACATGTGGTGGGGGTGCTGCCCTTGAGCCGCGGCCTGAGGCCGGCTCTACCTGCCGGGAGAGGTGACGTTCAGGTGACACTGCCTGAACAGCCTCTTTCAGGGTGTGACTTTTATCCTGGAGCCTTGACAGGCGAGCAGGTTTCCAGGCCCACCTTTGGAACTCCTGGGCTACCCGGCCTGACGATAAGCTCTCCCCGGAATCGGAGCAAGGCTCAGGCTTAGGCTCCATGGGGACCTGGAGGTCTTAGGAGGGACCAGGCTCACTTGTCCCTTGGCCTTTCCATTCTGCCCTGTCTGTCACATGTGCGCCCAGCAGAGCTCCATTTCCTGAGGTCTTAAAAGCCTTTTTTTTTTATCTTGAACCCTCTACCAAAATGTAAGTATCCCTGAGAAACGGGGCAAAGCCCCAGAGCAGGAGGATTAAGGGAAGTGCCAGAAGGGGAGCCTCGATGGGAAGGGTAAAAATGGGGAAGTAAGACTTTCCTGCAAAGTAGGAGAAGGGAGACACACAGCTGCAGTCCACCCTGCCTGGGTCTGCCGTGCATGGCCTCCACCCCCGAGGGCCACCTCCAGGGTAGCAGGCCCTGCCCCCAGTGCCCTACTCCCCAGCCTGTCCGGCAGGAACAGAGGAGGGACTCCAGGAGCTGAGGGGAAGGAGGCTGGGCTGATCGCCATCCTGGGAATTAGTTCAAGGCGACAGGAAAGGGGCATGAGCTCCGGTGGCATTTCCCCCAGGCCTCCTCAACCATCACTCAGCCCCCCCAAACCCTCTGCTCAGTGTGGACAGCATTCGTGGGCTCCCTCTGGCTTCTGTTTGGGTTGGGTGAGTGGGAGCCCCCATAGTAGTTTGAAGGGAGGTCAGTGAGTAAGGGTGGGTGCCCCTCAGCTATTGGCTTCATGACCCTGGAGCAAATCATTTTGCCTGGTTTTTCACAGACTTCCATGTCAACATGGAGCGTCTTTAGTCCAACCCCCTCTTCCATTTTACAGATGAAGAATTTGAAGCAATGAGAATGGTTTGTCTAAGTCATAAAGACAATGAATGGCCAAGGTGTGCACCACTCTCCTGACTTCCAGTCTAGCTCCTTCTACCACCCCACCTGGCAATTCCAGAGTACACACACACACACACCAGAACCTGGCCCATGTGCAGAGGGAAAGCAGACAAGAGCAGATGCAGGATGGCCATGGGCTTGAAAGCCTCTCCCCACAGTTCCAGGAGCCAGGACTACAGCTTGGGTTCCCACTAGGCCACACTCTGCCCTAATGTCTTCCTCAGTTACTAGGTGCTGCTCCCTGATTAAGGACAAAGAGAAGGCCCCCAGTGACCAGAGAAGGCCTTTGGACCTGCATGTCCCACAGACCCCTCAGTTTATGCAAGAACCAGGACAGGGTCCCTCCATTTCTGCCTGTGGTAGAGAAAATGCAACACAACTTAGGAGGAGGAGTCTGAGCGCTAAGAAATGGTCATATCATATCATTAAAGCCCATCATTTTCCTCTAAATGTGTATATATTTCTTTGAATCTGTACCCTTTCTCACAAGGTTATTGGGAGGGTTAATGAGAATACAGGAATGTACCTAATACATAGTAGGTACTCAATAAATGTTTGCTCTAGTTACCTTCAAAAGAACACTTTTTCATATTTCATCCGTAAATGAAATTGAGTTGATTCTAAGCACTCCTCGGTTATTTTTCCAGTGGATCAATAATCCTCAAAGGGGCCTGACAGGCAGTTGCGCAGTAGATAGAGCATCGGACTGGGACACAGAGGACTCAGGTTGGAAACCCTGAGGTTGCCGGCTTGAGCATGGGCTCATGAGTTTGAGCACAGGGTTGCTGGCTTGAGCATGACATAGATATGACACCATGGTTGCTGGCCTGAGCCCAAGGTTGCTGGCTTGAGCAAGGGGTCACTCGCTCTGCTGTAGCCCCCTGCGTGTCAAGGCACATGTGAGAAGGCAGTCAATGAACAACTAAGGTGCCGCAGTGAAGAATTGAAGCTTCTCATCTCTCTCCCTTCCTGTCTCTCTGTCCCTCTCTCTGAATCTCTGTTTTTGTCAAAAAAAAAAAAAAAAAAAAGGCCCTGGCTGGTTGGCCCAGTGGTAGAGCATCAGCCCAGTATGTGGTGGTCTTGAGTTGGATTCCCAGCCAGGGCACACAGGAGAAGCTCCCATCAGCTTCTCCACCCTTCCCCCTCTGCTTCCTCTATCTCTCTCTTCCCCTCCTGCAGCCAAGGCTCCATTGGAGCAAAGTTGTTGGGTGCTGAGGATGGCTCCAGTTGCAATGAAGCATCGCCCCCTAGTGGGCTTGCTGGGTGGATCCTGGCCAGGCGCATGTGAGAGTCTGTCTCTCTGCCTCCCTGCTTCTCACCTCAGAAAAATACAAAAAAAGTCTGCAAAGGTTTTAACAGTTCACTACCTGGAGGGGAGATGGAGGAATGAGAGGAATCACAGGGAGCACACTAGCCCCTCGAGCTAGCTCTTGGTACTCTGACATCTTTGGATCCAACTTCAGCCTTCTAATCAAATCATTTAGGATTTCAGAGTTCTGACATCAGTAGTTGTAATACATTCATTTCCTGCTTTACAGTTTACACGTTCACATATGCCATCTCTGGTGATCCTCATACAAGCCCTATGAGATAAGTAAGAAAGCTATCCACTTTTTTTAAAAAAAAAACACTTTTATTTATTTTACAGAGACAGAGTGGGATAGATAGGGACAGACAGACAGGAACGGAGAGAGATGAGAAGCATCAATTATCAGTTTTTTATTGCCATTGCGACATCTTAGTTGTTCATTGATTGAGAAAGCTATCCACTTTTTGTAGCTAGAGAAACCAAAGTTAAAAAGGTGCGTGGAAAGCAGAAGGCTCAAGACCCAGGTTCTCTAGTGTCCCCATCGAGAGAGAAATGGCAACTCTAGGTCACAGGGTCCCACAAAGGCCAGGACTCCTGGGAGACTGGGAGTCTTACCAGGATCGGAAATGCTTGGGTAGGAAGGAGAGCCAGTGGTTACCCAAACCTCTTAAGTTACAAAATAGGCTACCTACAAAAGACAGAGGCTACCACCACTGGAGTATGTGGGAGGGGAAAATCCTAGACAAGGGTGATCAGAGTTCAGAAATCTCTCTTTTTTTAAAAAAAAAAAAGGACAGAGAGAGAGTCAGAGAGAGGGATAGATAGGGACAGACAGACAGGAACGGAGAGAGGTGAGAAGCATCAATCATTAGTTTTTCGTTGCCATTGCAACAACTTAGTTGTTCATTGATTGCTTTCTCACATGTGCCTTGAGCAGACCGAGCCACCCCTTGCAGGGGCCAGCGACCTTGGGTCCAAGCTGGTGAGCTTTTGCTCAAGCCAGATGAGCCCGAGCTCAAGCTGGCGACCTTGGGGTCTCGAACCTGGGTCTTCCACATCCCAGTCTGACGCTCTATCCACTGCGCCACCGCCTGGTCAGGCCAGAAATCTCTTAAGTAGACTTGTTTCCTAATTTGGCCACAGCAGGATTATACCCGTGCCAGTATTAGTACTAACAGCCTTAATCTGAGTTGGACTATTTCGTTAGGGATTGCAAGCAACTGCAACATTTTAGTTGTTGTTGATGATTGATTTTTAGAGAGAGGAGAGAAACAGAAAGAGAAGAGAGAAAAAAAGGGGGTAAAAGTGGGAAGCATCAACTCATGGTAGTTGCTTCCCTTATATGCCTTGACCGGGCAAGCCCAGGGTTTCAAACCAGCAACCTCAGTGTTCCAGGTTGACACTTTATCCACTGTACCACTACAGGTTAGGCATGACTGTATCTTTACAATGCCTGAATGAGTAGTTTTTACTCAAAACGAACTACTGTACTTGAGTTTGTTTTAAAAAACTTAACATCATGGGGCAGGAGAGAAGGAGGAAGCTGAGTCACACAGGTCATGACCACAAAGCATCCCCCATCTCTGCTCTTCACCTTCTGATCCGCTGTCGCCCTGGGGCATGGCCATCTCCAATTCATCCAGCCATTTCCATTTCATGGACAAGAACTTCAAGTTCGGAGGGGGCCAAAGTCATGTTTGGCCTTGAGGAACCAAGCCAAGGCCCTGAGCTCTGGGTTCTTGTCACCTCGGGGGAGGGACCATACACGCTTACCCACTCATTCTCTTTCTGTCGTTCTTCCTGTCTGCAAACACTTGTTGAGTGTCTGCTCTCTACTGGAGTCTATGTTTGGTGCAAGGGGGAGTATAGGTATAGTTACTGTTCCCAGGGCACAGCTTGGGGTCTGGGGGACTGAGCCATGGAGCTACTTAAGTGGGTAGCAACAAGGAACAAGAAGTTTAGACATTAGAGATTCCAAATGACCCAGTTTCCCCTTTTCCACCAGGGTGCCTTCCTATTGCCCTTCCCTCCCCTAGAGTCCAGAGACCCACTGAGTTTCTGTCCTTGGGCTCTCCGAACAGCTACGTGGGTGGCTTAGGAACTGGGCGCAAAGGGAGATGCACCACTTTGACCCCCAGGAAACTCCTCAGCTTCCAGAGCAGAACCCTCAAACTCCAGTCATCATGAGGCAGTCTCTCACGATGGAGGCTTTTCAGCTGGGCCTGCTTCTCTCTCCAGACCCAGGTTCTTATTCCTGGAACCAGTGGCGTGTGCCTTCTGGAAGCTAGCCCTCGGGCAAGAGGAGGAAGAAGCTCTGTAAAAGGGGAACAAGGAAGGGGCTAGAGCCGCCACAGCAACACAGACTCTGTACTCCCAAATATTTCTCTGCATATACTTTCCATGGATGTATATAGAATTTCTCTTTTCTATGTCTGTTGGATGAATTGAGACAAAATACAACTTCACAGTTTCAAAGAACTTTTTTTCTTGGTTCTCTATAGCCAAAGGGCTGATGGCCTGATTCAGGCAAGCATTCAGGACCGACCCCAATCTGGTTTCTGGCCCCTTCCCTGTGCATTTGCGTCAAAACATTTGTGGATCACTGTGCAGGCTCTGAGATGCTCACAGGGAGTTTTTTTCCCTATGAAACTGAGCATCGTTTTCGTCCTCAAGGTAATGGGGGACCTCTGTGTGACCTCACCCCAGGCCTCACTTCCTAATGGATCGGAAGGCATGCTCTGTGACTCCAGCAAGTTCTCTCTCTTTGCCTCCTTCCCTGTCCTGCCTCTCTTCATCTTCCATTTGCTCTCTAGTTCTATGTTCACCTGTGTTTACGTGTCTTGTCTTTGACCCTGTGGTGCCAACCATGGGGTTCCTGGTCATTTAAGGCAGCACAGCACACAGGTGGTTTCTCTGATGGAGACTCCCTCTTTCCAGTGGCCTGGTGGGAAGAGTGAGAATGAGGCGCCCTCTTGTGGACGAAAAATGCTCACAAAACTCAAGTAGAGATTTTCTCCTTTTAATCTTCCAAGACGAACTCTCCCTGGGGCTATATACACCAGGGCCCGTTTGTTGGGGCCATCTAGGGGGTCTCTGTTTTGACTAATGCTCTCAGGAGAAGTGTTGGCAATCACAAACACTTATGGAACATCTATTGAATTTGTACATAGTTTATATTCTAGACAGCCAGTTACTGTGCTGGCACTGAGAATATAAAAGTGAATATGAGGCCCCGAGAAATTTGATTCAACCCCTATTTACAAATGAAGAAGCCTCAGCCCTCACAGGCAAAGACATGTGCCCAAGTTAATATGCAGAATTGACATAAAACTCGAGTGTCCTGATTCATGGCTTCATAGAAGAAGATCAAGTCAATTACCTGAGTGCCCTTCTATCTCCCAAATTAAACATCTAGGCATGGCTGCGTAGCTCAGTCAGCTAGTGTGTCATCCAGAAACACCAAGGTTATGGGTTCAACCCCTGGTACATACAGAAATCAGGGTACATATGGAAATCAGCCAGAGAATGCACAACTAAATGGAACAGCAAATGAATGCTTCCATCTCTCCTTCTCTTTCTCTCTGAAATCAATCAATTAAAAAATCTCTTTGAAAAGATTAAACTCCTAGATGTCCATAGTAATGTACCAGAGCTTAATAACCACAGTTGATATTTCCAGAGCTTACATGTCTAAATTCTCACAAGTGGAGACTCTTTACCCACTGGAATGTCAAGGGTAGAGCTCCCTGAGAGCTCAGACTTGGACTGTTCCTTTTCAGTGTACTATGTATTCCCAGGTATCACGGTATCAGTGAGCTCTGCCAGGCCGTGAGCTCATCTGTACAATCCTTGTTGGTTCCTTTAGGGTGTTGGTCCTACCATCATCACTTACCAACATGTCTAGGGGACCTGCTGGTACCTGACCCATGTCTGTCTGCTAACTGGCTACTTCATTTTCTAGATACATTGCAGGTAATTCTCTTCTCTTCTCTGGACACGTGTCTTCATGGGAACGCAGCCCTGATGAAGGTTCCCACCTTGTCTAAGCAGTCACAGCTATCTGAAGGTACAGTGGGCTGCCTAATAGACCATGATGTTCTTGTCCCCAAAAGTTTTCAGGTAAATGCCAGATGGTCTGGCATGTCTGAGACATTAGTGGGGAGGTTCTGGAGGCGAGTCACACATGGGTGACTGGTTGGCGTCTGTCCTGATATATGTTGACCATCACGAAATTCCAGCCTCAGCGCAGGGGCACGGGTGATGAGCTAAGGGGGGCGGCCGCAGGGACTGGGTGGCAGGAAGCCTCACGCCCACTGAGGGGTCAGCAGCTTGTCCTCAGCCCCAGCCAGCTTCTGTGCTGCAGGATGGGGGCCCCACGTGGCTTGATGTTTTGATTTTTCAAGAGAAACTAGACATTCAGATTTTAATGTGAAAATTTATGATATTGGATGTTGACAACTAACCAAAAAATTTGAAACCATTCCATGGACTAAACCATACCCATGTGCTGCTGGTTTGCAACTCAAGTATTTCTTTTAGTTTCTCACTTTTTGCAATTAATCTGGGGACAAAGACTACCCCCAGGTGCTCACTCACCCCCAATCCATGTGTATGTTCCATCCTCTGTTCCCTTCTTTCTCTACTGCTTTGGCCATAGTCCCTTTCACCCTTATCAATCCACGATCTCGCGAGAAGAACCAGAATGTATCAGCAATGTGTTCAGAAACCACCAGGGGGCAGGGTAGGGTACAGGAAACAATTGGTTTTGGCTGGCAGGCTGCCAACGTTGCAGATCTGTCTGGAATACAGGTTTGGGGGTTCAGGAAAGTATCTGGGGTCATTCCCTGAGGGTACAGTGAGACTCGCTGTTCCTTGCCTCACCTTCTAGTGGGTTCCATTGCCTCACCTCTGGATTAAAGAATCAACTTTCTACCAGGACTACCTGCCCTTATGCCCCCTTTCTCTGCATCCCTCTACCCCACCCCACATCACCTATGTCCTTCAACCACCTGGTAGTCATTGATGATCTGCCTAAACCCACTTCCCACAGAGCCTTCAATGGCTGACCATCACATACAGCTTTTCAAATGTGCAGTATCAAGACACTGATCCCTGCTTGGTAGGTAGAGCAGGAGTGGGCTGGAAGGAGCTTTCCTGTTACCTCAGTTGTATTCTTCAGAGCAAAACTTGTTATTCCAACTTCATGGATGAGGAGACTGAAGCACACAGAGGAAGGCAACCAATACAGCCATCAAGCAGAACTCATATATTTTCTGACTATCCTTGCTATATAGTGTGAGGGGTATAAAAACTTGTAGATATGGTTCCTATCCTCAAAGAGACTACAGATTGTCAAGAAAACATAGTACGCATATATAAAAAGGTAACTAATTCCCAGTAGCTTCCAAGTGTGTATTGCCTAGTAAACAACAATGACAGCAAGTACCAGGAGGTGTTTCTAAATCTACAGGCTCAGGAAAGGCTTTGCAACGGCAGCAGTGGTCTTCATACTTGGACATGGATACCCCTAGAGATACAAAAAAGGGTAGAGATTCTAATAAGGTGGCCAGGGTATGTTGAAGGGAGTCAATTTCTAGAACACATCATCAGTAAGTACTATTCTATGCCTGAGAAAGCCTCTCCTTCCTTCATTTTCACAATTTCTTCTTTTTTTTTTAAGTTGTTTTCTTAAATTTTATTTATTTATTTATTTATTTACAGGGACAGAGAGAGTCAGAGAGAGGGATAGATAGGGACAGACAGACAGGAACAGAGAGAGATGAGAAGCATCAATCATTAGTTTTTCATTGCGACACCATAGTTGTGCATTGATTGCTTTCTCACACGTGCCTTGACCGTGGGCCTTCAGCAGACCAAGCCACCCCTCGCTGGAGCCAGGGACCTTGGGTCCAAGCTAGCGAGCTTTTTGCTCAAGCCTGATGGGCCCACCACGCTCAAGCTGGCGAGCTCGGGGTCTCGAACCTGGGTCTTCTGCATCCCAGTCCAACGCTCTATCCACTGCGCCACTGCCTGGTCAGGCTCATTTTCACAATTTCTTGTCTCCCACTTTACAAAAGAAAAGTGTATGCAGAGGTCCGCAAACTATGGCCTGCTGGCCAAATTGCGGCCACCTGAGGTCATTTATCTGGCCCCCGCCGCACTTCTGGCAGGGGCACCTCTTTCATTGGTGGTCAGTGTATGGACTACTATATGTGGCAGCCCTCCAACGGCCTGAGGGACTGTGAACTGGCCCCCTGTGTAAAACGTTTGGGGACCCCTGGCACAGGCACGGTTCATCCGTTTTTTCTCTTTCCAGGTACTTTCCCACCTTTTAGAAGTTAGGTGCGACCATGTGACTTGCTCTAGCCAATGAAATATAAGCAGAAGTGTGTCTCTTCCAGATGGAAGCATTTCTGAGCCAGTATGTGCTTCTCCTTACCTTCTCCTTACCTGCCATGATGAACAATAACTCTTCAGATGGTGGAATCTGGTTCCCTGAGTAGACAATGGCATGGCTCAGAGCTTCCAGCTATATATGTCAATTATACCTCATTAAAAAGAAAAAAAAAAAACCTCCCGCTGACGTGATGGACATGAATGGTGAGTTGGCGCTGGAGGTGAGTGAGAAAGGAAAACACTTTTATTGGTTTAAGCAACTAAGATTGTGAGTTTGCTTGTTAGTACAGTATAGCAGAACCTATACTATTCGAAGGACTTAATTCTAGCCCATCCTAAAGCTTACTTTGCCATGTTGTCTTGGTGTGTGAAAATCCCTGGGGCTCCAGGCCTGACCAGTGGCTAAGTAGATAGAGCGTCAGCCTGGCATGCAGAGGTCAGGGCACATATGAGAAGCAGCCAATGAGTCCACAACTAAATGGAACAACTAAGTGGAACGAGTTGATGCTTCTCTCTGTCTCTCTTCCCCAAATCCATTCCTCTCTCTCAAATCAATGAGGAAAAAAATGTTTTTTTCAGCCTCTGGGACTTCAAACAATTTAAAGTAATTATTTCAATACTGACAAAGTGAATGACTCAAAAGGACTGGGCAACATCCTTTTGCAAATCAAAGATTTCCCAATGTTTTGCTTTCAGCAGGTGAAGGCGATGAACAAATTCAGTTGTCACCTACTGGTGGTATTGAGTGACTCTGCCTGAACTTCCATTCCCGTGGTCTTATTTATATGAACAAGATTTCTCAGCATTCACATTTATAAAACTTAAATGTGAAAATAAAATTAATGCTGATCATGTCTAATTCCAGCGTGTACACATCTATCTCAGTATTTTCTATAAAATTTTACTTCTAATGTTTAATAATTCTCTATCAACATTTGTAATATGTTTATGTTTTCATAGTAAACTAATAATTGTGATAAGTCAGTCCAGAAGAAAATCTTAAACTCCAGATCCTCCTTATGGACACACACACACACACCTAATAAAAATTATATATATATATATATATATATATATATATATATATATATATATATATATATAGTTGTTGTTGCAGAGACATATGATTTGATGATCAATATCAATAAAATATTTCCAAGCATAAGTTTTATTGTTATTATTTTAATCTTTTAAATTTAAAAAAAATTAATTTTAGAGAGGAGAGAGAGAGAAGGGGGAAGGAACAGGAAGCATCAACTTCCATATGTGCTTTGACCGGGCAAGCCCAGGGTTTCTAAGCGGTGACCTCAACATTCCAGGTTGACACTTTACTCACTGAGACACCACAAGCCAGGCCCAAGCATAAACTTCAAATTTACTAGCCTAGTATTGTGTGTAGGAAGTAAAAAGAAAATATGAGCTCTCGGAGAAAATGCAATAATGTAAATTTTCCTCTGTTGAAGAAGAGTTTGATTATATATTTAGCAAATGGTTGATGATTATTATCAAATTTCTGTGATTCCATTGGATACATTTAATGTTATGTTTCTAAGTCAATATTTCCAATACACTAGAATTCACATCCTTTGCAACTATTTAAACCTGGTTGGAATTTTTTTAAAAGTCAGCTTTATTGAGGGGTACATCATTTAAAATTTTTGTTTAGAGTATGCATGAGCTAAATTATTGAAAGACTACTGTATTGGGGCATGGGCTGGAGTTGGATTGGTAGAGGAGGGGAGAAAGGCATTGTGGGTAGGAAGAAGAGAGAGAAAATGTATGGAAGCAGAAACAGAGCATGTTCAAGGAACTGTGTTTGGACCAGTTCAAGGCAGGGAGTAATCAAAAACAAGCTAGAAAGGTAAATTAGGATAAGACCAACAACTACTAGGCTAAAGCATTTCTGCTTCATATTCATTTTAATTACGCAAGTTATGCATGATACAGTCTCCCTGTAAAAGTTTAAACTTTATAAATAAGCTTGGGACCATCACCTCCATTTTTGGTGCCCTGTTACCGCCCCAGAGGTGACCTTGGTTTTCCATGTTAGCTCCATCAGATGTGTTTCCAAGTAGTCACAGGCATGTGTCGCAGGCCTCTGCATGAAAGAACACCCCAGCTAAGAAGTTTCAGGTTTTTCACATGGTCATTAGCAACCTGGAGCTGGGGGATGAGCTGGGGCTTGCTTCAAAACATTACTTCTTTTTTTTTCCCCCCCAGGGACAGAGAGAGAGTCAGAGAGAGGGATAGATAGGGACAGACAGACAGGAACAGAGAGAGGTGAGAAGCATCAATCATTAGATTTTCGTTGCTGTTGCGACACCATAGTTGTTCATTGATTGCTTTCTCACATGTGCCTTGACCGCGGGCCTTCAGCAGACGGAGCAACCCCTTGCTGGAGCCAGCGACCTTGGGTCCAAGCTGATGAGCTCTTTTTTGCTCAAGCCAGATGAGCCCGTGCTTAAACTGGCGAGTTCGGGGTCTCGAACCTGGGTCTTCCACATCCCAGTCCGACGTTCTATCCACTGCGCCACCACCCGGTCAGGCCAAAACATTACTTCTTTATGCCCTGCAACTATAATTTTCTCACTGAGAAAATTACATTTGTGATTTTGGGGTGAGAGGGAAGGGATGGGGTAATTTTGGCACAAAGACTGTGACACAGTATTGTCAGAAGGTGGCATTAAGCCACTGGAAGGTGGAGGGGATTGTGCGGAAAAGGTGGTGGTAGGACACTAAATCCCATCTTTATTTGCTCACAAATATACCTGGCTGAGTAGAAATATTCTTTCTAGTTGTCCTAGCTAGATAGTTTGGTTGGTTAGAGACTCGTCCTGATACACAGAGGTTGCCTAACAATCCCGGACCAGGGCACATACAGGAACAGATTGATGTTTCTGTCACTCTCTCTCCCTTACTCTCTCTCTAAAATCAATCAATCAATAAAAAATAAACAAAAGGAAATATTAATATTTTCTCTAGAAATAGGTGGCCCCCTTTTTAAATTTATTTATTATTTTTTTGGTATTTTTCCGAAATTAGAATCAGGGAGGCAGTCAGACAGACTCCCACATGCACCTGACCAGGATCTACGCGGCAAGCCCACTAGGGGGCAATGCTCTGCCCATCTGGGCTGTTGCTCAGTTGCAACCGGAGCCATTCTAACACCTGAGGTGGAGGCCATGGAGCCATCCTCAGCGCCCAGGCCAACTTTGCTCCAATGGAGTCCTCGCTGCGGGAGGAGAAGAGACAGAGAGAAAAGAGAGAGGGAAGGGTGGAGAAGCAGATGGGTGCTTCTCTTGTGTGCCCTGGCCGGGAATTGAACCTGGGATTTCCACACACCGAGCCGACACTCTATTGCTGAGCCAACTGGCCAGGGTAAAAAAATTTATTGATTGATTGATTTGAGAGAGAGAGGGGGGAAGGGAGGAGAGAGAAAGAGAGATTGATTTGTTGTTCCACTTATCCATAAATTTATTGGTTGATACTTGTATGTGCCCTGAGCAAGAATCAACCTGCAACCTTGGTGTATCAAGATAAATCTTTAATCAACTGAGCTACCTGGCCAGGGCCCTCTTTCTTTTATGTCACCATTTTTTAAATTTCTTTTTATTTATTCATTTTAGAGAGGAGACACAGAGTGAGAGAAAGAGAAAAATAGAGAAAGGGGGGAGGAGCTGGAAGCATCAACTCCCATATGTGCCTTGACCAGGCTAGTGCAGGGTTTTGAACTGGCGACCTCAGTGTTCCCAGGTCGACACTTTATCCACTGCACCACCACAGGTCAGGCATGTCACCATTTTTTAAAGCGATAAGGACACAGAAAACTATGTAATAATCATGCAAGTGTGATAAGCAACAGAAACATATTTAGCCTCAGTGTTGAAGAAAATGAGAAGTGGAGACTGGCAAAATGAACAACCCAAAATATTCTTTTTTATATTAATTTTTATTTATTAATTTAAAAATGTTTCCATTGATTTGAGAGAGAGAGGGAGATAGGAAGGGAGAGAGAAAAAGAAGGTAAGGGAGAGAGAGAAGCATCAACTCGTTTTGTTTTTTGGTTTTTTTTAGGTGAGAGGAGGGGAAATAGTGAGGCAGACTCCTACATGCGCCCCAACCAGGAACCACCCAGCAACCCCATCTAGGGCAGATGCTCTGCCCATCTGGGGCTATGCTAGCAAATGAGCTATATTTTAGCACCTGAGGCTGATGCTCTGCAGTGGAGCCATCCTCAGTGCCTGGGGCCATGCTCAAACCAATTGAGCCACTGGCTGCGGGAGGGGAAGAGGGAGATAAGTGGGGTGGTAGTGGCGGAGGCAAACGGTCACTTCTCCTGTGTGCCCTGACCAGAAGAAACTGAACCGAAGATGTCCATATGCCGGGTCAATGCTCTATCCACTGAGGCCAGGGCCTCAACTCATTGTTTTACTTAGTTGTTCCACTTAGTTGTGCATTCATAGATTGCTTCTTGTACTTTAAGTTATTTATGCATTCATTGGTTGATTCCTGTATATGCCCTGACCAGGAATCAAACCTGCAACCTTAGCATGTCAGACAATGCTCTAACCAACTGAGTTACCTGGCTGGGGCAGCCCAAGCTATTTCTAAAGGGAGCAATCTTAGCCCAATCAACTGTTGTCTTGGGGGAATATGGTATCAATGTTTGCCATATCTTATAATTTTTCAAAGAACTGTAGAAGTTGGGATTTTTTGTGTAAAATCTCTCAATCTGGCTCAAAATTTTTTTTTCAAAAATTTATTTATTGATTTCAAAGAGAGAGACGAAAGGAGAGAGAGAGGAAAAACCACATTACTTTGTTTTTCCACTTATTCGTGCATTCATTGGTTGATACTTGTATGTGCACTGATTGGGGATTGAACCTGCAACCTTGGTCATTGGAATGATGCTCCAACTAGCCGAGCTACCTGGCTAGGGCTCAAAAATTTCTTAAGAGCTGTGCAAGCCAAATAAGGTGTGTGTCTGCAGGATGCATGTGGCCTGTGGGCTGCTTGTTTGTGATCTTTGCTTTAAGGTTTCTTGCCTGAAGGCAGAACACTGGGCCATTTTATAATCTCTGGCATCCTGCTTGGCTCTAAAATCTGTGTGGTTCTGAAGGATTCTGGGCTTCTCAGAGAGATGCTGTGGGAATGATTGACTTCACTCCCCATGACCCGTTCACACCTGTTTTCCAACACCCAGTGTGTAATAGAGTTCTGTTAGGAAGCTGGGAACCTAGCAGAAGGTTCCAGAAGTGTCCTCATAAATCCAGGAAGTCAGCCAATCTAGATTCACTAGAAGCCAAGACTCCTCAGGGATTTGGACCTGTGGTCCCCAGTGTGCTACTCTCAAGCATTGGGGCGGGTTTATATGCCTCTCCCAGGGTAGAGCCCAGTGGGAACATATACTGGTGACTATTTCTCAAAGGGCTTTGTCTTGTGACTAAAGCCAAGCAAGGCAGTCAGACACAAATGAAAATACACACACATACACTGTCCCCAGCACTTCTAAGGCCTTTTCCCACGCACTCCCAGGGCAGCCGGAAGGGCAGCTGGTCGTGGGAACCGACCGAGGCCCCCTCCCCCAATGGAAGCTCCACCCTGCTCCATTTACTCCTGGCAATGCAATCCCGGAGGCCCCCTCTACCCGCTTACTACTTCCAGGGAAGGAAGTAGCTGAACAATGTGGCAGATCACAGACCAGGCACCAAGCCCAGGGCCCAGCACTGGGCCTTGGCAGGCTGTGAGCTCCAACACCTCGCTGCCCTGCACCCACTGCACACCCTCCTCTCTTGGCTTCCCTGAAGGCTGGCCTTCCTCAGACCAATCTTCCTACCTCCTTGCCATCCCTATGGAACTTCTTAGGTTTGCCCCTTCCCCTCTGCATGTTAGCTGGTGGCGACCACAATCTCGCCTGGGTATAATTGCTGGTATGAGGGGCTGAAGCCAGGCTTTGATGGAGATTTTGGCCAGTGAAAGTGGCCAGATTTTGGATGTTGTTTGCCTTGAACATAAGTGGTATTCCTGGTGATGTTACCGTGTGCTCAGTAAACTGCAGAGTTTACACGGCACCAGTCACTATGGTTCTTTAAACTGTTATAGTGATTTCTCAAGTTTGCATCAAGTCCTTTTGGCTGTCATTTGGGCCTTGATAAAAGGGAGAGAATTGTCCCTCTGTAACCGTCTACAATTCCAGAGGTGGAAGCGAGTCCTGAGAATGCAGACAGACTGGAGCAGAGCACCATTTCCGAGGTTTTGTTTGCTTTCTGGACAGAGCCATCTCAGCCTGGGCAGGCAGGGATGGACGTTTTTACAGGTCTGTGGGGCAACACTTAGAGGGACAGAAAGGAATCGTTAGTCATTTTCAATTTCTTGGGCTTGGGAAGTTGGTGGCAACCACTACTTTTATGTTTCCTGTTGGTCTAGAATGGCAATTTTCAACCTCTTTCATCTCATGGCACACATAAACTAATTCTGTTGCACACCCAAAACAATATTTTTTTACTGATCTGACAAAAAAAAAAGGTGTAATTTTGATTCATTCACACTAGACGGCTATTGTTGTGTTGGCTGTTGTCATTTCTTTTTATTGGACAGTCTCAAGGAAAAGAGGTCACCCCTCCTGACTAAATAGTCAGATATTGCACGTTTTAAACATTCTTGTGGCACACTGGTTGAAAATCGCTGACCTAAAATAATGTTATGTCTGGGCTGGGGACTGTGGCCCAGGCTGTCGGTCCTGCCCCTGGCTTCCTCTTGGTTCTAGTGCTTCTAACTGCTTTGCCTTCCACCAGGCATTTCCTGCTCAGGCAGCCAAGGGACAGGGCTCCTCACAAGTCTTTGCCACCTCTAAAAGCCAGCCTCCCCTCTCCTCCCCTGATCCCTGCTGAGGGAGTGAGTGGTGGGGCAGAAGCTAGACCCTGTGAGGGGATGATGGCCAATCCCCACACCCAATGTAGTTCTAGGACAGGGGTGCAATGGGTTCTGAAAACCAAGGTCTTTCCCCTAACATTTGGTTTCTTCCCCAGTGTAGCCTGACCATATCCAAGCGGCCACTTGGAAACCTAAAAAGTCTTGAGAGCAGGGAAGAGCCCTCAAGAACTTTGAAATCTAGGTGAGGAACTGAAGCACAGAAGAACACATGTGCCTTGCTCAAGGTCAGCCACCCATAATGGGGGCAGCTGTCTTCCTGTAACCTTCTACAATTCCAAGGGAGCTCTGGCATAACCCCAGGAGGGAGCAGAAGGAAAAATGCCTGTCTCTTGGTGTCCTGATCTTCTTCCTTGTGCCTTTTAGAACATTTAAAAAAATATTTATTTATATGAGAGAGAGAGAGAGAGAAACAAGAGAAACATCCATTTGCCGTGGCTGGATAGCACAATTGTTTAGAGCATCATTCTGAGACACAAAGGTTGCAGGTTTGATCCCTGGTCAGGGCACATAGAGGAACAGATCTATGTTTCTGTTTTTCTCCCTTCCTCTCTTTCTCTGAAATCAATCAATCATTTCCTCAAAAATATTTTTAAAGATTATTTATTCATTTTAGAGAGAAGAGAGAGAGAGAGAAGGGGAGAGGAGCAGGAAGCATCAACTCCCATATGTGCCTTGACCAGACAAGCCCAGGGTTTTGAACCAGTGACCTCAGTGTTCCAGGTCGATGCTTTATCCACTGCACCACCAAAGGTCAGGCAAATCAATAAATTAAAAAAAAACAAAACCACATCCTTTTTTCATGCTATTATTTATTTATGCATTCATTGGTTGATTCTTGTATGTGGCCTGACTGGGGATCAAACCACAACCTTGGTGTGTGGAGACAGTGCTCTAACCAATTGAGCTACCCAGTGAGGGCAGAACATTTACATATTTTTATTCGATTTATAGTGCCTCAGGCTCCATTTCTACCTTTGTTCTTTTTTTTTTAATATTTATTTTATTCATTTTAGAGAGGAGACAAAGAGTGAGAGAGAGAGAGAGAGAGAGAGAGAGAGAGAGAAAGGGGGGAGGAGCTGGAAGCCTCAACTCCCATATGTGCCTTGACCAGACCAGTACAGGGTCTTGAACTGGCGACCTCAGTGTTCCCAGGTCGACGCTTTATCCACTGAGCCACCACAGGTCAGGCCTCTACCTTTGTTCTTAGCAAAGAAGCTGACGCTGCCTGACCTGTGGTGGTGCTGTGGAAAAAGCATCAACCTGGAATGCTAAGGGCACCAGTTCGAACCCCTGGGCTTACCTGCTCTAGGCATATATGAGAAGCAAGTTGATGCTTCCTGCCCCCCTCCATCCTTTCTCTCTCTCTCTGTCTTCTATATAAAATCAATCAATAAAAAATCTTTAAAGATTTTTTTTAAAAGCTGACACTAATTTTTCTACAGTCCTGCACTCACAGGCTGAGCAACACACTTTTGGACTAATTTCTGTCTGCATATGCTTCCTACTTGTTTCATACATGTAAATAATGTCTCTCCATCTTTACTGTAAGCTTTCCAGCTTTACAAAACAGTCATTGCATTTTACCACAATAACATGCTTACTATGGCCAGGCCCTTTGCTTCTCACCCTCAGGGAGCTTTCAGTCTAAAGGGCAAAAGATGCATTCAGCAAGGAGACAGCTGACTAAATGATTACAGATGTGACAGCAGCTGTAAGGGAAATGCCCAGGGCGTAGTGATGCTCCCAGGTTTGTACTTTTTGGCTACTTCACCCATATTGTCCACACGCCATAATAATTCTTTCTTAATATCAAGGTCAGTGTTCAAATTTTCCTAATATACATTTTACAGTTGATTTCTTTGAACCCCCTTCCAAAAAGGGTCAGTGGCTACATTTGGTGGGTAAGTCTCTTAAATCTATTTGAATCTGCAGTTCCTACCTACCCCAGCCCTTTGAATGAAGAGAGATTTTGTCCTTTAGAAATTTCCTATATTTGTGATTTTGCTAATTGCATTCTTTTGTCTCCTATTTTCTATAAACGGTAGTTCAATGGAAAGGCTCACTCTGACTCGGGTTAAAGTTTCTGTTTAGAATATTCATAGATGGTGATGTATCCTTTCATCAGGAGGCACATAACTATCCTCTGTCTACCTCCTTTGTGACATTAACAGCTACCGGTTATCACAATTGAATTAAAGACTTGGAAAATGTTGGTGCTCTATTATTTCTTCTTCGTTTCTTTCCTAACTGGTTACCTTGAGGCATGTTTGTAAGAAAATCAGGTTGAATGCTTGTTTATTACTCTTGCCAGTTTTCAGGATAATTACCTCATATCAACAATTTTGTTAACCCAAAGTACAGTTCACAAAAGAAAGGCAAGTTAAATGCTTGACTTGATTTTCTCCCTTTATTTACCAGTTTCCAGAAAAATGAGTTGGTTCCTTCCAATTCTCTAAAGGTGGTCAATAATATTTCTTGTTTTATTTCTCCCCCTCTACTCTTTCTTTTTTTTTTTAATTTTATTTTATTCATTTTAGAGAGGAGACACAGAGTGAGTGAGAGAGAGAGAGAGAGAGAGAGAGAGAGAGAGAGAGAGAAAGAGAGAAAGGGGGGAGGAGCTGGAAGCATCAACTCCCATATGTGCCTTGACCAGACCAGTGCAGGGTTTTGAACTGGCGACCTCAGTGTTCTCAGGTCGACACTTTATCCACTGCGCCACCACAGGTCAGGCTACTCTTTCTTTTTGAGTATCAGTAAGCACTCATTAATTTTATCATTATAAATTAGCTTTTTAAAAAATCAAATAATGTCACCTGACCAGGCAGTGGTGTAGTAGATAAAGCGTTGGACTGGGACACAGAGGACTCAGGTTCAAAACCTGAGGTCGCCAGCTTGCGTGAGGACTCACTGCCTTGAGCACGGGGACACTGGCTTGAGTGTGGGATCATGGCTTGAGCTCAAAGGTCGCTGGCTTGAAGCCCAACATTGCTTGCTTGAGCCTAAGGTCACTGGCTTGAGCAAGGGGTCACTTGCTCTGCTGGAGCCCCCCGGTCAAGGTCCATATGAGAAAGCAATCAGTGAACAACTAAGGAGCCACAACAAAGAATTGATGCTTCTTATCTCTCTACTTTCCTATCTGCCCCTGTATGTCCCTCTCTCTGTCTCTGTTACACACACACACACACACACACACACACACACACACACACTCTCTCTCTCTCTCTCTCTCTCTCACACACACACACACACTCACACACACACTCAAATCTTGTCTGGAGAGATTTTTATAAAGAGAGAAGTGGGACTGAATTTACATTTATGGAACATTTTCTAGACACTGGGCTAGGTGCTTTCACATACACTGCTTTACTTAATGCCTATGGCGCCTGCCTGTGGTGGTGCAGTGGAGAGTTTTGATCTGAAACACTGAGGTTGCTGGTATTAAACCCTGGACTTGCTGGGTCAAGGCACATATGACAAGCAACAAGCAAGCAATGAACAACTGAAGTGAAACAAATATGAGTTAATAGTTCTTGCCCTTCACCCCCCGTAAAATCAATTTAATTTTTTTTAAAAAAATGCTCATTGCAGTCTTGGAGGGGGGGTGCCAAGGTCCCTGTGGAGGAAACAGGTCCTCAGTCGTTGTGTGACTAGTTCAAAGTCATATAGCCAGCTGGGGGCCAAGCTTAGATTTGTCTGAAACACATAGGACCATATAGCTTTTTTTATTATTATTTAAATGAGTAAGAGACAGGCAGACAGGGATAGACAGGAAGGAAGAGAGATGAGAAGCATCAGCTCATAGTTGTGGCACTTTAGTTGTTCACTGATTGCTTTCCTCATATGTGCCTTGACCGGGGGTCTATAGAAGAGCGAGTGACTCCTTGCTCAAGCCAGCAACCTTTGTGCTCAAGCCAGCGACCATGGGGTCATGTCTATGATCCCACACTCAAGCCAGTGACCCCACACTCAAGCTGGTGAGCTTACACTCAAGCTGGTGAGCTCGCACTCAAGCCGGCAATCTTGAGGTTTCAAACCTGGGTTCTCTGTGTCCCAGTCTAATGCTCTATCCATTGTGCCACCGCCTAGTCAGGTGTACCATATAGCTTTATGAATGAGATCCTACAGATACTGAGTCCTAAATAGGGTCCACTGATTACCCCTCCAACCTCTCTCTTACCTCTTACCATATATTCTTTTCATACTTAACTGTTTTTGCTCCCTGGAGTTTGTCACTTTCATACTTGCAAGAGCAGTTCTTAGGGACTAGAATTCTCTCTGCCCTATAACTTAACTCATATTTTTGTTGTTGTTGCTAAGTACAGTTTTATTGTATTTACATATGTGATTTTACCTGAATGCAAACTTATCACATTGTATATATTATTTTTTTTAATTTAAAATTCAATTGAAAATTGCTGAATTGTATCCCATGATGTGGATGTACCAGTGTGTTTAACCATTCAACTATTGAAGGACATCAGGGCTGATTCTAAATTTTGGCAATTATGAATATAGCTGCTATGAACATATGCGCATGAGTTTTCTTTTTTAAAATGTGAACATAGTTTTTATTTCTCTGGGATAAATTCCCAGGAGTACAATTCCTGGGTCATCTAGTGGTTGCATAGTTAGTTTTCTAAGAAACTGCCAAACGTTTTTTTCAGAATAGCTGTGTTAATTTTTAAGGATTGGAGAGCATGTTTGTGGGCTGAGGGAAAGATTAGGTTGTAGGAGCTAGGTTCTTCAAACAGGGAGAGGGATGGGCCCCCTAGCTCCTGTGGAGGGATTAGCTGGTCTTTGGTAAGGGAGGGGGTGCACTTCTCAGAGTATCGGGGAAGGGAGAGACACAGGTGCATGGGGAGGCAGATAGTTTTGCAGGTTGTGCTTGGAACAAGAGAATGCTCCCTTTTGCTTCTATTTCCTCAGTAACATAAGAGACTAGGGATATATATATGGTCATGTTGTATACCTAAAACTAATATGATATTATGTGTCAATTATATCTCAATAAAACTGGGAAAGGGGAGTAAAAGAGGCTAGCTCATTAGCTACGATGAGAGGGGTAGAAGTTTTGCAGAGAGAAAATAGGTATACAAGTTGTCTTAGAGAGTGGAAAAACAAACATTGGAGAAATGTAGTAGGAATTCCCAGGCATTGTTGAGAGCCATTTCAGGGTAGGATGCTGAACATGGCATGAAGCTAACTTGCCTGGTGGTATGATTTTGTTCTGACAAAACTCCTGAGAAGGCAGATGGTGAGTTTTTCCAGACAAGCACCAAAGGAGGAGATGGGGCAAGAGAGTGGTTATAGTGATGGATGATGGAAATGAAGCTAAAAGGAAAGAACATAAAAACTAGGGCCAATGAATAGTGAAAAATTAGTGAGGTCAAAGGATGGGAGCTCATGAGAAGGATCAAAGAATGATTGAGGGAGGCTTAATTAAGAAAAAGGATGGCCCTGGTGGGATAGCTTGGTTGGTTAGAACATCATTCTGATACACAAAGGTTTTAGGTTCAATTCCTGGTCAGGACACATACAGGAAAAGATCAACGTTTCTGTCTCTGTCTCCCTTCCTCTCTCTCTAAAGTCAATCAATAAGTTTTAAAAAGGTTGTGTCAGAGAGTCCACATATTGAAAGCTGTATGGTTTTTGGTGAAAATAAAGTTGAGGGTGTGACTATATGAGCGGGCAGCTGCTGTGGTGTGGAAAATACCACTGGAAATGAGGAGGTCAAGGAAGTGAGAGGAGGATGTTAGAGAGGCCATCATATGAATGCTGAGCTCACCAAATAAAACAAAATCTAGAGTAGAGAGAGGCAGTGAGCCAAGAGTCAAAATGGGGCTTTTGTATGAGGGAGGGGAAGCACTGTAGGAAGGAGGGGTTGAGAAATGGCATTGGGAATGGGATAGGAACATACTTACCCACTTCCTGATCCTGAGGTACATGAGAATGAGAGGAAACTATCATTCACTTAAGAAGGCTGCTAAAGAAGCACTGTCCATAGTGGATAGCCAGGTTTTGGATCAGGCAGAGATGAAGGCAGTATCCTGAGAAAAGGTTGAGGATATGGAAGAATTCGCTGATCATAGGTTGCAGAGGGCACAGGAGAAGGATGTGGCTTGGGACAGGGAGTGGGGAGTGGGCAGGCATATTGCCAGTGTGAGGACAAGGATGGAGGTGATAATGGATGAGACGGAGCTTGATCCTGTGGTAATGAATGAATAGGGATAGGGGAATGATGGGATATAGCACTGTCCAGAAATTTCTGTGTTGATGGAAAATATGCACTGTGTGCCTTGGCCTGGTAGCTCATTTAGATAGAGCATTGACCCATTACATCATGGTTGTGGGTTTGATCCCCGGTCAGGGCACATACAGAAAATAACAAGTGGATACATTGGATAGGTGGAACAAAGAAAATGATGTCTTTCTCTAGGAAATCAATGTTTTTAAAAATTAAAAGAAAATATGCATTGTGCAATACTCTAACCACTGGCCACATGTGGCTATTAAGCACATTACGTGTGGCTAATGGTATTGAGGGACTGAATTTTAAACTTTAATTAAATTTAAATAGCCACAGGTAGCTAGTGGCTATCATATTAGACAGCAACGGTTGGAGGGAGGTGGCTCTTCATTTTTTTCACTTGTTTACCAGGCCGCTACCAGGGTGGTCACTCCTTTCAAGAGCAAACTATGGCCTGACCAGGGGGTGGCGCAGTGGATAGAGTGTCGGACTGGGATGTGGAAGACCCAGTTCGAGACCCCGAGGTCGCCAGCTTGAGCGCGGGCCCATCTGGCTTGAGAAAAAGCTTGCTAGCTTGGACCCAAGGTCGCTGGCTCCAGCAAGGGGTGGCTCAGTCTGCTGAAGACCTGTGGTCAAGGCACATGTGAGAAAGCACTCAATGAACAACTAAGGTGTCGCAAAGGCAACGGAAAAACTGATGATTGATGCTTCTCACCTCTCTCCGTTCCTGTCTGTCTGTCCCTATCTATCCCTCTCTCTGACTCTCTTTGTCCCTGTAAAAAAAAAAAAAAAAAAAAAATTAATTAAAAATAAATAAAAGAGCAAACAGTGGCAGAGACCTTCTCACTCCTTCACCATGTAAGTCCAGACAAAGCACAGGATGAGGCAACTCTGGGTCCAAATTCTAACTCTATCACTTACTAGCTCTTTGAATTAGAGCAAATGAATTAATTAACTTGTTGGTAAAACTTCCCGGAGTTTTCATTCTTTTCATCCATAAAACGGGAGTGGGGATCTGTTGTAGAAATTAGTGTTTTATGATGCTTAATAAGTGGTCATGACAAATAAAATGGTTACTCAGCTATCATCCAGAGAACAATGCAGACTTAAAAGAGGAAGAAGGGCCCAAAACAGAACATGCTTATCCCCTATGGTAAGGTTGAAGTTAATTTGCTTGCTATTCTCTCCCTTAATGGCTTCTTGGCCTTTAATTTGAAATGTAGCAAAAAGTTTATCTTTGCAGGTATATCAGGAAAAGCTTACATTGAGGAGGGACCTGACAATTAGGGGAGTTTAAATCACAATAGTTGTTTGTAAAAATCCTAGTCATAGGATTTACTGTGGAAAATTAGCCTGTAAATTAGTTAGAAACTTAGATAATCAATTTTAAATCTTTACTTTGTATCTTAAGAAAACAGGGAGGTTTTTTCCCCACAGATAATTCCCAGAGGCAGATGGTCCCAGAGGTGCCAGGTCTCAGCTGTTCTTGGGAGTCCCCTGACCTCAGCTGACTTGAAGATTTACTAAGGATGCCAGATAGGACCATGCTGATAAGACCTGTGCTACATCAGAAGAACTTGCAGAGGAGGTGTTTCTGCAGCTGAATCTCCCTCCTCTTGCTCATCATCAAGTCAGTGACCAAGGCCATAAACCAAGATATGCTAATCCACCCCTAACCCCTATATCTAATGCTACCTCTCACAGCTTGGGGCTGACACCTTTTGTTGGTTTCAGCCCGTTTGCACCCAGGTGCTTTTTTTTTTTTTTTTAAGATTTATAGATTTTTATTTTATTCATTGTAGAGAGGAGACACAGAGTGAGTGAGAGAGAGAGAGAGAGAGAGAGAGAGAGAGAGAGAGAAGAGGGGAGGAGCTGGAAGCATCAACTCCCATATGTGCTTTGACCAGACCAGTGCAGGGTTTTCAACTGGCGACCTCAGAGTTCCCAGGTTGACGCTTTTATCCACTGTGCCACCACAGGTCAGGCCTAAGATTTATAGATTTTTAGAGAGAAGAGAGAGAGGTAGAGAGAAAGGGGGGTGGGGAGAAACAGGAAGTATCAACTCATAGCAGCTGCTTCCCACATGTGCCTTGACCGGGCAAGCCCAGGGCCTCGAACCAGCGACCTCAGCATTCTAGGTTGAATACTCTACCCACTGTGACACCACAAGTCAGGTGCACCCAGGCATTTTGAAATAAATTTTCCATTTGGAACACACTAGCCTCATGTTTTCGGTTCAGCCCACAGTTTCTGCCTTCCAGTCATTATTACTGACATAGTTTAGTTCCCAATATTTGCCGATTGATCGGTCACAAACTATTCTTCAGGCCAAAAGATCATTTGTCAAGGGGTGGGCTGGAAGAAATGAACCATCCCAGCTGCCTTTGACGGCCAGGAAAATTGCCTAGGTCTCTGGGACTATGAGATAAGGTGAATCAGAGCTGGGTTTAATTGTTCAATTCTGCTGTATACTAATGTAAAAACATTCCTACCTTGAACTTGGAAGAGAAAGTAGGGATAGCCAAGGAGACAAGGTGAGGCTCTAAAGTGAGCCAGAGTATGGGACCAGCCTTTCCTCAAATATCTAGTGATAATTTGGGCAGTTCTGATATCATTTACCACTTCCCATTTTTTGCTTGAAAAGACTTAGTTTAGCAGTTTCAAACTTTTTTCCATCTCTGCACCCTCAAAAGTATGCTGTTTGTTAAGTAGAGTAATGGTGTCCTGAGATGGTTCTAATGTGGAACATTTGTGATTTGGGGCTATTATGAACTGGGGCCCATAGTGTCCTCTGATTTGGAGTGATTGTGATCACCCTTTCTACAAAGCATCCCTAATTCCCTAGTTACTTTCTCTGTCTTTTCCTTCAGGTGGAGCAGTTACCTTGTATTGTGATGGCCTTTCTGTGTCCCCCCCTCTGGCCATATTATGACATCTGAGACAGGAACTCTACCTAGTTAATCATTAAGTATTCCTGGACTCTAGTACATGCCTGGAGCACATAGTAAGTAGCTTATTAATAATTATTTGTTGAATAAATGAATGGGATTTGAGGTGATAGTGCTCCACTGTGATCTATGATATGATAATGTGACCTCTTGTTGCAATCTGGATTGACTGAACAAAGTCAGAAGTTCTGATGATTGTGTTGAAGTGCCTACGATTGTGATCTGAGGGGTCCTTGCCCCAGTGATTGGGAGTGACTGTAACAATTTGTGATGGTGCCTTCACTACTGCTGTCAGGTGACTGACCCTGACTCACAGATATTTGGATTCAGATGACCACCAGCCAGTGTCAGGCTTATGACTGTTGACCTGAGGTTTGTCTTCACCGTGCAGATTGTTGATCTCAGCTGACAGCTGAGGCTACTGATCTGCATTATGAGCTGAGGTACCTGAGATTTGTGGGCCTGGGCTCAGCCTGGTAATGGTGTTAATATGTGTCTAGTACTCTTAGAATTCAGATTTTGTCTTAATAAATATCCTCCCAGACCCTACAAATGACATGGCCCTGCTTGGCTCCACGTACACAAGAAGTCTAGGTTAGGTCAGAGCGCAGAAAATTACATTTTTAAATACAACGCATCTTTCCAGCATTACAGCCACAGCCACCCCTTCAAAGCTCTCATATAGACCTCCACCCAACCTCGCCCTACCTCCCGCTCCGGCTCCTGGAGCGCCTGCATGGAGGCGGGGCGGTGCTGTGCCCTTTGTTGTGGGCCCCAGTTTCCCAGGACACCGCGCGGCGCTGGGGTGGGGCTATGCAGATGAGCACTGGGGGGGCGGGGCGGTTGCGGCGGTGTCGGCGGCGGCCGGGGAGGGTCAGTTGGAGGCAGGCGCTCGCTGAGGCAGGAGGAGGGCTCTGGGCCCGCGGCCTGACAGGGACTTAACCCGCAGAGATCGGCCCCGCGCGCGCGACCCCACACCCACCCATTCAGCCACCTACCCCCTCCCTGCGCCGCCTCCTCCCACCCTGAGCAGAGTCGCCGAGGATGATAAACACCCAGGACAGGTAACGGCCCGGCCCAGGCTCCCCGCCCCCATCCTCCCCTCATCGGCTCCCGAGGGACTCCTCCCTCACCAACCAGCGGTTCCCGCCCCCACCCCCACCCCGGCGGGGCCCCATCCGCCCCGCACTTGAACCCTTCCCCACTTCTGCCAGTCCCAGTCCCGCAACGGGGCCTCCTTCCGTCCTTTAGCCCCCTCCCGCCAGCCTTGCCCATCCCCCTTATCTGGGCCTGCTCATCCCATAGCCCCCACAAACCGGAACCCAGTCTTCCAATCAAGTCCCCATTTTCCTTCAGCTCCGCCGAACGGCTCCCCTATTCCCCAAAGTGGGTTTTTCCCTCATCAAGATTCTCTAGATTGTTTCCCATCGTCCCCAAATCTTTCTTCCTCCCCCTTTATATCACTTAACCCTACCCTTTAAATCCCCTAATTCAAACTGCACCCTCCAGCTAGACCCCTGCCTTATCACTGTCACCCTCTCTGATCCCGCGTCAGGCTCCATCCTTCAGTTCGTCGTCACACCCCCCCACCCCCACCCCAGACCTAATAGTCTTTACAGTGATGCCCAGCCCTCTTCTTAGTTCTGTACTCCAGCTTCATCTTTTCCCTTCCTTCCTCCCACAATGTTCCTTTCCCAGTTGGGCCCCATTTCCCCTGTCTCCCAACCTTATTCTATTTAATTCTACAACACTTTGGACTTGACTTCCATCCTGTTTCGGTAATGGGGTCCCCAAACACTCTTCTGACCACTCCTGACTTCTAGTCACTCTCAACTGGAACTCATCTTTACTTTCACTATTCCCATCTTAATTGAATCCCACCTTTAAATAAAGAGATCAGAGAACTCAGCCCACGCTGGCTCCGATTGAAGGCTTATTTTCTTTGCCTACCTTCAATGCCTCCATACTCTGGACACCTGGCCCTGTTAATTGGAGAGAGAGGCTGCACATCTTTCTGAAACAGCACCAATGGTTTTTCTAAACTTCTATCATATCTACTTCCCCCTGCTTAAACTAGGCAAAATTCATAGTTCAGTTTTCCTCTCTGACTCTCCCTGTTTTCTCCAAGGCAGCCCTCGAACATACTCCATATTTCTGCCTCAAACTCATCTTTGAAACTATGCCATAATTTCCTGATTCCCCACCATTTTTAACACCAGTTATTTCTTACACATCAGAATGGCTTCCACTTGCAATATGGGTCTAATTGTCTTCCTCCTTTCCCCCTAGACTTGTGCTGCCCCCTCCAAAATGAGTCTGAAGCTCATTAGTTTCCCACACCAGCCCCTTTGTCTCCAGATTTGGCCTAATGGCCTCTGCCCCTGACTTGGGCCTCATTATTTTGCAAGCAGACCCATTCCCACCTTAAATTGTGCCTTGGTTGGTCCAAAACTAGACTTTAGTTCCTCTTATAAACATAGCCTTCCTCAAGGTTCCTCTCACACTTGGGCTCCTTTCTCACTAAAATGGCTTCTAATTTGCCATTTCCCATTCCTTTAGCAGTAGCATCCTTAAATCGTCTAGCTGGGTCTTTGCTGTTTCCTGTATCTCAGTATTTCTCAACTCTGGCTGCACATTTGAGAAATCAATCACCTGGCCCCACCTCAAAGATCTGGTGTAGCTGGCATAGGATGGGGCCAGGTTATTAGCATAGGCGTATTATTAAAGCTCCCTGGGTAATTCTAATGTGCAGTCAGGGTCCAGAAACAACTGCCTCCGTACCCCTCCCCCGAGAAGACCATTCCCATCATATTCCTTTCATGGGTGTCAACCCTTTCTCTACTGAAAATGGCCTTGTCTTCAGGGGTTTCCTTAGTCTTTCTCTCCCAGGTACTACCCAGAAATACCCAAGATACCTGCAACAGCCTTTGAAATTCTTCTACCTCTCGTTAGTTCTCAGCCAACAGCCATTTTCATTCTTAAACTCTTATGCATGTAGAAAGAAAATTCACTCTTCATTTCCTGGTTCTTACATTCCAATTTGACCCAGCACCCTACCTCCCAAGTCCTCTTCCTGCAGTCCCATTCTGCTGTTATATTTTCCTTTTCCAAGATTCTCCATGTCCATCTCCCTTTGCAGTCTCGTCTTTAATTCCATCTTCTCTAACCCAGCCCTTCTGGAGCTGAGGAGGTGGAGGTGGATGTATACTTGGCTGGTGCTGGATGCAAAAGGTATTACTTGTGGTTGACATGGCTGTATGTGTTCTGAGGATAGACAGCAGTTATGAAAGAAGGCAGAATGAAGCGCAGAGGCAGAGGGAAGAAGGGGAACCTACAGGGAAACCTTTGCTGCCTTTATGTTTTTGACTCAGCAGTGGGGTTTGGAAGCTGGTCTCAGCAGGCATTCTTTGGAGCACGGGGAATGAGCTGGTCTCTGTGCCTAGTCCTGTGCAGGCTGAGCTCTGAGAGATGAGCGCTTGGGACCAGCACATGAGGATCTTCACTGACTGAGGTTGAGAGACCTGAGTTTTAGTTCTGGCTTAGCCAGTGTGCTTACATGTAAGAAGAGGGGGTTGGGTATGCTTAACTTGGAGATTCCTTCCAGCTTCCTAAGTGGCAAAACAGGCTTGCTTTTCTCCAGGGCCCTTGCTTAGAGTGTTGGTAATTTGAGGGGCTGGCTGTATGACAGGCAGGTGGAGGGAGGAGCCAGCTAGCTTGCCAGGGCCTGGGCAGGAGCAAGGCCCTGGATCAGGCACCTCCACTTTGGCCTGGGGGTGGGGTGGTGTGTGCAGGGGTGTCTGGTTTCTTTGAGTTATGGCAATTCCATAGCATGTTTCCCAGCCTCCTCTGGCTGCCTCTAACTTTTCTAAAAGAAATCCTGGTAGAGCCTTAACTAGGGATTTTGATAAGAGCCGGATGTTCTTCCCCCTCAGTGTTCTTGGTGTTTTCTATCAGCAGAGGGGGGGGAGCTGCTGGCTGAGAGTATAGCTCTCATTGGGTGGGGGATGGGTTTTCCAGCTTCCCTGGCTCCAGTGAAATATTCAGGAGGTGGAGGCTTGGTTTCCTGGAAGAAATACTTGCAGAGGAGCCGGCCGTGTGTTTTGAAAACAAGGCTCTTCCTTTCCAGTTTTGTTCTGATTAGTACCTCCAGAATGTCAGAGCTTCTGATGGCGGAGGAAGGAAGAAGACACAAATACAGGCACTTTTATTATTATAGTTTTTGAACATGAGGTTTAAATCCAAGGAAATCAAGCTTCCTGGCCTTTCTCTTCCTGGCTTTTCGGGAGCAGGAAGATAGTCTTTGTCTAGGTCTTGCTTAGTCTCTGTGACAGTACAGTATGTGATAAAGAGCTCACTCACCCTGGCTCGGGAACTGTATTATAATCAGTCTGTTTCTGATGGGCTTTGAGGAGAAGCATTGGGTTCTACAGGTGGTTTTTGGTGGAGATGGGGGTAGAGCGGGCACAGGAGCACATCAGAGCCTTGAGCATCTCTACTAAATGGTTCCCTTGGTAATGGAATTTCTGTCTTTCCCCCCAAAGAATTTTGTTTAGCTGTTCTTTACTTACTGGCACTCTGGCTTGTTGGGTATGAGGTTGTGGGGACAGAAGTTTCCCTGTTATGTGCCTTCAAGGTCATCCCACAGATAGAGACTTCTTCTAGTATAGTCAGGAATCCCCCCAAATTGGAGGCATGTTTCAGAAAGCAGTGTGAACTAATAATAGTAATTCCTCACTCTGCCAAGAAATCCAAATTTAGCCTCAGAGCTGCTCAGAAATATAAAAAAGGGGACTGAGGATTGGGGTAGAGAGATGACATTATATATGTGCATTTCTAGAAGAAAAAGTAATTCATCTTATTTTGAAACAC
Source organism: Rhynchonycteris naso (assembly GCA_037038555.1). Lineage (NCBI taxonomy): Eukaryota > Metazoa > Chordata > Mammalia > Chiroptera > Emballonuridae > Rhynchonycteris > Rhynchonycteris naso. The sequence goes on from CM072999.1 coordinate 52,543,501, forward strand.
TATGCAGTGTTGATTCAAGTTGGTGACATGATTTGGAAGGCAGTAAAGCCTAGTTGAAAGCTGCAGATCAGAAATGTCCAAGTAGGTGAGAAAGAATTTTGCTACTCGAGGTGAACAAAACAGGTAGTTTTCTGTTGGCAGCAGCAAGAAAAAATGCTATGTATAAGATAAACCTTAAGAAAATTACCTAGGCCTTTGATATTATATAAACAATGAAATGATTCTGGTCTGGGAAGAGGCCAGAACTGGGTGATGTCTTCACTATACAAACTAGATTGAGGTACTTAAAACATAAACTTAAGCTCTTTATTTTAAAGCATGATTACCTAGCTATCCACCAACTTCTGATAGCATATGCAGCTTTGCTCACCATTGGTGGAAGTGTAGCAGTATCATCTGTGTAATAAGATAAGCAAACCTCAGAGACACAGATATTCTAGCTGCCACTGGTGTGTTTCTTGTGGAGAATCAACCAAGCCCAGTTTTGATTTCAGTCTGTGATTCAGAGTGGTGATGTCATTTTCTTTATAATCATGCTTAGCAAGTAGACTCCCTTTGGCCCACAGAGCGGCCCTAATGAAATGACTTATGTCTGGCATCTAACCAGGGCCCCTTTCTCATATGGAAAGGGAATTGGCAGCTGGAAATCAGCCTCTACATGCACACTAGACTGGAGGTGGCCATCACCTCCCACCTTTCTTCATATTTCTTTTTAGCTAAGTGTCATGACAGCCCTGGATTGGTCCCTCTTTGCTTAGGGGCTAGTCATCAGAGACCTTTCTAGTAAGAACTGCTTGTGTGAGAGAAGTCAGGCACTGTAGTGATCTAAGAGGCAAGGCCAGAGGTAGGAATAGGTCTGAAGAGAGTGAAAGAGAGGAATGAATGTAGAATGTTTGGGAGTATGCTTTTTATGTCTTTTTCACTTGATACCACAACATAGGTAACACCAATGCCATCTGACCCTCCTCTTGACATGTAATGGACACCAGAGAGAAAGGGTGCACACTTGAATGAGCTCAGGCCACTGACTCAAGTAAAACATGATCAAAGTATATGAAGAATATGAATTCAAGTTTTTGTTAGATTTAATGAATGGAAGTTAGCCAGAGAATTGCTTTTATAATAAGTCTCTATTCTATGTAGCAGGCTGTGTCCTGCTTTGAGCAAATTAAATATAGGAAATTGACATAGTCAACTAAAGTGATTTTTGACAGGAGATCCTTTATGAAGACATTTAAGGTTACTTTCTTTAAATGTTAAGCACCCTACAGATTTAAAAATAGGATTTGAATTATAAAAATTTGGTTTACCAACAACATTCCCCAGGACTACATCTGCTTCATACACTGCCTGTCTGTAGTCAGTATATGAAGTTGCAACCTGCTAAGGACATTTTAGACAACAGTCACAGAATGCTTTAAATTGGAGGCAGCATGATGTGATATGTTGGTAGCACTCATATGTATTCTGAGGAGTGTTTCCAAAGGGCATGTCCAGTAACAACTGAGAAAGGAAAAGGCACTAACAGATTGGCTCTAATCTCCCATCTCTCTTCCGAATTTACTTGGATACATTTGATTCTCTTTAATCAGCCATGATCTTTTCAGCCTCTAGACTGAGCTTCTCAAATTATCCTTGTGTGGTAGAGATTAAACCAGTCCTGTCCCCCAGTGGAGTGAGCAGGATGTGAAGAAGGAGTGGAAAAAGATAGGCATTGGGCCTGACCAGGCGGTGACGCAGTAGATAGAGCATCAACCTGGGCTGCTGAGGACCCAGGTTAAGAACCCTGAGGTCACCTGACCATGCGGTGGCACAGTGGGTAGAGCATCAGACTGGGATGTGGAAGACCCAGGTTTGAGACCCTGAGCTCGCCAGCTTGAGCGTGGGCCCATCTGGCTTGAGCAAAAGCTCGCCAGCTTGGACCCAAGGTTGCTGGCTCCAGCAAGGGGTGGCTCAGTCTGCTGAAGGCCCGTGGTCAAGGCACATGTGAGAAAGCAATCAATGAACAACTATGGTGTCACAACGACAACGAAAAACTAATGATTGATGCTTCTCACCTCTCTCCGTTCCTGTCTGTCTGTCCCTATCTACCCCTCTGTCTGACTCTCTCTCTGTCCCTGTAAAAAAAGAAATGAAAAGAAAAGAACCCTGAGCTTGCTGGCTTGAGCATGGGCTCACTAGCTTGAGCATGGAGTTGCTGGCTTGTGGGTGGAGTCATAGACATGATCCCTCACTGGCTTGAGCAAGGGGTCACTGGCTTAGCTGGAGCCCCCTGGTCAAGGCACATATGAGAAAGCAATCAGTGAACAACTAGGGTGTCACAACTATGAATTGATGCTTCTCATCTCTCTCCCTTCCTGTCTGTCTGTCTGCCTGCCTGCCCCTGTCTCTCTCGTTCTCTCAAAAAACAAACAAAAAATACCGGGCATTGGAACCAGTAGAAACATGACTAAACTGAATATGAAATCTAACCTGGTTTGGATCTTGTGATAGCAAGACTTGTGTTTAGAATCTACTTTTTTCTCTTAAGTCCTCCACGATCCACTTTTCATATTGAGGTTGGTGGCATATTTTGCCACAATATCATTTGAACATTAAATTTAATACAAGAGCAGGCCATTGCTGGGAAATTTTATGCCCCTTAATTTCTTTAACCATTACAGTTGTACCCATCTCCCTTCTTCCCTTCCCTTCCTCAGAAATGATGATTAGGTTTTTTTGTGAGAATTTGCCATTCATAGCAAGTAATGAAAAACAGATCCGTTATGATGGACGATGAAGATAATTATTGTGATCTACTATCTACTAAGCTTATATCAAACCCCAGCTGTTTCTCTTTGGAACTGGAACTGGATAGTACGGTGGGGGCCTGAAACACCCTTCTGCCCTTACATACACACTTGCTTTCTCTGTATACTTTGTGGGGACGAGGAAGGGTTCCAGGGATCCTAGTTATGACTGGGGAAGTAAATGATTTGTTACCATGGAATAGACTTTTTGCATTTATTTGAAGAGGAGGGAGATTAGGACACTAGACACACCATAAGCTCATACTTTAGTGATGGAGATAGGGAAGGCCTTAGGGATTCTTTCTAGGAAGACAAAGGGGATTCTGTATCTAAAAAAAGGAAAACCCACCTTATTCAGATCTTTTCAGTGGGTTGGCCCCATTGTCTCTGCCATTTGCAAATAAAAATTAGCTCAGAATCAAGATGGTGGTTGGAATGCAGGTCAGGGGCTGAATGTAACTCATCAAAAGATCACTGAGGAATAATTCTCTGGGAGCAGGATTCTGAAGTTAATTGAATGAGCACCAGAATTCTAGAATTCCAAGGGCCTTCCTTGGGATCTGGTTGTTTTGTGAACCCACACAGTTCTGGTATAGGAGGCTAACTCTCATCTGTCTACCTCAGAGGTTTGTCCAGTCCTTGGTAACTCTCACTGACCAATACAAGTGAGCCAGCTTTCTCTAAAGGCCTGAAGTGGTCACTGGGGAATGGGAAGGGAACCATACTATGTGGGATGTGTGTGTGCCACTCTATTCTATCCCTAATACACCAGAAGGGGGGATTATAACAACTCACTGTCCCTAGTAGAAAATAAGTCCCATCTTTGAGAACAGTAGCATAGACCTCATTCATGGTTTGTGTTCCTTGGTGAGGCCAGGAATGGGAGATGAGGCTGTCTAGAGGAGGTGGTGCATGTGGTTATCACCTTCAGGTGCTGATGTTGCTCTAGGCCCACTGACACTGCCCTAGAGCCATCCTAGCAAAACTTACAAGTATAATTTTAGGCCCCCTGTTGAAACCCTTGAGAACAGAGGAGCCAAGCTAGAGTAGTAATGGATTTGGACTTCTGTCTCAGCTGGAATGCTTATACAGATCTCTTAGTATTGAAAGTCTCATTGGGCTCTGCCCCTTTAGTTATTGTACTGTTGCCAGCGTAGGTGTGAGTTCAGTTCTGCACTCTGAGCCTAAGTGAAAAACCCCAATCTGGCATGCAATGCTGTGTAAAGCAAAGACAGTGTGAAGCATATGTCTTGTGTTATTTTAAAACTGGTTTTCAGGGGAAAAAGCCTTAATTTATAGCATTTGCTAATTTCTGGTATGTAAATACTTCCCCTATAGCTGATTCAAGCTACCAACATGACAGACAGCCAGTTGGGAATAGGTGTGCACAGTTGGGTGAGCGGGCCGAGTCATGGAGTACATGCACAGACACTTCACCGCTTTCATTGCTTCACTTGCCCTTGGCCTGTGGAATGAGTTATATCTCAGCTTAAGGAGCCATTCAGTTATATCTCAGCTTAAGGAGCCATTCAAAGAAGGCAGTGGAGCAGATTTGGAGCCCTGTTGGGTCCCACTGAAAATCCTGGTGGCCAGTAAGGGCACATAGCAGATGATTATTGGAATTCAGCATGTTTATTTCCTCTCAGCAACCACCCACTCCTGATACATACTCATTTGCCTGTCTGTTCTGACCATGTCAACACACCTAAACTCCCAAGCTTAGGTCAGACTCTAGAAAAGAAGGGCAAGGAAGCCTAGTATTTGATGGCATAACAGGGACAAATTTAAGACACTGTACTATAGATCTGTGGATTTAATTCAGTTCTTGACCTTAGATGGACTGGGTAAGTGATTTCTGTCCAGTTACTCTTTAGATCAGAGAGGAGGCCACTATTGGAAAAGTGGCCTTGAGTGGTCTGCAGGGACACAGTACTGAGACCACATGACTTCCTGAGGCCCATATGCCTCTCCAGGCTGAAGTGATTGTGTAGGCTTTGTTATTGTGCCACATAGGTTGTTGAGACACTGTTGGGGTAAGGAAAGGGGCTGTTGGAAGGTATTGGGCTCTCAGCCTGGCAGGCAAGCCAGGATCTGGTTCCTCTTAAGGTCTGCCAGCACCACAGAGATTTGTTTGGTGTTTGACAGGTGCTCCTCTGGTCACGTATCCAGCTGGACTCCCTTATCCCTTCTAGGACTCCCTATGCCTCTGCAGGATGATGGGCTCCTGCCCTTTAAGAGCAGAAGTAGTTCTAAAAGCCGAAGCCGAAGGACTGGCCTGGTGGCATAACCTTAGAGCACTTGTTTACGGAGAGCCAGAGCAGGGGTGGGGATGGGATGTTGAAGTAAATTTTCAAGTCTTGGTGTTTACTGTCTCACCTTGTCTGTCTCTTGCAGTAGTATTTTGCCTTTGAGTAACTGTCCCCAGCTCCAGTGCTGCAGGCACATTGTTCCAGGGCCTCTGTGGTGCTCCTGATGCCCCTCACCCACTGTCGAAGATCCCCGGTGGGCGAGGGGGCGGCAGGGATCCTTCTCTCTCAGCTCTAATATATAAGGTAAGGAGGACCCTGTGGTGGAAGGCTCGGAGCAGAGCCTTCTCAGACTCCACTGTGCTGCTGCTGCTCCTGGGCAGTAATCACTTCCCTTAGTCTCCTGACTCAGACCTGGCCAGTAGGGGATTGGGAGGGCCTCTTTCAACTGTGGCTGTTATGTGGCTTTTGAAGAGTACTAGAAGGATATCAGCACCAAGCAAACACCCTGCCATCTTCTCTGCTTGGTGGTCTGCACCTGAGTGCCAGTTCAGGGTCTGGAGTGAGGGGGATGTGAGAGCTCTTTTCTGGTGCTGCTCCTTCCTCAGTTTCTGTTGAGAAATACCACAGGCCAGGAGGAGTTTTCCCATTGTCCTCACCCTTTGCCATTCTGACTTTTGTCCCTTATCAGCTTGATTAGGAAGATGTACGTGGAGGGTGGGAACGGTAGTATGGAGGAGTTAGGGATAGTGTGGAGGGTGGGAGGTGTAGTGTGGAGGGTGGGAGGGGTAGTGTGGAGGGGTTAGGGGTAGTGTGGAGGGTGGGAGGGGTAGTGTGGAGGGGTTAGGGGTAGTGTGGAGGGTGGGAGGGATAGTGTGGAGGGGTTAGGGGTAGTGTGGAGGGGTTAGGGGTAGTGTGGAGGGGTTAGGGGTAGTGTGGAGGGTGGGAGGGGTAGTGTGGAGGGGTTAGGGGTAGTGTGGAGGGTGGGAGGGATAGTGTGGAGGGGTTAGGGGTAGTGTGGAGGGGTTAGGGGTAGTGTGGAGGGGTTAGGGGTAGTGTGGAGGGTGGGAGGGGTAGTGTGGAGGGGTTAGGGGTAGTGTGGAGGGTGGGAGGGATAGTATGGAGGGGTTAGGGGTAGTGTGGAGCGTGGGAAGGGTAGTGTGGAGGGGTTAGGGGTAGTGTGGAGCGTGGGAAGGGTAGTGTGGAGGGGTTAGTGTGGAGGGGTTAGGGGTAGTGTGGAGGGTGGGAGGGGTAGTATGGAGGAGTTAGGGATAGTGTGGAGGGTGGGAGGGGTAGTGTGGAGGGGTTAGGGGTAGTGTGGAGGGTGGGAGGGGTAGTATGGAGGGGTTAGGGGTAGTGTGGAGGGTGGGTAGTGTGGAGGGTGGGAGGGGTAGTATGGAGGGGTTAGGGGTAGTGTGGAGGGTGGGAGGGGCAGTATGGAGGGGTTAGGGGTAGTGTGGAGGGTGGGAGGGGTAGTGTGGAGGGGTTAGGGGTAGTGTGGAGGGTGGGAGGGGTAGTATGGAGGGGTTAGGGGTAGTGTGGAGGGTGCGAGGGGTAGTATGGAGGGGTTAGGGGTAGTGTGGAGGGTGGGAGGGGTAGTGTGGAGGGTGGGAGGGATAGTGTGGAGGGTGGGAAGGGTAGTATGGAGGGGTTAGGGGTAGTGTGGAGCATGGGAAAGGTAGTGTGGAGGAGTTAGGGATAGTGTGGAGGGTGGGAAGGGTAGTATGGAGGGGTTAGGGGTAGTGTGGAGCATGGGAAGGGTAGTGTGGAGGAGTTAGGGATAGTGTGGAGGGTGGGAAGGGTAGTGGGGGGGTTAGGGGTAGTGTGGAGGGTGGGAGGGGTAGTATGGAGGGGTTAAGGATAGTGTGGAGGGTGGGAAGGGTAGTATGGAGGGGTTAGGGGTAGTGTGGAGCATGGGAAAGGTAGTGTGGAGGAGTTAGGGATAGTGTGGAGGGTGGGAAGGGTAGTGTGGAGGGTGGGAAGGGTAGTATGGAGGGTGGGAGGGGTAGTGTGCAGGGTAGGAAGGGTAGTGTGAGGGGTTACGGGTAGTATGGAGGAGTTAGGGATAGTGTGGAAGGGTGAGAAAGGTAGTATGGAGGGGTTAGGGGTAGTGTGGAGCGTGGGAGGGGTAGTGTGTATTGTGTGAAGGGTAGTGTGGAGGTCAGTGATTGGTAAGGAGAGGGGGCCTTACATTTCAGTCACTTATCACCCTGGTAGCATATAGCACAGCACAAGGGCTTCAGAGAACCCTGAGAATTTTCCTGGGAACGATCTGGGCTGGGGCAGCCAGCCCTTTGCTGGCTTTTAATCTCCTGTGATTGAGGCCTAGAAGTTAGTTTAGCTTCTCCCTAACCTGGCATTGAAGAGTAGCAGGGCAGCTGAATTCTGATCTCTTGAGCTTGTGGCCAGGATATACAACATGGACCCTGCAGTCCACCTGGAAGCAGGCTTTGGTTGATCTGGGCTCCAGCCAAGCCTCAGACATATCTTTGATCCTAATGTTTCTCTTTTAGAGGGAAGGGAAAAATTGTGGTGCTGGGGAGATAGGCATGGGCTTTGAGTCAAGGAGACCTGGTTTGAATTTCCACTAGCCGTGGAGCCTTGGGTCAGTTGCTTGATTGTTCTGGGCCTGTAGATCTCAGATTTAAAATGTGGATATTCCTGTTTACCTCAAGTGCTGTTGATATTGAAAAATGGGGAAGCACCTTGCATAATATTGGACATCTAGTGCACGCTTGGTAAATATTTTCCTTCTCATCACACTGGCTTTTAGCCAATACCAACTAGTCTTAGTGCCTGATGAATGATGGTCCTATTTAGCCAGCATACAGCTCTACACTTTCGTGTCCTCTAGCCTATGCTACCCTGAGATCGACTGTACAGGGACTCTCAGTACCACTGAGGTTGGGAGCCTATGATAAGCAGTAGTGACATTGTCCCCTGACTAATCTCCCAGGACGAGAAGCTCACTGTGACCCAGGACCTCCCTCTGAACGATGGAAAACCTCACATCGTCCACTTCCAGTATGACGTCACCGAGGTGAAGGTCTCTTCCTGGGATGCAGTCCTATCCAGCCAGAGCCTGTTTGTAGAAATCCCAGATGGATTATTAGCTGATGGGAGCAAAGAAGGGTAAGGAGCAAGGGCTGGGGAAAGGGAAGGAACAAATGGGGAAAGAGGTCACATTCCAGAGAAAGGCATATGCTTACTAGGGAGGACAGAAGAGTGGGGAGTCTGCCTTCTTCCTTAGCTCTAGCTGAGACCCAGAGCTAGATACCATTTTGAAACAGGTTATTTTTAGCCAGTGAAACAGGGCTGCCCTAGGTTGTAATTAAAGCAGATCATTATCACATTAACCAAATCCTTGTCATTAATCACTCCATGGTTCACTCTTCCCAGCAAACATTAAATTCTCCTTGAGCCACTGTACAGTGGTGCAGTTCAAAAGGCCAGGAAGCTCGGAGACCCATTGGGATTTCACTGGATTGAGCAAGGGCTCCTAAGCAGTCAGGTGTGTGAGAAACCAGCCTGAGGACAGAATTTGTGAGTGGTTCCACCCTCTTGAGGAAATCCTTTTTGGCAGTTGTTAGTGCCTGAGATTCTCTCAGTGGTAGATAGTCATCAAACTTGGCACCTTTGGAAGGCCCTAGAAAAACTGGGTTCTCTTCCTAGGCCCCATACTGCCTTATGAACTGCATTAGTTTAGTTGATCAGTATTCATTTCAGAGGAAGGACCCCTGTTCCAGGAAGAAATAATTCAATAACATTTTTCTTAAGGATTGTAGCTTATTTTTTTCTAAACTCAGGGCTCCTGGGGTCTTGAAATAGGAAACCTCCTCCGTGAAGTTCTCTATTTATAATTTGGCTTGAAGCCTCAGAAAAGCCTTTTTTGGGAGTAGCTGGGTGGGAAGTCTAGAGAGGTGGTAATGGACTTGAGTTTTCTTTTCTTCAGATTGTTAGCATTGCTAGAGTTTGCTGAAGAGAAGATGAAAGTGAACTATGTCTTCATCTGCTTCAGAAAGGGCCGGGAAGACAGAGGTGAGGAGTTGAAGAAGCCTGAGACCTACTTCCTAGAAATTGGGGTCTGGGGAGGAAAAAAGGGGCTCCTATACAGTGAGGTATGAGGCCCTTGAGTTTGCCGTTTAAACTCAGGCACTCGGGGCTCGTGCCCGAAGGGTCTTGGCCTAGTGCTTATCTATTCCATTTTTGTTTTGGGTTTCTCCTCAATTTGTCCCTACCCTTTTTTCCTATCAGAGTCCTTATTACAATATTCTCTTCTGCAGCTCCACTCCTGAAGACCTTCAGCTTCTTGGGCTTTGAGATTGTACGTCCAGGCCATCCCTGTGTCCCCTCTCGGCCAGATGTAATGTTCATGGTTTACCCCCTGGACCAGAACTTGTCCGATGAGGACTAATGGTCAAAGGATGCGTTGCCCAAGAGCCACAGTGGGGAAAGAAAGGAAGTTAGGCAGCCCTGGGACAGAGGAGGGGGCTCCTTGCTGTCTAGGGAAGGACGCTGAGGGACTCGGGGTGAGGGTTGCCTATTGTGTTCTTGGAGTTGACTGGTTGAAATTGTTTTCCATAAAGAACAGTATAAACATATTATTCACATGTAATCACCAATAGTAAATGAAGATGTTTATGAACTGGCATTAGAAGCTTTTTAAACTGCGCTGTGTGCTGTGCTCTGTCTAGCCTAGGGGAGGACACTGCCTAGAGGGGGAGCACTGTCTGGGGCAGGGCAAGGCAAGGCAAGGCCTGGAGGGCTGGTGGGCAACACTTCCAGACTCAGGCTCCCAGCTGTTGGGCTTTCCTTTTTGGTTTTTAAGACTTGTGTATTTTCTTTCCTTGTTTCCTGTCACCCCAGGGGCTCCTGGGATAGGCTTCTTAGCCTCTGGGCAGCAGTGTCCTTGAGTTGTTTTTGACACTCTACCTGGGCTTCTGTGTGTGCTTTTGTGTCTGGCCTGGAGAAAGCAGGCCTGACCCCTCCTTCTTTACAGCTTAGTGTTACTCTGGCATTTGGTTAAGCTGGCTTAATCTGTTTAATGTTATCAGTGCATTTTAAATAGGGGCATTTGAGGTTCACTCCCACCACCAGGGCTTTTGGGGGGTGCCTGGGCCTTAAAAACACTAGCCAAGCTCTTAATTCTCAGATCACAGCCAGGAATTCATGCTCCTGGTGGCAGGCCCAGGCCCCAGGGTGTCTCCTTTCTAGGGTCACACAGAGCAGGGAGGAAGAGGAATAACAACTCAGGGCCTGGGGGTTGAGGGGGGGTCTGTTCTTAAGGACTGGATGCCTCTGCTCAGCTGAGTATAGTGCTAACTGCACATCCCCTCACCCCACCCTGCTAACAGGTTCTGAATAGTGCCTGAGACCCTGCTCCAAGGGTCTGGGGGTGGCACTGGGGCTGTAGAAGTGGTCTACCCTTTTCTGTTTTCAAGGAACAGTTTGTTCTAAGGGGGGAGGAAGGGGGAGAGATCTAGACTGGGTGAGGGGGTGGGGGTGTCAGGGAGGCAAGTGTGTTGTGTTATTGTGTCAATAAACTGATTTAAAATTGTGGTTGGTCTGTTTATTCCTGTACCAGGACCAGCTTCCTACCACTACTGTCTTCTGAGTCCTGAGCCTAACGGATTAGAGGTGCATTGCGAGCTTCTCAAGGAAAAAGCTGCAGTGCATCAAGACACATGAACTGGCAGAGGTCTACAGGGCCACGTTACACAGTCAAATGTGGGCTGCTAGGAGTCTGGGACACACTGCCAGTAGTGCCTAGAGTCGGGTGTGTGTTCACAGCATCTTCACCCAGGCCATGTACCTGGGAGTCAAGCTGTTCTTAGGTCTTCCTATTGTATAGAAGGCTGGGTCCTGAAACTGGGTTCTGGCTTTTCAGGGAGCTGACATTCCCATTCGTAGGGGTGTTTGAAGGAAGCGGTTTTCTCCTTTTGGAGCCCAGTGCTGAGGCATGGCTGCCATTCTCCTTGGACTACCAGCCTGCTGAATAAGCTCTCAGTGGCACTGGAGGGGGCTAGAATCCTCTTCACCTATGGCCTCTTCTGCTTTCTCAAGGGCTTATTAACAATTCTTTCTTTTTGCTTCCATTTTCCCAAGTGAAATTCTGGGTCAGTTCTTCCACCTCCTGCAGCTTTGGAGCGATCTGCTGCTGCTGAGAGATGGCTGTCTTTACTTTCTCTGAGTCTTTGGCTTGTTCTCACGTTCTTTGTGAAGCTTGTTTTCACACTGGGCCCGCCTGGTATTCATTAAAAGAAGGAAGCTCAGCATCTTCACCCCTTCATAATATTAGTAAAAGGTCTGGGCCCAGAGACATTCAGTTGAAATCAGAAGGGCCTAAAGATGTCCTGCATGGAGCAGATAACCCCTAGAGGCAGCATCAAGTCAGTGACTGAAAAACGAGATTTCTAGCAGATCCACGTGAATGCTGACAATGGCAAAGTTAACGTAGGCAGTTTAGATTTCAGATGTTAAACCCAAGGAATCTACAAGATAGGCAAAAGAACCAAGACAAAACTCAGTCCTTTGTTGTCCCCAAAGCTAAGTGGACAGGAAACTGCCTGAGGCTCTGCTGCCATCTTCTGGTGGATCCTCTTTAATACAGCCAGAGTTAGAACAGTAAAATCAGAAACCCATGCACTCAGTTAATATTTCCCTTTCAAAAAGAAAAACCTTTGCTAGATAAGACCACTGACAGGAAAGAAATATGGTAGGTACCCCAAATCTGCACTCCAATTAAAAAAGCAACTTAGAAAGTAGAATATTTTGGGGGATGGTGGAGAGGGAAGATATGTGAAAGGCAAACTGTAAATTTAAGAACAGGGACATTAAAAACTTTATTCAATAAATACAACAAATAATTTAAAAATATACTTCAATTCCAAAGCCAATTAAAAAAGAAGTAGCAGGAAAGGGGAAAAGGGGAGAGGGTAGGAGAAAATCAGAGGGAAAGGAGGAAGTTTAAGAGGTGGAACAATGATTTGGTTGGGCTATTTCAGAACGTACCACCCTTGGAAATTCTGATCAAATGCTCTTGACCCATAAACCCTTAGCACTTGTTCTGATGGGGTAGCCATAGGAGTCCACCAGCTGGGAATGATTCTTGGTCTCTGGATCAGAGCACTCTGGAGGCTGGAATTGGGGGGGGGGCAGTTTTGAGGGGGCGTTTCCCACTCGTTTCCTAAAAAAGCCATCTGTTCTAACTTTCAGGCAGGTTGAAGTAGTGCAAACTCTTAGGCAGAGAGCTCCCAGCTGCATAGTTTCACAGGTGAATATCCAGAACCAGGGTCTCTGGGAAGTCCCAGAGTACCCAGGGGTCCAAAGCCACTTTGGTGAATGGGGAAGACAGGAGAGGCCAGGGCACAGGTTAAAGCTCCTGATAAGCCAGTGGCCGAGCCAGGAAACACTGCTGGGCAGGAAAGGACTTCTGGGCAGGTAGTCTGGACACTGGATTCAACAGCTTGCCAGCAGCCAGGGAAGGTGGAGCTGAGGATGCATATGGAGCAGGACCAGGAAGACAAGGAAAGCTGAGAGAACGGAAAGGTGGGGAGGAAGGAGGAGGCAGCTCAGCAGCAAACTCCAGGAGAAATAACCAGCAGCCCTCACAGATTTGTGATTGTCTCTTAAAAAGATTTATTTTCTCTTCTTGCCTGAATGTACAAAGGCAAAAAGAGTACAGTTTGTATATATATATATTTATATATATATAAAAAAACAAGGAACTTGGTAATGTACACTTTACAGAAGGGAAGAATCAGGAAGACTAAAATTAAATCCAACAGAGCAACGCCAATGGAACAAAAGCTATGAACAGCAACACTGTCCCTCCAGCCCGGGCCTCCAGCTTGCCCCAACCTGCTCCCAATGGGGGGCTGAGCACCAAGGCAAGCGGGTGGGCTGGGGCAGGAGGGGCTGGGACAGGGCTTGGGAAGGGCTCAATCCCAGGAGGGACCCATGGCAGAGGATCATTAGAAAGTTTCCTGGGATGCCCTAGTAATAAAACGAATAACAAAGGCCCAGAATTATGGGGCCATCTAGCTGCCCAGTGGAATCTTGGGGGCATCTGAGTAGACATTGGGATGGTAATAGGGTATCTGGGATAATTAGTGACATGGGTGACTTCAAAGCCCATACACAATAACTCTTAGCCCTTCTGCAGTCTTGCCCTCCAATCCCAAGGCCAAGTCTTCCCACCCCCACCTTGGAGCCTGGAGAGAAGAGATTTAAGAATCACCATTTCATTTTGTGGGATACCCGCTTAACCCTTCTGCATGTGGTCCTTTGACCTTGAGATGTGTGGAGAAGGTGAGATAAGAGAAGGAAATTTCATACATGTACACATACATGTACAGACAGGGAAAGGGTATGAAGGGTGGTAACACACCTTCAATGAGGAAGAAGAGGATGTGAATCCTGAGCAGCAGCTCTCGGAGCCTTGACTGTCCTACCTGGGGTGAGACTCTCTCCCTCCGGGCTCTGCGGGGAGCCCGGTGAGCAATATTTAGCAGAGGCCTAGGCAGCGGTGGCTCCAGAGAGCCTTGGGCTGGTGGTCTGGGCCCTTAGCAGCAGACTTTTCCAGCCTTTGCTTGTGGGGTGGGGTGGAATGGAATCCTTGCTGCGTGTCTCATGTCTGACAAGGTCATGGGTGCCACAGGTACCCTTCACTGTGCCCCTCCTCCCCATGTGGAGAGGCTGGAGATGGAGAGCAGATCCTTCACTCCTCACTTGTCAAGGATCTGTTTCCTCCCCTGCTGCTCTGTGCTATTCCAGGAAAGGGAGATTGGACCTGGCAGGGATCTGAGACCAGGAGGATGAGGATCAGGAAAGACAGTGCCATTCTGCCATTATTGGCTTTAACCGGCTCTTCTGGTAGCTCAGCTCCTACTCTTCAAGGGAGACTTGAATATAAGGATCCAAGAGCCAAATGTTTTTTAAGGAATAGAAAAAGAAAAAACTGTTCCCTTCTGTAGAACCCAAGGCTGCCCTGCTAATAGGGAATTTTCTCTTCTCTGTTACAGAACAAAGTGAAAAGGGCAGGAATGCAGACCATGCCTGCCCAAAGGGAAAAAATTACTCCAAACGGTTTCTTTACAATATGTACAGAGCACGCTGAAACCAGCGCCACAGATACAAAACACACAACAATATTTTAAAACAAACAAGAACAGAGACAGGCCCTTGGCTTCGCCCCACAGGAGTGTGGGAGGGCACAATCAGGCTGAAATTCAGAGTCATCCTCTTGGTGGGGGTGACTCAGGTTAGGTGAGTGAGGTGTCCACACCAAATACTCCCATGGATGAAAGGGGACTACTGCTCAGAGCACTCCCTGCTGGGTCAGCAGGGCGCCGAGGGAATGATGGAGGAGAGGGAGGCTTGGGGGCCTACTAAGAGACCTAAAACAGTGAGTTTTTTGGATGAGCTCATAACTCAACTTGAACAAAAAGAACATGAAACCTTGAGGGAAGCTCTATAGGTCAGAGGGGTTCCTCTTGGGCAAATGACCCTAAGCCTCTCTAGAGTAGGGCTCTGGGTGCTGGACATTGTGCTTACTGCCCTCCACTTCCGTGTTCCACACTGTCAGAGCCAAGTCCCTGCTTTTAAATGATCACTTCTGGCACTCTGGTCACACATACCCCTCTGTAGCCTAAGCTGGTATCTGTCAGTCTTTATCTCAATCCAGAAGGTCAAGGACAGGAGAGGAGAACAGAGATGACCTCAAAAGCAAAGTAAGAGCTAAAGCTTCCCACATCTTGGGGAAGAAGTGACTCCAATAAAGCTACCAAATTATCATCCCTTCCCAGTACAAAAGAGCATACAGAGCCTGGACTGGGAGATTCATTTCTAAGGAAAACAGAGAAATGTCTGCTGCCTCAAAGCACAGCTCCCACTGAGTACACTGTGGCTCAGAGGAATAATGGCTTGTGTGTCATCCCAGCGTCTAAGGAACACAAACTCCCATGCTCAGTGGCTTCTAAAAAAAAAATGTGTGTTATAAAGAAACACGGCTCCATATTGGCACACATGGGGTTTTAGACTGAGCTGTATAAAATCATGTATACAGAAGAACTGGGCTGTATATCATATATTTGTGGCTCTAAATAAGGACACTCAGATGGCTGAATGGATAGGACATCTCAAGAACTGCCTCTTGGGCCTCCTTGCCTTCAGGTGACCTGGCAGACTCCAAAGCTCCCAGGCTGGGGAATACTATTTTACCTGCCTGAGTCTTAAGAGCCAAGCAGTGGGAAAGAAGAGGAGAGATCAGTATGGTGATCCCCCTGGGAAAGGCACCAAGGGGTCAGGAGGGAAGAGAGAAAAGGTCAAGGTGTTGGGGGCTAAGCAGCAGGATGTAGTAGGGATGCAGGTTCTATTTCAGACTCCATTCATGCTCCAGCTCCAGCTTACTCCCAGTATCTTTGGGGAGCTCTGTGCTGGTGTGGGGACCCCGGGCCCTCTGCCTGACAGGCAGCCCAAGGCCATGCTGGGGCAAATACCTTGGTCTTCCTTTCCAGGTGGGGCTCTGAGCATTTATATGTGCTCATGTGAGAGGCGAGAAGTCTTCATGTTTGAAGACCTTGTTTTCACAATCATAGGGAAAATAGCCCCAATTTCTTTCCTGAGATTCTAATTCCTCCACGTGCTGCCAATTTCCAGGGCCAAAACCGCAGGGGAGATGCAGGACTGGTTATGGTGGCAATGACAGTGAGAAGGGTATGGCTGCTGTGCTGTCTTCAGACCTTACCCAGTGCTTGGAGGGGAGGGACCTGGGGGTGGTGGTACTCTTCTGGCAGCTGACCAGGGGTTGGGGAACAGAGCAGTGACTTCTCTGGGTTGAGACCATGTTCCCCTGGTTGCTCCCCGTGCCTTCATCTCCACAGAGACCACAACAGTCACAACTGTGGCTGAGAGAATAAATATTTTCGCTAAGTACCAGCTCTCCAGCTCCTGAGGAAGAGGAAGGGTGGGGGAATCCGGGGGCCTGGTGGAGGCGAGATAGCCAAGGGTCTGCCTTCAGTCATGGTGGGAACACGGCAAACAGGATGATCAACACCATTTAACTGATGTCTAAATGGCACCTCCAGCACCTCCTTGGGTGAGCCAGTCCGGGCCCGTGAAGCTGACTTTCTCCGGGCACTTGGTGTTCTGCAAGGGAAACATGGACAGATAACCAGGTACTCAGCTGGCTGGCAAAACAACCACAAGGTGGCGCTCCAAGAAAATGAATGGTAGGGGAGGCAGCTACTGGTCTCCCTAGAGGACGCTTGTGATCCACAGCTCCTCTCCATGCACATGGCTTCATGGGAGACTTGTACAAAAGGCTTGGCCAGGATTCCACCATTTCCAGACTGCTGACCCCACACAGCTATCCCTCACCTGGGCCCCACAGATACTCTGTGATCCAGTTATCAACTGTCCCTCCTCTGTGTGTTGCCCCAAATTAAAAAGTTACTTACCATTCTCACCTCCGGGGGGGTGGGTAGAGTGAAGGAGCTGAGCCTTGCTGGCTGGCAACAATGGCTGTAGAAGAAAGCCCTGGGCGAGAAGGAGGGCATGTTAGAGTAGCTCTCCCAGAACCTTTGATTTAAGCACTTTCTCTTCACCAGCTGGGTAGGATTGGGAGGAATTTCTCCTTAAATTCCTAACTCCACTGAGTTTTGGGGCACTGACAGGAAAAGGATATGATGATTGGCTAGATACAGTTGCTGGGGATAACTAATAAGGCTCCATTTTTCAGCTGCTTCTTTCTCTCTGGTTGTGGGAACACCTGTTCCTTATTCTTCTGAATATGAACGTCAATTTTCTGGAGGAGTTTGAGAGTCCCCAAGCTCCAAGGGAAGAAATAAATGTCATATACTTTAACGATGGTCTGCAGAAGGCTAGGACTATAACAGATTAGAAGCTCAAAGAAAGGAAATAATCTTGCTAGGGGCCCTTGCTGGAGGCAATACTACTGGGGTGTGAGTTAAAAAGAAATGCAGTGGGAAAAGAGACTGACCTGCTGCATAGGGTAAGTTGTACTGTGCTGGGAGCAGTGAGTACCCCAGGTGGTGGTGGTGGTGGTGTGTGGACATCAGGCGCTGGGAAGGGGAGGTGCGGGGCCGGTCTGTATTCCTTTCACCGGCACCTGCTCCCCCGATGCTGCTACAGCTGCCACCACCCCCAACCACTCCACAGCCTCCTCGATCTCTCTCCTGAGAAGTTTTATCACTTATCTGGAAAGGAAAGAAGATACAAAAGCACTGTTGTGACACTGACACACACACACACACACACACACACACACACAAACACAGAGCAAGACACCCAGAGCCCACATGACTCCTTAAACATGCAGGACACCTGAAAATCAAGGTGGTGCCCAGAGGAGCCCCTGTCAAGTCAGGCAAACTGCACTGTGGTTAAGACCTGATGTATCCGCTTCTTCCCAGACCCTGATTCTGGCCCCACTGGTCTTTGATAATAGCTAGTTTGATTGCACTTTGCTTACCGTGGGAGACTTGCTCTTGTAATGACTGGCATGCTGCTGCAAGATGTCCAGGGCTTTGGACTCTGAGCTGGATTTACAACTGACGCTGGGGCTGGCTCGGGCCTTGTCGGCATCTTCACCCCCTGAGACCTTGCTGCCATATGGGGAGAAAGAGTAGCTGGAAGGCAGGTAAGAACCTGGGAAAGAAGAAATGAAGCAGTTGAAGAGATAGGAAAGATAGGAGTAACTCTGCTCCAGTGAGCAAGGCTAGTGAGTGTCCCTAGGCACAGGGACAGTGTCTACCCTGGTGTTTTCAGGATAAGACTATTATGTAGTTTGCCCTTTCTTTACTGAGGTCTAGAGGCAAACCTAGCTCAGGTATATTAGGTACATGACCCTCAGTCTCTGGGAATCAATTTCCCTAAAGTCCCAGTCTTAGAGATTCATCTTGGAGAGGTGAGATGATCAAGTGGAGAGATCATGGGATATGGAGGCAGATGGCCTTGGGCTGAAATCCTACCTCTGAGCCTTACCAGTTGGGCAGCCTTGAACAAATTGACAACTTTTCTGAGCTTCAGTCTCCTCACCACCAAAACGAAGATACCAAGACTTATTTCACTGGGAGGATTAAATAAGATAATGTACACGAATACCTAATACAGTGGCTGGCCCAGATCAGGCACTCATGAAATGGAACTATTATTTTTATATAGAAGAATGGGGTAAAGGAATACCACAGGGAGAGACAATTTCCTACCTGTTTGAAAGTTTACTGTCCTAGAGTTTGCTTTGTAATGTTATGCCAGAATATCAGGACTATTTACGCTGTTCTCCTGCAGGGAGGTGGCAGCTTTAAGAAAAGAAGTTCTTGTCTATCCCACATGGCTTTTCAGGCAACAGAAGAATGGAATAAGATCATTTTCTTATAATAACTTAAAAAACACAAATTCCTTTGTGTCCCCCTTCCCAAGAATTCTCGGATGGCAGTATAAAGAGCTCATCTTCTGCAAGCTGACCCTTTTCTGGCTGGACTTCCCCACAATCTGACTTTCACTTGCTCTTTCCCTCCGACTGCCTTCCAACCTTACAGCTAAACATGACCTTGCAAATGAATACATGCATTGTCCTTGTTTGAATGTTACTTGTTCCAAGTGTCTCTCCTGCTACAAGTAGGTTGTAAGCTCCTTGAGGGGAGGAACTAGTCTTCCTTATTTCTTTTGTGTTCTCCACAGTGCCAAGCAATTGCAAAATGTATAATATGTGTTTAAAAAGTCCCAGCTGAGGGAAGTCAGCAGTGGAAAAGAGGACGTTTATTATTCAAAATCAACAGCTCCAACAATGGGTTAATATCCAAAATATATAAAGAACTCACAAAGCTCTACAAGATGTAAGCAAAATCCAATTAAAAAATGCGAAGAGGACCTGAACTGACGTCTCTCATGAAGACATACAAACAATGAATAGGTATATAAAAAGATGCTCATCTTTGCTATTAGAGAAATGCAAATCAAAACTACAATGAGATACCACTTCACAACTATTAAGATTGGCTATTATCAACATGACAGGTAAGAACAAATGTTGGAGAGGCTGTGGAGAAAAAGGAACCCTCATTCACTACTGGTGGGAATAGAAACTGGTACAGCCATTATGGAAGAAAGTATGGTGGTTCCTCAAAAAATTAAGAACTACCATATGACCCAGCAATCCTTCTATTGGGTATCTACCCCAAAAACTTAAAAACATTGGTATGTAAAGACACATGCACCCCCATGTTCATCGCAGCATTATTCACAGTGGACAAGACATGGAAACAACCAAAGTGTCCCTTGACAGAGGATTGGAAACAGAAGATGTAGTACATATATACAATGGAATACTACTCAGCCAAAAGAAATAATGACACAGTGACATTTGCAACAACATGGATGGACCTTGAGAATATTATGCTAAGCAAAATAAGTAAATCAGAAAAAGCTAAGAACTATATGATTTTACACAAAAGTGGGTTATAAAACTGAGACTCATGAACTTAGATAAAAGTGAAGTGGTTACCAGAGGAAGGTTGGTGGAAATATACAGTGACAGAAAATATTTTGATTTGTGTGACAGGCATGTAACATTGAATAGTTGACATGTTATAGAGATGTATACCTGAAACCTATGTGTTCCTATGGACCAATGTCACCCCATTAAATCTAATTTCTAAATATGAAAAACAATGTTTTTAAAGAGAGTTGACGTTTAGTTATCCATGAAAAGTGACTAGAGGCAACCCTCCAGCTGGAGCAAGGAACGGAGAGGTGGTCCCACAGATTGTAACTAGGGGTCCTTTAAGGAGTTTGAGTTTAGAGTGGCCACTTCACAGAATGTCACATTCAGAAAAGGGCTGTTGAGCCTCAATAAACCTTGGGACTGAGCCAGAAAACTGGATTTGAAATTTCTGCTCCATTTCCCTCCCGGTTAATGCACACCCGCTGGAAGGTGCCGTACCTGGGTAGTTCTGCATCATCACAGCCGGCATGCCCCGGTAGCTGGGGTGGCTGGGGTCATAGGACTGGCTGTAGGAGTAGCCGTGCATGTAGGGGATGTAGGACTGGTGCTGGGTGAGGGGAGAGGACACAGGCACATGGACACTTGGTCGGGGCTCCTTGCTCCCAAGGCGGGATTCCTCAGATGTGGGCAGCTTGCAGTCACTACTTGTGCTTTCCTTCCCGTCCTCCTTGGGGACAGAGTCCTTACTCCGACTCCTTTCCTCCTTCAATTTACGGTCCCGCTCTTCTTTCCACCGCTCATCTTCTGACTTAATGTCTGAGTACTTGGCAGGATAAACATATGTCCACATCCGGGGCTCTGCTTCCTACAACAATCACATAATGAGTACTGAGTATTGTAACAAATGGGGGAAGGTAGATTTCAAGTCCAGGGTCCCAGCAAAAACACCAAAGCAGTTAATATCAGTCACCTGGGGCAGAGATGATCATGACCTCTACTGATTGTTTACAATGAACTCTGATCCCTCCTGCTTAAAAAGCCTGTCCCCTCCCTGCCCAAAGGAAACAAGATGTGGGGAAAGAAGAGGAAAATCCATCATTGGGTCTCCTATAGGAGAAGACAAGCCTTCTGGCAAATGACTCCTTGAATAGTAGAGGCTGCTCCATTTCTAAGGATATTCAGGTTATTTCACTTCTTTGGGGCAGTAGCACAGGGGTGAAAGGTCTAACTGTGTCACCAAGAGGGAAGGGAAGACTTTCTAAGTCTCTTGAGCAGAACAAGATATGAGACCAAGTTCTTGGTTCTAACTCTTCCTATAAAATCTTTCTGAAAGTCACTCAGTCTGAGTAGTGTACTTCTGGTCTACTCTACAATACAGACAGCTCACCATCAACACACTCCACAGGAACAAGCAATGGGAGACACTGGACTAGGAATCAGCACACCTGGGTTCCAGGTTTGGCTGTTAGTCAAATCTCGTAACCCTACACAAATCAAGCTAACTTACCTGGGCCTCTCTTGTCAAGTGGGAAAACACCTTTTTACTGATATAAAAGTGCTTTTCAAAAAAAAACAACATTAAAGCCTGACCAGGTGGTGGCGCAGTGGGTGGATAGAGTGTCGGACTGGGATGCAGAAGACCCAGGTTTGAGACCCCAAGGTAGCCAGCTTGAGCAAAAAAAAAAAAAAAAAAAAAAAAAGCTAAAGCTCACCAGCTTGGACCCAAGGTCGCTGGCTCGAGCAAGGGGTTACTCGGTCTGCTGAAGGCCCGCAGTCAAGGCACATAAGAGAAAGCAATCAATGAACAACTAAGGTGTCGCAACAAAAAACTGATGATTGATGCTTCTCATCTCTCTCCATTCCTGTCTGTCTGTCCCTGTCTATCCCTCTCTCTGACTCTCTCTCTGTCCCTGTAAAACAAACAAATAAACAAAAAAACATTAAAATGAGTTACAAAGGTAACAAATCCCTAAGCTTATAGATTTCTCCTGCTACTCTGTATTCTGCTGACCTCCTACATCAGCACAATCCTGACTGCGAAGAAGAAAGAAAGATGATCAAACTACAAACTTCTATTTCCTCCCAGAGCAAATTACCTGTCGGTACCAGAGTATTGGATCCACCTCTGCCTGTCGGCCACACTCAGCACCTGTCTTAGCCTCACAGGCCTCCTTGCCTAGGTGGCTGGCTTCACTCAGCTTCACTTTAAGTGGTTCTGGGGCCTGGCTGGGGAGTTTGGAAGAGTCATCTAATTTGGGAATAATGACGGATTTGGCAGGGTCAGCCCCTGGCTCCTTGGCCTTGCTGGGTCCTGACTTCACCAGGTCTGTCAGGCTGGGAGCCTTGGTGAGAGTTGGTGGAATTGACGGCTTTTGCTTCCATTCTTCCTTGAGTGCCGCCTCCCGCTCTTTCAGGCCCAACTCTGCCTTCTTGTCCAGTCCCCGCTGCTGCTGCTCCAAGCTCTGCCGTTTCTGCTGCTCCTCATACTGCTGACGGTATGCTGTGTTGGTGCTCAGGAGGTGGGTGTGGTAGCTCTGGTCGCTGTAACCATAGGGGGGCACATAGGCATACTGGTTGTAGTACAGGGACTGCATGTACATGTTGGGACGCTGCTGGATGACAGAGGGCTGCTGACTGGCACTGCTCAGCTCTGGCTTCTTCTCCTCGCAAACATCGTTCTTCATTTTCCCCTCTATGCTTTCAGGCTCCTCGTCCTTTTTCGTCTTCAGGGCCTGGCTTTCCACTCCTGCCTGGTTGTTGGGGTTCAGTGCCCCTGGGCTGGACTGTGTGTAATTTGGAGAGTAGTAACTCTCAAAGCCTTGGTAATATGGTGAGTCTTTGCTCTGTGGCTGAGGAGGAAAAAGAGTTTTCTTAGCCCCTTCCTTAACCAACTGTTCGGGGTCCTTTAATTTGATGCTGTCCACTTTGCCCTCCCCGTCTTCCCCCGCATCAGAGATGTCAGAGTAGGCTGGGCTGTTGGTTTTGACTGAGCTGGCTTCAGCTCCATTCTGAGTCACTACGTGTAAGGGAGTCATGGGCTGGGTAGGGGTCGTGCTATCTAGGCGGCTACCGCCTCCAATGGAAGGGCTGGGGGCATTGTCCGTGAAGCTGTAGATCTTATCAGCTTCAGCCTTGATGCTAGCCAGTCGGCTTTGGTGGGGGTCTGACGAGCCATTTAGGAGCCCCTCCACTTTCATCCCATCTCCTGATGATTCCCTGAAGGGGCTTTTGCCTTCTTCTGTTCGACATACCTTCCCAGGAGTCAGAGGACTTTCAAGTTCCTTTGAAGACTCCTTCTTTTTTTTGTCTTTCTTTTTCTTGTCCTTGGCTGGAGTCAAGGCAGGGTTGACTGTGAAAGGTTCTCCCATCACAGTGGGCTTGGGCTGAATGGGCTTGAGTTGGGGACTGTTGGGCATGGCCTGGACTACTGTGGTGGTCACGCCTGAGGAGGAGCCTGGGCTGCCTGCAGTGAAGGTGGCTGTCTGGAAGGTGTAGATTTGCTGCGGGGGGATGGCTGGGGCAATGGGCCGGGCTGACTTTAAGCTCTTGGAAGGCATCTTTTCAGGTTTCAAACAAGAGGATTTTTTACATTTTTCTTTTTCCATACACTTCCTTTCCAGAGAATCAAAGGCATCATTGCTTGTTTCATCCATTACTGAGGGTCCATCATCAGAGCCATCATTGGATAAGGTCCCAAGGTCTGTATCCCCTTCCCCACTCAACTTTTTCTTACAGAGGCCTTTTGTGCTGAATTTGCTTGAAGGAGAAGGGCTATGGGGCTCTACGAGCCGAACTTTGGGGGTAGCTGAGCGGGCAGGGGATAAGGAACCTTTCTGTGAGACAGATGCACCATTGCAGTTCCCGAGGTCTGCATGGAGGGTAGGCTCCTCTCCGTACTCACTGTCTCCATCTGCTTCTGGCTTGCTGTCATCATCTGTATGGGCATGAGCTTGATGGTACTTAAGTCCATTGATGTGCTTATACTTTTTGTTGCAGTTTGGGTGGGGACAATCAATCAGGACTGGGGATGGACAATTTCTGTCTAAAACAGTGGTTTCCACTTTGGTCCCAGGGAGTGGGCCAGTGGCTGAGCCCATGGAATTCGTACGGACACGCTTGCTCCCTTTGGAGTCCTCTGAGCTAGAATTCAGCTCCATGTCCGAAAGGGGTTTGCTTTTCCGCTTGTTCACTGAGGAGGGGCTGGCCTTGACATCCTCAGAGGTGCTACTGGCAGGTGGGCGATGCTCTGAAGAATTCTGGCTGCCCCGACGACCTTTGCTATTGGCTCCTGCTCGGGTTTTGCTGCTGCTGCTGGTCCCTTTGCTGTCAGTGGCTGTAGCTGTCTCATTGACAGGTGTGTTACTGTTGGGACGTATGCGTTTGCCTCTACCCCGACCATTTCGCATTTCCAAGTCACTGGTGGGAGAGTCACAGAACCTTGACAAAGGACAAACACAACAGGATATTATTAAAAAGAGAAAATGTCTTCAAACTGGTTTAGCCTCTATCTCCAGAAGAACTGTCCAGATGGTAACTATCATTTTCAATGAGTATGATTTGTTAAAGGGACTTTGGAAAGAGTGGGAAGTGGTAAGCTCCTAGAATGCTAGCTGTAAATTATTCCCTAACATTTGGGTTCCCCAAACCCTGGCAAACTGCAAAGTAATATTAGGAATAAGCTGTACAGTGCGATTCACTGAAATGTCAATCTTAAGAAATTCCAATGCGAAACCCACACTGTCTATTAGAGTTTAAAAAACTGAAATGTTCCTCAGTTTAAACTTCTGAGACATAGCTAACATCAAAAAGGATCATCAATGAATGTTTGTTCACTGACAGTCAGACTCTGTGGTATTGGTCTCAAGGTGACTACAGGTAGCTGTGAGAATTCAGTAATTCCAAACAAAAGCTTAAATAGATTTCCTCCCCATTTTAACCCAATCCATCAATGCCTAATTCATTTATAATTCTTTTTATTTTATTTTCTTATTCATTTTTTAGAGAGGAGAGAGAGTAACAGAGAGAGAGCAAGAGAGAGAGAGAGAGAGAGTGAGAGAAAGAGGAAAGAGGAAAGGGGGGAGGAGCAGGAAGCATCAACTCCCATATGTGCCTTGACCTGGCAGGCTTAGGGTTTTGAACCGGCAACCTCAGCGTTCCAGGTTGAGGCTTTATCCACTGCGCCACCACATGTCAGGCCATTTATTATTCTTGAGTGCCAGATGAATGTAGTGCCTCTCCTTGTCTCTATACCATAATATCCTTTAAAAGCTGGGGAGTCATTTTTTAATTTCCTGTACAGCAAGTGGTTTTATTTTATAAAAACACATTTATGAGATCTATGGTGAAAATTACCATTATGAGATGCTGTCAATTTGTTAAATTCTTCCTCTTTAAAAATAAATAATATTTTTAATTTTTAAATATTTTTTGTTTATTGATTTCAGAGAGAGAGAGAAAGAAAGAGAGAAAGAGACAGAAACATCAACCTGTTTCTGTATGTGCCCTGACCGGGGATTGAACTGGCAACCTTTACATACCAGAAAGATGCTCCAACCAGTGGAGCTATCCAGCCAGGTCTAAAAATAAAAAATTTTTATTTTTCAATTACAGTTGATGCATAATATTATATTAGTTAGATTCAGGTGTACAAACCAAAAAGCTAGGTGTCTTTTAAAAACTACCCAGTTCTAGTAGGATAAAGGTATAAAACATCACTGAGTATGGTGGTTCAGACTAACATAAACTAAAAAGTCGCATAGTGCTTACCTGGGGGGTGCCCAATCATGCCGTGTGCAGTCAAGAAGTGTACCTACGTATGTCTTGTTCCTCCATGTTACGTTCACCACCAACATCCCTGGAAGACAAGACTTAGATATAGACAAGAGAAACCTTTTGGCCACTGAGAAGAGTATTTTCTATTTGAGAAGCATTCTGGTTCCTGTTGGAGTGTTTAGGAGTGCTCTGGGTCCCAAAGGGACAAACAGAATTGGGATGGAATAGTTCCACGGGAACTGTCTACAGCAATACTGGGGCCCCTTTGAATGGGCAATAGTTGCAAAGATTTCATGGTCCAGTTAAGGTACATTTTTATAACCTTAAAAAAATATGCAGTATTTGAAACATACTAAAAAAAATCACAAAGAATAGTCTAACAAAAACTTATGTACCCACCAATCAATGCTTTATAACATTTTTGTGCTATTTATGAATGCATTAAGTCTAAGAACTCTTTGCCTACTGAACATTTTCTTCTAGGTTTTTTCCCTAAAAGTTTTAGTTTTCTGTTTTAGTCCTTTATTTATTCTGAGTCAATTTTTATATGAAATTCTTTATTTGGGGGAGGGCTATGGTGTCCTTTTGTTTCAATAGTTTTTGAAATGGCTACTTTGCATCCCAAGAATGCTTTTATACCTTTGCCAAAATCAGTTAGGTGTATCTGTGTGTCTGTTTCTGGGTTTTCTGCTCTGATCCATTGGTCTAACTGTCTATCCTTCCGCCAATATCACAGTCTCATTGATTACAATGGTTATATTTTAAGTCTTGAAATCAGATAATCTGATTCTTCCTACTTTATTCTTTTTCAGAACTGTTTTAGCTATTTTAGTCCCTTTGTTCTTTACATATAAATTTTAGAAAAATCTTACCTATACCTACAAAATATCTTACTGGAATTTTTTTTTTTTTTTTACAGGGACAGAGAGAGAATCAGAGAGAGGGATAGATAGGGACAGACAGGAATGGAGAGAGGTGAGAAGCATCAATCATTAGTTTTTCATTGCCATTACGATACCTTGGTTGTTCATTGATTGCTCTCTCACATGTGCCTTGACCGTGGGCCTTCAGCAGACCGAGCAACCCCTTGCTGGAGCCAGCGACCTTGGATCCAAGCTGACGAGCTTTTGCTCAAGTCAGATGGGTTGCGCTCAAGCTGGCGAGCTCGGGGTCTCGAACCTGGGTCTTCTGCATCCCAGTCTGACGCTCTATCCACTGCGCCACTGCCTGGTCAGGCCTTACTAGAATTTTGAAAGAAATTGTATTAACCTGTATATCAATTTAGAAAAAACTGCCATCTTCACTATTAATTTAGATCTTCTCTGATTTCTTCCAGCAGCATTGTGTAGTTTTAGCATACAAATCTTGTAGATGTTTTGTTAAATTTACACTAAGTAGTTCTTTTTTTTTGAGCCATGGTAAATGGTATTACATTTTAAACTTCATTTGTTCATAGCTAATATATAGTAGACATACAAATGATTTTTGTATGTTTATCTTATATTCTGTGACCTAGCTAAACTCACTTACTAGTTCTGGGAGTTTTTATATAGTTATTGGTATTTTTCTATGTAGACAATCATGTAATGTATGAATAAGTAGTACAGTTGTATTTCTTCTTTCCAATCTGTATGTCTTTTATTTTCCTTTCTTGTGTGATTGCAATAGCTAGAACCTCCAGCAACATATTGAATAAGAGCAGTGAAAGTAGACATTCTTCCTTGTTCCTGCTCTTAGGGGGAAAACATTCAGTTTTCCATTATTAAATATAATGTTCAGCTCTGTGTCTGGGACATATGAGGCAAAAAGAAAACAGAGGGAACTTTCTACCATGTTGTTACTTAGGTCTTGATGTCCCTACCTGGCCTGCCTTCTTTTCTCCACCTTTCATAGTCTTGTTATACTTGTTTTATATATAATGGGTGGGGTTTTTAGTTGTATTTAGTGGGAGAAATAGGAAAAAGCATACCTGCTTCATCTTCCCCAAATTGGAAGTCCTGGTTAAATCCTATTGGTTATCTTTCTTAGTGTTAGATTTCTATTATATAAAATTTTGGTTTGCAAGTTGTTTTTTGAGAT
Organism: Rhynchonycteris naso; assembly: GCA_037038555.1. Taxonomy (NCBI): domain Eukaryota; kingdom Metazoa; phylum Chordata; class Mammalia; order Chiroptera; family Emballonuridae; genus Rhynchonycteris; species Rhynchonycteris naso. The sequence continues at coordinate 52,570,854 of CM072999.1, forward strand.
TTTTTTGTTACTGATTTTGCCCTTCTCTGGTTCATACTTTTGTAATTTCTTCCCTCTAGTCCCCTAAGGACCTAGTCTGAACAGGTCTTCTAATGGCCTGTGCCATTAGAAGAAGTTAAGAATAGCCTAGTTCTAATCATTGAACCAGCAGGCAATCTGACCAAATACTTCTTCACAATTCCTTAGGCTTCCTTTCTCCCCTACTCAATTAACTGTTTAAAACCTTTCATGAAGCTGGCTGGAGGTTGGCAGATCACTCCCCTGTCTAAAAACTGGGTGCGTCTTATACAGTGGTTGTAGTTTTTTTACTTGCATTTCCCACTCTTTCATACTTGTTTTTGCACTCATTGTTGAAGATAGTAATTTGTCATCAGACACAGATGAGGACAAGCTAATGGATGGGAGTTTTGACAGTGATGAGGAGTTGTATGAATTTTATGATGAATAAAACTTGAGTTCAATAACTTTATGGAATACATTTTTCTTTTTCAAATTTCAGGTCCCAAAATTAAGGTGCGTCTTATACATGGGATCATCTTATAAATGGGGAAATATGCTACATCTCTTCTATTTTTGATTCCTAGAAAAAGTTATTTTGGTTTTGAGCCCCAACATATTCTTTGATTTTCACTTTATATATTTTATTCCTTGCTATGTGTTTAGACCACAGAAGACGTGTGTCAAAAGTTTGAAAAGAGTCATTTTGATCGGAAATCCCAAGGTACATTTTCTTTGTAATGTTTCTAGAGAATAAGCCTGGGCATTCTAGAATTAACCTTTTGTTTGCCTTGGTCATACTACTATTTGATTCAGCACTCCACTTCTAGAGCCTATCTGTAGTATATATTACCTATATTCATTTTCCTCTTTGATGTAGAAAAGATCACTGGACTTAGAGTTAGAAAACTTTAGTCCAAATCCTTGCTCTGCTCTAGTGTAAGCATGGATAAGATACTTAACCTCTATGAGTCTCAGTACTATAGAATTAAAATAGAAGTAAATGGTAAAATTTGAAATTAGAGAACTAGCCCATCATTGGCTTTTAATATGTCAATACAAAGAGAGGGCTTAGACAAAACTATGGAGTATCAGGACTTGAGCCCTGAAATCTTAGGCATGCCCTTAAATAAGACCTTATTTAGCCTCTGTTCTATTTGGGATCAGATTTTGGGATGCTCTGTCATAAAACAAGATCAGAGAAGGGGTCGGGGGTGGCGGTAAAAAGGATTATACTACTAGAAAGTCTCAACCTAATAAAATTAGGGAAAGAAAAAACTCTGGTTAGTCAATTAGATTCTAATTTAAACATTTATTGAACATCTGTTATGTGTTAGCTGTTTTCATACTCATCAGCTTATCAAATATTCTCAGCCTTAAATCACTTTTTGAACAAGGTAAACCATTAAGAGAAAGCATAGTCCTCCCCACAGTCCTGCCATATAGGGATTGTTAAAACTGCTTTGCAGTCTGACTAGGTGGTGGTGCAGTGGATGGAGTGTCGGACTGGGATGCAGAAGACCCAGGTTCGAGACCCAGAGCTTGCCAACTTGAGCGCGGGCCCATCTGGCTTGAGCAAAAGGCTCACCAGCTTGGACCCAGGTCGCTGGCTCCAGCAAGGGGTTGCTCTGTCCGCTGAAGGCCCACGGTCAAGGCACATGTGAGAGGGCAATCAATGAACAACTAAGGTGTTGCAACAGCAACGAAAAACTAATGATTGATGTTTCTCACCTCTCTCCGTTCCTGTCTGTCCCTGTTAAAAAAAAAAAAAAAAAAAAGCTGCTTTGCAAATTAGGAAATGAAAGCCCAGAAAGAAAGGTTACGTAGTTTACCAAAGGTCTCATTATTCATTAGCGGTCAGATCTTTAAGGCATTACACAGCTATCTCTAGTGGATTCTGATTCTTTTCATACAACTTCCTCAAAATGTCCCTTTAGTTTCAACTTAGATACAAAAACACATATAGGGAAGATAACAGGGGCGGGGAGGGGGGGTACCCAGAGGGGAAAAGAACAAGATTCCAACTCCTTCTATCCCAGTGGTTCTTAACCTTTTTTGAGGTACCGAACCCACCAGTTTCATATGCGCATTCACCGAACCCTTCTTTAGTGATAAATAAAATATGATTTTTTCCCCCAAATTTAAGACATAGGTACATGTGTTTTTACTGGTGCACAAAATGAGCCGTGCATGAACATCACCTTGCTCAAAGAACAAAACCAACAAAGTGCATGAACTCACAACAAATTACGATATTACTTTATTCTGGCCTCTGCGGCAGAGGCTTCTCCGAACCCCTGAGACCGACTCATCGAACCCCTAGGGTTCGATAGAACCCAGGTTAAGAACCACTGTTCTATCCCTTTCTAGGGCCCTGGCATCTTAAGAGACATGGAAAACCTAAGAAAGCAATCAGGCTAAATTATCTCTGGCTATTAGCAAGTGAATTCAAATGGATGCCTTCTCTCAGTGATGGGGTGCTCTGATTATTGTATAACCAATCTGAACAGGAATAGAGTCCATTTATTTCTAGACAAGGTAAGACTTAGATATATGCACCTCATTAATAAGGGCAGATGAGCACAGCTGTGTATAGAGAGCAGGCATACAATTAGAAGACGAATGTTAATCCTACTCTTGAAACAGCTGGGCAGGAACACATTTATAAATCTGTCTTATTCCTCTGGTACAATCTGCAAACCTTAGCAATAATGAATGAGTTGAAAAGAAGACAGGTCAGACAGAGTGCTGGAATTGGGATAGGGGAAGAATTCTTTATGGAAAAAGAAAATGGAGGTTAGTTTAAAGGTCAAAGCAAATACATTTTTTCTGAAGTGTAACTCTTCCTGCAAAGTCCTGAGTTGAGACAGCTGGGAGAATAAGAGAACAGGAAAGAAAAGGAAGAAATAACACTTAACAGATCTAGTTTTTCTATGAGGGGCTAGCCTTAGGGCAGTAAGTAGGCTGAAGAGAAAGAAAATTTGGTTTTCATTTTAGAAAGCTTCCTATTTTGAATAAGTGTTCATAAAATAAAGAAAGACTTGACTGCTTGAAAATAATAATAATGCTAAAAAAAAGTAGTAATAAATTATGTCTTGTGTTTCTCCAGGTGGTAAATTTCATATTTACCAAGGGTCTTAAAGACATAATCTCATTAAACATTAAGTTTTAAAGTGTTGAGTACTCTCCCTTCTTAAGGGTAATCAACAGTGGAGCAGAGTAGAGGGGAAAAGACATAGGTAGGAGGCAGCGGTCAAGTTCCTCCAGGTCTCAGGGGAAGTGCAATGTTGAGACAAAACCTAATCCCAAAGCAGCACTGCTTTGCTTCAGAGGACAATTCAAAACTTCCTACAGCTGTGCATTTAAGACTGATCCAAGCACAATAGTGGACAGAGTAAAATTTATCATCAGGGCCTCATTATTACCATTTCTAGTACACACTTTCTTTCAGGGATTTGGATCTTTATGCTCAGCTGACCACTCTTCTTTATTTTTATTTTTCTAAGCAAGAGAAAAGGACAAAGACAGATTCTGGCATGTGCCCTGACCATGATCCATTCAGCAAGCCCACGAGGGGGGCGATGCTCTGCCCATCATGGGCTTTTTGCTTGGCAACCAAGATACTTTTAGCGTCTGAGTTGGAGGCTCCACTGAGCCATCCTCAGTTCCTGGGGCCAACTCATTCGAATCAATTGGAGCCATCGCTGTGGTAGGGAGAGAGGGAGAGAAAAAGAGATAAGGGAGAAAGGAAGAGATGGAGAAGCAGATGGTCACTTCTCCTATGTGCCCTGACTGGAAATTGAACCTGGGACATCCACACACCAGGCCGACACTCTACCACTGAGCCAACCAGCCAGGGCCTGACTACTCTTCTTGAAACACTTCCTTCACTTGGCTTCCAAGACAAGGACATCATACACTCTTGTTTTTGTTTTTCTCCTTATCTTTCTGGTCTTTCCTTGGCATCTTTTTTTTTTTTTTTTTTTTTTTTTTTGTGACAGAGAGAGGAACAGATAGGGACAGTCAGGAAGGGAGAGAGATGAGAAGCATCAATTCTTTGTTGTGGCACCTTAGCTGTTTATTGATTGCTTTCTCATATGTGCCTTGACTGGGGGGCTACAACAGACTGAGTGACCCCTTACACAAGCCAGCAACCTTGGGTTCAAGCTGGTGAGCTTTGCTCAAACCAGATGAGCCCACACGCTCAAGCCGGCGACCTCGAGGTTTCGAATCTGGATCCTCCGCACCTCAGTCTGGCTCTCTATCCACTGCACCACTGCCTCGTTAGGCTCTTTTGCTTCTTTATGTCTAACTAATGACGCTTGAAATTCTACCTCCAGCCCCAACCTTTCCCCTGAACTCCAGATTCATATATCTAATTGCAAATTTGACATTTCCATTTGATGTCAAAGTAAAGATCTCAAATTTAACATGACCCAAAATGAGCGCCTGATATCCAGTTTCTCCCTAATACATCCCCTCCCCAGCCAGCCAACAACTGACTCTGAGTTTTCCCTATTTCAGGTTAATGGCATCTTCATCCTTTTAGGTGTTTAGGTCCAAAAACCTCTGGAGTTTTACTTGACTCCTCTCTTACTCTCATGCTCCACATATGACAACAAATCTTGTTAGCTCAACCTTCAAAATATACACATATTTTGACCATATCTCACTACTTTCACCTCTCCAGGTCCAAGAACTCTTTAAATTATTGCAACAGCTTTCTAACTTACATTCTTATCCTTCTCTGACCTATTCATAACACAGGACAAAGAGATCCTGTGTTTGTTTTTTAGAGATAGGCAGGGAGAGAGACAGAAACATTGAGCTGTTCCTGTATGTGCCCTGACCAGGAATTAAACTGGCAACCTCTGCGCTTCAGGTCGATGCTCCAACTGAGTTATCCAGTCCAGCCAGGGTTTTTTTTTTTATCTATCTATCTATCTATCTATCTATCTATCTATCTATCTATCATCTACAGAGAAACAGAGAGAGGAAGGGAAAGTATGGGAAGGGGGAAGATAAGGATTCATTTGTTGTTCCGCTCAGTCATGCATTTATTGGTTGCTTCTTGTGCATGCCATGACTGTTGATTGAACCTGCAACCTTGTCCTTTTGGAACAATGCTCTAACTGACTGAGCTAACTGGCTAGCACCTCTCCTCACTTCTTCCAAATCTTTTCTCAAAAGTCATCTCAGTGAGGCTTTCCCTAATCCCCACTTATATATTCACTGACATGCTCCTTAGTTCTCTTTCCTCCTCACTTCATAGTATTTATTAGTATGTAACACAGAACTTTTTTTAGCCTTTTTTTTTTTTTTTACAGGGACAGAGAGAAAGTCAGAGAGAGGGATAGATAGGGACAGACAGGAACGGAGAGAGGTGAGAAGCATCAATAATTAGTTTATCGTTGCCATTGCAACACCTTAGTTGTTCATTGATTGCTTTCTCACATGTGCCTTGACCGTGGGCCTTCACCAGACTGAGCAACCCCTTGTTGGAGCCGGCGACCTTGGGTCCAAGCTGATGAGCTTTTGCTCAAGCCAGATGGGCCCGCGCTCAAGCTGGCAAGCTTGGGGTCTCGAACCTGGGTCTTCTGCATCCTAGTCCGACGCTCTATCCACTGTGCCACCGCCTGGTCAGGCGTAACACAGAACTTTTTTTTTTTTAATTTTATTTTAATTTTATTCATTTTAGAGAGGAGACACACACACAGAGAGAGAGAGAGAGAGAGAGAGAGAGAGAGAGAGAGAGAGAGAGAGAGAGAGAAGGTGGGAGGAGCGGGAAGCATCAACTCCCATATGTGCCTTGACCAGACCAGTGCAGGGTTTTGAACTGGCAACCTCAGTGTTCCCAGGTCAACGCTTTATCCACTGCGCCACCACAGGTCAGGTGTAACACAGAACTTTTATTTATTTATCTTGTTTATTGTCTAGTCAGTTCTATTAGAATGTAAGCCATGAAGGCAAAGATTTTCACCAGTATTTTTCACTGCTGTATCTATAACTACTAGAAACGTGATTGAGATATAATAGATGCTCAATAAATACAGTATATGTTGAATAAATGAATGTTTCTTATTTCTCTTCAGAAACTGTTTAAGGAAATAAAACTTACAAGCAGTTTCATTCTTATACATAATAAGTCTAAGGAGTCTTACTAGTGTTTGAAATGAATACTAGTTTATTTTGTGGGTTGTGTAAACATCTCCTTCACCAAACTGAGATAGTAACTAGAGGTGTAACTTTTAGCATTCTACTTTTATCCTCCCAGGTTTTCATTTCCTCATCTGTAAAATGAGAGGGTGGGGCTAGATTACCTTCATGTCTCCTTTCAACTCTAAAATTCTGTGATTCTATGAGAGGCTATAAAACTTAAGCACTTAAAAATTTGAACAATTTTAAAAGAATGGTTTTTTATTTACTGATTTCAGTGAGAGAAAGGATAGGGAGAGGGGATGGGAGTGACAGAGAGGGAGAGAGAGAGAGAGAAAAGAAGAGAAGACTGAGCTGTTCCTGTATGTGCCCTGACAGGGAATAGAACCAGCAACTCAGTGATTCGGGATGGCGCTCTAACCAACTGAGCCATCCAGCCAGGGCTGTAAATGATTTTGAAAAAGTAAAGCGCCCATTTCCCACAGAGTTTTAACAATGATAAAAGGCTTAAGGTAAAAGGCATGTCATTTCAGAGATTATTTATCTGGTAGAAAACATGTTTTATCTGAGTGGGAATATATATTGGTAAAAGCATTCTGGAAAGCTATTTTATTTCTGCCAAAGCTCAAGTATTTCTAAACAGATCTTCTAACACTAAACATATACCTACCCTATGACCTACCAATTCTTATAAATAAGAGCTTATACTCAATAAGAGACACGTAAAAGAATGTTTACAGCAGCTTTATTTGTAATAGCCCCAAACTGGAAACAATTCAAATGTCCATAAAAAGTAGAATGGATAAATTGTGACATATTTATAATGTTATAGTACACAGCACTGAAGAATGAACTAGTTACATATTACAGTTTGGATGAATCACTCAGACATAATATTAAGTGAAAGAAGCCAGAAAAAGAAAGTACATACCATGTGATCACATTTTAAGATAAGAAAACTCATCTATGATGATAAAAAATCAAACTGGTGGTTACATCTTGGGATAGTATTGACTGGAAAGGGCATGAGAGAAGCTAGTAGGGGAACTGGTAACATCTAATTCTGGATCTAGATAGTGGTCACACAGCTTTATACATGTGTAAAAATTCATTAAACCATGTACTTAATATTTGTGCATTTTATTTGTTATACTTTAATAAAATATTAAAGTGATCTACAGCAGGGTTCTTTTGCAGTAGTACCCTATTCTATCAAGAGTTTAACAACTTTCTGGAAAATAGTGACCAGCTCAGTTAACCTCCAAAGAAAAAGTCCATCTCCCCTGATATTAACCAACAATCATTGGGCATCAACATGAGCCAGGGGGTGTGCTGGCAACAAAATGTAAAAAATGTATATAATACTTTATTTATTGGCAACACTGCTCCATATAGTTTTCCAGCTAGTTTTAATAATTAAGCTCAAGAAATTTAAATTGTGAAATCTCTTAACGTTTTCTGCTATTACAATGCCTAGAGAGGGGAACTACCACATTCATATATTTGCTGATGGGCGTATGTGCCTATATTATAGGTATTTACCTATAAATATTCTCAGTGTAAAAATACAAGGCATTTGCTGCAATGTAATTAATAACAAAAGATGGGAAAAAACTAAATGTCCTTCAATGAGGGACCAATTAAGTACATTTTTGTACATCCACATAATGGAATACTATGCAGACGTTAAAAAGAACGAAACAACTATAAATAAGCTGATATAGAAGAAATATTTAGACATACGAGTAAAGGAAAAGCAAGGTACAAAATTGTAACATAGTATGCTACCATTTGTGCAGCAAATAAGAGTATAAATGTGTATTTATAAGTGTACAGGAGGTCCCTGGAAGGATAAACCAGGTGACTGAGATTCAGGTGAGAGAAACCTGTTTTTCATTCCATGCTCATTTTACCTTTGATTTTTGCACCATATTCATATATTACCTATTCAAAAATATAAAGACAGAAATAGTTATTAATTTTGGTAGGAGTCCTTTAAAACTGTTTTAAAAGTTTCTTCTTAGGAAGGAGTGCAGGCAATGTTGAACCTGAAAAGGGCATTCAAATGGCAAAATAGACACTATCCCTGACACTTGGTCTTATTTCCTTAAATGGGCAACATCTCTTTATTCAATTCAGAGTATTGGAATGATTGTGGCAATTTCAAAATATATCCTCAAATTCTTTAACATTGTTCCCTTCAAAAAGGTGAGGCCTAATTCTCCTCACCTCCAGTGTAAGCTGCACTTAGCAACTTGCTTCTAAGAAACAGAATGTGGTGGAAGTGATCTGCATGACTTCTCAGACTCAGTACTAAAAGTCACTGTAGGTTCCTCCTTGTTTTTGCTCTTGGATTACTTCTCTTGGGGAAGACAGCTGCCATGCTGTGAGGATACTCAAGCAGTGCACCCTATGGAGAGGTCCATGAAGCCAGAAACAGAGGTCTCCTGCAATAGCCGTGTAATGAGTTAACCTGGAAGTGGATCCTCCAGCCTCAAATAAGCTTTTGGAAGATGATAGCCCCAAGATGACATCTTGACTTTGACCTCATGAAAGACCTCAAGACAAAGCCAGCCACTCCTGAATTCCTGACCCACAGAAACTATCCAAGATAATACTGTTTTAATCTGCTATGTTTTGGGAGTAATTTGTTACATAGCAATGAATAACCTGAAGCAGTGTCTTGTCCTGAGTAGGCAAAGAATTCATTTAACTTATTTATTCCTTCCTGAAGCAAGTATGTACTAAGCTTCTGTTATTTGCCAGGTATTGTGCTAAGTAGTTAAAACAGCTGAGAAAACATAAAGGTCCATTCCTGTGCTGGGAGCAAATACTTATTAACAGTCTACTTTGCGGAATTTACTGGACTAGGTACTGAAGATATATAAGGCCAAGCCTGCTTTCAACATAAAGAATTGAAAAAGAGAAAGGATGGGAGTAAGAGGTCACATATGACTGAATATTCTAGTAACTTTGAGTTTTCAAATGGAAACATCAGTATTTGCCTATATCAGTGGTTCTCAAACTTTTTGAAGTTGGGGCGCATTTAAAATCCTACAAATAGTTGTAGGCACACTATATACAAATTTCTGAGAGATATGTTATAATAATTAAGTCAAATATTAAAGAAAATAATATAAAGTCCAAGAGTGATTTTATGGAAATTAAATGAAATAAATCCGACAATTAAATTTATTCTGACATTAAAAAACACTTTTGAGTTATGCTTTTTAGAATTCATAAAAAAGGGGTTAAAAAATAAAAACACCAACAAAAAAGTAATTATTTTTATATATAGATACATTCTTAGTAAGATTTAGTAAATTTATCAGGTCCTGGCGCAAATGTGTTAAGTTTTTTCATTTTTGTGCTTATGAGAAACATGAGCCTGAGGTGTCCTAGCGATTTCTTCAATATTTGGGCATATATCTGAAAGGTAAACTCTCATTTCCTCGTCAATATATTGAAGAATTCCTCTCTTTTTCCTCTTAATTGTGTTGAGGGTAGAAAATCCTAATTCATATAAATAGGATGCTGAAAATTGTAGTAAAATGTTCAAAGCTTTTTTAGATATTGCCACATATACTTCTTTTATAGAAATCCAAAAGGCTTTAAGAGACAATTCCTTATGTTTAATCATCAATCCATGATCAGTGGATGTATAGCTGCCAGTTCTTCTTCTGTTAATGTTAAACCAAAATCACTTGAAGCTTTCATGAATGGGTTTCTAATCCAATCGTATTGTTCAGTGTTAAGTGATGGAAAATGCTATAAATTAAATTCTGTCTGTCAGCCTTCAAGTCCTATTTTATTTACACTTAACTTTCGCTCACTTCCAGAACTGGATTCTTCAATATCATGCTTCTTTTTGAGAAATTTATTCATTTTATTTGGTGTATTTATCTAAAAATAATATGATGTGTTAATAATAAGTATAATAATGATGTGTGAACAAAAAGAGTGGTATTTCAGTAATGAAATGGTATAATAGAGTAACTATATTTATTTTTATATCTGGGCACATGCCATGAACCAGTGCAGCTAGTAATTCCAGATCCCGAGTGGAAACAGTGTGGAATTAAGAAAATACATGGAATTAAGAAAATACGGGGTCGGGAAATACGGGGTCGGGAGGGTCCTGTAATTGCTGCTAGCAAGAATATTGCTAGATGTGCCCAAAAACCACATCTTGCTTAATTTATAAGACAAAGTGAGGCCATTAGCAAATCTGAACTTTACACCAAACAGAGGATAGAAGAAACTGGCCTCCAGTCTTTCTAGGGAACATGGGGTTAGTGTAAACAATCCAGCACCACAGCTTAACAGCCTTTGCAACCTAATCAGGCAAGTGAGGTGGGGAGGTTGGGCAGACTGTCAGCTTACAGCCAATTCCCCACACCTCTGTCCCCCCAAAACTCTAAATTCCAAAAACCCTGTTAGCTTTGGTCCCCAACAGGCACATATTTCTCTGGAATACCATAGGGCACCCCTGGAAATCTTGTAGGGCGCACCAGTGTGCCCTGGTGCACACTTTGAGAACCACTGGCCTATTTGCTGTTTTTAAATCTTGTTTCAATCTAAATTTTCAATCCTGGTTGATGTTGACAAATCCCTCTGGATAAATGACAGATTAGCATGCATGTATGCTTGCCTGTCTGCATCCATTCATCATTCATTCAACAAGTGAAAACCTGTTCTGGACCAGAACTGTTCTAAAGTGATGGGATAAAAAAGCAAAGCACTAAATTGATAGTCTTGTTCTTATGGAACTTGTACTCAAGTGATAGGAGACAATAAATAAATAAACAAGTAAACATATGTTAGTGGTATGCCCTATGGAGAAAAATAAAGTAAGAGCAGAGGAATAGAGAATGTGAGGGATAGGGATACAGCTATTTTATAAAGGGCAGTCAAGCCTTATGACAAGTCACATTCCAGCAGATAAGCCCGACAGAGGTGAGTGGGTGGGTAGTGATGTGGAAATTAGAAGGTAGTAGGCAAAGCAAATACAAAGACCCCCTAGTGGGAACGTGCTTGGAATGTTCTGAGGAAGAACAAAATGGAGAGAGGCTATAGTGAAGTTCATGAGGGGAAGAGATGAAGTCAGCAAGACCAGGGGTTGACAAACTTTTAACATAAGAACACATAGTAAATATTATAGGCTTTGCAGGCCCCACATTCTCTGTGGTAACTTCTCAACTCTTATAGCACAAGTAGAGTCACAGATAATATGTAAATGAATGGGCACAGCTATGTTCCAATAAAACTACAAAAACAGGCAGCAGACTGTTTGGTACCTGGGCCTTAGTTTGCCAACTCGAATGTAGATCATCCAACCCCTTCCAGGGCAGATGATGGAGGTCAGAAGGGAATGTATATAAGCCTAGGCTTTGGCTTCAGAAAGCAACCTTACTGAAACAAAGCTATAAATGACAGCTAACTAAAATATTTCTATTAATATTAAGCACTAAAAATTGTTTGTTGAATAGATAAAAATGAAAGAGCAGTTTGTCTGGGACCCAAAATAACAACTGTTTAACTGTTTGTATAGAAAAAATACTTTCAGTTCCAAAAAAAATGTCTCAGGTTGTCAGCAGTTACTTCTTCTTGTCATATATATATAGCCTTTCCCTTATTGCCAACTCTGTATCACGTACAACTTCCTCTAATCTACTCTGGATGAGGAAATCAAGGAGTCAACACTAATGTAGCTGTGTCATTAGGTCCCACAGGTCGTCTTATCTGACTTCATGGCTATATATATTCTATATCCATTAATTACATGATTCTCTTAAGAGTCTGTTATATTTGGAACTCAAAGTCCATGGGGGAAATTTTTATAGCTACTAACCAAAGGAATCAGTCAGACAAAACCGTTTTTGGTAACTCCCTATAAGCAGTTTGTCAGTTGAACTTTGAATGCAGCGTGTGGTGTAGTCAATGTCCAATTAACACAATTTTTAAAACTGAAGACTTGTTTTTACTCTTTTTAAGTGTGTCATTTCTACCAATGAGTAATTAAGGTCTCAGCTCAGGTGCCAAGAATGCCTAGACATTACTACAGAATGAAACATATATCTTTAAGGCTTTTATAACAGAAAAAACTAAAAAAGAATTGCTTAAGACAGTGGTTCTCAAAATATGGTTCAGGAGCTCCTGGAAGTCTCAAATATAGTTTTAAGGCGTCTACAAAGTCAAAACTATTTTCATGCCTGACCGGTGGTGGCACAGTGGATACAATGTCAACCTGGGACACCAAAGACCCAGGTTCAGAACCCCGAGGTCACTGGCTTGAGTGCAGGCTCACCAGCTTGAGCGTGGGGTTGTTGGCTTGAGCGCGGGGTCATCAACATGATCCCAGTGTTGCTTGCTTGAGCTCAAAGGTCGCTGGCTTGAGCAAGGGTTCTACGGCTCAGTTTGAGAGCCCCCAACCCCATCAAGGCACTTATGAGAAGCAATGAACAACTAAAAGTGACACAACTGCATATTGACGCTTCTCATCTTTCTCCCTTCCGCTGTCTCTCTCAAGAAAAAACCCCACAATTTTAATAATAATACTAAGATAGAATTGTCTTTTTATTTTCATTTTCTCATGAGTGTACATAAGTTTTCCAGAGGCTGCATGACATGTGGTATTTCAATGAAATGAATATAGAAATATATATATGGAAATCTAACTTGTCTATTAAGTCAGCATAAAAAAGATTTGTAAAAATGTAAAATGAGCCTGACCAGGCGGTGGCACAGTGGATAGAGCGTCAGACTGGGATTCGGAAGGACCCAGGTTCGAGACCCCGAGGTTGCCAGCTTGAGCACGGGCTCATCTGGTTTGAGCAAAAAGCACACCAGCTTGGAACCAAGGTCGCTGGCTCCAGCAGGGTGTTGCTCGGTCTGCTGAAGGCCCGTGGTCAAGGCACATATGAGAAAGCAATCAATGAACAACTAAGATGTCGCAACGGCAACAAAAAACTGATGACTGATGCTTCTCATCTCTCTCTGTCCTTATCTATCCCTCTCTCTGACTCTCTCTCTCTCTCTAAAAAAAAAAAAAAGTAAAATGATGCTATTCTTCTCACTAGATATTTTCTTTTAGAAACTATAGTTTTCATAGATGTTAACATGTATAGATTTATTATTGTTATTTTAAAATGGGTTAATAAATACACATTATAACACTTTCTCAGTTTTAATTCTTACTATGGTAAATACAATTGCTAAACAAAAGCTATATATTACTCATTAAACCCCATCACTGTGCCAAGTGCTACTGGAGGTTCAAAACTTACATTGAACTTAAAGTTTTACTCTATTTGGGGGATGGAAATGAAGATACCTAAAATCATCAGTAAAAAAAAAAAATACATATGCTACATACTGTGGTAGTCATGGAGTGTAACAGAACAGAGAAGGAAGAATAGGTAAGATTCTGTAAATCGTAAGGGGATCTGGGATGAGCTGGCACACAGAAGAAAGACTGAAAGCATGCGATGAACTCAGGCTGTGTATTAGAGAACAGGAAGAAGATTTTAAAGAAGCTGGTCTAATTCTTGATGCTAAATAAATACTTGTTAATTGTTACTGATTGATGTGTTAAAATAAGTTATAGATAAAATATGAGATAAGAACTCTTGATTGGTGTCCTGGGTTGTTAAATTCATTCTCCTCCAACAGCTGCTGCTCATCCACTCTGTTTTCTAAATATGGTAAGAATGAAGGTATGGTTTTCAGCTTCTTTTGTTATTTAATTACTTGTTTCATTTTACACAATTTCCATGCCCCTTCCTCCCACAGTCTTATGTTTAATGTGAAAGTTTTGTTTGCATATATTCATATAAAATGTATATTGTTTTGATTTCATGTATTTTATTTATTTATTTACTTATTTTTCCTAGAGAGAAAGCACCAACTCATTGCTCCAATTACTTGTTCATTGATTGCTTCTCATACATCCTTGACTGGGGTTTAAACCAGTGACCTTGGACTCAAGCCATCAACACTGGAGTTAAGCCAGTGCTCTTGGGTTTCAAACCAGTGACCTCAGCATTCTGGGTCAATGCTCCATCCACTGTGCCACCACCAGTCGGGCTGATTTCATGTATTTTAATTTACATACATAGTATTATGTTATTGATCTTATTCTGTTTTTTCAACTTGGCACTACATAGTTAAGAATCATCCACGTTGCTATATTGAATCTAATCTGTAAGGTTATTTGTAATATCTGTGCTTATCATTTAATAAGTTCTTATCAGTAGTTAGGGACTATGAAGACAGACAAAATAGAAGCCATGGTCCCTATCCTATCCTCAGGTATCTTATAATCTAGCCGGAACAGATAAAGACACAAAAAGATAACAGGCTTGATAAAGATAAAGTCAAAGATAAAAGATAAAGTCAAGGTTCATTAAATGCCTGGGTGAACTGAACCTTTACCATATCCTGACTTGTTGAGTAAAAAAAAATAGGAATTAAAAAAAAAGAAAGAAAAAAGAAATATGGCATCTAGATTTAAATAAACTGATATGGTGAAGCTGTAAAATAACATTTTATTTAGTTTTAAAAAAATTATTCATTTTTGTCTGACCTGTGGTGGCGCAGTGGATAAAGCATCGACCTGGAATGCTGAGGTTGCTAGTTCAAAACCCTGGGCTTACCTGGTCAAGGCACATATGTGAGTTGATGCTTCCTGCTCCTCCCCTCTCCCCTCACTCTCTTTCTCTCTACTCTCTCTCTCTCTAAAAATGAATAAATAAAATCTAAAAAATAAAAGCTCACAGTTAAAAAAATATTCATTTTTATTTATTTGCCCAACATTTAGTTATCTATTGCCTCAGGTTTATAGTTCTTTAATATAGAAATACTCCAATATATAATTTTAATGATAAAATACTTCAAGGGACAAAATTGGCACACAGAATACTCAGATTTTGCTTATATAACATTGTGAAACATAGAATTTATAAAAATGTATTCATATTACTTCCAAACTAACAGAAACATGTACATTTTGGAATATTTTGGTGGCATATTGTAAATAACATTCTAAACATTTCTAGATTAAAAAAAAAATGTTTATTTTATTGATTTTAGAAAGAAAGAAAGGGAGGGGAAGGGAGAGAGGAACATCGATCTGTTCCTGTATGTGTCCTGACTAGGTATTAAACCAGCAACCTCTGTGCTTTGGGATGCTGCTCTAACCAACTGAGCTATCTGGCCGAGGCTAGACTTCCTTCTAGATCAGAATTTTCAACTGGTATGCCAAAAGAATTTTGAAAACATGTAATGCCTGACTATTTAGTCAGGGACACTGACCTCTTTTCCTTTAGACTGTCAAATTAAAAAATGACAACAGCCAACACAACAATAGCTGTCCGGTGTGAATGAATCGAGTATACCTTTTTTTTGTTAGATCAGCAAAAATATATTTTTTTATGTGCTGCAGAATCTTAGTAATTAGTTTATGTCTGCTGTGAGATGAAAAGGTTCAAAATCCCTGCTCTAGATGGTGCTAGAACAACCATATTGTATTTTATAATCCAAGTTTCCTTCATTATAAAGGATAAGAGGTAATTTATGACTCATTAGCAACTTGATGGCTCCTCTACAAATTTTATTGCCTGTTGGCTCCCAGTCTTGGACAGTGGGAAATCCTGGACATCGCTAAGAAGTTAAAATCACAGACAACTCAAACCCCAGTGGTTTCTCATCCAATCTACAAAGAACTATTAATTCAAAGATATGTACTATTTGTGTGTGTCTGTAGGTGGAAAAATGGGTTGAATAATTTTCAGTCTCTGCTTCCAGAAAGCTTATAATCTAGAATGAAGGGGATAAAAACTCTTAATATAAAGTGAAAGACATTATCACTAGCAATGCTTACCACTATTAATTCAAAAGATCACAGGGATGCATAGGGTAGGTAATAAATATTCTAACCTAAGGAAATGAGGGATTCATTAAAGACTAGTAATAACTTTTTAAAGGTTGACTTAATATAAAATTTGTCTTGGACATATGTAGAGTAGCTACCCAAGACTCTGTTATATCAGGCATCTGGCCCAAATGGAAGCCCTGTCTAGGAACAGCCATAGTGCACGCTCTGCACAGACTTTGGTATAATGATAGAGAGATATGAAGTGAGCTCTAATATTTCATGTTATTAGAGTTTTTGTTTTAATTTTTTTATTTATTGACTTTTTTTATGAGAGAGGGAGGAAGAGAAGGTGAGAGAGAGAGAGCAAAAGAGAGACAGAGAGAGAGAGAGACACCGATTTGTTGTCCCCCTTATTCATGTATTTATTGGTTGATTCTATGTGTCCTGACCCGGGATCAACCCACAACCTTGGCATATCGGGACGATGCTCTAACTGAGCTACCTGGCCAGTGCTATTTTATTGTTTATAAAATTCTGAATAAATGAACTTCTAGTACATAAGAGGACTAGGGATGGTGGTCACAGTAACGGTTAATAAGAGAGAGTGAGAGAGCTAACACATAACACATAAACAGAAACAAAATACCATCTACTTCCTTCCCAAAGAGGGGAGCATCTATAGAAAACTACAGTGTTGGCATCTGGAGGACACCTGTGAGAAAATTCTAACCAGGCCTACTCTATCAGCTATCACTGATTGCCAGAGCAGCTTACAAACCTTTAGGTCATCTTATGTCCTTGCTGTGCCAAGGATGCTCTCTCCTTGTAAAGTCGTCCCCCCCCCCTTTTTTCTTACCGGGACAGAGAGAAAGAGGGATAGATAGGGACAGACAGACAGGAACGGAGAAGGACGAGAAGCATCAATCAACAGTTTTTTGTTGCAACACCTTAGTTGTTCATTGATTGCTTTCTCATATGTGCCTTGACCGCGGGCCTTCAGCGGACCAAGTACCCCTTACTCGAGCCAGCGACCTTGGGTCCAAGCTGGTGAGCTTTTTGTTCAAGCCAGATGAACTGAGCTCTAGAATGTAACCTGTAACCAAAAGTGATCTCTTTTGGTTCTCAATAATGTGGCATTTTCTGACTGCATCATTAACAGGGTTCTTAAAACACAGTATATGATGGCAGTTATTTGCATATATTTACTTAAAGATATTTCAGTTATAACATTTCCTAAAATAAGCAACCATATACAAAGCAAATATGCAGAAACAACTCCACAAATTTTAGGAAATAAAGCTGTCTCTTTGACATTACATGGCAAAAATGTGACAGGGTATATACATTTCTCTCATTCCAGTCCATCTGAAAGTAAAGAGAACTAGCTTTAGGCAAAGTTGTTTAAGATGTTCTTTAGTGAAAGTTTACATTCAAATGTAACCAATCCTCGTCTTTGTGATTTCTTTTCTTTTTTTTTACAGAGACAGAGTCAGAGAGAGGAACAGATAGGGACAAACAGACAGGAAGGGAGAGAGATGAGAATCATCAATTCTATTTTTGTAAATTTTTTTTTTCATTTTAGAGAGGAGAGAGTGAGAGAGAGAGAGAGAGAGAGAGAGAGATAGAGTGAGAGAGAGAGAGGAGCAGGTAGCATCAACTCCCGTATGTGCCTTGACCAGACAAGTGCAGGGTTTCGAACCGGTGACCTCACATTCCAGGTCTACGCTTTATCCACTGCACCACCACAGGTCAGGCCATCAATTCTTTGTTGCAGCACCTTAGTTGTTCATTGATTGCTTTCTCATATGTGCCTTGACGAGGGGTGGTGGTGGTGGTGGTGGGGTGGAGCTACAGCAGAGCTTGGACTCAAGCCAGCGACCCCTGTGCTCAAGCTGGTAAGCCTGTGCTCAAACTGGGGACATCAATGTTTCGAACCTGGGTCTTCCACATCCCAGTCCGACGCTCTATCCACTGCGCCACCGCCTGGTCAGGGTGATTTCTTTCATTACTTCTATGCTTATCCATTTTGTCAAGTAATTTGGATATTTACTTATTATTTTACTTGAACAATTTTACAAAAATCAAACATGCACCTCTCAAATTTATGTATGTATATATGTATATATTTACATACATTCACACATATAAACTTATTTTTTTCTATTTTGGAAATTATTTCCTTATTTTTAAAATTTTCTTATTTTTATTAAGGTATACGTAATTGACATGAGGATCTGAGGTACAACTAAACTAAACTTACATAAAACGAATAGACAGACAGATAGTTTTAGATGAGTTTCCTTTCTTTCCCCCTTCTTTTTCAAGTGAGAGGAGGGGAGATAGTGAGACAGACTCCCGTATCCACCCTGACTGGATCCACTTGGCAACACCCATCTGGGGCCGATGCTCTGCCCATCTAGGGCCAAAAATAGTTCGCAACTGAGCTATTTTTAGCTCCTGAGGCAGAGGCTTCACAAAGCCATCCTCAGCGCTGGAGCTGGTGTGCTCAAACCAATTGAGCCATGGCTGCGAGAAAGGGAGAGGGGATGAGAGGGGTGAGGGGGGGATAGAGGGGGGGAGGAGAGAGAGAAGAGAAGCGGTAAGGGTAGAGAAGCAAATGGTTGGTTCTCCTGTGTGCCCTGACTGGGAATTGAACTAGGGACATCCACATACTGGGCCAACACTCTACCACTGAGCCAATGGGCCAGGGCCTTAAATGGGTTTCTCCTATCCAAGTACTAACCAGGCCCGACCCTGCTTAGCTTCTGAGATTAGACGAGATCCAGTGCATTCAGGGTGGTATGGCCATAGACATTAAATGGGTTTCTAAATCAACTATTTTCCCTCACAGAGGTTTGCCCAATACCTACTACTAAAAAAAAAAATCCTTCCCATTTCCTTTGGTTTACTTATAAATTAGGGTCTGTTTCTGGACTACCAAATTGGCTCTACTGGGTCATTACCAAAGAGTATTTTTATAGTTTTTAAAATTAGTTTTAAATAAATAGTAAAAGATTTCCCCCATTATCCCACCAACACACATGCTGTACACTAAATGAATATTTTATTCCAAAATCATGTTAGCTATTCTCAGTCTTCTGTAAAGATGTAAACTCTGCAAGGTTTGTCCTCAAAGTTCTACAGTCTCCTTTATCAATATCCCATGTAATGGTCTCTCCCTCTACCAATGTGTAGCTTCTCAGCTTCCTACTTTCAGGAGGCTGAGATGCAAAAGGCAAGTTACTGGAGTTGGGTAGAAAGGACTACTTTCCCTTTAACACATTTGTGGTTCACTGGTCGTCCTGCCTTACTGGTATGATATCTTTCATCTATATATTTTTTATAACTCCTCTAAACTTAATCTATCTTCAATCATCTAAGCCCCAAGACTTCCGGATACAAATTTTATGTTGTCTATTGTGACTTATTTGATTTAGCAATTAATGGTTTACTTTACCTAATTTCTTATCTGATATACCAAAATGCGTCCCTGGCCTGCTATATTTCTATCTCTAGATATGTATTTTGATTTAAAAAATGATATTCATAACTGTACTTTGAAACTATAACTGTGTTGCCTCAAGAGAAGTAGGCTAGTAGACACGGGAAGATTTACTTTCTACTGTTTTATCTTTTTTTCTTTTTGATTTTAGAGAGAGAGGAAGGGAGAGAGATGGTGCGACAGAAACATCCATCTGTTCCTGTATGTGCCCTGACCAGGGATTGAACCGCTAACCCCTGCACTTCTGGACTACACTCTAACCAACTGAGCTATGCATGCAGGACTCTACTGTCTTACTCTTTTTGTACCTTTTGAATATTGTGCCACATCATGTATGCATATAAAAAAAACCCCCATGCTTTCCCACAAAACCCCAATGATACTATGTTAGAAGAGATAACACCTACATTTTTTTGCTTTTCCCTACATAAATACTTAGCAGGTACTCAGTAACTAACAAACAGAATAAACAACCCCCAATACTGGTTTAACCCTTCAGGCAGGGTTTGGATTGGTACCAGATCTTACCTCTGGCTGATGAGCTTACAGCAACCACTTACACTTCCTTCTTTCAAAGATAAGAATCTCAGTTTGTGATTCTCAACCTAGTGTGGTTCACCAAATCTAGTAGCATTGTGTGTGTGTGTGTGTGTGTGTGTGTGTGTGTGTGTGTTGGGGTTCAGGAAAGGAGTGTTAGTAAGCAATGTTTCTGGTATTAAAATGTAGGGTAGAAATGTAGAATTTTAAAATAATTACAAATACAACTAAACTGAGTTATATATTTCCAATACTTCATTTAAAGTTATAATTCTACTTTCCCAAAATTCATCTAAGGGTTAACACTGACTGCAAAAACCAAATCTGTCATACATATTTTATTTCATTGGGCTCACATTTAAAAGTAAATTTCTAAATTTGTTCAAAGCTGAAGTCAATTCAAATTCTTACCTTTTATTTGTCTTGCTGCCAGACAAAATTTGTTGTAGATTTTGCATTAAGCATCTATCTTCCTCTTCCACCTGTGAGATGAACCATCAGTAACATCCTAGACCTTAACTGTTGTCACCCACTGAATCTGCCCACTCAGTTAAGATTTAGATTCTGACATACTCTCACTAAAGTTGTAGGAGTCCTACTGATACAAAAAGTAAAGAGAGATGCTTCCTCCCAGACACAATGGGTTAAATCCTTTGTTGCTTTCTCTGATTTTTTTGAGGAAGGGGTGTACAGTATTTCTGTGAAGCCTTGATGGTTTTCAAGATAATAACCATTTATTGTGCTTAAGAGTCTTTCATACATTATCTAATATTCAATCCTCTCAACAACCCCCAAGGCATTATATAGATAAAAGAATGGAAGCGTAGAGCAATCTGTTCCAATGTTACATGGCTAGCTAAATAAATAAGACGCAAAGCCAAGATCCAAATCCAAATCAGTATGACTCTGAACTAACGCCTGTATTTTTATGCTTTCTTGCATGATGAAGATATACTTCCTTGGTTCTCAGCAGCTCACATTTCCAACTGTGAAACACTAAATGGTCCACATACTTGTACTTGAGAATACAATTGTAGACGAGAATGAAAGACATCAATACTTGTAGATTTATTTTTGGCTGAGATGCAGGTTATTGATTTTACGTTTGACCTCTCACTACCAGAAAAGAAACAGAAGCAGCAATAAAGCTGTATACTGGTGGCAAAGGGAAAGGTACATAGAGCAGAAGAGGCAAGAAGCAGAAAGAGAATGTCAAAGTAAGCAAAAGGCACAAGGGAACAGAAACTCAAAGGCACAAAGCTACAAGGTTATTATGAAACACAATGTATTTCCTGTGTCTGTGGGTACTTTATCGATGGTATGAGAAACAAAGCTCATTTCTTGAAGAGCTGAAAATTTTCAGAAGTATCTTTCTTAAAGCCATTAAAAAAAAGGGCTATAACTTGACTAAATCAATCACGGTATGTACTTAATTATGCAGTGGTTCTCAAAATGTGTGTGCCAGGGCGCACTGGTGCGGCCTAGAAGATTTCCAGGTATTCCAGAGAAATATGTGCCTGTTGGGGACCAAAAAACCAACAGGGTTTTGGGACTTTAGATTTTTGGGGGACAGAGGTGTGGGGAATTGGCTGTAAGCTGACAGTCTGCCCAACCCCCCATCTCACTTGCCTGATTAGGTTGCAAAAGGCTGTTAAGCTGTGGTGCTGGATTGTTTACACTATCCCCCCCCCCCTTTCCCTGGAAAGACTGGAGGCAAGTTTCTTCTATCCTTTGTTTGGTATAAAGTTAAGATGATATGTATGGTGGGGGTTTTGGGTTGATGATTAAATGTAAGAAATTGTCTCTTGAAGTCTTTCGGATTTCTATAAAAGAAGAATATGTGGCAATATCTAAAAAAGCTTTGAACATTTTACTACAATTTTCAACATCCTATTTATGTGAATTAGGATTTTCTACCCTCAACACAATTGAGAGGAAAAAGAGAGGAATTCTTCAATGTATTGACAAGGAAATGAGAATTTGCCTTTCAAATATATGCCCAAACATTGAAGAAATCGCTAGGACACATCAGGCTCATGTTTCTCATAAACACAAGAATGAAAATACTTAACACATTTGTGCTGGGACCTGCCAAATTTACTAAATCTTACTAAGAATGTATCTGTATATATAAAAAGATAACTTTTGTCGTTTTTTAAATTTTTGACCCCTCTTTTTTATGAATTCTAAAAAGCATAACTCAAAAAATGTAACATAAAAATGTTTTATAATGTCAGAATAAATTTAATTTTGTCATATTTATTTCATTTAATGACCATAAAAGCACACTTGGACTTTATATTTTTTATTTAATATTTGACTTAATTATTATAACCTATCTCTCAGAAATTTGTATATAGTGCACCTACAATTATTTGTAGGATTTTAAATGCACCCCGACTTCAAAAAGTTTGAGAACCACTGGAATAATGTGATTATTTATTATTTTTCCTTTTCCTTTTTTCCCTCTTGACAAGAAGTCCCTTTATTTGTAGTAGGAGCACCCAGGTACAGCACATGGACCTCCCCTATTTTATGTTAACACTGAAATGCTCACATGCACAGCCTCCCAAGATCCAGGTGCACAGTCTGTTGTAGTGATGGCGCTGTCTGAACTGGAGTCCACAGTAACCACATGTCCCTGTTTTCGTTTCTTTGTTCAAGTTTATGTAGACTTTGGGTGGCCAAGAGCCCTTCCACCATCATCACACGCTATTATGCAACTCTCCACTTCACTCACGGGTTGCTTGGTTATCAAATCAATGGCAAAGTTCTCATTCTCCTCTTTCTGACAGCCTACATATCCCTGTAGTCCTTTTCATCATAAACCTGGTCATAACCAGCCAGTGTGTGTGACCTTCTCCCTGGTTGGGGAGATGTGCACCCCAAAACACCTGGCGCTACGGGGCAAGCCAAGTAATGCCACACCAATTCCACATAGCTGCCAGCAGAATGTCATTGCCATTGCCATCTTGCGGACTTACGTTTTTTAACTTTTTAAATTTACTTATTCATTTTAGAGAGGAGAGAGGGAGGGAGGGAGAGAGAGAAAAAGATGGGGGAGGGAGAGAGAAAGAGGGGGGAGGGAGAAAGAAAAAGGGGGGCGGGAGGGCCAGGAAGCATCAACTCTCATATGTGCTCTGACCAGGCAAGCCCAGGGTTTCAAACCGATGACCTCAGCATTCCAGGTCAACACTTTAACCACTGCGCCACCACAAGTCAGGCAATGTGTAGTTATTTAAAATATTATAGAAGACCATTTAATGTTACTGGAGAATGTTCATGACATGTCCCCGATAAACAAAGATTACAAATCTACAGTGATGGGTCCAAATTTGTTAAAAATAGAACAAAAGTATGTATAACAAAGTCATAATAGTAGTTATCTCTGGGTGATTTATAATTTTCTTCTTTCTGGTTTGTGATTTCTCCTTTTTCTTTGTTCCTCGTATTTTCAACAAAGAAAATATTACTTTTTTTTGGAGTCTTCACTATTAAGATAGTACCAAAACCTTTTAATCACCTGAAACAGAAACTCTGTAACCTTAAAACAGTAATTATCAAATCCCTATGCCCCCTATCTCCTAGTAACTTTATTCTAATTTCCGTTTTTATTAAATTGCCTATTCTAGATACTTCTCATAAGTGGAATCATGCAATACTTGTTCTTTATGCCTGGCTTATTTCACTTACCATATTTTTTCCAAGGTTTATCCACATTGTAGTATGTATCAGAATTTCATTCCTGTTTATTTCTGAGTAATATTCCATTTTAAGTATATAGCATATTTTGTTTATCCATTCACATGCTGATGGACACTGGGTTGTTTCCATCTTGATTATTATAAGTTATATTGCTATGAATACTCATGTACAAGTTTTGTTTGAACATCTGTTTTCAATTCTTTTTTAATTTTTTTTTAAGATTTTCTTAAGTTTATTCATTTTAGAGGGAAGAGAGAGAGAGAGAGAGAGAGAGAGAGGGAGAGAGAGAGAGAGAAGGGGGGAAGCAGGAAGCATCAACTCCCATATGTGCTTTGACCAGGCAAACCCAGGGTTTGAACCAGCCACCTCAGTGTTCCAGGCTGGCACTTAATCCACTGCGCTACCACAGGTCAGGCCAATTTTCAATTCTTTAGGGTATGTATCTAGGAGTAAAATTGCTAGATGCCATGTTAATTCGACGTTCAGCTTTTTAAGGAACCACTGTCTTATACAATGGCTGCAACATTTTTATGTTCCCACCTGCAATTCTCTCCGACTCCTGTTATTTTCCTTATATATATATATATTTAAATAATAGCCATCTACTAGGTGTGAAGTGGCTATCTTACCATGGTTTTGATTTACATTTCCCTTGTGATTTATGTGCTTACTGGTCATTTGTATATGTTCTTTGGAAAAACATCTATTTAAGTCATTTTGCTCAGTTTGTTTGTTTTTGTGACAGAGAGAGTCAGAGAGAGGGACAGATAGGGACAGACATACAGAAAGGGGGAGATATGAGAAGCATCAATTTTTCATTGCGGTACCTTAGTTGTTCATTGATTGCTTTCTCATATGTGTCTTGACCATGGGACAGCAGACAAAGTGACCCCTTGCTCAAACCAGCGACCTTGGGCTCAAGCTAGTGAGCCTTGCTCAAACCAGATGAGCCCGCACTCGCGATCTCGGGGTTTTGAACCTGGGTCCTCTGCATCCCAGTCTGATGCTCTATTCACTGCGCCACCGCTTGGTCAGGCTCATTTTGCTCAGTTTTGAACTGGGTTGCTTGTTTTTTTTTTTTAAAATTTCTTTTTATTGTATTCATTTTAGAGAGGAGACACAGAGTGAGAGAGAGAAAGAGAGAAAGGGGGGAGGAGCTGGAAGCATCAACTCCCATACGTGCCTTGACCAGACCATCGCAGGATTTTGAACTGGCGACCTCAGTGTTCCCAGGTCAATGTTTTATCCACTGCGCCACCACAGGTCAGGCTGTTTTTTTTTTTTTTTTTGAGTTGTAGTTCTTTATATATTCTGGATATTGATTCCTTATCAGATATATGATTTGTAAAATTTATCTGCCATTCTGTAAGTTGTCTTTTTTACACTCTTAATAGTATCTTTTGATAAGCAAAAGTTTTAAAATTTGATTTAATTCAATATCTATTTTTTTCTTTTGTTGCCTGAGCTTTTGGTGTTATATCCAAGAAACCAGGCACTATTTTTTAAAAAAATAAAAAGATGTAATTTAAAAATATTAGAGGAGCCCTGGCCGGTTGGCTCAGTGGTACAGCGTTGGCCTGGTGTGTAGAAGTCCCAGGTTCAATTCCCAGCCAGGGCACAGAGGAGAAGCACCTATCTGCTTCTCCACCCTTCCCCCTCTCCTTTCTCTGTCTCTTTCTTCCCTTCCCGCAGCCAAAGCTCCCTTGGAGCAAAGTTGGCCCGGGCGCTGAGGATGGCTCCATAGCCTCTGCCTCAGATGCTAGAATGGTTCCGGTTGCAATGGAGCAATGCCCCAGATGGGCAGAGCATCACCCCCTAGCAGGCATGCTGGATGGATCCGGGTCAGGTACATGCGGGAGTCTGTCTCTGGGCCTCCCGGCTTCTCATTTCAGAAAAATACAAAAAAAAAAAAAAAAAAAAAAATAGAGGAAAAACTAGTTGTTACTAGTGCGGTAGAAAATGTAGAAGATATAGTTAATTGCCTCTCATTCTGAATTTGAAGTACAGTATAACACAGCTTAAAACAAAGACTTTTTAAGCATACTCATTCATTCCTTCTCTGACTACAATGTGACCTAGTGGAGGATCTCTTGGTCCAAAGATATGTATAAAAACTTCTCAACTTCAAACTTTCAACTTATCAACTTTTATAATAAAAAGAAAGCTACCAACTGGATCAGAACTAATCGATTTTGCCCACCGTGACCTACAGATTGCATGTCAGATCACTTGCAGTGTCCAGATTTGAGTTAAAAACTAGTAGACTTAGCCCTGGCCAAGTAATGTAGTGGATAGAGTGTCGACCTGGAGCACTGACGTTGCCGGCTCAAGCCCAGAGTCACTGATCCTGGGGTCTCCAGCTCAACTCTGAGATCACTGGTTTGAGCCCTGGTCAGGGCACATAGGAAAAGTAGTCAATGGTACAACTAAGTGGAACAACAAGTTGATGCTTCTCTCACTCTCAAAACAAAATTAAGCAGTAGACTTAGCAACAGCCCCTTTGCATCAAATTATTTTATTTTTAAAAGAATTGATTCATTGAATGATTGATTTAAGAGAGAGAGAGAGAGACAGAGGAATAGCAATTTGTTGTTCCATTTATTTATGTATTTTTTGGTTGCTTCTTGTATGTGCCCTGATAGGAGATAAAACCTGCAACCTTGGCATATTGGGAGGATGCTAACCTACTGAACTATTTGGCCAGGCCGATTCCAAATTATTTTATATATTTTATGCAATCTATAATTGACTTTAACACCCCAGACTTACATCTCAAAGCAGAAAATCTAACTAAAGGAATTATTCGTGAGTGTGTAAACATTAGTTCTACCATCCGTTAATAAAAGACCAACGTTTCTTTTTCTTTGTTCTCTTCTTCTTTTAAAAAAAGCTTGTCACCCTGGCTGACACATCTCAGTTGGTTAGAGTATTGTCCCAATACACCAAAGATGGTTTGATCCCCCGTCAGGGCACATACAAGAATCAACCATTGAATGTATAAACAACAATATGATGTTTCTCTCTTTCTCTAAAAATCAACCAATAAAAAAGCTTGTCATCTCATTATTTTTTTAAATTTTATTTTTATTTTTTATTCATTTTAGAGAGGAGAGAGAGAGAGAAAGAGAGAGAGAGAGAGAGAGAGAGAGAGAGAGAGAGAGAAAGAGAAAGAGAAAGAGAAAGAGAGAAAGGGGGGAGGAGCTGGAAGCATCAACTCCCATATGTGCCTTGACCAGACCAGTGCAGGGTTTTGAACTGGCGACCTCAGTGTTCCCAGGTCGACACTTTATCCACTGCGCCACCATAGGTCAGGCACAAAGCTTGTCATCTTAAAAAGATTCCCTTGGACGCTGTATTTCCTTAGCTTGATTAGAGAATTAATAAGTGCTAAGCATCATATCCAGTGCTAATGGGAATGGTTAATAATAAACACTAATGGTTGTTGCTAACACTCTTTACACTGGTGCCAAATTGTTCAATTTAGTCTGTTCTCTAGAAGTTGAGTATGCCTTCGGCTGTGTTCTTTGCTTTCCTGGTAAAGTCCTTTACTCTCCCCACACCTTATATAGGCCAAAGGTCTTCTTAGCTACTGCTAAATGATCAAGAGCCTGTTAATGGGCTCTCTTGTCATCTCAATTTCTTTCTAAAGGAGAATGACATATGTTTGTCTGCTAATGTTAAGAGTGAGGGGCAAGAAGAAAGAGATGAGTCACAATTTCTGGAAACCTCCAAGCATAGCTGCATCCTGGCCTAGAGCAGTATCATGCAGGAAACTGGCTAGAACTGAGAGAAGAAGGGAGAGTTACAAGAGGATGCCTGGAAGGAAGGCTAGTTTGGAACTCTTGGTATTAGTACCTCTGTGGAAGCCCCAGCTGAGGGAATGCAGTAATGTGTTTACCTCCCACAGCTAATTTCTGGTATATTGTATATATTTTTAAAATTTTTTCTGGTATACTATTATCTAATATTTAATATTTCCATCTGACTAGAGATTATACAAATTTCTGAGCACTGTTTCTTCCAGGACAAAAGTTCAAACCAAAGATGTAGGTAAAGATGAAGGTGAGTAGCCTTCAGAAATGGAAAAGACTAGGAGAAATGAAGATCATCTGTGGTTCATCTACTAGTTAAGATTGCTTGTCTAACAAAATATTTTTAAAGAGAGAGAGAAGAGAAGGAAAGGGGAGAGGAGCAGGAAGCATCAACTCAGCAGTTGCTTCTCACATGTGCCTTGACCAGGCAAGCCTGGGGTTTTAAATCGGTGACCTCAGCACTCCAGGTCAATGCGTTATCCAAATGTGTCACCACAGGTCAGGCTATTCTTTTTTTTTCTTCTTTTAATGAGCTTGTCATGTAAGTAATGTCAGGAACTTTGGTAAGGAGTGCTACATATCAGAGGAAAAAACCCTAGCACCAAATTTGTCTATTGCAGTGAAAATTACTAGTGAGAATGTTTTGCTATGCTACAAATTCTTATGTTCTACCATGCCTCATGTAGGTGGAACCTCAAATCAGCTAAAAGTAACATCTCTTAGCTTTTTATCTCCCTTATCCTGGCAATCTATTCATTTACAAGTCATGGATTTGACTGTGAGGATGTAGGGAAGAATCAAATCATGTACAGGCCTCCCAAAATCAGAAATGCAGTGGCAGAAATGTGGTTATTATCTCCTTAAAGGGAATACTTCCAGAAAGAATCTATATTTCCCAGGAGCCCTTTATGATCATTCTAGGTATAAATCTCAAGATCATACAATAAAGCAATTTAGCATAAGGTCTTCTGCAAAAATGCGTGAAGACTGTGGAGCAGTGGTTTCCACAAATTTTGCTAAACATTGTAGGCACCTGGAGTTCTTCAAAGACTACTGACAGACAACACCTGGATCCTACCTACACACATTCTAATTTAACCGGGTTAAGACCTGGGCATTTGGAATTTTAAAATCCCCACTGCTACATTCTAATGTGCAGCAAAATCTGGAAACCAATGCTATATAGAAAATGATATTTTCAAACTTTTTTGGCTTCAGTTCTGGGACTCACAGGCAACACAAATCCTGAGTCCTTATTTCTGGGATCTTCTGGTGCTGAATGAGCCAAAGAATGCACAAAGGTGGCACACATCACCCTAAAACCACTTTCAAATGACAACAGTATTTTCTACAAAGAATTTCAGCATAATAGCAAGCCAGCTGAAAACATCAAGTAAGTACCAGCCTGGGGAGGGGTTAGGTAGATCATTTACTGCTGAAAGTATCAGCAGGAAAAGAACTGGTATAGAGTAGAGATGTAAGAACAAGGTGGGACATCCACCAAAAGTAACCCACTTCACCCCCAGGCTTTGGGGGAGGCTAGGGAGAAATACTGAAGATCTGATACAGTTCCTCCTCCCATCTACAAGTTCTCGCACCATGGAAATTTTGCCTAAGTGCAACAAAACCTGGTTCACCACACCCTTAAACCACACATCCTCCCTTTCCTCTTACTGAGGTAACCACACACTGTACCCATAGTGGAAAGTGGCTCAGCAGAGGTCATCATGCACTTGGCCATCCAGCTGGAGTCCTTCTGTGAAAACCACTGCAAATAAGAAGGATGGCATCATCTCAATGGGACAGCTTTGAGGAAATACTTGGCGTGGGGTTGAGATGGAATCCCACTTGTCCACAGTTTTACTGCTTTCTGACCTAACAGGAAGAACTGGGATAAGAACATGGCCAGGGCTGGCCTACATGAGGCACTTCCCTTTCAACCTTCTTTAGCAAGAGGCTGACAGATGCAGCCAACTGCTGAAACCTCTTTTTCTTTCTGGTAACCTCCACTTGGCATTTTCAGGATTTGTTAACAGAGCCAAGCAGAGGGGAAATAGCAATGTGCCAAGCAGAAGGGAAATAGCAATGTAGGGAGAGGAACAGTTGAGATCAGAGGGAGGATGCTTTTCTGCCCAGACAGGCTTTAGCAAGCAGTACCTCTCGTTATTATTTATAGTTTTAGATTTCCTTCCTTTTTTTTAACTTGTGACAGATAATTATTTTGAAAATTTTTGAAAGAGAGAGGAAGGGAGATGGAGAGAGGGAGAGAGAGAAACACTGATTTGTTGTTTCACTTATTTATTCACTGCTTGATTCTTGTGTGTGCCATGACTGGAGATTGAACCGACAATCTTGGAGTATTGGGACAATGTTCTAACCAATTGAGCACCTGGCCAGGGCCTATTTTGAAAAATTACTTAAAAAAATTTTTCCGTTGGTTGAGAGAGAGAAAGAGAGAGAGAAGCATCAACTCATTGTTCTACTTAATTATTCCATTCACTTGTGCACTCATTGATTGCTTCTTGTACATTAGACCGGCGATCGAACCCACGACCTCGTTGTGTCAGGATGATGCTTTAGTCACTGAGCCACCTGGCCAGGGCCTATTTTGAAATTTTTGAAAGTCTCTGTTATGGCTTGAATTGTGTCCCCCCAAAAGATATGTTGAAGTCCTAACTCCCAGTACCTCAGAATGTAATCTTTTTTTTTTTTACACGGACAGAGAGAGAGTCAGAGAGAGGGATAGATAGGGACAGACAGACAGGAATGGAGAGAGGTGAGAAGCATCAATCATTAGTTTTCTGTTGCCGTCGTAACACCTTAGTTATTCATTGCTTTCTCACATGTGCCTTGACTGCGGGCCTTCAGCAGACCGAGCCACCCCTTGCTGGAGCCAGCGACCTTGGGTCCAAGCTGGCGAGCTTTTGCTCAAGCCAGATGGGCCCGCGCTCAAGCTGGTGAGCTCAGGGTCTCGAACCTGGGTCTTCCGCATCCCAGTCCGACTCTCTATCCACTGCGCCACCGCCTGGTAAGGCAGAATGTGATCTTATTTAGAAATAGGGTCTTCACAGAGGCAATCAAGTTAAAATGAAGTCATTTAAGCGGGCTCTAACCCAATATGATTAGTATCCTATTAAAATGGGGAACACATTGGACACAGTGACAAACACACACAGGAAAAAAGATGTGAAGACACACAGGGAGAAGATCACCATGAGACTGGCGTGATGGCTTCTATAAGCAAAGGGACACCAGTAATGCTGGCAAACACCAGAAGTTAGAAGAGGCAAGGAAGGATTCTCCCCTCAAACCATCACAGAAAGCAAAGCTCTGCCAAGACTTTGATTTCTCTCTAAAACTAAGATGATACATTTGTTGTTTCAAGCCACCCAGTATTTGATACTTTGTTATAACAGCCTTAGAAAACTAATACAGCCCCAAAGGAGACCTGGCATTGACTAAATCAGTCAGATTTTACCTTAACTAGCCTTAGTGAATTACTGTTGCTGGTCATGGAGATTATAGTCCAGGTCAGTGTTCTCAAATAGGGTGGTGGAGAACAGTAGTTATGGCAGGAAAACATTTTCTAGGGGAGCTGTTTCACAATAAACATGCCTAAGCTCTATCCTGAACCTGCTGTTCAGAATATGAGGAGTGGGGGATAGCTAACATATATTTTAAACAAGCTCCCAAAGTGTTATCACTAACTTGCTCTGATCCTCCATCACTCCCCCAAACTGAGTAATACTAGCTTAAATAAAAAGGATAAAACTTGAAGTCTACCCCAAAATGATCCGTAGATTCCATGTAATCCCAATCAAAATCTCAGCAAGTTTTTTTATTTTTATTTATTTTTATTTTTTCTTCTTTCTTTTTTTCTTCCTTTACAGGGACAGAGAAAGGGATAGATAGGGAAAGACAGACAGGAGTGGAGGGAGGTGAGAAGCATCAATTATTAGTTTTTTATTGCTGTCGCAACACCTTAGTTATTCATTGATTGCTTTCTCACATGTGCCTTCATTGCGGGCCTTCAGCAGACCGAGCAACCCCTTGCTGGAGCCAGCGACCTTGGGTCCAAGCTGAAGAGCCTTTGCTCAAGCCAGATGGGCTCGCACTCAAGCTGGCAAGCTCGGGGTCTCGAACCTGGGTCTTCCGCATCCCAGTCCGACGCTCCATCCACTGCGCCACCGCCTGGTCAGGCTCAGCAAGTTTTTTAAAATAAAAATCCATGCCTGACTTGTGATGATAAAGTGGATAAAATGTCAACGTGGAATGGTCAGGTCTCTGGTTCAAAAACCCGGGTTTGACCAGTCAAGGCACATATAGAAAGCAACTACTACGAGTTGGTGTTTCCTGCCCCCCCTTCTCTCTCTAAAAAAATAAAAATTCACAACCTAATCCTAAAATTTATATGTAAATGTAAAAGGCCAAGAATATTGAAGGCAAGCTTGAAGTACAATAAAGCTGGAGGACTTACACTACTAGATATCAAGACTTATGAAGCTATAGTTATTAGGACAGTGTAGTACTGACATAAAACTAAACAAATGGATGAATGGAATAGAAGAGAGAGCCCAGAAATAAACCCACACGCATCACTTGATTTATGACAGATGTGACACTGCAGTGCAGTGGGGGAAGCGTGGTCTTTTCAGTAAGGTGCTGGATCAGTTAAGTATTCATATGAGAAAAACAGAATGTTGACTCCCAACTCATACCCTACACAAAAATCAATTTGATAGATTGTAGATCCAAATATAAAAAGCAATAAAGCTTTCAAAAATAAAAAGGTAAAATTTCCTTAAACAGCCAGGACACAAAAAGCACTAACTATAAAAGAAAAATGATAAATTAGACTTTATAAAAATAAAGAAATTCCATTTATGAAAAGGTACCATTAAGAGAAAAGGCAAGATATTGCCTGACTGGTAGTGGTACAGTGGATAGAGTATTGACCTGGGATGCTGAGGTCCAAGGTTTGAAACCCCAATGTCGTCGGCTTGAGCGCATCTGGCTTGAGCATGGGATCACAGACATGACCTGATGGTTCCTGGCTTGAGCCCAAGGTCACTGGCTGGGCTAGAGCCTCCCATATGAAAAGCAATCAATGAACAACTAAAGTGATGCAATTATGAGTTGATGCTTCTCATCTCTCTCCCTTCCTGTCTCTCTCTCTCTCTTTCTAAAAAGAGAGAGAGAGAGAGAGAGAGAAAAGGCAAGATATGGAATAGAAAATATTTATAATACATATACCTGATAAAAAAACTTATAACCAGAATATACAAAGAACTCCTACAAATCAGTAAGAAAAAAAACATACAAACCAATCCAAAGAGATTTACTTGAAAAGATATTCAATTTCATGACTCATCACGGAAATGCAAATTAATACCAAAATAAGATACCATCACACATCATCCAGAATGGTACGAGAAAGGCAAATAAGGTCGTGTTGCTAAGGCTGCAGAACAACCAAGATTCTAATTGGATGTGGGAGTATAAATTAATTCAGACACTTGGGGAAATTGGCAATATTTATTAAAGCTGATCATATGCATACCCTATGACCCAGGAATTCCATTCCTAAGTACATATAGAATAGAAATGTATACATATATTCCCTAAAAGACATACACAAGAATTTTCACAACAGCCCCAAACTGTAAACAACCTAAATACCCATCAACAACTTAATAAGTACCATTACACAGTAGTCCCTCCGCACCCCTTTTCCCTGGTGGATGGATGCCTGAAACCGTGGCTAGTACCAAACCCTATATATGCTATGTTTTTTCCTATACATATATACCTATGATAAAGTTTAACTTATAAATTAAGTATAGTAATAGATTAACAGCAAGAACTAATAATAAAATAGAACAATTAAAACAAACTTAGCATGACCTGAGTTGGCATCTACCTGGAAAGCTGAGGTTGCCGGTCCAAAATCCTGGGCTTGCCTGGTCAAGGCACATACGGGAGTGGATGCTTCCTGACTGCCCCCCTCTTTCCCATATCTAAAATGAATAAATAAAATCTTTAAAAAGAAAACAACCTCCCACAAAACCCCCAATAAATTTATAAAAGTTATATGAACATGGTCTTTCTCTCAAAATATCTTATTTCATTGATAGAAGAGTTATTCTTTTTTTTTTTTAAGTGAGAGGAGGGGAGATAGGGAGACAGACTCCCACATGTGCCCTGACCGAGCTCCAGGTTGCTGATGCTCAAATCAACTGAGCTATACTTAGCTCTAGGGCTGACCATTGAGCCAATCGAGTCACTGGCTGCAAGAGGGGAAGAGAGAGAAAGAGGAGAAGGAGGGGAAGAGAAGTAGATGGTTGCTTCTCATGTGTGCCCTGACCAGATATCAAACCCAGGACATCTACACACCAGGCTGACACTATCCACTGAACCAACCGGCCAGGGCAGGAAGATTAATTCTTACTGTAAATTTCAGTAACCTCAACATACAATTTTTTCTTTCTTATTACATTAAGAATTTTTGCCTTTTCACTTAAAGAAAGCCCTTTATGGCTTCTCTTTGGCATATCTGACTTGCTAGCATCACTATCCTTGTGCTTTGTGGTCATTAAGTAAAATAAGGGTTACCTGAATAAGAATTGCTATACCACCACAGCTGATCCGTTAATTGAGATGACTACTAAGTGACTAACGGGCAGATAATGTACACAGTGTGAATATGCTGGAAAAACGGATGACTCACATCCTGGGCAGGACAGAGCTGACAGCACAAGATTTCATCATGCTACTCAGAATGGTGCACAATTTAAAATTTATGGATTATTTACTTCTGGAATTTACCATTTAATATTCTTGTACCGTAGTTAACCATGGAAAGCGAAACTGTGGATAAGGGTGGACTACTGTATTCACATAATACCATAAAATAATGAGACTAAACAAAGTATAACTACATGCAATAATATGGATGAATTTCACTGGCATATGTTGAACAGCTAGACATAAAAAAGTATATAGACTGTAAGGTTTCTATTTATGCAATGTTCAAAATGGATAAAACTAATCTATGGTGTTAGCATAGATTTTCTTGGGGGGATTAGCTATTGGAGGTAGCTATGAAGAGGCTTCTAGTCATATTGCATCTCTTCATCTTTTCATCTGGGTGCTGCTACCACAAAGAGTGTTCACTTTGAAAATTTAATGATCTTCATGCTTATGATTTGTGTACACATTTATACTTATGTTACCTATTAACATAAAAACAAAAAAAAAAATCTTTGTGTTTGTGATTCCTAGAGATGAGTGCAAGGATCAGCCGAGAGGCAGGCTAGTTCTCTAGGATTCTGCCCAATCTCCAGGGTGGAAGACCAGTCCCATGTCTAATGTTGCCCACTTTTTTTTTTTTTTTTTTACAGGGACAGAGAGTCAGAGAGAGGGATAGATAGGGACAGACAGACAGGAGCGGAGGGAGGTGAGAAGCATCAATCATGAGTTTTTCATTGCTGTCGCAACACCTTAGTTGTTTATTGATTGATTTCTCACATGTGCCTTGATTGCGGGCCTTCAGCAGACCCAGCAACCCCTTGCTGGAGCCAGCGACCTTGGGTCCAAGCTGATGAGCCTTTGCTCAAGCCAGATGGGCCCTCGCTCAAGCTGGCGAGCTTGGGGTCTCGAACCTGGGTCTTCCGCATCCCAGTCCGACGCTCTATCCACTGCGCCACCACCTGGTCAGGCTGTTGCACACTTTTTTCATCAGTTTTTCCTCAACACTGATTCTTAATTCTGGAAGTTTTTTTTTTTTTTTTTTTTAATATGATACAGTGTAATTCTAAGGAGCAGGCTAAAAGCCGAAAAGCAGAGGGGAGCTTGGTAAATAGGAGATGCACAGTATTTCAAGTGTATTGAATGAAAGGGGAAATTTTTCAAAAGATGAGGATAATCAGAGTCAAATAAGGAGAAGGCAGGTAGTTCACTGAATTAGTTCAGACTAAAAGATTCATTTGATTACGAGTTCAATAAGGGTAGAAAATTATTTGACCTCAGTCTTTTAGGCTTTTTAAAGCTATCCTAAAGAGAAAATAGAGTACAACTTGTGGGAGGGAAGACTACCCAATTTCTCACCATAGCCTTTTGTCATAGAGCTTGTTGCTATGGAGAAGGCCATGAAGGGAGCAACTAAGGGAAATAAAGGATCGGGCGGGAGCAAGCACAGGGACAGTGTATTAAACAAAAATTCCTTGAGCAATTAGCAAGTAGCAGTGCCTATTAATGACACACTTTCCATTTTCCCTTAACCCCTACCTTCAAAAGGTACATGGCCCTCGTTTGCCACTATAATTTAACTCAAATACAGGGAAGCCTGAATGGGCCTAACAAAGCCCAAGCCTGGCCGTTAAAACACAAGGCCATTTAGCGATGAAGCCTAATGTCAGGGGGAATCAGCTACCTACTCACCCTATCCTGGAGAAATTCTCTCCAGCTGCCTAAAATTTCAAGTTGATGCCCTAAGATTTCTTTGTTCTATACAGCCCGAGGGAGCTGGAATAATGAAGTATCAAAAGTGAAGAACGGCCTCTTGTTTGAGAAGTCAGAGACAGAAAAAGAAGAGAGAGAAGAGAGAGCAGACTGTGTGTGTGTGTGTGTGTGTGTGTGTGTGTGTGTGAATGAGAGAGAGAGGGAGATCTCACTGGTATCATTAAGAGGCAGCAGCAATGACCCGGGAGCAAAGCTCTGCCTGAGGTGGTCTGAAACTACTGCTGTGGGAGAAAAGGCTAGTTGCCAAGTTTGTTAATAGCTTCTGCCCATCATTGTTACAGCAGCTTTATCAACCAGGGCAGGCCCAGGCCCTGTTTTTAGCAGTGTAAGCTCTGAGACCAGAGGGCTCAACTTCTTCTAGCAGATCTCGCCACAACCAATGATTAGCAAAGGCAGTTCCCTCTTCTGTCCCACACAAATGATCACAGAATTTTAAGTATCAGAACTGAAAGGACCACAGAGATATGTGAATAAACTAAGGCCCAGACCAGTTGAATGACCTCATCAACAGGGCAGTGGTGGGATTCAAATAATTTAACAACCGGTTCTCACCCTAATGATCGTTTTAAGTATAAAAAAATTATATACCAAAAGGTAGTTTATTATTTCATGCATTTAATACTTAAATAAGAACAGTAAAAGAGGTACACAAAACTAGATTATAAGAAAGTTTAAAAATATTAATGAAAAATATTAAGTAATACCTGACAAAAACAATAACACTGTTAGTTAAGATATTTCCATATTGTTTCTTGATTGGCATCTTAACTTGCTATTTTTTTCAGCTTTGGAAATGAATATTACTACCGGCACTTAGAATAATACAGCATTGTGTAGATAAACCTTAAAAAAGAGTAAGAAGCCTAAACTCCAGGGGGTGGCACAGTGGATAGAGCGTCGGACTGGGATGTGGAGGACCCAGGTTCGAAATCTTGAGGTCGCTGGCTTGAGCGCGGGCTCATCTAGCTTGAGCACGGGCTCATCAGTTCCAGCGTGGGTGGGGTCCCTGGCTTGAACGTGGAATCATAGAACGACCCCATGGTCACTGGCTTGAGCCCAAGGTCACTGGCTTGAGCAAGGGGTCACTTGCTCTGCTGTAGTCCCACCCCCACCTCCCGTCAAGGCACATGTGAGAAAGCAGTCAGTGAACAACTTAAGGTGCTGCAATGAAGAATTGATGCTTCTCATCTCTCCCTTCCTGTGTCTGTCCCTATCTGTTTTTCTCTCTGACTCTCTGTCAAAAAGAAAAAAAAAAGTAAGGAATGTAAATTTGTGATTTCCACATTGAGCAGCTGCCCAGGTGCCCATCTTAGAGAAAACCCTGATTATGAGTGCCATTTTAACAAGCCGTTCACCAAACTTAACAAAAAATTAAGTATCGGTTCTGTCGAACCGGTGTGAACTGGCTGAATCCCACCACTGCAACAGGGTAAGAAAACATCAAGGCTCACACGTGGGGCCTTTCCTCGTGGAGTCACACGCTGAAGCTAAATTACCTAGGGCTAATGATTAGCCCAGCTTTATACCAACTATATTTATTGCCTAGGTATCAATCACTAACCTGGGTTCATACATAAGTATCAGGAATAAATTAATTGTTAAAGGATGGCATTAGTAACAAAATAGGTCTGTCTGAACCCATTTCAGGTGGTTTTGTTACTAAAATATCAGAAGAATCTCATTTGAAACAGCCTTACCTATCTGACAAGCCTGCAGCTAGCCAACTGAACTGGCTGACTATTCTTTGCAGGGAGGTGAGAATGCACAAAAGAATATCTCTCTTTCTTGAGATTAGTTTATTAGTAAAATGAAATTTTAAAAGGTCTATAACTGAAAATTTTCCTAGGGCTTCAGGTTTAAATATGACAGTGGACAGATAACATAACCCACAAAACCCACAAAGGTATATAAACACGGAACTGCCCTAAAGCACTCCCTAGGAGTAAGGTGCTGGGGGAAAGAATGTGCTGGCTGTTGTTTGGGATGGGGGAAGGGTGGGAGAAAGTGTATTGATTTCCCTAATGTTTCCTTTGTGTGGCTGCTGTTGCCATGTGGTGGTCTGTTGCTATGAGGATCTGTGGTGCCAGACAATGGCTGCTAGACTCTTTATGACTGTGTTATTGGTAGAGCGGTTTCTGTGGGAGTCTGGCTAATAAGCAATTGGCTAAGCAGTGGAGAAAACATGGTCACTGTGAGCCACCTTTCTCCAGGTAAGTGCTGCCCAAGGCAATGGAGTGTTAATTATAGCCAAAGAAAAAGAGCCATACTAGCTAGGTACCATCTTAACTTTCCAGTATAAATACCTAACATTAAGTATTTCACATTTCACATACGTACTTTCATACATCACAATCACACAGAAAAAACCAAGGGTAACTTCCAAGGTTACTATTTCCAAGAAGAAGATGAATGGACAGCCTCTTCCTTTCAGTGAAAAAGATGAAGACCCACAAGCCAGGATCTGCAATCAGATGAGGATAAAGAACAGCTGAGGCAGGTTTTCAGCGGAACTACCACAGGCAAAACTAACTTCCTGCTAAGCA
The DNA here is from genome assembly GCA_037038555.1 of Rhynchonycteris naso. Lineage (NCBI taxonomy): Eukaryota > Metazoa > Chordata > Mammalia > Chiroptera > Emballonuridae > Rhynchonycteris > Rhynchonycteris naso. Next base: position 52,609,500 of record CM072999.1, read on the forward strand.
AAAGCACTGCCTGTTACTTGATAATGAGAAAGCTACAACCCACAGACCAAAGCACAGGAATCAACCACAGGGTTTGAAGCAGGGCCAAATGTTTTCTCAGGTAAAAGGAGCCAAATCACACAGAAAGCACACTGGGTCTGAGTGGATGTCAGCTCTTTACCACCCTATTCACTCTCCCACACATTACTCTTCTTTCCAGCTCAGAATCTATATACACTTTTACATTATACATAATTTAAAGGTCATCCAGCCCCTATGTTGTTCAAAACCATAAAATACTAGCTACATGTGGCTATTTAAATAAAAATTCTTATTTCTTTTATTCAGTGAGAGGAGGGGAGGCAGAGAGACAGACTCCTGCATGTGCCTGAACCGGGATACATCTGGCAATGGAGTGTTAATTATAGCCAAAGAAACTGGTCCCAGATGCCCCAGATGGTCAGAGCATCTGGGGCATTGCTCCATTGCTTGGCAACCGAGCTCTTCTTAGTGCCAGAGGCAGAGGCCATAGAGCCATCCTCCATGCCCAGGGCCAACTCGCTCCAATCAAGCCATGGCTGCAGGAGGATGAGAGAGAGAGTGAGAGAGAGTGAGAGAGAGAGAGAGAGAGAGAGAGAGAAGGGAGAGGGGATTGGGTGGATAAGCAGATGGGTGCTTCTCCTGTGTGCCCTGACTGGAAATCGAACCTGGGATATCCACACACTGGGCTGACACTCTATCACTGAGCCAACCAGCCAGGGCCTTAAATAAAATTTAAAATTCAATTCCTCAGTTCCATGTGCCACATTTCAGGTGGTTGATAACAAGTATAATGAGATCACCATTTTGGAGTGTATTTCTTTTTTTTTTTTTTTACAGGGACAGAGAGAGAGTCCGAGAGAGGGATAGATAGGAACAGACAAACAGGAACAGAGAGAAATGAGAAGCATCAATCATTAGTTTCTCATTGCCATTGCGACACCATAGTTGTTCATTGATTGCTCTCTCACACGTGCCTTGACCGCGGGCCTTCAGCAGACCGAGCTACCCCTTGCTGGAACCAGCGACCTTGGGTCCAAGTTGGCAACCTTTTGCTCAAGCCAGATGGGCTCGCGCTCAAGCTGGTGAGCTCGGGGTCTCGAACCTGGGTCTTCTGCATCCTAGTCTGATGCTCTATCCACTGCGCCACCGCCTGGTCAGCCTAATTTTATTTATTTATTTTAGAGAGAAGAGAGCGAGGAAGGGAGAGAAAGGGGGGGAGGAGCAGGAAGTATCAACTTATAGTAGTTGCTTTTCATATGGGCCTTGACCAGGCAAGCCCGGGTTTTGAACTGGCGACCTCAGCATTCCAGGTGGACATTTTCTCCACTGCGCCACCACAGGCCAGGCTAGGAGAGCATATTTGCTCGCTCTTTCTTTTCTTTTTTCTTTCTTTCTTTCTTTTTTAGAGAGAGAGGGACAGAGAGACAGGAAGGGAGAGAGATGAGAAGAATGAGAAGCATCAACTTGTAGTTGCAGCATCTTAGTTGTTTATTGATTGCTTCCTCATGTGTGCCTTGATTGGGGGGCTCCAGCCAAACCAGCAACCCTTTGCTCAAGCCAGCAATCTTGGGCTTCAAGCCAGCGACCTTTGGACTCAAGCCAGCAACCATGGGGTCATGTCTATGATCCCACACTCAAGCCAGCAACCCCACGCTCAAGCTGGTAAATCCGTGCTCACATGGGCAACCTCGGGGTTTCAAACCTGGGTCCTTAGCGTCCCAGGCCAATACTCTATCAACTGTGCCATGACCTTGTCAGGCAGAGAGCGTATTGCTAACACAAAAAGTTATAGTGGACAGTGCAGATATAGCCCAACCCTCACTCCATTAGAAATCTAAGGCCAAGAGAAATTAAAGGACCCAACATCACACAGATAGCTAAGGATACAACTCTCCTGACTCTAGTTAAAAGATAGCTGTTTTGTACTACTATGCCTTTAAGGTACTATATTCCTTTACACAGTTCTCAAAGAGTTCCAGTTGTTCCTAGTCACTGGAATAAACATATATACCCTGATGTGGAGATGAGGATGCATAACCTTTCTATAGTATGTTGGTATTTGCATTCTGTGATAAAACCTTTACCAAAAGCAAAAGCTGAAAACTCCCTCATTCCCTTCAAATCATTAAGCTACAATTCAGCTTCAGAAGACAGGCCAAGCATATCACATAGCTTTTCATAACCTCTAGTATACAAGGGAGTTACACTTACTTCAGCTTCAAAAACATGGTCTTATAGCACTACAAATTCTGTCTTGCTCATATTCTGGTTAAAAAAAAAAAAAAGACCAGATTAATTTCAGAGATGTTTTAAGAGAGATTTTTACCTGGAGTGGGAGGATAAACTTAGATAAATAATTTTTAAACTGTTTTGGCAGAGGAATCTTCTTCAAACACCGTTTTACAAAGAAGCCTAACATATAAATCACCAAATAGTAGAAAGAACTGTACTCAGCTGCAGTGGTGGGGTCTGCCTACTCAGCACCCCTCACTCCCTATGACTGCTTCTTAAGTTCCCCCATGCTCAAGTTCCTTGGAGTATAACTTCAAAGATTCTGTCTCTGACTTACATAATTTCATAGTGGAATTTAACAAAGGAAGGCACTGTTAAAAAAGAAACTAAGGCCTGACCTGTGGTAGCGCAGTGGATAAAGCGTCGACCTGGGAACACTGAGGTCGCCAGTTCAAAACCCTGCACTGGTCTGGTCAAGGCACATATGGGAGTTGATGCTTCCAGCTCCTCCCCCCTTTCTCTCTTTCTCTCTCTCTCTCACTCTGTGTCTCCTCTCTAAAATAAATAAAATAAAATAAAAATAATAAAAAAAAGAAACTAAGTACAATATCTCTCATTATTTTTAGTTAAAATGTAGCAAAAAAATTCAAGAGAGGTTACCAAAACATACCATTTTTACCTATATGCTTGAAACACGTGGGTGCAGGACACAATTTTATTAATATAATGCTTACTAATTATTTTACATTTTTGTGTAAAGACTAAACTAGTCCTTGGGGAAATTAAATGATATATAAAATGTAATTCCCTGCCTCAGCCATCTGATGGTCTAATAAAGAAGAAAACACAGGTCTGACCAGGCGGTGGTGTAGTGGATAGAGTGTCGGACTGGGATGTGGAAGACCCAGGTTCGAGACCCTGAGGTCGCCAGCATGAGCGGGGGCTCAGTCTGCTGAAGGCCCGTGGTCAAGGCACATGTGAGAAAGCAATCAATGAACAACTAAGGTGTCACAACGGCAATGAAACACTAATAACTGATGCTTCTCACCTCTCTCCGTTCCTGTCTGTCTGTCCCTCTCTATCCCTCTCTCTGACTCTCTCTCTGTCTCTGTAAAAAAGAAAAAAAAGGAAAAAAAAAAAAGAAGAAAACACAGGAATCTTGGGTGAAAACAAATAAGGACTGTAATCCTAGAAGGAGAGGAGAAAGGGTGGTGCAGAAAAAAATGTTTGAAGAAATAATGGCCCAAGATTATTTCAAAAAAATAAAGCAAAAAAAGAAAGACAGCCTGACCAGGTGGTGGCGCAGTGGATAGAGCCTCAGACTGGGATGCACAGGACCCAGGTTCGAAACCCAAGGTCACTGGCTTGAGCGCAGGGTCATCCAGCTTGAACATGGGCTCACCAGCTAAAGCATGGGGTTGCTGACTTGAGCGTGGGAGTATAGACATGACCCCATAGTTGCTGACTTGAGCCCAAGGGCACTGGCTTGAGCAAGGGGTCACTCTCTCTGCTGTAGCCCCCAAGTCAAGGCACATATGAGAAAGTAATCAATGAACAATTAAGAAGCCACAACAAAGAAATGATGCTTCTCATCTCTCTCCCTTCCTGTCTCTCTATCCCTATCTGTCCTTCTCTGACTCTCTCTCTGTCTCTGTTAAAAAAATAAAAAGAGACAAATTTACAAATTCAGAAAGCAAAGTGAACCTGTAAACAGGGTAACTACCCCAAATCCACATGAGCCACATCATCCATCATAATCAAAATACAGTACTGAAAATGACAGAAATCAGCCAGGGGAAATGATATATTACTTATAGCAGAACAATCTAAGAGATGAACATACTCTAAAATTACTACAAATGATTCTTCAGACAGAAGGGAAACAATGGAAGGACTGTCTTGGAACAATAGAAATGAAGGAAGAGCAACTATTAAGTACAGGGGTCCCCAAACTTTTTACACAGGGGCCAGCCAGTTCACTGTCCCTCAGATTGTTGGAGGGCCAGACTATAAAAAAAAACTATGAACAAATCCCTATGCACACTACACATATCTTATTTTAAAGTAAAAAAACAAAATGGGAACAAATACAATATTTAAAATAAAGAACAAGTAAATTTAAATCAACAAACTGACCAGTATTTCAATGGGAACTATGGGTGCGGATGCATCCTGTGCTCCTCTCACTGACCACCAATGAAAGAGGTGCCCCTTCCGAAAGTGTGGCAGGAGGCCAGATAAATGGCCTCAGGGGGCCACATGCGGCCCGCAGGCCGTAGTTTGGGGACCCCTGATTAAGTATATGTGTAAATTCTACATAATAAACTGTTCTCTTGAGCTCTTCAAAGTACCCATATTTCCCCATGTATAAGATGTACCCTTTCTGAAAACTATGGGGTCTAAAAACTGGGCGTGTCATTTACAGTGGTTGTGGCATTTCAAATGCCATAGATGGAACCGAGGACAAGTCAATATACTAAGACAGTGATTTGTCATCAGACACAGATGAGGACAAGCTAATTGATGGGAGTTTTGACAGTGATGAGGAATTGTATGAATTTTATGATGAATAAAACTTGAGTTCAATAACTTTATGTAATACATTTTAAAAATAAATTTCAGGCCCCAAAATTAAGGTGCATCTTATACATGGGGATATATGGTGTATGTGATGATCAAAAGAAAATGAATTTAAAAGTTGTCTGATGGCATTTTCGATGTATTAGATATAATATGTAAAATCAGGTGTTCGCAAATTTTTTTAGTAAAAGACCACACAGCAGATATTCCTGGATTTATAAGTTATCTGGTCTCTGTCTACTCTGTCACTTTAGTGCAAAAGTGGCTGAAAATACATGAAATGAATGTAATGAAATTCCAATAAAACTTTATGTATGGGCATTAAAATCTGGATTTCATATAATGTTCACCTCACACAATATTCTTTTTTTTTTTTTTAATTAATTTTTTCTTGGTGACAGAGAGAGAGACAGAGAGAGGAACAGATAGGAAGAGACAGAAAGGGAGAGAGATGAGAAGCATCAATTTTTTGCTGCCGCATCTTAGTTGTTCATTGATTGCTTTCTCATATGTGCATTGACCGGGGGTTACAGCAGATCGAGTGACCCCTTGCTTAAGCCAGCGACCTTGGGCTCAAGCTGATGAGCCTTGCTCAAACCAGATGAGTCCACGCTCAAGCTGGCAACCTTGGGGTTTCAAACCTGGGTTCTGGGTCCCAGTCCAACACTCTATCCATTGTACTACACTGCCTGGTCAGGCACACAATATTCTTTTTAAAATATTTTTTCAATTAAAGTTTACTTTCAATATTATAATATTTTGTGTTGGTTTCTGGTATACAGCACAGAGGTTAGACAATCTCACACAATATCCTTGTTTTGAATTTTTTCCCCAACTATTTCCAACCATTAAAAATCACTGCCTGTTTCTTTATTTCCTATAGGTCATATAAAAGCATGCAATAAGTGTAAGACAATTATAACATCAAGAAGGGAGGGTTATATGATGTTAAGATTACTACATTCCACTTTAAGTGATAAAAAAATACTAATCATAAGTAGACTGTGAAATACATATTTATAAAATAAATCCTAGATCAACCACTAGAAAACTATACCAAGAGATGACAAATTAAGAGTCAAAGATAACTAAGGAGGTTTGAGCCTAGAAAACTGGCAGATAGGTAACAGACATGATGAAGGTAGTAGTAATGAAGAGAAACAGAAGAAGGAAAGAGAACCAAATTTTCAGGAGAAAGATGACTATTATCTTTTAGACATTTAAAATCTTAAGAAATCAGCTTCTGGCGACATTCAAGTCAGAAGTATGAAATGGTTTTAGGCAAAAGGTCAGGTTTACAGACAAAGTTTTGGAGATTGTTCATACAAGGGAGATAGCTGAAGCCATGAATATGCAAGATTTCACTTACTAAAAGAAGGCTGCCAAGGTAACAACTTTTGGGAGTTATGATTATGAAGTTTATGCAGTGAAAAGTGGCCATTTGCTTCCTATTTTTCCTTCGTATAAGCCTCTATTTTGTGTTGGGAAGTAACATACACAGCTAAAAAAGCTTCATTTCCTTGCCTTCTTGCAGAAAGGGGTAGCCAATGAGATGGAGGCAGGAGTCTTAGGGTGTGGCTTCTGGGAAGCTTGTCAAAGGCAAATTTTAGGTGGGAGGCAATTACTGTTTTACTATTCTCCAGCCTGGAAAGTAAATGTGATGGCTAGATCTGTATTAGCAGTTTTGCAAGAATGAATTAACTTTAAGGAACCTGGAATATTGATTACATTGTGAAGCCATCATATCAGCCCTAGATGCCTACCTTCAGAATTCTCTTACATCAAATCATTATTTCCCTGCCATCTATCTGGCCCACAGTGCCCGATTCTGCATCTTGAGTATATTTCAAAGTCTATTTATTCTCTGCTCTACAGCCTCACAGGTTTCCACTGACTGTAGAATAAAATGCAAGTTTTTAAGTCTGGTATCAAAGACTGCAATATCAGATTCTACTCTCCATTTCCAAGTGTATCTCTCACTCACTGTCATTCTACTTGTATCCTGAATGCCATGCATAACCATACCTGGAATTTCCTATGGGCTTCCTTACCCACATCTTTGATCACTCAGACTTTCTACCTAGAATGCCTACTCACATCCCTTTCACCATTCCTTACCACTTCAATATTTGAAAAACTATTCTCTACAAAAGATCAGAAAACTCTATAATGGACTATGGACCCATTTTCCATCTATAAGAATTAATACCATTTTGTTTCTTCTATTTCCTTCCCATACACTTTTTCTTATGTTTTAAAGCAAATCCCACACTTAATTTCATGTTATCCATAAGTCTGTAAATATGTCAGTATATAACACTAAGAGATAAGAACTTTTTAAACCTGACTATATTGTTATTATAAACCTGATAAGATAAACAGTTATTCTTGAATGTCATCTGATACTCAGGAGGCATTCCAATTTCCCAGCTTATTTTAAAAATGTCTTAAAGTTTGTTTGACTCAAGGTATAAACAAAGTTCACATATCACATTTGGTTTTCATGTCTCTTAAGACTCATTTATTATATAAAATTCTGTTCTATCCCTTTTATTATACCACTTATTTGTTGAAGATGCTGAGGCATTTATCCTTTAGATTATACCACATCCTGAATTTGGCCAATTGCTTCTTTGTGCCTTCACCTTGCTCCTCTGTCTTCTGTATTTTGGTAAAGTCAGATTTAGAAGCTAACTTAGGTGTAGGTTCTTTTTTTTTTTTAAAGACTGCCTGGTAGGCATCGCTGGGTGTCTCCTGTTGCAATACATCAGAGATGCAAGGCTGAGTCATGTCGCACTTTCAGTGATGTCAATTGATCAGCTATTTAATATAAAGTTCCCCATCAACATTTCACAGGAGGTTTATCCTACATTAATGACATAAATATTCATATTTTAGTGAAGATTAAAAAGTAAATTTTCTACTTCTAATTTCTTCTGCATTTATAAGCTAAAATTGTGAAGACTGACAAAATTTTAAACTGCATTATAAATATTATTTTGAACTGATATATGTATATTGAGAATAAAGCAAATACAGTGTGTCCGTAAAGTCACGGTGCACTTTTGACTGGTCAAAAGTCAAAAGTGCACCGTGACTTTACGGACACACTGTATTAACATTAGGGATTTTCAGAATAAAGGAAAAGAGGTACAAGTCTAAAACTGAGGAAGGTAAGTAAAAATCCTGTCATCTTAAATTTAATTGAAAGTATCAATATGAACTCATGACTTATATTCCTCTTTCTAAACATCACATATTCCCTAGTTCTGTCCCCTGAAAAGGCCTAAAAGAAATGGTAATACCCTAGGTTCTTCATGTTAAAACCCTAATTCTGATGTGATGGCATTAGGAGCTGAGGCCTTTAGGAGGTGATTAGGTCACGAGGGTGGGTCCTTATGAATGGGATTAGTGCCCTGAAGAGGCTACAGAGGCCTGTTCTCTTTCTGCCCTGAGGATACAATAAGTTAGTGTTAGGCAACCTGGAAGAGGGATCTCACTAGAACTGAACTATGCTGGTACCATAACTGTGAAAAATACATTTTTGTTATTTAGAAGTTGCCCAGGTCCTGGGTGGGTAGCTCAGTGGATAGAGCATTGTCGAGGTACACTGAGGTCATGGGTTCCATCCTAGTCAGGACACATAGAAGAAGCAATCAGTGAGTGCGTAACTAAATGAAAAAACTAAGAACAACAGAATTGATACTTCTCTTTCTCTCTCTCTCAAATCAGTGGGGGAAAAAAGCACCCAGTTTAAAGTATTTTGTTACAGCAGCCTGAGCAGATTAAGACAACATTCAAGGTGCAAATTATTTAATAATCAGCTCCCAAAATTGCTGAATATTTAACAACTGACTCTCTAGAGCCTGTACAACACAACTTTAGCACTCCACTGGACATGTACAGCAGTCTGAGAAAAAATGCAGTTAGTTATCAGGAAACCAGAAAAGACAGACCTTAGGAAGGAAAAAGAATATTAACTTGATGCCTAGAAATGTGCCAAGTGGCTCATATCAGAGGTATCAGTACTAAATTCTTTTTTACCTCAGGATCTTTGCATATATAATATACTTAATTTTTTTCTTTGCCTTGCTAGCTCATTCTTATTGTCCAGGCCTTAGCTTAAATGTCAGAGAGAGTTTTCTGACCATTGTGTTTAAAGTAGATGTGTGTATCTCCTGGGGTGGATTTCTCTGTGAGTACCACTCCACTCAGACTCTCTTCAAGGAAGGATTTGCCCTGATGCTACTAGGAGTGCGGTCAGCTGACATCCTTCAAAAGTCAGCTCCTCCAGGGACTGTCTCAGCTTTAGAGAGCCACCTTCCCAAATGAGGTCCATATCTAATAATTGATTAGTGCAGGAACAAAAAGGCCTGGTCATTTCAGCCCAGCTTGGGAGAAATCAGAAGGGTCATTCCAGTCCCACAGGACTGACCATCCTGCTTCTTTTTCTCCTTCCAGTAGGTGCATATCCCAGGGTACTCCTTAATAAACACCGTGCATGCTCAACTCGGCCTCAGAATCTGTTTCCCACTGGATTCAGTCTGCAACATTCTTTATGCCAAATCTCATACCTCACTATTCTTTATTTTTCTTGTGATAGAGACAGAGAGAGAGAGAGAGGGACAGATAGGGACAAATAGACAGGAAAGAAGAGAGATGAGAAGCATCAATTCTTTGTTGTGGCACCTTAGTTGATCATTGATTGCTTTCTCATATGTGCCTTGATGGGGGGAGGGCTACAGCAGACTGAGTGAACCCTTGCTCAAGCCAGTGACCTTGGGCTTCAAGCCAATAACCTTTGGGCTTAAGCCAGTGACCATGGGGTCATATCTATGATCCCATGCTCAAGCTAGTGACCCAGTGCTCAAGCTGGTGAGTCTGTGCTCTAGCTGGATGAGACCTCACTCAAGCTGGTGACCTTGGGGTTTCAAACCTGGGTCCTCTGTGTCCCAGTCCGATGCTCTATTCCCTGCGCCACCGCCTGGTCAGGCCATACCTCACTATTCTTTATCTCAGCCTGTTGGTTATTTCTTTAAAAAAAGTTGTATTTGTTGTTTCAATTGCTTTTTACTTATCTCTAGTAGAATATAAAGAAATGATGTATGCACAAAGAAAATAAAATCATTATTACTTTATCTTTTTTCCTAGCAGCCAAATACCATTCTTTTTTTTTTCCAAATACCATTCTTAACCCAATGTTTCCTCAATTTTCCCCACTATGGCACACGTAGTAAGTGAAAAATATGTTGTGAATAAGGCTGCTTGTCTGAGGGGAAAGGGAATGGTGCACCAGCTGCTAAAGGCCCCACCTACAGGCAACACGACTGACCTGACCATATTTCAGCATCCTAAAACTCATCTGGAATTTTGAGAAGTGAGGTTTAAGGAAGTGTAGTATGACAAAGGCAAGAGAGGAGAGTTTCAAGAATAAAGAAATAGTAGAGCCTCTGAAAGTCTATAATGAACTGAGAGAAGACCTTTGGAAACTAGATGATCACTGGTATGAGAAATGTTTCAGTTAAAAAGTGGCAGAAGAAATCTGATGGCAAGAGGTTATATGAGCAAGCATAAAGAGATAACAGCAAGAATAAGTAGTGAAGAAAATAAGGGAAGTCAGTAGTTAAAGGGGTAACAAGGAGGACAAAAAATATTTTCACTGTAGAAAAGTGTTGTAGAGGGGAAAGAATAAATAGAAGGGGAAATAATAGATAAAATTCATGGTAAAATTTTAAAGAATCTTCAGAATAAGGGGAGAAAAATAATGGGTAAGAAAAATGCATTATAAGAGAGAGGAGAGAGGTTGGAGGAAGTAGGTGTATATCTTTGATCTTAGTTTATGAGTATAAAGAAAGTGAATTGGGCTAACAATCTTGACAATGACATAAGTATTGGGAAGTGTGAATACAATAGGGAGATGAAGGGATTACTAGGCAGTATTGTGAGCTCAGCTATGTCAGCTGACAACAGCTGGGTTTTATAAATTCTTTCACTTGTCTGTCCAGAATCAGGAGTTGAAAATGGAAGGTAAAGATTTCCTCAATTTGAGATTCATTTTTCTGATGAAACATATCTATAAAACAAGTATAGAATGAAATTTCATTGGTATTAATGTTTTTCAGTTTTCATTCTCCTGACTGGTATATAAAACTTCATTTTTAAGATGCCACAGTCAACTAGTACTGGATTCATACTGATTCCTAGGGTTAAGTCACAGGTTCTTATCATTTAAAAGCTGGACAGGTCCTTATTGGTCACTAGTTCAACAGGTGAGGTAACTAAGGCCCAAATAAGTTAAGAAACTTGCCCAAGGTCACAATGATAGTGGCAGAGGGCTCCTGATTTTCACTTTAGCACTCTTTGCACTATAGCACAAATTCTTCTAGAAAGCACATCTGCCAAAGTAAAATACACTACTGGTGATGGCCTCTCACTTAGTGTTGTGGGCTAAAAAGAAAAACCAGCCCTGACTGGTTGGCTCAGTGGTAGGGCGTCAGCCTGGCATGTGGAAATCCCGGGTTTGATTCTTGGTCAGGGCACACAGGAGAAGCACCCATCTGCTTCTCCACCCTTCCCCCTCTCCTTTCTCTCTATCTCTCTCTTCCACTCCTGCAGCCAAGGCTCCACTGGAGCAAAGTTGGCCCGAGTGCTGAGGATGGTTCCATGGCCTCCGCCTCAGGCACTAGAATGGCTCCAGTTGCAATGGAGCAATGCCTCAGATGGGCAGAGCATCGCCCCCTAGTGAGCATGCCAGGTGGATCCCTGTCGGGTGCATGCGGGAGTCTCTTTGCCTCCCCACTTCTCACTTCAGAAATATATAAGAGAAAAAAAATTCCATAAAATGGAAAACCTATAGCATCCCCTGGAATTCCTTTTTTTAAATTTATTTAATTTTACTTATTTATTTATTTTTGTGACAGAGAGAGAGAGAGAGGAATAGATAGGGACAGACAGACAGGAACGGAGAGATGAGAAGCATTAATTCTTCATGCGGCACCTTAGTTGTTCATTGATTGCTTTCTCATATGTGTGTTGACTGGGGGGCTACACCAGACCAAGTGACCCTTTGCTCAAGGCGGCAACCTTGGGGTCTCGAACCTGGGTTCTCCATGTCCCAGTCCAATGCTCAATTCACTGTGCCACCACCTGGTCAGGCTGGAATTCTTTTTTTAAGTGAGAAAGACAGATAGGCAGGAAGGGAGAAAGATAAGAAGCATCAATTCTTTGTTGTGGCACCTTAATTGTTCATTGATTGTTTTCTCATCTGTGCACTGACGAAAGGGCTCCAGTAGAGCGAGTGACCCCTTGCTCAAACCAGTGACCCTGGACACAAGCCAGTGACTTTGGGCTCAAGCCAGTAACCATGGGTCATGTCTATGTTCCTGTGCTCAAGCTGATGACCTCGGGGTTTTGAACCTGGGTCCTTTGAGTCCCAGTCTGATGCTCTATCCACTGTACCAACACCTGGTCAGTCTGAAGTTCTTAAAGTCAGCTTGCCTTTCTTTAAAACACCATTGAAGCCAGTAAGCAATTCTGCCTCCGCAAAATATATGGTCTGCCTTAAGGCTTCTTGTACATTCTTTCCAGGATCCTGGGTTAAGGTAAGCCTTATGAACCAGAAACAGACTTGGGACCTTTTGATTTGAAGTAAGGTGGGACAAAGAGAAATCAGGTGGCATCAGACTTCTGCATAAGTGTTAAAGAAAAAAAAGCCAATTAAATAATTCCAGGTTACACTTGAGACTTCTTAAATAGTCCTACAGTTGAGCCTAGTTGAGAATCTTTGCAGTGCTGGCTGAATCACAAGCAGTCTAAAAAGAGATGGAATCTGCAGGAATTTTATAATTCCTCCAAGGCAAACTTTACAGTGAGAGGTAGAGAAAGAAGAAGCAACGTTGCGGTACAGATAAGCAAAGAAACAAGGAAGAATAGAGGCCATGATCCCTACACCTGTTCTCAGCAAGGTGGCTCAGTTCCATAGGACCTGAGCATCCTCTGTTCCCCTTAGAGGCCAAGCATTCACAGCTTCCCTCTAAGCTGTAAGGGTTTTTCTATTTGAAGATAGTAGTTTGCTGGGAAGAGAGTCAGGCAGCAAAACAAAAAGCCTAGAAGGCTAGAAGAATTTTATTTTAAGTACCTGTATATAGTTCTTATGCTTAACTTGCGCACTGACTCAGTACACTAGCTAGAGCTTACAGATCTGCAGAGAATGATCTTTGCAGGAAATTTCTGTTACCTTAAGATGAAAGTGAACCAACTCTGATCCCCAGTCAGACTAATGCCAACTGACAGCTCAGTTGAATGCCCTCTGGAATGGTCAGAAAGCGAAATAGAATATGTAATTGCAAAATAGTACTCTAATCCTTGGGCTGATAAAAAACAAAGAATAAAAGTACTAAACCCTGAGACATAATATAGTAAGTGGGAAAAATATAATATTAAAAGTAGGAGACCTAGAGACCTGGCTGGTTGGCTCAGTGGACAGAGTGTTGGCCTGGCATGCGAACATCCCACATTTGATCCCTGGTCAGGGCACACATGAGAAGCGACCATCTGCTTCTCCCCATCCCTCTCCCTTCTCTCTCTCTCTTTCCCTTTCTCTCTCTTCCCCTCTCACAGCCAGTGGCTCGAGTGGTTTGCATGTCAGTCCCAGGCACTGAGGATAGCTCGGTTTGTCTGAACATTGGCGTCAGGTGCTGGGGATAGCTTGGTAGATTCAAGCATTGACCCCTGGTGGGCAGTGCATCAGCCCCAGATGGGGGTTGCCAGGTGGATCCTGGTCAGGGCAAATACAGGAGTCTGTCTCACTATCTCCTCTCCTCTTACTTAAAATAATAAAAAATAAAAGTAGGAGAACTATAGAATTGGGCACCTGAAACCTGTATAATTATGTTAAGCAATTGAATTCAATTTGAAAGGTAGGATTTAATTTTTAAAAGATTTAATTAAATAAATGAGAGTGACCTCAAACCTGGTGCAAGTAGTTTTTATTCTGAATTTCAGAGAAGGTGAAGAATTCTTGAAAGTATTTGACATGGCTTCTAAGTTCAAACAATAATATCATATGTTTCATATATACATTAACATAGATACAGAAATGACAATGACATAGATGCAAGCATTCATTCATTCAAATAAATATTTTTGAAGTGTTAAGTGTTGGGGATACAGTGGTGAGCAAAACAGAGTTCCTGGGCTCGTAGAATTTCTAAAATAGTAGAAGTACACATTAATAAAAAAAAAATTACAGATGGTTCCCGATGAACAACGGTCTCATTTAAGGTTTCTCGACTTTATGAGAGTGTGAAAGCCATATGCATTCATTCAGTTAAAACCATACAGCCTCTTTTGTGAGGTTGGGAAACAGCAGCAAGGTGATTTGCCCAATTGTAGCTAATTTAAGTTGTTTTGAGCATGCTTAAGGTAGGCTACACTACACTGTGATGTTTGGTAGGGTAGGTGTTAAATGCATTTTCTACTTACGATATTTTCAGCTTAAGATGGGTTAATCAGGATGTAACCCCATTGTAATTTGAGGAGCATCTATACACACAAAATTGAGATGAGTGCTGTGAAATAAAGTACAGAATATACTGTGAATGCTTAACAGGGAACTTGGTAATAGGCTGCAAGTGATAACCAGAGAGCCTTCCAGAGCAACAAATTTATTAAAAAAAAAAAAAAAATCTATGCTAACATCTTCCTGGCAGGGAGGGAGAACAGGGATCCTCAGATAAAAATGTATCTGCTATCCTGACCAGGCAGTGGCGCAGTGGATAGAACGTTGGACTGGGATGCGGAAGGACCCAGTTTCGAGACCCCGAGGTCACCAGCTTGATTGCGGGCTCATCTGGTTTGAGCAAGGGCTCATCTGGTTTGAGCAAAAGCTTACCAGCTTGGACCCAAGGTCGCTGGTTCGAGCAGGGGGTTACTTGACCTGCTGAAGGCCCGCGGTCAAGGACACATAAGAGAAAGCAATCAATGAACAACTAAGGTGTTGAAACGAAAAACTGATTGATGCTTCTCATCTCTCTCCATTTCCTGTCTGTCTGTCCCCATCTATCCCTCTCTCTGACTCTCTCTCTGTCCCTGTAAAAAAAAAAAATGTATCTGCTAGTCTCAGGAGCATAAAAGGTGAGAGCCTCACTCTCTCCTGCAAAGTTTTCACCAGGTTCACAATCATGAAAAGCATCTCGCCCTTGGAGAAAAGTCACCATCATAAAGATGAAGAGACTAAATAGGCAGGAAACTGATGTCTTCTATCTTCAATAGATTGAGGCAACAGTCCCCAAAGGTTGCTTGGTGGCAAAAGTTGTGGTCTAGATACATTTGTCATTCCAACAGACACTGTGGCTGTTGAGACGTTTGGCCATAGGCAGATAACATTTAAAAAATCAGAGACAGCCACTTGTGATTTCTAGACTGTATATTTTATACACACATCCAGAGTCAAGATCTGGGATTTGCTGTCCTGTTATCTGTATCTACGTGTTATGTATATATAATTTCACTAATCCCTTTACCTTTTCTGATCCCATCTCCTCATCTCCCTTCCCTCTGTTCCCTGCGACCCCGCCTCTGCCTCTATTCTGTTCCTCAATTCACTTTATTTATTAGACTCCACATATAGCCTGACCAGGCGGTGGCACAGTGGATAGAGTGTCGGACCGGGATGCGGAAGACCCAGGTTCGAGTCCCAGGGCTCGCCAGCTTGAGCGCGGGCCCATCTGGCTTGAACAAAAGCTCGTCAGTTTGGACCCAAGGTCGCTGGCTCCAGCAAAGGGTTGCTCGGTCTGCTGAAGGCCCGCGGTCAAGGCACATGTGAGAAAGCAATCAATGAACAGCTAGGGTGTTGCGATGGCAACGAAAAACTAATGATTCATGCTTCTCACCTCTCTCCGTTTCTGTCTGTCTGTCCCTCTCTCTGACTCTCTGTCCCTGTTTAAAAAAAAAAAAAGATTCCACATATAAGTGAGATCATATGATTTTTTTCTTTCTCTGCTTGGTTTATTTCACTTAGCATAATAATCTACAGGTCCATCCATGCCATCGCAAAAGGTAAGATTTCCTTTTTCACAGCCGCATAGCATTCCATTATATCTACTACAGCTTTTAAATCTACCCGTCCACTGCCTGACCAGGTGGTGGCGCAGCGGATAGTGTCGGACTGGGATGCAGAGGACCCGGGTTCGAGACCCTGAGGTTGCCAGCTTGAGTGTGGGATCATCAGGTTTGAGCAAGGCTCACCAGCTTGAGCTCAAGGTCGCTGGCTCGAGCAAGGAGTCACTCGGTTTGCTGTAGACCCCTGGTCAAGGCACATATGAGAAATCAATCAATGGACAACTAAGGAACCACAATGAAGAATTGATGTTTCTCATCTCTCTCTCTTCCTGTCTGTCTGTCCCTATCTGCCCCTCTCTCTGACTCTGTCTCTGCCACAAAAACAAACAAACAAAAACTTACTCGTCCACTAACAGACACCTGTGCTGTTTCCAGATCTTGGTGCAGGACGGTTCCCTTTTTTTTACATCCTCATCAGCACTTATTGTGTGTTGATTTGTTAATGTGCACCATTCTGACAGGTGTGAGGTGGTATCTCATTGTGGTTTTAATTTGCATTTCTCTGATGATTAATGACGTTGAACATTATTCATATGCCTATTGGCCAACTGTATGTCCTCTTTGGAGAAGTATCTATTCAGTTCTTTTGCCCATTTTTTAATCGGATTGTTTACCTTCCTGGTGTTGAGTTTTAGAAGTTCTTTATAAATTTTGGTTACTAATCCCTTATCAGATGTATTAGTGAATATGTTCTTCCATTGTGTGAGTTGTTTTTATTTTGTTAATGGTGTCTTTTGCTGTGCAAAAGCTTTTAGTTTGATCTAGTCCCATTTGTTTATTGTCCTTTATTTCACTTCCTTGTGGAGATAAATAGGCAAAAATATTGCTATGAGAGATAATGGAGAATTTACTGCCTATGTTTTCTTCTAAGATGTTTATTGTTTCGCGACTAATATTTAAGTCTTTTATCCATTTTGAGTTTATTTTTGTGAATGGTTTAAGTTGGTGGTTTAGTTTTATTTCTTTGTATGTACCTGTCCAATTTTCCCAACACCATTTATTAAAGAGACTATCTTTACTCCATTGTATGCTCTTACCTCCTTTGTCAAATATCAATTGACCGTAAAGGCGTGGTTTTATTTCCGGGTTCTCTGTTCTGTTCCATTGATCCATATGCCTGTTCTTATGCCAGTACCAAGCTGTTTTGATTACAATGGCCTTGTACTATAATTTGATATCAGGGAGTGTGATACCTGCCACTTTATTCTTCATTTTCAAGACTGCTGAGCCTATACATGTTCTTTTTAGGTTCCATATAAATTTTTGGCATATCTGTTCTAGATCTTTGAAGTATGCTATTCGTATTTTAATAGGAATTGCATTGAGTAATATAGACATTTTAATGTTTATTCTTCCTATCCATGAACACGGTATATGCTTCCACTTGTTTGTATCTTCCTTGATTTCTTTTTTCAATGTCTTATAATTTTCTGAGTACAAGTCTTTTACTTCCTTGGTTAAATTTACTCCTATGTACTTTTTGTTGTTGTTGTTGCAATAGTGAAGGGGATCATTTCCTTAATTTCTCATTCAAACAGTTTATTGTTGGTGTATAAAATGCCAAGGATTTCTGAATATTAATTTTATATCCTGTCACCTTGCTGAATTCATTTATCAGGTCTATTAGTTTTTTGACTGAAACTTTAGGGTTTTCTATGGACAGTATCATGTCATCAGCAAATAATGATAGTTTTACTTCTTCTTTTCCAATTTGGATGCCTTTTATTTCTTCTTCTTGGCTGATTGCTGTGGCTAGGACTTCCAGAACTATGTTGAATAAGAGTGGTGAAAGGGGGCACCCCTGTCTTGTTCCTGATCTTAAGGGGATTGCTTTAATTTTTGCTCATTGAGTATGATGTTGGCTGTGGGTCTGTCATAGATGGCCTTTATTATGTTGAGGTATGTTCCCTGTATTCCCACTTTGCTGAGAGTTTTGATCATAAATGGGTGCTGAATTTTATCAAATGCTTTTTCTGAATCTATTGATATAATCATGTGATTTTTATCCTTCCTTTTGTTTATGTGATGGATCACATTTATTGATTTGTGAATATTGTACCATCCTTGCCTCTCTGGAATAAATCCCACTTGAACATGATGTATGATCTTTTTGATGCATTGTTGGATCTGGTTTGCTAATATTTTGTTGAGAATTTTAGCATCTATGTTCATCAGGGATATTAGCCTATAGTTTTTTTCTTTGTAGTGTCTTTATCTGGTTTTGGAATGAAGACAATGCTTGCCTCATAAAAAGCGCTTGGAAGTCTTCCCTCCTCTTGAATTTTTTGAAATAGCTTGAGAAGGGTAGGAGTTAATTCTTCTTTGAATGTTTGGTAAAATTAACTGCTTTTCTCTTGCAGCTTTTAGTATTCTTTCTTTGTCTCTTAACTTTGGCATTTTAATTATGATGTGTATTGGTGTAGGCCTCCTTGGCTTCTTCTTTAATGGCACTCTCCGTGCTTCTTGAACTTGTATGACTTTTTCCTTCATCAGTTTAGGGAAATTTTTAGCTATGATTTCTTCAAACAGGTTCTTTATCCCTTGTTTGTTCTCTTCTCCTTCAGGAAGCCCTATGATGCAGATGTTATTTCTCTTCCTGTTGTCACGGAGCTCTCTTCGAGTTTCCTCAGTCTTTTTGTGCCTCTTTTAATTTTGCTGCTCTACTTCTATGCTTATGTTTATTTTGTTTTCTAAATCGCTGATTTGATACTCTGCTTCATCCAGCCTGCTGTTTGTTGATTCCTTCTAGTGCAGTCTTCATTTCTGATATTGTATTTGTCATTTCTGACTGGTTCTTTTTTATGATTTCAATGTCCTTTTTGATGCTTGTTATCTCTTTATTTAGGTGCTCATTATTACCATCCATTGTTGCTCTAAGATCCTTGAGCATCCTAAAAATCATTATTTTAAACTCTGCCATCTGGTAGTTTTGTTATTTCCATTTCATTTAGTTCTTTTTCTGGGGATTTCTCTTGTTGATTCGTTTGGGTTGCATTTCTTTGCACATTTTCTCTGTGTATTAGTTAGCGCTGTCTGATTTTGAAATTTATGTGGTGTCTTTATGAGGAAGATGGGCTCAGTGCTACTGACCTCCAGGTCACCTGTTTTCCTTGTTCTAGAAATGCTTATTGAGGGTACTATTTTCCCTCCTGTTGTATATGAGTACTGAATACAGTTGGTCCTTTTTGTGGGTATGGTTATTCCTTTAGGCTGGCTGGCTCTACGGGTCAACCTTGATCATGTGTATTATACACTGTGCAATGTCTGCCCTGTTGGGCATATTTATTCTTCACAGTGTCTAGTACCTGCTAGACTCCTCCTTTGGGCGTGCTGCTTGTGTAGCTAGCTGAGTCTAGGGTTGGTGCTATCTGCCACCTACTACCAGTTGTGTTGGTTTTAGATCTTCTTAGGTTGGTATCAGCTGTTGTTTGTAACCCTCTGTGGGCTACCTGTTTGCAGCTTACTGCTCTTTTTGCTGCTTGTATCTTCGTTTTCTGTGCCTGGGTAGTGTGGGAGGGACCAACCTGTGTATAAAATCAGCTTCCTCCTGCTTAGAGATGACAGCAGCTCCATAAAAGCCCCAAGTTCCATAAGATTTGCCTCCATTTTTCAGCTGCTCCACCTTTTCTTGTAGCTTCCTGGTCTTCCCACAGAATCTTCTGTAGAAAGACTGTAGAGTGTACTCGGACTGGCCTTACTCAGCCAATCCCTCTACAGGTTGCATACTTGATGGGTGAGGGCAGCTGAGGTTGAGAATACAACATTAGTGGGACTCCCTACTTCAGGGGTCTCTTGGTTGGGAGCTCAGTATGGGGAATTTGGCCCCTACTCCAGAGCCTAATCTCTCAGCCACTGCTGGATACTCAAATTTTATTTCTCCCCAACAAGGTGAACAGCAGATTAAGATTGAGTGGGACTGACAGTCCCCTCTATAGAAGTTCTTTCAGCTGGTGAGACCCTGGTTTCATGGAGGAAGACTGAGAGTCCTCTCCTGGGGCTGACTGTGGCCCCCCCAGAAAGTGGCTAAGCCCCTTGACCAGACCCAACAACAGTATCACAGGGACCCACAGTTTAAATGTCCATGATCCAAGCTTCACTCCCTTTCCCCTGTGGAATCTAACCCAGCAGGGCAGGATATCCAGCACCCAGGCTGGCTCACTGTGAAGCTCCATCCTATCCAATGCACATGAGCTGCTGTGCTGGTGCTGATCACAGACAGTGGAACTTGCCTCAGCTGGGCCAGGTGTGAGGAGCTCTTCCTTAGGATACCACTTTAGCAAGGGTTGTTAGCTCCTGAACTGATGCTCTCCACAGCTGGCCACTGGATGTGCCAGCCCTGGGAGGCCCAGCCTTTCTAACCACACATACTTTGAAAGGGACATGGATTTTTTAAATAAAAAGAATGTATTTGCTAAAATCAAATTGCCACAGACAGTATGAAGGGATCTGAAATACCTGGTGAGTCCCTTTGCACTCTTATTTTTTTTCAGGTTTATGAACTTCTAAAATATAAGATTCTGTTCTCAGGGGTAAATGGAACATATAAGAAGTCTGGATGGTAGCCCTGGGCAGCACCATCCTACAGTGAGCCAACTACTTAGTGGATACCTGAAAACAAGACCATGTAAACATTTCCCTGTTGCCTAGGCCTATAACCTCTGTACTGACAGATGCATGAAGAGGCGTGGGTGGCTGGGCAGTGAGGCAACCAGTGGGAAGGAGCTGGCTGCACCTTCAGGTGTTAAAAAAGGCAAGAATTGCACATTCAATGAGCCAACACTAAGTCAACTTAAGAGTGTTTTCCATTTCCTTGACTCCCACAGCTGCCCTTTTATTACTTTTTCTCTTCAAGCCTAACCCAAAAGTTCTTTTATTTGAATTCTCCCATATAAAATGATAGAGAGGGGTGTGGAAAGTATAGACACAGTTTGAATTACCTGGCCAGCACCTATCAAATGACTACTTAAATACCAGGCCAACACTGTTGAATAGCTATGAGGCGGGGGAGAAATAATTAAAACTGGCAATCTCTAGAAGCTGGGAGTTTTTACTAAGGAGTATATTGTAATCCTCTGGTAGCTATCACCAGCAGACTGTGGTCACTTGAGACTCCTAATAAATACTTGGTATTATTTATAACAATAAACCCCCGCTGGCAGAAGCGGGTTGAAAAGGGATGGGAAAGCCACATGTAGCACTTACCATCTTCTGTTTCCTGCCATACAATGCCCTCGAGGTTGACACTTGTCCCAGGTTCACAGGGGCCCAGGCACTCCGGCTCGGTGGCTAGAGCCACATCACATGTGTTGACCCCGACTGATCGAGTACGAACCATAATCTGCTCACAGGGAGATGAGATGTCATTACTGACCACTGGCACCAAAAGGTGTAGTGGCAGCACTGCTGGTGTGGAGACAGGAGACTCCATCTGTGGGGAAAGAGAAAGTAGTAGCTGAGTTGCAGGAAGAAGATTTAGAGGAAACACTTCCTCTGTGTTTAATCTAGTCCTACATCCTTTCCTGCCAGAGTGCAGAGGGCTCTAAATACAAGACTTTGGTCTTCCTTTCTAGTTCTAGCTCATGATACCACTACAAATCTAGCTATTTAGATGAGTGCACGCTGTGGCCAGGAGAAGTTCTATTTCTTAATAACAATTTTCCTCATAAACTGTGTGTAGCTAAAAGTATAAAAATACTTGTCATATTTAAAAATCTCTAGTGAAAGAGAATCAGGGCCAGTTTTCAGCAGTAACAGAGCACATAGATTTATGAGAAAGAAAAGGAGAACTAGTTTCTGAGCCATGTTCTGCTGCCACTATGATTCCTGACAGTCTATTATTCAACAAATCATACATTAACAGGTATAAAATCCAAGAGTACAGGTCATGTAAAAGGGGGGAAGAAATATCCAGATCCTAGGAATGCCACTTCAAGAACACTGGAGCTTTAATTCATCTTTAGCTAAAAGGAAATCTTAAAATTTATATAGGAGAGCTGGGTGATGGGAGTTTCTATTATAACAGCAATTAGTTGATAAGAATGGCATTTTGGAATGTGAATCCAACATCAAAATTTATTTGAAAAAATAGGTGTTTTACTACCCAGAAGCCAATCAACAGCAGTCTGCTAATGAAGTTGATTATACTACATACAGATTTAATTGAACAAAAGGATTAACAATCAATTCTAAATCCATAACCTCTCACAAAAATGCAATTAGTTAGATTCCAAGAAGAATGCAACACATTTAGAGTTAAAAGTTATAATAAAGAGGAATTGTGCCCTGGTTGGATAGCTCAGTTGGTTAGAGCATCATGCTGAAGCACAAAGATTGCCGGTTCAATCCCCGGTATGGGCACATACAGGAACAGATCTATGTTTCTCTCTCTCTCCCTTCCTTTCTCACTAAAATCAATAAATAAACTTTTTTTTTTTAAAAAAAGAGGAATTGTAATAATCCCTTAACTTGTTAAATCCTAGCATTGATCAGGTTGACGAAGTACCAACTCTGAATTTCTGGTGCCCAAATCCTAACTGAACAGAGTGTTTTGCACGTGCAAAAACACTCAATATACACTGCCCGATCTGGTACAATACCAACCATCAGACTTAGAAAATGATAGGGACCCTCTTCCCCTGTCAAAGACTTTTTAGTCCAGGTTGAATATACTCCTTCTACAGACCTACATTCAGAGAGAGCCACACAATGCACCCATTATCCAAGCTGCTGGACAGCTCTGCAACAGAACTCTCATCTGGAATAGTTTACTACATGACCACTGCTCACCTAAAATCCACTTACTTCCTCTTAACACTGACATCTGGGTATTGTATCCATGCTCTGCAGTTAGCTCTTGGCTTATAAAAGTCACTGCTATTTATAGATCATCACTGTCGGAGTCCATGGACTACTAAAATACTGATTCTGATTAATTCCGGTCCCTGAAAAGCTGCCAAAACATTATCCTTATCTGTCTGCTGTCACATACACCCACCTTGTACTTCCCTAACTCCACCTTGTACTTCCCTAACTCCACCTTTTTCATAAAATGAAAGTAAAAGCCTGTATAATGAATTTTCTGCATGATGACAAATGCCAAAAGGCACTTTTGTTCTCTTTGTACTCTTGAAAATCAGGCATTTACAATTTAATTTGGCATCATGGTTGAGCTGTGTTTCCTCCTTGAAAAACCCTTTAACATTTCCATGCAGACTTGAAGGTAGAAATAACAAAAAGTAAACTAGACTCCCTGCTACTCCTGTGTAGTGCTAGAATCTGGCTCTAATGATTTAGCCCTTTCAGGAATGCTGCAAGAAGGTGGCTTTTAACTCTTCGGAAAGAAAGTTTCCTGGAAAGTTTACCCTTGAGAGTTACTAGAAAGGGGAAATAAGAGACAGTATACAAGTCATCTTTACTCTTGGCCTTTCCTTTGTTTCTCTGTTCTTTCTCTTGGGGAAGAACTGAGACATAGCAATTTTGCAGGCAGGATGTGCATTTCCTTTGCTTAGAGTTTGTTCCCTTTTCTATACCTTTCTTCTACTCGTAAGAGAAATTCCTACAAGGCCCTCTTTCTGGAACACAGAGATTGACCTAAACCTTCTAGGTCATGCCTGTGAATTTTCTGATTGCCTTGCTTGAGCATGTCATGTTGCCAATCTGTTCCACTGCTGAGACAGCAATCCCAAGCCCAGAAAAAGGTAAGTCCCCAGGGAATCACCTACAGACTCTCTCAGCCATCAAGGACAGCTCTTTTCTGGAAGTGCTTTCATTTCCTGCTAAATTATTCAGTGCTGCTGGAATCCAAAAAGAATATAGGCTACTAACATTTTAGATAAAGTCAAGCCCCTACTTCCCTGACAGATCCAGAAAACAAGATGTGAGATATAAGTAGAAAACACCAATGCTGCATTCAAGCACTTTGCCAAATGAAACTCTGCTATAGAACACCTAAAGAGAAGAAACTTAGATGAATTGATCACTAAGAATAACAAGAACTAATTCACATGAGGAACTGATTAACATGTATATACATCAAACTACATTACTGATCAGAGTTTCTAAGTCGAGTTCAGGATCTCTGTGTGAGGATGACTTTAATTAGTTAGCTGATTTTGGAGTGTGGGGAGAAGTGAAGAAATCCACTTGTGGAACTATTCAGTTTCCTTCCACTTTGCAAACAAATCTAAGGAGAAATCATGGCACAGCACAATAATGTTTAATTAGAGCTCCAGCTCTGCTAATTACCGTTTGGTCACATCTATAATCTACATTAAGCCATAGTGCATAATAAGCAGCTCTGTGATATTCATCTTATAACCTAGGTGGCTTTATGGGATTTCATATTCTAGTATTCATCGGAGCAAACAAAGCTTCATTTATCACTTTCAAGGAGAGAATAAAAATCAGAAAAGGTCTCATTTTGCCATCTTTCCTACATACTTAGGATATAAGGGCAAAGACTATCAGGAGATTGATGACAGCAGGGAAGATAAGAAACAGGAATAATAAAAAGTTAAGGTAATTAAATACCTTAACAATTAGGACAACAATAAAAGCTGGGCCAATTCTCACCCTGAAATGCTAAGTGCCACCATGGCTCCTGGGGCTCACTGAATGGGAGATAAACAGCAAAACAAAAACCCCAAAAGAGAGAATTTAAAAATGGAAATCTCCGAAGTTTCCTAACAACTCATGTCCTGTGTCTTTTAATGATAGTTCTTTTCAATTCACCTTTAGATATTAGTCTTAATAGCACCTATTAGGGATCTGAGTACTGATAGGCAGGGGACACAGCAATGAGGACTAGAGAGAAGAAAGAAAGGCCAGTGCCATTAATCTCCCCACAAGAAGTAATTATACACTGACTTCAGCTGCTTCCCACACACGTGAGAGACACTGATGGAGGAAAAATTTCAAGGCTGCAACAGAATTTTGGGGATAGAAAATGCAGTGAAGAAACATTTGGTCAACCTGACCTGTGATGGCACAGAGTGTCAACCCAGAACACTGAGGTCCTGGTTCGAAACCCCTAAGGTTGTTGGCTTGAACACAGGATCATCACCCCAACATTGCTGGCTTGAGTCCAAGGTCTCTGGCTTGAGCAAGGGGATCAGGCTGAGCCCCCCTGATCAAGGCACATATGAGAAGCAATCAATAAACAACTGAAGCAAAGCAATTATAAGTTGATGCTTCTCATCTCTCTCTCCTTCCTCTCTCCCTCCCCACTCTAAAAAACAAGAAAAGAAAAATATTTGGCCAAATCCTCCTCTCTTCACCTTCACAGTCTAAAGGTAGAAAGGAAGCTGGATCTACAGATAACTGCAGTAGCTCTAAGATCTTAAGCTCCCTTTTGGCACTCTTTCTTCCAGAAGTATGTGGCACCTTTTCCTTCCCCTCTTCCTTCTTCCTTTCTTCACTGATGTGCATTTGCATTTTCCTTGCCCCTCTTTCTCCTAAGCTCTAAGAAACCCCATGAGGGGAGCAGTGGGCAGTAGCAGCTTGCCCCAGGGTAACCGCATGAACCTATCTCGAAGGTCCCCTTTTCTCTAACTTCCTGCATGGCCAATAAATTCTTCCTTTACTTGCTGCAAAAAAAGAAACTCCCTTTTATCCAAGAAGGGAAGATAATTGAAGACAATGGTTAGATGAACATTTATATCTCTTCATAATTTACTGGATAAGATTATATAGAAAGTAAAATGTCATCAAATATATTAAATTGTATTAATAAGATTTTCTTTCTTCAATATTGCAGAGCTCCTTCAAGATTTTCCAGTGATCGAGCATTAGCAATACTAACAGTAATACAAAGTCCTGATTCATGGATAAATTCATAAGTACTCCCCCTGATGACACATTATATAAAACTTGATTCACTCACAAAGTTTTTTTTTTCTTTCTTTTTTTTTTTTTTTTTACAGAGACAGAGAGTCAGAGAGAGGGATAGATAGGGACAGACAGACAGGAACGAAGAGAGATGAGAAGCATCAATCATCAGTTTTTTGTTTTGACACCTTAGTTGTTCATTGATTGCTTTCTCACATGTGCCTTGACTGCGGTCCTTCAGCAGACCAAGCAACCCCTTGCTCAAGGCAGCGACCTTGGACTCAAGCTGGTGAGCTTTTGCTCAAACCAGATGAGCCCACACTCAAGCTGGCGACCTTGGGGTCTCAAACCTGGGTCCTTCGCATCCCAGTCTGATGCTCTATCCACTGTGCCACCGCCCAGTCATGCGCTCACAAAGTTTTTATTGTGGGTTATTAAAAAGAGCAGGTTCCTGACTGGTGGTGACGCAGTGGATAGAGGTTTGACTTGGGATGCTGAGGTCCCAGGTTTGAAACCCTGAGGTTGCCAACTTGAGTACAGGCTCATCAAGCTTGAGTGTGGGCTCACCAACATGAGCATGGGATCACAGACATGATCCCACGGTTACTGGCTTCAGTCCAAGGTCGCTGGCTTGAGCAATGGGTCACTGGCTTGACTGGAGTCCCCTGGTCAAGGCACATATGAGAAGCAATCAAAAATAAACAACCAAAAGTGCTGCATCTACGAGCTGATACTTCTCATCTCTCTCCCTTCCTATCTATCTCTCTCTCTCTCTCTCTCTCTCTCTCTCTCTCAAACAAATAATAAAAAGAGCAGATATTTGTTAAAGTAATTTATTTTTATGATGTTATTTGTCTCAAATTAAAATAGAGGAAAATATCCTTAGTTATTTGAACTGTCTCATGTTGACTGGGATTTCGAGACAAAACAAGTTTACTATATTTTTTTAATAATTAAGGATTATTTTTATTCTGAAATATCAATACTCCTTGCTGTGAGGCTGGCAGGTAGAAATCATGAATTAATTGAGGATGAAGGGAAAAATCTAAATTCCTCCTTTCCACAAAGTTCTTGTCAGAATTCAATAAAATATTCCAAGTAAATCCTAAAACAATACATTTAACTACATTATGAAGGAGGAAATCAGCCCCTTTCAAACAGTAAGTACCTTTTAACAAAGCTACATACCAAAGCTGGCTTTTACCAGCACTTGCCCAGGGGCAGGTCAACAAAAGTCCAATGCACCCCAACATCTGCCTCCACTTGCCAGCTCCCTGTTAGGCTCAGTCACTGCAAGAGCCTCTGAGGTAGGTTCTCAGTGAGTCACCAGGTAGGAAAGAGTGGTATTCACCATATGGATAGAGGTACAATTTCAGTACCAGTGCTGGGTCTGAGGCTGCTTAGCAAATGTCCCAGGGTATACCAAGTCTAGCTGCCACCCTCTGGGTGCGTACACACATTTTTGGTGTTGGTGGAGTCTCAGGGAGTCGTCATTTTGAGGCCAGCAGAGTTTATCAGGCCCAAACAGATCAAGATTTGGTTGTGTGAAGGGAGGGTTCTCCACCAGGTACAAGGAAAAATGACCTGTCCTAGAACCACACTATGTAGTCTGTTCCAGATTCTATCCACAGCCCTCCTCTCCTTAAAAAAGAAGGAAGAGCCTGGCCGGTGGTGGCGCAGTGGATAAAGCGTCGACCTGGGAACACTGAGGTCGCTGGTTCAAGACCCAGGACTTGTCTGGTCAAGGCACATATGGGAGTTGATACTTCCTGCTCCTCCCCCTTTCTCTCTCACTCTCTCTCTCCTCTCTAAAATGAATAAATAGTAAATAAATAAATTTTTTAAAAAATTTAAAAAAAAAAAGAAGGAAGGAAGGAAGGAAAGAAGGCAGGGAGGAAGGAAGGAAAAAAGGAAGGGAGGGTAGGAGGGAGAAAAAAGGCCCTGGCCAGGTTAACTTAGTTGGTTAGAGCATCCTTCCGATATCCCTGTAAGTCAAAGTTGTGGGTTTGAACCCCAGTCAGGTCACATACAAAAATCAACCAATGAATGCATAAATGGGTGGAACAAAATATCAATGTGTTTCTGTTTTTCTGTCTTCCTTCCTCTCGCTCTAAATTCAATCAATAAAAAAACATTTTTTAATAATTAAAAGAAAAAGAGGAGGTGGCTGGTCTGTGGAGCTTACAGATTTCACTTAGGCTACTTTGAAGAAAAAGAATTTGATTGTAACTGGTTAACTTCCAAGACATCTTATAGCAGAAGGCAAAGAGGAAAAAGAAGAAAGACATGGTGGTAGCAGGCATCATAACCAGATATCAAACAGTTCTTGGAAGCTACATATTCTATTCACAGAAAACTTTAGCACTGAATTTTAGCCAACATACACCTGGTCAAGTTCAGCAGTTATGACTGTTAAATGTGTACTAGAAAATGTAAGTGCAATAAACATAATTTGAAGACTAGAAACTAACCATAGAACATCCTCCTGCAATAATCTCTACACAGTCTCAGGTTTGGACCCTAAAGACTTCTTCTGGCAAATAGGAGATAGCGAATTGAAGGATCCTAAGATATTCATAACTGTAAATTACCAGTGTGTGGGAGTGGATTAATTATGCTGCAAACTTAACAAAGGGAGAAAAAAAAATCTCATAAATGAAATCAATGTACAACACAAACCACATGCAGTGCCCACTACTGTGGCAAAGGTTTTACTAAATGAAGTATCTATTCTGCTTTTCTAAAGTTTTCTTACTCTATGCTCTGGCTGGATGGCTTGGTTGGTTGGAGAGTCATCCTTATACACAAAGGTTGCAAGTTCAATTCCCTGCCAGGATACATGCAGAAACAAATCAGTGTTTCTGTCTGTCTGTGTTTCTCTCCCTTTATTTCTCTCTAAAATAAATTTTAAAAAGTATTCTCACTCTACAATCTCCTGCCTGCTTGAAATTCACCACGTTTTCCTTGGCAAAGCTATTTAACTTTGTAGATGTTGAGTGATGACAGGGAACTAGGTACTACCTTTAAACTTCCCCCACAGAAGTCTGATTAATCCCTCCCATTCCTGTATTGTTCCAAGGGGGAAAAAGTGCTGGAATTAGCTTCTCAATTCCAATAAAAAATTCCAATAAAGAATTTGAGAAAAATTCACTCTCTGGCTGTAATTACTTCCTCTTCTCAACATACTTCCTAGCTCCTTCCACATATAGTACTCATTTTCTAACAAGGTCAGGGCTAGCTTTTATCATTACTACTCCATTCCCTTACCCCTGAGGATACAAAAACAAATGAGCATATACAAAATAACCCACAGCCCTGGCTGGGTAGCTCAGTTGGTTAGAACGCTATCCTAATATGCCAAGGTTGCAGGTTTTTTCCCTGGTCAGAAAACATGCAAGTATCAACCAATGAATGCATAAATAAGTGGACAATAAATAAATGTCTCTCTCTAAAACAATTTAAAAATCAATAAATTAAAAAAATGTTTAAAAAATCAATAACCTCGTCTGACCTGTGGTGGCGCAGTGGATAAAGCATCGGCCTGGGAACACTGAGGTTGCCAGTTCAAAACCCTGTACTGGTCTGGTCAAGGCACATATGGGAGTTGATGCTTCCAGCTCCTCCCCCCTTTCTCTCTTTCCCTCTCTCTCTCACTCTGTGTCTCCTCTCTAAAATGAATAAAATAAAAATAAAAATAATTAAAAAAAAATCAATAACCTAAAAACCAAGTAAGATGAACCTACCAGAAAGATAAATAAAGCCTTATTTATTTATTTTTTTGAGACAGAGAGAGGGACATATACGGACAGACAGGAAGGGAGAGAGATGAGAAGCATCCATTTTTCATTGAGGCACCTT
This sequence comes from Rhynchonycteris naso, assembly GCA_037038555.1. NCBI lineage: Eukaryota > Metazoa > Chordata > Mammalia > Chiroptera > Emballonuridae > Rhynchonycteris > Rhynchonycteris naso. The sequence continues at coordinate 52,639,137 of CM072999.1, forward strand.
AGTTGTTTGTTGATTGCTTTCTCATATGTGCCTTGACTGGGGGGCTACAGCAGTCCGAGTGACCCCTTGCACAAACCAGATGAGCCCGCGCTCAAGCTGGTGACCTCAGGGTTTCGAACCTGGGTCCTCCACATCCCATTCCGATGCTCTATCCACTGTGCCACCGCCTGGTCAGGAGAGACTTTGCTTTTAATAGCTGTGATTCTGAACAATTCAAAAAAAGGCTTTGCCAACCAGGTCACTGCCTTGAGCAAGGAGTCACTCGCTCTGCTGTAGCCCCACAGTCAAGACACAGATGAGAAAGCAACCAACTAACAACTAAGGTGGCTCAACAAAAAATTGATGCTTCTCATCTCTCTCCCTTTCTGTCTGTACCTATCTGTCCCTCTCTCTATCTCTGTCACACACACATACACACACGACAAAGCCTCAATTTACTTATAACATGAATGGACCAAACTGTACTAAAGACTTAATCATCATTCATGTTGATGGTCCTATGAGAAAGCACAAGGATTCTAAATTGAGATATCACAAACCACATCTTGCTCTCCAGTGCCTTGGGAAAGAGAAAAGGGATGATGCTCCCTGCTTTAACCAGCTGTTCTTCAATGTTTTGTTCTTGGGAAATCTTTACAGTCTTAAAAATTAAGAACCTTTTATAGAACTTTTATTTATGTAGGTTATACCTATTGATATTTACCATATTAGAAATTAAAACAAAGATTTTAATATATACTAATTAACTTACTTAAAACAATTAACAATTTTGAAATGATAATTTTAGGGAAAGAGAACAGATTAGTATTGGCTAGGGGTATGAGATGTGGATGTGGCTAGGAAGGAAAACAAGGAATCCCGGTAGTGGTGGAACTGTTCTGCATCTTGATGATGTGTAAATACCCAAATCTACACATGTGAAAGAACTGCAAAGACATTAACACACACACACCAGTACAAGTAAAACGGGGGAAATCAGAACAAGATAGGTGGATTGAATCAATGTCAATACTTCTGCTGTGATACTGTACTACAGCTTTGCAAGTTGGACCATTGGGGAAACTAGGTAAAGGGTACATTAGATCTCTCTGAATTATTATCACTACAATTATCTTATAATAAATCAGTAAAAAATTGAGAACCCTGAAGAGCTTTTACTTATGTGGAATATATCTATTGATAGTCACCATACTAAAATTTAAAGAAGAGCCTGACCTGTGGTGGTGCAGTAGATACAGTGTTGACTTGGAATGCTGAGATAATCTATTCAAAACCCCAGGCTTGCACGGTCAAGGCACATACGAGAAGCAACTATTGTGAGTTGATGCTTCCTGTTCCTCCCCTGTACCTCTGTCTGTCTATACTGTATCCCTCTTTCTCCTTTCTCTAAAAAAAATCAATACATAATATCTTTAAGATTTTAATATGCATTAACCTGTTTAAATAACATTTAAAACCTATTATGAAAAAAAACCTATTATGTATTAACATATATAATATTTTAACTTAAAATAGCTACATTAAAAAGAAATAAAAGAAGAATTGTAACAATTTACATTCTGCAATTTCTTCAATGTCTGGTTTACCTATTTTTTTATAATTTGTTTTTTGTTTTTCTTTTTTTTAAATTTCTTTTTATTTATTCATTTTAGAAAGGAGACACAGAGTGAGAGAGAGAGAGAGAGAGAGAGAGAGAGAGAGAAAGAGAGAGAGAAAGGTGGGAGGAGCTGGAAGCATCAACTTCCATACGTGCCTTGACCAGACCAGTGCAGGGTTTTGAACTGGCGACCTCAGTGTTCCCAGGTCAACGCTTTATCCACTGCGCCACCACAGGTCAGGCTCTTCAATGTCTGGTTTAAAAGAAGACAGCTAGATTCTCATATCTGCTTCTGCATTTACTCTGTTGGTTAAACATCTGGTTAAAGTTTATTAAAAAGAGGCCCTGGCCGGTTGGCTCAGTGATAGAGCATCGTTGGCCTAGTGTGTGGATGTCCTGGGTTCAATTCCTGGTCAGGGCACACAGGAGAAGTGCTCATCTGCTTCTTCATCCCTCCTTCTATCACTTCATTCTCTCACTCTCTCTCTCCCCTCCTGCAGCCATGGTTCAATTGGAGTGAGTTGGCCCAGGGCACTGATGATGGCTCTGTGGCCTCTGCCTTTGGTGCTAAAAAATGGCTCCAGTTGAAACAGAGCAATGGCCCCAGATGGGCAGACCATCGTCCCCTAGTGGGCTTGCTGAGTAGATCCTGGTTGGGGCGCATGTGGGAGTCTGCCTGCCTCCCCTCCTCTCACTAAAATAAAAAATAAAAAAAGGTTATCAAAATGGAATGGGCCTCATACAAATTATATATATATATAAACTTTTCAGGTAAGTGTGAATATTTTTCTTTGCTATGACACCAAAATTCAACAAGTTCTTAAAAATTAGTGGCAATGTGGAATCTGAAACTATTAACAATCAACTTTTTGTACTCTGTTACATTATAATCCATTGGTCTATCCTGCACTTTGAATGTTTCTTTTACCCATGATTTTTAACATTATGCATTAGTGATTTGGAAAATACTATAGTAATTCACTGAGTTATGCAGCCCTTTCTAATACAGAATGGGACAAAAGTAGGTTGTGAGTACATAAAACAGCTTATTCTTGTATTAGTATTTATTAATTATTGTATTATTTTCCATACAAACAAATGTAAACCTACTTTTGCCCTACCTTGTACTGACATATTTCATTGATATCAAAAAGTCATATTCATTGATATTGTCTCTGGCTCATCAGAAAAGTCTTTAAGTATTGGTGAACTGGAAAACTCAGTAGGGGGGGCAAAACAAATTTTCCAAAATTATAAAGTTTGCTTGAAAGCTCAAATTTAATCAGAGTAATAGGCTCATTTCATTCACTTTCCAGAATATGTCTGTCAAATATACAGTCTGAGTAATTAATTTGTCAGCTGTTCTTTCAAGTAAAAAATCGTATTACATGAAAAAACTGGCTGGGCCAGCCCACAACTCAATTGCATAGGTGTTATATGTGTACTTTTGATTTTGTCACATAGAATATAAAATGACATGTACTCAATGGTTGAGATTAATTAGTAAGCTTAACTGCTTTAGTAAATATATTTTAAAGTGAAACTGGCTTTATAATTTTTTAAAATCTTTTACTAAAAGGGTATAGCAATGAAGAATGTGGTGGCTACTAGTAGAATTTGGTGTCACTGATTTGATTCTTGCCAAGATGCCAACCATTTTACCAACACCGTTTTTGCACCATCAGTGCAAAGTCAACAGCGTGAAAAGGCAAATGATGTCTTAGAATTATTATGAAAACAGTTTTGACCTAGTAGAACCTCTGAAAAGGTCTTAGAGATACCTAGGGGTCTAAGGGTTATATTTTGAGAAATAATCAAGTTCCATGTTCTAGAACTGGGAAGTGATCAGCTTCTCTGGAAGCATATGCCTTCCTGACTCAAACAGAACTGGACTCTGGCAGCAAGAAGTTGAAGGAGATTGCCTGTTCATTAGGCAAACAAGAGTGTTTTGTCTGGGTGAAGGAAACAGAGACATAAGGTAGGTAAGATTAGCAAGAGTGAAGTAAGTAAGAATACTCCCAAAATCTATAAAGATCTTCTAAGTAGGAATGTTTATGAGTTAGGGATTAATAAATTTCAGCAGTTGAATAAATAGTATTTTTAAAATCTGAGATAATGAAGGGCTCAGTTAATAGTTTAGAAAATGGACAGATGGACCCTGGCCGGTTGGCTCAGCAGTAGAGTGTCAGCCCCGCGTGTCAAAGTCCTTGGTTTGATTCCCAGTCAGGGCACACAGGAGAAGTGACCATCTGCTTCTCCACCCCTTCCCTCCTTTTTCTCTCTCCCCCCTCCCCTTTTGAAGCCATAACTCGAATGGTTGGAATAATTTGACCCCAGAGCTGAGGATGGTTCCATGGCCTCACCTCAGGTGCTAAAATATAAAATAGCTTGGTTGCCAAGCAACAGAGCAATCCCCAGATGGGCAGAGCATTGCCTCATAGAGCGCTTGCCGGGTGGATCCTGGTAGGGGCGCTAGTAGGAGTATGTCTCCTCCACCTCCCTGCCTCCCACGTAATAAAAAAAATGGACAAATGAATGATGGACATTAACTACTGACAAAATTGACCCTTAACCTTGAGGGAAAGGAAGGAGGGAGAAATCCGTCTCTCTGGTGTCTACCTGTTTTCAAATGGCCAAGAATAAGACTTCCCTAAAATTATAACTTAGTTCAGTAGTTAAACATAACATTATCTAAAAAATATTTTTAAACGGGTCTTTAATTAGAAGTTATCATTTCCTACAGAATTCCTCCTTGTCTTTGCTATATAAGCTAAAGGTATAGAGATAAAACATCAGAAGTAGTATGAATGGTGTTGTACAGTATAAATTAACTTCTGATTGTGGATACCTCGGCACTATAAAACCAAGAGGGAAATGATCACCTGTTTAAATTATTGATTGACTGATTGATTTTGGAGAAAATGAGGGAGAGAGGGAGGGAAAGAGAGATCAATTTGTTGTTCTACTTGTTTATGCATTCATTAGTTGATTCTTGTATGTGTCCTGACCAGGGATTGAACACTCAACGTTGGTTGGTGTATTGGGACAATGCTCTGACCAGTGGTGAGATTCAGACGGTTCGCACTGGTTTGACAGAATCGATACCTAATTTTTTGTTGAGCTCAGTGAACCGGTTGTTAAAATGGCACTAGTAATCAGGGTTCTCTCTAAGGTGGGTGCCTGTGTGGCTGTCCAATGTGGAAATGACAAGTTTACATTCCTTACTCCTTTTTAACATTCACCTGTGCAACAGTGTATTTTAAACGCCTGTAGTAATGTTCATTCTGTCCACAGGTGAAAAAAATTACAAGTGAGGACGCCAATCAAAAAGCAATATGAAAATATCTTAAATGACAGTTTTATTTTTTTTCAGGTATTCTTTAATATTTTTTTCATTAATATTTTAAAACTTATAACATAAACTAGTTTTGTGTACCTCTTTTATTGTTCTTATATAAGTATGAAATGCATGGTATAATAACCTATCTTTCAATATATCCTTTTTTATACTTAAAATGGTCATTAGGGCAGAGAACCGGTTGTTAAATTACACTGCTCACAAAAACTAGGGGATATTTCAAAATGAATATGAAACGATAAAAAGAAGCATTTGATTTTTTTTATTAAATAAGATCAGAAAAGCAAACAAGTCAAAGAAAGTTGTTCAATTATGCAAATGAGATGCAATGCCAACTTTCATTTCATTGGTGAAAATGCACCATACAAAAGGCTGAAAGTACTGGAGTCTCTGCATGTTCCCTAATCTTGAAAGTGCATTTTGAAATATCCCCTAATTTTTGTGAACAGTATATTTCAATCCCACCACTGGTTCTAACCAACTGCGCTACCTGGCCAGGGAAGCCATCTGTTTAGATAGGCTTCATTGCCCAAGAGTTTCCTAGGTGATTTTGTGTTCTAGAAGGTCACAAAATATCCACTGATTTTTTTATTTTTTATTTTTTTACAGGGACAGAGAGAGAGAGTCAGAGAGAGGTTCAGATAGGGACAGACAGGAACGGAGAGAGATGAGAAGCATCAATCATTACTTTTTTGTTGCTGTTGTGACACCATAGTTGTTCATTGATTGCTTTCTCACATGTGCCTTGACTGCGGGCCTTCAGCAGACCAAGCCACCCCTTGCTGGGGCCAGCGACCTTGGGTCCAAGCTGGCGAGCTTTCGCTCAAGCCAGATGGGCCCTTGCTCAAGCTGGTGAGCTCGGGGTCTCGAACCTGGGTCTTCCGCATCCCAGTCCGACGCTCTATCCACTGCTCCACCGCCCGGTCAGGCTACCCACTGATTTTGTTTAACTTCCACATAAGACTCATGGCACTTTACAGGAAACAACGGGTTAAATCTGATGAGAGGTTATTCTATTTAAAGAAAGCAACTAAGCAGCAAAGCTGATTTAGGTTCCTTGAGAAATCCCTAGAGGGCATATTTATGCTATAACATCTCATTTTACATTATATGTATGTTCCTAAAAGAATATGCACAGACAAAACCATAGCATGGAAGAACCTTAAAAATCATCTAATTAACTCAAGGGTGAAATCTTTCTATAATAGTTATTCATAAAACCCCTATTTGAACTCCACCCCCACCTCCCTATGTGGGTGAAGAAAATAAGCCTTACTTTACTGGGGTAATTTAAAATAAAAGATTAAATTCCTTAACATATATCAAGTGCCTAACACTATTCTGTTAGACACACTAATCTCAAATGATGGCCATTATCAATTACTCTAAGAGTCAATTGACTTTTGAAAACTCATACTAAATTTCATACCCATTAAAACTCCCCAGTTATTTTCTAATCAAATTTTGAAAAGATTCTCTTCCATCCCTGACCCCCAGCTTGCTTTCCCAGAAGTGACCAATGTAATGCATATGTATTTGCTTGTTTATATGTACCTTCCCTTTATTCTTTTTACACAAATGACAGTGCACTAAATACACTGTTTAGTACTTCATTTGTTCATGTAATAAAAATGTAGCTGTGGCTGGTTAGCTCAGTTGGTAAGTGTCATCCCAATATGTCAGGGTTGTGGGTTTGATCCCCAGGACAGGGTACATACAAGACTCAAGCAACAGCCTGACCAGGCAGTGGCGCAGTAGATAGAGTGCCAGACTGGGTACCGGAGGACCCAGATTCGAGACCACAAGGCTGTCGGATTGAGCATGGACTCATCTGGCTTGAGTAAGGGCTCACCAGCTTGAGCACAGGGTTGCTGGATTGCACGTGGGATCATAGACATGACCCCATGGTCGCTGGCTTGAGCCCAGAGGTCACTGGCTTGAAGCCCAAAGTCACTGGCTTGAGCCCAAGGTCGCTGGCTTGAGCAAGGATCACTTGTTCTGCTGTAGCCCTCTGGTCAAGGCACATATGAGAAAACAATCAATGAACAAGAAATCAATGGACAACTAAGATTGCTGCAATGAAAAATTGATGCTTCTCATCTCTCTCCATTCCTGTCTGTTCCTATCTATTCCTCTCTCTGTCTCTGTCACACACACACACACACACACACAATCAAGCAATGAATGCATAAATGGGTGGAACAGCAAGTCGAAATTTCTTTCTCTCTCCTTTCCTCTTTTCCTAAAATCAATAAAAATAAAAAATTTTAAAATGTATGTAGCTGTTTTAAACTTGAAGTTTTCATGTCAACCAGATAGACTAGTTGAAATCTCAACTCTATTAGTTAATACCTGGGTGACCACAGACATCTTATACACTCTTTCTGAGCTTCAGTTTCCTTTACTGTAAAATAAAAACATCAAGGATACCAGTATTTCATATGGTCATTGTATAGCAATTAACTGCACATAAAATTCTAGTGCACAGTGCCCAAGACACAGTAAAAGTTCAATACATATTAGCTAATAATAATGATTGTAATAATATCTTATTAATTTTATTCCATCTTTCAGTATCTTATGACATTGTCAATCTCTATTTAGACATTCAGTGCTTGCTCATGATAGTCTGTTTTGACTTTTATTATGCTTTCCCTTCTTTCTTCTTCTGGTAGAGGAATTTTTCTTTCCTGTGGGAAATCCACTTCCCCAACTTCATTCCACTAAAGGAGTAGCCCAACCCATCCCAAACTAATATAGACTCAGTTCTCCACAGGATATGGAGATTCTTTCTTCTTCTGGTGCCTTAAGATAAAAGGACTATTTAATCTGTAAGTGGCCATTTCTCCTACTACACAAAGAAGGGCTTGCCTAAGAATAAAGCCAATTCAGGGGAAAGCAGAATAGGGAGATGAGTAAAGACAGAATTTGAATGAAATTATTTGAGCCCCAGTCTGAAACCAATAAACTCCATTCATGGGAACCCACAAATTCCTTGTTTGCTTAAACTAGCTTGAGCCAGGTTTCCATTACAACTGAAAAGTCCTGACCGCTATATATCACCCACAAATCTATATGCATAGCTTCTATTTCGTCATGGAATTTAGAATAAAAATGTTGAATAAGACTGGATGAAAGGCAGAGTCTTGTGGTGTACCACCTCCATCCAAGCTGACAAACATCTCACAATCAATACTCTCTAAATATAGCTCTCAACCAGTTATAAAGGCATCCAACTGTATCTTCATCCAGTCCATATATCACGTCATCAAGAATATCGTAAGAGGCTTTTTCAGAAATTTTGAAGAAATCAAGGCATTCTAATCTATCCACCTAATAACTCTTTTGGGAAGAGAAAGTTTAGAGTGCCTTGCTATAGCACTTACTTTGGCTTCTAATAAGCATTCTTTTTCTACATTAAGTATTTACAATGGCCTAAGCAATGTACTATGTAATGAATCTTAATATGAAAATAAATACAAGGTAAATAGCTACGCACATAAAATTAAATTATATTTCTGCTGTATAGCTACAGAAACTTAAAGATAACTGAAAAGCCTATACTTTGTTTAAAGCTAGTGTTTATCAAATATCCTGCTCCTAGGTCTAGTGGAGCAAACAAACATGAACAAGTAATTAAAGCAATGTAATAAAGGGTACAAATAAGGGAAGTACAAATGGGGTAAAATGACTTGTGTACACCTGGGAGAGAGGCAAGTAACATTTCACCTGAGTCTTGAGGAATAAGTTCAACAGAAAGATAAAGAAAATTTAGGTTATTTTTGCCAGCTGCAATACCAAATACATCGCCTGATAGGGAACCACAAAGTTTGGTATGGAGAGGGTAGGGAGTGGTGGGAGATTACATGTGTAGGGAAACACTGTATTAGGCTTGCTCACTTGCACTTTGCATGATTTGTGTATGAGCACGTGGCATAGCCACGTGTGTGTAGCCTTCATAAGGCTGTAGGTGCTTTCCCTCAGCACAGATTGCTTGCCTGCCACTGTGAGGGGCTGTTTTGCAGATTGCTCGCCCACCACTGTGAGAAGCAGTTTACCCGTCTGTTTGCTTGTCAGCCCTGTGAGACGCTGTTAAACGGGAATGGTCCAACACTTTCTGGCTTCGCAGTTCCTTTACTGTCTGCCTGAATGCAATATGGACCTGCCTGGCCTCAGCTGCTGGAATTACAACATGTCATTGTAGACAGTCGCTGTGGAATTTTAAGCAGGGAAGTAATACTCTTTTAATTTTTTACTTTGGCTCTGAAGGAGATTAATCATGAGGTAAGGACACCAGTTAGAAACCCACTATAACTATCCAAGTAATATATACTGTGGCTAGAACCAAGGCAGTAGTAGTTGTAATGGAAAGAAAGAAATGGGTTAGAGGTGAAATCAATAGAACTTGGTGGCTGACTCAATATCAAAAAGGTAAGAAGAATGCCTGGCCTGTGGTGGTGCAGTGGATAACGCATCGACCTGGAATGCTGAGGTCACTAGTTTGAAACTCTGGGTTTGCCAGGGCCAATACAACAACCAATCAATGAACAACTAAAGTGAAGCAACTATGAATTGACACTTCTCACTCCCCCCAACATCCTCTCTCTGTAAAATCAATAAATAAAATCTTTTAAAATAAAAGTAAGAAAAATCTGGGCTGCATTTAAAGTTTGTGGTGCCATTATATCAGACAGAATATATAAGAAAAAAGGAGCAACAATAACAATTGTTGGTCGGACAGAAGCCAAAAACAAGTTAAACATTATTTTTTTAAAAGATTTTATTTATTGATTTTAGAGAGAGAGGAAGGATGTGGGGGAAGGAACAGGAAGCATCAACTTGCTTCTTGCATGTGCCTTGACCAGGCAAGCCCAGAGTCTTGAACTAGCAACCTCAGCATTCCAGGTCAACTCTTTATTCACTGCAGCACCACCACCACCACAAGTCAGGCACAAGTTAAACTTTGGACGCGAGTTTTAAGTATGTAGTTGGAGATATAGAACTGGAACTCAGGGGAAAGGTCAGGGCAGTAGGTAACAGAAGCTATGAGATTGCTTCACTCTGTTGTAAGAGTCACTATATTAACAGATTTTTATTGCCTTCATTACTTAGACCTGGTCTTTATTCTAACAAATCCATTCAACAGAGCAATAAAATGGAGAATTACAAGACTCTACAAGGCTCAGAAAAAAACATATTCTGCATTTGTTGAGTTAATACAAAGTTTACAGTCTTGCTTGCAATGTTTCATTTTAGATTAGGAGAAAAAAGGAAAAATAATCACACCAGAGAGGAACACAGGGTTTGCAAGTACCCTATCCAGGGAGTGACTGGTGGAGCTGGAGTGAACCCCTAACCAGTAAGTTAGGAGTCTCCCAAGAGAAAAAGAAGGAAGAAAGGAACAACCTGTTCAAAGGTGCCAAAATATTCATAAACCAAAAATATTCAATTGTTTGGTATGGCTGGTGTAAAGAGTACAGGGAGAGTAAAATTTGGACTTAATTTTGCAAGTATTAAGAAACTACTGAGGAATTAAGGCAAAGGAGTGATGTAATCAAAATTGCTAATTTAAAGATAGAATTTATAGAAGGGAGTAGACTAAGAGATTGAAAGGAAGGGCTCCTAGCTAGGAGCCTACTGCCATAAACCCTGGGAGGCAGAAGTATAGGGTCATCAGGAAGGACTCAAGACACTCAGGATGTCTAAGTGATTTAAGTTTATAAGATATCAGACATGTAGGTAATCAGCAGAGGAGTCAGGTATGATTAAAATGTCTGATTCAGATGGCTGGAGTATAATTTCATTCCACAAATATTTACTGAGCACCTCATACATGCTAGGCACTATTCTAGGTGTTGAGGTATACTGTGAATAAAACAGACCAAAATCCCAGTCTCTGGAGCTTAACTTCAAATGAATGGTATTTCATTACTGAAGAAAAAAGAAAAAAGAGGACAAAGAAGTTTTAATTTTGATTTGAGATAGGCTAAAGAGAGAGAATTGTTACAGTTTTTTGTTTTGCTTTCCTTAGTTGCCAACCTTCTAGGAAAAGAAGATGGGAAGTAGGTAGGTCTTCAAGTGCACAATCTGAAGGGGTCTCAGTATTTTTAAGGACTTCAGAATAATATATAAATACAAGTGAAAACACAATATAGTTTTACACCTATCTGATTGGCAAAGATGAAAGAATTGAACAATATCCAAGTTGGCAACAGTGTGGAAAAGGTAGGCAGTATTCTGCAGTATTCCTCAGTGGGACTGGAAGTTGGTAGAGAGCCTGGAGAGGGCAATTTGGCACTATGTATCAAATGTAAAATAAAATATACATGCGCTTTTGTCCAAAGTACATTTCTAAATTTCATATCAAGAAGTTAATAGGACAAATGTACAAAGATGTATGATGTACCGTTTGGTCAGTGCTGCTTTAACTAGCCAAATAAAAAAACACACACAAAACATACACACAAGAAATGTCTACCATCAAGAACAGATATATACACAGCATATTTTTGAGCAATGGTCACAATACAGCATGTAATAGATTAGCCCATTAAAGTTAAATTGATCTAAGTATACACAATTATTATATATGTAGATCAGAAGTTAGAAATAGAAGTTGTGATCTGAAAGGACATTTTTGTAGTCATCTTTCAGTAGTGAGAATTGGATGATTTTTAGTTTCTCTTATATTTTTCAGTATTTGGTTTTTCATTATATTGAGAATTCTTTATTCTAGTATTATTAAAGCTAATTTTATTTTAAAGGAGAAGGGAAAGATGTTTACATATGTGAAGGTTTAGTATAAGAAAAAGGACCTAGGTCAATGAGAAAATGGGCAGGTAGATGATGAAAGTCAGAAAAGTGGGGCATGTAAATAGAAGGGGGAGGCAGGAGGGTAAGGACATAAGTCAGTATATCCATTGCACAGGTCACTGGCAATAGGGCTGGTCCCAAACAGCTGGGGACAGGGCAGTAGTACTACATGAACATTTCTATGACTTTCATGAGGCAGATACGTATTCATAACCTAAGAACTACTGCCTATAGTCATTTGATTCTCATTGAGAACCATGTGGCATCTTCTATGCATGTTGTAAATATGCAAAATTTTTGTTGAGAAATAACAATAATCTCAAACCCCATCTGCAGAAGCCAGAATCCTACCTGGAACAGGGCCAGAAAAAGCCATGTTTCCAGCACTTCTGAGAAAACCGCTGCTGCTTATCAAATTAAAATGCAAAGCAGCTCACTCCAGAGTCACTGGGAACTGTCAGAAAGGGATTATGGTTCCCACCCCAAGGATGCAGGTCAGCTAAACAATACCCATCTTCTTGTGCTGAGGAGGGAGGAGGAGAAGAAAGATTAGGCTAGTTTCCAAATAGCAGTCCTGCTTGCTTGTTACCGTGGTAACCTCCCTTCCCAGAGCTGCTCTCATTTGTCTCTTTCTGCCTGACCTTCATGTTGATCTGACAGTAACTGAGGAGGAAAAGGTGCCCGCCTGCCAGCTAAGCACTAAAGTAGAGGGCACTGAGCAAGAAAAAAGGCACTCCAAGTCCCTCTCATTCTAGACTCTAAATGGTGTCTGAGCAATTAGAGTCCTGAAAGAGATTTCTGGTGGCCCTTGTCATTCCAGCCTTCCTCCTCTGCTCTCGGGGCCAGCCCCCTCTCTGATATACTCTGTAGTGTGAGGAATCTGAATCAAAGTCAAGTAGGTAGGTGAGAAGTCACCAAGAAAAACAAGGTATGACAAGCTGAAGAACAGAGATAATGAAATATTAACTCAAAAAATGTCTGAGACAATTATCAGTACAGTAGTTAAATACAGCTTTTAGTTTCCTCTCTTTTCAGGATTCCTGCCATTTGTGTGGTCAGTGGAGGTGTGAGGGCAATTAAGGCACTTGGGACAGGATAGGGGAAGAACCCAAATACTTAGTGTTTTTATTGTTTTTCTTCAAGCCCTGGATATATAAAATTCAATTGTTTAACACATAATTTTTGAGTGCCCCCTATATGTAGGTCCTGTGATACACACTGGGTATGGAGTAGTAAAGGAAAGCACCTGGTAAATATAAATTAGAAACCAATTAAGGAACAAACAGGCAAGTGATAAGAGAACAGCGTGAGCTATCTAGGGTAGTCAGGGATGGCATCTCTGAAGAGGCTAGCTTTCAGCACAGACTTGAAAGATTTGAGAAGACACAAAGAACTTAAGGATAAGCAATGTGGCAGAGGGAACAACATATGCAAACCTCTAAGGCAGGAAAAACCCCGACATATATTTAAAGTTCATTTTTTATTTCCTATTACTGGACACACCCATGGAAAAGTGTTTGAGTCTAACTAGAATCTCAGGAGGCCCAGGGAATAGGCAACATTAGAACAGCTAGCCAATTATTATCCACTAAATTTACAGATGACTGAGTTATTAAGGTATCGATCATAAAATACTATGGACATAACTCACCCAATAATCTAGAAAAATAAGAGCTACAATACTAGGGTCAATTTTCTGCTAACAGCAGTCACTGTCATTCCAAAAGACTTATTGTGTAACAGTAAGGATAATTTCCATGATTTTATTTTAAATGGCATCCTCAAACCTATCAAAGACTATACCCCAAACCTACTTAAACTGATTTATGTTGGAGTAATGAGCTTGCATAGGGGTGGCAAAGCCAGGTTTTAGTCCCAGTTTTCTACCACTTAGCTGTATAACCATAGGCAAGTCACTTTGCTTCTCCAAACTTCAACCTTGTCAAATGAGGTAGCTCGACCTTATGATCTTTAAGGAGATTGCATTAGGGCTTTTTCAGTTACAAGTGACAGAAAACTGCAGCCAAAATGACAAACAAAAAGGGAATTTAGTGGCTCTCATATAGTGAAAGAAGTCCAAGTTAGATAGGCATGGCCTGATGCAGGGGCTCAAATAATGTCATGGAGACCTAGTTTCTATCCATCCCTTTTTGTTGCTGTTTTCTCTGGTCCAGCTTCATTTTTAGACAGGTTTTCCCCCTGGGTGGCAAAGTAGCTATAGCGGTTTAAGCTTTACAAGCTTGTAACTCCAAACCCAGTGGAAAAATAAATTCTTTTCTGAGCACTCTAACAAAACTCCTGAAATTCATTCTAACTGACCCAAGTTCTGGAGTTTAAGAGCCAATAACCCTTAAAATCTTTTTAAAATTTTATGTTTTGTAATAGTTGAACATATTCTCTACAAGTTTTTACCTTTTCAGGTTTTCTTTTTCTTTTTGAGAGACAGGAAGGAAGAGAGAAGGTGAGAAGCATCAACTCATAGTTGCTTTTACATTAGTTGTACATTGATTGCTTCTCATATGTGCCCTGACCAAGGCCATGCCAGTGTCCCCTTGCTCAAGCCAGCGACCTCTGGACTCAAGCTGGCAAGTTCTGGGATCATGAGAATAACACCTCACCCCTCAAGCCAGCAACCCCGTGCTGAAAAGCCTATGCTCGGAGCCAGCAACCCAGCATTCTGAGTCAATGCTTTAACCACTGCATCACCTTTGGTCTGGCTTCAGGTTTTTATTATTATTTAATTTATTGTACATTTTATTTAATTTTTAATTTATTGTGTTGACATGTTTCAAGTGTCCCACTCAAAAACACCCTTTACCCCCACATTGTGCCCCCCCAAACCCCATGCAGTCTCTTTCCACTCCTATTTTATCCCTCTGTCCTCCCTTTCCCTGGGAATTGCTACCCTGTTGTCTGTATCTATGTATTTATTATGTATATATAATTTGACTAATCCCTTCACCTTCTTTGATCTCATCCTCTCTTTCCCCTTCCCTCTGACAGCTGTCCATCTGTTCCCTGTGATCCTGACTGTTGCTGTCTGTTTTGTTCCACAGTTTATTGTGTTCATTAGATTCTACATTTAAGTGAGATCATATGATATTTATCTTTCTCTGCCTGGCTTATTTCACTTAGCATAATTATCTCCAGGTCCATCCATGGTATTGCAAAAGGTTAATATTCCCTTATTTTTCACGGCATCATAGTATTCCATTGTGTACCTGTCCCACAGCGTTTTTGTCCACTCATCCAATGACTAACACTTGTGATATTCTCAGATCTTGGTTATTGTAAACAATGTTGCAATGAACATGAAGGTGCATATCTTCTTTTGAATTAGTATTTTGTGATTCTTAGGATATATTCCTAGAAGTGGGATAGCTAGATCATAAGGCAGTTGCATTTTTAATTTTTTGAGGAAACTCACTTTTTTTTTTCTTCTCTCTTTTTCTTTTTGCAAGATAGAGACAGAGAGAAGGATGGACAGACAGAAAGAAAAGGAGAGAGATGAGAAGTATCAACTTATAGTTGCGATTCTTTAGTTGTTCATTGATTGCTTTCTCATTATGTGTCTTGATTGGGGGGGTGGCTTCAGCTGAGTCGATGACCCTTTGCTCAAGGCAGTGACCTTGGGCTTTAAGCCAACAACCTTTGGGCTCAAGCCAGCGACCATGGGATCATGCTGATGATCCAACACTCAAGCCAGGACCCTGTGCTCAAGCTGGTGAGCCCGTGTTCAAGCCAGATGAGCCCGCACTCAAGCTGGTGACCTCAGGATTTCAACTTGGATTCTCAGTGTCCCAGGTCGCTGCTCTATCCACTGAGCCACCACCTGGTCAGGCATACCACACTGTCTTCCACAGTGGCTGCACAAGTCTGCATTCCCATTAGAGTGCAGGAAAGTTCCCTTTTCTCTAAACCCTTAAGGTACCTGCTGTTTGTTGATTTGTTAATGAAAGCCATTCTGGCAGGTGTGAGGTGGTATCTCATTGTGGTTTTAATTTGCATTTCTCTAATGATTAGGGACATTGAGCATTTTTTCATATGTCTCCAAAGAGGACATACATATGTCACCTGTATGTCCTCTTTGGAGAAATGTCTATTCAGGTCTTTTACCCATTTTTTAATTGAATTGTTCAGCTTCCTGGTGTTGAGTTTTAGAAGTTCTGTATAAATTTTGGTTATTAATCACTTACCAGATACATCAGCAAATATGTTTTCCAATTGACTAGGTTGTCTATTTGTTAATGGTGTCTTTTGCTGTGCAAAATCCTTTTAGTTTAATATAGTCTCATTTATTCTGTCCCTTATTTCACTTGCCTGCGGAAATATACTGGCAAAAATATTGCTACGAGAGAAGTCTGAGAGTCTATTGCCTGTTTTCTTCCAAGATTTTTAAGGTTTCATCACTTACATTTAAGTCTTTTATCCATTTTGAGTTTGTTTTTGTGAATGGTGTAAGTTGGTGGTCTAATTTCATTTTTTTGCATGTACTAGTTTAATTTTCCCAACACCATTTATTAAAGAGACTGTCTTTACTCCATTATATACTCTTGCCTTCTTTTTCAAATATTAATTGACCATATACATGTGATTTTTATCTGCCCAGCATCCCTCTTTCCTAGAGGAAAATTGCTCCTTACCAGTCCTCTGTTCCTAATAAGATGGGTGATCATAGTGCCCATTCAGTCATCTGGCTGGCTCTAGAGTGGGCTCAGCATCAATTTATTTCTTTTCAGATAAGCCATTGATGCAATATTAATTTTATTTTTTAGAAGCTGAAGCCATGTTTCATCATGAATATGTCTTTTCATGATTTAAAACCTTTTGATCCTGACTGGTGGTTGCACAGTGGACAGAGGATCGACCTGGGACACTGAGGACCCTGGTTCGAAACCCTGAGGTCTCTGGCTTGAGTTCAGGGTCATGTGACTTGAGTGCAGGCTCACCAGCTTGAGCATAGGGTGGCTGGCTTCAGTGTGGCATCATAGACATGATCCCATGGTTGCTGACTTGAACCCAATGTCGCTGGCTTGAGCAACAGGTCACCGGCTTGGCTGGAGCCCTGGTCAAGGCACATATGAGAAAAAAATCAATGAACAACTGAAAGTGCCTTAACTATGCGTTGATGCTTCTCATATTTCTCCCTTTTTGTCTGTCCCTTTCTCTCTTGCTAAAAACAAAACAAACAAACAAAACACACCTTTTGAACCTCTCCTGCTCTTAAAGGTGTTACACTATTTTCTTCTTCCTTAAACAAAATACTTGAATGAGAGCCAAGGAGTTCCACCACAAAAGTATTAATATGGCTATAGAGCAAACACCAATTCTGTTTATCAATTCATTTATATTACAGTTTGAACCTATAATTTTATTCTTATTCACTCAATTCTACTACAGAAATGAGTTACAGTTAGATTATCAAAACATTCTGGATTATTCTTGAATATGAGAACTTAAAAAACATTTTAATGTTTTTAAATTTTACTTATTGATTTTAGAGAAAGAGGAAGGGAGACAGAGAAAAACATCGATTTGTTGTTCCACTTATTAATGCACTCATTGGTTCATTCTTGGATGTGCCCTGACCAGGGACTGAATCATCTTGGTGTATTGGGAGGATGCTCTAACCAGCTGAGCTACCCAGGACTAATATGTGAAGTTTCCTGAACACCACAGAATTTTCAGGTTGCAAAAAGCCAAATTATCACTGTATCATAAACATTTTTATGTCAATTAGCAACTAATTTAAAATACAATGTTAACTGTCTGATAAGTATTCTTTTGAACAAATAAACCATAATATACAGTGTGTCCGTAAAGTCATGGTGCACTTTTGACCTGTCACAGGAAAGCAACAAAAGACGATAGAAATGTGAAATCTGCACCAAATAAAAGAAAAACCCTCCCAGTTTCTGTAGGATGATGTGGCAGCATGTGCGCATGTGCAGATGATGACGTAACACCGTGTAGACAGCGGAGCAGCCCACAGCCATGCCAGTCGAGATGTGGACGGTACAGAGGAAAGTTCAGTGTGTCTGTGGCTCGCTAAATTCAAATCCGTGACGAAAGTGCAATGTGAATATTGGCACGTTTATAATGAAACGCCACCACATAGAAATAACATTACTCGGTGGGATTAGCAGTTGAAGGAAATCAGCAGTTTGGTGGAGAAACTCTGTTCTTGTAAGCCATCAGTCAGTGATGAGTCTGTAGAGGCTATACGGAATAGCTACCTAAGGAGCCCTAAAATATCTGTGCGTGCATGTGCTCGACAATTACACCTAAGCAAGACTACAGTTCATAAGGTGTTAAAGAAACGTCTCTGTTTTACGGGGTACAAATTGCGGCTGTTACACGCTATCAAACCGGCGGATAGACCCACACGATGCGTGTTTGCTACAGATATGCTTCATGAGATCGACAATGATGCAAGAATTTTGCAGAAGATTGTGTTTAGCGATGAGGCGACCTTCCATATCTGTGGACATGTTCATCGCCATAACGTCCGAATATGGGCTGCTGAACATCCTCATGCCTACGTTGAGTACGAACGTAACACCCCTAAAGTGAACGTGTGCTGTGGCCTGAAGCATGATAAGGTGATAGGTCCATTTTTTTTTGCAGAGTAGTCTGTGACGGCAAACACCTATCTTGACATGTTGGAATTGTATGCAGTGCCACAATTTCCAGAAGGTGTCATCTTTCAACAGGACGGTGCTCCTCCCCACTATGCCACCATAGTTCGTAAGTTTCTGGATAGAACATTCCTCCGGCAGCGGATAGGCAGGGGTTCTGTCAAGCCATGGCCACCACAATCTCCGGATCTGACGCCCTTAGACTTTTACTTTTGGGGTTATGTGAAGCAACATGTGTACATTGAATGTATCAACGACATTAATCACTTAAAACAGAGAATCACAGACGTTATTCACTCTGTTACACCAGACGTCCTTACCCGTGTGTGGCAAGAACTTCACTATTGTTTGGATGTGTGTAGGGCAACAAATGGAACCCACGTTGAACTGCATTGAATAGGTATGAAACTGGGAGAGTTTTCCTTTTATTTGGTGCAGATTTCACATTTCTATCGTCTTTTGTTGCTTTCCTGTGACCGGTCAAAAGTGCACCATGACTTTACGGACACACTGTATTTGACCAATGCCCTACAGGTAGATATTTATTTATTTTAAAAAGATTTTATTTATTGATTTTACAGAGAGAGGAGGGGGAAGAGTGAGAAGTATCAAGTCATAGTTGCTTCACCTTAGCTGTTCATTGCCTGTCATATGTGCCTTGACCAGGCAAGCCCAGGGCCTTGAACTGGTGACCTCAGCATTCCAAGTCAATGTGCCATCTACTGCACCACCATAGGCCAGGCAGATAGATATTTAGGTTGTCCCAATTTTCACTTGTATAACAAAGCTGAGAGGAGTATCTTAATGGCTAAATCTCTTGCTTCTGTTTTACTATATATTTTCAAAGGTTAACATCCTACATTTGAGATTAGTCAGTGAAAGGGTATGTATTATTTCAAGGTTTTTTATATATGCTAACTTCATCAACTTTCAGGCTTTCTACAGTTAACTTGAGAGTATGTATGTGTATACACACACACACACACCATACAATATGCACTATATATGCAAAGTTTACCTCACCCCACCCACACACACATATGCATGACCTTATATTTCTCCAGAGGTAATATCCAATTGGTTCAGGCCAAAGAGGTTGAATTCTGATAAGAGTCTGAGTCCCTCTTAAGCCAGGATAATAAAAAAAAGCTGGATTTCTTAGAGTACATGTTAAGGAGTTGAGTTTTTTAAAATTCATTTTAGAGAGAGGAGAGAGGGAGAGGGAGAAAGAGAAAGAGAAAGAGAAGGGGAAAGGAGCAGGAAGCATCAACTCCCCCATGTGCCTTGACCAGGCAAGCCTGGTGTTTTGAACTGACGACCTGGGCATTTCAGGTTGACACTTTACCCACTGAGCCACCACAAGTAAGGCTAGGAGATGAGATTTCTTCTAATCAACAAGTAGTTAACAGACAGGAAAGATTTAAGGTTCCTTAAATAAATGGGGACCATTCACAGTATGTTTTTATTTTTCTTCTCTTTCCATCCTTTTCCGGGTAGCTCTTTGAATTTCTAGTAAACTAGAATAATGTTTTAGCTTTTATCATAATCAGTATAATCAGCCATACAATCTAAATGTATACCAGTAACTATCAGTCTCAGTTTTTAGTCACTTATCTGTGAATATCATCAAGAGCTTTTCAAAAGTTTTTCCTGCCAAATCTTTATAATGAGCAAACCTCTTTAAGTTTCTGGATTTGTTTCCTATATATAAAGGCTCTTATTTATTTATTTATTTATTTATTTATTTATTTATTTATTTATTTATTTATTTATTTATTGTGACAGAGACACAGAGAGGGATAGATAAGGACAGACAGAAAGAGAGAGATGAGAAGCATCAATTTTTCGTTGTGGCACCTTAGTTGTTCACTGCTTTCTCATATGTTCCTTGACTGGGGGGCTATAGCAGAGCAAGTGACCCCTTGCTCAAGCCAGTGACTTGGGCTCAAGCTGGTGACCTCACGGTTTCGAACCTGGTTCCTCTGTGCTCTATCCACTGTGCCACTGCCTGGTCAGGCTTAACCATTTTATTTATAATTTTAACCTTGTAGAAAAGAAAATCTCACACTTAAAAAGATCCCTGAAAAAAATTTACAGATGTGGACTATTTTAGGAAGTAGGAGAGGAAGATTTTGGTTTAAGAATGGATAAGATAATGTTTACTGAATACCATATTACATGTTTAGGTTGTACTTTGTACATGCAATACCTATTAAAATAATTGCTTACTTTAAAAAAAAAAAAGAATGGATAAGATAAAGGAAGAAAGACTTCTATAAATAGAAGGGTGAAGATAAGTAGAAGGAGATAGTTAAGAGAAATGGATGTTGAAGATAGCTTGGATTCAGATAGATCCACCAACAATGACTGCAGTTTTAGGCAAATCATTTAACTTCTTTAAGACACCAGTTATCCAATCAGTAAAATGAAAACCATATGAGTATGCATCTCACAGAACTATTGTGAGAATTAAATGAAATATATAAAAAGCACTTAGCATTGTTGCCTGGCATATATACCCTGATAAATGTTAAAATGCTGCTGCAGTTTCTGTTACTATTGAATGTGCCCTAGAGATTCTCCAAAGGGGCTCCATCCACTGACCTCTACCTTCAGAACAAAGGTTAGAAGGTTCATAGCCAGATATCAACAACTCTTTTCAGGCTAAGAGCAGGTCAGAAGTTGGCTACTATATTATCAACTTAAAATATCAAATGATTTTTTCTCCTTTTTAGCTTTACAAGTCCATCCTTACTTCAGGATGGAACATGTGCACATGAGGTGATTATACCTTCTATAATTCTTGTTAAAATGGAACTTGCTAGTGTTCATCTGAGCAAGCCAGGAACAAACCCAGGAGAGAAAGTCCCAAAATAACGTTCTGATGTGTAGGTAAACAGCTTGCCCCATATGGGTAGCTGAGACATTGTCCTTGTTGCAGTATTAAGACTGGGAAATAGATTGCCAGAAACTCCAGCAATTTGTACAATTTCCTCCTTGTAGAACAGACTGCATAACCCACAGTCTCCCCAAGCAGATAAAACAGGTGACAAATTGGTAATAATCCTATAATTCTCTAAGGAGTTAGAGAGCAAGCACTTAATCTCCACTTCGATGAGGCATTTGACTAATCACCAGCTTGAGAAGAAACCTTTGGAAAATAAATGGGTGGGACAGCTTTTAAGAAGGGGAAAATGCCTATGGCACAAATACTTCAGAGGTCTTTAAAATAATCAGGGAAGTCTCCTCAGTCTGCTCCTCCCTGACCCTCTATAACAAGCAGAACTTAATTCTGCAAAGGAAGTTTTCCTGGCTCTTATTCCTGTTTCTAGTGCCCTCAAGACATTTCTAGCCATTAGCAGCGGTCACTTAGGTTAGGTTCTCTTGGCTTCAGTTTCCTTATGAGATTAATAAAATGCTATGATTTTAGTCTGTCTTCTAAATTGTAATCTTGCCTAAATCCAAACTGGAATAACTGCCAGGGGCAGCTATCCTTAACAACATTGATGTTTACTTGAGCTTTATTACAAGGGGATCCATCAAAATGGAAACCTCTCTCTACATTCAGCATTTTCAGTACAAAAATAAAACACTGCCAACTAGAAACCTACTCAAAATGATAAGAATGACATAAAGGTAGCACCCAAACCAGTGGTTATGGGCTGACATCATCAGGCTTAGGGGCCAAGCATGACAGGTGTTGGAAGAATCACAATTTTTTTTTCCCCCACAGGGACAGCGAGAGAGTCAGACAGAGGGATAGATAGGGACAGACAGAAACGGAGAGAGGTGAGAAGCATCAATCATTAGTTTCTCGTTGCCGTCACGACACCTTAGTTGTTCATTGATTGCTTTCTCACATGTGCCTTGACCGCGGGTCTTCAGCAGACCGAGCCACCCCCTGCTGGAGCCAGCGACCTTGGGTCCAAACTGACGAGCTTTTGCTCAAGCCAGATGGGCCTGCGCTCAAGCTGGTGAGCTCGGGGTCTCGAACCTGGGTCCTCCGCATCCCAGTTCGACGCTCCATCCACTGCACCACCACCTAGGTGATCAGGCAAGAATCACAATTTTTGAGCTCCACAGAGATATGTGCATTTCGAGTATAATAAATGTTGAAATAGTTCTGATGCATTTCTCCCTCAGGCAAAGAGATATCTTTTTTCAATCTATGAAATATTAAAATGACTGATTTTGATCAAATTTTCACATTTCCAGTGTTCCAGAGCCTAGTTCTAAAGATAATCTTTTTTTTTTTCTTTATTGGTTTTGCCTAGGTTGCTAGAGGAAATCCTAAGGATTTCTAAGCTCAAAGCTGACTGATCTGATTGAGCAAAAGATTAGAGTTAAGAGAGCAGGCATACACATGCAAGAACTAACAAGGAATCAAATATACCAGGTCACAACTGCCAGAAGGAAGACACCTGTATAGAAATGTTACTTTTTATTTCTAATGAGATCATATGCCAGAAATACATGCTTTTCAACTTCATTGTTTACCTTATACCCGCAGCCAAGGCACATATGAGAAAGCAATCAATGAACAACTATGGTGTCACAACGGCAACAAAAAACTAATGATTGATGTTTCTCATCTCTCTCTGTTCCTGTCTGTCTGTCCCTATCTATCCCTCTCTCTGACTCTCTCTCTGTCCCTGTAAAAAAAAAAAAAAAAAAAAAGACCAGACTGAGATTTCAATAACTGGTAGGTGGCAAGATATACTTTGGAAGACAATGGGCTGCTATTTCCTTCAGCTGATCTGCATGATGAACTAATTCCTTTTAGTCTTTGCCATCCTTGTGAGTTCAATTCTATCATTCTTTGTTCTACAGAGTAACCTCTCTTAAAATATTGAATAAATCGCAAAGCATTGTCCTTCTGGAACCTCTTTTAGAAAGCCACAGGCAGAGACAATCACTCCTAGTAAAAACAGTTACAAAGAAAAAACAATATTTTGAAAACAAACATCTCTGTTCTGGAGATAGAAGAGCCATAGGTTGCCACATTACAGCTACCTCTCTGCCTACACTTTAATGGAAAGGTAAAATTAGAGACAACGAATGCAAAGCATTAAAGGGTGGTTGTAAGAAACTTGAGAACTATTTCATTACACAAAACTCAACACTTTGGCTGCCTTTCATTCTATTTCAATAGTCATCCTTCTACCCAGCATTCCCTAAGGCCACAGTAGAAAATGTTGCTGACATCTATTAAGTTATTCCTGACTCCCTTGTCCCTCTCCTCTCATTTCCTTAAGTCAATCTAAAAGTTAAGAAAGCAAAGATGGTTAAGGAGTAGTGTAGTTAGGTGGGACATGAAGGGGACAACCAGTGCTCCTCAAAACAAATTTTGCTTCTATTGTCTTCTAAAGGAATTAACTTTCTAAAAATTTAACAAGGTCTTCAGTAATTTTACTTCACAAGGTGTATTTCCTTCAGTACATTATTTCAATTAAAAATAAGCGCTTCAAAATTTCTTAGATTCAGCCTCCTTCTCTGTGAGTCATTGTTAATGGGACAAGAATTTAACACTCAGAATGTTGAAATAATTCATTCATGTCTCAATCTACTGAGTATAAATGATTCACACGGGGGTCAATAAAACCAAGGCGAATGAATGTAACGAAGGGTACTGAGCACTCAATTAGATGCTAGCTGGTTACACCAGAAACTATAAAGAAGATGTAGAAATTAAACTTTATTCTTGGGCCCTGGCTGGGTAGCTTCGTTGGCTGAAGTGTCATCCTGAAACACCAACGTTGTAGGTTTGATCCCTGGTCAGGACACATACAAAAATCAACCAACAGATGTGTGAATGGGTGGAACAACAAATCAATGTTTCTCTCTTTCTCGTTCTCTAAAATCAATCAATAAAAATTTTAAATCTTATTTATCCCTATATTCAAAGGGAATACTTATAGAAAAACAACAACTGGGCAACTTAACCCAATAAAAAGTGTTCACAATTTGCTATAGAACTGAAAATATAAAGCAGAACTATGTCAGATTCAAGTTACTACCTAAAGATAACCACAATAAATAGATATCCAGGATCTACCACCGGCATAAGGTCTTCATGAATTAGAGAGAAGCTATCTTCCTCTGAGCTAACCAGGTTCAAGGTATTGTTAGCCAAGCTCAGGCTGGATTTCAACCCTTCATTCAACCCCCCTCAGAAAGTAACCCTCATGAAAGGCATACCCTGTACAATTGAGAATGACTGCTCTACTCATCTGTATCTCTCCTCTCTCTTCCAAAACCTCATTAAAGTGAAAACAAATAAAGATAAAAAGGCATAAATCCTTGAGGACAAAGAAAGCAAGAGAGAAGAGAACAGAAGACATGTCAAAAACATTTTGGAAACTAGAATACAGGTGGACAAATGTTAACTTAGCAGATCAATGAAAGCTGAAACCTAAACCTGTAAGAGACCTTAAGCCTATAAGATAAAAATGAAGGAACTATGTATGCTAGAAAACACTCAAAACCTAAGAAAAGCTTAGTAGCATCAGGTACTTCTCAAAAGAGGGTAGATCTCAAAACAGGGAGATCAGCTCAAAGTCTTTAAAAGGTACAACTAGACACTGCAGCCTCCCTATCTCTCCACTCCCTACTACTCACAATTCATGGAGAGGTCTGAAGGGTTTATTCTCTGGATACGTTGAACAGGCAGGCTCTGAACTCATGCACACCAAGCACAAGTGAAAACAGAGATAAAAGTTCAACACTAAGAGCAACAGAAAAACATAAAACCCTTTCCCCTCTACTGGGTTCTGTGAAACCAGGCAAAAGATTGGTTGATTCCTCTGAGGGAAAAATGACTTGTCTAAGACAAAAGACCTACAGATGATGGCAATTGCGTGACCTCACCCAAATGGTCAATCACTTTTATAGTAAAGACCACCAGTTGACAAGTCCCATCAATGAAAACAGAGCTTCTAAAAAAGGACTATAGTGTCTCACATTTAAATGCAAGTGGATAATTGAAAATGGCAAGACATTTGATGATTAAAAAAAACAACAACCCTGACTGAGTCTAAACAATGAATAAACTTGTAGCAGCAAATAAACATAAGGGAGTAGGAAAAAAAATAAAAACTTATAAAATATAAGATATTGCATCCACAGAAAAAGAACAAGAGATTAGTATAAAGAGGAGATTGTAGGAATAAAAAAATATGTAGAACAGGAATGATAATGTTGAAGAAATCTCTTAGAAAAAAAGACAGAGAGATGCAAATTGGGGAAAAAAATAAAAATTGGAAAAAACAGTATAGTAGGGCTGAAATTTACTTTTTAAAAAACACAAAAATGTCCAGATATAAATTTCTAGATTGAAAGGACTGTCTAGAACTTAGCTACTAGTAGTAGAGATGAAAAGAAACCCATTCTAAAGCACATCACAATAAAAACTCAGGATAATAAGAAGAAATAGAAGATAATACAATACATTCAACATTTTAAGGTAAATTATTAGATCAAACATATGAAACTACCATTTGTATAGGCCAAAAATTGTGGGGGGTTTTGTTTTCTTTTCTTTTAGGTAAGAGGAGGGGAGATAGTGAGGCAGACTACTGCATGAGCCCAACCAGGGTGGACCTAGCAATTACATCTTGGGACAATGCTGCAGTACCAAGCTATTTTTAGCACCTGAGCCTGGTGCGCTAGGACCAACTGAGCTATCCTCAGTGCCCCGGGCCACACTCAAACCAAGTGAGCCATTGGCTGCGGGAACAGAAGAAGGAGAGAAGGGGGAGAGGGAGGGAAGAGAAGCAGATGGTCACTTCTCCTGTGTGCCCTGACCGGGAATTGAACCTGGGATGTCCATACTCTGGGTCAATGCTCTATCCATTGAGCAACCAGCCAGGGCCAAAAATTGTTAAATAACAAATTTCTTATAGCTCAACCTACTCTTGAATTTAATATCTATACAAATTTTTTGGATTTGTAAGTTCTCAAAAAATTTACCTCCTGTACTCCCTTTTCTCAGAAAGCTATCAGTGGAGTATATGTTCAACATCACAAGGAAATAAACTGAGAAAGAATAAGATGTGGTATTTATAAAGGAGAGAATCCAACACAGAAGGAAATCTCAAAAATAAATCCTAAGACAAAAGCTAAGTAGCTGGCCTAGAAAGCCAAGGGTTCATTTAGAGAAACAGTGCTCAAGAAGCAATGTTTCTTGCTTTACCTGTGGTGGCACAGTGGATAAAGCATAGACTTGGAATGCTGAGGTTGCTGGTTTGAAACCTGGGGCTTGCCTGGTAAAAGCACATACGACAAGCAATCAATGAACAACTAACGTAAAGCAATTATGAGTTGGTACTTCTTGCTCCATACCCCCCTCTCTCCTCTCTCTGTAAAATCAATAAATAAAGTCTTAAAAAAAAAAGAGGAAGCAATGGCTCTAAGAGGAACAAAACTGAAAAGAAAAAGAAATCAAGTATGTTTGTAACATATCAAGACGAGATTTTCCATTCCATTGAAGAATTTGGAGATGAAGTACTAACGGATATATAAAACTACAATACAAGCAAACAAATGGCTATGCAAAAAAGGAAGCATAAGAGAGGAAGTACGTACATGATGGGGTGGGGAGGGGTAAGGAAATTAAATCTCTCTTTTCCTTTTTAAAATTTTCCCATTGATTTGAGAGACAGAAGGGAAGGGGGGAGATAGGAAGGAAGGGGGGAAATAGGAAGCAAAGGGGGAGGGAGAAAGAAAGGAAGACAGACAGAAAGGGACAGCGAAAGAGAGAGAGAAAGAGGAAGAGGAGCATCAACTCATGTTTCCTTTAGTTATGTACTCCCTGATTGCTTCTCCTATGTGCCCTGACTGGGGGTCAAACCGGTAACTTCTGGTGCTCCTGTCAAGGCTTTATCCACTGAGTCACCCCGTTTAGGCCACTAAATCTCATCTTTCATCAAAGTAAATTGATAACTCAATAAATTTGAAATATTAAAAGAAATAGAATAAGCATGTTATTTGAACTATAAAAATATGAGAAGAAACAACTAAAAGTCTTGAAAGTGCTGTTTCTGGGTAAGAATCTAAAGTGTGGAGGGAAAGGGCATGGGTGGGACTATTCTCATTGATCTGCTTCCTATCACTATAGTTTTCATATAGTGTTACATAAATAGAATCATACAATATCTACTCCTTATTTTATATAATTTCTTCCACTCAGGATTATTATTTTAAGAGTCATTCTCGTTGTTGTGTTTGTTAATATAACGTTCCTGGCCCTGGCCGGTTGGCTCAGTGGTAGAGCGTCGGCCTGGCATGTGGATGTCCTGTGTTCGATTCCTGATCAGGGCACACAGGAGAAACAGCCATCTGTTTCTCCATCCCTCCCCTCCCCCTTCTCTCTCTCTTCTCCTCCCACAGCTCTGGCTTGATTAGTTCGAACACATTCGCCCCAGGTGCTGAGGATGGCTCCGTGGAGCATCTGCCTCAGGTGCTACCAAGCTACAAAGAGCTTGGTTGTAAGCATAACCCCAGATGGGCAGAGCATTGGCTCCTGACAGGGGTGGCCTGGTGGATCTCCCTTCCTCTCACTTGAAAAAGAAGAAGGGAAAAAAAAAAATATATATATATATAGTATTCCATTTTTGTTAATGACTGATTATTGTACAGGTACACTAAAATTTGCTTATCCTTTAACTTTTTTATGGGTATCTGAACTGCTTCCAGTTTCGGACTATTACAAATGAAGCTTCTATGAATATTCGTGTACAAGACTTTATGTAGAGACTGACCAGTGGTGGACAGAGTGTCCATCTGGGACAGTGACGTCCCTGGTTGAAAATCTCGAAGTCTCTGGCTTGAGCATGGGCTTGCTGGCTTGAACACAGGGTCACTGGCTTGAGCTCGAGATCATTGACATATTCCAAGGTACGCTGGCTTGAAGCCCAAGTTTGATATCCTGAGCAAGGGGTCACTGGCTCGGCTTGGTGCTCCCTTCACCCCCATCAAGACACATATGAAAAAAATCAATAAACAACTAAAGTAAAGCAACTCCGAGTTGCGCTTTTTTCCCTCTCTAAAAAAAAAAGAAAACTTTAATGGACAAGGTAAACACCTTGTAATGGAATGGCTGGGCTATCTTAGGTAGGTAAGTAATTTCTTTAAAAATTATTAAACTTTTCTAAAGTAGTTCTATCATTTTATATTCTTACTAATAACATGAAAACAATTCTAGTTCCTCTAAAAACACTGGGCACTGTCTTTTTAATTTCAGATATGCTAATATAGGTATTTAGTGGCATCTCATTGTAGGCTTAATTTACAACTCTTTATTGGCTAATAATATTGAATATCTATCTATCTCTATCTACCTATCTATCTATATCTATATCTATATTTATGACAGAGACAGAGGGACAGACAGACAGAAAGGGAGAGAGTTGAGAAGCATCAATTCTTTGTTGCAGCTCCTTAGGTGTTCACTGTTTGCTTCCTCATATGTGTATTAACGGGAAAGGGGGGGCTACAGCAGAGCAAGTGACCCATTGCTCAAGCCAGTGACCATGGGGTCATGTCTATGATCCCACACTCAAGCCAGTGACCCCGTGTTCAAACTGCTGAGCCCACACTCAAGCCCCTGACCTTGGGGTTTCAAACCTGGGTCCTCTGCATCCCAGTCTGATGCTTTATCCACTGTGCCACTGCCTGCTCAGGCTGGATATATTTCTATGCACTTACAATTGGTAAAGTATCTGTTCAGTTATTTTTGCACATTTTTATTGTTATTTTCTTATCATTGAATATTGACAGTTCTTTATGTATTCTGGTTAAAAGTCCTTTAATCAGATATGTAAGTTGCAAATATTTCCTCCCAAAATATGTAGCTTGCCTATTCATTCTCTTAATAATATCTTTCAAAAACCAAAATTTCCTGACTTTAATGAAGTACAGTATCTTATTTTTTTGTTTTATAGATTATATATTTGAAGTTATATCTAAGAAATCTTTGCCTAATCCAAGGTCATGAAGTTTTTCTCTTATTATCTTCTCTAGAAGTTTTATAGTTTTAGATTTTATATTATGTCTAGATCCATTTTGAACTTATGTTGTGAGGTATAAATAGAACTTCATTTTTTTGCATGTGGATATCCAATAGTTCCAGTACCACTTATTAAAACTATCCTTTCTCTATTGAATTGCCTGTATATAAAAAAAATCAACAAACCTTTTAAACATAGGTCAATTTTTGAACTCTTTCCATTGACCTATTTGGCTTTCTCAATATCTATGCCATACTAGCCTGATCATTGTAGACTTGTAATAAGAACTGGAAGACTTCAAAGAGGCTCTACTAGAAAAGCCAAATCCAACAGCGGATTATAAACAACAGCTGATGCCAACCCAAGAAGACCTAGAAATAACACAACTGAAAATTAGAGGCAGACAACACCAATCCTTGACTTAGCCAGCTCTACAAACAACACACCCAAACGAGGAGGGTATACACAGACAAGATGGGAAGACAGAGAAGTGAAATCCAAATGAACCAAGAGGAACCTCCAGAAAATTAACTGAGTGAGATGAAAATAAGCACTCTACCAAATGCAGAGTTTAAAATAGTGATTATTAGAATGCTGAAAGATCCTAGAACAACAATAGATGGACACAATGAACACATAAATAAAGAGATAACAAGCATCAAAAAGGACATTGAAATAATAAAGAAGAACCAGTCATAAATGAGAAATACAGTACCAGAAATGAAAACTACACAAGAAGCAATTAAAATCAGGCTGGATGAAGCAGAGGATCGAATCAGCGATTTAGAAGACAAGGTAAACAAAAACACAGAAGCGGAGCAGCAAAAATGAATAAAAGACTGAAAAAATCTGAGGAAACTAAGAGAGCTCTGTGACAATCTAAAGAGAAACAACATCCGCATCATAGGGGTGCCTGAAAAAGAAGAGAAAGAACAAGGGATAGAGACCTTGTTCAATGAAATCATAGCTGGAAACTTCCTGATGTAGGAAAAAGTCACCGAAGTTCAAGAAGCACAGAGAACTCCATTCCTTGAGTTTTCTTTATGTCTGGGAAGCTTTTTATTTCTCCTTCAATTTTAAGTGATAGCCTTGCTAAATAAAGAAGTCTTGGTTGTAGGCTCTTTTTTGCATTAATTACTTTAAATATTTCTTGCCATTCCCTTCTGGCCTCTTCCATTAAAGAGAAACCCAAAGGAATCTACAACAAGACACATAATAATTAAAATAACAAAGTAAAGAGATAAAGAGAAAATATTAAAAGCTGCTAGAAAAAAAAAAAAGGCTATCACCTACAAAGGAGCCTCCATAAGGATGACATCCGACTTCTCAACAGAAACACTTGAGGCCGGAAGGGAGTGGCAAAAAATATTCAAAGTAATTAATGCAAAAAAGAGCCTACAACCAAGACTTCTTTATCCAGGCTATCATTTAAAATTGAAGGAGAAATAATACGCTTCGCAGGAAAGAGAAACTCAAGGAATTAGTTACAACCAAACCAATGCTGCAAAAAATGTTAAGAGGCTTGTTGTAAAAAGAACAAAAGGGGAAAAAATATAGTAAAAGAGGAATATAGCTTTAAAGAATGAAATGGCAATAAACAACTACATATCAATAATAACCTTATATGTAAATGGATTAAATTATCCAATCAAAAGACATAGGGTAGCTTCATGGATAAGAAAACAGGACTCATACATATGCTGTCTACAAGAGACATACCTCAAAACGAAAGATACACATAGACTGAAGGTAAAAGGGTGAAAAAAAATATTTCATGCACATGGAAATGAAAAAAATCTGGAGTAGCAATACTTATATCAGACAAAATGTATTTTAAAACAAAGGCTATAGTGCCTGAACAGGCGGTGGCGCAGTGGATAGAGTGTCGGCCTGGGATGAGGAAGACCTAGGTTCGAGACCCTGAAGTCGCCAGCTTGAGCGTGGGCCCATCTGGCTTGAGCAAAAGCTCACCAGCTTGGACCCAAGGTCGCTGGCTCAAGCAAGGGGTTGCTCAGTCTGCTGAAGGCCCGCGGTCAAGGCACATGTGAGAAAGCAATCAATGAACAACTATGGTGTCACAACGGCAACGAAAAACTAATGATTGATGCTTCTCATCTCTCTCCGTTCTGGTCTGTCTGTCCCTATCTATCCCTCTTCCTGACTCTCTCTCTGTTCCTGTATAAAAAAACAAAAACAAAAACAAAAAGGTTATAGTAAGGGATAAAGAAGATCACTACATAATGATAAATGGAGCAGTCCAACAGGAAGATATAGCCATTATGAATATCTACATCTCCAATATAGGAGCATCTAAATATATAAAGCAGATTTTGTTGGGTATAAAGGGTGAGATTAACAGCAATACTATAATAGTAGGGGATTTCAATACCCCACTAACGTCGCTAGATGGATCCCCAAGAAAGAAAATTAACAAAGAAACAGCAGACTTAAAGGAAACACTAGATCAACTCAATTTAATAGATATCTTCAGAACCTTTCACCCTAAAGTAGCAGAATATACATTCTTTTCAAGTGCTCATGGTACATTCTCTAGGACAGACCAGATGTTAGGGCACGAAAGCAGTCTCAACAAATTTAAGAAGACTGAAATCATATCAAGCACTATCTCTGATCACAATGGCATGAAACTAGAAATCAACCACAACAGAAAAACTGAGAAATACTCAAACATATGGAAACTAAATAGCATGTTATTAAATAATGAATGGGTTAACAATGAGATCAAAGAAGAAATTAAAAAATTCCTAGAAACAAATGATAATGAGTATACAAGAACTCAAAATTTATGGGACACAGCAAAAGCAGTACTAAGAGGGAAGTTCATAGCATTACAGGCATACCTTAATAAGCTAGAAAAAGCTAAAATAAACAACGTAACCCTGCATCTAAAAGAACTAGAAAAAGAACAGCAAGTAAACCGAGAAGTAGTAGAGGAAGGAAATAACAAAGATCAGAGCAGAAATAAATGACATAGAGGCTAAAGAAACAATACAGAGGATCAATGAAACCAAGAGCTGGTTCTTTGAAAGGGTAAACAAGATCGATGAACCTTTAACCAGACTCACCAAGAAAAAAAGAGAGAGGACTCAAATAAATACAATTAGAAATGCAAGTGGAGAAATAACAACTGACACAACGGAAATATAAAATATTGTAAGAAAAGACTATAAAGAACTGTATGCCAAAAAAATTAAGACAACCTCGGTGAAATGGACAAATTCCTTGAAACATATAATCTTTCAAAAATCAATCTGGAAGAATCAAAAAATCTAAACAGACTGATTACAACAAATGAGATCGAAACAGTTATCAAAAAAACTCCCAACAAACAAAGCCCTGGGCTAGATGGTTTCACAGGTGGATTCTACCAAATATTCAAAGAAGAACTAACTCCTACCCTTCTCAAGCTATTTCAAAAAATTCAAGAGGAAGGAAGACTTCCAAGCTCCTTTTATGAGGCGAGCATAATTCTGATTCCAAAACCAGGCAAAGACAACACAAAGAAAGAAAATTATAGGGCAATATCCCTGATGAATTTAGATGCTAAACTCCTTAACAAAATATTAGCAAACCAAATGCAGAAATACATTTAAAAAAATCATACATCATGATTAAGTGGGATTTATTCTGGGGAGGCATGGCTGGTACAATATTTGTAAATCAATCAATGTGATTCATCACATAAACAAAAAGGAGAAAAACCACATGATAATTTCCATAGATGCAGAAAAAGCATTTCATAAAATCCAGCACCCATTTATGATCAAAACTCTCTGCAAAGTGGAAATACAGGGAACATACCTCAACATAATAAAGGCCATCTATGACAAACCCACAGCTAACATCATACTCAGTGGGCAAAAATTAAAAGCAATCCTCTTAAGATCAGGAACAAGGCAGGGGTGCCCCCTTTCACTACTCTTATTCAACATAGTACTAGAAGTCTTAGCCACAGCAATCAGACATGAAGAAGAAATAAAAGGCATCCAAATTGAAAAAGAAGTAAACCTATCATTATTTGCAGAAGATATGATACTGTATATAGAAAACCCTAAAGTTTCAGTCAAAAAACTACTGGACTGATAAATGAATTCAGCAAGGTAGCAGGATATAAAATTAATACTCCGAAACCAGAGGCATTTTTATATACCAACAATGAACTGTCAGAAAGAGAAATTAAGGAAACAATTCCCTTCACTATCGCAACAAGAAAAGTAAAGTACCTAGGAGTAAATTTTTTTTTTTTTTTAACAGGGCCAGAGAGAGGGATAGATAGGGACAGACAGACAGGAATGAAGAGAGGTGAGAAGCATCAATCATTAGTTTCTTGTTGCCGTTGCGACACCATAGTTGTTCATTGATTGCTTTCTCACATGTGCCTTGACTGCGGGCCTTCAGCAGACCGAGCAACCCCTTGCTGGAGCCAGTGACCTTGGGTCCAAGCTGACGAGCTTTTTGCTCAAGCCAGATGGGCCCGCGCTCAAGCTGGTGAGCTCGGTGTCTCGAACCTGGGTCTTCCGCATCCCAGTCTGACGCTCTATCCACTGCCTGGTCAGGCCCTAGGAGTAAATTTAACCCAGGAGATTAAAGACTTGTACCCAGAAAATCATAAAACATTGATAAAAGAAATCAAGGAAGATACAAACAAGTGGAAGCATATACCGTGCTAATGGATAGGAAGAATAAACATCATTAAAATGTCTATATTGCCCAAAGCAATTTATAAATTCAATGCAATACCAATTAAAATACCAATGACATACTTCAAAGATACAGAACACATATTCCAAAAATTTATATGGAACCAAAACAGAACTCAAATAGCCTCAGCAATCTTGAAAAATAAAAATAAAGTGGAAAGTATCACACTTCCTGCCATCAGGTTATACTACATGGCCATTGTACTCAAAACAGCTTGGTACTGGCATAAGAACAGGCATATAGATCAATGGGACAGCACAGAGAACCCAGAAATAAACCCACACCTTTATGGACAATTGATATTTGACAAAGGAGTTAAGAACATACAATAAAGTAAAGACAGTCTCTTTAACAAATGGTGTTGGGAAAATTGGACAGCTACCTGTAAAAAAATGAAACTATACCACCAACTTACACCAGTCACAAAAATAAACTCAAAATGGATAAAAGACTTAAATATAAGTCGTGAAACCATAAGCATCTCTGAATAAAATATAGGCCGTAAAGCTCTCAGACATCTCTCACAATATATTTGCTGATTTATCTTCATAAGTAAGTGAAATAAAAGACAGGATAAACAAATGGGACTATATCATCCTAATAAGCTTTTGTACAGTTAAAGACAACCTTCTGTATAAATAAAAATGTAAATGTTCGTTTATTCAAAATCTTAAATCTCCGAAAGTACTTCACCGATTTCTTTGAGATTTTGATACAACATTGCATTTGAATACGCACGTTTTTATATACCTATTATTATATAGATGTTACACCTGTGACAGGTAAAAACATGCTTTTTTTTGAAAAACAGCACCATCTGTTGGACGTAAAAGCAACACATGCTATACTAAATATTTTACAATTCCATTTCAATGTTTCCGATTTACGATCCACTTACGATTTCCAAATTTCCAATCTTATGATTCCATTTCAATTTTTCCGATTGCATTATTAAATTGAATTTTCATAGATTTTGATTTATTTTCATTTTTATTTAATTATTTCATGTGACAATGCTTGCCTGAAATACTCTACTTTGTGGTGACACATAAAGACGTTAAAATTAACTACAAATATGTGTGTCCAGCTGTAAAACAATCGATCAGATGAGATATTCTCATATCAATTGCTGGAAATTGAGAACGGAAAGGTGCTGGTTGATCTGACCTCACGATGAATTTCATTGCCTCATAACTTCTGCAACTTAGTGATGTCAAAAGAAGAATTGGTTGAAAAAGTATTCCCAATATTCAAACCAATTATAAGAATCAAAATTGGCTAAGTGAATGAGCTATTCTTGTGGCCAAGAACAAAGATGTCTATGAACTTAACAATATTAATCAGTCTAATATTCAAATTGAGGTAGTCACATACAAGTCCATCGACACTGTTGTGGAAGCAGATGAAACGGTTAATTATCCAACAGAATTTTTGAATTCAGTTGATCTGCCAGGGATGCCACCACAAATACTGCAATTGAAAATCGGTGTGCCAATTATCATGTTGCAAAATATCAACCAGTCAAAGCTTTGCAACGGCACATGGACTGCAGTCAAAAAATTAATGAGCAATATTGTAGAAGCAACAATCTTGACAGGACCTTTCAAAGGTGAAGATACCAATTAAAATACCAATGACATACTTCAAAGATATAGAACACATATTCCAAAAATTTATATGGAACCAAAAAAGAACTCAAATAACCACAGCAATCTTGATTCCTGATTCCAACGGATATGCCATTTCAATTTAAGAGATTGCAATTCCCAATTCGATTGGTGTTTGCAATCACCATCAACAAAGCTCAGAGCCAATCTTTAGCATTGTGTGCTGTAGATCTAGACACGAATTGCTTCTCACATGGACAATTATATGTTGCGTGTTCTAGAGTCAGCAAACCAGACAATCTCTATATCTGCACAATGGAACAACAAGAAATACAGTGTGTGTCTGTAAACTCATGGTGCACTTTTGACCGGTCACAAGTCAAAAATGCACCATGACTTTACGGACACACTGTATTGTATACCCACAAGGATTGTGAATTAAACATACTAAAATGTGTGCTTTCTCTTTTCTTTCTTTTCCATTTAACCAGACTGAGCCACAGCAATGCGTAGCCGGGTACAGCTAGTATGAACAGAATAAAAACACAAACCACACAATGGGAGAACATATTCGACAATACGTCTGATAAGGGGTTAATAACCAAAATTTATAAAGAACTTGTAAAACTCAACACCAGGAAGATAAACAATCAAAAAATGGGCAAAAGGAATGCATAGACACTTCTCCAAAGAGGACATGCAGATGGCCAATAGACAGATGAAAAAATGTTCAACATCACTAATCATTAGAGAAATGCAAATTAAAACCACAATGAGATACCACCTCACACCAGTCAGAATGGTGCTCATTAACAAAACAACACGTGATAGGTGCTGGCGAGGATGTGGAGAAAGGGGAACCCTCCTGCACTGCTGGTGGGAATGCAGACTGCTGAAGCCACTGTGGAAAACAGTATGGAGATTCCTCAAAAAATTAAAAATGGAACTGCCTTTTGACCCAGCCATCCCACTTTTAGGAATATATCCCAAGAACACCATATCACTGACTCAAAAAAAGAAATGCACCCCCATGCTTATGGCAGCATGTGTTCATAATAGCAAAGATCTGGAAACAGCCCAAGTGTCGTCAATGGACGAGTGGATTAAAAAGCTGTGGTACAGCCTGACCTGTGGTGGCGCAGTGGATAAAGCATCGACCTGGGAACACTGAGGTCGCCAGTTCAAAACCCTGCACTGGTCTGGTCAAGGCACATATGGGAGTTGATGCTTCTAGCTCCTCCCCCCCCCCTCTCTCTCACTCTGTGTCTCCTCTCTAAAATAAATAAATAGAAATTAAAAAATTAAAAGAAAAAAAAAAGCTGTGGTACATATATACAACAGAATACTATGGGGCCATGAAAACGAAAATATTACCTTTTGCAACAGCATGGATGGACCTGAAAACTATTATGTTAAGTGAAATAAGCCAGGCAGAGAAAGAAAAATATCATATGACTTCATTCATTTGAGGAATCCAAGAAACAATGTGAACTGAGGAATGGAATTGAGACAGAGGAGAGATCAAAGGGACCAGAGGAAAAGAGGACAGAGGGAAAGGGGATGATAGGATGGGATAAGCCTGAAGGGAAGGAGGGAGGGAGATGTTAGGAAGGGGGAAAAGGAGATGTTTAGGGGAATACGGGGGAGGGGAGGATGCATTCGGGAAGACACTAGAATCTATGTAAACACAATAAATTAAATTAAAAAAAAAAAAGTAAATAAAAATTAAAAAAATAAAAATAAAAGTAAAAGCCTGACCTGTGGTGGCGCAGTGGATAAAGCGTCGACCTGGGAACACTGAGGTCACCAGTTCAAAACCCTGCACTGGTCTGGTCAAGGCACATATGGGAGTTGAGCTTCCAGCTCCTCCCCCCTTTCTCTCTCTTTCTCTCTCTCTCTCTCTCACTCTGTGTCTCCTCTCTAAAATGAATAAAATAAAACTTAAAAAAAAATAAATAAAAATTTAAAAAAAGCAATACAAACAAAAAAGAACATGCAAATAGAAGAAAACCAAGGTGTCACATGTATAAATCTAGGGAGATGGTGTAAAGCATGTGGGTTTGGAGTCAGGTTACCTGAGTTCAAATCTATATTCTGCTGCTGACTAGCTTTGTAATCCCAGAAAAATTATTCTACCTCTTTAACACCTCATCCATGAAAGTAAATATTGCACCTTATAAGATAAAAACAACAAACAAACAAGCAAAAATAAAGCCAGGCAGTGTCAGTATATCTCCATATTAATTTTAAAATCTGTTTACCAATTTATATTAAAAAGCCTACTCAGAATTAGGACTCATTAAATCTATCAATCAATTTGAGTAGAATTGACATAACACTATCAAGTCTTTTGATCCATAAACATGGTAAATCTATTTATTTTGGTTTTCTTAAATTTCTTTCAATAATGTTTTATAGTTTTCCGTGTATAGGTCTTAAACATCTTTTGTCAGGTTTATACTATTTCATACTTTTAATACTATTATAAATTATATTTTTAAAATATTTCAATATGATTGCCAGCATGCAGAAATATAACCAATTTTCACACATTGTACTTTATCCTACAATATGCTAAACTCACACATAAGTTCTAATAGTTTTGTAGCTTCCTTCGCATTTTCTATATGGATGATCAAGAAGAGATTCCCTTCTATTCCTAGTTTCCTGAGCACAGTGAGGCAAATGATGCCAACCATGCATGAAATGTATTCACCTTGGGTACAAAATTTAAGGAGGCAACAAAAAACTCAGTAATAAAGATAAATGATACATCAAGGCAGCATTCCTTAAAAGTCAAAATTAATGCAAAAATCCATAATGAACAAAATATCAAAATTTTAAAAAAGATTCAATCAATATTATTGATTTTCCCTTTTTCCTTTAGCTCTAATCTATGCATGGTGCTGTTACTGAAGCCATGAGGATAACAGAAAAGTGGGCATTACAGGCAGAGGGAATAGCACACAAAAAGACCATGAGGTAGGAATATGCGTGGAGCATCTGAAAAATATTAATGAAGTTAATATGACAGAAAAAGGGTGAGACCAGAATGAAAAAAGGGCTAGATAATATAAGTAATGTAAAAACTTTGACTTCTTCTGAATGATATGGGAAGCCAGTATGTGGTTTTAAGTAGAGGAACAAAATAATTTGACACGTTTTAAAAAAATCACTCGCCCTGGCTGGGTAGCTCAGTTGGTTAGAGCATTGTCCCGATATGCTAAGGTTGTAGGTTTGGTCCCCGGTCATAGAGCATACAAGACTCAACTACTGCCTGACTTGTGGTGGCACAGTGGATAACGTGTCAACCTGAAAATGCTGTGAGGTCACCAGTCTGAAACCCCGGGCTTGCCCAGTCAAGGCACATACAGGAAGCAACTACTACAAGTAGATGCTTCTTGCTTCTTCCCCCTCTTTCTCCCTACCCTCCCTCTCCAAATATCAATAAAATCTTTTTAAAATAAGATCAACCACTGAATGAATAAAAATTGGAACATATCAGTATTTTCCTCTCACCTTTTCTCTCTCCCCCTGCCTCCACTTCCACTCTATAATAACAATAAAAAAAATATATTAAAAAAAATAATCACTGTGACTGCTATGTTGAGAAAAGATTATAGGACACTTAAGTCAGAAAGTCTAGTTAAGACCTATTACAATCCAAAAGAGGTTAAACAATAGTTTTGACCAGCTGGTAGCAGTGGAGGTAGTGAGAAGAGGTTGGATTTTTTTTGTATTTTTCTGAAGAGAGAAGCAGGGAGGCAGAGAGACAGATTATCGCATGTGCCTGACCAGGATCCACCTGGCATGCCCACTAGGGGGTGATGCTCTGCCCATCTGGGGCATTGCTCTGTTGCAACCGGAGTCATTCTAGTGCCTGAAGCAGAGGCCATGGAGCCATCCTCAGCACCCGGGTCAACCTTTGCTTCAATGGAGCCTTGGCTGAAGGAAGGGAAGACAGAGATAAAGAGGAAGGAGAGGGCAAGGGTGAAGAAGTAGATGGGCGCTTCTCTTGTGTGCCCTGGCCAGGAATCGAACCCGGTACACCCACACGCCAGGCCGATGCTCTACCACTGAGCCGACTGGCGAGGGCCTAAGAGGTTGGATTTTAATACATCAAAGAAAAATGGAACCTGACAAGGCAGTGGCACAGTAGATAGAGCATCAGACTGGGACATGGAGGACTCAGGTTCGAAACTCCAAGGTCCCCGGCCTGAACACGGGCTCATATGGTTTGAGCAAGGCTCACCAGCTTGAGCCCGAGGTTGCTCACTGGCTTGAGTAAGGGGTCACTCGGTCGGCTGTACCCCCCCTCCCTGTCAAGGCACATATGAGAAAGCAATCAATGAACAACTAAGGTGCTACAACAAAGAATTGAGGCTTCTCATCTCTCTCCCTTCCTATCTATTTTTATCTGTCCCTCTCTTTGTCTCTGTCACACACACACACAAAAAGAAAAATGGAATTACTATTTACTGAGATGAGGAAGACTGGGGGAGGACCAGGTTTTGGAGAGGAAAAAAATCAGAAGTCTGGTTTTCTACATATTAGGTTTGATATGCCTAACAGTTATCTAAGTCAAAACGTCAATAGGCAGATAAATATACTGCTCACAAAATTTAGGGGATATTTCAAAATGAATATGAAGTGATAAAATATTCCCTAATTTTTGTGAGCAGTGTATATGAGACTAATAGTAAATTCGAAGTTGTCAGCATACAAATGAGAACAGAGGAGGTAAGTAATCTGAGGACTGAGTAGGGGTTACTTCAATGTTTACTGGTTAGAGAGATTAAAAATAAGCAGCAAAGAAGAATAAGGTGAGAAAAAAATAAGAAGAACGTGATTCTAGAAATCAAGCGAAGAAAGTATGTTTTCAGGTACTTTCAAATCTGCTAAAATGTCAAGAAAGATAAGAGAACTGAGGACTATCAAGAAAGTGAAAAGACAACCCACTAAAAAATGGGACAAAATATTTCCAAATCATATATTTGTTATGGGACTTGTATCCAGAATATACTTCTAAAAAATTTAAAAAACTCTTGCAACTTGCCTGACCAGGTGGTGGCGCAGTGGATAGAGCATCTACCTGGGACGCTGAGGAGCCAGGTTTGAAATCCTGAGGTTGACAGCTAGAGCACAGGCTCACCAGCTTGAGCATGGCGTCACTGTCTTAAGCCCAAAGGTCACTGGCTTGAAGCCCAAGATTGCTGGCTTGAGCAAGGGGTCATTGGCTAAGCTGGAGCCCCTGGTCTACATAGGAGAAACAATCAATGAACAACTGAGGTGCTGCAACTACAAGTTAATGCTTCTCATCTCTCTCCCTTCCTGTCTGCCTGTCTGTCCCTCTTAAAACCAGAAACAACAAAAAAAACCCTCTTGTAGCTCAACAATAAAAGGACATATAACCCAATTAAAAATGAGCAAAGGGCCTGACCAGGCAGTGGCGCAGTGGATAAAGTGTCGGACTGGGATGCGGAGGACCCGGGTTTGAGACTCCAAGGTCGCCAGCTGGAGCACGGGCCCATCTGGCTTGAGCAAAAGCTCGCCAGCTTGAACCCAAGGTCGCTGGCTTGAGCAAGGGGTTACTCGGTCTGTTGAAGGCCCGTGGTCAAGGCACATATGAGAAAGCAATCAATGAACAACTAAGGTGTTGCAACAAAAATCTGATAATTGATGATTCTCACCTCTCTCCGTTCCTGTCTGTCTGTCCCTATCTACCCCTCTCTCTGACTCTCTCTCTGACCCTGAAAAAAAAATGAGCAAAAGGATCTAAATAGATGTTTTCCACAGAAAATATACAAATAGTCAATGAGTACATGAAAAGATGCTCAGAAACATTAGTACTTAGGGAAATGCAAATTAAAATCACAATCTGATACTACTTTACATCCACTCAGGTGGCTAAAATAGACAGTAAAAAGTGCTGTTGAGGATATGAAGAAGCTGGAAGCTTTATATATTTCATGCAGCCACTCTGAAAAAAAAATTGGTACTTTCTCAAAATGTTACCAAAT
The DNA here is from genome assembly GCA_037038555.1 of Rhynchonycteris naso. Lineage (NCBI taxonomy): Eukaryota > Metazoa > Chordata > Mammalia > Chiroptera > Emballonuridae > Rhynchonycteris > Rhynchonycteris naso. Next base: position 52,680,898 of record CM072999.1, read on the forward strand.
GACACAGCAATTCCATACCTACTTATATAACCACATGAGTCGAATATGTAAGTCCACATATGTGAGAGGAAGGGAGATAGATTCCTGCATGCACCCTGACCAGCATTATCTATAACAGCCAAAAAGTAGAAACAACTCAAATGTGTCCATCAACTGATGAATAATCAAAATATGGCATATATCCCTACAATGAAATATTATTTGGCCATTAAAAGGAACAAAGTGTGGACAGATGCTACAATGTGGATGATCCATAAAAATACCATGTGAAGTGAAAGAAGCCAGACATAATGGCTATATATTGTATGATTCCATTTTTATGAAATGTCGAGAATAGGCAAATTCACAGAGTTGGGCAAGAATGTGGAATGACTACTAATGGGTACAGTGTTTCTTTTTGGAGTGGTAACAATGCTCTATAATTAGACAGTACTACTACATAACTCTGTAAACATACCAAAATCCCCTGAATTTTGTACGTTCAAAGGCGAATTGTATGGCACGTAAATTATATCACAAGATAGTTATTACTTAAAAAGAAAATTAAGAATTGACCATTGGATTTACCCAATGACCATGGTCACTGGTGACTTGGACAAGTGCAGTTTCTATAAAATGGCAGAGAAAAAAGCCAGATTAGGGTTGGTTTAGGAAAGGGAGGAGAGGAATAGAGATGGTTGTGTTGACTATAATTGGGTCTACATTATAATTGGAGTATAGGCTGCTGTTTAAGAAGTTTTGCTAAGGAGAGCAAAAAAAATAAGGTACTTTCTGAAAGAGAATATGGGATCAAGCGAGGTTGTTTTCAAAAGATTAAAAGTATTTAGTGCATGTGTGCTGCTGATGGGAATGATCCTATATATCTCAAAATCCTTAACTTAATCACATCTATAAAATCTCTTTTGCTATTTTAAGATAACATATTCATAGGTTCCAGGTATTGAGACAAGGATTTTATAGGGGTCATTATTCTGCTTAGCACAGTAAATACAAAATGCAATGTAAATGTATTTTTTGTTTATAACATTTTGCATCTTTTATCTAATTTAAAAGATGGCTGTATAAAGCAATAATTATAATCTATGTTGATGGGCACATAAGGTTTAAATAGTCATTTGTGGCCCTAGCTGGTTCGCTCAGCAGTACAGCGTCAGCCCGGCTTGATTCTTGGTCAGGGCACACAGAAGCAACCATCTGCTTCTCCACCTCTCCCCCTTCTCTTTTCATGGCTCCATGGCCTTGTCTCAGGCACTGAAATGGCTCTGTTTGGAGCAACGAAGCAGCGGCCCCAGATGGGCAGAGCATTGCCCCCTAGTGGGCTTGCAGGGTGGATCCTGGTCAGGGCACATGCAGGAGTCTGTCTCTCTGCTCTCCTTTCTCCCACCTTTCATTTAATAATAATAATAATAATAATAGTAATAATAACAACAAATATGTCAGTTGTATGACAATAGCACAAAGGAGAAAGGAGGGAACAGAGAATAAAGATTTTGCATATTACTGAAAGTAAATTGGCATTAATCCACACTAGATTATCATTTTTTTCTTTTCAAGTGAGAGGAGGGGAAATAGATTCCTGCATGCACCCTGACCAGGATTCGCCCCGCAACCCCCATCTGGGAAGATGCTCTGCCCATCAGGGGCCATGTTCGCAACGAAGCTATTTTTAGCAATTAAAGTGGAGGCTCTACAGAGCCATCCTTAGCATCCAGGCCCAGTGTGCTTGAACTAATCGAGCTATGGCTGTGGGAGGGGGAGAGAGAGAGAAATAGAAAGGGGAGGTGGGGATGAAGAAGCTAATGATCACTTCTCCTGTATGCCCTACCCAGGAACTGAACCCAGGACAACCACACGCTGGGCTGATGTTCCACCACTAAGCAAACCAGCCAGGGCCCCATACTAGATTATTATAAATTAAGATGTTAATCGTAATCCCTGGAACTACCATTAAAAAAGCCCCTCAAAATATTATAAGAAACAAGAAATTAAAATGGTACTCTAAAACATATGTATTTAATACAAAAGACTATTGTAGAGGAACAGAGGAACAAAAATGATATGACATATAGAAAATAAATAGCAAAATAGTAGACATAAATATCATCAGTAATTACATTAAATGTAAATAAATTAAAAATTCCAATTAAAGAATGATAAGAAGTAACCCCAGAGTCTAAAAGATGACTAAAATAGAAAAATGACAAGACATAATCCTGGGAGATTTTAGAGAAAAAGGAGAGACAATGATCTGCAAGTGGCAAGAAAGAGAAAGAAGGACACCAATTCCACTTTTAGGTTCAGTGATAGAATGAACGTGAGAGAGAAAACAGACACTGCTTGAGAGGACTGCAGAAAAGAAGGATCCTTTTGGGTTAAGGTCTTTTTAGATATTAAAAAATTTATATTTTTTATTTAGCAAAAAGCTATCACTCTTCATTTGTTTCTTGCCTTTGCATTCATGTTCACTTAGAAAGTTATTCAAATCCTGTGAAGAGATAAAACATATTCATCTACATTCTTTATATAAGCAAGATTTTTTTTTTTATTTAGAGACAGGGAAGCAGAGAGACAGACTCCCACATGCGCCCCAAGGGTGGTGCTCTGCCCATCTGTGGTCACTGCTCTGCTGCTCAGCAACTGAGCCATTTTAGCACCTGAGGTGAGGCCATGGAGCCATTCTCAATGCCCAGGGCCAACTTGCTTAAATCAAGCCTGGCTGTGGGAGGGGAAAAGAGAGAAAAAGAAGGGAGAGGGGGAGTGGAGAAGGAGATTGTTGCTTCTCCTATGTGCCCTGACCAAGAATCAAACCTGGGACTTCCACACACTGAGCTGATGCTCTACTGCTGAGCCAACTAGCCAGGGATGCAAGATTCTTAAATTAGGCCTTTCATCATTTTTACCTTACTGTAGACTCTGCTGCATAAAACTCTCATTTGTCTTTCATAGAATCAAAAGAAAAGGAGAGTAAAGGAGACAATGATGTATTCTAGAAAGAGCTCTAAACTAAAAGGCAGCAATCCCAACATTTAATCTAAGATCCCCTGTTATTAGGTCACTGGGTGGCGACTTGATCTGTAATCTGCCTCCTTCCTCTCCCATTGCCCCAATTCAACTCCACATCATCTCTGGTCTATGGCTATACGCTATTGCAGTATCTCCCAACTGGCCAAGATGACAGTTGTCTCTCCTTTTTCCATTCCATCCACCACACGGGCTAAAAAAATCCTTAAAACGAAGAATTCATGTCAAAATCTTATATAAATAATTTGGAGAAATAATTCTGTATAAAAATGAGTAAGAATATCAACAATCAATATACAGAAAAAAATACAAATGACCATTAGATAGATATATTTTAAAATAACATAACTACTCTAATAATTAGGCAGGCACAAATCACAGAGACAAAGCAGCTCTCCCACCAAATCAGCGTAATTGTAAAAAATGATAACACCCATGCCTGACCTGTGGTGGTGCAGTGGATAAAGCGTCGACCTGGGAACACTGAAGTCGCCAGTTCAAAACCCTGCACTGGTCTGGTCAAGGCACATATGGGAGTTGAGCTTCCAGCTCCTCCCCCCTTTCTCTCTCTCTCTCTCTCACTCACTCTGTGTCTCCTCTCTAAAATGAATAAAATTAAAAAAAAGAAAAGATAACACCCAGTTTAGTTAAAGATATGGAGAAATAGAAATTTACAAATTATAATCTCGTTTACATTATGGAGTTTGATAATGAAATTCAAACTTCTTAATATAACTTAAGGCTTATTCTTCCTTTTTCTTCTCTATACTCTACCCACCCTGAGCTTTATCTGCAAATGACAAAGAAAATGCATGAAACATATCAGATTTTTCATCCCTTAGCTGGCAGTTAGAAAGACATGTTATTCCTACTGCCTCAATTGATCCTTTTCCTTCAAATTCTCAATGCAAATGCAACTATCTGCTTTCAAAATTTAATTCAAGTATGCCTTTCCACAATGTCCCCAAACTTAGCTGTCCTCTCCTTTGTGCTCTCATGGCACTATAACCTCAAGAACCCTTAACACTCTTCTTCCACTGGAAATTACTTGTTGATAACTGTCTTCTGAATAGACTGAGGGAGGCCCTTGAAATTCTAGTCTTACTTATTTTTGTTTTATGGTGCTTAGCACATAGTTGGTGCTCCATAAAAAACTGAGTTAGTAACATTTCATCTAACACTAAAACTAACATCAAGGGTTTTTTGATTTCTCAAAGTTTATGAAGACATTTAATATTACCTTAAAAATTACAAAACACCAAAACTAACTTAGATTACTTTATATTGGTAATCTAAGTTTTATTATTGATCATTTACAAGGCTAAAAAAAGCTAAATGTTTGCTTTTATCAATATGTGGTTTTAGTAGGTTAATTCGAAATAACAAAAATGCTATTAGAGAGAAGTGGTGGTGTGCAAGGCAGTTGACTCCATGTTGACAGACTGAAATTGGCCAGGGTAAGATTATTTATGCCATGGAATTGGTAAACACTACAAATAAGCCCTGTTCCCTCCTCCAAGCTGGTTAAACATTTACCAGCACACCACTGGACAAAAGTATATTTATTCTAGTAGGACAGCACTGTGACTAACGGCTGAGTAAACAGTAGTTCAAGTCTTCTTCTTCAAGAAGTTTCCTGGTCTAGTCTAAGCTTCATGTATTTCCCCCCTAATTTATAACTCTTAAAGCACTTAAATCTATGTCAAAAATTTTCACTTATATTCACCTAATTTATTCTATAAATATTTACTGAGTACCTGTGGCACTGTCCATATTGATGATCAGTTGTTTTATTCATTCATTTCTTTCCCCATTAAACAAACAGTAAAGCTTTGTGAAAGAGGAGTGGGTTCTCAGTAAGTACTTAGGTAATGACTGGGGTAGCAGATATTATAGTTGGCACCTAACATCCATTTCACCTGAGACAATCAAGTTAAGACAATCACAGAAATCCCATCCTTCTTGTAAGTTACTAGTTTAAAGATTTTATTTATTCATTTTAGAGAGAAGAGAGAGAGGGAGGAAAAGGGGGAAGGAGCAGGAAGTATCAACTCCCATATGTGCCTTGATCAGGCAAGCCCAGGGTTTTGAACTAGCGGCCTCAGCATTCTAGGTCAATGCTTCATCCACTGTGCCACCACAGGTCAGGCAGCAGTTACTAGTTTATAAGAGGGTTTGTGACCCAATTATGGTCAGAGATGTGAGGATCAAAGTCTGCTGGGGTCTTCTAGGAAACACTTCTTTATTTTTCTGAAAGACTTCTTGCTCCTAGGAAATACAGCAGATTTCCCTTTTTAACCTCATGTTATAGTACTTGTATATATGCTACTGAAGTGAGCGCTCAATGTTGTGGTTTTTGGATGAAATACTTATTACAAAGCTGCAGTCATAACATTATCCAAAACAAACAAACTTACAAACAACTCCAAACCTGACCAACCTCTGAAATTGTTATCAATAATAAAAGGTTTCCTTATTAAGCCATTTAAAAATAGGGTTTCTGTTACTGGCAGCCAAAACATATTAACTGATAAATCAGAAATTCAGACAAAGATAAGTGCACTGAAATAGGATTCTTACCATAGCAAAATTTGTTTAGAGAGTAACTGTGTTTTAAATTAAGTGATCTTTTTTTTTTTTTACTTTTAACACTTTCCTCCTAGGCACACAGTTATTATTTTTTTTTAAAAGATCAAAGTGAGTTTAAAGAGTTAGAGTTCTACAAAGTTTGTTAAGAAAAACAGTAGCCCTCACCCCTGTTGCTATACCACTTCCACTCCCTGGAGGCAAACCACTTGCACATCTTTTAACTGATTATTTTGGCACTGATCTCTATGTTTCTAAATGACTTGATTACCTCTTGATTTTTCACTTTTGGGAATTATCTATTGACTTCCCACATTGAAAGATGGTGATTTAGATCTCTTTTCTCCTTCAGTACTCATCATGCACATCCTATCTTCTCAACTACCCTATATAATAATGACACTGTAATTTTTGTTAGTTCAATATTCAGTGTACATTACAATGACTATATAAGCCTAGTCACACTTGAGTCATACAGTAAACCAGGATCATCTTTCCATTCCTGTACAACGTTTTGCTTTTCCTATAAGCACTTTATTCATTTGCTTAGATTTTCTATTTATTCATCAATATTTCACCCCAGAAAATCTTTGTCACTTGTAGAAATTTCTTCTCGAGACTTTCAGACCCATCAAATACTCTATTTCATTTTCCTACAGAAGTTTCTTCCAGAGAACTGACATTTTCTCTAGTATGGACTGGATGTGCTCTCCGTGCTGATAAACTGTTACTGAAATCTCCACTATTCTGAGCAATCCCAAGCCTTTCTTGTTTACTGATTCCCTGTTCCTCCATTACATGTTTACCTCTTATTTTGGTTTACACCCTTATTTTGTGGAGAACATTTTCTAGTAGCTTCCTAGATGGTGTATGGGAAGTAAATTTTTTGAGACATTGCACGTTTATTCTAGCTTTTCAGATGAGATTGCCAGCTGAATAAAAAAAATTCTAGACCCCATTGTTGAATATAATTCTGACACTGATGTGTACTGACTTTCTCTTTAACTTTTAAAACAAAAATTTGATAATAAATTCTTAATTGACATAGGAACTGAGAAGCACATGACTATAGAAGTCTTATCAGAATTTATAATACATTTAAGCTAGGCTAGAGTAAGTATTAATGTTTAAAGAAAGTCTCATGAGGCCCCTGGCTGATTGGCTCAGGACTAGTGTTGGCCCTGCATGTGGAAGTCTCAGGTTTGATTCCTGGTCAGGCACACAAGAGAAGAGATCATCTCCTTCTCCACCCCTCCTCTTCTTCTCTATTATTGCTCATGCTCCCCTCTCCCCTTCTGCAATCATGGCTCAAATGGTTAGAGCAATCTGGCCTCGGGCTGCTGAGGATAGCTCCATGGCCTCACCTCAGGCATTGAAACAGCTCATTGCCAAGCAATGGAGCAGCAGCCCCAGATGGACAGACCATTGCCCTGTAGAGGGCTTGCTGGGTAAATCCTGGTTAGTCGGGGCAAATGCAGGAGTCTATCTCTCTGCCTACCTGTCTCCCACTTAAAAAAAAAAAAGTCTCATGAAATTGGCAGGAAGTAGGTATCGAATAATAAACAGTAGTTATTAATAACAAAAACCATACTCACATATGCAAGTTCTGATATAAACAAAGTAGATCAATTAGACCTATATACACAACACCTTTTCATTTAAAAGGAAGCACTTTATGGATTCTCTTTGGCATATCTGAATTGCCGGCATCATACTCTTGCACTTTGGGGCCATTAAGTTAAAATAAGGGTTACTTGAACACAAGTGCTGTGACACAGCAATAGTCTATCTGATAACCAAAATTGCTAAGTGACTAATGGGTGGATAATATATAGAACACCGACATAGTGGACAAAGGGATCATTCATACCTCAGGCATGATGAAGGGGGACAGCATGAGATTTTATCACAGTACTCAGAACAGCATACAATTTGATTATGAATTGTTAATTTCTGGAATTTTCCATTTAATATTTTTGGACTGTAGTTGGCCTCTGGTAACTGAAACTGTGGAAAATAAAACCGCAGATAAGGAAGGATGAAAAATACAAAATAATGTGTTTGTTTACAAAATAATGGTCCTATTCCAATAACAAAAAACATGACTGATGGCTAGATCTTGTTCTCTAATACCATTCTCTAATAAAAGGAATCAGGGCTTCTTAGGGAAATGGCTGATTCCCAGACTGGGGCAGGAAATACATTTACAAGATGAGTCTATTGCATTTTGCAGTGCCAGGATGCAAAGAAATGCTAAAACAACAATGCACACAAGCACATATGCATGGGGGGATAAGCACAAACATATAGACACACACACATACACTAATGATAATATACACTGTCAAAGGAATGTGAACAACATAAAGTAGTATCCAACTATAACCCAAAATATAAAATAAATACCCATGAGTCCATACTGATATAAATAAGTGGTGGCACAGTAGATAGAGCACTGACCTGGGATGCTGAGGACCTAAGTTCAAAACCCTGAGGTTGCCTGTTTGAGTGTGGGATCATAGAAATGACCCCATGGTTGCCTGCTTGAGCCCAAAGATTGAAGCCTAAGGTCACTGGCTTGAGCAAGGGGTAACTGTCTCAGCTGGAGCCCTCCCCCACTCCCAGGTCAAGGCACGTATGAAAGGCAATCAATGAACAACTAAGAGTGCTGCAACTATTAGTTGATGCTTCTCATCTCTCTCCCTTCCTATCTCTGTCTCTCTTGCTTAAAAAAATTTTTAATGATATAAATAATTGAATTAAGTGAATACATGGGAGGAGAAGAGACAAAGCTTTTATGTAGAATTCCAAAAAATTAATGTGCATACTCTCTCTGCCCTTAGGAAGGAGTAGTATAACTAACTGACTCCACACTCCTTAGGCTGTGTACCGTGCATGGTAACTTCTCTCCAGAAAGTACAATATGGAAAAGGGAGGAGAAAAGAGAGTAACTTTAGCCTGACCAGGCGGTGGCGCAGTGCGATAGAGCATTGGACTGGGATGCCAAAGACCCAGGTTCGAGACCCCGAGGTTGCCAGCTTGAGTGCAGGCCCATCTGACTTGAGCAAAAAGCTCGCCAGCTTGGACCAAGGTTGCTGGCTTTAGCAAGGGGTGACTCGGTCTGATGAAGGCCCGCGGTCAAGGCACATGAAAAAGCAATCAATGAATAACTATGGTTTCGCAAGGGCAACGAAAAACTAATGATTGATGCTTCTTATCTCTCTCCGTTCCTGTCTGTCTGTCCCTATCTATCCCTCTCTCTGACTCTCTATCTGTCCCTGGGGAAAAAAAAAAAAAGAGAGAATAACTTTACAATGAGAAACCTGACAAATACTTCCTTAGACAGGTGATCAAGGCCAACATCAACAGTCATAAATCATGTTAATAGTATGTATGCTTAATATGATGTGATGAAAATGGCATGTACCTCTTTGGTTATCTTCCTAATGACCCATTATGCCAGTCTTCCCATGAGAAAAACTAAGATAAATTCTCATAGTGGAGCATCCTACAAAATACTTGACCAGTACTCAAAATTATCTAGGTCATCAAAACAAGGAGTCTGAGAAACTGTCATAGAGAAGAGGAGCCTAAAGAAACGTGACAACTAAATATAATGTGGTACCCTAGATATGATACTCAAACAGAAAATAAAAGGTAAGTTAATCTAAATAAGATATGGACTTTAGTTAATAATAATACCAAAATTGGTCTATTAATTGTAACAAATGTATCACACTAATAATAGGGGATGTTAATAACAGGGAAAACTGGGCTGGGTATGGGAGTCTATAGGAATTCTCTATACTATCTTCTCCACTTCTCTGTACATCTAAAGCTATTCTTAAAAAATGAAGTCTATTAAAAAGAAGACATAATAATTATCCCTACTGCCAGGTCAGAATGTGATCTGACCAAATCAAGGTGGGTTAAGGAATATAATAAATTAGAGCTCACAAAGAAACACACTTCTCTTACACCTTAGGAAAAAATATAAAACCTGTCATCCAGGTACATAATATTAGATCAGTTCTTTGATTATAGATATAAAACATTTAAGTTTCAAAGTAACTATATCAGAATCAAGCACCCTAACAGATAATAGAGCTTGCAACAAACATGAATGATCTGACAAGAGATCTGTGGGGGCAAGGTGGCTGAAAGTTAAAAATGAAGACAATAATTTTAATAGATTAGTTTTGCTTAAAAGTAAGAGCAGATAAAAATCTTTGGAATTACATCTTAAGAAAGACTAAACTACTAGAAAAATCAAATCAAATCAACAAATGCTGCGTGTTAGTTATGTATAAGGCATTATCCCTGGACCTTACTACTCTTAAGTGTGCTCTCAAGACTGGTAGCATCATCCCTTCCTGGAAACTTGTTAAAAATGCATACAGGGGATGGGCACAGGGAAAACCAGATAGAAGGTGACAGAGGACAATTTGACTTTGGGTGATGGGTATGCAACACAATTGAATGATAAGATAACCTGGAGATGTTTTCATTGTATATATGTACCCTGATTTATTGGTGTCACCCCATTAAAATTAATAATAATAAAAAAATGCATACAGACTTCACCCCAGATTTGCTAACTCAAAATCTCTGCGGGTTCAGCCTAGAAACCAGTGTTTTTAACATGCTCTCCAGGTGATTCCCACACATGCTAAAGTTTGAGTATTCACTGTAGTGGGCAGTTGATCCCTCTGTGAACGAGGCAAATAAGAGTGGTCTGGAGTGCAGGTAAGAAGATGGAGAATTCATGTCCCACAGCAACCCCCACCTGCCACATGACTGCCAAGCACTGATCAAGCTGTCAACCCCCCTCTACCAGAAACTACGTAGAAACACTATGGTTAGATTCCTTGAGCTTTCTACGGCAATTTCAAAATCCATAAACAAGGAAAAGGGAACAGAATTCAGAAGCATACTGAAAATACTGGCCAGGAGGGAAACATACATAACAGCAGATATAGTGCATATTCTTCTACCCAGTGAGTCGAAACAGACTAAGTGCTGCAATCTAGTCCTCTTAACATCTCCCGGTCTGGTTTTCCATGGAAACACGTAGATTTGGTTTTGTCTTTTCTGTACTTTGAGACTGATGTTTCTGTCTTATTCTTGCCTATTTTAAAAGTAAAAAGCACTTTTTATATCACCAACAAAAGCAATTCAGCCTGACCTGTGGTGGCGCAATGGGTAAAGCAGCGACCTGGAATGCTGAGGTCGCCGGTACAAAACCCCTGGCTTGCCTAGTCAAGGCACATATGGAGTTGATGCTTTCTGCTCCTCCCCCTGTCTCACTCTCTCTCTGTCTCCTATCTCTAAAACAGTGGTTCTTAACCTGGGTTCTATCGAACCCTAGGGGTTCGATGAGTCGGTCTCAGGGGTTCGGAGAAGCCTCTGCCGCGGAGGCCAGAATAAAGTAATACCGTAATTTGTTGTGAGTTCATGCACTTTGTTGGTTTTGTTCTTTGAGCAAGGTGATGTTCATGCACGGCTCATTTTGTGCACCAGTAAAAAAACATAGACCTATGTCTTGAATTTGGAAAAAGAAATCATATTTTATTTATCACTAAAGAAGGGTTCGGTGAATGCGCATATGAAACTGGTGGGTTCGGTACCTCAAAAAGGGTTAAGAACCACTGCTCTGAAATGAATAAAATCTACAAAAATTAAAAAAAATTAAAAGGAATTCAGCAGGATTCATTTCTACTGTGCTGTCAAACATAAGCCCCCTTAATGAACAGCACAAGGGACTAGGGCTTGGCTTGGTAAAATGATTAGCGTGTCAGGGAATATCTAGCTCCACAAGCTGCTCCTTTTTAAAAAAATACATTTAACTGCAGCCACAGGTCCCTCCTGTTCATTGCTTCAAAAATCAGATGTTCACCCATCCCTAGCAGCTAGATGAAGACCTTAGAGACAGGGGCCTGACAGCAAACCACTGAGGCTACAGACACAACTCATTTTAATTGCATCAGCAACTGCTAAGCAATTAATGAAAAAGAGGGAGGGAGCACCCAGGGCAAAGTGAAGAGAGACTTGAGCAACCATGTGGAAATACTTCATCCTCACCCCAATGAGAGCAGGTGATATATGGCAGCTGCACACCGCATCAAATCCTTGCAGCTGAACTCCCAGGCCACTTTCCAGGCAGCAATAAAGTGACATACTCTAGATTTCCTCTTGCTTACAGTTTTATATCTCCCATTTTCCTCCCTGTAGCCACCAACAAAGATGAAAGAGGGAGAAAGCCAACAGATCAAGTGGGTGATTTAGCTATGAAGTCCCTTGGGCAGATTCTATGCTTTGCACAATACTGGGATATAAGGATCAGTAAATACTAAATACTAACAGCAGTGATTCATCAGAAGCATGCACGTACTAGGCCTAGGGCACAGTGGGGCAGGAACTCCATCAATAAATCTCTGCAGTTTCCTCCTTTTTCAAGCTGTATCCTTATCCCATCACAGAAGAGAAAGGCAATAAGATAAAAACTGCCAACAAAAACCTCTCAGAGAGAAAATGAACTCTCAAATATGGCTAGGGGTGCCAAAAAAGCATCACCATGAAAGAGAAACAAAAGCTCTAACAGTCATTTAATGCCAAGATCCCAGCTGTTATCTCCTCAGTGAACAGAGAAACCTAAATTACATCAGTGAAGGTTGGTGGTTTTTGAGGAGGGTGGGAACTGATGAAAAATGAGATGGGTTTGACTAATTCACACAGGAAGTTCCTAACCAGAATAATGTTTGGATGCCCTCACTCTCCTACCCTTCACTATTTAGTCACAAAGACCAGAGTTCTGGGTTTTTTGCAACAACCCTGATTTTAAAATTCTACCCTACGGTGTATCTGTATTTGAGGTTGCCAGAAAAATTGTTATTTTATATATAGCTTATCCTAAAGCCCCTCACACAGAGCTTGATAGTACATGGTAAACCAACATGTGCACATAAAATGCAATTCCAAATAGACAAGGGTAAAGAAGGCAGGAGAAAGGTCCCTGAGGCCAGGGACCAAAAGCTTTAAAGGTTGGACTTCAACACACTTGGCCCATGCCTTTCCCTACTACAGAATTACCTGCATTGCTTATTAAAAATACAGATTAGTGTTCGCTTTGGCAGCACATTTACTAAAATTGGAACAATACAGAGATCAGCATGGCCACTGCACAAGGACGACACACAAAAATACAGAAGATTATGATTAATTGAAAAGTATTCCAAGGGACTTCCAGCTAACTGCTATTAGGAAAAAAAAATTCAAACACCTTAGAAATCCCTACCAGATCTAGTTTCTTGCCTACCTTTTCATCTCATTATCATTCCCTCCTTCACTCTAAATTATTCTGACATCCTACAAATATTTATTCAGTGCCTGCTACTTACCAGCGCTGTTGTCAGCACTAAGGATGCATTTAGGACTGTCATGTAATAGTTCAATTATGGCTGAGGAGGCAGGATGAGACTGAAATCCAGATTGTGCTTTGATAGCTAAGCTCTACAGCCTGGTGTAGGCCTGCAACTTCCTGGAAAGGAGATTTTTTCTAATTTGCAATAAGAAGACTAATGGCCTAAGAGAAACCTTAGTTATAGTGACAAACCAGACAAAAATCCCTGTCCTCATGGAGCTTATATCCCATTGTAGAAGAGAGAGACAAAACCAAATTAAATTAGTATATGAGACAATGATAACTGTTAAGGAGAAAATATGTAAAATAGAAAGAAGGAAAAGAGAGTTTGTGTAGGTATATAATTTTAGAGAATTCAGAGAAGGACACACTAAGAAGGTGACACTTCTATGTTTAGAGCCTCATCAAACCCACTCTGCAGTTCAGGCCTTTGAATTGACTTGCCTTAGTCTGATCCAGGCAACCCCACCCCACTCCATTTTTGTATAGCGACCTTTTCACCTTTCAATCTCAGCCTAAATGTCATCTCAAAGGGGCCTTTCCTGGTTACTCTAAGGGAAATAACTACCCAATCTCCCTAGGAATTCCTAACCAATGAAGACTGAAGTTTTGAATTCTATTCTATTTCTTGGCTTAACCTCTGGAATTTAGCTTCCCCATCTGCAAAATGGATTAAAATACTACCATTCTTATAGGATTCCCATGAAGATGAACTATAATCACCACCACCACAATAATATAACAATAAAAATGATAGTAGCAGCTATTACTTATATAGCTCTTACCATGTACCAGGAATTATTCTGTGTTCTACATTTATTAGCCCATTTAATCCATTTATTTAATACATGCAAAATACTTAACATTGTATTTAGCACACAGTAAATAAATGTTCACTGTCATTCTCATCACCATCAGTCGTGGCAGCATTATGAGTTATTCTACTAAAGTATCTAAGCACTCTGCCTAACGTGCTGCTCCACTGAAAGGTCAATGTCAAAAAGTTCTTTATCTCCCTTCCAGGAGTAATAGTCTATAGAAGCAATGTATGTATCAACCTCAGCACTCACTCTGCAAAGTGATCTCTCATTCCTGGCAGTGGCATGAATTTTAGAAAAAGAAAAAGATATAAGACTTTCCTTATGGATCATATAATTTTAAGTCTCTAGAGGGCAAGTAGTAAGGTAGTGTAGAACTGGAGGTCAAAATCCCTGGATTCACTGACTCACATTATATTAGAGGCTATCCAGATTAATCTCTCATCTAATTTATGAATAAAATTACATTCAGAGAAAAGAAGTTATTTGCTGACTTGCCCAGTTACTTACAATTAGTTCATTGTAGACCCTGGAACCAGAATCTAAATCTGTTCTCTCCCAATTGAGCAATTTTGCCATTACACCATGGAACCACCAGTTCAAAGTGGCTACTTGCAAAATAAGGGAAATGAACTTGTTCATTATAGAGGTCTCTTCTCAATCTGTTCTAACACTGTAATTCTAATAGGAATAAAACCAAGAAATAGATAAATACAGCCCAAAACAAACTTTCAATTTTGGAAAGTCTTGGGCTTTTAACACTAGATCAAAGTTCAGAAGAAAAACTAAGACTAACAGTAAACTTGATTCTGTGGATCGTGGAAAGAAGAATAGTGTTCTTCTAGTTCTGCCATTATTGTTATGACTCCAGGCAAATCACTTTTCTTCTTTATTTTTCATTTTTAATTGATTTTAGTGAGAGAGGAAGGTAGAGAGAGACAGGAACATCTGCTCCTGTATGTGGCCTGACCAGGGATCGAACTGGCCACCTCTGCACTTTGGGACAATGCTCTAACCAAATGAGGTCTTCCAGCCAGGGCTTCACTTTTCCTCTTTAGAACTCTAAAAAGAGGGTTAGGCTAATTATTTCTAAGGTTCCTTTCCAATATTAATGATCTAGGATTTAAGGTCAAATACAGAACAAGATATCAGTTTAGGATTGGCAATATGATTTTCCTTCTAAACAAGCTCTAGCAAGACCAGCTTGCTCTAAGTTTGAAAAATGAGGGTCAAAAGACAGAAAGTAACAGTTTAAATTATTAATTACTGAGGCTTAATTATAAATTTTTTTGTGACAGAAACAGAGATAGGGACAGACAGGGAGAGAGATGAGAAGCATCAATTTTTCGTTGTGGCTCCTTAGTAGTTCTTGATTGATTTCTCATATGTGCCTTGACCAGGGGGCTACAGCAGATCGAGTGATTCCTTGCTCAAGCCAGTGACCTTGGGCTCAAATTGGTGAGCCTTGCTCAAACCAGATAAGCCCGCGCTCAACCTGGGTCCTCCACATCCCAGTCCGATGCTCTATCCACTGCACCACTGCCTGGTCAGGCGAGGCTTAATTCTAATTTACAACAAATAAGCACAATTAACTTATGAGTGGATATCATTTTCGGAAACTATTTAATCATGAAAATGACATCAGGTGCATTGCTTGGCACATAGCAAATTCTCAAAAATTTCTTGGATGAACATGAATTAACCAATTAGATAAAAGTTTACTTTTTTAGAAAGGTCAATCTGATTTAAGAGAACTTTTGTCAGCATGGTAGTGAACCTCTTAGAGTTTGGCTCTATAAAGAAATATTCCAGGTATACTGTATACAAAAATGCTAACTAATCTAAAAGGTGAAAATGTTAGTTTCCTGTGGCTGCTGTGACAAATTACCAAAAATATATTGGCTTAAAACACCATAAATTTATCCTCACAGCTAGGGAGGCCAGAGGCCACAATCAGTTTCGCTGCAGTGAAGTAAGTATCAGCAGGGTGAGGTTCCCTCTGGAAGCTGTAGGAGAGAATCTGTTCCTTGACACTTCCAGCATCTGGTGGTTGCCAGCATTCCTTGGGTTATGGTTACATTACTCTATAGTGTGACCGTAAAGTCATGGTGCACTTTTGACCGGTCATAGGAAAGCAAAAAAAGACGACAGAAATGTGAAATCTGCACCAATTAAAAGGAAAACCCTCTCAGTTTCTGTAGGATGATGTCCACAGATATGGAAGGTCACCTCATCCGTAAACACAATCTTCTGCAAAAATCTTGCATCACTGTCAATCTCATGAAGCATATCTGTAGCAAACGTGCATTGTGTGGGTCTATCCGCCGGTTTGATAGTGTGCAACAGCCACAATTTGTACCCCGTAAAACAGAGACGTTTCTTTAACACTTTATGAACTGTCGTCTTGCTTAGGTGTAATTGTCGAGCACACGCATGCACAGATTTTTTAGGGCTCCTTAGGTAGCTATTCCGTATAGCCTCTACAGACTCGTCACTGACTGATGGCCTACCAGAATGGGGTTTTTCCACCAAAATGCCAGTTTCCTTCAACTGCTTATCCCACTGAGGAACATTATTCCTATGTGGTGGCGTTTCATTATAAACACACCGATATTCATGTTGCACTTTGGTCACGGATTCGAATTTAGCGAGCCACAGAACACACTTAACTTTTCTCTGTACCATCCACATCTTGACTGGCATGGCCGTGGGCTGCTCTGCTGTATACACAGTGTTACGTCATCATCTGTGCATGCGCACACGCTGCCACATCATCCTACAGAAACTGGGAGGGTTTTCCTTTTATTTGGTGCAGATTTCACATTTCTATCGTCTTTTGTTGCTTTCTTGTGACCGGTCAAAAGTGCACCATGACTTTACGGACACACTGTATTATTATTCTAATTTTCAAGGCCAGCATCTTCAAATCTCTCTCTGTTCCACCTTCACATCACCTTCTCTCCTCCTTTCCCCTTCCCTCTTCTCTTCTCACCCTCTTTCTTGTAAGGTTACATACATGTAATTGCATTTAGAGCCCATCTAATAATCACGGATAATCTCTTCTTCTTAAAATCCTTAATCACAACTGCAAAGGCACTTTTTCCATATAGGTCAACATTAACAGGTACCAGGGATTAGGATGTGGCTATCTCTTGGGTGAACCCTTTTTTTTTCTCCCAGTTGCCACGGTACAATATGAAAAATGGCAACAGAGTGGTAACCAGAGTCTAAAGAGGTAGACCTAAAAGTAGAGTTGAGGAGGGCAGAAATATAGTTTGGAAGAAAAGAAGGGGAAAGATGATTGAGGAAGAAGGTGAGTGTGAGGTGAAAAGAATGGCATAAATCAGAGGTAGAAACAAGTGTGTTATGAATAAAGAAAGGCAAATATTTATTTTATGAAGGGTGGGGGGCAACTAGAGTAAAAATTTTCAGCAGCACAAAATAAAATTAGTTATATTTGGACTATTTTTTGTGTGTGCGCAAAGGGCTATGTTTACTAATTGTATGATGAGGTACCCTGGGGCAGCAGAGCAAGCTCAGAAAGGTACTTATAAATGTTTTAAATTTTTGAAGGAAACACAGTAATACTCAACATCTGTAAGAAACAATACAAACTACATCAAAATCACCACACAAATAGTTCACAGTTTCAATATTAGATCATGCTGATGATTTCGTATCTTTTGCAAAACTGGGTTTTCAAGAGTTGTGATAAAAAGCAAGTATGTGAACATCAGTGTGTGATAATGGGAAATGACGGTGGTGGTCTAAGGCAATTCCAAAGATTAAGAATTTGTGCAGGACCTGGCCAGTTGGCTCATTGTTAGAGCGCTGGCCCGGCGTGTGTAAGTCCCCAGTTTGATTCCCAGCCAGGGCACACAGGACAATCGCCCATCTGCTTCTCCACCCTTCCCCATCTCCTTTCTCTCTATCTCTCTCTTCCCCTCCCACAGCCAAGACTCCATTAGAGCAAAGTTGGCCCAGTCGCTGAGGATGGCTCCATGGCCTCCGCCTCAGGTGCTAGAATGGCTCTGGTTGCAATGGAGCAATGCCCCAAATGGGCAGAGCATTGCCCCCTGGTGGGCATGCCAGGTGGATCCCGATCAGGCACATGCAGGAGTCTGTCTCTCTGCCTCCCTGCTTCTCACTTCAGAAAAATACAAAAAAAAAAAAAAAAAGAACTTCTGCAATTCCCAACAAGTGCACCCATCTAATTAGTGAGTAACTGCAGTTATTTTAAGAATGGAATAAAATGACTTTATTTTAAATTTTGGGTATTCTTTTTACAAATGATGCTTATGTTGTTAGAACATAAACACTTAAGTTATTTAGTCCTAATATTAATAAGTAGAACCATTAGATCTGTCATTTGATCTATGCATGTTGTAAAAAAATTACTGAGAGACTAAGAACACTGACAACCAAGAAAGTTTAGAAACCTCTGACAAAGGGCCCTATGATTAAATTTGAGCATCTGAAATTTTGCAAGACATGCAGTGCCTAGGACAGTGATAGGCACTAATAAATGTTTGTAGGAATAAAGCGACAAATGACTTTTACATTCAGATTTGAAAATTTGAATGCGACGTCAGCATCATGATGAAGAAATTTAATTTGATGTTGAAGGGGAACTAATGTTATTAGCACAAGAATCATTTCTTCCTTCTTTTTCTTCTTTTTTTTCCTAAAGAGAGAGAGGCAGGGAGAAAGAGACAGGAACATTGAGCTGTTCCAGTATGTGCCCTGACCGGGGATTGAACTGGCAACTTTTGTGCTTTAGAACGACACGTCAATCAACTGAGCTATCCGTCCAGGGCTTAATTTTGATTCATTGATTGATTTTTAGAGATATAGAGAGAGGAGAGGAGAGAGAGGGAAGAGGAAAGGGAAGCACTCATTTGTTGTTCTACTCAGTTGTGCATTCATTGGTTGCTTCCCGTGTGTTCCCTGACTGGGGATTGAACCTGCAACCTTGTCATTTCAGGATGATGCTATAACTGAGCAACCAGTGAGGGACACTTCTTTAAAAAAATTTTTTTGTAATTTATTGATTTTAGAGGAAGAGGAAGGGAAAGAGAGACAAAGAAAAAGAGAGACATAGATTTGTTATTCCACTTATTTATGTATTCATTGGTTGATTCTTATACGTGTCCTGACTGGGAATTGAACCTGCAACTTTGATATATCGGATGATACTCTAACCAACTGAGTCTGGGTAGGATCATTTCTTCTTAAATTTCACCTTCTCCTATAAGAAAGCATTTTTCGGTTGGGTTGTCCTATACAGCTACATTAAAAAAAACAATACCAGTGCAGGCCACATACAAGTTGCAGGATGATATACGGGAAACAACCAGCCTGATTGTGTCGCATAAGACTGCTTTCCTTGACTGACTGGCGGTGGCGCAGTGGACAACTACGAGTTGATACTTAGCCTCCCTTCCTCCCCCGTCCCCTCCCTTCCAGATTTTATTTATTCATTTTAGAAGGAGAGGAGGAGTAGAAAGCATCAACTCCCATATGTGCCTTGACCAGGCAAGTCCAGGGTTTCGAACCAGAGACCTCAGCGTTCCAGGTCGACGCTTCATCCACTGCGCCACCACAGGTCAAGCCAAATTGATGCTTTTCGTCTCTCCTCCTCCTTCTCTCTCTCTCTCTCTCTCTCTCCCCCTTTCTGTTTATAAATAAATAAATAAATAAATAACTGCTTTCCTTATGTTAAACTAACCTTATTAACAAAGTTTGATGATTTTATATAAATCTGGGCTAATTTGACTTGTCCCATAAAATGTAACATGCAAATACAAGGAGCTATCTCATTTTAATAACATTAGTATATCTCAAAAATAATTAAGATTAGCCTGACCTATGGTGGCACAGTGGATACAGTGTCAACCTGGAACGCTGAGGTCACTGGTTTGAAACCCTGGGCTTGCCGGGTCAAGGCACATATGGGAGTTGATACTTCCTGCTCCTCCCCTCCTTCTCTCTCTCTCCTCTCTTTAAAAATAAAAAATAAAAAAAAAACAATAGGATTAAACACAAATGTGTCCTTTTGGATACCCTGCTAGAGATAGCCTAGAATCCATGCATTTAACACCATAGATATAAAAATAATAATAATCAGGCCCTGGTGCACCAAGGTCACAGGTTCAGTCCCTGGCCAGGCTACACATGAGAATCAACCAATGAGCGCACAACTAAAAGGAGCAACTAAGTGAAACAAATTGATGTTTCTCTCTCTCTGAAACCAATTAAAAATTTTTTAATTAAAAATATTAATCAGAAGGCTTAAAGAAGAGTAGAAGTCTAGAACTTTGGTTCCACTTTCCAGACTCATGCACTAACACACATTAACAAATGATGATGCTACTATTCTTGAAGATTGATTATGATTAGCACATGGCTTCTGAGCAAGGCCACTGGGAACTACTGGTATTATCCTGTTATCTGTTACTTTGAGACATAAATTTATCCTGAGTCATTTCAAATGCCTTTTCTAGAAATATTTAAATAATAAAGCAGAGAAGAGAATATAATAGGAGGTAGTATGGTTAAAACTGTGGAATATAAAGTCAGACTGACCTAGATTTT
The DNA here is from genome assembly GCA_037038555.1 of Rhynchonycteris naso. Lineage (NCBI taxonomy): Eukaryota > Metazoa > Chordata > Mammalia > Chiroptera > Emballonuridae > Rhynchonycteris > Rhynchonycteris naso. The sequence continues at coordinate 52,701,337 of CM072999.1, forward strand.
AATCCTGATTAAACAAATCACCACCCAGGGAAAGTTTCTTAACTTCTTGAAACTCACTATGCTCATGTATAAAATGGGAGTAAGAAATAGTTCTTATCTCACAGAAATGATGTGAGATGTGTTCTAATTATTAAATGGCTGGTACATATTTCAATATTAAAGGTTAAAAGATTACACCCAGTAGAAAATTTAAGAATATTCTGTATGCATTTACTGCATTTCCTTTTTGCCTGAAAAGGATAACAGAAAGTTAACTGATGAATGCTACCTCCTTCTTGACTGACAGTGATTCACAATGAAAGAATGGCTTATCAGACATTCTATTTTTCTAGCATTACCCAACAAATTCCTGTTCAGGAAGAGAAGTATTAAGATAGCATAATTGCCTGACCTGTGGTGGCGCAGTGAATAAAGCGTCGACCTGGAACGCTGAGGTTGCTGAAACCCTGGGATTACTCGGTCAGGGCACATATGGGAGTTGATGCTTCCTGCTCCTCCCCCCTTCTCTCTCTCTCTACTCCTTCTCTCCTCTCTAAAATGAATAAAGTACTTAAAAAAAAAAGATAGCATAATTATTGTTGATGTTATTTCACAAGGAGACTAACTGTGAGAACAGAAAGGAACTCTATAACCTTAGTCTGGTGAGAAGACTACACAGAGCCAACACACTTTGTTATACATTCAGCAGAAGTACCTTTCAGCTGCTTAAATTTGCTAAGCTTTCAGCATTTCTAAGAAAAGATGCTCCTTGAGGAAGGGCCATGTGGGGATTGATAGGAGATTGTCTCAGAAGCTTGTCACAATTACAATCACCACTTATTTATTTATTCAACAAATATTTATTAGACATTCTCCATATCTCAGGCATTTTCCTACAGTTATTGAGAATACAGGAAACAAAACAGATGAGGTCCTGGCTCTCACGGTGCTCTTACATAGCAGAAGGGGAAGAGGCCATAACAAACAAGAAAATATCAAGAAAGGATAAGTGCCAAAATGAAAATCAAACATGATGTTATGATATGAACTATTTGGGAGGTTACTTTAGGAGAAATCTTACTGAGGCGGTGCTATTTAAACTGAAACCTAATAAACTGAAACCTAAATGACTAGCAAGGGCCAGTCAGTGTTCCAAGCTAGGGTAGGGGTTATGGGTGGAGGAAGAAAGCTAGTAAAAAGATCCTAGAATAGGAAGGAATACATCATATCACATATTTGAGGAACAGAAAGAAGGCCAGAGTGGCTGAAGCATCAAGAGAGGTGGTAAGAGTGGTAGAGATAACATCAGAAAGAAAAATTGGGTCATATTAAACCCTCAAAGAGGTTCAGGACTTAGCTCAAGTCATACAACATGTTCCTGACAAAGCTATAATTTAATTCCATAGAAATCTGAACCCCAAGTCTATTATCTTTTCCAGGCCACCATAGTTACCTATCTTATTCATCACTATGAATAAAATTTAACTTGATGCTTTAAACATTGCTGATGTTTATTAAATGTTTATTGAAATAAAAGGAAAAAGCTTAAACACCTTTGCATATCACTCTTCATCTCTGTTCTGGTCAGAAAGATGTCAACTGGTCTTCCAAACACTTGTAAACACTCTCAGTGAAAATTATTCGAATCTACTGCTGTGATTCTCAATCTTGGCCATGCACTGGACTCTTCTGGGAAACTAAAAAGCATTAATGCTTGAGTCCCCCACCCCCAGAAATTCTGATTTAGGTGCTGAGAATAAATAGATTAGAATTTATATTTATTTATTTGCTTATTTATTTATCTACTGTCTTTTAAGATTTTATTTATTCATTTGAGAGAGGGGAGAGAAAGAGAGAGATGGGAGGGAGGAGCATGAAGCATCAACTCCCATATATGCCTTGACCAGGCAAGTCTGGGACTTGAACCTGTGACCTCAGCATTCCAGGGCTATGCTCCATCCACTGCGCCATCACAGGTCAGGCAAGATTAGGAGTTTTAAACACTACCCAAATTATTCTAATGTGCATCCAAATTGTGAACCGTTACTCTAGAGGTTCCCAAATTTAAAACCATATGAATATTCAAACAATTTCATCAATTGCTGCTGGGCATCAGGTTCATGGCAAAGTGCTAAGGAAAACTAAGGCCCTGGGGGAAGATGAGTTACTATAGTGAGGAAAACCAAAATTAAATAAGTGGTTAAATATTTTGCTACCCATGAATAATATGGAATTAAGAAATTATTGTGTAGCATATTATAATGGTATTTTGGTTATATAAGCAAAATGTTTCAGTTTTTGGAGATGGATGTTGAAGTATTTAGGAGAAAAACATCATGTTTCAAACTTCTAAATTGTTCCACAAACTAATAAATAAACTATACACATATAGAACATGGCAAAACTTTAACAATGATCAAATCTAGGTGGTAGGTGATCATTTCACTTCTCTTAACTTTTGTGTATATTTAAAATTTCGGAAAAAAAGGCTGAGGGAGGGAAAATATCTTGCCACTATAGTTAGTCCATTATATCTGAAAAGCTGACTTGGTAATTTTATTAGCTCAAATGCCAAACTTTTAAAGATGCCAGTTCATGCTATCCCAATTAAAAATATAAAGTAAGAATGCTTTAAAAATATTTTGTAGGCCCTACCAGTTGGCTCAGTGGTAGAGGATCTGCTCAGTGTGTGGATGTCCCAGGTTCAATTCCCAATCAGTGTACAAAGGAGAAGCACCGATCAGCTTCTCTACCCCTCACCCCCTACTCTATCCCTCCTGCAGCCATGGCTCAATTGGAGCGAGTTGGCCGTGGGGCCTTGAGGATAACTCCATGGCCTCCACCTCAGATGCTAAGAAAGAGCTTGGTTGCTGAGCAACAGCACTCCAACACTCTCTCCAGATGGGCAGATCATCGATTGCCCTCTAGTGGACTTGCCAGGTAGATCCCAGCCTGGGCACTTACGGGAGTGTGTCCCTGCCTCCTCTCCTCTTATTGAGTTAAAAATAAAAAAGCCTGACCAGGCAGTGGCGCAGTGGATACAGCATCAGACTGGAATGTGGAGGACCCAGGTTTGAGACCTTGAGGTCACCACCTTAGGCACGGGCTCATCTGGCTTGAGCAAAAAGCTCACCAGCTTGGACCCAAGGTCACTGGCTTGAGCAAGGGATTACTCGGTCTGCTGAAGGGATTACTCGGTCTGCTGAAGGCCTGCCGCAGTCAAGGCACATATGAGAAAGCAGCCAAAGAACAACTATGGTATTGCAACGGCAATGAAAAACTAATGATTGATGCTGCTTCTCACCTCTCTCCGTTCCTGTCTGTCTGTCCCTATCTATCCCTCTCTCGGACTCTCTCTCTGTCCCTGTAAAAAAAAAAAAAAAAAAAGTAAATATTTAAAATCTGTTTATAAATATTTTTTCTCAATTCTTCATTTGTTTTTTTTTGTTTGTTTTTTTTTTTTTGAGAGAGAGAGAGAGAGGGAGGGAGAGCGAGAATGGGTAAGGTGCAGAAAGCATTAATTCCCATATGTACCTTGACCAGGCAAGCCCAGAGTATCGAACTGGCAACGTCAGTATTCCAGGTTGACACTTTATCCACTGTGCCACGAAAGGTCGAGCCTCTTAATTCTTCTTAGCCAGATCCTTTTTTAGTTCATTTCCATATAATTGCAGAACAGGTGAAACTTGCACACTCTAGTTCATGATGTTTCACTCTTTCTGGGAATCAGATTTCCCAAAGATTAACACTAAAGGCCTCTGCACTATCAGCAGCTTCATGAAATAGTCCTCACCTTGGAATGACACTAAGAGATACTACCCATGACCTGGAAGAGGATGGTGGCCTCTAGATGAACTGAGTAACACAACTAGGCTGTAATATAATCTCTCTCCACTAGCTCTCCAAAGCAGCTCAGAATTAGTGAACTGTATTTAGGGTCACCCAAGGTAAAACTGGGAAATAGGCAACACTGTCTCAATCACTCTCTCCTCCAGACAGTTCAGGACCCTCCAAAACTAAATCTTTTCCCATCTCTTCTGAATCTGTTCCTTTATTCATATTTAATTCTAAGCTGTGAGTCAACTAAATAAATTAACCCTAATAAAATGTTTAGCTAACTGGCCTTTCAAGAAATGGTTAGAATTTCTGGCTTTAAGCAATCTCTTCAAATCACATCATGGTCAACAATTCTGATGTATATTTCTTTTTCTTTTCTGATATATATTTCATACACACATATTTTGAAGTGCCTACCTATAGAGTTTTGTCTGAAGTTCCTATAAAACCAAGTCCACTCTTCAGAAAGTTCAAATGTCAATCATTGACTGGCTATGCTTCCTTCTTTTCTCCATGTCTAGTCCAGGAGACTCATTTAAAATATCAATAGAAAAGTACCTGTATAAATGTATAGATCAGTGTTCAAGTGCATACTTACTGTCCTCCTTACTTTAACCAAAACTCATGGTGAATTTCAAGGGACACAAAAAAAGAAACTTAGCTCAATATTAAGAATGCTTATTCTATCATGGTTCTCTCAAAAGACGATCAGAGTCACCATAGCAGGGACTTCGAATGCCTTTGCCAAACTTAATTTTGCTAGTTTTTCATTCTGCACTCAATGCTTCTAAAATTAAAGCTATAAAATTCATTTACTAAAATGTTTATGTAACTTAGTGGGCATTCCTAGTAGCCTAAAGCAAACATTAAATGTCAACTATGGAGCAGTTTTATAAATTAAGTACATACTTTGTCCTAGTAAAGAGATAAGCACTTACAAAAATTAAGAAACGATTACTGGATAAGAGGATATGTTTAGTGAGCAATATGCACAGCAATGGATCAGTGACAATACCATCATTCACCGTGATCTAAGTGGACTGAACGGAAGTGGCTGAGTTTGGTATGCTCTAACATACAGCTGGTTTAATTAAACTCAGATAATCCAGATTGAAGCCACACTGAAATGGGTATAACTTTTCTTCACTTGCTCTACAATAAAACATACAGACCCTGGTTTCCCTTGTGAATATGAAAAAATGAAGAGTTAATTCTAACTAAGGGATGGATACCATTATGCCTGAAAACAATACAAAACAAAATGCTTTTTATTTCAGGCATTGTAAAAAGTAAAAATAAAGTCAAAATAAACCTTTACTGTTTGTTCAACCTCTAAATATTAACCTCTCCCTTATATCATCCCCAACTTAAGACCAGAGAAACTGTGAAACAACACTTAGTATATAGTACTTAACAGCTCCTCTTATGTGATTATCTTGGGCTACAGTGATTTTCACAACAAGCAGCTTTCTAGACTACAACAGCTTTCTCTTCTCTGAGCCATTGAGGCAATTATTGTGAATATCATTCATCTGGCTTGTATATTGTTTGGTGTAGTTATCTCCTTAATACTTTTTAGAAGTATAGGTCCCCACTCCCCCCCACAATTAAGACGATAAGACCTCAGAAGTGACCTCACCTCTTTGCATAGTATAGTAGTAACTGGTTTCCCTCTCCTTCTAAGAAAATACCCCTAACCCCCTCAATACACACAGACAGAAAGCTGCTGCTAATATTAATTTTTTTGCTGCCTTTTGCTTCTGAACCATAAACTCGAGTTATTGTTTAATTATGATGGTCATAAGATCAATGCAAATAAATGAAGACTATAAAACACACTTTCTCTTTGTCTAGCACCATTAGTTAAATTTGAGAATTGAATAGAATTATATAGTTATTTCAGCGAGGAACTCCAAGAATGTGTGTGGCTCTGATATACAGAAATCATTAGTAACATGTGAGCCTGGTGTGGGTATAATATTAGTGCCTCAATCAAATTAAATAATACAGGCAGCCAAGCATTGTGCTAAAATGACCAGCTTTGAAGTTACACACAGACCTAGGTGATAAATCAACTTCTGATCCTTTCCAATTGTGTGATCTTGGGGAAGTAAATGTTTCTAAGCCAAGGTTTCTTCAAATGTAAAATGCGAATAGTTACCACCTACTTGTCAAGGTTGCTGTGAGATTATCAAGATAAACTGCTGCCTAGCACAGACTACTTTGAAGGCACTGAAAATAAATGATAGCTATTATTACTAATTACAACTACTTTCATGGGACAGAATTTTTACATTTATTTAGCAATCAACATTCACCAATATACTTGGTAGTATGCCAAACTAAAAAACAGAATATACTTAGAAGAATGAAAAGCAAAACCTGGAAAATGAAAAAAAAATTAAACTGAAATTATTTGGTTTTATACTAGGATCTGAGATTTGTTTTCAGGAGTTCACAAAATGTTTGGAGATTTGGAAAACTCAAAAAGATAGATAATTCATTCCTAGCCAGATAGCTTGGTTGGTTAGATAAACAAAGGTTGCAGGTTTGGTCCCCGGTCAGGGCACACATAGGAACTGATAGATGTTTCTGTCTCTCTCTTTCTCTCTATAAAATCAATCAATAATTTTTAAAAAGGATAGATAATTCAGATATTAAATGATATAATATTAAAAATAATATCAAAATATTCACAGGGCACAAGCAGGAGGTACACACCCTTATCTCACTGAAACACAACTATAGTTCTTAATGTAACTTAACATAATGGCACACACTAAGCCTGCACTGAAAAACAGCCAAACGACTTTCATTCTTACAATACCCACACAAAACATTTAGTTCCTACTACTCAGAGGAGAGAGAACATAATGTTAACACTTGATCTGTTGCCTACAATAGGTTTTTTGCTATAAGGCCTTGGTTGGTACAAATTGCTCTATAGGATGGACTCAAAAAGAGAAGTGAAAACTATTACAAGAGAATCCATTCTGCATTATAAAAAGGGAGCGAGAATACAGAATTTAGGCCTTTATTTTTAAGATTTTATTTATTGACTTTAGAGAGAGGAGAGAAAAGAGAGGCATGAGAGAGAGAGAGATGGTGGGGAGGAGTAGGAAGCATCAACTCCTAGTAGTTCTCATATGTGCCTTGACCAGGCAAGCCCAAGGTTTTTCTTTTCTTTCTTTTTTTTTTAACTAAAAGGAGGGGAGATAGTGAGATAGACTCCCACATGTGTCCTGACTGGGGGCAGCCTGCAGCTTCTGTAACCTAGCTATCCTCGGTGCCTAAGGCAGCCACTGGCTGTAAGAGGAGAAGAGAGAGAGAGCAGAAGAGAAGGAGATGGTCACTTCTCATGTGTGTGACCTGGGATCGAACCCAGGACGTCTGCACACTGGGCTGACACTCTCTCCCCTGAGCCAAATGGCCAGGCCCCACAACTTAGGTCTTAATCAAATCTTAATAAATAACTTATTACATTTTTGAAGTTAAGGTGTATCCTGTTTGGTTTGCTATGTTAAGACTATTCAATAGAAGGCTGGGCAATGGGACAGTAGCAATCAGTGAAGAAGAGAAAAGGACCAACTTCTCTACTATAGAAGAGAAACACTGACAAATAAGAAAACAAATAAGCCTTGGCTGGATAGCTCCTTTGGTTGGAGCATCATCCTGAAGCATGGAGGTTGCTGGTTTGATTCCCAGTCAGGGCACATGCAGGAACAGATTGATGTTCCTACCTCTCTCCCTTCCTCTATCGCTAGAGTCCATGAATAAACATTTTAAAAAAGAAAGAACACAAATTAGACACTTTTAGGCAGTCTACATGCTATTACAAAAATAAAACAAAGTAATGGGTTAGACTACAAATAACTAGGGAAAGGTATTTGATAAGTGGGCCTTAAAATGTATAAATGAGGAGTAAGCAAGGTACCAGGGAGGAGCAACCAGGTTGAAAGAGGTAGCAAGGGCACAAAATCTGACACAGGACCAGATATAAGGCTGTGAACTGGTACATGAATGTGGAACAGAGGTTAACATCAGTTAAATAGGCAGTCACAATATGTAAGTCAGATAGGTAAGATTTTGACCTTGGTAAAATAATTTGTATTTTTGATGAGTCATTAGAGGTTTCTTTTTTTTTTTCAGAGGCAGGTAAAGAGAGACAAAGGAGCATTGAGCTGCTCCTGTGCCCTGACTGTGGAAACAAAATGGCAACTTCCACACTCTGCACTGTAGGATGACACTCCAATCAACCAAGCTATCCAGCCAGGGTTTAATTTTATTTATTTTTTTAAGAGACAGAGAGAGCAAGGGAGAGAGAGGGGACAGAGAAGGGAAGCATTCATTTGTTGTTCCACTCAATTGTGCATTCATTGGTTGTTTCCCATGTGTACCCTGACAGGGATTGAACCTGCAACCTTGTCATTTTTGGATGATGCTCTTCGCCAATAGCTAAACGGCCAGGGCCTCATTAGAATATTTTAAACAGAGAAATTAGTGACATTAAGACTATAATTAGTCTGACTAGGAAGTGGAGCAATGGATAGAGTGACAAACTAGGATGCAGAGGACACAGGTTTGAAACCCTTCTTGAGTGCAGGCTCATCAAGCTTGAGCACGGACTCACCAGTTTGAGTGAGGGGTCACTGGCTTGAGCGTGGGATCACAGACATGACCCCATAGTTGCTGGCTTGAGCTGAAAGGTTGCTGGCTTGAGCCCAAGTTCGCTGGCTTGAGCAAGGGGTCACTCTTTCTGCTGTAGCCCCCCAGTCAAGGCACAAATGAGAAAGCAATCAATGAACAACTAAGATGCTACTAAAAAGAATTGATGCTTCTCATCTCTCTCATGTCTGCCTGTCCCTATTTGTCCCTCTCTATGTCTCTCTCTGTCTCTGTAAAAAAAAAAAAAAGACTATAATGAAACCTAAAGATGCTGTTTTCTGTTAAAGATCACAGGTTCATAGAAAGCCTTTTGAAGTTCCTGAAAAATGTATGAAGGAAGTGTATGTGTTAAATTAAAATACACATTCAATGGTCATTTTTTACTTATTCCTCTTCTTTATTTCCCTAATCCAGTCACTGAAGAGGTCCTGCCATTTTCTCCTTCATAATCTTCATTTATCTTTCCTTTTGCCAAGCATCCTCAGTTTTTTGTTTTTCTGAGAGAGAGAGAGAAAGAGAGAGAGAGAGAGAGAGAGAGAGAGAGAGAGAGAGAGGGAGGGAGGGAGGGAGAGAAAGATGAGAAGTGTCAACTCGCAGTTGAGGCACTTTAGTTGCTTATTGATTGCTTCTCATATGTGCCTTGACTGGGGGCTTCAACCAAGCCAGTGACCGCTTGCTTAATTAAGCCAGTGACCTTTGGGCTCAATTAAGCTGGTGAGCCTGAGCTCAAACCAGATGAGCCCATGCTCAAGTCAGCAACCTGAGGGTTTTGAACCTGGAACCTTAGCATCCCAGGTTAACACTCTATCCACTGCGCCACCACAAGTTAGTTACCTAGCATCCTGTTTTAAACTCTTTTCCATTTCTTGTTCTTTCTCTCCTCCTTTTTTTTTTAATTTTAATTTTATTCATTTTAGAAAGGAGACACAGAGTGAGTGAGAGAGAGAGAGAGAGAGAAAGAGAGAGAGAGAAAGAGAGAAAGGGGGGAAGAGCTGGAAGCATCAACTCCCATATGTGCCTTGACCAGACAAGTGCAGGGTTTTGAACTGGTGACCTCAGTGTTCCCAGGTCGACACTTTATCCACTGCGCCACCACAGGTCTGGCTCTCTCCTCCTTTTAAAAAAAGACATTGCTGATATGTACAAATGCACAGAGATGGGCATATAATTGAAGAGATAACCCTGTAGAGAGGTCCCTGAGTTTTCTATGTTAGAATCTGAATAATGAATATGAAAGAGTATTTTGTTTCCAGAAGGAGAAAAATAAGAGATTCACTGGGTAAGAGTAATATGAACAAGGAATAAACAAACTCTGGAATAGCATCTGATGGACTGTAGAAAGCCAAAGGATCCTTTGTTGAAAATAAAAAACACAAAAATCTTGGGAGACAATAGGAAGGGTGAATGAAAACGTGGGTTACTCTAGATTCAGGATAGGGTGTGGCAGCTCATGCAGTGTAGGATATAGCTCCACATGTCTACTCTCTTATCATAATCTTATTCTCCTCAAAAGACCTGGTTAAAAAACTATGTCCTTAGAGAGGCTTTCTGTAATCCTACCAAGCCAGAATTAATTTTTTCTCCTTTACAGTCTCATATTTGAACTTCTATTTAGCTTGGTTTATTCTGTCTTATGTTATGTTACTCTTATGGATACAATTATCCATCTTGCTTACATTTCTAAGAGGGTGAACAGGAGAGAAAGGTGGAATACTAAATGAGATACTTAGTAAATTGAGAAAGGTTAAACAAATTTGCTTATTCAGTTAGTATCTACTGAGCAACTACTATGTGCTAGACACAAAACAACCATGGCTGGTGTTCTCATGGAGTTTACATCCTTGGAGGTGGTAGGGTATATTAGCAATGATTAATATGCAGCTGATCCTTGAATAATGTGGAGGTAGGGGTGTTGATCCCCTGCACAGTCAAATATCACGTATAACTTTTTAAAAAAATTTTTATTTATTCATTTTAGAGTGAAGAGGAGAGAAAGAGAGAGAGAAGGGGGGAAGGGAGGAGCAGGAAGCATCAACTCCCATATGTGCCTTGACCAGGCAAGCCCAGGGTTTCCAACCAGCGACTGCAGTTTTCCAGGTTGACATTTTATCCACTGCACCACCACAGGTCAGGCTGTCACATATAACTTTTGACTCCCCCAAAACTTAACTACAGTCATACCTGAAATTCTTTTTTTTTTTATATATATATATTTTATTATTATTAATTCTAATGGGGTGACACCAATAAATCAGGGTACATATGTACAATGAAAACATCTCCAGGTTATCTTATCATTCAATTGTGTTGCATACCCATCACCAAAAGTCTAATTGTCCTCTGTCACCTTCAATCTGGTTTTCCCTGTGTCCCTCCCCTCCTCCCTATCCCACTCTTCCCTCCCTCCCCCCATCCCATAACCACCACTCTCTTGTCCATGTCTCATAGTCTCACTTTTATGTCCCACCTGTGTATGAAATCATGCTGTTCTCAGTTTTTCTTTTTTTCTGATTTACTTATTTCACTCCGTATAATGTTATCAAGGTACATCCATTTTGTTATAAATGATCCGATGTCATCGTTTCTTATGGCTGAGTAGTATTCCATAGTATATATGTACCAAAGCTTTTTAATCCACTCGTCTTCTGACGGACACTTGGGCTGGTTCCAGATCTTCGCTATTGTGAACAATGCTGCCACGAACATGGAGGCGCATTTCTTCTTTTCGAACAGTGCTATGGTGTTCTTAGGGTATATTCCTAAAAGTCATCCCTGAAATTCTTTAAGATGCCATGGCATTTTTTAATTCCTCCAACAATTACCAGTGCACTTGGTATGCAGCAAGTTATAAATAAATGTCAGTGTTGGGAATACACTACACAGAGGTTCTTCTAGTGCTCTGCTGCAGGGCCCCTTTTAAAAGTTCTGACTTGGCCATCAGGGGTCTCAGTCAATAGTCCTTTCCACTTGACTGTTGCCACTCAGCCACTTTTAATTCTTGAGATTTTCTTTCACCCCATCCCTGGCTGACTTTTTATCTCCAGGACTGGATATTCACTATCATCAACCTTTTATTCCATCTTTAAGTGAAGCTATTTTTCCTTTCCAAACAGATGTTGCAATTAAAGTAGAATAACAAGCCCTCTGTAGACCTAAGTGAAAATTTTACATGTTTGTGGCCCCACATTAAAATAGTTCACAAAGTTAGGGCCCAGCCTGGGAATTAAAGCTAAGGTGATGAATTTAACTGCAAATGCATCATTTCCTTCAGACATTAAAAAGGTCATTTAGTGCAACAGCTTGATTTCAGAATGGGGGATGGAAATAGAATGAAACTGAAAAACCTTAACTTTAGGGGTCAACATTCAGATGAAAGGCTTTGTGACTTGGAAAAAGAATGGAAGGAAACTCTGTATGATGGGATCTTGGGAGAGGTTAAGAATGGAAATTTAAGAGAAACCAGATTAAGCTGGGGCACCTTATATTAAGGAGGCCAATATCAAACTTAAGAATCATTAGCATGTGTTTTACAGCAGTAGGCAATGAAGTGATTTCTTAGTGTCTTTTCTTTTGAGACAATCTTTCTGTATGCCATTATCAGAACTTAACTTCCTAAAACACTATTTCTATGATATAACTACCCTGCTAAAGAAGTCTTTAGTAGCACTCCACTGACTACAGGATTCATTCCCAGTGGTGGAGCCTTCACAAAATGTCCTCCATCTCTCTTCTCAACCTTTTTTGGATTTCCAGCAATCCCAACTACAAATTTCAGCCCTATATAATATTATGTTTTGCTCTTGGAACAAACACTTACTTTTTTTAATGTTTATTTTTATTTTAGAGAGGGAAGGGAGGAGAGGGAGAGAGGAAAAGAGGGAAGGAGGAAGGGAGGGAAGGAGGGAAAGCGAGGGAGGGGGGACACTGATCTGTTCTTGTATGTGCCCTAACCAGGGATCAAACTGGCAACTTCTGTGCTTCGGGACAATGCTCTAACCAATTGAGCTATCCTATCCAGCCAGGGCACAAGCACTTAATGCTGAATAAAATTTAGAAGAAATATTTCAATTAATATTTTGCATCATACTTTACCCAACATACAATACTTCAATCTACAAACAATATATTTATCACTCTTACATAGTTTCATACTTTTGAGTGGGTGCACATAGAGGGAGAAAAGTGAATTTGTACAAACAGAACCAGTAACTTAATATTTCTCAATGCTTTTACATGTATAAAATCATTGCATGTATAAAAATTTTTTGACCATTAGCTAATGAAAAGTATGTAAAGAACTCCATTTCAAGTTTGTTCAGTGGCAAATATACTGCTCACAAACATTAGGGGATAGTTTATCACTTCATATTCACTTTGAAGTATCCCCTAACTTTTGTGAGCAGTATATTTTAGCATTCAGAATAATATCTGACATACCAAATGTTGCAATTTCAAATGAATGAATCTGGGCTATCCCCAAAAACCACAATTTTATTCTTGCCAAAATGTCAGGAAAGAGAACAAAATTTAATGCTCAACTGTGGTTATAAATGAATCTAGATTTTAGGTATAATTATCCTGTTTCTTAAAGTTTTTGGTTTTTAATATTTAAAAATTCTATTGTATGCCTCTTATTGTACATTGCCTTAAGTCTTTTTTCAAAGCATATAAATAATAATTTAAAAATTCTGTCAAGTGGTGAAAAATTTAAATACATATTAAATCTAGTTACTACAAAAAAAAAATCTTAATTATGTACACTGGTATTATGCCAAAGACTAGTAGTGTTAAGTATTAGTGGGTAGGAGAAAAGGTCAAAGATTTCTATGTTAAATTTTTAGTTAAGTTCAAAAAACTGACCACTTATTTAACTTTTCTGTAAAATATAGTATCTGATCATCATCAGGGTTAAACGTTAATGCATATGAAGTATTTAGAATAATACCTGGCACTTAATAAGTATTATTGCTGTTATTGACAGCATTAGTAGTCATATTAAAAGACAAAAAAATAAGTGGAACAAAAACAAATACTTTATCCAAATTTAGATTTGCATCACAGGTCAGAGGAGGGAAAGACATCTTGTTTTTCTTGTTTTAGACAAGTATATAGTAAACATACTTGGTTTAGCCCCAACTATCTATAGCCCTCACCAAATAAAGAAAAAATGATGAAGGTATAAAATATATTTTTCACAATGCCTTTTATTCCTATAACATTGCTACACTATGGACTTCGCAGTCACTCTGAACTCCCTCACCTCTAGGATATTAAGTGACAAAACCACGTGACCATAACTGTTATCCCTGCTAAGCGCTTGTTCCTGTAGGTTCATACAGGCCTCTGCTTTTTGAGCTGTTGGAGGACTTCAGTACTTAGATCTCTGTATTATATTCCATGTACAGTCTGTTCCTCACCAACACTTCCCTCGCCTTTCAGTCTGACTTCAAGACCAACCATTTAAATTAGGATCTCACTATGGTGGATTTCATAGACCACAACTAATTCTTTTTTCTTTCTCCTTCTTTTCTAAGTTGAAAGAAGAGATGAGATAGAGTAACAGCCCCGACTGGTATTTATCCATCAACCCCTTCTGGGCTGATGTTCTGCCCATCTGTGGCCGTGCTGGCAACTGAGCTATTTTTAGTGCTCCAAGCAGAGGCTCCAGAGAGCCATCTTCAGTGCCCGGGGCCAATGTGCTTGAACCAATTGAGTCATGGCTGTGGGAGAGGAAGACAGAGAGATACAGAGAGAGAGAGAGAAAGGGGGTGGGGAAGCAGATGGTCACTTCTCCTGTGTGCCTTGACTGGGAATCGAACCCAGAATATCCACACACCAGGCCAACGCTCTACCACTGAATGAACTGCCAGGACCCATAAATAATTCTGAAAAAACAATTTAGGAGATTAATATACGATTGACAACTTTTTATTTAGTCAACGGAGAATAGTAAAAAAAGAAAAAAGAAATCAAACACCATTATCTATCATAATTTCATAAAAGGGCCTTTAAATCCCCAAAGTAGGAAAGGCAATCTCAAAATAAAGGACAGCACCTTCCTAGGAAGAAACTGAAAATGAGAATAAGAACAGACAAAAAGAATTAAATTTTTTTCAAATATAAGAGTTTTAATTTTCAAGTTTATAAATTTTCTTTTATAATATTTTTTTCTGTGTAATTATTTTCTTAAAAAAAAAAGTCAAATTGGAAAACTGTATTCAGTACTGTCACCAGAAATGAAGGTTAAGTGCCACTTCAGGATTTTCAGAGCGAACAGAAAGCAGTGAAGAGACATTCGTCTCTGTCCTTCAGCAGTACTTGGACTTTCTCCTGAAGAACTGAGATGGCAGATCAGGTCTGGACAAGGCTGCAGGGCCATCTTCTATCACTCAACATGAAGATGACAAAATATATCTGAAAGAGAATTTGAAGCCCACTAAAAAACAGACGGGGATACCTTGTTTTAGAATACATCTTTTGGAATCTTTTTTTTAGCAGATATGTTTTGTACTGGTTCTTCCTTTCCCCTCCCCTTTAAGAAATCCATACCAATCTCCTCCAAGGCCCCCACAATAACTGAATGGATAGTGAATGGGTTGTGGTGCAGTAGGCAGATGGGAGGTATTAAAGACCCAGTCCAGAGGAGAACCTGTGATCTGAGTTAAACAAATTCTTGAGAATTTGAAACAAGAGATGGAGCATGAGTTAGGTCAATAGCTCTCAACTTCTTTGATCATAACACACAGTGAAAATTACCTTTTATTTAATCATTTCTGGCTTGGATTATTATCTTTCTCTCTCAAATAGTTTCCTTGCTTCCACCCAAGACAACCATCAGTCTATGCTCAATACAGCAGCTACAGAGTTAAAAACTAAATGGAAAGACTTGTTCTTCCAGCCAAGATTTCAGGGAGATCAGATTCACCCCCTAAGTGAGACAAGGGGGGGGATAAAATATCTGATGTTTATCAAGACACTGAGCCATGATTCTGTGTACCAATGTCACCCCAATCAATTCAATAAAAAAGATACTGGACCAGAAAACAAAAATAATGATCCCTGAGATGAGAAACAAATGAAGTAAGATCTATGACCACACACAAGCTTACCATCTAAGAGAATTCCTAGGTTGCTATGTGGGAATCCAAACAGAACCCAGAGCAGAGCCGAGATTTTGAAGAGGATGAAACAACTAGAGTTTTCAGGACACAATACAACAAAAGAAAGTACTGCAAAACTTCTGAAGAGCTGCAGAGGGTACTCTTCAAGTTATCAGCTGAGTACGGACTGGTCAACAAATGTATGTGCGGAAACTACCTGAGGCTGGGAAGAGAACCATACAAAAAAATTAAGGGGGAAAACATTGGTAGCTCACACAGGACAGGGAAGAAAACCTCATAAGTCACAGAGCATCAGACACGGTCCACATGAGGGTTTAGCTTTAGTGGAGAAAGTGAGTCCTACTTTAATGCTGCTTTGGTCCCACCTAAGGAAGCTTAAAAGATAAACGATTTCTGAGAAATCTAACCACAACTCAGAACAAAGCTCAAGAATATTTAAAGTAATATAAAATACCCAGCACAATGTCTGGTATCCAATAAAATATTACCGGGCATGCAAAGAAATAGGAAAATCTGACCTGTAACAAGAACAACCAATCTATTGAAATCAACCTAGAAATGACAAAGAATAAATAAAAACATTAAAATAATTGCTATAATATCTCATACATTCAAAGAGCTCAAAGACAGATTAAGTATCTTAAATGGGGTTTTGTAAATGTAAAAGATCTAAATAAAAATTCCAGCGATGAAAACTATAATATCTGAAATAAAATGGACTCTATTAAAGATTAATTGCAGATTAGTGCAGAAAAAAGGTTGGTGGCCTGACCAGGCGGTAGCACAGTGAATAGAGTATCAGGCTGGGATGTGAAGGACCCAGGTTCGAGACCCCCGAGGTTGCCAGCTTGAGCTCACAGGCTCATCAGCTTGAGTACAGGATCCCTGGCTTGAACAAGGGGTCACTCGCTTTGCTTGTAGCCCTTGCCCCCCCACCCCCGTCAGGACACATATGAGAAAACAATCAATGAACAAGCAATCAACGAACAACTAGGTTGCTGAAACGAAAAACTGATGCTTATCTCACTCCCTTCCTGTCCGTCTGTCCCTATCTGTCTCTGTCTCTGACTCTCTATGTCAAAATAAAAAAAAAAAGAAAGAAAAAAAGGTTGGCAAACTTGAAAACACAGAAACTATCAAAAATGAAACAGAGATTAAAAAAAGCAAGTTCAAGTGGAATAATAAGCATGTAATTCAGGTCTGCAAAGAGGGGGGGAAAATATTTGATTAGCAGCTGAAAATTTTCCAAAGTTGGTGAAAACCATAAATTCATAGAAACAAGAATTGCAACAAACCCCAAGCATGAAGAAAACTATGTGAAAGCACATCAAAATCAACCTAATTAAAACAAATGACAGAAAAAATTTAAAGCAGCCAAGCTTAAAAAAATATTTTAACCACTAAATTTACTTAAATGTTAATTAAATTAAATTTAAAAGCAGATTCCCACATGGAGGAACAAACACGAGAGTGACTACAGATTGGAAAGAAACAGTGCAAACCTTGAAAGACACAAACTACCAAAGCCCACTCAAGAAGACAAAACTTAAACTGTTTTCCATATATTAAAAATATTGATTTTTCACAATTAGAAGCATTTCTATGGCTATTTCCCTAATCCTTCACCCTTCAATAAATTATGGGCCCGGAAGACTTCTCGGGTAAATTATACTAAAATATTAAAGGAAGAAATAATACCAATTCTGTACAAACTCTTCCACAGAACTGAGGAGGTAGGAATACTTCCTGATACATTCTGTGAGGCCAGAACTACTCTGGTATCCAAACCAAAGGCATTATATGAAAACTTTAGGTCAATATCCTTTATGATTATACATCCAAAAAATTCTTTAAAAATAGCAAATCAATAACATTATACGGAGTGAAATAAGTAAATCAGAAAAAAAGAAAAACTGAGAACAGCATGATTTCATACATAGGTGGGACATAAAAGTGAGACTATGAGACATGGACAAGAGAGTGATGGTTTTGGGATCGGGGGAGGGAGGAAAGAGTGGGATAGGGAGGAGTGGAGGGACACAGGGAAAACCAGATTGAAGGTGACAGAGGACAATTAGACTTTTGGTGATGGGTATGCAACACAATTGAATGATAAGATAACCTGGAGATTTTTCATTGTACATATGTACCCTGATTTATTGGTGTCACCCCATTAGAATTAATAATAATAAAAAATATATATATATATTAAAAAAAATAGCAAATCAATGCCTGACCAGGCGGTGGCGCAGTGGGTAGAGCGTCGGACTGGGATGCGGAGGACCCAGGTTCAAGACCCCGAGCTCACCAGCTTGGACCCAAGGTCGCTGGCTCAAGCAAGGGGTTGCTTGGTCTGCTGAAGGCCTGCGGTTAAGGCACATGTGAGAAAGCAATCAATGAACAACTAAAGTGTCGCAACGAAAAACTGATGATTGATGCTTCTCATCTCTCTCTGTTCCTGTCTGTCCCTATCTATCTCTCTCTCTGACTCTCTCTCTCTCTATCCCTGTTAAAAAAAAAAAAGTAAAAATAAATAAAAATAGCAAATCAAATCCAAGAATATATAAAAAGGTTACTCCAGTAGCCTCTCCTTATCTGTGGTTTCAGTTAGCTGTGGTCAATCACAGTCCAAAAATATTAAATGAAAAATTCCAAGAATAAACAATTCATAAGTTTCAAATTGCACACTGTTCTGAATAGTTTGATGAAATCTCATATTGTCCTGCTTCATCCCACCGAGGATGTGAATCATCCCTCTGTCTAGTATATCCATACTATATATATACTACCTGCCTGTTAGTCTCTTAAGTAAATGTCTATCTTGGTTATCAGATTGCCTCGCAGTGCTAAATAATGACCCCTTAACACAAGAGTAGTGATGCTGGCAATTCAGATATGCCAAAGAGAAGCCATAAATCATTTCTTTTAAGTGAAAAGGTACAGTAAAAAAACATAGTATATATAAGGTTCAGTACTAAATGTGGTTTCGGAATTCCACTGGGGGTCTTGGAAAGTATCCCCTACAGATGAGGAGAGACTATTATGCATTATGATCCAGAGAGTTCTACTCAAGGAACAAAATTGTTTGAACATATGAAATTCAATCAATACAATTCACCACGGACAGAATAAAATAGTAACAGACCAAAAAATTTTCAAAGTATATAAGTATCTCAGTAAATGAAGAAAGGACACTTGGCAAAATCTAACATCTGTTCCTGATAAAACACTCAGCAAACCAGGAATTGAAGGGAACTTTCTCAATCTGATAAAGGGTATCTATGAAAAACGGACAAATAACAGCATTTTTCAGCAGGTCTGTCTGCCTGTGTCATTGAGCAGGCATCTCTTCAGGTTCTTGCCCCTGCCTCAGTGGTAAACTGCTGTTGAGTATACTCAGTGCAAGGCTAGTGGAGGGAATAGAATACTCTTTGCTCCAGTTTCAGTCTTTGACAGACTTTGTGGACCTGCACCTCGCGGGTGGAGTTTATCCCTGCGGTAGACAACCACTGTTTCCTAATCAATCCATCTATTATATATAGCTCAGGAGATTTCCTGCAACCCTTCTATCCCTAACCCTATACTTGCTTCTGCCACTTTCTTACCACCCCATTTTCCTAAATCCTTTATGTTAACTCTTTAAATTGAGGACTAGATCCCATTGGAGATAAAAACAATGTACCAAAAAAACCCCCACTGCATAAAAGCTGGATCTTTACTTTACACCATATACGATAATTAACACAAAATGAATCAAACTTAAATGTAAGAGGAAATTATAAAGCTCTTTGAAGAAAACATAGGGAGCACTGGATTTGGCAATGATTTCTTGGCTATGACACCAAAAACACAGGCAACAAAGGTAAAAGCGATAAACTGAACTTTTATCAAAACGAAAAACTTTTATGCATCAAGAGATGAAAAGACAACCTATCTGCAGATCATGACCATAGATCTAATAAGGGATTAATAACCAGAATACAAATAACTCCTACAACTCAACAACAAAAAGCCCAATGTAATTCAAAACTTGACAAATGATTTTAATAGATACTTCTCCAAAAACTATATAGGCAATAAGCACATGAAAAGGTGTTCAATATTACTACTAATTAGGGAAATGCCAAACAAAACCACAATGAGGCACTATTAGGATAGCTATTATCAAATAAAATGAAACAAAACAAAAAAGAGAGAGCAAATATTGATGAGGATATAGAGAAACTGGAACCCTTGTGCACTGTTAGTATAGAAATTTAAGAAATGGTGCAGCCACTAAGAAAAACAACATGGCAATTTCTCAAAAGATTAAACACAGACTTGCCACATGATCTAGTAATTCCACTTCTGGGTAAAGACCCACAAAAATTTTAAAGCTGTGACTCAAGCAAATACTTGCACATCTATCTATATTCATAGCAGCGTTATTCACAACTACCAAAATGAGCAAGCAACCCAATGCCCATCAAAAGAATGAATAAACAAAATGTGCTACATACATACAATGACATATTAGCCTGAAAAAAAAAGTAAATTCTGACACATGGTTTAACATGTATGAACCTTGAGGCCATTATGATAAGTATAATAAGCCAGTTACAAAAAGGCAAGTACTGTGTAATTCTACTTATATAAGGTACCTAGAGTAGCCAGACTCATAGAGACAGAAAATAGAATGATAGTTGCCAAAGGCAGAGAAGAAGGGAATAGGAATTGTCTAATGGATTGGCTGCAGTTTGGCAAGGTGAAAAGAGCTCTGGAGATTGGTTGCACAACAATGTGAATGTACTTATTAGCACATTCCATTTATCAGATCTGTACACTTAAAAATGGTTAAGATGAGTCTGACTGGTGGTGGTGCAGTGGATAGAGCATCAACCTGAAACTCTAAGGTAGAGTATTCAAAACCCTGAGGTTGCTGGCTTGAGTGCAGGCTCGCCAGCTTGAGCACAGGGTCGCCAGTTTGAGGTCAGGGTTGCTGGCTTGAGTGTCGGATCATCACCATGATTCCGAGGTCGCTAGCTTGCGCAAGAGTTCACTGGCTCAGCTTGTGTACCCAGATTAAGGCACATATAAGGAGCAATCAATGAACAACTAAAGTGATGCAATTATGAGTTGATGCTTCTCATTTCCCTTCCTGTCTCTCTCTCTCAAAAAAAAAAAAAAAAAAAAAATCAAACAATGAAGGCATAAATAAGTGGAACAACAAATCAATATTTCTCTCTCCCTATCCCTTCTTTCTCTAAAAAAACCCCCAATAAGGCCTGACCTGTGGTGGCACAGTGGATAAAGCGTCGACCTGGGAACACTGAGGTCGCCAGTTCAAAACCCTGCACTGGTCCAGTCAAGGCACATATGGGAGTTGATGCTTCCAGCTCCTCCCCCCTCTCTCTCTTTCTCTCTCTCTCTCTCACGCTGTGTCTCCTCTCTAAAAATGAATAAAATAAAAATAAAATAAATTTTAAAAACCCCAATAAGTAAAAAAAATATATAATGATAAAAAATGGTTAAGATGATAAATTTTATGTTATGTATGTTTTACCACAATTTTAAGTTAAACAGAAACAAAAACGATCTCTGGAACCAGATTACCTGGCTTTGAATCTTGGTTCTGCTACTTTCTAGCTATGTAACCTTGGGCAAATTCCATAATTAGTCTGTGCCTCACTTCCTCAGCTATAGATGAGATCAGCGGTGGGATTCAAATAATTTAACAACTGGTTCTCTGCCCTAATGACCCTTTTAAGTATGGAAAAGATATACCGAAAGATAGTCTATTATTTCATGCATTTAATACTTAAATAAGAACAATAATAGAGGTATACAAAACTAGACTGTTATAAGAAAAAGTTTTAAAATATTAATGAAAAAATATTAAATACCCGACAAAAAAAACCAATAAAACTGTTAAATATATTTCCATATTGCTTCCTGATTGGCGTCCTCACTTGCAATTTTTTTCACCTATGGATGGAATGAACATTACTGCAGGCGCTTAGAATACACCGTTGAGCAGATTAACGTTAAGAGTAAATAAAGAATGTAAATTTGTGATTTCCACATTGGATGGCTACCCAGGCACCCACCTTAGAGAGAACCCTGATTACAGGTGCCATTTTAACAACGGGTTTACCAAACTCAACAAAATATTAGGTATTGGTTCTGCCAAATTGGTGAGAACCAACTGAATCCCACCACTGGATGGGATGACATAACAGTAGTATCTATATTATTAACTTGTTGTGATGACTAAATTAGTAAATACATTGAATCCTATTTTAAGTGTTTGTTAATATTAGAATCACCATTTTGAAAGCATAAATTAATGTGAAATTCAGGCCTGCAGGCATAACTGAGTTTCTTCCTCGCAAAATTGAATAAAACAATTCGTGTGCTTGTATTCAGTTTTCAGGTAAACTCTTTATTTTTTAAATATATTTTCAAGCATTTTTTTGTTTTGTTTTGTTTTATTTATTCACTTTTAGAGATAGAGAGTAGAGGAAAAGAGAGAGAGAGAAGAGCAGGAAGCATCAACTCCCATATGTGCTGTGAACGGGCAAGCCCAGGGTTTTGAACCGGTGACCTCAGTGTTCCAGGTTGATGCTTTATCCACTGCGCCACCACAGGTCAGGCTCAGGTAAACTCTTGATATAAAGCAGCACTAACACACGTACTGGGGAAAATTTCCATAATATCTTATTTTTTCAAAGATTTTATTTACAATTTTGAATATTTCATCTCAAGTATCAATAGTTTGTTTTAATATAAATGTTCTAAAAATTTCTCTTCAGGGATTCTAATCAGTACTATTAACTGGGCACATTAACTAATGTCTATTGATTCATCAATCTGTAATGGAAAGCATAATTTTTAACAACCATCTGGTTTGGTGTTATTTCTGTAACAGCTGATGTTTTATAATGTCCACAGGTAGAATAACTCAAATTTTCTATTTCCCTCTTTGCACTGATCTCAAACATAGTATTAACCATTTCTAAGCAAGATGGTAAAACAATTCTGCAATTGTGTAAGGCTACCACCTGTTTCCTACACTGTATTTGTAGATGCTGAAAAAATTCAAATCTCTTTCTGTGAAAATGAAATGTCTTTGGTGAGGGATCAGTGTAATTTGCTTGGAACCACTTCTTTTTAAAACTCTTCCTTGCAGCCTGACCAGGTAGTGGCGCAGTGGATACAGCGTCAGACTGGGATGCGGAAGACCAGGTTCGAGACCCCGAGCTCACCAGCTTGAGCACGAGCCCATCTGGCTTGAGCAAAAGCTTACCAGCTTGGCTCCAGCAAAGCGTGGCTCAGCCTGCTGAAGGCCCGCGGTCAAGGCACATGTGAGAAAGCAATCAATGAACAACTAAGGTATCGCAACAGCAATGAAAAGCTAATGACTGATGCTTCTCACCTCTCTCTGTTCCTGTCTGTCTGTCCCTATCTATCCCTCTCTCTGACTCTCTCTCTGTCCCTGTAAAAACAAACAAACAAACAAAAAAACTCTTTCTTGCAAATAAGGTTCAGAAGAAAATCAGTGGGGAATATATGTATATCTAAACTTGAGATTATCCTTCTCTAAGGATCATCATTAACTGAATAATTATGAATTAACATTTTTCCCTGCTACTTGGTTTGTAAGATGATTGATGATTTTCCATCTTTAATCAAGTAGTCTATAAGGGTCTCACAGTATAAACATATAAGGGTCTGTATACCTGTATCCCCCTTTTTTCTTCAAAGCTGTATTTGCTCTAAATAGACACATAGGTCTATTTTCTTTTTTTGTTGAGATAGACAGCTTTTCATGCTTAGAATTTGTGTATTTTTTCTCACTAGAATGTAATCGAAACGGGGATTCTTGTTACTGTTTTGTTCACTCATGTATCCCAAGTACCAAAACAATACTTGATATCTGGTGAGCATGTCTGATCAATGAATTGGTAAACAGCCTTACAAATGACCAGCGTAGTTCCATTATCCTCAGATGTAACATGATTTTAGGAAGTATTTCTTTTAAGCCAGAGCCAAATTTTATTATTCTTTAGAGTGCAGGCCTTCTTTCTAAATTTTCAATAGCTCAAAGGGCAAAACAGCCTTCTTTACCATCTGCCATGCCAATTCTACATATGATTATTATTGCAATTGTATTCATCCACTTCTTATTCAAAGTTTCAACTTCAATTATGTCATCCTAATGTGAATGCAGAGATCTAAAGAATAAGGCTTTCAAATATCCAACCAGAACACTAAACAAGCCAAAATTCCAGATCATGTGGATTCTTCGCTTACTGCCTAATGGTGAATAAGATAAGTGCAATACTGATGCTATGGTTGTTGACGTGAAAATTCTTAGGAAACCTAAAACAAAACAAAAAATCCTACTAGAAATAAGAATCAAATGACTTTGAGATAAGGTCATATACAAAATTTAACTATTTCTATATACTAGCAACAAATAAGTGAAAAATAAAATTTTATTAAATACCATTTACAATAGCACCAGAAAACATTAAAAAATCATAATGAGATACTACTTTAAACCACTAGAATATTATAACAGAAAAGACAGACAATATCAGTTCTGGCAAGGATGTGCAGCAACTAGAACTCTCATAAAACTATTGATGAGAGTGTAAAATCATGCAACCACTTAGGAAAATAGTTTGCTGGTATCTTATGAAGTTAAATATATATTTATTGTATGACCCAGTGATTCCACTCATATGGTGTTTAACTAAGAAAAAATGAAATCTTATGTCCATAAGAAGAATTATTAATTATAAAAGCCTGACACTAGAAATAATCCAAATTTCCTTCATTGGTGAATAAAAACACTGTGGTATAGCCATACAAATAAAACTTAAGTATTCAACAGTAAAAAGAAACAGTTAATACGCCCAACAACATGGACAATTTTCAGACACTGAGAAAGAAGCTGGACCAAAAAAGTACAAACTGTATGATTCCTTTTATACAAAATCCTGAACTGGGCAAAATTACTAGATAGTACTAGAAATCAGATTAGTGGTAGATTGCAATAGGATGGGAGGAGAAGGCTGATAGCAAAGCAACTTTCTATGAAAATTAAAATATCCTACAACTAGGGTTGGGCAGTGGTTAAATAGAGGTATTCACTTGTCAAAAGTCATCAATCTGTACACTTAAAAGGTATGATTTTTATTGTACAGATATTATACTGCAATAAATTTATTTTTTAAAATCTTTTTTTATAAGCGAGAGACAGAGACAGAGGGACAGATAGGAACAAACAGGAAGGGAGAGAGATGAGAAGCATCAATTCTTCATTATGCACCCTCGTTGTTTATTGATTGCTTTCTTGTATGTGCCTTGACCAGAGGGCTACAGCTAGCTGAGTCAGTGACTCCTTGCTCAAACCAGTGACCTTTGGGCTCAAGCTGGTGAACATGGGTTCATGTCTATGATCCCACGCTCAAGCCAGCGACCCGCGCTCAAGCTGGTGAGCCTGCGCTCAAGCCAGATGAGCAAGCACTCATGCTGGTGACCTCAGGGCTTTGAATCTGGGTCATCAGCATCCCAGGCCAATGCTCAATCCACTGTGCCAACACCTGGTCAGGTAATTTTTAAAAATCTTGATTATCTAGACACTCTTCTCACTATACCAACCCTTATTTCCTCCCCCCACTTTTATCAAGCAGATCTGGTTGAAATTACCTCCACGAGAGACATAAAGGTGTTAATAAAGAAGTAGGTTTTGCATGACCAGGTGTGGCGCAGTGGATAGAGCATTGGACTGGGACACAGAGAACCCAAGTTTGAAACCCTAGGTTGCTGGCTTGAGCGCAGGCTCACCAGCTTGAACATGGAGTCGTAGGTTTGAGCATGGGATCATTGACATGACCCATGGTCGCTGGCTTGAGCCAAAGGTCACTGGCTTGAGCAAGGGGTCACTCGCTCTGCTACAGTCCCCTGGTCAACGCACATATGAGAAAGCAGTCTATGAACAATTAAGGAGCCGCAATGAAGAATTGATGCTTTTCATCTTTCTCCCTTCCTGTCTGTCCCTCTCTGTCTGTCACCAAAAAAAAGAAAAAGAAAGAAAGAAAGGAGTAGGTTTCTAGTATAATTTAATCCTGATAAGTAGCCAGTCAACCTCATTTACCTGCTAATAAGAATGGCAAATACCATAGTAGGTTCATAGTTCTTTCATTATAAGGAAATCACAGCTTTCTGTAATTGTTCAACAACTGGGGACCACCTTGATATAAGCACAACACCTACAACTTGATGGACCAACAGCAGAAGAGAAAGCACTGACTATCTGGAAACTGAAAACCAAATACCTTTTAACAAACAGTGTACCTGCCCTGTTTCTCCAGCTTATGGCTTTCATGCTAGACTAGTAAGAAGGGGTTTGTTTGCTGACAGCTTATTGGACTTATGAGAAGAGATTAGTCCTGGCACTGCTGTTGAGAAAACTCTGAGCTGAGACAGTGACCCATGGCCTTCAAAAGGGGTGCAGATGAGGCTATAGAAGAAAACAGGTCTTCATCAAAGAAAGAATGTTGCCTGCTGTTCAATACAAAGGAATAAACACCAGTCTGAAAAGAGAAGTTCCAACCTAGTATCATTTGTCTGACAGACAAAAATTACCTTAATTACATTTTGTATGAATCTAGATGCCAAAACCCAGTGAATGTATAAAGCATAAAGCAATTCAATTATGTTCCAACAGGCCCCAGATTTCTTTCAAATTCTATGATTTTGTTTGACTTTGGGTCTAATGAATATTACTTGAAATAAATGAGTCCAAAGCTCAACCTTTCTGCTCCATTTATATATTTTTCTTTTTAACAAGAATGAGATTCAGTCAATGAGCATTTATGGAGAAGCTACTTGGAACCAGGTCCTGTGTTAAGTAACATGGCACCTACGATAAAAACGACATAACACTTGCTCTCAAAAAGATTTTACAGTCAGTGAAAAGACAGAATTAGTTCATATTGAGTGGTGTAATAAACACAAATATGTACATATAAGGTCTTAGAAAACAAGGGCTTCCCAGAGTAAAATTTCTACTGATTCCTGAAGTAGAATTAGAAGTTATTTGATCAAAAATGGCAAATATATAAAAATGTACACACAAAGGCAAAATGATATAAGACAACAGGAGGTATGAAACCCCAAGGCGTGTCTAGGGAACTGCTAGTACCTTGGTATGGGTGAAATAAAGGAGGAATGGTAGAAAATGAAACTACAGAAAGCAGACTGGGAAGGGATTCTGAAGGACTGTGTCTTAAAATTAAGGAACTGAAATTTAATCCAGAATACTATGGAAAATAATTATATATTCTAAGTAATATGTGCCTTGATCATGCTGTTATTTTACAAAGATAACCTGGCAGCAAAGTAAAGAATGGTCTGAAGAGCCTGACCAGGCAGTGGAGCAGTGGATAGAGCATTAGACTGGGATGCAGAGGACCCAGGTTCAAAACCCGGAGGTCACCGGCTTGAGCACAGGCTCACCTGGCTTGAGTATGGGCTCACCAGCTTCAGTACGAGGTCGCTGGTCTGAGCAAGGAATCATAGACATGACCCCATGGTTGCTGGCTTGAGCCCAAAGGTCAGTGGTTTAAGCCCAAGGTTGCTGGCTTGAGCAAGGGGTCACTTGGTCTGCTGTAGCCCCCCAGTCAAGGCACATATGAGAAAGCAATCAATGAACAACTAAGGTGCCGCCACAAAAATTGATGCTTCTCATATCTCTTCCTTCTTGTCCGTTTGTCCCTCTCTTTATCTGTCTGTCTGTCTCTCTCTCTCTCTCTCTCTCACACACACACACACACACACACACACACACACACACGGATGGTCTGGAGAGATGCTAAATCAGGAGCAGGGTGACCACCTGGGAAGTGGGATGAAGCAGATAGTAAGTAGAAGGTCCAACTAAGGCAAAGAAGTGGGATGGAGAGGAGAGAGGGTTTTTTTTTCGTGAGTGAGACAGAGAAATAGAAAGAGAAAGCAAAAGAAAGAGAGAGAGACAGGAAGAGAGAGAGAGATGAGAAGCATCAACTTGTAGTTGTAGCACTGTAGTTGTTCACTGATTGTTTCTCATACGTGCCTTGACTGGGGTGCTCCAGCTGAGCCAGTGACTCCTTGCTCAAAAGCCAGCGACCTTGGGCTCAAGCCAGCAACCATGGGGTTGTGTCTATGATCCTATGCTCAAACCAGGGACCCTGCACTCAAGCTGGTGAGCCCACGCTTAAGTCAAATGAGCCTGCATTCTAGCAACCCCAGGGTTTGGAACTTGGGTCCTCTGTGTCCCAGGTCAACACTCTATCCACTGTGCCACCACCTGGTCAGGTG
Organism: Rhynchonycteris naso; assembly: GCA_037038555.1. Classification (NCBI taxonomy): domain Eukaryota; kingdom Metazoa; phylum Chordata; class Mammalia; order Chiroptera; family Emballonuridae; genus Rhynchonycteris; species Rhynchonycteris naso. The sequence goes on from CM072999.1 coordinate 52,729,287, forward strand.
AGAGAAAAAAAATTTTTTGTTCAGGGACAGAGAGAGAGTCAGAGAGAGGAATAGATAGGGACAGACAGGAACGGAGAGAGATGAGAAGCATCCGTCATTAATTTTTTGTTGCCGTTGCAACACCTTAGTTGTTCATTGATTGCTTTCTCACATGTGCCTTGACCACAGGCCTTCAGCAGACTGAGCAACCCCTTGCTGGAGCCAGTGACCTTGGGTCCAAGCTGGGGAGCTTTTTGCTCAAGCCAGATGGGCCCGCGCTCAAGCCAGATGGGCCCGCGCTCAAGCTGGCGACCTCGGGGTCTCGAACCTGGGCCCTCCGCATTTCAGTCCAACACTCTACCCACTGCACCACCGCCTGGTCAGGCGAGAGAAAATATTTTTAAGAGAAATCATTCACAGGCCCTGCCCAGCTGGCTCAGCAGTAGAGCGTAGGCCTGGTGTGTGGAATTCCCAGGTTTGATTCCCGGCCAGGGCACAGGTATACAGGAGAAGTGCCCATCTGCTTCTCTACCCTTCCTCCCTCTCCTTTCTCTCTTATCTCTCTCTTCCCCTCCCACAGCTAAGGCTCCATTGGAGCAAAGTTGGCCCTGGTGCTGAGGATGGCTCTGTAGCCTCTGCGTTTCAATCCTCACATAGTCCTGCCTAATCTTTCTTCTTCAAGAACAGATACTCTGACCAGGTGGTGATGGAGTGGATAGAGCACTGGACTGGGACATGGAGGACCCAAATTCGAAATCCAGAGGATGAGCATGGGCTCATCCGGCTTCAGCACAGGCTCACCAGCTTGAGCGCGGGTATACTGGCTTGAGCATGGGATCATAGACATGACCCCATAGTCGCTGGCTTGAGCAAGGGGTCACTTGCCCTGCTGTAGCCCCCTGGTTAAGGCACATATGAGAAAGTATTCAATGAACAACTAGAGCTGCAACAAAGAATTGGTGCTTCTCATTTCTCTCCCTTCCTGTCTGTCCCTATCTGTCCCTCTCTCTATCTCTGTCACACTCACACACACACACATACACACACACACACACACACACACACACACACAGATACTCTAAGGAAGAAGATGAAGATGGGGAGAGATAAGAGAAAAATAATTTTTAAAAAATGTGTTATAAGGCATAGGAGAAATGCAGATCTAAAACAGCTAGTAATAAAAATCCTCTTTTCAGATAAAATCTGAAAAAATGAAACACTCTGGCCCCTGTATATAGCCAAATTTACTGTGATAAACCAGTGTATGAACTAAGCAAATGTGTGAAATATTTTGGTGGAAGAATTACCAGAGTATTCCAAAATTCTTAAACATCAAGATGGTAATTTCTTTTAAGTGAAAGGATAGGAGATAGACTCCCACATGCATCCCAACCAGGATCCATCTGGCAACCCCCATCTGGGGCCAGTGCTTCTTGAATCAATGGAACTACTGTCTGCAAGAGGGGAAAAGGGAGAGAAGAGAAACAGGGAGGGGAAGAATAGCAGATGGTCGCTTCTCATGTGTGGCCTAACTGGGGATTGAACCCGCTATGTCCGTATGCCAGCCAATGCTCTATCCATTGAGTCAGCCAACGCTCTATCCACTGAGCCTACTAGCCAGGGCCAAGACTGTAATATCTTGTTGCCATATGCTGACAGTCAAATATCACAGCTTAGAGATCTAACAGTAGATCCCAACATACTGTTTGAGCACCCCAACACTAGAAATTTGAGAGAAATCTAATTAACCTGAAAAATTTTTTCACCCCCTAATGCAACAAGGGAAGGTAACGAACCTAATTAGAACACTACTACTCTAGAACATGCATTTTCAATGAGGTCATCATCATCTGAAGGGGCAAAATAATCATAAAATATTATGTTTGTATTCCAACAAAGGGCAAGAATATAGAGAGATATGCAACATATAACTGGTATTAAAATTTCATGGATAAAGGCAATTGAGCAAATATCTTAAAAACAATAATGTAGAAAAAAATTGAGAAACGTTGTTAAAGATTAGAGGCTGACAGAAGGTGACAGAGGACAATTTGACTTTGGGTGACAGGTATGCAACATAATTGAATGATAAGATAACCTGGAGTTGTTTTCATTGTACATATGTACCCTGATTTATTGGTGTCATCCCATTAAAGTTAATTAAAAAAAAAAGATTAGAGGTTGACAAACCATTTGTGGAAAGGGCCAAATAATAAATTTTTTAGGTTCTGATGGTTATATAGTGTGTCACTATTCAACTCTGCCACTATAATATGAAAACAGTCATAGACGATATGTAAAGGAACAGGCATGGCTGTGTTCCAATGAAACTTTACTTATGGACAATACAATTTGAATTGCATATAATTTTCACATCATAGAACATTGTTTTTTAACCATTTAAATGTAAAAATCAACCCAAATATCCATCAACTAACAAATGGATATATAAAATGTGGTATTTCCAAATGATGGAATGTTATTTAGCAATAAAAAGGAATGGAGTATTGAATCATGCTATAATAAGCATGACACTAAAAACACTATGCAAAGTGGGCCTGACCTGTGGTGATCAGTGGATAATGCATTGATCTGGAATGCTAAGGTCATCGGTTCAAATCCTGTGGCTTGCCCAATCAAGGCTCTTACAAGATGCAACTACTATGAGTTGATGCTTCCCAGCCCTTACCCCTCCTCTCTCTCTCTTTTCTCTCTAAAATCAATAAAATCTAAAAACAAACAAACAAAAGCTATGCTAAGTGGATGAAACTAGTCACAAAAGACCACATATTTATTGTAATTCCATTTATATGAAATTTCCATTTCATTTATATGTAATTCTATTTACATGAAGAGGTAAATTTAGAGACAGAATGTTCATTAGTGGTATTTGGGAGAAGTGGAGGCCAAATACTAAAGTATACAGGTTCTTTTTTGGGATGATAAAAATGTTCTAAATTTAGCTGCTATTCAACTCTGTGAATATACTAAAAACCTTTGAAATGCATACTTTAAATGGGTAAAATTTATGGTATGTGAATTATATCTCAATAAAAACATTTTCTTTAAAAAAGGTTAAACTCATTCTTAGCTCACAGACTGAAAAAAAAATTGGGAGCGGCCCAATTTGGTCTGCAGTCTGTGGCTTGCCAATCCCTGTACATTAGTTAAGCAAATGAGATCTTAAAAGGAGAATATGAACTAACATCTTAGGAATCAGACACTGATTAAAAGAGGAAATATTTCTCATGGCCCTTTAGGAAAAGCAAATGCTCCTCTGTAGGAAAAGCAACATGCTATAAGAACTGCTATCCAGGCTATCCTGTACACTTACTCAATAAACCAAATGAGATACTCAAATTTTAGCCAGAATCATCATGGGGGGAGGAAGGCAATTGTTCAGAAGGATTGCTAGGCCTCAACCTGGAGTTTCTGAGATGGCAGATCTAGGACAGAGATGGAAACCTGCATTTCTTTGTTTTGTTTTAAAATTGATTTGAGAAAGAGAAGAAGGGAGAGAGAGAAAGGGAAGACAGAGATGAGAAGCATTAACTTGTAGGTGCATTACTTTACTTGTGCATTGATTGCTTCTCATGCCTGCCTTGACAGGGGAGGTGGGGCTCAACCCAAGCCAGTGACCCCTTGCCTTGTTTAAGCCAGCGACCTTGAGCTCATTGGTCTATGATCCCATGCTCAAGCTGGCAAGCCTACAATGCTCAAATAACAACCTCAGGATTTCAACTGGGGACCTCAGCATCCTGGGTGGATGCTCTATTCACTGCACCACTATTGGTCTGGCAGAAAACCTGTATTTCTGACAGATTTCCATATGATGGTTATGCTGCTGATCTGGGGCCCACACTCAGAACCAATGATCTAAACTATTAGACTATAACTACTGAAATATTTAAATATTTACTATAGCCATATATCAAATATAAACAGTAAAAAAAATTTTTTCTTTTATTTACTTGAGTGGGTCTTGGTCTTTGGCTCATTAAGCAGTATAACAAATATACTGCTCACAAAAATTAGGGGATATCTCAAAATGAACAAAGTGATAAAAAAAAAGCATTTGATTTCTTTTTTATTAAACAAGAACATCAGAAAAGCAAATGACAAGTCAAAGAAACTTGTTAGATTATGCAAATGAGATGCAAATGAACTTTTATTTCATTGGTGAAAATGCACTATACAAAAGGCTGAAAGTACTGGATTATCTGCACGTTCCCTGATCCCCTAATTTTTGTGAGCAGTATATTTTATTTCAATATGCATTGTGGCTGTATGTAGTCACAAAACCTCCTTTATTAAAACTGAAGTTGACTGTCCATAAACCATCAGAGCCCTAGGTACTTTTTTTTTAGACACAAGTACATAGACAGCTCTTAGTGTTTTCCAAAGGCTCACTAACATTATTTTCAAGGAAGTCTAGGCAGCAAACGGTGATGAAACAAAAATAATCGAGATCAATAAATCACAACCCAACAGTGTTTTCTTAGAGAACCTGACATATCTTAATATACAAGAATCCAGGGAAAAGACCCTTGGAGCTGGGGAGTTTTGTAAAATACCTCACAGCTTTCTACCTTCCTTACCACCATAAACTGAGTTATTAAAAGCTAAGAGAAATACCCATGCAGAAAAGTTCCAAATAATTTATGTAAATATTCTGATCTCTAGGAGGGAGAGCACTTGACTTCTTGCTCCTTAAATGTAGGCTAAGCATGCTTACTTCTCTCCATACAGTATCAAAAGAAGGAGAACGAGTAACTTGACACCGTCAAAACCTGACTAACACTATCTTAACCAGGTGATGAAGTTCAACATCAACAATGGCAAATCATGTAAACAGTATACACCTTTGATGTAATGGGTAGAAATATTATTTTACTTCTGTGTTTCTTCTTCCTGAAATCTTGTTAATTCCAGTCCAATCCAGAGGGAAACACCAGATAAAAACCAACTGGGGGCATTCTACAAAATATCTGACCACAACACCTCAACACTGTCAAGGTCATCAAAAACAAGGAACATCTGAAAAACTGTCACAGTGAAGAGGAGCTTCAGGAGACATGACAACTAAACATAACGTGGTCTCCAGGATGGGATCCTAGAACAGAAAAGGATATTTGGCAAAAACTAAGAAAATCTGAATAAATTATGGAAATTAATAAGAACAATCCCTGACCCGGTAGCTTAGGTTGGAATGTTGTCCCAATATGCCAAGTTTGTGGGTTTGATCCCCAGTTGGGGAACATATGAGAAGCAACCAATGAATGGACAACTAAGTGGAGCAACAAATTGATGTTTCTCTCTCTCTCAAGTCAATTTTAAAAATGTAGATAGCCTTCAGGAAATTTGAGAAGAAATTCTGCAAAAACAAATGTCTATATATTTTTCACAAGCAGGCCTGTAACATTCCCAGTTACATACCAGTTATGAGAATTACTAAGAGTGAAAGCACGTACTATTCTGGCCAACTTAAATATATAATCCTAATATCCCCCTTCCTTTTCTCATTCCTGTTTTCACCCAGAATGAATCAGGCATATCTAAATATTAAAAGTTCTCAGTGACAATAATTAACAATTACATTTCCTGACTGACATCTAACTTTCTAAACATTTCTTCTTTCTATCCAATTCTACCCAATAACTGAGTCCCAATAAACCCAAGCAGCCCCTTCAATAAACCAGTTTCCAAATACACACATATAATCTGTGTTAATATAAGCTATCATATTTCTGTGTGATACAGAATATTTCATGACTTTTGACTCTGAATAAGATGTGCTTATCTTTAACATGTACTGTTGTCTCTACTCTCAAAATTCAATTACTTACTAAATTACTCATAGTTCATGGCCACTTACAGAAACTAACTCTGGCTGATTTAAACAAAAGGTGAAAGATTAGTGGATAACTCATAAAACTCCCAGGAAGTCTGGAGAATTAGGCTCAGAAAACAAGCAGACACAGAAAGAGGCACAACAAGAACCACTAACAAAATCATACAGTATTATCAGTCTGATAACATTGCTGCCTCCACACTGAACCACTGCTGCCACTGATACTGGATGGTGCTGTCACTACCATATAAACAGTTTTCCACTGTCTCTTTCTTATTTAAAATCTTCCCTCTGAGATACCTTTTTATTATTAGTTTTTAAGGACAAATTTACAGAAGAACTGATCAGATAGTAATACAGTACAGAGTTCTCATGTTATCGCCCTCCCACACACAGTTTTACCTGTTTTTAACATCTTGTATTAGTACAGGGGGTCCTCGGGTTACCACACAGTTTGGTTCCTATGACAGTGACGTAACCTGAATTTTGGTATAAGTCAAAACACACCCTAGCCTAAATCACTTACCTATCGTAACACAGTTGTAAAATCATAGTCTAGAACATAAAAACATAATTAAGCCACACAAAAAAGGAAAAGGACATGAAATACTGTACTGTACTGCATATTCTTCTGCGCACAACCAAACTAGTTCGCCTACGTTGTCTGTAAGTACGACACTAACAGTGTCAGCTGAAACATTCATGCCTCAATTTTTAAAAATTTTTATGGGAGTGAGCAACGTAAACTAAAAACATCCTCTGTAGATACTGTCGTAATTCAAGGACCCCCTGTATAGAACAATTTGTTACAATAAATGAATCAGTATTTATTATTAAATAAAGTCCATATTTTATTCAGATTTCCTCAGTTTTTATCTGGTGTCCTTTTTCTATTCCAGGATTTCATCCAGGATATCACATTGCATTTAGTTGTCATATCTTCTTAGGCTCCTCTTAGCTGTGACAGTTTCTCAGACTTTCCTTGTTTTTTGATGACTCGAACCATTTTGAGGAGTATTGGTCAAGTATTTTGTAGAATGCCACTCTGCTGCAATTTGTCTGATATTTCCCCCTCATGATTAGAATAGGATTAGGGGTTTTTGAGAGAAAGATCACAGAAGTGCCATTTTTTTATCACATTATATAGTTTCTTGACATCAGGAACTGATCAAAAATATGTATTAGGGATCATATATACCTGATTGGTGAAACTTGGGTCAAGGTCTCAAACCCTCATTGCTAAAACAGCTGGTAAAGTAAGTAACTGGCATTTTCTGATTTTATAGTGGACACTGGACTTATAAGGTACAGAACTATCTCTAAACGCAGAGGCTCAGATAATTGGTGGCAAAAAGAAGACAAAATGTTCCTTATATGTAATAATTAGTCTATCTTGCAAAATATTAAGGGCATATCTATGTAAAATACTATAGTATAAATAAAAACACAGTATCTTATGAGAAAAACAATATATTTAATCAAAATAATGAGTAGTACAAGAGGTAATAGCAATTATTTTCATATATGGATGGTGATGTTTATCCTTTCTCAGTAACTTAAATATAAATAGTAACTGTCATTTAGTCAAAGAAGCAACAGTTACATCCAAATAGGAGAACAGGGATCAACAATTCTGTACTAAAATAGAGTAGATAGATTTAGTAAAGAAAAACTCTAGAAACTCTTTCACAATTCATCCATAATTTTAAAAGATTTGCATGTCAGACACTGGGGATACATAGAGAAGCTTCAAATCTGATTACTAAATACTGCACAGGGGAGGGGGGGATGAAAGGAAAGATGCCAGGGTAGGAGCGGGGTAGAATGAAGTCAGAAAAGACTTTGTTGAAGAGGTGTTTTTAAACATCTGAAATGATAAAATGAGTAATAGCACAGAAAAAAGGCAGAGAGAGAAAAAATAAAATTATAATAACCATCCCAATAGGAGATAGGCCTAGTTCATTTATCACTCCAGTTTTAAGCAGGTGAATATGAAAGTTTATATGAATGCATATCAAAAACAAAAAGATACCAAGTTGGATCACTGGAATTTATTTTCCCGAAAGCAAATGCAGATATGGATATGGCAGATTGCAAAAAAAAAAAAAGTCACAAATTCTTCCTCTCTCTGAACCTCCCCACTTGTAATTCTCTCACCAAGAGATGGAATTTTTACCACTTCAACTGTGCTAACCTTATGACTTGTTCTGGCCGACAGAAAGTGGAGGAAGCAGAGTAGAGCCAGTTCTCTGCCTGAGCCTCAAGAGGCCTGGCACACATGCCACACTTCCTCCTGATTCTTACACGTGAATATCCCTTATATAGGCTGCTAGAGAATGAAAAACCACATGAAAAACGTGGCTCAGTTACCCTACCCAAGGTAAGCCAAGTCCGGCCTAAACTGCTAATTCTCAGAATAAATAAAGCTAAGTAAATAATTGTTGATATAAGCCATCAAGTTAGATTGCCTTTTATACAGCAAAAGCTAATTGAAGTACTGGTAACTGAGGTAATGGGTTTGAAAAATATGTGGATAGAACTGATAAATAAAAATTTTCTGATTTCTTCAGCAGTATATTTCAGAAAATGTATGTATGTATGTATGTATGTATGCGTGTATTTTTTTTTTTTTAGAGAGAGAGAGACAGGAAGGGAGAAAACTAGAAACATCAACTCATAGTTGGGTCACATAATTATTCATTGATTGCTTCTCATATATGCCTTGATGGTGGAGGAGGGGGTACAGGGGGCCTCCAACAAAGCCAGTGACCTCTTGCTTAAGCCAGTGACCTTTGGGCTCAAGCCAGAGATCAGGGTTTTGAACCTGGGATTTCAGTATCTGCCCAGGGTTGACACTCTATTCAATGCACCAACACTGGTCAGGCCCTACAATATCATTTTTTAAAATGCGTAAGAGATTATCTAAAAGCATAAATGCTTAAATATTCATCAACAATAGAATGGATAAATAAATTGTGGTACATTCTCACAATGGACTACTATAAAGCAATGAGAGTTAGAAACTATATGTAATTACAGTAAGTCCTCGAGTTACAAACATCTGACTTACATACAACCTGTACTTACTAATAGAGTGCCATAAGGGCCATTGGTCATCAACTGTAGTTGGATATCAGTGAAAATGATATCACATACTTGACTCCTATGGCAAATAACTAACCAATGAAGACCCTATGGAACTAGACCAGCAGATAGATGATAGATAGCATTTAGTGAAAAAAACAGGGACCTAGAAACTCCAGAACCAGAAATGTTTTCTGTAAGAGTTAGCTGATGCCTTTTGTCTCGCTGAAACAGAAATGGCAAAGTTAGAGGAGCAAGATCCCGATACAGAGAGATTCATCAAAGTTTACCATTCAGTTACCGAAGGCCTGAGATGCTACAGGGCCACTTATGAAAGAGAAAGACAGAGAGAGAGAGAGAGAGAAAGGGAAGGGGAAGGGGAAGGGGAAGGGGAAAGAAGGAAGGAAGGAAGGAAGGAAGGAAGGAAGGAAGGAAGGAAGGAAGGAAGGAAGGAAGGAACTAACTTTGCATAAACCTCCCTTGATGTCTACTTCAAGAAACACTCCAGCGGCAGAATCAAACCCTGACTCTAACACCAGTCCCTTCGCCAGCACATCTATCATCTTCTGCATCATCCGAGATTGTTCAAGGCTGTGCCTGTCTTTGAAAATGTTTAAGTATTTATATGCACAGAAAGGTAAAAATAAATACTATGTTAAAACAAACATCTAAGTTGCATTTATAAGTAAATGTACCTGTTCCAACTTATATACAAATTCAACTTAAGAAAAAACTGACAGCCTGACCAATGGTGGCCCAGTGGACCGAGCCTCGAACCGGGACACTGAGGTCCTAGGTTCAAAACCCTGAAGTCACTGGCTTGAGCACAGGCTCATCTGGCTTGAGCACAGGATAATCAACATGATCCCAAGGTCACTAACCAGAGTCCAAAGTTGCTGGTTTTATGTCCAAAGTCACTGGCTTGAGCAGGAGGTCACTGACTTGGCTTGAGTCCCCCGGTCAAGTCACGTATGAGAAGCAATCAATTAACAACTCAAGTGACACAACTACGAGTTGATGCTTCTTCTCTCTCTCCAGTCCTGTCTCTCTCTCAAAAACAAAAATAACAACAAAAACAAAAAAACCCTACAAAACCTATCTTGTCTATAATCCGGGTCTGCCTGTATGTTTATGACTCTCTCAGGCTCAAAAGTATATATAAAATTTTTTTAAAAAATTTAAAAATTAAAAACAGCCTGACCAGGTGGTGGCGCAGTGGATAGAACGTCAAACTGGGACACAGAGGACCCAGGTTCAACACCCCGAGGTTGCCAGCTTGAGTGCAGGCACATCTGGTTTGAGCAAAGCTTACCAGCTTGAGCCCAAGGTCGGTGGCTTAAGCAAGGGGTCACTCAGTTTGCTGCAGGCCCCCAGTCAAGGCACATATGAGAAAGCAATCAATGAACTAAGGTGTTGCAATGAAAAATTGATGCTTCTCATCTCTTTCCCTCCCTTCTTGTCTGTCTGTCCCTATCTGTCCCTCTCTCTGACACTCTCTGTCTCTGTCACAAAAAATAAAATAAAATAATTAAAAACAGACAAAACTAATGTAGGCTGTTAGAAGTCAACACAATGGCTAGCATTAGGGGGCTTGTGAGTGGAAGGCAGCACAAGGAAATTTTACAGGAGCTAGTCATGTTCTGTTTTTTAATCTGGGTGCTGGTTACATGGACGTATTCAAATTGTGAAAATTCATCAAGCTGTAAAGCTTATAACTAGTGTACTTTTTGTATGTATAATGAACTGTATTTTTTAAAGTATGTATTATTCTAATACACAATTGATCATTATTACCTTTATTTACTTAGTATATGTATTGTACTCCCAAAATGTTATTAAAAACTTCAGACATCACAAAAATCTAAAGAATAGTGTACATATATTTCTGTATTTTGATTGGCATCTCTAATGATCTTTTGGCTCAACCTTCTTAGTCAAAATACACAGCTATTTTGTTTTTTAACCCTAATTCATTCCTTCCTAATATAAACATTAATGCCAATCAAACCTAGACAATTCTGGAAGAAAAATCAGGAAAACAGAAATAAGCATACTTTAAGTGCATCTGTATATGAGTCTCCTATGGCCCTGGTCGGCAAACTGCGGCTTGCGAGCCACATGCGGTTCTTTGGCCCTTTGAGTGTGGCTCTTACACAGAATACCATGTGTGGGCGCTACCTTGATAAGTAATGTACCTGCCTATATAGCTTAAGTTTAAAAAATTTGGCTCTCAAAAGAAATTTCAATCGTTGTACTGTTGATATTTGGCTCTGTTGACTAATGAGTTTGCCAACCACTGTCCTATGGCTCTCACTGGAATCAGAGGCTTTTGACCACCTTGCTATTTTCTTTTTCCTTTTTTAGCAAGAGAGATAGAGACAAAGACAGAGAGAGACAGATCGGGACAGACAGACAAGAAGGGAGAGAGATGAGAAGCATCAATTCTTCTGTGGTACCTTAGTTGTTCATTGACTGTTTTCTTATATGCGCCTTGACCAGGGGGCTACAGCCGAGCCAGTGACCCCTGCTCAAGCCAGCAACCTTGGGCTCAAACCAGCAACCCTGGGATTCAAGTCAGTGACCTTTGGGCTTAAGCCAGCGACCATGGCGTCATGTCTATGATCCCACACTCAAACCGGGGAGCTCATGCTCAAGCCGGATGAGCCTACACTCAAGCTGATGACTTCGGGGTTATGAACCAGAGTCCTCTGTGTCCCAGGCCAACATTCTATCCACTACACCACCGCCTGGTCAGGCAGAAGCAGTTAATTCAAATATGCAGGCTAAAGACTGGTTATCCAACAAATCATTTATATACAACCAAAAGTAGTTTCTCCTTAAAAACGAAGAGTTTAAAAATACAAAAATTCTAGCTAGAGTTCACAGGCAGATGGTAAGACAGATTGAGGAGAGGAAAGAAGATAGTGACTGAAAAAACTGAGGGCTGACCAGTGGTGGCACAGCGGATAGAGCATCAACCTGGAACACTTATATCCCCAGGTCAAAACCCCCAAGGTTGCTGCTAGAGTGTGAGCTCGTGGGCTTAAGGGAGGGTTCATTTGCTTTAATGTGGTATCACTGACATGATCTCAAGGTTGCTGACTTGAGCAAGGGGTCACTGGCTCGGCTTGAGCCCCAGTTTCTCTTCCCTCTCCATCCCCTTCCTGTCTCTCTCTGTAAAATAAAGTTTAAAAAAAGAAAAAGAAAAAACCGAGTATATAGGCATTTTTTCCTAGAGCAGGGATCTGGAAGGGGTTGGGGAAGGGTCCCTTAAGAAAATCCCAATGGCCAAATTCAAAGAACCACTGTATTTGCACATTTCATTTAAATATACTCACTCAGCCTGACCAGACAGTGGCGCAGTGGATAGAGTGTCAGTCTGGGATGTAGAGGACCCGGGTTCGAGACCCGGAGGTCACCGGCTTGAGCGCGAGCTCATCGGGTTTGATCAAGGCTCACCAACTTGAGCCCAAGGTCGTTGGCTCGAGCAAGGGGTCATGCGGTCTGCTGTAGCCCCAGGTCAAAGCACATATGAGAAATCAATCAATGAACAACTAAGGAATCACAACAAAGAATTGATGTTTCTCATCTCTCTCCCTTCCTGTCTGTCTGTCCCATATATATATGCTCACTCAATATGCACACACACACTTACATATATTCTGAGTTTTATTATTACGGTTCCAAAGGTTATTATTACTTCAGTTTTTCTTCTTTATTCACTCAAACACTCATGCACGTTAAGGTAAAGGAAGGTGAGAGAGCACTGAGAAGACATGCTTAAACCACCATTCTTAAAGGCAAACACCTATATATACAATATCTAATGATGTGGCCTATGGCATCACATTTTTCTATTTCTGTTATTCTAGGGAAAAAATGAGCCAATAATGTCATATTTGTAAAGTTTACATGGGTTCCAATATTGATTTTAGTGTTTTGAATTGGATGAGAACAGAAAACGATAGCTTCATCTATGAAGTCCAAAACAAACACAAGACCCTAGACTTGAGTAAATGAAGGGATATATGTAGATCTACCATGTTCTTAGGTGGTAAGTGAATATTAATAATGATAATGCAATAGTTTATTACATTATCGTAAAGACCATTTCTCCCTCAAATTAAATCCATAAAGTCAACAAATTCAATCAATAGCTAAATTGGATTTTGGGAAGACTATAACAAAACATTTTTAAAGCTAGTCTAGAAAGAAGGAATGTGAGGACTTTACCCTGTTACAAAGCCTAACTCTATGTTATAAAGCGTTAAAAGAGCCTTACTTATATTAACGTATTTAATCCTCACAATAACCCTATAATGTATGTAATATTATAATCTTCATTTTTCAGACAATATTGAGGTCTAGAGAATTTAAATAATTCACACTAAGTCACCTAACTGGTAAATGGTAGAGCTAGCATTCGGCTAGTCCCTTGGTCAGCAAACTGCAGCTCGCGAGCCACATGCAGCTCTTTGGCCCCTTGAGTGTGGCTCTTCCACAAAATACCATGTGCGGGCGCTACCTCAATAAGTAATGTACCTACCTATATAGTTTAAGTTTAAAAAATTTGGCTCTCAAAAGAAATTTCAGTCATTGTACTGTTGATATTTGGCTCTGCTGACTAATGAGTTTGCTGACCACTGGGCTAGTCTAACCTCCTTGTATCAAGCTATGCCTCCTCCTAGATATTATAATATCTGATAGGCCCAACAATAGATCATTAAGAGTACAATATGATGATATAACAGATGACTGAACTGATAAGAAAGCCCAGCAACAGACCTAAATATATATAACAATTCAGATTATAATAAATAAAGGTGGCACCTCAAATAAATGAAAAACTTTGATGAATATTCACTAAATGATGAGAACTGACTCTCCAACTGAATTTTTAAAAAAATTATATTCCCACAGTATACAACAAAACAAATACCAAATGGTTTTTAAAAACTAAAAACCAAGATATTTGGGATAAAACAAAAAAGTACAGGTTAATATTTTTTATAATCTTGGGGTAAAGAAGTTATTTTTAATTAGATATGAAATTCAGGAGTAATAAAAAAATCAACAGATTTCATTAAATACAAACTTCCCTGGTTGGTGCATCATCCTGATATGCCAAGATTGTGGGACTGATCCTAGGCAGGGCACAGGTGGGAGTCAGCTGATGAATGCATGAATAAAATAGGTAAGGTAGCAGGTCCATGTTGCTCTCTCTCTCTCCCTCCCCTCCCTTCTCTCTCTAAAAATCAATAAACAACTTTTAAAAAAGACTGAAAACACAGTGCTTGCTTTGGCAGCACATATATGAAAACTGGAGCAATATAGAGAAAATTAGCATGCAAAGATGCTAAGATGACATGCGAATTCATGAAGCATTCCATATTTGGGGGATATGAAGTACAACAGAGGAAGTATAGTCAATATCACAATAACTTTGTATGGTGATAGATGGATATTGGACTTTTTGTGGTGATCACTTTGTAAATTATTTAAAACATCAAGTCACAACACATTTAAAACAAACATAATACTGTATGTAAACTATTCTTTAATTAAAAAAGAGCTTTACAGTTCAGAATAAGAAAAAAGACTAAAAGCACACAAGTAAACTTTAAAAAAAATGTGAATTTTCCCCACAGTGCAATTCCTATAAAAATCCTAGCCAAGATTTTTTTTGTAGCAGATGCCCCATATCCACCCCCTTTTTTTGTAGATATAGATAAGCTGATTCTAAAATTTATATCAAAAAGCATTGGCCTAAGAATAACGAAAATAATCTTGACAAAGAAAAATAAAGTGGGAAGAATCACTCTACCCTATATTAAGGCTTACTTAATAGCTACAGTAATTAAGACAATTAAGTACTGGCAGGGAGACAGACATATAGATCAATAGAACAGAGCAGAGAACACAGAAATAAATATTTACAAGTATGATCAAATGATTTTGACAAAGGTGCTAAAGCAATTCAATGGAGGAAGGATAGCCTTTTCAGCAAATGATGCCAGAACAACTGGAACAGCCTTTCATAGGCACACACACACAAAACAGCCTCAACCTAAACTTCACACCTTCTAAAAAATTTCACTCAAAATAAACTGACCTTAAGAAAATAAGGATCACAGGCTTAAGTGTAAAACATAAATGCAACCATATATCTCACAAAGGACTGCATCTATAACACATAAAGAACTCTAAAAACAGCAATAAACAATTAGAAAATAGGCAAAAGACATTCAGAGACATTTCATTAAAGAAGATACACATATAACAAACAAGTACATGAAAAGATCTTCAACATTGATAGTCATTAGGGAAATGCCAATTAAAAACACAATGAGATATCACTATATAACTATCAGAATGGCTAAAATTTTTTAAAAAATAGCTCTGGCTGGTTGGCTCAGTGGTAGTGTCAGCCTGGCATGTGAATGTCCGGGTTCGATTTCCGATCAGGGCACACAGGCACACAGTAAAAGTGACCATCTGCTTCTTCATCCCTCCCTCTCCCCCACCTCTCTTCTCCTCCCACAGTCATGGCTTCAGTGCAGCGACCCCAGGCACTGAGGATGGCTCCCTAGTGCCTCCACCTCAGGCTCTAAAAATAGCTCAGTTGTAATCATGACCCCAGATGGGCAGAGCATCAGCCCAGCTGGGGTTTGCCGGGTGGATCTGGACAGGGCGCATGGGGGAGTCTATCCCTATCTCCCTTCCTCTATCACTAAATACTGGCAAGGATGCAAAGAAAATGGATACTCATGCATTGTTGATATATAAAATGGTGTGTAAAATGAGCCTGATCAGGTGGTAGTGCAGTGGATAGAGCATCGACCAGGAAACCTGAGGTCCCAGGTTTGAAACCCGAGGTCGCTGGCTTGATCACAGGTTCACCAGAGTGTGGGGTCACCGCCTTGAGCCCAAAGGTTGCTGGCTTGAAGCCCAAGGTTGCTGGTTTGAGCAAGGGTCACTGACTTGGCAGGAGTGCCCCCCTTCCCATCAAAGCACATATGAGAAGCAATCAAGGAACAACTAAAGTGCCGCAACTATGAGTTGATGCTTCTCATCTCTCTCCCTTCCTGTCTCTGTCTCTGTCTCTCTTTCACTAAAAATAAATAAAATAATATGCAAAATGGCATAACCACTCTGGAACATTACATGGCAATTTCTTAAAACACTCAACACACAATTTCTGTAAGACCCAGCAATTGTACTCTTGGACATTTATCCCAGAGAAATGAAAACTTATGTTTGCACAAAATCTGTATATGTTTGTTCGTATCAATTTTTTTCACAGCAGCTCAAAACTGGAAACAACCCAAATCTCCTTCAATAGGTGACAACACAAATGTCCTTCAATAGGTGATTGTTTTTTAAAAAACTGTGGCACATATACACCCATGTCATAGAAACTCAGCAACAAAAAGGAATAAACTATTGATACATGCAACAACCTGGATAAACCTCCAGGGAATTTCACCGACTTAAAAAAGTCAATTCCAAAAGGTTACTTACATACTGTATGCTTTCCTGTACGTAACATTTCTGATATGACAAAATTTTAGAAACAGATTAGTGGTTGCCTGGGATTCACAGGAGAAGGGAGAGCTATACAGAGAGGGAGGTGGCTAATAGTATAAAAGGACAACACAGGGGATCCCTGTGGTGATGGCGGAACAGTAAAGAATCTTGACAGTAGTGGTGAATACACGTGATAAGATTGTAGAGAACTACACACACATACTCACACACTCTCTCTCTCTCTCACACACACACACACACACAAACACACACACAAAACTGGGCAAACCTAAATGAGACTGGTGGATTATATCAATGTCAATATCCTGGTTGTGATGTTCTAGTTTTCCAAAATGTTACCATAAAAGGAAACTGGGTAAAGTGTAAAAGAGAACTTGGGTGTCATTTCTTATAACTAGATGTGACTCTACAATTATCTCAATAAAAATGTCAATTTAAAACAACAACAAAAGGACAAAGGACAGACAACAAAACAGCTGTAATAAATAAAATTGACAAAACTACAATAAAGGATTTTCTGAAAGACTTAAACTCACAAGGAAGGGAAAAAGAGAAGAGATAAACATTTCAGAATCTAGAAAGCAAATGAATGAATGGTAACTGACAGCGGTCAGCAAACTCATTAGTCAACAGAGCCAAATATCAACAGTACAACAACTGAAATTTCTTTTGAGAGCCAAATTTTTAAAACTTAAACTATATAGGTAGGTACATTGTTATTAACTTAATTAGGGTACTCCTAAACTGGCCACACTCAAGGGGCCAAAGGGCCAAAGAGCCGCATGTGGCTCGTGAGCCGTGGTTTGCCAACCACTGGACTAAGCAAATGTAAGAATGCTGAATACTACATCTACAATAGGGAAACTTCTAACTATATACAGTGTGTCCGTAAAGTCTAACTATATACAGTGTGTCCGTAAAGTCATGGTGCACTTTTTTTTTTTTTTTTACAGGGACAGATAGAGAGAGGGGTAGATAGGGACAGACAGACAGGAACGGAGAGAGATGAGAAGCATCAATCATCAGTTTTTTGTTGCCCTTGCGACACCTCAGTTGTTCACTGATTGCTTTCTCACTTGTGCCTTCTTTCTCACATGTGCCTTGACCACAGGCCCTCAGCAGACCGAGCAACCCCTTGCTGGAGCCAGCGACCTTGGGTTCAAGCTGGCGAGCTTTTTGCTCAAGCCAGATGAACCCGCGCTTAAGCTGGTGACCTCGGGGGTCTCGAACCTGGGTCCTCCGCATCCCAGTCCGAAGCTCTATCCACTGTGCCACCGCCTGGTCAGGCCATGGTGCACTTTTGACAGGTCACATGGTTAAAAATGCACCATGACTTTACGGACACACTGTATACCAATCAACATCACAGAATTTTTCCCGCATGAACTCAGGAACTGGTAGCACCAGGTAACTCAAGAGGGGTATGTGTGTGTGATAATTTAGTGTTAATAAGAATAATTGAAAAATGTTTAAGAAGTAATTATATCCTTTACGCTTGGAGTAGTGAGGTGTTTTGTTTTGTTTTTTTTTTATGCTTGCTGACCCCTGGGAGTGATTTTTTTTCAAAAACTGAAATTAGTTCCAGTTACTCTGGATGGTCAGGAGGCACGAGGACAAACATGAACGTTCATATTACTCAAAGGGTTAATCTTTCTTCTTACTCAGATGCCCTCCCCAACTCAAGTTTTCCAAGCATATAACCAAGGATTACCAGGTATCTGAGGAAAACATCTAACATAAAAGTATAGATTAAAACAGCATTTCATAGTCAAGAGACTAGAGGTTTATTTTCCAGAGAGGGTCAAATAGAGAATCTCTGAACTAGCATGCTCCAGGCATAGGAATCTCTGAACTAGCATGCTCCAGGCATGAGGACCAGACTTAAAATAAGGGGATTAAATGAGGATTTAAGCATACTGAATGCTGAAGGTCAAAATCCAAAGTCCTCTTTTTTTTTTTTCCCACTCGGCACAAAGAAAGCTGGTATTCAGTCCTTACCTTCCAGGAGAATCAGAAGTTTTCTAAGAAATAAGGCAAACCCATGAGAAAAGGCTTAAAGATACTGTCTGATATGTAGGGTTCACCAAATGAATAACCATCGCACTGTGAAGTTCACCATAATACATCCTGTGGATGCACCAAGAACTCCAAATTAATCTTTCAGTACCTCATCTTTAAGATGTTTAAAACATGAGCAGATAACCAAAGATTACCAGGTATCTGAGAAAAACCTCTAACATAAAAATATTTAAAACAGCATTTCATAAATGAATCAACTGAGGCTTATATCAGCTAAAAAGGACATGAGTATTCACCACACCACCCTGCCCATCCATGTTTAACAAATATTTAATGGTTCAGGTATTATTAAAGATGCTTGGGAAATAAGAGTGAACAAACCAAAACAAATCAAAAATCTTTTCCTTGGTAGAGCTTAATCCAGTAGAGTCAGACAATAAATGTAAACATAATAATTAAGTACACACAGTAAATTAGAAGATTAAGTAAATTAGAAGATAAAAGACTGGGGGGGGCAGTGCAGAGGTAATTGCAAATTCAAAATAGGATGATATTTAGATAAAAACTTAGAGGCTGGCCTGTGGTGGCGCAGTGGATAAAGCCTCAGCCTGGAATGCTGAGGTCACTGGTTCGAAGCCGTGGGCTTGCCCGGTCAAGGCACATATGACAAGCAATCAATGAACAACTAAGGTGAAGCAGCTATGAGTTGATACTTCTCGCTCCCCCATCCCTCTCTTTTCTCTGTAAAATCAATAAATAAAATTTTTAAAAAACAAAACAAACAGACAAAAATACTTATAGATGAGGGAGTTGACAATACTGTCTGTAAAAAGAGAAGTTTAGAAACTGGAATCTTCACTGTATAATCCCTAAAGCAAAAGGACTATGGTTGAGATGATCAAGAATCAGCAGAGTCCGGTATGGCTGGAGAAGATGAAAAGAGGGAAAATAAGAGATGAGCCCACAAAAGAATGGCGGGGAGAAGTACAGGTCATGGAGGGCCTTACAGGCCATTGGCTTTTTCTCTGAATGAACTGAAGGGCCAATGGACAGTTCTGAGAAAAGAAGTCATAATGATTTGACAAGTCTTAAAATACTAACTATGGCTGGTGTGTTGAGACTGGGTGGAAGAGACACTAGTAAGAGAGATGGAATAAAGTCTCTCAGAATTACAGAACTGACAGAAGCCTTAAAAATCATTTTTTTCAGCAATAAGGAAACTGAGGTCCATGAAGTTAACTGAGTTTTCCAAAGTCATGTATTAAAATCTGGAATGATCCACTTTGCATTTGTATAGCATTTTCAGCGCGCTCAGGTTTGTCATCGCACCTTGTGCTCAACAATCCTCTGGGTAATTCACAGGGTAATGACAGTTGACATTCATTTATAAGACAGCTGGCCAAAATCAGGAATCAAGCCTAAAATATTCCCTCTCAATACTCAAAATAAATTAACCGTCTATACAGGGAGTGCTACTTTCAAGTAACAGAAAGGATTCAATTTTACATGATCCTAGCCTTATGGCTCTACAGCAGATCTAAAGCTACCAAATGTTGCCCATACATATTAGGTAGTGTGATGCCCATTACAAATTACAAAAAAGAGTAATTTTGAGGCAAATGGGAAACAGCAATTCTGTTTCCCATGATACTGTGTGCACCTATCTCTTACTCTCCCCGTTCTTTCCAGCCCAGTCTCATCTTGTAAAGTCTTTCTCAGATTAAAAAGCAGGTGGTAAATAATTCCCACAGGCTAGTTGTTGATAATAGCACAAGGTATTATCTCTCTCCAGGAGTATGTGTACTTGAATAGGAAACTCAAAACCTTCAAATCCCAAAGGAACTGAAAGCAAGTCATCAGGGGATATTATTTTGAAGAAGAGCTCCTAGCATTTTGTCAAAACATGCTAAATAAACAAACTCAGCAACTGTTTATTGATGATCTATCATAGTGTCAATCACAAGGATGAGACATAGTTCTCTCCCTTTGATGCTCAGCCCAGCTGAAGAAGAAAACAACAAAAATGCTAGCTTTTCTTTACTGAATGTCAGCTATACATTGGATACTGAGCTGTTTTACATAAGCAATATGTATTAAGTATCATACTTAACTCAGTGCTTAGCAAATAATATTCAATTTATTGTGGCCATGATTACTGTAATTATTACCTTCATAATTACACTTAATCTTCCCTTCTGCTCTATCAAGTAGTTATTAGCTTTACTTTAAGTGAGGAAACAGAGGCTCAGAGAGGCTGAGTAACATGTTCAAGATCATACAGCTATTAAGAGTCAGGATTCAAAATCAAGCTTGTATGATTCTATAATTTATGCTATTAATAACTATACAATATTTAATATTCCCATAACATTAATACAAATGCCACAGAACATTTCAATCAACGAAAGAATTCATCTACAACAGTAGTCTCAAAAGACTGCAATGGAGCTGAAAACTTTCTAGTGCTAGTGATGTCATAGCCATAAGGTAGTCGTGCAACCCATTACTCATGTATGTTTGTGGTGATGCTGATGCAAACAAACCTACTATGCACATATAATTATGTATAACATAATAGATGGTAATGATAATAAACAACTGGTACTAGTTTATTACTACTTATACTATACTATATGCTTTTTGTCAGTATTTTAGAGTAGAATCTTTCTATTTATAAAAAAAAGTTTGCTTCAAAGTGTGTCGGCAGCAGCCTCATACAACTTGTGTATAGCATGTCTCTTGATTGCATCATATTCTCCTGTGCTTGATTTAATCTCGTGTTGTTTTATACAGTAACATGCTGTACAGGCTTGTAGCCTAGAAACAGTCGACTATACCACACAGCCCAGGCATGTAGTAGTCTACAACATCTAGGTTCATTTAAGTACAGTCTGTGACGTTCACACAATGGCAAAATCGCCTACAATGCATTTTACCCAACATATCCCTGTCATTAAGTGGCATGACTATAGAAAGATGTTTAATTTCACCCGGAAGTCTGAGGAGTTGGTAACAAGAATATGCTATAAAGAAGCGACATTTGAACTGAAACCTGAATGGCACTTAATTTACCAAGTGGGAAAGAAAGAAGGTGAGAGTTTGGTCCAACTAAAAACTGATGAGGGTCTGAACAAAGAAAGTGGCAATGAGTATAGAGAGGGAGGGAGGTAGAGAGAGATATAGAAAAGAGATATGTAGGAGACAGTCTCTCAAAGGGACTTTGTGATACACTAGATGTAAATAGTGAGGAAAAAGTGTCAAGAATAACTTAGAAGTTTCTAGTTTGGGCAAATGGAAGAAAATATTCCCACTACTAAAGTGAGAGAGCATAGCCCTGGCCACGTAGCTCAGTTGGTAAATAAAGTACATCGTCCTTGATACCCAAGGTTGTAGATTCAATCCCCGGTCAGGGCACATACAAGAAACAACTAATAAATGCATAAATAAGTGGAACAACAAATTAATGTTTCTCCTTTCCTCTCTCTATAAAATCAATCAATAAATTAAAAAAAAATAAAAGTGAGAAAACATTCAAAGAGTTGGGCTTTAGGGATAATCATAATTTTGTTATGGATATTGTGAGTCTGAAGTATATTTAGGACAACCAAGCAAAGAAATCTGTTAGGTATCTGGAAACAAACTTAGAAAAGAGGTCAGAGTAGAGGATGAAAATTTGGGAGTCACTGCTATGCCTATAGTGCGGGGGTCGGGAACCTACGGCTCACGAGCCAGATGTGGCTCTTTTGAAGGCCACATCTGGCTCAAAGACAAATCTTTAATAAAATAATAACGTTAAAAATATAAAACATTCTCATGTATTACAATCCATTCATTTCCTAACGCTCATGTTCATGGTTGCAGGTGGCTGGAGCCAATCACAGCTGTCCTCTGGGACAACACCAAATTTTTATTGGATAATGCGTAACGTACACGGGTCGTTGTATGGCTCTCACGAAATTACATTTTAAAGTATGTGGCATTCATGGCTCTCTCAGCCAAAAAGGTTCCTGACCCCTGCTATAGTAGTTTGAAAAAAAATGAGAGTATAAGAGATTGACAAGTAGGTAGCACTCATGATATATACAATAATAAGGCCAGTCTTAACGCTGAGACCATACTGAACTCTGAAAATAAGCAAGGCCTTGCTTAACACATGCACATAAACCAAAATATGTCCAGTGCCTCCATCTTCACAGATAAAAAACATTGAGGTTGTTGGTACAGAGTGGGAACTTATAACTGAGGACAAAGACCTCAGTGAAGATACTTTGTATCTTCAAATATGTATCTAGCAAATTGAATATTCAATAAATACATAAATGAACAGAAAACATGAATGAAGGAGGCATGAAGAATAAAAGAGAATGCCTGAAGTTATACAGCTCAAGTGGTAAAATGAACATTAATATCCAGATGCTCTCAATCTTGTAAGCTTTGTATTCCACAGGTTTCTCCAACCCTATCTCCTTCATTCACACACACACACACACACACACACACACACACACACACACACACGGGCTATCTTGTTATAAAACATAATTAAAATAATCTGAAATCTCAAAAGCAGAAATGTTCCCTTCAAAGCTCCATATTAATAAAGGGCATTTCTAAAATAAACCATTATTAACATTACATTTAACAGTAAAAGACTGAACATTTCCCCCTAAAATCAAGAACAATGCCAGGATGTCTGCTGTTGTCACTTCTGTTCAACATTGTACTGAAGGCTACAGCCAGGCAATTAGACCAGAAAAAAGAAAAAAAGAAATCTGTATTGGAAAGAAAGTAAAAGTATTTCTATTTGCAGATGACATGACCTTGTATATAGAAAATCCCAAAGAATGCACAAAGAAACCTATTAAAGTTTATAAATTAGTTCAGCAGATAAAGATCAATAAACACAAATCAATTAATTTTTTTACTGTTTGATTTTAGAGAGGAAGAGAGAGAGGGAGAGAGAGAGAGGAAGAGAGGGAGAGAGAAAGAAAGCATTCTTTTTTTTTCTTTTTTACAGAGACAAGAGAGAGAATAAGAGAGAGGGATAGATAGGAACAGACAGACAGGAGTGGAGAGAGATGAGAAGCATCAATCATCAGTTTTTTGTTGCCGTTGCAACATCTTAGTTGTTCATTGATTGCTTTCTCATATGTGCCTTGACCACGGACCTTCAGCAGACCGAGTAACCCCTTGCTGGGGCCAGGGACCTTGGGTCCAAGCTGGTGAGCTTTTGCTCGAACCAGAACCAGATAAGCCCATGCTCAAGCTGGCAACCTCGGGGCCTCGAACCTGGGTCCTTCCGCATCCCAGTCCGACGCTCTATCCACTGCGCCACCACCTGGTCAGGTGAGAGAAAGCATTCTTATTACACTTAGTTGTATGTTCACTGGTGGCTTCTCATGTGCCCTGACTGGGGATCAAAACCACAATGTTGGGGTTTCAAGATGATGCTTTAACTGACTGAACTAACAAACCAGGGCATAAGTCAATTATGTTTCTATACACAGCTACCCTGGTTGGATAGCTTGGTTGGTCGGGCGTCATCAGGAAGCACAGGGGTTGCCTGTTGATCCCTAATTAGGGCACTAAGAATGCCGCAACTATGAGTTGTCTCCTTTTTTGTCTGTCTCTCTCACTAGCTAAAAAAATAGAAAAAATAAAAAAAATAAGAGTGTGAGACTTGTACTCTAAAAACCACAAAACATCATTGAAAGAAATTAAAGAACTATATAAATGGAAAGAGAATCTATCTATGTATATGAATTGAAAAACTTAAAATAGTTAAGATTGCAATACTCTCCAAATAGTATAAGAGTCAACAATCTCTAAGTTGATCCTAAAATTCATATGGAAATACAACAGACTCAGAATATCCAAAATTATCTTGAAAACATAAACAAAGTTGGAAAACTCACAATTCCTGATTTTAAAACTTACTACAAAGCTATAAAAAAAATAATACTGACATAAGGATAGATGTGTGTATCAGCAGAACATAAAACTGAGAGCCCAAACAAAAACTCATACATTTCTAGTAAACTGATTTTCTATAAGGATATCAAGACAAACCAATAGAGAAAGAACAGTCTTTCAACAAGTGGTACTGGGAAAACTGGATATCCACATATAAAAGAATGGATCCCTACTTCACACTATATACAATAATAAACTCTAAATTGATCAAAGATCTAAATGTAAGAGCTATAAAACTCTTAGAGGAAAGCCTAGATGTAAATCTTCATGACCTTGGATTAGGCAGTGGTTTTTTAGAAATACACCAAAAGCACAGCAACTAAAGGGAAAATAGCTAAATTAGGCTTCATCAAAATATAAAATTCTGTGCTTCAAAGGACACAATCAAGAAAGTGAGCCCTGACCAGATAGCTTGGTTGTTTAGAGCATCATATTGATATACAAAGGTTGCAGGTTCAATCCCCAGTCTAGGCACATACAGGAACAGGTAAATGTTTCTCTCTCTTTCTCTCTCTAAAATCAATAAATAAAGATTTAAAAAAGTAAAAAGACAATCCATACAAATGGGAGAAAGTATTTGCCCATCATATAAAGAGTAGTATCCAGTATATATAGACTTTTACAACTCAACAAGAAAAAGACAACCCAAATAAAATATTGGCAAAAAATTTAAACAGGCGTATCTCCAAAGAAGATATACAAATGGCCAATAAGCACATGAAAGATACTCAGAATCACTAGTCATTAAGGAAATGCAAATCAAAACCATAATGAGGTACACTTTATACTCATTAGGATGGTTATTCATTAGGATAGTTATTATCAAAAAATGGACAAAAACAAGTGTTGACTAAGATGTAACGTGTGTGTGTGCATGTGCGCACATGTGTGAGACTGTTAATGGAGCCACAGGCTTCCTTTTGGGGTGATGAAACTATTCCGGAATTAAATAATGGTGATGGTTGCACAATCCTGTGAATTTACTATAAAACTACTAAATTATACACTTAAAAAACAGGAGGTGTAGCCTGACCAGGCGGTGGCGCAGTGGATAGAGCATCAGGCTGGGATGCCGAAGACCCAGGTTCGAGACCCCCGAGCTCACCAGCTTGAGCGTGGGCCCATCTGGCTTGAGCAAAAGCTCGCCAGCTTGGACCCAAGGTCACTGGCTCCAGCAAGGGGTAGCTCGGTCTGCTGAAGGCCCGCGGTCAAGGCACATGTGGGAAAGCAATCAATGAACAACTAAGGTGTTGCGACGGCAACGAAAAACTAATGATTGATGCTTCTCACCTCTCTCTGTTCCTGTCTGTCTGTCCCTATCTATCCCTCTCTCTGATTCTCTTTTTGTCCCTGTAAAAAATAAACTGCCAAAAAAAAAATTTTTTTAAAAACCAGGAGGTGTAAATAACTTAATTTTTTTTTAGAGGGGGTGGGAGGGGAGCAGGAAGCATCAACTCCCATATGTGCTTTGACCAGGTAAGGCCAGGGTTTTGAACCAGTGACCTCAGAGTTCCAGGTCAATGCTTTATCCACTGTGCGACCACAGGTTAGACAATTATTTAAAAAAATTTGTTTTGTGTGAGAGAGAGACAGAAACAGAAAGGAAAAGAGATGAAAAGCATCAATTCATTGTTGTAGCACCTTAGTTGCTCATTGTCTGCTTTCTCATCTGTGCCTTGATGGGGGCTCCAGCCAAGCCAGTGGCCATGGTGTCATGTCTATAATCCCATGCTGAAGCCAATGACCCTACGCTCAAGCCGGATGAGCTCAAGCCAGTGACTTCAGGGTTTCGAATCTGGGTCCTTCACATCTCAGGTCAATGCTCTATCCACTGCACCATGGCCTGGTCAGGCTAAATAACTTATTTAAAAAAATTTGTATGAGGTAAGAAAAATCCCCATATATAACCTGTTAGCTCACCTCTTCCCAAAAGATTCTCCACTATCTATCATTCTTCAAGAGTTCAAGAAATACATTATTGTTTACTTTCTGGCAATAAGACAAGGAAGGAACATTAAAGCCTTCTGATAAAACAAAAATCAGAAATACTACCCACAATTTAGGCTACCAGGCATCATTTCTCAACTTTCCATTCACATGAAATTTAAGTTACATGAAAGATTATCCTAGATTAACTTAAATTCTTAAGGCAGTTTCTTGGTCGAAGCCTACTATTAAGTAGTCAATCTTGTTATAGAGAAAGAGATAAGGGCGGGGGTGGGGAGAGGAGAGGAGGATAAGAGAGTGAGAGAAACATTAATTTGTTGTTCTACTTATTTATGCATTCATTGGTTGATACTTGTATGTTCCCTGACCGTGAATTGAACCAGCAACCTTGGCGTAATGTATAACCAACTGAGCCACCCAGCCAGGGCTAAGTAGTCCATCTTGATTTGATTTCTTCAAACCATAGTGCTGGTCCTGGCCATTTGCTCAATAGACAGAGCACTGGTCCAGTATGGACATCCCAGGTTTGATTCCAAGTCAGGGCACACAGGTAAAGAGACCATCTGCTTCTCCCCTATTCCCTCTCCCCTTCCGCAGCCATAGCCAATGGCTCTTATTGGTTCAAGTGTGGCCCCACATGCTGAGAAGACCTTGGTTGGTCCAAGTGCATCAGCCTCAAGCATTAAAAATAGCTCAATACTCTAGAATCGGCCCCAGATGGGGTTGGCAGGTGGATCCCACTTGGGGCATATGTGGGAATCTGCCTATCTCCCCTCCTCTCACCTAAAAGAATTAAAAAACAAACAAACAAACAAAAAACCTAATAGTGATGATAGTTCCAAAGATTATTCTCAGAATTGCTAGTGTAATTATCTTGAGTAGAAACTCCCCTGCCCCTATTATATGGAGTCCATGTTAAATGAAAAGATGATCACAAAATAACCTATCAGCATAGAATGCATGTTTTCAGAGAATATAAATTAAAATTACCCAGCTAGCATCTTTTCCCATTTCCTTCTTATCAAAAGATTATAAGGGTATACACTGTATACTTATATACTATACAGTATTAGTAAAGGTTTCTTTGGTGAATGGTTACATCTGAACTAGCCAATGCCAAAGAGTACTTTTTAGATACCAGTCTCTTGTAGTCCCTACCAATTTTTAACATTAAGGAGGAAGAATAAATAAGTCTAAAATACATTTCTCTATTAGGCCAAGATTCTCATTCTCTTTATCACCAACCTCTAAATGTTAAACAAAAATCTAAACATCTAATAAGCCAAAATTCCAGATTAGTCAATATAAATTCAGTAAAAAATTATATATAATAAAAGAAGATTAGTTTCCGTGTGGCTGCCTTAACTAAAATGTTACTCTAAGGGGAAAGAAAAAGTCCCTGTGGCTCAATCTGTCTCAGGATTCATGAAAGACAGCCCTTATCTTTTTCTACAGCAAGAAGTCTTGGAAGACAGACTTTCAGTGAAAGCAAAATTGTTATGTTAATTGACACCACAGATACCTCTTTCCAAAAAGAGGAAAGCAGGTCAACGTTTAGCTTTCAACAATAATAAAATCACCCCCCTGCACACACATATTCATTCATCAAAACTAATTTAAAAAGCAAACACACAGCCTGACCAGGCAGTGGTGCAGTGTACAGAGCTTCGAATTCGGACGGAGAGGACCCAGGTTCGAAACCCCGAGGTCGCCAGCTTGAGTGCAGGAGCAAGGCTCACCAGCTTGAGCCCAAGATTGCTGGCTTGAGCAAGGGGTCAGTCTGCTGTAGCCCTCTGCCCCACCCCAGTCAAGGCATATATGAGAAAGCAATCAATGAACTAAGGTGCTGCAATGAAGAATTAATGCTTCTCAACTCTCTCCCTTCCTGTCTGTCTATCCTTATCTGTCCTTCTCTCTGTCAAAAACAAACAAATACTGATATTTCTAGAGATAATCACAGATGAAGATTATAAACTTGGCTTGAGACAAGTTATAAAAACTTAAAGACAAAGTTTCATACTCCGGGGTGAGATTTCATCAAATAATAAAATCTATATAAACTGGGCCAGATCAGGTCAGTTCTCAAATGGGAAAAGTAAAGATGTTTAAAGAAACAGGGTTGAGAGTCATGAGATGTACAGATTATGCCCATGCCAGTCCTGAACCAATAATATTAGCCAGTTTCACAACATTAAAGAAATTCTTCTGGTAAGAAAAAGAACATAGTAGAATTCATGATATTTTGTTGTTCCTTTTACCTTGCTGCATTTTCCAAATTCTTTATAATAAAGCACTTACTACTTTTATGGTATTTAAAACTTTTTTATAAAAGCATTAATAGTAGGTTTCAACACCTGAATGCTGAAACTTCACTACTAAAAAATAATCTCAAAGAAACATAAGACCAAGTAGACCAGTTGCATAATTCACAAGGTCAAGACGTTTCCATTTGCCAAGTAGACAGTTTGCTCTGAGGGCATCAGAGAGATAACAATGGTTGTACTTTGCCCCAATCTTCTCTCTGACAAAATAGGTTTTTGTTTGGAGTCACCAGATGTCTCAGCAAGTGCCAGAAGCTCAGAGCCTAGATAACACAGCCGAAGTTTGGGACTCCCATGCAGGCATTAAGAAACAATCCCCTGCCCACAATCTGAGCAAGCAAGCTCTGGCAGCTGCCAGGGCCAGTAAAGAAGAATGAGGAGACGGGGGTCCAGAGCCACAGTTGCACCTCTTTCCCACATCAGTGCTCTCGTTTTGTCCTCAAATGGCTCACTCTGCTGCCAATTTCAGAATTTCAGGTCTTACTGGTCTTCCTGGTTTAGCCACGATGGCTGTCTACCCTCTTAAAAAAAAGAAGAACCCACACTGGCAATGGCTGGATTTTAGTAAAACTTAAATACTTCCAAATAAACTAAGGATACCTTGCTTAGGGCACTTTCATAAAAGTTACGAGCCTTGATTCCACCTAGTTAAATCCCTCTGGCTTTCTTCTTGGCAGACCAGAATATTAATAGGCTGCCCTAGAAGAGTTGTAAAACACTCAATATCCAACCACTTCCTGTACCTTGAAATGTTAATACTAAAGGTGGGAAAAGGAAAAAAATAAAACAAAATAAGAAAAGGGAGGGGGAAATACCTTCCTCTTAGGGCAATGCCTAGACCCCCAGAGACCAGGTCCAAGCTCCCTCCCTGCTCCGCTTCCAGCCATTACAGCCAAAGCCAAGAACAGTCTTTCCACTTACAGAGCCTTCCTCAGCCAATTTTTGAGCCAGAACGAGAAACTCTGTTGGCACATGCCAGTTCTTGTTTATGAGCTGGTTACCACCTCAAAAGCTGCTTGGCCCAAGGCCTGCCCTCTCTTTAGAGGATCTTTCAAACTTCAAAATGGGACCTTTTCTTGGATTCCTCTCAAGACACTGAGGTGGTTACTTAACCTCCTGTTTCTTATCCAAGGACTTCTCTGGGTACTGTATTCTCAGGGAATGGTCAACGTCATCCAACATGAAAGGACATTCTACTCACCCATACAAATAGAGAAAGACTGAGAGATTTTATGTTAAAAGTAAAAGCAAACACTTTTCAGAAGTAATAAAGAAAGGGGATCATTAGAGTTGAAATAACCAAAATCAGATGATCATCTCCTTTGTTGTCACAGTATAGCAGAGAAACTGGGAAGAAACATACCTGTTTTGCTGACAGTTCGACTCTGTCATGTGCCCAGAATTTATTTCTGAAATTCTGTTTTTTGGGTTTTTTTAACAGGGACAGAGAGAGAGTCAGAGAGAGGGATAGATAGGGACAGACAGACAGGAACGGAGAGAGGTGAGAAGCATTAATCATTAGTTTTTTGTTGCCGTTGTGACACCTTAGTTGTTCATTGATTACTTTCTCACATGTGCCTTGACTGCGGGCCTTCAGCAGACCGAGCAACCCCTTGCTGGAGCCAGCGACCTTGGGTCCAAGCTGGCGAGCTTTTTTTTTTGTTCAAGCCAGATGGGCCCGCGCTCAAGCTGGCGAGCTCGGGGGTCTCGAACCTGGGTCTTGCGCATCCCAGTCCGACGCTCTATCCACTGCGCAACCGCCTGGTCAGGCTATTTCTGAAATTCTATAACAGAAATGTTCCTAGGTTGAATTCCATACCATACTGGCTAAGAGTTGAAAATAACATTTGGAAGCTACATTTTCAGAATATTTTTTGCTGCCTTTCCATCCTACCTAGGTCCCCTTCCTCCTCTTAATTCCACTTTTTAGGAACTAAGGAGGAAGAGTGAAAACCCAAACATACTTTAGACATAGTTATAGGTTAGAACCTGGTTCTCTACTGCCTTAAATGAAAAAAAGAAAGGATTTTTAAAAATTTTTCTGGAAACATAATATTCACAACAGAAAACTGCATATATCATATATGTACAACTTACTGTATTATAAACGTGCACAGCCATGTAAGTACCACCCATATCAACAAACAGTTTTTTTTGTTTGTTTGTTTTAGCATACAGTTTAGCATCCCCAAGATTTGCCTTCTTGGGGATATTTGGCAATGTCTGGAGACATTTTTGGTTGTCTTAACTTGAGACGAATTCTACTGGCATCTTATGGGTAAAGGCAAGGATGCTGCTAAACATTCTAGAATACATAGGACTGTCCCCACCACAAAGAATTAACTAGGCCCAAACCAATAGTGCTGTTTTTGAAAAACCCTGTATTATTACATTGAGTGGGGTATTCAAAACCATGTCAACATAATAAATTATAAATTTAAAATATTTTAAAGAAAAACAAAAATAAATAAAAAATTTAAATTATAAAAAGAAAAGAAAAAGCCTGGATTATAACAACCCAGAAACCCTTCTTGTACTTCCTCTCCAGGAAGAACTTCTACTACTAAAATGCAAAGCTTTCTGGCTCTAGCAGAAAAGCTGTTGTTACATGCATGAGAAAGGTGGGACACAAAGCCTCAATGATCTCGGATGAAAAAACTCACCTACCTCAAAAAATAGGACAAGCTGCAGAGAAAAGAAACAGAACAAACATTTATTCTTGGCCTACAACTACTAAACCACCATATACTATGCACTTCCAGTGTACTTTTAATCCACATAAAATTTAAGAAAAATGAGTTTCAGAAAGGTAGATAATTTGTAAGATTCTACATCAATTAAGTGACAGTGCTGAGATTCAAATACAAGTCTAATCAAAGTCCATACTTTCAGTTTAACTCCATTACGGAAGTTAAGACTGTCCTGGAAAAGACAGTGAAAAGCTGAAAAAAATATAGGAAGTGGTTGAAGTAAAAAGCAAATATCATTCTTTCATTGCTTATATGTAGCATGGGGGAAAAAAGCTTTTCCTTAAAGCATGACTCATCTAGTAAACCAAATCTAGCTACAGAACCAAGTAAGTTCTTTCACCCCTTTCAGAGAATTTTTAAATGTTTTTTGTAGACATGTGTTTCCCGTTTTATTTTTATACTATCCATTGCACAGAAAGGAACTTCCTAATGTGCCGTATAAGTTATCTACCTTTTTGGTATTCCTTAGGAAATCAATCCTGGGCCCCCTTCTTTCCATCTCATTCAAAAGACACATTTTTCCTGGGTAAGTTCACCCACTTCTACAGCATTATCATTTATCTGTTCACATTAATAATTCTACATCTTTAGATTTCCAGTTCTTTCTCATGACCTTCAGATCTTACGGGGTACTTCATTTCCACTTGATTGTTAATTCACTTAACTTTTTCCTCCAAATTAAACACTTTTCTTTAGAGAGAGAGAAAGACACACAGGGGCAGACAGGAATGGAGAGAAATGAAAAGCATCAACCCATAGTTGCAGCACCTTAGTTGTTCATTGATTGTTTTCTCATTTGTTCCTTGAAGGAGGTGCTCCAGCCGAGCCAGTGACCCCTTGCTTAAGCCAGCAACCTTTGGACTCAAGCCCGTGACCTTTGGGCTCAAGGCGGCGACCATGAGGTCATGTCTATGATCCCACGCTCAAGCCAGCGACCCTGCAGTAAAGCTGGTAACCCTGCATAGCAAGCTGGTGACTTTGGGGTTTTAAACCTGGGTCCTCAGCACCCTAGGCCAATGCTCTACCTACTGCGCCACCGCCTGGTCAGGCCAAATTAACTACTCTTCATCCTTCAGATACTTACTCAAACTTCTTCATGGGTATTTTCTGACCCCCATCCTGATGTGGACAAAAAAGGAGCCACAAACTAAACCTAACAAGCTCAGGGGAGGCCTGCCTGGCAAGCCTTATAAAGTCAGAGACTGAAAGTAACCATAAAGGATGATCTGAAATGAAAACTTCCTAAGGGAAGGCAATTCATGGCAGGTAGTCATGCCCTAGGCCAGTATAGTATCTTTCTTGACAAAGGTCAATCTTTCCCTTCCCTGAGCCTTTTTTTTTTTTTTGCATCTATGAGAACACACCTTTGGAATGTCAGAGTAATCCCCTTTTTCCAGACCCCACAGGACACAGAACCCCTCTTTGCTATCTTGTTCTCCTACATACCATTTCTATGTGCTGTGAATGTTAAATATGCTGTACCCACCAATGTAAAAATAGTATTTGTCACTTCATTTTACTTTTTATCCAATCTCAGAGATTTCCCAGCTTTGCTTTCTTCTGCCTCCCATCTATCACAAATGAATTTCACAAAACCCTTCTTTGACTGTAATATATAAAATAAGGTGTAAAACTGCCATTCTCTGGAGCATTTATCAATCCATGGAAATTGTGCTTCCAGGCAATTGTCATCAGTTTGGCTCTAATAAACTCATAAAAATTCTCTATAGGTTTGGCTGTTTCTAACATCAACACTGATGTGTATGTGATTACTTGATTCTATTCTGTCTCTCTTACTAGACTGTATGTACCGTTGGACTTTTTATTCAGTAGCCCGCAAGATGAACTTTGGAAATGGTTCTGAAAGATATAGACATATAAGCAGAATAAGTGCAATGATAGGAACTATTCCTAAGATAAGATCAATACAAGAATACTTAAGAAAGATAATTTTTACTAAATGAGCACACCACACTAAAATCTAAGTTTCCTTTAAAAACACTGCTTTTGGCCCTGGCTGGCAGCGCAGTGGATAGAATATTCTTCTAGAGCACCAAAGTCACCAGCTCAACCTAAAGAGAAACAAACAACGGTGTAGAATTCAGTGGAATAACGAGTTAAAAAGTTTTTTGGGGAGTTATTACTTAAACCAAAGAAATCATCTCTTGCTAGCAATTCCAAAATTACCCTAATTTCAAATTTCTGGTCAAAACCATCCCTAGAGGGTGCTAAACCAGTCATTTGCTATTTTTCTTGCCAACAAGTAAATAAGTGGTAGGGAAAGTGCTGAGATTTGTGTGTTATAGTTTAAAATAAAAATAAACCATCATAGTTTATATTCAAGACTCATTCCCCATTGTTTCCAGTCATTTCAACAAACTTTCCACCAGTATCAAAGCTCTACAGGGTCAAGGGAATGGGAAGATTTAAAGTGAGATTTGCCTGGCTCTTTTCTCCTGCTTTTGGTTATTAGATATGAAATGGAGAATGACATGTGACTACAGAATAAAAACAAATTGAGAAATCTAAATGTCATTAGGGTACATATATTTTCCAACTATTTTCCCAGACTTTGCTCTGAATGCCACTTCAGGTCACTAATCCAACAGAAATTAGGAACAGCAATAACCCAACTTGACTTCACAGTCAATCTTTTCCTGTGTGTGTGATATCTGAGGTCACGTACTTGCTTAATTGTAAGAGGGTGATTAGAGGATTGGGAACTGACTTTATTTTAAACCTTTAAATACTCCCTATTCTTTCCCTTTCCCCATTTTGAAAAGAAGCTCCATTTCAAAAAGGCTGAGGGGTAAAACCCCAAAGCTTCCCAAATAAATAAACTTAGAATTTCTATTTCTGAGCATTATTTCCTGGCCAAACTACTTCCCAGGTAGATGCAAACTGTATTCTTCTTATTCAGTGACACTGTATTGGACTACACACAGAAACATTTTTATTTAGCTCTTCAAATGAAAATTTCTGTCTCTCTTGTCCTATATGGCAAATGCAATGTTCCATCTAAGAGCTGCCACTAGCACACAGCTAAAAGTACAGCACTGGAACCAAGCCTTCAAATAACGTGTTCTATTCACGGCAGTGTCATCTCTAAGTATCAGCTAATAGCAATTTCAAAATGGGTGAAATCTCATTGTCAAATAGTACAGTGGTTTTTGTAATACAGCCAATGCTGTGCCCAAACTGCAATGAATGCCCATGGAAGAACATACAATTATTTTAATTATTTATTTAATTATTTTCAGTTGGGGAAAGGGACAAAAGTCCTCTTGAAATCTTCATGACTAAATATAATTCCATCTGATTAAGACAGGACCAATAACAAATGTAAAAAAAAATAATAAAAACAATAGAATATTTTTAAGTAATTTTCAACATTTTTCATCTCATGATACAAACTAATTACTAAAATTCCATGGCTTACCAAAAAATAGTCTTTTTGCTGACCGATCTGCCAAAAAAAAAAAAAAAAAAAGGTATAATTTTGATTCATTCACACCAGACGGTTTGTTGTGTTAGCTGTTGCCATTTTTCCTTTGACAGTCGAGGTCAGTGCCCCTGACTAAATAGATACTGCATGTTTTAAAATTTCTTGTGGCACATTGGTTGAAAATTGCTGATTTAAATTTTTGCTGAAAGTCAGAAAAGGACAGATAGTGAAGAGTAGCTCAAAGAAGTTAGCAAAAGCACTGAGCCTAAGAAAGAGATGAGGTTCAAGAATATTTATGTTGGTAAAATGAGAATATCTTTGTTCTTCAGTTTGCTGATAGGATGGTTCTTGTTTAACTCAAGGGTAAGACCTGAAGTTACCATATGGCAAAAACCTTATTTCTTTAGTGACCAAGGGAACCTAAAGAGAAGGAATTTGTGGGTATTGCGAGAAATGTGAAAGTTAGAACTGAAAAGTGCTACAAAAGAAAAAAAAACATTATATTAAGATGGATTAAATCCATGGAACTGTAAATTTCTACTACAGAGAGAATCTGGACCCCAAGATTTCTTTTGCTGTCATAAAATACCTTTGTACAGCAAGTAGTTAACTAAATATATACATTTAACACAATCAAATAAACTATAGTAGCTGGTAAAGAAGGAAGGAAGGAAGGAAGGAAGGAAGGAAGGAAGGAAGGAAGGAAGGAAGGAAGGAAGGAAGGAAGGGAGGGAGGGAGGAAGGGAGGGAGGGAGGGAGGGAGGGGGAAGGGGGAAGGAAGGAGGGAAAAGAAGGGAAGAGAAGAGGACGTGAAGGGGGAAGGGACGGGAAGGGAAGAGAAGGGAAAGGAAAGGAAGGGAAAGGAAGGGAAAGGAAGGGGAAGGAAGGGGAAGAAGGATATTTTGAATGGCTTGGGCCTCACAGTTATTTTATTCATGTGTATAAGCTCTGGAGGGAGCCACAGATGGGAGACTTGAACTGGCTCGTTCATTTATCTGGTTTCCCTTTCCATGGGGTAAGTATTTTTCCAGGGTTAGAGTAATTCTAATATTTACAAATACATATTTTTTATCAATACAGTCTTTAAACATAAACCAACTTTTACATGAGCCCTAAATGAAGAAATAATGATCTGTTCAATGCAGGAGAAAAAACTTGTGTTGAATTTATAAAGCCAGTATGTCAATTTCTAACATGATATCATCCTAAGTAATTTTCAAGGGTACTTTCTGACCAAGTGCTTTATATACTCTAACTTTATTATTTATTTAATCAAGTGAGAGGCAGGGAGGCAGAAAGGCAGAGAGACAGATTCCCACATGCACCCCAACTGGGATCCACCCAGCAACCCTCCATCTGGGGCCGCTGCTCTGTTGCTCAATAACCGAGCTATTTTAGCACTTGAGGTGACACCAAGGAGCCATCCTCAGTGCCCAGAGCCAACTTGCTCATGCAAGCCATGGCTGCAGGAGGGGACAAGAAAGAGGGAGAGAGAAAGAAGGGAAGGGAGGGTAGAGAAGCAGCTGGTTACTTCTCCTGTGTGCCCTGACCAGGAATCAAACTGAGGATGTCCACATGTTGGGTTGATACTCTACCGCTGAGCCAACCAGCCAATGCTATACACTCTAACTTTAAAGCCTGATCCTTGTATGAGATAGGAAAGGACAGGAGAAATACCAGAGGCAAACAAAAATGAAATAATTTCTCAGCCTCTCTCTAAAATTGTAATAAGCAGTCAGCTTGTTTGAATTCAATTCCTACCTTCTCAATCCAAGCATGTATGTATAATCAAAATGAAAAATGCCTTATGGCAAGTTTTATCTAAAACAGAGACACTTTACCAGATGTTTAGAAATCTGCATACTGATAGAATTAAGATCTAGTCTAATATGGTGTATATAAATGTGTAGTTACTCTGTATGATGTCTTCCCCACATTTGCCAATTTCTTCTCCTCCTATTCAATGGAATATACATTTGAAATACTGCAAAACCTAAAAAGATCCATCAAAACTATAGATTTAGGCACCTGACCAGGCAGTGGCGCAGTGGATAAGAGCGTCAGACTGGGAGGCAGAGGACCCAGGTTCAAAACCCCGAAGTCACCAGCATGAGCACGGGGTTGCCAGCTTGAGCGTGGGATCATAGACATGACCCTATAGTCGTTGGCTTGAGCCCAGAGGTCTCTAGCTTAAAGGTCAAGGTAACTGGCTTGAGCAATGGGTCACTAGCTCAGCTGGAGTCCCCAGTCAAGGAACATATGAGAAAGCAATTGATGAACAACTGAGGTGCCACAATGAAGAACTGATGCTTCTCATCTCTCCCTTCCTGTCTGTCTGTCCCTATCTGTCCCTCTCTCTGTCTCTGTCATATAAAAAAAACAAACAAACAAAAACCAAAAACTATATAGATTTAGGTAATTTTGAGAGCTGATACTAGCACTAAAAACAGTATTTTAAGTTTTCTTATAAGAATTTAAGGTTATAGCCTGGCTTTTGGTGGCGTAGTGGATGGAGTGTCAACGTGGAATGCTGAGGTCGCTGTTTCGAGGCTCTAGGCTTGCCCAGTCAGGGTACATACGACAATCAATGAACAACTGAAGTGAAGTAACTAAGGGTTGGTGCTTCTTGTCTCTCCCTGCTCTCCTCTCTCTGTAAAATCAATAAAATCTTAAAAACAAAAAATATTTTAAGGTTGTAGAATTATAATTTTGGCCAAACTATGATATTCCAATCTTTAACTATAAATCTATAGCATATCCAAGCATGTGTTCATCTCTAATAGTAATTAACATTCTAATTACTATTCCTTAGGTATGAGATTTAACAGCCCAGTAGAAAAATACTTTCTACTCACAAAACATTTAATTCTCGCCTGACCAGGTGGTGGCGCAGTGGATAGAGCATCGGACTGGGATGCGGAGGACCGAGGTTTGAGACCCTGAGGTCGCCAGCTTGAGTGCGGGTCCATCAGGTTTGAGCAAAAGCTCGCCAGCTTGGACCCAAGGTCACTGGCTCGAGCAAGGGGTGGCTTGGTCTGCTGAAGGCCCGTGGTCAAGGCACATATGAGAAAGCAATCAATGAACAACTAACGTGTCCCAACAAAAAACTGATGATTGATGCTTCTTGTCTCTCTCCGTTCCTGTCTGTCTGTCCCTATCTATCCCTCTCTCTGACTCTCTCTCTGTTCCTGCAAAACAAAACAAAACAAAAAAAAACCATTTAATTCTCTTGACTTCAAGGAAATAGTATGTGTTTATACAAAAAAGCTTAAGAACTTGGACAAGGGATGTCTATTTCTGTGAGGTGACACTCTTTCTTACCAGCCCCCCTTTTTTAAGAGAGAGAATAAAGAGAGACAGAAAGGGAGAGAGAAATGAGAAGCATCAAACTCAGTTGCATCACTGACTACTCCTCATATGCGCCTTGACCAGGACAGGGTTCAAGCTGAACCAGTGACTCCTTGCTCAAGCCAGTGCCCATGGGATCATGTTGATAATCCCAGGCTCAAGTTGGCAACCCTGCGCTCAAGCTGGCGAACCTGCACTCAAGTTGAATGAGCCTACCTCTAGCCAGCAACCTCAAGGTTTTTGAACCTGGAACCTCAGTGTCCTAGGACTAGGTTGATGTTCTATCCACTGCGCTACCACTGGTTAGGCAATGCTCTTTCTTCTTAAAATAGCATGTTTAATTTGAATGTGTTCAGAAGAGGCTCAGGAATAAGGTCTTTATTGAACAGCTACATTATTTTATTTTGGAGTATCACAGATTTCCAGATTAAAAACACCTACTGTCGAACATAAACACAGAAATATATTCACAAGTCAATGTGAAACAAAACTGCTGTTGTACTAGTTGCAAATTTAGATGATCTAAACCTGTCTTCCGCTCCCTTATAATTTACATAGAAAACTATCACATATGGCAAATGTGTCTACACATAAGAATTCTACCCTTATGAGTATAAAGTGCATCCTGTAAGATGGTCAAATCTTCATTGGCTCCTTTGAGGCTTTCGACAAGCATTATGACTGATCCTCTGTGATTGTGTTGAATTTAGGAGATCTAGATAAAGAACTCAAAACAAGTATAAAGAGAAGTGAGTCCTCAGTCTGGTTCTGCTTTGAGGGGAGAAGCTGGTCTCAATGACAGTAGAGGAACCTCCTCCCAAAGATACTGGCATTGCCTGAGTGCCATTTGCTGGAGCTGCTGGGGGCCCAGGGGTTGACAGGGCTGCTGGCAGAGGAATCCCAGCTGCTATTCCCATGCCCCAGGTCCCTGCAGGACTTGCTGAGCCAATTCATGGGGTGGGTGGGCCATCCCAACAGGTGATGACCTAGAAGAGGCACTATTGCAGCTGCTGCCACAGCAAGTATTGCAGGGGCTCCAACCCAGTACCCTCCTGGCTGTGGCGGACCTCCCCCACCAATGGGCCAAGGGGCACCCTCTCCAGGCATGATGGGCCACCTCCTGGTATGATGCTTCCCATGGGTCCCTCAGTGAGGATCACTCCTAGATGAGGAATTCCAATAGGCATGACCCTTCAGAAATGTGGCCCCCTCCCCCAGGAATGCAAGGCTTTCTTTTACCTTGAACACAGTGTTATGGAAGTAACTCCACAGAGCTGTGGGTTGCCAAATGATCACACTCCAGTTTGTCAGTTACGCTGTTGTACACAGAGTCTCATTGGATTGTCTGGTTTCCCTTACAGGGTCCCCTCCCCTGGGAATGCGCCCACCAAGCCCTAGACTCATCTTGGCCCTCCTCAGCTCCCTGCCTGTTTCCTGAAAGAGTGTACATAATCCTTTTATTTCCTTGTGGCCTGTGAAACAAATTTATGATGAACTCCTAGTAGAATTATTTTTTTTTAAAAAAAAGAGTTTTGCTTAAATTGCCTTAAAAATTCTGGAACAATAATTTTTTTTCTTTTCTTTTTTTATTGATTTAAGAGAGAGAGAGAGAGACATGAAAGGAGAGGGAGGAGAGATATGAGAAGCTTCACTTAAGTTGTTCAATGATTGCTTCTTATATGTACCTTGACTGGGAGCTCAAGCCAAACCAGTGACCCCCTACTCAAGCCAGCCACCCTAGGTTCAAGTTAACAACCTTGGGTTTCAAAGTCAGTGACCTTCATGCTCAAGCTGAAAAGTCAACCCTCAAGCCAATGAGCCTATGCTCAAGCTGGCAACCTTGGGGTTTCGAACCAGGGACCTCAGCGTTCTGGTTGACATTATCCACTGCACCACAACCAATCAGGCTGGAACAATAATTTTTGTGATTGATTGATTATAGAGAGACAGAGTGAAGAAAGAGGAGGGTGAGAGGGATGAAGGGAAGAAGAGAGGGAGAAAGAGGAAAAGAGGATGGACAAGAGGGGGAGAAAAGAAGAGGGAGAGAGAGAGAGAAGCATTCATTTGTTGTTCAACTTAGTTCTGCATTTGTTGGTTGCTTCCTGTATGTGCTGTGACTGGGGACTGAACCTGTAACCTTGGTGTTTCGGGATGACGCTTTAACTGACTGAACCAACCAGCCAGGGCTGGAGTAATAATTTAAAACTTAATCATTAACACTGATATGAATGCTCTACTTTAAAGGCTATAAATAACTATTGAAATTCAGTAATTAATTCTCCTAATTAAGAGGATAATAATAAGTCAGATTCATTATAGATGTATTTCTAAGTAATTGATCCCAACACAACTGAACAATGAAAAAGGAGTTAGAGGAGAGCCTTGAGCATTCAGTAAAAACGCTTGAGGATCACATGATATCTAAAGTGCAGTGTAGCTCCATTTGGAAATGGCAAAAGGCAAGGCCAGCTTTAAGAGTTCACTCAGCTAATAGGGTTTTCCAGTGGCTGTATAGTGAAGCTAAAGTCCTTTCCACAATAATAGTGGTTTTAAACCAAGAGGTAAGTTAAAAGCACCTGCTGAAGTTTTTTAAAAAACATGTACATGCTGGGGTCCCTAGCCCTAAATATTTTACTTTATTAGGGCACTTTTATTTTGTAAAAGCTGCAAAAGTGATTCTGATATGCACCTCCAGTTGAGAAGCCTTAGTACCAAGAGACTCCTCTGCCTGAATATTTATTTTCTAACCTCATGCTAGTTTGGTTGGTATGAAAATGGTACCTACTGTATATACATCTCCTTTCCACAGTATTGTCTGTAACTTTCTCTAAAAGGTTTGATTCAGTGCAGAGCTAAGTTCTTAATTTCTGAAGAAACATATCAACGAGGAAATGTCAACTCTAAGCTAGGTCCCAGTTCATAAAAAAACTTTCATAATAAAGATAAACCATTACTGAACAAAAAGAGAGGCCAAGAGAAGACATACAGGTGACCAACACATATATGAAAAGATGTTCAATATCACAATCATTAGGGAAATGCAAATCAAAACTACAATGAGACCTGTTAGAGGGGATATTACCAAAAAGATAAGAAATAACAATTGTTGGCAAAGATGTGAAGAAAAGGGAACTCTTGTGCACTGCTGGTGGGAATGTAAACTGGTGCAGCCATTATGGCAAACAGTACGGAGGTTCCTCAAAAAATTAAAAACAGCCCTGGCCTGATAGCTCGGTTGGTTAGAAGAGCATCATCCAGAAGTGCAGAGGTTGCTGGTTCAATCCCTAGTCTGGGCTTATACAGGAACAGATTACATGTTCCTGTTTCTCTCTCTAAAATAAAAATAAAAAAAATAAAAAAAAAACATTAAAAAAAAAGGAACATATGATCCAGTAATTCCACTTTTGGGTATTTATGCAAAAATAATGCTAATTCAAAAATATATATGTTCATAACAGCATTATTTTTTGTTTATTTTTAGTGAGGAGAGACAGAAAAAAAAAAATATATATATATAGAGAGAGAGAGACAGACAGACAGACAGACAGAAGGGGGAGGAGCAGGAAGCATCAACTCCCATATATGCCTTGAC
The DNA here is from genome assembly GCA_037038555.1 of Rhynchonycteris naso. NCBI lineage: Eukaryota > Metazoa > Chordata > Mammalia > Chiroptera > Emballonuridae > Rhynchonycteris > Rhynchonycteris naso. Next base: position 52,771,144 of record CM072999.1, read on the forward strand.
CAGGCAAGCCCAGGGTTTTGAACCAGTGACCTCAGCATTCCACATTGATGCTTTATCCATAGCGCCACCACTGGTTAGGCCATTACAGCATTATTTACAAGAGCCAAGATATGGAAACAACCTAAATATCTACTGATGAATGAATGAAGAAAGAAAGTGTGGAACATACATAAAATGAAATACTACTCAACCATAACAAAGAATTGAATCTTGCCATCTGCAACAATAGAGATGAACCTTTCATTCTTTTTTCTTAACATGGATGAACCTTGAAGGCATTACAGTAAATGAAATAAGTCAGACAGAAAAAGATAAATGCCACATGATCTCATTTATATGTGGAATCTAATACAAACAAACCAAATTCATGGATACAGAGACTAGACTGGTGGTTGCCTGAGGTGAGGGGTGGGGAGTGGGCAAAATGGGTAAAGGGGGTCTAAAGGTACAAATTTCCAGTTATATAATGAGTAAATCATGGAGATGTAATATATAGCATGGTGACTATAGTTAATAATACTGTATTGCACATTTGAAAGTAGCTAGGAAAGAGGATCTTGAAAGTTCTCATCACAAGAAAAAAATGTTTATATATGGTAACAGATGTTAAATAAATTATTGAGGTAATCATTTTTCTATATACAAATACCAAGCCATTGCGTTGTACACCAGAAACTAATATTATGTTATGTCAGTTATACCTCAATTAAAAGGAAAAAAGAGGCCATGAAAGCAGGTCTGGCTCATCTAAACACAATCTAGTATTTGTCATTAGGTCTAGAACCCAGTGATCTCAAATTTAAAAGACAATTAGAGTTATTTTTCAGGCACATAGTTCAATTGTACTCTCTCAATAAACAACATTTTAAGTTGAAAAACTGACCACCTCCAAAAATCTAAGAATTACCTTTTAATTTCCTGCAGCTAATGATAAATTCACAAAAAGAAGTATCTTAATCCTTACTTCTCTCCTGACTGTTTATACTACCTGTAGGGATTCTAATTCCTTCATCAGGCTAAAGTATATACTTTTTGTCAAGGATTGAAAGGGGGGGGCTTTGTAACCTAAAATAAACAAAGCCATGATTCTTCAATCTGAGATCAGCCCTATACCAAAAGGAGTTCAATAAACCGTTCCAAAGTAACAAATCAATTAAACAATACAACCCCAGCCTGACCAGGCGGTGGCGCAGTGGATAGAGCGTTGGACTGGGATGCAGAAGGACCCAGATTCGAGACCCCGAGCTTGCCAGCTTGAGCGCGGGTCCATCTGGCTTGAGCAAAACCTCACCAGCTTGGACCCAAGGTTGCTGGCTCCAGCAAGGGGTGGCTCGGTCTGCTGAAGGCCCGCGGTCAAGGCACATGTGAGAAAGCAATCAATGAACAACTATGGTGTCGCAATGGCAACGAAAAACTAATGATTTATGCTTCTCATCTCTCTCTGTTCCTATCTGTCTGTCCCTGTCTATCCTTCTCTCTCTCTCTCTGTCTCTGTTAAAAAAAAAAAACACAACAAAAAAACAAAAAATAATACAACCCCAAACCTCAATGGCTCCAAATGCTCTGAATCAATCTTTCCTCAAGCCTTCCTGGAAATCAGTAGGAGTGAAAATATTAGCTATCATAAACACATTATTTTCTTTTTTTTAATAAATTTATTTTATTTAGTTATTCATTTTTACAGAGAGAGGAGAGAGAGAAAGGAAGAGAGTGAAAGAGGGGTGAAGAACAGGAAGCATCAACTTCCATGTGTCCCGACCAGGCAAGCCCAGGGCTTCGAACCGGCAACCTCAGCATTCAAGGTCGAGGCTTTTATCCACTGCGCCACCACAGGCCAGACATAAACGCATTATTTTCAAAAATCTCCATAGGTTCAACTCTTCAAAGTCTCTAAGGATATCCCTTTCTCCTTAATTTCATAATGACCCTGTACCTCATAGCTGTTGTAATAAGAGTATTATCAGCAACAGCTACCATTATTGAGTACAGTATTTACCACATGCTAGGCACTATGCTGAATGCTTAACCTTCTTTATCTCAACTAATCCTCACAATAACCCTAGGAGGTCAGTACTATTATTTATTTCCACATTATAGGTGAGAGGCTTAGAGAGTTAAATAATTTGAGTATCTCTTCTGTTCTCAAAGTCCCAAACCCTTAGATATTCCTTCCAATTTTAGGTTTCTGTCATTTTGTTCACACACACAAAAAGACATATGATTATCACTCAGGGAAAAAAAATCGTATCTACAGTCCAAAGTTACTTTTATCCTTAAAGTTTTTGGTGAATGTGATCTTCATTATTAAAAGGGAAGGATGCTCTACAATAGTGGGCCTCAAACTTTAGTGTGTATCATGATCAATGGGAAAGTTAATATTAAAACACATTGCTAGGCCTCAATCCTAGAGTTTCTGATTTGGGGATCTAGGATGGAAACTGAATTTTTAACCCTGAGGCTGGTACAGGGACCACGGCTTATGAGAAGGTAAAGGAAGTAATCCGCTCTCACCTTAGTGATCAGCTTCTCATGTGAAAACACTTCTCTACGATGTACTTCCAAGAAGAAAGACACTTAGGATTTAAAAACACCTCCTGACTCTGAAAGCTAAAAGACAACTTCCTCCCACTTCCTACTTCACAAAAGCTCCAATATCACCAAGGCAGTGAAAATTCAGAAAAAGAAAAATTAAGAACAGAATGATTGTAAACTCTGCTCAAGAAGCTCTTACACCCACAGTTCACATCTTCAGCCTGAAAAGTGTTTCCTTTGGCTCTGTTAGGACAAGAGAAATACCAACAGAAAAAGGAAGTAGATTGTTCTTTAATACTTAAAAGAACTCTGAAATCAGGCTCTGAAAATATAATAAAATTTCATTCTATAAACAGAAAATCTCAAAATGTTATAAATTCCTCTTGTCTTTCTCTCCTTTGTCACATTATCCTGCATCGCAAAAGAGCTACATATTTTATCCAAGACAGACCTAAAGTCTATACTTTCTTAGGTGGCTTAAGCATTGATTATGTCAATGTCAGAGAAGGACGACTTTAAGGAATAGGATTTGTTAAAAATCCTCAGCCAGCCAGGGAAGCTTCTTACTTGGGTGGGTGCTATCAACCACGACTAAATTGTACCGAGAAATATATTTTAAAATATTAATATGACTAGCACCTTCCTGATCCTAATCCTTCCAGGCCCATCCCAATGGCACAACTGGGAAATTAACTGAAGAGAAAAGCAATCTTCCCCCTGCTCTTGACTTTCAGATGTTCCTCCTCTATAGCTATGCCATGCAAAGACTCATTCTACACACACACACATACACACACACACACCACAGAGAACATGTGCACACACACATAACTCTCGGCAGGAACCAAAAATCAAAGCCTAACCCCATGGTTTTTAAGTGAGCAAGTCCAATTTCCTTCTTTGTAGACCTTGACACATGCTGGCTGGGAGCCGTCTGGATTTTTTTTTTTTTTTTTTTTTTTTTGCCTTGTTTCTGCACCAGAAGGCTCTGCACTGCAGGTCAGAGAATGATAAGGAAATGAATAGTGTAATTTCCAAGGCCTCTGAACACGGCCCTGTCAGCAGCTCTGGAGGCAGGTTACTCAAGCATGGCTTGAAGAGTAAAAACCACAGAGAGGAGGGCTCAGCCAGCCAGCAGTGGCAGGATCTCAGCTGTGTGTGTTACTGCCACCTCCAGCCTAAAAGCCCAAGCCCTGCTGCCTCCCTGGATGAGCTCTGCAGGTAAAAGCTCTTATACCCAAATGGCAAAAATACAAGTTCACACTGGGGGAGGAAGATTAAGGGCTAGGACTTAGATTTTCCATGCACTCTTATGCAGAAACAGAAATATTTAGCACTCTTCCAGCATACGTGAGACTGTACATACTGGCAAACCCAGAGCAACAGCTATCCAACATATCCAGCCCCACATCAGTGATATGGCTAGAAATGAAACTCAATTCATATGAAATCCGAAATTCAACAGGCTACTTTAATATCCTTTGAAGCCAATTTTGGTTCCCCCACCACCACCACGCACAACATAAATATCAGGGGCTTTAGAACACATCACCAGTATGCATACTTTCCAACCCAGAATTGAAACTTCTGAGCATAGTACTGAAAGGCTTAAATAACATGTTTATTTACTCACATTGGGTTTCCTGTATAGGTGGAAATGTTATTATACCTTAGCCTAGGGTGGACTTAGACATGTTTCAATTCAAATAATGTTTTTCTTCTTTTCTTATATTGAATGTTTCCCAAATGCCAAGCAGTATTCAAGTGTTTTATATTTATTAACTAATTTAATCTTATAACAACACTACATAGGAACTACCGTTTTCCTCATTTTGCAGGTAAGAAAACTGAGGTAGATCTTGAGTAACTTCTTCAAGATCACTAAGTTAATAAGTGGTAAAGCGGGAATACAAAACCCAGATAATCTGGCTCCATCCAGAGTTTACACTCTTTTTTTTTTTTTTTTTGACAGAGACAGAGAGAGTCAGAGAGAAAAAGACAGACAGGAAGGGAGAGAGATGAGAAGCATCAATTCTTCGTTGCAGCACCTTAATTGTTCATTGATTGCTTTCTCATATGTGCCTTGATGGGGGGGGGGTACAGAGGGGCTACAGCAGAGTGAGTGACCCCTTGCTCAAGCCAGTGACATTGGGCTCAAGCCAGTGACCTTGGGTTTCAAGCCAGTGACCTTTGGGCTCAAGCTATTGATGATAGGGTCATGTCTATGATCTCACGCTCAAGTCAGCAACCCCACGCTCAAGCTGGCAACATTGGGGTTTTGAACCTAGGTCCTTCACATCCCAGTCCAACACTCTACCCACTGTGCCACCACCTGGTCAGGCCAGAATTTACACTCTTAACCATTAAGTCATACACAAGAGTTTATGTAAAATTTAAGTGGCTACCAATGCCCACGTTATAAAGAAAATTCACAATAGTTCTCAATTATTAAAGTACATAGTAATTATGTGGAGAGTCTACTAGAAGTAGTGTGGGGCCCTACCCCTAAAATGTATTTAGCAGCTCTGGGGTGGTGTCCAAAACTCTTCATTTTTGACATGCAGGTGATATGAAGCACATGGTTTTATGGGCCACACTTTTAGGTACTCCACTATATGTAACGGTAAACTCAAAGCTCCTCAAAGAGCAGGAACAACCTCTGTTTTACTTGCCAATGTATACCCAGCACCAAACACAATAGCTGGAATCTAAAATGCACTCAGTTAGTCTGACCAGGTGGCGGCACAGTGGATACAGCATCAGACTGGTACGTGGATGACCCAGATTTGAAACCCCGAGGTCACCGGCTTGAGGGCAGCAGGCTCATCTGGCTAGAGCGCGGGCTTACCAGCTTGAACACGGGGTCACTAGCTTGAGCCCAAAGGTCGCTGGCTTGAAACCCAAAGTCACTGGCTTGAGCAAGGGGTCACTTGCTCTGCTGAAGCCCCCCAGTCAAGGCACACAAGAGAAAGCAATGAACAACTAAGGAGACTAAGGGGCCGCAACAAAGAACTGATGCTTCTCATCTCTCTCCCTTCCTGTCTGTCTGTCCCTATCTGTCCCCCCCCTCTCTCTGTTGTTGATTCACAGACCAAAAAAGCACTCAATTAATGTATTGAATGAATGAAAGGTAATAATGGTATCTAATAGTCTGTCAGCTCTTTACAAAACAGTATCCACAATACTTTTAGGGTCTGCCAATTAATGATATGTCCAAGAAACACCACGGCAGTTTTTTTCTTACCTGCAATTGCCAAATAAAGAAGAACTGGCAATGCCTAAATGATTACAATGAAAATCTGACTGAATGCAATATTTAAGAACACACACATACACACCCTCTCAAGAAGCCAATTTCCAAGTAGCAGTTTTAAAGTAACTTTCCCCTCTTTATATGTAATAGGATAGGTTCAATGTCAGATTTAAGTGGTGTTCTTTAAAAACATGATCATCTTACCAAAAAAAAAAAGAAAAAAATCTAAACTCAATGATTCTTTTATAGTCTACAATGTTAAAATCAGTAAGAAAAACAAATGAAAGTAGTCTTGAACCATACACAAAAATTAACTGAAAATGGATCATAAACCTAAATATAAGACCTTAAACAATAAATTACATAAAAGAAAATATAGATAACTAAACTTACGGGCCTTGATCTTAAGAGAAGATTTTTATAAATTTGACCTAAAAGACAAGGAAAGTAAAAGAGAAAATAAATGATGGGACTATATTGAACCAAAAAGCTTCTTCACAGCAAAAGAAACTGTCAACAAGACAAAAAAGCAACCAACCAAATGCAAGTTATTTTCAAACAACACCTCTGATAAGGGATTAATATCCATAATAATATATAAAGAACTCATAAAATTTAACAACAAAAATACAACAATAATAAACAATCCAATTAAAATATGGGCAGCCTGACCAGGTGGTGGCATAGAGGATAGAGCATTGACCTGGGATGCTGAGGATCCAGGTTCCAAACCCCAAAGTCACTGACTTGAGCGCGAGCTCATCTCATCTGGTTTGAGTATAGGCTCACCAACTTGAGCAAGGGGTCACTGGCTCTGCTAGAGCCCCACCCTGGTCAAGGCACATATGAGAAAGCCATCAACGGACAACTAAAGTGCTGCAACTATGAATTAATGCTTCTTATCTCTCTCCCTTCCTGTCTTGTTTGTCCCTTGACATCTCTCTCACTAAAATAAGGGGGATGGGGCAGAAGACCTGAACATACACTTCTCCCAAGAAGAAAAACAAATGGCCATCAGATACAGGATTGGACAAAAGTAGGTTAACAGCTGTTGGTATGGAAAATACAATAATTAAATAATAATACAAGAATAAACTCTGTTGCATGTGCTTACACGCCACCCTGAATAAGAAAAAATCTTCAACTCCACTAGCTATTAGGGAAATGCAAATCAAAACCACAATGAGGCCTGACCAGCCGGTGGCGCAGTGGATAGAGTGTTGGACTGGGATGCGGAAGACCAAGGTTTGAGACCCCGAGCTCGCCAGCTTGAGCATGGGCCCATCTGGCTTGAGCAAAAGTTCCCCAGCTTGGACCCAAGGTCGCTGGCTCGAGCAAGGGGTGGCTAGGTCTGCTGAAGGCCCGCGGTCAAGGCACATGTGAGAAAGCAATGAATAACTAAGGTGTTACGACGGCAACGGAAAACTAATGATTGATGCTTCTCACCTCTCTCCGCTCCTGTCTGTCTGTCCCTATCTATCCCTCTCTCTGACTCTCTCTCTGTCCCTGTAAAAAAAAAAAAAAAAAAAAAAAATCACAATGAGATACCACCTCACACCTGTTAGAATGGCTATTATCAATAAGACAAAGAAATATTACAGAGGTTGTGGAGAAAAAAGAAACCCACATTTACTAGTATAAATGTAAACTGGGCCTGACCTGTGGTGGCGTGGTGGATAAAGCATTGGCGTGGAATGCTGAGGTCGCTGGTTCAAAACCCTGGGCTTGCCTGGTCAAGGCACATACAACAAGCAATCAAGGAACAACTAAAGTGAAGCAACTATGACTTGCTACTTCTTTTTCTCTCCCCTCCTCTCTCTGTAAAATCAATAAATAAAATTTTATAAATAAATAAATAAATGTAAACTGGTACAGCCACTATGGAAAACAGTATGGTTTCAAAAATATTTTTTTCTTAAGTGAGAAGCAGGGAGGCAGAAAGATAGAGTCCCAAATGTGAATGCACCCCGACTGGGATCCACCTGGCAACACCCCTACCAGGCGATGTGATGCACATCTGGGCCGCTGCTCCACTGCTCAGCAACCAAGCTCTTTTAGCACCTGAGGGAAGGCGGTGGAGCTATCCTCAGTGCCTTGGGCCAACTTGCTCCAACCAAGCCATGACTGCAGGAGGGAGAGGGAGAGAGGGAGAGAAGGGGGAGGGGGAGGTGTAGAAAAGCAGATGGGCGCTTCTCCTGTGTACCCTAACTAGGAATTGAACCCGGGATTTCTACACGCCAGGCTGACGCTCTACCACAGAGCCAACAGCCAGGGCTGGTTTCAAAAATTAAGAGTATAGTTACCATATGATCCAGCAAACCCTCTTATGGGTATCTACCCCCCAAATTTGCCATAGTTTAATTGTTTATTGTTGTTGTATTTTTGTTGTTGAATTGTATGAGTTCTTTATATATTATGGATATTAACTGTGGGGTGGCCAATGGGGAAGATCAGGTGGGGAACTCAGACCCTGGGAACTTTGGCTAGGGCCGCCCACACAACCAAGCACGCCAAAAGAAAGTTCCCAGTGGACCTTGGGAGAAGATTGACTGTCCATCAGCCAGTGAGATTTCACCACGTCGTAACTACTCGGCCACCCTAGAGGACCACTTTAAATACCTCTCACACAGTCAAATTAGGGCGACTTGCCTAGCCTCTGAACCCCGGGGCTGGGGGTCTGGGGGACATCGTTGGGCCGGATGCGGGGTACTTAATAAAGCTGTTCGTTATTCCACACTTTGTGGCTCTCAGCCCTCCTGCTGTTCCTTCTTTCTCGGTGGGGGGAAAAATACCTTACATTAACCCCTTATCAGAGGTGTTGTTTAAAAATAACTTGCATTTGGCCTGACCTGTGGTGGCGCAGTGGATAAAGCGGCGACCTGGGAACACTGAGGTCGCCAGTTCAAAACCCTGCACTGGTCTGGTCAAGGCACATATGGGAGTTGATGCTTCCAGCTCCTCCCCCTTTCTCTCTCTCTCTCTCTCTCTCTCTGTGTCTCCTCTCTAAAATAAATAAATAAAAAGAATTTAAAAAAAAAAAAAAAAAAAATAACTTGCATTTGGTTGGTTGCTTTTTTGTCTTGTTGACAGTTTTTTTTGCTGTGAAGAAGCTTTTTGGTTTAATAGTAGTCCCATCATTTATTTTCTCTTGTACTTTCGTCTTTTAGGTCAAATTTATAAAAATCCTCTCTTAAGATCAAGGCCCATAAGTTATCTATGTTTTCTTCTATGAAACACTTATTCATAAAGATGTATGTACCCCTATGTTCACTGCAGTATTATTCACAGTGCCCAGACATGGAAATAACCAAAGTGCCCTTCAATGGCTGATTGGGATAAAAAAGATGTGGTACATATATGAAATGGAATACTTGGACACAAGAAAAGATGAAACACTGCCATTTTTGACAACATAAATAGGTCCTGAGAAAGCCATGTTAAGCAAAATAAGTCAGATAAAAAAGGTAAGAACCATATGATTCCATTTATATATGGGATATAAAAATGAAAGCAACAAATAAACACATAAGATAAATAAACAAAAACAGACACAGACAACAGTATGGTGGTTACAGAGTGGCAAATGTGGGTGGGGAGGTAGTAAAGTTTATGGTAAAGGGGGTAAAATATATGGGGATGGAAGGTGATTGGACTTTGGATGGTAAATAGACAATGCAATATGCAGAGAATATATTATAGAACTGTACACCTAAAACCTATATAATTTTATTAACCAATGTAACTCAAATAAATTTAATTAAAAAATAAAACTCTGACCTATGATGGCACAGTGGATAAAATGTCAACCTGGAATGCTGAGGTTGCAGGTTCAAAACCTAGAACTTGCCCAGTCAAGGCACATATGAGAAGCAATTACTATGAGTTGATGCTTCCCACTTCTCCCCCTTCTCTCTCTCTACCCATCCTTTCTCTAAAATCAATAAACAAAATCTTTTTTAAAAAGTAAATAAAAACCTGACCAGTCAATGATGCAGTGTATAGAGTTTCAGACAGAGATGTGGAGGACTCAGGTACAAAACCCTGAGGTCGCAATCTTAACCACAGGCTCATTGACTTGAGCATGAACTCACCAGCTTGAGCATGGGGTCACTGGCTTGAGCGTGGAATCATAGACATGACCCCATGGTCACTAGCTTGAGCCCAAGGTCTCTGGCTTGAATAAGGGGTCACTCTCTGCTATAACCCCTGGTTAGGGCACATATGAGAAAGCAATCAGTGAACAAATGAGGTGCCTCAACGAAGAACTGATGCTTCTCATCTCTCTCCCTTCCTGTCTGTCTGTCCCTATCTGTCCCTCTCTCTAACTTTCTCTCTGTCTCAGTCACAATAAAAAAATAAAAAAAAAACTAAAAAAGAAAGTAGTTTTGGGAGTATCTGGGCATTTACATCCAAATGCTTCTGGGGTAGTCTTTTTGTTTTGTTTTAAATTGATTTTTAGAGAGAGAGAAAGTGAGAAAGGCAAAAAGAGAGAGAAACAGTGATTTGTTGTTCTACCTATTCATGCCATCATTGGTTAATTCTTATATGTGCCCTGACTAGGGATCAAACCTGAAACCTTGGCATCTCAGGATGACTCGCTAACCAAATGAGCTAGCTACTCAGCCAGGGCTCTGACATAGTCTTTAAAGTGGGAAAATGGAGAATCCCTCATAATGGTTAAAAATTTGTAAAGAATCCTGGAGTAAAAACATGACACGAGAAAGTAAGAGGTGCAGGTGCCGGAGACATCCCTGCCATCACACACCCTGTGCGGGTGCAACCACCCTGGATCATTCTGCTCTTCTTCCTTTCATTGGCATCATGGCTGATCAGCTGATGGAAAAAGAGATTGCTGAATTAAAAAACCTCTCTCCTACTTGACAAAAATGGCCATGGCACCATCACAACAAAGGAAGTTGGCACTGTCATGAGGTCACTGGGTCAGAACCCAACAGAAGCCGAATTACAGCATATGATGAATGAAGTGGATGCAGATGGTAATGGCACCATTGACTTCCCAGAAGTTTTTACTATGCCGGCTAAAAATATGAAAGATAGAGTGAAGAAGAATTCTGCAAGGTATTCCAAGTCTTTGACAAGGATGGCAATGGTTACATCAGTGTGGCAGAACTATGTCATGTCATAGTTTTTTCCTGGGACAAAAAACTAACAGATGAAGAAGTAGATGAAATGATCAGAGAAGCAGATATTGATTTAGGTATACAAGTCAACTATGAAGAATTCGTACAGATAATGACTGCAAAATGAAGACCTACTTTCAACATTTTCCCTCCTCAAGAAGAATCAAATTAAATCTTTTACTTCCCTCTTGCAAAAAAAAAAAAATCATTTACTCATTCTGAATTTGTATAGCAAAACTGAATGTCAAAAGTACACATACAATCTACATGTATTGGTTGGTGGGCCTGTACCATAAAAATCAAGTTACACATCAGTTTTACAATATAAATCCTCATACAACCTTAATGACAAGGAAGCACTTAGTGGACTCCTTGCTAATGATTAATGCACTGTTTGGGCTGGCCAGTCTTTCATGCATGCAACTTGATAATTAAGCATAGTCAGGCATTTGTATTACAATGAAGAATGAAAAAAAAAATCAAAACCTATTTAAGTGGGTTCTAGTTTAGTTTGTTAGTATAAATTGTTATAGCTGGTTTACTGAAAGCAAACACATTTAAAAGTTGTTTACTTCAGGATGTGTGTAGAAAAATGGGTGAAGAATAAACTGTCTAGATGTATCCCCACTAGCAGGATGATCCTCTTGTACTTCTATGTGCCCCAAATTGTGGTGATGATTACACATTCTGGTTGAATGTCCATGTGTATTAGTTTAGCATTCTCTACATTGTACTGGGAGCAAAATGGATGTTGGGTTGTCACCACTCACACAAACTTTTAAAAAGAAACTTTTTACCACCCTGGCCTATTGACTCCGTGGTAGACTGTCAGCCAGGCATATGGATGTCCCGGGTTCGATTCTTGGCCAGGGAACACAGAAGTGCCCATCTGCTTCTCTACCCCTCCTCCTCTTGCTTCTCTATCTCTCTCTCTCTCTCTTCTCCTCCTCTTCTGTGGCCATCCTTAATTGGAATAAGTTGGCCCTGGGCACTGAGGATCACTCCATGGTCTCCGCCTCAGGCGCTAAAAACTGGCTCCGTACGAAACAGAGCAAGAGCCCCAGATGGGCAGAGCATCACCCCTTAGTGGGCATGCGGATGGATCCGGGTTGGGGCGCATGTGGGAGTCTGTCTCTGCCACCCCTACTCTCACTAAATTTTTTTTTTATAAAAAGCAAAGAAGGGGGCATGCATTCAGGGTGACACTAGAATCTATGTAAACACAATAAAATCAATTAAAAAAGAAAAGAAACTTTTACCAAGGGAGCATCTTTGAACTCTATTTTTTTTTTTTTTTTAAAACAGGGACAGAGAGAGAGTCAGAGAGAGAGAGATAGATAGGGACAGACAGACAGGAACGGAGAGAGGTGAGAAGTATCAATCATTAGTTTTTCGTTGCCGTTGCGACACCTTAGTTGTTCATTGATTGCTTTCTCACATGTGCCTTGACCGCGGGCCTTCAGCAGACCAAGCAACCCCTTGCTGGAGCCAGGGACCTTGGGTCCAAGCTGGTGAGCTTTTTGCTCAAGCCAGATGGGCCCGCGCTCAAACTGGTGAGCTCGGAGTCTCGAACCTGGGTCTTCTGCATCCCAGTCCAACACTCTATCCACTGCGCCACCGCCTGGTCAGGCTGAACTCTATTTTTAAAACCTTCTGAACTTGCAACCAGCAGAGGTAGGCTGTGGCTGTGGACTATACCTCAAGCATCAACACTGCTGTTCAAGAAATTAGAATTTACGTCCATTCCAAGTTGTAAATGCTAGTCTTTTCATTTTTTTCCAATAACAAGACCACTAACTTAAAACAAAAACAAACAAAGAATGCTCAGTTGGTTGGAGCATTGTCCTGATATGTCAAGGTTGCGGGTTCAATACCCAGTCAGGGCACATACATGAATCAACCAATGAATGCATAAATAAGAGGAACAACAAACTGATGCTTTTCTCTCTCTCTAAAATCAATAATAATAATAATAATAATAAAAGAAGACTGTGGTAAGAAAAAACCTGGTTTCTATGCGTGGCTTTGCCACCAACTACCTGGGAGCCCAGGAAAGTCACATGACATCCCTGGTCTTGGTTTCCTCTTCTACAAAATGAGGAGGTTGGACAAGATAATCTTTCCCTTGGCCCTCCTTGAATTACAACACCCAGGTGGAAAACTGAGCTGCTGAGGAAAATATAAATTAGGCTCAGGCTCCACTGTACTTAAAGACTACATTTCTGTTCCACATAAATACAAACTTTTAAATTTTTTCCATGAAGGAAAATGCTTGAAGGCATTTGGCTTCAGGAAGCAAGGCTGACTGCTATGCCATTACTAACTGAGAAAGAACAGCTAGAGAAGGAGGAAGGTGTAAAGAGAGAAAGCCTGTGTCAGAAGGAATAAGAGACCTGACCTTGGTTGGGCAATGACGGATTGCAACATGACAGAATTAAGCTGGAAGGCATAAACTAGGGCAGGAAAACAAAACCAAGGGCAAAGGAAGATGCTCTTAGAACAAAGGATATGAGAGCAAATATGATCAGAAGGCAGAACAACTAAGCACATACTTCATGATTTTCTTTGTACCCTAAGTAACAGGGGAAGTGGTAAATATATGCAGCATTCTGAGAGCAGCAGAAGTAGAGTGTTTCTACCTTGCAAGAGCAAAAGCAGCAGCTAAGGATGTGAGAGAAGCTCTGGCTGCAAACTTCTATATCCTTTATCCAGTAGAGCCACTGGTTATTTTAGATGACTTGAAAAATAAAGAGTCTCACTTAAACTCCTGGTTTAAACTTTGACTGTCTGCAGGACAAGAGTCGACACAGATAGATTGCTGCCTTCTGTGGTTTGTAAATTTTTTTTTCTTGCCTGTCACAGTGGCAATGAAAGCACTCAGCTTAGAACATTCAGACAGGCACCTTCCTTCCTTCCTACTTCCCTTTCCATTCCTAATTTAACAATCTATCAATCAAACTGCAGGCAAGGAAACAGGCAGGAGCCAGAAGGCTCAATCTTGTTTATTCCTCAATAATCTCCCCATTCCTATCTCTTCAGCTGGCAGGAAGTATGAAGCAGGAGTGTTCAATAACAATTCAGGTCAGCAGCAGTTGCTAAGAGCCATCTCTGGACTCTCCTAGAACTTGAGGAAACAGCATAGTGGGCCCTTCCAGAGCGAGATACGGTGGAGCCCAAGGGAGATCCCACGAAGGGAAATCCACATCCTTGGGTATCAGAAAAATTCTCTCAGTCACAGCCTAAGATACCTACCTACCTTGATGACAGAGAAGGTCCTGAGATCATTTGAATATTTAAATTGCCTCATTAGCTAGTGGTAGACATGTGATAATTCTATCCTACACCACAAACTCTTTGCCTTCCCTCCTATTTCCGGGATGGGGGGCTGCTCCTGTCAAGATATTTTCCAAATATTATGAGGTTTCTTTCTTTATGCCAGTTCCCAGCTCGGCGTATGTAATCCCTAGATTATAATAAAATATCTGTTTTACTATTTTGGTTCTCTGTTGGTTGTCCCCACATGAAAGGGACATTCCAAACCAATTAGGAAATAGGCAAGTCCACATCTGAAGTTTTCAGAGATTTAGCTCATAAATTATTGTACTAATAATCAAACACTGACTGAACACCTATTATGCCCCAAACCCTGGAGTACTTGTTTCTCAAAAGCTGCTCCACTGTAAGATTCCTAGCCTTCTTTTCCCTAACTCCAGTCTCTTCTTCCTCCAATTCCAGAATCACTCTCTCCCTGCAGTGTTTTCACCTCCTAGCAACATTCAAACATTTATTTAAATAATTATTTCAATGGTTCTTTATGTAAAAGTACCCTCAGAACCAAACTATTCAAAAGGGTTGAGGGAACAGGAAAACGAACTGAGAAAGCAGGTTTGTGCTTACAGTATCATCCAACTGCATAACAAATGTTCTGCTTTAAAAGTAATTCCCGGTCATTTTATCTCTTCCAAAACCTGAAGCACAGACTCTCTCTTTTCTCTTTCATTCTACTGCCCAATTCACAATCTCCTTGGGAGACAAGGAAGCTATCTTAATATAGGACAAACTCCAGGGCAACCAAGGTGTATTCTTAGATGAATGGACTGCATCTTTCAGCCCAATTATAATCTGGAGGGCAGATTCCTAACCAGTCTCTGCACTTATCAGAGAAAACTGGTTCCACTGCTTCTCTACTGGAGGTTATAACGGACGTTTAGAATTAAATCCAACAGAAGCTAAGCATCGTTAATCCTTTCACCTGTAGAAGATTGCTGCACTGAGGAAAGAGTTCCTAATAGAAAGGAAAATGAAGGCCACTCTCAGAAGTGATCACTTTTCAGTACAGGAAAAACAATGATTATGAACATGGATATATTGCAAGTTTACATAAGCCAAATGTACGGAATAGTCTAATGGACCTGGAACAGAAGCAAGAACTCCTGGTACTCCTAGGCCTCTTCAAAACAGTATTATCCATATGTACCCCAGAGAAAATGGTAACTCACAGCCAGCACAGAATGAGCCCTGCCAGTAACCAGCTGGAACTTAACTCTGCTGAGGTGGACTATAGCATCTGCCACCTAAACATAGGCAGTTTCTCTGGCAGCTGCCACTGGTAAAAAGGAATGAACCACTGTGTTATTAGTGGAAGAAAATTCATAGCCCTGTAACCAGGGAAGCCCAGATGTTGCTAAGAGCTGCAGATGTGCCAGAGGCAAAGACCAAAATATCTACAGCAAAAAAGCACAAGCTACCACTGGAATCCAGGCACTGAGAGGGCACCACCACCCAAACATACACATCTACCCTCAATTTATTAACACTTACATATGGAAATAGGTATTCCCTGTTGTAGCTGGTGTAATTATAGAAAAATCAATTTATACTGCATCTGCTGGGATCAGATGAAAGCACAGGGTGAGTAGAACAGAGAGCAGAAAATCAAGAGCCAGTGAACAGCTCATCCTCAGGCCAGCTGTTCTGCAGGAAATTGTAAACTGCCAAAGTTTAAGGCAGCCTGAGCTGACCTAGACTTACACCTACTCTGCTACAGCCCTGCAAGCTCCATTTCCTGAGACATGAACTGAGATCATCTTCCCAGAAGAGGAGAGCCCCTCCTGGGGCTACAGGCACTTGTCCTTCCAAGTCAAAAAGAAGGCATGGTATCATCATTACACTGTTTGGCAGATGTTAAACCACCAGGAGACTTTGATTCCCAATAGTTGAGGGAGATACCTGGCCAAGAACTATACCGTTAGTGGCCAAAGAATCTCTTTGAAGGCTAACCTTTCACAACCACAACACTAACTGATAGGCCTGATTAAGTACTTCATAGTATAGTCAGTACCTCCTCTTATGTACTGGTCCACGTTATGCACCTTTGCTCTTTGGTACCCACCAATACAATACCTAGTAGACATCATGCTATGGAATTTAAAATTTTTCTCCTCCAGAGACCCAGAACAGAACTCAACCAAAAGCCTAGTAAGTTTATCAACTTATTATCAATGAATCTGAGAATAAAATGCCTGTCAAGCTGGGAAACACAAAAAGGTTGAAGTTTGAGGTGAAACAAAAAACAAAGTGGGAGGTTCTCAACATAACTTAGAAAATTTATTTTACAAGTAGCTGCGCCCAACAACAAATATTCTTCTCAAAAATGTCCAAGTCTCCTGTTAATGAATCTGTAGGGAATCCCCTGATTTGAAACAAAACCACATTATCATTACCAACTGCTATGACCTTATAATTGGTCATTACCCACAAACTAATGAGCATCCCACACAATGCACATAGCATTTGGTGGTTGGTTAGTCCAGGGCAGTTCTGACTGGCAGTGGACAGCCAGATCTGGCCACCGCTTACCTTTTCAGCCTTGACTTTCTTTAGCGGGCGACACTCATTCTCGCCTTCCTCTGGCTCCGGCTTAGCTCCCAAAGGATTGAGCGCTGCCCCAGGCTCAATAGCTATACTCCCAAGTGGCTCCACAGCTCCTGTATCCACCCCTGCACTTCCATCATACTGTCCACCCCGTGCTCCCAAGGGGACTGGCTGAAGGACCCCAGAATCCTTTTCTGAACAAGTCCCCACTCCTTCGCTTCTCTCCTTCTTGCTCTTAGATGAGCTGTTCTCCTTCTCCTTTTTGGAGCCGGCTACATTGCGGGATGCCTTAGTCGCCTTCTCAGAGCCCTTGGGAGCAATAGCAGCAACCAGGCTTCCTGCATTGGCACCATCTGCTGAGCGTCCCTGCACCTCCTTCTTGTTAGCTGCCCCCTCACTTGGAGTGAACAGGGAAGTCCCTGGAGTGGGTTTGCTAGTGTCTTTGCCACTCTTATTCCTTTTGGATTTTGATTTGCCTTCCTTCCCTTGAGGACCTGGAACTGGGGTCACAAACTTGATGTTGTCTGGTAGTGTGGCCACAGCATTGGGAGCTGGTATCCCCACCTCCTTTGAGCCTGACATTTCCAGTTTCTGCTGGTCCTTTTCCAGATCGGCGTCCAGGTCAATGATGAGATTCCCTACTCCAATGTCCCATTCATCCCCACTGTCGTATGTCTCAACCGGGTTTGCATCCACTCCTTTCCCTCCGGAGGCTCCACTGCTCAAGGACATCTTAGAGTCAACGTCCCACCTCAAGATTCAAGGCTCTTCCTCGCCCCAGCTTTCCTATTTTCAGCTTCAGCTATGTTTTCAGACCTGGCACATTGGTCAGTACATGCCCAGTGGACAGCATCATTGCTGGAAAAAGAAAATTTAAAGATCTGTTAAAGGAAACAATACAGGCAAGGCAACAGCCAGAAATAAACTCCTACACAAAACAGACTCTTTCCTAGGGGGCTATCACATTATAATGGACAAGACAAAGAAGTTCAATTGTATTTCTAACAGAGTCATATTGGACCAGAGAAAAGTTAATTCCCACTCCGTCTCCTCAGGGAAGAGTACAGTATTTCCAATTGCCCAGAGATTCTGTGGTAAGTCTTAACTAGAAATCCTCTAGTTTCCCCTCCCCAAGAGACTTATTTCTACTACCATTGCCAGCTGGCAATCTTACCTCAATCAATACAAGGCCCGGCATATCACAGATTCAAGTTCTAGCACAATTTTATTAGTCATACCCCCTTTTTCTACTTTCTACTTCTTTAATTATCAGGACTCAGAACATGGACTAGCAAGGCTTTTAAAGCTCTCTCCTAACAGGGTCTGTTCCTATTAAAAGTAATAAAGATTCTTCGTTATTTTACTATTGGGGGTGAGGTATCTAATTATGAGTAAATACAAATAAAAGAGCAAGCAGACCAGGGAAAAATACAATATTGGGACAGGGGACAAAAAACAAAAAACTAAAGGAGATATCCTCAGTGAGAAGCCTCAATTAATCGATTTAAGTTCAGTTAAATCAGCCTTATTAAACTCTAAGATTTCAGCCTGACCAGGCGGTGGCGCAGTGGATAGAGTGTTGGAACCTGGGATGCGGAAGACCCAGGTTCGAGACCCCGAGCTTGCCAGCTTGGGCGCGGGCTCATCTGGCTTGAGCAAAGGCTCATCAGTTTGGACCCAAGGTTGCTGGCTCCAGCAAGGGGTTGCTCGGTCTGCTGAAGGCCCGCGGTCAAGGCGCATGTGAGAAAGCAATCAATGAACTAAGGCGTTGCAACAGCAATGAAAAACTAATGATTGATACTTCTCACCTCTCTCCGTTCCTGTCTGTCTGTCCCTCTCTCTGCTGACTCTCTCTCTGTCCCTGTAAAAAAAAAAACAAAAAAAACCCTGTAAGATTTCAAATTATATCCAAATAGCAGAATTCAACATGGCCTTTCCCACCACCCACTAAAGTACCTGTGAAAACACACTGTACACAAACCAAAATAAAAGAAAGAAAAAAAAAGCCTTTACCCTATCAATAACTGAACTACTAAAACAACAACCGAAAACCTAACACCAGAATGTGGGATAACGCTTCACATTCTTGTATAAGATTGATGGCACTGTATTAGCCACCACATGAAATGCATTGGCTAAAGAGTTGGTGGTGGGGGAGTAAAAAAGGCAATTTATAGCTCTCCAGTTCCTTAACTCATGAGACCTGAGGACTATACCATCTAGAAAACCCAGCAGCCTACATATACCATCCCAGTAGTACTTTATGATAAAGCCAGAGTTCTATTCTTGCTCACTGCCCTGTCCACCATCTTTCTATATCCATTTAGAAAATAATTCTCGGAGTGGGCTGGCTGGCGGGCGGCGGGCGCGGAGCGGGCAGGGGGAAAAAAAAAGAAAATAATTCTCAGAGCAGGAAGAGCAAACCAGTGGTGGCACAATGAATCCTACTAAGTGGATTTCTAATGGGTAAATGCTACAGATAGGACAGAGACCATACAAATTGTACTTTTTCACCTTCTCTCTCAGGATAGTGTCAAAGACCCAAAGTGCAGTTACAAGAGATGTCACCCTAGGAGAGCAGAGCTATACCAAGTGAATGACTGCTAGCAACAGGGATTTAAAGAGAAAGGTGTGCACATTAATCTGCCATTTAACTGTAGATCTGAGAAGAAAATAATCCTTTACCCAAGTAAAACTCAGTGCCAACAGCAAGCAAACACTGCTGGCATCAAGTCTACATAGATCTTATTTCATAAAAGGATGAGCAAAAAGTGTGACTATGGTAGGGGAACACGATGTAGGAACTACGAAAAAAATGCCACCTACAAGGTAAAGGAAACTTAATTCTTGGAGAATCAGAGAAATATATCTGAAAATGATCTAGAATTCTGAAGAAATTTTAAGTAAAATGTTTGAAATTCTCAACACTACATAACACTTAACCTTAGCCCTGGCCAGTTGGCACAGTGATAGGGCGCAGTCAGCGTGTGGACATCCGGGGTTCAATTTCCAGTCAGGGAACACGGGAGAAGCACCCATCTGCTTCTCCACCCCTCCCCCTCTCACTTATCTCTCTCTCTCTCTCTACCCTTCCTGAAGCCATGGCTTGATTGGAGCAGTTGGCCCTGGGCGCTGAGAATGGCTCCATGGCCTCCGTCTCAGGAACTAAGAAAAGCCCGGTTGGAGCAATGGCCCCAGATGGGCAGAGTATCGCCCCTTATGGGCTTGCCAGGTGAATCCCGTTTGGGGCGCATGTGGGAGTCTGTCTCTGCCTCCTTTCCTCTCACTGAATTTTAAAAAAAGACTTAACCTTTATAAAATAGTGTAGATTTATTTGTTCATTCAGTCAAAAAAATTGATGTTAATTGCCTACTGTGTGCCAGGCACTAAACTAAGTGCTGGGAATATAGTAGCAAGTTAAGACAGTGAATAAGGCAGTGGAACATGGTACTTAAAATAATTCTATTATGAAGGGCAGAGAACATATCTAGAAAAGAGAATACCAACTGAATCTGCCCTATAGAGGAGTATTAAAGCATAGTTCTTACCAACATCATAATTTTATCACCTCAGCAACCTTTGCAATTGTGGCTAGGCTTAGAGCATAACCATATTCATCTAAGGCTTACCATTAAAATAACCCCATGTTTACTTATCCTTGAAGAAATAGTAACACTTTCAAAAGACCTTCCTCTTAAAATAACAAATAAACAAAACCCTTCCTCTAGGAAGCAGAATGATAATAGAAGAGAGACTCAGGAGGTATATGTAAAGGAAAGAATATAAAGTACATAAAAATATTAGTGCACACTGAGAGAATCTGACAGTTCTCTGCTGTACTGCCTGATCTGACATATGGAGACAAGAAAAAAATCCTATCTTTCTTTAGAAAGGACAAAAACTGGGTCAACCTCAGACTGCTCTGCAATATCAAATGTTAAAAGAGAATGAAAAAAATCTACAACATTTTTAAGAGAACAAGTTGTTAATCAGGAGTCTTACCCTGAATCAAGTTGTCATGTGTAAAAGCAGTAGATTTTCAGTTCTGTAAGAACACATATACATCTACCTTGTTAAAATTATCTGAAGCACTCAAGTCCGTCTAGTGTAGCATAAATTTGAATAATTCTTGTAATTGTGTTGCTTTTTTCTAGTAAGTATGAAATATTGCCATTATTATTATTTTTTAATTGTGCTGCTTCTCAAAAGGGAGCTGGAGGTGAAGAGTCAGTGCTCATTTCCAGGTCCACCTCTAAGGTGAGATATTCACTAAATGGAGGGATCTCCAGAATATGTAGTCAAAGACCAAAGCCATTTCATAAGAGAAAAGGTGTTATAAACTGGTATTCTTTAGTCTGGAAAGAATATGGAGAGAAACAGTCTAGTTAGCTCTAATTATATGATGACTGTAACATGGGAGAGAGAAATTTATTCTGTGATGCTAAGAGTAGAAACAGGACCAGTGAGTAGAAGTTACAGGAAGATGTTTAACTCAGGAAAGAATTTAATAACCTGACAGTTCGAACAATGACCCACATGCTTAATGAAGCCATATCATTATCACTGAAAGTAATACTGGACAAGAAAAGCATAGTCCCCTGTCAATCAAATTACGTAAAGAAGGCCTGACCTGTGGTGGCGCAGTGGATAAAGTGTCGACCTGGGAACACTGAGGTCGCCAGTTCAAAACCCTGCACTGGTCTGGTCGGGCACATATGGGAGTTGAGCTTCCAGCTCCTCCCCCCCTTTCTCTCTCTCTCTCTCTCTCTCTCACTCTGTGTCTCCTCTCTAAAATGAATAAAATTAAAAAATTGTATTAAAAAAAATTACGTAAAGAATTCCTCTATTGCCTGACTTGTGGTGGTGTAGTGGATAAAGTGTCAATCTGTAACACCAGTTTGAAACCCTGGGCTTGCATGGTAAAAACACATATGAGAAGAAACTATGAGTTGATGCTTTCTACTCCTCTCTCTCATCTCCTCTCTGCCTTTCTCTCCCCATTCCCCTCCACTAAAATCAATAAATAAAATCTTTTTTAAAAAATAATTCCTTTATGAATGGTTAGGGTAACATAAACATAACTAAGGCCTTTTTAAAATCTGTAATTCTATTAATGTAGCTATGAAAAAGTATTTTCCCCACGAGAAAAGTACCCAGAATTTCTGAATGACCAGAGTGCAAAGAAAACATAGTATGAGGACTGATCTTTAGTAATACTGATGATGTTCTTTAGAGAACCACTGTTCTATTTTTGAGGGTGTTAAGAGTTTTCATAAATACTACTTTCAACCAGGTGACTTCTCAGAAATCTGGTTTTCCAAACCCAGCAGGCTTCATAGTAACTTTGGTGGTACATTTCCAAAGACACACTGTAAAATTGCCAAGGATTCTTTAATCAGCCTGGCTGCAGCAGCCAAACCACTTCCCATCTGCTCCCTACAGCATCCCGGGCTTTACACAGCTAATAATCAACTCTCTGACAGGTCATTGCAGAGATGTTTAACCCCAGGAGGTAGAACAACTAACATGCTAGCTGGAAATGAAAAGCACTGACCTCATGCTTCCATGGCAGAGAAAGTGCGGAATCAGGAAGACCAACACCTTACAGAGAACACAAGGCACTTCCAATTTGCAAGAGCTTCTGTAAATATTTTCCTCTCTTCTCTCCTGTCTAATTATACTGCACTTTCCTACTTAGGACCACAAGACTGGAATTCCTTGTCAGCACCATTTGTGCCTTATTCTTGCACCTGATCTCCTCCCTATGGGGACCAATCTAGGTCATGACAATCATTCCCCATACCCTGAACCTATAAAGACAGAAGTTCAAATTCCAGTTTCTTTTCTAGAACTCAACTCAATCTCTCAGACTCCCAGCCCACAAGCTGGTTTGTAATCATCATTTCAGGTCATTAATTGCTTTTCTAGGTAACATGCCATAGATCACAACACTCAAAAATGAACAAGGCTAAGGAGGGGGGGCGGTGTCCTCATGTGAGGTCTCTGCCCCTGGCAAGAGGACAAAAGCAGCACTGCCCTTAGTTAAGTGCAAGTAAGAACAGTACTTGTCTTTCCACCCAGATAGAGCTCTGTATCCATTCTGAGGGTTTCAAAGAGACAGGATCTCTTTAATTGCTAAGGATCCACAAATAATAAGGTAGCAAGTTGTCCAATGTTGCTCTATTGTTAATTTATCTGTCATCACTTCTCCTTATGATTTTGTTTAAAATATTATTTTCTGATTTTAGAGAGAAAGGAAGAGAGAGAAAACCGAGATCGAACTGGCAACCTCTGCGTCTCAGGATGACGCCACCACCTGAACTATCCAGCCAACCTCCTTACAGGTTTTAAATCAATCTTCTTACAGGCTTGGACCCGAGCAAGT
Source organism: Rhynchonycteris naso (assembly GCA_037038555.1). Lineage (NCBI taxonomy): Eukaryota > Metazoa > Chordata > Mammalia > Chiroptera > Emballonuridae > Rhynchonycteris > Rhynchonycteris naso. The sequence goes on from CM072999.1 coordinate 52,794,329, forward strand.
GACAGCTGTGTGTAATCTCCTTGGGACCACAAAGGTCACATACATTTGGATGTGAGGGTATCTGTCAGGCTAGATAGTTCCCTCTAAAAGCTGTATGAAGAAAGAAAAAAAAAATGCCCTACTCAGGAATGTAGTAACATGGTGTAGGAAAAAGAGCACGGAACTTAGAATCAAGAGATGTGATTTCTGGACTCAAATTTCCATTGACCATAGCCAGATTGCAGCCAAGTTCTTAATTAAATATTAATTTTTTTCATTATAAAATGGAAGGAAAATCCATCATGATTCTAAGCATATTATGATACAAAACTAAAAAACAGAAGACAACTCAGAAGTATAAAATAACCCATATATTCTCATAATGTTCTGGTGTCTGAACTTAAAGAAGTGTTTCACAATTATACGTTGTAGAAAGCATCTAAGGTATTAAAAAATGTTTAAAAATTTTTTTACAAATTAAATTACAGGTAGTACTGACATTTATTTGAATGTTATGAAAGAAAACGAACATCCTTTCTTCTTCAATGAATTCAGTGGTCTGCGTTCTACCTTTATGGTATTCCCTTTATGTGTGGCTCATAAAACTGTACAGTATAGTGACTGACAAAAAAATAAATTCCAGCCTGACCAGGCGGTGGCGCAGTGGATAGAGCGTAGAACTGGGATGCGGAGGACCCAGGTTCGAGACCCCGAGGTTGCCAGCTTGGGCGCGGGCCCATGTGGCTTGAGCAAAAGCTCACTAGCTTGGACCCAAGGTCACTGGCTCAAGCAAGGGGTTACTCAGTCTGCTGAAGGCCCCCGGTCAGGGCACATGTGAGAAGGCAATCAATGAACAACTAAGGTGTCGCAACGAAAAACTGATGATTGATGCTTCTCATCTCTATCGGTTCCTGTCTGTCTGTCCCTCTCTCTGACTCTCTCTCTGACCCTGTTTAAAAAAAAAAAAAAAATCCATCTTGCTTCAATAAAATCTCTCAGTGCCCAGGTACTAATCTAAAGGTTCATGGTTTTAAATCAGCACTATCTCTTCACCAACTGTTCCAATCCACTAGGATGTTAATCACATTGACAGGACAGGCCTTCAATTCTAATTTCTGTGAGATTCAAAGCGTTTGATGTCCAGGGAATTGTCAATAAACCAATGGGATACAGCAAGGTTCTTAGAAGAAAACCATATCATATTATTTTCCCTGAACTCCAGATGCTACCTTGAAATCACTTTGTACTTAGCCAACCTCAGGTGAGGCTAGTACAACATGTAAACCATCCTCAGTGATGCTGAGCTTACCCAGCTGGAAGAACAGGCATCTCCCTCTCCACCTGCCATGCTTCACAGGAGCTCGCTAATCAACTCAATTTCCACCTAGGGCTCTAACAAGAAACAATCAACTTTCCTTTGGGTCTCTCCCTTAATTTATTACATTAATTACTGTAACAAAGGAACTGTGTCATCTCCTCAAGTACCACAGCTCTCAGCTTATATCTCCAATGGGGATCAGATAAAGAACAGATTAACAGTGCCAATTTGAGAAGAGAGATCCAATTCAATAGGGTTCATCTGACCATGTGTCACCTAAGGACATAAAAGTAAAAGTGTGATATCTCAGTCTCTTGAGTGTTTATATGCTGCATCTCATGAATAGTTTTGTTCGGTTTTTTGTTTTGTTTTTAGCAAGCAAGAGAGAGAGAAAAGGAGAGAGATGAGAAGCATCAACTAGTAGTTATGGCACTTTAGTTGTGCACTGATTCCTTCTCATCCGTGCCTTAACCTGGGGGCTTCAACCAAGCCAGTGACCCCTTGCTCAAGCCAGCGGCCTTGGGCTCAAGCCAGAAACCACGAGATCATGTGAGTGACCCCACGCTCAAGCTAGTGAGCCTACATTCAAGCCAGCAACCTGGAGTCTCAAACCTGGGACCTCAGTCCCAGGTCAACACTCTTATCCACTGTGCCACTACTGTTCAGGTTCATGAATAGTTTCATGGCCCTCACAGGTTGCTATTCTCAAAGATTATGAGGCTTGACCTGTTTCATTTCACATAAGCAACTGACACTTGCACCAGGACATATTCAACAGGGCTTAGGTTTAGAGCTTTGGTGTTTGTTGATACTGCTCTGTGCCAGCATACATCTCACAACAGGCTGAACAACATGCTGAATATGTAAACAATTCAATCCCAATTTTATAAGGATTTGTTTGGTGGAACTAGTCCACAGAGAAAACCCCTACCAAGGCTTATGTGTGAGTAGGCCAGTGACGGGCAACGTTTTTATAAAAACCACCCACTTTTGCAGTGCTGGTCACTAGGCGGTAGGGACCAGGTTGACCAGCACTGCAAAAGTGGGGTTTTTTTTATAAAAGCGTTGCCCATCACTGGAGTAGGCCAAGATCATCTAAAGAGCCCTGGCCAGGTAGCTAAGTTGGTCAGAGTGTCGCCTTGATAGACCAATGCTGCAGGTTCAATGCCCAGTCTGGGCACTTACAAGAATCAATCAATAAATGCATAAGTAATTTCCCCCATCCTCTCTCTCTAAAATCAATAATAATAATTTTTAAAATTCAAGAAATCCATCATTCTCCCTCCCCTAATAATGAGGGCTATGTAGCCATTTATAATTTAGTTCTTATTCCTAAAAGTAAACTTTCTGTGCTAAAGAGAAAGAGGTATGTCAACTTCTCAGAAAAAAAGTGAATATTGGTACCTGACCAGGCGGTGGCGCAGTGGATAGAGCATCGAACTGGGATGCAGAAGACCCAGGTTCGAGACCTCGAGGTCGCCAGCTTGAGCGCGGGCCCATCTGGCTTGAGCAAAAGCTCACCAGCTTGGACCCAAGGTCGCTGGCTCCAGCAAGGAGTTGCTCAGCCTGCTGAAGGCCCGCGGTCAAGGCACATATGAGAAAGCAATCAATGAACTAAGGTGTCGCAACAAAACACTGATGATTGATGCTTCTCATCTCTTCATTCCTGTCTGTCTGTCCCTGTCTATCCCTCTCTCTGACTCTCTGTTCCTGTAAATAAATAAATAAAATCATCCTTAAAAGTGAATATTGGACATAACTAGGAATCATGAGATCTAAGAAATTAACCCTCCATACAAAAGTCCATGAAAGCTTTTCTGTATCTCACTCTCATCTCAGAAACAGGGAATGAGTCAAGTTCATAGACATAAGAGAAAAAGAAAAACCTAAGCATTTTTCAAGAAATATAGGAATTACCTTCACTTTCTAAATACAAGACCAAAATTTCTTACACACAAACTACTATCCTATAGTAACTCTAAAGAGTAAAGAAAACATCTCTATCAAAAGATAACGTCTACACCATTAGACTAGCCACAGAAAATGGTGAAATTGACATGTATATAGTACATTCTTAAGAATATAAGCCACCTCTACTTCTCCAGCATTGCCTCACAGCCACACTCTGTCTTCTGCACCCACTCCCATCTTAATGCTTCATGGCCTTTACCTGAAAGACACTCCCCGTGCACCTCTCAATGTGTGATGATCTGATTAATATTTGTTTCCACCACTAGATGGTAATCACCTTGTTTACCACTGTATCCAAAAAACAGTATTTGGTTCATAGTCTGCCCACAAATATTTTTGTCAATAAATGAGTGAATGACCCTGGCCTGTTGGCTCAGTGTTAGAGCATTGGCACGGCTTGTGGAAGTGTCAGGTTCGATTCCCAGTCAGGGCACACAGGAGAGGTGCCCATCTGCTTCTCCAACCTTCCCCCTCTCCTTCCTCTCTGTCTCTCTCTTCCTCTCCCACAGCTGGGGCTCCATTGGAGCAAGGTTGGCCTGGGCGCTGAGGAGGGCTCCAAGGCCTCCACCTCAGGCACTGGAATGGCTCTGGCCACAGCGGAGCAACACCCCAGATGGGCAGGGCATTGCCTCCTGGTGGGCATGCCAGGTGGATCCCAGTCGGGTGCATGGGGGAATGCGGGAGTCTGTCTGACTACCCCACTTCTAACTTTGGAGAAAGACAATAAATAAATAAGTAAATGAACACTGCTTTCCTCCATGCATAGAATCATAACAGTGACTAGGTTGCCACATCTCCTCTCCATTCTTACTTCAGCTTGAATTATCACTATAAACTGTCTCAATTAAAGATAATCCTCAAACTTACTAGAACACAGGGTTAATTCCTCTCTCTAGGATAAAGAATGCAAATTTAACAAGAGTCTAGGGGGAAGATTAGAAAACATAACAGTCCTCAAATTTCTTAAATGCCTAATTGCTCCTGACTATTCTCTTAGCCGTCAAACAGTCTCATCCATGCAAAGCTGCTTCCCAAAATAGGGCAAGTCCACAAATCAGGTATTCTGGATATAATCAACTCCTGAGAGCATTCATATATATATATATACGTAAATGTATGACGAGTCAGACAATCAGCCTTAAACCATCCAGTCACCACATTTTAAACACCTCTGAATTAAAGGTAACAGAAGTTGGAAAAGCAGTCATGTCTGGGAGGGGGTTATTAACTGAGGAAGCATGAGAAAACTTGGTGGGTACGAAAAATGTTTGTGTCTTGAATGCTATGGTGGTTTTATATAGGAATATCAAGTTGTACACTTATAATTAGTGTACTAACGTAATTTTTTCTCATTATACTTCCAAAAATAAAATAAAATAGTAAGTACCTATGAACAAGAGAACTGCATTGCTAGATCATGGTCCTTGTCCTAAAGAAGTACTTTATGTATGATAAAAAGGAATTATGCCATCAATCTTCTTAGGTTGGAAAAAAAAGATTAAAAATAATAAAAAGAAAAAGAAAATAACTGCTTAAACATTGCCATATGTTTGACTATTTTATAAGATTAACAGATCTGTTTTGGAGAGACTGAAAGAATTCATTAGTGACAGAGACAATAACAAACCAAAATAATGTCACTAATGATATTAAAACCTGGATAAAAATTAAAATTGTACAAGAAAATATAATAACAGCAGTATACTAAGTGGCTGAATAATAAACAATCCTTAACATAATAAAGAATACTGATTGCTCTAAAATTTTGTCATAACTATATGAGAAGGATTTGATAAAAGGGGGAGGACAATAGGAGAGCATATTATTTATTACTTAGAAATATGGGGCCTGCCTGACCAGGCGGTGGCGCAGTGGATAGAGCGTCAGACTGGGATGCGGAAGACCCAGGTTCGAGACCCCGAGCTTCCCAGCTTGAGCACGGGCCCATCTGGCTTGAGCAAAAGCTCGCCAACTTGGACCCAAGGTCGCTGGCTCCAGCAAGGGGTTGCTCGGTCTGCTGAAGGCCCGCAGTCAAGGCACATGTGAGAGAGCAATCAATGAACAACTAAGGTGTTGCGACGGCAACGAAAAACTAATGATTGATGCTTCTCACCTCTCTTGGTTCCTGTCTGTCTGTCCCTATCTATCGCTCTCTCTGATTCTCCCTCTGTCCCTGTAAAAAAAAAAAAAAAGAAATATGGGGCCTGGACTGTGGTGGCACAGTGGATAAAGCATCGACCTGGAACACTGAGGTTGCTGGTTCGAAATCCCAGGCTTGCCTGGTCAAGGCACATATGGGAGTTGATGCTTCCTGCTCCTCCCCACTTCTCTCTCTCTCTTTCTCCCCTCTCTAAATTGAATAAATAAATCTTTTAAAAAATATATGGGAATAAATACAAGAAAAAGACTAAAATGTTTAAAGCAGTTGCCTATTGGAAGTGAAGCATAGTGGTTAAAAAGGGTAAATAATAGATTGCTGGTATTCACTGACTTTTAATTTAGAGTTTGTGGGAAGAGAAAAACAAAAATATTACATGTATTAATTTGTCAAATAAAACATTTTAAAATAATTTTACAAAAGGTTAAGAATATATAGATGCTCCTTGACTTACGATGGAGTTACATTGTAAATCCATAATAAATTGCAAACTCTAAAAGTCAAAAATGCATTTAATACACCTAAAGCTACTGAACATAACAGTTTTAGCCTAACCTACCTTAAATGTGCTCAAATCACCTACATTTGGGCAAAATTGTCTCACTGCTACCGCCCAGCATCATGAGAGAGAAGTGTATGCATATCAGTAGCCTAGGAAAAGATCAAAATTCAAAGTACAGTTCTTACTGAATGTTTTTGCACCATTGTAAAGTTGAAAAATCATAGGATTAACTGTTGTTAAGTTGGGGGCTGTCTCAGCAGAAGTGATGCAGGTGTGGCTATACTAGGGCAACATGAGAGACCTTTGTGGTGATGGAACTGTTCCACATCTTGACTGTGGTGGTAATAAAACTGCATAAAACTAAATATACACATTCATAAATGGGTACAAGTGAAACTGGGGAAATCTGAATGATAGATGTATTGTATCAATGTCAATATACGATTATGATACTGTACTATAGTTCTGAAAGATATTACAACCACAGAAAATTATGGAGAAAAGGTACAAGGGATCCCTCTGTATTATTCTTTCTTTCTTTCTTTCTTTCTTTCTTTTTTTTTAAAGGGACAGAGAGTCAGAGAGAGGTATAGATAGGAACAGACAGGAACGGAGAGAGATGAGAAGCATCAATCATCAGTTTTTCGTTGCGACACCTTAGTTATTCATTGATTGCTTTCTCATATGTGCCTTGACCGCGGGCCTTCAGCCGACCGAGCAACCCCTTGCTGGAGTCAGCGAACTTGGGTCCAAGCTGGTGAGCTTTTGCTCAAGCCAGATGAGCCCACACTAAAGCCGGCAACCTCGGTGTCTTGAACCTGGGTCCTCCGCATCCTAGTCCGATGCTCTATCCACTGCGCCACTGCCTGGGTCAGGCTGTATTATTCTTTTTTTTTTTTTCTTGTATTATTCTTATAACTGCGTGAGACTCCACAATTATCTCAAAATAAAAAGTTTAATTAGAAAACCTTCTTGACCTCATTTTTATTTTTAATTTCTACTTCCTGTAGGGTTAACATTTTATTTACTTACTGTGGATAAGAGCAACCCAAGAATTAAGCTCAATTCATTTCTAACTCACTATCCAATACAGTAGCCTAAGAATTGATAAATAAGTCTGTATGTTCTTCTCTTCACTTGACAGGATTTGATATTTCCTGTCTTTAAAACCGAAGATTACTATTTTTTTTTTTACATGTCTTCATCAAAGCCTTCAATTCCTTTGGTCAGCAGCTCTGATTTGTACTTCTTAGGATCAACAGAATAGAGTTATCACAAACATAAACAATCTTTAGTTTTCCATAGAAAGGAGTTTATTTTAATCTTTATTTAGTTCTGATTCTCTTCAAAATGATGCCAATCATTTCCCTGGCAGCATACTGAGCTAATTTTTCTAGGAATACCTTACCAAGATTCCTAGTCTCTTTTGGGGACTACAATTGTCAAATAGAAGTTAATCGTGCTAAGAAAGTGGTTTGGACTTTCTACCTCTTTTTAAATGTAATACTTGTCCACACTGAAGCTAATCTATTTTTTATCTCCCACATATATGACATTTCTTCCATCTACACACAACAGCCAAGATAGCCTCAAGTATAACCACAATTTGGGAAACTGACTACCTGAAAGAGCTTAAAATTTAAATATGTCACATAAGGAAAACAGTTATTAAAGTATCAAATAAGATGATTGCCACTGCCTAAACTCTTGTACCTAGAAAAACTTAACAGTACAGTTTTTGGTGGTAATGTCATGAGGAACCAGCACATGCAAAAACAAAAAATAAAACAAGGCAGGAGACAGAAAAGCTCCATTCTGCTCTTTACTCTCTCCTACTCCCATAGATGTGTAACAAACTCAAGCAAATCACTGCACTTACTTGAACCTCAGTTATTTCACCTGTAAAAAGCTGAGATAATATACAATATACAGTGTAATACTCTCAGTAGAAACTGGAATAGCACTCTACCATCAAACTCATTAATATCCCTGCAGCAAAATGAGTATTTACTTGAAATAAAACCAAAAAAGACTGTAAGTAGCCTCTTATTAGTTGAATAAGGTTGTGCCTACCTTAAAAAAAACTTTGTTTTCAGAATTTTTGTGTTTTAGAACTGCAGAGAATGGGCTATGGAACTATAGAAGTGTTCATGGTCAAAAAATCAGTTTGCTAATGCACACAAAACATTTTGCCCTTTCTATTTAGATTAAAGTTTTTAAATAGCCTTTGGGCTGACTTTTATATATTTTTCCAAACTAAATAATGTCCACTGGTAACAACTCTATCCACACACAATTGTTAATCATTTGTCAATGAGAACTTTATGTAAACTAACCCAATGCTAGCCCCAATAAGTTATATGAATCGTACCAAGTCATCTCTATACTTAATTTACATTTTACCAATTTTCCAATATAGTTTTTAGTCCCTCCACCTCCAAAACCCTTCTTATTGAGGGAATAACATTTGAAATATACACCACTCTAAGTTGTAGTAATCATACTACTTACAACTTAAAGTGATATGCTTTTACTAACAGTTCCAATTTATTCATGAATTCTTTTTAAATTCTTGAATGGATAAATGTGATTTCATCAAGTTTATTGATTTGATCAGGAAAGCCTATGTAGCTAGAAAAATGTGTTGGAAATACTAAATAAATGTTAACATTTCTTGGATAATACCTGGGAGTTCTTAATATCTTTCTGTGCTTTAAAAATGATTAATCTGTGTTTCTAATCAGGAAAATAAAGAACATTAAGCATCTATCATCATTTGACTTGGAAGTCTTATTAAACTGCTTTTAGGGGGACAGAAATGGAACTGTGTAATATTTTCATCTCTGAATGAATCTTTCACACCATAAGTAGTCTCACCAATTTTCTAGCTGTCTTTCCATTTTTAACATGCCTTCTAAAACAACAACAGAAAACTCGTACCATTAGTTTTGCAAAGAGGCTTATCAAATTCATCTTTTTTTTTCTTTTCATCTAATTTGTAGGTGGCACTCAACCATCATCACTTTGCAGGCTTCTTGTGGCCTTGACTGAAAATGTTTCTAATTTTTTCAAAGATGGCTTTCATCTCTCCACAGCCTCTAAGACTATGCCAAATACCCATCTGTTCTGAATGGTTCTTTTGATCCCATGCTGTCTTTTGACAGGGACTTCCACTATGACAGTTTAAAAAAATTTATTTATTGATTTAGTGAGAGGAGAAGGGAGAGAGAGAGAGGGAGCGAGGGAGGGAGAAAAAGAGTTGGGAACATCAATCCATCCTGTATGTGCCCTGACTGGGGATCAAACCAGAAACCTCTGCACTTTGGGACAATGCTCTAACCAATCAGTTATCTGGTCAGGGCCTAATAAGATAGTTTTTAAGTCTTTAAGCTTCCAGTAGGTTTATATATTTTTGGTTATTTACTTTTTTAAATCTTTCTTTCCACTTTTCCTAATGTACATAGTTGACCACAGCTTGATTTATTTTTTGTAAGCTTCTTTTTTTAAAAAAATAGGGACAGAGAGGGAGAGAGAGAGAGAGACAGGAACGGAGAGAGATAAGAAGCATCAATCATCAGTTTTTCGTTGCGATGCCTTAGTTGTTCATTGATTGCTTTCTCATATGTGCCTTGACCATAGGCCTTCAGCAGACCGAGCAACCCCTTGCTGGTGCCAGCGACCTTGGGTCCAAGCTGGTGAGCTTTTTTTTTTGGTTAAACCAGATGAGCCCATGCTCAGGCTGGTGACCTCAGAGTCTCAAACCTGGGTCCTCCAGCCCGTTCTCCAGCTGCCGCTAAGGTGCTCGGTCCTTCCGAGGAAGCTAAGGCAGTGTTGGGGTGAGGTCCTCACTTCATCCGGCGACTAGCACCGATCCGGCAGCGCTTGCCCAGCACTTGCCCACACCATGGCCTCCGTCTCGGAGTTAGCCTGCATCTACTCGGCCCTCATCCTGCACGACGATGAGGTGACGGTGACGGAGGACAAGATCAATGCCCTCATTAAAGCAGCTGGTGTAAATGTTGAACCTTTCTGGCCAGGCTTGTTTGCAAAGGCTCTGGCCAACGTCAGCATTGGGAGCCTCATCTGCAATGTAGGAGCTGGTGGACCTGCCCCAGCAGCTAGTGCTACACCAGCAGGAGGTTCGGCCCCGTCCACCACGGCTGCCCCAGCTGAGGAAAAGAAAGTGGAAGCAAAGAAAGAAGAATCTGAGGAGTCTGATGATGACATGGGCTTTGGTCTTTTTGACTAAACTTCTTTTGTAAAGTTCAATAAAAAGCTGAACTCTGAAAAACAAAAAAACAAAAAAACCTGGGTCCTCCACATCCCAGTCTGATGCTCTATCCACTGCACCACCACCTGGACAGGCCAGCTTGATTTCTTAAAAAATATTTTATTAATTTGAAAGAAACATCGAACTGTTGTTCCACCCACTTATGCATTAAATGACTGATTCCTGTATATGCAAAAACTAGGGATCAAACCCGAAACCCTGGCACATTGGGACAACACTCTGACCTACTGAGCTACCCAGCCCCTGTGCCACCGCTTCTTTTCTTCTTTTTTTTTTGACTGAGATGGAGAGTCAGAGATAGGGACAGACAGATAGGAAGGGAGAAAGATGAGAAACATCAATTATTTGTTGCAGCTCCTTAGTTGTTCACTGATTGCTTTCTCATATGTGCTGTGACCAGGGGGCTACAGTAAAGCTAGTGACCCCTTGCTCAAGCCAGCGACCTTTGGGATCAAGCTAGCGACCATGAGGTTACGTCTATGACCCCATGCTCAAACCAGCGACCCCGCACTCAAGCTGGTGAGCCCATACTCACACCAGCAAACTCAGGGTTTTGAACCTGGGTCCTCCGTGTCCCAGTCCGGCACTTTATCCACTGCGTCACTACCTGGGCAGGCTACAGCTTGTTTTCTTAAAACTGAATCTCCAGCCTGACCAGGTGGTGGCGCAGTGGATAGAGTATCGGAGTGGGATGCGGAGGACCTGGTTCGAGACCCCGAGGCCACCAGCTTGAGCGAGGGCTCATCTGGTTTGAGCAAAGCTCACCAGCTTGGACCCAAGGTCACTGGCTCGAGCAAGGAGTTACTCAGTCTGCTGAAGGCCTGTGGTCAAGGCACATATGAGAAAGCAATCAATGAACAACTAAGGTATCATAACAAAAAACTGATGATTGATGCTTCTCATCTCTCTCCGTTCCTGTCTGTCTGTCCCTATCTATCCCTCTGTCTATCTGTTTCTGTAAAAAAAACAAATAAACAAAGAAAAACTGAATCTCCATATGATAAAGTTTGTTCTTGTCCCTGAAGAATGCTGAGCTTAATCAAGATGTAATTACTGTTAAATAATACTGACCTACAGCAAATAACCTGGATTTTATTTGTTCCTCAAAATAAAATCCAGGTTATTTCTTTATATATTCTAAAACTGCCAGCTGTAAGAAGTAGTCTCTTACTCAAAACCACCTCTTTGCCTGACCAGGCGGTGGCGCAGTGGACGGAATGTCAGACTGGGATGCAGAGGACCCAGGTTCAAGACCCTGAGGTTACAGGTTTGAGCGCAGGCTCATCCGGTTGAGCACACCAGCTTGGACCCAAGATTGCTGGCTCAAGCAAGGGGTTACTCCGTCTGCTGAAGGCCCGTGGTCAAGGAACATACAAGAAAGCAATCAGTGAACAATTAAGGTGTTGCAACGAAAAACTGATGATTGATGCTTCTTGTCTCTCTCCGTTCCTGTCTGTCTATCCTTCTCTCTGACTCTCTCTCTGTCCCTGTAAAAAAAAAAAAACAACAGAAAAAAATCACCTCTTCATATCTGCTCTCAAAGCATTTAAACAATCTGTGTAAAAATAAATAAACTCTACATAATTATTATCCGGCCTAACTTTGCAAACTCTTTTATCTCCTTTAACATTTTCAACTCAGTCACATTATTTTGATTAGGAATGTGACATTTTTATTTAAGCAAAGATTTCAATCTTTATAAAAAATGTAATCCTTTTATATCAATAAAATGAACCACTTTTGAGTAAAAAAAAAAATAGTATCGTATTTCCCCATGTATAAGACCATCCTATGAATAAGATGCACCTTAATTTTGAGACCCAAAATTTGAAAAAAAAAAATGTATTACATGAAGTTATAGAACTCAAGTTTTATTTATCATAAAATTCATACAACTCTTCATCACTGTCAAAACTCCCATCCATTGGCTTATCCTTATCTGTGTCTGATGACGAATCACTGTCTTCAACAAGTACAAAAATAAGTGCGAAAAAGCAGGAAATGCAAGTAAAAAAACTACAACCACTGTATAAGATGCACCCAGTTTTAGACCCCAAATTTCTCGGGGGAAGGTGCATGGCAAAATATGGTAATCCCTTTCTGTTATGATTAGTGTCCTTTTAATCAAGTATCTGAGATGTGAATTAAAATATTATACCAAAAAAGAAGGAAAAAAATTGTATAAGGATGACAAAAATGGCATTCATCATGTTTATATCAATAACACTTTTAAATAAACATAATGTGTCAGATCACATACTCAGATAAAACATATTACAGATTTGCTGTTGGGAGAAAATTTCACTTTACCATTATGTCACCTACCCCAATGTGACCTTGTTGAAGCTGAATTTCTTATACAAAGGCTCCATAAGAAAAATAAATATTGCCAAACACGGTCATGCACTTCCCTCTCAGTCAGATAGTGTTATGGAGCTCATCTGAAACCCACTGCCTGGATTTCTAGCTCTGTTAGGACTGGGAGGCCAACTAATACACACCACAGAGACACTACTACTAAAAAATTAGTTTTTACTAGGAAAATTATGTTAAAGTATTTTTACTAATAAAGCTCTGATATACAGCAAATCCAGAGAAAAGCCCTGTGAAATATACCTCAAAGCTCACCTAACATTAGAACCATATCTGCCTAAAAGTAACAGATTATTCTTAGCATGGGCCAGAGTACATATAAATCCTATTCTAAAATTAGATAGCAAAATAATACATTTTTACAGAATGGCAAATAAGTTTCCTTGTGCACTGCAACTGCACAAGCTGATGAGATAAATAAAAATAGCGTGTGCAGATAACCTGCACCTCAGCAACATCAAACACATTCAGTGTTAACAGGCTGAGAGATTGATGTCCACGAACGCATTCTACGTAACTGAAGGACGAAAATAAGACATTCCATCTCTTGTATATTAGGTAGGAATTTTAGCTTGCATTCTATTACCAAAACAGCAGTCTGGCCTGAGGGATTTCTGTTTCCTATCAGCTTCATGTAAGGAAAAAGAAAAGGAAAGAGGTAACAGGAAAAATTATGAAGTAGAAGGGTGAGTAAAGGACAAGCAAGAAAATTATAAGAAAACTTATAATACACAATTATAGACATCCTAAGACATCTTCATCCTTCAGCTAATGAATTAGGTACTAAGACTTCCAGAACATACCATACCACAAACCTGAAAATTCAATTTTTAAGCTGAGAGCAGCTCCTTGAAAGCTTACTTTTAAAGAGCTACCCAAACAGTTGCTGAGGCCTCACTAGAAAGAGATAAGGTCACAATACTGGGTCTTTCCCATTGAGGAAGGGGAAAACCCAGAGGCCTAACTCACCTATTACTCTGGTACCCACAGCCCAGTCAACAGAAGGGTAAATAAATCCCACCCCTTAGGGAACTGGCTACAAGGCTTCCAGTTCCATCCCTGGTGTCTTCCAAACAAGACTGACTGCAATTTTCACCATAATTAACTTCCAGGAATGCCAGCCAGAGGAGGACCCAGTAGAAAAGAGCATAACAAGCTATTTCCCCCTCAATGTCAGCTGGACTTTTTGAAACAACTGCGGGCTGCCTCTCTCTCTCTCTCCACTGGGCAGAAGAGCATTCAGCAACCTCAGGGAAGTGCCTAACAACCCAGTAACGCACTGGCACCACATTTCTCAAAGATGCCTACCTGACCTTCTTATTTAAAGCTGTAAACGCCCTACCTCCCCTACCTATCCCTCCTCCACACTCCTAATTCCCCTACTCTGCTCTAAAGTTTTCCCACATAATTTACCACCCTTTAAATATTATATAGTCATTTATTATACTTATTTCTCTTTCTTCTATTAAAAGATAAAATCCATGAGGTCGGGACTTTTTTGTCTATTTTGTTCATCAATATATATTTTTTAATTCATTCATTTTAGAGAGGAGAGAGAGAAAGAGAGCAAGAGAGAGGGAGTGAGAAGGGAGGAGCAGGAAGCATCAACTCCCATATATGCCTTGACCAGGCAAGCCCAGGGTTTTGAACAGGTGACCTCAGCGTTTCAGGTCAATCCTTTATCCACTGTGCCACAAAAGGTCAGGATGATAGATCTTAAGCAACTAGAACAGGACCTCACATATAGTTAGAATCCAATAAATATTTATGGAATAAAAGTAAATAAGAAAACTAAAAAGACCTCCCAGAGGTCAACAACACCCAGAGGCCCAACAATGGTTATATCCCTCTAACAGAACCAGTTAGGTTCCTGTGACTGTGTGACTGACCTACATTGCCTCTATCAGCCATACATTACCCTTCTCCCTTCCCCAAGTCTTCAATCAACTAGGATGTATGAAACCACAGTACTGATGTAGGCAGTAAAGGCAACAAATGCTTGTCCTTGAGTCTTAAGAATTTCTAAAGGTTTTCATAGTCTGCCATGTTCCTAGGTTACTCAGTTTGGGATAAAATGTATGGAATGGATGTTATATTAGCATTAAAAAAAAGGCCTGAAGAAAAAATCACAAGAAGCTTCTGTTTGAAAAAAATTAAATTCTAGGTCCAAGCTAGATAGCTCAGTTGGTTAGCATCATCCCGATACCCCAAGGTTGCGAGTTCAATCCCCAGTCAGGGCATATACAAGAAGCAACCAATGAATGCACAACTAAACAGAATAACAAATGGATAAATGAATGTTTCTCTCTCTCTTCCCCTCCCCTTCTCTAAAGTCAATTAAAAAAAAAAAAGAATCAACTAATATATGCTATAAATAAGTGGAACAACAAAATTGATGTTCCCCTCTCTCTCCCATTCCACTCTCTAAAATCAATCAATACATTAAAAATATTTTTAAAAAATTAAATTTTGCCTGACCAGGCGGTGGCGCAATGGATAGCGCGTCGGACTGGGATGCGAAAAACCCAGGTTCGAGACCCCGACCTCGCCAGCTTGAATGCGGGGCCATCTGGCTTGAGCAAAAAGCTCGCCAGCTTGGACCCAAGGTCGCTGGCTCCAGCAAGGAGTTGCTCGGTCTGCTGAAGGCCCGCGGTCAAGGCACATGTGAGAGAGCAATCAATGAACAACTAAGGTGTCACAACAGCAACGAAAAACTAATGATTGATGCTTCTCACCTCTCTCCGTTCCTGTCTGTCTGTCCCTATCTATCCCTCTCTCTGACTCTCTCTCTGTCCCTGTAAAAAAAATAAAAATAAATAAAAATTAAATTCCAATTCAATTCAGCAAGCATTTTCAATTCAAAGCACTTGGCTAGAAGCCATCGGAATAGAAAAGACACAGGTCACCTATGGAGTTTAGAATGAGGGAGGAAAAAAAATACATTCACAAATAATAATTACTTAATTATAATTAAAGATAGCGTGTGATAAAGTGCTATATAATGGAGATCCTAGCAAAGAATTAAAAGAGATACAGAGAAAGATGAAATCAATTCTGTAGATGGATGGAAAAAAGAGGGTTAAGAAAGGCTTCAGGAACGAGATGGGGTTCCTTGTTACAAATTTTTCTAGAATCAAATTCTTTCCTTTCAGAGCACTGCTGTTCATAATTGTACATTCATTAGTTGATTGCTGGTCTCCCCCGCCTAGACTTATAAGTCCTGAAAGGACAGGGACAATGTCTGGCTTGGCATTTAAGTGCTCAATAAATATTAGCTAAATGAATTTTAAAAATTATGGTAATATTACAGCTGTCTATGGAATACAGAAAGAGTCATTTAACCATAAGGTTATTACAGTAATATACAAATGAAGATCTAAACTAGGTGAGTCAAATAAAAATGGCAAGATATTCAGAGTAACTCAATTCAATGAATGATTAGATAAGGTGGTGAGGCACAAAAAAAAGAACCAAATGAGTCCAAAGTTTTGTGGCATGGCAACTGGAAAAAGTGTAATACTTAGGGGAAGAAAGGGTGCTAGGTTTCAGAAATGATGGACTGCAGTACCATCAAAAACAAATGCCAAGTAGAAAAAAATTTCCCTGTAAACCTTTCAGATTCATATAACATAAGCTCCACAATTCCAATTTATCTTCCTACAGTTCCATTTCTGGTATCATTCTTTAAGGCTCTGTTCTAGAAGCATCAGTTCCAAAGATAAGTGCTGAGTTTCACACCAAACCTCAGAATTTGAAACTGAAGTTTACAAAGGAACATCCTTGAACACCCACTTTTGCTCCTATATATAAAAGTTCATCCCAACCAAACCCAAAGTGCTTCACCTAGGAATGTTGCTAGGAATTTTGCTGGTAAAATTCCCGAAGTACTGGTTGTACTTAGTACATAGAATAGAGCAGACACTGCTGTCTTCCTCTGCAAACACTGCACTATAGCCTAAGAAACTACAGTTACCAGCATGCAGTGTCGTGCCAGCATGCTATGCGGCCTAACTGCCAGGATCTGGATTTCATTCATGGCTTGGTTTGATGTCCAAAGGTTGCATGGTACCTACTCTGGCCACCTTTCAATTCAATACCCCATGCTTCACTTGCCACCTTATAAAAGCCCATCGACAAAAACTACTCCTATTTCTAATATAAATCTTTCTAAAATCTCACATTCAAGTGGAGCAATTCCCAATTACTTTTGGGTTACCTGAAAAACAGTAAAGTGCTACAGATGGCCGGAAATAAAGCAAAGCACTTCCAGGACCTCCTGAGTCCAAAACAAACAATAGTTCTGCCAACCAAATTTTTCTATTATAGACTGATGGATGTTTTAAATACAAATTTAGCCTGACCAGGCGGTGGCACAGTGGATAGAGCGTCGCACTGGGATGCGGAAGACCCCGGTTCGAGACCCCGAGCTCGCCAGCTTGAGCGTGGGCCCATCTGGCTTGAGTGAAGGCTCGCCAGCTTGGACCCATGGTCGCTGGCTCCAGCAAGGGGTTGCTTTGGTCCGCTGAAGGCCCACGGTCAAGGCACATATGAGAAAGCAGTCAATGAACAACTATGGTGTCGCAATGGCAACGAAAAACTAATGATTGATGCTTCTCACCTCTCTCCATTCCTGTCTGTCTGTCCCTATCTGTCCCTCTCTCTGACTCTCTCTCTGTCCCTGTTAAAAAAATAAAATAAAAAATAAATAAATACAAATTTAAAAACAGTGAATGCTTCTCCTAATGTTCGAAGGTAGATTAAACGTGATTGTGCTATATTAACAAACAAACTAAAAGACTAAAAGACATTCATCCTCCCCTTAACATTCAATAAATAGCTGCTATTGGAAGTCCCAAATCCAAGAATTAACTAGGAAATGTTGATAAAAACCCTAACTTTGGGAATTAATTGGCTTATTATGTAATTTTATTCCTTTACATTGCTTGAAAACAAAGACTTTCTAACATTTCTGTCAACTTCAAAGTCCCTAACAGTCACTCACCAGTTTTCAATCCTTCAGTCCCTTTCACCAGGTACTTTGGAGATCCTCCTTTAATCATACTTCACCAAATGTCACCAATTTAGGATTTACAGCATTAAAAATATCAATTTGATTTTCTAAACAAAATATAGTGACCAACTCATATTCAATCCCAAGAAGTTAATTCAAAGCAGGTTTTCCACTGGCTGGTCAGAAATGGAAAAACGCCCAACCCATCTCTACAATCAGTCCCATTTGGTTAAAAGATTTGATGTAAGAGATTTGAGGTCTTAGATCCTGACTAAATGCAAAAAATCACTTATTGATATCTGGCAAATCTTTCCAGATATCAATTATTTCTTTCTCACAAGCTGATGTTCTTTTTCTGTAGCTCTCTGATTGCCATTCTTACAGCTTGAGCAGACTAAAAAAAAGATATATTTGACAAGCTGGTGAACCTGCAGAATGAGGGTACGAGACCCTTCAAAAGAAAATGGCCTAGTAAGAAAAGAGCACAGCATGAGCTTTACACATGTATCAAAGAAGAGTGAGCGCCAAGCCTGTTAGAACTAAGGCTGCACTCATTAGCCCTTCTGAATATTGACTATATTTTTGACATAGTAATTATAAACTGCTCACTTCTGTCACTTTCCAGTTAGTGAAAAACCCACTTTCACCACAACCTTGATATCATAAAATTCTACAGTTAAATGGGATCTTAGAAATGATCTTGTCTGCCTGACCTGTGGTGGCGCAGTGAGTAAAAGCGTCAGCCCAGAACAGTGAGGTCGCTGGTTTGAAACCCCAGGCTTGCCTGGTCAGGGCACATATGGGAGTTGATGCTTTCTGCTCCTCCCCCACTTCTCTCTCTCTGTCTCCTTTCTCTAAAATGAATAAATAAAATCTAACATTAAAAAAAGAAATGATCTTGTCTAATGTGCTCAATTTATAGATAAGGACAGTAAAAACAGATATGACCAGCACAAGGTCATACAGCTAGTTAGAAGCACAGCAGTGATAAGAACCTGGGTTTATGACTCTAAATTCTATGAAAAGCAAAATAATAATAATTATATATATATATACACACACACACACACACTATTAAATCAGACAATTACATAGTTGTAGCTATAATTAAGCCATACAAAAATAAAAGCCATCCACATAAAAAGCACAAAGATTCAGAACAGGAAGTACCCCAAATTAAACAGAAAGAAGCAGCATTTGTTCCTACAGTCCAGGGGTTTCTTAAGGGGATAACCTTGTACATATTTTCTAAGCCATTTCATTAATTACCGCCTTCAAGGCTGTGCATCCTGTGCTTCCATCAAATGCATCTTTTTGTGGCAAAGGTTTGAAAAGTGATAACTTCTGCCTGACCTGTGGTGGCACAGGGGATTAAACATTGACCTGGAACACTGAGGTTGCCAGTTAGGAACCGTGAGCTTGCCTGGTCAAGGCACATATGGGAGTTGATGCTTCCTGCTCCTCCCCAACATTTCTTTCTTTCTCTCTCTCTCTCTAAAAATTAAAAAAAAAAAAAAAAAAAAGCGATAACTTCTGGCATAGAAAACTGATGATACAAAAGTAACCCACAAATGTGGTGCCAACAATAAAGAAAGGACTGAAGGTGAAGGGGTGGAGATATTGCTGGGAGCAAGTAATCCTGATAATAGGATAAGAATAAAAATCCAAGGGAGCAAAGTTGGCCAGACACTAATGACCAGGGAGCACAATAAAAAGAAGGCAGTTTCAGAGTTTGCTTGGCATCAGAGAGCTCTCACCTACAAAAGAAGGAAAAAATTCTCACAGAGACAAGAGAAAGACCGTAGGTTTGCTTCTGAGTGATGGACTAGATATGACCTAATAGGTATTTGCCATCTCTTATTTCTGGGACTCTGATCCAAGAACAAACAGCAAGAGAACCATGAAAAATCAGCCCTGTTGGATCTGGAGTTCTGCCTTGACAAGATATAAAGCTCATTCATAGAGCTGACTGTGCTCATGAGACTGCAGTTCAACTCCTGCTGCTAGTGCAAGGGGAGGAAGAAAGATAGAAAAGGGTGAGTGGGAAGGAGGTGGAAGATCTGGGTTTTGACTATAATAGCTACAGTAATTAGAGTGTGTCCAAGCTGCTAGAGAAGTCTTCAGAGCAGAGAACTAGGATGGGAGATGGGGGAGGGGAAAAGCATGAGAATGCTAGGAAAGTATATGGTGCTTTGTGAACTGTTTAAAACAAACAACTGTGATGGCTTCATATGGGGCAATAAGTTTATATTTTTTTCCCAAAAGTGAATACAGTACAAATAATTGCTAAGCTCCCATTTAAAACTAGGTTATAAATGAGGTTTAAGCAGATTCTTGCAAAAGTTCGCCTCTGCAGTGGTTCACTGGCCCCCACCAGAGTCACACCATTTTGCCTCTCTTACCCCAAATCAATTTAACCTACCTCCTACCTAGCTATCTAAATCTGTCTCTCTCTGACATACAGGTAAGAGCCTTCACTCTAAAAGAGTTAACAGTACCTTTTTCTTTCAATCAACTGTTAATTAATATCCCCTGAATTCATTAGTGTTTTGTTTTTTTTTTGTGTGTGTGTGTGTGTGTGTGTGTGTGTGTGTGTGTGTATGTGTATGTGTTTCAATAGAAGCAGCACACAGCCTATCAGTTTAATACAGAAAATTACTGCAAGGCACTAAAAAAGTCAGAAAATAAACACCAAATTACTTGCTTATAAAATTTAGGCTCTGAGGCATTGCTTACTGTAGTTGACCTGACCATGTGAAAGAAAATCACATTAACAGAAGATGGTAACCTTTAAGAAAAAAAATCTGGGGATTTTCAGAAAAACTACAAAATAGAAAGTCTTCCTCCAAGTTATAGAAAATTCTACATTTGTTTTAAAAATAAATATTTAGTTGAAATATCTCCTTAACATGATTTGGTCCCCTAGTGATGATTTGATTCTAAGAAGAGATATTAATCTCAATGCCAGAGAAAAGTTATAAAAATGCTGGGAGAAACTAAAAACGAAATAAAACAAACTTAAGAGATGTAAATTTCATGTGGAGAATTACATTTGTAAAATATAAACATATGTGCCTGGCCTGCGGCAGCACAGTGGATGGGGCATCGACCTGGAATGCCGAGGTTGCCGGTTTGAGGACCTGAGCTTGCCCCATCGAGGCACATACAAGAATGTTTCCTACTCCCCACCCCAATTCTCACTCTCTTTCCTCTCTTCTCTCTAACATCAATAAATAAAATATTTTAAAAATAATCTCTTTTAAAGAATATAAACAAATGCAAATTTCTTGAGTAAGGCATGTAGAATAGACCTAATACAAAAAGTCAATTACATCCTTTACCTAAAACCTGCTAGGTATCCTCCCAGTGGGCTAAATCGTTTTCACCACACTAAAAGCAAAGAATTTTCTCCTTCCCATTTCCCTCTAATAAACAAGTACTAGAAACACTAAATTACCACTATTTCCTTCCCATTCATAGGGCAGAAAGCCAGAACTCACAGAAATACAATAGTGCTGTCTAGGACCATGTCTAAGGCTAACTACTCACTAATCTAAAAGAAACAGAGAAAAAAAGAATCTCTTTTCTCTATTTCATTATCATCTCACTAACAAACCAGTATCAGGTAGTAAGAAATGTGAAACAAAGAGCAATTTCACACATATGAACTGAACCTAAACCACGGAAGACCAAGTATTTTCTTGTCACTGTGGCATGTGATTCTTTAACCACCTGCTCAATAATCCCTCTTCAGCTGCACAGCTGCTGCCAATTCCACATGCCCAGCGAGGCAGGTGCTTTGGTGAATTACCTGTTCCCGAGTGAAAAGAGTCCTTTACTGACACTTAGTGGGCCCAGAACCTTACAATCAGCACAACCTATCTTAATCTTGTCTGTCACAGCCAACTTTTATGAGCAAGATCAGGAAGGCATATTTAGTATACTATGTGATTTCTGTATTTTGTGGGCTTTTGTTGTTACTCTTGTTCTTTTTTTAAAGAAACATGATTTTTAAAAATCAAGTAGAAGTGAGAATTCAGCTGCTGAAAAGAAAACTTGCCACACAATGTAAGACTGCCTTATCTCAGAATGACCCCATCTGTCTGGCAGTATTCCCATCCATGGCTAGTTTTCCACAAGGAAAATAACAATTGCGTAGCTACCTTTGGAGAAGGAGAAAGTGGCTGTAGAAGGTGCTATGGTACCTAGCGTAAAGAGAGAGATAACAGAGCAAGAACTTCTGGAAACCACACATCATTCCTATACTTAAATCTCCATGGCTGAGCCCAGGCAGTGGAGTTCCCAAATAATGAGTGGCACTTCCACTTGTCAGAGCAATCAGTAAACTCCTCAACAAATTATCCTGTTCCAGTCATTTAGTTTCTATATGCTAATTGCAACATAATTACTACCAGGAGCCAAAATTATGCTTCCATATCTTCACACACAAAAAAGCACAAATCTGTCCAGCTATCTAGACCTCTCACAAGGAAGCATTTTCTGCCAAGATGCTGAAAGGGGTGGGGGGGGGGGGGTCTGTGAAATCCAAAGTGCTCTCTGAAAGATAGTCACAATCAGAAGACTCATGAGACTCCTTGTGGCAAAGGCCCAAATTTGAAACCACTATATCTAATCAGGGCAAATTAATCTGAGGCTTCAGCCTTCACTGTCACCTGACAGGATTCAGAAATAAATGCCAACAGCCCAAGAGCAAAAAGCTTTTGGACTCAATTTAGCTGAAGCTTTATTCCAAGACCTAAGACGTGTACTAGTTGGAAATAGCCTAAAGACAGACAACACCTCTAGTTAAGACTTTAAGACAGTCCTGTCATCAAGAAATACAAAGGTCAGAATACCTTCCTAACAAAGCCCAGCAACTAAATGGCAAGCCATCATTTTGAGAGACTCATTGAAATAAAGGAATGAGGGAGCCAACATAGATTCAGCACCTAAAAAAAACTTTCACCAAAACCAAAGGCTCAAGTTTCTATCCAACAATACCCTATATGAAATGGTTGACTATTGTGTACAGTGTATTGTGTACAACTGCTCTCTCACAAGTTCGATTTCTAATCTTTTTTAAACAAAAGTTTTCTTTAATGTCCTAAATAAAAACCTCATTTCTAGCCTCAAATATCTTTTTACCTAACAGTACTATTACTGTATGAGATATATACAAGGATAGGGTTCCTTCTAGTTTGTCTTCATCTTTCTCTCATTAATAACGCTCAAGCTCTCAAATGATTTTTTAAAAATGTTCACCTCTTTGGCACATTTCTCCCTAATAGAGAGGCAGATAGGAACTTTCTACAGAATAAGCTAGTCACCTCCTTTCATCAGAATTAAAATAAAGACTAAAAGGAAAGTTGCTTTGTTTCCACAGCACTTAACCAGATAGGCAAATTCTGTGGCTTTTTCGTTGTGCAATTTACTACTCACTAGGAAGTCACTATTAAAAAGGTACTGGCTCCTTGGCTCCCTATATTAACTCTGCACAGGTTTTTAGTGGTATTTCCAAACAAATAAACATAAATCACTTATGAGTGTCCTAGCTCTATAAAAAGAATTAAATATGACAGTTCAAACAAGAGTGGAAACATTCTTTTGGAGGTCTGACATAAAGATCAGGGTTCAGTCTCCTAGACACTATTCCTCCACAACTTAGCACAGGCTAGCTAAAGAGGCAGGCACAACATGGCTGGCACCCACTATTCTTCTGAAAAATGTGTGCCAATGAGCTCTGCATTGTTCCTCACTCAAAAAGAAGAGCCTTTCTGTCTGGCCTCCTCCAATAGCAGGCCCCAGTCTGGAAAAGGAAGAAAATGGCACTAAGGAGCCTGGGAGATGGAGCATATCCAAAGCTCTCAGACAAGACTTGAACCTATGACCTTCACTGTGTACACAATAGGCGGGTGAGAGGGATGGTTTATCTCTGCAGCAGCAGTTCTCAGCCCTGGGGTAGCACTCCGGATAAAATGACACGACTATTGTGTGTGGCAGCAGAACAGTCATCTCTTCACAACGCCTAAACCAGCACTCCCTCCCCCAAGACAAAGCAGCAGGGGTGAAATTAACTCAAGGCTGCAGAGCAAAGCCTAATACAGAAAAGAGGTCTGTGGGGGACTGGGGACTCTACTCAACCCCTGGGGCTCTGGACACATGGCTGGAAACAGACAGGCTTTCTACCCCATTTTCCCCACTCTCATTTAGGTAGGAAGCTGTTTCTTAGAGAATTCAATCATCTGTGATTTGTTCAGAGATATTCCCCCTGAAGGGCTCTGATCTCTCTACCCTGTGTGAGCCTAATTCATAGAAGCTGAAATGACTGTTTGCTGCTGCCTGTTTCACAAACACACATTAATTGGTCAGATGTGTCTCCTCCTCCTCAACCCCAGAGGGAGGAAGGAGAATCTGAGCAAAGCACAGTGATGATCCAACCGTAATTACACATAAAGAGAAAAGAGGGCAGCATGGGTTTTCCAAACAGGACAGGGTCACAAACCTTCCCAGGGGGGTACAAGGAGAGCAGTTAAGGGCCAGGCCCAGGAATCCCTCCATTTTGAAGAAAAGAACAGAGGTAAATATGACCTGAAGACTAAAAGGAGCACACACCCACAAGCTACTTACAGCACACTCCCAGTCACCTTGCTCCCCCCTCCCGGGCCACGCACACGTCCTGCTCCCAGCCCTTCGCTCTGAACCCCACTAACTCCCTGACTAGCCCCAGTCGCCCTGAGCACCCTTAAGATAACCAGACTGGCCTCAAACTCTCTAGCCTGTCACCACAACCTAACCAAACCCTAATCCCCTCTCGGGGACCCCTACCCTCACCCTGAATCGACCCGGCCGTGCTTTGAACTTCACCCCGAGCCCCTCGACGCCCCCTCCCCCACCCACGCAACGACCCCCCCCTCCCCCTCATACACACCTTCCCCTCGCTCCGCCCCGACCCCCAACCCCCACTTCCTCCGTCAGGCGCCGCTGCCCTCGGCCCCCCTCAGCGCCGCCGCCTCTCTCCTCCCCCAGCCCCAGCTCCACACAAAGCTCGGGACTCACCGCGCGGCCGGTCCCGGGAGCCGCCACCTCCGCTGGCCCGGAGCCCCGGGCCGTAGAGCCGCCGCTGCTACGGGGCCCAGGCCGCCATCCGTTCCCGCGGCCCCTCCCCCCACCCCACCCCGCCTCCGCTCCGGCTCTCCGCCCCCTCCCCGCGCCGCTCCGCCCCGCCCGGCCGGTGCCGCTGTGTCCGGGGCCGCGGGTCCCTCAGCCGCCGCCACCGCCGCCGCTGCCGCCGCCGCGATCCGGGACAACCAGGGCCGCCCGGAAGGCCCGGACACTGGACTACCGGGCCCTCGGATCCGGATCCCGGGCTAGTGCGGAGTCTGGCGCGGGAGAGCGCAGGGGAAACCCGGAACCTGGATGAAGGAGCCAAATCCTGGGTCTCGGAATGTGCGGTCACAAGGAGCCAGGATTACAGTCTGCTCTGGGAATGCTGGAAAACCCGGCGAGCCGGTTAAAACAGAGATAAACTCAAAGAAACCTGGATTGGAAGCTCGAACCTAACGCTCTCTCCTCGTGGAAAGAACTCTCGCTGGACCAGACTTCCTCGCAGAGAGGTCTCTGGGGAAGTATCGTAACTTAAATACAGAAGACACCAGTTCTGTAGGTGTCCTTCAACTGTGGGGAAAGGGCCATAGAGCGTCTTAACGTGAATATCTTCAAAGAACATGCTTCAAGCCCACAGCTCATGATGGTTTCATCCATTTTATCTCTTGGTTCAGCAAAATATCAAACCCCCTCCCTTTTTTTTTCAACCCCCCTTTTTATCCTTTGTTCTCCAGTTTTCTTTTTTCCGATTACCATCTGTTTTTTCCTTCAAAGTACCCATTTCTAACCCTTCTATATCCCCTTTCACCTCACCATCCTATCATCAAATCCTGTTATTATTATGTAAGTCTTATTCTGCCCTTCTCCAGTGCACCATCCTTAAGGATTGTTAGATTGTTAACGTTTACTTTTCCTTATTTACTGCCATTCGTCTCATTGCCCAGCATACTATCTAGTACACAGTAGGCATTGTCCATGTTTGTTTAAATGGACCCTTCCATCCACCACTCACTTATAAAACATACACTCTTCAGGACCTCTTTTCCTAAAACTTATACCTCCTTCCGTAACAAATTTCTTAATTCGCAAAGATCCCCACATTTCAGCCCCTATTACATACGTGTCCTTGACCACCTTAGTCAACTCTGCAGTTATCTTTCCTTTGTTTATCCTGAGGCACCCTTCAACAGTGCCATTCAAGGTAGTATGTGACTTGAGGAGAGCCAGGTCATAAAATCCCTTTACTCTCCACCTCTACACACAAAGGTGTGTGTGTGTGTTTAGGGGTGGGGGTGATGGCTAAAGATGAATACTAAGGCTATCTATCTAGCCTAGTAAGATAATCTTCCTTTGATCCAACGATATGCAGCTTATTTAGTACAGTACAGGGCAGAACTGATCCCTGGTAACAGCAAACTTTCAATCTGTACTAGGTGATATTACAAGTGAGGACTTATCTCCTTAGCAGGTAGGACCACTGAAGAACATGTTCTACTGGAGACTTGATTGCAAAAATAGGAAACAAAGGAAAGACATTCCTACAGTGAAATTAGCCAGAGAAAGTTTTCAAGTCTGAAGAACCACTAAAAATTTTAAAGTGATTGATGGTCTGTATAGTAAAAGAATCTCAAGTTTTAACTTCCTGTTCCTCTAGACCAGAGGTTGGCAAATTATGGTCCACAGGTCAAATCAGGCTGTGTGGTATGAGCTAAGAATGGTTTTTACAGCCTGACCAGGCGGTGGTGCAGTGGATAGAGTGTCAAACTGGGATGCGGAAGACCCAGGTTTGAGACCCCAAGGTCGCCAGCTTAAGCGTGGGCTCATCTGGTTTGAGCAAAGCTCACCAGCTTGGACCCAAGGTCACTGGCTTGAGCAAGGAAAGGGTTACTCGGACGAAAAACTTATGATTGGTGCTTCTCATCTCTCTCCGTTCCTGTCTGTCCCTACCTATCCCTCCTCTGTCTCTTAAAAAAAAAAAATGGTTTTTACATTTTAAAATGGCTGAAAATAACCAAAAGAAAATATTTTGTGACATGAAAATTATGAGTTTCATTGGCCACCCTCACTTATCTTGGATGCATCTGCATTACAAGAGCAGAGTTGAATAGCAACAGTGTATGGTCTATAAAGACTAAAATATTTGCTATTTGGCTTTTTACATAAAAAGTATATTGAACCCTGCTCTGAATAAGTACTGTCCAACTGAACTTTTGCAATGTTGGAAAAGGTCTACATTTGCACTAATTCAAAAATCACTACCCACGTGTGGCTATTTGAGCACTTGAAACATGGTTAATGTGACTGAAAACTGAATTCTTAATTTCATTTAAACAACTATGTTAGCTAGTACAGCTCTAGACTCCTCTCAAATCTTCTGTATTGACATTTTTGTCCCTTGTCACATCTCACTCCCTATGACACACCTCTCTATGGATACTTAGTCTGGTTCCCAGCTCCCATTCCCTGACCCTATTTAACTGACTCCATGCTAAGGTACAACATTTACTAGGTGTTTTCTGGATTGTCCACTGTTGCAACTGAAATCTGACCAGTTTACCAGGTTTCACCCCATGAATTAATCCACATTATGTGCACACACATAAATGGACAGACATTCACAGCAGTTTCTTTTTTTTCTCTTTTTACAGGGAGAGAGAGAAGGAGGGAGGGAGGGAGGGAGGAATAGATAGGGACAGACAGGAACAGAGAGAGATCAATCATCAGTTTTTCGTTGGTACACCTTAGTTGTTTATTGATTGATTGCTTTCTCATAAGTGCCTGGACCGCGGGCCTTCAGCAGACCGAGTAACCCCTGCTGGAGCCAGCGACCATGGGTCCAAGCTGGTGAGCTTTTTTTGCTCAAGCCAGATGAGTCCGTGCTCAAGCTGACGACCTCGGAGTCTTGAACCTGGTCCTCTGCATCCCAGTCCGACACTCTATCCACTACGCCACCACCAGGTCAGGCAGAAGTTTCTTTGTGTCAGAGGATGTCACTGTGGCTATGCTCTTTCTTCTCTGCATCAGAGTAGAAAAGCCCTCCAACTGCTGGATCCCGTGATATGGATCACCTCCCTCCATACACATTCAAAAAGCTGAGAACAGCAGATGCCTACTTGCTATTTGAATCTCAAGGAGAAAACATCCTTCATCACAGGACTTTCTTTCCTCCCCCTAAGCCTAATAAACTAAAGTTAGATGATTTCTCCAGTTTAAGAGATGCATGCTTTTTTACTGGCTTTTTCTAGCTAGGCGAAAGAACAACCCCTATACTGTCTTGATCTTGGTTAGGAGCTCTAGCAAAGCATTAAAAAATTTTACCCACGTAAATGAAATCCACATAAACAGGCTTCGGTAGAGATAGTACTTAAAATAGAAAGAGATTTGAGGTTATAACTCTTAAAAGCCCTAACATTGTAATTATTTATAAATGTTATCTTAAAAGCCTAAGTTTTTCATACCTACTCCCTAGGAAAATAATGGGTTTCTGTGAACTTCCAGCTTAAAAAGAAAAGAGGGGGCTCATAGTTCTCTTTCTCCCAATTAGCTATATAGCAAGAAAAAAAAAATCCCTCACTCCATTCTAAACATCTGACAGCAAGGCCAAAGCCTCCTAAATCCTGACAGAGAAAGTCTCCAGTTTTATATATATCTTATTCTGAGCTTATATAATTGAGACTGGGTCCTACCTGGAAAACAAAAATAAAAACCCTGACCTGTGGTGGCACAGTGGATGAAGTGTCAGTCTAGAACACTGAGGTCACCAGTTCAAAACCCTGGGCTTGCCTGGTCAAGACACATATGGGAGTCGATGCGTCCTGCTACTCCTCCCCCACTTCTCTCTCTCCTCTCAAACAAATAAATAAATGCTGAATCCTTTAGGTACTATACAAATTGGGAGCCGCTGAACCCAACCATCCAAAAGGGGGCGCAGATATTTAAGCTACAAAAGACAACCAGCTCAAAAATGGAAACCTTGCCTCAGGCCAAGCTGTCCTAGAGTTGCAGGGTCAGTGCAAAGTGTTGTAAAGTACTAAGAGGCTAGCTATTCCTGGGCAAGTTTGTACTCAGGCTGCTAAGAATTTCCACTATTACATTATGCTATTCATGTTCCCTCAGGTCTCTTCCACACTTCTTCTCTATACCACCATCACGTGAACTAAAGACAGGCTTCCACAGTTTAACCATGAGAAGAAGTTTCCAAGTTACTCTGCATTTTCTCATGTGGCTCCAGCTGCATATTTTTTTTAAATTTCTTTTTATTTATTCAGTTTAGAGAGGAGACAGAGAGAGAGAGAGAGAGAAAGAAAGGGGGGAGGAGCTGGAAGCATCAACTCCCATATATATGTGCCTTGACCAGACCAGTGCAGGGTTTTGAACTGGCGACCTCAGTGTTCCCAGGTAGATGCTTTATCCACTGCACCACCACTGGTCAGGCTCCAGCTGCACATTTTTGATGCTGAGGTGGGTTCTTATAAACCTGTAAGGTTCTTGTAAACTTCATCGTGGCACACAAAATAGTTTCATAACCTGAATTCTTGCAGCTCCTGATGTTTTCCTTTAGGCATGTACACATTTATCTAGGTGGAAAAATCAGTCCAGATTCTTCTGTGCTCAGGTTGTCATCCAAATAAAAAGGCAGGTAACCCCTCCCCCATCCCTAGGCTCTTTACCTCCTGCCTTTCAGTTTTATTTTGGTATTAAGAAAACCAGATAATTCCAGCTCAGAATTCAAGGTGCTACTGCTTGGTAAACTATTAACTACATAGTGAACCCAATGCAGCTACAGACTAGTCTGTAGAAGGCCAAAAAGAGACTTTTTTCCCTAAAGAAGTGCCATCAGCTGTCTTTTCCATGTTCTCCACAGAGGTTGAACAGGAAAAGAAAGAAAATATTGCATCTTTGCATCACCAGAACAAGAATCAGGTGGGTTTTCCCTGGGAATCCAAAGTGATCAGGCCCCCCAAAAAACAGTGCCTAGAGCTATGCAACAAGCAGAGTTCACAGTTGAGTGAACATCAATGCATAATGAATGGAGGCATTTCAATGCAAATAAACGCTGAATATGAAGGATTAAAGAAAGGGGAAATTAATCTTTTTCATAACCTAGTGCACTTTTTTTCTCCCTTGCGCTCTCTTTTTAAAGTCATGCATGCAACTGCTGGAGGGAATCCAACTTCCCCAGTGTGGTGGTGCTGCTTTATAAAAAGCAGAACATACACATTTAAGACTATGAATTTCCTGAGGATGCCAGCAACTGAGATTCTGACAGCTCTTCTGAACAGCCTCAGAAGAAAGAGCTTCACTAAGTGGGACCAGACTGACTAGTAAAAATCTCATTTCAAACCAACCTCCTATTTTTCCAAAGCTCATAGCTTCCTGGGGTGTGGATGGTTTAAAGGGTTTGGTTTCAGCATCTGGGGGTATTTGGATGCATTTACTGAGGAGATTTTATTTTTCAGTTTGTTTCTAATTGCCCCATCCAAGTGATGCTTTTGCAATAGCAACAAAATAAATAGGATAGTTTCATGTTGCTTTAGCAGGTGGCTTCATCTCCTCCCAGTCTGGTCCTCTTATGCCTAATGTCTCAATCCAAAGAACAAAGTGGCAGCACCTCTTCAGGTCATCTCTTCAAAACAAAATAAAATAAGAAAAAACAATCTGCCAACGAAGATTACTCAGCTTTTGAAGACTATTTACTTTAAGAGATGTTGGACTGGCCCTGGCCAGTCAGTTCAGTTGGTTAGAGGATCATCCCAATATGCCAAAGTTGCAGGTTCCATCCCCAGTCAGGGCACAACAAGAATCAACCAATGAGTACATAAATAGGTGGAACAACAAGTCAATGTTTCTCTCTCTAAAAGCATTAAAGAAAAATAAAAAGATGTTGAAATGGAGCAGAAAACATGCTAAAAAGCATGTTCCATCACAGGTTTATATCAAACATGGGATTCTTCAGACATCTAAATTCTCTATCAGGCTATCATTTAAAAAAAAAAAAAACAAAACTTTAAAATTCAAGTGGTCCTCCCAAAACTTGTTGGCCTAGGTTAAGAATTTTCCTAACTACAAACCCAAGCCTCAGAGAGGAAATTAATTTCTAACTTGTTCCTTTCTCTTCTAATTACCATTCTGAAAAAAATGTCAAAGACCTAGAATTTTTAAAATAGATTTTTATAAATAATTATTCAAAGATTTTCACCCAGTACATAAAGTAAGAATCCCACTCTTTAAGAAAAATATACAAGTTTTGGTAAGAGTTTAAATTCTCAGAGTCAAGCCTGATGCCAAGCCTTGAGATTTCTACTGCTTCAGTTCCAAAGGACCAGAGGATAAAATTTTAGTACACAAAACTTCACTATGCTGTATAGTTCCTTTTCTCCTGGGTCAGACAGCTTTATTCTGCTTCATTAACCCCTTCTTTGCGCCTTGATGGATCTTGGAATCCAGTTTCCCTGTAAGGGAGAAAAAGAAGCCTCATTATTTATTTTTTATATTTGCAATGCAAATCTTTTGTGGCCTCCCAGGTCTTCTGGTTACTGCGTTCCTGTCACATTCAATTATCTTGCTTCAGGACTCAGACTTTCAAACTTTCGAGTTTCATTCTGTAAGAATGAGGAAGCAGTGGGAACACCATATAGAAACACAAAAGCATATGCACAAACACAATGAGCATTCGCCTAAAGAATCTAAGTTAATATTTCTAATTTTGTAGCTACTAGAAAAGAAACGTCATCTTTTGTAGGGTGTGTAAAGCTAAGGCAAGTTTTTAAAGACTATAAACATAGAATAAAAGAAGGCAGTGTAAAAGCCATTCCTCTGACCTGTTAACTGGCTAAGCATAATGCATGAACCTCTCTCACAATGAGAAAAGCAGTTCAACTCACCCCTTTCCTGCCTCAGATTTAATAGGGGGAGTGACCTGAAACAATGGAGTAGAATCCACATGAATGCTGTACCTACAAAGGGCCCCTATCACCAGCAAAGAAGGGCAAAGGTCATAGGCTGTATGACTCTTCTAAGTGTTAAACTTGGAAAACAAGCAACCTTCCTGTCCCAGATTACCCTAATGAGAGGTTCTTCACTGCTGTGGTCTCTGAATTCTGACTCTTCAGATCTACCAGGATAGAGTTTGGTTCAGTGGTAACAGCCTTAGCAGCTATCTATCTCAAGAAGAGAATCTTAATAGAGTGCCTTCCTATCTATCTGGCCTGAGAACAGAGCTTGCAGGTTGCTTTCTTCACTCAAAAAAGTCTCATTTAAGTCCATAGCAATTCTGCTGTTGCTGTAAACAGAAACAATTAACTGGACCATCAGCCTCAGCATTTAAAAAAACAAATAAAATAATCCTGACCAGGCTCTGGCGCCGTGGACAGTGTCAGACTAGGATGCGGAGGACCCAGGTTCGAGACCCCAAGGTCACCAGCTTGAGCGCGGGCTCATCTGGCTTGAGAAAAAAGCTCACCAGCTTGGACCCAAGGTCACTGGCTCAAGCAAGGGGTTACTCAGTTTGCTGAAGGCCCGCCCGCGGTCAAGGCACATATGAGAAAGAAATCAATGAACAACTAAGGTGTCACAACGAAAAACTGATGATTGATGCTTCTCATCTTTCTCCATTCCTGTCTGTCTGTCCCTGTCTATCCCTCTCTCTGACTCTCTCTCTGTCCCTGTAATAAATAAATAAATAAACAAACAAATAAAATAAAACAACAAGGAGCCTCCTGGCCTGACCTGTGGTGGTGCAGTGGATAAAGCGTCGACCTGAAACGCTGAGGTTGCAGGTTCAAAACCCTGTACTTGTGTGGTCAAGGCACATATGGGAGCTGATGCTTCCTGCTCCTCCCCCTTTCTCTCTCTCTCTCTCTCTCTCTCTCTCTCTAAGTCTTTCTTATTCTCTCTCCTCTCTAAAAATGAATAAATAAAAACAAACATAACTTTAAAAGAAAAACCCTGGGCTTGCCTCATCAAGGCACATATGGAAGTTGATACTTCCTGCTCCTCCCCCCCTCCTTTCCTTCTCTCTCTCTCCCTTAAAATGAATAGTCTTTATTTTTAATTTATTCATTTTAGAGAGGAGAGAAAGAGAAAGAGAAAGGGGGTGGGGGGAGGAGCAGAAAGCATCAACTCCTAAACTGACCAGGATGCCCAGGGTTTCAAACCAGCGACCTCAGTGTTTAGGTTGATGTTTTTATCCACTGCACCACCACAGGTCAGGCATAAATAGTCTTAAAAACAAAAAAAGAAAAGAAAAGGAGCCTCCCTGTTTCTACAGGCCCATACCCACAACCATTGTCCCT
This sequence comes from Rhynchonycteris naso, assembly GCA_037038555.1. Lineage (NCBI taxonomy): Eukaryota > Metazoa > Chordata > Mammalia > Chiroptera > Emballonuridae > Rhynchonycteris > Rhynchonycteris naso. The sequence continues at coordinate 52,827,330 of CM072999.1, forward strand.
CATATGCTGTCATTTTAATTTGCTGCAGCAATCAGATGCAAGAGAGAACTAAACTAGGACTCAGGAGAATCAGGATCTAGTCCACCCTTGTCAGATACTAACAGTATGACCTGGGGCAAATCATTGTCTCTCCGGACTTCCATATCCTCATTTGTCCAATTAAGAATAGATGTTATACCTGATCAGACAGTGGCGCAGTGGATAGAGCATCAGACTGGGATGCGGAGGACTCAGATTCGAGACCCCGAGGTCACCAGCTTGAGCGCAAGCTCATCTGGCTTGAGAAAAAAGCTCACCAGCTTGGACCCAAGGTCGCTGGCTCAAGCAAGGGTTTACTTGGTCTGCTGAAGGTCCGTGGTCAAGGCACATATGAGAAAGCAATCAATGAACAACTAAGCTGTCGCAACGAAAAACTGATGATTGATGCTTCTCATCTCTCTCTGTTCTTGTTTGTCTGTCCCTATCTATCCCTCTCTCTGATTCTCTCTCTGTCCCTGTAAAAAAAAAAAAGAAGAAAAGAATACATATTGTGACTACAGCACAGAGAGATTGTGAGAAAAATAACCTCAAACTAACAAGTTACTCTGTTTCCTAAATTTCTTTTTTTCTTCCCCCTCATCTCTCTAGGGCTACACCTGCCTCTGGAATAGTATTATTTTCTTTTCTAGGCTTCTCCAGAAATCATAACTAAATGATAACCTAAATGAAAAAAAAAAAGATACCCTAAATGTCATTCATAATAGTCACAATGCTGTTGATTTCAATTTGGGCTTTAGAGCACAGAGTATTCCCAAGGATTTAGAAGTTCTTTCATCTCCCAGGCTGCCTGTTTGGAAATCTGAACATGTGCCAGCAATCTGGCAAAGAGCCCTGTTACAAGGCAAATTTGCCTTTGTGTCCCTAACACTACCACAGTGACTGCCAAATGGTAGGTACTCAATAGATACTGTCACCGAATGAATTAAACAAAGTAGACACTATCAATTTCAAAACCTTTACATTTTAGGGACTACTAAGTAACCAAAAATGGGTATCAGATAAACATAAGAGTAAAGGTAGTGGTACCCAGAGGTACAAAGAAGTATTGTGTCTCATTCAGCTTTTTAAAACAGGCCAGGACAGAATTTAGAATTCCATCAAGGACTCCAGACTTCTAGTTCTCTTTATGAAATAAATTAGAAGGACCAGGTCCCAGTTTTAGTCCTGAGACTATCTAGCTGTATAACCTGGAGAAAGTCACTTGGTCACTCTTGTCTCAACTTTTTCAATGCTAAGAAACTGGACTACATAGTACTGAAAGGCCCTTTCCAGCTCTATGGTATTGTGTCCTAAAAATGAAATGTAAATTGGAATGATTTGTTTCTCAGGCAATATGAAAAAAAAAGCAGAAAACCTAGAAAAGAATAGGAAACCTGGAAGCAGAAAGATCATAAGCAAAATTGTCTGACTAGTGTTGTTGCCAACCCACGACGCTGAAGTCCTGTTTCAAAACCCTAAGGTCGCCAGTTTGAGCACAGGATCACAGGTTTGAGAATGAGATCACTGATGCGATACTAAAGTCACTGGCTTGAGCCCCCTCCCCCATCAAGGCACGTATGAGAAGCAATCAATGAACTAAAAATGCTATGACTACAAGTTGATGCTTCTCATCTCTATCCCTTTCTGTCTGTCTCTGTCTCTCTGTCTCTCTATCTCTCTCTCTCAAAAAAAAAGACCTCAGGTATATAAACCCATCTGCACTCAGTGTTAGCAGACTAATCTCTGGCTTCAATGATGATGTCACAAAATGGAAAAATAATAGGAGGAAGAAGATATAAAAGAATAAGGATTTCCATGGCATTCCCAGAGATTCAGAAATTCTTTCATCCCCTAGGCTGCCTTAAAAAAAGAAAACAACATACATGTGCCAGCAATCTGTGAGCTCCTTATAAATAAGGACTTCTTTGCATTTCCTAACATCCACCACACTAACATCCAATAGTGGCAATTCTTGTGTCAGCCCTGGGCAATGAAGGCAAAGAAGTGGGGCTTCTCGCATGAAGAAGTGCCCTTATGGCTGCCTTTGGATTAATAAACTCTGAACTCTGAGTTCTAATTCAACCTGGTCTTTCAAGACTTGGGATCTGGACAGTGAACTATAGTAACACACAGTATACTCTCTTAAAAGCAGAGTGATAATGCTTAATTTCTGTATTTCCCCAGTACTTTTACACTTAGTACTTGCCACATTTCAGTGTTAAACCACATCTTCAATCATGATGCCTAAAAGAAAATCAAATGCATGTGCAGCAGATGGGCAAGAAGTTGAAAGGGGAAATGTATTTGTCATCAATCGATATAATTCTTGTAGGGATTTTCACATGCTTTGCATAAGATACAAAACAGTATTTCCATGAGTTTATAGAACATGTAGTCCATTTAAAGTAAAAAGATTCCTTTATCTCTTTGAACATTCAACCTATATATTTTATTACACTTAATTTTTTTCCATTTTCTAATTGGAGCATGCAGACAGCCAAATGATATGAAGCACATTGCTCTTTTCTGAATTATTTCAATTTCAAGAAACGCAATTATTCCTAGGTCAAGCAAGCTCAAGTTTACATGTCCAAAACATAAAATATATACCTTTACTTGAAGGCATATATACATACACACACACAAACACACACACACACACACACACACACACACACACACACACACACACGCTACAACCTGTAAATGGGTTGTATTCTAAAAGCCCATTTGCAAGTCAGAAGTTTAGAACTTGAAATATATTTATTATAGAACTAATCTATAAAAGGTGGCTAGGTTCCTAGAGTAGTAATATTATTAATACTATAGAACTTAACCACTTCAAGTAACAACATATCTAGAATAAACTATGAAACATTCCAAATTAAGAGCCAACTATGTATTTTTCCCCTATGGCAGTGGAATTAAAGACCTTGCCAGCTGTAAACTACTGGAGATGGTCCCTATATCCTAAGGCAAGGAAGTTATGGCAGAGGGTAAGGTTTTTTGAGATGGTAAGATTGAAGGAAGGATAAAGGAATGGGGAGTTACAGAGAAAAGAAACTTTAGACCAGACTAAATCCTCACACTGGCTCCCTCTCAATAAAATTTTTTTTCTGAGACACATAGGGGTTGGTGAGCCTATTCTTTCCTTTATTTTTTTAAATAAAGTTTCTCTACCTATTGTTTCTGACCAATTTTTTTTTCACCTTGCCTGGTCTACCATGGAAGAAGCTGTTGGCTCATAATTTCTATCTAGTCCCTGAACAAGCATACAGCCCAATTTGGCTTTTTAACACTTTTAGCCAACAGAAACAATGATGAAAGACAGGAGATTATTAAAGCTTGCTGACTAAGATTACGACTCCCCCACCCCTACAGACCTTATGGAAAAAAGCAAAGGCCATATATGTGCTGTGATGACTCTCTACCAAGATAGAGAAAGTACTGAGGTAAAACATTTCAGAGAAGTATCTAAATTCAGTTTACACAGAACATTTTCTTACAGGAGCTTAAACATCAGATAAAGGCCAATGATCCGGTGGGCCTGACAGAGGAGACCTTCCACATTTTCCTCCTACCAACAGTGTTGTTATCAGTGCCTGGGTAAGGTGAGAATGGAATAGAAAAGGCTAAGGGAATATGCCACCACCCAAAAAGAGGGAGAGGAAAAGAGAGATTTAAATCCTATAGAGAGAAGGAAAAAGAATTTCCAGGGCCACTTGGCTACCCGCTGGAACATAGTCAAATAAATAATTTGTCCAAGTTAAAGGCAAATTATGCTCAGATTTTCTGATTTGTAGGAAACTCAGGAACATATATCATTTAAATCATGGGAGTTGCCTGAATTTTGTAGTAAATATTCATTAATCTAAGCTCATGATTGAACCTAAGCTTTATGATTGAAAGCAGTATTACTCAAAGTGTACTCAGTTGACCAATGGCATCAGTATCACTTGGGAGAAGGCCTAGTATAGGTGATTTTTATTTACATTTAGTTTGAGAAGTACTTCTCTTATAAAATGGCTAGTCAGTCTCCAAGGTACCAGGTGAGGCAGAGTTATACAGAGGAAGATATGCACGCCCCAAATCATCCAGTTAACACAATAGGAAAGCAATGTCACAAAGGCACAAAACGGTAACTGATATGAGCAAATGGGAGTTGTTGGTACTGTTTTTGAAAAAAAGTTAGGCAGGGAGGATACCACTATGTTTCTTGAAATTGGTTTAAAATAGAAGAGGCTGCTATAGGACCAGACAGAGGAAGAAAAGATGGAAACTGAAGTTGAAAGAGTAGTCAACAAACACTTCCTAAGAAGTGAATATATAAAGGGTACTATAATCATAAATACATAAAAGCAAAAGTTATAGAAAAATAAATCATCAAGAGATTTCAAAAAGATGAAATATAGGGCTAGAGCAAAGGTCTAAGAACAATGATCAAGGGAATAGTGGAAGTAATGTCTCCAAAACAGACACTCAAGAATAGACACTTAAAAAATTATCTTTCCCTTGCGTGACCAGGCAGTGGTGCAGTGAATAGAGCATCAGACTGGGATGCAGAGGACCCAGGTTCAAAACCCCGAGGTCGCCAGCTTGAGTGTGGGCTCACCAGCTTGAGCGCAGGGTTGCTGGCTTGAGTGTGGAAATTATAGACATGACCCCATGGTCACTGGTTGGGGCCCAAAGGTCACTGGCTTGAAGCCCAAGGTCGCTGGCTTAAGCAAGGGGTCACTCAGTCTGCTGTAGCCCCCAGGTCAAGGCACATAGAGAAAGTAATCAATGAACAACTAAGGTGCAACAACGAAGAATTAATGCTTCTCATCTTTCTCCCTTTCTGTCTGTCCTTTATCTATCCCCCTCTCTGTCTCTGTCGCTGACTGGGTTGCTCAGTGGGTAGAGCACTGTCCCAGTGTGCTGAGGTTATGAGTTCAGTCCCTGGTCAGGGCACATATGAGAAGCAACCAATGAGTGTACAACTAAGTGGAACAATAAGTTGATGCTTCTCTCTCTCTCGCTCTCTCTTTTGCTCTTTCTCTCTTTACCTCTCCCTGCCCTCAAATCAATGGGGGAAAAATTTTGTCTTATTCTTGAATTGAAAACTGAGAAACAATGGATAAATGACAATGTTGCCATTGGCATTGGCTTACTACTTTGCTTAATGAGCAGTACAGGAAAACAAAGAACACCCTTTCCGCTGACAAACAGCACTTAAATGTACTGGGTTCCTAAATTGAAGTTTAGAGTGATTAACTAGCAAGCCAATAACTGTGGATCAAGGTACACATTGGAAAGGCTATATTGTAGTTAACCTAGCATTACAGTAATCAATAAATATAATTTAATCCTCCAACACTTGAGATGCTATAAAACAGGGTAGAAAGAGAAAATTGTTTAAAAAGTTAAACATGTAAGATACAAGATAAAAAAAGAAAATCAGACCATCAAAGCTTGTGACTTACAGATTTTTGGATTTCCTTTAATAGGAAACTTCACAATCATTTCCTGGGGATTTGTGCAGATGAAAACAAATGGAGAGTCAGATTCTTGACTCATGTCTGGATACTGTAAAATATAAAAATAAAACGTTCAGTCTAGTCGGGAAAAATTTAGAATTTCAAGAAGATCAAAGGATGTGCCAGATTTCACCTCAACGCACTTCATTTCACACTTAGGTAGAGGATTATACTTAACAAACTACCTTTCCTAGGCCTTAGCACAGTATTCTTTTTTATTGATTTGAGAGAGAGAGAGACATATTGATTTGTTGTTCTACTTGTATTCATTGGTTGATCTTGTATATGCCTTGACCAAGAATTAAACCCACAATCTTAGTGTATTGGGATGACACTCTAACCAACTGAGCTACCTGGCCAGTGTGGCACAGTACTCTTAGATAGTCTATTGCCTACTATTTCTGACGTCCTACAATGGGAACAATTTCTTTAAAAATAATGGATGCCTGATGCCCTGGCCGGATAGCTTGGCTGGCTAGAGCTTCTTCCTGAAGTGCAGATGTTGCTGGTTCAATCCCCAGTCAGGGCATGTACAGGTAAAGATCGATGTTCCTGTCTCTCCCTCTCCTTTTCTCTTTTTCCAAAATTTGTAAAAATTAAAATTTTTTTTTTAATTAAAATATTTTTTAAAAAAAGGATGCCTGATTCCCAGAATGAGAACTAGATGTTCCTTTAACATAAGCGACTGTGAGTTGGGAGATTCAGAGGTCTCCTTCAGGAACACTGGAAACCCCGCTAGGTTCAACTCAAGTGAAACACTGGAAGATTTAAGAAAACTCAAGTATTTGCAAAAATTCTGCTAGAAACAGTCAACAGAACCCTACTCTCACTAAAAGGAAGGAAGATGATTCATTCTGAAAGGTATGAACATGCAAAAGCTATTTTGTTGGATGTATTCCAGATTTACTTAGGATGTAAAGGTAACCTGTAGAGCAATTCTGAACACTATTTAGAAGCCTTCCTTGGATCTCTTAATATAAAACAAATCTGTGTGAATACTTTGGACTTTTATTCCTTCTGCAGAGCAGACATAGCATCTAAAGTAAGATTATGCTGACCACGTGATCACAATTTAAGGAACAACTGGAAATTGGCAGACAGTGCTCTCCAGCAATGCCCAATTGACCTGGTGTTTCATTATTTCCCATCTTGGGATGTCTTGTGTTTAGCATGTTCGACACATATGACTCATAGTTTAGCTGTAACTATGGGTTGGACTTCATTACTAGAGGAGCCTTTCTCCCAGTAATTACCAAGAAAAGTATGAAATTATTTTCTACTCTTATTCACCTGCTAAGATGTGTCCTCTAAAGATCTAAGACTAAAGCAGAAATGGAGGAGTTGGTAAAAAAATTCAAATTTATCTGTAACAAGTGAATGCATGAACAGTTAAACTTTTTTATTGGCCACTCTGTGCAAGGTGGTAAATAATGCTGTGGACAAAGCAAAGGATGTCAAGCAGCTTTTGGTACTGCCCACATACCACGGCTTTCAGTGGGGACAGTTGAAACATGTACTTTGATAAAACATAGCTTATTATCAAGTATCAGCCACAATTACATTCACAGCCAAGGTCAAAATGTTCATGGTAGAAAAGAAAGACTAAAGATGACAGGGTAAGCCCTTTTCTTTGTTCCTTCCCAGATCTTTAGAACTCAAAGAAAAGTAGGGTCCAGCTGTTACCGCTGAGGTGTTTCAGCACAAATAAAACCAAAGGCTACTATCAAGATGTTTAAACCTAATTCTACAGAGGCCAAAGCAAGAGTAGTCACAATTAACATCTCTGCACTTTTCCTGCTCTCTCTTCTCTGTGTCTTATAGAGTGTCAAGGCAGAGGACAGGACTTCACTGCTCTGCTTTTCCAAAACTAAAAACAAAACAAAACAAAAAAAACCCTGCAAGCCATTTCAGCCATTGACTCCTTTTTTTTTCATCCACATCCATTAATGTTCTCCCGCTACTTGATTACTCTCATTAACAAACATACTTTCTGTAATTCCTGTCATAAAACAAAAACTCTGCAGATTCCACATTCTCTTCCAGCTATTGCCCCATTTCTCAGATTCCCTTCAATAAAATTCATTAAAGATTATCTATACTCCCTGCTCAAATCCCTCTATTTTTTCTTAAATTCACTATGAACATGCTTTCACTCCCATTGCTTCACCAAAATAACTCTTACAGACACGGTCCATTTCCAAGTTACTAAGTTAAATGGTCAATTCTCAGTTCTCATTTTAATTTTTTTTTTTAATTTTAGAGAGAGAGGAAGGAAGGGAGAAAGGGAGACAAATAGATAGATAGATAAACATCAAGTTGTTGTTTAAACCATTTATGCATTCATTGGTGAACTCTTATGTATGCCCTGACCAGGGATTGAACCCACAACCCCAGCCTTATCAGGACAACATTCCAACCAAAAGAGCGAACTAGCCAGGGCCTCATTTTAATGCTCTATTTATACAACTGAAAAAATTATTCTCTCCCAGCTTCTTTCTTGTTTGTAGCGATAGAGAGAGAGACAGGAAGGGAGAGAGATGAGAAGCATCAACTTGTAATTGCAGCAATTTAGTTGTTCATTGATTGCTCCTCTTATGTGCCAAGACCGGAGGCTCAAGTTGAGCCAGTGACTCCTTGCTCAAGCCAACGACCTTGGGCTTCAAGCCAGAAACCTTTGGGCTCAAGCCAGTGATCACATCAATGATCCCATGCTCAAGCTGGCAACCTTGGTGTTTCAAACCTGGGACCTCAGGATCCCAGGTCAATGCTTTATCCACTGTACTACCACCAGTCAGGCAGGCCTCTCCCTCCTTGAGAACATTCCTGTCTTGGCTTCCAGGATACCATTCTCATACTGGTTTTGCTGTTTTACTGACTGCTCCTTATCTCACCATCCTTTAAATGTTGGTGTGCTTTATGGGTCAGGACTCATAACTCTTCTCTCCTGGATTTGTAACTATGAGAGGTGATAGATGTTAATGAAACTTACGGCAGTAATAATTTTTCAATTTATACATATATCAAATCATTATGCTGTACATCTTAAAATAACACAATGTTATATGTCAATTATATCTCAATAAAACTGGAAAAAGCCTGATCAGGCGGTGGCGCAGTGAATAGAGCGTCGGACTGTGATGCAGAAGACCCAGGTTCGAGACCCCGAGCTCACCAGCTTGAGCGTGAGCCCATCTGGCTTGAGCAAAGAGCTCGCCAGCTTGGACCCAAGGTTGCTGGCTCCAGCAAGGGGTTGCTCGGTCTGCTGAAGGCCCACGGTCAAGGCACATGTGAGAAAGCAATCAATGAACAACTAAGGTGTCGTAATGGCAATGAAAAACTAATGACTGATGCTTTTCATCTGTCTCCGTTCCTGTCTGTCTGTCCCTGTAAAAAAGAAAAAAAAAAAACAAAAAAAAGAAACTGGGAAAAAAAATAGGGTCCTGAAAATGTATATCGAAATGAGATATCACTTCACACTCAACAGGATGGCTATTATAAAACAAAACAAAGCCTGACCTGTGGTGGCGCAGTGGATAAAGCGTCGACCTGGGAACACTGAGGTCGCCAGTTCAAAACCCTGCACTGGTCTGGTCAAGGCACATATGGGAGTTGATGCTTCTAGCTCCTCCCCCCTTTCTCTCTCTCTCTCTCACTCTGTGTCTCCTCTCTAAAATGAATAAATAAAAATAAAAAAAACAAAACAAAACAAAAACAAAAACATGGGCAATAACAAGTGTTAGAATAAAAATTGGAAGCCTCATGCATCATTGATGTGAATGTAAAATGGTGCAATGTTTCTTCAAAAAGTTAAACACAGAATTACCATATGGGCCTAACCTGTGGTGGTGCAGTGGATCAAGCGTCGACCTGTAAATGCTAAGGTCACCAGTTCAAAACAGGTTAGGCCCATATGGAAGTTGATGCTTCCTGCTCCTCCCCCCTTCTCTCTTTCTCTCTCTATCTCTCTCTCCTCTCTCAATTGAATAAATAAAAATTTTTTTAAAAAGTTTAAATTAAAAATAAAAATGAATTACCATATGATCCAGCAATTCCATTTCTAGGTATATACCCAAAAGAACTGAAAAGGACTCAAACAGATAGATGTTCATAGCAGCATTATTCACAACAGCCACCAGTTTCCACAATCGAAATGTCCATCAGCCTGATCTGTGGTGGCACAGTGGATAAAGTGTCGACCCAGAATGTTGAGGTTGCCAGTTCAAAACCCCAGGCTTGCCTGGCCAAGGCCCATACGAGGAGCAACTATGAGCCTATGCTTTCCACTCCTCCCCATCTTTCTCTCTCTCTCCTCTCTCTAAAACTCAATAAATAAAATCTTTTAAAAAAATGTTCACCAGCAGATAAATGAATAAACAAAATGTTGTATACAGATAGAATTAATATTATTTAGCCTTATAAGGAAATGAGATTCTGATACATGCTATAAGATGGATAAATCATCTTTTTTCCTTTTATTTTTTTTTATCAGAGACAGACAGACAGAAAGGGGGAGAGATGAGAAGCATCAACTTGCAGTTGAGTCACATTGATTGTTGATTGATTGCTTTTCATACGTGCCTTGCCCGAGGTGCTCCAGCTGAGCCAGTGACTTCTTGCTCAAGCCAGTGACCTTTGGGCTTAAGCCAATGACCATGGGGTCATGTCTATGAGCCCATGCTCAAATCAGCAACACTGGGGTTCTGAACCTGGGTCCTCAGCATCCCAGGTCAAAGCTCTATCCACTGTGCCACCACTGGTCAGGCAAGATGGATGAATCTTGAAAAATTATGCTAAGTAAAATAAACCAGACACAAAAGGGCAAATGTTGTATGATTCTACTTATACGTGGTACTTAGAATAGGCAAATTAATAAAAACAGAAAGTAGAATAGAGGTTACCAGGGGCTGGGCAGGGTAGAGAGTTTTTATTTAATGGGTAGAGAGTTTCTGTTTGGAATGATTTAAAAAAAAGTCCTAGAGATGGGTAGTGGTAATAATTGCACAACATTGTGGATATACTTAATACCACTGAATTGTACTCTTTAAATGGTTAAAATTGTTAATTTTATGTTATATATACTTTACTGCAATAAAAAATAAATTAAGTTCTTTGATTACCTTCCAAATCTGCTCCTTTCTTACTCATACTCCTTCACAGTAAATAAACAACTATTCCATACATCCAGTTGTTCAGGCCAAAAACTCTACAACCGACCCACTGGGAAATTCTGTCAACTCTACCTTCAAATGATACCACACTAACCTTCCTATTGGTCTCTCTGTTTCAACCTTTAATACCCTTTTATTATTACTTTTTCTTTTTAATTTGGCCTCCCCTTACTAGGATGAAAGCTCCACGAAGGCAGGGATTTTTGTCAAAATTTATTTCCCATCACCTAGAATCATACATGGCACATAGTAGGGTAATCAATAAACACTTGTTGAACGAAAGAATTAGAAATTTACCAACTTGTACATTAAGGTTAACTTAATAATGTTGAATACACACATGCTGGAAACTGGACACTCCTCACACTGTAACTCTAAGTAAAAGCAAGTACTACTCTGTAATCTGTTACCCTTCACGTCAAATTACAACATTTGTGTATTGGCAAGTGTCCAATAAATCCTTATGTTTAATAAAAATTACCCTGACATATACTAACACAGTAAGCAAATGTCAAATAAAGGGAAAAAGTATGGATAAATGAAATTATAGAACCGAGGTTCCTTGGACCCACTCATGCCTCACAATAAAGATAAACCCTAAAATCAAGTTTCCCTTGTGAACCAATGTCACCCCAATAAATTCAATTAAAAAAAAAGAAAACTTTCACAACTGAACCTAAATCCAGATCTCATGTGAATATCCCATTTCCCAAGCTCTATCATGGAACTTCAGGTGGCTTGTAAGAAACAGAGCTGAAGAACAAGCAGCCTACAAAGAATAAAGAAAAGTAAGGCTTATGCACTAGGAAAAGAGATTATTCTTCATGGCAAAATGCATTACAGCAATGTCAGTTTGGCAGAGCCTTGGTACCTCCATAAAAGCAAAATCTCTGCTACTGCAGCCTGGGCCCTATAAACCACAACACAGTAACAAGTCAGAGACAAAAAAGGAATTTTTGGCCTAAGAGTCAAGACTAAAATGCAGCTGACTCAAAGAGTGAATTAAGAAAGGATTTGTATTTGTGAAGAATGTGAATAAACTCTGATGTCATATACAATTTAGAAAGAATGCTAGATTAAGGATCATGGACATACCATAATAGACATTAGAGATTATAAGATCAAGCAAGCAACTCAAAGCCACCATTCAGATTCAGTAAAAGATTCCTCAGGCCTGAGCAGGCAGTGGCACAGTGGATAGAGTGTCGGACTGGGATGCCGAAGACCCAGGTTCCAGACCCCGAGCTCGCCAGCTTGAGCGCGGGCCCATCTGGTTTGAGCAAAAGCTCGCCAGCTTGGACCCAAGGTCGCTGACTCCAGCAAGGGGTTGCTCGGTCTGCTGAAGGCCCGCGATCAAGGCACATGTGAGAAAGTAATCAATCAACAACTAAGGTGCTGTGACAGCAATGAAAAACTAATCATTGATGCTTCTCACCTCTCTCTGTTCCTGTCTGTCTGTCCCTATCTATCCCTCTGTCTGACTCTCTCTCTGTCCCTGTAAAAAAAAAACAACAAAAAACCCCGAGGTTGCAGGCTTGAGTGTGGGCTCATCCAATTTGAGCGGGGGCTCACCAGCTTGAGCATGAGGTCGCCAGCTTGAGTGTGGGATCATAGACATGAGTCCATGGTCGCTGGCTTGAGCCCAAGGTTGCTGGCTTGAATCCAAGGTCGCTAGCTTGAGCAGGGGTTCACTCACTCTGCTGTATTCGCCCTTTCCCGCTGTCAAGGCACATGAGAAAGCAATCAATGAATAAGGAGACTAAGGAGCCGCAACGAAGAATTGATGCTTCTCATCTCTCTCCCTTCCTGCCTCTGTCCCCATCTGTCCCTTTCTCTTTTTTTTGTCACACACGCACACAAAAAGACTACTCAGGAAGTTGCTACTGTTCTTACCTAAGACAACATGACTCCCATCACCTGGTTTCCAGCCCAACCACCCAGGAGCTGGGAGGGCTCCTCTTCCATGCCTCATAAGTTTCACAACTAACAGGTAATTAACTACGTACTAAACAGACATTTTCTTCTTCCCTCCAGAGGAAAATTGTTCTCCAGTCATTTAGAAAATATTTCTTATGCCATTTTCATAAAAGGAAAAAAAAGTTTAGTAGTTTTGGGCAACCATTATTAATCAGAACCAAGTGGTCATTTTCACCAACTCTGTAAACGTGCCTCCACTTAGTTGTTGTACTGAAATGATCAGTAATTTCTCAATGATGACACTCTTTAAAAACCCCCAGATGACCTATAAATCTTATATCCGTCTTCAGAGAACAAAATCAAAAGCTAAAGCAGTCAAGAAAAAAGTCATTGACAAGAAATATATATTTGCTGTAGGTGTTCTTGGTTTAAAATTGGGTAACTACTAGATGGGACACAAAATCAGGCCCTGAAATCTAGTTAGCTGAAAACCCACTCCAAGTAGATTGTGGTGATAATATTCAGAAAGAGAGAAGGAAATGAGTCAGATAAAAAGGCCACAAGCACAACAGATCCAAAGAAGCAGATCCTGAAAGCAACTGTGTTCTCTGATAAATAGTTCTTGTTTACATTTTCCTTTAAAGCAATTCAAGGTGTTCAAAGGATAACTAGCACCCTGGGCTCCACTCTATTGGAGGACAAAAGTTTTCTCACATCAGAGTAACACTGATCATGATACTCTGACTACTGTATATTTGATTGAGGTTGGATAAAGATCATGCCAGCTGGCCCAAAGTGGGATAGCTGAACTCCCCGTGTATCAGTAGTCAATTCAAATCATGTATCAAAAACAGGTGGTTCCAACTCAATGATACAAAGACAATTCATATTTGCTTCATGTAAAAAGAATAAGGGATAAGTGGTATGTAGTTTATGGGTCTTATAGTCACTTGAGGAAGATGATATGGTTGAAGCCACACAGAATTGATCTCCTGGTTCCATCCTACTCACTATAAAATTTCCACTGTGGCTTTCTGTATCTTTTGAAATCCTATGCTCGAACCTCCACATGTAATAGAATCCAATCAAGTATGTTTCTCTAAAATTAATCAAGTATGTTTCTCTAAAATATAGGACAGAAAACCTATAGTTTTTCTGTCCTGACTTTTTAAGGCCTAAATGGGAATCACCCATTCATGACAATTACTTTTGGTCTTTTCTTTTTCTTTCATTTTCTTTTTTAATTTAGTGAGAGGAGGGGAGGCAGAAACAGACTACCACATACACCCCAACTGGGATCCACCCATCAAGTCCACTAGGGGGTGATGCACTACCCATTTGGGGTATTGCTCCGTTGCTCAGCAACTGAGCTCTTCTTTGCACCTGAGGCAGGAGGCCATGGAGCCATACTCAGTGTCCAGGGCCAACTCACTACAATTGAGTCATGGCTTTAGGTGGGGGGAGAGAGAGAGAGAAGCAAGAGGATGAGGTAGGAGAAGCAAATGGGTGTTTCTCCTGTGTACCCTGACCAGAATCAAACCCAGGATAGCCACATGCCAGGCCAATGCTCTACCCCTGAGCCAACTGGCCAGGGCCTTAATTTTTCTATAACAGACTTTCACTCCAACTTAAACTAATGAGAACCAGAAGAAAATTGCTCTTAATTAAAGATACTATATTATAAGGTTCTTAACCACTGAAGTCTACCCTGGTGTAATACTTCAGAATGCTAAGACTTTCCTTGAGTTAGGAACTCTGCCAATTTTAGATTTATCTCCCAAAGTTTGGTTTGAGTCAACTGAGAACTATTCTGAAGCAGAGCTCAAAGAATCCTTTGACCTTAGTTTACACATCAAGGTAAAATCATTATCAAGTAATCTGAAATTATTAACATCAACAATACCCCTTTATCACATATTTGTCTTTTAGAACAAAACACATTAAAATATTTTAAACTATGCAAATAAAAAACTACAGAAAAATTGAATTTTGTATGATGATCACACACTAGAGTATACCTCTCCTTCACTGCTACAATACAGTATAGGTTTCCTTTGCCATAGCATAGTAGTAGTAGTAGTATTTTAGAAAAAGAGAGAAAGACAGGGAAAGAGATGAGAAGCATCAACATAATTAGATGTTCATTGATTGCTTCTCATATATGCTTTGACCAGGAGGCTCAAGCTGAGCCAGTGACCCCTTGCTCAAGTCAGCAACCTTGGATTCAAGCCAGCGACTTTGGGTTTAAGCCAGAGACCATGGGCTCAAGCCAGTGACCATGGGATCATTTTGATAATCCCATGCTCAAGCTGGTGACCCCGTGCTCAAGCTGGCTACCTTGGGGTTTGAAACCTGGGACCTCAGCATCCCAGGTCAATGCTCTATCCACTGTGCCACCACCAGTCAGGCCATAGCTCATTTATTTTAAAAAGTAATTTACCTTAAAAGAATATTCTCTTCCTTTGTACACCCCATTTCAACTAATGGTACTACAATTCACCCATTCACCACAGCCAGAAATTCAAGTTTATCCTAGACTTCTTTCTTTCTCTCATTCTCCATAGTCAGTGAAATCACCAAATCCTATAGACTTTACCTCCTAAACATTTCAATCATTTGTTCTTCTGCCCAACTCAACTGCCAGAGGATTGTTGCAGGCCTTCATCATGCCTCACCTCAACAATTACATTCTTGTTTTTAGGCTTGCCCTATCCAGTCCATCCTTACCACTGCTGCCAGTACATATCTCATTATATCACTTACATAGTTGCCTTAGAATACAATTCAAATTCCTTCACAAAGCATTTAAGGCTTTTCATATACTGACCATTGCCTGCCTCCCAATATATTGTTACCACCTTCACTGAGCGCCTTCTATGTGCCAGGCTACATACTAGGACATTGGGCACGTGCTCAAGCTGGCGACCTCGAGGTCTTGAACCGGGGTCTTCTGCATCCCAGTCCGACGTTCTATCCACTGCGCCACTGCCTGGTCAGGCGAAATATCTTGTTAAAACTCTGGATCCTAATTCTTTAGCATAGTGCCTAGTACATGACACATGGTCAACACTTCATGAGTGTATGATTATATAATAGTCTGAGCAATAAAACCTTAAATTAGGAGATGATTTGCCACATGGTTTCACAGAGTAGAGTGTTTGACAAATCAAAAAGCATTGGAGAGATTGTAGTAAGATAGCAAGATTATAGCAGATTCCTTCTAGATCCAGCAGACCACTTTCTCTCTGGGCCTGGGTAAAATGAAGGTGTCACATTAAGTGATTCAGTCTCCCTCGTCTAAGTCCACTGGCATTATCCTAGAACAGATATTTTAAAATATCTGGGCCCTGGCTGTTGGCTCAGTGGATAGAGCGTTGGCTTGGCATATGGAAGTCCCAGGTTCAATTCCCAGGCAGGGCACTTCAGAGAAGCAATCATCTGCTTCTCTCCCCCGCCTCCTTCTCTCCTCTTCCCCTCCCACAGCCAGTGGCTCAACTGGTTTGAGCATCAGCCCCAGATGGGGGCTGTCAGGTAGATCCTGGTTGGGGCCCGTGCAGAAGTCTCACTATCTCCCCTCCTCTCACTAAAAACAAACAAACAAGCAAAAAATTCTACTTTAGATGATAACACTAGTCTTTCTCCCTTCAGTTTTTTCACTACAATCCATCTTCCACATTGCTGCTAGATTCTCCCCAAGCAAAGTTCTGATCAGTTCAAAACACCTACCCCATCCCATAACTAACTACAGAAAAAAAGTCTTCCATTCAAGGTTATCTACCTCTGACCAAAACATACAGTGCCTTTCCATTTTTGTATGCTGCTTGTTCCTCTTCACTCATATTTTTCCCTCAACAAACTGGTTTGCTATTACTTTCCATACAAGCCCATAATATTCTATCTCCCTTACTCCTCCTTCTCCTTAGAATATGCTTTTCTAATATCTGTATAAGTAGGAAGACTTAAACAGCAATCCAAATTATACTACTAATAGTACACAAGATATTTTAACTCTTAAAGTTCTTTCATTTCTAAAAGAGTGGCAATAATAACTTACTTGGAGTTGTGAGGATTATAATATACATAATGTCTGGCACATAAAAACTGATCAAAAAGTAATAAATTTTATTATCACTATCCTTCGATGTTAATTCAAAAGCCATCGTTTTAATAAAGTCTATTGTGATCCCTTCTAGCTGGAAGCAACCTTTCCCCCCTTTAAATTCCTCAGAGGGATGCCTGACCTGTGGTGGTGCAGTGGATAAAGCATCAACCTGGGAACACTGAGGTCGCCAGTTCAAAACCCTGCACTGGTCTGGTCAAGGCACATATGGGAGTTGATGCTTCTAGCTCCTCCCCCCTTTCTCTCTCTCTCTCTCTCTCTCTCTGTGTCTCCTCTCTAAAATGAATAAATAAAAAAATAAATTTAAATTCCTCAGAGGCAGTCTTTACTTCTTTTGAAACAGTTGTCTTTACTTTTTATTTTGTATTTGGTTATTTACATACATATCTTATTTACCTAGTGGTCTTTCATTCTGAAGACAGAATCCATGACTAATTCAACTTTCTTTTTCCTTTAGTGTCTAAAAAAGTATATGATTTGCGGCAGACACTCAAGTATTTATTGATGAATAAATACTTAAGAAAATCTTAATAATTATATATTCATTTTCAGCTGAACATTTAAAAATGTACATAACTGAATATAAACGTGTTAACATTTCCCTCCTCACTTCGAAATAAACACAACAGAAAGCAATGTTGCCTAGATTATTCTTTTTTAAAAATGTGCATAGCTGTCCTCAACTCATTAAGTGAACACTTGATACTCAGGCTGTTGCAAAAAACTCAAAAGACAGTCTGTTCTGATTGTTAGAAACTATAGTAAATGTTCTGCCTGACCAAGCAGTGGCGCAGTGAATAGAGCGTCAGACTGGGATGCGGAAAACCCAGGTTCAAGACCCCGAGGTCGCCAGCTTAAGTGTGGGCCCATCTGGCTTAAGAAAAAAAAAAAAATAGCTCGCCAGCTTGAACCCAAGGTTGTTGGCTCGAGTAAGGGGTTACTCATTCTGCTGAAGGCCCGCGGTCAAGGCACATATGAGAAAGCAATCAATGAACAACTAAGATGTCACAATGAAAAACTGATGATTGATGCTTCTCATCTCTTTCTGTTCCTGTCTGTCTGTCCCTATCTATCCCTCTCTCTGACTTTCTTTGTCCCTGTAAAAAAAAAAAACAACTATAGATGTTCCAGTTGTCATCAGAACTATGAAAATGCATTCCCTGTCTCACTCAAGTGAGCTGTGTTTTTATTTTTATTATATCTTTTTAAAATTTTTATTGATTAATTTTAGAGAAAGAGTAAGGGATGGTATAAAGCCAGTGGCTAAGGCCACCATCACAGCCGCCTGGCTCATGCAGGTTTGCATTAGATTCGGACAGTCGGTAATAAAACAACGGAGCCAAAAACTGGTGAGCCATCAGCTTTAATCCTAGCTTGCACCTGGTGGGCAAGTAAAAACACATCCTGGGCTCCAAAACCCATTCATTCAGTGCTCACACAGCTATTGACTTATCCGAGTTTCCTAGAATCAAAGGCTTCTAGCTCACCAGACTTATTCACCTATGTTCCCTATCTCCTTTCTTCTCCCTGCATAAACTGCACAAACTGGCTTCTCCTTCAATGCTCCGCCATCTTGGCTGCTTCTCTTGGTCTCCACATGGCCTTAACCTGCTCTCCTCCCTGCTCTCTGCCCTCCTCCCAGAACGCAATCAGTCTTCTACCAGAACATGATCTCTCTTCCTTTTAAAACCTTTTGGCATGAAAGCCCTTCCCCAACACATATTAACATAATCACGCCCATTCCCAAGCAGGAGGGCAACTAATATCCTCACCTGGGTGACAGGCTTCCATGTGGGCAGTGCCATCTTTAACAAAGTGAGCATAATATAATTTTATCTGCCCAACAGATGGAGACAGAAAGAGAGAAACATCAATTTGTTGTTCCACTTATTCATTCATTGGTTGATTCTTTGTATGTGCCCTGCCCAGGGATGGAACCCACAACTTTGGCATGTTGAGGTAACACTCTAATCAGTTGTGCTACCCAACCAGGGCATGAGCTGTGATTTCAAAGGACTGCCTGGGGTTAGGTTAATTGTGGCAGATGTTCAATTCCCGTTTGTTGGTTCTTAGATACAGACCTCAAGATCCCTTAGATACATACAATTTAGATCTATAAATTGGCAGGTTTTCTCAATACAATGGAGAAGACCTTTTCACCTATTTTAAAAGAGAATCTGGGGACTCTGCATTATTTAAGGCCAATATTGCCAGGTTTAAACACTGACTGACTATTAATAACTGCCTTCATTTTCTAATTTCTCACCTCTCAGACTTCTAGACAATCCATTAGTGATAGAAGCTGATGATTTCCACATAGGAAGTGGTATCTGCAATCTCCCTGGAGTTCTTTATCACTTGGATAATCTCATAGAAGTCTTTTCCATTGGAAAAGTGTAATTCTACTGCTAATGTCAATTATATAGGCACCCAGCAGTAAAACTGCTTCAACATAATTCCTTAAAGATAGGCTCTTGGTTGCCTGACCTGTGGTGGCGCAGTGGATAAAGTGTAGACCTGGAATGCTGAGGTCGCCAGTTCAAAACCCTGCACTTGTCTGGTCAAGGCACATATGGGAGTTGATGCTTCCTGCTCTTCCCCCCTTCCTTTCTCTCTCTCTCTCCCCCCTAAAATGAATAAATAAATTAATTAATTAAAAAAAAGATAGGCTCTTGGTTATTAGAAAAACAGTAAGATAAAATGAACTAAAAGGTCAGTAAACTGGCAAGAGAAAAATGGATCCAGACAGAAGAAACTGAATAATCATTGACCTTGGAGATTTCAGACAAATCAGATTTTCTATTGAAGGCAGAGCTATAAATAGCACAACATAACACAGACGGGAACAAAAGCCACCAACTCAACTTTTTGTTTGAAAACTTGTTAGGTCTAAAGAACTGTTCAAACCACAGCTGTTAATGATTATGGATTTGGCAATCAAAATGTCTTTGTTTAAAAAAAAAAAAGTTTTAACTGCCTTACTATTGAGGTTATAAACCACAGCCTTGATGCATTGTTGCAGTCAACATCCTCCCTGCTGTTTTTGAAAGCTTACATCTGCTGCTGGCTGATAAAATGCTGGCAACTGGCAAGGGCTCCTTCCAGGGGAATACGGAAGTTTTAACTAGATGGCTCTCATCTACTTCTCTCCTGAGTTGAGCCTACAGCGTTTTCTTTAGCACTCCTACCTTGTCCCCTGCTATTACTCAGGAGGATTGAAGGTCTAGTGGGATTTTTTTTCTGGCACACATCAGCCGTGCCAGCCATACTATTCTTAGAAGATAAAAGGAAGACAAAGTCTTAGCTCAAGGGAAAGCACTTTAAGCACACATTTTAAAGCCACTTATAGTAGTGCACTTGATTTTAAACAACCACTATTAAAACAACCACTTTTCAGTTATTTTTTTTAAAAAAACTAAATGATCACACTGCTGAAAATAGTGACGGCTTAGTGCATTTTAACTTACCAAAGAAAGGCCAAGAATGGGAGGTCAGGAATTAAGTTACTGAGTTTTGTCAGAAAAGAAAAAAGTTAGAAACAAGACGGAAAACTAAAATATGGTCTAAATCACATAGGAGATTAGTTTCAGTTGAAATTGTCTATATCCATACGGTTTTCAACGAAAACACAATTCAGCTGGGTGATGAGACATGCATGTGGGAATGCAGAAAGAAAACACAGGTCAGGAAAGTGTCTCCTGAATGATTCTCCCTCAGTGAGCTGACCTATGAGGATAAAAGAAAACCAAACATACCCAGAGTAGCACTGCCTAAGCTATACATGACACAGATATGAGTTCTGCAGTGTGCAAGTAGGTAGTGTTGGTGTTTGTAGAGGGAGATTGTGGTCAAAAAGTTCTATGAACAGTGCAAATTATGTCCATCAGATATATCAGAGAGTTGCATCAGAATCATAATACACACTAGCATATTAAAGGCTCTAAGACGTTCTTCAGTAAATAAATTTATTTAATAAAAATACATTTTCCAAATGTATGTATTCACGAAAATCTCACAATACCCTCCCTTGTTTTTTGGGTTGTTTTTTTTTTTTTTTTTCAGAGAACACCTATGTCATGGAATAGTTTGCGAAATGCTAGTCTACGGTTATTATTCCTAAATTTTCAATTCATTTTTGCAGAAATGAGAATAAGGTTGGTAAAACAGACTACACAATCACATTTTGTACATCATAGTACCTTAGCTCAAAGAGAGACAGGTAGTTTACAAAGAGTGCTTGAGACGTTTTTCAAAATCAGCCAAATACCAAAAACTATAATTTTAAAAGTGGTAAGATCCTTTCCTGATCAACAATCACCAAATAAGGCTAATATAAATTCTAAATACATTCAAATACAGAATAGAAACAATAAGGAAAAGCCATAGAAAAACTGACCATAAGCATAGGATTCTTGTGTTTAATAAAGCTTAGAGGCTTCTGGCATTTGGGATATTTTAATGTCCTATCAGGGAAATTCATAAGGAGAGTTGCTATGACCTCCATTTGGAAACATATGAGAAGATTCCTACACTGCTATGAGCCCTCAACATCCTCAGGATAAAAGACAGACCATAAACTCAAGGAGTAGTATCAAACTACCCTGAAAGACAGGTAACCTTGGAGAAACCAAAAAGACCTATTTTGTTAATAAGATTTCTAGTTTCTGTAAGATTTGTGGTATTCCACAGACTAGGATTACAGCTTCCCACCGTTCTCTACATAAATTATGGCAGAAAGAAAACTGGATGTTTAGCAATAAAAGTAATTTGATCTTATATCAGGTGGTGGTTTGCTTGACAAATGAGAAAATAAAAAAAGGTCCCTTGCCAAAACCCAAAAACCATAATCCATACTACCAGATGATCCTGGGTTCTCTTTTATTTTTTTAAATTTATTTGAGAAAGAAAGAAACATCAATTTATTGTTTCATGTAAGCATTTAGTTTTTCGTTGCCGTTGCGACACCTCAGTTGTTCACGGATTGCTTTCTCACATGTGCCTTGACCGTGGGCCTTCAGCAGATCGAGCAACCCCCTGCTGGAGCCAGTGACCTTGGGTCCAAGCTGGCGAGCTTTTGCTCAAGCCAGATGGGCCCGTGCTCAAGCTGGCGACCTCGGGGTCTCGAACCTGGGTCTTCCACATCCCAGTTCGATGCTCTATCCACTGCACCACTGCCTGGTCAGGCTCTTTTTAATTTTTAATTTTTTAAATTTATTTATTCATTTTAGAGAAGAGAGACAGAGAGAGAGATAGAGAGAGAGAGAAGGAATGAGAAGGAAGCATCAACTCCCATATGTGCCTTGACCAGGCAAGCCCAGGGTTTTGAACCAGTGACCTCAGCATTCCAGGTCGACACTTGATCCACTGAGCCACAACAGGTCAGGCGAGAGTCTCTAAAACTGTAAAGCTTACACCAATGTAAGAAATTACTTCTAGACTAAAAAAAAAAGAAAAAAGAGTAGAAGAAAAAGATACCAAAAAAATGGGCAAAAGGGCCATAAGAAGGATAAAACAGGCACAATGGTGTGGAAAATAAAGAGCTTCCATATGTCTATGGTTTTGCCTAGGTCTAGATCAGATTCTAAGAGCAGAAGAAAGGTTAGGAATAAAAATTCATGCCAAATTGCATTCACTGTACTCATAAAGTAATCAAAGAAGGGCTGAGAAGGCGAGTCACAAGAAAATTAAAGACAGAGACTGACCAGGCAGTGGAGCAGTGGATAAAGCATTGGCCTGGGACAGAAAGAACCCAGTTCAAAACCCAGAGGTTGCCAGCTTGAGCA
This sequence comes from Rhynchonycteris naso, assembly GCA_037038555.1. Classification (NCBI taxonomy): domain Eukaryota; kingdom Metazoa; phylum Chordata; class Mammalia; order Chiroptera; family Emballonuridae; genus Rhynchonycteris; species Rhynchonycteris naso. The sequence goes on from CM072999.1 coordinate 52,849,852, forward strand.
TGGGATCATAGACATGACTGCATGGTTGCTGGCTTGAAGCCCAAAGTCCCTAGCTTGAGCCTAAGGTCGCTAGCTTGAGCAAGGGGTCACTTACTCAGCTAAAGCATGCCCAGTCAAGGCATGAGAAAGCAATTAATAAATAACTAAGGTGCAACAACTATGAGTTGATGGATCTCATCTCTCTCCCTTCCTGTCTGTCTGTATCTGTCCCTCACTGTGTCTCACTAAAAAAAAAAAAAAGGAAAGAAAATTAAAGAATAGAGAAGTGTGATAGGAATAATTTTTTTTTTTTTTTTAGGTGAGAGGAGGGGAGAGAGTGAAGCAGACTCCCACATGTGCCAGGACCAGGATCCACACAGCAATCCCATCTGGGGCCAATGCTCGAGGTACTAAGCTATTATTAGTGCTAGAGGCTAACATGCTGGGACCAATCCAGCCATCCTCAGAACCCGGGGCCAACACTCAAAACCAATCAAGCCACTGGCTGAGGGAGGGGAAGAGGGAGAAGGGAAGAAGCAGCTTGTAGTTTATCCTGTGTGCCCTCACTGGGAATCGAATCTGGAATGTCCATATGCTGGGCTGATGTTCTATCCACTGAGTTACCAGCCAGGGCCTAATTTCTTTTAAAAAGCATACAGTAATAACACTAATGAAAGGCAAATAAGTCTAGAAAATAAAGAATTTACTAAAAAAAATTAAGCTGAGGAACATTTTTTTTATTTTAAGATTTTTATTCACTTTAGGGGTATACAAAAGGGGGGGAGGAGCAGGAAGCATCAACTCCCATATGTCTTGACTAGGCAAGTCCAGGGTTTCAAACTGGCAACCTCAGCGTTCCAGGTCAACCCTTTATCCACTGCGCCACCACATGTCAGGCTGAAGAACATTTTTTAAAGTACAGTGGTAGAAAACCTACTGCTTAAAGTAATTATTCAAAGAACAGGAAAGCCATAATGTTATGTAAAATATTTCATGCTTCAAGGATGGACCTTCTCATTTTGGATTTCTCAAGTCTGAATCTTAAAGGCTCTAAATTTCAAATTTTCCAATTAAGCTGAAGTCCTTCGGCTCCCTCTGCTGTTCAAAAAAGTACTTTAGTTATGTCAGTTCAATCTTTAATGATCAAAATAAAAATATTTATGTTAAATGCACACATATGTACAAACGCCGCACCCCAAAATTTGGCACAGTCCCGGCAATCAGAGTTCAAACATTTGCTTATTATGACTCTTCTGGCCTAGACCAAATATTCCAGAATAAGTAATAACAAATTCTACCATTCCCACCCTTAATTGAAATAATTCAGCAGATAATAGAGGGTTTCTTCACCAAAAGCAGCAAACTTTTAAGGGATGAGGATCCTATATGTATTAGCTGGATGTGGCAAAAGCTTTTTATGCAGAAATCTGTATGTACTCGTCTTCCAAATACCAGAACCCAAACCATCACTACATTTTTTCTGTTTCTACCCTGGTCTTTTCTATCCCCAATGTTTCCTAATTAAGAGATTCTTTTCACAGCCTGACCTGCGGTGGTGCAGTAAACAGAGCATCAACCTGGAACACTGAGGTTGCCGATTTAAAACCACGGGCACATATGAAAAACAATCACTGAGCAACTAAAGTGATGCTCCTCTCTCTCTGCCCTAAAAAAAAAAAAATCAGTATATAAAAAGGTTCTTTCACATGCCTAAATTCAGTTGCTATTCAGTTGCTAGCACCTTACATCTTCAGGATATTCTGTTTTGAAGGATCTATAGGTCAGCTATGGTGGTAAACCAAGCATCTGTCCAAGAGAAGTACTCCTACTCACCTGATCCTTAAATTGATTCTGGGACAAGCAGTCAACTAGGTCCACACAGCCCAGTAGACAACCTGATGGATAATCGTTGGGAAATTCCACATCTGAAACAAGAATAATAGAAGAATAAAATTTCCTTCTTTGTGACCCTGGAACTTACGAATCTGTTTTTTTCAATTCTGAACAAATCACTTTCTCTATTATCTATTTGTAGACATAAGGAAAACAATAAGGTTTTTATTTGGCTCAAATGTTGATATTTTACCAAAAAAAATTTGAGCACTGGCTTAGTCCACTCACACCATCGAAGTTCAAGGACCCCACAACTTCACTCCAAACATACCAATTCCACTACACTCAACTCTATTAGACTGAAGTTTGGTGGTGATAGGTTTTGGAAACAAGCTATAGGTGGCAAGAGAAAACAAACAAACAAAAAAAGTAATGAAAAGACACATTACGAATGTCAGAACACAAACTTAAAGCCAGTTGTATCAGACAAAACAGAAATACCTTTTTATAGAAACATAATATTTTTGTGTGTGTGTGGCAGAGACAGAGTCAGAGAGAAGGACAGATAGGAACAGACAGACAGGAAGGGAGAGAGATGAGAAACATCAATTCTTCATTGCGGCTCCTTAGTTGTTCATTGATTGACTTCTCATACGTGCCTCGATAGGGCGGCTACAGCAGACCAAGAGACCTTGGGCACAAGCTGGTGAGCCTTGCTCAAACCAGATGAGCCCGCATTCAAGCTGGCAACCTCGGGGTCTCGAACCTGGGTCCTCCACATCCCCGTCCGATGCTCTATCCACTGCACCACCACCTGGTCAGGCTAAAAACAGATACTTTTGATTCCTAAAGTTTGGCTTAAAAAGTTATATAGGTTTTCTGTAATGATCCTGTCATTCTACCTTAAAAAGAACTGTGTGATCTGAATAAAAGGAAGAAAAACAAGACACCCAAAGGTCACAAGTGTATATTAGGATCCAAATTTAGATGCTGGGGTGATTCCCAAAATACACTCAAGTCAACCAACATTGATCTTTCCATATCTAGCAGAAGATGTCTATTTGGGTTACTCCCAATAAAAAAATTTTATTTTAGATTTTATTTATTTATTTTAGGGAGGAGAGAGAGAGAGAGAGAGAGAAAGAAAGACAAGGGGAAAAGCAGGCAGCATCAACTCCCATATGTGCCTTGACCAGACAAGCCAAGGGTTTGAAACTGGCAACCTCAAATAAAAATTATTATTTGTGGCCTGACCAGGTGGTGGCGCAGTGGATAGAGAGTTGGACTAGGACGCAGAAGACCCAGTTTCAAAACCTCGAGGTTGCCAGCTTGAGTGTGGGCTCACCAGCTTGAGTGAAGGGTCACTGGTTTGAGTGCAGGGTTGCTGGCTTGAGCGTGGGATTAGACATGACACCATGGTCATTGGCTTGAGCCCAAAAGTCGCTGGCCTGAGCACAGGTTCGCTGGCTTGAGCAAGGGGTCACTCTGCTATAGTCCCCCCCAATCAAGTCATATATGATAAACCAGTCAATGAACAACTAAGGTGCTGCAACAAAGAATTGATGCTTCTCATCTCTCTCCCTTCCTGTCTGTCTGCCCCTATCCCTGATTCTTTGTCAAATAAAAAAATTTTATTTCTTTTTTTTATTTCTTTTTTTTTAAATTCATTTTAGAGAGGAGACACAGAGTGAGAGAGAGAGAGAGAGAGAAAGAGAGAAAGGGGGGAGGAGCTAGAAGCATCAACTCCCATATGTGCCTTGACCAGACCAGTGCAGGGTTTTGAACTGGCGACCTCAGTGTTCCCAGGTCGACGCTTTATCCACTGCGCCACCACAGGTCAGGCAAAAAAATTTATTTCTTGTATTCTTCCCAATAAAGAATCTAGGGTTTATAGTAGTCATAGTAAAACAAAAAAAAAAGAGAGAGAGGAACTTTTCTCAGATAGAACTAAGACTAATCGGTTGATTTCTGGTTTTAGGACTCTGATATTCGTATTTGCACTATTTGGCAAATTAATGGTTTCGACAGCTGTCTATGATCTGCCACTAAACAAGCAAACACACACACATACAAAATTTAAAGTCACTTTCAGCCACACACACAAAGACACAGGAAGAAAGAAATGAAAAAATATGAATGTTAATAACTTCTCCCCACAAAGTAAGACTAAAAGGAGAATGCACCACGGTGGTTACCTTTCCCACAAAGAAAACGATATGTAGTCTGGAGTTCTGAGACTTCTTGAGGGGAGGGTCTTTTGGCTGTGGCTGCAATCCAAAGGCGTCCTCTGTGAGGGGTGTACCAGCTTCTGCCTTCCACCCTTAAACAAGTATAAAGTTAGTGGGAAGAATTTAAATTCTAGTGTCTTGGATGATCTTACAGCAAATTATCCAGTTGAACAGAGATCTGTAGATCAGTGACTTTCAATCACCAGTCTGCCAGAAATTTCATGCTGGTCTGCAAAAGAGTTAAGCACCCAGCCTGACCAGGTGGTAGTGCAGTGAATAGAACATCAACTTGGGACACTTGAGGGCTCAGGTTTTGAAAGCCCAAGGTCACTGGCTTGAGCATGGGTTCACCTGGCTTGAGTGTGGGCTCACGAGTTTGAGTGTGAGGTTGCTGGCTTGAGCAAGGGCTCACTGGCTCGGCTAGAGGCCCCTGGTCAAGTCACATATGAGAAAGCTATCAATGAACAACTAAGGTGCCACAACCGTGAGTTGATGCTTCTCATTTCTCTCCCTTCCTGTCTGTCTGTACCTCTCTCTCTTGCAAAAATAAAAAAGTTAACCACCCTAACGTTGTATGGAGATTATAGACCTAAAATTTCTGATGGACCAGCAGTTGAAAAACATTGTTGCAAATGATACCTCAGCAAGAGGGGTATTTTTTGTGACAATTTTCCCACAATACCCCTCACTTCAGTATGAACCGTATTTCTCTACTTTTTTCTATCATCAGAACAAAGACCATCTTGCTCAAATTTTTTTTTAGTCAGATCTCTGTAACTCGGGAGCTTTCACTAGCGCTGGGACTTTTACAATAGAAAGCCTCTATTTTCAAGGCATCCAAGTGGTCCTGCAAAAACAAAAATCCTTGCATTTCTTTGAAACAAAGGCTAACCTTTTTCTGAAAGATTTGTTAATTGTTCTTCAACCTCACAGAAAAATTCTCACCCACACATAGCTCAAGAAAGTTACTTTTATAATTATTATTTAATAGAGTGTAAGTAAATAAAATGCTTATCATCTTTACTGTTTAAATTGAAATCATATTCATTTATATTGTCTATTTTATAAAGGGTTGTGTTCTTTGTAGAAAATTAAACAATCTATTGACTAGTTTGAAATAATCTTCAAATGGAATAGCAGAATGCATTCAACATAATTCAATTACTCCAAGAATTACAATAAGATGTTTCTCAACAATAAAAGAAAGTACCTTTGATACCCCTAGGGAATTTGTTATATCCTTAGTTTTCCAATATAGTGAATCAGAAGAGTGCTGGGCACATAGTAGGTACTCAGTAAATAAGGAATAAATCAATATATTTCTTCCCCCTACACCAAAAACCTGAAAGGTTACTGGGAAAATAATCTCACAAGTGTGGCAGAACCACCCACTTTATTTCAGTGTGTTTAGTGATTGTGGGTTAGATGCTGTTCATCCTATTCTTTTCAGTGAGAAACTCTGAATTGTACAGATATAAAGTAGGATGAGAGAGATGTAAACATTCTGATTCCCACAGCAGAGAACATGTAGTTTTCTACTTTAAAAAAGGAAGACACTTACATTGCAGAGAACTGAATGAGAAAACAGACATCTGAGGACCTAGTTGCCCTGGAGCAGAAGCAGATTCAAGTGCACTTACTCTAATAGCACTACACACATGGAACTATGATACAATTAGGAGCTAAAGCAAGAAAGCTTGACCTTCAAGAGGGTAAAAAACAGTAATGCACCTTAATGAAGGAAGGAAATCACAACTAATCATGAAAACCTCAAAGCACAAATGATTGTTCCTAAATAATGATAATAAATTTTTTTTCAGGAAAGTAGAGAAATGGCTGAAGCTTATAATGAGAATGGAAAATAAACTGTGAAACCTGAACTCTAGTTATATCTCTGCCACTAACTCACTTTGTAATTCAGAGCAAGCTACTTTACTTTTGCCTGCCTAAGTACCCTCTTTGTCCAAGATTGTAATGTTACTGGCATGATCTATTTCATAGAGCTACTGCTTTGAAATCTGTAAAATTCTATTTAAATATAAGGTATTATTACTGTTATGAATTAGGATACTGCCAGACACTTAAAATTCTACCTGATAAAATAAGAAAGTAATATCTGTACTCCATATTCGTTACAGCATTATTCACAATAGCCAAAACATAAAAACAACCTAAGTGTCCACTGATGAATAAATGAATAAAGAAAATCTGATATAAATAGTGAAATATTATTCACAGTGATAAAAACAAAGGAGTCCCACCTGACCAGGCAGTGGCGCAGTAAATAGAGTGTCAAAGTGGGACGCAGAGGACCCAGGTTCAAAACCCTGAGGTCACTGGCTTGAGCGTGGGCTCATCTAGTTTGAGCACAGCTCACCAGCTTAAACTCAAGGCTATTGGCCTGAGTAAGGGTTCACTCACTCTGCTATAGCCCCCAGTCAAGGCACATAGGAGAAAGCAATCAATGAACAACTAAGGTGCCGCAACAAGGAATAGATACTCCTCATCTCTCTCCCTTCCTGTCTGTCTGTCCCTATCTGTTCCTGTCTCTCAAAAACAAAATAATTAAAAAAAAAAAAATGAAGGAATCCTCTATCTACAACAACATGAATAGATTTTTAGGGCATTTTGCTAAGTGAAGTAAGTCAGACCTCTAAAGAAAGGCAAATTATTGTATGATCTCACATATATATAGAATGTGAAAAACCAAACTCACAAATACAGAAGGAAATGGGGGAAGTAGTCAAAAGTTACAAACTTCCACTATAAATAAGTCCTGTAAATGTACAGCATGGTGAATACAGATAACAATATGTTTTGTATATATTTGAAAACCGCTAAGAAAGTTGATCTTAAAAGTTGTCATCACAGCCTGACCAGGCAGTGGCTCAGTGAATAGAGCATTGGACTGGGACGCAGAGGACCCAGGTTCGAGACCCTGAGGTTGCCAACTTGAGCGTGGGCTCATTTGGCTCGAGCAAAAAGCTCACCAGCTTGGACCCAAGGTCGCTGGCTCCAGCAAGGGGTGGCTTGGTCTGCTGAAGGCCCGCGGTCAAGGCACATGTGAGAAAGCAATCAATGAACAACTAAGGTGTCCCCAACGAAAAACTGATAATTGATGCTTCTCATCTCTCTCCGTTCCTATCTGTCTGTCCCTATATATACAGTGGTAGTCAATCTGGTCCCTACCGCCCACTAGTGGGTGTTTCAGCTTTCATGGTGGGCGGTAGTGGAGCAACCAAAGTATAAATAAAAAGATAGATTTAACTATAGAAAGATAGATTCAACTATAGTAAGTTGTTTTATAAAGATTTATTCTGCCAAACTTAGCGAAAATCTGACATAAAGTATTGGTAAGTAATTATTATTATATGCTTTAGCTTGCTGTAACTCTGCTTTATAAATTTTATAAAGTAAAGTTACTTCCCTACTTTATAAATCACCATTACTGTGGAACCTGTGGGCGGTTAGAAAATTTTACTACTGAGATACAAAAGTGGGCGGTAGGTATAAAAAGGTTGACTACTCCTGCTATCTATCCCTCTCTCTGACTCTCTGTCCCTGTAAAAAAAAAAAAGTTGTCATCACAAAACCAAAAAATGTATTAACTATGTGTGGTGATAGATGTTAACTAAACTCATTGCAATAATCATTTTGTAATACATACTTATGTCAAATCATTATGCTGTATACCTAAAGCAAATACAATGTTATATGTAATTGTTTTTTTTTTTTTTTTTACAGGGACAGAGAGAGGGATAGATAGGGACAGACAGACAGTCAGGATGAAGAGAGATGAAAAGCATCAATTATCACGCCTGACCAGGCAGTGGCGCAGTGGATAGAGCGTCAGACTGGGATGCGAAAGACCCAGGTTCGAGACCTGGAGCTTGCCAGCTTGAGCGCAGACCCATCTGGCTTGAGCAAAAGATCGCCGCTTGGACCCAAGGCTCCAGCAAGGGGTTGCTCATTCTGCTGAAGGCCCGCGGTCAAGGCACATGTGAGAAAGCAATGAACAACTAAGGTATTGCGACGGCAACGAAAAACTAATGATTGATGCTTCTCACCTCTCTCCGTTCCTGTCTGTCTGTCCCTATCTATCCCTCTCTCTGACTCTCTCTCTGTCCCTGGAAAAAAAAAAAAAAAAAAAGAAAAGCATCAGTTATCAGTTTTTCGTAGCGACACCTTAGTTGTTAATTGATTGCTTTCTTATATGTGCCTTGACCGTGGGCCTTCAGCAGACCAAGTAACCCCTTGCTCGAGCCAGCAACCTTAGGTCCAAGCTGGTGAGCTTTTTGCTCAAGCCAGGTGAGCTGGCGCTCAAGCTTGCGACCTTGGGGTCTCGAACCTGGGTCTTCTATATCCCAGTCCGACGTTCTATCCACTGCGCAACCGCCTGGTCAGGCTATATGTCAATTTTATTGTTTTTTCTTTTATTGAGAGAGACAGAGAGAGAGAGACAGAGACAGACAGGCGGGAAAGGAGGGAGATGAGAAGTATCAATTCTTTGTTGTGGCACCTTAGTTGTTCACTGACTGCTTTTTCATATGTGCCTTAACAGAGGGGGAAGCTGCAGCAGAGCAAGTGACTTTGGCTTCAAGCCAGTGACCACAGGGTCATGTCTATGATCCCACACTGAAGCCAGTGACATCGTGCTCAAGCCAGCAACATTGTGCTCAAGCCAGCGAGCCCACACTCAAGCTGACGAGCCAGCACTCAAGTCAGCGACCTTGGGGTTTTGAACCTGGGTCCTATGCGATTCAGGCTGACATTCTATCCATTGCACCATCACCTGGTCAGGCTATGTCAATTTTATAGTAATTAAACTGTATTAAAAAAGGAGCCTGATCTGTGGTGGCGCAGTGCATGAAGCGCGGACCTGCAATGCTTGAGGTGGCCGGTTCAAGACCCTGCACTTGTCTGGTCAGGGCACATATGGGAGTTGATGCTTCCTGCTTCTCCCCCCTTTCTCTCTCTCTCTGTCACTCTCTCTCCTCTCTAAAAAATGAATAATTAAAAAAAAAACCAAAAAACCAAGGTTTTTTTTAAAAAAAAAGGAAAAATAAGTGTAATGATAAGTGAAAGAAGAAAACACTAACATAAGTATTTATTATGACCTCACTATATAGTCTGGAGCCCTGGCCAGATAGAAAGTTCATTATACTGTCATCCTGACATGTCAAGGTTGCAGGTTCAAAAATCAACCAGCCTGATCAGGCAGTGGCGCAGTACATAGAGCATCAGACTGGTATGTAGAGGACCGAGGTTTGAAACCCCCAAGGTCGCCGGCTTGAGCATGGGCTCATCTGGTTTGAGCAAGGCTCACCAGCTTGAGCCCAAGGTCGCTGACTGAAGCAAGAGGTCACTCGGTCTGCTGCAGCCCCCCGTCAGGGCACATATGAGAAAGTAATCAATGAGAGTAAACTTAGGTGCTGCAACAAAAAATTGATGCTTCTCGTCTCTCTCCCTTCCAGTCTGTCCCTATCTGTCCTTCTCTCTGTCTCTGACACACTTAAAAAATAAAAGAACCAACCAATAAATGCATAAGTAAGTGTAACAACAGCCTGATGGGTGGTGGTGCAGTGGATGGAGCATCAACTTAGGAAGCTAAGGTCCCAGGTTCAAGACCCTGAGGTCACCAGCTTGAATATAGGTTTATCTGGCTTGAGCACAGGCTCACCAGCTTGAGCATGTAGTCACTGGCTTGAGCCCAAGGTCATTGGCTTGAGTAAGAGGTCACTGGCTTGGATTGAGACCCTGGTCAATGTACGTGTGAGAAGCAATCAATGAATAACTAAAGTGACGCTACTGTGAGCTGATGCTTCTCATCTCTCTCCTTTCCTCTCTTTCTTTCTCAAAAAAAATCAATGTTTCTCTCTCAGACCCTTCCTCTCTCTAACATCAATAAATAAGACATAGAGTGGTGGTTATGGGATGGGGGGAGGGAGGGAAGAGTGGGGTAGGGAGGAGAGGAGGGACACAGGGAAAACCAGATTGAAGGTGACAGAGGACAATTTGACTTTTGGTGATGGGTATGCAACACAATTGAATGATAAGATAACCTGGAGATGTTTTCATTGTACATATGTACCCTGATTTATTGGTGTCATCCCATTAGAATTAATAATAATAAAATATATATTAAAAAAATAATAAAATAAATAAATAAGACATAAACAATTTGCAATTGGCAAAAAAATATAAACACTCCAAAATGCTAAAAGTACCTGTTTCTAGGGGATAGTATTATAGGTCATCTTTCTTTTTCTAGCTACTTTTCTGTATTTTCCAATTTTCTCTTTACATTTATAAAAGTAAAAAGAAAATAAACGAAATTGTAAAGAAACATATGAAACCATAAAATTGTAACTATTACTACCACTATCACTACCCCCCCCCTTTTTTTACAAGGACAGAGAGACAGTCAGAGAGAGGGATAGATAGGGACAGACAGACAGGAGCAGAGAGAGGTGCGAAGCATCAATCATCAGTTTTTCATTGCCGTTGCGACACCATAGTTGTTCATTGATTGCTTTCTCACATGTGCCTTGACCGTGGGCCTTCAGCAGACTCAGCAACCCCTTGATGGAGCCAGCGACCTTGGGTCCAAGCTGATGAGCTCTTTTTTGCTCAAGCCAGATGGGCCTGCGCTCAAGCTGGCAACCTCGAGGTCTCGAACCTGGGTCTTCCGCATCCCAGACCAACGCTCTATCCACTGCAGCACCACTTGGTCAGGCCTTCCCCAACTTTTTATAGAAAAGGTATTTGTGGTAAATAGTTTCTCAGTATGGCTATTCAGATAAATAGATAAGAAAGAGAGAGAGAGAGAGGAAAAGAAGGGAAGGAAGGAAGGAAGAAAGGAAGGAGGGAGGGAGGGAAAAAAGGAAAGGAATGGAGAGAAAGAGAGAGAGAAAGAAAGAGAAAAAAAGAAGGAAGGAAAGGAGGGAGGGAGGGAGGGAGGGAGGGAGGGAGGGAGGGAGGGAGGAGAAAGAAAGAAAGAAAGAAAGAAAGAAAGAGAAAGAAAGAAAGAAAGAAAGAAAGAACGAAAGAAAGAAAAGAGGACAGAAAGGCAAAACCACAGTAAGCCTAGTGTCTTTTTTTTTTAAGATTTTATTTATTGATTTTAGAGTGAGGGTAGAGAGAAAGGTTGGGGAGGGGAACTGGAAGCATCAACTCAATAGTAGTTAGTTCTTGTATGTGCCTTGATCAGGCAAACCCAGAAATTTTTTTTTTTAGATTTTATTTATTCATTTTTAGAGAGAGAGAGAGGATATAGAGAGAAAGAAAGAAAGGGGGAGGAGCAGGAAGCATCAACTCCCATATGTGCCTTAACCAAGCAAGCCAGGGATTTGAACTGGTGACCTCAGCGTTTCAGGTCGACACTTTATCTACTGCGCCACTACAGGTCAGGCTAGGCTAGTGTCTTAAAATTAATATATAAATAGGTATTAAAAACTTTGAATTTCAACTAAGATCAACCATTAAAGTTGTTGAGTGCTATATCACAAAGGCAATGACAAGAGAAGTTTTATCAATAGATTTCCCTCCAAAGATGAAAAATTGGTATTGTATTCTTATTTTATTCTTTTTCTAATTTATTTATTTACTCATTTTAGAGAGGAGACACAGAGTGAGAGAGAGAGATAGAGAAAGAGAGAAAGGGGGGAGGAGCTGGAAGCATCAACTCCCATATGTGCCTTGACCAGACCAGTGCAGGGTTTTGAACTGGCGACCTCAGTATTCCCAGGTCGACGCTTTATCCACTGCGCCACCACAGGTCAGGCGGTATTGTATTCTTTGTTATGACTTTGTAATAAAGGTAAAGTAGCTTGCTCCGAATCACAAAGTTAGTGGCAGAGATGGAGCTAGAGTTCAGGTTTCAAAATCCTTAGCCATTTTAACCTCCATTTTTTAAAGCTATTCAGTAAAAAACAACAGCAACAACAAAAACTATTACAAATCAGTAACATGAATATATTGCTTAAAGTTCTATGTACTAAAGAGTATTACAAATCATCATTAGCTTGGGGAAAATAAATTCCAACCCATATTCTTTTTTTTTTTTACAGGGACAGAGAGAGAGGGATAGATAGGGACAGACAGACAGGAACAGAGAGAGATGAGATGCATCAATAATTAGTATTTTGCTGCTTTCTCACATGTGCCTTGACCGTGGGCCTTCAGCAGACCAAGTAACCCCTTGCTCAAGCCAGCGACCTTGGGTCCAAGCTGACGAACTTTTGCTCAAGCCAGATGAGCCCGCGCTCAAGCTGGCGACCCCAAAGTCTCAAACCTGGGTCTTCTGCATCCCAGTCCGATGCTCTATCCATTGTGCCACCACCTGGTAAGGCCCAACACATATTCTAAAGCAACTTTATGTCACTGTAAAATCTTTCACTGCCAAGATTCATTCCTATTCTTACCTTTTAATCCCTCTGACAAGCAGAGAAGCCCAGGGCTGATGCATAGAGAGGCACCAGCCACCATCAAAGCCTTCTTGAAATTCATTATCCTGGATTCGCAACTGGTGCCGATTTGAGTTGAACTCTAGATCTGATTTTGCTGAATGGAAAGCCTTCTTCTGTGAGGCTGTAACTGTCTGGTCTATCCACTACACAGGAAAGAAAGCAAACATACAGTTCTGAAAAAGGAAAAATCTGGAGTAGATATAAAAAATGAGATGAATACTAATAATGAAGAAATCATAGTGGTAATATATTCCTAGAAAATTTTATCCCATCAATGTCTGAAACAGGGTCAAAAAAGCTGGAGAAGATATAAATTCAGTAGGAGTCCTGGGTATGGTAACAAAGTCCCATCTTAAAGGATAATTAGATTTGAAATCTTCATAGAAAGCTTCCTGATTCCAGCACCAGCACAACTATCAGACCAAATAATTGGTCTGCAATTATTTCCACTCTATACTTATTAATATTCCATACTGGATTCTGGACAATTTCCCAACATAAATCTATCAGCCAAATGAAGGGTCAACATTTTGGTCTGTACATTCTTCATGTATTTAGGGGCAGGATCACATCCTGGTACCACGATAAGGCCACACAGATGTTGTCAGGGGCTACAATTCTGACTATTGGATGCATGAAGTATTTTCTTACCCCAAATTAAACAACTCGTCCCCTAAAAAAGAGGATGGAGCACTACAGAAACTAGGCTTCCATCACATAAAGAGAAAAGAAAATTACAGGTACAGGTAATAAATTATAGGATACTAAAGAGTCCCGACAGTAGTTCAGCAGAGAATGACAAAGGTTAATATTTCTTCCACCCAAAGCAAGAAGACTGAGTGCTCTGAAATTTAAGGCGAAAAAGAAGACTTTGTTAGAATGAAGTTAGGGTTAGTTGTCTTAATTTTTCTCACTTTTTATTTAGTAATTTATAGGGAAAAATGCTAAAGTGGTAGTCTAGAAACTCTAAGCAATCATTTTAAACCTTAAAGGTTTCAGTTTTCTCAACTGTAAAATGATGGGGTTGAACTACTCTAAGAATTGTTCTGCAATAAAATTTTATGAGTCTAATCAACCATGCGGTATCTTAGGAAAAAAACCAGAAACATTTAAGTACTTAACTATATGAAAAAGCATAAAGTAGCAAAATATATAAAATTTTTTTTTATTTATTTTTAAATTTATTCATTTTTAGAGAGAGAGGAGAGAAGGGGGGGAGAAGCAGGAAGCCTCAACTATCATATGTACCTTGACCAGGCAAGCCCAGGGTTTTGAACTGGCGACCCCAGCATTCGAGGTTGGCGCTTTATACACTGCGCCACCACAGGTCTGTCATATATATTTTAAAAAAATGTATTTTAACTTTATTTATTCAATATAAAATATTTTTTAAAAAGCCCTGGCCGGAAACTCAGTTGGTTAGAGCATCATCTTGATACGCCAAAGTTGTAAGTTTAAACCCCAGTTGGGGCACATATAAGAATCATCCACAACCTGACCTGTGGTGGCACAGTGAGTAAAAGCGTCAGCCCGAAACACTGAGGTTGCTGGTTCGAAACCCTGGGCTTGCCTGGTCAAGGCACATATGGGAGTTGATGCTTTCTGCTCCTCCCCCACTTCTCTCTTTCTCTGTCTCCTTTCTCTAAAATGAATAAATAAAATCTAAAAAATTAAAATTAAAAAAAAAAGAATCATCCACAGCCTTGGCTGGTGGCTCAGTGGACAGAGCATCAGCCCAGCATATGGACATTCCGGATTCGATTCCCAGTCAGGGCACACAGGAAAAACTATGATCCGCTTCTTCCCTTCTCCCTCTCCCCTCCCACAGCCAGTAGCTCGACTGGTTGGAGCTGTGACCCCAGGCACTGAGGATACCTTGATAGGTCTGAGCGCATCAGCCTCAGGTCCTAAAAATAGTTTGGTTAATTCCAGCATAGCCCTAGATGGGGTTACCAAGTGGATCTTGGTCGGGGTGCATTTCTAAGTCTGTCTCACTTTCTTCCCTCCTCTCATTTGGAAAAAGAAAAAAAAAGTAGTCAATGAATGCATGTATACTTGAAATAACAAATCCATGGTTTTTTTTCTCTCTCCCTCTCTCTAAATTCAATAAATAACAAAAAAAAATTAATATTAAAAAGAAACCCTGGTTAGTTGGTAAGAGTATTGTCTTGATATGCAAAGATAGCGGGTTCAATGCCCAGTCAGAGAGCATACAAGAATCAACCGATGGGGCCTGACCTGTGGTGGCGCAGTGGATAAAGCATCGACCTGGGAACACTGAGGTCGCCAGTTCAAAACCCTGCACTGGTCTGGTCAAGGCACATATGGGAGTTGATGCTTCCAGCTCCTCCCCCCCCTTCTCTCTCTCTCTCTCTCTCACTCTGTGTCTCCTCTCTAAAATGAATAAATAAAAAGTAATAAAAAAAAGAATCAACCAACGAATGTGCAAATAAGTGGAACAACAAAAATCTATGTTTCTGTCTTTCAAATCAATCAATAAAAAATGTTTTTAAATATAAAAAAGAAATAGTGCTTACATTCAAGGAACTTACAATCCTATTAAAACAAATGCATAAATAAATATCTAAAATATAAGGCAGAATTGAGTAAATACTACAAGGGATAAAAGCCCTTAACTAGGGTCCTGGCCGGTTGGCTCAGTGGTAATGTCGGCCTGGAGTGTAGAAGTCTCGGGTTGGATTCCTGGTCAGGATACACAGGAGAAGCGCCCTTCTGCTTCTCCACCCTTCCCCTCTCCTTTCTCTCTATCTCTCTCTTCCCCTCCTGCAGCCAAGGCTCCATTGGAGCAAAGTTGACCCAGGTGCTGAGGATGGCTCGATGGCCTCCACCTCAGGTGCTAAAATGGCTCCGGTCACAACAGAGTAACACTCCAGATGGGCAGAGCATTGCCTACTGGTGGGCATGCTGGGTGGATCCAGTTGGGCTCATGCTGGAGTCTGTCTGACTGCCTCCCCGCTTCTAACTTCGGAAAAATACAAAAAAAAAAAAAAAGTCCTTAAGTAAGATCACAGAGGAAGAACCGATTCATTAGAGGGGAAACAAAGTGATTTCATAAAAATGTTGGTATTTGAGCAATTCTGAGACCCAAATTCTCTGTTCTATTTTTATTATGGTTTTGTTTATATTACCTGTTTCTCTATTCTCACATTCACTTTGTAAATTGATTTCTTGTGACCTTTTAATAATACTACTATAGAGCCCCCTAACTGGTTTCCTCATCTACATTTTAAGCCTTTAAATAACTTGTACTGCCCGACTAGTGCCACAACACTCATTTAGGCCCTCAGCATCTCCCCACTGTGCTACTGTAATAACCTTCTTAGCAATTTCCTTGCTTCTAGTCTAACACCTCCCTCCAATCCAATCTCTAGATAGGCACAGAAGTCAAGCCAATCTTCTCCAAAAATTCTTCAAGCCTCTTCTTTGCCTGCTTTATGATAAAACCAAACTCCTTAACATGAAACATAAAAGCTTTCATGATGAGATGTTGCCTACTGTATTGGATTAAGTAGTATCCCCCCAAAATTTATGTCTATCCAAAACCTTACTTGGAAATAAAGTCTTTGCAGATATAATCAAGCTAAGATAAAGTCATACTGGATTAGAGTAGACCCCAAATCTAATGACTAGTGTCCTTATAAAAGGAAGAACACACAGAGACAATGACACAGGGAAGAAGGCCATGTGAAGACAGAGGTAGAGATTAGAGCAACACAGCTACAAACCAAGGGATGCCTTACAGGCACCAGAAGCTGAATTAGGCAAGAAAGCATTCTCCAGCAGAGCTTAAACAGGGAATGCAGACCTTCTAACACCTTGCTCTCAGTGATTAGAACTGTAAAAAAATAAATTTCTGTTGTCTTAAGCCAACCAGTTGTGCTAGTTTGTCATGGATGTCCTAGAAAACTAAAACACCTACTAGCCCATTTTAATTTCTACCAATTCTTAATTACTTGTGGTTCTTTAAACCAACAATGCTGTCAAACAGCTGAGCCTTTGCACATACTGTACTTTTTACCTGAAATTACCTACTAAGATCTGTCTGCTTGAAAATTCCTATTCATACCTTAAGTCACCTCTCAAACATTATTTCTTTTGTGACTCCTTTAGTGGGGCTCTGACCTCTCTCCTAAATGCATATTATACCTATGACATGCATCTGTCAGAGCAATTACCTTAATAAATTGTAATATTTGTATTCAAACACATCTTCCCACTAAACTTGAAGTCCTTAAGGACAGGAACTGGGCCTTTACCTTTTAATTTCCCAGAACCTAGCAATGAAACTAGCACATATCAGTGCTGATGAACAAATATTTCCAGTTAAACTATCTATAGCACTGCTCTGATTGCACCTCTCTGTTTAAGAACTGTCTATGGCTTACATTTATTAACAAAATAAAAATGTGAAAACTTTCACCTGACTGTGGTGGCACAGTGGATAAAGCACCAGCCTAGAAAGCTAAAGTTGCTGTTTCAAAACCCTGGGCTTGCCCAGTCAAGGCACATATGACAAGCAATCAATGAATAGCTAGAGTGAAACAACTACTTCTTGTTCCCCCACCCCTCTGTAAAATCAATAAATATCTTTTTTTTAATGTAAATACTGCCTGACCAGGCAGTGGCACAGTGGATAGAGTGCCAGTCTGGGATGCAGAGGACCCAGGTTCAAAACCTCCAGGTCACCGGCTTGAGCACAGGCTCACCAGCTTGAGCACGGGGCTGCTGGCTAGAGCGTGGAATCATAGTAATGACCCCATGGTTCCTGGCTTGAGCAAGGGGTCACTGACTTAGCTAGAGGCCCCTCTGTCAAGGTATGTATGAGAAAGCAATCAATGAACAACTAAGGTGCTACAATGAAGAATTGATGCTTCTCATCTCTCTCCCTATCTGTCTGTCCCCATTTGTCCCCCACCTATGCTCCCCAGGTAAAAAAACAAACTTTTCCTAGATAAACATTAAGCTCTGGTATCCACCTACCTAACTCTACTCTATTTCTCAAGATAATCCCTTTTATGAATACTATCTGGGTTGCCTAAATTCACTCTTCCATACATATATCTCCTGAGTTTTTGTGTACCCATGCCTTATTCCTACAGTTCATTCTGTCTGGAATGTTTTTCTCCCCATCATCTCCAAACATCCATTTTCTTGGATACTTTCTATTTTCTTATTTTTATTTTTTCAGGGACAAAGATAGAGAGTCAGAGAGAGGGATAGATAGGAATAGACAGACAGGAACGGAGAGAGGTGAGAAGCATCAATCATTCGTTTTTCGTTGCCGTTGTGACACCTTAGTTGTTCATTGATTACTTTCTCACATGTGCCTTGACCACAGGCCCTCAGCAGACCGAGCCACCCCTTGCTGGAGCCAGCAACCTTGGGTCCAACCTGACGAGCTTTTGCTCAAGCCAGATGGGCCCGCGCTCAAGCTGGCGAGCTCAGGGTCTTCCTCATCCCAGTCCGACGCTCTATTCACTGCGCCACTGCCTAGTTAGGCTGGATACTTTTAATGAATGCAAACTTCCCCATAAAAGCCTCTTTTACTCTCCTTAACTGAAAGTGGTCTTTCCCTCCTCTAGGATTCTACCATACTTTATTTATATCTCCTTTAGGCTTGGAATTACTTATCTAATCTTTTCCCCTACTAGTCTATGAGTTCTTTGAAGATAGAGGTAATGTCTAGCCTGACCAGGTGTTGGCGCAGTGGATAGAGAGTTGGACTGGGATGCGGAGAACACAGGTTTGAGACCCCAAGGACATCAGCTTGAGCGCGGGCTCATCTGGCTTGAGCAAAGCTCACCAGCTTGAGTCCAAGGTCGCTGCCTCGAACAAGGGGTTACTCAGTCTGCTGGAGGCCCGCGGTCAAAGCACATATGAGAAAACAATCAATGAACAACTAAGGCAGGGGTTCCCAAACTACGACCCGCAGACTGCATGCGGACCCCTTAGGCCATTTATCCGGCCCCCCGCCACACTTCCGGAGGGGCACCTCTTTCATTGGTGGTCAGTGAGAGGAGCACAGGATGCATCCACACCCATAGTTCCCATTGAAATACTGGACAGTTTGTTGACTTAAATTTACTTTTTTTTATTTTAAATATTGTATTTGTTCCCATTTTGTTCCTTTACTTTAAAATAAAATATGTGCAGTGTGCATAGGGATTTGTTCATAGTTTTTTTTATAGTCTGGCCCTCCAATGGTCTGAGGGCCAGTGAACTGGCCCCCTGTGTAAAATGTTTGGGGGCCCCCGAACTAAGGTGTCAAAATTTAAAAAAAACTGATGATTGATGCTTCTCATCTCTCTCCGTTCCGGTCTGTCTGTCCCTATCTATCCCTCTCTCTGACTCTCTCTCTGTCCCTATTAAAAAAAAAAAAAAATGTACCTGAATGGAAAATAAATGACAACAATGAATATCTGTATTAATGTATTAATTTAAAACATCACTCTACAGGACTACCCATATTCTATAAAATATACAGAAAAAAACTTTAACAAAATGACTATGGAGCCCTGGCTGGTTACCTCAGTCAGTTAAGAGCACATAGGAGAAGGAACCAAAAAATGCACAACTGAGTGGAACAACAAATGAATGCTTCCTTCCCCTGCTCTCTCTTCCTGTCTCTCTAAAAAAAATCAATAAAAATTAAGCTCTGGCTGGATAGCTCAGTTGGTTGGCATGCTGTTCCAGAGCACAAAGGTTGCTGGTTTGATTCCCAGGGCAGGGCACATACAGGAACAGTTCAATGTTCCTGACTCTCTCTCAAAAAAGGACCATGGGCCTGATCAGGTGGTGGCGCAGTGGATGGAGCGTCGGACTGGGATGCGGAAGACCCAGGTTCGAGATCCCGAGGTCGTCAGCTTCAGCATGGGCTCATCTGTTTTGAGCAAAGCTCACCAACTTGGACCCAGGATCGCTGGCTCGAGCAAGGTGTTACTCGGTCTGCTGAAGACCCATAAGCAAGGCACACATGAGTAAGCAATCAATGAACAACTAAGGTGTCGCAACAAAAAACTGATGATTGATGCTTCTCATCTCTCTTTGTTCCTGTCTGTCCCTATCTATCCCTCTCTCTCTCTCTCTCTCTGTCTCAAAAAAATAAAAAATTCTCTCTCTCTCTCTCTGTTTCAAAAAAAAAAAAAGGACCATGGACCTGACCAGGCGGTGGCGCAGTGGATAGAGCGTCAGACTGGGATGTGAAAGGACCCAGGTTCGAGACCCTGAGGTCGCCGGCTTGAGTGCGGGCTTATCTGGTTTGAGCAAAAGCTTGCCAGCTTGGACCCAAGGTCACTGGCTCCAGAAAGGGGTTGCTTGGTCCCCTGAAGGCCAGCGGTCAAGGCACATATGAGAGGGCAATCAATGAACAACTAAGGTGTCACAACGGCAACAAAAAAAACTGATGATTGATGCTTCTCATCTCTCTCCATTACTGTCTGTCCCTATCTATCCTTCTCTCTGACTCTCTCCCTGTCTCTGTGTAAAAAAGAAAGGAACATGGAATTATTGTCTAAATCTCTACAGTACTGAACAAAACCTTCATTTTTGGAAATACTCAGATAATAATATAGGTCAGCTTGTCAGAAGTGCTGCAAAAAGACTGGAATAAACTGAGCCAGAAAATAAGATTGGTGGGCGCATTGAGGAAGCATAGCAGATTGGTATTTGAAGCATATTAAAGAGGCACACTTGAAAGGAGAAATGCCTAGATCCAAACTTCTTTCATTATCAGTTAAAGCAAAGATCCACTAACCTGGGGAGGGGACTGGTACAGGTTGGGATTCACCAGAATTCCCAAAGGCTCTTCAGAAGATCTATCCAATTGGGTCAGTGGTTGGTTCAAGGTTCCACTGGCAATGGCCTGTATTGTCTCATCTAGTCTGTGATAACAAACCAAAGGATGCAATAATTGGTAATGTTCTATGCTCAAAATATCCTTACTTACCACCAATAAAAAAAAACAAAAAACAAAAAACAAAAAAAACCCTTCTATAGTAATAAAGCGTAAAATTCAGAGAGAGGCTCATAGATGACCTCCTCCTAGTCCCTCCCCAACTTCCTGCTCTTCACTCCAAGAACCTTAAGGCATATGAAATAGTAAAAGTTCCAGAATGCTAAGAAAGTAGGTAGGGCACACTATAATCATTTAACTAGATTATTTAAACTGTCAGGATTTGAAAAGTTGCATAGAAACAGTCTGACCCACAGAAAAGTATTCTATGGCAGCCCATTTACTCAAGAGTCCCTCTCTCCACTCCTCCGTGCTGATCTGAATTCTAGCTTTGCTTCAAGGCCCAGAAGTTCTAACAATGCTCTCTACTGGCTCCACACAAAAGTGCTTCCTCCTTTCTCTCAAGTCATATAGCACGTACTACAGTGTGTCTAAAGTTATGGTGCACTTTTGACTGGTGACTGGCGGACACACTGTATTTAGTAATTGGATACATCTTATGATTGTGTTTGCTATGACTATTTGGCTCTAGTCCTGTGATAGTTTTCATTTGTGGAACTAATTCTACTGGATAGTAAGAGATCATAGGTCCTGCAGGAAACCATATCTTATTCTACTCTACAGCACTACATTTCTTGCTGCTTTACTCCATGCCCCTACTGAATGCTTGACAAATGTGGATGATGATAATTCTGAGGCACAATGTAATGAATATCTTCTTCCAGTAGGAAAAGCTGAACCTGATCTTGAATGCAATTAAAGAGATACTTATTAGGAACTTCTGATATATAAGACAACTCAAAAATTTTAGAGCAGTGTTTTTCAATCACTGGTCCATGGACTGGCCCACCAGAAATTTTGTGCTGGTCCACAAAAGAGTTAACTACCCTGATGTTGTCTGAAGATTATAGACCCAACGGTGTTGAGCGAATTCACTTATGCTCAGGGTGATTTCTATCCAAAATAATTCTGTTATTTTCACCAATCCCAAGTGTCAAAAGGCTAAAAAACCCACTTGTTTAGAGGACATGATTCCTACCTTCAAGAATCTTTGATTCTAAGTGGTAGGTTTAAGACAGCTAAAAAGATGATGAACATGACAGAATATTATTAATACTATGAGGCACCACCTATCTGGTGGCTTTCATTCTATCATCACATGTACTGTTAAGTAGGTTCAAGAGAGAGGCAGATATTTGAGAGGTAAAGATTGAGGGAGGGATTTCCAAACCAAGGGAAAAGCAAACACAGGGGCATGAAATTAAAAAAAAAAAAAAAAAGAATATGGCCTAACCAGGCGGTGGCACAGTGGATAGAGTGTCGGACTGGGATGCGGAAGACCCAGGTTCAAGACCCCGAGCTTGCCAGCTTGAGCGCGGGCCCATATGGCTTGAGCAAAAACTTGCCAGCTTGGACCCAAGGTCGCTGGCTCCGGCATGGGGTTGCTCGGTCTACTGAAGGCCTGCGGTCAAGGCACATGTGAGAAAGCAATCAATGAACAACTATGGTGTCGCAATGGCAACGAAAAACTAATGATTGATGCTTCTCACCTCTCTCTGTTCCTGTCTGTCTGTCCCTATCTATCCCTCTCTCTGACTCTCTCTCTGTCCCTGTAAAAAAAAAAAAAAAGAATATGAAAATTTGAAGGAAGAGAAAGTCTACAATGATGGTGGGGAAGGAAAATCTGAAGGAGGGAAATAGATGTAAGACATAGTACAGTGAGTGGTAGGTGTGTCCAAAAGTCCATAATGTTTGAAAGAAATAATACAAATAGCTAACCAATACATTTTCAGAATGCTCAGATTTACTAGTATACAACCAAAGCATAGAAATGTAAATAAAAATTATGATAAAAATATCATTTTCCATCTGTCAGAATGGCAAATATTTTTAAAAATTGTTAAGAAGGGAATGAAGAAACTAGCATTTGATAACTGGTATGTAGCTGATAAGCTAAAAAGTACGCACAATTTAAATTTTGAGATACTGCCCAATTTCAGTCCTATAAAAAGGCTGTACCCTTTTGGTTTTTTTATTAGCTCTATAGTGATTGTTACTGTAAAAGCAATCCATTTTTATTATGGCTAAACTGGAAAATACAAATTAATAGAGAAAAATTAAAAATTCCTAAACCAATCATCCAAAAATAATTTTATCTTTTTATTTATATCTGTATATCATATACAGAAGAGGTAAGAACAAATTAATTACTTTGAAGCTAGTGGTAGAATTTCTTGTAGAAAGAGAATGACCTTTGTTTAGAAAAATTCTATGATGAATTTGCCAGGTATGAACAAGAAAGGCCAAATTTTTGGCTTTGTGGAAAACACTACTCTGTTCACTAATATCCAGTTGTGTGTGTGTGTATGTGTGTGCGTGTGTGTGTGAGAGAGAGAGAGAAAAAGAAAGAGAAAAAGAGAGATATGTGTCATTTTCAAAACAGAATACAGAGCAAGATTTCTATGTGCTTTCTTTTCAGTACTGTGCTGGAGCCAATATGCATATCTCTTCTCAACTCTAAGTTACCATAAATGTCAATTTTATTCAACAGACTATTTTTTTAGAGAAGTTTTAAGTTCACAGTACAACTGAATGTAAAGTTGAGATTTCTCATATATTCCCTGTTCCCTCACATACAGAGCTTCCCCCATTATCAAACATTCCTTATTAGAGCATATTAGAATGGTACATTTGTAACTAATCAACTTATAGTGACACATCATTATGACACAAAATCCATAGTATACATTAGAGTTTACTCTTGGTGTTGAGGCGGTACCATCTTTTAAATTTATTTGTTTTATTGCAGGGGGTCTCCCTATGTGATTTTAAACACACATATACACACATCCATATATACTTAGTTCAGAATTGGCGACAGGCCCTCTGTTATGTAGTTCACACTAGTCATTGTTCATGCTCACATGAACACATGGGACAGAACTCGAAGTCCAGCCTTGCTTGTGCTTGTTTACCTCCTAAAAAAGCATCCAACTGTAGGATATATGATTATCTGATCACCAAGCTATATACCTTAAAGAAGCTGTAACATTTTAACACTCCCATCCACAGTAAAAGAGCATACCCATTTTCCTACACTCACAGATTATGCAATATTATATATATATTTTATTGCAGCCAATTTAATGATAGATTATGTTTAAAAGTTTGCATATCTTTGATAACTAGTTGAGCATTTTTTAAATGTCTAATAACTATTTATATTTCCTCATCTGTAAATTGCCTATTTTTAGCCTTTGTCCACTTTTCTACAGGATTTCTTTTGTCTTTTTCTTTTAATTTGCTAGCAGAAAATCTTTATGTCTTTATATAGTATGGATATTACTCTTTTAATTGTTAAAATTATTTCCTCTCAATATAATTTTTTACTTTATTGTATGTCTTTTTGACTTCTGTGATTTATATCCTGCTTAGAAAGAGATTTATCACACCAAGACTACTCTCCTATATTTCTTTCACTTCTTTTGCACTGAACTCTTTAATCAAATTTATTATCATAGATTGATTTAAGGTAGAGATCTACTGTAGATTTTTTTAAGCTATTGGTCAATTGTCCCATCATATATTTAATCCTTTTCTTACTGTTTAGAAATATTACCTCATCAACTACAAAATTTACACACATAAAAACACATACCCATGCACAAATACACACTCAATGCAGACACACACAGGTCTCTTTCTGGATTCTGTTATGTTTCATTGATCTATTCCTATGCCCAAACTGTACCTCATTGTATTTAAAAGTTTTTTATAAAACTACAGTAATTACCCAGTAGGACCAGTTCCCCTTCCTGTTCATTTTCAAAATTTTCTTCACTACTCTTATATGTTTCTATTCCAAATGAATATAGTATTTTTAAAATCAACAAAAATAACAGATCCATTAGAGGGGGAAAATCTTTTACAGTCAAATCACCCTCTTCTTTCGGACCCTTTCTGCTGCTACCCACTTACTTGCTATGATACTCAGCTAGTGGATTTTCATCTTCCACGATCTTCCTGCCTGCAAAGTCAATGGTGATCTTCTTAGAGAGCCGAGAAGCATGTCGAAATTCTCTCAGCTCCTCCTCTCGCTTCTGCAGAATTTCCCGCTCAATTTTGGACAACCACTGGTTAGAATCACTGGCAAAGTAATCTGATTCATCATCAATTACCTGGGTCCTTCGAATGCTAAGAAAAGAAAAAAAGAACGCATAACAATGAGGTCATCTATTGACAAATAGGGTCTTAATTACTGGGAAACTTTTTTTTTTTATTATTTGAAAGAGAGAGGAAGGAAGAAAGAGAGAGAGAAAGGGAGAAAAAGACAGAAACAGCGATCTGTTACTGTAAGGGCCGTGACTGGAAATCGAACCACCAACCTTTGCATATCGGCGTGATGCTCTTATCAACCAAGCTATCTGGCCAGGACTCCTGGGAAATTTTCAAGGCAGCTCACTCTTAAGCTGTCCTAAAGGTTATTATCTCAGGTGTGGTTGCCCAAGAATGTTCTAAAACTAGGTCAAGGTCTGCCTAGTTCCCATCTTCTGCATATATCTTATCCCTACTGCAGGTTTGGCTCAGCTCCTAAAACTAATTTCATCCTCAGGCAGAAAAAGACATCACCAAAACCCACTGTCCTTCTAGCTTTACTCCTACGCTAGTCTTCATCTTCTGAAAA
This sequence comes from Rhynchonycteris naso, assembly GCA_037038555.1. NCBI lineage: Eukaryota > Metazoa > Chordata > Mammalia > Chiroptera > Emballonuridae > Rhynchonycteris > Rhynchonycteris naso. Next base: position 52,875,016 of record CM072999.1, read on the forward strand.
CTGGGCTTCTGCCTGCTTTGCTGCATCTGAGTTCATATCTTGGCAGCTTACTTAATACCGTAGTCCCTCAACAATTGGGACCCAGTCTATTCTTATTAGGCCCAGATGCTATCCTTTGCCTTAGAAACTAATGTTCTAATCTGGACTCAGTTCTATGGCTTACTATCAGGACACTCCACTACTCTACTACTGTATGTCAGTTACTTTCCCCCAAATCTCCAGTCCCTCACTAATACACTGGCCAAGTTCCATGATATGATAATCAGGCCTCTTCGTAAGATTATACCAATGAAGAAAATGTGAACTAGAAGAAATCTTGACCCACCCTCTCATTCTACAGATAATAAACCCAGGGCTCACAGAAGCGGCTACTCTAAAGTCACAAATCAACTGAATTTGTGCATAACTACAAATGTGTTATATACATGGGCATAGAGAAATACTAAAATCATACTCATATATTGATTTTAATTATTCAGGACTCAGCTTTAAAGTAGACTGAGAGTGGGAAATTTAAGAGGACTCAGAAGAAAACTAGTCATATATGTGAACCTAAATAATGAAAGTGGTGGCCCTGGCCAGGTAGTTCAGTCGATAGAGCATAGTCCCAGAGCGCCATGGTTGCAGGATTGATCCCCAGTCAGGGCACATACGAGAAGCAACCAGTGAGAGCACAACTAAGTAGAACAACAAGTTGATGCTTCTCTCACTCCCTCTCTTTTCCCCTCAAATCAATAGAAAAAAATATTTTTTTTAAATAATGAAAAAGTGGTACCTTTGAACACAACAGCAAAAGGGTAACATTAATAGGAACACTTTTCCAGTTTTTATTTATCAAGAAATGTATTCCATGTCTAATTCTAGTTCTAATGTTAAGTTTTACTGAGTAGGGCTACAGATGATATTTAAAGTATTAATAGTAAATAAGGTCCAGCCTGTGGTGGCTCAGTGGATGAAGTGTCAATTAGGAATGCTGAAGTTGCAGGTTTGAAACCCTGGGCTTGCCTGGTTAAGGCGCATATGACAACCAACCAATGAAAAACTAATGTAAAGCAGCTATGAGTTGATACTTCTCTCTCTACCACCCCCTACCCTTGTATCCTCTCTCTGTAAAAGCAATAAATAAAATCTTAAAAGAGTAAATATGGAGTTACAAATCTTCTGATGGGCTTACTTAAAAAATAGTTTTCAAAATTTTATCTCATATATTCATGGCAAACAGTTTGGTAGTAGTAGGTATGTATAACCAAAGAATGTGAGGGATAGATTACCAGATTAGTTGCAGTAAGTAAAAGATTTGGGATCTAAGAACCCTCACATTCTCATAAGCCGTTTGAGAAGTGAGAATTTAAGTTCTATTTAAATTTTTTTTTTAACTATTAACTGGTTTTCAATATATGTATTTGGTCCAAAAGAAGAAAAAAATGAAAGAAATAAAAAAATAGAACTAACAAATTCTGTCTTCCAAAGAAAAGATAGTGTAGGAGTGTAAAAGCCAAAGTACATTTTAATATACTGATCATTGACTCAGAAAACATTGTCAAAGGGAAGGAGAAGGGTAAATCATGATATTACCTACACACTCAAAGAGGCAACTTCTCGTAGATTCTCCAGAGTGTGGCACAACAATTTGCCATGGTAATAAGCACTCTAATGTATATGATGACTGAATAGATGCAGGTGAAACAAGTGGGGAAAGTCTGTCAACCCCAATTAACTTTTGGGGGATATACTAGCATGTGCCAAAAATCAACAAATGTTTCAGTATAGGAGCCTCTTGGTGGGAGCCTATCTCATTCAAACATAGATTCAAAACAAGATGTAGGCCTCCTATGTTATTTTCCTATACACTTTTTCATACTCCATCAAGAATGTTTTAATGGGAAGAATCTGGGGACTATTTTACTTCTTAGCATTTGGTATTTTAACCACATCATACCTAGTTCTGTCAAATTCTAACAGTTTGTCTTTATGCTTGATAGCCTTTTCTAGACCAGACTTAAATCGCAATTCTTGATGAGGAAGAAGGTCCTTGGTAGAGATGTCCACCTTTCCAGAATTTTCTGTCCCTGAAATTCAATAAGGAAATCAAATGGTGTCAGCCTATAATTCAAATTAGTTGTATCACTGTGCAGCAAAAAATGAAATATAAGAGGATCTGGTTCTTCCCCAACAACTAACAGTCTTCATTTCAACAGAAAGCTAACAATTGCAGAGGCAGTGCTTGACACTATAATCAGTTCTAAATAAACATTAAGCTCCATTTCCTCCCTTATGGAAATTTGGATCACCAAGAGTATGAAACTGCTTAACACAATATAAAATGCCTTATAAATTAAAAACTTTATCGAGTAGGAATGAATATCACCTATAAACACACTTTTTTTTTAAACATTTTAATTTCTTTTTATTTATTTATTTTAGAGAGGAGACACAGAGTGAGAGAGAGAGAGAGAGAGAGAGAGAGAAAGTGGGGAGGAGCTAGAAGCTTCAACTCCCATATGTGCCTTGACCAGACCAGTGCAGGGTTTTGAACTGGCGACCTCAGTGTTCCCAGGTCGACGCTTTATCCACTGCGCAACCACAGGTCAGGCGCAAACACACTTTTTATAACAAAACTACAAATTAAATAATGGGGAAAAATGAAATTGCAAAAAGGAGATAGAAATAATGAGAACTTATTATATGCTAAAGCACTCAATATATATTATATACTGTTCCAAAAAATTCATATGGCCTGACCAGGCGATGGCGCAGTGGATAGAGTGTCGGACTAGGATGCGGAAGACCCAGGTTCGAGACCCCGAGATCGCCAGCTTGAGCACGGGCCCATCTGGCTTGAGCAAAAAGCTCACCAGCTTGGACCCAAGGTCGCTGGCTCCAGCAAGGGGTGGCTCGGTCTGCTGAAGGCCCGCAGTCAAGGCACATGTGAGAAAGCAATCAATGAACAACTATGGTGTTGGAATGGCAACAAAAAACTAATGATTGATGCTTCTCATCTCTCTTCGTTCCTGTCTGTCTGTCCTTATCTATCCCTTTCTCTGACTCTCTCTCTGTCCCTGTAAAAAAAAAAAAAAATTCATATGAAGTGATAAAATATCCCCTAATATTTTTAGCAGTATATTATTTAATCCTCACAATAATCTTGTTAGAAAGGTGGTATTATTTTTGTTTTATAAGAAACTAAAGTTCAAAAACAATAAGCTGAGTACTACCCTCAGAAATCGGAAAGTAGAAGCAAGACTGACCAGGTGGTGGCGCAGTGGATAGATTGTAGGTCTGGGATGCAGAGAACCCAAGTTCGAAACCCCAAGGTTGCCGACTTGAGCGCGGGCTCATCTGGTTTGAGCACAGCTCACCAGCTTGAGTGCAGGGTCACTGGCTTGAGCCAGTGGGATCATAGATATGACCCATGGTCTCTGGCTTGAGCCCAAGGTCACTGGCTTGAAGCCCAACGTGGCTGGCTTGAGCAAGGAGTCAAAGGCTCAGCTGGAGCCTTGCCCCATGTCAAGGTACATATGGGAAAGCAATCAATGAATAACTAAGGTGCAACAATGAAGAGCTGATGCTTCTTATCTCTCCCATCCTGTTTGTCTTTACCTGTCTGTCTCCGACCACTAAAAAAAAAAATTAATTAATAAAAAAAGGTAGAAACAAAATGTAAACTTAAGTCTAAGGCTACAGCCCATATTCATTCCTCAGCCTGTGTGTTATCTCCTTCGTGACAGCATACTATAAATCCATGTATCCCTGAAAAGAGTCATCACAATCTGCCTGACCAGGCGGTGGTGCAGTGGATAGAATGTCGGACTGGGATGCGGAAGGACTCAGGTTTGAGACCCCAAGGTCGCCAGCTTGAGCGCAGACTCATCTGGTTTGAGCAAAAGCTCACCAGCATGGACCCAAGGTCACTGGCAACAGCCAAAGGTTACTCAGTCTGCTGAAGGCCCACGGTCAAGGCACATATGAGAAAGCAATCAATGAACAAATAAGATGTTGCAACGGCAAGAAAATACTGATGATTGATGCTTCTCATCTCTCTCTGTTCCTGTCTGTCTGTCCCTATCTCTCCCTCTCTTTGACTTTCTCTCTGTCTCTGTAAAAAAGAATAATAATAAAAAATTTTTAAAAAGAGCCATCACAACCCAACCAACCAATATCTACATTAAAAAAAACAAAGCCGCCTGACCTGTGGTGGTGCAGTGGATGGAGTTTCGACCTGGAACACTGAGGTCGCCGGTTCAGAACCCTGGGCTTGCCCGGTCACGGCACATATGGGAGTTGAAGCTTCCTGCTCCTCCCCCCCCTTCTCTCTCTCTCTCTTTAAAAAAAAAAGCCTGACCAGGCGGTCGCGCAGTGGATAGAGTGTTGGACTGGGATGCCTAAGACCCAGGTTCGAAACCCCGAACTCCCCAGCTTGAGCGCAGGCCCATCTGGCTTGAGCAAAAGCTTGTCAGCTTGGACCCAAGGTCGCTGGCTCCAGCAAGGGGTGGCTCAGTCTGCTGAAGGCCCGCAGTCAAGGCACATGTGAGAAAACAATCAATGAACAACTAAGGTGTTGTAATGGCAATGAAAAACTAATGATTGATGCTTCTCACCTCTCTCTGTTCCTGTCTGTATGTCCCTATCTATCCCTCTCTCTGACTCTCTCTCTGTCCCTGTAAAAAAAATAATAAAATTTAAAAAATAAAAAAAGCAGAGTTTCTAAATAATTTTCATTCAGCTTCTTTTAATGTTAATATCTTATCTTACATAACCCTAGTACAATTATCAAAAGAAATTAACATTAGTACACCACCATTAACTAAATTATAGACTTTATTTGGATTTCAACATTTTTTGCAATTCAGGATTCTACATTGTTAGTTTCATGTCTTAGTCCTCTTCAATCTGTGACAATTTATGTCTTTCCTTGTCTTTTGTGACCTTGCAAATCTATTTTTAAATGTTCATCCAACAATTTTAGCATACATCAGTGGGTCTTTTTTTGGTGGGTCATTAGCTTTAATCCTAGCTTGCACCTGGCGGGCAAGAAATACACAGTGGGAAAACACTTCCCTTTCCATTCAGTGCTCCCAAAGCCACTGACTTATCAGAGTTTTCTAGAATCAAAGGTTTGTACCTCACCAGCCTTATTCACCTCTGTTCCCCATCTCTTTCTCTCTGCACAAACTGGCTTATCCTTCAAGACTCTGCCATCTTGGCTGCTTCTCCTCTCCTCTATGTGGCCTTTCTCTGCTCTCCTCTCTAATGTTAATCTCAGGAACCGAGAGAGCATATCGGTGGGTCTTAACTGTAGCAATTACTATTGGTATCCTAATGGTAATTTAATATTGCCCTCATTCCTTCACTTTAATTTTTTAAATCACTTTTTTTATTTTTCAATGACAGTTGACATACATTATTATAATAGTTTCAGGTGTACACCCCAGTGATTACATATTACATAACTAAATGATTACCCTAATAGTTATTAGAATATTGATTATATTGACTGTTGTACTTTATATCCCCATTTCTATACTGTTTAACTCCCAATTTGAACTGCTTAATCCCTTGACCTTTTCTACCCAATTCCCCCAAACCCCCTTCCCATCCAGCAACTGTTGAAATGTTCTCTTTTTTTTTACAGGAACAGAGAGAGAGTCAGAGAGAGGGATAGATAGGGACAGACAGACAGGAATGGAGAGAAGTGAGAAGCCTCATCAATCATTAGTTTTTCGTTGCCATCGCAACACCTTAGTTGTTCATTGATTGCTTTCTCACATGTGCCTTTACCGTGGGCCTTCAGCAGACCGAGCCACCACTTGCTGGAGCCAGTGACCTTGGGTCCAAGCTGACGAGCTTTTGCTCAAGCCAGATGGGCCTGCGCTCAAGCTGGCGAGCTCGGGGTCTCGAACCTGGGTCTTCCGCATCCCAGTCTGACGCTCTATCCACTGCGCCACCGCCTGGTTAGGCAAAAAATGTTCTCTTTATCTATGAGTGTTCTGTTCTGTTTGTTTATATTCAATTGTGGATAGATATATATTATTGTCACTTTATTGTTCATATATTTTATCATTTTTTTCCTTCTTCTTAAAGGAGATCCTTTACCATTTCATATAATACTGGTTTGGTGGTGATGAACCCTTTTATCTTTTTCTTGTTTGCAAAGTTCTTAATCTGTCCTTTGATTCTAAATATACTGTTCAAAAAATTTAGGGTTATTTTACTGCTTCATATCCCTTAATTCTTTTGAGCAGTATAAAATCTTTGCTGGGTAGAGTAATCTTTGTTGTATCCTTGCTTTTCATCACATTGACTATTTCTTGCCAATCCTTCTGGCCTCCAAAGTTTTTGTTGAGAAACCAGCAGACAGTCTTATGAGAGCCCCCTTGTAGGTAATTAATGGCTTTTCTCTTTCTGCCTTTAAGATTCTCTTAGCCTGACCAGGCAGTGGCGCAGTGGATGGAGCGTTGGACTGGGATGCGGAGGGCCCGGGTTCGAGACCCCGACCTTGCCAGCTTGAGCGCGGGCCCGTCTGGCTTGAGCAAAGGCTCCTCAGCATGGACCTAAGGTCGCTGGCTCCAGCAAGGGGTTGCTCAGTCTGCTGAAGGCCCGCGGTCAGGGCACATGTGAGAGAGCAATCAACGAACAACTATGGTGTAGCAATGGCAACAAAAAACTGGTGATTGATGCTTCTCACCTCTCTCTGTTCCTGTCTGTCTGTCCCTCTCTCTGTCCCTGTAAAGAGGATAAAAAAAAAATGATTCTCTTAAAAAAGAAAAAGAAAGCTTTTATTGATTGATTTTAGAGAGAGAAGAAAGAAAGGAAGGGGAAAAGAGAAGGGGGAAGGGAAGAGAGGAAGGGGAAAGGAGAAAAGGAGTGAGGGAGGGGACAGGGGGAGGGAAGAGGGAGAGAGAACAGGTAAAAGGGGAAAGGGGAGAGAGAGGGCAAAGGGACGGGAGAGGGAAGAAAAAAGATGGGAAGAGGAAGGGGAGATTGGGAGGAGGGTGGAAGAGGGGAGGATGGGGAGAGCAGGAGGGTAAAGAGGGTGTAGGAGGGAAAGAGGGAGAGGGGGAGTGGGAAAGAGAAAGGGGAAGGAAAAGAGGGAAGAGAGAGGAAAAGGACAAGAAGAAAGGGAAAGGGGAGGTGGAGGGGGAAGGGAAGGGGGGAAAGGGGAGAGGGAAAGTGGGAGAGGGAATGAGGGAGAAGTGGAGAGGGAATGAGGAAGAAGTGAAGAGGGAATAAGGGAGAAAGGGAGAGAGAGATGGAGAGAGGGGTAGGGGGAAAGAGGAGGAGAGAGGGTGAAGAGAAGCAGGGGAAGGGGACTCATTTCCACCCATTTATGCATTCATTGGTTGACTCCTGCATGTGCCCCGACCAAGAATCAAACCTGCAACCCTGGCACATTGGGACAATGCTCCATCCAACTGAGCTACCTGGCCAGGGTAAGATTCTCTGTCTTTAACCTTAGGTATTTTAATTGTGATGCGTCTTGGTGTGGGCCTCTTTGGGTTCATCTTCTTTGGAATTCTCTGTGCTTCCTGGACTTATATGTCTATTTCCTTGACCAAGTTTGAGAAATTTTCTGTCACTATGTTTTCAAATAGGTTTTCTATTGCCTGCTCCGTCTTCTCCTTTTGGCACCCCCATGACGCGAATGTTGGTACACTTAAAGCTGTTGCAGAGGCAACTGTCCTCAATTTTGTGGATTCTTTATCCTTTTTGCTGTTCTGACTGGTTATTTTTTGCTTCCTTATATTCCAAATCATTAATTTGATTCTTTTTTTTTTTTTTTTTAATTATTATTTTTTAATTATTTTTTTTAATTTATTCATTTTAGAGAGGAGAGAGAGAGAGAGAGAAAGAGAGAAGGGGGGGGGAGCAGGAAGCATCAACTCCCATATGTGCCTTGACCAGGCAGCCCAGAGTTTTGAACTGGCGACCTCAGCATCTCCAGCTTGACGCTGGCTTGATCCACTGCGCCACCACAGGTCAGGCTAATTTGATTCTTTTTTATTATTATTATTTTAGAGACGAGAGACAGAGAAGGGAGACAGAAGGAGGGAGGAGCAGAAAGCATCAACTCCCATATGTGCTTTGACCAGGCAAGCCCAGGGTTTCGAACCAGCAACCTCAGCGTTCCAGGTCAATGCTTTATCCACTGTGCCACCACAGGTCGCTCATTAGATTCTTGGCTTCATTTATACTACTGTTGAGTCCCTGTAAATTCTTCTTCGTTTAAATTAGTGTAAACTTCATTTCTGATTGCTCCTCTTTTATGCTATTGAAGTTCACTAAGTTCATTGAGCATTCTTTTTGTGTATGTGTGTGACAGAGACAGAGAGAGAAAGACAGAGAGAAGGATAGATAGGGACAGACACACAGGAAGGGACAGAGATGAGAAGCATCAATTCTTCGTTGCAGCACCTTAGTTGTTCATTGATGCTTTCCCTTATGTGCCTTGACTGTGGGGCTACAGCAGACCGAGTGACCCCTTGCTCGAGCCAGAGACCTTGGGCTCAAGGTCTCTGGCTGGGTCCTCCACATCCCAGTCTGACACTCTATCCACTGCACCACCACCCATTCAGGCTCATTGAGCATTCCTATAACCAGTGTTTTAAACTCTGCATGTAAGAGGTTGCTAGTCTCCATTTTGTTTAGTTGTTTTTTTCTAGAGTTTTGTTCTGTTCTTTCATTTAAGACATGTTTCTTTATCTTCTCCTTTTAGCAGCCTCCCTGTGTTTGTTTTTATGTTATTAGGTGGAGCTGCTATGTGTCCCAGGTTTGGTAGAGTGGCCTAATATAGTAGGTGTTTTTTAGGGTCCAGTGGCACAGACTTTCCAATCACCCAATCTAGACACTCAAGGCTCTGGTGGACAGCAGGGCTCCAGGGCCTGCTGAGTCCTCCCCTTGAGTGTGTCACTTGAGGTGTTCAGGTGGTGGTGCTTTGACATAGTCTGAAGCTGTCCACTGGGTGTATTAACTTTGGGGCCTCTCAGGAGGTGCGGGCCAAGGTCAGTTGCTGCCTGCATTCTGCTTGGGGCCATCTGGCACTAGCTAAAGAGTGCTCTGGGATGGCTGCTGCTAGTGCTGGGCTTGGGGCCACTTAACAAGAGGTAGGAGCATGCCTAAGCCCAGATGCTCCTTGTTTGAGAGATTTCAGGAAAATCTGAAGGATGAGCCAAGAAAGGCCATTTATCTGGAGAAGCTACTGGAAACTCTTCGGTGGGTCCAAAAGTAGTATGAGAAAGGACCTCAGAGAATCACATGAGCAAGGTAAACAGTGTGAGCCAGGCTGATGGGAGTCTCAGACATGGCACATGCCAGCCAGCTCTTTGAGGGAGGGTTCATCAAAGGAACAATGGCCTCTGCCAGCACTTCTGTCTAGAAGAAAGCTGCCCTCCCAGCTCTCATCCTGATGCTGGATAATTCAGTTCCTCTGCCTTTGACTCGGGTACCTTTCAACCTGCTGTCCTAGTGCTGAAGCTCAGAGGAAATGAGTCCGAGAAATTCTGTGCATGGGCACTTGAAGTAGAACTGCCTGGGACTCCAGCAACCTTCCATTTTCTTCACCCTCAATCTCCACCAGAAGTTATGGGGACTTTTCTGACCGGCACTGGAATCCTGGGCTGGGGTTGGGTCCTGGTATGAGGCAGGAATTCCTTACTATTCAGGGGGACCTCTGCAGCCAAGATATCCCTAATTTTTATCCACCGCATGTGGGTGTGGGACCAGTCCATTCCATGTCTCGACCCCTCCTACCAGTCTTGATGTGGCTTCTTCTTTAACTCCCTAATTGTAGAACTTCCATTCATCCAGATTTCAGGCAATTCTAAATGATGGTTATACTGTAGTCTAGTTGTAATTTTGATGGGGTGGTGGTAGGAGGTGAGTACCATGTTTACCTAAACTGTCATTTTGACTTGAAGACTTCCTTCATTTTATAAATTAGAATTCTTCTATAAGAAAGAGCTGTCCCTTCCCCCTCATTTAGTTAATTCAGGATAATAATTTTACTAATTGGGTTACAATATATTACTATTATTAGGTTTTATTTTTTGTTCAATGTTATCTGGTTTTCATAATAATTTTTAAAAAATAATAATAAATGCTTAACCCTGACTGGATGGCTCGGTTGGTTAGAGCATCATTCCAAAGCCCAGAGATTGCCAGTTCAATCTCCAGTCAGGGCACATACAGGAACACATGAATGTTCCTGTCTTATACTCTCTCCCCATTCCTTTCTCTCTAAGGTCAATAAAAATAATTTTTTTTTTTTTTTTTTAAATTTATTTTATTTTTATTTTATTCATTTTAGAGAGGAGACACAGAGAGAGAGAGAGAGAGAGAGAGAGAGAGAGAGAGAGAGAAAGAGAGAAAGGGGGGAGGAGCTGGAAGCATCAACTCCCATATGTGCCTTGACCAGACCAGTGCAGGGTTTTGAACTGGCGACCTCAGTGTTCCCAGGTCGACGCTTTATCCACTGCGCCACCACAGGTCAGGCCAAAAAATAAATTTTTAAAAAATGATTACAGAATTAATGAGTGAATAAACTGCATGGTGCATACCAGGATATGAGGAAGAGAAACTGACATAAATACAACAAAATGCATCCACCACCACAGTAATCCAATCACAAGAGAGCTGCCTACCTGACATTAGCTTCTTGAGCAATTTCTGGCTCTTGTTTGAGTCACGCTGTAAAATATCCTGTTCTTCGCGAGTACATACCTATAAGGTAATAAAAGTCACATGATCTAAGTTATGTAAGTTGTTTGCTTGATATACTTATAAGGTAACATTAAATTATACATAAGCTATGCCAATGAAAATTGAGACTGATGCTGAGTTTTATCCAGACAAGCATACCAAAATATACATTCAAATGAGTTTTACCTTATTCTTTCCATTTCTCACTTCTTTCATGATCCATAAAAAAACTCACCTCACTGAAAGTGACCCTGAATGAATGATAGAGGGGATAAAAAACAACCTGACCCTGGCCAGGTGGCTCAGTGGATAAAGCGTTGACCCAGCATGCTGGAGCTTAAAGGTTTAACTCCCCGGTCAGGGTCATACAAGAAGCAGTTAATGAGTATACAACTAAATGGAACAACTAAGTGAAAAAATGAATTGATATTTCTCTCTTTCTCCCCCTTCCCTCTTCTTTCTATCTCTTTCTCTCTCAAATCAATGGAAAAATGAATTTTTAAAAAGTCTAAACTATTTTCAAAGGACAAAGACTTTCCATCACTGAGAATATTGGAAAAATAATTCAACACTTTCTTTTAAAGCCTTCTAGTTCTAATCATGAAATTCAAATTTTACAGAAGTTATAAAGAAATATTATTAAAAAGTAGAGAAAAAAGTAAATTACAGTACCACCAATAAAATCTAGTCTAACTTTCATACTATATATATTTTTTCTTTGCCTTTGAACATTATAAGACAATAAATATATTAAGAAAAGTTCTGTTTATTATAAAATCACTGCAATTATAAGAAGGCAGGCAAAGCAAGGGTTTCTTAAAAAGAGATTCATATTAAGCTTATAAAATGGCAAGGCTTCAAGGCCAAGCTGATTTTACATTACTGTTTCTTGAACCATTAGAGTTCCAGGGGATCTAACAGAAAACACTACTTTCTCGCAGTTGCCTTGGTGGCACACAGAGTTCCTGTCAGCAGCACTAGGTTATTTCTCTAGAGAAAACCCCAGATGGGAGAACATTTACTGCCATTTTCTAAACATTTCTGAAGATAGACATTATACAGTATTTTTTAGGTCATCCATATTCTATCAGCTTGTTCTCTGAATATACTGAAAAATTAAGGGCTCTACACAAAGCAATTAAAGAGAAGGTAAAATAAAACATATAAAATAGATGCCTTCACAAACACCAAATACCACTGCTTCAGCCAGCCAGTACAAATAGCACAGTAAGGTTTCTAGAAACTCATAAGGGTGACTGTGACAGAGTCATTACTGCTGCACTCTTGAGGTCATTCTCTCAGACAACATAGGTATACAGAGGAGGTGTCCTAGAAACAAAAGCTTTAATGACCAGAGGATTATGTCAGTGGTTCCGTTCCCTTGGGGGTATGAACCATACCAGAAGACTGACAAAACACGTTGATATTTTAGGGCCTAAAGTTTTCTTGAATTGAACTTAATCTGACAGAAGACATGGGTCTGCCAACAATGTGTATTCTCAAAACCCTCCTCACTTAACAGGCCTAGTTACTAGGATACAATATCGAGGTTTTAACTAAAAAACTCCCGCGACTGCAGTTTACTGGACATCGTAGGGAAGAAATTTACTATGAAAAAGAGAGCATACTAGGAATGTGCCCCTATTTATTCAACCAAAGCATCGTAAAATAAAATTAAAATGAAATAATTACCAGATTACCACAGAATAAGCAAGGGCCAGAACCCTCCTGTTCACAGACGATACGCCCACACACCAGACAGTTATTGATCAGCTTGTGCTTCTGGCCCAAGCAATCACAAGGGTGGCGACCTGGGATCAGGACTGCAAGCTTGTCTTGTCCCTCTTTTGTGTATAAACTGACAAATTTCATCTTCTTTTTTAAGGAGTTGCTGCTGTTCTCTTGTGCCTAATTATACAAAAATATCAGAAATAACATCAAATAATTAATTACACTGAAAATAGTCAAGAGAGAAAAATCTCAGTTTTGTTCAATAACAACTGCATACTACCCAGGAGCAAGAAAAGAAGGGAGTAAGAGAAATACAAGTTAGTCATAATCAGGAGTCTAAGGAAAGATTATGTTTTAGAAAAACTAGCTAATATACCTTGCCTTTTCAGCCCTCTAAAGCTGATGGGCCTGACCAGGCGGTGGCGCAGTAGACAGAGTCGGACTGGGATGCGGGAGACCCAGGTTCGAGACCCTGAGCTCGCCAGCTTGAGCGCGGGCCCATCTGGCTTGAGCAAAAACTCGCCAGGTTGGACCCAAGGTCGCTGGCTCCAGCAAGGGGTAGCTCGGTCTGCTGAAGGCCCACGGTCAAGGTACATGTGAGAAAGCAGTCAATGAACAACTATGGTATTGCAACGGCAATGAAAAACTAATGATTGATGCTTCTCACCTCTCTCCGTTCCTGTCTGTCTGTCCCTATCTATCCCTCTCTCTGACTCTCTCTCTGTCCCTATAAAAATAAATAAATAAATAAATAAAAACATTAAAGCTGATGGGAAGTAGATGTAGCAGTAAAAACTGATTATGTGACATAGGTAAGCATAGCTAAAGTGAAGATCATAACAAAAATGTGCCTTGTGAAAGCAGATGTTATTCACAGATTTGTTAATATGAATAAAATAAGGAAAATCAATAAAAACAGACTCAATAAGAAGACGCCAGATAGCACAATAGGATAATGGGCAAAACATCTAAATAGGAATATCATACAAGGAGATATCCAAATGGCCAACAGTCACATAAAAAAGTGCTAAACTTAGCCTGACCTGTGGTGGTGCAGTGGATAAAGCGTCGACCTGGGAACACTGAGGTCGCCAGTTCAAAACCCTGCACTGGTCTGGTCAAGGCACATATGGGAGTTGATGCTTCCAGCTCCTCCCCCCTTTCTCTCTCTCTCTCTCTCCTCTCTAAAATGAATAAAATAAAAATTTTTTTAAAAAAGTGCTAAACTTCATTAGTTATCAAGGTAACACAAAATAAAACCACTGTGCATACAACTACATACCAACCAGAATGGTTAAATTGAAAAAGTCAGAAAATACAGAGTTGGCAAGAGCCAAATACAGAGCAATTAGAGCTCTCCTACACTGTTGGAATATAAATTAGTATCTACTAAAGCTGAACATATGCATTATCCTGTCACCCAGCAATTCAACTCTTGAATATATACTCAACAGAAATGTGTAAATATGTCACTAAAGACATGCAAAAAAATGTTCATTGCAGGATTGGAATTGGAAATTACCCAAACGTTGAACAGTAGATTGGTATATTCACTTAGCAGAATCCCGTGTAGCAAGAAAATTAAAAAGTATAAGCTATACAAAACAATATGGATGATTCTCATAAAGCACATAAATTGAAAGGAGCCAAAACCAAAAAAGTAAATATTAATTAGCTCCATTTATATAAAGTTCATAAGCAGGCAAAACTAATCCATGCTATTGGAAGTCAAGAAGGTGTTTCCCTTGGGAGTGTCACTTTGGGGCACATTGGGGGTCTTCTAGAGGAATGGGAATGTTTTGTTTCTATCTATAGAGATATGGGTCAGTTTGTGAAAATTCATCTATTTAATTCTGTATGTATGTTATAAAAATAAAAATTTTAAAAAGAGAACTGTATTCATAAGCCTTTTTAAAATTTTTTTGGTATTTCTCTGAAGTGAGAAGTGGGAAGGCAGAGAAACAGACTACAGCATATGCCCGAATGGGGTCCACCCAGTATGCCCACTAGGGGGCGATACTCTGCCCATCTAGGCATTGCTCCGTTACAACTGGAGCCATTCTAGCACCTGAGGCAGAGGCCATGGAAGCCATTCTCAGCCCCTGGGCCAACTTTGCACCAGTGATGTCTTGACTGTGAGAGGGGAAGAGAGAGACAGAGAAAGAGTAGAGGGAAGGGTGGAGAAGCAGATGGGTGCTTCTCCTGTGTGCCCTGGCTAGGAATCAAACCCAGGACTTCCACACTCCAGGCCAGTGCTCTACCACTGAGCCAACCAGCCAGGGCCCATAAGCCTCTGTCTTAATCCATTCAGACTGTTATAACAAAATACCCTAGACTGGGTAGATTATAAACAATAGTTTATTTCTCATAGTGATAGAAGCTGGAAGCCCAAGATCAGGGTGTCTGCATGGTTGGATGAGGGTATTCTTACAGGTTACAGAAATAACATCTAGGTCATTGTGTCCTTGCGTAGTGAAAGAGAACTCTGTAGGGTCCCTCTTATAAGAGCCCTAATCCCATTCAAGAGAGTACCAACCTCATGACCTAAGAACTACCCAAAGGCCCCACCTCCTAATATTATCACATTGGGCATTAGCTTCAACATATGAATTTTGCAGGGGGAAGTTGTGATACAAACATGTAAACCATGGCAGTCTCTGACACATAAAGTATATAGATCTCTCCTATGTTGTGGTCTTACTTCCCTTTAAATTGAAAGTTTCTGGCCCTGACAGGGTTGCTCAGTTGGTTAGAGCATTGGTTAGACATGCCAAACTTGCAGGTTCAGTCCTGATTAGGGCACATACAAGAATCAACCAATGACGGCATGAATAAGTGGAACAACAAATCTATGTTCCTTTCTCTCTCTGTCTTTCTCCCATCCTCTCTCTCTAAAACTCAATAAATTAAAATAAATAGAGAGTTTCTCAATCATTTCTAAAGACTGAAGTTTCACAATGAAAAAACCTCAAAAAGTTCTAGCAGATGGGAAAAAACTATAAGGAAGAGAACAATTCTTTAGTAAGTATAGAGAGATGTGACATGTCCTAATGTCCAAAGTCAAAATTTAAGATATAGAGACAGTATTAAATAAGTCAATATAGATAAAACTTAAAATGTAAGAGTTTTAGTAAAGATTTTATCTGATCTAGAAGGTTGCAATTTTTCAAAACTAGTCAATTATAGCTTTGGCTCAAAGGGGTGGTGGTGGAGGGTAGCACAGTAGATACAGAGTCCAACCTGGGATGCTGAGGACCCAGGTTAGAAACCAGGTTTGCCAGCTTGAGTGTGGGGTCACCGGCAGAGCCCCCAAGGTCGCCACCTTGAGCATGGGTTCACCAGCTTGAGATTGGGGTCACTAGTCTGAGCGTGGGATCATAGACATGACTCCATGGTCACAGGCTTGAGCCCAACAGTGGCTGGCTTGAAGCCCAAGGTCACTGGCTTAATCAAGGGGTCACTGGCTCGGCTGGAGCCCCCCAGTCAAGGTACATATGAGAAAGTAATCAATGTACAACTAAGGAGCCACAACAAAGACTTGATGCTTCTCATCTCTCTCCCTTCCTGTTTATCTGTCCGTATCTATCCCTCTGTCTCTGTCAAAAAAAAAAATCATATCATCCCACTGCTTAAAATAATCACTGGCTTCCTACTGTGTGTAGAATAAAAACCAAGTTATTCTCTAATGACCTACAAAGCTTTACATATGGCCTCTAAGTACTCTCCAACTTCAGCTACACTTCACTTTTCCAGCTTACTATGCTCCTGGCACACAGAACTTCCAATACTTCCTAGAACACTTCTGTCCGTCTCCCCTTTGCTCTTGTTACTCCTATCTGCATTGTTCCTAACCCACCTCCTTAAATACTGGTTCCTTTTCACGTTCAGGTCTTTGCTATAACTTCAGTCCTTCAGAGAGGCTTTACCTGAATACCCTACCTAAACTGACATCTGTCTTATCAATTACTGCCTATCATAGTGTTCTTTTTCTTTCATGGAAGTGTTTCACAATCTATAATTACTTGAAAATTCTTTTCTTTGTCTTTTCCACATTTCCTCTGAACCACTAAAATGTAAACTCTAGGAAAGCAAGAAAACCTAGTATGTCTTATTTATTGCTATATTTCTAATGCCTAAATCAGTTGACATACAGCACACATGCCGTAAGAATTTCTGAGTAACTGCCTGACCAGGCAGTTGCACAGTGGATAGAGGGTCAACCTGGGAGTGAGGACTCAGGTTTGAAACCTTGAGGTTGACGGCTTGAGCATAGACTGAAATGGCTTAAGTGCAGTTTTTCGCTTGAGAGGAAAATCATAGACATGACCCTGTGGTTGCTGGATTGAGTCCAAAGGTTAGTGGCTTGGAGCCCAAGGATGCTGGCTTGAGCAAGGGATCACTGGCTTGGCTTGAGCACCTCCCCCCACCACATAAAGGCATGTATGAGAAGTAATCAATGAACAACTAAAGCACTGCAACAACAAGTTGATGCTTTTCATCTCTCTCCCTTCCTGTTTGTCTGTCCCTGTCTATCTCCCTCTTAAAAAAAATTTTTTTTAATAACCAAATGAATTGCTGTGGAAGTTGAAGATTTACCTATAGGTTTATTTATAGGTACAGTTTGATAATCATTACTCATGCCTCCAGATCTGTGACTGCCTGCTAGCCAAATATATTTGTAACCCCCAAATCAATACTCCAGGGGTTTTCACAATCATTCATGGACATGCACAGGGTGGCAATAAATTTGAGTCACCAAATGCACATATTTCCACCTAAGGTCAAGGAAGGAAATGATTTCCTTTCTTGTTTCAGCTCTTGTACAATAAGCAAGTATCTTTTTTAGTCTATTTAGTAGCACTTTTTTGCATTTTTGTGCTTTTTGTTGGTGATCTCACCATTTAAAATGGCCCCCATACATAGTGCTGAAGTGCTGTTTAGTGTTCCCAAGCATAAGAAGGCTGTACCTTACATACCAAACAGGTGTCCTATAAGTAACCTTTTTTTTCAAATTATAAGAGAAAGTTTATTTATTTTTATTGACTTTGAGAGAGAGAAAAAGAGAGAGAGTGAGGGAGGGAAGTAAAGAGAGAGAGAGAGAGAGGACAGTGAGAAGCATCACTCGTCGTCGTTGCATCACTTTAGTTGTTCATTGATTGCTTCTTGTATGTGCCTTGATGTGGTGGTGGGGGGTAAGGGCTCAAGCCAAGCCAGTGATCCCTTGCTCAAGTCAGCATCCTTGGGTTCAAGCCACTTACCTTGGGCTTCAAGCCAGCAATCTCGGGGTTTTGAACCTGGAACCTCAGCCTTCCAGGTTGATACTCTATCCATTACGCCACCACTGCTCAGGTGAGAAAGTTTATTTAGAAAGTTACAGAAGTAGAAGAAATGAGCAATACAAGAAATGGCTCAGGAAACAAGTTCCAGCAAAAGAAGGGCCCTTGGGGATTAGGGGAGAAAGGGGAAAAGAGGAGGTGGAAAGAAAGAAAGAGGGGAAAAGCGGCTTGGGGGTAGAGATAAGCCTTCCTCAGACATGAGTTATAATGCTGTTGGCTGTGAGTCAACATTAATGAATCAACAACATATATTAAAGTGTCTTTAAACAGGAACACACATAAAATAAGGTTATGTATTGACTGAATGATGAAACTGTTGTGACCAGAGGCTCCCAGGAATCTAAGCATGTGTTTCCCTAGGAAGTTCAGTATTCACTAATCTAGTATACACTGCAGCTTTAATGTGAAATTACTGCATAGAAGATAAACTTTTTTTTTTTTTAACAGAGACAGAGAGAGAGAGAGAGAGAGTCAGAGAGAGGGACAGATAGGGACAGACAGACAGGAACAGAGAGAGATGAGAAGCATCAATCATCAGTTGTTTTTTTTTGTTGCGAAACCTTAGTTGCTCATTGATTGCTTTCTCACACGTGCCTTGACCATGGGCCTTCAGCAGACCAAGCAACCCTTTGCTGGAGCCAGCGACCTTGGGTCCAAGCTGGTGAGCTTTTTGCTCAAGCCAGATGGGCCCGCGCTCAAGCTGGCGACCTCGGGGTCTCGAACCTGGGTCCTCTGCATCCCAGTCCGACGCTCCATCCACTGCGCCACCGCCTGGTCAGGCAGATAAACTATTTTTTAAACTTATTTTTCAAGTTTGCTTAATGAGTACAAAACACTAAAGAACAAAGCACAGACTCAGAAACA
Source organism: Rhynchonycteris naso (assembly GCA_037038555.1). NCBI lineage: Eukaryota > Metazoa > Chordata > Mammalia > Chiroptera > Emballonuridae > Rhynchonycteris > Rhynchonycteris naso. The sequence goes on from CM072999.1 coordinate 52,893,642, forward strand.
GGTTGTTGAAAGATAAACTGCTCTGAAAGCATTAAGAAATATAAAATTAAATATTAAGTCATCATTTATTTGAAGATTTTCCCTACCCAAGTCTGGAAACTTGAGAGTGATGCCCCAGCTCTGCCCAAATAGCTCAGTTCATTAGAGTACCTTCCCAATACATCAAGGTCGCAGGTTTGATCCCGTCAGGGCACATACAAGAATCAACCAATGAACACATAAATAAGCGGAACAACAAATCAATGTTTCTCTTTCTCCTTTCCTTGCTAAAATCAATACATAAATTTTTACAAAAAGAAAGAGAATGACCCCCCCCCCAGTTTTTACTTTACCTTATGAAACCTTCTTAATAGCAAGCATTAAGGCATCTTGATCCAATACAGCCCATTAATATAAATAGGTAAATTCTCTATCAAAATATGATTGGCATTAACTGCACTAAAAATGTACTTTATAGCAGGAATACCACACAGCCAGTGCAGGCTTCCTTAATGTGGATTGGTAAATGTGAGTTTACCAAACAAATTAGAGCAACATATGATCAAATAAATTAAAATATTAAACAATTAAAATAAATTTTTTCCAGGTAAGAGAAGGGGAGATAGTGAGGTAGACTCCTATATGCACTGTAACCAGGATCCACCCAGCAACCCCATCTGGGGCTGATGCTTGAGTTTTTTTTAGCACCTGAGGCTGATGCACTCCAATGGAGCCATCCTTAGTACCTGGAGCCATACTTGAACCAATTGGGCCACAAGCTGTGGGAGAGAAAGAGGGACAGAAGGGAATGAGGAAGGAGATAAGCAGATGGTTGCTTCTCCTGTGTGTCCTGACTGAGAATCAAATCCAGGACATCCATTTGCCAGGCCGATGTTCTATTCACTGAACTGTTGGCCAGGCCTTGTCACACACCCATATATAAAATACATCTGCCTGACCTGTAGTGGCGCAGTGGATAAAGCGTCAACCTGGAAAGCTGAGGTTGCCGGTTCAAAACCCTGGGCTTGCCTGGTAAGGCACATACAAGTAGCTACTACTATGAATTGATGCTTCCTGCTCCTCCCTCCCTTTCTCTCTCCTCTCTCTAAAATTAATAAATAAAATCTTTAAAAAATAGATCTTCTGCCTGACCAGGTGGTGGCACAGTGAATAGAGCATCAGACTGGGATGCGGAAGACCCAGGTTCGAGACTCCGAGGTCGCCAGCTTGAGCGCGGGCCCATCTGGCTTGAGCAAAAGCTCGTCAGCTTGGACCCAAGGTCGCTGGCTTCAGCAGGGGGTTGCTCAGTCTGCTGAAGGCCCGCGGTCAAGGCACATGTGAGAAAGCAATCAATGAACAACTATGGTGTCGCAAAGGCAACTAAAAACTAATGATTGACGCTTGTCACCTCTCTCTGTTCCTGTCTGTCTGTCCCTATCTATCCCTCTCTCTGACTCTCTCTCTCTGTCCCTGGGGGAAAAAAAAAAGTTTAAAAAAAATACATCTTCTACTTTAAAAACAAGTATTTTATTGGTAAGAGCATATAGAAAATTACTCAAAATAATGTTCAGATGGATTACAAACCTAAATGTGATGAACATTTTCCCAAATTCTATATTTTCGAGAATTATGTTTTTCTTTATTTTATTTTTTACAGGGACAGAGAGAGAGTCAGAGAGAGGGACAGATAGGGACAAACAGACAGGAACGAAGAGAGAGGTGAAAAGCATCAATCATTAGTTTTTCGTTGCTGTTGCGACACCTTAGTTGTTCATTGATTGCTTTCTCACATGGGCCTTGACCGCGGGCCTTCAGCAGACCGAGCAAGCCCTTGCTGGAGCCAGCGACCTTGGGTCCAAGCTGGCGAGCTTTTGCTCAAGCCATATGGGCCCACGCTCAAGCTGGTGACCTCAGGATCCCAAACTTGGGTCCTGTGTCCCAGTCCGACGCTCTATTCACTGCGCCACCGCCTGGTCAGGCGAGAATTATGTTTTTAATTGCTTGATTTTACAGAGATGGAGAGAGAAGGTGAAGGGAAGAGGGGAAGAGAGAGAGAATAAGGTGGGGGGAGAGAGAAAGAGAGAGAGAGAAAGAGAGAGAGAGAGAGACTGTTGCTCCACTTAGTCATGCATTCATTGGTCACTTCCCGTATGTACCCTGACCAGCGATTAAAACCACAACCTTGCCTGACCTGTGGTGGCGCAGTGGATAAAGCGTCGACCTGGGAACACTGAGGTCGCCAGTTCAAAACCCTGCACTGGTCTGGTCAAGGCACATATGGGAGTTGATGCTTCCAGCTCCTCCCCCCTTTCTCTCTTTCTCTCTCTCTCTCACTCTGTCTCTCCTCTCTAAAATGAATAAAATAAAAATAAAATAAAAATAAAACCACAACCTTGGTGTTTTGGGATGTTACTCTAACCAACTGAGCTAATTTAGCCAGAGCCTGGAGAATAATTTTTATTAGCTGCATGATATTACATCAAATGAAGGAACCATAATTTATTTAATCCTTCCCTTATGGCTAAACAATCAGGTCAGTTCAAATTTTCAATATTATAAATAACATTGTACAGAACACAATTGATTTTTCATGTATTTCTAATTACTTTCTTAAGCTACATTAATAAGTCAAAAGTATATGAACACTTTCCTTTTTATTTTTAGAGAGAGTCAGAAAGTGAGGGGGGAGTGGGAAGCATCAACTGAAAGTAGTTGCTTCTCATATGTGCCTTGACTGGATAAACCTGGGGTTTCAAATCAGCAACCTCAGTGTTCCAGGTCGATGATTTATCCACTATGCCATCACAGGTCAGGCTTCCACAATTCTTTTTTTATTTAGTGAGAGAGACAGACAGACAGGAAGGGAGAGAGATGGGAAGCATCAACTCATAGCTGTGGCACCTTAGTTGTTCATTGATTGCATTTTCATATGTGTCCTTACCAGGGGGCTCCAGCCGAGCCAGTGACCCCTTTCTCAAGTCAGCGAACCCATCCTCAAGCTGGTGAGCCTGCACTCAAGCCAGCAACATCAGGGTTTTTAATTTCTTTTTATCTTATTCATTTTAGAGAGGAGACACAGGGTGAGATAGAGAGAGAGAGAAATAGAGAAAGGGGGGAGGAGCTGGAAGCATCAACTCCCATATGTGCCTTGACCAGACCAGTACAGGGTTTTGAACTGGCGACCTCAGTGTTCCCAGGTTGACGCTTTATCCACTGCACCATCACAGGTCAGCAACATCAGGGTTTTTAATCTAAGTCCTCAGCATCCCAGGTTGATGCTCTATCCACTATACCACCACATGGTCAGGATCCATCGTTCTTTTTTGTGTGTGTGTGACAGAGACAGAGAGAGACAGAAAGAGGGACAAATAGGAACAGACAGACAGGAAGGGAGAGAGATGAGAAGCATCAATTCTTCCTTGCGGCACTTTAGTTGTTCATTGATTGCTTTCTCACATGTGCCTTGACCCGGGGTCTACAGCAAATCGAGTGACCCCTTGCTCAAGCCAGCAACCTTGGGTTCAAGCTGGTGAGCCTTGCTCAAACCAGATGAACCTGCGCTCAAGCTGGCGACCTTGGGGTTTCAAACCTGGGGCCTCTGCGTCCCAGTCCAACACTCTATCCACTGCGCCACTGCCTGGTCAGGTTACATCATTCTTTTTTTTTTTTTTTTTTAAACATTTTTTATAGACTTTTTATTTATTTTATTTTATTCATTTTTTCTAGAGAGGAGACACAGAGTGAGAGAGAGAGAGAGAGAGAAAGAGAGAAAGGGGGGAGGAGCTGGAAGCATCAACTCCCATATGTGCCTTGACCAAACCAGTGCAGGGTTTTGAACTGGAGACCTCAGTGTTCCCAGGTCGACGGCTTTATCCACTGCGCCACCACAGGTCAGGCTACATCATTCTTGATATATGCTGCCAAACTGTCCCCAAAGCTTAAGCCAATTTACATTGCCATTTGCAATGTACAGAGGTTCTTGATTTAATATTTCATCATCACTAAGTATTCTACTTTTAAAATCTTTGACAATTTCATAGTCAGTATCTCAGGGATTTAACATGTATTTATTTGATTACTAGTAGAGTAACCAACCATCCTGGTTTGTCTTGTACTCAGGGGAATCCCACAGCACAGGACTTTCAATGCTAAAACTGGGAAAGTACCAGGGAATTAGTGTGAAAAATTGGTCACCTTAATTATTAGTAAGGTTAGACATCTTTTTATGTATACTAGTCATTTCTGTTTTTTTCTTTTGCTTGTGGTCTTTGCTAACTTTATTCTGACAAACAAAAGGCTTAAATATCTATTATTTTCCTTTAACTTAACATCATTTTGTAAACATTTTGCCTTTTTTATTTTGCATAATCATCACACTCAGAATTTTCTGACCACTAACTACTCTTACATTTTAGCATAATTAACTTTCCTCTTCTGTTTGAAAATTTAGCTGATCAATCTTTCCTGATTATAAATATTTCTGCTTACCTCGCAGGGCCATTTTGATTGCCAAGAGAGACTACAAAAAGATCCAAATGCTAAATGATGATGAGGGTAGTGGTGGTGGCGGTGGTGGTGGTAGAGAAGGAGGAGGAGGAGGAGAAGCATGGTCCAAAAGAGGAACACTGTTGCGTGGCCAGTGGTAGCGCAGTGGAGAGAGCAGGGGTCCCCAAATTGCGGCCCCCTTAGGCCATTTATCTGGCCCCCTCCGCACTTCTGGAAGGGGCACCTCCTTCACTGGTGGTGAGAGGAGCACAGGATATATCTGCACCCATAGTTCCCATTGAAATACTGGTCAGTTTGTTGATTTAAATTTACTTGTTCTTTATTTTAAATATTGTATTTGTTCCTGTTTTGTTTTTTTACTTTAAAATAAGATATGTGCAGTGTGCATAGGGATTTGTTCATAGCTTTTTTTATAGTCCGGCCGGCCAATGGTCTGAGGGACAGTGAACTGGCCCCCTGTGTAAAAAGTTTGGGGACCCCTGGGATAGAGCATCGACCTGGGACACTGAGATCCCAGGTTCAAAAACCTGGGTCACTGGCATGAGCTCAGGCTCACCAGCTTTAGCATAGGATCATAAACATGATCCCATGGTCACTGGCTCAGCTGTAACCCCTGGTCAAGGCATGTATAAGAAAGCAATCAATGAATAACTAAAGTGCTGCAACTATGAGTTGATGCTTCTCATCTCTCTACCTTCCTATTTCTATCTCTGTTCCCCCACCTATCTCCTGTTGAAAAAGGAGAAAGAAGAGAAACACTGTTAGGACAGCAAGAATTGTTCATTCTTTTAGTATAAACCCACACACACACGCCTGAACAGTGGCGCAGTGGAGAGAACATCAGACTGGGATGTGGAAGGACCCAGGTTCGAGACCCCAAGGTCACCAGCTTGAGCGCGGGCCCATCTGGCTTGAGCAAAAAACTCACCAGCTTGGATCCAAGGTCGCTGGCTCCAGCAAGGAGTTACTCAGTCTGCTGAAGGCCTGCCGTCAAGGCACATATGAGAAACCAATCAATGAACAACTAAGATGTCGCAACGGCAACAGAAAAATGATGATTGATGCTTCTCATCTCTCTCTGTTCCTGTCTGTCTGACTCTATCCCTCTCTCTGACTCTCTCTCTGTCCCTGTAAAAAAAAAAACCCACACACACAAAAAGTTGAAATTCAAGCCCTGGTGCATTTCATTAAATATTTTACATATATATAATCTCAATTTCATCTCTAAGTGAAGATGTTCTTACAATTAATTAATCAGACTGCCTAAAAAAACTACCATATAGAAAATTATCACTTTCTCTTCATAAAAATCATGCATTTATTGCAATATTGCAATTCTACACCAATCTGTACACTCTTCCTATCAGTCATTTCCTCTTCTCCATATAGCCAGAAAAATTTCATTCTGCATGCACTTACCTTGGCCAAATCAAAAGGGGTTTTGACCTCTACGGTTGTATCAGGTTCAGCAAATGCAGGAACTTCCTGTTTGTTTCTCCCTTTCCGCCTACTCCTCTTTAGCTGGTCTCCTGATCGCTGCCCATCTAAAATTTCTTTACAGAAGAAAGAAACATATATGTATATACACAGATAGTTTGATAATAGTCGAATTATTTTTGAACTCATTGCTAATAAAGAGAAAGCAATGTTTAATATTCAAAGTCAAGATATGAAATAAGGCAGGCTTTTAAGTTATCTTTTCCTTTCAAACAAGAATTAAACCATCATTTTCAAGACTGTAGTCAACATAAAGACTACTGGCTAGGATTAAGAAGTTAAATTAAAATCTGATATTTTAGGTTGTATAATAATAACTTAGATTATTTAGTTTAGTGTTCGCCTTTTGTACTGTTCAACTAAATAGTTGCTTCTAAATATATTATTATTATTATTATTATTTTGCTTCTAAATATTTTATATACTGCCTGACCTGCAGTGGCGCAGTGGAAAAGCGTTGACCTGGAACGCTGAGGTCGCCAGTTTGAAACCCCGAGTTTGCCTGGTCAGAGCACATATGAGAGTTGATGCTTTCTGCTCCTCCCCCGCTTCTCTCTCTCTGCCTCTCTCTCTGTCCCCTCTCTCTAAAATGAATAAATAAAATCTAAACACAAATAAATAATTAAATTAAATATTAAATACTTTTTATACTAAAATTGGTCAACATTTACATTTATCCAGGTATGTACATAACTGAAAAGTGTTTCTTTCTTTTTTTTAAACTGAATTTTATTGGGGTGACACTGGTTAATATAATTATACTGCTTTCAGGTGCTCAGTTCTACAGCACATCTCAGTACACTGTAGTGTGTGTTTACTCTCTCTAAATCAAGTCTTTGTTCATCATCATTTATCCCCCTATATCCTCCTCCACCTCCACACCCCCCCTTAGTAATCATCATACTGTTGTCCACGTCTGGCTTTCTCTTTTGTCTTTTTCTCTATCTGAAAACTGTTTCTTTAATCCATGTATAAATTCTTCAAATTATTCTGAAGCTATATTTATATCTGCAAACAGAATTTCTGTGATATTTTCTAAGTTGAAAAAGTCTGAACTACAACAATATTCATCAAAGGTTGAGAAGAACTGAATTAACAATATGTATACAGCCTGACCAGGCGGTGGCACACTGGACAGAGCAACGGACTGTGACCCGGAGGACCAGGTTCAAAACCTCGACGTCACTGGCTTGAGCATGGGCACATCCAGCTTGAACGCAGGCTCACCAGCTTAAGCGCAGGGCTGCTGGCTCGAGCGTGGTATCATAGACATGACCACATAATTGCTGGCTTGAGCCCAAAGGTCACTGGCTTGAAGCCCAGGGTCACTAGCTTGAGAAAGGGGTCACTCACTCTGCTGTAGCCCCCTCGTCAAGGCACATGAGAAAACAATCAATGAACAAATCAGGAGCTGCAACAAAGAATTGATGGGTCTCATCTCTCTCCCTTCCTGTCTGTCCTCTCACTAACTCTCTGTCTCTGTCAAAAAAAAAAAATGTATACATATGATTCTGCTGAAGTTACAGTAGCTATGAGGAAATAGAAAGTGAAAGAAAATACCAAGTCTATAAACCAGTCTCTTTACCAATATTTCAATCTTTGCTTAATTACATTAAATTAACTCACCATCCTTTTTGAAGGACTGCTGCAGAGCACCAGAAATCAACTCCTGATCATTCTTTTGCCATTTGTTTATAAGCTCTTCTATGAATTGACCTTTTTTGCCCTCATTTCCCTGAAGGAGATCAGTAACGTATTCTCGTATCTCTTCAGCACTCTCAATTGACAAAACATATCTTGGGAAGTAAAGATATAAGTTGTTGAAACAAGCTTAGGTCACACTATGTTTTTTCAATGATCATAACAGAGATCAAGGTAGTAAAAAACATTAATTAATCCATTAGTGTTACTTTGAGACAAGTTCTACCCTAGATGCTAGTGATATAAATTTGATTAGGACAAAGACCCTGATCTCAAGCAGTTCATAATCTAATCTTTCTACCACGTTTTTGTATTTCTAAAATCAAATCAGTGTTTTGAAGATAGGCTTGTGAGGCTACCCTTAACACAGGAATACTGTTTATTTTTATTAAAGTATGATTGGCAGAATACTTTCTATAACTACATATCTGCAATCATTATATTTTCCTAGGAACAATACAAATCACTTAATCTCTATATTGCAAAACCTAAAATTTCTCTTCACTTTTGCTAAAAATATGAATATATACTAAAATCTAACTGGTTATTTATTTAACATTCTTAAAAATTATTGACCGAGCCTGACCAGGCGGTGGCACAGTGGATAGAGCGTCGGACTGGGATGCAGAAGACCCAAGTTCGAGACCTGAGCTCACCAGCTTGAGTGCAGGCTCATCTGCCTTGAGCAAAACCTCGCCAGCTTGGAATCAAGGTCGCTGGCTCCAGCAAGGGGTGGCTCAGTCTGCTGAAGGCCCGCAGTCAAGGCACATGTGAGAAAGCAATCAATGAACAACTATGGTGTCACAACGGCAACGAAAAACTAATGATTGATGCTTCTCACCTCTCTCTGTTCCTGTCTTTCTGTCCCTATCTATCCCTCTCTCTGACTCTCTGTCCCTGTAAAAAAAAATAATAAAAAAAAATAAAAAAAAAATTATTAACCGAGATTAGCATCACATCAAAATAAGCAGATCTATAAGCATACATCATTTTATTGTGCTTCTCAGGTGTTGGGTGTTTAAAAACTGAAGGTAAGACCCTTCACAAGTAAAAAGATTATATGACTTCCTTTATAGCAATAGTTGCTTTATTATAGTGGTTTGTAACCAAACCTGCAATATCTCCACGGTATGCCTGTATTTAAGGAAATGTTATAAAGGGCTCCTAAAAGGGCTGGGAGTAAAAGTCAATACACCTTTTCTAGAAATCAACTGCTCAATATATTTGAAGTAACTTAAAAATAATCCCATAATTCCCCCTTTAGGACTCCATATGAAAGAGACACAGAAATTTTATGCAAAAACATTAAGTACATCACTGTTTAAGTTAGTGAAAAACTGGACACTGGCCAGTTGGCTCAGTGGTAGAAAGTCGGCCAGGTACGTGGATGTCCTGGGTTTGATTCCAGATCAGGGCACACAGGAGAAGTGCCCATATGCTTCTCTATCCTTTCCCCCTCACAACTCTCCTTCCTGCAGCCATGGCTTGATTGGAGCGAGTTGGCCCTGGATGCTGAGGATGGTTCCATGGCCTCCACCTCAGATGCTAAGAACTCAGCTGCTACCTGACCGGTGGTGGCGCAGTGGGTAAAGCATTGACCTGGAATGCTGAGGTCACCGTTTTGAAACTCTGGGCTTGCCTGGTCAAGGCACATATGGGAGTTGATGCTTCCTGCTCCTCCCTCCTTCTCTCTCCCTCCCTTTCACTCTCTCTCTAAAATGAATAAAGTCTTAAAAAAAAAAAAAGAACTCAGCTGCTGAGCAATGGAGCAATGCCCCATATGGACAGAGCATCGCCCCATAGTGAGCTTGCCTGGTAGATCCTGGTTGAGGTGCATGCAGGAGTCTGTCTCTTGCCTTCCCTCCTCTCACTGAATAAAAAAAATAAAAATTTTAAAAATGAACAACTGGAAGCTACTAAAAATGAAGTAGGGACAAATAAATTCAAGTTTTTGGGCTTTACATAATGTAATATGCTACCACTAAAAGTGAAATTTTTGAATAATTATTATTGACCTAAGACAATGCTCTCATATAATGGTAAGTGAAATAGTACAACAGAATATATAGCATATGATCCAAATTGCTATTTAAGAAACCTGTATTTCCATACATTTATGTGTAGAAGAAAGGCTAGAAAGTTGACACCAAAATGACTATGATCCAGTGGTACGATTAAAAAGAGTTTTGGCTTATTTTTATTTTCTTTTTTCCCTTACAATGACTATGTTTTGAAAATGTATTACAATGTGCATAGAAAACAAACCCTAAAAGAGAAATGATGGTTATCTCTAGGTTATAGCATTATGGTAATTTTAGTTTCCTTCTTTAAAATATTTTTTAAGCCTGACCAGGCAGTGGCATAGGGAATACAGCGTTGGACTGGGATGTGGAGGACCTGGGTTCGGGACCCTGAGGTCACCGGCTTGAGCACAGGCTCATATGGTTTGAGCAAAAGCTCGCCAGTTTAGACCCAAGGTTGCTGGCTCGAGCAAGGGGTTACTCGGTCTGCTGAAGGTCCACATTCAAGGCACATGTGAGAAAGCAATCAATGAATTAAGGTGTCGCAATGAAAAAATGATGATTGATGCTTCTCATCTCTCTCCATTCCTGTCTGTCTGTCCCGATCTATCCCTCTCTCTGACTCTCTCTCTGTCTCTGTAAAAAAAATAATAAAATATGTTTTAATTTTCTAAAGTAAATATGCACATTAAAGAAGTGGAAAAATACTTATAAATTAAGATAATGGACCATGAAAGTATTATAAGATTTGGAGAAATTGTAATTCAGATACCTGTATGGCATACAAAAAAAAATAAGTAATGTTATATCCTTTATATTTAATACATCATGTAATTGTCCTATTGTTGGTAGACAATCATTTCCAGGACTTTTATAGTTTAACCAACTTGAGCCCCAAATTTAACAACTTCTATCAAAAAAATCAGTTGCTTGCCTGACCAGGCGGTGGCGCAGTGGATGGAGCGTTGGACTGGGATGCGGGATGACCCAGGTTTGAGACCCTGAGGTCGCCAGCTTGAGCATGGGCCCATCTGGCTTGAGCAAAGAGCTCGCCAGCTTGGACCCAGGGTCGCTGGCTCCAGCAAGGGGTGGCTCGGTCTGCTGAGGGCCCGCGGTCAAGGCACATGTGAGAGAGCAATCAATAAGCAACTATGGTGTCGCAACGGCAATGAGAAACTGATGTTTGATGCTTCTCACCTCTCTCTGTTCCTGTCTGTCTGTCCCTCTCTCTGACTCTCTCTGTCCTTGAAAAAAAAAATCAGTTGCTAGCTAGGACTCATAGAGCTGCAAGGAATTTCAAGGGACCATTTAACTCACCACTAGGAAAGCATTTAAAGAGCTCTAGAAACATTTGAATAGTGTCATTTTAACTAAGTATAATAAAGAACAATATACGTATGCCCAAATGTATAATATTCCCAATCTTGTCAAAATAGTCAATGAAAACATGAATTAATGTAGGTGTAGAACAAAATTTACTTTGCTAAATCTGTGTACAAAAATATTTTTTTAAGAAAGGGAGGAAGGGATAGAGATAGTGAGACAGAAACATTGCTTTATTCTTGTATGTACCCTGACCTGGGATCGAACCTGCAACCTTTGCATATAGGGACAACGCTCTAACCAACCAAGCTATCCAGCAAGGGCTACAGATCTTAATGTCTCATAAATGTGTCACTGATTAGGAAGGTAAGAGCTCTGTGCTGTCCTCTTAAAATATTCAGGCCACTCAAGTCAAATCATTCAAGTTACAAGACTATTATAGTACACTTGGATAATTCTTAAACTCTACGCAAGACACAGCAAATCTATACGGCAAATGCTTTCACCATGGCATCATAGCCTGTCTGTAGTATCTAATAAAAACCTAATAAGTGGTTTGAATAGCATTATATTATAGGTAGCTTTAGTACTTAAGTTTTAAATAATTCTTGTCTAAGTTATATTTAAGAATGTTTAAAAATGCAAGCAGGGCCCTGGCTGGTTTGCTTAGTGGATAGGCATCTGTCTGGTGTTAGGATGTCCCAGGTTCCATCCCAGATCAGGACACACATGAGAAGTGACCATCTGCTTCTCTTCCCCTTCCGCTCCCCCTTCTCAGTCTCCTCCTCTTCAGTCGATTGGTTCAAGCATCGGCCTGGGCACTGAGGATAGCTTTGTTGATTCGAGCATCCGCCCTAGACAGGGGTGGCCAGGTGGATCCCTGTCAGGGTGCATACGGGAGTCTATCTCCCCTCCTCTCACTTAAAGAAATAAAAGAAAATGAAAGCTGGTGTTCAACCACACTTAATGTTTCAACCTTAAAACAAATTTCTCATCACTCCTCTTTTAAGGGTGTATAAGAGTAACAAAGGAAAATCTAAGGCTGCAAAATAAGCTCTTAAATCACAATCTATGAGATTGGAATTTCCCTGAAATTGTGTAAACAGAAAACATACAGTTGGATTTGGGGTCTGATAAAACTGCACCAATCCACACTCCATTGTTGATTCATCAAGAATAGCCTCAATTTTTAAAAATTAAATTATTTTTAGTTTGGTATATAGCAAAAAAAAAAAAAGTCTCATTTCATTTAACAGCATTCTACTGCTTTAAAATATATATATATTTGAAAAACTACTTAACCAGGTCTTGTCTTCAAACAAGGGTAAAACCAAGCCATACATTTTGGCTGGGAGTTTTTGATAAATCTATTCCAGTGTTTAAAAAAAAAAAAAATCCTTTAACACAAGCTCACAGACTCTCTCCTTTCCAAAAAGTCTATTTTCTCTCAAACCCTGAAACTCACCTTCCTACAGAAGTCCTAGAATTGCAATTCTGGTTTCAGAATCAATAAACAAGGAATCAAATCAAGAAATAGGGGATCCTTGACCAAAGGCAATTTTTGAGTAAGTTTTTCCCTCCCACCTGAATATTGCACCTCCACCTAGTCATTCTTTAGTTCCCAGGTGAAAGTCATCCCTCGCAGTAAACTTTACCATTCTCAAATCATAAAGAGAGTCCTTTACTCCGTGCTTCCACAATAGCCCGCACCTATCCCACCTCAGGACTCACCAACCAAGCAGAACCCAATTGTATCTACTGTTTTTGCTGCTCCAGCACCTGGCTGGTAAGTAGCGCAACAAATGTTTGTTAAACAAACTAACTGAGCCTGACCTGTGGTGGCCCAGTGGATAGAGAGTCGACCTGGCATGCTGAGGTCCCCAGGTCAAGACTCTGGGCTTGCCTGGTCAGCATATATGCGAGTTAATGCTTCCTACTCCCCCCACTTTCTTTTTTCTCTTTCTCTCTCTCCCCCCTCTCTAAAGTAAGTAAATGAAATCTTAAAAAACCTGTATATAAAAAAGAACTGAAAGATATTAAATCATGTCACCATCTCCATTTAATAATCATAAAGTATCAATAAGGTAAGCTCCATTAGTTAGTCAATTTATAGGTAAGTAGGCTAAGGTACAGAAAGGGAAATTAAGCTGCCCACGGTTCCGAAACTGGTAAATAGCAATTACCTGAGACTTCGGAGACAGGAGCTATCTGCACCATACATACCACGACGCCCCATTTAAATTTTAGGTCCTATTTGACTCAACCCATATCGGGCAAACTAAAATGTTAAGAGTAAGAAATTTCTGGAAAGACAATTTGGTTCTCCCCTTTTCTCCAGAATCTAAAAGGAAACTGGCTTCCGGGACGGTCTTAAAAGTTCTAATTAGAGATTTCGCGTTTTCCTAGGGAAAAAACGCCCCATTGGCGAATTGTGGAGCCGGACACCCTATTCCAGAAACCAAACTATAAAGCCAAAGGTCAAAATTCGGCGTCTAAAGACCAACAGCAGCCCTTATATCACATTATTTTACTCTCATCAACTTTTCAGTCCTCCCTGCTTCCCCGTTCGCTCAGGCAGTTCACATCTCAGAGCTCCTTCCCGCCTTGGCCCCGAATCGGTCTTACTGCATGATCTCCTCACTGACATCCAGGCCAAAAGTTTTCCGCAACTGCTGGGTGCACCACCCCACCAGCTGCTCCCGAGACGCCGCCCCAGCCACCGCCATTTTCCTCAGCCGGAACCAGCTGGGCTGAGAAAGCCTCGAGTCCTGCGCCGGACTAGTCCCTTCGCAACACCGACTTCGATTGCGCGGGTTCCGCCAGGCTGCATCGCCTCGCGCAGTCGCGACGTCCCCAGCTCAGATCCCTCCCACGTGTGCGGGCTCTTTCTACTTACCCTCCGTCATGTACATATCTGCAATTGTATCAGAGCGTCTGCACGTGATTCCTTCGCATCGTCAGATATAGGACTCGAAAATTAGAAATTTTGTTGAGAATACAGTACAAATACCTATAAAGACTACAGTTTAGGAAAAGCAAAACTATAACCTGTAACCTGAGAGGCCGATTTTAAATTATCTGGTTTTATATAAAACATTTAAAATAATAATTGGAAGCTAGAGTAAAGCACTATAAGGATTTGGTCTAGTAGTAGGGGTTTTATTAATACCGCCCTCCTTTTAATTCTCGCCCTCGCTGTGGGCTAATACTAGATTAACGATGCTAAAACCTCTAATTCTTTTTGAGGCAGGTCTTTTTTTAGGAGGGCCAAGACAAATCTGCTAGCTCCAAGTGGAGAAAACCTTTTAATAAAACAGGTGTTGGGATTCGGCTTTGAAAATCCTCCACATGAATTCTCTGTAGTGATTTTTAAGAAGTGGAAGGTATATATTTCAACCCAAAATGACCAGATTTAAAGGTATTATGCTATTGTGGACTGGGAAAATTTAGCCAGACTTTGAAAAGCATACTCTCTTCTAATATATTTAATCAAAAAATTTAATTGGGCCTGATTAAAGCCTCGACCTACAATTCTGAGGTCGCTGGTTTGAAACCCTGGGCTTGCCTGGTCAAGGCACATATGGGAGTTGATGCTTCCTGCTCCTCTCCACCTTCTCTCTCTTTCTCTTCTCTGAAATGAATAAATAATAAAAATAATTTTAAAAAAATTTAACTGGGCCTAACTAGGTGGTGGCGCAGTGGACAGAGCGTTGGACTAGGTCGCGGACCCAGGTTCGTAAACCTGGAGGTCGCCAGCTTGAGCGTAGGTTCATCTGATTTGAGTAAGGCTCACCAGCTTGAGCCCAAGGTCGCTGGCTTGAGCAAAGGGTTATTTCGTCTGCTGTAGCCCCGTGGGGCACATATGAGAAAGCAGTCAGTGAACAACTAAAAAGTGCTGCAATTAAAAATTGATACTTCTCATCTCTCTCCCTTCCTGTTTGTTCCTATCTGGCCCTCTCACTGACTCTCTGTCTCTGTCAAAAAAATAATAAGCTTGACCTGTGGTGGCGCAGTGGATAAAGCGTCGACCTGGGAACACCGAGGTCGCCAGTTCAAAACCCTGCACTGGTCTGGTCAAGGCACATATGGGAGTTGATGCTTCCAGCTCCTCCCCCCTTTCTCTCTCTCTCTCTCTCTCTCTCTCTCTCTCTCTGTGTGTGTGTCTCCTCTCTAAAGTGAATAAAATAAAAAAATTAAAAATAATAAATAATAATAATAAAGAAAAAATTTAATTGGCTGGCATTGTTTTACTTTTACATTTATAAGTTTTTCATTCTCATTAGGCTATTTAGATTAAATAATTACATTAATTGGATGCTGCTTCATCTTTTTATACCAGTTTTTATTGACACAAATAATCAAAATCATAAGTGTATTGATTTATATTGAATTTAGATGGTCTTTGTTATTATTTTGAAAACATTATTTTCTTTTTTTTAATTGTTTTTGCTGATTTTATTTTATTTTTTTGTGATAAAGACAGAGAGAGGGACAGACAGACAGGAAGGGAGAGAGATGAGAAGCATCAATTCATCGTTGTGGTACCTTAGTTGTTCATTATTTGCTTTCTCATATGTACCATAACCAGGGGGCTACAGCAGACGGAGTGACCCCTTGCTCAATGGACCTTGAGCTCAAGCTGGTGAGCCTTGCTCAAACCAGATGAGCCCGCCACTCAAGCTGGCAAGCTTGGAGTTTCAAACCTGGGTCCTCCGCATCCCCGTCCGATGCTTTACCACCTGGTCAGGCTGGAAACATCATTTTCTAGCTTAACAAATACTCTATGAATGTTTATTAACAGTGAGTAAAAGTTAACTTTCTTCATAAAATCCTCTACATTTCATACTAATTATAAATATCCAAATAGTTTACCTATTTATCTGTTCAGTCCCCATAACTAAAATGTTAACTTCTTGAAGACAGAGACTATGATTTCAGTTTGTTTGTTTTATTGATTTTAGAGAGTGGGGGAGAGAGAGAGGAAGGCGATGGGGGAGGAGAGGAGAGGTGCCTTGACCCCGCAAGCCCTAGGTTTCAAACCCACGACTTCAGTGTTCCAGGTCTATGGTTTAAACACTGTGTCACCATAGGTCAGGCTCAGCTGTCTTTTGTTTTTTTTTTTTTGTTTTTTTTTTTATTTTTATTTTTATTTTTTTATTCATTTTTAGAGAGAGACACAGAGAGAGAGAGAGAGAGAGAGAGAGAGAGAGAGAGAAAGAGAAAGGGGGGAGGAGCTGGAAGCATCAACTCCCATATGTGCCTTGACCAGACCAGTGCAGGGTTTTGAACTGGCGACCTCAGTGTTCCCAGGTCGACGCTTTATCCACTGCGCCACCACAGGTCAGGCTGTCTTTTGTTTTTTACAATAAGACTTAATACATCATACATATTATGATGAAATCACTAGATTCTCAAGAATGAAAGTGTTCTTTTTTCATAAGGCATCTTAAGGATTGTAATCTCTGGTTTGTAATAACTGTGATATAATGTAATGCCATTTACAATCATGATTTATTAAGATACATTTCTGCCTGAGCAAAGCGAGCACACTTATTTAACGTGACTCAAGAATATTCTTTTTTTTTCTCTTTTTATACACCTTTATTTTATTTTTATTTTTTTATTTATTCATTTTTTAGAGAGGAGACACACAGGGAGAGAGAGAGAGAGAGAGAGAGAGAGAGAAAGAGAGAGAGAGAGAGAAAGGGGGGAGGAGCTAGAAGCATCAACTCCCATATGTGCCTTGACCAGACCAGTGCAGGGTTTTGAACTGGCGACCTCGGTGTTCCCAGGTCAACGCTTTATCCACTGCGCCACCACAGGTCAGGCTACACCTATTTTTAAATTTCTTTTTATTTTATTCATTTTAGAGAGGAGACACAGAGAGTGAGAGAGAGAGAGAGAGAAAGAGAAAGAGAGAAAGAAAGGGGGGAGGACCTGGAAGTATCAACTCCCATATGTGCCTTGACCAGACCAGTGCAGGGTTTTGAACTAGCGACCTCAGCATTCCCAGGTCGACGCCTTATCCACTGCGCCACCACAGGTCAGGCTCAAGAATATTCTTTCATATAATCTGAGGCAGAAATTTTATTCATACTTACTACGATTTTTCTAAATGCCCTAGCCTTTGAAATTTTCGGATTCACACCACAGAACTTTGTTTTATTTAACTGACAAGAAGCACCTCCTCAAAGCAAACATTTAAATTAAAGAATTTTTGCTAGGCATCACTGTGTTTTTCCTATATTTTTACTCTAACATGCATTTTCCCTATCAAAATGGTGTTAAAAAGACAAACTTACAAAAAAAGAGACAAACTTACAAACATAGTTATAGTAATATGTAGACTGTCCTTGTCTGCAAAGGTATATTTACAATTCTTTCTAGCAATTTACTTGGCATGTGGACTAGGAGAAAAAAAAACTCAGAATTTTCTCTATGCAGTTCTAATTTCTGCAGGGATCTGAATACGAGTTCAAATTAAGTAATTTAGGTCTTTGCAGAAGCCACTTTAACTAAAAAGGAAATAATGTGTATTGAAGAACCACTGTGTATTGAGAGGAGCATGATGACAAATAACAAAGGAATATGCCCTGGGGATTGTTGATTTTTCTAATAGAAATTTGGCTGTAATCTTAGACTCCAAGGTTTAACTTTATACAAAGCTACTAGCTATAATACATTTCCTGCTATTATAACGCTATTTTAAGCTGTTGGCTTTCATTTTAAAGCACAAAGTAGTTGTTGATTCTGTTAAAATACTAAAAAAGTTTCAAAAGCTAAAACATAATTTATTGTAGAAAATCAATGCCGCGCTTACACTTTCAGGGTTACTTTTCAAATTGAGCATTTAACAAAATCCCAAGGCAAGCTCATCTGATGTTTTATGCATGGTATTCAGAGTGAAAATCACTCCCCGGGGGTTTTGTGAGTAATTAGAAGATAGGCACAGGGATAGAGAATAGTTATGAGCCCCTATTTTAGAGTTATGCTTACTGTCTGCCAGAGATGTGCCCTTAGTACAGTTGACATATTTTTAAAACAATTTTGAGACTATATAGGTCTTGAGTAGATGTTTTATTAACTTGTTTATTTTATGGTATATGATTTTGTATATAAAATTCATTTGGTTTTTTAACCTTACTTTCGCATCATTCTAAAAATGTTAAAAAAAAAAAAGCCCCATAAATAAAATGTATTCGCTTCCTTTTCTCCCATTCCTTAGAATTGTTTTAGTTAGGGACGCCAAGGATAGAGTTCCTGCCGTAAGTATTAAAGGAAAGTTCTGTTTATTTTGATTTGCATGAAAAAGTCCGCTTAATTTCACTTCCAGGAGTAAATCACTATAGATTTAACTCTGAGGTAACTTTTGAACAAATGGTAGAATTCTCTTTTCTGAGCAGGCCCATTTCCCTAGTTCCCACACACGGGGTACCCCAGGAAACCACAGTGGTACCGCCCATCTGGGGAGGGTACGAATCAGAATCTTCTTCGAATTGATGGACTGGTCAGTACTGCACCAAGCTCCGCTGCTGTCATCACTGGACATTGGCAATTGGTTGTGGGGGACGGTGCGGAACCAATGGGGAAAGGGCGCCGAACCAATGGGGAGAGTCCGTGGACCGCGCGGGAAAAATCCACTATAAACTGGCGGGAGATTCGTTTTCGGGGACCTGTCCAAGGAAACACCCTTCACTGGGAAATCCGTTGGTTACTATCCTCTCCTGACGTTTGAACATGGTGCGGACTAAAGCAGACAGTGTTCCAGGCACCTACAGAAAAGGTGAGGCAGTTGAGTATGGTAGTGGAAGGCTGGGGGTGCTCTGAACAGCCCCCGCTGCGGGCGGAAGAGGCCTGCGGGTGGAGGGGGGCCCACTGCTCTGTGAGCAAACTGTTCCAGCCTGTCTGGAAGCAGCGGCCCAACCCCTTAAACTGGAAGAAGAAGCGGAGGGGTCAGGGGAGGGTTATCCTACTGTCCTGGATCGTGGGGCTCTCCAAGAGCTTGGGTGGGGAGCTGTGGTGAGAACGTGGCTCCGAGATGTGGTGTCGAAACCTTACTGTCTCCCTCCTTTGCCTCTCTCCACAGTGGTGGCTTCTCGAGCCCCCAGGAAGGTGCTTGGTTCCTCCACCTCTGCCACTAATTCCATGTCGCCTTCGTCAAGGAAAGGTAAAAAGTGCCTCTGCAAGCTCATGGAGGAACCCTCTCCAAAGAGGATCGGGCCTGGCACCACAATTCTCCCCTTGGCACATTTCTCCTGACCTGCAAGCCCCTGTGACCCATCGTGTCATTTATTTTCCTGAGATACTCATGCCCAAATTTCTTCCTTGCCTTGTAATGAGCGGACCTTGGCTTTTTGGCAAGCAGATGTATAGGTAGGGTCACATGTGAAAAGAATGTTGAGCCTCAGTGTTAGGGGAAAACAATTTATTTTCAAACCTATTTTTTCTGGTTTAATGTTTCTATTTTTATTTTTTTAATTGTACTTATTAATTTTAGCCAGTGAGGAAGAAATAGAGAAGGAACAAGAACAGGAACATCTATCTATTCCAGTATGTGCCCTGACCAGGGATTGTACCCACAACCTTTGTTCTTCAGTTTGATACTCTATCCAGCCAGGACTAGCAGGTTTTTTTATTGTTGTTATTTATTTATTTTTTTTTAGAGTCAAAGAGAGGGACAGATAGACAGGAAGGGAGAGGGATGAAAAGCATCAATTCTTTGTTGCAGCTCCTTAGTTGTTCATTGATTGCTTTCTCCTATGTGCCTTGACTGTGGGGCTACAGCAGAGCGAGTGACCCCTTGCTCAAGCCAGTGACCTTGAGCTCAAGCCAGCGACTTTGGGTTCAAGCCAGTGACCATGGGGTCATGTCTATGATCCCACATTCAAGCCAGCAACCCCGAGCTCAAGCCAGCGACCTTGGGGTTTTGAACCTGGCTCCTCTGCATTCTAGTCCAACGCTGTATCCACTGTACCACCGGTTTTTATTTTTAATGTTGACAAATGGATTTTTCTTGTAAGAGATTATGTGAGCATCCCTTTACTAGATTAAAAATTAGGATAGTTGACATTTTTGGGGGCGGGAGGAGGGAGAGAGAGAAAGACAGGAACATCCAGATGCTCCTGCATGTGCCCTGACCAGGGAATCAAACCAGCAATCTCTGTGCTCCAGGATGACACTAACCAAGTAAGCTATTTGGCCAGGACTTAATTTTTATCGATTTTTAGAGAGGGAGAGAGAGGGGAAGGGAAAGGGAAGCATTTGTTGTTCCCTTCAGTCGTGCATTTTTTTATTGCTTCCTGTGTGTACCCTGACCAGGGATCAAATCCACAACCTTGATGTTTTGCGATGACGCTCTTAACCAACTGAACTAACATGCCAGGGCCTCATTGTCTTGTTAGTGTAAATGTTTTAATTTTTGCATGTTTTCTTTTTCCTTTAAAAATTTTGAGCCTGGCCTGACCAGGAGGTGGAGCAGTGGATAGAGCGTTGGACTGGGATGCTGAAGGGAGGTTCGAGACCTGGAGCTCGCCAGCTTGAGCACGGGCGCATCTGGCTTGAGCAAAAGCTCGTCAGCTTGGACCCACGGTCGCTGGCTCCAGCAAGAGGTTGCTTGGTCTGCTGAAGGCCCACGGTCAAGGCACATGTGAGAAAGCAATCAATGAACAACTATGGTGTTGCGACAGCAATGAAAAACTAATGATTGATGCTTTTCATCTCTCTCCAATCCTGTCTGTCTGTCCCTGTCTATCCCTCTCTATGACTCTCTCTCTGTCCCTGAAAAAAAAGAATTTGAGTGGGGCCTGACCACGTGGTTGCGCAGTGAATAGAGCATTGGACTGGGACACAGAGGACCGAGGTTCAAAACCCTGAGGTTGGCCTGACCTGTGGTGGCACAGTGGATAAAGCGTCGACCTGGGAATACTGAGGTCGCCAGTTCAAAACCCTGCACTGGTCTGGTCAAGGCACATATGGGAGTTGATGCTTCCAGCTCCTCCCCCCTTTCTCTCTTTCTCTCTCTCTCTTTCTCTCTCTCTCTCTCTCTCTCTCACTCTCACTCTGTGTTTCCTCTCTAAAATGAATAAAATAAAAAGAAATTAAAAAAAAAAAACCCTGAGGTCACCAGCTTGATTGCAGAGTTGCTGGCTTGAGCATGGGATCATAGTCACTGGCTTGAGCCCAAAGGTCGCTGGCTTGAGCAAGGGATCGCTCACTCTGGCATAGCCCCCAGGTCAAGGCACATATGAGAAAACAATGAATGAACAACTAAGGTGCCACAAAGAAGAATTGATGCTTCTCATCTCTCCCTTCCTGTCTGCCTGTCCCTACCTGTCCCTCTGTCTCTGTCACACATAAAAATGTTTTTGAGTGGTGTTCTGTGTGTTTTCTAACTTTGCAACTGCTGATATACTGCTTTGGGGTCACAGTAATGAAGACCAGGCCAAGGCCTGACCAGGTGGTGGCTCAGTGGATAGAGCGTCGGACTGGGATGCGGAAGACCCCGGTTCGGGACCCTGAGGTCGCCAGCTTGAGTGCGGGCCCATCTGGCTTGAGCAAAAGCTTACCAGCTTGGACCCAAGGTCGCTGGCTCCAACAAGGGGTGGCTCGGTCTGCTGAAGGCCCGTGGTCAAGGCACATGTGAGAAAGCAATCAATGAACAACTATGGTGTCACAACGGCAACGAAAAACTAATGATTGATGCTTCTCATCTCTCTCCGTTTCTGTCTGTCTGTCCCTGTCTATCCCTTTCTCTGACTCTCTATTTCTGTCCCTGTAAAAAAATATATATATATATATATGTATATATAAATATATATATGTATATATATGGTTGCTACTCTGTTACCTATCGCAGGGGGTTCTGGAACCTAACCCCCTCCATAGATGAGGGACCCTTGTAGTTGGTACCAAAAAAAAGAAAACCTGGCCAGGATAATAGCTTCACATTGCTCCTTTGTGAAGATAAGTTGAGAAAATACAATGCCATCTGGTGCCTCATTCTTTTCAATAGGAAAATTGAGCAATAAGAACGATTAATTCACAAGGTCTAGTTAAGTACAAGGAAGCACTATTAAGTACTTCATGTGTTTTTTATGTTAACTCAAACTTTCTCTTTTTCTAAACATTTCATTAGAGAAAATACAATTTTCACAAAAATTAGGTCATCGAGGAATGTGTAGTACTTTCAGCCTTTTGTATAGTGCATTTTCACCAATGAAATAAGTTTGTTTTGCATCTCATTTGCATCATCAAACAACTCTCTTTTGATTTGTCATTTGCTTTTCTGATGTTCTTGTTTAATAAACAGTCAAATGCTTTTTGTTATTGCTTCATATTCATTTTGAAATATCCCCTAATTTTTGTAAGCAGTATATATAGGTAAAAAGAAATAGGTCAAAAGTTTTGAAAATATATGAATTTATTGAGAATATCTTATACCCTGTATTACTAGACAAAATTCTAATTAGGAGCACATTGCCTGCCCCATTGTTGAAACAAAACTGAATAGGCTCTTAATGAACTTTTATTGGAGAAATGCACCTATTTAGGCATTTTACATATTTCTATTTTTCATCAATAATCAACTATATGAAATTGGTAATATCCTTATTTTATTTTACTTTTTTAAACTTATTTATTGATTTTAGAGAGACAAAATAACATCTATTGGTTGATTCCCATACATGCCCAGACTAGGATCAAACGGCAACCTTGGTGTGTATAAGGACAACACACTAAACAATGGAGCTATCCCGCCAGGGCAATATCCTTATGTCTAAGATGAGGAAATTTGGACCTGGCCGGTTGGTTCAGTGGATAGGGCATCAGCCCAGCATGTGGATATCCTTGGTTCAGTCACCATTCAGGGCACACATGAGAAAGAACCATATGCTTCCCTTCCCTCTCCCCCTTCTCTCTCTTCCTCCCTTGCAGCCAGTGGCTCAATTGGTTTGAGCATCAGCTCTGGGCACTGAGGAGAGCTTGGTTGATTCGAGCATTAGCCCCAGACAGGGCTGCCATGTGGATCCCTGTCAGAGCATACAGGAGTCTATCTCCCCTCCTATTACTTTAAAAACAAAAAAAAAGATAACCTGACCAGGTGGTGGCGCAGTGGATAGAGCATCAGACTGGGATGAGGAGGACCCAGGTTTGAGACCCCGAGCTCGCCAGCTTGAGCACGGGCTCATTTGGCTTGAGCAAAAAGCTCACCAGCTTGAACCCAAGGTTGCTGGCTCAAGCAAGGGGTTACTCGGTC
Source organism: Rhynchonycteris naso (assembly GCA_037038555.1). Classification (NCBI taxonomy): domain Eukaryota; kingdom Metazoa; phylum Chordata; class Mammalia; order Chiroptera; family Emballonuridae; genus Rhynchonycteris; species Rhynchonycteris naso. The sequence goes on from CM072999.1 coordinate 52,916,925, forward strand.
TGCTGAAGGCCCGTGGTCAAGGTACATGTGAGAAAGCAATCAGTGAACAACTAAGGTGTCACAACGAAAAACTGATGATTGGTGCTTCTCATCTCTCTCCGTTCCTGTCTGTCTGTCCCTATCTATGCCTCTCTCTTACTCTTGTGTGTGGGGGGAAGATTGTTTAAAAAAAAATAGCTTACCTGTGATGATGCAGTGGATGGGGCATTGACCTGGAGTGCTGGGGTCACTGATTTGAGTCCCTAGGCTTGCCTGGTAGGGGCACAGATGAGAGGCAACTACTGCAGGTTGATGTTTCCACTCCTATGCCCCTTTTTCTCTCTTTCTCTCCTCTATCTAAAATCAATAATAATAAAAAAATTTGTAATGATAAGCACTTGTCATCCTGTAAGTAACTCTTTGAGCACACTTTTAAATTTTGGATATAGTATTGCCCTTCCTTTGTGAAACTGTAAATACAAAATATGTATGATCCTCACAACCATGGTGTATCTGGAGAAAACTATAACCAACTGAGCTACCTGGTCAGGGCAGGATCACTATTTGGTAAAGGCCATTTGTACTTTTTATAAAATACCAGCAATATTTACCTGACTCGATAGCATGGTTGGTTAGAGCATTGTCCCAAAGCACAGAGGTTGCCAGTTTGATCCCTGGTCAGGGCACATACAGGAACAGATGTTCCTGTCTCTTTCCTGCTCTCTCCTTTCCCCTCTCTAAAATCAATAAAATACACATTTAAAAGAATTAAAATAAAAAGTACAAGCAGTATAACTTCACACAGTATATGTTAAAGTACTTTTATCAGTCTTTTTAACAGCTACTGTTTGTGACAAATATGTTTAAAGCAAAAGATATTTATGGTAACCTAATCCTGTTGGTATTCGAATCACTACTTTATAAAAAGGGCAGGAATTTCCCTCAAAATTTCTTTTATATTACTGTTTTAAAATAATCGGATATTGGATTTACTGTATGAACTGAAAAGGAGCCAAGTGCTTTGAAAAGTGGAACCTATTTATGTGAAAATGTTATCTGCTGTACACTACTTTTTTAGCCTTCTATATGTGCTTTAACTAAATAACCTAATTAAGTAAAAATTTGGCAGTTTATACTACATGGTGCTACTTTATACTAGAAAAAAGTGTGTCAAACTTTATTATGACTATATATAAGGCTATTTGAATAACAGTTTGTAGACAAAATATGAAAAATATTTCCAGTTGTAGAAATTCTGTTATACTGTTTTTCTAGGCTAAAGGATAACTATAATAAAGTATTATTATACATTATACTGTAATACTGTATAATGTACTATTGACTGAATGCAGCTTAATTTTGTCACATTTTCAGTTCCTAAAAATGGATGTAAGACTATTGAATGCCCTTTAGATTTTATGTTAAAATATTGTTTCCTTTTAAGGAATGGCTATTGTATTCCTGTTTTTATTTAGTTCCATATGTTTATATTTTATAGCTGAAAATAAGTATGCAAGAGGGAATCCAGTTTGTGTGCGCCCAACTCCCAAATGGCAAAAAGGAATTGGAGAATTCTTCAGACAGTCCCCTAAAGATTCTGAAAAAGAGAATTGGATTCCTGAAGAGGCAGGAAGCAGTGGCTTAGGAAAAGGAAAGAGAAAGTAAGTTTTAATATTCTAGAATATAAGAAAATATTTATATTGTTGAATATAAGAAAATATTTATATTGTTGAAAATAATAAAAAACAACAGGATATTGAGGAACTTTAAAGTTTCTCCTTGAAAAGATAAAATACAAACCAAAAGGTTTTCAAAACTTGTGTTAATCTCTCATTAAATGTCACTTGTATATTTCAAATATCAATGAAGAATATTTTTACTCATTCCAATCACTTAAAGAAGTTTATTTCCCATCAAGACAAGTACTATGTTATTAACCATGAACTATTTTTAGTCTTTAATTTTTACTGTCTATTTTCTATAGTCTTTTTGAAAACACAATCTCTATGTTGATTAATTTAGTATGAATTCCATAATCCCACCTCTTAAGAAACTATTAGTTTAACCTCCAGAAGAAATATATAACCAATGTAGAAAAGTTGGAAAGTATAGAAAACCTCACCACTTAAAAACAACCGAAACTAACTCCATGGTGTATTTTCTTTACAGCTCCTCTATAAGTACATAAGAGTACTTCAAAAACAAAGTGGGGATAAAACTGCACATATACAGAATTCAATGTGCAAACTTTTTAGGAAGATAACTCATGTTTTTTAAGCTTTTAATGTGAGGGAAATGCTCATAAGTGTTTGTTAAGAAAAAAAATTCTGGATGCAAAAGTACCAAACACCTATATAAAATATATCAAATAATTATACTAAATGAAAATATACCAAATATCAGTATAGATCATCTCTGGACAAAACCTCTCCTCATACTTACTAAGGGCTGCCAATTTTCTTTCTTTTCTTTTTAAAATCCCTCAAAGCAGCAATTATTTACCCATTGCATTCCAAAACATTTAATTTAGAAGTCTGACATTTCAGTAATCATCTTGATTGACATGAACTGACACACATGGTGTTGTCAGGATACACAGAGTAGTCAAAGAGTTACAAAGAAAATAGCCTGACCAGGCGGTGGCGCAGTGAATAGAGCATCGGACTGGGATGCGGAAGACCCAGGTTCGAGACCCCGAGCTCGCCAGCTTGAGCGCGGGCCCATCTGGCTTGAGCAAAAACTCGTCACCTTGGACCCAAGGTCGCTGGCTCCAGCAACCGGTTGCTCAGTCTGCTGAAGGCCCACGGTCAAGGCACATGTGAGAAAGTAATGAACAATTAAGGTGTTGTGACGGCAATGCAAAACTAATAATTGATGCTTCTCACCTCTCTCTCCGTTCCTGTCTGTCTATCCCTCTCTCTGATTCTCTCTCTGTCCCTGTAAAAAAAAAAAAAGTACATGTTTCTTAAACAATCACAACCTTCTCAAATAAAGTTACACATATCAAAACTTGATTCGTTTTATTTAAAATAAAAGAATGTTTGTGGGAAGCATTTTAGATCTTGTTCCTGGCATATGTTGTCAGTTTGGCTCAGATACTCTAATATATATTTAAAAAAAGAAAAACCTTGCCTAGTAGCTCATTTGGTTGGCGTGTTATCCTGATACACCAAGGCTGCAGGTTCAATCCCTAGTCAGGGCACATACAAGAAGAAACCAATAAATGGATAAATATGTGGAACAACAAATCTATGTTTCTGCCTCTCTCTCTTCCCCTCTCTAAAAATCAATCAATAAATAAAATAGTAAAAGGTTTGTGCAATCATAATTCAAAGAAGCAAAACAAGGCACTACTGAAACCTCATCTTAACATAAAGCTGATGGAAAGGAGCGCGTGTTCTCTATATCAGCTTCCCTTAACAGTTTTCCATTTGCTAAAGAAAGGAGGGATGAATTCATTTTTGTATGTACAAGATGTACACTGTTTATTAAGAAAACACTATACCAAAAAACAAACAAACAAACATGGACCATTTAAATATTGTAGCCTGTTTTGACTAATTCTCCTTTCTAAACTTCCCCATTGCTTTTGCCTGGTTTCACAACTATCAAGAAGAATAGTAAAATGCCTCATTCAGAGTGTATTTGTCTGCACAATTTGAAAAGAAAGCTCCTGTAGGTTCAAAGCAACCATCAATCTAGCAATGCCCATTGAGATTTATCTGAAACTTTATAAATTTTCAAAATTTATAAAGAACTTATAAAACTCAACACCAGGAAGACAAACAATCCAATCAAAAAATGGGCAAATGAAATTAATAGAAATTTCTCCAGAGAGGACATACAGATGGCCAATAGGCATATGAAAAAATGCTCAACGTCACTAATCATTAGAGAAATGCAAATTAAAACCACAATGAGATATCAGCTCACACCAGTCAGAATGGCGCTCATCAGCAAAACAACACAGAACAAGTGCTGGTGAGGATGTGGAGAAAAGGGAACCCTCCTGCACTGCTGGTGGGAATGCAGACTGGTGCAGACACTGTGGAAAACAGTATGGAGATTCCTCAAAAAATTAAAAATCGAACTGCCTTTTGACCCAGCTATCCCACTTTTAGGAATATACCCTAAGAACACCATAGCACTGTTCGAAAAGAAAAAATGCGTCCCCATGTTTGTGGCGGCGTTGTTCACAATAGCGAAGGTCTGGAAACAGCCCAAGTGTCCGTCAGAGGACGAGTGGATTAAAAAGCTTTGGTACATATATACTATGGAATACTACTCAGCCATAAGAAATGATGACATCGGATCATATACAACAAAATGGGTGGACCTTGATAACATACGGAGTGAAATAAGTAAAACAGAAAAAAACTGAGAACAGCATGATTTCATACATAGGTGGGACATAAAAGCGAGACTATGAGACATGGACAAGAGTGTGGTGGTTACGGGGTGGGGGGAGGGAGAAGAGGATGGGAGAGGGGAGAGGTGTGGGGCACAAAGAAAACCAGATAGAAGGTGACAGAGGACAATTTAACTTTGGGTGATGGGTATGCAACATAATTAAATGATAAGATAACCTGGAGGTGTTTCCTTTGAACATATGTACCCTGATTTAGTAATGTCACCCTATTAAAATTAATTAAAAAAAAGAAAAAAAAAGATTTATCTGAAACTTCCCAGGGGCCAAAGGAGTGGATCTGAGAAGCTGTGCTGCCAATACAGATAGATTACTACTGTAATAGTTCAGCACTATTACTACTGACTGTGGCAAGGAAGAATCTTGATGATGGGGGTTGTGGGTGACGGAAGGTCCAAGGATCTGAAGGTTCTTCAGTCATCTTCTGCTTTATCGTGCTGGTTGTTTGTCCAGAGGGTGAGGTTGTCTCAAAAATGCTCCCAATTTTTAACAATAAACATAATTTTAAGAATGAGGAGGAACCTGACCAGGCAGTGGCGCAGTGGATAGAGCATCGGACTGGGATGTGGAGGACCCAGGTTCAAAACCCTGAGGTTGCCAGCTTGAGCATGGGCTCATCCAGCTTGAGCATGGGCTCACCAGCTTGAGCGTGGGGTCACTGGCTTGGGCGTGGGATCATTAACATGACCCCATAGTCGTTGACTTGAGCCCAAAGGTCGCTGGCTTGAAGCCCAACGTTGCTGGCTTGAGCAAGGGGTCACTTGCTCTGCTCTAGCCCTCCCGGTCAAAACACATAGAAGAAAGCAATCAATGAACAACTAAGGTGCCACAACGAAGAATTGATGCTTCTCATCTTTTTCCTTTCCGGTCTGTCTGTCTCTGTCTGTCTCTCTCTCTCTCTCTCTCTGTCAAAAAAAAAATGAGGGGAAAAATAATGCTGTTTAGAAAAAAAGACAACAGAAACCTTCAATATAGATGTATAAGTGGTAGGATCCAGGCTCTCCAAACAACTTTCAAATATTTTGTTTTAAAAAGAAATTATTTGGTTGGGGGGGTGTAGGCAGTGGTGAATGCAGGTGGGTGGGTCATGCCACATCACTGCCATTATGATGCCTCCTGATGTAAGACCCTACTAGTGACCTCCCCTGCACCATACAGAAGCCCAACATCCTCCAGTGTACCAAGTGGTGGGCTGGATTCAAGGTGCAGTGATCAACATGGGCAAGGAGATAGTGGCCAGGCTCAGTCTGGGGCTGCTGCTTCTGGTACTGCTTCTACCCATGCAGGTGTATTCACCCATTCCTTTGAGCAGCACGCCAGAACATACTGAAACCACAACGTCCAAATGTGCTCTGCAGCTAACAGCCAGTCTCCTTGTGATCTTGTTCACCCTTCTACATCTCTACCTTTAAAAGACTAAGACCAAGAAATACCTACAGTTCACCAAGTCATACTCTGCAGCCCAATCCATACGGCATCTTCCCGTCATGTGGCAAGAAAAAAACAAGGCTTCATCAATTCTAATTACTAATCTACCAATGCAGAATATGTTGCGAATTTCACATTGGACTGGTTTAAAGAACATCTTGGGGGGAAGAACATCTGAAAGCTTGACTGTAACAAATGCCAATATTAAATCTACTGGAGTTTCATGGGCAAGAACAAAGAGAAAAATTAATGATGTGATTAAAGGAAGCTTCAAAATTTTAAGTATGGACACTTAAAACTTTACCTTGAAAAGAAGAATAATTTCTCCTGAATCTAGAGAAAAAGGATGAGCTGTGGAATAGAGAGTCGGTTTTCACTTTGCTTCATTAAATCTAGAAGGCAGTAAAATGATTAGGTAATAAAAAGGCTTCCGTGATTCCATTTATATGTGCATTGGAAGGAACCGCCAGGTGTTACTATAAATCTTCTGTGTATTTCAGCAGTCCTAAGTTTTCAGCTATTTTCTTGCATAATCTTTTTTTTTTTTTTTTTTTACAGGGACAGAGAGGGAGTCAGAGAGAGGGATAGACAGACAGAAATGGGGAGAAGTGAGAAGCATCAATCATTAGTTTTTTGTTGCCATCGCAACACCTTAGTTGTTCATTGATTGCTTTCTCACATGTGCCTTGACCGCAGGCCTTCAGCAGACCGAGCACCCCCTTGCTGGAGCCGGCAACCTTGGGTCCAAGTTGACGAGCTTTTGCTCAAGCCAGATGAGCTGGAACTCAAGCTGGCGACCTCGGGGTCTCGAACCTGGGTCTTCCGCATCCCAGTCTGACACTCTATCCACTGCGCCACCGCCTGGTCAGGCTTCAGCTATTTTCTTGGTAACATAACTCTTCTCTCTGGGGCTTTGTATTTGACATTGCATTTGACTTTAGTAATTTACTTGTACTGGGGCAATGATGGATTGGAATTTACTAAAAAAACCAACGATGAGTAATTCTTGCATATACACTTAAAAGTCAAATGACAGGTATTTCCTATCATACATTCCCATCCAGTATGAGTGTCAGATTTATTTAGCTATCTTGGATCACTTAAGTTGATTCCAAAGATTAGAAATGCACTGACATCAATCACTCTTAAAATACTGCTTTTTATTTCTGCATATATTGAATAAGTTTTACAACTTAAAAATAAACGTTTTGAAGGCATATTTGACTAAACTTGAAATTAAGAGGAAAATATGTGAAGGAAACTAAAATAATTTGTATTAGATAATTGGGAAGTGAAAATTGGAAACTTGCTTCCATTAAATTCAAAACTTGATTGTGCTCTTTCTGTAAATATTTTTTTAAATAAAAACTATCAATCAGAATAGTTACATTGGAAACAACTTGCTCTATCAGTCAATGTTTGTAGACTGTTAGAACCAGGTCCTAAACCTAAGTGTACTTGATTCTGGAAAGTAAAGCTTTTACAACTGCTTTGATATACAAAAGCCTTTATAAAAATAGACACTCCATGAAAGCTCTCTTTCACATGTTTACAAATCGATGCTTAGACAGTACAGTATCCAGCATGGCCATAGTACTCTTAAGTCTTAAACCAATATTGGCCATCTTTATTTTTTTCATATTTCTAAATTGAATTAGTTGGGGCAACATTGGTTTTTAAAATTATATTGGTTTCAGGTATATAATTCGATAATGCTATGTGCTCACCACCCCAAGTCAAGTCTCCTTCCATCACCATATATCCCCCATACCCTCTTCTACTTCCCAATATTTGCCATCTTTAAAACCTATATAGAAACAAGATCCAACTGATCTCAAGCTATATGAGATCTATGTATATGAATGAACACTCTCTTTTGCTTCATATATGAACACTGTACATGTGCTTTGGATTGTATATTGTGTTTGGAATTGATTTTCAATGAACACAACCTAAATAGAAGTAAATGGCTCGAAGAGCAATTAAAACAAAGTATTTGACATATAAAGTTTATGCAAATAAAATTTTAAGAATTATTCAATACTTTTTGTAAGGTCATTTAGTATATGGTTACTGAGTACTTATTATCTTATGAGGAAATTAAAAGGAATGTCAAACTCTGGAGCAGTAACTAGATTTTAGAATTTGTTGCTATATCACTATTATTATTTTTGGTTTTTTTAAAAAAAATCAAAGGGATACAGTTTTGGATAGAGCCTTATTTTTCTTTTAATTTTTTTTATTGATTTTTTTTTCAGAGAGAGAGGAAGGGAGAGAAAGAGAAACAAAAATTTGTTGTTCCACTTATTTATGCATTTATTAATTGATTCTTGTATGTCCCCTGACCAGAGATCAAACCCACAACTTTGATATATTAGGACAATGGTCTAACTGGATTAAGCTACCTGGACAGGGTGGATTGAGCCTTTTAATAGACTTGCTTTAATGATTCTGTAAGTCTCTTCTAGTTCCCTCTCATTGTCTAGCACCATTTTTCTTTGCTCTTTCTTTTTCTTTTTTTTTTAATATATATATATTTTATTATTATTAATTCTAATGGGGTGACACCAGTAAATCAGGGTACATATGTACAATGAAAATATCTCCAGGTTATCTTATCATTCAATTGTGTTGCATACCCGTCACCAAAAGTCAAATTGTCCTCTGTCACCTTCTATCTGGTTTTCCCTGTGTTTCTCCCCTCCTCCCTATCCCACTCTTCCCTCCCTCCCCCCATCCCGTAACCACCACTCTCTTGTCCATGTCTCATATTCTCACTTTTATGTCCCACCTATGTATGAAATCATGCTGTTCTCAGTTTTTCTTTTTTTCTGATGCTCTTTCTTATTCTAATATGAACAAGCTAATAGTCAATATTAGCTCTAGATTATTTTACAATCCTTTTGAATTATTTGTGACTTCCATAATGAAAACAAAATATTTGTCAGTATAGCCAAATAAGGCTATACCATTTATTGTTATAGCAATGAGACCTATATTCCATCATTTGGAGAAAGATACACATGTATTCTCATAAAGAAGTTTGATCTATGGTATAATAAAGTTTATATTAGTCCTGTAGCCCCTTTCTTAGATTGGTCCTTGTTTAGGAGACTTGTAATTACTCCTTTGTTGATAGTAAACCAATAGAGTAACTAGTAACTTTTTTTTAAATAGTATGATAGGTTTTTTTGTGTTTTTTTTTTTTTTACAGGGACAGAGAGAGAGTCAGAGAGAGGGATAGATAGATAGGGACCGACAGACAGGAATGGAGAGAGATGAGAAGTATCAATCATTAGTTTTTCGTTGCCATTGTGACACCATAGTTGTTCATTGATTGCTTTCTCACATGTGCCTTGACCGCGGGCCTTCAGCAGACCGAGCCACCCCTTGCTGGAGCCAGTGACCTTGGGTCCAAGCTGGTGACCTCAGGGTCTTGAACCTGGGTCCTCCGCATCCCAGTCAGACGCTCTATCCACTGCACCACCACCTGGTCAGGCGATAGATTTTTTTTTTGATGGAGAGAGAGAAGACAGACGGAAAAGGAGAGAGATAAGAAGCATCAACTCCTAGTTGCATCACCTTCGTTCATTGATTGCTTCTAAGACGAACTATAATAAACTATCGGTTTATCAGAAGGACTTCTTCTATTAACTCTTTAGTTCATAATCGGAAATATGACAATTATGGCTTTATTTTCTAAAAAAGGCAGGGTAAACCCCATCATTTGCATGGGGGAGAGTCACAATGAAGAAAAACTAGCTAGCCTGACCAGCCTGTTTGCAGTGGTTAGAGCGTCAGACTGGGATGTGGAGGACCCAGGTTCAAAACCCGAAGGTTGCCAATTTGAGCGTGGGCTCATCCAGATTGAGCATGGGCTCATCAGCTTGAGTGCGGGGTCGCTGGCTTGAGCATGGGATTATTGACATGACTCTGTGGTTGTTGACTTGAGACTAAAGGTTGCTGGCTTGAAGCCCAAGGTCACTGGCTTGAGCAAGGGGTCACTGGGTCTGCTGTAGCCCCTCGGTCAAGGCACATATAAGAAAGCAATCAATGAACAACTAAAGTGCCGCAACAAAGAATTAATGCTTCTCATCTCTCCCCCTTCCTGTCTGTCTGTCCATATCTGTCTCTTTCTGTCTCTGTTCAAAAAAAAGAAAGACTAGTTATTTGAAATCTTAACTGAACCATGACACCTGCAGTAAATCAAGTCCTTGCAAAAAGGAACTTTCATGATAGTGTTCATTTGGTTTAATTCCTTTTTTATTAATTTCAGAGAGAGGGAGGAAGAAAGAGAGAATCATCAATTTGTTGTTCGACTTATTTGTATTTATTGATTGATGCTTATATGTGCCCTGACCAGAGATCAACCCACAACCTTGGCGTGTCAGTATAATTCTTTAACCAACTAAGAAACCTGGTCAGGGCTGTTCATTTGTTAACTGGATTTAATTTCTAGGAAAATGAAGAAAGACCTCTCAGAAATTTAGTAGGCAAGGGCCTGACCAGGTGGTGGCGCAGTGGAAGGAGTGCCGACCTGGGACACTGAGGACCCAGGTTCAAGGCCCCGAGGTAGTTGCCAGCTTGGGCGCAGGCTCATCCAGCTTGAGCTGGGGCTCACCAGCTTGAGCGCAGGATCATAGATGTGACCCCATTGTCACTGGCTTGAGCAAAGGGTTGCTGGTTGAGCTAAGCCCCTGGGTCAGGGCACATGTGGGAAGGCAGATGATGAATAGCTAAGGTGCCTCAAGTGTGAGTTATTGTTTCTCCTCTCTCTTCCTTCATGTCTCTCTTTCTCATACAGAAAAGAGAAAAAAAAAAGGTGAGTCAATAGTAATCTCATACTAGATAAAATGCTTTTGTTTTAGCTTTTATCTTCCTTCTTTCATTCTCTAGCTCTATGACCATTTAGCTTATGGATCCAATTTGAAAACTGATTATTTTAGGATAAAGCTCACAAATTTTCATCACCTATGAAATTCTGATTTATGATTACATTTTTATTTGACCTTTTCTCTACAAAAAGTGTAGAGCGTTGGCCCAGCATGTGGATGTCCCGGGTTTGATTCCTGGTCAGGGCACACAGGGGAAGCGACCATCTGTTTCTCTACCCCTCCCCCTCTCTTTTCTTTCTATCGCTCTCTTCCCCTCCTGCAGCCAAGGCTCCATTGGAGCAAAGTTGGACTGGGCACTGAGGATGGCTCCATGGCTTCCGCCTCAGGCACTAGAATGGCTCTGGTTGCAAGGGAGCAACGCCCTAGATGGGCAGAGAATTGCCCCCTAGTGGGCATGCTGGGTGGATCCCAGTCGGGCGCATGCTGGAGTCTGTCTCTCCACCTTCCCACTTCTCACTTCAGAAAAATACAAAAAAAAAAGTGTAATGAATACAAATGGCTTTACGATAGTGTAAATTATTTTTAAAAAGTTACAGCTAATCATTTGCCCACTTAAATAATTGTGGTTTGGTTTTCTTTTTTTTGTTTTTTTGGAAATACATTCATATGGTTCAAAAGGGTGTACAGTCAAATAAGAAAATTGACTTTTCCCTGCTCAAGTGGAATTGTTAATTTGCTTTTTATCACAAAGTTCTTCTGAGGAATTATAGTCTACTTTTTTTTTAAATTTATTTTATTTTTATTTTATTCATTTTAGAGAGGAGACACAGAGTGAGAGAGAGAGAGAGAGAGAAAGAGAGAAAGGGGGGAGGAGCTAGAAGCATCAACTCCCATATGTGCCTTGACCAGACCAGTGCAGGGTTTTGAACTGGCGACCTCAGTGTTCCCAGGTCGACGTTTTATCCACTGCGCCACCACAGGTCAGGCTATAGTCTACTTTTATTATCCAGTTAACATGTTGAAAGAAGATGCTATAGAAATATTTCCATTTTGATAAAATTGGCAACATATTCTAAAATAGAAACAGATTTTATAGATCTATAGACAAAATTAATAATGGAAAGGTTTGTTGCTTTAGCACTTGGAATTTGTAGGTGTTTGTCTATTTACAGTTCTTTTTCATTTCAAGTCGCTTAAAACATTTTTTTTTAATTTATTGACTTGAGAGAGAGCGGAAGGGGGGAGAGAGAGAGAGGAATATCGATTTGTTCTTCCACTTTTTTATGCATTTACTGGTTGATTCTTGTATGAGCCCTGGCTGGGGATTGAACTAGAAACCTTGGCATTTTGGGACAACAAATGAACCGCTCTGCCAGAGCTCATTTCCAGTCACTTGACCAGACTCACTGCACTGTTAATTAATACTCCTGATTTAAATGCTTGTAACTATTTTTGTGGGTTTTTTTAAACAGTTGATACTATTGAAGTTCTCTGTTCTTTCCACAGAGTATGTCCTTTGCCACCTGATCACACAGATGACGAAAAAGAATAGAACTTTCTTATTCACCCTTGACTAATGTTTCCTGTTTACTCTGGTATTCTAGGGTGTAAATTTGCATAAATGTATTTGTTCCATTTAGCTTTCTTGAATAGGCATTTAATTTAAAAAATGAGGGTTAAGTATAGTTTTTCAAAAACAAGTAGTTATAATATTGGGAGGTTTATGAGATAATTATGGTTATTTACCTTAGTATTCAATATAATGCAGTAAGTTGTTCTTAACATAAATCATTGCATGTTGTACACAACAAACCCACTGTATTTGAGATTTGCTTAGATCTTTGTACTGTTGCCATTTTTATTGGCATTAGACTTTTTGAATGGTGCCATATTTTTGTTCCTTTTATTTGATTTAAAATGCAGAGTTAGATTTTCACAGTTTAAAAATAAATCAGTATTAATTAAATACACCTATATCCTTTTTAAGAACTGGGGCCAAAGATGCAATGTTAAAAAAATTTGATCATTATCTGTCTTAGAAAAATGTAAAGGCAAATGGTCCTAAGAGTTTCAAGCAGGAAGATTTCATAAACTACATTAAGAGAGAAGAATTTCCTTAGAATATGCATTTAATTTGGTATCATAAAACGCTACCCTCTGGAAATCAATAAAACATGAAAGACAAACCATGCCATAAACCCAGAGTGTGTCTACAGTTCTTAGAGCTATCATTATATTTTTCAAGATAACTGGGGTATAATTGAAGAGGTGGGTACAATATTACAGTAATTCTTGCTTCCTCATCACACTTTTTTGCTCACTGACATCTGTTGTCAAAATAAACATGTTTTAACATACATGTTTTTCTGAAGTTTTTTTTAATTAATACTTATTTTCACAATTGACTATATTCATTTGTGTGCTAAGATTTATTCTACTAGATATTTCTATTTTATTCCTTCGAAATACGACTCAGTGAATTGATCTCATTTTATCAACTTCCAAACTGAGTCCTGATGACCGTAGATTACATTTTTGCTTTGTCTTTTAGAAGTCAGTATTAAACAAAATGTTACTGAATTGCTAATAAAGTTTTAATCTTAAGTACTTTTTTGATAATTAGGCTTATTAAGGAATAGCTCAAATCAACTCTATTAAAGTCAAGTTTTGATGGGTCTAAAACCTGTTTTGTTCTTTTTTTCAGTGATGGAAAGAAACTTTTTGGTGGTGTGCCTCAAGAGGTCTAATTTTGATATGTAATTATATCTAAAAAAATTGATCTAAAGAAACTACAGTATTTCCAAATATACAACATTTGATGATATTTCACTTTTATTAGGTAGAGGTCCCTTGTAATCTGTTTTCTTGTCAAAGTTCTCTTAAAATATAGGTTGGCATCTTAGCCTCTTCTAAGCATAAGAGAAGTGCAGACTTCCTGTTTCCACTGAAAATGAATCAAAAAATAAAACATACATTAAAAAGATAATTAAACTAAGTTTGTAATTTTGTGTTCTTCTTTAAAAGCTAATCTGGTTTTCCTTTTTTATTAGATTGTTTAAATTGTTAATGCTTAAATACCTGCCCAAACTTTTTTGGAATTTTATTTTATTTTTAGCAAGAGAGAGAGAGAAAGAGAGTGACAAGAGAGATGAGAAGCATTAACTTCTCAACTCGTTGCGGTACTTTAATTTTTTTTTTTTTTTTTTTTTACAGAGACGGAGAGAGAGAGTTAGAGAGAGGTATAGACAGGGACAGACAAACAGGAATGGAGAGAGATGAGAAGCATCAATCATCAGTTTTTTGTTGCCATTGTGACATCTTAGTTGTTCATTGATTGCTTTCTCACATGTGCCTTGACCGCGGGCCTTCAGCAGACCAAGCAACCCCTTGCTGGAGCCAGCGACCTTGGGTCCAAGCTGGCGAGCTTTTGTTCAAACCAGATGAGACTGCACTCAAGCCGGCGACCTCAGGGTCTCAAATCTGGGTCCTTCCACATCCCAGTCCAACGCTCTATTCACTGTGCCACCACCTGGTCAGGTCCATGGTCCTTTTTTTTTTTTTTTGAAACAGAGAGAGTGAGAGAATATTTTATTTTTTTGAGACAGAGAGAGAGAGAGAGAGAGGGATAGATAGGGACAGACAGGAACGAAGAGAGATGAGCAGCATCAATCATCAGTTTTTTGTTGCGACACCGTAGTTGTTCATTGATTGCTTCCTCATATGTGCCTTGACTGTGGACCTTCAGCAGACTGAGCAACCCCTTGCTGGAGCCAGCAACCTTGGGTCCAAGCTGGCAAGCTTTTGTTCAAGCCAGATGGGCCCGCGCTCAAGCTGGTGACTTCGGGGTCTCGAACATGGGTCCTTCCGCATGCCAGTCTGACGCTCTATCCACTGCGCAACCGCCTGTTCAGGCTAGTTGTGGTACTTTAGTTATTAGTTGATTGCTTCTCATAAGTTTCTTGACGGAGTGGGGGGAATGCTGCATCCAAGCCAGTGACCTTTGGGCTCAATGCAGAGACCATGGGGTCATGTCGATGATCCCACGCTCAAGCCAGCAACCTCAGGGTTTTGAACCTGGATCCTCAGTGTCCCAGGTCGATGCTCTATCCACTGCATCACCACTGCTCAATCATTTTCTGGAATTTTTTAATGTGAGGATCATATATATATTTTGTGTTTACATAGTTTCACAAAGGAAGGGCAACACTATATCCAAAATTTAAATGTATACTCAGAGTTATTTATAAGATGACAAGTGCTTATCATGAATTTTTTTTTAATTATTGATTTTAGATAGAGGGGAGAGAGAAAGGGGCATAGGAGTGGAAGCATCAACCCACAGTAGTTGCCTCTCACCTGTGCCCCTACCAGGCAAGCCCGGGGTCTCAAACTGGTGACTCCAGCACTTCAGGTCAATGCCCCATCTACTGTGTCACCACAGGCCAGGCTATCATTTATTTTTAAAGTGAGAGGAGGGGAGATAAAGAGACAGACTCCCTCATATACCCCTACAGGGATTCACCTCTCAACCTCGGTGTGGGTCTGATGCTGGAATTAACTGATCTATCCTTGGTGCCTGAGGATAAAGCTTGGACCAGTCAAGCCACTGGCTGTGAGGTGGGAGAGAAAAAGGGGAGAGGGAAGGAAAGAGAGGCAGATGATCACTTCTCATGTGTGCCCTGACTGGCAATTGAACCTAGATATGTCCACACGCCGGGCCAATGCTCTAAGCACTGAGCAACTGGCCATTTTTAATTCTTCTTTTTAGATTTTATTTATTCATTTTAGAGAGGAGAGAGAGAGAAGTGGGGGCAGGAGCAGGAAGTATCAACTCCCATATGTACTTTGACCAGGCAAGCCCACAGTTTCAAATCGGCAACCTCAGTGTTCCAGATCAACACTTTACCCACTGTGCCACCACAGGTCAGGCCCAGGGCCATTTATTAAAAATCAGAAAATAAAGCCTAAACTAACTGAATCTTTCATATATGTATATGTACACTGCTTACAAATATGTTTTTAGAATCTTTCTATCTAACTCACTTTTGAAAAAATAGAAGGTTCAACTAGGCCTTGGTCCAAACATTGTTACAATGGTTCTTTTTACTTTTGAGGATAGCATATAGAGGTGGCAGCAATTTTTGCTAACTCAAAACTGGGAGGAATGTTAGAAGTCATCTTATTCAACCCCAGTTACAGCTGTTCATTAGGAGGACTGTTTTATTGGTTGGCGACTCTCAACTGAAAAATGAGTTAAAATTTTGAATTTTTCTAATTTCCCTCTTCCCATTCTTGGTTCTGTCCTTGACATAACACAGAACAAGTTAATTCCCTCCATACCACAACCTTCAAGTATTTAACGATAGCTGTTAACATCTTTAGGTTTCTCTTCTTAAGGCTAAACATTCTATTGTTTATGTCACATGTATCCTGAGTTAGTTTCTCTAAGTTCCTGGTATAGGGAGCAATGTCTTTTGCATACTGCTTAAGCAAATAATAAATTTGGCTACATTTCTTGTAACTGATCTCAAGTAGTCGTTAATGGTTAGACTTTATTTAGTTTTAGCATCTTTTATATTTAGAGATGCCAATTTGAATATTTGAATTTTCATTATTGTGTAACAGTTGTTTTTCCCCAAAATAAACATTAGATGCCCTAATTATTTTCTAAATGATTACAAGGAGCAATAAAAAATGTAAAGCTTTAAGAACTGAGAAAAAAATGCTGGAGGTCATATTGATCTGCAGGATGAAGGCTATATGAGATCTACCCTAGATCTGAGAGCACTGTCTTAGTTATAATGCATATTAAGAATATGGATTCAGGCCTGACCTGTGGTGCAGTGGATAAAGTGTTGACTTGGAACACTGAGTTCTCCAGTTCAAAATCCTAGGCTTTCCTGGTGAAGGCACATATGGAAGTCGATGCTTCCTGTTCCTCCCCTCCCCATTCTCTTTCTCTCCTCCCTAAAATGAATAAATAAAATCTTAAAAGAAATAGAATATGGATTCCTTCAGTACAGGTGACAAAATCCTGTATGTGTGTATGTGTAGTTAAACCCACATAGCTAGTTTTAGATGTGGATTGTGCTCTACATCTTGAGAGGTCTCCAAACATGACTATGGTAAAAATGATAGAATAATAGAAGTCATGTGACCATTTAGGAGTCAAGCAGTTATTCATTTACCTATATAAAAATTACTACTACTACTACTAATAATAATAAAACTGACCCTGACCAGGTACTCGGGTGGAACATTGTCCAGACATGTCAAGGTTACAGGTTTGATCCACAGTCAGGACATATACGGTAGTCAACCAACAAATGCATAAATGGGTGGAACAACAAACTGATGTGTCTCTCTCTCTTTCTGCCCCCTCTTCTTTTCTCTCTAGAATAAAAGTAAATTAATAAAAATAAACTGTAGGAAGAGAGGATCTAAATGAATACTGTTCAAGTCACATTTCTTCAGGCAATGGGAAAAATGGATGGTGATAAGAATTTGCACTTCTATATTTGCCTAAACTACCATATTTAATCCTTTTTTTAAAAGATTTTATTTATTGCCTGACCTGTGGTGCAGTGGGTAAAGTGTCGACCTGGAAGGCTGAGGTCATCAATTCAAAACCCTGGGTTTGCCTGGTCAAGGCACATATGGGAGTTGATGCTTACTGCTCCTCCCTTCTCTCTCTCTCTCTAAAAAAAATGACTTAAAAAAATATTTTTATTGATTTTTAGAAAGAGAGAGAAAGATTGTGGAGGGGCACAGGAGGAACAGGAAGCATCAACTAGTACTTGATCCTTGTATGTGCCTTGACTGGGCAAGCCCAGGAATTCAAATCAGCGATCTCAGTATTCCAGATTGATGCTTTATCAACTGTGCCACCACAGGTCAGGCCACATTTAATCTTAATTATTAATTTTACCCAAGAAAACCTTTCTACAGAATATATTTGTCCTAATCATGTTTAGAAATTTTTTAGAGACCTCCAAATCCACAATCCTTTTAGATAAGTCATTGTTCATGAGGCTCATAGTTTTACTTTTCTAATTTAAACTTTTCTTTTTATTAAGTAGGAGGTAGGGCGGTAGAGAGACACACTCCCGCATGAGCCCTGGACCAGGATCCACCCAGCAAGCCCTCTATGGGACAATGCTCTGCCCATCTGAGGCGTTGCTCCGTTGCTATGCAACTGAGCTACTTAAGCGCCTGAGGCCAGGCCCTGGAGCCATCCTCAGCAAGGGGGGGCAACTTACTGGAACCATTTGAGCCTTGTCTGTGGGAAAAAAAGAAAGGGGAGGGGGTAGAAAAGATAAGCAGACAGTCGCTTCTCCTGTGTGCTCTGACTGGGAATTGAACCTAAGACATCTACACACTAGGCCAACACTCAATCACTGAGCCAACTGACCAGGGCCTAATTTAAACTTTTTTGATAAACCTGTTTGCAATTAAAATATCAAGCTCTTTTTGTCATGGTAATGTTTATTGCTTGTCATAGACAGGTTTTTTTTTAAATTTTTAATTTAATTTTATTCATTTTAGAGAGGAGACAGAGAGTAAGAGAGAGAGAGAGAGAGAAAGAGGGGAGGAGCTGGAAGCATCATCAACTCCCATATGTGCCTTGACTAGACCAGTGCAGGGTTTTGAACTGGCGACCTCAGTGTTCCCAGGTCGACGCTTTATCCACTGCACCACCACAGGTCAGGCACATAGCCAGGTTTTTAAAAGAAAAATTACTTAATGTGCTCAGATTCCATTTGAATTGTGCATGTGTATGTACTTCCACATATACACAGGTCCATGAGAGGGGTTGCAATGTGTTAGCCTTATTAAACAACCTACTACTGACATTTTTAACTGAAGTGATTTCCTAAAGGTTTTGCTTAACTATAAGTCAATCTAATGCTGTCCCATGTGTACAGGAAACCAACAAACTTGCTGTTTCTTTTAAGTTACAAAAGTTCATTTCCTCTGTACCAGCTAGGCGGAAAACACTTCATTATTGGTGATTAAGAGGTTATCATGCCCAGTAAAATTAGAGCTGCAGTTGCAAGTACATTCACTGCCATGGAATAGAGAACAAATTTAGGAGCTACTCTTAAGCTTTACTGCTTTTAAGCAGACCTATTTAAGATAGGAAAGTAAAGCCAAGATTTTTACTTGTTTTTCTCTGAATGCCTAACTATATATCTGAATAGTTAACTGCCACAATGATATGCGTTATTTTTCTAAAGGGTATTAATTCTATTGTTGGCTTTCACTCCAACCAGTTTCCCCCCAAATCTTCAAAGCCCAGATCACCCTGACACAAGAATAAATGAAGTCTCTTAGCAACACTTTTCTTGTCCACAGTGTAGGTATAAAAATTTTTTTCTGAGTGTAGGATTAAATTTCTTCCTCCATCCCAAGCTTGATATGTGTGCTGCTTCTGGCCTTTTCTCATTGTTTTTCTTTTAAGGATTAAAATCACTCTACTCGATTTACAGAGAATCTGTTTTCCCCTTTCATTTAACTAGGTTATTTCTAGATCATAAATACACAAACATGTACAAACCCTACAAAAGATAGCGAAAACAAAACTTTTCTTAGCATTCCCTTTCAAGGGTTGTAAAAGGAGAACAGGTTCAGGAGAAAGCTTTCACAATATTGAAGATTTTAAAAAATCAATTGAAACACACTGAAAATCCACAAGAGGGAGATGCTTGCTAAACTGTCAGAAAGATAACTCCCACGAGGGACCAGAGGGAGAGAGCCCTAAGAAAAGCCAATAGGTCGGCCTGGGACTCAGGGCGGGAGGAAACAGTTGTATACAGTATAGTGGCCGGGGACTGGGGGAGGACGGGAAGAGGAGTACAGCTGAAGGGAAAAGCAGGATGGGCTTTGTGACTCTGGCTGTGAAACGTGTGCTACGTCTAAGACCAGAAGCAGAAGGCAGAAAGGTATTACCAAAGAAGAGCACACACTCTCAGCTACCTCCTGATAGTCCCAGAAGAATTGGGGGTGTTGTCTTTAAGGCACTTCCGCTTAGCAACCCCACGCTGTTGCTAAGGAGGGGCTGTAGCGGGGATGACCCGGAAGTGGTGGTGTCCGTTTCTCGCGGCCCGCTTTAAGCTTGTCCTATCCAGAGCTCCCGGGTGCTGTGCGACAGGCCGAGGGTGGGGCCAGTGCTAGTAGTTCCGGCTCGGCTCCTGCCTCCCTCCGCTCCTCACCCTCCCCCTCCCCTCCCACACCTCTCCTCCCTCAGGTTCCTGGGAAAGAGAGCAGCCACCACTGCGGGTGGGTAAGAGAAGCGCTTGGAGCTTCTGAGAGAGGACCGCGCCCGCCCCTTCTCAGCCACCGAGCACCGCCAGACTAGGTACTCGCTCCGGCTTCGACGGGATCAGGGAGGTTGGAGCCTGAGGGTGTGTGTGTGTGTGTGTGTCTGTGGGGTCCTGTAAGGGGGCCCTTCTCCGGGTCGGGGAGGGGGTCGCCGAGATCCTGGGTGGGGCGCAGGACGGCGTGTGTTTCTGGGGAGGGTTGTGGCGGTGGAGAGAGGGGACCCGTGGACTCCGCGGGCAGAGTTTCGGGTGGCAAAGGGAAGGTTGCAGAGGAGGCGCCCCTTTGGATGCAAAAGATTTCAGCGGGTGTGGATGGGAGTTTTCTACCTGGAGGGCTCGCTCTGAAAGGGGAGCATCCTCCGGGGCCAAAAGGAAAGCACGGACCTCGGCAGAGTG
The DNA here is from genome assembly GCA_037038555.1 of Rhynchonycteris naso. NCBI lineage: Eukaryota > Metazoa > Chordata > Mammalia > Chiroptera > Emballonuridae > Rhynchonycteris > Rhynchonycteris naso. The sequence goes on from CM072999.1 coordinate 52,937,309, forward strand.
GTTGAAGGCAAAGCTTCCACTGCCTGCTTCCCTTGTCTCTTCTGCTGGGACATAGCTGGGTTTCGAGGTTTGTGGGGGTTGTGATTCTGCTGGGCACTGTGAGGAGCCGCCCTTGGCAGAGCTAGGGCAGAAGAGTGGGTAAGGAAGCCTCCCTTCACCCAACTTCCGTGCGCTTCCCCCACTTCTTCCTTTACTGGTCTTGCCCCAGCGTGGTACGCGAGCGGTACCCCCTGAGTGGGTATGCATCACAGCGTGAGAGGATGATGGAACTGGGTTTGTTGCCTTTGAAGGATACTTCATATGTTTGGAAAGTGGAAGAGTAGCATGTTCAACAACATCTCCCAGTTTTACATTATTAAATCATATAAATTATCTAAGGAAATGCAGTTCTGAAAATCACCAAACTATAGGCTAGTTCGGCATACCCTTGTCTGGTAGATATGCATGTTCATAAAAAAAATAGACTGGGAGAACTGTATAGATATAGTGGTCTAGGGGAGACATGTCGAGGCAAGCCTTTTCCAACCTCTTTTTTTGCCTGCCCTAATTTAAATGAAACAGAAAGATGCTCTCCATTTTTATTTAAATCAGTGACTGAATTGTAAGTACTGTGGGGTGATTGATGTCTTAGAATAGATATTTTCAGAGAGACAGGATTATCTGCTTTTCAGCTTGTCTCTTAATCTTTTAAGGAGATAATTGTGGCTAGGGGAAGTTTTGGCTTTGAGGTAGGTAAATCGGGGATTGAACCCAGACTGCCAACGGCTACTTGGTGACCTTGAGCAAGTCATGGAATTTACCAAAGATTAATTTTCTCATAAGTAAAATGAATTAAAATTCTCACCAGTATTGTAATGGGGGTAATAGGTTTAAATAACAGCCCACTTGAGATGGAATCACCTTCTAATTGAAAGATGAATTACCATTAATCTTACACAGCCAAGACAGCCCAGTTTTGTGGAATGAGGTTTGTGTTAGGAAGGTAATTGGATAATAATATTCCAAAACATGTGTACAACAGGACTTTCAGTGATTTATAGAAATTGATCATCAGTGGTTTGAAACTGAGTTATCACTAATTTCTTAAAACTCTTAAAATTAAAGCAGAATATGTGCATTTATTTATTCAAAAGACTAATGTTTCAAATGTTTTCTCAGATTTGTGATCTGTATAGTAGGATTGATAAAACGTAAAAGTAATTTATGTAAATTTTAATTAATGTCCCATGTCTCTGAAGAGAATTGAAATTGGGGCATAAAATAGAAAGTAGTTGTAATTTAAGATTAAAATCAACATCAGTGACATGATTTATCTTAATTAGATTTAAACTATTAGTAAAACTTACAGAATTTTTATGTATAATCTGTAAAATAAATAACAGAATGAATTTCTCCTTTTAAATCATTCATGGTGGGAGAATAGAATAAATCTCAGGAACATAAAGTCTTTATAATATGGCTTTTGTTTTTTTTTGTGTGTGTTTTTTTTTTCAGGGACAGAGAGAGAGTCAGAGAGAGGGATAGATAGGGACAGACAGACAGGAACGGAGAGAGATGAGAAGCATCAATCTAGTTTTTCGTTGCCATTGCGACACCTTAGTTGTTCATTGATTGCTTTATCAGATGTACCCTGACCGCGGGCCTTCAGCAGACCGAGCCACCCCTTGCTGGAGCCAGCGACCTTGGGTCCAAGCTGACGAGCTTTTGCTCAAGCCAGATGGGCCCCGCGCTCAAGCTGGCAAGCTCGGGGTCTCGAACCTGGGTCTTCCACATCCCAGTCCGATGCTCTATCCACTGTGCCACCGCTTGGTCAGGCTTGGTTTTTTTTTATAGTTTAAAAATGATAGTTATATGTAACATTATGTTAGATTTTCAACTAATATAGTTTACTTTTTGATGAAACTTGTAGTTGGTACTTTTTAATTTTTAAGTGTACTTTATATTCAAAGGATAAGAATAAAATATCTTGCTTTAATAGTAGTTTCCTGTGTATGAAAAGTAGGGACTAAGTTTGTAATAAAAATATCAGTTTTTAGAGAGGTTTATAGATTTGAACTGATTTAGAGAAACAATTTCAAATATATTTTTCTCTGTGTCTCTACAGGATAGAAATAAAAAATATAAAATAAAATTCTGGCCCTAGCTGGATAGCTCAGTTGGTTAGATTGTCCAGAAGCATAGCAGTTACTGGTTGGATCCTCAGTCAGGGCACATAAAGGAACAGATCAATGTTCCTGCCTCTCGCTCACTCTCTCCCTCTTTCTCTAAAATCAATCAATAAAAACAACCCCAAAAAACCTCTGATAAAAGTCTCCAACTGTAGCATGCTCCTTGAGGTAGAAATATTTTAAAATTTTATCCATCATTGCAGCTATATAATAAGTAATATTAGTCAAATTGATACATGGATGGACATGGATAGATATATTTAAAATGATTAATGAAGTATCTGTACTTTTTTAAATTGAAATTATATTTTGGAAGTTGTAGTTTTTTGTAGGATTATTCACCTTTCTAAATGACTTTTTAAAGAGTGTGAAGTCTTTAATGTTAATCTTTAAGGTTTTTTTTTTTTTTTAGAGAGAGAGAAAGAGGGACAGATAGGAAGGGTGAGAGATGAAAAGCATCAGTTCATAAGTTGTAGCACCTTAATTGTTCATTGACTGCTTTCTCATATATGCCTTGACCCAGCGGGCTCCATCTGAGCCAGTGACCCCTTTTTCAAGCTATTGACCTTGAGGCTCAAGCTGGCGACCATGGGGTCATGTCTGTTATTCCAGGCTCAAGCCAGCAACCCTGCACTAAAGCTGGTGAGCCTGTGCTCAAGCCAGATGAGCCCACACTCAAGCTGACAACCTCGGGGTTTCGAACCTGGGTCATCTGCATCCCAGACTGACACTCTATCCACTGCTCCACTGCCTGGTCAGGCTCTTTAAGCATTTTAGCTGTGTTTTTGTGAATCATTTTTTTCAACGTCTTCAAATCTGAAATTTGAGGGCGTATTCTCTTGCTTTGGTGGTAAAGCTATCAGAAACTCCCATTTTTCCACTGTCTTCTCTTAAAACTTTAATAAACCATGTGTTTTGGTATAAAAGGATACTAGCTGTTAGAGTAACAATAGAGATTGTTAGAGATGACACTTTTCTTAGTGACCTTTTCCACTCAAAGTATGTGATTGTTCCAAAGATCTTTGCAGTTGTCAGTTACGGAATTTGCTTGTCAGGAAATCTAAAAATGACTTAACCTTCCTTTAATATCCATCTCTTGGATTATCTCAGAAAGTTTAAGGAAAGATTGGGAAGATTTATATACCATTTACTAGAATCAAATAAGCAACAAAGAACAGTTAATTTTACTGGTGCTGCCAAATCAGGAGTGAAAGTTACTGTGGAAATGTTTTAAAAATGCCTGGCAGTGCTTTACTCAAACCAAATGAGTATTCTTCTAAAGCTTATATCAATTTAAAGCATTTTTTAAAAAATGTGATGTAGCCTGACCTGTGGTAGCGCAGTGGATAGAGCGTCGAACTGGAAACACTGAGGTCGCCAGTTCAAAACCCTGCACTGGTCTGGTCAAGGCACATATGGGAGTTGATGCTTCTAGCTCCTCCCCGCTTTCTCTCTCTCTCTCTGTCTCCTCTCTAAAATGAATAAAAATAAATAAATAAATAAAAATATAAAAAAAAATGTGATGTAGTCCTCTGTAATTGGAAATAATCATTGTATACAGAAGAAAAGGCTGATATCATAGATGTTTACATTTATTTATTTATTTATTATTATTTATTTTTAAAGAGAGAGGAAGGGAGATAGAGAAACATTGATTTGTTGTTCTATTTATTTATGCATTCTTGGTTGACTCTTGAATGTGCCCTGACTGGGGATTGAATCTGCATCCTTGATGTGTCAAGACGACTCTTTAACCAATTGACCTACACAGTCAGAGCCATGGACAGGTTTAAATATCACCAATCTTGATAGAAAGTCCTTCAATGGCTTTAGATAAGTAGAAGTAGAGTGTCATGAAAGAATTTTACAATTTGTGGAACAATATTTTTTTAAACATCTAACTTCTCTCTCTGCTCATTTCTGTCACACATAAAAACTTTGAGACGTTGGGAGAAAAAAATAATGAATTTATTTATTTCATATTTTAGAACCACCATTTTCAATTTGGGAGATTACTTATTTGGAGACCTAAATTGGATTTTGACATTATTGGGATTGTATTCAGATTGGATGTAGGGAAAAAAATTAAGCACCATCTGTTTCAGATTCCTTAGTCTCTCGCCCCTTCATGGTTTTTTTTTTTAAAACTTCTTTTTATTTTATTCATTTTAGAGAGGAGACACAGAAAGAGAGAGAGAAAGGGGGGAGGAGCTGAAGCATCAACTCCCATATGTGCCTTGACCAGACCAGTGCAGGGTTTTGAACTGGCGACCTCAGTGTTCCCAGGTCGACGCTTTATCCACTGCGCCACCGCAGGTCAGGCCCCTTCATGATTTGTAGCTTTGAATTCATTAGATTATTTTTCAAAAATAAAAATCTTCAGCTTTAGGTTATATAATTTCATCTATATCAGTAAACGTAACTAAAAATACTTGTATTTTTAGACTGAGTTACAGAGAAACATCACATACATTGGTTAAAAGTAATTGTTTTCTCAGATATAAAACATTAATTAGGTAGCTTAATGTACCTTTGTCATCATTCACTTAATAAATCGTTCTTTTTTTTTTTATAGAATTTTTTAAGACTTTATTCATTAGAGAGAGAAAAGGGCAGAAGAGCAGGAAGCATCAACTCCCATATGTACCTTGACTGGGCAAACCCAGGGTTTGGAACCAGCAACCTCAGCGTTCCAGGTCAACGCTTTGTCCACTGCACTTCCACAGTTTAGCCCTTTTTCTTTTAATAGAAAATTTGAGTTTATGTAGCGAAACTGAGAACATAATGGCAGGGAGCAAGATTTCAAATGCTCCTTAATAAACCATTCTTTCTTTTTCTTTTCTTTTATTTAGAATATTAAATTTAACAGGGTGATATTGATCAATAAGAGTACAGCCTGACCAGGTGGTGGTGCAGTGGACAGAGCGTTGGAATGGGAAATGGAGGACCCAGGTTCGAACCCTGAAGTCGCCAGCTTGAATGCAGGCTCATCTGGCTTGAGCATGGGCTCATTACCTTGAGAGAGGGGTCCCCGGCTTGAGCATGGAATCATAGACATGATCCTATGGTTGTTGGCTTGAGCTCAAAGGTCACTGACTTGAAGCCCAAAGTCTCTGGCTTAAGCTCAAGGTTGCTGGCTTAAGCAAGGGGTCACTTGCTCTGCTGTAGTCCCCAGTCAAGGCACATGAGAAAGCAATCAATGAACAACTAAGGGGCCACAACAAAGAATTGATGCTTCTCATCTCTCCCTTCCTGCCTGTCTGTCCCTATCTGTTTCTCTCTCTGACTCTCTCTGTGTTTCTGTCAGAAAATAAAAAAGAGTACATAGGTTTTAGGTAAACATTTTTATAGCATTTGAACTGTTGATTATGTTGTATACCCATTACCCAAAGTTAATTCATTTTCCATCTTTGTATATTTGTCCCTCTTTACTCCTTCCCACCTATAAATCATTCTTATCATTACTGTTTCACCATAGTCCACTCCTGGTGGAAGTTGTTAAGAAAATAGCTTGTGGAGATGTAGAATCAATCTTTTTATCCCTTTGATGTCACAACCAGAAGAGAACCTGCTGGAGATTTTTTGTTTAGTGATAAGTTCACCTAAATTTAGTATTTCGATAGTGAGTTTTACTTTACCTCATGCCAGTTGATGTAGTTTTCAGCTAAATTGTACTACTTTACGGTACATAGGGCACATACTTGTCACTTTTCAGTTTGGATCTTAATAAATCCTGATGCCAGGCTTTTGGGTTTACTGAGCTGGAAAATACCATAACTTGTTCAGGTTACAGTAGTTGACATGTGACATGGACCAGAAAGACCCAGGCATCTTTGAGAAACTAAGTAGAACTGGTGTAGTATCCCAGTAATGGACTGAAGAGAGAGCCATCTGGATAGAAGGGAGCCATACTTTGTTTTCAGCAGGATAGTTCTGGTGATGTAGGTAAACAGATGGACTGCCCCTACACTACTGTAGTCTGTTAGTTACTCAGCAGTGCTGAGTGGGTAGTGTAGTTACGATAGTGCCTAGGGTATCAGGGATGAGAGAATTGTTCTTCAGTAACAGCTTACCGATCACAATGGAGGCATTAATATACCCGAGAAAGGGATATTCTCTTGTTTTTTCCTTTACCAGAGAAACTGAGTGAACAGGTAGCCATTGCCCTTGCCGTTAAAAATAGACCTTGATGCTACACCTTTGAGTGCTGGATAAGCCTGTCACAGTGCTACAGTTTGATGTGTCCATCAAAATGTCATATAATTTCTAGGGATCACTAGCATTGGACCCACTTTGATTTCTGTAGCTTATGACTCTTCAGACTACAAAAAGAGGTGTAGAGGACTTGAGCCTCTGTAAGAAAGTATACATTACAGCCCCATTGAATTTATAAATACACTTATTTATTGGCATTAATGAATGATGTGAAAATGTTTTAAATTTTGGGGGTGGTGGTGCACACATACGCTTAAATGTCCATGATAATTACCAGATCTCATTTTAGTTCTTCAGGCTAAATTGCTAACCATAATTGATCAAGCAGCCTCCCAGATGGATATCTGCTCCCATTTCCTAGCTGTCACTCTCTGATACACCGTATTTCCCCATGTATAAGACGCTCCCATGTATAAGACGCACTTTAATTTTGGGGCTTGAAATTTGAAAAATAATACATTACATAAAGTTATTTAACTCAAGTTTTATTCATCATACAACTCTTCATCACTGTCAGAACTTCCATCCATTAGCGTGTCTTCATCTGTGTCTGATGACAAATCACTGTCTTCAACGAGTGCAGAAACAAGCATGAGAAAACGGGAAATGCAAGTAAAGAAACTACAACCAATGTAGAAGACACACCCAGTTTTTAGACTCCAACTTTTCCCCCCCAAAATGTGTGTCTTATATATGGTGCTAATATACAGTAGGTGCTAGGGAGCAGGAGTATGACCACTGTGACCAATGTCAGGAAAAAGGCAAGGAGATTAAAGTTAAAATTCTTTTTTAATTTAAATTTAAATATGATTTTATTTAATTTCTTTTTTAACTTACTAGAATTTCTGTAAAGTAGCAATACTGTATCTACTTTTAAGGATTATGAAAATTTCCAATTTAAAAAAAAAATGACTGCCTGACCTGTGGTGGCGCAGTGGATAAAGCATCGACCTGGGAACACTGAGGTCGCCAGTTCAAAACCCTGCACTGGTCTGGTCAAGGCACATATGGGAGTTGATGCTTCCAGCTCCTCCCCCCTTTCTCTCTTTCTCTCTCTCTCACTCTGTGTCTCCTCTCTAAAATGAATAAAATAAAAATAAATTTTAAAAATTGACTTATTTTGAACAGTTTTAGATTTACAGAACAATTGAGTGGCTAGAATTTCATGTCTCGCATATTCACATAATCCCCCAAGCTCATTTCCCCATTAGTAAAAACTTATATTAGTATGGTATATTAGTTACAATTAATAAACCAGTATTGCCTATATTGATACGTCATTATTAACTATAATCCATAGTTTTCATTAAGGTTCACTCTTTGTGTTTGTATAGTTTTTTGGGTTTTAACAAATGCATAATTAACAATTATCATTACAGTTTCATACAGAATAGGTTTACCACCCTAAAAATTTTAACTATACATTTCTCTTTTTTTCTCCCCTAGAACCTCTGGAAACCTTTTTACTGTCTCTATATAGTTTTGTCTTTTCCAAAATTTCATATAGTTGGAGTCACATAGTATATAGCCTTTTTAGACTGGTTTATTTCACTTGGCAATATGCATTTAAGTTTTCTATATGTGTTTTTTGTGGCTTGATAGCTCATTTCCTTTTATTGCTCAGTAATTTTCCATTATAGGGATATGCCACCATTGTTTATCCCTTCACCTATTGAAGGACATCTTAGCTACTTCCATTTTTTGGAAATTATGAATAAAGCTGCTATAAACGGGCATTTGCAAGGTTATGTGTAGATATAGGCTTTTAACTTCTTTGGTAAATATCTAGGAACATGATTGCAGGATGTTATAGTAAGACTATGTTTAATTTTGTAAGAAACTGCCAAACTGTCTTCCAAAGTGTTTATATCATTTTGTATTCCCATCAGCAATGAATAAACATTTGTGTTGCTCTACAGCATTGCCAGTATTTGGTATTATCAGTTTTTTTTCTATTTCAGCCATTCTAATAGGTGTTTTAATTTGCAATACCATAATTACTTACAGTGTTGAGCACCTTTTCATATACTTATTTGCCAATCTATATATCTTCTTTGATGAGGTTCTGTTCAGATCTTTTGCTCATTATTGGGTTGTTGTTTTTTATTGTTGAGTTTTTTTTTTAATTCTTTTTTTTTAATATTTCCTTTTATTTTATTCATTTTTTTAGAGAGGAGACAGAGAGAGAGAGAGAGAGAGAGAGAGAGAGAGAGAAAGGGGGGAGGAGCTAGAAGCATCAACTCCCATATGTGCCTTGAGCAGACCAGTGCAGGGTTTTGAACTGGCGACCTCAGTGTTCCCAGGTCGACGCTTTATCCACTGCGCCACCACAGGTCAGGCCTATTGTTGAGTTTTAAGGATTTTTTTTTTGTATGTTTTGGATACAAATCCCTTATCAGATACGTATTTTGCAAATATTTTTTTCCAGTTTGTGGCTTATGTATTTATTCTCTTAACAATGTCTTCTATAGTACAAATGTTTTTAACTTTACAGAGTCCAGCTTAGCAAGTGTAAAATTTGTGTTATTTGATTTTGCTCACTTTTGTTAAAAATGGCCACTGCCAATGTGATGATGCTATCAGGTGATACTGCTAATTACCTTTCTGCTTGGGAAGGGGTTCAGTTATGCTAATGTGTGCTGGAGGAGGGCTTGTTGTGCTGAAAAGTTTGAAGAAAAAGGAAGAAGGGGGAGCTAGGAGACCATGTTGTTGTAGAGGAGAGGCAGCCAAGATGGTGAGGTGCTGAAAGAGAAGCCAGTTTGTGCAGAGAGAAGATGGGAACCAGAGGGGACTGAGCTAGTGGGGCCTTTGATTTTAGGAACACCGGGAGAAAGTCTGTGGCTTTGGGAGCCCTGAATGGAAAGGGAAGTGTTTTCCCACTGTGTGTATTTATTCGCCCGCTGGGGCGAGGCTAGAATAAAGGCATGGCCCACCAGTTTTCGTTTTTCTACCATCTCTCCGAATCTAATGGGAACCTGCATGAGCCAGGCGGCTCTGAAGGCCACCGTGGTTACAGCAAGTTTTTGTTTCATTGAGCATACTTTTGATACTGCAGTTACAGCAAGTTTTTGTTTCATTGAGCATACTTTTGATATTGTATCTAAAATCTTGGCTCTGAGGGCGGGCCCCAGTTATAGCAAGTTTTTGTTTCATTGAGCATACTTTTGATATTGTATCTAAAAACTTATTGCCAAACACAAGATCACATAGATTTTTCTCTTTACATTATCTTCAAGAATTTTCATAGTTTTGCATTTTAACATTGAGTTCTAAGATCTGTTTTGAGTTCATTTTTGTGAGTTTTAAGAATTGTGTGTGTATTTTTATTTTACACAAGGATATCCAGTTTTATAAAATACTTTCTGTTGCAAAAGTGTTGATGTTATTAAAAATATTTTTTAGAGCAGTTTTGGGCTCACAGTAAAATTGAGAGGAAGGTACAGATATTTCCTATATACCCTCTGCCCCGACACAGGTAGCCATACCCCATTTTTACATCTCCACCCAAAGTGGTACCTGTGTTATAATGGGTGAATCTGCATTGATGCATAATTACCCAAAGTTCATAATCTAATTTAGGTCTCTGTCTTTGTGTTATACATTCTGTGGGTTTGAAAAAAAATGTGTAATAACATTTATCCATTAATATGTGTCATATAGAGTATTTTAAAAATCCTCAGGGCTCTGCCAGTTATTTCCTTCCTCTCACTTCAACCCAGGCATGATTTATTTTGTTGTTTATTTAAAATTTTTTTTAAAGATTTTATTAACCTCTGGTGGCACAGTGGATAAAACATCAACCTGGAATGCTGAGGTTGCCAGTTCAAAACCCTGGGCTTGCCTGGTCAAGGCACATATGGGAGTTGATGCTTCCTGCTCCTCCCCTCCTTCTCTCTCTCTCTCTCTCTCTCTCTGTCTCCTCTCTCTAAAGAAATGAATAAATAAAATATAAAAAACAATGTATTGTTATAGTTTTCTAAATTTATCAAATAAAAATATATAAAAATGATTTTATTTATTGGTTTTACAGGGAGGGAGAGTGAGAGGTATCAACTCATAGTTGTCTCACTTCTGTTGTATGTGCCTGGACTGGGCAAGCCCAGGGTTTTGAACGGTGATCTCAGTGTTCCAGGTCCATGCTCTTTCCACAATCATGATTTTTTTAAGGAAACTGAAACGAATAAAATAATTTGTGGAGGTAGTTTAGAAAAGAGATTTCCATAATATCCTCAGATATAATTAGAAGCATTGTTCATAGTCTTGAGTTTCCCTTTCAAAAAGATTGATATTTTAAAAAGAAGATTGATATTAGGTCACTAGGTGTTAACTGACAGGTGTGTAGTTCTTTGAGATTAGGAAATGTGAACTAAATGTGGTATTGGCCATACAGTTACAAGTGGTAAAGGAGATCTAAATTTAGAATTTTTGAACCATCACTAGAATTAAGGTTCTTTGCTATTTGCATTTTATTACTGCTCAGGGTTTCTTGATTTCAATACAGATTTCTTGGCCAGAGCTTCAGTGTTTGTTTCTTATTACACTTGTTGAAGATTGTCCAGAAGTTTGAGCTGGCAAAGATTGAGTAGAAAGAGTACATGGGTACTGCTTGTAGTTGCCTGATGATTTCCAATTCTGACTCAGAGTGGAATTATCTATTCTAGACGACTATTTTTTTTTTTTTTTACAGAGACAGAGAGAGAGTCAGAGAGAGGGATAGATAGGGACAGACAGATAGGAACAGAGAGAGATGAGAAGCATCAATCATCAGGTTTTCGTTTTGACACCTCAGTTGTTCATTGATTGCTTTCTCATATGTGCCTTGACGGGGGGTGGGCGGGACTACAGTAGACCGAGTAACCCCTTGCTCGAGTCAATGACCTTGGACTCAAGCTGGTGAGCTTTCCTCAAACCAGATGAACCCGCGCTCAAGCTGGCAACCTCGAGGTCTCGAACCTGGGCCCTCTGCATCCCAATCTGACGCTCTATCCACTGTGCCACCACCTGGTCAGGCGTGGAATTATCTATTCTAAAAGCAATAAAGTGCTATCCTGATATACTGTTTCTTACATAGCCTAAGTAGTAATTGGTAGCTAGAATCCTTTTTCAGTTGGCTTTATAGCTGTTCTGTTCTGGACATCTAGGACACCCTTTGTTATAACAGACTATCTTAACCTTAAGTGGTAGTGTGACATCCAGTTTTTCTGGTCGTCTAGGGTATGAAGTAAAATTAGTAACTCCATGTTTAGTGGATTATGTTTGCTTTTTCACCTAAATAACAACAGACACAAGGAACAATCTGTATGAAAGCCCTTGGGTTTTTCCAAAGGTAGATTTCTCCAAATCAATCAATACGTAAGTTCACTTTGTCTTTAATGAGATCCATCTGGTTAATGCTTATGTTTGAGTTTCATAGGTTATGGAATTATAAGCTAAAAGAAAACATGGAGATGGTCTAGTTAGAGTCTTTCATTAAACAACTACTTAAATTTAGAGGTTGACTTGCTCAAGATTGTATGGCTAATGAGTCAGATAGAAACCCAGGTCAGCCCTATTTTTTTAAATTAATTAATTAATTAATTTAGACAATTAAATTTAACAGGGTGACACTGGTCAATTAGAGTACATAGATTTAATTTTTTTTTTTTTTTTTTTACAGGGACAGAGAGAGAGTCAGAGAGAGGGATAGACAGACAGGAGCAGAGAGAGGTGAGAAGCATCAGTCATTAGTTTTTCATTGCCGCCGCAACATCCCAGTTGTTCATTGATTGCTTTCTCACATGTGCGTTGAAACCGCGGGCCTTCAGCAGACCGAGCAACTCCCTGCTGGAGCCAGCGACCTTGGGTCCAAGCCGACGAGCTTTTGCTCAAGCCAGATGGGCCTGCGCTCAAGCTGCCGACCTCCGGTCTTGAACCTGGGTCTTCCGCATCCCAATCCAACGCTCTATCCACTGCGCCACCGCCTGGTCAGGCTGAGTACATAGATTTAGAAAAAACATCTCCACATCATTTAGACATGGTTATGCTGTATACCCATCACTCAAAGACAAATCATCTTCTGTCACCCTATAATTTGTTTCTCTTTAAGCTCTGCCCCTTCCCCCAAATTTCTTATATAATACACTAATTGGTTAATTTTAGTTAATGCAGAAATTATGATTTTATAAGAAGTAAATTTTCCTGGAAATTTAATTGTATTAAACTACCACCATCTTAGAATTTGGTTGAATTTTCTAGTTGATTTCTAAAGTGTTGAGTGAGTTGTGTTTTTCTTTAAGGACCAGGTGTCAGTGGATCTTTAGTTAAGAGCATGTTGTTATTTATTTATTTGAGAGAGAGAGAGAAACATTGAATTCTTGTTCCACTTATTTATGCATTCATTGGTTGATTCTTGTATGTGCCCTGACAAGGGATAGAACCTGCAACCTTGGTATATTGGGATGACACTCTAACCAACTGAGCTATCCTACCTGGTTAGGACTAGTTAAGAGCAGATTTATTTTTCATATTCTAGATAGAAATCCACCAATTTAAAAATAATGAAGATATTCCAGCCTATATTTAGCAAGCACACATGTGGCTGAATTAAAATTAATCATAATGGGTGTTTTTTGCACAGTGGAGATAATCTGTTAATATTTAATGTCATAAAGCAACAATGGATTCTGCTTTTTGGGGTGGTGTATTTATAAAACTAGAGTGGAGTGTTATATAGAAACTAAAAGTGCAGATTAATATGCATCTGGTGAATTCAGGCCTTGAAGGATGCACATCTGTTGAGAAAACAAATCATAGAACTATTCAGATCTTCAGCATCTTTAAATATGTGTGCTTTGATTCTCTTTAACTGTTTGGAAACAGTCTTAATGGATTTAAAAAAGGCCATTTGCTCTAAGGAAGCAACTGTGAACCATTTATTTATGATGCTATTAATCATTTTATTATTCTTCACAGCATTTTGATACTTTTGTATCTTTCCAATTTATTTATTGGGGCAGGAAGGAGTTAAATGACCCATCATAACAAAATTAGTTTGTTGCAAAATTGTATTTTAAAAGAGGAGTATAGTTTCCTGAATTGGATTGATTAGAAATATTTTTAAAATTAATTTACTGCTTTAATGAGAGAGGAAGGGAGAGAGGAAACATCAATTTGTTGTTTCACATATTTATGCATTCATTGGTTGATTCTTGTATGTGCTCTGACTAAGGATCAAACCCACAACCCTTGGTATATCAGGGTAATGTTCCAACCAACTAAACTACCCAGTTAGGGCATTAGATTAGAAATATTTTAAAGCTCTGAATTCTGTTTTGAATCCACAATGAAAATATAACCACAGAGCTCCTACTATGTATTCATCACCATACTAGTGCTCTAGGAATATAAAAATTGAAGATACAACCACAGACCAAATTGGAGAAACAAGACTTAAAATGAAAGGTACAGAGTAATAAAGTCTGTTATGTAACTAAATGCAAACTTGGTGATATGAACTGGGAACACTATAGGAGTTTAGAGGGGAGAAAATTTAGTGAATGTTCATAATTCTTCTGGAAAGGAGATTGAAGGTAAAGTGATTGATCTCAATTCTGGCTGCTCATCAAAATCAAATGGGGAAACTTTTCCAGGATCAGATGAATTAGAATCTGATGGGTGGTGCATTTATAGTTTTTCACAGCTTTCTCAGCTGATTGTAATGTATAGGCAGTGTTGAGAACAACAGCCTTAAAAAGGTGGCTCTAGCCCTGGCCTGGTAGGTAGCTCTGTTGGTTAGGGCATTTTCCCAATGTGCTGAGGTTGTGGGTTTGATCCCAGGTCAGAGCACATACAATAGTAAATGCATGAATGAGTAGAACAACAAATTGATGTTTTTTTATCTCTCTTCTTCTCTCCCTCACTCCCCCTTCCTCTCTCTCTCTCTATCCCCCCTTCCTCTCTCCCTAAAATCAGTATTTTAAAATAAGAATGGGTGTGATTTGGGTAGACAAGAAAGTGTTTTGGGGCAACATGGTTAAGCAGGGAGAGAATTGAGCACAGCTTGTGAAAAGACTAATACAATCAAAGCAGTGAGTGCTGGTTAGTGAAGTGGGAGAAGAGGGACATTTTGGAGCAATACTTCTCAAAGTGTGGTTCCTCAACCAGCATCACCTAGAAACATATTTTTTATTTTTTAATAATTATTTTTATTTATTTAGAAAATTAAATTTAGCAGGGTGACGTTGATCAACTAGAGTACATAGATTTTGGGTAAACCTCTCCACATCATTTGAACGGTTGATTATGTTGTATGTCCATCACCCAAAGTCAAATCATCCTCCATCACCTTATATTTGTCCTTCTTTATACCCTTCCCTCAACCCCCTCCCCCTCCTATACATGCCCCTCCCTGTTGTAACCACTGCACAAAAATATGGATTGCTTCACGAATTTGCGTGACATCCTTGTGCAGGGGCCATGTTAATCTTCTCTGTATCGTTTCAATTTTAGTACATGTGCTGCCAAAGCGAACACAGAAATGTATTATTAATCTAGATTTTGAGGCCCTGCTTCAAACTTAGGGAATTGGAAACTCTAGAGGTAGGATACAATAATCTATTAAAAGGAACTCCAGGTGATTCCAATGTACACTAAAGTTTGAGAATAGCTCTAGAGCAGTGGTTCTTAACCTGGGTTCTATCGAATCCTAGGGGTTTGATGAGTCGGTCACAGGGGTTCAGAGAAGCCTCTGCTGCGAAGACCAGAATAAAGTAATACCGTAATTTGTTGTGAGTTCATGCACTTTGTTGGTTTTGTTCTTTGAGCAAGGTGAAGTTCATGCACGGCTCATTTTGTGCACCAGTAAAAAAACATACCTATGTTTTGAATTTGGAAAAAAAAAGTCATATTTTATTTATCACTAAAGAAGGGTTCGGTGAATGCGCATATGAAACTGGTGGGTTCAGTACCTCAAAAAAGGTTAAGAACCACTGCTCTAGAGGATATTGAAAGTCCAGCAAAGGAAATTAGATTTGATGTTATAGTAAGTAGGGACCCATTGAAGGTTTTTAAGCTGAGGAGTAACAGGATGTATTTGTAATATGTGAAAGGTAAATCTGATTGCAACGTGCAGAATCCTTTGGACCACTAAAAGATAGAAATGAAGGAAACCAGTTGAAGAGGTACAGACAATAACCTAGTAGCAGTGAGGGTCTATTCTAGAGAATTATGGCAGTGTATTGAGTGTTTATGTAATGGGCAGTATGCTCAATTCTTTGTTTTATTTCATTCTCATAGCAAGCCACTGAGGTGGGGCTGTTATTCCCATTTTACAGATCAGGTAATGATATAGAAAAGAGAAGATTACCTCCAAAGTTCATACGCCTCTTAAGTGGTAGGCACAAGATGTCAAGTCAAGTAGCTCCAACTCTAAAGCTTCTTTGAAGAAACAGCTAATAATATCTGGAGACCAAGAGATAAAGGAGAAGACTGACTCAGATAACTTTTTTTTGTATTTTGTATTTTTCCGAATTTAGAAACCGGGAGGTAAGTCAAACAAGACTCCCGCATGCTCCGACCTGGGATCCACCTGGCATGCCCACCAGGGAACGTTGCTCTGCCCATCTGGGGCGTTGTTCCCTTGGGCTGGAGCCATTCTAGTGCCTGAGGCGAAGGCCATGGAGCCATTCTCAGTGCCTGGGCCAACCTTGCTCCACTGGAACCATGGCCACAGGAGGGGAAGAGAGAGACAGAGAGAAAAGAGAAGGGGAAGGGTGGAGAAGCAGATGGGCACTTTTCCTGTGTGTCCTGACCGGGAATCGAACCCGGGGTTCCACACTCTGGGCCGACGCTCTACCGCTGAGCCAACTGGCCAGGGCTCAGAGAACTTTTAATTCTAGGTGAGATAGGTAGGGTAAGTCACTGTTAGAAAGGAAATAGTGCTTACAGTGAGTAACTGGGCAAGTCACTTAGCCCATTTGAAACTGTCTTATATAATGATTGTGTGAAATAGCCAAAGGAAATTTTTGTATTGTATTTTTTAGATGTAAAGCCCTGTGATACCATGTTTAAGAAGTGATTTGTGATAGTTGTTTCTGGGTTTTGTTCTTTCGGTCACTGTGACTAAATTAGAAGAATCACTTCATCCAGCTTTTAAAAAATATCTTTTAGCCTGACCTGTGGTGGCGCAGTGGATAAAGCAACGACCTGGGAACACTGAGGTCGCCAGTTCAAAACCCTGCACTGGTCTGGTCAAGGCACATATGGGAGTTGATGCTTCCAGCTTCTCCCCCTTTCTCTCTTTCTCTCTTTCTCTCTCTCTCTCTCTCTGTCTCCTCTCTAAAATGAATAAAATAAAATAAAAATATATTTTAGATTTTAGAATAAATAAGTCCATGAATAAATTGTGCCTGAGAAGCTTTCCATAATATCAGTCTTTGCTGATATTATAGGAAATGTCTTCATCTTAAGACAGTGTTTTTTCTTACTATTTTACAGAAGATAGAGAGAGAGAGAGAAGCGGGGGAGTGGAGCAGGAAGCATCAGCTCTTATATGTGCCTTGACCAAGTAAGCCCAGGGTTTCAAACCGGTGACCTCAGTGTTCCAGGTCAATGTTTTATCCACTGTGCCACTGCAGGTCAGGCTTAAGACAGTTTAAGAAATATTTTATTCTTATTTTGTTTTAGTTGGGAAGCAATAAATAGAAAAATAACATGCTTGAGTATTTGTTATCGGTACTGTTTTAGCATTCTCTTATTTGGTAAAATTCATATATATAAAATTAACCAGTATAAAGTGCACAATTTGGTACTATTTGATATGTATATTATGCAACCATAACCTTTATCTGGTTCCAAAACATTTTAATCATCCCCAAAGGAAAAACTACAAACCTATTATGTGGTTTCTTCTTCTCCACAGCCCCTGGAAAACATCAGTCTGCTTTCTATCTCTATGAATTTACCTATTCTGTATATTTCCTATATATGGAATCGTAATAGGTGCCCTTTTGTGTCTGCTTCTTTTTGTGTGTGTGTCTTTTTCTTTTACTCAGCTTATTTATTTTTATTTTTAGTGAGCGAGAGAGAGGGATAAATGAATAGACAAACAGGAAAGGAGAGAGATGAGAAGCATCAACTCATAGTTGTGGCACTTTAGTTGTTCATTGATTGCTTTCTTATATGTTCTTTGGGAGGCTCCAGCCGAGCCAGTGATCCCTTGCTCTAGCCAGTGACCTTGGGCTTCAAGCCAGTGACCTTTGGGCTCAAGCCAGTGACCATGGGGTCATGTCTATGATCCCATGCTCACACCAGTAACCCCACGCTCAAGCTGTTGAGTCCTTGCTCAAGCTGGATAAACCCACACTCAGGCTAGTGACCTTGGGATTTCTAACCTGGTTCCTCAGCGTCCCTGGTCGATGTTCTGTCTACTGTGCCACCGCGTGTCAAGCAGCATAATTTTTTTCTAAGCCCATTTATATAACATGTATCAATACTTTATTTTTTATGGCTGAATAACATTCTGTTGTATGGCTGTACATACCACATATGTTGATCTATTCATTAGTTGATGGATATTTAGGGTTATTTCCAGCTTATGGTTATTGTGAATAGTGCTACTATGAATGCTGATGTACAAATTTTTGTTTGAATACCTGTTTTCAAGCCTTTTGGGGTATGTACGTAGGAGTGGAATTGCTTGGTCATATGGTAGTTCTGTTTTAGGAACTGCCAACTCTTTTCCACAGTGGCTGCACCATTTTACATTCTCAGCAGCAGTGTTCAGTGGTTCTCATATATGTCCTCACCAATATTTGTTACTTTATGCCTTTTTTTTTTAAGAATTATTTTTATTTATTCATTCTAGAGAAGAGAGACAGAGAGAGAAAGAGAAAGAGACAGAGAGAAGGAGGGAGGATCAGGAAGCATCAACTCCCATATGTGCCTTGACCAGACCAGTGCAGGGTTTTGAACTGGCGACCTCAGTGTTCCCAGGTCGACGCTTTATCCACTGCACCACCACAGGTCAGGCTGCCTTTTCTTTTTTTTAATTACAGCCATCCTAGTGGGTGTATGTGGTATCTCCTGATTTTGTCTTGCATTTCCATAATGAGTAAATGTGGAACCTCTTTTCTTGTGCTTTTTGGTCAATTGACATCTTTTTTGATGAAATGTCTATTCAAGTCCTTTGCCCATTTTTTGGTAGACATTTTTCACTGTATATGTTTATAATTAGTCCAACTACACATTTTAAGTAGATATTCATTAAATGTAGCTCTCTACTTCAAGCTGCTATATTTTCTTAGTGATTACTGCACACATTCACACAATTGTTTTTTCTCTTTCTGTAAAATTGTGGTAAAATATAAATAACATAAAATTTACCCTTTTAATATTTTAAGTGACATTAGGTACATTCACATTGTTGTGCAACTGTCACAACTATCTCCAGACCTTTTTGCTGAAATGCTATTGAATATTGATATACAAACATCTGTCCTTGCTTTCGATTGTTTTGGCTATACATATACCCAGAAGTAGAAGTAGAATTGAGGAATCAACCAGACTGTTTTCTTTTTTTTTTTTTTTTTTTTTACAGAGACAGAGTGTGAGAGTCAGAGAGAGGGATAGATAGAGACAGACAGACCAGGAACGCAGAGAGATGAGAAGCATCAATCGTCAGTTTTTCGTTGTGGCACTTTAGTTGTTCATTGGCTGCTTTCTCATATGTACCTTGACTATGGGGCTACAGTAGACCAAGTAATCCGTTGCTCAAGCCAGCAACCGTGGGTCCAAGCTGGTGAGCTTTGCTCAAACCAGATGAGCCCGCTCTCAAGCTGGTGACCTTGGGGTCTCGAACCTGGGTCCACCGTATCCCAGTCCGATGCTCTATCCACTGCACCACTGCCTAGTCAGGCCATACTGTTTTCTGTAGCTGCTACATCATTTAACATCCCCATCAGCAGTGCACAAGGATTCCAGATTTCTCCACAACCTCACCAACACTTGTTTTTTATTTTCTAATTATATTCATGCTAGTAGATGTAAAATGATATCTTACGGTTTTGATTTGCATTTCCTGAGTCACCAGTGGTGTTGAGAATCTGTGAGTTTATTTGCCATGTGTATATCTTCTAAGAGTTATATAGTTTTCGCATTTATATTTAGGTCTTTGATCCATTTTGAATTATAGTATAAGGTTAATGTCCAACCTCATTTTTTTGCAAGTGGGTATCCAATTGTACCATTACCATTGTTGAAGAAAGAGACTATTCTTTCCCCATTGAAAGGTCTTGGCATTCTTGTTGAAAATCAGTTGGTTGTAGATGTATGGGTTTATCTCTGGACTCTTAGTTTTGTTCCATTTACTTATATGCTTATCTTTATGCCAATATCACACTGTTTTGATTACTGTAGATTTACGGTAATTTTGAAATTATGAAGTGTGTCTTCTCCAATTTTGTTTTCAGGATTTTCAAGATTGTATTTTGCTTATCTTTTCCCTTACAATTGCATATCAATTTTTCTAAAAAAAATTTAGTGGTGGCCTTATGTCTTGCATTATGCATTTATAATTAATCTAATTCCACTTCCAAATAACACTATACTGCTTCATGGTTTTTGCAGGTACATTATAGAATTTCCAAGTCATTTCTTCTGTCTTTTATAACATTTTTGTGATTCATGTCACTTATCCATAAGCCATAATCACCTAAAACCCTGGCTGGCAAACTGCGGCTCGCAAGCCACATTCCACTCTTTGGCCCCTTGAGTGTGGCTCTTCCACAAAATACCATATGCGGGCGCTACCTCGATAAGGAATGTACCTACTTATATAGTTTAAGTTTAAAAATCTTGGCTCTGTTGACTAATGAGTTTGCCAACCACTGGTATAGACAGGCAGGAAGAGAGACAGATGAGAAGCATCAAGTCCCTGCTGGTGCTCCTTAGTTGTTCATTGACTGCTTTCTCACATGTGCCCTGATTGGTGGTGGGTGTGGGGCTATAGCAGAGTGAGTGACCCCTTGCTCAAGTCAGCAACCCTGGGCTCAAGTCAGTGACATTGGGCTTCAAGCCAGCAACATTTGGGCTCATGCCAGCTACCATAAGGGTCTTATCTATGATCCCAAGCTCAAGCCAGTGACCCTGTGCTCAAACTGGTGAGCCTGTGCTCAAGCCAGCGACCTTGGGGTTTTGAACCTGGGTCTTCTGTGTCCCAGTCCGATGCTCTATCTACTGTGCAACCGCCTGGTGAGGTGGAATTGTTTTCTTAATTTTGTTTTCCGATTGTTCATTGCTAATGTATAGGAATACAACCGATTTTGGTGCTGATTTTATTAGCTCTAATAATTTTTGTATTTATATTCTTTTGGTTTTCCATATATAGGATCATGTCATCTGTGAATAAATAATTTTACTCTCCAATTAGGATGGCTTTTATTTTCTATTTTTTCTTTTTACCTAATTTCTCTGGCTAAAACTTCTACTATAGTATTGAATTGAAGTGGCATATGAAAGCACCTGTTTTGTTTGATCTCAGCAGGGGGAAAGTGTTTAGTCTTTCACCATTGAGTATTTGAATTATGGGTTTTTCATAAAATCCCTTTTCACGTTGAAGAAGTTTTTTGTTGTTTTTTTCTTTTATTTCTTTTTATTTTATTCATTTTAGAGAGGAGACACAGAGAGAGAGAGAGAGAGAGAGAGAAAGAGAGGAAGTGCGGAGGAGCTGGAAGCATCAACTCCCATATGTGCCTTGACCAGACCAGTGCAGGGTTTTGAACTGGTAACCTCAGTGTTCCCAGGTCGTTGCTTTATCCACTGCGCCACCACAGGTCAGGCTACGTTGAAGAAGTTTTATACTATTCCTAGTTTGAATGTTTTTATCATGATAGTGTTAGATTTTGTCAAATGCTTTTTTTTGTGTTAAAATGATTATATTATTTTTCTCTTCATTCTGTGTATTTTTCTTTCTTTTTTTTATTTATTGTTTACATAGATTCTAGTGTCTCCCCGAATGCATCCCCCCCTCACCCATATTCCCCTCAACATCTCCCTTTTCCCCTCCCAACAGCTCCCTCCCTCCTTCCCGTCAGGTTAAATTCCATTCCTCAGTTCACATTGTTCCTTGGATTCCTCAACTGAGTGAGGTCATATGATATTTTTCTTTCTCTGCCTGGCTTATCTTACTTAACGTAATAGTTTCCAGGTTTATCCATGTTGTTACAAAAGGTAATATTTCCTTTTTCATGGCCCCATAGTATTCCCTTGTATAGATGTACCACGCTTTTTAATTCATTTGTCCACTGATGGACAGTTGGTTTGTTTCCAGATCTTCGCTATTCTGAACAATGCTGTCATAAACATGGGGGTGCATTTCTTTTTTTGGAATAGAATATATTCCTAAAAGTGATAAGGAATAGAATATATTCCTAAAAGTGGGGTGGCTAGGTCAAAAGGCAGTTCCATTTTTAGTTTTTTGAGGAATCTCCATACTGTTTTCCACAGTGGCTGCACTAGTCTGCATTCCCACCAGCAGTGCAGTAAGGTTCCCTTTTCTCTACCTCCTCGCCAGCACCTATCAGGAGTTGTTTTGTTAATGAGTGCCATTCTGACTGGTGTGAGGTGGTATTTTTTTTTTAATGTTTTATTTATTTATTTACTTTACAGGGACAGAGAGAGAGTCAGAGAGAGGGATAGATAGGGACAGACAGACAGGGACAGAGAGAAATGAGAAGCATCAATCATTATTAGTTTTTCGTTGCCGTTGCGACACCTTAGTTGTTCATTGATTGCTTTCTCAAATGTGCTTTGATTGTGGGCCTTGAGCAGACCGAGCCACCACTTCCTGGAGCCAGCGACCTTGGGTCCAAGCTGGCGAGCTTTTTTTGCTCAAGCCAGATGGGCCCCGGGCTCAAGCTGGCGAGGTCGGGGTCTCAAACCTGGGTCTTCCGCATCCCAGTCCCACGCTCTATCCACTGCGCCACTGCCTGGTCAGGCTCATTGTGGTTTTAATTTGCATTTCTCTAATGATTAGTGATGTTGAACATTTCTTCATCTGTCTGTTGGCTATCGGTATGTCCTCTTTGGAGAAGTGTCTATTCATTTCTTTTGCCCATTTTTTGACTGGATTGTTTGTGTTCCTGGTGTTGAGTTTTATAACTTCTTTATAAATTTTGGTTATTAACCCCTTATCAGACGTATTATTGAATATGTTCTCCCATTGTGTGGTTTGCTTTTTTATTCTTTTCATATTGTCTTTAGCTGTACAAAAGCTTTTTAGTTTGATATTGTCCCATTTGTTTATCCTGTCTTTTATTTTACTTTCCTGCGGAGATAAATTGGCAAATATGTTGCTGTGAGAGATGTTGGAGAGCTTACTGCCTATGTTTTCTTCTAAGATGTTTATGGTTTTATGGCTTACATTTAAGTCTTTTATCCATTTTGAATTTATTTTTGTGAATGGTGTAAGTTGGTGGTCTAGTTTCAGTTTTTTGCAGGTAGTTGTCCAATTTTCCCAACACCATTTGTTAAAGAGACTGTCTTTACCCCATTATATGCTCTTTCCTCCTTTGTCAAATATCAATTGTCCATAAAGGAGTGGGTTTATTCCTTGGTTCTCTATTCTGTTCCATTGATCTATATGCCTGTTCTTATGCCAGTACCAAGCTGTTTTGAGTACAATGGCCTTATAGTGTAACTTGATATCAAGAAGTGTGATACGTCCCACTTTATTCTTATTTTTCAAGATTTCGGAGGCTATTCATGCTCTTTTTTGGTTTCATATAAATTTTTTGAATATGTGTTTTATATCTTTGAAATATGTCATTGGTAATTTAATTGATATTGCATTGAATTTATAAATTGCTTTGGGTAATATAGACATTTTAATGATGTTTATTCTTCCTAACCATGAACACAGTATATGCTCCCACTTGTTTGTATCTTCCTTGATTTCTTTTATCAATGTTTTATAATTTTCCAAGTACAAGTCTTTTTTTTTTTTTTTTTTTTTACAGGGACAGAGAGAGTCAGAGAGAGGGATAGATAGGGTCAGACAGTCAGGAATGGAGAGAGATGAGAAGCATCAGTCATTAGTTTTTTGTTGCCATTGCGACACCATAGTTGTTCATTGATTGCTTTCTCATATGTGCCTTGACCGTGGGCCTTCAGCAGACTGAGCCACCCCTTGCTGGAGCCAGCGACCTTGGGTCCAGGCTGGCGAGCTTTTGCTCAAGCCATATGGGCCCACGCTCAAGCTGGCGAGCTGGGGGTCTTGAACCTGGGTCTTCCGCATCCCAGTTCGATGCTCTATCCACTGCGCCACTGCCTGGTCAGGCCCAAGTCCAAGTCTTTTACCACTTGGTTAAATTTAACCCTAGGTACTTTATTTTTTGCAATAGTGAAGGGGATTGTTTCCTTAATTTCTTTTTCTGCCAGTTCATTGTTGGTGTATAAAAATGCCTCTGATTTCTGTGTATTAATTTTATACCCTGCCACCTTGCTGAATTCATTTATCAGGTCCAGTAGTTTTTTGACTGAGATCTAGGATTTTCTATATACACTATCATATCATTTGCAAATAATTAGTTTTACTTCTCCTTTTCCAATTTGGATGCCTTTTATTTCTTCTTTTTGTCTGATTGCTGTAGCTAGGAATTCTAGTACTATGTTGAGTATGAGAGTGGTGAAAGGGGGCACCCCAGTCTTGTTCCTGATCTTAAGGGGATTGCTTTTAATTTTTGCCCATTAATTATGATGTTGGCTGTGGGCTTGTCATAGATGACCTTTATCATGTTGAGGTATGTTCCCTGTATTCCCACTTTGCTGAGAGTTTTGATCATGAATGAGTGCTGGATTTTATCAAATGCTTTTTCTGCATCCATTGAAATGATCATGAGGTTTTTCTCTTCCTTTTGATTATGTGATGTATCACATTGATTGATTTACGAATATTGTACCATTCTTGCCTCCCCAGAATAAATCCCACTTGATCATGGTGTATGATTTTTTTCATATATTTCTGGCTCCGGTTGACTAATATTTTGTTGAGGATTTTAGCGTCTAAATTCATCAGGTATATTGGCCTTTAATTTTCTTTCTTTGTGTTGTCTTTGCCTGATTTTGGAATCAGAATTATGCTCACCTTATAAAAGGAGCTTAGAAGTCTTCCTTCCTCTTGAATTTTTTGCAATAGCTTGAGAAGGATAGGAGTTAGTTCTTTTTTGAGTATTTGGCAGAATTCGCCAGTGAAGCCATCTGGCCCAGGGCTTTTCTTTGTTGGAAGTTTTTTGATAACTGTTTCGATCTCATTTGTTGTAATCGGTTTGTTTAGGTTTTCTGATACCTCCAGATTGATTTTTGGAAGGTTATATGTTTCATGGAATTTCTCCATTTCACCTAGGTTGTTTAATTTTTTGGCATAAAGTTCTTCATAGTATTTTCTTACAATATTTTGTATTTCTTTCCTTTTTTAATTTATAGATTTTATTAATTTTTAATTTTAATGGGGTGACATTGATAAATCAGGGTATATATATCTTCAGAGAAAACCTCTGTGGGTTATTTTGACATTTGATTATAATGCATACCCATCACCCAAGGTCAAATTGTCTTCCATCACCTTGTATCTGGTTTTATTTGTACCCTACCCCTTCCTTCTCCTCCCCCTTACCCCCACCCCAATAGCCAGCACACTCTTGTATTTCTGTTGTGTCAGTTGTTATTTCTGCATCTCATTTCTAGTTTTATTTATTTGAGTCCTCTCTCCTTTTTTCTTGGTGAGTCTGCTTAAAGGTTCATCAATCTTGTTTAGCTTTTCAAAGAACCAGCTCTTGGTTTCATTGATCCTTTTTATTGTTTCTTTAGCCTCTATGTCTTTTATTTCTGTTCTGTTCATTATTTCCTTCTTTCTACTACCTCTGGGTTTACTTGCTGTTCTTTTTCTAGCTCTTTTAGATGGAGCGTTAGGTTGTTTATTTGAGCTTTTTCTAGCTTCTTAAGGTATGCCTGTAGTGCTATGAACTTTCCTCTTAGTGTTGCATGCTCATTATCATTCGTTTCTAGGAATTTTTTTATTTCTTCTTTGATGTCATTGATAACCCATTTATTATTTAATAACATGCTATTTAGTTTTCATGTGTTTGAGTATTTTTCAGTTGTGGTTGATTTCTCGTTTCATGCCATTTTGATCAGAGAAAATGCTTGATATGATTTTAGTCTTCTTAAGTTTGTTTAGACCGCTTTTGTTCCCTAACATGTGGTCTGGCCTAGAGAATGTACATGAGCACTTGAAAAGAATGTATATTTTGCTGCTTTAGGGTGAAAGGTTCTGAAGATATCTATTAAATTGAGTTGATCTAGTGTTTTCTTTAAGTCTGCTGTGTCTTTGTTAATTTTCTTTCTTGAGGATCTATCTAGCGATTTTTGTGGAGTATTGAAATCCCTTACTATTATAGTATTGCTGTTGATCTCGCCCTTTATATGCATGAAAGTCTGCTTTATATATTTAGGTGCTCCTATATTAGGTACATAGATATTTATAATGCTTAGATCTTCCTGTTGAATTCCTCCCTTTATCATTATGTAGTGACCTTCTTTATCTCTTACTATAACCTTAATTTTAAAGTCTATTTTGTCTGATATAAGTAATTGCTACCCCAGTGTTTTTTTCATTTCCATTTGCATGAAATATTTTTTTTCATCCTTTTAGCTTTAGTGCTGTGATGGCGAACCTATGACACACATGTCAGCACTGACATACATAGCTATTTTCTGTGACACGTGGCCACATACCAGAGAGGTATGGGGCCCCATGCTGAGAAGGACCTTTCATCCTTGGCTCCTGCCCGGCCAGGTGCGGTAGTCAAAAGATAAAACATTTGCTGTAGTGTAGACACAGGTTGGTCTGTAGGCCTAAACAACAGAACTCCAGCACAGAGCGTCTAGTTCTGGGACTTCCAGTTAGGCCGTTTTTCTGGAAGTGACACACCACCCGAGTTATGCTTGTTTTTTTTTTCGTATTTTGACACACCAAGCTCAAAAGTATGCCCATCACTGCAATAGGGTGTAGTCTCAGGGGCCTAGTGGGTGTGACCCCTGTGCTCCCCTTGTGTGGTATGTCTACCAGGCCATCACTGCTGTTGTTGCCCTGGGCTTTTAAGCTCAGGTGCTGCTGGCGTCAGCCCGCCTCCGCGACCCCCTT
This sequence comes from Rhynchonycteris naso, assembly GCA_037038555.1. NCBI lineage: Eukaryota > Metazoa > Chordata > Mammalia > Chiroptera > Emballonuridae > Rhynchonycteris > Rhynchonycteris naso. The sequence continues at coordinate 52,963,868 of CM072999.1, forward strand.
TGCCCTGGTTGCGCTCGCAGGCCTGTTTGGACTGCTTCCATGGTCGCCCCAGCCTCCACTCCCCCCACCCCCCAGCCGGTGTGCGCGTGTGGGCTTGGGCGTCCGCCTGTACCCTCACCCCCAGGGGAGCTGCCTCGCACTCCCGTTGGGACCATTCCGGGGCTGCCTCGTCTCTGCAGGTCAGCTTAGATTTTGGTAGCCCCGTGGAGGGCTGTAGGCGCCCGCTCAGATCACTGGCGACGGCGCGCCTCCACCCCGGGCTGGTTTGCGGGCCAGTCGAGATCACTGCCGAGGGTGCACCCCGCCTCGGGCCAGGCCGGCGGGATCTTAGCCGCAGCCCGGCTGCCGGCTTGGATGCGGGCGCCCGCACTTACCCCCTCCTCCGACGCCCTAGCCGCCGCCCCAACCGAGGGCATACCTACTCAGTGAGCCAGACTGTGTATGAGCCTGGACTTCCAGCAGCAGTGACGGCGGCCGCGGCAGCCGTTCCCGGTTCTGCACACTGGTTTGCACATGCTCGCTGGAACTTCCGCTACTAGCTGCCTCTCTCCTGTCTGCCCCAATGGAGCACTCAGCAGTGCGGTGAGTGGTGTAGCTGGACAGGGCACTTTATTTTCTTTGCTGTTGATGCTGTTCCCAGGAAAAAAAGTTCACATTAAGTTTGGGGAGTGACTCAGCCCAGGGGTTAGGGTGTCCTCCTGGAGCTCCAGAAAAGTGGCTGTGATTGAGGCTCTCTGTACTTTAATAGGGAGCCTGGTTCCGAGAGTCCTGCCTCCTCCTCTCAAACTGTGTCTAGGCTTTTTTCTCAGCCAAATATAGTCAGTAAGCCCCTTCCAGGCTTCATGGCTCTTGGCTGGGTCTGTGGTTTGGGGGATAAGGACCTACAACTCCCTGGATAGTCCTCCCTGTCGCAAAAGTTTTTCCTGGGTGCCTCTCGCTCCCGGGAGCGAGTCAGCCTTTTCCAAGTCTCCGCCTTTCCTACCAGACTCAGTGTGGGGTTCTTTGGTGGTCCTTGGCTGTAGAATCCTCTTAGTTTAGTCCACAGTTTGTCTTTCACAATGAGTGTTCTCAGATTTAAGTTGTAATTTACCTTGGTTCTGGGAAGTTGGAGTTGGAGCATCTGCCTACTCTGTGGCCATCTTGGATCCCTCCCATTCTGTTTGTGTTGACTGATTTATATGAGATAAACCTCAATTTGTCATAATGTATAATCCTTTTACTATGCTGTTGGATAATGTCTGCTAGTACTGTATTTTATTGAATTAAAATTATTAAATATGTATGTAAAGCCAGTAATCAAGGCCACCATCACAGTTGTCTAGCCCATGCAGGTTCACATTAGATTCGGACAGTTGGTAATGAAACAACGGAGCCCAGAACTGGTGAGCCATCAGCTTTAATTCTAGCTTGCACCCGGCAGGCAAGCAAAAACACACACTGGGCTCCAAAACCCACTCGTTCAGTGCTCACAAAGCTACTGACTTATCCGAGTTTCCTAGAATCAAAGGTTTCTAGCTCACCAGACTTATTCACCTCTGTTCCCCATCTCCTCCAGCTCAAACTCTGCACAAACTGGTTTCTCCCTCAGCACTCTGCCATCTTGGCTGCTTCTCCTAGCCTCCACGTGGCCTTAATCTGCTCTCCTCTCTAATACCTCAGGAACCAAGAGAGAGCAAGCTCCCGGTCTGTCCCACTTTATAGTGTAGAAATCCAAACCTTTAATCCAATCTACAAACAAGAAAGTCTGTGATACAAAGTCACCCATCTGAGGCATAATGGGATTCCTCATGGGAGCGCACCACCCCACATCATCAAATCAGTCAAGGGTGTGGGGAAAAGCTTACTCTTAAAACTAAGCCTTAGGCTATAATACTGGGTCTGCTTACATTACAGCCTTTCTCCCACACCCATTCCAAGCATAAAGGCAAATAATATCACCTGGGTGACAGGCTTCCATGTGGGCAGCGCCATCTTTAACAAAGTGAGCATATTATATTTTATCTGCCCAACACTGTATTTGTAAGGGATGTTGGTCTATAATTTTCCCTTTTTAAGATTTATTTTGTTGATTTAAAGAGCAAGAAGAGAGATTATAGTTGCTTCACTTGATTTGTTGATTGCTTTTTTTTTTTTTTTTAAAGGAACAGAGTCAGAGAGAGGGATAGACAGGGACAGACAGACAGGAACAGAGAGAGATGAGAAGCATCAATCATCAGTTTTTCGTTGCGACACCTTAGTTGTTCATTGATTGCCTTCTCATATGTGCCTTGACCATGGGCCTTCAGCAGACTGAGTAACCCCTTGCTCGATCCAGTGACCTTGGGTCCAAGCTGGTGAGCTTTTTTCTCAAGCTAGATGAGCCTGTGCTCAAGCTGGCGACCTCCGGGTCTCGAACCTGGGTCCTCCGCATCCCTGTCCAACACTCTTTCCACTGCACACTGCCTGGTCAGGCTGATTGATTGCTTCTTATATGTTTCTTGACTGGGCAAGCCCAGGGTTTTAAACCGGAAACCTCAGCATTCCAGGTCGATGCTGTATTCATTGTCACACAATAAGTCAGGCTATGATTTTTTTATTTTTTGACAGAGTCAGAGAGAGGGACAGATAGGGACAGACAGACAGGAAGGGAGAGAGATAAGCATCAGTTCTTCCTCGCAGCTTCTTAGTTATTCATTGATTGCTTTCTCAATCAATGCCTTGACCGGGGTGGAGGGTGGGCTACAGCAGAGTGAGTGACCGTTTGCTCAAACCAGTAAACTAGGGCTCAAGCCAGCCATGAGGTCATGTCTATGATCCCACGCTCAAGCCAGTAACACTTTGTGCTCAAGCCAGATGAGTCTGCGCTCAAACCAGTGACCTTGGGGTTTCAATTCCAGGGCCTCTGTGTCCCAGTCGGACACTCTATGCACTGTGCCACTGCCTGGTGAGGGATTTTTTTCTTGTTTTATTTTTGTTTCTTATTTGTTTGTTTTACCTAGTTTTGATATCAAGGTAATTCTAACTTTATAGAAAGAGTTAGAAAGTTATTCTATTCTTTTCTGCATGTTGAGAGAGTTTGAGAAGGATTGTTAATTATTCTTTGTTTGGTAGAATTTACCAGGAAAGCCACATGGTTTTGAACTTTTCTTTTGGAGGAACCTTTTGTTTTTTAGCATCAACAGTGCACTTTATTATACAGCTTAGATTTAACATTTCATATATGCTTTTAAAGCTTCAATCAATAATTTAAAAGAAAATAGAAACACACATATGCAGCAGTGGTTCTCAGGCACAGAACTGAGGAGATTGGAGGTTTTCCCCAGCCCTAGCATATGGTGAACAGCATGAACCATGACTATAGGATGTCTCCTGCTGACCTAGCTGCCTTTCCCAGTGATTCCTATTACATTGGACATCTTCAGTAGGTATATTGATAACTGGAAACGACGAGATTTAAAATATTTTGCTAAAGTCTTTAAGACCTAAATTAGTCCTTTTCTCTAACATAGCGCTAAGTTATCCAATGAAAATAATCTTGTCTGTAAGTATTTGGAGCATTGGCCTAAGAACCACTGCCTGTGGCTACTCAATGTCTTCTGGTCTCACTGAGTGGGGTAGTGGTATGATGGACTTCTCAGTGTCCCTGGGAAGGGCTTTTCTCATATCTTAGCTGTCATCGTCGGGCTTCCCATTTCTGGCTAAGTAGTACTCTATGACCGTCCTGTACACACTGTAGTCCAGCTTCTTGTACATGTTGACTGCAACTTTGTTAGACACTGTTACAAAGATATAGACAAAAAATCCTTTTCTGTCTGAAATTTCCTTTAATAACCATTAGTTTTGCAGCCAAACCAAGGCGTCAAAATTCTGGAGCAACAGACAGAGCTGTGACATGCCCGTGCCATTCTTTCCTAATAACTCAGCCTTCTGCTTCACCCCTAATGTAACCCATTAACTCTCCACCAGACACCTCTGCAATGATGAAATACTCTGGCCAGTAGGCCAGGTACTGTAAGTATAAAGGAACCCCTTAAATTTCTGCAAGTGGATCCAAGTTAATGTTGTTGAAGCAGAACAGGTTGTCGCACATGAAAGCCCAGAGCATGGTCATTACACTGCAGCCACTGCAGCCAAAGCTGGTTCTGGGGGAACCTTTTGATAATGATTCAATCTCTACCTGTTAAGGTCTATTCAGATTTTCTATTTCTTCTGGAATTGTTTTTGGTACTTTGTGTGTTTATGGGACATCTAGGTTATCCCATTTATTGTACTATTGTTTATGGTATTCTCGTATAATCCTATTTATTTATTTTTAATTTTTATTTATTGATTTTGAGAGAGAAACATCAACCTTCTGTGCTACTTATTTATGCACTGGTTGACCCTTGTAGTGCCCTGATTGAGGATCGAACCCTTACCTTGGTGCATCAGGAGGATACTCCAACAAACTGAGCTATTCCACCAGGGCATACTTTTTATTTTTAAGGTCTGTAGAATTATCCCCACTACCATCTCTGAATTTAGTAATTTGAGTCTTTTTATTTTTTGATCAGTTTAGCTATAAAAGTTTGTAAATTTTGTTGATCTCTTCAACAACCATTTTTGATTTTGTTGATTCTTACTATATTGTCTTTATTCTCTGTTTTATCTCCACTATAATTTTATTATTTCTTTTCTTCTGTTAGCTTTGGATTTAGCTTGTTCTTTCTTTCCTAGTTCTTCAAGGTGTGAATTTAGGATATCACTATATCTCACAAGTTTCACTGTGTTATATTTTTGTTTGTGTCGAGGTATATTCTATTGGTCGTTTAAGAGTATCTTGTTTAGTTTTTACATATTTGAGATTTTCCAGTTTCCCTCTGTTTATTGATACCTACTTTTATTCTGTAAATAGACTTTATATGATTTCAGTCTTTGAAACTTTATTGAGACTTGTCTTGTGGCTTAACATATTATCTTTCCTGGAGAATGTCCCATGTACACTTGAGAAAAATATATATTTTATAGAGTGGACTGTTCTGTATCTGTTAGGCCTAGCTGGTTTACAGTGTTATACAAATATTCCATTTCCTTATTGATTTTCTGTTCTATCTATTGTGGAAAATAGAGTTTTCAGCCTGACCAGGCGGTGGCACAGTAGATAGAGCATCAAACTGGGATGCAGAAGACCCAGGTTTGAAACCCTGAGGTCACCGGCTTGAGTGCGGGCTCATCTGGCTTGAGCATGGGCTCACCAGCTGGAGTGCAGGGTGGCTGAATTGAGCATGTGATTATAGACATGATCCCAAGGTTGCTGGCTTGAGATCGAGATCCCTGGCTTGAAGCAAGGGGTCACCCACTCAGCTGTAGGCCCTGGTCAAGGCACATAAGAGAAAGCAATCAACGAACAACTAAGGCGCTGCAATGAAGAATTGATGCTTCTCATCTCTCTCCCCTCCTGTTTGTCCCTATCTATCTCTCTCTGACTCTCTCTCTGTCAAAAAAAAAAAAAAAGAGTTTTCAAGTTTTCAGTACTGTAGAATTGTCAATTTCTCCCTGCAGTACTGTCATTTTACTTCATGTATTTTTCTCTGTTGTTAGGTGTGTTTATGTTTGTAATTGCTATGTCTTCTTGCTGGATTGACACTTTATCTTAAGCTTTCTTGTCAGTATAGATAGGCACTCTGAGGCACTCTTGTCCTCTTTTGATTACTATTTGCATGGACTATGTTTTTTCATCCTTTTGCTTTTAAGCTATTGTGTCTTTGGATATAAATTGAATGCCCTGTAGACAACACTTACTTGGGTTATTTTTAATACATTATACCATACTCTACTGTTTATTTATTTATTATATTTATTTATATTCATTTTAGAGAGGCAAGGGGGAGAGAGAAAGAGAAAAGAGTGGGGTGGAGGAGCAGGAAGCATCAACTCCCGTATGTGCCCTGACCAAGCAAGCCCGGGGTTTTGAACTGGTGACCTCAGTGTTCCAGATCAACACTTTATCCACTGCACCACCACAGGTCAGGCCCAATTTCTATCTTTTCTTTCTTTTATTCATTTTTTTTTTTTTTTTTTTTTTTAGAGAGGAGACAGAGAGAGAGAGAGAGAGAGAAAGAGAGAAAGGCGGGAGGAGCTGGAAGCATCAACTCCCATATGTGCCTTGACCAGACCAGTGCAGGGTTTTGAACTGGCGACCTCAGTGTTCCCAGGTCCACGCTTTATCCACTACGCCACCACAGGTCAGGCTCAATTTTTATCTTTTAATTAGAGAATTTAATGCATATACATTTAAAATAATTTATGATCAAAAGCTTTTGCTATGTAGCTATTTGCACTTTATGTTTTATCGCTTTTTTTCTTTCTTGTTTTTTCTCCATCAGAGCTTTCTTCCTTTTATTTATTTACAGCTTGCTTTTACAATTATTTGATTTTGTTTAGTGTACTGTTTTACTCCTTTTAGTGTACCGATTTATTCTTTTAGTTTATTTTTCTATATATTTTTGTGTTCTTTTTATTTTTTAACTGTTTCTCTGGGGATTATAATTAACATTTCAACCTTACGACAATCAAGTTTGAACTAATACCAGCTTTGTTTCATTACTACACAAAAACTTTGCTTCTGTGCAGCTCTGCCCCATCATATGTTCTTGTCAGAAATAGTATCTTTATACATTGTGTTCCCATTAATGTAGATGTTTAGTTATAACATTGAATTAGTGTTATTTTATGCATTCCTCTTTCAAATCATATAAACCAAGAGAGTTATAACAAAACATTAACGCAATAATCCAGGCTTGTATACTACTTATGTAGCTCTAGTTCTTTCTTTGTATGAAATTAATTTACTACTTAGTGTTCTTTCATTTTAGCTCAAAGAATTGTCTTTTAAATTTCTTATAAAGCAGGTCTACCAGTGATGAATACCTCAACTTTTTTTTTTTTTTTTAATCTGGGAATGTCTTAATTTTTATTTAATTTTTGAAAAAGATTTTGCTGCATATAGCATTCTTGGTTGACTTTCTTTGAATATGTGAACTATGTTATATGTTATTCCATGGCTTTCTGGCCTCCATGATTTCTGATGAGAAATTGGATGTTAATCTTTTTTTTTTTTTTTTTTTTTTTTTTTTTTTTTACATATTTTAAGAAATTTTTTTTTTTTAATTTCTTTTTATTTTATTTATTTTAGAGAGGAGACAGAGAGAGAGAGAGAGAGAGAGAGAGAAATGGGGGAAGAGCTGGAAGCATCAACTCCCATATGTGCCTTGACCAGACCAGTGCAGGGTTTTGAACTGGCGACCTCAGTGTTCCCAGGTCGACGCTTTATCCACTGCGCCACCACAGGTCAGGCTGGATGTTAATCTTATGGAAGATCCCTTGTAGGAGAGGAGTTGATTCTCTTGCTGCTTTCAAAATTCTTTTGTGTTTTGACAGTTTCACTATAATCTATTTTGGTATTGATCCCCTTGAGTTCATGCTGCTTGAAGTTGGTTGAGGTGTTTGTATCTGTAGATTCATGTTTTTCATCAATATTTTTTTCTAAATATTTATTTATTTTACAGGGACAGAGAGAGAGAGAGAGAGAGAGAGGGATAGATAGGGACAGACAGGAATGGAGAGTGGTAAGAAGCATCAGTCATTAGTTTTTCGTTGCCGTCCCAACACCTTACTTGTTCATTGATTGCTTTCTCACATGTGCCTTGACCGCGGGTCTTCAGCAGACTGAGCAACCCCTTGCTGGAGCCAGCGACCTTGGGTCCAAGCTGGCGAGCTCGGGGTCTTGAACCTGGGTCTTCCGCATCGCAGTTCGACGCTCTGTCCACTGCGCCACCACATGGTCAGGCTGTTTTTCATCAATTTTCAGGGGTTTATAACCATTACTTATTCAAATATTCTTTCCATCTCTTTCTCCTCCCTTTCTCTGACTACATTTATGCATTATTGTGGTACACTGGATGATATTCAACAAGTTCCTTAGGCTTTGTTCATTTTTCTTCATTCTTTTTCTCTTTTTCAGACTGGACAATCTTAATTGACCTATCTTTATGTGTTGATTCGTTTTCATGCTCAAATCTGCTGTTGAACCATTTGATAGATTTTTTATTTCAAATACTATACTTTTTAGCTCCAGAATTTGAATTTGATTTCTTTTTGTAATTCCTGTGCCTTTTCTTTATTTTTGTATTTTTATTATGGTGAAACACACTTAACAATTTACTGTCTTGACTTTTTATGCGTACAATTCAGTGGTATTAAGTACATTCACGTTGTTCTGCAACCATCACCACCTTCCATTACTATATCGCCTTTTATCTTGTAAAGCTGACTCTATGCCTATTAAACAATAACTTTCCTCTCTCTCCTCCCAGCCCTTGGCAACCATTATTACACTTTCCGACTTTATGATTTTGACTATTCTAGGTAATTTATATAAGTGAAATTATACAGCATTTTGTGTGAGCATGTGAGACAGAGAGATAGAAATAGAGAGAGGGACAGACAGGAAGGGAGAGGGATGAGAAGCATCAGTTCTCCGTTACAGCTCCTTAGTCTCTTTAGTTGTTCACTGATTGCTTTCTCATATGTGCCTTGACTGGGGAGCTACAGCAGACCAAGTAATCCCTTGCTCAAGCCAGCGACCATGGGTCCAAGCTGGTGAGCTTTGTTCAAACCAGATGAGCCTGCTCTTAAGCTGGCGACCTTGGGGTCTCGAACCTGGGTCTACTGCATCCCAGCCTGACTCTCTATCCACTGTGCCACCGCCTAGTCTGGCCATACTGTTTTCTCTAATAGCATTTCTCTAATAGCTAATGAAGATGAGCATCTTTTCATATATCTGTTGGCAATTTGTATTTCTTCCTGGGAGAAGTGTCCGTTCATGTCCTCTTCCCATTTTTTTATTGGATTGTTTGTTTGTTGTTGAGTTTTATGAGTTCTTTGTATATTTTGGATATTAGGCCCTTATCTGAGCTGTTGTTTGAAAATATCATCTCCCATTTAGTTGGCTGTCTGTTTGTTTTGTTGTCAGTTTCTCTTGCTGTCCAAAAGCTTCTTAGTCTGATGTGGTCCAATTCATTTATCTTTGCCTTCATTTCCCTTGCCTTCGGGGTCAAATTCATAAAGTGCTTTTTGTTACGAAGGTCCATGAGTTTAGTACCTATGTTTTCTTCTATGTAATTTATTGTTTCAGGCCTTACATTTATGTCTTTGATCCATTTTGAATTAATTTAGTACAAGGGGACAAACTAGTCAAGTTTCATTCTTTTGCATTTGGCTTTCCAGTTTTCCCAGCACCATTTGTTGAAGAGGCTTTCTTTTCTCCATTGTTGTTGGCCCCTTTATCAAAAATTATTTGACCATATATATGTGGTTTTATTTCTGGACTTTCTATTCTGTTCCATTGGTCTGATTGTCTATTTTTCTGTCAATACCATGCTGTTTTGAGTGTCGTGGCTCTATAATATAATTTGAAGTCAGGTATTGTAATGCCCCCAGCTTTGTTCTTTTTCCTTAGGATTGCTTTAGCTATCTGGGGTTATTTATAGTTCCATATAAACCTGATGATTTTTTGTTTCATTTCTTTAAAAAAAGACATTGGAATTTTGATGAGAATGGCATTAAATTTGTATATTGCTTTGGGTAAGATAGTCATTTTGACTATATTTATTCTTCCTATCCAAGAACAAGGAATTGTTTTCCATTTCATTGTATCTCTTTTTATTTCTCTTAACAGTGCTTTGTAGTTTTTATTATATAGGTCCTTTATGTTCTTTGTTATGTTTATTCCTAGGTATTTGTTTTTTGTTGTTGTTGCAACTATGAAGAGAATTATTTTTTTGAGTTCGTTTTCTTTTTTATTTAATCTTTTTTTTTTTTTTTTTTTTTTACAGGGACAGAGAGAGAATCAGAGAGAGGGATAGATAGGGACAGAAAGACAGGAATGGAGAGAGATGAGAAGCATCAATTATTAGTTTTTCGTTGCCATTGCGACACCATAGTTGTTCATTGATTGCTTTCTCACACGTGCCTTGAACATGGGCCTTCAGCAGACCGAGTAACCCCTTGTTCGAGTCAGCGACCTTGGGTCCAAGCTGGTGAGCTTTTTTTTTTTTTGCTCAAGCCTGATGAGCCTGCGCTCAAGCTGGTGACCCTGGGTCTTGAACGTGCGTCCTCCGCATCCCAATCTGACGCTTCATCCACTGCCCCACTGCCTGGTCAGGCTGGATTTTTTGTTTGTTTGTTTTTAAATTAAAAGATCATCCTGAGCTGGCAAAAAAGGAAAAGGAAAAAAGTCAAATTCAGAACGGCTTGCAAGCACCTAATGACTGCTGCCCTAAGGGCGTCTGCTTATTATAGATGACTTATATTTTCAGTTTTGAAGAGGTTCATGTGGGATTCAGGAGATAAGAATTGGAAACATGCATTATAGGGAGTCAGGCCAGAGATCTGCCATCTTAAAATCAGTATTCACAAAAGGTTATAAACCCACTGGAAAAGAAAGAAACAACAACAAAAACCACCCTAGCAAAGAGACAAAGTTTGAAAACTTATCCTTCTGAACTGTGGCCATGAACAGAGGAAGAAAGAAGTCTTTCCTGAATATTTATAATTATAAACATGCTGGCCTGACCAGGCGGTGGCACAGTGGATAGAGTGTCGTACTGGGATGTGGAAGACCCAGGTTCGAGACCCCAAGCTCGCCAGCTTGAGCGCGGGCCCATCTGGCTTGAGCAAAAGCTCCCCAGCTTGGACCCAAGGTCGCTGGCTCCAGCAAGGGGTGCTCTGTCTGCTGAAGGCCCGCGGTCAAGGCACGTGTGAGAAAGCAATCAATGAACAACTAAGGTGCTGCAACGGCAATGAAAAACTAATGATTGATGCTTCTCACCTCTCTCCGTTCCTGTCTGTCTGTCCCTATCTATCCCTCTCTCTGACTCTCTCTCTGTCCCTGGAAAAATAAAAAAATAAAACCTTTAAAAATATGCTGTATAGAGGTTTGGGACCCTACTATCTTTGTATTTCAAAAAACTCTTTAAGCTGAGACTTGTTTTGATTAATTATAGCTTGGTATTGTGCACAGGCAAAGAGAGAAGTGAACCCAAATCTTTTTTGGAGAAACATCCTCTCAAAGGCCTTAAAGAATTACCAAAGATGATCTTACAGAAAGCTTGAGCTCCCTGTAGGAACCATAAAGCTCATGAGGAAATAGGTCAACAGGGGCAAAACAAACATCAAAATCAGACCCACAGAGACTTCAAGTATTGTCAGTACTGGATATGAATATAAAAATGTGCTATTGAATATAAATGGTAACTGAAAAATAAAATTAAAAGTAGACAGATGTGCTTAATATATTTGAAGAAACAAATAGAAGAATTGAAAGTATAACTCAGTAATAAGAGATTGTCTAAAATAACAGAATCAGGAAACAAAAAAATACAGTTATTAAAATCATAAATTTAAGGACAAGTTTAACTGCATGTTAGAGAGTTAGTGAAGTAGTAGATAAATCTGAAGAAAAAAGTAGGAATGCTGTAAAGGGAGATCAAAGATATCCTAATTAATCCCTAGAACCTGTAAATGTTACCTTAGATAGCAAAGGGACTTAGCAAATGCGATTAAATTAATGATTTTGAGGTTGGGAGAGTATTATGGATTATCCAGTGAGCCCCATGTAATCACAAGGGTCCTTATAAGGGTAGGAAAAGCAGAGAGAAAGACAGGAAGATGCTACATTTCTGGCTCTGAAAGTGGAAAATGGAGCCATGAGCTGAGGAATACAGGAGGTCTCCAGAAGCTGCAAAAGACAATGGGAAAAAAAGGGGGGGGACAACGACAATGGATTCTCCTCGTGAGCCTCCATAAGGGGTGCAGTCCTGTCTACACCTTGAGTTTAGCTTAGTGAGACCCAGTTGGGACTTCTGGCCTCTGGAACTATAAGATAATAAGTTTGTGTTGTTTAGGCTATTAAGTTTGTGGTAAATTTTCAGTAGCAGTAGAAAATTAATATATCTAATCAGAATTCTACAAGAAGACAGGCTAGAGATGGGTAAGAGAAATACTAATTTTAGATTTTATTTATTCATTTTTAGAAGACAGAAGAGAGAGAGAGAGAGAGAGAGAGAGAGAGAGAGAAAGAAAGGGGGACGGAGCAGGAAGCATCAACTCCCATATGTGCCTTTACCAGGCAAGTCCAGGGTTTCAAACCGGGGACCTCAGCATTTCAGGTTGACATTTTATCCACTGCGCCACCACAGGTCAGGCAAGACATACTTTTTTTTTTTTTTTTTTACAGGGACTGAGAGAGTATGAGAGAGAGATAGATAGGGACAAACAGACAGGAACAGAGAGAGATGAGAAGCATCAGTCATTAGTTTTTCGTTGCCATTGCAACACCATAGTTGTTCATTGATTGCTTTCTCACACGTACCTTGAACATGGACCTTCAGCAGACCGAGCTACCCCTTGCTGGAGCCAGCGACCTTGGGTCCTAGCTGACGAGCTTTTTGCTCAAGCCAGATGGGCCCGCACTCAAGCTGGCGAGCTCGGGGTCTTGAACCTGGGTCTTCTGCATCCCAGTCAGATGCTCCATCCACTGCGCCACCGGCTGGTCAGGCAAGACATACTAATTTTAAACTTTAAATGTGTTATTAACAATTTCTGGACTAGCCCCTGAAAGAAGAAGACAAGTAGAGGATAAATGGAATAGGAGAGGGGAACTTCAAATAATGTGGAGAAAAGAAACAAAAAGGATAAATATATGGTAGAAAGAAGGCCAAATATATCACTAATTGTAACAACTATAAATGGATTAAATGCTCTACTTAAAAGACAAAGATTGTCAGACTTATGTAAAATCATAAGCCAACTGCGGGGTGTTTTTTGTTTTGTTTTGTTTTCTTTTAGCCAGAGACAGAGGGACAGGCAGGACAGATAGACAGGAAGGGAGAGTGATGAAAAAATCAACTTGTTGCGGCACTTTTAGTTCATTGATTGCTTTTTCATACGTTCCTTAATGGGTGGGGGCTTCAGCTGAGCCAGTAACTCTGCTCAAGCCAGCGACCATGAAGTCATGTCTGCAATTCCATGCTCAAGCTGGTGACTCCATGCTCAAGCCAGATGATCCCATGCTCAAGCTGGTGACCTTGGGTTTCAAACCTGAGTCCTCAGTTTCCCAGGCTGATACTTTATTCTCTGCACCACCACCTGGTCAGGCAAATGGGTGGTTTTTTAAGAGATTAAAATATTAAGATAAAGGCATGTTGAAGGTAAAAGGATGGAAAATGTTATACCTGGCAAAATATTAACCAAAAGAAATTGGTTATTTTAAGATACTAAAATAGACTTTGCCCTGGCTAGATAGCTTGGTTGGTTAGAGTGTCATTCTGATGCACAGAGGTTGCTGATTCTATCCCTGGTCAGGGCACATAAAAAACAGATTGATATTTTTGTTTCTTTCTCTCTCTCAAATCAATAAATTAAAAAAATATTAAATAGACTTCAAAGCAAACTACCACACTACATAGTGTCAGTTTTTCAGATGAGAATTGCTTTTTGCTGCTAGGTAGAGATTAAAATAATAGTGACTTAAAGAAGACATTTATTTTTTTCTCGCATAATGGAGTCTAAAGATTAACATTCTAGGGCTGATTATAGAGGTTTCATTTTATCATCAAGGTCTCAGGATATTTCTGGACCACCATCTTTTAGCATGAGACTTGCCTTATGGTCCAAGATGGCTGTGGAACACCAATTCTCATAAATTGCATATAGGAGAAAGGATGGGGGTTGGAAATGGAGTTCTTGTAAGCTATTAGGCCATTACTCAGAGGTTCATAGAAGTTTCACCTACCAACTTCATTGTCTCTCTCTCTCTTTTTTTATTTTTATTTTTACAGGCACAGAGAGAGGGATATAGATAGGGACAGACAGACAGGAATAGTGAAAGGTGAGAAGCATCAATCATTAGTTTTTCGTTGCCGTTGCGACACCATAGTTGTTCATTGATTGCTTTCTTACATGTGCCTTGACTGCAGACCTTCAGCAGACCGAGCAACCCCTTGCTGGAGCCAGCGACCTTGGGTCCAAGCTGGCGAACTTTTGCTCAATCCACATGGGCCCGCGCTCAAACTGGCGAGCTCGGGGTCTTGAACCTGGGTCTTCTGCATCCCAGTCCGACGTTTTAGCCACTGTGCCACCGCCTGGTCAGGCTCATTGTCTCTTAACTGCAAGGCAGTTATGAAATGTATTTTAGAGGACCACATTACTGTGCAGAATAAAATTGAACTTTTTCTTAGACCCCAAGTGTCCATCAGTGGACGAGTGGATAAAAAAAGCAGTGGTGCATATACATGGTAGAATACTACGCTGCTGTTAAAAAGAAGGAAATCTTACCTTTTGCGATGGGATCGACGGACCTGGAGATTATTATGCTGAGTGAAATAAGCCAGGCAGAGAAAAATATCATGACCTCACTTATATGTAGAATCTAATGAATATAGTGAACTGAGGAATGGAATAGAGACAAATATGGTTATGGAGCAGAGGCACAGATGTCAGAGGGAAAGGCGATGAGGGGATGGGATCAGAGAGGATAAAGGGATTAATGAAATTATATATACATGGATATAGATAACAGGGCAGCAAATCCCAGAAGGAAGAGGTATAGGGAAACGGGGAGAGGGTAAAGGTGGTATAATGGGGGCATGGTTTTGGGGGTTGAAGGTATTATGTTGAATGGGACACTTGAATTTATGTTGACACAATAAAATAAAAAATTTACTGAAAAATATGTTGTCGGAGCACACCTGCTCCTCTAGGGATAATTTAGGGTCGAGACCCCCAAATGAAGAAAAGCATGAGGAGCTGAAGGCACGGTGGTACATTTTCTAATGTTTTATTGCGGCTTCACCTCCGCTGCTTCTGATGCTCCTGTTGCTGCTGCTTTTACTTCTGCCTCTCATGTTCCCCCGGGTCTCCTCAGTGTTCAAGTCTCAAGTCTTCTGAGTTCTGATGTCTCCCATCTTCTGTCTCCTCCCCTAGCAGTGCCCGCACAGGTAGATATAGGGGCTTGGGCTTGGGGACAATAGGGCCATGGGGCCAATATCACATCAACCATTTCATCAGTGTGGTGATGTCAACTTGCTGTGTTAGCTAGACCATGCCCTACACTGCAATCTTCCAGAAGTCTAGGAACCAAGGCTAAACGAGCCCAAATATGCAGGGGAGCTAGCACCCGCGCAGGCTGCCCAGGACAGGGAAGCTAGTGCTGCTTGCAGTTTCTCTTGAGAACCAGAGCTCACATCCTGTTCTGCACTATTAGGGTTCTGACATATGTGGTAGAATTAAAAATAAATGAAGTTGGACTTTCTTTACTGAGGAAAGAGAAAAGCCTCTACATTGGGGCAGGCCACCATCTGCCTCTGCTATATCATATAGTAATAAAGGGTTCTTTTTATCAGGAAGCTACAAGAATTCTAACATTATTTATACCAAATAATACAGGTTCAGCATAAATAAACCAAAATAACAACTACAAGGAGAAATTTACAAATTCACCATCATAATAGTTCTTAACATAGAAACCAAAAATTCAGTAAGGACCTGGAAGACTTGAACAACACAAATGAACACACATGAACTACTGGATAATAGAAAACATTGTATTCAAGTTTTAGAGTCAGTACCATAGAGTTACTATTATGTTCATTTATAGTACTTTGTGGAATCCAAAATTTCTGATAATGCAACAAAATATTATTCAACCTTAAAAAATGCCTGTGAAAAATCTCAACAAATTTCAAAGATTATGTGGCATATAGACCACCATCTCTGATGACAGTACGAACTAAATTTTTAAAAAGGTGACTTTATGCCTGACCAGGCAGTGGCGTAGTGGATAGAGCATCGGACTGGGATGTGGAAGACCCAGATTCGAGACCCCAAGCTTGCCAGCTTGAGCGTGGGCCCATCTAGCTTAAGCAGAAGCTCACCAGCTTGGACTCAAGGTCGCTGGCTCCAGCAAGGGGTGGCTCGGTCTGCTGAAGGCCCGCGGTCAAGGCACATGTGAGAAAGCAATCAATGAACAACTAACTTGTTGCGACGGCAATGAAAAACTAATGATTGATGCTTCTCACCTCTCTCCGTTCCTGTCTGTCTGTCCCTATCTATCCCTCTCTCTGACTTTCTCTCTGTCCCTGTAAATTAAAAAAAAAAAAAAAGGTAACTTTACAAAAGATGTCTGAAAATTGAAAAATATACTTCTAAATAACTAAGTTTGCAGAAGAAATTATGATGGAGGTTTAAAAATACTTAATGAAAATATAACATCAAAATTTGTGGCTGAAGCTTGGCAGTTCTTGGGCATAATAGCACATAATCAGTATCATTAATATCACTGAGGAAAAAAATTTGTTGCATCCACAAAAACACCTGTTTTTACCTAATTCGAGTGTGCTGATCTCAAATCTGACATTAGTTTTTCTCTGTAAGCTACAGTTTACTTGCAATTCAAGATTTTAAGTTTTTATCTATTTTTTAAGTTTTCATCATTGTAAAATTTTCAGCATTTAGTTTAACATAATGAAGTAGAATGTCTTCTTGGGCATCATCTTTGTGAAAATATATAATGCAGTAAATACACTAATACACTAAAAGATGTGATTGCATGAGAATTTGTCTACAATTTTGAGATAGAACATATTGAAACACTTCCTTTAATCATAAAATTTGCGCAAAATTTATTTAAATTCTATTCAGGCAAAAATTTGCATTTGTAACTCTTGCGTTTGTGTACTTGTTGAAGACAATTTCATTTGATGCTCCAGCAGTAGTCTGTTCATCACTAAGAGCTCCAAGATTTTCGGGAAACGTACCAAGGTGACTGTTCACGAAGTGAATCTTAACGGTTATGGTACATACAATGTTGCGGAAAGCCAACAGCATCCTTTGAACCAGAAGTTCATAGTTTTCTGCTTTTCTGTTGCCAAGGAACTTTTCTGTAACTGCCACAAAAGACTGCCATGCTGCTATCTCCTCCTTATTCATCTTCCTGGCAAATTCTTAGGCACGTATGAGGGTTCAAATTTGAGGTGCATTGAATACACCTGCTTTTATCTTCTCGAAATACAAGGCAGGAAAATCAGAAATAATATGTTGACAGCATTCACTTTCTTTATTCAAAGTGTGGACAAACTGCTTTATTAAGCCAAGTTTGATGTGAAGTGGGGGATAAATGATCCTGTCTTGTTTTCCAGAGCTTCACATTTTGGCCACTCCTTCTGTGTCCAGTGTTTTCTCCCGAGCTTGGCTGTCCCACAAACACAGAAAGCAAGAATACTTCAAGAAACCTCTCTGTTGTCCTAGCAGGAAATTTACCATTTTAAGATCCACACAAATGATCCCGTAATGCTTCTCATACTTCAGAGAGTCGAGGACAATTTTTATGTCATTATAATCTTCTCACAGTTGAGTTGAGTAACCAATTGGAACCGCTGCAAAAACATTACCATTGTGTAGGAGAACACATTTCAGACTCCGTTTAGAGCTGTCAAGAAATAGCCGCCATACTCATCAGCAAAACAACACAGAATAAGTGCTGGCGAGGATGTGGAGAAAAGGGAACCCTTCTGCACTGCTGGTGGGAATGCAGACTGGTGCAGCCACTGTGGAAAACAGTTTGGAGATTCCTCAGAAAATTAAAAATCGAACTGCCTTTTGACCCAGCTATCCCACTTTTAGGAATATACCCTAAGAACACCATAGCACTGTTCGAAAAGAAATGCGCCCCCATGTTCGTGGCAGCATTGTTCACAATAGCGAAGATCTGGAACCAGCCCAAGTGTCCGTCAGAAGACGAGTGGATTAAAAAGCTTTGGTACATATATACTATGGAATACTACTCAGCCATAAGAAACGATGAAATCGGATCATTTATAACAAAATGGATGTACCTTGATAACATTATACAGAGTGAAATAAGTAAATCAGAAAAAAAGAAAAACTGAGAACAGCATGATTCCATACATACGTGGGACATAAAAGTGAGAATATGAGACATGGACAAGAGAGTGGTGGTTATGGGATGGGGGGAGGGAGGGAAGGAAGAGGGGGATAGGGAGGGACACAGGGAAAACCAGATTAAAGGTGACAGAGGACAATTTGACTTTTGGTGATGGGTATGCAACACAATTGAATGATAAGATAACCTGGAGATGTTTTCATTGTACATATGTACCCTGATTTATTGGTGTCACCCCATTAGAATTAATAATAATAAAATATATATATATAAAAAAAATAAAAAGAAATAGCCGCCATTCTGTTGGACTGTAAGTGGTAACACCTAGCTGTCTGAGAAGACTACTGATATCATGACAATAAACAAAGTGTTTGTCTTCGGAAAAAGTCCACAAAAATTTGTTCACGCTTCCTGAATTGGAATATTTTAGCTGACCGGTGAAGTACATTCTTTTCTTGAAGCCTAGAGGCTAATAACTCAGCTGCTTTTTTTTTTTTTTTCTTTTTAACAGGGACAGAAAGAGAGTCAGAGAGAGGGATAGATAGAAACAGACAGACAGGAATGGAGAGAGGTGAGAAGCATCAATCATTAGTTTTTCGTTGCCATTGCGACACCATAGTTGTTCATTGATTGCGTCCTCACATGTGCCTTGACCGCGGGCCTTCAGCAGACCGAGCAACCCCTTGCTGGAGCCAGCAACCTTGGGTCCAAGCTGGCGAGCTTTTGCTCTAGCCAGATGGGCCCGCGCTCAAGCTGCGAGCTCGGGGTCTTGACCTGGGTCTTCCACATCCCAGTCCAACGCTCTATCCACTGCGCCACCATCTGGTCAGGCTCAGCTGCTTTTTTTGATAGGCCCAAATCTCTTACAAAGTCATTCAATTCGGGTTGGCTAAACTGCTGAGGGGTTAATGACTGCGTGGCATCGGAAGAAGACCCTTCAGATTCTATAACCATTTCCTCATGCATCTTATCAAAATACACTTGATCACCATGTTCAATTTTTTCATCCTTAGAAGAAATAAAACCATTGAAAACTGGAACCGGGAGAGTCTCTCAAGAGCATTGATTAGGTCGTATTGCTGAAGGAATATTAGGATATGCGATCATATGCTGTTTTTTCTTGCTGATGCCCTTTGTATGGATCAGACAGAAATAACAGTCACTGCTGTGGTCCTTAGGTTCATGCCAAACCATAGGAATACCAAAAGGCATTCATTCCTTTGCATTTTCCTTTTTTCCAGTCACGAAGCATTTTCTTATAATTATGACACACAATATGAGGAGCCCAATTCCTGTCTTGATCTCCAAGGGGAGCTTGAAAAATATGCAATATATGCATGTGTCACAGATGATGAAATATTGCGTTGAAGTGTGCAAAACCACATATAACAGATGGTGTCAGGACTATTCTTACATTTACTCCTACTTGAAGAAGCCATGATTCAATCTTAAAAAAAATAACAGGGTGTTTTTATCAGATAACATTTTTTTTACATTTTAAAACAACTACAGTTATGTAAAAGTGATGTTCCTAAAACATTAGTTGCCTTGTGGTTATGTTCAACCCAAGAGTCGTTGCCCTTTAACTCCAATTTAAAAACCATTGCATGCCATTAAATGTAACAAAAAGAAATTAAAATTGCATAAAAACTAGAGCATGCACCAAAAAACGGATTTCAGAAACAGTTCTAAAACCTCATGCAACAGAAAATTAAAATAATAACAATTGTTGCCCAGTGTATTCTGTGAGAACTTGAAAGGAATGTATTTTCTAGTTGTTGAGGGCAATGTTACTGAGAGTGTAAATGAGTCTCAAAAGTTCAGAACTATCAGTGGTACTGGGACTTAATATTAGAATAAAACCTTGTGCAGTTTAGCCTCTGACAGTTGTCAGCAGGCACTACTGTCTCTTTATGCTTTCTCTCTCTCTTTTAGGTGAGAGGAGGGGAAATAGTGAGCCAGACTCACTATGTGCCCTGACCTGGCAACCTTGTCTAGGGCTGATGCTAGAGTATCAAGCTATTTTTTAGCATTGGAAGCTGTTGCGCTCCAACAGGGCTATCCTCAGCACCCAGGGTCATGTTTGAACCAAGCTTCTGGGTGCAGGAGGGGAAGGGGAAGAAGTAAGGGAGCAAAAGTGATGATTGCTTCTTCTTTGTGCTCTGACGAAGGATTGATCCCAGGACATCCATCTGCTAGGCCAACACTCTGTCCACTGGGCCACCATCCAGGGCCTCCTCATGCTTTCTTTTAATGACATAATTACAGTGCCCTGGTCATACCAGATCAGTGGTTATAAAACTTGGATATATATCAGAATCATCTAGAGCAGGGAGACTCAACCTTTTTATACCTACCGCCCACTTTTGTATCTCTGTTAGTAGTAAAATTTTCTAACCGCCCACTGGTTCCACAGTATGGTGATTTATAAATAGGGAAGTAACTTTACTTTATAAAATTTATAAAGCAGAGTTACAGCAAGTTAAAGCATATAATAATAATTACTTACCAAGTACTTTATGTCGGATTTTCACTAAGTTTGGCAAAATAAATCTTTATAAAACAACTTTTACTATAGTTAAATCTATCCTTTTATTTATATATTGGTTGTTCCACTACCGCCTACCACGAAAGCTGGAATGCTCACTAGTCGGTGGTAGGGACCAGGTTGACTACCACTGATCTAGAGGGTTTGTTTTACATCACAGATTTCTGGGCCTCCAAAGTTTTTAATTCAGTGGATTTGGACTTGGGCCCCAAGTGATGTTGATGCTTCTGACATAGGGACCATGTTTGAAAAACTACTGTGCCAGAGGCCTCTTGAAAGTATTTTCAACCACCAAATTGTTAGATGTTTCTTGTTTACGGCTTTTTTATACTTGCAGATAACTCCTCCACATCTGTAAGAACCATAATTACATTCTTTTTTTAAGATTGATTTTTAGAGTGAGAAGAGAAACAGGGAGGTAGGGAGGGAGAAGTTTCAACTCATTGCTTCAGTTTAGTTATTCACTGAATGCTTCTCGCACGTGCTCCAACAGTGCAAGCCCAGGGTTTCGAACCAGTGACCCAGGCATTCCAGGTTGATGCTCTGTTCTCCACTATGCCAACACAGGTCAGGCAATCATATTCCTTTTTCTTTTTTTGTGTGTGTATGTGTGTGTATTTTTCTTAAAGTGAGAAGCGGGGAGGCAGAGAGACAGACTCCCGAAGGGACCCGACCAGGATCCACCTGGCATGCCCACTATGGGGCAATGCTCTGCTCATCTGGGCCATTGCTCTATTGTAACTGCAGCCATTCTAGTGCCTAGATAGAGGCCATGGAGCCAAACTCAGTGCCCGGGACAGGGAAAACAGAGGGAAGAGGAGTGGAGAAGCAGATGGGTGCTTCTCCTGTGTGCCCTGGCTGGGAATTGAACCCGTGACTTCCAGAAGCCAGGCCAACGCTCTAACACTGAGGCAATTGGCCAGGACCAGGCAATCATATTCTTTTAAAACCATTAAAAGCTATGTGTTGTGTTTGTATTTCTAGTCTCTCTTAGTGCTTGGTACATAGAAACCAGTCAGTAAAGACTTGTCAATAAATATGTGTGTTCTTTCCATTCATGTTTTGATTGTGTTGTGTAGCAAGAAATATTTATGGAAATTTATACAAGACTTTTAAATCACTGTTAAAAAATTCTACATTGTACATTCAGAATTATATGGTTAAAATACTCTTTCAGAAGGTCTCTTGGTTTGGAAAACTTCCTTGTGTTTTCCTGCTATTTCATATTGACTGGAGCATAGGATTAAAGGAATAAAGATGGGAAAGTGAGAAATGGACTACTGCAATGGATTAAATAAGGATAAAGTAATGGGTAGGCCAATGATTTTTTCTATAACTCATTGTAGCAGACAGAGTTCAATCAAAAAGCAGCATTGGAGGCGGTAAGATGGCGATGGAGTAGGCGAACGTACCAATTTCCAACTCCCAGAACCAAACTGGATTACAAATTAATTTTAGGAACCATCATCTGGAAAAGCCAACTTTGAACTAAACTAAGAGGACTCTTCAACCAAGGAACACTGAAGAAGCCACACTGAGACTGATAGGAAAAGCGGAAACGCGGAAAGGGCTGCCCAGCTCCCCGGAACAAACGGCAGCCCGCAGAGACTCATGTGGCGGGAAGAGAGTTTAGTGGAGGGGGGAGGTACTTGGGCCCCTGGAACAAAGCCCCAACCTGCACTCCCAGAGGCTAGAAGAGGCGTATGGACAGTGTTTAGCTGCAAAACAAGTCAGGATACTGTTTGTGAGAAAGAGAGTTTTCTCAGACCCAGGATTCTTCTTAAAGGGACCATGCAGAAAACCTCTCTCACAACCACTCACCCGGGGATCCAGGGAATGGGGAGAGAGGAGAGGGACCGGAGCAGAGGGAAGAGACAATAATCTAGGAGGCACAGAGAGAAACACTTTGAGGAACAGCCACCCTAACCCATGGGCTGAGTCACTCCCCAAATCTGAAGCAAATATTTCCCCTGGAACCAGAAATACCAGCAAAGGGAAGCAGGACACCAGCCAAATAAGCTCTCCCGCAGCACTCAAGAGCAGAACCACTTAGAAGGAGGGAGCCTTCAGGACTACAGCATGGAATTTTAGGATCTGACTTGCAGCGCCCCCAACCACACTGTTGAGGACTTGGTGGAGGGCGGATGATGGCGAGATGCAGAAACGCGGTTCCATCGGCTGGGGCGGAAGCCGGGCTGGCTGGAGTGAGCTCAGTCTAGTTCAGCGGGGGTGGAGGGTACGATCGAAAGCGGTCCGGCCGGCTGTGGGACCGCCAGCAACCGTACCTGCAGGGGAAAGGTGGAAGCCCAAGATCAGACACAGATCTGCCACTGAGCAAGGGCGTGCGTGCACGCAGCCTCACCTCTCATTCGAGGCTTGCGGCCCAACCTGTGAGCTGACTCTGCCCTCAGGGGCTTGGTGAAAACCTGGGAAAAGGTGGAAGTCCACAGCTGAGCGCCCACAGCCCAGCCCGAGGTGCTGAATCTTGTAGCTTGAGTCAGCCGGGTCTGACCTGAGGACAGGTCGGAAACCCAGGGACAGGTGGAGACCCGCAGCTGAGCATAGGTGTTCACCCCTGCCCTTGGATCTGAGGCTTGTGGCTTTTATGCGGCATGCAACCCACCCGTGGGGGTGGGGCTAAGGCCAAGACTGGCTGAGGACTGTAGAGCCGGGCACAAGGACACAGCCTCTCTCGTGAAGGAGTGATGGAAACTGCAGCGACAGCCGAAGCGGACCGGTGCCAGCAATGTCCATACTGAACACCCTAGGCAGCGAGCGTCTGAGGGGATGATGGGCCTACATACAGATCACACAGAGGCAACACCCATTGGACTCAAGTGACTAAACCCTTCTTATACACAAACAATATGGGCTGGCAGAGAAATGCAACCCAGACGAATCAAGAGAAATCCCTAGAGAAGGACCTGAATGAGGCAAAAATAATCAAATTACCGGATGCAGAGTTTAGAATGATTGTTAGGATATTCAAAGACCTTAGAACAACAATAGATAGTCTTTATGAACAGCTAAATAGAGAGACAGCAAATATAAAAAAGGAAATTGAAATAATAAAAAAAGAATCAGAAATGACAAATACAATATCAGAATTAGATATCAGATGAAGAACACAATGGAAGGAATTAAAAGCAGGATGGGTGAAGCTGAGGATCGAATCAGCAAGTTAGAGGACAAAATAAATGAAGGCACAGAAGCAGAGCAGAAAAAAGAAAAGAGACTCAAAATGTCTGAGGAAACTAAAGAAGTACTGTGACAACATGAAGAGAAATAACATCCACATCATAGGGGTTCCTGAAGAAGAAGAGAAAGAACAAGGGATAGAAACTTTGTTCAATCAAATCATAGCTGAAAACTTACCTACACTGAGGCTGGAAAACGTTTCATACGTTCAAGAAGCACAGAGAACTCCATTAAAGAGAAACCCAAAGAAATCTACACCAAGACACATCATAATCAAAATACCATAGCTAAGGGATAATAGAGAAAATATTAAAAGCTGCTAGAGAAAAAAAGGCTATCACCTATAAAGGAGCCCCCATAAGGATGACATTCGACTTCTCAACAGAAACACTTGAGGCCAGAAGGGAATGGCAAGAAATATACAAAGTAATGCAGAACAAGAACCTACAACCAAGACTACTTCATCCAGCAAGGCTATCTTTTAAAATTGAAGGAGAAATAAACAGCTTCCCAGACAAAAAAAAAAACAACTCAAGGAATTCACTATAACCAAACCAATGCTGCAAGAAATGCTAAGGGGCCTGTTGTAAACATATCAAAGGGGGAAAAGAATATAGTAAAAGATGAATGCAACTTTAAAGAATAAAATGACAGTAAACAACTATATATTAATAATAAATGTAAATGGATTAAATGATCCAATCAAAAGACATAGGGTAGCTGTGTGGATAAGAAAACAGGGCCCGTACATATGCTGTCTACAAGAGACACACCTTAAAACAAAAGATGCACATAGACTGAAGGTAAAAGGGTGGAAAAAATATATTATGCAAATGGAAATGAAAAAAAAGCCGGGGTAGCAATACTTATATCTGAAAAAATGGAGTTAAAAACAAAGGTATAGTAAGAGATAAAAAGGACACTACATAACGATAAAGGGGGCAATCCACAGGAAGATATAACCATTATAAATATGTACGCACCTAATATAGGAGCACCTAAATATATAAAGCAGACTTTGATGGATATAAAGGGCGAGGTCAACAGCAATACTAATAGTAGAGGATTTCAATACCCCACTAACATCCCTAGATAGACCCTCAAGAAGGAAAATTAAGAAAGAAACAGCAGACTTAAAGGATATACTAGATCAACTTGATTTAATAGATATCTTCAGAACCTTTCACCATAGAGCAGCAGAATATATATTCTTTTCAGGTTCTCATGCTACATTCTCTAGGATAGACCACATGTTAGGACACAAAAGCAGTCTCAACAAATTTAAGAAGATTGAAGTCATATCAAGCATTTTCTCTGATGACAATGGCATGAAACTGGAAATCAACCACAACTTGAAAACTAAATAACATGTTAAATAACGAATGCGTTAACAATGAGATAAAAGAAGAAATTAAAAAACTCCTAGAAACGAATGATAATGAGCAAACATCAACTTAAAATTAATGGGACACAGCAAAATTAGTACTGAGAGGGAAGTTCATAGCATTATAGGCATACCATAAGCTAGAAAAAGCTCAAATAAACAACTTGACCCTTCATTTAAAAGAACTAGAAAAAGAACAGCAAGTAAAGCACAGGGGTAGTAGAAGGAAGGAAATAATAAAGATCAGAGTGGAAATAAATGACATAGAGGCTAAGGAAACAATACAAAGGATCAATGAAACCAGGAGCTGGTTCCTTAAAAAGATAAAGAAGATCGATGAACCTATAACTAGACTCACCAAGAAAAAAAGAGAGAGGACTCAAATAAATAAAATTAGAAATGAGAGTGGAGAAATAATAACTGACACAACAGAAATACAAAATATTGTAAGGAAATATTATGAAGAACTGTATGCCAAAAAACTAGACAACCTAGATGAAATGGACAAATTCCTTGAAACATACAATCTTCCAAAAATCAATCTGGAAGAATGAGAAAACCTAAACAGACCCATTACAACAAATGAGATAGAAACAGTTATGAAAAAACTCCCAACAAAGAAAAGTCCTGGGCCTGATGGCTTCACAAGTGAATTCTACCAAATACTCAAAGAAGAACTACTATCCTGAAGCTATTTCAAAAAATTCAAGAGGAAGGAAGACATCCAACCTCCTTTTATGAGGCGACAATTCTGATTCCAAAACCAGGCAAAGACAACACAAAGAAAGAAAATTATAGGCCAAAATCCCTGATGAATTTACAGGCTAAAATCTTCAACAAAATATTAGCCAATCGGATCCAGCAATATATGAAAAAAGTCATATACCATGATCAAGAGGGATTTATTCTAGGGAGTCAAGACTGGTACAATATTCGCAAATCAATCAATGTGATTTATCACATAAACGAAAGGAAGGACAAAAACCATGTGATAATTTCAATAGATACAGAAAAAGCATCTGATAAAATCCAGCACCCATTCATCATCAAAACTCTCAGCAAAGTGGCAATACAGGGAACATACCTTAACATGATAAAGGCCATCTATGACAAACCCACAGCCAAGATCATACTCAATAGGCAAAAATTAAAATCAATCAGCTTAAGATCAGGAACATGGCAGGGGTTCCCCCTTTCACCATTCTTATTCAACATAGTTCTGGAAGTCCTAGCCACAGCAATCAGACAAGAAGAAGAAATAAAAGGCATCCAAATTGGAAAAGAAGAAGTAAAACTATGATTATTTGCAGATATGATATTGTATATAGAAAAACCTGAAGTCTAAGTCAAAAACTTCTGCACCTGATAAATGAATTCAGCGAGGTTTCAGGATATAAAATTAATACTCAGAAATCAGAGGCATTTTTATACACCAACAATGAACTGGCAGAAAGAGAAATTAAGAAAACAACCCCCTTCACTATTGCAACCAAAAATATAAAGTACCTAGGAGTAAATTTAACCAAGGAGATTAAAGACTTGTACTCGGAGAATTATAAAACATTGATAAAAGAAATCAAGGAAGATACAAACAAGTGGAAGCATATACCGTGCTCATGGTTAGGAAGAATAAACATCATTAAAATGTCTATATTACCCAAAGCAATTTATAAATTCAATGCAGTACCAATTAAAAAAAACCAATGACATACTTCAAAGATATAGAACACATATTCCAAAAATTTATATGAAACCAAAACAGAAAATGAATAGCCTCAGCAATCTTGAAAAGCAAGAACAAAGCGAGAGGTATCACTTTTCCTGTTATCAAGTTGTACTACAAGGCCATTGTACTCAAGACAGCCTGGTCGTGTCATAAGAACAGGCACATAGATCAATGGAACAGAACGGAGAACCCAGAAATAAACCCACACCTTTATGGACAACTGATATTTGACAAAGGAGGTAAGAGCATACAATGGAGTAAAGACAGCCTCTTTAACAAATGGTGTTAGGAAAAATTGGACAGCTACCTCCAAAAAACTGAAAGTTGATCACCGGCTTACACCATTCACAAAAATAAACTCAAAATGGATAAAAGACTTAAATGTAAGCCATGAAACCATGAGCATCTTAGAAGAAAACATAGGCAGTAAGCTCTCCGACATCTCTTGCAGCAATATATTTGCCAATTTATCTTCGCGGGTAAGTGAAATAAAAGAGAGGATAAACAAATGGGACTATATCAAACTAAAAAGCATTTGTACAGCTAAAGACAATAAGAACAGAGTACACAATGGGAGAACATATTTGACAATACATCTGATAAGGGGTTAATAACCAAAATTTATAAAGAACTTGTAAAACTCAACACCAGGAAGACAAACAATCCAATCAAGAAATGGGCAAAAGAAATGAATAGACACTTTTTTAAGAGGACATACAGATGGCCATTAGGCACAGGAGAAAATGCTCAACATCACTAATCATTAGAGAAATGCAAATTAAATCCACAATGAGATATCACCTCACACCAGTCAGAGTGGCGCTCATCAACGAAACAACACAGAACAAGTGCTGGCGAGGATGTGAAGGAAAGGGAACCCTCCTGCACTGCTGGTGGGAATGCAGACTGGTGCAGCTACTGTAGAAAATAGTATGGAGAATCCTCAAAAAATAAAAAATCAAACTGCCTTTTGACCCAGCTATCTCACTTTTAGGAATATACCCTAAGAACACCATAGCACTGTTGGAAAAGGAGAAATGCGCCCCCATGTTTGTGGCAACATTGTTCACAATAGCGAAGATCTGGAAACAGCCCAAGGGTCCGTCAGTGGACTAGTGGATTAAAAAGCTTTGGTACATATATACTATGAAATACTACTCAGACATAAGAAATGATGACATCAGAGCATTTACATCATGAATGGACCTTGATAACATTATTCTGCGTGAAATAAGTAAATCAGAAGAAACTAAGAACTATATGATTCCATACATAGATGGGACATAAAAATGAGACTCCTAGACATGGACAAGAGTGTGCTGGTTAGTGGGGGGGGGGGTTAGGGGGGAGAGGAGGGAAGCAGTAGGGGGAGAGGAGGGATACAAATAAAACCAGATAGAAGGTGACGGAAGACAATTTGACTTTGGGTGATGGGTATTCATCATAATCAAAGGTCAAAATAGCCTGACCAGGCGGTGGCGCAGTGAATAGAGTGTCGGACTGGGATGCGGAAGACCCAGGTTCGAGACCCCGAGCTCGCCAGCTTGAGCGCGAGTCCATCTGGCTTGAGCAAAAGCTCGCCAGCTTGGACCCAAGGTCGCTGGCTCCAGCAAGGGGATGCTCGATCTGCTGAAGGCCTGCAGTCAAGGCACATGTGAAAAAGCAATCAATGAACAACTGTGGTGTTGCAACAGCAATGAAAAACTAATGATTGATGCTTCTCACCTCTCTCTGTTTCTGTCTGTCTGTCCCTACCTATCCCTCTGTCTGACTCTCTCGCTGTCCCTGTTAAAAAAAAAAAAAGGTCAAAATAATCTGGAGATGTTTTCTCTGAGCATATGTACCCTGATTTATCAAATTTTACCCCATTAAATTTATCAAAACAAAAATACAGCATCAACAGGATATATTTATTGTTATTAAAACATTTTGCTAGCATTTGTGAGAACTGGTTAAACAGACTGTAATACTTTGAATCTATTGGCTTGATCTTAAACTTCACCGGGAGGTTATTGATTAGATAAAAACTAGAATACATTAGCATGCACTAGAATCACCAAAGACAGACTGACGTATTTTTTAGTTGCCACTGCTTTCAGGCTTGCTGATGTAACTGTCTTGCAGGAGAAGATGGGCTTTCTCTAAAGGAGCCTAGGAGGAGAAGCTGAAGGTAGATTCAAGGGAAGGTGAAATCATTAGTTGCAGGCTTGGATACTTCAACACACTGAAAGTAAATTAACATCTAAAATGTGTGTAATTTATGAAAACACCTACCCCAGCCTTCTGAGTGTTAAAACGAAACTGCTGGCCCTGGCCGTTTGGCTCAGTGGTAGAGCATCAGCCTGGCGTGTGGGTGTCCTGGGTTCGATTCTCATTCAGGGCACATAGGAGAAGCGCCTGTCTGCTCCACCACTTCCCCCTTGCATTACTCTCTCTCTCTTCTCCCATCCTGTAGCCATTGCTCGTTTGGAGCAATTTGGCCCCGGGTGCTGAGGATGGCTCCATGGCCTCCACCTCAGGTGCTAAAAAATGGCTCCAGTGTTAATGGAGCAAGGGCCCCAGATGGGCATAGTGTCACCCCCTAGTGGGCTTGCCCTGTGGAATTTGGTCAGGGCACATGCAGGAATCTGTCTCTGCCTCCTCTCCTCTCACCAAGAAAAAAAATAAAGAAAGAAAAGAAAGATATATAATTTGACAAAAATATTGAATATGACCAATTTTATGAGGTAGCAAGAAGTCAGCACAAAGACTAAAGACTAATGGATGAGAATTTGAATAACCCTAAATTTTAATCCAGCTTCATAGTAAATTTTAACATTTGTTCAAAATAAATCGTTCTCCAGAAATAAGATATTGTAAGTACAGGTTTATTATACCTAAAAGAATAGGGCTTAATGAATTAATGAGAACAAAAAATAACAGTAAAGCAAAAATAATGTAGAAAATTTCCATCATGACAATGAAAACAAATAACACTAATTCAGTGCAATGTATTTCAAGGAATGTCTTCCAGGAATAATACACTTTAGACCAGAAAGAAAATAGTTAAGTACATGGTTCAGTTGTGTCTTGAGTTTACAATAGCACAGTCATGAGGAAAGTGCGTATGATTTATATATAAAAATGTTTATAAAAATACTTATTTTTTCTTCTCTCTTCAGTGTACATTCTTGTAAATTTTTTGTTGAGGATCTAAGATCCACAGGAACTATCTCAATAAGTATTAAGTGCCACTGCTACTTTAGCAAAAGCTTTTTGTGACAATGTGGAACTAGCCTATTTTGTCTTTGGAAATATATTCAGGTTTAATGATGTTAAAGCATGGATAAGTTTTATATTTTCCATTAATTTAATGATATAGAGACCCCTTTGTTCTAGATCAATGAAACCTAAAACAAATTTGAAAATCAAAGTATTAAGTTCTCGGTTCTACACTTTCTCTATTTTCAACATCCACTTTAAAAATTTTTTTGTTTGTTTTTTACAGAGATAGAGTCAGAGAGAGGTATAGATAGGGACAGACAGACAGGAATGGAGAGAGATGAGAAACATCAATCATCAGTTTTTCGTTGCAACACCTCAGTTGTTCATTGATTGCTTTCTCATATGTGCCTTGACCGTGGGCCTTCAGCAGACTGAGTAATCCCTTGCTTCTGGCCTTCAGCAGACTGAGTAACCCCTTGCTTGAGGCAGCGAACTTGGACTCAAGCTGGTGAGCTTTTGCTCAAACCAGATGAGCCCGCGCTCTAGCTGGCGTCCTTCGGTCTCGAACCTGGGTCCTCCGCATCCCAGTTGACGCTCTATCCACTTCACCACCACCTGGTCAGGTTCCATCAACATCTTGCCCCCTCCAGGAGCCCAATTCTTGTCTTGATCGCCAAGGGAAACTTAATGCTGCAGAAGTCTCAAGAGGGGCCTCTGGATGCTGCACTACCTGCAGCAGGAGAGCTTTCTTTAAAATCCAGTAAGTTTCTTAAAGCTAATTCTAGTATTTCTCTCAATTTAGGAATGCCTAACTTAAAGGAAGATTTATTTTTAAAACTATGAAACTTGCCTGACCTGTGGTGGCACAGTTGATAAAGCGTTGACCTGGAATGTTGAGGTCACCAGTTCAAATCCCTGGGCTTGCCCAATCAAGGCACATACAGGAAGCAACTACTACGAGTTGATGCTTCCTGCCTCACTGCTCCTTCTTTCTTTCTCTCTCTCTCTCAAGTAAAGTTAAAAAAAAAATGTATGATACCCTGCATATATTTTGTAATCAAGTAATAAGTTGTTTCAGAAACTTACTTTTACCCTTCCCAAAAAATACACTCTTATCAATGAATCCCACTTAGTTAGTGAATAAAAACAGATTTAGACACAGGGCTTTCTTGAGTAGGAAATGATAATAGTTCTCTAGCAGTGTAGAGAATTGCAACCTATACTAAAATCAACAAATCCAAATTTGTCAAGTTTACATTAGAGATGAGAAATACGAGTACCTTCAGAACTGGTTGGTGAAAAGTTACTTCACAGACCACTCTATAAGATATGCTATAGCACTGCATCAAACTGAAATAGGAGAAATTTATGCTTCTAATAACATATTAGATATAGGTCAACATATTAGATATAGGTCAAAACCAAGAGTTCCTTGGGCACAAAGTCATTCTCTATAAGGCAGCAAATAGTTGCGTTGTGGAAGAGATAGGCATAGTCTTCTATCATGAATGAAATAAGTAAATGTAATACTTTGTGCCATAGTATTTTGAGCAGTTGCATGAAGTTTAAAAAAATATGTCATATTACAAAACCGACAAAGAAAATATTAAAGAATTATAGCTGTAAATCTTTTTTATTTTTTGTATTTTTCCAAAGTTAGAAGCGTGGAGGCAGTCAGACAGACTCCCATATGCGCCCAACCAGGATCAACCTGGCATGCCAACCTGGGGGCAATACTCTGCCCATCTGGGGCATTGCTCCATTGCAGCCGGAGCAATGAGGTGGAGGCCATAGAGGCATCCTCAGAGCCCAGGCCAACTTTGCTCCAATGGATCCTTAGCTGCAGGAAGGGAAGAGTGAGATAGAAAGGAGAGTGGAAGGGTGGAAAAGCAGGTAGGCGCTTCATCTGTGTGTCCTGACTGGGAATCAAACCCAGGACTTCCACATGCCGGGCTGACGCTCTACCGCTAATAGCTGTGAATCTCTTAAAAATAAATCACTGATTTATAGTTTTATTTCAAATTCTCATATACTGGTATTGTCAAAAATGAGACACATAAATATTTAAATTTTAAAGCCAACATTCACTTTTCCTTTTTTGATAGACAAGACAAGACTGCCAGGCTTCTGAATCTTTTTTTCTTTTTAAAGATTTTTATTTATTTACTTTTTTTTTTACAGAGACAGAGAGAGAGTCAGAGAGAGGGATAGAAGGGACAGACAGACAGGAACGGAGAGAGATGAGAAGCATCAATCATTAGTTTTTTGTTGCCGTTGCGACACCATACTTGTTTATTGATTGCTTTCTCACATGTGCCTTGACCACGGGCCTTCAGCAGACCGAGCCACCCCTTGCTGGAGCCAGCTACCTTGGGTCCAAGCTGGCGACTTCGGGGTCTCGAACCTGGGTCCTTCTGCATCCCAGTCGAACGCTCAATCCACTGCGCCACCGCCTGGTCAGGCTGAATCTTTTTTTTTAGGGAAGGGATGAAGGAGGAGGAGAGAAAGGGACAGATGGACAGAAAGGGAGAGACATGGGAAGCATCAATTCTTTGTTGTGATCCCTTAGTTGTTCATTGATTGTTTTCTCATACATGCCTATACTGGGTGGCTGCAGTGACCCCTTGCTTACGCCAGTTACCTTGACCTTTAAGCCAGCAATCTTTGGGCTCAAACCAGTAACCATGGGGTCATGTCTATGATCCTGCACTCAACTGGTGACCTCAAGGTTTGGAACCTGGGTCCTTAGTGTCTCAGCTTGATGCTCTATCCACCGCACTACCAGTGGTCACACATAAACATCAATTTATTGACGTAATTTCTCTTCTTTACTCCCCTTTTTTTACTATTAGAAGCATATAGTTTGTCTTTTACTGATGTCCTTGAAAGTCATTTTTTTAAAAATAAGGTTTAAGATATGACTTACCTTAAATGTCCTATTTGACCTGGTTCTTGAGTTGGTTTTTATATATATGTTATCTTCTAGTAACTGTAAATAAACTATTTAATATTCTTGTAAAATAGAAATTCTAACTAGCATGTCTTTACACTATTGAATTTAAGTGAAATAATACTAGCTTCCTGTTGGTGGAATTTTAGGAGTTCTTAAAGTACATTAGGGTTTTCTTTACTTTTATTATTTGGTATAAAATACTGTATTTGGTTATGTCACTGAGAATCTTTTTTGTTAACCAAGAGTATCGTAATTAGCCTGACCAGGCAGGCGGTTGCGCAGTGGATAGAGTGTCGGACTGGGACGTGGAGGACCCAGGTTCGAGACCCCGAAGTTGCCAGCTTGAGCGCGGGCCCATCTGGCTTGAGCAAAAGCTCGCCAGCTTGGACCCAAGGTCACTGGCTCGAGCAAGGGGTTGCTCGGTCTGCTGAAGGCCCACGGTCAAAGCACATGTGAGAAAGCAATCAATGAACAACTAAGGTGTCGCAATGAAAAACTGATGAATGATGCTTCTCATCTCTCTCCGTTCCTGTCTGTCTGTCCCTGTCTATCCCTCTCTCTGACTCTCTCTCTGTCCCTGTAAAAAAAAAAAAAAAAAAAAGAATATGGTAATTATTACTCAGTATTTGATCCCAATTATATGTAGGAAAGTTAAGAGATATGATAAGATCTTTAACTTCAAAGGCTTAAATTAAATCTACACGGTTGGTCGCAAATGAGGTATAGAAAGTGGTGCTACAAGTATGAGGTGGTTATTAAAGGTTTCACAAAGGGTCTTAGGCCTTAAATAAGACAGAAGAGTTAGTACATTCAAAGTGTAAGGGCTAAGAATGGATATTTCTTGTGTTTATTTACTAGCTTTATAAGACATGAATTTAAATGAGAAGTTCACACTGAAGGTACTTAAATGACAAGCTGAAAAGTTTTTAACTGGAAAGTAGAAAGTAGTTTTGAGCAATTTGTGGTGATCAAGAAATGTTCAATTTGCCTTCTTAAATGAGAGACATCACATAAAGTTATACTGAATAAAATTCATCTTTCATTAACTATGGATTAGACCAGTGATGGGCAATCTTTTGAGCTTGGTGTGTCAAAATTCGCCAAATCACTGAGCATAACTTGGGTGGTGTGTCACTTAGGAAAAAAAACACATAATTTTGCGATATTTATAGTTTAAATAACAAAAATGTTTTGGCCTACAGACCTCTGGCATAAAGTGTCTACAGTACAGCAAGTGTTTTATCCTCGGCTACTGCACCTGGCCGTGCAGGAGACGAGGATGAAACATCCTTCTTGGCATGCGACCCCATACTTCTCTGGTATGTGGCCGCATGCCACGTGTCATTGAAAATGGTCATGCTTGTCAGTGCTGACACACATGTCATAGGTTCACCATCACGGGATTAGACTGTGCTAATGTCCCATGCATAGATTAGAAAATTGATATCTTTTTTCTTTTTTGACAGAGTCAGAGAAAGGTACAGATAGGGACAGACAGACAGAAAAGGAGAGAGATGAGAAGTATCAAGTCTTGGTTGTGGTGCCTTAGTTATTCACTGATTGCTTTCTCCTATGTGCCTTGATCGGGGTGGGGGTGCTACAGCAGAGCAAGTGACCCCTTGCTCAAGCCAGTGACCTTGTGCTCAAGCCGGTGACCTCGGGCTTTTGAATCTGGGTCCTCCGTGTCCCAGTCTGACGCTCTATCCACTGTGCCACTGCATGGTCAGGCAGAAAATTGATACCTTAAATGGGAGTTTATGTCATTTGTGGGAAGGAAAGTTACTGCTCTGGTCTACAAGCAGGTGTTAAAAATCATCATTTGCCCTGCTGAAGGCAATTTTTGGCTCTGCAGGTTTCTAATCTTGCAATTACTGTTTTTCTATTGCATGCATGCAAGTATACATGGAAAAGTGGAGTTGTGTGTGATTACTTTACCTTAATATTACAAGAGTCTCAGTGCATGGAGAATGACAAGGATTTTTAAAATAACCTCCATCTGTTAGAAAAACAGTGAACACAAAAATATGACGAGCAACAACAGATAAGGTAGTACAGTTTTCTAGATCTTATAAATGAGACTACTATATGAGTGATAATTTATGAAAATTTGGAAGTTAGTTGAATGCTCAAAATTGTTTAGATAGGCTAAGACACATACTTTTTCTGTCTTAAAAAAATTCTTGTAAGGGAAGAAAGTAAAGCCTGCCAGTTTCTCATACAGAACACATTGCCACCCGTTATGATGGGACTCTAAATAAAACATCTTAAATTATGTTCCCATTTTCTTCCTAATATTGTTTGAGGAACTTTGGGTAAACAAAGTTAAGTGAAGCATATTAGCTACAATTGGAAATATGAATAAAAATAAGGAAAAATATGCATAATGTTATTGATGTAGGAAGTGCAATAATTGCTGACTTTGTCTTAATCACCCTTACTTTTATCCTAAATAGAAAATATATTATGAATGTAGATATATTTTCTGATTTCAGAAATGTGTATTTTGTTAATAATTAGCAGTGTTGAAGTCTAAAGTCATTGTGTGGTTTTATCAATGCAAAGAAAACAGGCAGAAAAGATGCAAATAAACAATTTTAGCTACTCTAGTGAAGCAAATGGGTTATAGTCTTGGTTCATTTACCCATTTGTATGGTCGGCTCACAGGTGTCCATAAGAAGCCTACAGTCTAGACATTTTTGCTTTATTGTATACATATAGTAATAACCAAGCAGTTCAAATTATCTTCTTTCTTAAAATTTTTTTTATATATATATTTTATTATTATTAATTCTAATGGGGTGACACCAATAAATCAGGGTACATATGTACAATGAAAACATCTCCAGGTTATCTTATCATTCAATTGTGTTGCATACCCTCTTTCTTAAAATTTTAAGGAAAATAATTACTAAAAGTGAAACAGCCCTGGCCAGTTGATTCAGTTGGTTGGAGTGTTGTCCTGATTCTCCAAGGTAGGAAAATCAATCCCTTGTCCAAGCACATACAAAAATCAACCAGTGGATGGGTGGGACAGCGAATCAATGTTTTTCTCTCTTCCTCTCTTCTTCCTCTTTATCTCTAAAGTCAATAAATAAAAAATTTTAAACATAAGTATGTTTTTAGTGATAAGATTTTTTGTTGTTGTTAAGGATACTCACCTGGGTTATCAAAAATAGCCTCGAAATTTATCTCATTGTAAACTTGTCTTGGGTCTAGTCCTGGCTTGAACACTGGAGAATTTTCGCACGGATGAGGATTGTTTTGGCTTTTCTTGTTTCTGATCTTTATTCTTCTCTTTGGATTTGTGCACAGAATCAGCTTCAGGCATTCTGTATACTCAGTCCACAGTGAAGACGAGGCCAAAAGTTGAGCTTTTCAAAACTTTAGTCTAGGACTGCTTATTACCACTAGGGTTTTGGAAAGACCTTTGTAAAGTAGTCTTGGTCATTCAGTGACTTGTCTTGGATTTTGTGATTGCTGTCAGTGCTTGATAAATGATAGGACTGGAGGAGGGGGAGAGTGAGTAATATAATTTCTGATAGGTCCTGTCCAAATTAAAAGGAAGATAATTTCATTGTTCTCATAATTAATGAGGTTGAGCCCTACCGTGTCTTTCTGTTAGCCTGTGATAAAAAGGTCAACCAATAACTTTCTTCTGAGCCACAGGTACAGTACTGAGAGAGAGAATTTTATTTTAAAGATTTGTGTGTTCTCTTCGCTGCTATGGTCTACAGCAGTGGTTCTTAACCTAGGTTCTATCGAACCCTAGGGGTTCGATGAGTCGGTCTCAGAGGTTCGGAGAAACCTCTGCCACGGAGGCCAGAATAAAGTAATACCGTAATTTGTTGTGAGTTCATGCACTTTGTTGGTTTTGTTCTTTGAGCAAGGTGATGTTCATGCACGGCTCATTTTGTGCACCAGTAAAAAAACATACCTATGTCTTGAATTTGGGGAAAAAAAATCATATTTTATTTATCACTAAAGAAGGGTTTGGTGAATGCGCATATGAAACTGGTGGGTTCGGTACCTCCAAAAAGGTTAAGAACCACTTGGTCTACAGCCTACTTACTGAGGTTATGTTACCTGATGAATAACTAGTTCAGATGGCTAAATGTTTGGAGGATATAAAACCAAAACCCGTTTCAGGAAACTACTTTGCTAATTTTTGAATAGGATCCATTCTACTTAGTGTTAACTTTCTCAATTTGTTTTAAAATTTAATTTTTAACTCTGTGTTTTCTTGATTTTTACCTAGGTTACAAAATACCCTCCTATGCTTGAAACCTACAGACTACATGTCCTACAAGAACGACCCGATGGTTTTTTATCCCCTGGAGATGCATTAGAAACATAAATATGGTGCCAAAAGAACTTCTTACCTTTCTCTGACTACGGTTTATTTGGACATACTTTTGTATTGAAGAGAGGTATACAGCCTGAGGCTACTCATTGTGGAGAGACTCTGTCGTGTAGGATCATGGACCATCCTAGTAGAGAGAAGGATGAAAGACAACGGACCACTAAACCCATGGCACAAAGGAGTGCACACTGTTCCCGACCATCTGGCTCTTCAACATCTTCTGGGGTTCTTATGGTGGGACCCAACTTCAGGGTTGGCAAGAAGATAGGGTGTGGGAACTTCGGAGAACTCAGATTAGGTAAGAACTTAGTTATATCATTGGCTTCCCTAACAGCAGCAGCAGTGATAGTATGTTGTGGTGTGTTTCAAGACAAGAGGTTTCTAATTTTATGGTAGATTCTCTTAAGGAAGACCTATTGTTATAAGAACTAAACAATTCGTGAATGGGAGTCATTATCAGTTATAATTGTTATGCAGGGTTCATCTCTATGTCTATAGGCTTTTAAATTTTCGATGGGGAGATCTGTAAATATCAATAAAATGAAGATTTTGATTTAGTTGGTCTGAGCCCTAAATTCTCTCTTTAATAGGCTCTCAGGTACTCTAAATGCTGTTGGCCCTTGAACCATACACTTCAAGAAGGGAGTATGGTCCTGTTTTCATTCAAAGCATGCCCCTAATAAGGGAATAATACTCTAATTTAATCTGCAAGCATATACAGTGGTCACCTGTCTATCATGGTGGTTAGGTTCCACAACCCTTTGCAATAGGCAAAAATCCACGAAGTAGTGACCTTATATTTATTTTATTATTTATATATTTTTTAACTCTTTATAAACCTTCCCCACTCTCTTATAGACCTTTCCTACACTGTTATTAACCTTTGTCAGACTCTTATAAACACTTCCTATGCTCTTAAACACTTTCTACACTCTTAAACCTACGTAATTTTAACAACATATAAAATTCTATATGGGTACTCACCAGTGAATATACTACAACTTGAATGATGAAGATGATGATGAATTAGCTGTGCAGTACTAATAATGATGAAGGTAATAACAATGAGATGAATGTACAGCACAGCCAAGAAGAGCATTACAGCTCACCTGCCCTATGCTACGTATTTTATTTTGATTTAATATTCTTTTAATATATTTTAATTAATATTTCTATATTGTTTTCAATTTCTTAGGCTAGAAAATGCTTATTTTACCACAAAAGTAATTAAAACAATAAATATATAAAAATACCTATATACTGCAAAATTTCTCAATTTAGCGAAAAATCCACAACACAAAATTAGATATATACAATTATAAATCTGCGATACAGTGAGACCACGAAAAGTGAGCTGTGATATGGTAAAGGATGACTGTACATCCTGTTTAGAGAGGCATTCCAGCTGATACTATGTTTACATTTCTTCTTGGAAGTCGCATCATTAGGGCTGAGCTATAACTTAAGGGAGAGATTAGGCAATTTTATTTCCCAACCAGAGTAATGGATTTTTAAAATTTCAAGCATGAATTTATGAGTGAGAGGATGAGTAATGACAAAATTGGCCAGTTTGAAGATGTGAAATTGGAAAAGAGGTACATTGGGTATTTATAAACATTTTTATAACCCTCCTAGACATCAGCTTGGATAATATGAGTAGGTCTCCTTTTAGGTTAAAGTGTTTCCTTTGCTTTGCTTTTCCTCCCTCCGTCCCTCCTTCTGTTTTTTTCTTCCTCTCTCTCTCTTTCTTCCTTTCTTTCCATCTTTCTTTTTCTTTCTTTCTGAGAGAGAGAGACAGGAGGGAGAGAGATTGAAAAGCATCAACTCGTCATTGCAGCACTTTAGTTGTTCATTGATTGCTTTCTCAATGTGCCTTGACTAAGGAGTTCCAGCAGAGGCGTGACCCCTTGCTCAAGCCAGCGACCTCAGGGTTCTGAACTTGGGACTTCAGCATCCCAGGTTCATGCTCTATGTACTGTGCCACCACCAGTCAGTTTAAATGTTTTCTTTTTCTTCATAAACATTGAGGCTGTGGATTGTTAGGAAGACCCTTTGTTAGGACACTTTGGCCTTTGGGGGAATGGGAGTGTAGAAGCATAAGATGATTTTGCTTGTTACTTCTACTACCTCTGATGATTCTGCAAAAGAAGATGGAAAAAATTTTTCTGCCTTCACAGAGATTCAGGGAAACATCAGTATATTAGCCGGGGATCACTGGATGCGGATTTGAATTTAGGGATGCTGAGAATGAATTTATTTTTACTGGTAGAAGGCTTACAGCCTATAATTTTAAGACGTGGCCAGGATAATGCAAGGCTCTTCACATTTATTGATGTGTTCATGTTGGGATTAGGAAAGCCAGCAGATGCTACTAAGCATAGGAGTAAGATGGGTAATTTCACACTGCTTGAGTTCCTAGCAACCACGAAGTTGTTTTAGCATCTAGTTTCATGAACATTCATTTATGTAATGTATTGACTTTGCTCTAATATCACGGTAGTACTTGAATTAAATAGATTCTGACATAAACATCAACAAAATTACTGCTGAACGGCAGTTTATAATGCATATAAATTCACATATTCTCAAAATATCACAAAATTGTTTCATTTCTATAAGGTTGACGAAAAACCTTGGTCAGTGAAAACAAACTGTTTTATTCACTGAAATCTAGATTTGTATTACGTGATCTTTACGTTTGCATGGGAATGGAAAACTCCATTCAGTTTAAAAGGATAAATGTGTAGCCTATGTATATTTTCAGAGTAATAGGGTGTTGTGTTTTATTTCCTCTCGTGAAATAGGATAATTTTGTTAGTTCTCATTTTGAACTGCCTTGTAGTCAGTAAAAGAAAGCACTTGTCTGTCTTTTCAAGTGGTTTTATTCTTGTGTGTTTATCAGGTTTTCATTAGCCGTGGGACTATATTATTACAGTATTACAGCATTGTATCTAGGAATACTTTTTATCAGCAGAAATCAGAAAAGGTACTTTCAGATCATTTGACATCTTTCTAACAAGAGTGTTTTGCTGTATACCCCATTCCAGCATTCTTTTGCTCTGATATTTGTAAATAGAAGATTGTGCAGACAACAGAAAGATGTAAACTAGGAAATGCCAAACATAAGGTAGGTACAGATAGTCCTTCACCAGGATTTCTGTTTACAGTGTCGTGATTCTTCTCCAAACTCATTTCTTGAAATTTCTAGTGACCCTGTCTATTCTGTCCCTCAAATAGCCAAGTGTATTTCTACTTTAGAGCTTTTATACTCAAGTTCCTTCTGCCTGCAGAATTTCCCCCCAAAATTGTGCTTAGCTGGTTACGTCTCATTCTTCAGTTCTCAGCTTTATTTATTTATTCATTCATTTGAGAGAGAGAGGGAGAGAAACATCAATTTGTTATTTCATTTATTTATGCATTCATTGGCTGATTCTTGTATGTGTCCTGACAAGAATATATACCTGCAACTTTGGTATATTGGGACAATGCTCTAGCCAACTGAGCTACCTGGTTTGGCCAGTCCTCGCTTTTATGTTACTGTGTCTGGGAAACTTTTTACTTCTACCCCACCTCCATTTAAATTAGCACTTTTCTCCTCTAGCCACATTCTGTCCCATGAAACTGCTTTATTTTATGTATCACATTTTCACTATCTGAATTGAATTTCTGTATTTGATTATCTATTAATTGCCTTTTCTGACTTGAATATAAGCCCTGTGGAAGGTAGCAATTCCACCTGTATTATTTACTGTAGTTATTTGTAGGATGAATGGGTAGATATCCAGATGAATAGGAAGAGGGGAGAAAAAATTTTGGGTTCCTTTAGGCTACTGGTATTTGGGGGGTATTGTAGGTAATGGCCTTAATGTTTAGGCAGACCCCTGGATTCCTTATAGAACCAAAAATGTAATGTATGTTAATGATTAATACATTTTGGTTCTCTGCCAATCTGTTTATATCTCATCATTCATTTAACAAACAGTTCTTAAATATTTACTATCTTGGCCTGACCTATGGTCATGCAGTGGATAAAGCATCCACCTAGAATGCTGAGGTTGCCAGTTCAAATCCCTGGGCTTGCCCAGTTCAGTCACATACAGGAAACAACTACTACAAGTTGGTGCTTCCTGCTTCTCTCACCTTTCTCACTCTCTCTCTCTCTCACTTTCTTTTTCTTTCTCCCTCTCCCCCCTCTCTAAAACTCAATAAAATTTTTTTTAAAAATCTTTAAATATTTACTATCTTGCTAGACTTTGGGAAAGAAGCAAAGAATAACAAGATAGACTTTCTGTCCCTGGCCAGATAGCTTAGTTGGTTAGAGCATCATCCAAAACTCCAGAGGTTGCTGGTTCGATCTCCAATCAGGGCACATATAGGAACAGATTGCTGTTCCTCTTTCTCTCTCTCTCTTCCCCCCCTTCTCCCTCTCTCCCTCCTTTCCTCTCTCTAAAATCAATAAAACAGTTTAAAAAAAGAACTCTCTTGATAGAGAAACAAATTATAATACAAAGTGATAAGCATAATAATAGATTGTGTAAAAACTGCATTGGCAAAGAAGATTGATGACGGTTTCAGAGACTGAGAGTAGGGCAGGCCTCAGCGGAGATGGGGGTTAGGGGACTGGGTGAAAAAAATGAAGGGATTAAGTAAAGAAATTTATAAACACAGACAATAATGTGGGGATTGCAGGAAGGAAAGGTGGGTAGTGGGAGGTGGAAGAAGGTAGAGGGGGGAATAGATGGTGATGTAGGGGGACTTGACTTGGAGTGGTAAACGCACAATGTAATTTACAGATGATGTATTGTAGAATTGTGCACCTGAAACCTGTATAATTTTATTAACCATTGTCAGCCCCAATAAATTCAATAAAAAATTCAGAGAGAGAAGGACAGAACTTCCACTGGTCAGTACAAGGAAGAAGGATGTTCAAGCAGCAGGATGCACATACAGTAGGTGTTATGAAGTTGGTTAGCATACTACTAGAGCAGCAACTATATACTTATATGTGGCTGGGTAAGGGATGTGAAGTGAAAAAAAAGTTATAGATGAGGCTATAGGTTGGGACCAGATTGTGAAGTGTTTGCATTGTATTAAAGCATTTGGACTTTATAGGCAGCGTAGAGTAGAATCATCAGGGTTTTACAACAGATAAGTGACATGATCTGGTTGTATTTTAGAAACATAATTCAGGTAGTTACAAGATTATATCAGTTAGGAAAGAGATTGACATATTATGGATTTTGCTGTAATTGCTGTACTTGTCACATTGTGTTAATCTTCTTTCGTCTATCTACAGATATGTTCGATGGCAGTACTTTGCTTTGTTAAATTTCGTAGTTGCAACTTCTTTTACTGTGTATGGCAAATAATGGTTATTTAAGAATGTTTGTTTGGCTTTATAGTCCAGGTAAGAAATGGCCAGGCCTGCTTTAGCTCTGAAAATGACAGTGAGACAAGAAGATGGGATGAATTAGGGAAGAATTTCAGAAGTAGACTAAAGGCATGATTTGAGGGAAAGGGGTCAAAGATGACTGAGTTTGTCAGCTTGGGGAGACCACATAACTGGGGAAACTTTTATTTTTTAAATTTTTTGCTGCTGTAATGTTTTTTTTAATTTATTGATTTGAGATATACATTGTGTCCGTATAGTCATGGTGCACTTTTGACCAGTCAGAAGTCAAAAGTGCACCATGACTTTACAGACACACTGTGTGTGTGTGTGTGTGTGTGTAGAGAGAGAGAGAGGAGGGAGAGAAAGAAACATCAATTTGTTGTTCTATTTATTTATGCATGCATTCGTTGGTTGATTCTTATGTGTGCCTTGACCAAGGATCAAACCTGCAGCCTTGGTGTATTGGGATGATACACTAACCAACTGAGCTACCTGTCCAGGGCTGAGGAACCTTTAATGGAAAAAAGAAATATAGGATTAGAATAGTGGTGGAGAAGATAAGTAGAGTTTGAATATATTGACTTTCAAGAGTGTGCAGCACGTAATATAGAAATGTGAATCTGCAGTTCAGAGAAGTTTAGGATTGAGACTAGGGATTAAGAATTTATCACCATGTAGGTGTTAATAAACATGCAATCCTGGATGGTGAGATGATGCTTTGTGGAATTTGAATGAGTGGGAGAAAAAAAGTGTATTTAAGGGATACTGAAGAGAAAGAGCCTGAAGAGAAATTTAAGAGTAAAAAGAGAAGAGTTTCTAGAGGTATGGGGTGTTAAGCAAACCTTTGTGCCCTAAGGTTAAACAGGAGAGAACTAATTAATTATTGCTTCTGGTCTTTCACTTCTGTTTATTTCTGAGATTTTTTCCCCCTTTCTTTGTTCTCTTTTAAATGAGTACACATATTTTGTAATCATAAAAAAATCCTTTATGGGAAGCATTTTTTAAATTTAATGGGGTGACATTGATCACTAAGAGTACATAGGTTTCAGGTAAACATTTCTATAGCATTTGAACTATTGATTGTGTTGTGTGCCTATCATCCAAAGTCAGATCATTTTCTGTCACCTTGTATTTGTCCATCTTTACTCCCCTCCCCCCAGCACCTCTCTCTGGTAACCACTTCACTTTTATTTTTTTGTGAGATTTTATTTATTGATCTTTAGAGAGAGACAGGGGCCCCGGGGAGAAGAAGTGGGAAACATCAACTCATAGTTGCTTCTCTTATGTGCCTTGACCAGG
Organism: Rhynchonycteris naso; assembly: GCA_037038555.1. Taxonomy (NCBI): domain Eukaryota; kingdom Metazoa; phylum Chordata; class Mammalia; order Chiroptera; family Emballonuridae; genus Rhynchonycteris; species Rhynchonycteris naso. The sequence continues at coordinate 53,007,912 of CM072999.1, forward strand.
CAAGCCTAGAGTATTGAATCAGCAGCCTCAGCATTCCAGGTCAACACTTTATCCACTGTACCACCACATATCAGGCAATACTTCACTTTTTTCTATGTCCATGAGTCTCAGTTTTATATCCCACCTGTGTGCAAAATCATATAGAGGCCTTCACTTTTTCTGATAACTTATTTCATTTAGTATAATGTTCTCAAGGTCCATTCATGTTGTCGTAAATGGCAATATTTCATCATATTTTATGGCTGGATAGTATTTCATTGTATATATATATATATATGTACCCCATCTTTTGTATCTAATCATCTGTTGAGGGAAAGTTTGGATTTCCCATGTTTCATTGTGTGTGTGTGTGTGTGTGTGTGTGTGTGTGTGTGTGTGTGTATATATATATATATATATATATACATATATATATATGTACCCCATCTTTTGTATCTAATCATCTATTGAGGGAAAGTTTGGATTTCCCATGACTAGGCCACCATGAATAATGCTGCAATGAACAATGGGGGTGCACGTGTCTTTGCATACCAATGTTTTTTAGTTTTTTTGGGTAGATACCCAATAGAAGGATTGCTGAGTATATGGTAATTCTACGCTTAATTTTCTGAGGAACCATCATACTGTCTTCCATAATGGCTATACCAGTTTATATTCTCACCAGCAGCAAATGAGCGTTCCTTTTTCTCCACAGCCTCTCCAACACTTATTACTTGTCTTGTTGATAATAGCCAATCTAACAGGTATGTGGTGGTATCTCATTATAGTTTTGATTTGCATTTCTCTAATAGCTAGTGAAGATGAGCATCTTTCCATATGTCTATTTGTTATTTATATGTCTTCATGGAAGAAGTGTTTGTTCAGCTCCTCTCCCCATTTTTTTTTAAGTGAGAGGAGAGGTGATAGACTCTCACATGCACCCAACCAGGATTCACCTGGCAACCCCTGTCTGGAGTTGACACTCAGACCAACCAAGCTATCTTCATCTCCCGGGGTCAACATTCGGACCGTCAAGCCACTCACTGGCTGTGAGAAAGGAAGAGAGAGAGAGAAGTGGAAGAGGGAGGGGAAGAGAAACAGATGGTCACTTCTCATGTGTGCCTTCACTAGGAATTGAACCCAGAAATTCTGCATGACAGACCGACACTCTATTTATTGAGCCAACTGGCCAGAGATACTCTCCCATTTTTTAATTAGATTGTTTGCTTTTTTTGTTGTTGAACTTTTTGAGTTCTTTCTATATTTTGGATATTAACCCTTATCAGAGCTGTTGTTTGTGAATATCATCTATCATTTGGTTGGCTCCCATTTTGTTTTGTTGTCAGTGTCTTTTACTGTGCAGAAGCTTTTTAGTTTAATATAGTCCCATTCATTTATTTTTGCCTTTACTTCCCTTTGAGGTCAAATTCTTTTCTATGTCCAAGGTCCATAAGTTCAGTACCTACGTTTTTTTCTATGTAGTTTATTTTTTCCTATCTTATATTTAGGTCTTTGATCCATCTGAATTAATTTTCTGTGCATGGGGACATTGTAGTCAAGTTTCACTCTTTTGAATGTGGCTTTCCAGTTTTCCCAGCACCATTCATTAAAGAGGCCTTCTTTTCTCCATTGTGTGTTTTTTACTTCTTTGTCAGACTATTTGTTCATATACAGTGTGTCCGTAAAGTCATGGTGCACTTTTGGCCGGTCACATGGTCAAAAGTGCACCATGACTTTACGGACACACTGTATATGAGGTCTTAATTTCTGGTCTCTCAGTTCTGTTCTCTTGGTCTGTGTGTCTATTTTTCTGCCAGTGCCATGCTGTTTTATCATGCCTCCATGGTATAATTTGAAGTCAGGTATGTGATATCTCTGGCTTCATACTTTTTTCTCAGGATTGCTTTGGCTATTTGGTATTTTTAGTGGTTCCATACAAATGTAGTGATTTTTTTGTTCCATTTTTTAAAATGACATTGGGATTTCAATGGGGATTGCATTAAATTGGTATATTGCTTTGAGTAATTTGACCATTTTAACTATGTTGATTCTTCTAATCCATGAACATGGAATATTTTTTCATTTCATAGTGCCTTTTCAATTTCTAAGTTCATTTTCTGAAGTTTTATTATTGGCATATAGATAAGCAGTAGACTTTTGTGTATTTATTTTGTATCCTGCAACTCTACTGTATTTGTTTATTGTTTCTAATAATTTTTTAGGGTTTTCTATATACAGAATTATGTCATCTATAAAAAGTAATACCTTTACTACTACTTTCCCGATATGGATGTCTTTTTTTCTTTTTTTTTTTTGACAGAGACAGAGAGAGTCAGAGAGAGGGACAGATAGGAATAGACAGGCAGGACAGGAGAGAGATAAGAAGCATCAATTCTTTGTGTGGCATCTTAGTTGCTCATTGATTGCTTTCTCATATGTGCCTGACCAGGAGGCTACAGCAGAGCGAGTGACCCCTTGTACAAGCTAGCGACCTTGGGCTCAAGCCAGTAACCTTGGGCTTCAAGCCAGTGACTTTTGGGTTCAAGCCAGCGACCCCACGCTCAAGCTGGTAAGCCTGGGCTCAAGCCAGGTGAGCCCGCCCTCAAGCTAACAACCTCAGGGTTTCAAAGCTGGATCCTCCACATCCCAGTCCAACACCCCATCCACTGCGCCACTGCCTCATCAAACTGTCTTTTATTTCTTTATCTGGAAACTTTAAAAAAATAATAACATGCTTATTATTTATTTATTTATTTATTACAGGGACAGAGAGAGAGTCAGAGAGAGGGATAGATAGGGACAGACAGACAGGAACGGAGAAAGGTGAGAAGCATCAATCATTAGTTTTTCATTGCCGTTGCGACACCTTAGTTGTTCATTGATTGCTTTCTCACATGTGCCTTGACCACGGGCCTTCAGCAGACCAAGCAACCCCTTGCTGGAGCCAGCGACCTTGGGTCCAAACTGGAGAGCTCGGGGTCTTGAACCTGGGTCTTCCGCATCCCAGTCCGATGCTCTATCCACTGTGCCACCGCCTGGTCAGGCGCTTATTTTTAATTTTTAAAAAAATTTTACCTCAGCAGTATGTCCAAAGATAACCACCACTTTAATTTAGTTTTCCAGAATTTAAAAATGTTTATCAGGATATAATTTAGAAATGCAATCAAACTGTACATTAAACCTACTTTTATATCACTTAATATAGCATGAACTTTTGATTAAACTCAAATGTAGATCATTTCTAATGTCTGTAGTTAATTGGTTATTTATCTAGTCTTTATACTATATGTATACATATAAATTGTTTCTGTTTTTTAAAATTATAAAGAATGAAATACTGAACATCCTTGTTTGTATATTTTTATGGTCCTACCTTTTTTTTTTTTAATTTTTTAATTTTTATTTTATTCATTTTAGAGAGGAGACACAGAGTGTGTGTGTGAGAGAGAGTAAAAGAGAAAGGGGGGAGGAGCTGGAAGCATCAACTCCCATATGTGCCTTGACCAGACCAGTGCAGGGTTTTGAACTGGCGACCTCAGTGTTCCCAGGTCGATGCTTTATCCACTGTGCCACCACAGGTCAGGCCTGTGGTCCTCCTACTTTGGCTGATTATTTTACTTTCATAGGATAAATTCTGTAGGTATACTTTCTGAGTCAACAGTTTACATATTTGCCATTTTGTTACACATTGTCAATTTGTCCTCCAGAAAAAATAGTTTCCATTTAGTGTGTATTTATGGGGGCGGGTGCATGTGTGCATGTGCACAGACTTCTGTTGTTTCCCTGCCCCTTCAAATGCCTTGAATATTATTGAGAATCTTTTCATCTATGCTGTTCTGATGGAGCAAATGGATTTTGCTAGATGTGTATGTGTTAATGGGTAAAGATAAACACCTTTGTACATTTATTTATATTCTTTTAAGAGTTGCTTTTTTGTGGTCTTTGTCTATTTTTTATTGGAAAAATTATTTCTATGGTGTCTCTTACCTGTTTATATTGCACAAATAAGAAATTTTGAACCTGGAAATGCTGAGGTCGCCAGTTCGAAACCCTGGGCGCAGTGGATAGAGTGTTGGACTGGGATGCGGAAGACCCAGGTTCGAGACCTCGATCTCGCCAGCTTGAGCACGGGCCCATCTGGCTTGAGCAAAAGCTTGCCAGCTTGGGCCCAAGGTCGCTGGCCCCAGCAAGGGTTGCTCGGTCTGCTGAAGGCCCGCGGTCAAGGCACAGGTGAGAAAAATCAATGAACAACTATTGTGTCTCAACGGCAACGAGAAACTAATGATTGATGCTTCTCACCTCTCTCCGTTCCTGTCTGTCTGTCCCTACCTATCCCTCTCTCTGACTCTCTCTCTGTCCCTGTAAAAAAAATAAAAATAAAGAAATTTTGAAAATTTGAGAAGGGAAGATTGATGAAAGTTGGTCGTGAATAAGAGGTAGAATAACATAATGAACTGGAAAACAGATCTGCAGTGTTTTGGGGTTTTATTTGTGTGTTTTAGGTTTTTATAAGTGAGAGGAAGGGAGATAGTGAGACAGACTTCCGCATGTGCCCAACAGGGGTCCACCTGGCAGTCCCTGCCTTCGGCCGATGCTTGAATCAGTCAAGCTATTTTTAGTGCCTGAGGCTGACTCACAGACCAGCTGAGCAATCTTCAGCACCCAGGACCAGTGCTTGAACTATTTGAGCCACTGGGTGTGGGAGGAGAAGAGGAAGAGAAGGGGGCGGGGGAGGGGAAGAGAAGCAGATGGTGTCTTCTCCTGTGTGCCCTAATCCGGAATTGAGCCTGGGATGTACATACACCATGCCAACTCTGTCCACTGAGCCAGCTGGCCAGAGTCTGTTTTTTATTAATTAAGAAACATGAAGAGTATTTTTATGATTTTTTTCCTTTTTTCAGTTTTCAATCTTCTGCTGAATCAAGCCTTGAAAGAATCGTGTAAATATTAAAATACAAAATGATGCTATTCCTCCAGAATTAAGAAACTATATCCCTAATCTACAAATAATGGCTTGTTTTCCTTAGTTGCAAGAATAAGTAAACAGCTTGACCAGGCGCTGGCATGGTGGTTAGAGTGTCGGACTGGGACTCAGAGGACCCAGGTTCGAAACCCCGAGGTCACTGGCCTGAGTGTGGGCTCATCTGTTTTGAGTAAGGCTTACCAGCTTGAACCCAAGGTCGCTAGCTTGAGCAAAGGGTCACTCAGTCTGCTATAACCCCCCACCCCTCCCCCCCGTCAAGGCACATATGAGAAAGCAATCAGTGAACAACTAAGGTGCTGCAACAAAGAATTGATGCTTTTTTTTTATTATTATTTTACTGAGACAGAGTGGGATAGATAGGGACAGACAGACAGGAACAGAGAGAGATGAGAAGCATCAATCATCAGTTTTTTGTTGCCGTTGCGACACCTTAGTTGTTCACTGATTGCTTTCTCACATGTGCCTTGACCGTGGGCCTTTGCAGACCAAGCCACCCCTTGCTGGAGCCAGCAACCTTGGGTTCAAGCTGGCGACCTTGGGGTCTTGAACCTGGGTCCTTCTGCATCCCAGTCTGATGCTTTATCCACTGCACCACCACCTGGTCAGGCAAGAATTGATGCTTCTTATCTCTTTCCCTTCCTGTCGGCCCCTACCTACCTGTTCCTGTTCCTCTCTCTGTCTCTGTCTCTCAAAAATAAAAGCCTGACCAGGCGGTGGCGCAGTGGGTAGAGCGTCAGACTGTGATCCGGAAGACCCAGGTTGGAGACGCCAAGGTCGCCAGCTTGAGCTCGGGCCCATCTGGCTTAAGCAAAACCTCGCCAGCTTGGACCCAAGGTCGCTGGCTCCAGCAAGGGGTTGCTTGGTCTGCTGAAGGCAGCGGTCAAGGCACATGTGAGAAAGCAATCAATGAACAACTAAGGTGTCACAACGGCAACGAAAAACTAATGGTTGATGCTTCTCACCTCTCTCCGTTCCTCTGTCTGTCCCTATCTGACTCTCTCTCTGTCCTTGTAAAAAAAAAAAAAAAAAAAGAATAAACAGGTGGCAATTCTTTCACATTGAATAGATGTATTTCTATGTTTAATATTCTTCACATTATCCTTGTGAAATAGGATATTGTTCAAGAATGTTTTCATTTACAAACAACAATGAAGGCACAACAAATTGACCTTTTTACTCTCTTTCCTTTTTGGTATCTGGTGAAATATGCAAAATTACATTAGCACAGAAGGATGTTTCTGAAAAAGGTAAGTTGGCTAAGAGTAGCAGCTTGTTCTGTGACGTAGTTGGTTAGCACATTGTCCTGCTAAGCCATAGTTGTAGGTTTGATCCCTGGTCAGGGCACAAAGTGATTTTTGTCTCTCTCCCTTTTTCTCTCCTTCTCTCTCTCTCTCTAAAATCAATCAATATTTTTTTAACCCCATATGGATCAAAGAACTAAATGTAAGGGTCCAAACTATAAAACTCTTAGAAGAAAACGTGGATAAATCTTCATGCCCCAGATTTGGCATTACATTCTTAGATATGACATCAAATCACAGCAAAAGAAAAGTTAGATAAATTGGACTTCAGCAAAGTAAAAATTTTGTGCTCCAAAGACACCATAAAGGAAGTTAAAAATAAAAACAAACCACAAAATTTGTAAATTATTTCTGATAAGGGAGTAGTATTTAGAATATAAAAAGAAATTTTATAACTCAACAATAAAGACAAATAACCCAATTTAAAAATGGGTAAAAGATTTGAATAGGCATTTCTTCAGAGATGTCATAGGGATGGCCATTAAGCACATGCAATGATGTGTCAACCAAACACAAAGGAATCAGGAGGCTTTGGCTAGAAATAAATGGCAAATATGTGTTTAATGGTCTTAGGGTTTGCAAATCATAAACACTAGATAATATGTAGAGAGTTCCAAAGAGGAAAGGGAAGCTAAGAGTTCTTATAGTAAAAATATATTCTTGAGAAGAATCAGTCCTGCATTCTTAGTCTCTGGATTGGTCCAAGATTATGCAGTGATATAGATATGGATGTCAGGTAGTCTAGACATGTGAACACTCCTAAGTCTTTTGGGGTTAATCAGAGGGTTTGTTATCTGTAGGATATATTTATATCTACAGGATAAGTAGAGATTTTAATAGTTTACATTCCCAGGGTAATTAAAGCAAGAAGAAAATTATTTCTTCATGCCTCAGCCTACTTGATTTCAGTAATTGAGCAGCTCTACTAGAGTGACTCCATTTATTTCTTCACTCTTTCCTTATATTCTCACCATCATTAGTCATTGGGGAAATGCAGATCAAAACCACAATAGGATACCATGTCATACTTACTAGAATGGCTAGAATCAAATACATAATAAGTGTTGACTGTTGAGGATATGTAGAAATAAGAAACTTCATATGCTGCTGATGGGAATGTAAAATGGTATGACCACTTTGGAAAACAGCATAATTTCTCAGAAGTTTAATATAAGACTTTCCACCTGTTCTAGCAGTTTCTCTCCTAGGTATACACCCAAGAGAATGAAAACATACATTCATATAAAAACTTGTACATGAATGTTCATAATAGCATTGATTATAGCATTATTTAACCTTAATATGAATGAACATATATGTTATGACATTGATGGGCATTATGCCAAGTAAAAGAAGCCGTTTATAAAAGACCACATATTATGTGTTTCCATTTATATGAAATGTCCAGAATAGTCAAATCTGTTGAGATAGAAAGTAGATCAGTGGTTGCTTAAGGACTGCTGTTGGAAGTTGAGGAAGGGTCAGGAGGATGACTGATAAGTGACTAATATTTAACAAATATGGAATTTAATTTCAAGGAGATGGAAATAGTTTAAAATTAATTGTGGAGATGGTTGCATGACTCTGAACTTCTAAAACCCAGTGAATTGTATGGTATATGATTTATACCTTAAAAGCTGTAACCAAAAAGGTATATAGCTTAGTCAAAATTGATATGTAAACTTGCTAATATAATTACTTTATAAAATATTATGTTGGACTTAAGATTAGTGTAATCACTTGGTGCAGGAGTAAATGATTTATTCCTTCTGTGAAACTGCATTTATAGTTAGACTTGGAAAAATTTCAAGTATAATCACATTTGAGATATTTTAAATTTTTCAATAAGTTATTGATTGGCGATAAAACTATTATTTCATTTATGGTCAGTCCTAAATTATATATTGTGATCTAAGATATTCTATTCTTATACGTATCTGTTCTATCGTTTTCATAATTTCTTTAATAACCAAAAGAGATTGTCTTGTTTTTCTACAAGGTTTTTTAATCTCCTTAAAAAGCAATTTTTGAATAGCGATGGTGTTGCTTTGATGTTTATTATTACTCCCCACAAGGAAAGATTTCTTTTTACTTTAAATGAAAATATGTCTATAAGTTAAAAACATTTCAGTTATAGCCACTAAAGCAGAAGTTTTACTAAAAATATATTTCATTGCTTAAAATTCTACAAATTAGAGTTCAAGTCCATTAAATTGTTGAGCTTTTAGTTATTTAAACTTTTGAAGTACAGACTGATTCTTTTTTTGTTATATCTTAATGTAGTCTCTACAAGGACCAAGTTCTCTCATCATAAATTTGGAGTAACTGCTCAAAATGACAATAGTTATTATTACACTGAGAAGATAGATCTTAGAAATTTTTTTTGGTTTTTTTAAAAATTTTTTTATTTTATTCAATTTTAGAGAGGAGAGAGAGAAAGAGAGAAAGGGGGGAGGAGCTGGAAGCATCAACTCCCATATGTGCCTTGACCAGACCAGTGCAGGGTTTTGAACTAGCGACCTCAGTGTTCCCAGGTCGACGCTTTATCCACTGCGCCACCACAGGTCAGGCAGGAATTTTTTTTTCTAAAAATTATATGCCAGACTCTAGGAAATTTTCCAAATAATTAATAATAAAAGCAGACCTAAATAAAAGAAAGAAAAAGTATATTAACATTGATTCTGTTGACTTAGCGAGTACCATTCAGACGATAAATAGACATGGATACATCACTAGTATCTGTGAAGTTTTTACGTGCTGTAGTTTCTCAAGTTTGTACATTAGTTATCTAATTTTGCATACAAATATTCTTCTGCTATAACTTCATTAATAACAACTATATTTTCTCTTAAAACTTTATTACTATCTAGAATTGAGGCCTATATTTTTCTTGGCAGGAAAATATTAATAAAATACTAGACTTATTTTGCCTGATGATCAACTTCTTGCCATTTACAGTCCATTGTTTTAGTTCTTCTAAAATCAATTGCTTTACCTTGAACTCTGTCCATATTGTATTTTTTTCACTTTTAACCCTTTTACTTTTCAAAGTGCCATTGAACTTTTCTTCCTGAATGACTGAAATGCGTGACTTGAATGAAATGTCCTATAACCTTCCCCATGTCCATGAGTCTTCATTTGGTATTTTAATTTTCCACATTTACATTGTAGAGGCTCCAAATAGCAAATAATCCATCTTTTCAAAAAGACTACTTGAAGTCTATTAGAGATGCATAATGAAATACTTACTGATTTACTTTAAAATTGAGTGAGGTTACATGGGGGAATCATTATATAACTTTGAAATTTTGCACAGTAGAATTTTAAAATGTACTCTAGCATATTTATTTATTTATTTATTTTTGTGGCAGAGACAGAGTCAGAGAGAGGGACAGGTAGGGACAGACAGACAGGGAGGGAGAGAGAGAGATGAGAAACATCAATTTTTTGTTGCAGCTCCTTATTTGTTCATTGATTGCTTTTTCATATGTTCCTTGATTGCGGGCTACAGCAGCCCGAGTAACCCCTTGCTCAAGCCAGCAACCTTGTGCTCAAGCTGGTGAGCTTTGCTCAAACCAGATGAGCCTGCATTCAAGCTGGTGACCTTGGGGTCTTGAACCTGGGTCCTCCACATCCCAGTTCGATGCTCTATCCACTGCACCATCGCCTGGTCAGGTGATACTTTAGTATTTTTAGAGTATTATGCTTTGGGGGGTGATTTATTCCAGTTTTTTCTTACCACTATAATGTAGAAAATTTTGCACATTTGCTTAGGAAAACATAACCCTCTGCAAGTATTTCACAGGCTCACTTTCTTGAAATGGGGTATAGGTTGTCTTTCTTTGATCCCTTTTTTCAGTGATCTCCCCCACCCTCTTTGACCTCACTCTACTCAGCTTCACTCTAGCCTTTCAGCTGGTAGAAAAACCTTCATTTTTCTTACTAACAGATTGATCAGAATATTATGTTTAATAGTTAGGAAACTCATAAAAGTCAGTCACTGACCTAAGCTTTTTATTCCAAAATGAAATAATTAAAACTGCTTTTTAGAAGGTTTTTATTAATGGCTTTTTTACCATGTCCCACACTAGAAAATAAATATTATATTGTGATCTGATACCTATACAAATTAATGTGTACATCAATCTAAAGCAAAAGTTTCATGAGCCTGACCAGGCGGTGGCGCAGTGGATAGAGCGTTGGACTGGGATGCGGAAGACCCAGGTTCGAGACCCCGAGGTCACCAGCTTGAGCGCGGGCCCATCTGGCTTGAGCAAAAACTTGCCAGCTTGGACCCAAGGTCGCTGGCTCCAGCAAGGAGTGGCTCGGTCTGCTGAAGGCCCGCAGTCAAGGCACATGTGAGAAAGCAATCAATGAACAATTATGGTGTCGCAACGGCACCATAGAAACTAATGATTGATGCTTCTCACCTCTCTCCGTTCCTGTCTGTCCCTATCTATCCCTTTCTCTGACTCTCTCTCTGTCCCTGTAAAAAAAAAAAAAAAGTTTCATGAAATAATACCCTTAGTAAGTATGATGCACTCTTTTTTATTTTATACTTTTCTTTTAAAGATTGTATTGGTCAAGACCCAGTGGATTTATTTATTTATTTTATAGTCCATAATGGATTATGTCCTATAGTTTAGAAAACATTTCAGCATTGTTGAAAACAGACATATTTTAGCATGTTTATAGTAAATATGCTCTATACCATTACAGTGGTGTTAGCAAGATTTAATAATAGTTTAAATAATAATCTACTTAATAATATTAGTAAGTAAACAAAACATTTGGTACAAGAAAAAATTATTCTTGCTTTTAAGTACTAACCATTTGGGAATGTTTCTGCATAGTATACTAATATGCTAGTAGAATTAAGCCAGTAAAAATGAGAAAGATCACTTTTTTTCTTTAAAGTTGTAGCGCCCAAATCATACTGCCCACTTAAAGAGATGCTCTCTGGGAAGTGAAGGCAATAGTCTAGCTTGTCCTTTGCCCTAGAATGGGCTAGAAGCCAATATGAGTTAACATATAAGTGGTTTCTTGTTTAACTGCTAGTTGCCTCAAGATCTTTAGCTGAATTTTGTTTATTTTATGTTTTACAGGTAACTTAGACATGCACTACTTTCACTTTAGGGGAAAAAATGTGACAGCTGGAGATCTACCTAAAGCTGAGAACCCAGGGTTCTATGTTCCTTTTTCAGTGTGACTGAGAACTGCAACCTGTTAGTTCTTTGAAATAATGTTGTGTTTGATAAAGCTTATGGCAAATGTTGTTTCTGTAGGTGACTTACTGAAACAGGAAGTCTCCATGCAGTAAGTTTTATGGGCAGCATCACATCCAGGACTGCTGCTTCAAATGGACTTTTAGATATAAAGCTTCTTAAACTACTATGTAATGCAGCCCCCCCCCCCATTAACAATAAAAGAATCCATAGCCAGGAAGTGAACTTGGGAAGCATTGTAGATTTTGTACAAAAGATACTAAAAGTTTTGAGTGCTTAAGATCAGCCGTCTCATCAGTGATATTTTTCTATCCATTAAAAGTGCCTGGAAAAAAAAACTACCTGCCTTTCTCACAGTTATTGATATATTACATATATCAATATATATTCATATATATCAGTATTTAGCTGAAGCAGTCATTAATTTTAAATGAGCAGGATTTTAACTGTATGTAATTGAATTTTTCCAGAGCCAAATTTCTGAGTACTCTCTATCACTGAGAATAGTGGTTGAGTGTCTAGCTTTCCTCATGGCAGCATTTTGTATTGGCCTGTTCAGTCTTAATGATGCCCTCTGGCAAAGGAATTCATTCAAATGATGCATAGCTCAAGAGAAGTATCCAGTCACCTCTAGTGTCTCTTAGGTGTAAGGATAATTAATTACTTTGTAAGAGGGTGAGTGTTCAGCTCTTTTGCTGTAACACAACAGGCTAGCATGTTGTGTTACACAGGCTTGTGATTTGGTGTTACACAGGCTGTCTCATTTATTATACTTCTGTGATTATATTCTTTTATACAGATATTAAAATTGAGGGTGAGGGACATTTTATATTTCATCTATTACTTTTAGGTTTAGTGAGAACTAGATGAAGGCATCACGGTGGAGTGGAATGATCATTGCTTATTCTCATGGTTCTCTTTCTGTTCTCTACTAATAGAGCATCATATTTGACCCTTCTCTTTCCCTTATCCCTCATGTTTACATGTAAAAAGTGGTTAGATTTTTCCTCTGCCCTAATTATAAATTCTATTTTTAAGTCATTCTCTTTCAGAAATTATTGCCTTATACCAGCAATAATAATAGAAGTAATAAAGTTAGATTTATCTAGAACCTTGCAGTTTACAAAGTATTCTAATATAGTCTTAACTCATGTAATCTTCATAATCACACATGTTCTGCTATAAAACTTCCTGTTTATCTTACTTCTAAGTATCCTCTCTTTTTCTCTCTTTTATCTTATACATTGGGACCAAATTGGTATTTTAAAAATACAACTTTCACTATTAAAGACTTTTGGTGGTTTCACAGCAGTTTAATGATGAAGTCGAAACTCCTATATTTGCATTTAGCATTATCCATAATCTGATTCTAAGCTAGCCTTCTTTATTTATTGCCCCTAGAACTTTCTCGGAAGAACTGTCTCTGAGTACCAAGTCAATTTGGTTCACTTCAGTAAACACCTATTACCTATTGTATATCAGATACTATGTTTGTTGCTAGGTATAACTTGATGAGTTGAATATTCCTCTTTTCCGCAGGAAATTTATGTCTAATGGAGGTAAGAAGATTTACATATAGCTAGTTTTAATAGATGTGGAAGTTTATGAACTGGGTGTTGCCTCAGTTTTATAAAGTATATTTAGAAAAGGGATTTTGTAAAAGAACCAAATAAATGGGAGAACCTTGACCGGTGGTGGTGTAGTGGATAGGTCCCAGATTTGAAACCCAAGGTCGCCAGCTTGAGCACACGCACACTAGCTTGAGTCTACCACAGGGTCGCCAGCTTGAGTGTGGGATCTTAAACAGGTTCCCAAGGTTGCTGGCTTGAGCCCTTCCATCCAGGCATGTATGAGAAGCTATCAATAAATAGCGAAAATGCTGCAATAAAAAAAATGGGAAAGAAGATAAAAACAGATAAGAAATGGTAACAAATTTTGGAAGCCAGAAAGCAGATAGTTAAGTGTTAACTGACTTAGCAGTCCAGAGAAAGCTGAATCATTGAAAGGGTAGGCCAGAACTCTTTTTTTAGGGCATGTGTACTGAATACATAAATACTATAACAACAGCTTCTGTTAGTTTTATTCGACCATAGTGAGTCATACTTAATATATAAAAGGAAGAGAACAGAATAAAAAATTTTATTAAAATAGTCTACACTTTAAGAAATGGGGAAATGTTATTTTGTATGTCAACTCATGAATGTTTTAATATTTGTGGTGTATTGCTTTAGAATACTGATATATCATTTTCTTACTGTTAATAAAATTACTTTTCTATGGAAAAAAGAAAGTTGGGTTTCTCAAGGATCCAAGAACAAGAAACCTAATTTAAGATCTATATGTGAAGCAGTTAAATCCTTTTCTTCCCGGTATCATCTCACCTGGCAGCTAGCCCCTGCCACCCTCATGGGAGATGGACGTGAACTACAAAGAAAATTGGACTTACTGGCTGAACGTGGGAAAATGAAAAAAAAGGTTATCTACTGATTAGTGAGACCCCCCTCACTCCCAAGTTCTTACTCTAGATGTTTAGGAGAATATTGACTTTATTTATACAAGTAGAGAACTTGAAAGGAAAAATTGGTATTACGTCAAGGAGAACTATGAGATAGTTAAGTTTTGTCCAAGTAGAGCGCTTTTTCCTGCACAGAGAAAAGCAGCTAGAGTTTTTGGTGAAGAGTCAAAACAGATTTGAGAATCTTCTTCTTCTATACAGTAGGTAAGTTTTCCAAAAGATGAGTAGGACAATAATGGATTTTATTTCACACTATCCTTTATATCAACTAAAGACACTAAATACTGTGGCAAAAAATACAAAATCTCCGTTTGTCAGGGAGATAGAAAAATGAGGATTTGTGCTTCTTGTGCCAAGAGTTAAAATCTCTGTATCTTTGAAATTCTGGTATTTTTTTCTTGGTTGCCTCATGACTTAATGGTTGAATAATATTAAATAGCAAAACGTGTATATGTGAGAGAGAAGAAAAGATTTGTTTTCCTTTTTAAAAACCATCTCGTGTCTAACTTAAATTCTCAAGCTGTTTTATTTCTTGTCTTGCTGAGTCTCATCATATCTATTTAGCTTTTCACTTAAAAATTATGTTTCATATATGTGAATAGCATTGGGAATGTGACCTTTCTCATGACCCTGTGAGCTAATAATTTGCTTTGAATTTCCCAGAATAAATGTCACTAAAACATACACATTTTGCTTCTCCCCTAGGTAAAAATCTCTACACCAATGAATATGTAGCTATCAAACTGGTGAGTAAAATCTATATTAGTATTAAGTATATTTTAGTGCTCTCATCCCTCACATATCTTTTTACAGGAAATTGTTGTGAGCATTTACAAAAATACTAAGTTTTTTTTCTCTTGCATAACTATGTGCATCCCACATAGTTATTTTCCTTCAACTATATATAGTGTTACAGCCATAAGTCACTGTATACTATATAATATTAGATGATGCTAAATATAGTGTTATCCATGATTAATAAAAAATAGTTAATGAAAAAAAAATCACTGGAAAACTAGTAAATAGCACTTTCACACTGCTATTTTTAAAGGTAAAATTAGCCCTGGTTGGATAGCTTAGTTGGCTAGAGCATCATCCCAAGGCACAGAGGTTGCTGGTTGGATCCCTGCTCAGGGCACATACAAGAATAGCTTGATGTTTCTGTCTGTCTGTCCCCCATCCGTCTTTCCTTTCCTTTCCTTTCTCTCTTGCTGAAATCAATAAATAAAATAAATTTTTTAAGGTAAAATCATTTGAAAATGTTATCATATTTTTTAATATGACTTGATTCATTTTTAAATGTATTTATTAATATACAGTGTGTCCGTAAAGTCATGGTGCACTTGCTTTCCTGTGACTGGTCAAAAGTGCACCATGACTTTACGGACACACTGTACTTAGTACAGTACAAAACAAATTTGATCATCTAATCATTGTCTTAAAAAGCTGCCAAACATGAAAATCACATCATTTAGTTAAATTTGAAATAAAGAGTTTAGTTTGTCAAATCTAATTTTACAAATAACTAGTCATTGAAAATAGCATCCTATTAAAAAAGAATAATTATATTATTTTGAAGGATTAACAATTTTAATTTTTTTATTGATTTAAATTTATTAGGATTAACAATTTTAGAAGAAACGGTTCTTAATCTTATGTTTAAGGTTGACACAAAACCATTTCTAATTATTTGAAATGTTTCATATGACTAGTTTCTATGATAGTTGTAGGCCTTGGCCAGGTGGCTCAGTGGATGAAGCATCGAGCCAGTGCACCAGAGGTCATGAATCAATTCCCAGTCAGAGCATGTACAGGAAGCAATCAATGAGTACACAGATGGATGGAACCATTAAGTAAAACACTGTATTGATGCTTTTCTCTCTTTCTCTCTCTTAAAAAAAAATCAGTACATTAAAAATAAATGAGAGAGATTTCTTTTGAGGCTTTCTGTTAGGGGTAGTTCTTTATATTTCTCCTTCCAGATTTGTACTAGTCAACCTATTTAGATAAACTTGTATAACATATTGACATAACTAATGATTGTATTTCACTTTTCAATTTTATTAAATTTTCTATTTTGTATGGCCTAGAGTTAAAACTAAAAGTAGGCTATGTTCTCTAGTATCTTAGGTCTTAGTTCTTCATTTTCTTTCAAATAAATCTTCAAGGCTTTGTAGAGGACAACGATCTTGTCATGAGCCCCTTCTGTATTCTTTGTGGAAGATATAAGGGCGGTAATGGAGCTTTTCTCATTGTAACAGCAAAATTGGCCTTAAGTGCTAAGTACTACAAGGTAAGCCGTCTGCTGTCGGTTTAGGATTTCAGACAGGCATGTGTGTTCCCGAATAACTGTGATTCTGGCAAATAGCCTGCCATCTATGGAAATGTAATCAGCATCTGGCACTGAAATATAAAGAAGCTGTCCTGTTATTGTTTCAGTTGTACTTTGAATTTTCATTGTGGGCTCTTGTTTCCTGGATATCTAGGAACCTTTTTAAAAAATCATATACAGCCTGACCAGGAGGTGGCGCAGTGGATAGAGCGTCGGACTAGGATGCGGAAGACCCAGGTTCGAGACCCCGAGGTAGCCAGCTTGAGTGCGCGCCCATCTGGCTTGAGCAAAAACTCCTCAGCTTGGACCCAAGGTCGCTGGCTCCAGCAAGGGGTTGCTTGGTCTGCAGGGCCCGCAGTCAAGGCACATGTGAGAAAGCAATCAATGAACAACTATGGTGTCGCAAGGGCAACAAGAAACTAATGATTGATGCTTCTCACCTCTCTCCGTTCCTGCCTGTCTGTCCCTGTCTATCCCTCTCTCTGTCCTTGGAAAAGAAAAAAATAATCATATACAACGTAAATGAAATAATGTAATAATAACTCCTTCCTTAACCCACATTCAGATTTCAAGGATTTTATTTTTCTTTTCTCTTCTTTTCTTGTCTTCTTTTTTTTTCCTTTTTTTGAGATGGAGACAGAGAGAGGGACAGACAGAAAGGGAGAGAGATGAGAAGTATCAGTTCTTCGTTGCGGCATTTTAGTTGTTCATTGATTGCTTTCTCATATGTGCCTTGACCGCGGGCCTTCAGCGGACCAAGCAACCCCTTGCTCGAGCCAGCGACCTTGGTCCCAGCTGGTGACCTCGGGGTCTCGAACCTTAGTCCTCCGCGTCCCAGTCCAACACTCTGTCCACTGCGCCACCACCTGGTCAGGCAAAGCTTTTACTTATTGATTTTAAAGAGAGGAAAAAGCAAGAGAGAAAGAAGGAAGGGAAGAGTGGAAAGCATAGTACTTGCTTCTTAGATGTGCTTTGACCGGGCAAGCCCAGTTTTCCAACCAGCAACCTCAGTGCCCCAGGTCAACACTTTATCCACTGTGCCACCACAGGTCAGGCCTTTTGAGACCATCTTAAAAATAGGTTAAGTGCCTGACCAGTGGTGGCACAGTGAATAGAGCATCGACTTGGGACGCTGAGGACCCAGGATTGAAACCTCAGGTCGCTGGCTTGACCACAGACTCACCAGCTTAGTGTGGGATAGCCAGCTTGAGCATAGGAGCATAGACACGATACCAAGGTCACTGGCTTGAGCAAGGGGTCACTGGTTCAGCTGGAGCCCACCCAGTCAAGGCACATATGAGAAACAATCAATGAATAACTAAAAGTGCCACAACTACGGGGAAGGACAGTTTTTCAACAAATTATGTTGGGAAAACTGAATATCCACATGCAGTGAAGTTGGATCCTTACCTTCCTTCCCTTAGACCAGGGGTGCTCAGTATGTCGATTGTGATCTACTGGTCGATCGTGAAGGAAGTGTGGGTAGATCACATGACATTAAAAAGACATTTGTCTTTTGATTGGCATACAGGGTAGCCAATCTGACATCTGAATTTTTGACACCCTACGCATGCGCGTTAAACCATGCTAACTTGTTCGGTTACATTGCTGCACAGTTAGCCTTCAATTTATTTAAACTAAATACAACAAAGGGTATAAAAATGAGTGCCGTAGCTGGTCCGAGTAAGAAGCCTAAAACCTACCACTTTCATACAGGATGGGAGGCGATTTTTTTCACTATGTCATATTCTAAGTGCATTTGCCTCATCTGTCTGTGTCCCATTGCTGTTCCAAAGAAGGGAAGTGTGGAGCGGCCTTTTTGGACTGTTCATAAAAACTATGACATTGACTTTCCTCCGAAAATAGAGCTGAGAAGGAGAAAAGTGAAAGAAGAATACACAATATTAAATAGTAATAATAGTAACTTAAATAATGATAATATAGAAGAAATAAATTTATGTTTTGTATTTTTATTGTAGGTAGATCATTTTGACTTGGTCATCTTATAAGTAGCTCACAAGCTGAAAAAGTGTGGGCACCCCTGCCTTAGACCATCTACAAAAATTAGCTCAAATTGAGTGAAAGACCTAAACATAAGAGCTAAAACCATAAACCTCCTAAAAGAAAATTTAGGGGGAAAACTTCATGACATTGAATTTGGCAGTGATTTCTTGGTTATCACACAGAAAGCACAAGCAAGACAAGATATATATAGATAAGTTGGACTTGATAAAATTAATATTTTTTGTACCTGAGGACTCTGAACAGAGTCAAAAGGCAACCTATAAAGTGGGAGAAAATAGTTGAAAATCTTATAACTGATAAGGAATTAGTATCTAGATTTACCTTTTTAACCATTTTTAAGGGTACAATTCAGTGGTATTAAGTACATTCATATTGTTGAGCACCCATCTCCAGAACTTTTTTATCTTCCTCAGCTAAAAATCCTGTACCCATTAAACACTAACTCCCCATTTCCTTCTGCCAGCAGCCCCTGGCAGCCACTTCAACTTTCTGTCTCTATGAATTTGACTACTCCATAAGTGTGACTTATTTCATTTTGTATGATGTTCTTAAGGTTCGTCCAAGTTATAGCATGTGTCAGAATGTCCTTGTTACAACTAAATCGTATTTCATCTTTCACTTGAAACCAAATATACACACCTTTTAAAAATTTTATTGATTTTTAGGGAGAGAGAAAAAGAGAGAGAGTGAGAGAGAGAGAAGTATCAATTTATTGTTCCACTTAGTTGTACATTTATTGGTTGTTTCTTGTATGTGCCTTGACAGGGATCAAACCCACAACTGTTAGTATGTTGTTTCAACCAACTGAGCACCTGGCCAGGGCTACTGGCATTTTGTTTATCCATTCATTCATCGATAGATACTTGGGTTGCTTCCACCTTTTGACTATTGTAAATAATGGTGCTATGAATTTGGGTGTAGAAATATCAATTTGAGTCCTGATTTTTTTTTTTTTGGTAAATATATAGAACTGAGATTGTGAATCATATGGTAATTCCATGTTTAATTTTTTTGAGAAGTTGACACACTGTTTTCCACAGTAGCTGCACCATTTTATATTCACACCAGCAATGCACAAGGATTCCAGTTTCTCCATATTATTGCCAATACTTGTCATTTTCTGTGCTTTTGATAATAGCCATTCTAATAGGTATGTAGATATATCCTTTAGGGTAATGTTTGATTTCTTTTTACCTAGTTGACTGGTATACTATCAATTCAGAAAAATTAACCAGGTAATTCTTGAAGTTTGGTATAGAGCAAAGTGTGGTAGTTTGTGTACTTTATCTTCTCTTCAGGATTTTAAAAAACTCAATCTTTGAAAACTTGAACACTGTATTGATTACAAATTTTAATTACATTTATAATCTAATTCTCTTAAATGTAAAATGAAATAAACAACTTTTTTCTACAGCATTATGTAAATATTGAAACTGAAAGCAATCTAGTGTCCAAAAGTTATTGTTTGTGTGTGTGTATGTGTACATACAGACAGACAGAGGAGTACTGTAGCCATTAAAATTAATATATGCCCTGGCCAATTGGCTCAATGGTAGAGCATCAGCCCAGCAAGTGGAAGTCCCGAGTTCAATTCCCAGTCAGGGCACACAGGAGAAGCGCCCATCTATTTCTCCACCCTTCTCCCTCTCCCTTCTCTCTTTATCTCTTCCCTTCCTGCAGCCAAGGTTCCACAGGAGCAAAGTTGGCCCAGGCACTGAGAATGACTCCATGGCTCCACCTGAAGCACTAGAATATCTCTGGTTGCAATGGAGCAATGCCCCAAATGGGCAGAGCATCGCCCCCTAGTGGGCTTGTCAGGTGGATTCTGGTCTGGCACATGCGGGAGTCTGTCTATATGCCTCCCCACTTCTCTCTTCAGAAAAAATACCAAAAATTAAAAAGAAAAATACACAGCCTGACTGGTGGTGGTGTAGTGGATAGAGCATCGACCTATCAACCTAGGGTTATAGATTTGAAAACACGAGGTCACTGGCTTAGGCACGGGCTCATGGGGCATGAGCTCAAGCTCACCACTTTGAGCTAGATCGTGGGGTCATCGACATGATCCCAACATCACTAGCTTGAGCCCAAAGATCACTGGCTTGAGCAAGGGGTCACAGGCTTGGCTAGAGCCCCCAGTCAAGGTACATATGAGAAGCAATCAGTGAACAACTAAAGTGCCACACTATGAGTTGATATTTTTTATCTCTTCCTTTCTGTCTCTCTTAAATAAATAAATAAATAAATAAATAAATAATATACAGCTTTACTTGCTGCATGGAAAGATGTCATTCTCACATTGCTGAGTTTAAGGGCACATTACAGAATAACATACATATCATGATTTTATTTAAAAAAATGTTTTAGTCTAATTATATATTAAGTATATATAAATAAATATTTGGAAGGACATTCACCAAAACCTTAATAGTGCTTCTTTGTAAAGTTATAGATGCTCGTTTTTAGCCTCTTTCTAATTTTTCTGTATTTGGAATATTTTTTCTGAACAAATACCATTTTTTCTAAAAATAATAAAACTTTATTACCCCAAATTTATAATAAAACAACAGGAAATACATGCTGGCAGTTGATTAAAAGGTTTGACATCGACGTTCTAGGAGAATACATATCAGAGAACACTTTATGATGGGGGGAGCTATCTTTGAAAGATGGCACATACAGAGTATTTTTATTTATTTATTTTAATTTACTGATTTTAGAGAGAGAAGAAGGGGGAGAGAGACAGAAATATTGATCTGTTCTTGTATGTGCCCTAACCAGGGATTGAACCTGCAACCTTGATGTATCAGGATTATGCTCTAACCAACCAAGTTATAGTATTTGGCCAGAGCTGAGAGTAGTTTTATTTAAATATCTATGGAAAGAATTATATGTAAATAAGTTTCATCTACCCCCAGCTGTGATTTCAGAGAGAAATTGTGGAAAGAAAATGTTATCCTATATGGATATCATCTCGAAAATATTAAGTAGTCTTTTAAGTGAAAAAGGTGAAGGATTAAGAAGTACAAATTGGCCTGACCTGTGGTGGCGCAGTGGATAAAGCGTCGACCTGGGAACACTGAGGTCGCCAGTTCAAAACCCTGCACTGGTCCGGTCAAGGCACATATGGGAGTTGATGCTTTCAGCTCCTCCCCCCTTTCTCTCTCTCTCTCTCTCTCTCTCTCTCTCTCTCTCTCTCTCTCTCTGTCTCCTCTCTAAAATGAATAAAAAAAATTAAAAAAAAGAAGTACAAATTGAAAAAAAAAAAAAAAGAAGTACAAATTGGTAGTTACAGAATAGTCACTGGGATGTCAAGTACAGCATTGGGAATATAGTCAGTAATACAGTAATAACTATATGGTGTCAGGTGGGTACAAGATTTAGCAGGATAATCGCTTAGTTATATAATGTCTAATCACTGGGTTATACACATGAAACTAACATAACATGTGTCAGCTGTAATTGAAAAATAAAATATTACTTAGTCAAAAAAAGAAAATAACAAATATTAAGTGGTCCTAGCTCTGGTTTATGCTTAAAACCTAGAAGTAGAAAAATTCTACTTGCCTAAATCTAATCACAATATCTCTTTTTGGCTTTCAGGAACCAATAAAATCACGAGCTCCACAGCTTCATTTAGAGTATAGATTTTATAAACAGCTTGGCAGTGCAGGTAAGTCAAATCTGTTTTATTTACTAAAATACAGCTTACTAGAAGCCCTAAAAATACGAACATTTTCTCGATTACTTTACTCTTGTCAGACTATATATCTCCTCTTCTTGATAGGCAGATAAACATAGTCAACTAAAAAGCTACTTGCTCTTTGGCTCCTGGAGGAGTAGTTGTGTTAATTGGGATATGTGGTATTATTACTATGCCTATAAACCAACTTTTGAATGCTTTCACCTGCCTGAAATACACATGGTGTGGAGTTTTGCTTTTTTGGTAGTTTACTCATTCTCTTTCTATTTCATTATGTATACCAAATGAAAGGGGTAGTGGTTGGTGATTTGCAAGCTATGTTTTGCAATATTAAGACTAGTATATTTAAGTGTAAAGATTTATTATAAATACACATTCTAAAATACTATAACATTGTCATTTAATCCCTTGTTCTCATTAATTTGTAAGAGCTATCTATATAATTGTGATAATCTATGGCCTTTGAGGATTTTTTTTTAAGTGAGAGGAGGGGAGATAGTGAGATAGACTCCCACATGTGCCCTGACAGGGATCTACCTGACAGCCCCCGTCTGGGGCTGATGCTCAAATCCACCGAGCTGTCTTCAGCACCCAGTATCTCTTCTGACAATCATCTAAAAGTTATAAAGCCTTTTAGGTCTTATGTGAAGTGCAGTGGTGATTTCTGACATCTTTTCTGCTTTATGAGATGGTCCACTAAGAGTTTTCTTAATATTATTATTTTATTTATTTATTTTTACAGAGAGAGAGTCAGAGAGAGGGATAGATAGGACAGACAGACAGGAACAAAGAGAGATGAGAAGCATCAATCATCAGTTTTTTGTTGCGACACCTTAGTTGTTCATTGATTGCTTTCTCAAATGTGCCTTGACCGTCGGCCTTCAGCAGACTGAGCAACCCCTTGCTCGAGCCAGTGTCCTTGGGTCCAAGCTGGTGAGCTTTTGCTCAAGCCAGATGGGCCCATGCTCAAGCTGGCGACCTTGGGGTCTCGAACCTGGGTCCTCAGCATCCAGGTCCGACACTCTATCCACTGCGCCACTGCCTGGTTTGGCTGGTTTTCTTAATGTTCTTGCCTGCAGCTAACATGGTAGCCACAAAATTTTCCAACCTAGGAAGAGCTTAAGATCACTGTTATAAATTTCTTCCCAGTGTAAGAATTGCTTAACAATTGGTCATACATCTCTGCTTAACTACATCTAGCTATAGAGTTTATTGCTCTTTAAGGTCATTCATTGTTGGAAATCCCAAGGCATCAGAAGTTCTTCAGATTTGGGCCAAAATTTGCCTTTTTTAAGTTTTCATGGAGCACTGTTGAATCCTGGGTTACCAGCTGAGAGGCATTGTCAAAATTATCATATGCTCCCTCCTCTACCACTCACCTCCATGTCTTGTTTTAATCCACGTGCCTTCATTTTTTCAGTCTTTTTGCAAAATGTGATTTATAAATACGTGCTTTCATTGCTCCTCTAGCAAGCATGAATATGTGCATGCTCATGTGAATGCAAACACACATACACAATCACTTCTAGTTTCATTATGTCCTTCTTAAATGAGCTTCATAAAACAGCACCAGTAACTCTGGATATGGAGACTGGGATTATTATCATCCTTGATCTGGACACAATATTTCTTTTAATTTAGTTGTTTTAACACCAATGGAGTTATCGGCAACAACCGGGGCCATTTCACATAATTGACTTTTATGATTATATAGAGTTTTACTTAGCTGAAACATTTACATATTTTTTTATATAAGCTTCCATCAACCAAGGCTTTCTGCATTTTATGGTTAAAAATTGATTTTGAGCACCTAAACCTCATAGATGTATTACTAATACTGGGATATTTTTCAACCCTGATTTTGTTACTGATTATTATGTATTGACTAGTTTTATTTATTTAATTTTTTTTTTAGTGAGAGAGAGACAGAGGGACAAATAGAGACAGATAGAAGGAAAAGAGATGAGAGGCATCAATTCTTTGTTGCAGCACCTTAGTTGTTCATTGGTTGCTTTCTCATATGTGCCTTGATGGGGGAGCTACAGCTAAGCCAGTGACCTCATGCTCAAGCCAGTGACCTTGCGCTTCAAGCCAGAGACTGTGGGGTCACGTCTGTGATCCCACTCTCAAGCCAGTGACCCTGCACTCAAACTGGTGAGCCCATGCTCAAGGCAGATGAACCCCTCTTAAGCCAGATGAGCCCGCACTCAAGCCGGTGACCTTGGGGTTTTGAACCTAGGTCTCTGCGTCCCAGGCAGATGCTCTATCCACTGCACCCCTGCTTGGTCAGGCTGACTGGTTTTTAATTGTCATTGCATACTCTCTCACACATAAGACTAGAAGCTCCTTAAGAACAGGGCTTGTACCTTCTTCACCCTTGTGTCTCAGTTGTCAAGGTCCAACATTGTTCTTTCACATAGTAGGCAGTTGTAAATTATTTTGGTGACAGAAGTTAGGATGATTTGATAAGCATACCTTTTTCAATTTTTGCCAAGTTATTAATAAAAATAGTTTCTAGGGATGGACAAAAAGGGAAATTTATTTTGAAAGTAGTTAAGTTGACCAGAAAGTAGCCAAGATTTTTCACTATGTCTCATTATAAATGTGAGCACGAACACTAGAACTTCTAACATACAATCACAAGCATTTCTCTCCCCATTTTTTTAGAGTGAGTTCCAGCTGCAGATGTGACTCATCTCATCAGCAGATAATGCTAGAGCAGCCAGAACACATACCATATTTTCTCATGTATAAGACACACTGTTTTCAAAATATTTGGGGTCTAAAAACTGCTGGGTGTGTCTTATACAGTGGTTGTAGATTTTTTACTTGCGTTTCCCACTTTTTCACGCTTGTTTTGTGCTCATTGTAGATGAATAAAACTTGAGTTCAGTAACTTTATGTAATACTTTTTTCCCTTCCAAATTTTGGGCCCCAAAATTACGGTGTATCTTATACATGGAACATCTTATACATGGGGAAATAGAACCAAGATGATATTGTGGCATTGTAAATAAATGGCACACAGTAATCAAAATAATGTGATCGTTGTTTTTACTCACTAGTGCTTTGTCATTATTCAGCACAGCCAGTGATTTGCAAAATATTGGGTATTATAACATGGAACACTTAAAGGAAAAAGTTTATTGTGACTTAGGTTTGTTGAAGGAATTAATCATTGTTCCTTTAACAATAAATGGATGGCAATTTGGGAGAAATGAGTGAGGAAATTTTGGAGAAATGAGTGATTATGAATTTGAAGAATCCTGCTGTTGCTATTGTGACCTGAGTTTGAGACTTTACATTCCTGTGTTTGCTTGAAAATATGACCATTTCTTCCTGAAGTACTTAGATCTTAACTATTATATTGGTGTTTTGACCCCTTAATTTCCTGACCAAGTGATCTGGAAATTCATATCAGTTTTCTACTCATGTGGAGCTAGAATAAAAGTGGTAGCACTGGATGTTTATGAACATGGTTTAAGTTGGAGCTCTTTCTGATTGTCTCTTTTCCTTCTTTGATCTCTAACTCCTTCCATTCCATTTCTTTCTATCCCATCCCGTCCCATCCCATTCCATCCCATCCCACACTATTCTATAATGGGCAGTGATACTTGACGCTTTGTTTGCTGATTATAGCTTTGCCATCAAGAGTTTTATGGCCAGTGGCTCAGTGGATAGAGTGTCAGCCTGGCATATGGACATCCTGGGTTCAATTCCTGGTCAGGGAACATTGAAGAAGTGACTATATGCTCCTTGCCCCTCCCCGCCCCCCACTTCTGTCTCTCTTCTTCTCCTCCTGCAGCCAGTGGCTCAGTAGGGTTGAGTGTAGCCCCGGTTGTTGCCGATAACTCCGTTGGTGGTAAAAATAGCTCTGACTCAAGCATCAGCCTCAAATGGGGTTGCTGGGTAGATCTGGGTTGGAGTGTTTGTGGGAGTCTGCCTCACTCACTATCGCCCTTCCTCTTGCCTGAAAAAAAAGAAGGGTTTTAAGACCTGATTATTTACTGTGAAGGTTATATCTCAAGATAATTAAGAAAGTAAAGGGGGCCTTGAGGGCCTTGAAACTGAGAATGAAGATCTTTATCTTCTTAATAGCAATCATTTTTTTCTTTTTTTTTTTTGACTTATTGTAGAAACAAATTATAAAATATTAAAGGATATTTTGAAAGGAAATGATCCATGCCTCTTACCATCCTAATGCAGCCATACTTTATTTGAATATCTCTCTCCTTTTCATATGCAGATATATTTTATAGTTAATCTCAGTTCACATGCAGCAGCATGTTTTTTTTCACTTAGCATTATAACATTTGTCATGATGCAGCAGAGTCTCCATGTTTCTAATCATTGTATAATATCCCATTAGCTTCAGAGATCCTAATTTAGGCACCCATTTTCTGTTGTTAAATACAGTGTGTCCGTAAAGTCATGGTGCACTTTTGACCGGGTGTACTTTTAAAGTGCACCATGACTTTACGGACACACTGTATTTAGATTGCTTTTATTTGAGGACATTCTTTTCTCTTTTTGATTTCTGATACTTGAATATTATGACTAAAAACTTTTCATTCATGTTTTCTCTCATGTATTCCCATTTATGTTATATAGTGGTGATCTTTCAGATGTTCGGAGAGCTATTAAATGATTCAGTTTATTCCATATGATTCTAGAGCAAAAATTATTGAAATAAATCACAGAAGATAAAAGATAAATTTTGGCTTTGTATAACAATTAGAACAGTGTGAAACTAATCTAGATGTCATCAATGTGGATCTGGATAAATAAATGATAATATATTTATATCATGGAATTAGCTGTTAAAAAGAAGGTAGAGTGCTATATACTTATGAAAAGATACCCCAACACATTTTTAATTGAAAAAGTTTGCAAAACAGTATAGCATGATTGTAATTGTGTAGCAT
Organism: Rhynchonycteris naso; assembly: GCA_037038555.1. Classification (NCBI taxonomy): domain Eukaryota; kingdom Metazoa; phylum Chordata; class Mammalia; order Chiroptera; family Emballonuridae; genus Rhynchonycteris; species Rhynchonycteris naso. The sequence goes on from CM072999.1 coordinate 53,034,901, forward strand.
AAGAAATATATATATAAAACACATGTGCCTACATGAGCATAGAATATATATGAGTGGATATACCTAAAATTTAGTAATGATTACCTCTGAAGAGTATGAGTAGAAATGGGAAGCAGTGTCACTCTTACATTTTGACTTTAATTCTTTAGTATTGTGCATTTTTTGCCCTGACCATTATTACTATAACTAATAATTTCATTTTATAAAAATACAAATTACTTTGTTTTGTTTTTAATTCATTGTTGTACAATATCTACTTATTTTTTTAAAAGACTGCAGCAGTGACTTTATGGTTTTTTCTTACCTGTTCCATCACCAAGCAACCTGTTTCTGTCCCTGTTTCTCTTGAGCTGTGTGTTAAGTTTCAGGCATAAGTTCAACAAATGATAATAAAGTGATACAAAACCTTGTTTCCTTTCTTTTCAAATACCTTCTTATAGGAATTTAAAAAACAAATTGTGAACTGTAATAAGTTGTCTTATGCAATAGGATTTCCTGTCCTTTAAAGGGAGGGCAGTTTTTAGGCAAAAGCTGAACAGATATGCATTCTAGGTGTTGTAAGGGCACTTGTGCAGTGGCTAAAAAGTCAGAATACATGAATTTTTAAGACCTATTGGAACTCTATGATTATATCAAAAAATAAAAACTCATAAAGACCACATTACTGTAAAAGAAACATACTGATACACATATTATACTTGATATCTTCCTTAGTTTTAGAAAACATAAACTTATTTTTTAATAATTTAATTTTATAAATAAAATCTTGGCAAAATGGACATCCAATGAACCATGAATCAAAATGGAAACATTATTTAGTGTTTCACATAATTGGATAGCTAGGGGAGGGAGAGGTGTTTATTTGCAAATTATGGTTGAAATCTGAGGTTGCTGGAGTATTTCTAAATTTATTACAAAGAAAAACTTTTTAAACATGAAACTCTGTAACTATATGTAATGACTGAAAATTATTATATTATTCCTTCTTCAGTGTTGAAAAGTCAAAGTTTTAGATTTTCTCTGTGACTAAATCAGATATATTTTTGTTTTGTTATATTTTTGCTTCATTCCTACCTATATGATTGTGTTTTCATTTTTCAAGGCACTAAGAGCTTTGGTATTGAGAACAATTACACATTTCAGCTGTAGTTTCTATAGATTATTCTGTGTACACAAGATTAGGAGTAAGGGACTTAAGGATTGTCTGAAGATTCCCTGGAATTTGCTTGCCCTTCTGGTAGCTTCCATATTGTTTTTGTACAATGATCCAGCTTCACAGAAAAAAAAAAGACAGCAGTTTTTAATCATGGTAATGAAAAGCTGTAAGCTTCGGGATCAGCAGATGAAAGCACCCTTTGAGTTTTAACCATCTTTCTTATTTTATTATGTTTTTAAACTTTTTCATTGATTTGAAATAGAGAGGAAGGGGAAAAGAGAGCGACAGGGAAAGGAAGATAGATAGAAGCATCAACTCATTCCATTTAGTTATGCCCTCATTGTTTGCTTCTCATGTGTGCCCTTACCAGGGATCAAACACGTGACCTTGGTGTACCAGAACAACACTGTATTCCCAGCAACCCAGCCAGGACCTCTTATTTTCTTATAATTTTCTTCAGTCATCAGTGTTGTATTAATTATATGATAGTCACCATGGTTAAGTCCCAAACTTATTTTCATGTTATAGGAGTGTTTTTAGGTTTCCCTATGCTCTCAGAGTTCTTCTACTTAGGAGAGTGCATACATTATCAATTTAAAATTTTCCCAGCCCACAACTCTTTTATGCCATACACCTCCCACTTTTGCTTATATCCTAACACACAAGAATGGGACTTGATGGATGATAGGTTTGGGACAGAGATAGGCAAAACCAGTGGCCTAAACGTGGAAAAGAGATAGTATGAGCATGAAGATTCACAGCTAGATATGGGCTGGCCACATGATAAGGGCATATAGTATAGTATATGTTTGGTAATTAAATGAAAGATGAACAAACCAGATCCAAGCATGCAGCAGAAATGGCAGAAAAGGGGAGGGAATGAGTCAGAAAGGGCAGAAATAAATAAAAGAGAATGGAGATAGAGGCAAATGGTAAGGAAACAGAACTCTATATACAGTAATGAGCATGCAAGTATATAGCATATGGTGGAGCCTGACCAGACAGTGGCGCAGTGGATAGAGCATTGGACTAGGACACAGAGGACCCAGGTTCGAGACCCCTAGGTCATCGGCTTGAGCACTGGCTCATCCGACTTGAGTGTGGGCTCACCAGCTTGAGCGTGGGATCATAGACATGACCCCATGGTTGCTGGCTTGAACCCAAAGGTTGCTGGCTTGAGCAATGGGTCACTGGCTCAGGTGGAGAACCCCAGTCAAGGCACATATGAGAAAGCAATCAGTGAACAACTAAGGAGCCACAACAAAGAACTGATGCTTCTCATCTCCCTTTCTGTTCTTCTGTCTCTCACTAATAACGAAAAAGAAAAACACTGGATCATTTCTAACCTATAAGGTACTATGATTGAAGTTTTGCTGTCTGTCCACTTCTTTGTATTTTGCATCTAGTGTAACGTGTACATATAGTTTGAGAGCACACTACACACCTCTCTGGTTTTCATAATCTGACCATGAGATGAGTTCCCATTTACTATGGCCCATCTGCTTCCTATTGGATGCCCTAAAGTGTTGTTATTAATCTGATTCCCACTAGTTGTAGCTGTAACCTTAAGGTTTAATCAGGACCAAGGCTGTAAGAACAAATGATTACTGTCTAAAAATTCCAGAGACTAGCCTGGCCTGTGGTAGCGCAATGGATAAGGCGTCGACCTGGAATGCTGAGGTCGCCGGTTTGAAACCCCAGGCTTGCCTGGTCAAGGCACATATGGGAGTTGATGCTTCCTGCTCCTCCCCCACTTCTCTCTCTCGTTTTCTCTCTCTCTCTCTCAAAAAAAAATGAATAAATAAAATTAATTAAAAATTCCAAAGACCAAAAGAACAGTAAGATTTCCTAAGTACCTTTCCTGTGCCTCAGCAGTATTTTTTTAAATTTTTATTTATTTATTTTACAGGGACAGAGAGAGGGACAGATAGGGACAGACAGACAGACAGGAACGGAGAAAGGTGAGAAGCATCAATCATCAGTTTTTCCTTGCCATTGCGACACCTTAGTTGTTCATTGATTGCTTTCTCACATGTGTCTTGACCGCGGGCCTTCAGCAGACCAAGCAACCCCTTGCTGGAGCCAGTGACCTTGGGTCCAAGCTGGCGAGCTTTTGCTCAAGCCAGATGGGCCCCGCGCTCAAGCTGGCGATCTCGGGGTCTCGAACTTGGGTCCTCCTCATCCCAGTCCAACGCTCTATCCACTGTGCCACCGCCTGGTCAGGCTGCAGTAGTTATATTTTTATAGCCACTTCAGCCTCCATCTGAATTAGTATAGTTAATTGTCCATGTTGGGTTAGGGGGTAAGTACATTCCCATAATTTGGTTCTAGCATTTTACATGAGTAAAATTCCTTTCTCAATATTTCTTTCCTACTAACCTACAACTTGCCTTGTTCTTTTTGTCTCTTTTTACTCATTCCAACATAACCAACTTATTAGGACAAACTTCTTTCTATTAACTTCTCTTGAAAACATACACATCCCTTTCTTTCTTTTTGCAATAGCATTTCTTCTAAATTTCAAAAAAGAAACCATAAAGGGAATATTACTGAAAATATAAGTTATCGTATACTATGTTATTTAGCAATTACAGTATTTACGGTTGGGCTATATATGCAAGGCTTAAGAAAAGCTCAAATAACAAGTGTAACTATTATTAATATTAGCAGATAGGTAAAGATGAACTAATGAACTTCAACATAATTGTAGGTATGTATGCCTCGTTGATGTATTGGGATAGCAATCACTGATGTCACCAGCTTCTCATCCTTGAGAAGTCTTTGTTCTCTGCTGTAGGTCGAGGCTAGTGTTAGACGGGCAGATGTCCGTTCATGGTTAGGCATCTGATAAGGTACCTTCCAACAGTGTTGGAGAGTCTTTAATTAATGTCTTTTCTAGTGTACAAAAATCTCCTGGTTATAAGTCGTGGTCTTTGAAGTCTTTGTCTCCCAAGAGTGTGCTGTGAAATGAATGTTACTAATTTGTCAATTCCTGTAAGCTGGTTAATGAGCCCTTGATAATAATGCAGAATTTCTCCTTTTAGTAAAGTTGACTCATGTGCCCCTTTATCTAGATTCGTAGGGTGGCTGGTGACTATTTCATAAGGAGGAAGGCTATGTTTACCAAAAGAAGTAGATTTCAAATTAAGAAGCATTATAGGGATAGCTTTTGGCCAAGGGAGATTAAAACTTCTGAAAATTTACCTCACTTGAGTTTTAATTGTGCCACCAATCCAGAGAACTGGGGTCACAATGAAAATACTATATAATAGGCCAAATATTACAAATGGATTGCATTATTTGCCCAGTAAAATGAATCCCTCAATCACTAACTTAAAGGGAATTCCCCAATTGGGAATTTTCTTCCCCAATTATTATTTACCTACCATTAAGGCTGTTGCTCTTTTGCAAGGGAATGCCTCATCACAGTCCAAAAAAAATAAATAAATAAAACAAACCACCAAAACATCAAATTATACTTAACATGTGTTTGTGTCCCTGAAATGGTGGCATTTGGATAAAATCAAATTGCCATACTTCAAATGGATCTAAAGGGAGTGGGAATTGTTCTTGGGATCTATGGAATACTTTTTAGAGTTATATTTTGGACATATAGGATATCTTCTGTACACTTTATGGTCTACAGTAGCAATAATATTGTTTATTTCATGAAGTCATCTTTTTAGGACCCAAATGTGTTAGCTTATGTGCATATTAAAGCATAGGTAATTAAGCCCCTATAGATAAGATTGGATCCTATTGAGTCTAAGTCATATCTGTCTGCCTAAAACAGATGGTCCCCCCTTTTGTTGCCATATCCTCTTTTCTAGCAATCTTTTTTTTTTTTTACAGAGTCAGAGAGAGGGATAGATAGGGACAGACAGAAACGGAGAGAGATGAGAAGCATCAATCATTAGTTTTTCATTGCCGTCGCGACATCATAGTTGTTCATTGATTGCTTTCTCACATGTGCCTTGACCCCTGGCCTTCAGTAGACCGAGCCACCCCTTGCTGGAGCCAACGACCTTGGGTCCAAGCTTGCGAGCTTTTGCTCAAGCCAGATGGGCCCGCACTCAAGCTGGCGACCTCAGGGTCTCGAACCTGGGTCTTCCGCATCCCAGTCTGACGCTCTCTCCACTGCGCCACCGCCTGGTCAGGCCCATATCCTCTTTTCTTCTGTGGCTATTTGTTAGAACTATAAAAGAGAGCCTTTTATTAATTCAATAGGAAGCAAGAAGCATTCTCAGATCTGGATAATTTGGCTAGTTAATGCTGCCTGTCTAGCTGCAGCATCAGCTAAATAGTTTTCTTTTGCTTCCATGGTGGCAGCTTTAGAATGTTTTGGGATTTTGGTAATTGTCAGTGGTCTCAATTTTTTAATATCAACTTAATAATTCTTCAACCTATTTTCCATTTTTTATGGGCTGCCCTGAAAAAGTTAAGAACCTCACTACTTCCACATTATAGTTGTGAGCTATGTCAAGGGCATAGCTACCATCTGTGTAAATATTGGCTATTTGATTTTTGGCCAGTTGACAAGCTTAAGTTAGAACAGTTAATTCAGCTTGTTGGGCAGTTCTTTTTTTTTTTTTTTTTACAGGGACAAAGAGAGTCAGAGAAAGGGATAGATAGGGACAGACAGAAAGGAGCGGAGAGAGGTGAGAAGCATCAATCATTAGTTTTTCATTGCTGTTGCGACACCATAGTTGTTCATTGATTGCTTTCTCACAGGTGCCTTGACCGCGGGCCTTCAGCAGACCGAGCAACCCCTTGCTGGAACCAGCGACCTTGGGTCCAAGCTGACGAGCTTTTGCTTAAGTCACATGGGCCCGCACTCAAGCTGGCGAGCTCGGGGTCTCGAACCTGGGTCTTCCGCATCCCAGTCCGAGCGACCTTGGGTCCAAGCTGGCGAGCTCGAGGTCTCGAACCTCAGTCTTCCGCATCCCAGTCAGACGCTCTATCTACTGCGCCACCGCCTGGTCAGGCTCTGGTCATCTTTTAAAGATTCATCTTAAAACATGTAAGTTCAGATTTTCAAGCGAAGCTCAGCCAAGTCACCTGATGCAAAATGAGGAACCTATGTGGCACTATGGGCCCCTGCTAGTACCAAGCATAGGTCCAGGCCTGCAAGGTGGTCTCTGGTGGGCTTCTTTGGAATCCTGTCAGACTATATCAAGTAAATGTCAACATAAGAAATGCCCAGCCTGACCAAGCCTGACCATCTGGCTTGAGCAAAAGCTTGTCAGCTTGGACCCAAGGTTGCTGGCTCCAGCAAGGGGTTGCTTGGTCTGCTGAAGGCCCGCGGTCAAGGCACATGTGAGAAAGCAATCAATGAACAGCTAAGGTGTTGCGACAGCAACAAAAAACTAATGATTGATGCTTCTCACCTCTCTCCATTCTTGTCTGTCTGCCCCTATCTATCCCTCTCTCTGACTCTCTCTCTGTCCCTGTAAAAGAAAAACAACAAAAAAAGTCCAAACCTATAAGAATTTTTATGAGTTTATTTGAGCCAAATTGATGACAATTGCTGGGAAGCAAAATCTTAATGGATTGAAAAAAATGCTTCCTCTGCTTTGGCTCTCTTTGAGATGCTAATCCTCAATTAAAATAAAGACAGCAAGGGCCCTGGCCGGTTTGCTCAGTGGTAGAGCGTCGGCCCGGCGTGGAAGTTCCGAGTTCAATTCCCTGCTAAGGCACACAGGAGAAGCGCCCATCTGCTTTGCCACCCTTCCCCTCTCCTTCCTCTCTATCTCTCTCTTCCCCTCCTGCAGCCAAGGCTCCATTGGAGCAAAGTTGGCCTGGGCGCTGGAAGACAGCTCCATGGCCTCTGCATCAGGTACTAGAATGGCTCCGGCTGAAATGCAGCAGTGCCCCAGATGGGCAGAGCATCACCCCCTGGTGGGCTTGCCAGGTGGATCCTGGTTGGGTGCGAGTAGGAGTCTGTCTCACTGCCTTCCAGCTTTTAACTTTGGACAAATACCAAAAAAAAAAAAAAAGACAGCAGGATACTCACTGAAATTTCACAATGTAACAAAACTCAGGCAAAATTTCATTGGGCAGAGAATGTGTGTGAACTTAAATACCCAGTAGTTATATGTTATGTCATTTTTCCCATTTTTGAGCACAGAGATGTTTAGTAACTTACTTAGGGTCACACAGTAGACTAAACTGAGCTAGGAATGTTTTGCCTATGTTTTTTTTTACTATAGATTCAGTGCAATCCCTATCAAAATACCAATGGCTTATTTCACAGAACTAGAACAAATATTACAGATTTTTGTCTTGAGTGTATATACAATATATACATATACTTTTCAGATTCCTGGAGTCTTTAACCCATTACTCCTTACCTAATTATAATAGATTTGTGGAAGATAGCCATAAAAATATTTAATTGAAGCAAAAGCTCAGAACCTCCCCCTAGTAAAAGAATAACATTTTCTGTTTCATACGGTGCTCCCAAATTTTATGCCTTTAGAAAACTGCTTTTGTTACCTCCAAAACCATTCATGGCCTTTGGTGGTTTAGGTTCTGAAACATTTCTTCTCAAAACAAATATATCATTTGTATTGAATACATGTGCCTGTATACAACTGAAAAGCTCAGAGCTACCCTGTGCAAGCTATTTTCAACCACTAAAACCTTTATGCTGTGAATAAAGAAAGTGTTTGTAGAGCTGATCAGGTTTTGCAATTTTGAAGTTTCTGGGGCGGAATAGTTTTATATATCATCAAAAGAGATAAGAGGTTGTTGTGCCGGCTGGTACTGGAAGAGGAGCTTCAAATCTGGGCAACTGTTAAATTGGAAAGAACATGGTACTCACTTCAGCAGCACATATATTGAAATTGGACAGATACAGAGATTAGAATGGCCCCTGCATAAGGATGACGCACATATTTGTGAAGTGTTTTGTATTTTTAAAAAATTAAGAAGAACATGGTTCTGCTTCAACAGAAGAGTAAAGCATAAATCTGAAGAAAATTATAAAAATGTGTGAGATTGTCAAAACCCTTTGATAATGTTGTGAACTTCCTGAGGAGTGCATTGTAAACAAGTTGGACAAACATAGGAAGCAATACACAGGAAATAAAAGTAAGAATATCTGAAGAGATACTGAAGAGATGGGAATTTTACTTAAAATAGAAGTGAATCTTATAACAAGCAACATGCCTCAACTTAGGTGTTCAGTAGTTAGGAGTATTTAAAGAATTTAGAAAATACTTTTTGTATCCAATTGGGCAGAAATTTTTTATAATGAGAAGAAAGGGTGAAACAGTAACTTTTATTTATTTTTTTTAGCAAGAGACAGACAGGAAGGGAGAGAGAGAGATGAGAAGCATCAACTCATAGTTGCGTCACTTTAGTTGTTCGTTGATTGTTTCTCATACGTGCCTTGACCAAGGAGCTCCAGCCAAGCCAGGGACTCCTTACTCAAGCCAATGACCTTTGGGCTCAAGCTAGCAACTATGGGATCATGTTGATGATCCCACACTCAAGGTGGTGAGCCTGTGCTCAAGCCAGAGGAGCCCATGCTTAAATCAGCAACCATCGGGTTTCGAACCTGGGACAGGGTCCCAGATTGATGCTCTATCCACTGTGCCACCAACAGTGAGGGTGAAATGGTGATCTTTGTAAAAGAAAAGTGAAATCTGGATCCTTTCATGCCATGTATAAGTTTTTTGAAATCTCTCTGCCACGATTTTTATAGAGGAGGGGACATATCCCACTTAATTCAGAGGGAAATTATCTTCACTAGTATAAAAGGGCAGCCTTGAAATGAAATTTTGAGTACTGTGGAGATTTAGACATTTTCCATCTCTAATTACAGGCGTTGTGAATAAAGGGAGACAGCCAAGAATTGGACCTAGGAGAAAAGTTCAGCCTAATTTTTCAGCTGTTTCTCTGTGACTCAGTGTTAACCATGTACCCAGGCTGTGCCTCAGTTTGAGTATTTATAAAACAGGAAAACCTGTTTCTTATCGAGTTTGCAGACCTGGTGGGGTTGAATGAGGTAATGTCTGGAAAGGCCTTGAATTCTTAAGGTAAAAGGGCTATAAAAACACAAGGCAGTGTTGTTTAACGTTTAAACTGAAAATCTAACTTTCCTGTAGAACTGGAAATATCCTATTTACATTTCGTATAGCTTTAAAAAATATTGGAATGAGCCTGACCTGTGGTGACGCAGTGGATAAAGCGTCGACCTGGGAACACTGAGGTCGCCAGTTCAAAACCCTGCACATATGGGAGTTGATGCTTCCAGCTCCTCCCCCCTTTCTCTCTCTCCTTCTCTCTCTCACTCTGTGTCTCCTCTCTAAAATGAATAAAATAAAAAGAAATTTAAAAAAATATTGGAATGAAGAGATAAGTTTCATTTGTTGAAATTTTCTGATGAATTCTCAGGCAATAGTCACTTGATACTTCTAGTCTTTTCTCTGACTCTGAACAGAGTAAAATTCCAGCTACTATGAACCCATCACATCTGTGATCTTGAGGGAGGTGTTTGTTTCTTTCTGAGGAGCTGAGTATAGTCAGGTTGAAATAGTTCTTCTCATTTGAGCCACTTGGTGAGAAGAAAGACTTCTGTTTCCACAGCTCCATAGCCTTTCGTGTCAGTTGGGAGGAAACACTCAGCCACAGCCCCTCTTATAATAACCTGGGAAAAGAATCCCAGAAAAAAGGTCAAATTGCCATACCTACTTTTTTGTTCTGTAAAATCAAGTTGAAACCATTGCGCAAGGACCAGGCCAACTGGTTCAGTTAATGTTTGGTCCTTACCATAATTGAATTCATTTGTAAATCCTCAAAGGAAGCCGCGTTAGTGCTAAACTACTAAAATATCACAAGGAAGGTTTATTGTTCAGTGGGAATGTTCGTGAATATTGTTCAGTGTTCTGTGGGGATATTAGTGACTGTCAGTGCTCTCAAAAAGGAAGGATACATATAACTGCGCTACCCCTACCTCTGGTGTGGAAAATGCGATTTCTTATGAAGCCGGATACTGTGAAGGAACAGGTAGTAAATAGTTTAGGCCTTAGGTTAGTGGTTCTTAACCTGGGTTCTATCGAACCCTAGGGGTTCGATGAGTCGGTCTCAGGGGTTTGGAGAAGCCTCTGCCACGGAGGCCAGAATAAAGTAATACCGTAATTTGTTGTGAGTTCATGCACTTTGTTGGTTTTGTTCTTTGAGCAAGGTGATGTTCATGCACGGCTCATTTTGTGCACCAGTAAAAAAACATACCTATGTCTTGAATTTGGAAAAATAAATCGTATTTTATTTATCACTAAAGACGGGTTCGGTGAATGCGCATATGAAACTGGTGGGTTCGGTACCTCAAAAAAGGTTAAGAACCACTGGTTTAGGCTGTGAGGACCAGACCATCTGTCTATGTTGTAACTATTCAGCTTTGTCCTTGTAGCACAAAACAGTTGTAAACAATATGTAGACAAATGAACTATACTCCAAGAGAGCTTTATTCATGGCCACTAAAATTTGAATTTGATGTAATTTTTATGTATTATGAAATTCTCTAAGTTTTGTTCAAATATTTTAAAATGTAGAAACCATTCTTAATTTTCTAATTATACCAAAGTAGGTGGGCCAGATTTGACCTATGGGCTGTACTTTGCTTACTTACCCCTTCTCTAGCATGGCAGTGACCAAGACTCTTAATCCTTTTTGTTTGTTTGTGACAGAAGCAGAGAGATGGATAGGGACAGACAAGCAGAAAGGGAGAGAGATGAGAAGCATCAATTCTTCGTTGTGGCACCCTGGTTGTCCATTGATTGCTTTCTCATATGTACCTTGACCAGGGGGCTACAACAGAGCAAGTGACCCATTGCTCAAAACAGCAACCTTGGGCTCAAGCCAGTGACCTTTGGGCTCAAGCCAACAACCATGGGGTTATGTCTATGATCTAATACTCAAGCTGGTGAGCCTGCACTCAAGCCAGATGAGCCTACGCTCAAGCCAGTGACCTCAGGGTTTCAAACCTGGGTCCTTTGCATCCCAGTCCAATGTTCTATCTACTGCACCACCTCCTGGTCAGGCTCTTATTCCTTTTTATCACTCCATTTAATTTGCAGAGTACAGAAATGACCTCAAAGAAGTATATTTCATGCAGGCATTATAATGAGAACACTTACAGAGAGCCATTATCACTCTTACTTCCTGGACTTTACATGGTGTAATATGCTGCTAGACTATAAGCTTTTTACGGGCAAGAAACATATTTTATTTACTATAGTACAGTGGTTCTTAACCTTTTTTGAGGTACCAAACCCACCAGTTTCATATGCACATTCACTGAACCCTTATTTAGTGATATATAAAATACGATTTTTTTTTCCAAATTTAGTTTTGCCGGTGCGAGACTAGAGTTGCTCGACTTGGCATTGCAGATCATGCAGATAGGACGCTGACTCCCATCTCGTTCCGTGATACATGTGAATCTATGTTGTACATATTCGTCCGACCACTTTCTTTTTTTGCTCGACATATTTAGTATGGATTAAAATATTAAGAAAGAAACCACACGACGTTAAAACTACTACAGCCGTTGACTACTGCTAGCACTAAATTCCCCGCAGCACTGGTTGGCCAAGCAATGTAACGTGATCCTCTGCAGCAAGTGATGGCCAAGCGGGGTGTGTCATCACGACTTTACACAAGTGTGTCTTTACCTCCACGGCAGAGGCTTCTCCGAACCCCTGAGACCGACTCATCGAACCCCTAGGGTTCAATAGAACCCAGGTTAAGAACCACTGCTATAGTATAAGCTTGCATATCACTTGATCCAAAGACGAGACTCAACAAATGTCTTTTAATTTGATGAAATCTCAAATTAAACTCTTCCAGTAGAATTTTGCTGACCATGAGAGCACCACGTTAAGCTTCAGCTTCTTTCTTTTGTGCATATCCTCTTCTCTCCACACTCTCACCCACTTCTTTACTTGCTTATGCTAACAATCCTTGATTACCTGTGTTAAGGAAGCAGAATAGAGATATGAATGAATAATTTGAGATATTAGGATAAAGTCCCCCAAATTATTTCTATAAGACTTTGGTATATAGTTGGAGACACGTATATTTACTAGAACCTACGAATTCAGAGCATCCAAAAACTCCATGGTGGAAGTTCTGGAATTTAAGCCCTTGAAGGTTGGAATTTTGCGTAGTTGTTATCAATATCGTGGCCATGGCATTGCAGATCTTCAGTCATAAATAGCCCATCAGTAGCTGAGAATTTGGACATAGCCAAATCAAACTGAGGGTCATAGCTTGTCAATGTTTTGCTTGGCTCCACTCTTAACAGTTACATTTCAGAAAAGATAAGACTCTAAATTTCATACTCTGCTCTGTAAAAAACAGAATAATTTCAGAGAAGGAATTTGTAATTATCTATGTGCAGCTTGCCCAAAGGGGGGAAATAACTTTTTCAGTTTAAAAATTAAGTTCTTGAGAAAACTAGTATCACTTAAGGTTTGAATAAATATATAAAAGAAAGATTTACTTTATCCACTCAGTTGCTATTACCATATGTACAGCATTTCCTTAGCCTTCTTTATTTCTATTACCATATGTATTTTCTTAGTCTTCTTTATTTCTGATTTTTTATTAAAAGTTCTCTGATTTAAAGATAAAATTGGGCATTTGTTTATCTAATAGGAAGGTATAAATTGCAAGCAGTGCTGAGGTTCTTTTAGCTTTATTATCCAATATGGAGTTGAGAGATGAGATATTAAAGGAATGAGTTGATTGTCAAGCTGAATATTAAAATTGAAATAGTGAAAATATTCTAGGAAGATAAAAGAATGTTAGAAAATCAGTTGCTGGGACCTGTGTGATGGTTTGTCATATTGAAGCACTGACACTTTAGTGACTTGGTAATTTAGTTTGACTTTAGAGGCTTTGTTCAGAATCCTAAGATACCTCTCAGAACACCATCTACCTCTCAGAATACCATACTTCAGTTCATTTGGCTGCTGAGATAAAGGCAAATAACTGGACCACTATCAGCTGTCAGAGATCACACCTATGTACTAGTTTAAAGGTATCATTTAGAAATCCTTGCTAGGATTTCAAGGATGTCAGTTTTACTAAGGACTGTGACATGTGAGGTTAGGAGCCAAAGTTAGCACACAGGTGAAAATCATGCATAAACAGAATTAGCCTTGAAAAATCCCTTAAATTGCCCATAGAATATGGAGTATTGTTTAATTGGATTTGTGTATTATGATCAGATTCAGCAAATAAGTACTGTATAGCATGGATGTACAATATATACACTGGTACAAAGTTGATGTCATAAGGCATACATCTGCAAAACATTTTATGGTTGTTTTTTATTTTCTTGAACATTTTAGTGAAGCATATAGTATTAAATTTGAGTAAGTAAATTTGGTTCTTTTGCCATTTCATATCATGTTCTTCCTTCACTTTATTAGTTGTTTTTTTTTTTTTTTAATAAGGAGTGGTCTTTCTATTTGTTTATTTATTTATTTATTTATTTATTTATTTTTTACAGGGACAGAGAGAGAGTCAGAGAGAGGGATAGATAGGGACAGACAGACAGGAGTGGAGAGAGGTGAGAAGCATCAATCATTAGTTTCTCGTTGCCCTTGCGACACCATAGTTGTTCATTGATTGCTTTCTCACATGTACCTTGACCGCGGGCCTACAGTAGACCGAGCAACCCCTTGCTGGAGCCAGCGACCTTGGGTCCAAGCTGGCAAGCTTTTGCTCAAGCCAGATGGATCCGCACTCAAGCTGGCAAGCTCAGGGTCTCGAACCTGGGTCTTCCGCATCCCAGTCCGATGCTCTATCCACTGCGCCACCGCTTGGTCAGGCCACTTTATTAGTTTTAATGAAAGACTTAACCTAATACCAGGTTAGCTGTTCACCTTTCTGTTTTCTTCCTGTAGGCACTCTTATTTATCTTTAGTTGTTTTTTTCTTTCCTAAAGTATCTAGAATAGTGTTTTGTACATAGTCTTTGTTTAGGAAATGATGGTTCAAGTAGAGGAAGATGAGCAGTTATGTTTGTATCTTATTCAACACTATTTTAATGACAAATAACCATCTATTCCAATAACCTTAGGCCCAAAAGGAGGATTTACTGGAAGATCACAGACATGTATCATGCAAACATGAAAGGCAATATACAGGTCTCACTGGAGATTAGAACAAAGTACTTGGAAAGCCTTTAGGAACCAAGACAACTATTCTTTGTCCCTGGCTTTCTGTCCAACTGTTCTGGACTCTGACACTTTATTTGACTCTTCTTCTGCCTTGGGTCATAAAATCTCTTGCCTCAGCTTCTCTTAGCGCTGTTCTTTTTTTCCACATCACTAGCCTTCTCTGCTATTTCTTACATTTGATAGTAAAAGGCCTTGCGTGCAGCCCCTCTCAATTTAAGCACCAGCAGAGATTGACTTGAGCCCTGTGTCCAAATTGCAAGTTCCTAAAAAAGACTGGCTGTTTCAGCTTGGAACACCTTTTCAGTCCTGGTCCAGGTCCTTTATTCGGGGGGTGCAGAATCATGTGGATTCCACCATTCAGCAGAGAGCAGGTTTTCTCAGAATGTGACATTAAGAACTGGGAGAAAACAGTCAATAGTGTGACAAGAGAATGGTAGCTTCCAAATGTTACTTTTCTTTCTCTTCATGTAATACTTGCTAAAAAGCAAAACATTTTCCTTAAGTGAATTCAACATCTTGAGATTCTCAAAGCAGGGAGTAGAGCCTGTAAACAGTGGTGTCCTGGCATAGGGCAGTGAGTAATCCCAGAAATAAAACTGCCCCTTTAACAACTAATTGTGCCTATGTTTATTGTACTTAATCCTTAAAAATCTTAGGAGACCAGTTGGCTCGGTGGTAGAGTCTCGGCCCAGCGTGTGGAAGTCCCGGGTTTGATTTCCGGCCAGGGCACACAGGAGAAGCACCTATCTGCTTCTCCACCCTTTCCTTTCCCTCTATCTCTCTCTTCCTTTCCCATAGCCAAGGCTCCATTGGAGCAGATTTGGCCTGGTCGCTGAGGATGGCTCCGTTGCCCCCACTTCAGGCACTAGAATGGCTCCAGTTGCAATGTAGCAATGCCCCAGCTGGGCAGAGCATCACCCCCTAGTGGGCTTGCTGGGTGGATCTCAGTCAGGCACATGTGGGAGTCTATCTCTTTGCCTCCCTGCTTTTTACTTCAGAAAAAAATACAAAAAATATTTTAAATCTTAGGTGAAGCCTGACCAGGCGGTGGCACAGTGGATAGAGTGTTAGACTGGGACGCAGAGAACCCAGGTTTGAAACCCTGAGGTCGCTGTCTTGAGCGTGGGATCAATGGCATGACCCCGTGGTGGCTGGCTTGAGTCCAGAGGTCACTGGCTTGAGCCCAAGTTTGCTAGCTTGAGCAAGGGGTCGCTTGCTCTGCTGTAACCCAACCCCATCAAAGCACATATGAGAAAGCAATCAATGAACAACTAAGTTGCTGCAATGAAGAACTGATGTTTCCCATCTTTCTCCCTTCCTGTCTATCCCTATCTGTCCCTCTCTCTGAGTCTGTCTCTGTCACACACACACACACACGCACGCACGTACACACACATACAATATTAGAAAGAAAAGTATAATCTTAAAATAAAAACCTGCTTTGGGCCTGTGTTAACAGAGACAGATCTTCTCATACTTTGAGGGTTTCTGGAATGAATTAAGATTTAAAGCTACATCTGGCAAATTTTCAGCCCAAGAAGGACCTGCTCTCAGTGTTCACTCATTACTAATTTGAAATTAGTAAACATTAAAGCATCAGCAGAAGCCTCATACTCTAAATAAAAGAGGTAAAGTTCTGTCTTCTGGGTAAAGGGAGAGGAGGATGTTTGAAAATATCTGAGCCTTTGTGTGTATTCTTTGCAGAAAGAGTGGCATCAATGTCGCTGTTGTTCCTCTCAGGGAGAAGAACCTAAATAAAAAAGTACTTGAGTAAGAACCTGAGAATATATGAATAGCGTCTCTGCCTGACAGTATATGAAACAAACTTCAGACAATGAAAAGTGTGGTGTGCTCACCATCTTTTCCTTTTAAAGAGTGTGTGTGCATGTTTTTTTCCAAATACACATAGTACATTGCCCAGAAAGCATTTTAATAGAACATTTAAATGCTTCCTTTGACATTACAATATAAATCTAATTTGCAACTAATGCTTAATTTTGTGAGGAAAAAATAGAAAGATTTGTTTCATTTTGTGAACTTGGAAAGGTGTGATTCAACCACTCATGATTAATAATTGCTAGTCTTTAACAGAGCTAATTTAGTGATGACAGTACCATGAATTTCTATTTGTTCTTCCAAGGATGAACCATGACCTTAGCCTTTATTAAATAGCTACACTAGTTACCCAAAAAGGGGACTGATATTTCTGAATTGGAAAATTTCTGGACTAGGATAAACTCTATGGTTGTATGTCCTTTGTGTGTATTTTCCATAATTTAGAGCAGTGAGACATTTCTCATATTATGCCTAATAAGCTACTCTGTGGTACAGTGAAATATAAGTAAAAAAGTTTATCTCTAGTGCTGTAGGAGACTTGCTTACCTGTTAGAGCCAAACCCCTTGTGGCCCTTCTCTGCCCCTTTAAGCTTTCAAATAGTTATATTTGTCCCTTTCCCTTCTGATGGGGGAGGGGAAATTCTATTTTAAAGATTTTGCTGGTGAAGAGTTTTGGGGCCAGTAATACTTCTTTAATTGCACATAGAGTGTTGAGTTTATTATAGAAATTGGCCTACATACACCTCACAGTAACACAAAGTACTAACACCTTTTCAGTGTATTGTTTTGCAAAGTGCAAAACTGCTAGAGATATTTGCTCAGTGTGAAAGCAGTATATGTTACTTGGATTTTGTCATCTTTTAAGGAACTTTGTGAGCAATGGAAGATAAGATTCCAAAATTAGACCCAAGTAACTTAATTTATATGTAAGTGGGCTGGGCTGGAGAGTTGTAATTGGTTACAGAAAACTGGTACTGGTGCTAATGCAGGCAAAGGTTTGGAAAAGGTCAGTTGTTGAAGCCTGTCAGTTGGAGCTTGTTTATAAATAATAGACCCAGACCCTCGGGTTCTCATGCCATTTTTCCCTTTAATTCTAGGTCATTCTTTTCTGTCGTTACACCTTTCACTGCATGTTTCTCTTCTTTCCATCTTCTTACAGCTGTTCTTTAGACACCAAGAATGACTTTGTGCTCTGGCTGGTTCGCTCAGTGGTAGAGTGTTGGCCTAGTGTGTGGAAGTCCCGGGTTCAATTCCCAGCCAGGGCACACAGGAGAAGTGCCTGTTTCACCCTTCCCCTTCGCCTTTCTCTCTCTCTCTCTCTCTCTCTCTCTCTCTCTCTCTCTCTTCCCCTCCCACAGCCAAGTCTTCATTAGAGCAAAGTTGGCCCAGGCACTGAGGATGGCTCCATGGCCTCCACCTCAGGAGCTAAAATTGCTCAGTTGCACCACCCCACATGGGCAGAGCATCGCCCCCTAGGGATTTTGCCAGGTGGATTCCAGTTGGGTGCATGCGAAGTCTGTTTCTCTGCCTCCCCACTTCTCACTTCAGAAAAATACAAAAAACAATAAAAGAATGACTTTGTTACTACTTTTAGAGAATGCTTAGTTAAGGAGGTCGAAGACCTAAGTTTTAGTCCAAACAAAGAACTAGAGAGTAAGCTCAGTGACTGCTCTAAGGCTGATCACCCCCCTCAATCATTACCTTCCTAACTGACAGTTTGTCGAGGTTAATCATTAAGAAGAAAGGTAATATTTATTTAACTTTCCCAAAGCTTTGGAGCAGGGGTTCCCAAACATTTTACACAGGGGCCAGTTCACTATCCCTCAGACCATTGGAGGGCCAGACTATAAAAAAAACTATGAACAAATCCCTATGCACACTGCACATATCTTATTTTAAAGTAAGAAAACAAAATGGGAACAAATACAATATTTAAAATAAAGAACAAGTAAATTTAAATCAACAAACTGACCAATATTTCAATGGGAACTATGGGTGCGGATACATCCTGTGCTCCTCTCACTGACCACCAATGAAAGAGGTGCCTCTTCCGAAAGTGCTGCGGCGGGGGCGGATAAATGGCCTGAGGGTGGTCGCATGCGGATCGTAGTTTGGGGACCCCTGCTTTGGAGTATTGTGGAATAAAAAAGATGTCATTGAAGTTAATTATTCCTATGGGTTATGAGAAGGTGGAAGCATGTATTCACTGTCTTTTGTTTAAACTTAAATACTGTATCTTTCCGAAGTATCTCAGTGTCATTGACGAGAGTATATTTTCTTCAAGTTCCAGTAACAAACTACATTAAGATAGGTAACTCCATGCACCTACTATTAAAATAGTAATCTAGTTGCAGGCTGTCCTTCTTTTTTGTAGCATATAACTTATCTATAAACGTGTAAGACAAAGAGACCAATAAAAAGGTGAATTTTTAACATTTACAACAAGCTATATTATCATCTTCTTTCCACAGCTCCTAAGCAAGTAATTCATATTTCACCCACTTAAAAGAAGAGTTCATCAGCTCTGTACACCTCTGCAGTCTTTTATGCTTTTAACACAGTACATTTTCTTCTTTATATTTTATATTGCTTTAATTCACCATTTCTTATAATAATTCCTACAGTCATAATGCTAGGAGATGGAGTTTTCACTAACAGAAACATGGTGAGCATCAGCTGTGTTCATAGCACTGTGCTGATTAATAAGATGGTCTCTGCCCCTCAGGAGACCAAAGCCTTGTGATAAAGAGAATTTAATGTTTACTGATTGTAAGGTATTGTTTTACTACTCTCAAGGATCTCACTGATGAATCTAAGTAACTATAATGCAAACTAAAACAGTAGAATGGTGTTTTGTTTTTGTTTTTACAGGGACAGAGAGAGAGAGTCAGAGAGAGGGATAGATAGGGACAGACAGATAGGAACGGAGAGAGGTGAGAAGCATCAATCATTAGTTTTCCCTTGCCGTCGCAAAACCTTAGTTGTTCATTGATTGCTTTCTCACGTGCCTTGACCGCAGGCCTTCAGCAGACCGAGCAACCCCTTGCTGGAGCCAGAGACCTTGGGTCCAAGCTGACAAGCTTTATTGCTCAAGCCAAATGGGCCTGCGCTCAAACTGGCAAGCTCAGGGTCTCGAACCTGGATCTTCCACATCCCAGTTCAATGCTCTATCCACTGCGCCACCGCCTGGTCAGGCTAGAATGGTATTTTTTAAGGTAAATATAAAATGATATAGAAGCTTTGAAGGGAAAAAGGGTTTATAATTATTCAGAATAGGGAATGAGGCTGAACTTTCAAAAAGGGGTATGGTTTGCCTAACTAGGTGGTGGTGCAGTGGATAGAACATCGGACTGGGACACAGAGGACCCAGGTTTGAAACCCCAAGGTCCCCAGCTTGGGTGTGGGTTCACTAGCTTGAATGCGGGCTCGCCGGCTTGAGCGCTGCTCACTAGCTTGAGCCCAAAGGTCGCTGGCTTGGGCCTAGAGGTCACTGGCTTGAAGCCCAAGGCTGCTGGCTTGAGCAAGGGGTCACTCGCTCTGCTGTAGCCCCCAGTCAAAACACATGAGAGAGCAATCAATGAACAACTAAGGAGCCGCAACGAAGAATTGATGCTTCTTACCTCTCTCACTTCCTGTTTGTCTGTCCTTATCTTTTCCTCTCTCTGACTCTCTCACTCTTTCTGTCAAAAAAAAGGTGGGGGGGGAATATGGTTTACTTGGACATTTTTAAATAGAAGAGTAAGAAAACCTTCCAAGTACAAAATAAGGTAAAGTCCAGAGATGGGTTCGTGTCTGTTTATGCCCTTATTAAAGAGGTATTCACTGAGCATTCCTATTGGGTTAAGTACTTTTTTTTTGAGAGAGAAAGAGAGGGCTAGAAGGACAGACAGGAACAGACAGAGAAGAAGGGAGAGAGATGAGAAACATCAATTCATAGTTGCGTCACCTTTGTTGTTCATTGATTATTTTCTTATATGTGCCTTGATGGGGAGTGGGGCTCCAGCCAAGCCAATGACCCCTTGCTCAAGCCAGCAACCTTGGGCTTCAAGCCAGCGGCCTTTGGGATCAAACCAGAGACCATGGGATCATGTTTGGGAGCCTGCATGCAAGCTGGAAACCTCAGGGTTTCGTACCTCGGTCCTCAGCATCCCATACTGTCACCGTATCCACTGTGCCACCACCTGGTCAGGCATGTGTAGTTCTATTTTAAGTGAAGCCCTGAGATACAGTGATAAACAAGAATAGATACTACCGCAACTTTATATTCTGAAAGGGAGACAACTCGTGCTCCAAATGAGCAGAATTAGCAGCCTGGATAGTTTAGAGGAAGGAAAGAGTGGGCTGGAGAAGGATTCTTGGTCATGGTCATACAGATTACCAAGTACAGAAGCTCTTTCTACTACAGTTTTGTACTCAGACAACCTCACATATCTTTCATAACCCCTTACAGAGTTGAGCCACTAGCCACATATGCCTATTGAGCATCTGAAATGTGGCTGATCTTAATGTGTTTTAAGTATAAAATACGAATTGAATTTCAAAGATTTAGTACCTTTCAAAAGACATAAAATATCACAATAATTTTTAAATTAATTACATGTTGAGATAATGATATTTTGGATATGAATTAAGTAAAATATATTATTAAACTTAACTTTACCTGGGTTTTTTGTTGTTGTTTGTTTGCTTTTACTTTTAAAAAGTGGTTTCTAGAAAATTTTAAATTACATTCATGGTTTTCATTTGTGGCTTGCATTGTATTTCTGCTAGATAGTGCTGCTGCTTTAATGCAATAGTGTGTTCCTAGAGTGTGCTTAGAAGAAAATACTTCCTATGAAACTATTATTGAAGATGTACTAAGGCAATGTGGGTATATAATACTCAGATAAATTCTTATTTTTCCTCTTTATTCTTTTGATCTTTTTATTTACTCAGATATCTTTGCATTTTCAACTTTATTAATGACTGCCACATTTTTGAGAGACATTTGCTTAACCAACCGGTGGTTCAGAATTGAAAGAAACTCCAGGTGAGAGCAAAATAGTCTTAGATTTTCCAATTTTAGAGAGCTGTTACCCTGCTTTTGCCTCTGTGCTTTTAGCTTTCTATATACTTGCTGCTCCCTTTAGTCTGCAAGATTTCCACTCCACCCCCACCCCCACTGCAGCCTAATCAGCTCTTAATCATCCTTCAAGAGTCAGCCATGATCCCTGTTCTGTGAAGCTTTCTGCAGCTCCTTTAGTCAGTTAGATGCCCCTCTTTACTGTTACCATAGCACTCTATTCTCACTTGTGATGTTTGATGAATGGAGAAACTGACCACCAGATACTTTGAACTTAATTGAATTTGAAACTAGGAAGCAGAGACATTGCAGCACTTATTCCTCAGATTAACTGAAAATCAGCAAGATAAATGAATTCATTTTGCTTCCTTGCAAGTCTTCGTGCCTCCTCAAGTGATCAGAATTATAAGGTCATCTTGAATGTTTTATCAGGTCCCATCTGTTCTGACTGGAGATTCAGGTGAAAGCTCAAATGAAAAAAACAAAACAAAACAGGGCAGGCTATCTAGTAACTGCTCCATTGACTGGAGGTTGTTCTGTGGCAAGTCACTTAACCTCTACTTTTTCTATTCAGAAAATTAGGGGGACACTTGGTACTTTATTCTCCAAGGGTTATTTTGATGATTAAGGAAGGATATTACAATATTAAGATAGTTTGATGATAGGGGACATTCTGCTTCTGTGCTATGATTAAACTGTGCCTTAGTGGGTTTGGTTTTGTTTTTCTCAGGACACTTCTGGGAACAATTTGTTAAATGGTCCCAAAGTTAATGAAAACATGCTTATCTGCTTTTTATACTTTCTCTATTAATTTAAGCATATCCCAAGTTGCCTTCTGAATTCCTAAATGATTAATTTATTAGGCATCATTTGACACAATTGACTTATTGGGAGTTGTATTAGAAAAATAGCACAAATGCACTCCTGATTTAATCTCACCTGTGCTTTCGTAAAGGAAATATAATATCACTCTTTATTTCTTGAATTCATAATCTGTCAACATCATCAATATGTTGGATGGTCTGTTAGGTTCATGTTACAGACCATGTTTTATGCGATCTTTACAAAATCACTTAATCTTATCAAAGTAATATGGCTCAGTAGTACTTGCTGTCACTCTAGATGTCCTTGAATATAAGATACAGGTAGATAGGTACATGTGATATAGAAAAACAGAGCCTGAGACTTGGATGCAATACCTAAAAGTACTTGTTAGTGTTAAATGGGAGAATCTATATGAAAACACTTCATAAAGTGTGGAACAGTTTATGGCCAAAGACTTTTGTGATAGAGTATTCTTTGAGTGAAATTTTCTAATTGTAGCATTGAACAAATAATGGAATAGGAAGGATTCTCCTGACTTTGAAATATCAGTGGTAATTTGGATTAAAAAGGTAGGAGATAACTTCGTGCTTGGGCTTTGGAAATAGTAGCCTATGGCAGGTTTTGAGAGTTTTAAAATACTCTGTGGGCCTGGATACTTTAGAAATAGGACTATCAGCCCTGACCGGGTAGCTCAGTTGGTTAGAGCATTGACCTGTTACACCAAGTTTGTGGGTTTGATCCCCAGGCAGGGCACATACAAGATTCAACCAATGAATGTGTAAATAAGTGGAACAACAAATCGATGTTTCTCCCCCCAACTCCAAAGTCAATAAATAATTTTTCTGAAAACAAAATAGGACTATAGTACTAACTGTTGGAAATAGGTCTAGGGCCCTGATCAAACAGTTTGGGTGGTTAAGCAGGGGTCCCCAAACTACGGCCCGCGGGCCACATGTGGCCCCCGCCGCACTTCCAGAAGGCCCACCCCTTTCATTGGTGGTCAGTGAAAGGAGCACAGGATGCATCCGGACCCATAGTTCCCATTGAAATACTGGTCAGTTTGTCGATTTAAATTTACTTGTTCTTTATTTTAAATATTGTATTTGTTCCCGTTTTGTTTTCTTACTTTAAAATAAGATATGTGCAGTGTGTATAGGGATTTATAGTCTGGCCCTCCAACGGTCTGAGGGACAGTGAACTGGCCCCCTGTGTAAAAAGTTTGGGGACCCCTGGGTTAGAGTATCATCCTGATGTGTGGAGGTTGCCAGGTTGATCTCCAGTCAGAACACATAGAGAAACAGACATTCCTGTCTCTCCTGCTCTCTTTCTTCCTCTCTCTAAAATCAATAAAATAATCATTAAAATAAATAAATAGAAGAAGGAGCTCGTTAAAAAAAGAGAGAGAGCCTGACCAGGCGGTTGCGCAGTGGATAGAGCGTCAGACTGGGACAAATAGGACCCAGGTTCGAGACCCGAGGTCGCCAGCTTGAGTGTGGGCCCATCTGGCTTGAGCAAAAGCTCGCCAGCTTGGACCCAAAGTCGCTGGCTCCAGCAAGGGGTTGCTTGGTCTGTTGAAGACCTGCGGTCAAGGCACACATGAGAAAGCAATCAATGAACAACTAAGGTGTCGCAACGAAAAACTGATGATTGATGCTTCTCATCTCTCTCCGTTTGTGTCTGCCTGTCCCTTTCTATCCATCTCTCTGACTCTCTCTCTGTCCCTGTAAAAAATAAATAAATAAATAAATAAATAAATAAGAGAGAGAGAGAGAGAGATCCCGAGTGGGTGGATCAAGAATTTTTTGGCTCATAGAACTGAGAAGTCCAGCAATAGTCTTAACTCAGGCCAGCCAGATTCAGGACCAACACTCTCCTTGGTCCTCAGATGAGGTGATGTATTTTTCAGTCACTCTGTTGCTCATAGATCTTCTTTCTCAAAGTGTTGTTTTCATTCTCAGATTGGTAGCCCACCTATTTGCATATAGTAGTCTCTGGCAGCTCCTTCCAGTATAGCAGTCACAGAGGTTCTGGGAGGAGATTGCTGCTCCTCTCTAGTTCCACAGAAGTCCTAGAGTTTACTGTCATTGTACTGACATAGCTCAAGCATCGTTCCTTGACCCAGTTTCCCAAGGTAGGGAGATAGAGTACTCTGATTAACCTGGTTTGAATCATATCCTTGGGGTGACAGCATTGAGGAAATGGTGCTTTTCCACTGGAAGAGTAAGGTAGTGTTATCAGAAGAAGGAAGAAAAGAATGCAGGCCAGGCAGAAGCAATAGTTTTTCACTATTATGTCTATTTCTAATAACTAATGTGTAGAAACAACCTAATGTCTATCAGTACAGGAAAACAAACATATGATTCATTATAGGGTGGTATATTATGTAGCTATTAAAATGAATCAGGTAGTCTGATGTATAGTGGCACAGTAGATAAAGTGTAGACCTGGAGTATTGAGGTTGCTAATTCAAAACCTGGGCTTGCCTGGTCAAGGCACAGACAAAAAGCAACTATAAGTTGATGCTTCTTGCCCCTTCTCCCCATCTTTCTCTCTCTCTCTCTCATCAATAAAATAAAAATATTTTTTAAAAAATGAATGAGGTATATTTATGTGACAAGAAAAAGTGTCCACTGTGTAATATTAAATTAAAAATTAAATATCAGCCCTGGCCAAGTAGCTAGCTTAGTTGGTTAGGAACATCATCCCAACATGCCAAGGTTGTTGGTTTGATCCCTGGTCAGGGCACACACAAAAATCAAGCAGTGCATGCCTAAATAAGTATAACAACAAATTGATATTTCTCTCTCTCTCCTTTCCCTCCTTCATTCCTCTCTCTAAAAAAGAAATAAAGTTGCAGGAAACTTTTCTTAATTGTGCGTGTGTGTATTATCTGTTACAGCTGTGAATACTTCTCATATATTTCTATATTGCTTTTGATTTGCTGTTATATTTATTTGAAATGCATATATATCACTTTCATACTTTAAAAAAGTAATGTTTCACGTGGACCCTGTTCTGGACCAGGGACTGGAATTGACAGAGCTCAAGAACTATATAGAGAGATGGACATATTATAGGAAAGCTGAAAAGATAATATTCATGGAGCTGACATAAAAATATTGAGAACCAAGGAGTGGATAGGTCAGATTCAGCTGCCTGTGTAGCATGGGCAGGGGATTTATAATCTGGAAGAGTAACAAGAGAATTGCTAGAAAAAGTAAATGTTAACCAAAAAGGCACATGTTTTAGAAGAGGTGGAGAAAGGAGCATGAAAGGGAACAACAGACAGAAGATGTAGACAGCTCAGTAGAGAGCTGTGAATCTGAAGTTGAGAGATATGGTATATTTCCTTGAGTAACCCTTTTAACCCGGGAGAGGTCACACAGCATCTCTCACGGACTCTATCTCCTGTGTGAAATGGATTTAGTATTTTCCTGGTTTTCTTCACCAGATGACTGAGATTTAAGTGAGAAAAGGGCTATTTATGTAAAGGGAAAAAAACCACGTAATTCCAAGTCAGAACCAAAATAAAGAATTTGTCTATAAATGAAGTGGAAGAAGAAAAGGGTATGGAGACGTCATCAGACCTCCTTTGCACATTAGACAGGGGGCTAATTTAATCTATTCAGATGAGCAGGTAGTTTTTTGCTGAGGGAACATATTTGTTTGTGTGTAACTTTTGCTGTTGTTAATTAAAATGAATTATTCTACATATTTCACCTACATGTAGGAACAGCAAGATAAAACTGTACTTGCCATATACAGCCACCCTGGCCCATGCAGGTTCACGTTTGATTCGGTCAGTCGGTAATGAAACAATGGAGCCCAAAACTGGTGGGCCATCAGCTTTAATTCTAGCTTGCACCCGGCGGGCAAGCAAAAACGCACACTGGGCTCCAAAACCCACTCATTCAGTGCTCACAAAGCTACTGACTTATCCGAGTTTCCTAGAATCAAAGGCTTCTAGCTCACCAGTGTTATTCACCTCTGTACCCCATCTCCTTCTCTCTGCACAAACTCTGCTCAAACTGGCTTCTTCCTCAGCACTCCGCCATCTTGGCTGCTTCTCCTCTCCTCTCCTCCACGTGGCCTTAATCTGCTCTCCTCTCTAATGTTAACCTCAGGAACTGAGAGAGAGCAAGCTCTCGGTCTGCCCCACTTTATAGTGTAGAAATCCAAATCTTTAATCCAATCTACAAACAAGAAAGTCTCTGATACAAAGTCACTTATCTGAGGCATAATGGGAGGATTCCTCAGGAGAGTGCACCACCCTACATCATCCAATCAGTCAAGGGTGTGCGGAAAAGCTTACTCTTGAAACTAAGCCTTAGGCTATAACGACCGGGTTGTTTACAGCCTGTCCCCCACACCCAATAATATAATTACGCCTATCCCAAGCATAAGGGCTACTAATATCACCTGGGTGATGGGCTTCCATGTGGGCAGTGCCATCTTTAACAAAGTGAGCATAATATATTTTATCTGCCCAACAGAGATACACAGAAGAAAGTCAGCGTAGAACTACAACTCTGAATTAATCATCCCAAGAAATTCAAACAAGAACTACTCAGATATATCAATTGTATTAGCAATTCCATGCTCATTAAAAAGCTAATTTGTTTTGCTCTGTATATATGTGTATTTTAGCATTCTGAGGCGAGTATTGTGCAGTCCAAATCGAAAACTCAAGTGGTGTTTCATTGACCTGTATTTATTTATTTACTTACTTAGTACTTATTCTCTACCCTTATCTATCATATGCTTGATCAGAGCTAGAATGGTCCACTGACATACAAGCATAATTAACACTTAATGGTCACTGCCTTCAAACAACCTTCAGGTAGTAAGGAAGATAGCCACATGGACAAAGAATGTGTAGTGGGAGTAGAGCAGGACAGTCAGTAAGGGGTAACTTTGGAGTAACACAGTACTTTGGAGTAACTTCTTTCTTTTTCTTCTCATTTCTTCTAAATGCTTGCTAGAACTTTCCTGACTTTTGGTCAAGTTATTGTTCAGATGTGTGTTAAGAATTCGGCATCTTGTCCTAGCCAGTTGGCTCAGTGTTAGAGCGTCGGCCCGGCATGTGGAAGTTTCCGGTTTGATTCCCGGCCAGGGCACACAGGAAAAGCACCCATCTGCTTCTCCATCCTTCCCCTTCTCCTTTCTCTCTGTCTCTCTGTTCCCCTCTTTCAGCCAAGGCTCCACTGGAGCAAAAATGTTGACCAGGCCTCTGAGGACGGCTCCATAGCCTCTGCGTCAGGCACTAGAATGGCTCCATGGTAGTGGAGCAATGCCCCAGAAGGGCTAAGCATCGCCCCCTGGTGGGCATGCCGGGTCGATCCCGGTCGGGTACATGCAGCAGTCTGTCTTTCTGCTTCCCCAATTCTCACTTCAGAAAAATTAAAAAAAAAAAAGAATTTGGCATCTCATTTGACCAGGCAGTGTCGCAGTGCATAGAAAGTCAGACTAGGACACAGAGGACCCAGGTTTGAAACCCCAAAGTCACCAGCTTGAGTACGGGCTCATCTGATTTGAGCACAGCACCCCAGCTTGAATCCAAGGTTGCTGGCTTGAGCAAGAGGTCATTCGGTCTGCTGTTGAGCCCACTTATGTCCTCCCAAGCATATATGAGAAAGCAATCAATGAACAACTAAGGTGCCACAATAAAGAATTGATGCTTCTCATCTCTCTCCCTTCATGTCTCTGTCCCTATCTCTCCCTCTGGCTCTATCACCAAAAAAAAAAAAAGAAGAATTTGGTATCTCTTCTTAGCTTTTAAAATTCTGTCTTCATACCTTGAGTCACAGGAACTGCAATGATAAGGAAAGTGTAAAGTTTCCAGAGACTGGGTTTTTAACTCTTAAATTTACCAGTTCTGAGTTGAATTAGTCTTTCTGGGAAGAGAAAGAATTCCCAACCCCAAAACACAAAATAATTTTTAAATGGTTTTTTATCTTAGATGCTGTCTACCACAGAAGGAATCCATCTGCCTATATTGGGCTTTCTTTCCTGACTCGTGGATAAAGAAAACTTTGAACCTGCTTTGAGGTTCAAGGCCCTTGTAATTGTGTGTGTGTGACAGAGAAATGGTAAAAGCTCTATTTCTGTGGCTCACCGTTCTTGCCTTTCCTCACCTTCTCCCCTACCCCTCCCCTATACACATTTGAGCTCATGTTAGCAGCATATGTCTAGCAATATTCCACCTTCCTAGACCTTTGAACAAGATGATTATAAAACATTTTTCATTATAAGACACAAAAAGTAATCCAGTAATCCTCATTCCTTAATTCTGGGTCTAGCTGTTCTTTTTATTAAGTAAGCATTCTTAGTACATTCATATGTTGAACTGCTTCATATTATAAAAAGGCATTTTTCAGAGTCAGAAAAATGAGAAGGATTCTGTTCTTAAAAGAGAACACATGTATTTTCTCATATCTTTGTAATAATGCATTGTTTTTATAGAGTTACTTTCTGAGTTTTAAAGGCTATGCTTTCATTTTCCCCTTTCACTTCTTCCTGTGTTTATCTGCCTGTTTTTTCTGCTTTCTTGTGAAGTGGGTTTAATATTATTGATGATAGTTCTCCATGTATTAGTAATTCCCTGACTCTCTCAAACACTAAAGAACATTTAGTAGTTGTACTATATAGAAGCCACTACTACTGATGGGATCAAGGATAGTTTTATTTTGGAGAAAAAATATCCTTTTTATTATTATTATTCATTTTAGCGGGGGGAGGAGCAGGAAGCATCAATTCTCTTATGTGCCTTGACCAGGCAAGCCCAGGGTTTCTAACCAGCAACCTCAGCGTTCCAGGTCAACATTTTTTATTCACTGCACCACCACAGGTTAGGTCTATCCTATTTTCTTTAAAAATTAAAAAATAAACTGTAAACAAAACAAAGGAATTGCCAAGATTATTATGCTCTTAAAGGTTTTCTCCAGCATTAACTTTAGAAGACAGTTATCTTCAAGATATACTTATTTTTTCATAGAATATTAATATAGAGGTTATTTTTTTATATCCAAATATTAATGTAGGTACAGGACTTTCAAATTGCTTCATAGCTAGATAATTTAGTTTTTCAAAAAGATGAAAGGCTAATTATTAGGCAGTAATGTGATCAAATTACCAAAAGCTTCAAGGTAGTTCTGTTTCAATTCTTAGCCTGATGTGCATTTAAAAATATCTCTACTTAGAGTAGTTATTGTTCATAATGCATTATGGAATCTTTTTAGTTAACAGCTTGGATGATAAAGAAGCCATTATCCTTGATTTGGTATGTTTAACCCAAGTTAAATTTATGACAGACTGAAAATTAGCTGTAGTATTGTACACCTCATTTCCTGTTTTATTATGTGTGAGCCATATGTCCACACATATTATAAGGATATGTTACTGATGGATAGAAAAACTGTTTACTAGTACCCTGTGAAAATATACAAGATAACATGGGCATTGTATATTATATATAACCTTGCAGTTTGGGTTTTTAAGAAATTTAACCTCTTGTTAAAGGAAGTACAGTAAAATCTATTGTAAATCCTTAAGAAGAGGAAATTCAGAATTTGCTTTTTTAATTTAGAAGGGGAACTTTATGAGTGCTTTATTTTCAGAACAGATGAAAGATTATAAAAATAATTTGGTTTCTGAAATAATATGGGTTGAAAACTTTAATGCATATCTACCTTATCTACCTCTTTCCCTTCAGTTTCATTATCTCATAAGTATTTGCAGAAAGAGCCTTGTTTATTACATGTGTACCATAATTTGTGTTGTGTTTAAGGCTCTGCCCTCATATCCAATCTTATTAAAGGACTTCAAAACATAATGTTAATTAATTAAAATTTTCGTAAGCAGTGGATTAGCGATGGCTCTGCAAAAGAAGAATAAAATATAAAATACAAGATTTCTCATTTAAATGCAGCACAGGTGATAAGTAATTACTATGTGGTAATCTCTGACCAAAGAGACAGACTGCCTTAGTGGGCCTGTACCTGCGTTTCACCACCAGCACTGGCCGCTTTATGGACAGCCATGCAAGGAACTAGGCACAGACTGGAACTTGTGTGGGTGTCTTTTTGTACAAGTAGTTCTAATAAATTATAACTGCATCTCCCAAAGAGACTTTTATACTCAGCAGCACATTTTCTGTAATATCTAAGAAACTCTAAATGAGTCTTAAATAGTCTTAAAGTGATTCCCTTCAAAAGGTATTGAATCTAATTGTTTTGATGTGAAAGAACTTCTGAAAGAGACGGATCTGTCAGTGCTGTCTGAGTCCTCAAAATACACTGCTCACAAAAATTAGGGGATATTTTATTGCCTCATATTCATTTTGAAATATCCCCTAATTTTTGTGAGCAGTATATATTAGAAAGCAGAGCAATGCTCTTTACTCTTACCCTCTAGATACAGAGTTTGCCAGCTGAGGTTATACTTCAGAATCACTTGTGGGGCTGTACTTCCATCCACTACTAAAAATTCTGTTTTAGCGTGATCAGGCAATGCTGCAGTGGATAGAGTGTCAGACTGGGTCGCAGTGGACCCAAGTTCGAATCTCTGAGGTTGCCAGCTTGAGCACGGGCTCATCCAACTTGAGTGTAGGCTGACCAGCTTGAGCACGGGGTTGCTGGCTTGAGCATGGGATCATAGGCATGACCCCATTGTCACTGGCTTGATGTCCAGTGTTGCTGGATTGAGCAAGGGGTCACTCACTCTGCTGCAGCCCCCTCCCCCCAATTCAAGGCACATATGAGAAAGCAATCAATGAACAACTAAGGTACTACAGTGAAGAATTGATGCTTCTTATCTTTCTCCCTGTATTCCGTGTCTGTTCCTCTCTGTGTCTCTCTGTCATACACAAAAAAAGAAAAATTCTGTTTTAGTAGGCTAGAAATGAAGTCACTACATCTATTTTTTAAAGTTTTAGAGATGTTTCTAATAAACCCACTTCCAGTTCAGTACCACTCCCAGCTTATAGTTGAATTTCTACCACACATATTTTGTATAACATGGAAGCAGCTTTCATTCATACGGTTTTATGCTTGACAAAGAGGAACTTAGAAGTTAGCTAGAAAGCAATCCTAGCTATAGTCAGAATTTTGGACTTAAAAGGGAATCATTTGCCTGACCAGGTGGCGGTGCAGTGGATAGAGCGTTGGACTGGGATGTGGAAGATCCCGGTTCGAGACCCCGAGGTTGCCAGCTTGAGCGTGGGCCCATCTGGCTTGAGCAAAAGCTCGTCAGCTTGGACCCAAGGTCGCTGGCTCCAGCAAGGGGTTGCTTGGACTGCTGAAGGCCCGCGGTCAAGGCACATGTGAGAAAGCAATCAATGAACAACTAAGGTGTCACAACAGCAACGAAAAACTAATGGTTGATGCTTCTCATCTCTCTTTGTTCCTGTCTGTCTGTCCCTACCTGTCCCTCTCTCTGACTTTCTCTCTGTCCCTGTAAAAAAAAAAAGAAGAAAGAAAGAAAAAAAAGGGAATCCTTTAAGCCCCTCCTCTTTACACAGTGTGCAGCAGAACCAAATATGAGATCCAAGACTCTGACTTGAGCTCTTTCTACACTAGCATCTTGGACCTAATTCATCTTTGAGAAAAGCTTCAAAGCCGCTCAGTAATCTAGAAATTGTTTTGAGGATCCCAAAGCCTTCCAGGGTATTGTGAGGTCTCAGGATTTTTAATAAAAGGAACAATAATCCAGCCAACAGGAACTTCTCACATCTTTGAAGTTACTAAGCAGGAGTCATGAGTGATAGAATTTCTCATTAGAAATTATAACCAGCACAAGGGTGGTTTTATGACTACTTTAGAAACATGGAAATTTCTGATAGGAGATGCTTAGATTTGGTACTAAAGATTGTCAGGAACAAGATGATCATTTTCATTTAAACTGATCCTTAAGTATTGGCAGCAAGTCTAGGAAATTATGCCAGTGTTAAATTTCTAACAGGCCTTCAGAAAGATATTGTGCCCAGATATGCAGTTTAACCAACTATATAGAAATAATATGTTGATTAATTATGAATAAATTTGGCTTTAAAAAATTCAGTTAATCTCCTGACCTGTGGTGGCGCAGTGGATAAAGCATCAACCTGGAAACACTGAGGTCGCCAGTTCAAAACCCTGCACTAGTCTGGTCAGGGCACATGGGGGAGTTGATGCTTCCAGCTCCTCCCCCCTTTCTCTCTCTCTCTCTCTCTCTCTCTCTCTCTCTCTCTCTCTCTCATTCTGTGTCTCCTCTCTAAAATGAATAAAATAAAAAGAAATTGAAAAAAAATTCAATCAATATGCCTGACCCGGCGGTCGCGCAGTGGATAGAGCGTCGGACTGGGATGCGGAAGACCCAGGTTCCAGAACCCGAGCTCGCCAGCTTGAGTGCGGGCCCATCTGGCTTGAGCAAAAAGCTCGTCAGCTTGGACCCAAGGTCGCTGGCTCCAGCAAGGGGTGGCTCGGTCTGCTGAAGACCCGCAGTCAAGGCACATGTGAGAAAGCAATTAATGAACAACTAAGGTGTTGCGATGGCAACAAAAAACTAATGATTGATGCTTCTCACCTCTCTCCATTCCTGTCTGTCTGTCCCTCTCTCTGGCTCTCTCTCTCTATCTCTGTACAAAAATAATAATAATACCACACCTGCTGGATGGCCTATAAACACAGAAATTTATTTCTCACAGTTCCAGCGCTGGAAGTCCGAAATCAGGATGCCAACCAACATGGTTAGTTAGGTCCTGGTGAAGACCCTCTTCTGGTTTGCAGACTGCTGACTACCTGTCGTGTCCTCACCCTGTGAAAGCTCTGGGCAAGGTCTCTTTCATAAAAGCACTAATCTCATTCATGAGGGCTCTGTCCTCATGATCTAATCACTTAATCGTTAGGTTTCAACATTAATTGTGAGGTGTGGGACACAAACAGATCATAGCAGATATAATCACTTCTGCCTGAAAAAAAATAAAACGCAACAGGAAGAGGGAGAGAACTTTGTTGTCTAAAAAACTTGTAGGCAAAAACAAGCAGTAATATGGAGCATATACAACTATAGACCATGGTATATATAAATGTGTAAGACGGAAGTATTTCTGTTCTATGGGACCAGATTTTTAAAATTTTCTGAGGCCTCATCCATAATCACTGTGCACGTGGTGTTAACACATAATTTACTTAATACTTCATACTTACAATACGCTTTAAGGAGGAAATTTATTCACAAGTTGCCACTTAAGTAAGAAAGTCTAGATTTTGACTTCTTATAGCTATAAATTTCAAATCTGGGGAAAGCCCAGTCTTGTATTTCTTTTTCCTTTTCCTTTCATAATTACTTATCAGTTAACTAGTCTGGCCTGTCTATTGACTTTGCTCCAGTTAATAGAAAACAGGAAACTACAGAGCCTCCCTGTGAGAAGAGGGCCAGACTGTACCCTCTGGACCTCACCCCTTCAGTTTGATTTGTCCTTGGGGCAACATTTGCAAATAGCTCCATATGTGGTTTTGGCAGTAAGCATAGGAAATGCAAATGAACAGCTAATGCAGCAGGGTCTGTTAGCCTGGCCTTTGAGCTCAGCAAGCCATCTTTTGAATCTATTATGATAGTGTAATTTTGGGCATCCTTGGGGAATAATTTTTTTTTAGTATTTTATTTTATTTAAACAATTAATTTTAACAGGGTGACATTGGTCAAATAGAGTACATAGAGTTAGAGAAAACATCTCCACATCATTTTGACATTCAATTATGTTGTATACCCATCACCCAAAGTCAAATCATCCTCCATCACCTTTTGTTTCTTTATGTCCCTCCCCTCCCCCACCCCCTCCCTCTCCTCCCTTCTCCTCCCCCTGGTAACCACTGCACTCTTATCTGTGTCCATGAGTCTCAGTTTTGTGTCCCACCTATGTATGGAATCACACAGTTTTTAGTTTTTTCTGGTTTACTTATTTCACCCAGTATAATGTTATCAAGGTTCATCCATGTTGTCATAAATGATCCGATGTCATCATTTCTTATGGCTGAGTAGTATTCCATAGTATATATGTACCACACCTTCTTTATCCAGTCCTCTATTAAAGGACATTTTGGTTGTTTTCATGTCTTGGCCACAGTGAACAATGCTGCAATGAACATGGGGCTGCATGTGTCTTTACGTACCAGCGTTTCCATTAAAACATCAGCTAACAGGGAAGAATATTTTAAACTCTGATGAAGTAATGGGTCCAGGGACCCTTCTTGGTCTTATATAGCAATGGAAATGCCTTTGGCACTCTGTTATTAAAAACTGCTTATTTGAATGTATTGTACAATGATAGCCTTTCCCACCCTTTATTAGTTCCCTTTGACACTATAGTGCTCAGTTTAGTTCTTCAGTAGGGATTGTGAAAAAAACAGAAATCTCACAAATTGTGCTTTCTTTATATCTACTCAGTACTGATGCAGCTATCTCATATTTTGATTTTTGTGTTTCCCATTCTGTACCCCATTTCCCCTCTGCTTTCAGGTGAAGGTCTCCCACAGGTGTATTACTTTGGACCATGTGGGAAATACAATGCCATGGTGCTGGAGCTCCTCGGCCCTAGCTTGGAGGACTTGTTTGACCTTTGTGACCGAACTTTTACTTTGAAGACCGTGTTAATGATAGCCATCCAGTTGGTAAGTTGGCATTGCTATTCTGCAAAAGGATAGTCATATCATCCCCTCCCCCTCCACACACACACACACACATACAGCTACACACACACACACACAGAGCTACACACACACACACATCCTTTTGTCCCTTCTGGTGATTTACCAAGTGTAGTGACACCTAGTGAATGCACACTCATAGGCTTGATGACATTCTAGGAAGCTGGCTGGGGCTAAAAGGGCTAACCCAAGAAGTTGCGTTTCATCTGCCCTTTCCTCTATTTTAAGAATTTGCACCTGAGAACAATATCCTACCCTTATCTGAAGTGGAAGAATATAATAATTTAGGTTAGGGAGAAAGACAAAGATTAGGTGAAATACAAGTGCAAATAATTTCTTAGCTGCCTTATTTATAGCTTTTAAGCACACGACTTTAAGGTTTTATCATGTTCTCCATCTCCCTTTAGTGTTACATCCAAGAAGAGATTGGATATGTAACCTACTGCCCTAATAATCAGATTCTGAAATTATGTGCCCAAGAACCTGCCATAGTTCTCTGACCTTCAGTTTTCACAGAGATGGACACAGCTGAAGAGGCATCTCTCTCAGCTCCTACCAAGTTACACACAACTACCAGTTTAAGGAATAGTTAAGACGGTTCCTTTGAGAAGTTTGGGCCCTGGCCAGTGGCTCAGTGGGTAGAGCAAAGGCCTGGAGTATGGACATCCCAGGTTTGATTCCCAGTCAGGCCACACCGCAGAAGCAACCATCTGCTTTTTCCCCCACCTTCTCTGCCTCTCCCCTTCCTGCAGCCAGTGGCTTGATTGGTTCGATCATGGCCTTGGGCACTGAGGATAGCTCTGTTGGAGCCCATCAGCCTCAGGTGCTAATAATAGCTTGGTACTTGAGCATCAGCCCCTGATGGGGTTGTTGGGTGGATCCCGGTCAGAGCGCATGCATGAGTCTACCTCACCATCTCCCCTCCTCTCACCTAAAAATAAATAAAAAATAAGTTTGTCAGACCCTGAGGGGAACATGCAAATGCATCTTTATTGGTTGAGATGGTGATGGCCTCCTCCACTTTACAACAAAAACTTGGAAATGTTGGAAAATTGACTTTGAGTCCAAAATTCAAATGTCCAAGCCTCCCTTTCTATACTAAGTAAGTAGAAAAGCTTTGTAGATAGAAATGAACTTAATGAAATTTCAAATAATTTTATGATTATTGTTTTGGGCTATTTTTGTTTTTACATATAAACTGTACCTTTACCTTTCTACTAATTAGCTCTGTGATACCAGTCCAGTAGTAACTTCTCTGGACCTCATTTCTTTTATTTCTGGAACTAAGAGAGCTAGGTTGGGAGTACTGTTCAACTGATAGGAAGGTTTGTGCAGGAGGTGAATGTGGCAGTGGCACTGTCTTCAGTGGCTGCCACTATATTTTGATATTCTGTCTGGGGAAAAATACTTCTAGCCTCTCAAATGCTTGCTTTCTGAAATAGCATAAAAACACCTAACTCTACTCATCATTTGCTAATTTTAACATTATGAGGTTTAGCTGAACTGTATTATCCCACTAATTTATCTTGTTACTTGTTATGTGTATATTATACTGCTCACAAAAATTAGGGGATATTTCAAAATAATATGAAGCAAAAAGTATCCCCTAATGTTTGTGAGCAGTATAGTATCAGAAAACATTTTCTAGTGTGCAAGAGTAAAGTGACTCTGGGTAGTGAAGAAGAAATGTTTTATTTTTATTCCATCAATTAAAACCTTGGTCTGATTAAGAAAAAAATATTGGTGTATTTTTTCAGTAACCTTCTTTAGAGTATTTCCATCATTGTGTTTTCTCTTTTAGCTTTCTCGAATGGAACACGTACACTCAAAGAATCTCATTTACCGAGATGTCAAGCCAGAGAACTTCCTGATTGGCCGACAGGGCAATAAGAAAGAGCATGTTATACACATTATAGACTTTGGACTGGCCAAGGAATACATTGACCCTGAAACCAAAAAACATATACCTTATAGGGAACACAAAAGTTTAACTGGAACTGCAAGATATATGTCTATCAACACGCATCTTGGCAAAGGTGTGTTTATTTTCTGTTCCATGAGAATGGCAGGTTTTTAAAACAATGTTTTATTCCAATAACACTTTGTCACCATTGTGCATTATAACGTGTGATTTTTTTTTTATTGCTTTACAAGGTAAGTGATTTTTATACTTGAAAACTTAAGATGGTAAGTTAGTGACTTTCCTGAGTTCCTGTTGACAACTTAAGGATTTTAATTCTTTATATAATTGCCCCTTAAAGAACATGGGTTTAACTTCACAGATCCACTTATATCAGTTTTTCCTTTTTTTTTTTTGACAGAGGCAGAGAGAGAGTCAGAGAAAGGGACAGACAGACAGGAAGGGAGAGAGATGAGAAGCATCAGTTCTTTGTTGCGGCATCTTAGTTGTACATTGATTGTTGATTGATTGCTTTTTCATATGTGCCTTGACCAGTGGAGGGGGCAGCTACAGCAGAGCGAGTGACCCCTTGCTCAAGCCAGTGATCTTGGGCTTCAAGCCAGTGACCTTTGGGCTCAACCAGCAACCCCATGCTCAAGTTGGATGAGCCTGCACTCAAACTAGCAACCTTGAGGTTTTGAACCTGGGTCCGTCACTCTATCCACTACGCCACTGCCTGTTCAGGTTTGGTTTTTCTATTTTTAGGATGAATACTATAAATGTGTTTTCTTTTTTATTTTGTTTGGTTTTTTTGTTTTTCTTTTTTTTAACAGACAGAGAGAGAGAGAGGGATAGACAGGGACAGACAGACAGGAACAGAGAGAGATGAGAAGCATCAATCATCAGTTTTTTGTTGCCGTTGCGACACCTTAGTTGTTCATTGATTGCTTTCTCACATGTGCCTTGACCGCGGGCCTTCAGCAGACCAAGCCACTCCTTACTGGAGCCAGCGACGTTGGGTCCAAGCTGGCAAACTTTTGCTCAAGCTAGATGGGCCCACGCTCAAGCTGTCGACCTCGGGGTCTCAACCCTGGGTCCTCTGCATCCCAGTCCAACGCTCTATCCACTGTGCCACCGCCTGGTCAGACTATAAATGTGTTTTCTTTGTGATTTTTTTTTTCTGTAGCTTACTTTATTAAGTATACAGTATATGATATATATAACATATAAATACTTGTTAATCAGCTATTTATGTTATCAGTAACACTTCCAGTCAACAGTAGAGTGGGAGTTAAGTTTTTGGTAGTGAAAAGTTCTGTGGATTTTTTTACTGTAAGCAGTCAGTGCCCCTAAGCCCCATCTTGTTCTAGAATCAACTGTACAGTTTCCAGATGCTTAGTTTCTTAGCAGTGTGAATAATTGAATTAGTGTATTAAGGTGATAGCATTTGAGTAGGTGTAATGATGAGTTTGATCCAGATGATCTTATATATGACATCAGGCTGGTTTCTGCTTTGGGGTAAAGTGCTTTATTAAACATGAATTAGGCTTCTGTTCATTGTGCACAATTCCATGAATAATTCTTTAAGGAAGAGCCTATGTCTTATTCAGTGAAAATATATTTACTTTTTCATGAGCCTTGCATTTTATTCAGGATAGACAGTTTTCAGAAATATTGCAAAAAGCTTCAATCAAGGCAAAAGACCTTTATTGTGAGAGGAACTAGTCCATGGGAAAGTATCTGTGAGAGAAGCCTAAAGAACAGTAAAAGGCCAAGTAGACAGAGCCCAGGACCCTCTCAGGCTTCTCCAGAAAAGCTTCCATTTTTATCTCTTTTATTTATTGATCTTTCATGGAAGATTCTCTTTGAAGAAAAGGTTTCAAGGCTATTGAAAAAATATGTTTGAAAATAACTGCCATAGAGTATAGACATATAAATGGAATATTATCAGGTTGTATAATCTTAGACATAACTAATTAATCAGCTATTTAAATAGTAATGAACTCTTGTACACTAATAAGTATTTTAAAGACTAAGATAAATAGCTGCAAAGTTGCCTTATTGAGTAAACTGCAAGATACTCAGATGGATGAATTAGTATTAGTGAAGAGTAAACATGACATTACAAAGTAGTATGATACAACTTGAATTGAAGCCATGAATGCTGTCAGAATTTTTCAGTAGCCACGTGGAAATCCTCACTTAACCAAATGTATTCCTTTAAAATTGAAATAGAAGGTTCTCTGCTACTTATTGATGTCACTTTGAATAAGTTACTTAATCTCCCTGAAATTTATCTGTAAAATAATATTTCACAAGAATGTTTTGAAGATTGAACAGGTAATATATATAACACAGATCTCTTGAATAGTACTCAATATTCTCTACTTCCTTCCTTTTTACAAGGAGGCAAGACTGTGTTGTTAATAGTAAAGTTATAACTGCTTGGTTTAACTGACAGATTATAGAAATTGTTGTTCCAGTGCCTGCTTCAGCAATTTGAGTTTAGACTCTTTTTTCCTGTCAGAAAAGGCAAGAACAGACAAGGGGCTGGGGTGGGTATGTGTTATGTTTGTATAAGGTACAGTATAATGGTTCAGAAAAAGGGATAAAATCTTGGCTCTTTCATTTAAAACTATGTTATTTTAGTCCAATAATCTTTCTCCCTCAGCCTGTTATCTGACCTATGAAGTGGGTATGATAATAGTGCTTTGCATCATAGGGTTCTGTGAAATAATGCATATAAAGCATTTAGCATAGTGCCTGATATAATGGTACTTATCACTTACTTACTTAGCAAAATGTTTTAAATATCTACTTTTTGTCAGACTGGCTTTCTTCATCTCTTGGTGTAGCCATTTCCACTGGAACTTTATCACCTAACTTGGACTTCCTAGTTCGAGTTTTTCAGGTCAGATCTAACCTGCCACCATATTTTGTCCAGATAGTTGAGAGATACCCTTTAAACTCTGGCCAGGGTTTCAAACCAAAGAGGTTTCCGTAGGAACTCTCGTCCTATTAATTTTTAAGTATATAGCATCCTTTATATTGTAATAAGGAAAAAGGGAACTGTATCTTCAAATGGCTTAAAAGAGAATTGCCTTTTAGTTTTGTGAGGGAAGAGAATAAGGGAAGATGCTTTCTAAACCTGACATTATTACACAAAATTAGCCACCTTCCCCACTGATTAAGCCCTGTTTAAGGTAGCCATTAAGTGTTGTTTAACGGTTGATGTTAAGGTAAGAACACTGGGTCACCCCTGCACCTTTTGCTACAAGTTGTATTTGACCTAAAATCAGGGCTCTGGTGCATGTAAACCAGCACATCTTTATGATTGGTTGAAAGCAAGCCTTTATGGTATGGAAGAATTGTGTGTCCTGCTGGTCTCATTGGTATTGAAACCTTTCTTTTTTTTTTTTTTTTTTTTTTTTTAAATTTATTTTATTTTTATTTTATTCATTTTAGAGAGGAGACACAGAGTGAGAGAGAGAGAGAGAGAAAGAGAGAAAGGGGGGAGGAGCTGGAAGCATCAACTCCCATATGTGCCTTGACCAGACCAGTGCAGGGTTTTGAACTGGCGACCTCAGTGTTCCCAGGTCGACTCTTTATCCACTGCGCCACCACAGGTCAGGCGAAACCTTTCTTTTTTAAAAATGAAAATATATTGCCTGACCAGGTGGTGGCGCAATGGATAGAGCATTGGACTGGGATGTGGAAGACCCAGGTTCGAGACCCTGAGCTCGCCAGCTTGAGCGCGGGCCCATCTGGCTTGAGCAAAAGCTCACCAGCTTGGACCCAAGGTCGCTGGCTCCAGCAAGGGGTGGCTCAGTCTGCTGAGAGCCCGCAGTCAAGGCACATGTGAGAAAGCAATCAGTGAACAACTATGGTGTCGCAAGGGCAATGAGAAGCTAATGATTGATGCTTCTCACCTCTCTTCGTTCCTGTCTTTCTGTCTTTATCTATACTTCTGTCTGACTCTCTGTCCCTGTAAAAAAATAAATAATAATAAAAATTAAAATATCTTGCATGAATAAACAAAGGAGTGTGGAAATAATGACTTAAATGAATATATAATGTTCAAAGAAATACAGAAATAAAGCATGGCTCTGGTTTTCACTATATTTTCCCTGAAAGGTCCTAATGGCTTTAATTATAGATTATTTTAGACCTGAAAAAGGACTTTTTAGAATATATTAATCAGCCACTTGCTTTGCAGATGAGTAAATTTAGGCCCAAAGTAGATGCTGTGGTTATGCTGAATTTCACATGGATTAAATTGATGGAAAGAATAGATCAAGATCTATTATGGCTTGACTCTAGAACCATTGTTTTTCCTTTATCCATATTCCACAGCTATTTTTCATGGTTCTGAGTTTAAGAAAGTTATGTTATTATTACAATGGGCTTAAATGTTTGGTTGGTTTGTTTTTAATCTCGTTTTATAATAAATGGGTTTTGCTGTGAGGAGAAAGAAGTTGACCTTTTTTTCCTGTGAAGCTGAATAATATTGAAAATGTGGAGAGTTTCGTCCTCTAGTGTTCAACTAGCTAAAGTGCAACCATTTGTCTAGTGAATTTTTTATTAGCAAGGGGCCTCTCGTTACAGGAAGTGGATATAAAAATGGAGAGCTGATGAGTAGGTGTGAGGTAGTGCGAGAAACTGCAGTGTGGTTTCTTTAACTGCCCTGATTTATGGGAGGCCTCAATTCACTCTGCTCTTCTTTCTTTTTCAATTTGTTTATCTTTAGATTCTGTTAACAAGCTGTTTTTGTTCTATGGCTTTTGTTTTCAATTACATATAACATTTATTGCAAACTTCAGGCAAGCTAGGTAGATCAGTGCTCCTAGTCTTGCTGTTTTATTTTATTCTTTTTAAGATCATTTCAATTGACATGCATCAACTCAAATGTATTATCATATCAGGGTACCTTTAGTGACTACCTTTGCAAAAACTTTCAAACAGCAAATTAGAAAATTGCCTCTTTTTTTTGTTTTTCTATCCTGTAGAGTCCTATTCACTCTTTTTCATGTAAATTGCCCATAATTGGTGGCAGCAGTTAGACATGTTGTGCTTTGGTATTTTGAGTTAGCCAAGTAGCTTTCCCTGCCTCCCTAACTCTTGGGTTTTACTTCCTGCACAATGAAAACAGTCAGATTTGAGGTTGGCCCTTAGTCTTGCTTCTGTAATTTATTTTGATAAAGCCCTAAACTTGATTATGAAAAATAAACACATAAGATGTTTGAGATAAATCATAATTGGCAAATTAGAAATGGAAGCATGTACTAAATTCAGTCTGACGACCAGAGGTGGTATAGTATGTTTTCTGAGATGAAGTTACAATTTTTTTATTAACTATTCTTCAGTTCTTTGCCATTTTAATCATTTCAGTTAAAAGAAAGAAAAATCCAGGAACTTGTCTTAAAAGTTTCCAGAATGCCTGACCTGTGGTAACCACCACAGGGGTGGTGCAGTGGATAAAGCGTCGACCTGGGAACACTGAGGTCGCCAGTTCAAAACCCTGCACTGGTCCGGTCAAGGCACATATGGGAGTTGATGCTTCCAGCTCCTCCCCACTTTCTCTCTCTCTCTCTCTCACTCTGTGTCTCCTCTCTAAAATGAATAAAATAAAATAAAGTTTCCAGAATGTAGCAATCCTGTTTTACATAAAGTGTACCTTAAAATTTTTAAGAAAAATACATTTTTAAGGTGGTAATGAAACATGGTACAAATGGAATGAAGCTCAGAGATTATTGCTGATATTCAATTATATCAAATTAAAATTTGATGTAAATTTTTTATTTTTATGATGAATAAAAAGCACTAGGCATGTATGTCGGACATTCTGCAGCTTGTGTCTTTGCAGGCCTTGCCAGAGTGGACAGTTTTAACAGCTTCAGCTGCTAGTCTGCTGCTCACTTCTCTGATGGTAACCAAGGGTATTTGCAGCCCATATACTGAAAATAACATTTCATTTAAATTATCTTATTTCCAGGAAGGTGACAGCATTGAGTGAGGGGTGGTTACTTACTGTTGAGTGATTTGGACTTCGTTTTAGTTTAGGATTAGCTCTTTTCACTTGAAATTTACTTATAAGTGACAGATCTAGGCAAAGGGAGGCACACATTGGTTGTTTTATGTTGTTTTACTTTTTGGTTTTTGTCTTGATAAAATACTATCTATCCCTGGTTTAGAGATACAAAGAATTAGTAAGCAGTACTTATCCAGAGCAGAAGAATTTCCAAATGGACTGCTTGGTTTTGAGCCCCTTTCTGCTTTAATAACTGCAAATGTCATGTGTGATCTGTCTTCCATTTTAGAGCAAAGCCGGCGGGATGATTTGGAAGCCCTAGGCCATATGTTCATGTATTTCCTGCGAGGCAGCCTGCCCTGGCAAGGACTCAAGGTATCCTTGAAAGTGCTCAGTGAAGGGCTTTGTTTCATTACTCAGCTGTTAATGAAGGGGTTGCGGACTTGATGTTTGCAAGAACAAAGGGGAAGATTGGCACAGAGGAGAAGCGAGGACCAGTTATATTGGTCTACATTGTAAATGATCACTTGGGCTTCAGAAGCTCACATTCTTGCTCACATTTGTCTCCTTCCCCTTCTGAATCCTTCTTCCTTGTTTTTGGATTTTCCATAATCTCTTCGCTCCTTCCCTCCCAGCCTTGGCATTGCTGCTTTTCTCTCTGTCAGTATGCCTCCTCCACTACCATTATGTAGCAAGATGAGTGTTCCTCGTGTTATTGGGCAATTTCTGGAACAAACTGATGACAGCAGCTGCTACACTTTTACCAGTAAGGCCAGCAGTGCTGGTGTGTCCCTAAGGGAAACTGGGAAATATTTGTTCATCCTATATAGGCTGAGTGCTCACCTGAACAAAAAAGTCGAGGTTTAACATTTCTGTTCGAGTGTCTTATTGAATTAATGCCTATGCAGACAATATCCATTCCTTGTAAAACACATACTTTAGATAGTCTTCATTTGGTAGGTGTCAGTACAGTACATTTGTGTCAGAATTAATTGTTAATTATGAATATAGCCATTGTAATTATGTTGTGCCTCTGCCTATAGACTAAAAAATAACAAGCTTCTAACCCATGCTAAGTCCCATTTGATGTTTAAATGTTAGATATATTTTTGAGTAGTAATTAATATTAGCATGTTAGTATAGAAAGAAACAGTCAGTACCTTTGGGTAAACCTACATTCTCTACTCCCTCCAAAAGGGCAGAAAATGATTTTGCTATGCTCTCTAGAACATTATCTCTTTGGGAAGATTTTCTTTCCCCTTAACTTCCTCTCTTAACATCTCCCCTATGGTCTTCTCCTAGTCATATATATCTTCTCATTGATATTGACAGTTGTCAAAAAAAGTTTCACATTCTATTTGCTCATTATATAGCCAAACAATACATTCATATATGTATTATTAATTGCTTGAAATTTTCTCATGGTTCATGAATCACTTTAGTGATCATTGTGGATCTAAAATTTCTCCATCTTACTTTGGAACATTATTGCTTAAAGCTGGGTACAACAGGCTAACTAGAGCCTCAAGAGGCTCCCTTGAGACCACATTGTTGATCCAAGCTCCAGGAGCCCTCTGTCCATAGGTCTGAGCAAACCAAACTTGGCTGCTTTGAGCCACTGACATATATTAAACCTATCTGTTAGTCATGCCTGTATCATAGGTAACATATTTCCCCTCTGGAACCACATTGGGGAAGGCATTTTTTCTACTTCTACTTCTTTCTAGTCAAAATCACAAATATTATAAAAAGCCATTTCTCTATCTGCTCCTAATTGGATTAGCAATATTTTTAAGCTTATCATAGAGCTAAGAAGGGGAAGGCTGAATCACTTTTGAACACCAGTGGCCACGGGAGATTACTAAACTGCTGCAATTTTGAAAATATTGCCACATGATACTTTTATTTTTATCCTACCCACTTGTCTCATTACATTTGATGGTGTTTATCTGAGACTGCTAAATATATTTTCAAGTAAATGTTCTAGAACAGAGCAGATGTTTTGTGCATATGTAAATACATCATCTCTACTTCATTTCTTATTTGTTAGTGTTAGAAAAAAACAATTGAGACTATCTAACAAATCCTGCCAGTTTGTGCACCTCTTTCCAAATAACTTTCTCTCTTTACTTTCTATAGGCTGATA
Source organism: Rhynchonycteris naso (assembly GCA_037038555.1). Classification (NCBI taxonomy): domain Eukaryota; kingdom Metazoa; phylum Chordata; class Mammalia; order Chiroptera; family Emballonuridae; genus Rhynchonycteris; species Rhynchonycteris naso. The sequence goes on from CM072999.1 coordinate 53,079,732, forward strand.
CATTGAAAGAGAGATATCAAAAAATTGGTGACACCAAAAGGAATACTCCCATTGAAGCTCTCTGTGAAAATTTTCCAGGTAAGATGCTAAAAGGACACTCCAGCAAATGTGACTAAAGATTTGAAGGTAGGTGAAGACCGTGATTTGGGATCTCTAAATAAAGCTGCTTTCCAGAAAACTTAAATTTTCTTCTATTGTTATTTAGACCAAAATAGGTTGTGTCACTTTTATTTGGTCCATAAAGAAAACACCAGTGTCAAATAGCCTGTACAGTAATCCTTGCTTGGACCAGAGCTTCTCCCCCAATGGAGGCATTCAGTTAATGAACACCTCTTTCCTAACAGAGGAGATGGCAACCTACCTGCGATATGTCAGGAGATTAGACTTCTTTGAAAAACCTGACTATGAGTATTTACGGACCCTCTTCACAGACCTCTTTGAAAGGAAAGGCTACACCTTTGACTACACCTACGATTGGGTTGGGAGGCCTATTGTGAGTATCTTCTTTTACTTACTCACCTCTGACCAGCAGTACCTCACCCCTTTACTTACCAGATTTTATGCTCAAATCTGAAAGGGAAAAAGTTTCCTTTGACTGTAGATTTTACATTTACCAAACCTTTTAAGGCTGATGCCATAGATTGATCTTACTAGAGTTAAGAAGTAGGAGTAACTCTATTTATATGTTTTTTTTGTTTGTTTTAAAGATTTTATTTATTTATTTTAGAGAGGGGAGAGAGAGAGACAGGCAGACAGACAGACAAGGGGGGAGGAGCCAGAAGTATCAACTCCCATATGTGCCTTGACCAGGCAAGCCCAGGGTTTTGAACTGGCAACCTCAGTGTTTCCAGGTTGACGCTTTATCCACTGCACCACCACTGGTCAGGCCGTTTATATATTTTTAAGATTATAACCAATATGTCCAAAAATACCAGAATTTATTTAGGTATGTATGTATGTATGTATGTATGTATGTATGTATGTATGTATTTTCCAAGAAACAGACAGATAGACCAAGACAGGAAGGGAGAAGATGAAAAGAATCAACTCATAGTTGTGGCATTTTAGTTATTCATTGATTGCTTCTCATATGTGCCTTGACCGGAGGGGGGCGTGGAGGGGGAGCTCCAGCCTAGCCAGTGACCTGTGCTCAGGCTGGCAACCTCAAGGTTTCACATCTGGGTCCTCAGCATCCCAGGTTAATGCTGTATCCATCCACTGTGCCACCACCTAGTCAAACAGATACCAGACATTTTAAGTCAGTTTTTAAAAAGAACTTTCATTTGAATGATCCAGAAGCTATTGCTACATAAACTGTTAAGGCACTTGACCTCTGCAGGAGTGTAACCCAGCACCATAGGACATTTTAAAATTTGCTCTTTTGGCCAGGGGTCACAGAGCCTGAGAGTATGCTAACAGACATCATTATAGGATGTTATTTTTATTTTCAAAGGTTAGCTACTGTTTAATGAATTGTTGAGTACCAAACTGCATCCTTTTTGCAGATAAGCAAACTAAGAAGACTTGAAACTGCCCTTGGTGGCTTAAAATAATAATTACTACTATTGTGTTGAATTTAAATGATGCTGTCCTTTGCAAAGGCATTAAGTTGGATCTGTCCTCCCCATTTGACTTTTTGTTATATTTTTCCAGCCTACTCCAGTAGGGTCAGTTCATGTAGATTCTGGTGCATCTGCAATTACTCGAGAAAGCCACACACATAGGGATCGGCCATCACAACAGCAGCCTCTACGAAATCAGGTATGTGTGGGGACCTTCATTGTTTCAGACAGTACCTTTCTTTGTGGCTAATATTAACACCCAAGTTCTTCAGCTTCTCAGTTTAAATGTATATATTGAAATTAAACACAAACGCCTTTTCAGTTTTAGGTGGTTTGGTGTGGCATTCTGGCATACCTAAGGGTTTGTGTAATGGTACTGAGATGTAGCCAGCCTACATGAAGCATCCACTCTAGAGACTCTGGGCCTGTTGTAATCTGTTGTCTGAACAGACCTGCTGGACGTACAGGATGTATAGGCTAGCCCCTTTGGGTCTCATGGGAACTCCAGTATGCAGCTCTTGCCAGTCCTGGTTTTTCCTTGCTGATTAGGAAGGATGGGTAATTTGGACTTCCAGCTGACCTGGAATGAACTGGCACCTCCACTCCACTGGTTAACTCCAGAGTTATGAATGAAAACTCAGCTTTGCTTTAGGCCATTCCAAAGAAAGTCATGTGTGATGATTATCTTTATGCCATAATATATTGCTAAAAGAGAAATGAGGATCCCAGTGGATAAGTCAGCAAATAATCATAAACATACACATGTACATGCACAAACACATAATTATCACCTATCAAATGAGCTTGTTTTTCCGCACTCCTGATCTCACTCTTTGGTATTCACAGACATTTTTACAGTAAAATGCCACAACATTTATCATCTCACAGATGTACATGTGAAAGTGCATAGGTTAAAAAATACTATATAGAAATACATACACAGCCCTGGCTGGGTAGCTCAGTTGGTTAGAGCATCATCCTGATATGCCAAGGTGTGGGTTCATTCCCAAGTCAAGTCACATATAAGAAATCAACCAATGAATGAATAAAAAAGTGGAACAATAAATCAGTATTTCTCTCGCTCTCTCTCTTTCTCTTTTTCTTCCTCCCTCTCTTTAAATAAATAAATATGCCTGGCTTGTGGGGTGGTGGCACAGTGGATAAACCATTGACCTAGAATGCTGAGGTCACCAATTCAAAACCATGGGCATGCCCAGTCAAGGCACATAGGAGAAGCAACTATGAGTTTGATGCTTCCAGCTTCCCCACACACACACATACACACACCCACACCTTTCTCCCTCTCCTCTCTCTAAAATAAATAAATAAAATCGTTTTTAAAAAATTAAGTTAAATTTAAAAAATACATATACATGTATGCATAGTGAAGTATATACAAAATACAGACTCACCAATAAATATATACTCTTAGCAAAATGTGTGGCTGGGTGGTTAAGAAAAAAATGTGTAAAGAAATTAGAGAGTAAATAAAAGAGAGAGAAAATAGGCAGAAAGATGGAGTTTAATAAACTGTATCCTAATTGGGACCACAGTTACATGCTTTCATCAAAATACTTGGCAAAGAATTGTAATTTGACTTCTTATTTGACAACAGAATACTGTTGTTCTCTCTCCTACCCTCCTTTTTAAAAGCATAGATGAGTACACATTTAAACTGACACTCATACATTGCTCTTGACTTTGCAAATTGTTACAAACGCTCTCCAAAGTAACTTGATAAAGTTACTGTCCTCTCTGATAGAATGATCTTCTTCAAATCAATCATAATAAAACAACCCAAGATACAGATTAAGGTTTGTGTATAATACTGTCACAGTGTCATTTGTAGCAAAGCTTTAGAAATGGCCCACCTGTTTAGTTACAAGGGAATGGTTATGGATCCAGCTCAAATCTTTTATCAAATAAACTGGGTTTACAATAAAGTGACTTATAAATATTATATAGCCACTCAAATGAATATTTGGAAAACTTGTAGCAATGTGAAAATGTTTATGGTTTATAGTAAGGAAATCAGAATACAAAATTAGAAGTGCCTCAAAATTTCCTTTCAGGGGAAGGGAAGGGAAGAGAATCAGTGGAAAGAGATAATGCCACAGTATTAACAGAATTTGCATTGGAAGAGAGTGTTGTGGGTAATATTTTCTCAACAGTTCTGTAATGAAGTTATTTTAACTTATAATGAAAATGTATTTATTGAAACTTGGCTTGAAAAAGAATACATTTACATAGAAAAGATAAGGAGAAGCAAATAATTTAAGTAGTCAGTGAACTCTAGTTAAGGGGTCTGCCTGCTCATGTTTTGGGGAATATGTAAAAACTAAAACATGTTCCGGTGGTTCCCTGTTCTTTTCTGCTTCAGTGAGTTCATAACCAGTGCTGCTGTTTTGAATGGATTTTAAAAGTATGGAAACAAGAGATGGTTGAAAACTTAAATTGCTAGGGTAGAAAATGAGGCCAAACCTAGTAACTGAGAAAGTACAGTGATTTTCAGTGTACTTTCAGATGAAAGGTCATTAATCCAGTATATCTAATTAGGAAATCTCACCTAAAAGGGGATAAGCTTTGTCTTGAAGAGTTGAATCGAGAGATCTCTGGGTTTTGTTTTTCTCATTCTTCTTTCAGGATTTTTAGTATCTCATGGCTGCTGAGGGATTAAAATCCCTCATATTAACGCACATTCTTCCCAGCAGGATTCTGAATCCTTGTTAGGTCGCATTCATTCTGCCCTGTGCACTGTGGGTAAATGGATTTGTAGTGTCTGTTAAGCCTTTATACTGTGTTTAGTCTGTGGTCTCATTTTTTATATTCCATTTTTAGAGTTGTTTCTTAGGGTTTTTTTGAAAAATTTACAGCTAAATATGTTTTCTTTATGACTCTAGGGATTGAAAGCAGTATGATTTTTTAGACTAATTCAAGTTTTGAAATCAGCAAAAGAAGAGAATAAAATATCTCCTTGAGAGATTGCTAGATATTAACTTCAGTGACAACGACTTTTTTTTTTTTTTGAGAGAGAGAGTCAGAGTTGATAGATAGGAACAGACAGACAGGAACGGAGAGATGAGAAGCATCAATCAGTTTTTCGTTGCCGTTGCGACACCTTAGTTTTTCATTGCTTTCTCACATGTGCCTTGACCGCGGGCCTTCAGCAGACCAAGCAACCCCTTGCTGGAGCCAGCGACCTTGGGTCCAAGCTGACGGGCTTTTTGCTCAAGCCAGATGGGCCCGTGCTCAAACTGGCAAGCTCGTGGTCTCAAACCTGGGTCTTCCACATCCCAGTCCAACGCTCTATCCACTGCACCACCGCCTGGTCAGCCAACAACGACTATTTCTTCAGCAACTTTTGACTCAGTAAATCTGGCTGAGGACCTACTATGTGAAAGTATGTTCTGGGGATACCAAGATAAGTGGGGATTCCTTGTTTTCAAAAAACTGACAAGCAGATAAGTAAGTAGCCAGATACCTGTAACTCAAGGCAGAACAGATAAGCTTCCCAAGTTGCAAATTATTATCATCAGAGATTACAAGGAGATATTTCATATAGTCTGAACATGACAAGGAGTTTCATGAAGAAAGCTGCATTTGAAATGCTCTTAGAAGAATTAAGTAGAAATGAGTCATTTCAAGCGAAAAGGAAATATAAGCAACAGCAAATTATTCCATTTGCTAAAATATATGATGTGAATAAAGGAGGCAGGTTAGGAAATAGGTTGGAGCCATTTAATGAAGCTTCTGGAATGCTGGGCCAGAGAATTGATACTTAATTTCAGTAGGGATTAAGTACTAAAGGTTTTGGAACAGAGGAATGTTATGAGCAAAACTTGGCTTTGGAAATCTTTTGGCCCCGAAGGTGGTAATAGCTTGGCAGCCAGCATGTAGACCGATAAGACAGTAAGTTCCCGTAAGAGCTAAAGCAGGCCTTCATGGGCTTTAGTAGTGAAAGTGAAACAATTGAAAAATGACACAGAGATATACTCTACCAGAGTTAGCAGCTCATATACATATATGTCAGGATTGAGGGAGAAGGATGAGTCAGAGCTGTTGCTGAGAGTTTTTTATTGTTTTTGAGTTGTTTTTGTTGTTTTTATATTTATTTGTCAAAATGTTAGCTAGAGAGGAAGGGAGAGAGAGACAGGAACATTGATCCGTACCTATATGTGCCTTGACTGGGGATCGAACCAGCAATGTCAGTGCTTCAGGCCAATGCTCTAACCAACCGAGCTGTCCATGTCATGTTGCTGAGGTTTTAAGCCTGGATAATTAGGAAGCTGGTGGTACTATTATTACTAGAAATGGGAAAGTTAGCCCTGGTCGTATATATAATATGCTCACAAAAACTAGGGGGTATTTTATAGCTTCATAACCATTTTGAAATATCCCCTGATTTTTGTAAGCAGTATGATTTAGTTGGTTAGCACGTCATTCCAATATGACAAGAATGCAGGTTCGATTCCTGGTCAGAGCACATATAAGAATCAACCAATGAATGCATAAATAAGTGGAACAACAAATCGATGTCTCATAAAACAAAAACAAATCAATCTCTCTATCCCTCTATATATTTCCCCCACTAAAATCAATACATTAAAAAAATAATAGGAAAGTTGGGAAAGAAACCTATTTGGAATTTGAATTTAGGCATCTTGAATTTGAAATACTAGCAATGTATTTCAGCTAAATGTGGTTGGTGAGTACACAGAGGATGGCTCTCAAAGAAAATTTGAGCCTGACCAGGCAGTGGTGCAGTGGATAGGGCATTGGACTGGAACACAGAGGACCCACGTTCAAAACCCTGACTGAGGTCACCTGCTTGAGCGCGGGCTCATCCAGCTTGAGCGCGGGGTGTCTGGCTAGAGCATGGGGTGATAGATATGACCCCATGGTTGTTGAATGGAGCAGGGGGTCAGTCGCTCTGCTGTAGCCCCCTTGTCAAGGCACATTTGAGAAAGCAATCAATGAGTAACTAAAGTGCCACAATGAATTATAATTGGTGCTTTTCATCTCTCTCCCTTTCTGTCTGTCTGTCCCTATCTGTCCCTCTCTCTGTCTCTGTCACAAAAAAAAAAAGAAAGAAAGAAAAGAAAACTTGAGAGCTATTTGGAGATCAAGGCATGGATATGACATTGATGATAATGCCTAAGAGCCTCCTTTTTCTGGGTGAATCTGCCCATCAGTTATGTGGTAGAGGAGTGAGCGTGGAGATTATCAGGCTCTGTTTAGTCCTGAGAAGAAAGAAAAAGAACTCAGAATTTTATTTTAGCTTATCCCAAGACTTTGGCCAAAGAGCATTTAACTTTTGAGTGGTCTTTCTCAAGTAAAAGTTTTGTAAGAGTAAAAGATTTGTGTTGTTTTGTTCACTGCTATATCTCTAACACCTAAAACAATGTCTGGAATTGTAGGCACTTGATAAATACCGTGTTGGTCAGGTGCATCTTATGCCTACCAACAAAAAATACGGTAATTGTTTGAGTGAATAAATGAATCTGTCACATAAGGAGCATGAATGAAATAGATATTTGTTTAAAATGTAACCTCCCATGAAAAATAAATTTGAAACTTTCCTTCCTACTTCTTTTCGGTTTCTGCAAACAGCCATTCTGCCTCACTTGGCAGCCAGAATAGGGCTGAATTGTCTGCTCAAGGAAAAGTCTAAAAAACCCACAGCAGGCTCTTGCGGCAAAGTAAGTTCAGGCAATTGTATTAGTTCTCCATCACAGTGAGAATTTTAAGGGAAAAGTTGCTTGCTGGTGTAGGTTGTAGGTATTTTGAATTGGGTACTGTTTTGTTCCTAAGTGCAGTAATAGATCCCAAAGAACTGCATTTAAACTCACCTATATTGAATCTTTTAAAACTATTTTAATATCAGATGCTTAAGAACAATTTTTTGAACATTAATTTTACTCAGCTAGAAAACTATAATTCAGTCATGAGGTTAGATAGAATAAATATTCTTTTGTTTTAAGAGAGAGAGAGAAGGGGGGGAGAAGCATCAACTTATAGTAGTTGCTTCTCATATGGGCATTGACCAGGCAAGCCCAGGATTTGAAACTGGTGATCTCAGCATTCCAGGTCCACATTTTATCCACTGTACCACCACAAATCAGGCAAATATTCTTTTTTATTTTTTTTTTAAAGATTTTCTGTTTATTCATTTTTAGAGAGAGAGGAGAGAGAAAGAAGGAGGGGAGAAACAGGAAGCATCAACTCCCATATGTGCCTTGACCAGACAAGCCCAGGTTTCAAACTGGCAACCTCAGCATTCCAGGTCGAAGCTTTATCCACTGCGCCACCACAGGTCAGGCCAGGCAAATATTCTTAAAAGCTAGATCCATTCAGAAAGGTCCCAGTGAGTTAGTCTTTTCTGTAGTTTTACCTTGCTATTTGTCTTTTCTTTCAGTTCCTAATGGTTGTCTTTTATTTTTCTTTCTTTTTATTTTATTTTTCTTAAGTGAGAAAGGAGGCAGAGAGACAGACTCCCACATGTACCCGACTGGGATCCACCCAGCATGCCCAACCAGGAGGCAATTTTCTCCCCACCTGGGGCCGTTGCTCCGTTGCAACCAGAGCCATTTTAGCACCTGAGGTGAGGCCACGGTGCCATCCTTAGCACCCGGGCCAACTTGCTCTAGTGGAGCCTGGGCTGCAAGAAGGGAAAAGAGATAGAAGGGAGAGCAGGAAGGGTGGAAAAGCAGATGGTCACTTCTCCTGTGTGCCTTGACCAGGAATCAAACCCAGGACATCCACATGCCAGGCTGACATTCTACCACTGAGCCCACTGGCCAGGGTCTAAATGGTTAAGTCTTTTCATGTCTTTGGTTTCTCTCTAAAGAGCTCTGTATTTCTCAGGAAGGGGTGAAGATATTAATACTTATGCCTGTTTGTACCTGGCAGAGCTTCCCTTGCATTTTCTGATCAACTTCAATCAAGAAGACCTGGCCCTGGCTGGTTGGCTCAACATGTGTCGTCCAGCATACACACATCCCGAGTTCCATCCCCGGTCAGGGCACACATGAGAAGTGACCATCTGCTTCTCTTCCCCTCCCTCTCCCCCTTCTCTCCCTCTTCCTCTCCCACAGCCAGTGGCTCAATTGGTTCTAGCGTCAACCTCGGCACTGAGGATTACTTGGTTGATTCAAGCATTAGCTACAGACCAGGGTTGCTGGGCAGATCCCAGTCAGGATACATTAGGAGTCTGTCTCACTATCTCCCTTCTCTCACAACAACAAAAAAAGGAAGAAGTAAGACCTGCCAGTATCCAGAGATCTAACAGTAGAGTACAGTATATTGTTCTGTAGAAGGTCTTACTCACTGTGGTTGTTCAACACGCTAAATGTAGACGATTGCAATAACTAGGATGTGCATGCCTCTTGTTCTTGCAGAACTTTAAGCTTGTAAAAATCCTTACTCAAATTAATGCTACACAGACATACACTGCCAGGCTTCAGCAATTTTGATCATTTAATTTTTTTTCCCCATTGACTCCTTTTATTTGGTAGGTTTTCTGTAGGCACATGAAGAAAGGGTACTTGCCCTAGAAAGTTAGGGAGAACAGATCTGTTTTGAGGGTAGAAAGAGTTCTGTTGGCCATCGAGAATGATTAAACATGGTATCCTCCTACCCATGCTAATATTGGATCCCAAAATATTTATTTATTTATTTATTTATTTATTTATTGAGATGGAGGGACAGACAAGAAGGAAGACAGATGATCCTGTGCTCAAGCCAACTTCCTTTGAGTTTCAAACCTAGGTCTTCTGCGCCCCATTCTGATGCTCTGTCCTCTGCACCACTGCCTGGTTGGGCAGAGTCGCCAGCTTGAGCATGGGATCAAAGACGTGACCCCATGATTGCTGGCTTGAGTCCAAAGGTCACTGGCTCAGCTGGAGCCCCCTCCCGTCCCCATTGTCCCCCCACCCACCCACCTCCTGTCAAGGCACATATGAGAAAGCAATTGATGAACAACTAAGGTCCCACAATGAAGAATTTATGCTTCTCATCTCCCTCCCGTTCTCTCTCTTTCTCCCTTTAGCTAAAAAAATAAAATATAAAAATATAAATATTTTGGGAATAATAAAGTGAAATGGATAAACTTTTTTGTGAATGTAGCTAAAATTAATTTTTCAGAATAACTACAGTTGTCCCTTGCCATATTGCCGTTCACTTTTTGTGGTCTCACTGTATTGAGGATTTTAAAATTGTATATATCTAATTTTGTATCGCAAATTTTTCTCTGTATCGTGGGATTTTGCGGTATATAGGTATTTTTATATATTATTTTAATTATTTTTGCGGCAAAATAAGCATGGGAAGTTTTTATCAGAGTGTGGGAAAGGTTTATAAGTGTGTGGGGAGGGTTTATAAAGCCTTAACATATAAATAATAAAATAAATAAAAGGTCGCTACTTCGCAGATTTTTGCCTATCATGGGGGTTTCTGGGACCTAACCCCTGTGATAGACAAGGGACCACTTGTATATAAAAATAAGATTGGGTGATTTGTTTGCTACACTGGAGAAAGATGTTCTGCCTGCCTTTTGCTTCAGAACAGTATTTTTGTCTCCAGTAAAAATTTGAAATAATTTTTAAGCCATAGATGGGGTTGGTATCTGAGCTGTTTTCAAACTGTGTTTTTCTGCTCTTTTGTTAGTGTCTTCTCCTCATTGTTTGTCCATTAATTTCTGCCAAATGACTTCTGGGAGAGGTTTGTTTTCTCTGCCCTCGGCACAGGTAGAGGTTTTGACTTTTTACACCAGGCTTCTCTGTTTTCCCTGAAGTATTTTTTGTTTTGCCTTTGCTTGATGCTGTGCTGGATTGCTGCTCTCATTTCCACACTCACCTGCTGGGTAATACCACTAAGTTCCACGCAGGTAATACAGCCACAACTGCAAGTTTTAAAAGATTCCTCCAAGGAATTCCCATTGCCTGAGATTCATGCTCCTGCCTTTAGGGATTCACACTCCATGTGGACCTTTGCATTTCCAATAATGTGAAGACATCGATTTTGCTGAATGACTCTTCTATCCATAGAGCTCCTGACAGCCTTTAGACACATGCACATGAATGACCTTTAAGAGGGAAGGTTTTACATAACAATTTTCTCTTTTGATTTTCTTAGCATATTTGGTTCCTGTGCTGATTATGCCTAATCATAACCCCTGTATACACAGAATTGCCTAGAATTCCTTTCAGGGGAAGGTACACTAGCAGAATTCTGTAGTTGTTAACATTTCTAGTTGTTTCCTCTACCTCTGAGGCACTCAGTTGCTTTATCAAACTGGCAAATGACCCTTTCTACTATATCAACTTTTAGATACCACTCCAAGCCCTTAAATTCCAGAAAAGAACAGCCATAGAGTTTAGCATTATGATGAAAGATAATTTCCAAAGTAATTAACCCAACAACCCTAAGTTTACGTCTGTCACGTGGTTTTGTTGCTTTTGAGAGGATATAGAAGGCATTGGAAGGCAATAAATAGCATGGTGCAGTATGTTCTCCCTTCATCACAGTGGAAACATTTATGAAGCAATTGGGAATGCTAACATTTTTCCCTCTTTAAAAGATAAGTAGCACATTGCTTTTAGGATGGAAATGGAGTGTGACTTTTAGCCCTTTGAAAAATGTCTTGTACATGTGGTGGTGCAGTGAATAAAGTGTCGACCTAGAAATGCTGAGGTCCCCGGTACGAAACCCTGGGCTTGCTTGGTCAAGACACATATGGGAGTTGATGCTTCCTGTTCCTCCCCCATTCTCTCTCTCTCCTCTCTAAAATAAAAAAAGAAAAGAAAAAGAATTTTAAAAGAAGAAAAACGTCTTGTTATTTTTATCTAGACAAAAATCATAATTATTCCAACAGCTTACTTATTTAGCTAGAGTGAATATAAAGAAGTGCACAGCCCTGTGAACCGGGCAATAATATCAAACCATGCTTCTGATGTACTTCAGTAAAAATTTAAATAATAGTGATCAGGAATTTCTTTCAGTATGCCTGATTCACATGAAGCAGAATATCATTCTTACTGCTTTAGAGCACACACATTTTGTTTTTATAAAATGAAAGATCTCCCACTTTATTTATCAGACATGACTTGGAAGGCCTCTTGGCTGTTAGACACATAAAACAAAGCCCATGCAAAAAAAAGAAAAGATAAATAATAATTGATCCGTTATCCAAGGTTTTATTAAGCTTAAAAACCTATGGGTGTTTAAGGTACCTTTCTTGGCATTTTTTATTTTATTTGCTTTAAATAAAAGCAAAACAAAGCATTCATGGAGGAACTAATTACATTGAATATGTATCACAGAACTCAAAACAATACCTAGTGGCTTATAAATGTCTGGATATTTATTAAGCATTAAAATATTTTGAAAACTGATAGTTCTGTATAGTAGTTTAGGAGCTTAAATATTCTACTTCAATATTACAAAAAATAAAAAAGCCCTGGAGAGAACTAAACAGGCTGTCACTAATAGATATTTGTTATAGATATATTACTTAACAATATTAGAAGAACAGATTTATCTGCAAATCTCTAGGAGTAAGAATAAATGAGATTAAGTGTTTGGAGGATATGGATGCTGCCAATAAGTTATATAAAATAGTTATGTTTATGTTATGAACCACAGTCTTATTTTGGAAAATTAAACAGCTGAACCTCTATTGACAAATAATTGGAGGGGGGTATATTTTGGGTAGCTTTGATTCTCTCAAATGTGACTAACAGTATAAAACCAACACCCCCTTTTGTAAGCATATATAGCAAGCAAATTAATAGAGCTGCCTTCTTACAGAATATGCTCATTCCCTGAGGAACATCAGAAAACATGGCCAAGATCCTTTATAGTGCTGTTACCCATATGACTTCATATTCCATTATCCAAGAAGATGAGTAAGTTGTGGCTGGCATATGAGGCTTTTAAAAAACAAACAAACAAGTGAGGAAAGCCCTTTTGGTGTTTTATAAGTGAGCTTTAAACATCTCTTGAGAACAAGAAAGGGAAGAGTGAACATGGAGCCTTACACCAACCATTACACCATCACTCTTCTTTTGCCTTTTTTATGGAATATAACATTTATAACTGAACATTTCTGAGATTTATAGAATTCTTACCGGTTTCATGCCGAGTAATAATATCATATCTCAACTCCTGCTGCTGTTTATATCAGCAGCAATTAAAATTTGATTTACTAATCCCTCATTGCTACCTCTCCAACTCCTCGTTTTTCATTTTTGTTGAGGTTGTAGAGCCTTACTGTTAGGAACATCATGGTGTTAACAACCTCTTCGCCATCTGGCACAGGGGCAGAGGCACCTAAACAGATGCTTCAGAATAAAAATTACACATGAGCAATAGCAGAATAGTGTGAGATCTCAAAACCAGGTGAAGAGAGCCTGAATGATATAGCAAAGGTGAATGCAGAACCCAAAAAGGGTTTGAATTGGAAACCCTCCTTTTGCTGGGAAGAGTTGTGCCTTTTGCTTTCTAGAAGAAAATAATTCTTAGTGGTCATATCTAAACTGACCAGAGACTGTTAGCTAAAGGAATCAGGAAAAGACTGGAGCTTTATTTTTTCCTCCATCTTTTTATATTCTTGACCTGTGAATCTGCTTTTGAAGAGATGCTTTATCTGTTCTTTTAACTAAGAAAGGATATTCCAGTACTGCTCATTTTGTCTGGATTGAAGTCTCATGGAAGCTTATGTTGACAGTAGTGGCTCCCTATTTAAGGAAAAGGCATATTATCTTAATTCTTAAGGCTAGAAATGTTCTGTATAGACTGCTGTCTATTTAGATTGACCTTTAGTCAATGAAGTGGTTTGTAAGTGTGATTGTTCCTTTTTTAAAGTCTTATTCTGAATTTGGTCTACTTAAATTCTACTTATATGGCCTGACCAGACGGTGGCGCAGTGGATAGAGCATCGGACTGGGTTGCGGAAGACTCAGGTTCGAGACCCCGAAGTCTCCAGCTTGAGCACAGGCCCGTCTGGCTTGAGCAAAAGCTCGCCAGCTTGGACCCAAGGTCACTGGCTCCAGCAAGGGGTGGCTCGGTCTGCTGAAGGCCCACAGTCAAGGCACGTGTGAGAAAGCAATCAGTGAACAACTAGGGTGTCGCAACGGCAACGAAAAACTAATGATTGATGCTTCTCATTTCTCTCTGTTCCTGTCTGTCTGTTTCTACTTATTCCTCTCTCTGACTCTCTCTCTCTCTCTGTCCCTATAAATACACACACACTTATATGGAAGCTAAAGGGTGGTGATTCCAGCTTTTAGTGTTTTTTTCTTCTGTGTCTGGGTGAGAATGGTGTAATGTAGAACAACATATCAGGCTGAAATGAATATAGCCAAGCTACCTTTTCCCCAGTGCTTTGCAGCAGTTGTTAATTTAAAATCGAAAACAAAAAAAAAAACCCCTCCCCTGTACTTGATTTTGTTACTGCTTGCTGTTGCTTCACCTTTACTTCCGTATCTTGCTCTCATGCTTCCTAATGCCTGAGCAGACTGCATCGTCAGAGCGCCGAGGAGAGTGGGAAATCCAGCCCAGCCGGCAGACCAATACCTCGTACCTGACGTCTCACTTGGCTGCAGACCGCCATGGGGGATCAGTGCAGGTACTTACTGCCTTTATTGCCTTTTCCTGGCCTTCCCAGCTTGGCTAATAGAATGTTCGCTTGCTGCTGAAACTCAAGTTCCTTTAAAATGGAAACTTATAGCAAGGTTGAGATGCTTCCATATGTAACTGAATGTCGGTGTGCTGATTTCTGCCTAAGTGGACTTGTAAGAGTGACTTGTTGAGATGATTGCTGATAATTGTTGTTGACTAAGAAACGTCTATATGATTTTTGATACTGATTTGTGCTTAAACTAGTTCTACAGCCATGATCCATTCATGATAAACCATAAAAATAACATGAAGGTAGAATTGTATAGTGTCAAGTCTGTGAATTAATTGTAATGACCCAAAATGTTTAAAATGAAGTAGTTTTTGGATAGAAGACTGTACATGTAGCTCATTTCATGATGATATGTGCCTTAGTGCTTAAGTGAGACTGTTACTTAGCGCAAGTCAACTGATTCTAAGTAGGTACCCAAGTAATTGGGCTATTTCTTTTTTCTTCTGGAATAAATATGGTCTTGGAGAATTATTTCTGACTTTATTTGGACTGATTTGAATCTATTTTTTCTCTAGTACTTAAGAAATACTTGTATCTCTTTACTTTTCTTATGTTACTGTCTTAATAATCAACCAAAATGCTTTTTTCATATTAAGTGACACCACCAATTAGGCCACACAAGTGAACCCAGAGCTACTAAATAGATATTCTTTTAAAGGGTTAGACAACCTTTTGCACATATAAATGCATCTTGATAGGTTATTATTATCTAGGGTGTATTTTTACATGGAGTGATTCACTGAAGATCATGTTATTCACAGGAAGTTAGAAAGCTTTGGGCCTGTAAAACCCCATAGGAATATCTACGTAAAAATGATGAATTAAACACACAAATCTACTCCCACCTTCTCCTGAAACAATACTAAAAGAATGAGAAAGGGATTTTTTTTTTTTTTTTTTTTACAGTGACAGAGAGAGAGTCAGAGAGAGTGATAGATAGGGACAGACAGACAGGAACGGAGAGAGGTGAGAAGCATCAATCATTAGTTTTTTGTTGCCATTGCTACACCTTAGTTGTTCATTGATTGCTTTCTCACATGTGCCTTGACCGGGGGCCTTCAGCAGACCAAGCAACCCCTTGCTGGAGCCAGCGACTTTGGATCCAAGCTGGCGAGCTTTTGCTCAAGCCAGATGGGCCCGCGCTCAAGCTGGCAACCTCGGGGTCTCGAACCTGGGTCTTCTGCATCCCAGTCTGACGCTCTATCCACTGCACCACCGCCTGGTCAGGCGAGAAAGTGATTTTTTTTAAGGCATAAATCTATATACCAATGGAGAAAACAGAAGAGGAGGCAACAGCAATAAAATATTAGAAGCTAGAGCCTGACCTGTGATGGTGCAGTGGATAAAGCGTCAACCTGGGAACACTGAGGTTGCCAATTCAAAACCCTGCACAGGTCTGGTCAAGGCACATATGGGAGTTGATGCCTCCAGCTCCTCCCCCCTTTCTCTCTTTCTCTATCTCTCTCTCTCTCACTCTGTGTCTCCTCTCTAAAATGAATAAATAAATAAAGAAAAAAAATTTAAAAAAAATATTAGAAGCTAGAAAGCAAATGGGCAGTTATTAAATGACAGGGTTCTCAATAAAACTGAATATGTGCCAGTAGAGGGACAGCTGAGAGTCTTTTTACACTGGAGAATCCCCAGAAGACTGAAGTTGACCTTCTATAAGGGGGAGATGTTTGGGGAGGGCCATGTGCTAAAATAATAAAGATTGGTTACAGGGCTGTTTAAGAAGCCAAAGATCCCACCCTAGTTGGACAGCTCAGTTGGTTAGAGTATTGTCCCTAAGCACAGAGGTTGCAGGTTTGGTCTTTGGTCAGGGCACATATGGGAACAGGTCAGTGTTCCTGTCTCTCTCTCTCTTCCTCTCTCTCTAATCAATAAAATAAACATTAAAAAAGAAGTCAGAGATCCCTAGGTGCTCTTCTACCTCCTCAGCAAAAGCCAAAGATGTATTTCTTTTTTTTCCCAATGATTTGAAAGAGAGAAGCATCATCTTATTGTTTCTATGAATTTGTTCCATTTAGTTATATAGTAATTGTTTCTCGTACGTGCAAGGGTCAAACCCACGACCTTTGGTACACCAGGATGACACTTCATTCACTGAGCCACTCAGCCAGAGCCCAAAGATTTATTATTTAAAAAGGCATAATAGAGGGTCTCTTGATTAGGGGAGATGAGGCACATTTGGGGCAGAGTACCAGCCTGATAAAAAATGGAGATTAAATGAATGCTTGCTTTTTTTAATAAGGTACAGTATCAGAACACAATAAAAAAAAAAAGCTCTTGGAAAGTAGCAACTTAATAAACAAAAAAATTTAAACTGAATAGTTTGGAAGGTAAAGTTGTGAGGAAGACTCCCAGAAAGTAGAATAAAGAGACAGGGAGATGAAAATAATAGAAAACAATATAAGATTTGCCCTGGCCAGATAGCTTGGCTGATTAGAGCATTGTCCCGAAGCATAGAGGTTGCCGGTTTGATCTTTAGTCAGGGCGTATACAGAAATGGATCAATGTTTCTGACTCTCAGTCTCTCCCCTTCCTCTCTCAGTAAAATCAATCAGTAAATTTTATTTTAAAAAAAGAAGTAAAATTTATGCCAGTAAAATTATATGACAAATCTATGCCAGTAGATCATATATATTACATATATATGAATGATTTAAGGAGAGTTCAGGAGGTCCAATTTCTAAATAATGAGAGTTCCAGAGTGAGAACAGAGAAAGTGTGAAGAGGAAATCATTAACAAAATAATTTCAGAAATTATAAAACACTTGTTTCCAAATCAAAGGGGCCCACTGAGTGCCCATCATAATAAATGATAGAACCATACGAGGTACGTCATTGTGAAATATCAGAACATCGAGGTAAAGAGAAAATCCTTCAAGCTTCCAGAAAGAGAAGCCAGTCATATGCAAAGAAAGGACCAGGATTTAGTATAGCTTCAAATTTCTGAATGGCAATACTAAAAGGTAGAAGCCAATGAACAATATCTTCAAAATTTCAATGGAAAAATTATTTTCAACATAGAATTCTTTACTCATACAGATTTTCAATGTGGTTGGAATGTAGAATAAAAATGTTTTCAGAAATCTCTGGTCTCAAAAATTTTCCTTTTCATGCACCCTTGTTTATGAAACTACAAGAGAATGTACACTATGAAAATGAGTGAAAAAAACAAGAAGGGAATAAATATACGGGATCCAGGAAACAAGATCCAACGTAGAAGAGAAGTAAAGGGACTCCCTAGTCCAGTGGTTCTTAACCTGGGTTCTATCGAACCCTAGGGGTTCGATGAGTCAGTCTCAGGGGTTCGGAGAAGCCTCTGCCGCAGAGGCCAGAATAAAGTAATACCGTAATTTGTTGTGAGTTCATGCACTTTGTTGGTTTTGTTCTTTGAGCAAGGTGATGTTCATGCACGGCTCATTTTGTGCACCAGTAAAAAAACATATACCTATGTCTTGAATTTGGAAAAAAAAATCATATTTTATTTATCACTAAATAAGGGTTTGGTGAATGCGCAATGAAACTGGTGGGTTCGGTACCTCAAAAAAGGTTAAGAACCACTGCCCTAGTATAATGGTAAAGTCAGGAGATCCCGGAATGACAGATGTATGCCAGCAGATCAGTGAGTATAGCCTGTCCCAGAGAGAGATGGTCACAGTGACTAGGATACTGATATGTCAGAATTCTTTTTTAACAAATAAGTATCTTTTAATATATTTATTTCATTTTAGACAGAGTAGAGAGAGAAGGAGCAGGGGGAGCAGGAAACATCAACTCAAAAGTTGATTCCTGTATTTGCCTTGACCAGGCAAGCCCAGGGTTTCGAACCAGGGACCTCAGCATTCCAGGTTGGTGCTTTCTCCACTTCTCTACCACAGGTCAGACTGTCAGAATATCTTGAAACTGTTTAGATAAATGACAGAGTTTGGCTAGAATTAATAATTAGCAACTAATGTAGAAAAAGCTAAATAAAAGTAAATTTTAAAAGATAATTAACTTCCATGTAAAGCTGTAAATAGCTTTTAATAGTGGAAACACTAACAATGGATATAGTCAAAATTACAGGATAGGCCCTGGCTTGTTGGTTAGAGCATTATCCCAGTGTGCCAGGGTTGCTTTGTTGTCGGTTTTTGTTCTTTTGGGTTTTTTTGTTGTTTTTTTTTGACAGAGACAGAGAGTCAGAGAGAGGGACAGACAAACAAGAAGGGAGAGAGATGAGAAGCAAAAATTCTTCGTTGCAGCACCTTAGTTCTTCATTGATTGCTTTCTCATATGTGCCGGATGGGGGGTTGGGGGGGTTACAACAGAGCGAATGACCCCTTGCTCAAGCCAGTGACCATGGGGTCATATCTATGATTCCACGCTCAAGCCAGCAACCCCGTGCTCAATGAGCTGGATGATCCAGCGCCTGCAACCTCAGACATCAGACCTCGAGGTTTCAAACCTGGGTCTTCCGTGTCTCAGTCCGAAGCTGTATCCCTTGCGCCATTGCCTGGTCAGGTCAGGTTGCGGTTTTGATCCCTGGTCAGGGCACATACAAGTTGAAACCAGTGAATACATAAATTAGCAGAATAACAAATCAGTGTTTTCTTTCCCCCCAAAAAAATCAATCAATAAAAAATTTTGAATTACAGGATAAATTATAATGGGAAAATGGATGGATGGAAAAGGTGACTATAATGTCAAAAATGTTGAATTAAGATGCATGTTATTCAGAGATTTTTTTTTTTTTTTTTTTTTTTTAAATTTACAGGGGCAGAGAGAGTCAGAGAGAGGGATAGATAGGAACAGACAGACAGGAACGGAGAGAGATGAGAAGCATCAATCATCAGTTTTTCGTTGCGACACCTTAGTTATTCATTGATTGCTTTCTCACATGTGTCTTGACCACGGGCCTTCAGTAGACTGAGCAACCCCTTGCTAGAGCCAGTTACCTTGGGTCCAAGGTGGCGAGCTTTTGCTCAAGCCAGATGGGCCCGCTCTCAAGCTGGAGACCTCGGGGTCTCAAACCTGGGTCCTTCCAATCCCAGTCCGATGCTCTATCCACTGCACCACTGCCTGGTCAGGCATCAGAGATATGTAGGTAAAAAACAAAAGAGTCATCTTTCAAGGAAGGGGAAATAATGGAATGGGAGAAAGAGACTTCTGTGTTTCCTAATAATCCTTGTAGAAATAATTTGATTCTTTACATAGTGTGTATATATAACTCTGATAAAAGTAAAACTTAACAAATATATATACATGTGTACTCATTAGTTTTTGTCCATCACATTTGCAGAAATGTTTGAGTTTAATAACAGCCTCTCCTGTTGAAATGTGAATTATAACTATTTGGTAGGATAAATTGGCAATATCTATTAAAATCTTAAACATCTACACTTTGTGATCCAGTTAACCCAGTTTAAGATAAATAGCCCTCAGAAATGCACAGTTACTAAAGATATATGTTCTTGAACATGGCTGTTAAAAGAAATATGAGTTACATTTGTAATTTAAAACTTTCTAGTAGTCACATTAAAAAAGTAAAAAGAAACAGGTAAAACTAACTTTGATGATATATTTAACCCAATATATCTAAAATAGTTCAACATGTAGTCAATATTTAATATATTAGAAATATTTTACCTTTATGTAACTTTCTTTGAAATATAGCCTGCCTGTATTTTACACTTGTAGAACAAATATCTCCGTATGGACTAGCCACATTTTAAGTACTCAGTAGCCACATGTGGCTAGTAGCTACTGTATTAGTGCAGTTCTAGAATGTTTATTGCTGGCTTGTTTATAATACCAGAAAATCAGAGGCAACTTACTGTTCATCAGTTCAGCATTAAAACTAAATAAATAGAATACTGACATATAGTGGAGTGAGAGAGATTTCTGGGTGTTGTGGAAATGTCCAAGATGTGGGAAAAGCAAATTGTAAAATTTGGCACCATTTTATTTACTTTCACATATCTATAAAAAATATATGTAAAAGAGAATACACACAAACAAGTTTATGCAGAATAAAAAAAAATAACAGAGTAGGGATGAAAACACAACCAAATGGGCCAAATCCCACTCTGTGCCTGTTTTTATACATAAAGTTTTATTAGAATACAACCACACTCGTTTATTTACATACTGTCTGTGGCTGCTTTCATGATACAATGGCAAAGTTGATACAAGACTCTATAGCCCACAAAGCATTTACTACTTGTCCTTTTATTATTTTTTTAAATGTTTATTTTATTGATTTTAGAGAGAGGGGAAGGAAGAGACAGGAACATTAATTTGTTCCCGTATGTGCCCTGACCCGGGATTGAACTAGCAACCTCTGTGCTTTTGGTACGATGCTCTAGCCAGCTGAGCATCAGGGCTACTACTAGTTCTTTTAAGTAAATGCTTTGCAAACCCTTGTTCTTGAGCAGTGGTAGTCAACCTGGTCCCTACCGCCCACTAGTGGGCATTCTAGCTTTCATGGTGGGCGGTAGTGGAGCAACCAAAGTATAAATAAAAGGATAGATTTAACTATAGTAAGTTGTTTTATAAAGATTTATTCTGCCAAACTTAGCAAAAATCTGACATAAAGTACTTAGTAAGTAATTATTATTATATGCTTTAACTTGCTGTAACTCTGCTTTATAAATTTTATAAAGTACAGTTACGTCCCTACTTTATAAATCAACATTACTATGGAACCAGTGGGTGGTTAGAAAATTGTACTACTAACAGAGATACAAAAGTGGGCGTTAGGTATAAAAAGGTTGACTACCCCTGTTCTTGAGGAACGTACACCAAATTTTTCACTAGTCAATTCCATGTGATGTCTCTGGAAACTTGCACTTTTTATGTTGGTCCTTTTAATATTCTAGTTTTTTTTTCATGATACACAGGCTTAGTTTGTAATTAGAAAGAAACAAAGCTAAATAATAATTTTAAAAGGGAAACACTTTATAGTCAGGCATATGTGGACAATTTAGTTTACTAGATTTGTATTCTTAAATCACAAGGATGCTCATTTGGATAGTGTTTCCTACTGTCCACTCTGAAGGGTTGTTTTTAGATTAGAATTGCAGTTAGTTAGAGTATCTGGTGGCACTTTTGACAAATGCAGCCTCTCTCAACTCCCTGCAAACTAAGTTCTACCAGCTTCTTTGACATTTGGATAGGTGACAGGTAGTTGTGCTATTTCCCCAATATTAGGTTAATTCTGCTGCTCCTCATTGTACCTTCCTCTTTGTTTTTAGCCCCAACTTTTACAAGTTCATAAAGGTTGTGCTTTTTGCAAACCAAATCAGTAAGTGTAGTACCTTTTCTAACACAAAGAGGATCACATATTTCTGAGTTGTCTCACTTCCCAAAAGTAATATGGTCAAATCATGTTTGGCCTAACCTTGCTGACCGCAGGTACCGTGACCTGGGGTGGGGAATGCAGAACTCTGAGATGAGACGTTCACTCTGTGAAGCACATGGACACTCCTGTTCCAAGTTATTTAATAGACAGGCCCCCACAGTTTCCATCATTCTAATATTTTCACAGATGTTCCATATGTAGAGGCCGATATTCAAGAGAACAGTATAGGTTTCTCTTTCAAACAGATGACTCTAAAGTTGTTTAAATTAAAACATATAGGACATATCTAGGACCAAACAAGGGCCTATGACTTAAGAATGACATTTAAGCCTGACCAGGCGGTGCAGTGGATGGAGCATTGGACTGGGATGCGGAAGACCCAGGTTCGAGACCCCAAGGTTGCCAGCTTAAGCGTGGGCCCATCTGGCTTGAGTAGAAGCTCGTCAGCTTGGACCCAGGGTCGCTGGCTCCAGCAAGGGGTTGCTCGGTCTGCTGAAGGCCCGCAGTTAAGGCACGTGTGAGAAAGCAATCGATGAACAACTATGGTATCCCAACGGCAATGAAAAACTAATGATTGATGCTTCTCACCTCTTTCCGTTCCTGTCTGTCTGTCCCTATCTGTCCTCTCTCTGACTCTCTCTCTGTCCCTGGGGGGGGGGGGGGAGAATGACATTTAACATTTAGCCAATACCTGTAGTTATTTTGCTCAAATCAAAAATTAGTTGTGAGAAATAAAATTGATATGTTGATTATTGGCTAAAGTGCTTCTTTCTTTGGTACACAGTTCTGATTTCTCTTCTTGTTAAGATTTGAAAAATAGGACTAATAACTCAAGTTTCTGAGACTCCCAAAAGGGATGTTACAAATATTAAGGACTAAACTTCAAAGTATATAGTACTTCACCTTAGCCTCTTTACTGGATAATCACATAAGGTATTAATTACTTTGTTCTTATGTGATATAGGCAGGATGTAGGATTAATTTTAATAGTGATTACAACGAAATAAATGCCAGTATTCACCTTCTCTGGCCTTTTTTCTTTGAATAAATACTCTAAAACTCTTCATACTAATCATATCAATCATATCCTCCCACCTTCCTCTTTTTAACTATGCTGGAAATTTTTATGAATTAACTGCTAGTAAGGACCCCAGATCTAGAGGGAGGTAAGAATAAACATTTTATAGAGGGATAATAACAGTAATATGGGTATTTACTGAGCCATGGCACTGGTCTAAGCACTTTCCGTGGATTGTTTGCACAGTAACCCAGTTAGGTAAGCAGCATTGTTTCCCCATTTTACAGATTAGGAAGCTCAGGCACAGAAAGATTGAGGATCTTGCCCAGGGACTTAGAGCAAGTAAGTGGTGGAGCTAGGGTTCAGATACTTGCTGACTAAGTCTAGAGCCCATTTCTTATTTACTGTGTTGTGCTGCCTCCATTATTGTGCACCAGGTATTGTACAGACACTGTCTTATACATTTTCTTGTATAATTCTCACATCACCCTGTGAGAAACAGTCTCAAATAAATGAAGTTACTTACCCAAGGGCATATGATATCCGAACTGTTTATTCTATTTTGTGGTTCTCTCCCATGTTTCAGCCAAGATCTTTAACAGCAAAGTGGTTTGTGCAGCGGGGTCCCTTTTCCCACTCCCCAGCACCCACATAAACAGGAGTCATGTGCTGGAAATGAAACCAGGTGGCAGAAGCAGCTGCACACGCAAGGAAGCCTGATCGGGTCCACATTAACCAGATGACAGGAGTGAGAGCCTTCAGTTACAGTTCGGGGACCATCAGTGAGACATGGGATGACACTGAACCTGAAATAAAGGTTGTTGAAATGAGACTGGTCTTCCAAGGGAAAGCATTTCCTTCATCTGCCTCTCACCAGAGAGGACGTGGCAGTCTTGTTATTTGAGTACCTTCAAACCGATGGTCAAAGCCATGAAGACATTTGTGAAGGAAAGTGCGATTGCTTATAGTTTCTGATTACCACTATTGATTTCCTTTGTAGAATTATTTTAAACATCATCACTGAGTCTATATATAATTACAGCATAATAAGAGGAGTAGAATTAAAGAGAGTAATATGATCTATTGCATAGGATTTTTGTGAGGATTAAATTTACACATACATAATACACACAGTGTAGTGCCGTGCCTGACAAAGACTAGGCATTCAGGTTCGGTGTGGACGTTACTGTATGATTACGATTGGATTTTGTGTTCTCGCACATAATATCTGGAAACTTTTCCTAAATTAGGACAGTTGACCCCTCAACCCAGGAAAACACACATACCAGACACTATCTGAGTAGTACCTAAGCTAGATACCAGATCTCCCATAGTAACCCTCTCTGGCACTGTCAGGAGGCTCCTATTGTCATGATGTGTGTCACATTCTGCCTTTCTGTTTCAGGTGGTTAGCTCAACCAATGGAGAGCTGAATGTCGATGACCCCACGGGAGCCCACTCCAATGCACCAATCACAGCTCATGCTGAGGTGGAGGTAGTGGAGGAAGCTAAGTACGTTCTTCTTTCAAGGGGGCTCTTGAGTCATAAGTTAAAAAATATTTTATCTGTTTCTTCCTCTTGGTGGGCTGCTCATCTCAGACTCAATTCCTCATGCTTGTGTCCACAGCTTTCCTCTTTTGACCACTTTACTTTTTGCATGGTACCGTAAGGCTGCTGCTGTCCTTCTTTACTTGTGTTTTCTGAAGACAGTCACATTTTTCTAGTCCACACGAGCAAAAGACATAGTGAATTAAAGGAATTGTGATAGTAGACCTACAATAGATAGTAGTCAGGAGCTTCTTGGTGCCCTGAAGCTTCTTGCTCCCTATGGGACACAGAAAAACCTGTTTATCTCAACCATGTGCTATGCTAAGCAGCATGACATTTCTGGTTTTTAGCTATCCATTCTGCACACATAGAGTCCTGCAGCAAGGATTTCAGGGCTATTTTGTTCTCACTTAAATGATTCTGGATTCATAGAGACTCTGGTAAGTCAGGCAAGAAAAACAGTCTCTGTCCCTATGAGTGACAGGGTCTTGGGAAGGAAAGGAAATCACACTAATCCCAGGAAAGTGAGGAAATCACCCCACTTCTTTGTCTGCTGCTCTTGCATGTGAATGTCTTGCCCTGTCCATACCACCAGCCCCTGGTCTCTCTGCATGGTATGTGTTTGAACTCTTAGAGTATGGGGTGGAAGGTGAAATAACTGCTGATTCTACAACAGAGGCAGCATTTCTATCACTTCTTTCCCTTTTTGCCCCATCCCAAATTCAGACCCAGGTTTAACCTCCAAGAAGACACGAGATAGGAAGAAAGAAGGCCTTTACAAATCAGTAACTGCTGCCAAGCCCGATATGAACGATTTTTCTTATAGGCCCTTTGAGAACATGCAGGCTATCCCAGTACCCTGTTCTCAAGGGCAGATAACAATTTTATAATGAATTGTGTCCTAAGTGGACTCTTGAACCCCCAAATACAAGCCAGAACATGCTTATACTTCTAACTATTAGGTGGTGCGAGGGTGATCAGGATCTGTATTGTTCTTCCTTCCAGATGCACTTTGCATGGTTGTCCCTCCTGCTCATTTCTCTGCTGCCCATCTAGATGTTGGGCTCACTTTGCTCTCAAGAGGTCTTTTTCTTAGAAAGCCAGGACTTGAGGATTCCTACCCAGTACATATTAAGCAAGGGAGGACGATTTGAGCTGCTCCCTGTCAAGTCCCTGCTGACCGTAGGCTGGTTCAGCTGCTCTACTCCTGGTTTATAGGAGGTCCTGATACATAAGGAGGGCCAGGGGAGTTTTTAATGCCACAAAGGTAATTTTTTTCATAAGGAAACATGCTTCCTTTTCTCAGGAACTTTGGAGATTTCAATGGTATTCACAATTTTTCAGTTTTCAAGACAAAACTTCATTCCCCCAAGTATAAACAGTGTGGTACTCCTTCCCTATGGGTTCTCAGCCTTAGCTGCACTTTGGAGTCACCTGGAGCGTGTTAGAAAATACAAATGTCTGAGTCCTGGCCTCAAAGATTCTGATTTAATTCTTCTAAAATATGGCCTCAGCATCAGGGATTTGTGAAGTTGAGGTGATTCAAATGTACAGCTAGCATTGGGAACCACTGCACTAGGCGTGGTCTGATCCAAACATTGTCTGGGCTTGAAGGATGGCTGTACCCATTCCCACCCCGCCTCACTTCCAGTTCACCATCATGGCTGTTACTTTGAAGGCTAGAAGTTTAGCTCTGGTTTTATGAATATACTTCGAATACCAAGATTGAATGGGCTTTATATTTATAGTCTTACACTGTGCCCTATACAGGCTTATCTTTTTAATCCATCTGTTTCATTTCATTTCAGTAAATGTGTGCTCTAATTGTGTATGTAAGTGTGGTATTTGTGTCCTGTGTGTAAGATAATGGGTCATTGACACAAAGAGATTCCAATCTGGTATATTCTGTTCTGGTATAATCTAAACTCTGGGATGTAAAGAGAGTTTAATATGTCCCCATTTAGCAAAAAGGGACCACTGTGCCTCTTTGCCACCAGTATCAGGTTTGGGCCTTTTAACAACGTGGAAACTAGAGGACATCAATTATATTTGACCAAATATCCTTTAAAAGCTTATAGCTTAGGGTACTTTGTGTACTGATTCCCTTAGTGATCATGAGCTACCAATCTATCTTGCCCAGGGAACTTGCAGGGCACAGCCATGTTTTCCTTCTTGACCTTTATGTGCAGGGGGCGGGGGAGTACTAAGGCAGAGCCATGTGTTCACCTGCTTGATCATTTTCACGGCTAGAGAAGCACAAGGTATCCCAAATAAACCCTCCTGACACACAGCTATGATGCCATTTGCCCCTCAGCCTGCTTCTGAAAAAGGGGGCTGTTGCCTCTATTCTAGGATAGTGGGGTGACTACATGAAACCTTCACTACCAAGCTTTTAATTTAGGGTTCCTCACCTGGCTTGCTTTGTGTAAAGGAGGAGAGAAATCACAGGACCTCAGTTTTTGTTCCATATACAAAGTGAACATCAAACTTCCCTTTTTCTCCAGCTGCAGGATGCATGTCCTTGTTTAATATGATTAGAATGGTATTGAGGCAGCTTTTTGGTCGACTTTTGTTAAGAACTCAGGAATTTTTGGTTATCCACTGACTTTTGCTATAAATTGGCAAATACAGTGCTTATTCCCCCTGACAATTAACAAGAATGGAATTAGGCCTTTCTCTGGTAGTTATACCTTAATCCAGAGCAGTGACCCTCCTCTGTCTGAGTCCTCTCCTAATAAGAGAAAGTGTCTCGTAAGAATTTTTTCCCCTTTAGAACAGCTAACTGCTGACTGCATGTTTGATGTATAGAAGGCCTAGGGACTTCTCTTTCTCAGAGCAGTTGGGAGGTTAGCTTAACAAATTGCACACTAAGATTTCATGTAGGAACCAAAACGGCTTGGCTTTGGTGCTTGATTGAATTCTTACGGGCCAGATCATTTGCTCTTTTTGTTACCTTCCTGGAATGTGCCTTTGAAAGCCCACCCAGGGGCACCCATCAACTCACTTTCTGGTTTGCCTTACCCCTCACTGAGATCCGGTTCCTATCATGATGCATCTGTCCGGCACCTGCCCCTCCACTATAGTGTGGGGACCAAGTGGCCTGGGCCTATTCACCCTGCTTTGACAGAGGAAGAAACTAAACACAGACACAACATAATGCATGTTTGCATGGCTCACAGGGAGTCGCTTCCATCTCACGTCTGTGGACTAATATCTCTTTCTCTCTCTCTTCCTTTCTGTCTTTTTCTCTTTACACACTCTGTAGCTGCCTGAAAATGCTCAACCTGTGGTGAGTCCCTCTCTCCAGTCCACATGCTAGGGGAGTGGACCAGACTAGGCTGGGATTGGCAAAGCCAAACAAAATGCCTTAGAACACTGAACAGCTTCTTGCCACCTTTGCCGTAACCACCCAGACTGGGGAACTAGATCCACAAGGTGGGACGAGCAGGCCTGTGCATAGGAATTAATCTGTTCCTTCTTTCCTTTCAAACCCACCTCATTGCTGCCTCCTCCTGTCAAAACAGTATCTGTCCCACGGTATTCAGAATTATCTTTATTTTTAGTGAGTGAATTTTTTTCTCAAATTACTACAACCAGATGTTATCAGAGGGAGAGGGACAGAAGTAGGACAGAGTTATTTTATCAGTTGTTTAGATTATTCCTCACAACCCCAAGGACAACTGTTGCTACGTTATGTCATATTCTGCAGCTTGGTCTCTACCTGGAAATTAGCTGCTTTGGAAAAATCTGTGACTTTTCTTTTTGATTCAGCTGGGTCTTCCATCTGTAGAATATGAGTCTCAAAAAAAAAAAAAAAAGCTCCTTCTTAGGGGAGAGATGGATATTTTGTTGTTGTTGTTGTTTTGAGTTTTTTGTTTGTTTTTCGTTTATTGTCTTTTTATTTCCTTCCTGTAAGAGAATGTAGTGGGCCAAAGGCTAACTTTGCCAATGAGATACTGGAGCCTCTCTTTTCCAGGTTCCTCGAATGTATTCTTAGGAACAATATGAGGTATATCGAAGGGGAACTCTAAAGAATCCATGTTTGGTGAGGCAGTACTCGCTATAAAGCAGAGCTGCCTCCCAGCTCTCTTCCTGGACACTGCCTGGACCTTCCAGGTGCTCCTTAACTACATAGTTGGTCTGTCGCAGTCTGGAATTGTAGCTCTCCCACATTGTCTACATGCATGGGGTCATATTCTGTGTGGTGGACTCTATGACTACTTTGTTACTATTTGTTTCCGTGACTACTTGGGCACTCTTTCCAAACCCTAAGCCAAGCTGCCTCTGGGGTTTCTCAGAGACAGGGATGTATAGAAGGTAACTGTTGGGTTTTATGGAGATAGAATTTGTAGTCTTACAGTATTGAGGAGTGCATTGGGCCTGTTTATTTAGCAAACATGAGCCTGTGTAATCTGACAGTGTTATGGTCTTTTTTTTCCTGTGAGATGTCAGTTGTATAATTCTGACTGCAAATTCTGACCTACTCTGCTCATTCAACTCAGTGCTTGGAACTCTAGGAGGTCCCAAGGCCTTCCCCCAAAGAGCTTAGGTACCATCTTACTAGAGAAATAAGACGTACATACTTGAAAGGACAAGTGGTCCTCCAGGGTACTGATGTCATTGTCCCTTGATAGGTCATTGTGGACAGGATGGTCAAGGAAGACTTCATGGAGACCATGAGACTTGAGCCAGGTACCAGGGCAAAGGAAAAATATACAAGTACAGCAAAGAAGTGAAGTTAGCAGAGGTACAGCTGAGGGGGGAGAGCCAGGACACAGGAAAAGGACATATCTTTTGCACCAACCATGCCACAGCCCTCATTACCACCTTCTGGATTAATCACTGCCTGAGCAAGAGCAAGAGGCAAGAGTGAGGAGGGGATACTCAGGCTTAGGGATGTGCCAGAGCTATAGTTGTTGCCCAGGAGGCAGCGCTTGGAGGGCTCATAGAAAAGGCAAATAACTGGCTGAGGCCTGGGGGAAGAGCACTTAGTGGCTTGAGAATAAAGAGAATATGTAGATCAGTTGTCACTCCAGCATGTAAGAGCTTCTGGTTATCCAATTAAAGAATCAACTGGACCTGGCCTATGGTGTTCAGTGGATAGATAGTAGAACTGGAATGCTGAGGTCACCAGTTCTAAACCTTGGGCTTGCCTGGTCAAGCACACACAATAAGCAGCCAATGAACAACTAAAGTGGAGCAACTATATATGAGTTGATACTTCTTTCCCTCCACCCCACCTCTCTCTGTAAAATCAATAAACAAAATCTTTTAAAAATATATATCAGGTTAGAAAACCTAAGACCCAAAAGGGTTCATCACTTGCCTTCATTCTCTTCTGACAGTAAGGTATTTGTATGGAGTAAGTCTGGGTTTGATCTGGATTTGACCAAGTTTAATGAATCTTGTTGCTGGTAACCACCACAGAAATCAGAGTTGAAGAGCAAATTGTAGGGTCTGTTCCCTTTTGGGTAGAATTATTTAAAAAGCTTCTGCTACTGCTAAAGCTTTAACTACAGTAACCAACAAAAATTATTCTGGGGCTCTAAACCACAGCTCATACTTTCATCCAATCAGGTGAACTCAGCATTGCATTTCAGGTTATGATATGCTTGCAAGAAGATATTAATTTTTATGACTTGCCTTAGAAGAGTTAAAAGAGAAGTCATGTCATTTGAAATGGATTAAAACAGTATTTCAAACTTTTTTTTGATTACTGTTATAAAAACACAAAATCATCATCTTAGCAACCTCTAAAAAGAATAAGAATAGAAATTGGTTTAAATGTTAGTGATCCATTAGAAAGTCATGGTTAATAGGGAACTGGTAACTGTACTGAAATATAGGTGCTCTCATGAGATTTAATTTACCTTGTTTAATATTAATTTTAAGACATTCAACTTGGAAAATATCTGTTTTCTACAGCATATATGTACAGAAAATATATTTTTTTAATTGAATACTTCCCCAAGGAATCCATTGAGGACTGTTTTAAACAATTAAAAGTGTTGCTCTTTTTTTTTACAGAGATAGAGTCAGAGAAAGGGATAGATAGGGACAGACAGGCAGGAACAGACAGAGGTGAGAAGCATCAATCATTAGTTTTTCATTGCCGTTGCGACACCATAGTTGTTCATTGATTGCTTTCTCACATGTGCCTTGACCGTTCAGCAGACCGAGCCACCCCTTACTGGCGCCAGCGACCTTGGGTCCAAGTTGGCGAGCTTTTTTTTTTTTTTGCTCAAGCCAGATGGGCCTGCGCTCAAGCTGGCGAGCTCAGGGTCTCGAACCTGGGTCTTCTGCATCCCAGTCCAACGCTCCATCCACTGCGCCACCGCCTGGTCAGGCAGTGTTGCTCATTTTTATTTAAAAGAATGTATTCAGTCTCCAAATATACATGACACTTTGTATAATAACCATATTCATGCCCATTAGTAGTACTTTACAAATGTCATTAATATTCTTAGAAAATTTTAAGACCTTCTTAAGAAGCTCCTATTTCCAAAATCCATGTTTGATTTATATAGATATGGTTAAAGCCCATTATTATCTTCAAAATTTTAATAACTATTCTAATGGGTATAGGAAATACCAAGGGGTCTGACCAAAAAAGGAGGGAATGTTAGCTACAATGGAGAATTTGGAGGTACAGGAAGTAAGCTGAGTAGTTCTTTATTTCCATGTGAATATTGCTGGCATTAAACCTGTAAAGATTATACAAGCAACTCAAAGATAGTTTTCACAGAAAAACTTTTCTTTCAGCGGTCCAGCAAATCTCAGTTAGACTTCCAACTTTCCTTCCAATCTCAGGCATCTTGGACTCATTCACCACCTTCTGCCCCTCATATTCCCATTTCCCATGTGTCAGCGGCCTGGAAAGGACATAGCTTTTGCACCAGCCATGCTGCAGCATTCATCACCCCCTTGTAGACTAGTCACTGCCTGAGCAAGAGGTGCTTCCTGTTCCAAAGGCAGGAGTGAGGAGGGGATACTCAGGCTTAGGGATGTGCCAGAGCAATGGCTGTTGCCCAGGAGGCAGCGCTTGGAGGGCTCATGAAAGGAACAGGCCCAAACCACCGCTCTAACCAGGGTCAGTCCTATAACCCAGTCTGGCACAGCCGCAGCAGTGTCTAGAAGCCCAGTTGAGGTGAACTGTGCTACCACATGCCTCCTCCACTCCAGGGCTGTGACATTGATCCTCTCCAAATGAAGAGTGGGCTCTGCTAATTTCGGTCAGGATATCTGAGCTCACAGTTCTAGTAAGAGTTAGGACTTCTCCTGCCTACTCCAAGTAAGTGGTGCGGGCAGGGATGGGGATAGAGAGAATCCTTATTCCTTCCTTGGTAGCATTGTGAGATCCTCCTAGAGTTCCAAACATTGTACTTTTCATGGGGTTTGTTTGCCTTAGCTTACCCTCATACCTGCTGACCACTGTAGTTGTATTAAATAATTTTGCCCTCTATTTCAAGGAGCAGCCAATGCAGGCTGTTCTCTTGCAGCCCTGAGGACCCCAGCCTTGGTTCTACATAAAGATGAGGCATCTGGATTGGGTGTGAGATTAGAAAATATACCTTCATTCTCCCTCCAAAAATGCTTGTTTCAGCCCTACCTAGCCTGCAGCATTTTGATAACTAGGTTTGGTAGCTGCAGATTGAAATGAAGCAGCTATTTCCCTTGGCTTTCCTGGCGGACACTGCCTGTTGCTTCCTGGATGTGCACTGTAGAAGGTGGGCGGCCCTGTGGGTGGGGTGGGGGGATTCCACCCCCTGCAGCGAGGAGAAGCAAGCAGGCAGGCAGAAGTCTCTCGGAAGCTGCGGGCCTCTCACACTGACATGTAATGTTCCTTGTGCTCCAGGTGCTGCTGTTTCTTTAAGAGGAAAAGGAAGAAGACTGTTCAGCGCCACAAGTGACCAGTGCCTCCCGGGAGTCCTCAGGCCCTGGGGACTCTGACTCGATTGCACCTGCAGCTCCTGCCATTTCTCATTGGAAAGGACTCCTCTGTGGGGGAGGGTAGAGATCCAAACCAAAAAGAAGAAAACAGATGTCCCAGAAGGAGCTAGTGTGGGCAACCAGGCCCCAGCGGGTCATTGGCTATTCCCACCTGCCTAAGGCTCTGAGCAGGTCCCAGAGCTACTGCTCCTCCACTGCTTGCCCTTGGGGCCACCTGGTTGACTCTCCTTCCTATTGTTTACAGTGAAGGTGTCATTCACAAAAACTCAAGGACTACTATTCTCTTTCCTCCCCTTAGTTTACTCCTGGTTTCTGCCCTGCCCTTAGCCCTCTCCAGCACGAAAGCTAGGGAGTTGAAGGCTTTGTCTGCTGAAGTAGCTCAAGAGGCTAGGGGTGCGGCCAAGAAGGTAGGAGATGGCAGGCCTGAGTTGGAGAGGAACCTTCTTCACCTACCAGGTGTACCTGGCAGTGCGGCTCCCTTCCTCTGTGCCTGTGCAGCCTGCATCCCCAGCTGGCAGGGGATGCGGGTCCCTCCTTCCCTCCCTCCCTCCCTCCCTCCCTCCCTTTTTCCCTCCCTCTCTCCCGTGAAGTTACACTGTAGGACACAAGCTGTGAGAAATCTGCAGTCTACTGTCCCCACGTGTTGGCGTTCTTAGCTTTCTTGACAAGCGAACTTGATTCTGTAGTCAGTAGTGGAACAATGCAAATTGTTCTAAGCAAAGGAAAAAAAACTGACTTTATTGCACTTTTAGTTTTTTGTTTTTGTTTTTTTAACAAAAAACATGGCAGATGCATATTGTGTCTGGTTATATTGAGAGTTTTACTTTTTTTCTGTTTTGAGGGGGATGGGGCCAGCCAAGCCATTCAGAGAGAACATGGGTCCAGAGGACATTCTCAATGGAAAGTTGGGTCGGCAGCACCCAGAAGAGAAGAAGCCAAACTCTTATGTCATTCTGAGTAAACACTCAGGTTGGCAAGGAAACATACTTGAATTTTCATTCATCTTCTCAGCTACTGAAGAATGTCCCTACCAGAGCCTCTTGACCTCATCAGCCAGCAGTTTGGACCCCCAAGCTCTCCAGCACATGGGGTGAGCCAGCCAAGCCAGACTGTGACCAGGAGACAGTTTACCCCAGAGAAGGAGATAACTTTTTTTAAAAAATCTGAAACATCTGTTTCCTACACTGCCAGGGACTTCCAGCTATATAGATAGCCATGTGACTTCCTTAGTGACTTGGGGGACAAAATTAGTGATGAAACAGCCACCATCATATTGTCACCAGTGGACAAGAAGAGGAGGAAAGCGGACCTGCCTTCCAACTGCCAAAGGAAACTCAGAATTTGACATCATAGGGCCAGGAAATAAAATTGGTATGTACTGTCTGCCCCAGTAGCTGAGTTACAGCATTTGGGCTGGCCTGCCTTATCAGAAATCAAACACCTGCAGATTTTCTCCTAGCAGGTCAGGTCCACAGAAGCAGGCTTAGGACTCAGTACATGGGCTGTAGTAAACAGGAGGGGAAGAGTAGTTGGTGCTGGAAAATTCCAGGGGAAAGGATACTGAAATGAAAGCTCTGAAATTATCCTCTCAGTTGGACATAGACTCCATCCAAATAAGATGGCCATGCATATAGAGCATGTTCTCCCCAGTATACGCTCCATCTCCCATCATGGTGTAGTCACATGACATACTTCCATGAAAGGTCTTGGTTCCTCGTTCACTGCTTAAAAAATTAATGTATGGAGTTAATCTTCTCATGCTCGATTTTCATTTGAGTTCAGTGGCTTACCCATATAGGGCCCTCTCATTCCAAATGTCAGAGAGGAGAAATGATTATTACACCAGGGAACAAGGTCTTGTATCTGGGAGTAGGGAGACCTAAGCATGCAGGACAATGGTTGGTGACTTAGTTTGATGGTTTTGGGAACACAGAAATCATTGCCCCTGACTTGAGGTGTAGGGCTATCTTTTGGACTAAAGGTTGTGGGGATACTTTCTGGTAGTTGGCATTTCCTGACAAGTCCTTTGATGTATGGAGCAGAAATAATAGCATAAATCAATTACTGGGCTACCCCTGTTCCATCACACCTTGGCCAGGAAATATTTCCCGGGCTTCAAACAGGCTTAGCTTATATAAAAATTGTCATCTTCCATTTCTTTAAAAGAGATTTTTCTCTATACAATACTGAGTGGCTGGGAGACATGTTGTCACACCCCTTCCCCACAAGGATTTTGAATATTGGGATTTGTTTCCTTGATATTATCTATTGGTTAAGGCATAATCACTGCAATTCACAGTTTCTCAGTTGGTATTTGGGTAACTCTCACTTCCTGTATAGAAACTTTCTCATACCTTTATAGAAAAAGCCTTGCCTCTCAAGGGAGGGCAAGGGGAAATGGTGGCAGAGCCTGGAGCCTCTTGCACTCCGTACCCCACTAAGTGCCTCCCTACCCCCTGCTTCCACAGAAAAAGCAAAGGCAGTGACCAGCTGGGCTGCAGGGCAAGACCCCTTGCAGCTGGGTTTATGATTTTTTAGTCTTGAATTGTTTTTAAAGGCTAGCTCTTGAGGGGTTGAACCTGAGCAGTTTTGAGAGGAAGGCCCTTCCTAGTGCACTGTTTTCACTCTGCCCCCCCCCCATCAATCTCTTGTATATTTGGTTTTTATAACAAAGGTGAAGAGCCCCAGGTCCCTCTGGCATGCAGGGCAGTGGTGATCCTTCCAGAGCTATTGGCACTTGAAGGTGGTCCCAAATGCCTGGAAAATCCTATTGTGATTTTTATAATTTTTTTAAAAAAATGAGTACCTAAGTAATTTAGCCATCAGTTCCATTCCCACCAGCACATTAGGGCTCCCTCCTCTGCTGTTGCTACAATTGCTTTAGCTGTATGCCTCAGCCGGGTCCTTGGGGTTGGGTACTCCCTCACCCAAATCTACTTGCTCTGTAGTGTTTGCATTTTCTTCATTTCACAACCATGATGCCCAGGGATCTTTTTCTTTAGGATTGATGCATTTGTTTCTGAGTTAGCATTAGGCACTGATAGCATCTGTTCAAAATATACCACTGGGAGTTCTCCCAACTCCTGCCCTTCTTCAGGCATTGCGTCCTGAGCAGACTAGCAGCAAGCCAGGAACCCACCAAGGCATATAGCGTTCTTCCCTTGTGAGCAGAGCATGACTTGTGCCTGTGAAGTCCAGCATGTAAGGGTTGGTCACTTGCTGTGCGCACCTTGGTGTTTTGCAGTGATCTCACTCCAGACTGCTCTGCAAAGGTGGGCAGAGTGTGCCAGCAGGCTTTGTGCTTTTATAATGCCTTAATTAACACTCTCCTGCTGGTTTGGGTCTGTCTAGGAGTAAACAGGGTCTAGAAAGGTACAAGTCAGGTGACAAGGTTGTTCCATTTCACTTTGGAATTCAGGGGCAACAGGAGACAGCAGGATCCTGGGGTTTACTGGGGAAGTGCTGAGCCTGTCAATTCTTAGTGAACTCTAGATACATAGAAATAGCCCCTGCCATTAGCGAGAAAGGTGTCCATTGCCTCTAAAGTAACTTCCAACTTCAGTTCACTGGAAATGTACACTGGTGGTGCATATTCAGTGTTGATTCTCAGTGTTAGTAACCACTTTTAATGTTAGAAATATGCAGTAATAGTAAAGTTATGTCAGAATGGTTACTAAAGATCATAGCCTTAACTTTTTATGCAAAAGATTTAACTTCCCTCTCCCAGTGAGCAAGCATGGCCTGCATTTTTTCAAAAATAAGTACTTCCATGGCAGCCTAGAAAGCATCTTCTCAAAAGAACTTGATCGTTCTTCGGATGCATCTCTCCCTAGTCCACATGCCTCCTGTGTCCCAGTTACCTCCACAGTGTCCATATTTAAACCCATTTTGCATTCCCAGTGACTTGCTCTAACATTATCTCTAGTATCAGAGCCACTGTGTTAGGGCTAGAGCTTTGCAGACTGGGAGCTTGCAGCACCATATAGCCAGCATTGCCTTCGCCAGTTCACTGCCACCATCCCCACCATTGCCCACGGTGGGCAGAGGAATACCAGAAACCCTTAGGGAGCCAGGATAACTAGGCACACCATCTGAATTTGCCCTTTAAGTAGCAGGCACTTATCTCTGAGGTGCTTGCTTTTGCTAACTCCAGGGCTCCAGGCAAATCCCATCTAGAGGCTGATGAACAGTGTGACTCTCGGTCTTCCCCATAACGGGTTGGTAGAAATCAAAATGGGATTCCTATGGTTTTCTTTGGGGTGGGGGTGGGGGTGATTTTGTATCTGAATAGGAAAGGAAACCTTGGGCCTTCCAAGGGCTTGCAGACTTTTAAGCAGTTTTTTAGTCACAAATAAGTTTTGGAAGTCTGATCAATCAAGCAGTCTTAAAAACATGGTTTCCCTAACTCCTTTGCAGGTGACTTGAGTGCAAAAGAATAGGTTTCTTCATTGTATTCAACATAGTAAATAGGTTCCACTGATATAGACAGTAGTAGTCCCTTGACATATATCCTCAAAAAGCAACCAGGAATTCCCTTCCAGTATTTATAGATCAGCTTACAAAGGAAAAAGTGAATGTGTACTTCATATAGTTTTAGTCTGATTACCAAACTTGATGTTATTGAGAAACTTCAGTTTGGTGGGCAATTTCTTTTATTAGTTTTCTTCTTTACTCCTCACAATCATCTTTCTGGTGCCATCACCACCTTCAGAGTCTCATTGCAGAGGGTTATCCATAGTAATAAAGAGGGGTTCAGTGCAGTCATCCCAGTAACACACAAGAGGACAGCTGCCCTGACTGCCCCTTCCCTGCAAATGCCCTCTTCCAGGGCAGGTGAGACATTTTCAGTGTTCTTCTTCATGAGCTCCAGACCAAATCCCAGGCCAGCCCTTGCACCGAAAGCTTTCTTAAGAGGCTTATCAGTCTGTTAGGAATGTCTCAGGAAAGATGAGCCATTTCTTTGGGGGATATATTTACAGATGGTTGTGTGTAGTTGCATTTGTATGCTTGTGTGTGCTCATTTGTGTGCATTTCACTTCCATAAAAACTAAGTGTCACAGCAAGCTGGCTCTGGGAATGAGCCCCATTTATTAAGCTGAAGAGTAAAGAGCAGAAAAGATAGAGATGAAACCAAAAATACTATAAACCCCCAATGGAAAATAATGTTGACTCATCAATTCCCATTGGATATATCACATGCTCTAATTTATTATATTATTTTGTTTGTTTCTTTAATCGTTGCCCATTGTACTTTTAAAAAGATGTTGGGATGTTGATTGCAATTTTCTAAGACTAGATAATGTATAAATCAGCTGTGGAAATCAGTTTTCATTGATGTCAGATCATTGTTAAATGCCTTTATATATATATATATATACCTTTTGTTTTAGATGTGTAATGTTTCATAAACCCTGGCACTGGTTACAAAGCTCAGCTGTGAAAATGAAACTTGTATTTTAAACACGAATGTCAATTTCAAATGTATATGAAATGATTCCTCTAGGAGAGAGATTTGTAACATCAGGAAAAACTCCTGCAGAGGAACTGACCTTCTTTGGAGAAAATGGAAAATGGGTCTTGATATGTTATCTCAGAGTAGCCCATTTCCTAGGGCACCATGGAAAACACAAATGTGATCTTTAAGTATACCTCTTCCCCAGTTTGGGGAGGAAAGAACTCAGTTTGCACCCTTTTTGTATGTAAAATAAAATGTCTTACCTTTCTTGGCTAATTTTGCTTGTTTGATTGATTTGTCTGGTTTTTATCTCCCCAGCTCATTTGTAACTAAAAATCCAGCTTGTACTAACTAATAGGATTCAAGCCTCCAGTAACTGAAAATACCTGATACTTTTGACATTCTTCATTACGTTGGGTAGAACATTTCTTTCTCTTGTGTGTCACCTTAAAAATAAATATTCCTGGGAGAATTTGGAATTAATCACTGATATACTAGTTCCAGTATCCCTGTGGTTCTTAAGTGGTAGAACACCAAGAAGTTAAAGTCTACTCTGTGGAACAACTTTGAAATAGTAGTTTTATAATTCAGCTCTACTAATGAACGTCTATACAAACAGAAGGTGCAGTATAAATTCACAAAGGCATGTATTGGCCACAAAAACAACGCTCAGCTGGGCATGAATGGCTGTTTGCAGTGCAGTGTTTTCTCTCACTATGCAATTACTACTTAATGATTTATTTTTCACTGGTAGGCAAGTAAGAGCAGAAAAGAATGTTTTAAGATCCTTTTGTGTGTGTGACAGAGAGGGACAGACAGGAAGAGAGATGAGAAACATCAGGTCTTCATTGTGGCTCCTTAGTTGTTCATTGCTTTCTCATATGTGCCTGGGGGGGGGGGTCAAAGCAAAGCTAGTGACCCCCTGCTCAAGCCAGCGACCTTTGGGCTCAAGCCAGTGACTCCTCACTCAAGCTGCTGAGCCTGCACTCAAGTCGGCAACCTCAAGGTCTCAAACCTGGGTCCTCCACATCCCAATCCAATGCTCTATCCACTGCACCACGGCCTGGCCAGGCTGTTTTAAGATCTTTATGAGAGAAAACTTCACATATTTTAAAAATAAAATTTAATGTTGATTTTAGTGAAAGGGGAAGGGGGAGGAGAGAGAGAGAGGGAACATTGATCTGTTCCTGTATGTGCCCTGACTAGGGATCAAACCAGCAACCTCTGTGCTTTGGCCTGATGCTCTAATGAACTGAGCCATCCAGTCAGGGAAAAAACTTCACATTTGAGAGCATTTTATCCATCAAAAATTTTTTTTTCTTTTGGAATGGCTATTTTAATACCATTTTAGTATTTGCTTCTCAGTGTGAGAAGGTTACTTTGAAAACATGCTTTGGTAAACATTTTTAAAAAATAAAAAAATTTTTCTTCGGTAGTGTAAACCTGTGAGTTGGGGGAAAAAGCTTGACAGATCCAAAAATTAAGAAGAGTGGAGCTGTTTGGAAGATGACCTTTGTCAGTGCAACGATTTTATCTAGAAGTTCCTCCATCTGATTGAGGTGGTCTGGATTAAGGTATTAGGTTTACAAATAGCGCCTGACCAGGTGGTGGCACAGTGGATAGAGCGTTGGATTGAGATGTGGAGGACCCAGGTTCGAGACCCCGAGGTCGCCAGCTTGAGCGCGAGCCCATCTGGCTTGAGCTAAAAGCTCACCAGCTTGTACCCAAGGTTGCTGGCTCGAGCAAGGGGTTATTCAGTCTGCTGAGGGCCTCTGGTCAGGGCACATATGAGAAAGCAATCAATGAACAACTAAGGTGTCACAACGAAAAACTTATGATTGATGCTTCTCATCTCTCTCCGTTCCTGTAAAAAAGAAAAAAAATATTAGAAATGGCAAATGTTATTTGTGTTCATGTGAAAACTGTTGAAGCGTGCAGTGACTTCAGTAAGGACAAGTTAATGCCAGTAGCTATTACATAACCTGAAACTTAAGTCAACACTTCATATAGAGACCAAACTGCAGTTTAGCTATAGAAACAGCCATGGTTACCTACTAGTTGGGCTATGAAGACCAGGAATTCCTGTTAATCTCTGAAAGATAGTTTTAAAGGTGTTTAATAACATCGTAGGTCCATGTTTTGGAAAGATATCTTTTGGCGTGTAAAACTTCCAATATTGAAGTATGTATGTGTTGTAGACTAGAATATCAAGTGTGTCTAAAGACATGAAATAGTGCTGTGATGGCATCTAACAACTATTCCTGACGTTTCTGAAGGTTTCTAGAAAAGGGAGACTAAACCTCAAGCTGTTATTTCCCACCTCCTGTTCATGTGACATTATTGCAATCATTATTGAGCACTTAGCCCCACAGCAGTGTTGGGGGAAGCTATGTATAAAATAAGTGCAACTCTTCCATTGCTCACAAAGAAATGCAGTCCCCTCTCTAAAGAAAGAAATGTATTTACTTGAGAAAATATATTTTTTAAAAAAAGAAAGTTGAGTTGCCTGACCAGGTGGTGGTGCATTGCATAGAGCGTCGGACTGGGACGAGGAGGACCCAGGTTTGAACCACGAGGTCGCAAACTAGAGCGCGGGGTCGCTGGCTTTAGCGTGGGATCACAGACATGATGACTCTGTTCTCGCTGGATAGAGCACAAAGGTCGCTGGCTTGAGTAAAGGATCACTCGCTCTGCTGTAGCCCCTAGCCCCCATCAAAAGCAATCAATGAGAAAGCAATCAACTAAGGTGCCCCAACGAACTGATGCTTCTCATCTCTTTCCCTTCCTATCTGTCTGTCCCTATCCGTCCCTCTGTCTCTGTCACACAAAAAAAGATAGACAGTTGAAAACCAGAGTATACACTAGAGTGTGCATTGACTCATACAGCGGTAAATACAGTAAGATTATTGAAAGGAGAGAAAAGTGAGTAGTAAAGTAACAGGGACTAAGTCAGAAAGTAGATTTTGAAGCAAGTTTTGCAAGACAAGTACAAGGAGGAGCTGTATAAGGTCATACTCTGGGTAAGCATAAACGTACCCTGAGTTCTTGGAAACTACACACTTAAGCCCAGTTTGGTGGTTGACTGACCCAATATGACAACCGTGAGTACCTGGGGCCACAGCTGCCACCCACATACTTTGGAACAAAAAGCGTCCCCACTACATTCCAAATGACTCCCACTTCCCTCAAAGGCAGCGTGAGACATGTGACGTGCCGCTCTGCATGCCGGGTTTTGTAGTTTCTTCAGAAACCCAATCCCGTACTCTTTGAGGGGCACCACCTCCCGCTAATCCTTTTTTCTGTGGGTGGGGATTAGAGAGCTGGGGAGCCAATGAGGCCGCAGTAACGTGGCAACCACCCACGAGCCCGCGTCTTTGCCCGCCCCATTGGGAGCCAGGCTCCGCCCCCAGGGGGACCTACTATCAGCGCCGACCCAGAGGGGGGAAATGAGGCCCGCCCTCTTCTGGAGGCCTGCAGGAAGACCTATCTCCCCCCGCAGCCGAACTCGGTGGCGGCGCCGGTGTCCACGCCGTCATGCCCCCACCTTCTTCCGGCCCTGGGCTACCGGGGCTGAGCTCGCTTCTCCCGGTGGATGCTGCGCCTCTCTCAGCGGAACATGAAGGTTCTCTTCGCCGCCGCCCTGATCGCGGGCTCCGTCTTCTTCCTGCTGTTGCCGGGACCTTCCACGGCCGATGAGAAGAAGAAGGGGCCCAAAGTCACCGTCAAGGTCTAGCCTCCCTTCTCCAGACCTGCTTGGCGAGGCCTGCCCTCCGCTGCCTGGGGTTGGCCTCGGCGCCTCTGGGTCACTTGTGACCGAGGCATTTGGGGTCCCTAAGTTCGGGCCTGGGCGTCGTCAGCTTTGGCTTAGCCTCGTCCTAGTTTCCCTGCTGTAGCCTTGTGGTTCCTGGACGGTCCTCCCCGGTTCAGAGCAGAGAGTGACCCGGATCCTCCCCGAAGTCCCTGCCCTGACCTAGGAGTTGGCCCCTGGGATGCCCAGCTGGGGCCGGCACCGTCAGCTGCAGAGAAGTCTATTTGCAAATATCCCGCAGTTTTGCGAAATGGTGACAGAGCATATCTGCCGAATTGTGAATCCTTTCTCCACTGGGGTCAAACTTTAGCCGCTTCCAGTTACAAAGCACGGCAAAATAATACTGCTCTTAAAATCAGACTGTTTCTCTACCATCCGCATGGAGGCTTCTTTGGCCCTCCTTTCCCTAGCAAGGCCCCTTTAAAGTGACTAAGTTTATCTGTTTTTATGGGGTTTTGTGTGTGTTTATTTTTAAATTGATTTTAGAGTGAAAGACAAACATCAGTCTGTTCCTGTGTGTGCCCTGACCAGGGATTGAACCTGCAACCTGTGTATCAGGACGATGCTCTAACCAACTGAACTATCTGGCCAGAGCAAAGAGGCTAAGTTTAAAACGCCCTTTTTCCTCAGGTATACTTCGACCTGCGAATTGGAGATGAAGATATAGGCCGAGTGGTCATAGGTCTCTTTGGAAAGACTGTTCCAAAAACAGTGGATAATTTTGTGGCCTTAGCTACAGGAGAGGTAAGTGGCCAGAGCAGAGGTGGTTATATTCATTCCAAGTAAAGTTGGCAAGTATGTCTGGCAGCAGACTGAATGTAGACCAGGGCCCATCTGTAGCAGTAGCCCTCAGTACCAACTAACTGTTGCTCGGTTGGCCAGGGGAACCAATTATCATCTTGAGTTTCTTAAACTGATTCCAGAAACCTGGGGTTTTCTTCTTGAGAATATTTAAGACTGCAATAACCGAAGAAAGCATGTCTGAGGAAACTAGTTTGTGGCTTCTGCACCAGTGCATTCTCTTAAGAGCAAGGAGTCCAGAGTTTCCCAGATTTAAAGAAAACAAGAAACAAGAGTTTTCTTTAAGAAAGTTTATATTACAACTTTATTTGGGGTAAGCAGGTAACCTGTTTTTTGGTCAGTTTTCTTGCATGTGTTCTTACAGTTAGGAAAAAGTAGAGGCATTATGTGAAATAGAATTATAAAATCTGGGGACTGCCTGACCAGGCGGTGGTGCAGTGGATAGAGCGTCAGACTGGGATGCGGAAGACCCTGGTTCGAGACCCCAAGGTCTCCAGCTTGAGCGCGGGCCCATCTGGCTTGAGCAGAAAGCTCGCCAGCTTGAACCCAAGGTCGCTGACTCCAGCAAGGGGTGGCTCAGTCTGCTGAAGGCCCGCGGTCAAGGCACATGTGAGAAAGCAATGAATGAACAACTATGGTGTCGCAATGGCAACGAAAAAGTAATGATTGATGCTTCTCATCTCTCTCCATTTGTCTGTCTGTCCCTATCTATCCCTCTCTCTGACTCACTCTCTCCCTGTAAATAAATAAATAAATAATCCGGGGAATGTATAAAGGCAGAAGAATGTGCAATCTAGTCTTTCCTGGATCTGTGCACGCCAAGCCTGGCCAGTGGTCACTGCTCACTCAGAGCACATTGAACAATGATGACTCTGGCCAGCAGTGATGTCTCTTCTGTGAGCAGGAGTTGTGGGCTGGGTTTCTGCAGGGCCTGTTTAATGCCTGCCTGGTGCCTCATGCCACCTCCTCACCTTCCTCATCCCTTTTTCTAGAAAGGATTTGGCTACAAAGACAGCAAATTCCATCGTGTGATCAAGGACTTCATGATTCAGGGTGGAGACTTCACTCGGGGAGATGGCACTGGAGGTAACTCAGGTCCTCTGGACAGAGGATTTATCAGTACAGCCTCCAGGCTGGGCCGTGTTGAGTAGACAAGGCCTCTTCCTTCCACAGCTCCAGAGGCAGGCCTGTCACCTGCATTGAGACCAGCTGCACCCTTCTTAGTACAGAGAACCCAGTACAAAAAAGAGGAGGTAATGGGGGGTCGGGTGGACATAAGAGGATCTCACCCAGCTGGCAGACTTGCTGGTCCAGGCCTGCAGCCTTGGTGAAATGCATGGGTAGCCTGACCAGGCAGTGGCACAGTGAATAGAGCATAGGATTGAGATGTGGAGGATCCACGTTTAAAACCCAAAGGTCCCCGGCTTGAGCGTGGGCTCATCAGCTTCAGCTTGGGGTCGCTGGCTTGAGCCCAAGGTTACCGGCTTGAGGTCACTCACTCTGCTGTAGCTCCCAAGTCAGAGCATATGTGAGAAAGCAATCAATGAACAACTATAAGAAGCCACAACAAAGAGTTGATGCTTCTCATCTCTCTCCATTCCTGCCTATCTCAATCTGTCCTTTTCTCTGACTCTCTCTCTCTGGCTCTGTCACCAAAAAAAAAAAAAAAAGGAAATGCATGGGTAGGTGATTCTAGGTCAGGCATGCAAAGCCTG
This sequence comes from Rhynchonycteris naso, assembly GCA_037038555.1. Classification (NCBI taxonomy): domain Eukaryota; kingdom Metazoa; phylum Chordata; class Mammalia; order Chiroptera; family Emballonuridae; genus Rhynchonycteris; species Rhynchonycteris naso. The sequence goes on from CM072999.1 coordinate 53,123,622, forward strand.
TGTGAGCAACCTCAGAAGCCTCAGCAGGGTTGGTAGAAGTTGCTTTGCTTGGCAGTGTCCTACCAGAGCCCACTTGGCAAGAGCTGACCGAGTCTCCCTTCTACGATACTTGTGAACATGGGACAGACAGACAGACAGATATCCTACTAACCTACGGATATCCTACTCACCATACTTGGGTGCATAGCCTGCTGTTCCTTCAGACTACATCGTCAGCTCACCCCATGAGTGAGTATTGGGCCAGGCTCAGGTGGGTGCTAAGGATGCAAAAATCAGTGGGGCAGTAACTCCCTTTCACTTCCAGTACCTGAAAACTCATAAATTGGCCATAGTATAGCTCTTAGGACTCAGGCTCTGTCCTCAGGTTATCATCTAGGTGGGAAGAAATAGGAGAAAATACTAGGCAAGCTACCTAACAATACAAGATACAAGCAGTAGATAGCAGCAGGCCGCAGTGGAGAAGGACAAAGCAGACATCATCCAAAATGCTCATTTCATGGAGTCAAGACACAGTTGGGTGTGGCCAGGTGTCTGTCACCTTGTTTTGTGACCTTACAAGTGAGTCCTCTGAGCGTCAGTTTCCTCTTGTGTAAAGAGTGGTAAGAGTTCTGGCTGCAGTGCAGGCTGAGTGAGATCTTGAATGTACATTTCCAAGACATGGTAAGTAGAGTCAGCTGTTGCCAAAGTGCTGACAAGCAAAGGAATCACTTCAGGCCAAGGTGATCAAAAATGGCCTTGTGAGTGTGAGGAGACATTTGAGCAGGGTCCTGGCTGGGGAGAAAATGAATGGGCAAAGAAGAGGCATGATGAAGCTGTGAGCCCAGCTGTGTTCTGGGGCAGGAACTTGGCCAAAGGTGGAGTCAGAGGAGTGGAAGCATACTGCTTTGTCCCATGGAGTGAGGATCTGCTGAAGACCTGAATGTGGGGGATACCCAGTCACAAAGGAGTTTGAAGGGAAATCATATGGTGGCAGGATTTGGATGTGGAGCCAGGAGCAGACTGGTGAGGGGATTGGTGTAGCTCTCCCTGAGATGGGGCAGTGTGGGCTAGAGCCCTGGGAAAGATGCCCTAGTGGGTAAGAGCAGAGATTTGAGAGCCAGACCCTCTTGGTTTGAGTTGCAGCTCTGCTACTTCCTAGCTGGGGTACCTTTAACCTTTCTGAACCTCCATTTCTTCATCTTTGAAACAGGGTTATTAGATCCTGCCTCATCAGGTGGGAGGTTCTCTTCTCTGTAAATGCTTACAGCAGTTCTCTGGCACACACTGTTACCACTGTAGGCAGTCGCCATTATTGCCATGTGGACAGTGGGAAAGGCAAGAACAGAACAGAGGGTGGGGGTGGGGACAACAGTGTGCAGAGGAAATGTTGGCTAAGAAATAGCAGATGTCCAGAGGGAGATTACGAAGTATGTTGAGTTTAACATGAAGAATTATCCCTTTAATTTTTTGGAACTTTTATCTTGGGAAAGGGACTAGATCAAAGGATGTGGATTTGGGGATTGTCTGGACAGCAGCAGGAGTTGAAATCCTGCAGCTGGTTGAGATTTACAAAGAGGATTCTCACATGGGGAGGCTTTTAGCTGACCCCACCAAGGAGTCAGTGCACGGTAGTGGGAGAGACCAGTTTCTTCCCAGTGTGGGACTGAGAAGCAGGGCACGGGCCAGAACAGCCAAACCCCCACCAGAGTCTAGAAATTTTTGGGTTTTAGTCTTTTTTTTTTTTTTTTTGAGAGGAACATCAATTTGTTGTTCCACTTTTTTATGCATTCATTGGTTGATTCTTATATGTGCCCTTACCAGGGATCAAACCTACAACTTTGGCATATCTGACCAACGCTCTAACCAACTGACCAAACTGGTCAGGGCCTAGAAATTCTCGGTTTTCTTTTCCAACTTGCTACATAGCCAGAAATATCTCCCTGATTAATGTCAGCCTAGGAAATTCCCCAACCTGGTTCCATTCTGTGGAACCACAGGGTGAAAACAGGTGTATTGAAGAGGAAAAGGGGGCTTTGAAAGCTGTTGGATTAAAAAAAATGAAATTGCCCTAGCTAGTTGGCTCAGTGGTAGAGCGTTGGCCTGGCATGTGGATGTCCTGAGTTTGATTTCCTACCAGGGCACACAGGAGAAGCACCCATCTGCTTCTCCATCCTTCCCCCTCTTCTTTCTCTCTCTCTTACCCTCCCGCAACCAAGACTCCACTGGAGCAAAGCTGGCCCAGGCGCTGAAGATGGCTCCATGGCCTCTGCCTCAAGCCCTAGAATGACTCTGATTACAATGGAGCAACGCCCCCTAGTGGGGTTGCCGGGTGGATCCTGGTCGGGCACCGGCAGTAATCTGTCCCTCTGCTGCCCCCTTCTCACTTCAGAAAAATACAAAAAGAAGAAATAAATTAATGTATCGCTGTGTCAATGTAAATCTTTAGAAGACAAAAATGGAGGCAGAATTTCTCCTATATCTTGGGATCTCTGAAACTCTGCTCTAGGCCCCTTTGTCATGTCCCCTGGCCCAAGGCTCCTTATGAAGAGACACTTACAAACACTCTGCCACTTGCCACCTTTTATTTTTTGTTCATTGATAAGAGGCTTTTGACTTTCCAGAACCCAAATGGCAGCTACCTCAGTGTCTCTTGTGTTCTTAGGAAGACAGGCTAGTCAGCTATAACATTCCTCCTCTTCGGAGGGTTTTTATCTCCTCCCGTGCCCTGCATCCTGTACAGCCATTCTCTCCACCAAAATCCTCCATGGCAGGCTTCTCGGGCCAGAGCCCAGGCTAGTTGTTAATGTATGCTTTATGTAAAAGCCATCCGCTGCATTCTCGGAGATCCATCATGTGAGCTGTTCCCTGATCACCCTGGCCTCATGACTCCCTCAATCTGTCAGCATGGTTTGGCTTCAAAGGCCAGGGGATAGGAAGGGGATGGCTCTCAGACTCCTGTGCTCCACTTCAGCCTGACCTGGCACAGGACAGGTTGAGTCCCTGGGTTCCTCACCCCAAAGATCTGCTTGGTTTGTGCCAGGCTAGCTCCCCTAATCTCTTTCTTCCCAGGTAAGAGTATCTATGGTGAACGCTTCCCCGATGAGAACTTCAAGCTGAAACACTATGGGCCCGGCTGGGTGAGCATGGCTAATGCCGGCAAAGACACCAACGGCTCCCAGTTCTTTATCACGACAGTCAAGACGTCCTGGTTGGATGGCAAGCATGTAGTGTTTGGCAAAGTTCTAGAGGGCATGGTAAGTTTCAGAAGAGGGGGCTAAACCTGGGTCACCCTTACCAGGGATGTGACAGACCTTGGGGTCAGGGCTTCATATATTTTATCTCTTTCCCTAAAGGGAACCCACAGATTCAGACCAGTGTTCATGTCTGCCAACATAGGGGCATTTAATAATAGTAGTAGCCTACCTCTGTATGCCCTATGTCCTGAATCCTACAGGCGGCTAGGCCTTGTTGAGGTTGTACCACTGCAGGGACCTCGTTCCATCACTGTGTGCTTTGGCTAAGTAGCACCCACTCCCAAGCCACCCTCTTCCACCTCCCCACCCTTTACCCAAACTGGGTGATACTTTAGCAGCTCAAACTGCCACGTCCTCTTATCAGAGCTGAGTTCTCCCTGCCTTGGGCTGGCAGCTGGCTGTGATTTCATTGGGATATTGGTGCCTTCAGGTTGGTGGGCTGGTCATCACATGGGAGTCTCAGTTCTCCCCAGCTATACACTGGGGCCTCTCCCTTGAGTGGCGAACCTCCTGATCCACCGGCCTTCTTGCTCCGCCTCTCCCTCCCAGGAGGTAGTGCAGAAGGTAGAAAGCACCAAGACGGACGGTCGGGACAAGCCCCTGAAGGATGTGGTCATCGCAGACTGTGGCAAGATTGAGGTGGAAAAGCCCTTTGCCATTGCCAAGGAGTAGGGTCCCGGAGACCTTTTCCTTTTGAGCGACTGTTTGGCCCTGTTGCCCTCTGGCAGGGGTGAAGACAGCACACCCTGGGGCTGTGCTACACTGGCACTAGTGCTGACATCTGACCGAGTGGACCCCTCCCTCACATTCCGCAGGCCCAGTTTTGTAACAACCTCCTACCAATGCTAACCAATTAAAAAAAATGGTGGGTTTTTTATAACCTTTGTATAGGCTGGGTTCTTGGGTCTTCAGCACCTCTGCCTGTGTCCCAGCCTGTCTGAGAGTCCTGGGGCAGTGGGGGCTTGTCCCTTCCTTGGGCTCCGGCCTAAACCCTTTCCCCACACACTGTTGAGCTTTTGCTCCTTGTTTCTAAACTTTGGCAGCTATTATGCCTCAATCTTTGCTTGTCCTCTCCTAAACTGACCTCTCCCTTTATCCTTATCCTCTGTTGTCCCTGCCTGAGCCCCAGGCCTGTAGGGTGCACAAGTTCTGGCACACCCAGCCACTAGTGCAGTTGAGTTTTGAGCCTGCTATGGTTAAGTCCTGGGTCCAAGCCAAGAGGGAGCCAGCCCATGTCTCCTATGGGGCTCACAGGAGGCACATGACTGTCCTGGCAGGTGGTCCAAAGGCCTGTAGGCTGGTCAGGGCATCAGTGGCAAAGGTGCAGGGTGATAGGGAGCCTCTGGCTGGGTGTCAGCTGTGCTGGTGCGAAAGCCATAGAAGCCCTGGAGCACGCCGTTTACCACCACATTGGGCAAGGGCTCTGGGACAGAAGGGAAACAGGAGGAAGGGGAAGAGAAGGTGTAGGACAGTCCTAGCCTCAGGCCTGTAGCTCCCTGAGCCTCTGCCAGTAGCAGCAGGTTAAGGGCTGATCTCCTGAAATGAGCCCTAGGCATTCCCAATTCCCACTGCATTTACATTAGCTTGGTAAAGCCAGGCAGGTGAGGAATGCGGACCACGGAAGCCAAGCTCACTTCACCATGTCTGCTCCCCAGAGAAAATAAAGCAGGCGACAAGCAGAGGAGCAGCAGTGCAGGAGTGGTCCCAGAGAAAGGCAGCAGAAGGAAGATGCTGCCAGAGGTCTTGGGAGCTGAGAAATGGCAAGTTCACCACTCCCACCCTGCTTCCTGGGCCTTAAATATGGGCTATAGGTCAGAGGCATCCCTCACCTGGGGATGAGATGCAAACATAGGGATCCTTGTAGAAGCTGATGACAGGTCGGTGGTGCAGCTGTGAGCTAAGAGGAAAAAAGATTCATGAACAGTGGAGGGTGAGATAGGGCAGTCTCCTATTGGATACAGACTAGGAATTGAGATCACCAACGACCCACAGGGAAGAGGTCTCAGGAGGCACCAACAGGAAAACCTGGACCAGCCTCCTGGTTTATGGCCACCAGGGGGCAGCGGGTGCAGTAAGGGGCTTCAACTTGCCTGCTGTGCCTAGGCAGGAACTCCCCGAGGGCTCTGAAAAGAAGAGAGAGCAAGCTGCCTGGGGTTGCCCAGGGGAGCATGAGGAAGGGGTGGAGAAACAGAAGACCAGAACTTCACCTCCCAGGGGGCCACTGCTTCTATTTGTAACCAGCTCAGTTCCGGAGGCCGCTGGGGTAACCCAGGCTATACAGAAAACAACCCCAACCAGGGGGGTCATGTCTCAAGGTGAAAGAACCAGGCTTGGGCCTGGCAGATGTGAGGAGGAACGGAGTTTGGCCTCTAAAACCTTCACCTGCTTGCTGCAGAGAGCTCCTCTTCCCCCAACACTGGGGCCCCTCACATGCTAAGCCATGGCCCCTAGATGTGCTCACCCCCAGCTATTAGCCTTGGCATCTGTAGGGAAGTGCTGAAGACTCAGGAATTCCAGTAGTTCCTTGGGCACATCCCAGTTCAGGTCCAGGATGCCCTGGAGAGGAGGACAGAGGAAACCTGTGTCTGACCCAGCTATGTGATACAGCCCAGTGCAAAGTGAAAACACAGGGGTCCTGCCAGGATGGTTGCAAAGTTGAAGACTGCCAGAATTAAACCAAGCTCAGGGCCCCTTCTGAGCACCAGACCTGGATGATTACACAGGTATGCCCATGGAGCTACTGAGCCTGTAATTGGCATCCCTGTGTGGGGAGGAAGGAAGGTGCCCCTGACCAACATTGTCTTCATGAGGGCAGTGCAGTTCTCTGCATGAGGGGAGAACTAGCTTTCATTTAACTTCCTGAAGCAGGTGGTCCCAGTTCAATGAAAATTCAGATTTAACTGAATTAAATTAATTCTAAAATTACTGTTAAGAAAATTGAGGCTCAGGGTAGGAAAAAAACCAAAATGTGTGTCTCACACCATGCCTCCACACACCTCTGGGTCACACCTCTCGTCCAGCAGGCTGGGAGGACACCAGACCCCTGCCCACCTGGATATAGGCCTCCAATCCCTGCCGCCGCTGCTCCAATCCTCTGGTCCTCCAGTTGGGCAGGCGTTTCGAGGGGAATTCCGGCACTTTGTACAGTTTTTTGATCTGCCAGGAGGTTACCGAGGTGCGATCAGTGTTCCTACTGAGCCCTTAAGCTCCCTTCATCCTATCAAGATCCTCCCAAGTCTTCCTACCCCACCCCGAAAATTTAAGGCTCTACCCTAGGACGGATTCGGGGGAGTGTGGTTGGGACACGGGCAAGAGAGGCCCCGACACCCACAGACTCCTGAGGGTGGGCCGGCTGCGCATGGGCATGGGCAGTACCGGCTGAGACCTGCCTCTGTGTCCACCTCGCAGCCCGCAGGAAGGTCAGTGCCCAGGATCTGACTCTCCAGAAGTTTAGGCAGTAACGGGGGCCGCAACTCGTCTGCCCGCCCCCCGGGGCTGAACAGGAGCCCGGCCGGGGTCGGTCGGTTGGTCGGCGGCGCTCCTCACCCTCTTGTGCAGCGCGTGGAACTCGCTGTAGCGCCTCGGCACCGTGTGTCTGCGCCCGCGGTACCGCACCTCCACTCGGAACACCTGCCGGGCGGGCGCGGGCAGGCGGGTGCGCGTGAGGCCCCGCGCGTTGTGACCACCCACCCTCCAGTACTTGAAGGCACAAAGCAGCCTTGGAGCGCCGCAGCTTCCCGAGGACCCTCCCACGCTCCCCACACTCTCCGGAGAAGGGGTAAGCGAACCCGCCTTCCGCTCGGTAAAGTCCCTCATGAGCCCGGTTCGCGGTCCGCAGGGATGACACATCCAAGAGCCCCGTGACCTTCGGCAGACTGTCCGCAGACAGCGTGGACCGCCTCACTCGGACGCCCAAGCCCGGGGCGCGGGATCGCCATTGTGTTCGGCACGGAGAAGTCCGACGGGTCTCTGCGCCCCTTTCCCATCCATTGCCCCCGCTCACCATGTGGCCTTTCTCTGGGCTCTGCCTGGGCGTCTCGGCCTCCCTCCCCACGGACGGGATGTGAACTTCCAGCATATGTGCCTGCGTCCCTGCCCCTCCTGGCGTGAAACTGGGAGCAGAAGCTCTCCCGGCGCAGCTCCGAGACCCTGGTAGGGCCGGGGGCCGGCCCCGCCCCCAGATGGGCCCGCCCAGGGCGTGCCTTCGTGCCGCGGGGTCTGGCGAGGGTCAGATTAGTCCGCGAGCTGGGTGGCGGGAGCGGACAACCTCCCTCTGAGCATGGTGGGGCAGCCGAGCGGGTGGGGACACTTTAGCGGAGATGCATCCGTTTGTCAACATTCACTGAGCGCCCACTGTCAGAAATGTGGACGAGTGAAAATTTCACCTGCTCTTTGTTGAGCACCTACTAAAGACCAGAACCTGTGGGCGAGAGGCATGGAGCGGGTGGGGCGCCTACCTCAGGAGCCAACAAGGGACGTTTCTTTGGTTCGTCACACCCATCCCTAGCCACCCCAATCCCTTTCTCTCCTCCTTCAACCTGGACCCTGTGAGAGCAGCCACCCTGGGTAAGACTTGGACCCTATCTGGTTTTGGGGGGGGGGGGGAGTTTGTTTGTTTGTTTGTTTGTTTTTTTACAGGGACAGAGAGAGAGGGATAGATAGGGACAGATAGGAACGGAGAGAGGTGAGAAACATCAGTCATTAGTTTTTCGTTGCTGTTGTAACACCTTAGTTGTTCATTGATTGCTTTCTCACATGTGCCTTGACCACGGGCCTTCAGCAGACCGAGCCACCCCTTGCTGGAGCCAGCGACCCTTGGGTCCAAGCTGGCGAGCTCGGGGTCTCCAACCTGGGTTGTCTGCATCCCAGTCCGATGCTCCATCCACTGCGCAATCCGCCTGATCAGGCCCCCTATCTGGTTTTGATGTCCCCTTTCCTCAGCATCCACAAACCCCTTCATTCATTACGGATTTGTTTATACATTCATCTTGCCCTGCAAGAGGCAGTTGTGACCTAGGCTGTGCTTTAGGGGTCAGACAGTTTGAATTTTCCAAATTGTGTAAACTTGTGCTCAGTGGTGGGATTCAAATAATTTAACAATCAGTTCTCTGCCCTATGACTGTTTTACGTATAAAAAAATATATACCAAAAGGCAGTTTATTATTTCATGCATTTAATACTTAAATAAGAAGAATAAAAGAGGTACACAAGACTAGATTATAAGAGTTTTCGAGTGTTAATAAAAATATTAATACCTGAAAAAAACCAGTAAAGCTTATTTAAGATATTTCCATTTTGCTTCTTAATTGATGTACTAACTTGCAATTTTTTTCACCTGTGGATGGGATGAACATTACAGGAGCGCTTAGAATACACTGTTGCAAAGATAAATATTAAAAAAATAAGGAATATAAATTTGAGATTTCCACATTGGGCGGCTGCCCAGGGTCCCACCTTGGAACCCTGATTACAAGTGCCATTTTAACAACCGGTTTGCCAAACTTAACAAAAAATCAGGTATTGGTTCTACCGAACCAGAGTAAACTTGATGAATCCCACCACTGCCTGTGCTCATCTGCAAAATTGGGATAACATGCCTCTTCCAGGACAGTGTGAAAATTGAATGGGTGATTCCTGTTAATCCCTGAGCAGACTAGGTGTGTTAAGAAAATGGCAATTTATGGACTTGCCCTGGAGGCATAGGTGGGTGGTGTTGGTGTTGAAGGCAATGGAGAAAAGGGACTGTAGAAGGTGGCACTAAGCTGCTCTTGCCCACCCCTCTGGGCAGGGTCTTCCTGGGTATGTGACAGAATTTAATCTATAACTCTCTCACCTCCTGTGTTAGAAAGGGTCTGTGCTCCTCGCTCTTGGCTCCTACCCCTCAGTCCAAAGGAAGCTGTTCTATTCAGCAGAGTCCACTTCACTGACTCCCCTACAAAGACTGGGGTGGGTGATGGGGAGAGGGAAGGCCCTGCCTACAAGAACGCACACCTAGTGGGAGGCTTCATGGTGGGAAGCAGGAAGCAGAGTACCTGTTTTGGGGGGTGAGGTTGCAGACCACTGACTCGTTCCATGCCCTGCTAGTGTAGAGGTGCTTCTGAGCTGGAGCAGAAACCCTCTGTTCCCAGCTCTGCCTCCAACAGAAGCTGAGAAGACCCCAAAAGGGAAAAATTAAGTCTCACTCATACTATGTCTCACACTTTCTTCCCCCACATTCTGTCCTCACAGGGGCCCTAGAATCAGGAAGGTGAAACTGTCTGGAAGGGAAATGACCCACCTTGAGGAGAAGTGCTGGGGTTTCATTTCCTTCCTTACACTAGGGACCCCATCATTCAGAGACCCTGCTCTGCTTATCCTACTGCCCAGGAGGGTTCTTCTTGGACCCCAGACCTCTAAGCTTCTTAGTCATCCATCCTAATGACTGTTTGCCCCTCTGCCTCTATTTCTCCCACCTAGAAAATGGCTGTCTCCAAATGGATATCCCTGTTTTCCATGCCTCCCCCAAAGTCCATTCTCTACCTAGCGGCACAAACTGTCCTCAAGGCATCTGCTTAAACATTCCAAAGGCTTCCCACTGCAGTAGAACAGACCCAGTGTCCCACCACAATCTCCAGAGCTATAAAAGACCTAGTCCAACCTTGGTCTCTCCTCTGCTCCAGTCTTCCCTGCACCAGGCTCCAGACACAGTGACTTTCCAATTGTTCAAGTCTAATGAGCTCTTTCCTGCCTCAGGGCCTTTGTACCTGCTGTTCCTCTCCCTGGAACACTTTTCTTTAACTCTTTACCTGATGGATTTAGCCTAAAACCTCCTCAAAGAGGCCTTCCTTCCTGATCACATTATCATATCACCTTGTCCATGCGGTCACTCCAAAATGTGGCTACTATTTATTGTGTGTCTTCCTGATTTCCTTGACTCTGCCCCAGGCTCTGAGTGTAATCAGGCCAGGGACCTTGTCAGTGTTTGCCACCATGGTGCCAAGCATGTAGTAGACACTCAAAAAACATTTGTTAACTGAAAGACTATATGAATGAATGGGGAGAGGAGTGTTGGGGAAGGGCAGGGCAGGGCAGGGAGAGGCCTGGGATAGAGTAGGAAGGAAGAAGGGCTTGCCAAAGGGTTCTTAGAGGAAGGTGAGCATGGGGGTAACAACAGGAATGCTCTTTACACCTTCAGAGTTAGACTTCTCTTTCTCCCTAATCTCCTCTTTCTCCCTTCCTCCCTCTCTGTCTCTCTTTCTCTTCAGATTGTTGTCCACCTTGATATTTGCTTAGTTTCCCGGTGTTCCTGAGAAGCCTCAACTCAGTGGGTATTCATCACTAGTTACACAGGGAGGTTTTCTTTTCTTCTTTTCTAAGTGAGAGGAGGGGAGATAGAGAGACAGATTCTCGCATGCGCCCTGACCAGGATTCACCCTGCAACCCCTGTCTTGGGCTGATGCTCTGCCCATCTTGGGCCATGCTAACAACTGAGCTATTTTTAGCACCTGAAGCAGAGGCTTTATGAAGCCATCCTAAGCACCTGGGACAGTGTGCTTGAACTAATCGAGCTGTGACTGTAAGAGAGGAAGAGAGAGAGGGAGGGGGGAGGGGGGTGAGAAGCAGATGGTTGCTTCTTCTGTATATCTGACCAGGAATCAAATCTGGGATATACACTGGGCAAATGTTCCAGCACTAAGCAGACCAACCAGGGCTTACACAGAGCAATTTGATATGACTGAGTGGGAAAATTCCATAGCATTCCATGGTGCTCAAGTGAAGATGAATGAGGAAAAACCAGATCCATTTAAGGTGTGTCTGGGAGACAGGACAAGTTAAAGGAAATACAGTGTGTCCGTAAAGTCATGGTGCACTTTTGACCAGTCACAGGACAAAAGTGCACCATGACTTTATGGACACACTGTACTTTCCTGAAAGGAGATGATAGAAACCCCAAAGTAAATATTACAATCAAAGGAAAAGTTTATTTTCTGTACACATCAAGCATTGGCCAGCTCATTATGAATTCCGAGTTGAGTTCCAGATTCTCTGTGAAGGGTGGGGAACCCTTCAAAGTGACTTTCATTTTTAGAAAGAGTTGTTTTACTGAACAATCCTTGTCTTTTCTCTATCATTTTTTTTTCTCATATGTGCCTTGACCAGGGGGCTACAGCTGACCGAGTGACTCGTTGCTTGAGCTGGCGACCTTGGGTCCAAGCTGGTGAGCCAAGGTCAAACCAGATGAGCCCACACTCAAGCTGGTGAACTCAGGGTTTCCAACCTGGGTCTTCCGCGTCCCAGTCCAACGCTCTATCTCTATCATTTTATTTTATTTTATTTTATTCATTTTAGAGAGGAGACACAGAGTGAGAGAGAGAAAGAGAGAAAGGGGGGAGGAGCTGGAAGCATCAACTCCCATATGTGCCTTGACCAGACCAGTGCAGGGTTTTGAACTGGCGACCTCAGTGTTCCCAGGTCATTGCTTTATCCACTGCGCCACCACAGGTCAGGCTATCATTTTTTTTTTTAATTCATTTTAGAGAGGAGACACAGAGTGAGAGAGAAAGAGAGAAAGGGGGGAGGAGCTGGAAGCATCAACTCCCATATGTGCCTTGACCAGACCAGTGCAGGGTTTTGAACTGGCGACCTCAGTGTTCCCAGGTCAACGTTTTATCCACTGCGCCACTACAGGTCAGGCATCTATCATTTTTTAACACATGAATTTAATGTCCAAGTTTCCGGGTGAAAGTTGGTTAAAAGTACTGGTTGGTTACATTTTCTTGGCCAGGGTATTTCCAGATCAGATAATAGAGCAGTGGTTCTCCAACTTCAACAAGCATCATCATCAACACTGTGGTCTGTCCGATCTCAGAGGGCCTTGACCTGTTTTCTGAATGTGTAGGCCTGGCATGGAGCCTCACAAGTGCCCTGGTGATGCTGTCTGTCCTGGTTGGGAACCACATTGTAGACACTGGCCTCAACTCCCACAGCAGCCCTGTCAGGGAGCTGGGCCACTCTTGCCCCACTATGCAGAGTTGGAGCCTGGAGATGAGGATCAAGGTCAAGCAGAGAGCAGGAGGAAGGGTGTTGCCCACAACAGACCCCTAAGCAGGGGTGGAGGGGACAGGTTGGGTCAAAGGTGGGCTGGATCTCTGTTCCTGGTCCCAGCCAGGGCCCTCACCCTCCTATCGCATCACACAAAGCCCCTTTCACTGGCACTACTTTTGCTGGGCTGCGACTCTGGTCGGGAAGTTTGGTTAACCCTGTTAAGAAAACAGCTCCTGGGCCTTGGGCTGCAGGCGCTGCTGGGCACAGAGGCTGGATTCTTTCCTCTAGGCAGGTGGCCAAAGGTGGACTGGCCCAGAGGGGACCCAGCACTCAGGGGCTGCCTAAATAAGGCTGAACCTGGACTGCTCCACCCAGACCGGCTAGGGTCACCTGAGCAAGCTTGGACAACTCCCTGTGCGTCAGGGTCTTTATCTGTATAGGCAGAGAGCTGTGTGGATTCAATCATGTCATGCTTTTCAAGTGTTTAGCATAGGGCTTGGCACACAGTAAATAAATTATTATTATTTGACTGAATTATATGAATTTGCTGTTTTATAGGCCAGAACTGTGAGATATTGACAATTATATGATTCATCCTATATACTGTTACTGATTCAACTTGAAACAATAAAAAAAAACTCTACTATTCCTCTTTCAGTATCCTGAAATTGCAAGGCTACTTAAAAAAACAATCTACTAATTATTTTGATTTTTTTTTTTTATTCATTTTAGAGAGGAGACACAGAGTGAGAGAGAGAAAGAGAGAAAGGGGGAAGGAGCTGGAAGCTAAACTCCCATATGTGCCTTGACCGGACCAGTGCAGGGTTTTGAACTGACGACCTCAGTGTTCCCAGGTCGACGCTTTATCCACTGCACCACCACAGGTCAGGCTAATTATTTTAACTACTAAGTCCGTGATCAGGATTTTCCTGATTTTCTCAATATTGTGCAACCAAAATGAGGTAAAATAATAAATTGGAAGCAGAGATTGGTGTAAATTAGCAACTATCCTGTTCAATCTAACAGCCTCAGAATATTTACTGCTTGCCTTATAAATATAGTACACTTTTAAGTTTGATATAATAATAAAAGAGCCTGGTCAGGCGGTAGCGCAGTGGATAGAGTGTCAGACTGGGACACAGAGGACCCAGGTTCGAAACCCCAAGGTCGCCGGCTTGAGCTCAAGGTTGCTGGCTTGAGCAAGGGGTCACTTGCTCTACTGTAGTCCCCCCAGGTCAAGGCACATATGAGAAAGCAATCAATGAACAACTAAGGTGCTGCAACGAAGAATTGATGCTTCTCATCTCTCTCCCTTCATGTCTGTCCCTCTCTCTGACTCTGTCTCTGTAAAAAAAAATAATAATAAAAGAATGTTTTTGTTTTTAATATTTTAATTTAGTGTAGATGTATAAAAATAGTTCTGCTGCTGAAACATATTAAATTATTGAGCTAGTCTAAATTCTTTATTTTATAGATGAGGAAACTGAGGTGTGAGGCGAAGTGGGCCCTGGAGAGGCTGTGTTAGGGAGGCACCTCTGACAGCCATATCCTGCCTGAGCCCAACCCTGCAAGCAAAGTTGGGCTCAGGGTAGGCTGGTAACCTTCTTCTCAGGGCCAGGTAGGTTCCAGCGCCTACCTGGGCCTCAGCCAGCAGGGTTACTCCTAGGAGTCACATGCCCCTTCCCAGACTACAGAGGCAGCTCGGCTGCTTCAGACGACACGAGCTAGGACTGGAGCAGGGAGAGCTGGCAGTGACCCCGACCACCTGGCATCCAAGGCAGTACAGCTTCTGGGGCAAGGGGTGGGGTTCTGGTATTACAACAACTCTGAGCACCCCTTGGAATATGTCAGTGGACCAACCAATCAGCTCCTCCTAGGGCTCAAGGAGCAATGCACTGGGGTTCCAGGAACAAAGATGCATGCAGGTGCCCTCAAGTCATGAGGGCTTATTGTGAAGAGAGTTGTGGGACCAAGACCTGAGAGTGACAGGAAAGTCAGGCCAATGGCCAGGAGCTGCAGCCCTCAACCTCAAAGTCCGGAATGGAAGTGCCCTCGTCTCCCACACTAGCCCTGGGTGCTCTGTGATTTCTTGGCAAGAGGAGTTTCTTTTTTTCTCTGCTGTTAATGATCCCAGCTACTCACCCACTGCTGCTTTGTCTTCTAGCTTCTGCTCCTGGGCCACACACTGGGTATCCAAAACGGAGTATCTCACAGGTGTCAGAAGAGCTCAGATGCCTGCAAGGTCAGGTGGGTAACACCCGTAACAGTCCTAACCTATGGATTTGTTAAGTTCTATAAACAGTTTAGTGAGTGGATGTCCGGGTTTCTCACGTTCCTTCCTATGCGCCCTGTGGGATATGGGATAGAAAACAAGCTGAGTCCAGCAGATTGGGTGCAAGTCAGCTCTGGGCATGACCTCAAGCAAACTTCTTCAGGTTTCGGGGCCTCAGTCTTTGAATGGAGATGATGACGCCCACCTGGCAAAGCACACATACATGTACAGAGTAGATGTTTGACACAGGGCAGCTGTTACTGCTAAGCTCCAGGTGGGAAGGGAACATCGGGGCAGTCTGGATACCACCCTGTGTACCTTCCTGGCTGCCAGACCTCATAATTTTCTGCTGCTGATGTTCTCATGGAGTGAACTGCTGGTTGGGCCCCTTGGTCATTACTGCTGTCACTCAGAATGGAAGAGGAAGCTGAGAGCTCTGAAACTAGGATGGAACAGTCATTTGGAAACAACTGTCACATCCTTTAGAGAAAGGGCCTGTCTTAGATTGAAGAGGGTTTTTGTGGACCCAGACAAAGCACACCCTCTGCATGTGAGCAGGCGGCTTCCTCTGAACAGTCTTGTGGGGGAGGGGCTTTCTGCCCCAAAGCTCTGGTCATCACAGCCAGAGAGGCATTCATTTCCACAAGAGACAAGGGGGGCCAAGAGGAGGCAAGCCCTGGGGCAGGTAGTTATCACCTCCCAGACTTCAGGCCCCACCCAGGGCACCTGAGCACTGATCCTGCCGACCATAGCAAGGCCTACTGAAACCCAAATCAGGCCTGATTTCTGAATCTATTAAAAAACCCTAAGGATAGGGCCCCTAGGCTCATAAAACAATAACCACCAGAGCCTAAGGTAGCCATTGCCCTCAGGCTGCCTTTGGGGGTGGGGTGAAGGCACCCACATGAGTAAGAACTACCAGGTAGTCCATGATGTAAGTAAGGAGTTCAGCACCCAGGAGGTACATCGAGGAGATCACATTACACAAGTGTGAGAAAGACCAAAGGGTTAAGGGGGAGACAGAGACAGCCCCTCCCAAGAACTACAAGGAGGTTGGCCCCCCATGCCAGCCTTCGGGTAGGATGGAAAGTGAATCAAAGAAAGCTTCCCTGAGAATAAACTTAGAAAGGAGCCCTCAAAGGATGCACTGCATTATTTTCCCTTAACAAAAATAGCTTTATTTAATTTTTATGATTATAAAATAATACATAGAAATTTCAAGCAACATAAAATGTTAAATCATGCAAAATTCCATCCTTAGAAGCAAGCATAATTAACAATTCAATCAACATCCTTCATATATATATATATATATATATATAATTTTATATAAATTTGGACTGTATCATACATGCAATTCTATAAACTACTTTTTTTACTCAAAAATATCTTTCATTGTCAATGAATATAGCTATAAATCATTTCCAATGACTATAATATCCAATTGTATTATGTACCATAATTCATTTACTCCCTCCCCACCATACATTTAGACTGTTTCCAATTTCTACAACTGTAAACAATGCTATGGGCATCTTTGCATAGTCATCTTCATTTATTTTGTACTGTGAATACTAATCCTGAATGTTGGGGTCCTTCCAGCTCTGAGTCCTCATCTTCAGGACTCAGCGCCCAGAGATTCTTAGGGGAAGCAGAAGTATAGATTCATCTCCATACCTCTTCTCTAAACCACGTAATTCAAAATAGGTACACAAGGATCCTGAGGACGATTAAAGAGCTGGAGAGCGTTACTCTCCGCCCCTCATCTCTTTCCCGTTCCCTACTCTGTGCATTTGTTCCCACTCATGGATTTGATGGCTATTCCCTTCTCTCCTCTGAATTTTATTAACATGTCAAGTCTGACCCACCTTTAAATAAAATAAGGCCTTCTTTCACTCTGTATCCCCCCACCTCAGCATTGTCTCCCTTCCCACTCACAGGAGCCCCTTACACCACCAGGCCAACACTTGATTCCCCACTGCTTGTCCTCCATCTGCTCCAAACCTATTTGGCCTCCTGTGTTACCTGTGTCCTGAAGGGCTTCAGCCTGCCCTGAAATCCATGCCAGGAACCTGCCCCTGTGGGTCATGCTAGTTTGCACTTTCTCCTCCCTTAGGAGACCAGATCCCAGTGGCTCCATCTCTACTTCCTGAACCTCTCCCGAGCTCCAGTCCCATTACCACCGCCCTCTCCACCTCTCCGCTGGCTGGGATGAGTTTCGCTGCTTTCGTCCGTCGTAGACCTTCTGATATGTCTAAATCACACATGACCACGTTACTTCCTGCTTAAGTCACTTCGGTAGCTCCCCACACTTCCAGGGTAATGTTCAAAGTGCCTCAAAAGTCACACCAGGCACTGTGTGTGTGACCTGGCTCCTGCTTATCCCTCTCTGTGGGCCACCCAGTGACTTGACTCTGGCCACCCTGAGCCACTTCTATTTCCCTAGATGTGCCTACCTCCTGCTGCCAGGACCCAGGAAGGCAAAATGGTCCCAGTAGAAGGAACAAAATACCTCTTCACCTTTTTTTTTCTTTTTTTTGAGAGAGCCAGAGAGAGGGACAGATAGGGACAGATAGACAGGAAGGAAGGGAGATGAGAAGCATCAATTCATTGCGGCACTTTAGTTGTTCACTGATTGCTTTCTCATATGTGCCTTGACCAAGGGGCTACAGCAGAGCGAGTGACCCCTTGTTCAAGCCAGTGACCTTTGGGCTCAAGCCAGCGACCATGGGGTCATGTCTGTGATCCCACGCTTAGGCCAGTGACCCTGCACTCAAGCTGGTGAGCCCACGTTAAAGCCCTCAGGGTTTCGAACCTGGGTCCTCTGCATCCCAGTCCGACGCTCTATCTACAGCTCCACCGCCTGGTTAGGCCACCTCTTCACCTTTAAGACATAGTTCAAGCATCCCCTTCTTTACAAATCTCTCCTTCCTAAGTCCCCAGTGAGATAACTCCTTCTTTTGTACCACTACTCTGTGTACAGGCCTCTGACTCATAATCATACCCCAGCTGGCTTCCTTGATTTCCATGTTTACAGCCGCACAGAAGTGCACAGCTCTGCAGACACCTGGCTATTAGCCTCAGGACACAGGGGGCTGAGGAGAAAGTTCTGAAACCAGATAGAGGACAGTCTCACCCAAGAAAATAAAAACAGACATATTAAGACGATCAATGGATGGAACATAAATCATCACAAAGAAAGAGTTTTAAAATTAAGTTCCTTTGAAGAAAGTTACAAATGCAGAAAAGGGAGAAAACTAGAATAAGCCCCATGGCCTAGACTAGAATCATCGGCCTGAATTCATTTTTTTTTTTTTTTTTACAGGGACAGAGAGAGTCAGAGAGAGGGACAGATAGGGACAGACAGACAGGAATGGAGAGAGGTGAGAAGCATCAATCATTAGTTTTTCATTGCTGTCGCAACACCTTAGTTGTTCATTGATTGCTTTCTCACATGTGCCTTGACCACGGGCCTTCAGCAGACTGAGCAACCCCCCGCTGGAGCCAATGACCCTGGGTCCAAGCTGGCGAGCTTGGGGTCTCGAACCTGGGTCTTCCACATCCCAGTCCGACGCTCTATCCACTGCGCCATGCCTGGTCAGGCTGAATTCATAATTTTTAATATCTAATTCTTTATGTCATCTCTTTCGATATTTTTTTATTGATTTTAGAGAAATGGAAAGAGGAAGAGAGAGAGCATTCATTTGTTGTTCCACTTAGCTGTGCATTCATAGGCAGTTTCCTTTATGTGCCCTGATCAGGGATGGAACCCATGACCCTGGCATTTTGGGATGATGCTCTCTAACTGACTGAGCTAATGGGCGATGGCCTCTCTCAGTATTTCCATATAAATTTATATTTACTTCCTTTCTCTTAGCCACACCTAGAAGCAATGACACTCCAATAGCAATCAGCACACTCAGCACCCACATCATGGGTTCTTTAATTTTTTTCCATCAATTTTAGTGGAGTGGGGGGAGAATGAGAAGCATCAACTTGTAGTTGTGTCACTTTAGTTGTTCATTGATTACTTCTCATACGTGCCTTGACTGGGTGGCTCCAGCTGAGCCAGTGACTGCTTGCTCAAGCCAGCAACCTGGGGCTCAAGCCAGTAACATGTGGCTCAAGCCAGTGATCTTGAGCTTCAAGGTAGCAACCTTTAGGCACAAGCCAACAAACTTGGGATCATGTCAGTGCTCCCGCAATCAAGCTGGTGACTTTAGGGTTTTAAACCGGGTATCTCAGCATTCTAGGTCGATGCTCTATCCACTGCACCACCATCAGTCAGCCTAGATCTTGGTTTCTAAATAAATTTATCCATTAAAAAACTCAAGCCCTGGCTGGGTAACTCCATTGGTTAGAGCATCATCCTGATATGCCAAGGATGTGGTTCTATCACCAATCAGGGCACATACAAGAATTAATCACTGAATACATAAATAATAGAATAACAAACAAATGTTTCTCTCTCTCAAATTAATTTTTAAAAAAATTAAATAAGGACTCAAGAGTCCCTAGTAAAACGGCTGATTCTAGAGCTGGGGCAGGGAAGATATAAGTTTGAAACATCTTCTTAAGCCAGACAAGAAAGTGTTAAAAAAAATTGGCCCTGGCTGGGTAGCTTGGCTGGTTGGAACATGCGAGCTTGCAGGTTCGATCCCCAGTCGGTACATTGAAGAAACCACCAATGACAGCGTGAATGAGTGGAATAGCACGTTAATGTTTGTGTCTCTCCCTTCTTCTTTCTCTAAAACTCAATGAAAATTTTATTTTTTTTTTAATTAATAAGTCCTGGATGGTTCACTCAGCGGTAGAGCATTGGCCCAGTGTGCGGCTCTCCTAGATTCGATTCCCAGTCAGGGCATACAGGAGAAACATCCATCTGCTTATCCACCCTTTACCTTCCCTCTCTTCTCTCTCTCCCACTCTTTCCCCCTCTTGCATCCATGGCTCGATTCGTTCGAGCACATTGGCCCAGGCACTGAGGATGGCTCCATGGAGCCTCTACTTCAGGTGCTAAAAGTAGCTTGGTTGCGAGCATGGCCCCAGATGGGCAGAGCATGGGCCCCAGACAGGGATCGCTGGGTGGAGATTGGTCGGGATGCATGTTAATCTGTCTATCTCCCCTCCTCTCACTTGGAAAAAGAAGAAAAAAATATTAAAAGAAGAATTTTCAAAAAATGAAGGGGACATGTTAAAAAGTTACAGGAGTCTGCTGGAAATCTGGGATGGATTAAAAATAAAAACCGCCTGACCTGTGGTGGTGCAATGGATAAAGTGTAGACCTGGAACAATGAGGTCACCAGTTTAAAATCCTGGGTTTGCCTGGTCAAGGCACATATGGGAGTTGATGCTTCTCGCTCCTTTCCCTCTTTTTTCTCTCTCTTTTTTCCTCTCTAAAATGAATAAAATCTAAAAAAATAAATAAAACAATGGCTTGCAGCTTTGAGTAAAATAGAATCCATTCATACATATTGATAAACATGCAGCTTAATAAAGAGGGAAAATAGGTATTTCTTTTTTTAAGAAAGAGAGCAAGAGAGGGAGGCAGAGAGAGGGAGAGACAGGGACAGACAGGAAGGGAGAGAGATAACAAGCAAACTCATAGTTGCGGCACTTTGTTTATTGGTTGCTTCTCATATGTGCCTTGACTGGGGGGGGCGCCTCCATTTAAGCCACTGGCCCCTTGATCAAGCCAGTGACCTTTGGGCTCAAGCCAGTGAACATGGGGTCATGTCTATGATCCCACGCTCAGGCCGGCCACCTTGCACTGGTGAGCCTGCGCTCAAGTTGGATGAGCCCACCTCAAGTCAATGACCATGGGGTTTTTGAACCTGGGTCCTCAGTGTCCAATGTCGATGCTTTATCTGCTGTGCTACCGCCTGGTCAGGTAGAAAATATACTTTTCTTTAGAAGTCAAATGCCAACCAATAAATGTAGAAGAAATTATAGAATTAGACAATCACATTGGATGAGGAGCAAAATATGTGCATGATCTCAAAGTATTTTTTACAGATTATTTGTTAATTACAAAGGGGAAAATAGTAAATTTGAAGTGGAGAAACCTGGCAAACATCAGCAACTAAATTATCAGACTTAACCTCAGCATTACTGGGACCAACTGACATCACTTCTGTGATGTTCCTGCCCAATGTGCAGAACTCTAATCTAGTCATGTGGAACCATGGCCTTCAATCCGAATTAAAAAACAACCTACAAATTACTTGGCCTGTATTGTTCAAAAATGCCAAGGCAATGAAAGGCCAAGGAACTCTTGTAGAGTAGAAGAGACGCATGTAATCATCTGTTACAACTAAATATAACGTATGGTCCTGCACCAAGAAAAGGGGAATTAATATAAAGGACATTACTAGGACAAATGACAAAACTTAAAAATGAACCATGGGTGAGATAACAGTATTTATTATATCAGTGTTAAATTTCCTGATTTTGACAACTGCACTTATGGTACTGAGAGACTGCCCTTGTTCTTAAGGAAACACACACTGGAGTTCTGGAGGAAAGGGATACATGTGCAGCTTACTCTCAAATGACTCAGAAAATACATGTAAAAATAGGAATAGCAAACTGGTAAGTCATAAAGCATCTGGTAAAATGTAAATACTTGGGTATCTGGGTAAAGAATATATTCAAGTTCTTTGGGATAGTCTTGTAACTTTTCTGTAAGTTTGAAATTATATTAAAATGTAAAAATTTACCAAACCAAGAATCCAACAACAAGGGATGAGTCAGAATTACGATACAGTCACTCTAAGGAAGACTTACAATGACATAGCTTTATAGATGAAGTTTGTAGAGATACATACCAACATAGAAGAAAACCCTAATACTATATATATATACAGTGTTGAACAATAAAGGCAGGGAGGAAGGATACAAAATATTTTATATTATTACAACTATGCCAAAGCAAGCATATAAGAAAGACTGAAAGAATCAAATCAAAGGTGCTAAGAGCACTGGGAAGAGGGGGTAGAAAGAGACTGAGTGACTTAAAAACCCAGGCAGGTGGGTGCACTGGAAATCAGTGCCCTGTACTGCATTCTCTTGCCTCAGGCTGCCCCTCCCAAACTTGAACCTCCAACAAATAACTGACAGAGCAGGTCTGGAGCGCCTCAGGCAGAGGCATCTTTGGTGGTGGGCGGGCCAGGAGCGGCAAGGCTGACGAGGCAGGCAGTGTGCCAGCCCTGCCCCGCAGCGCAGCTAGGTGGTACTCTGATCAGCGAGCTCAAGCAGCTGTGGACACAGCTGAGGGGAAGTCCAGCAGCAACACATCTGAGCTGCAGCCCCTCTGGCCCAGCCAGTACAGAGGCCTCTTTGAAGGCCTTCAGCTTGTGCCGACAACACTGGACCTCTTGATGGCACGCCCCATTCTGGGCACAGACAGTAAAGCTTCTTGGAACCTGAAATGGTTTAGGAAATCTTGGATGAACTTATCTAGAAGCAGAGTGCCTGGCTCTTGTCTATGGGGATAGAGAACTAATTACTTATCACTCCTCTACACTTCTCAGGACGAGTTCTGATAGGTGGCAAAAAGAAGTTCAGAACCCAAGACTCTGCTATCAGAAGGCAAGACCCAGAGCACCCTGGGCAGCTTAGGGAGCAGGGTAGGTACGAAAGAGAAAGTCGGCCTCCTTTGCAGGAGAATTGGTTTTGCCCCTCTTACTGTAAGAGACATCTTTAAAACTCCTAAAGAAGTGGGAACTAGAATTAAACGGATTACAGACCCGTAGACACGCAGCTGCTGCAAACAGAAGAAAAGACACCCCAGTGCCACAGGGAAGCAGCAGCAATGGTCGTGAACCCTGTGGACAGAAACCCACTCTGCCTGGGCAGCGTCAGACCTGCTTCCCAACACACCCCAGTCTAAAGGAGAAAGCACCACCATTCTGAGTCACGTGGCCTGATTTTAAAATATTTTATTACATAATCTTTTCATGGCACCATCAGGAGTAACAGAAAATGTTATCCCCAGTTCCTAACCACATCCTGAAAAATATACATTTGTATTTATATATTTATATCAATACTCCACCCCTATCCCATAATTCCACCACCTATTATAGGTCTTTTGCTTAAAGCAAGAAACTATTCTCTCAGGTACGAAAATATATATAGAAGCTAAATGAAGTAACGATTAGAATGACTGGGGACAGCTTGGTTGTGGGTAGGGAGGAAGGGGGAAGTCCTGGTTAGGCAGGATGCATCACTGGGTCCAGCAGAGGTGGAAGAGGACAGTGTATAAAAAGGCAGCGTCAGGCAGGTGGGCTCTGGTGTCCTTGGTCCATTAGGAGATGGCCTTTGCCTCAGGTAGGAAGGCTTCCCAGTACTTTGCCAGCTACAAGGAAGCGGGGACAGTAAGCAAGTGCCCCCATCTAGTGGCAGAGCCTGAGCTTGGGAGGGGAGCAAGCACAGTGCCACCCAAATGGAGGCCCGAGGTGAGGCCAAGCTGAGGATGTGGCTAGGCTAAGAACAGACCGTGGGACAGACTGGCAAGTCAGCCACACAGCCCTCGTCTCTCTCAACTTAGAATAATCTCTGAAGACAGTCCTGGTTCCGCCCCAGAGGAAGTACCCCTGTGGGGGCCACAGCTTTGCCCAGCTCAGTTCACTCCCCACAGTGGGGGCCAGTAACTCATTTTAGGGCTAGGGCAACCCTGATTAGCAAAATTTCCTAATGGACGCTCCAAGTTAGAGCAACGGGGCCAACTTTTATTACTGATTATAACAGGGCACAACAGCCCCCAGACATGGGGCCAGCCCAGACTATCAAAAGCCACATGCAGACAGCTCACCTTCCAAACATGCAGTAGAGGATGAAAGTCACACGTAACTCACATACCTGCTGCTGTGAGTACAGGAGTGTCTCCAGGTACTTGATCACATGGTTTTTGAAGTCCTTGGATTTCTCTTTCTATAGGAGACAGGATTCTACACTGACCACCCACACAGTTGCTCCTTCCCCTCTTGACAGGATGGTGATTACTGATGACCAAGGCCAAACACAGCCTCAGGGTGTAGGGGCAGCAGCTGAAATAACTATTAATTTCCAGTCAAACAGCCTCTGCCCCATGGTCCTGTGAGGCTTTCTAGAATGGCGGGGTGTGGGGAAGGGGAGAAGACAGGACGGACCAGAGGGTATATGACAGCTGTAAGCTTTATTTTGTGTTTTACTGTTCTAATTCAGCATCAAGTGTGGGATGCCCACTTTGCCTTAGGAACAGACACACAAACATGAACACAACGACACACATACACAGCCACACCTCTTCACAACAAGTGCCAGGTCACTGGCAGCTCCATCTGTCTATTTAATAGACTTGGACAAAACCAATACCACTACTAAAGCAGGCACTGTGCTCTCGTGAGAAGTAAGTTCTATCTCACCTCAAATCGTATCACTTCTTTTCGGACCACAGCTGAAATCCTTTCAAAGTCCCTTTCATACTGAGTCACACGAGACTCCCACTGGAGGGAGAAAAAAAAAAGGATCACTTAATATAGTACCATTATTAGTCTTTACCTTTGGACAGCAATTCTATATATGAAACCTCAACTGGTCATTATGTCTGTCTGTCCCTCTGGGTAAGATCAGACACCATATGGGGATTCAGCATGTAAATCAGAGGCCAGTAGAAGGCCACCTCTGGGGCTGACTGGAAGAGATGCCTGGCCCCTGGCCAAGCTGGTGCTCAGGAAAGCTCTGCTAATGCCAGGGCCTCTGGATTTGGGACTCACTGGTAAGGATGGGAGCCCAGAAAGCTGAATTTAGCTGTCATCAGGGGCATATCTGAATTACCTTGGATTTCAAAGACCCAAACAGGACCTCCCAGCAGAGATTCTGATTTGGCAAGTCTGGGTAAAACAGGAAGAGGACGAGGGCCAGGCCTCAAGGCAAGCCTGGGCTCCGGGACGCATTCTCAGAGGCTCCCCCACAGCCGCCATCCTTGACACTCAGCCATCTCTCTAGCCTGCTGTGGAGATCCAAGCCTCTGGGTGGGATAGCACTCGGGCTCAGGCAGGAGCCAGCAGAACACCCCTGCAGGGCTGCCTTGGGGCCTCACCTCTACAATTTCATCCTTGGCCTGCTGCAGCTTGTCAGGCTTGTTGGCCCACAGCAGCCGAGCCTCGGCCTCCCGCTTCTTCTGCAGTGTGGCCTGAGCATCCTGCCAGCGCTGCCATGTCTTCATGCGCTGGTCGAAGGCAGCCTGTGGGGGAGGAGATGGGAAAGAGCACAACCAGCCCTGCAGGAGCTCCATGGCTAGGCCTGGGCTCCCCCAGCAGCTGGGCTAGGGAAGGACGAGCAAGGGCAGGCTTTACAGGCGAGAGTTAGTGCCCAGCTGAAGTTTAATGTCAAAAAGCACAAGCCTGGGTAAGAATCCTGTCCAGGCCTCCAGTGGGCCAATGCCATGCTGCTTCATTCCACTCCTGAGGCCTGAGGCTGCACAGACAGCCGGGAACACAGTAGGTGGCCTGATGCCACGCCTGGTACTAGTTTCCCAATGGCCTTCATCAGATCAGTCAGTCCATAAACCTACATACACTTTCCTTTACTGCCTGCCAGACCAGGAACTACATTGGGAATGAAACACATGGGTCTGCTTTCATGGAGCTTATAATCTAATAGAAAAGACCGACATTATATTAATAATTACCAACAGTAATTACAAATATGCAGAGTACAGACAAAAACAAGCAGGATACAATAATAAAGCTGGGGACGTAGCTTAGCCTGGGAGACATATCAGGAAGGCCAATGTATGAAAGCAGCCTTTAACTGACACCCAGAGTCTACAGGGTTAACTGGACAGATCTTGACACACTTGAAGCCACCACAGGGACACACTTTTACTCCATCCACACACTCAATTGCTCTAGGCCAGAGGTCCCCAAACTATGACCCACGGGCCAAATTGCAGCCACCTGAGGCCATTTATCCGGCCCCGCCGCACTTCCGGAAGGGGCATCTCTTTCATTGGTGGTCAGTGTATGGAGTACTTTATGTGGCGGCCAAAGGTCTGAGGGACAGTGAACTGGCTGGCCCCCTCTGTAAAAAGTTTGGGTACCCCTGCTCTAGGCCATACCAAGGCCCCCAAGAAGCTCCCTAAAACCCCCTTGCTGGTTTTCCTGGTTCCAGTCCCCCGAGCACAATCAACATTTCCACAGGACAGATGCTGGACCAACCAAACTATCCCACATGCCCACTGGCTCTGCAGCTTCAAGAGACAGGCTGGCCAAAAGATCTGAGCCCGCGGCCAGGCGCTCAGCCCTGTTCCCTGGATGTTTTCTACGCCTTCTTGGTACAGAGCTTTGCCAAAACTTGAACCTCAAGGAGTAAAATGCCACCAAATTCACTTTCTCCAGCAGTGTCACTGGGGCTCACTTGAAATTTTTTAACAGTTCAAAGTCAAAAGGTTAAGTAAAGGGTGACCTCATTTCTAAGTAAGACTGAAAAGAGACTCCTGGGCTCACAGTGGCACAGCTCCAGGTTCAGGCAAAGAAACATCTCCTCATCTCTCTTACCTTCCCACCAGCTCCTGACCGTGAGGAGGGCAGGTAAAAAGTCTCAGAGAAAAGCCCAGCTTCCAGTTGCTGCCCCAGCCCCTGGAGCTCTAGGCCAGGCCCCCCTTACTCATCCTCAGGGGCACCCGGCCTAGGCTAACCAAGCACTACTCTCTCCAGAGATCCCAAACAATGCCCCTCTCTGAAAGTTCCCCAGACAGCACTCTTCCCTGGGACGGCTCTCCAGTCTAAGTAGTCTGACCAGTTCTAAGAATTCCAAAGCAGGTTATTTTTCCAGCTTCTTATCACTCTGGAGTTTGCAAACCAAATAACAAAGGGAGAGGACAATGCACAACCCCACAGGCTCCATTAAGCAACTCTACCACCGAGGGAAGGAGAGCCCCAGGAGCAGCTAGGCTCTGACAACACAGGAGCTCCCTGGTCGGGGAGAGAGATGGCGGATGGAGGTGGCTCTGTTCCAACTCAGAAGCTCATTCATAGATCCTGGTCCCAGGGAGGCCATGTGAGAGCTAACACCACTGGCTTCCTGGGTTGCTCTGAAAGGTCATGGGAAACCAAACTGTCCAGGCCCCAGGAGAAAAGGTGAGGTGTTGACCTGAGGGGCAGGCTGAAGTGTTGTTACCAGGGTGTCAGCACAGCACACACAGGCTCTGTGAGAAGTTCTCTCAGCCCCTGGCCACGCTCCTCCATGCACGCCGAGCTCATCTGTGCAGTTACCTGACTGCTCACACTGGAGGACACGTGGAAGCCAGCAAGAACTCTTACTAGGGCAAAGCCACCGCTTACTGTTAAGGAGGCAAAGACCAAGGGCTGAGGAGACCACTGCTCCAGGGCCATAGCAGCAGGTCTGTGATAACCTGGCTCGAGGGAAGAAACGTGGAGGGGGTTGCCTGGTGTCAACAATAATAAGGGCCTATTTGGAAATTCAAGAGTGGGCTTTTCTCCTAATGCATTTAAAAAACTCATTGTAGGCCTCAAAATGACTGAGTGATAATAACTAGCTAAAAGTTAAATGGATTTCTTGGTTCACAGGATACCTTCTCTCTGAGAATATAAAAAGTAACACCTATTATGAGGTATAATGAAACTGTTTTGGGAAGGGCAAGAGTAAAGGGAAGACAGTTAAATAAAGGGAAGGAGGAGGAAAGGAAACAAGCTTACTCGGACTATGGCCAGGAGGCGAATGTAGTCGCTCAGGAGCTCGGCAAGGAGGAAGAAGTCGTTGTTGGCCTGTTCCTGGTGGAGCTGCTCAATTTTTTCTTCCACCTCAGCCAGCTGAGAGAGTGCCCGTGACAAAGCCGTGTTATCCTCTGAGCTCCCGAGCATAGCTAGACTCTTTGCAAACTGGGCTGTGTTCAGTGCTAGCTCTGGAAGGAGGAAGACAGCAGATACCTCATCTCACAAGGAAAAGGGACAAGTCAGCTGGCACTGAATGGCATGTCTCAGCAGTGCTGCCCCTGCATACTGGGCACCTGTGGGCTTTGTAACCCAGTCACTTACAGCACAGCCGACTGTATTCAGAAAGTGAGGGAATGCAGCATGGTCATACAAGCAGGGAGAGGCACCTGCTTTGCAGGCCACATATGGTGTTATATGTTCTCTCTCTCTTTTTCTTTTAACTCATCCCTTTAAAAATGTAAAAACTGTTCCTAGCTGGCCCTGGCGGGTAGCTCAGTCGGTTAGTGTCATCCCAAAACAAGGTTGTGGATTCAATCTCCACTCAGGGCACACTTGGGAAGCGATCAGTGAATGCACAACTAAGTGGAACAACAAATGAATGCTTCCCTTCCTCTCTCTCTCTAAAATCAATCAATAAATACAAAACAAATAACTGTTCTAGCACACAGCAAAAAGCACTGGCCATGTTTTGCCAACCCGTACACTGGTCTCGTTCTAATGTGGTTTTTGCCTGTTTAGATTTCCAAGGATTAGCAGGCTTGAGACAGAAGGAACGCATTCAAACTTGGAAAAATTCACTAGCTCTTAAGCAAAACCCTCAAAGAAAAGTGAGGAAGGGTTAGGAGACATACCTGGTTTCCCTTACATTTACAAGTTGTTCATTTGGCCATGTAGCTAAAGTATGTGACTTTTTGTGGATAACAAGCCCCTAACTCAAATCATATCCACAGCAGCCCATGTCCCAGGCCCAGCTGTACCTGGATGGCTTCCTGCACCTCCTGGGTAGAAAGCACAAAATGCCCACAGTGGCTGAACCATGGTTCTTGCCCAGAGACGCGGGCATATCTTTTCGATCAGAACATGAAGGACCAGGTGGGCTAAGAATTTCAGAGTCAGTGGCTGAGAGGCTCGGGAACAGCATGCCTTCCCCTCTCCAGCTCACTGGACACACACCCTCCCCAGCTCCAAGTGCACTGCAGGCAGAGGTCCTTACCTTTCCTATGGTTGACTAGGGTTTCTACAACAGCATGCAGTTTCCGTAAGCGCTGCTCCTCACACTCTACCTCCTGGAGCTTCTCCTCAAACCACTGAAACACACAAGCCCAGAGCTTTAATGGGGGCCACTCACATAGGTACAGAGCATAGTCTTTCCTTAGCAGTTTTTTTAAAAAGGGGACTGAATTATCTTAAAAAGAAATTTAATTTCAGAAATTTCAGGATTCCTTAGGGCTTCGGACCCGTAAACCTGAGGGAGCAGGGAAGCTGAGAGGCACAGGGCTACTCACAATGTCTGATTCATTCATCTTGATGGTCATTTTGCTGACTGCATCTGTGGCTTTGCTGAACATCTTGAGGAGACCAGCGCCACTCAATGTCTGGGTACTTACAGCACGTGGCAGCTACAAGACCAAGAAGGCGGGGTTGGCAAGTTATCTGCTGCCCCTAATTTAGGTTCAGAAGAATTAGTATGCATCAGATGGTATGCCCAAAACTTGCCAAACAAATTCTTTGAACTGTAGCTGGTTGTTTTCAAAAGCAGACAAATCCATCACCAGCATATACAGAAATAAAATCAAAGAATCATGCTAAACAGAATCAGCAGAATTTTCTGCTTTTGATATTGTGTGCAGAAAGTACAGTGTAAATGTTATGTGGCAGGTGACCTCATGTTGAGACAGTCTCAACATGAAGTACATAAATACCAAGTATGCTTTTGTTAAAAGTCAAAAGTTCCTCTGGATTAGCATACTCTGCACACAGCTGACTTCAGGTTTTCAAAGACTTTGAAGTTATGCTGTGGTTTCATTTGGATTTCCCCAGTGATTAAAGATCCAAGGATAGGAGCATTATTTATTCAGATCAAGGCTGCATTTAGTGATGATGTAATTAAGCCACGCATGCCAAATATTTATACGTTTTGATTGTTTCAGTCTTTTACTACTTTCCTAAAGCATGGAAGGGATGCTGAAGAATCTATATATAGCACACAAGCTGAAAAATTAAACTTAAGTGTTTAGGACTCTTAGGGCAGTAGTTCTCAACTTGGTGCATTTTGCCCCCTAGGGGACATCTGACTATGCTGAAAATAATTTTTGTTGTTAAAACTGGGAGGGGGGCCTGACCGGGCGGTGGTGCAGTGGATAGAGCGTCGGACTGGGATGCGGAAGACCCAGGTTCGAGACCTCCAACGTCGCCAGCTTGAGCGCGGGCCCATCTCACTTGAGCAAAAGCTCGCCAGCTTGGACCCAAGGTCAATGGCTCCAGCAAGGGGTGGCTCGGTCTGCTGAAGGCCCGCGGTCAAGGCACATGTGAGAAAGCAATCAATGAACAACTAAGGTGTCACAACGGCAACGAAAAACTAATGACTGATGCTTCTTACCTCTCTCTGTTCCTGTCTGTCTGTCCCTATCTATCCCTCTCTCTGACTCTCTCTCTGTCCCTGTAAAAAAAACCACAAAAAACAAAAAAAAACTGGGAGGGGGGTTGCCTGACTAGGCGGTGGCTCAGTGGATAGAGCATTGAACTGGGACTCAGAGGACCCAGGTTCAAGGCCCTGAGGTCACCAGTATGAGCGCAGGCTCACCAGCTTGAGCACGGGTCGCTTACTTGAGCGTGGGATCATAGACCTGACCCCATGGTTGCTGGCTTGAGCCCAAGGTCGCTGGCTTGAGGAAGGGGTCACTTGCTCTGCTGTAGCCCCCTGGTCAAGGCACATATGAGGAAGCAATCAATGAACAACTAAGGTGCTGCAATGAAGAATTGATGCCTCTCATCTCTCTCCCTTCCTGTCTGTCTGTCCCTATCTGTCACTCTCTCTGTCTCTGTCACAAAAACAAAAGAATAAACTGGGAGGAGGTTGCTACTAGCATCCAGTAGACAGAGCCAGGGATGCTATTAAACTTACAATGCACAGGACAGCCCCTACAACAAAGAAGGATCCAAACAAAAGTGTCAGTAGGGCCACTGTACACATCGCTGTTCTAGGGGAACAAAGTGGGGATAAGTGGGTAAAATGGAAGAATGGATTTAGGAATCCCAGAGGAGGAAGAAAAAGATTTAAAGCATTAGACAGAATTTTTAATTAAAAAATTCCATTTAGGGGGGAAAATACCCACATACTTAGTAGCATTTTCTTCACTAGGTTACTATAAATGCAAATAAAGAAAAATTAAAAAATTAAAAACAAAATGAAAATACAAAATGATAGTCCTACCCTTTCATTTATTTCCTTCTAGTTTTCTTTCCTAGGAGATACTGTTTTATTCTAGCGTATCTTTTGATTCTTAAAGATTAAAATCTTTCTACAGCTATATTTTCATGCTATTTCATGTTTTACTTTTATAATTCTTTTAATATATGCTTCCTGCAAGTATATATAAACATTTATGTATATTTTCTGTTATGATGAGAATCAAGTATTTGTTGTATTGATGTTTTACTTAATTCTTCAGTTGATAGCAATTGGGCTATCTCCCATTTCTCACAGTCATGAATAGCTTACACATAGCCTGTGAGAAAAGACTATCCACTTGAATCAACACTTTTGCTACATGGCAGTTCTGTGGTTTGTGGTAACTGATTTTGAACCAATGCCCCTCAGCTCCTGGCACAAAAAAATGTATCCAGTTTGAGACAAGTAGTAACCTATGAAAAATATACCAAGGACTTGCCAAATAGATCGCTGTGCTGATCCAATAAGAAAAATAAGTTGTGGGAGTCAAGGGACAAATATACAGGGTCAGAAAACGATTTGACTTTGGGTGATGGGCACACAACACAATCAACAGTTCAAATGCCATAGAGATGTTCACCTGAAACCCATGTACTCCTATTGATCAAAATCACCCCATTAAATTTAATTTCTAATATTTTTTATTCTTTTTTATTTTTATTTTTTTACAGAGACAGAGAGTCAGAGAGATAGATAGATAGATAGGGACAGACAGACAGAAATGGAGAGAGATGAGAAGCATCAATCATCAGTTTTTTGTTGTGACACCTTAGTTGTTCGTTGATTGCTTTCTCATATGTGCCTTGACCGCGGGCCTTCAGCAGACCGAGTAACCCCTTGCTTGAGCCTATGACCTTGGGTCCAAGCTGGTGAGCTTTGCTCCAAACAGATGAGCCCAAGCTCAAGCTTACGACCTTGGGGTCTCGAACCTGGATCCTCTGCATCCCAGTCCGACGCTTCATCCACTGCGCCACAGCCTGGTCAGGCTAAATTTAATTTCAATATAAAAAGAAAAAAAAAACTAGGTTGCACTGTGACCTCTACAAGCAGTTATTTTTGACTATAGGCAGAGAGATTCTTTCCTTTCAAGAGCTAAAAAATACTTTTCACTCTTAGGAGTTTACAAACTAGAATATAGGCTGTTATTAGCCTATATGCAGGCTAAGTGTTCAAATATTTATTGAATGAACTAGTTTCATTTCACCAGGGACAGCTATAAATCATGAAATCTGGTCTGTACAATACTAACCTCTTCTTTTTCCAAGAACTCCCTGACATCAGGGTCCTGTAGCATGGTAGGATGGTTCACAATCCTCTGAAGGTACCTGTGGGGTAGGCAGTTATCTGGTTAGTCAAGCTGGCCTCCCAGGTTTTGGGGGTCATACAGTGCTGGTGGGGTTACAGTGTGTTCCACTACTTTAACATGTCCTCAGATAAGGTGCTTAAGTACGATTTTACTTGTAAGCACATTCAAGTTTATGTTCTTCACATTTCTAAACAGGAAAGAAAAATAACTGATTAGAAAGAAAGAAACCTCAGTTACTCATATTTGTCCAAGAAGGAGAGGATGGCTGCCTACCAGGACGGGGACTGGAAGGAAGACAGGATGTTTGCAAGATGAGAATGTAAGAGACTGAGGGGAAGTTAGACAATGAAGGTGTAAATCTGTAATTCATCCCAGTTTCCAACTTCCAACTACAGTGAACATCTCACAATCGAGTCTAAGGTTTCAGCTTCTCCTAGTTCTTATGTTCCTCAGGAAGAAGGTTGCATGGCACTTACCTTTCTAAAGCGGCCCTCCGTTTTTCAAGAAATTCTGCAGAAGAGGAATCTTCTTTCCCAACTTTTACTTTTGTCATTCCTGAAATGGAATTTAAAAAGCAAAAATAACCAAGAGTCATCATGACAAGAATAACCCTGTAAATAAATAAATAAATGAAACCCACAGGAGGGAAGACAATGAGAACAGCACTACAAAACAAAATCAAAGGCCACTGCAATGGCATGAGCAGCACTGACAAGAGGTTCTTTATAGGAGGGGCATTTGTTAAGTGAATTCTGAAGTGCTAAAGGTACTAAACTCTGAAACTTGCAGAGTCTATGTTTTCTAAAAGGGAGGCCATAGGACTCTGAGTATAGATCAAACATCATCTGAGGATAATGGGAGAGTTCCTAGGCCCCCACCCCCACCCAAACCCTATCCAATTTACATTTCAACAAGGAAGGAAGAGCAATCATTTAAGTCTCCTGGATACCAACACAAATACACAACACACCCCTACCTGTGGAAGCTAACACCAGAAGCTTCTATTATCCCCCCCAAAAAGAGAACATATCAAAACTTGCCATTTCTCTAGACCTCACAGAGACTTATAGGAAAACACTGGAAATGTTTCTTTTCTAACCACAAGACTCTACATTGTCTCATGAAATAGTTTCATATACTAAGTAGAAAGTATATTGTAAAAGAATGCAAAGAAAAAACACTCAGGCAGAATTAGAGACCACAGGCTTACCTATTAAGCTCTTCTCAGGTGGAGGCGGGACAATGAAGCCATTCTGAGAGTGTTTCTCTGAAAGCTTCTCATAAAGACCCAGAAAGTCGCTAAATCTTCTTTTCACTGCAAACTGTTTACTTCTGAACATTGGTAAACTTGTCTTGGGGACAGAAAAAACAGAAGGCAATTTCATTCCAAATAAGGGATGAAGGAGTATCCTGAAAGGCATCCAGCTGATATCAAAGGAATTTACTGCCCAGATCACTGTCTTAGCCACCTGGTAAATAGCTTTCTTTACCGTTGAGATTCTTAAACTATTTTGAGCTATCGTCCCCTCTGGCTGTCTGGAGTCTACAGAGCCATTCTCAGAATAATGATTTTTAAATGAATAAAAAATATAGGATAATAACAGGCAACTAATTAAAATTCAAACATATAGTTTCATTGCCAAGTTAAGAACGCTTGCTCTAACAAATGTGATTAAAGTCAAGAAGCCTTGCTCTAACAAACGTGATTAAGTCTAGTATAAAGCTAGAATTCTATGGGCACCTATTACCCATTCATCCTGCACTGACTGATTTATTAAGGGTATTAGCTGCTAGAATTAAAGCAGCCAAACTAAAGACCAGACAGACTATGCTTCTAGGGGAGGATCAGATGAAATGTCTACATTGTAGACACTTTAACCCCTAAGGTGTCACAGGATCTAGAACTCACAGGAGGCAGAGACACAAGTGGTAGATAACATAAAGGAGATGTCTAGTTAAAAAAAAAAAACTAGGCCATCACCATAATAAGAAATCATTTAATACTCACTGGATAGGCACAATTTAAGGAGGATGACCTTGCCAATGATTGATTGGCAAGAAAGTGTATCAATGCGAACTTTAACACACTGCCAATGGGAGTATAAACTGGTGCAAAGACTTTTTAAAGGTTTGGATTCCCTTTCGTCAATATTTGCATGACCCAGGGGAACTACTTCTGGTTATATACCCTAGAAACTCTGGCATGTGTACACTAGAAGACACATGCAAGAGTGTTCACAGTTCATGATTATAAAAACAAAATATGCCAAATATTTACAACATGAAAACAGATAAATATATTATGCAACAACCACACAACAAACTATAGCTACATATAACAAGGCTGGGTCTGAGAAACAAAGCTAGTTAAAGAGAGCACTATTTTCAGCATATTGTTTAGAGATATACAAATGAAGACTTTTTTGTATAAAGGAGAGACAACTTAGAAAAACAGTCACCTCTAAGGTGTGAGGCAGGGGACATGCCAGGGAGAAACACGCAGTGGACTCAATGGCACTCAAGAATGATGGCAGGTTCAGAACTTCATTTTTTATGCTTCTTAAGTTGCATACAATATTGTATAAGTTTTGTATGCATTACTATTATATAAAAAAGGAAGACCAGACGTGAGGGCCAAAAGGTTTGGGAGAGTAATAGGAAACCTCAGAAGAACTGACAATTTTTCTTTAATTTTATTTTTTTAGAGAGAGACAGGAAGAGGGAAAGAGATGGAGGAGAGGGATCAGAAGCATCAACTTGTAGTTGCTTCACTTTAGTTCATTGATTGCTTCTCATATGTGCCTTGACTGGGGGACTCAAACCAAGCCAGTGATCCCTTGCTCAAGCCAGTAACCTTGGGCGCAAGCCAGTGACATTGGGCTTTAAGCCAGCGACCTTTGGGCTCAAGCCAGCGATCTTGGGATCATTTCAATGATCCTGTGCTCAAGCTGGTGACCCCGTACTCAAGCTGACAAGCTCATGCTCAAGCAGGCAAGCCCACACTCA
The DNA here is from genome assembly GCA_037038555.1 of Rhynchonycteris naso. NCBI lineage: Eukaryota > Metazoa > Chordata > Mammalia > Chiroptera > Emballonuridae > Rhynchonycteris > Rhynchonycteris naso. The sequence continues at coordinate 53,158,636 of CM072999.1, forward strand.
AGCCACTGAGCCTGTGGCTCCAGCAGGCGACCTTGGGGTTTCTAACTGACGCCCTAGGCCGATGCTCAATCCACTGCGCCACCATGGTTCAGGAGGATGAACTGACAACTTTAAAACAGGTGATACATAGTTTGGGGCAATCCACCAAACTAGCTCTAAGCCACATAGTTCCTAGGAGGGACAAGACTAGATCAGATACACTGCATGTTATAATAAAACTTACAAAGTTTCACACTGAAGTGTTAGCTCTCTGGAAGAAAAGTGGAAAGTTTCAGATGAAATTACCAAGGGGATGCAGGCTTGTTCCATCTTGAGTAAACTTGAAGGAAGATGTTGGCAAAGAAACTAAAGAAATACCCAGAAATAATCTGAATGATGACCTTGGTACAAGCACCCAAGTCTATTAAGGTAGTCATCAGCAGGATCACTTGGACTCACCTGTGTTGTAACTTTGTAGGCTACATAGGCATTCATTCCATCCCCTATAGGAGAACAAGAAAGCAGGATTATTTTGTAAACCAAAGCAGTGTTAATCTTGTTAACATGTCACCAGGAATCATAAACCACAGGAGCCCTGTATAAGGGATACTTGTTTCATCTGTGAGCTTTACACACTGTCCTAAATTCAGTTCCTACTTTGCCTCAGGGCCTCCATGCATATTATGCCCCATGGATGCTGGCTGGGCCCCAGTTTGAGTTAGATAAGAGTCAGCCCCTTGTTCAAAGCCAGGCTCTATTTATGCCCTCCACAAAGCAGCAATGGATACTGACAATCCATCAGTTGTTACCATGCCAATATTTGGCCTAGTTGCACACATCTGTCTAAAACGAAACAATTCTCTTGCTGTAGAAAGCAGGAGGAAGAGAAGGAAGCAACTGATGTGAAAGGAAACAAGTAGTTCTAACCTAAGCTAGCTCTGGGCTTGGTTTGCTCTTTCAGAAATACTGTCACGGCCCCTCCATTGGTGCTGGGGGATGTTGACCTCTCTCATCTAGCATGTTCACCCAGAGCAAATGCCCTGGCCGGAAGAGACTTCAGCTGCCTCATGTCACACAAATCTCTCTTTCCTGGAGGAATTGTTTTTCTGAAAGAGCCTTTGACTGTTAAATAATTTGGAATTCAGGCAATTGTTTTTCTCTGTATTGGTGTCCTGACATAGGCCACTTAGGAACATAAAAGCACCATTGACTCCCTAGGCACTGAAAAGACATACACTGGATTGTAGACAGATACAGCTCCAGTGCTAGACTCTGGCTGGTGTTGGGGGCTGATTTTGTTCCCTTCTCTCCACACCTCAATTCTTCCCCACATGAAACAGAAAACCTGGTCAACAATTACTGCTTGCTTAAGCTTCTGAACTGGTCATGGGATAAGGGCCCAGGGGAAGAAGATGCAGTGCTGGATATTAGCAGAGTCCCATACTGCCACTTGGTTTCAGTGAGATGGCTGAGAAAGCACACGAAAAGCTGGAGATTATACAGGAGCAGTGGGCTTGCCTTCTCTACCTCTCCAACCCTACCATGAAGGCATATAAAATGGAAATCTCATACTGAACTTTAGAAATTACTTTACACTGATTATTGCTGTTAGTTCTCTTCTAAACCACTCATTCTGCATTGCCTAATGCCACTAAGGATGCTTACTACTGATAAATAGAAAAAGATACCTAGATTTTTTATTAAAAAAATATCCAAAATTTATTTATTTATTTTTTTTTACAGAAACAGAGAGTCAGAGAGAGGAACAGACAGGAACAGAGAGAGATGAGGAGCATCAATCATCAGTTTTTCATTTTGACACCTTAGTTGTTCATTGATTGCTTTCTCATATGTGCCTTGACTGTGGGCCTTCAGTGGACTGAGTAACCCACTGCTCGAGGCAGCGACCTTGGACTCAAGCTGGTGAGAGCTTTTGCTCAAACCAGATAAGCCCGTGCTCAAGCTGGCGACATCAGGGTCTCAAACTTGGGCCCTTCCGCATCCCAGTCCGACACTCTATCCATTGCGCCACCGCCTGGTCAGGCTCCAAAATTTCTTTATAATCATCATCAAATATCCAAAAGGTCAATCCCATAATCCTGTGCCTTCAATTAAGGAAAGTTTAAATTCATATACAAAAATAAAACATAACAGCTGCTCTCACTGAGGAAATGTGTAAGAGAAAAATACTTGCATATACACAGAGAGCTCACAAGATATAGAATTGAGCTAGCAGTATAGTATGTTTTCTTTTTATTTATTTTTAATTTTAATTTTTTTATTTTTTAAAGGGACAGAGAGTCAGAGAGAGGGATAGATAGGGACAGATAGGATGGAGAGATGGGAAGCATCAATCATCAGTTTTTTGTTGCGACACCTTAGTTGTTCATTGATTGCTTTCTCACATGTGCCTTGACCATGGGCCCCCAGCAGACTGAGCAACCCCTTGCTGGAGCCAGTGACCCTGGGTCCAAGCTGGCGAACTTTTGCTCAAGCCAGATGAGCCCACGCTCAAGCTGGTGACCTCGGGGTCTCAAACCTGGGTCCTATGCGTCCCAGTCTGATGCTCCATCCACTGTGCCACCGCCTTGTCAGGCGCAGTATAGTAGTTTTAAATTTATATTAACTTCCTAAATAATTTCAGAAAATTAAAGATGGCATATGCAAATTAGTAAGACTATAGGATTCTCATTTGTTTAAATGTGTGTGGGAATGAGAACCACACGATGCCCTGGCCAGGTAATTAAGCTGGTAAGAGTATTGTCCCCATATACCAAGGTTGCGGGTTCAATCTCAGTTCAGGGCATATACAAGAATCAACCAACAAATGCATAAATAAGTGGAACAATAAACTGATGTATCTCTCTCTAAAACAATAAAATTTTTAAAAAATTAAAAAATAAAAATAAAGAAACTAATGTTGAACACAGCCCACACAAACGTTAAGGTGTCACTTCTTACAAGATGAGGCTTGGAATATGAAAATGCTTTAAGCAGCTGGTTTCACAGCAACATGACTAAGAATCTAGACTATGGTGTAAGGGGATGAAGACTTATTACCTAGTGACTTGTATTTTATTAAATCTGATCCATGTGATGTGATGTTTAAATTATGAGTTGAATTGTGTCCTTCTAAAAAAAGATACTTTAAAAGCCCTAAACCCTTGTATCTCACAATGTTACCTTATTTGGAAATAGGTCTTTATAGAAGTAATCAAATGAAAATGAGGTAAACCAGGCCCTAATTCAGTATGACTGGTGTCCTTATAAAAAAGAGAAATTTGAACACAGATAAGACAAACATAAAGGGAAAAAGACATGAACACACCCAGAGAGAATATCGTGTGACAATGAAGGCAGAGATTAGAGGAATGCATTTACTAGCCAAGGAATGTCGGAGGCGACCAGAAGCGATAGAGAGGCACAGAACAGTCCTTGCCTAGTGCCTACAAAGGAAGAATGGCCTCATCCAGACTTCTGGCTTCCAGAACTCAGAGAATATACAGTGTGTCTGTAAAGTCACGGTGCAATTTTGACCGGTCAACCGCCTAGTCAGGCTGTATTTGTTGTTTTAAGCCACTCCATTTATAGTATTTTATTACAGAGCTCAAAATACTGATACACACCCTCCCTCTCCTGGCTCAAATATCATGACTTTTTATTTTTTTATTTCTTGTTTTAGAGACAGACAGACAGAAACATCAATCTGTTCCTGTATGTGCCTTCCTCGGGGACTGAACCCACAATGATGTTCTACCAACTAAACTATCCGGCCAGGCTCAAACATCATGACTTTTAAATATTAAAAAAAAAAAAAAAAAGTATTATTTACTTATAATTTCTTTATCTTATTCTACCAATGATTTAAAGCAGCTAATAACTAGTTTAAAACCAATGTGTTGCCTGACCTGTGGTGGCGCAGTGGATAAAGCGTCGACCTGGGAACACTGAGGTTGCCAGTTCAAAACCCTGTACTGGCCTGGTCAAGGCACATATAGGAGTTGATGCTTCCAGCTCCTCCCCCCTTTCTCTCTCTCTCTCTCTCTCTCTCACTCTGTGTCTCCTCTCTAAAATGAATAAAATAAAAAGAAATTAAAAAAATAAAATAAAATAAATTAAAAAAAAAACACAAAAAAACCCAATGTGTTTGCCTGACCAGGCGGTGGCGCAGTGGATAGAGCATTGGATTGGGATGAGGAAGACCCAGGTTCGAGACCCCAAGCTCGCCAGCTTGAGCACGGGCCCATCTGGCTTGAGCAAAAGCTGGTCAGCTTGGACCCAAGGTTGCTGGCTCCAGCAAGGGGTGACTCGGTCTGCTGAAGGCCCGCGGTCAAGGCACGTGTGAGAAAGCAATCAATGAACAACTAAGGTGTTGCAACGGTAACGAAAAACTAATGCTTCTCACCTCTCTCCGTTCTTGTCTGTCTGTCCCTATCTATCCCTCTGACTCTGTCTCTGTCCCTGTAAAAACAAAACAAAACAAAACAAAATACCCAATTTGCTTATAGAATATTCATAAACATTAAACCAGTGGTTCTTAACCTTTCTTGAGGTACCGAACCCACCAGTTTCATATGCGCATTCACCGAACCCTTCCTTAGTGATAAATAAAATAAGATTTTTTTTTTCCAAATTCAAGACATATGTATATGTTTTTAAACTGGTGCACAAAATGAGCTGTGCATGAACATCACCTTGCTCAAAGAACAAAACCAACAAAGTGCATGAACTCACAACAAATTACGGTATTACTTTATTCTGGCCTCCGTGGCAGAGGCTTCTCCGAACCCGAGACCGACTCATCAAACCCCTACGGTTCAATAGAACCCAGGTTAAGAACCACTGCATTAAATATTAGAGTGGCAAGATGTAACCTAAAGCTCTGCCAAGCATTTGAGATCTTGCTTTCTGGCAATGCCATCAGTTTATATCAAATAAACTCTTACAAAACAAAACAACAATAAAACGAACCCACTGAGTTCCAGTGCAGGTTCTACCACGGACCACACTGTAACCCTACAGGAAAGCTACATTTCACTACTGGTCCTCCGTTTCCTCTGTTGTTGGATAAGGGAACTGTATAATTTGCTTATAAACATCTTACCAGTGCAATAGTGTAGGAAAAGTAAAGCTCAGCATTTTAATAACACGCTATTTTGGCATGAAGTCTAATTAGACTTTATAAATTCCTGTTCCTAGTTCAGAATAGAGAAAAGGTAGAAAATTACAGTTTTTTCCTCTTAACCATATAAAAGCCACCCCCATTTAGGATAAGGTTCTGAATAGTGTCTTCTGTCAGGGATACACCCAGAACAAGGAAAATTGAGGCCTGTGTTCTCTGCTCACTAATAGCTTTAACAAGTTTGGGACATGGGAAGGTTATTCTAAAACTGCAAGTTCTGGCCAAAGTTGAGTATTGTGCTTTTTGAAAACTTAATTTCAACTTGACCAAGATTCAACCTGGGTCTTTCAGTCTTTACCTAAGAAAGAGAGATGCAGACCGCCCTATTTCACTAGGACATCAAGAGTGTATGATAAATGATGTGTAACAAGAATTTCAAACTTTTTGAGCGAAAAGTAAATTCAGTATTCCCAAATTTAGAACATGTGGTTTTTGAGTGTTTAAATAGAATTTATAATCTCAAGAGAAAATAAAATGGTCTCATCAACTCTGGGAGAAGGCAATGTCTGCATTTTTAAAAAGGGATTTTAATAGTATTTGATGTCTCTGATTTTTCTGCCTAAAGCCAAGAAAAGCCTAAATAAAGCACTGAGTAACTGCCGTTTCTGGCCTTAGAAGCACAGTAAACAGCACAATGTTACAGGAAAGGTAATGGTGAAGTACTTTACAAGGGCTAGTTCAGTTCTGGAGGTAACAGTCTAGAAACTAGCTAACCATGCTTTCTGCAGCCACATCCTAACATCACAAGGAGTCCCAGGTTCACTTACCTATCTTCTCAGGATCAGTTATACCAACTGTCAAATCAAATTGGTCTTCTTGTTCTTCTTCCTCTAGCTTTTAAGAAGTAACAAGCATGAGAGTTGATAAAAAAAGGTCATTAATTTTACCCTATATTAATCTTCTATCAATATAACTTCAAGATATATCCTTGCTCGTATCAGCGTTCAGCTGTTCATTCCCAACAATCGTAATGAGCCAACTTCTAAAATTTTAAGGTGGAGTCTGATCAGGGGTCTTTGTTACTTCTCTTATCTTAAAACTGTAGATAATAATGAATTTGATCATAATGAATAATTATTAGATTTTGGAAAACTTGCCTCTGTCAGGCTAAGGAGGGAATGAAGAGATTATACTCTTGAATATGGGAGCTTCAGACACTAAATATCATTAGTGACCATTAAAAGCCTCTGTTATCCCTCTGGGTTATAGACACTTTGCCCAGGAAAGAGTCCTTGATGATTCTGGCTGTCAATTAACCATAAATGTCTTCCTCAAAAGTCATATATATTTACTGAAGGTTCATACTCAACTTCAGACTGGCAGCAACACAGTCCTGAAAAATATCCAAAACCAAAATATACACACAAACAAGACCAATAGCATAGATTCTCACCTCCTCGTAGCTTTGCTGGGGCTTAGAAGAATTTGTGGCTTCCTGTGAAGGAAGAGATACAAGCGTTTTGGCTGGCACCTTCTTCTGATTATTCTGGGTGCTGTCCAGTGATAGCTCCACTGTGGCATCTAAAAATAGTTAATATTTTATAACAAAGGTCAATGGGTCTTTCATGGCTACACTTCAGAAGTTCTATAAGCTGTGACAAGAACAACAGCAACCACTCTCAGTACTCAGAGGTCCTCAGACTAAGAAAATAAGAATCAAGAAACTTTTACATGGACAAAAGGGGAGGATGGTAAGGGAAGTATTCTTCTAGCATAAGCTTAGTAGAGCAACACCTCTCACTTCTAAATACAACTACTTGGCTACCCTCTCCTACGTGGAATTTAGGCAAGACCCAACTATCAAGCAAAAAGACTACATAGCCAAAGTAAGTGTGCCAATTTATTTTGCTCTTAGAAGTATTCATTTAAAACCTTAATAAATAATAATAATAATGATGACCTTTTATGAATCCTATTTACTCATAATTGTCACAAAAGAAGAATAAGTTTGGTTACCTGCTTTATAAGCCAATATGATAGAAATGGCAGGAATACTGACAGTAAAAAGTGACATCAAAGGAAAAGTAAGGAAAATTGTAAACTAGAAACAATGGAACCAAGATTTACACAATAACTCTTGGGAAAAGGTACTGTTTGCCACACCTGAGGATGGCGCTGTTGTTTTAGCATATTTATGAACTCTTCACAATTACAGTTTTAAGTCACCTTGCAAAGATTAAGTTATGTTTAATATATGCAGTCCAAGGAATATAGGAAGACATGTACAATTATCTAAAAATCTTTCTAATCAAAATAGTTTCAGATATAGTGCATAAGAGCTGCCTTTGTCTATCTGGGAAAATTTCAGTTGAGCAGAACAGAATAAGTGATCTAGAAAGGGTACTCTTAAAAGAGCATTTTGTACCATTTTTAAGCATCAAAATGTTTTTGGCAAATTAAAAAAATGCACTTTCAACTCAGAACAATAGAGCTAGAATTTCAAAACCTAAACAGGTCAGAATTATTTAAAAAATAAAAACATAAATATCCATTTGGGTTTGGCTTTATCAGTAGGTATTCAATGTTAGCCCTCAGAAAATTCAAAGAAAGTAGTTTCTTTTTCTTTTCTAGACTTTCATTTGTAGCTAAAATGAAACCAGAGACAGGGGTCTATAAGGCATGACCAAATCCTAAATCAGTGTTCTAATCATTAAATATGAATCATGTCTACAAACAAGGTTGTCACACTGTTGGAATCTGGTCCCTACCGGGAAAAAAGAGAGGTGGTAATATAATCTGACACTGGTGTGGGAATACAAAACAAAAAAAGTGTGTATCACGAGTCTCTCAGGAGGCAGCCAGATTCTTTGAAACTAGCAAACAGGTGAAGTATGTCTAAGACAGTCACCTCATGCAGTCCTCACATAAATACAGTTAACAAATGTGTTTGGAAATGAAACAGGAGATGCTTATATAAAACCTATGGCTTACTGGAAAGCTACTAATAGCCTTTTGAAGAGCTGTGGATTTTCTAGTGAAATTTGTGTGAGAAAGATGTCAAAACTTCCACTAAAAATGCTTTTTCCTATGTATACTTGATAAGATGATGGAAAAGCCTTTGAACTCTATCACAGAGAGTCTGATCATCACTAAATAAATCATGTCAAAAATACAATCAGCCTGACCAGGCAGTGGCTCAGTGGATAGAGTGTCGGACTGGGATGTGGAAGACCCAGGTTCAAGACCCCAAGGTCGCCAGCTTGAGTGCGGGCTCATCTGGCTTGAGCAAAAGCTCGCTAGCTTGGACCCAAGGTCGCTGGCTCCAGCAAGGAGTAGCTTGGTCTGCTGAAGGCCCGTGGTCAAGGCACATGTGAGAAAGCAATCAATGAACAACTAAGGTGTTGCAATGGCAACGGAAAACTAATGATTGATGCTTCTCATCTCTCTCCGTTCCTGTCTGTCTGTCCCTCTCTCTCTCTCTCTGCCCCTGTAATAAAACAAAAGAAAAAAAAACAAAAACAAAAAAAACCAAAGGGGGAAAAAAAAATACAATCAGAACATTGTAATTTCCAGTCAACAGTTAAAACATTTAAGAAGTTACTCAAGCACTAAACTAAATGTCTCACTGTTAAGCATTCTTTTCTATAGGTATTTTATGATCCTTCCTTAGTAGTGAGGCAGGTAGTAAGGGAATGAAGTAAATCAGATTCCTCATTAGTAAAAGGTATGTCCCTAATAGAGATCTTCTGTATGTTCATGTACATAAAATACAATCATGGAGGTAACTCAGTTACACTAACATCTCAGGTCTTTGAATAAGGAAAGATCATATAAATGTTCCAGTCCCAAAGACAAAGAAACCTCTCTTCAACCTGCCATATATCTAAAGACAATTTATGATTTTGTACATGTCTTTTAAATTTTCTAGCTGAATTCCAATGTGAGTCTTCCTAAAATCTTACCTTCCACCTTCTCATCTCACCCCTTCCTCACCCTTCTCTCCTTGAAGGATCCCACTGCTATGGTAGCTTCAACCCCTGCGAAGACCCCCTTTCTCCAGTACCTCTCTCTTGCCACAGGTAGAGTGCCACAGTTCAAATCACCTCCTGGGTGCTTCCCTTTGCATTTCAGATTTAAAATATCTAAAACCCAAACTCACCTTCCCCTCAAAGCCAGTTTCTTCTCTACAATGTAGTTCTCAAAGAGTATCATTTTCTTCTCAATCCTTGGACTTGAAATTTTTAACTCTGTCTTCAATCCTGATTTTTGGACACCCTTTATATCCAATCCCTAACACAAGAATTTGTTGATTTCTTTTTTGAAATGTTTTCATCTTCCCTTCCTACTTCCATCACGTATTTCCGTTTTGTCATTTGTCATTGCATTCCTGAACTAATCTGTGTATGCCTTCTGAAGTCTCTAACCTTTGGCCATGGCATTCCATTTTATATATAATTCCACTAGATCAGTCTTCCTAAAACATTATGTTGCCAATATCACATTCCTTATTCAAAACTGCCAATGGTTCTTAATTGTCACTAGGATGAAAATTTAACTGAATTATTACTGATACCTAGAATCCTTCCAAACTAGAAGGAGACTTGACTTGGGGTGGTGAGCACACAATACAGTATACAGATGTTGTATTATACAATTGTACACCTGAAACCTATATAATTTTATTAACCAACAGTACTTCAATAAATTCAATAAAAAATTTAAATTAAAAAAAAAGGCCCTGGGAAGGGAAAGGGGAGGGGAGTAAAGAGGAACAAATATATATATGGTGATGAAAAATGATTTGACTTTGGGTGATGGGCACACAACACAATCAACAGTTCAAATGCTATAGAGATGTTTACATGAAACCTAAGTACTCTTATTGATCAATGTTACTCCATTATATTTAATTTTCTAAAAAAAAAAAAAGGCCCTAGTCAGGCAGCTCAGTTGGTTAGAGCATCAGTCCAATACACCAACACTGCAGGTTTGATCCCCAGTCAGGGCACATGTAAGAAACAACCAATGAATGCAAAAACAAGAGGAACAACAAATCAATGTTTCTCTCTCTTTCTATAAATAAATAAATAAATAATAAAATAAAAATTGGAGAATGTTAAATGAAAATAAATAAATAAATGAATGAAATCCTCCTAAACTACATTTCCAGTCCTGTCTCCCACAGCTCCTCTACGGACCCCTCGTTTGGCCCACCTGGTTTACTGACTGTCCCTCAAACATACCTGTACTTTCTCCCAACCACTGCACCCATTCTTCTTTTTTCCTACATAAATTCTCCTGCTTCCAGAGGCAAGGCCCTGTCAAGGACACTCGAGACCAGAGTTCCCTGATGTGGGCACTGTGAACAGTCTGAGCTGGTAACTGTTCTGAGGGTCTGTCCTGAGCACTGCATGGTGCCGAGCAGCTTTCATGGCCTCTACCCACCACTTACTGGCAGCACTCCCAGGTACAAGGACCGGAGATGTTTCCACGAGTGCCACCGCCAAAAGTCAGGGGGAAGGGGGAAGTCACCCCCTGTTGAGGACAGGGAAGTCCCTCTCAACAAAAAATTGGCCCAAAATGTTAATAGTGTCAAGATTAAGAAACCCCCATTCTATACTAGTGTTTTTCTAACTGCAGATTGTGGCTCACTTGGTGAATTTTGAAATCAATTTAATGGGTTGCAAATGGCATTAAAAAAAAGAATAAAATATTTCAGATTGTACTGAAAGTAGTAAGAGCAACATATTTAATAAAACTTGTTTCAGTTTTATACAAGTATGTACGTATTTTGGATCATGACACAAAATGTATTTACTATGAACCTTGGTCATAAAAGCCCCTCCTTTAAATCTGATCTCAGACCCCTCTGAGCTTGCATGACTTAGAATTTCTATAATTTTTCTGGCCACATTTATATTACTGTTTAATAATCTAACTTACAATCTTAAGTAAGTATATATTTATGTCTTATTTCCTAAACCTGCAAGAACTGCATTTTATATGTTTGGAATCCTCCACAATCCTAGAGTTATGCTTCCAAACATAGATATTTATTTTCGGGGGGGTACTTTAACTCAGTAATTTAGAAGATTCCTAGGACAACTATTGAGTCCATACTTACCTGCAAAGAGATCCTGTGGCTCTTGGTCTTGTTCCTCATGGATCCCATTTTCTTTAGAGCCACTGCTGATGGGAAAGGAAGTAATTCTCTTTGGAGACTGGGGCTTACTCTGAAAACAAAGAGATACTATGAATAAGACAGTACCGTTAAAAACAAACTGAGGCCTGGCCTGTGGTGGTATAGTAGATCAAGTGTTGACCTAGAACACTGAGTGAGAAACCCTGGGCTTTCCTGGTCAAGGCACATATGGGAGTTGATGCTTCCTGCTCCTCCCCCACTTCTCTCTCTCTCTAAAATAAGTAAAATCTAAAAACAAAAAACCCTGAGAAAGTGACTTTTTTTTTTTAGCAAAATATTCTGAGTCTTAATTTAAAGCTATATGCATCTTGATGACATTATTGGTTTCCCACTGATTAGAACCTTCTTGTGGCATCCCTTGATGATAGGTTAACATCTAAAATTTTTTTTATTAATTTATTGTTTCAGAGAGGAGGAAGTAGAAGAGAAAGAAACATCAATCTGTTTCTGTATGTGCGCTGACCAGGGATTGAAATGGCAACCTTTATATAATGGGATGAGCTTTAACCAATCAAGCTATGTAGCCAGGGCCTAAAACCCAAATTCTTACTGTGCCTTCAAGTCTGTGAATCATTGGTTCTTGATTTTCAAATTAAATTTATTGGGGTAACAATGGTTAATAAGATTATATAGGTTTCAAGTGTACAATTCTATCAAAGTGACTTTCAGTGCATCTCCTGGTCACTCCTACAGGTGTTTAGAAGAAGACAGGAGCACTAGTCATCCAGTTCAATAAGCAGCAAATCAATATTAGTGATGTAAGTGCTGCCCTAGTAATCACAGAGCTAAAATAAACTCATACATTTTAGAGTTAGTTTCTAACACCACCCTAACCTTGTTGAAATGTTGTACTGCAAAGCACATGATACTGATGTATGTGTACACACAGATACTTTTCAAAAGAAGCTATCCAAACACATTTCTCTTTTTCAGTTGATGGCCTTTATTCTTTCAAATGCTGATGGGGCACATTTTAGTGACCAGGACACCAGACTGGAGTCCAGAATTTAAAGCTCTGATCCTGGTTTACTTTGTGGCCTTAGCTAAACTGTTCACTGTAGCCCAGCTGTGGATATTACTGAACCCTTTGAGGGGCAAGGGATTTAACACTTTACATCTAATGCTGTTTGTAAACATAACTTATCTTTTCATCCTTAACTTACACAGAAACAATTTTCAACCATACCCATGTCAGACTAGCAGAAGAAGAACCAGTCATGCTTAGCCTAGTGGGCACATAGTGAAAATACAGTCATCAGCTACAAAGAAGGGTGGGGAGAGATCCAGACCAGTTACCAGAATGAACAAAGCTGGATTGTGCCAGACATGAACAGACAGCTGGGAATTTGGCTTCAAAAGCCATGGTGTGGTTATTGCAGGGCTTTGAAGTCAAACCCCAAGGCCAGATCAGTTAAAGACCCAACTTAGGGAATTTTTTATGAAACATTTCCTTAACAAATCTTAGGGATTTTGTCCTCAGCAATAGGCCTTTTCTGACCCAACAGAAGAAAGGGGAATGACCAAGCTATTGAGTACCCTGAATGTACAGCTCCATTCCAGTATCTGGACCACCCTCAGGGAATGAAACAGTTAACCAATATTTATATTAGCAAACAATGCTTCTACTGGAATCTTCCTGTGCTAATAAAACTTAATGAACACTTAGTAGTTGCATATGCTTAAATGTTACACCAATTGTTAGAGACTTCTAACTGCTTCTACAATCTTAAAAAGCAGAGACACAGAAAATAGAAACAGGGCACAAACAAAACCCTTCCCTTTTGCCTCATGCATTCCCAGCCATCTTCCTACATGTACACTTCCTTCCTATAAGTATTCTTGTGCTCTTGTACAGTACAGGTATAGGAACCTCATAAAAAGCCATCCAATTTCTTTTTAATTCAGTTCCCACTGATACCAGTTATCTGAAGATGGAAACCGAGGAGAGATTAAAACCCAAGATACGTTAAGGATATATGTTACAACCTAATTTACTAGTAGTACCTCACCAGAGAGACTGAAGCAACGGGAAAGGCACAGGTTAGAATTTAGCCATTTTAAAAAGCACCGAGAGGTCCTGGCCAGTTGGCACTTGCTCTTTCTCCTCCTGCAGCCATGGCTCGATTGGAGCGAGTTGGCCCCGGGTGCTGAGGATGGCTTCGCGGCCTCTGCTTCAGGTGCTAAATAATGGCTGGGTTGCTGAGCAAAGGAGCAACAGCCCCAAATGGGCAGAGCACCACCCCCTACTGGGCTTGCCAGGTGAATCGAGTTGGGGTGCATGCAGGAATCTGTCTCTCTGCCTTCCCCTCACTAAAAAATAAAAAATAATAATAATTAAAAAATAAGAAAAAGTACCTAGAAGAACCCATTCCTGTGATATGGAGACGAATAAAGCCAGATCTCTATACCTGATTTACCATCTAAACTTGGCAGTTTAAAGACAAAGAACATTTTCTGAAGCAATGCTATAATAGCTGTGTGTCTATCTCTGTACTAGTCAGAAGAGAAAGACCCAGATAGATGGAATATGCAGTGACAACTAGAGCATAATTACCTGTCTTTCTCCCTCCACCAGACCATCTTTAAGCCCAAACCATAGCTGCTTGGCTAGAACTGTGATGAAAACAAAGACCTCTGCTCGCTTGGCAACTAGGTAAACAACTACCTGTGAGAACAGAAAACTGCTCCTCAGATATCCTCTGGGACTCCATCCCAAAAACCACTCAGGGCTGAGCTCTAAGAAAGCTGAAGATTAGATCAATTGCTATATTTACTACTCTAATCTTTCCTCTGTTTTTCTTCTATGTACATAAAAATCTTTTTTAAGATTTTGATTGAATTTAGAGAGAGAATATATAGAGAGAAAGGCAGGGAGAGGAGCAAGAAGCATCAACTCGTAGTAGTTACTTCTCATATGTGCCTTGACCAGGCAAGCCCAGGGTTTCGAACCGGTGATCTCAGCATTCCAGTTCAGGCAGTGTACATAAAACTTTGTATTCTGTCTTTGCTCCTACAATCTGAACATTTTTCAAGTCATTAAGAGTCGCACAAAAATCCCCACTTTTAGTGACTTAACTGTCTATTGTACTGGTATACCACACATTCATTTTCCTAACAATAAACATTTAGACAATTTCCAGGTTTGTTTTTTTCCCCCGAGGGAAAAAGAGAGACAGACAAGAAGGGAGAGAGATGAGAAAAGCAACAACTCATACTTGCAGCACCTTAGTTGTTCATTGACTGCTTTCTCCTATGTGCCTTGGCTGGGGGGCTCAAACCAAGACAGTGATCCCTTGCTCGAGCCAGCAACCAGGGCTCAAGCCAGCGACCATGGGGTCATGCCTATGATCCCATACTCAAGCCAAAGACCTCAGGGCTTTGAACACGGGTCCTCAGTGTCCCAGGCCAATGCTCTATCCACTACGGCATCACCTGGTCAGGCAATTTCTAGGTTTTATTTATATATATATATTTTTAGTGAGAGAGAGAGAGAAAGGGAAAGGGAGAGAGACAGATAAAAAGGGAGAGAGATGAGAAGCATCAACTCATAGTTGCAACACTGGTTGTACACTGATTGCTTTCTCATATGTGCCTTGATGGGGGGGGAGGGCTCCAGCTGAGCTAGTGACCCCTTGCTCAAACCAACAACCATGGGGTCATTTCTATGATCCCACACTCATGCCAGCGATCCCGCACTCAAGCTGGTGAGCCTGTGCTAAAGTAAGCAACCTTAGGGTTCCGAACCTGGGTCCTCAACATCCCAGGTCGAAGCTGCACCACCTGGTCAGGCAACAGTTTCCAGGTTTCTTATCATTACAAAAATGATGTGATATCCATCTACACACACACACACACACACACACACACACACACACACACACACACACACACACACCCCAGGTCGAAGCTGCACCACCTGGTCAGGCAACAGTTCCCAGGTTTCTTATCATTACAAAAATGATGTGATATCCATCTACACACACACACACACACACACACACACACACACACACCTGATAAAATGATGTGATATCCATCTACACACACACACACACACACACACACACACACACACCTGATTATTTCCCTGGGAGAGACTTGTAGGCAGGATTACTAAACATAAAAGTTTTTTTTTTTTTAATGTTTTATTTATTTTTATTTTATTTCTTTACAGGGACAGGGAGAGAGTCAGAGAGAGGGACAGACCAACAGAAACGGAGAGAGATGAGAAGCATCAATCACCAGTTTTTCATTGCCGTTGCGACACCATAGTTGTTCATTGATTGCTTTCTCACACGTGCCTTGTCCGCGGGCCTTCAGCAGACTGAGCCACCACTTGCTGGAGCCAGCGACCTTGGGTCCAAGCTGGCAAGCTTTTTTTTTGCTCAAGCCAGATGGGCCCGCGTTCAAGCTGGCGAGCTCAGGGTCTCGAACCTGGGTCTTCTGCATCCCAGTCCGACGCCCTATCCACTGCGCCACCGCCTGGTCAGGCTAAACATAAAAGTTTTAAAGGTTCTGCCTGCTGCCTGGCTGGTGGTAGCACAGTGGATAAAGCATTGAACTGGAGTGCCACCATTCAAAATCCAAGGTTGTGGGTTTGATCCCATGGTCACAGGCTCGAGCCCAGGATCCTGTTGTTGCCAGCTTGAGCCTGAGGTCACCAGTTTGCCAGTTGGATCCCTAGTCAAGGCATGTATGAGAAGCAATCAATGGATGCACAACTAAAGTAGAGCAAAGGATTGATACTTCTCTTTCTCCCTCTCCCCCTTCCCTCCCTCAAAAGAAAATAAAAGAATATAAAGAAAGATCACGACCATCTTACATCCCCCTCTTTTCATCAGCAATTTATCAACGTACTGCATCCATAGCAACATTAAGCATTCTGCCAATTAAAAAATCTTTGCCAGGTTTCTATATGTTTACTGGCCATCTAAAACACCCCTGTGACTTGATGTCCTTTACCCATTTTTCTATGCAAAGTTAACTTTTACTAGTTAGTTGTACACCTACCTATCTTACAAAAATATGTTTACCCCTCTCTCTGGCATATTGTACAATACTCCTCCCAAACTTTATCTCTGTTCACATTTGTTTTATTTTTTTACCTTGTTGACGTAAAAAATGTCCAAACCTATAAAGAATTTTTGTAAAAATTTGAGCCAAAACTGATGGCATATGGGAGAGCAAGATCTCAAATACTCCTGAGAATAACAGGTTGCAGTTTCTTTTTATAAATTTGGGATGAAGGAAGGTAAAAAAAATTACATGCAGGTAGGAAAAAGCAAGGTGGGAATTGGATTACAGATTAGTTAAGATTATATGCACTCTTGAGGGAGGTAAAGACCTTGAGGAGTGCCCTGGCCTACTAGCTCAATTAGTTAGAGTATCATCAGGGTACATACAAGAATTGACCAATTAATGCATAAATAGATGGAACAACAAATCAAATCAAATCAATGATTCTCTTTCTTCCCCTTTCTCTATTAAAAAAAATCAATATAAAAAGCGGTCTTTAAAAGCAAAGTCTTTGGAGGGGGTACTCTGTCATTTCAAAGGTGAGTTAACACAGATGCACAAGAATAGACAGGGCTAGCTTAAAAATCTTTCACTAAAGAAGTTAAAGGCAAAAAAAAAAAAAAAAAGAAGTTAAAGGCCTAGGACATGACTACTGTTCACTTAGAAATTTATGATTTATGCCTGACCAGGGGGTGGTGCAGTGGATAAAGCAGGCGTGGCCAACAGTTTTTGCCCCCGGGCCAGATTAGAAAGAAAACTTTTTTCACGGGCTGGACAAAATATTGTTAAATATAAAAACAATTTGTTTAAGTAAACAAAATTTTATTATGTAATTTGTTTATGAATAAATGTGAGTGAAAAAAATTTTAATATACCATATTATTATTATTATTTTTTTTTTTTTTTTTTACAGGGACAGAGAGAGGGATAGATAGGGACAGACAGACAGAAACGGAGAGAGATGAGAAGCATCAATCATTAGTTTTTCGTTGCCATTGCGACACCATAGTTGTTCATTGATTGCTTTCTCACATGTTCCTTGACCGTGGGCCTTCAGCAGACCGAGCCACCCCTTGCTGGAGCCAGCGACCTTGGGTCCAAGCTGCGAACTTTAGCTCAAGCCAGATAGGCCCACGCTCAAGCTGGCGAGCTCTGGGTCTCGGACCTGGGTCTTCTGCATCCCAGTCCGACGACGCTCTATCCACTGTGCCACCACCTGGTCAGGCTACCATATTATTTTAATAAAAATAATTACATACCGTATAAATATCCAAACTGTATCGCAATCAATTGAAACAATATTTAATTAATAGAATGAGCTTGAAGGGGTTATATCGCAAATAAAACAATTACTTTGTTTTACAAACAGCCTGCATACGTTTTCAGTTATCAACTGCAGCTATTGTCTTCGCTATAATGCCACTTGATTCAGCACACTTGACCACAAAAACAACAAATTGTTTGACTTTGGGTGCGCACTGGCAAACTCCACCTAAAAGAATGTGGGTTTCACATTGCTGCTAAACGTCAAACAGTTAATATCGAGTACAGATAAGTACAAAAGTTGTAAATCTTTATAATGGATTCTTTTTAAAAAATGAAGTATTGTGAATCCATTCGACCAATATTGGAAGTTAACTCTAGATTAGTCACATGCGGAATTCTTTTCCGCATATCACTATCTTCTTAAATATCTCGATTTCCAATAATCAAAGACGCTTCCGCTTCTGAGTAGCTGAGATTTTAAAGTAGCGGAGAATATTAAAAATTTAATTGCAGGCTGCATAAACTCATTATGTGGGCCTGATCTGGCCCGCAGGCCGTATGTTGGCCTTACGTGGGATAAAGTGTCGGACTGGGACACAGAGGACCCAGGTTTGAAACCCTGAGGTTGCCGGCTTGAGCACGGGGAAACTGGCTTGAACCCAAGGTCACTGGTTTGAGCAAGGGGTCACTTGCTCTGCTGTAGCCCACCCCAAACCCCATCAAGGCACATATGAGAAAGCAATCAATGAACAACTAAGGTGCCACAATGAAGAATTGATGCTTCTCATCTCTCTCCCTTCCTGTCTGTCTGTTCCTATCTGTCCCTCAAACACACAAAAAAGGTTTGATTTATTACAGCACCCTTTTTGTCCACAACCTTACCAAATTTATTTTAGTTGATTTGGATTGGCATGGAAAAAACTAAGCTTATTTCTTTAGGACTGCTAAAAAAACCCACAAAATTCAAGGCCCTGAAAAAAAAAAAAAAAATTCAAGGCCCTGGCTGGGTAGCTTAGCTGGTTATAGCATTGTCCCTATACCAAGGTTGCAGGTTTGATCCCCAGTCAGGGCACATACAAGAATCAACCAATGAATGCGTAGATAAGTTGAACAACAAATCAATATTCTTTCTCTCTTCCTTCCTCTCTCTCTCTCCAAATAAATTAAACAAAACAACAAATAAAATTCAACTTAGAAAATTTTAAGATCGAATGGACTAATTGAGCGATTCATGAATCGGGAAGCATCCCATCTAGTAAACAGAGATGCTCCCAGGAGCTGTGCAAAATGGAAGGGCTTTAATGGCAGGAGCGTGAAAGTCATTAGTAAAAGAAAAGAAAGTTTTTGCCTGGCCTGTGATGGTACAGTGGATAAAACATGGACCTAGAAAATAGAGGTCACTGGTTCGAAACCCTGGGCTTGACTGGTCAAGGCATGTAGGACAAGCAACCAATGAACAACTAAAGTGAAGAAATTATGAGTTGTTGATACTCCTCGCTTTCTCTCCCATCCTCTCTCTGTAAAATCAATAAATAAAATGTTAAAAAAATAAATAAAAGTAAGTTTTGTTTCAAGCAAAATCACCAACGTTTTGAGGGAAGGAACCCAACAGGGGTTTTTATCATGCAGATACTTCATATTGATTGTTAAAAGGTCACATTTCCAAAGGGAACGAACCCCTGCACACTGTTGGTGGGAATTCAGATTGGTGCAGCCACTGTGGAAAACAGTATGGAGGTTCCTCAAAAAATTAAAATGGAACTGTCTTATGACCCAGTGATTCCACTTTTGGGTATATATCCAAAGACACCCAAAGACTAATTCAAAAGAATACATGCAACCCTCTGTTCATTGCAGTGTTATTTAAAATAGACAAAATATGGAAGGCACCAAAGTGCTCAGCAATAGACAAGTAGATAAAAAAATTGTGGTACATATATATAATGGTATATTACTTGGCCATGAAAAGAATTAATTCTTACTATTTGCGACAGCATGGATGGATCTAGAGGGCATTATGCTAAGTGAAAGAAGTCAGTTAGAGCCAGACCAGGCGGTGGCGCAGTGGATAGAGCATCGGACTGGGATGCAGAGGACCCAGGTTCGAGACCCCGAGGTCTCCAGCTTGAGCACAGGCCCATCTGGCTTGAGCAAAAGCTCACTAGCTTGGACCCAAGGTCACTGGCTCCAGCAAGGGGTTGCTCGGTCTGCTGAAGGCCCATGGTCAAGGCACATGTGAGAAAGCAATCAATGAACAACTATGGTGTCGCAACGGCAACAAAAAAATAATGATTGATGCTTCTCACCTCTCTCCGTTCCTGTCTGTCTGTCCCTCTCTCTGACTCTCTCTCTGTCCTTGTAAAAAAAAAAAAAGTAAAAACAGAATGATGGTTGCCACAGGGGCGAGGGTTGGGGAATAGGTAAAAATGGTGAAGGGATTATTGTAATATTATAAGCAAAATTGTTAGAAAATATTCACAGGGATGTCAAGTACAGCTAGGGAATATACTCAATAATACTGTAGTAACTATTTACAGTTGTGGGTACTCTTAAGTATCGAGGAAATGACTCTGTAAAGTATATGATTGTCTAGCCATTATGCTGCAGACCAGAAACGAATACAAATAATATTAAATGTAAACTGTAATTAAAAAATTAAATTAATAAAAACGCAAAGGTCACATTTTGCCTGACCTGAGGTGGCAAGTAAAGTGTCGACCCTGAAATGCTGAGGTCGCCAGTTCGAAACCCTAGGTTTCCTGGTCAAGACACATATGACAAGCAATCAGTGAACTAAAGGGAAGCAACTATGAGTTGATATTTATTGCTTCCTTCCCCTCTCCTCTCTGTAAAATTCAATAAATAAAATCTTAAAAAATAAACAATTGTTTATTTCTGGGTGAGGTCGAATTTGAAATTAAGTCTTGATTTGCTGTTTTGGGAAAAGATGACTCCCTTTTAGGCCTGTTATTTCTTTTTTCTTTGGGATAGATAGGGACAGGCAGACAGAAACAAAGAGAGATGAGAAGCATCAATCATTAGTTTTTCATTGCCGTTGCGACACCTTAGTTGTTCATTGATTGCTTTCTCACATGTGCCTTGACCGCGGGCCTTCAGCAGACCGAGCAACCCCTTGCTGGAGTCAGCGACCTTGGGTCCAAGCTGGCGAGCTTTTTGCTCAAGCCAGATGGGCCCGTGCTCAAGCTGGCGACCTTGGGGTCTCGAACCTGGGTCTTCCGCATCCCAGTCCAACGCTCTATCCACTGCGCCACCGCCTGGTCAGGCTAGGCTTGTTACTTCTTTTCTTTTTCTTTCTTTTTTTTTTTTTTTGTGTGTGACAGAGACAAAGACAGAGACAGATATGGATGGACAGACAGGAAGGGAGAGAGATAAGCATCAATTCTTCCTTGCTGCTCCTTAGTTGTTCATTGATTGCTCTCTCATATGTGCTTTGATGGGGGGGGGCCTACAGCAAAGCGAGTGATCCCACACTCAAACCAAGACCTTGGGGTTTCAAACCTGGGTCCTCTGCATCCCAGTCCAACGCTCTATCCACTGTGCCACCACCTGGTCAAGCTAGGCCTGTTATTTCTTTTTTAACATACCGAAGAGTATCAAGCACACAATTGGCCTTCGAGGCATAATATTCTCAAGTTTTACGTAAAATAGGATTCAAAAACTGAGCAGAAATATTTTCAGGGGTAAAAAGAAATTGATTGCTATTAGTGGTATCCCATATTTGCACTGAGCTATTAATAGAAAACAAGTCCTCCATGACACTAAAAATCTGTAATACTGGCTTGTGTGGGCAGAAAAGGGGTTCTAGGTCTTTTCCTCCTGGAAGCAGGCCACAGTCTGCCCCCTCCCCTTACTTTCTCCTAAGCTCCAAGGACTCTACTTTTGCTTTTGTAACTTGTTTCCAGAGCCCATTTCTTCTACCTCTGTGACTTTCTAAATACCGTATTTCCCCATGTATAAGATGTACTCTTTTTCAAAAAATTTGGGGTCTAAAAACTAGGTGCATCTTATACAGTGGTTGTAGATTTTTTACTTGCGTTTCCTGCTTTTTCGTGCTTGTCTTTGCACTCATTGTTGAAGACAGTGATTCGTCATCAGACACAGATGAGGACAAGCTAATGGATGGGGGTTTTGACAGTGACGAGGAGTTGTATGAATTTTATGAATAAAACTTGAGTTCAATAACTTTATGCAATACACTTTTCCCCCTCAAATTGGGCCCCCAAATTAAGGTATGTCTTATACATGGGGAAATACGGTAACTTTCTCTGGAAAAGAAAACAAAAGGCAGTCTCCCTCAGGGAGCAGGCCTGTCCCTTCCTCCTCCCACCCTTCTTCCTAGGTGTGTGTCTCCCTTGCCCCTGTCCTTCTCGTACATTCTAAGGGGACCCCATGAAACTTGCAACAAGGGAGCCATGGGCGGCAACAGCTCATCCTGGGTTAACCCTCTAAACCTATTTCCAAGGCTCCTTTGCCCACTCAGTCCCTTCCGAGTTTTTTCCTGCAAGGCCAGTAAATCCTTGCTTTACATGCCCTATCCATTTTTCTAGTGCATCTAGGTTAACACAGTTTTAAAATAAGTGTAAGTAACCTCAAGAGAGCACATAATCTTGTGTACTATCCTGTAATCCAATCCCCATCTTGCTTTCTCCCACCTTCAGGTAATTTTCTTTACACTTCCTCCTTAATTTCCAATGTATAAAAGCTGCAAAATTTATTCTCTGGAGCATCTAAGATCTTGTTCCACGCAACTGGTTGGCTCATAAATTCTTTAAAAAAATTCTCTACAAAAAAAGAATTCTCTACAAGGTTTGGATGATTCCGTTTTTGTTTAAAAAAATTATTACTGATGTTAGAGAGAGGAGAGAGAGAAAGTCAGGGGGGAGGAGTGGGAAGGATCAGCTCATAGTTGCATGTGCCTTGACCAATCAAGCCCAGGGTTTTGAACCGGCGACCTCAGCATTCCAGGTCGACACTTTATCCACTGCGCCATCACAGGTCAGGCTGGATGATTCTTATGCTGACACTTGACATCAAAATAAATACCCACTTAGGCATTATAACACGTTTCATATGCTATGCCTAAAGTTAAAAGGCTAATTTATAATCAGTATTAAGGTATAATATGTATTAAAAAGCTAACTTTGAATAATTAAAAACTTTTTTGATTGATTTTAGAGACAGAGAGAGGAAGGGAAGGAAGGAGAAAGGAAGAGAGAGAGAGATGCATTCATTGGTTGCTCTCCTGTAGGTACCCTGACCAGGGACTGAACCCTCAACCTTGGCGTTTTAGGATGATGTTCAAACACTGACTGAGCTATCCAGCAGGACTTCTCAGTAAAAATTTTAGGAAGGACTCATTTGGGGGGAAAGGAGGAGGCATACTGATTACATTGAGTGACAAAACCAATATTAAAAACTAGCCTTACTTTGCAATCCGTATTTTAAAAACCTCTTAGTTGTCAATTAGTCACAAAACTATATGTGCATTTGAAAGGGGCTAAATTTCAAGGAACAGGTAAAATTAACTGTGAAGAAAATGGTATATGTTTGTGATGTACTTAACAAAACCAAAGCTCTGCCCTACCTACATTTTCTTTCTTTCTTTCTTTTTTTTTAAATAAAGGAAGCATTATTTCCTTTAGTGATCGGATCTTACGGTAGGATATCCAACACTTGCTGACTCCCTTTGACTGTTCATTCTAGCAGGTGGTTCCACTGATAAGATATTTAAAAGTTCAAGTGCTTCTGTTTATAAGAGCACACAGACAGCCTAGTCTTCTCAGAAAGATCTGCCAGCAAGAGAGCACTTGTATTAAAAGCAAACAGGTATTCCTATCACCAGCCTCAAACCCTGAGACCCAGGCTACCAATGCAATTTTCTTAGCTCAGGGAAGGACAGACTTGGACTTGCTGTCCCTCAAAGCTGACACAGCCATTCAGTACTCAAGTCCTGCAATTCTGGGTAACTTCCATTTAGGTTAACCAGCTGTGATTCTTCCTGTAGCTCAATTGCTCTTTGCTCCTTATAGAAGAACCCTTCCCGGCCTTCAGTTCAAGGGACTTCCAAAGAGCCATAATGTTAAAACTCAACTGCATATATACATCAAGTCCAAATTAAAAGCTAAGGTAACACTGCTTCTGGAGAACTACAGTACTTACTTCCTGACAGAAAATTAGATTTAGTAAGGTAAGATGGAGCTATGGTATTGTGTGACCATACTAATGCAACAAGGCAAAAACAATCAGGAATAAGTCAACCCCAGAAGCTATATCCAGATGATAACAGGGCAGTCAGGAAGTCTTTTAAAAATTACCCTGGAAGACCTTGGCGTGAAATACTGCTCCTTTGCCATCTTTACTTCTATGAAGAAGCAAGTGCAGTGGGACAGTGTATTAGGTTTCTATTGCTGCTGCAACAAATCACACATTTACAGCTTTAAAAATGCAATTTTATTTCTTACAGTTCTGTGGAAGTCAGTATAGGTCTCACAGGGCTAAAATCAAGGTGTCATCAGGACTGTGTTCCTTTCTGGAGGTTCTTTGGGAGACTCCATTTCCTTGTTGCTTCTAACTTCAAGAAGCTGCCCACATTCCATGGTTCATGGCTCACTCTCTTCAAACAACAATTTTGTATCTCTCTCTACCTTCCCTCCCTGATCAAAGATAACTGACAAAGAAGTCAGTCATCTTCTGTAGTCACTCTCTGACTTCTATTTTTAAAGGATCCTTGTGATTACACTGGATCCATAGAATCCAAGATAATTTCCCTACCTTAAAGACAGTTGATTGCCTGACCATGTGGTGGCGCAATAGATATTCAGACTGGGACCCAGGGGACCCAGGTTTGAAACCCTGGGGTTGCCTCTTGAGCATGGGTTCACCTGGTTTGAACCCAAGGTCGCTGGCTTGAGCAAGGGGTCACTCGGTCTGCTGAAGCCCCCCGGTCAAGGCACATAAGAGAAAGCAATCAACAAACAACTAGGGTGCCACAACGAAAAAATGATGCTTCTCATCTCTCTCCCTTCCTGTGTCTGTCCCTCTCTCTCTCTCTCTGTCACACACACAAAAAAAGCTGATTTGCAACCTTGATTCTGTCTTCAATATTAATCCCCCTTTGCTTTGTAAATTTTAATTCACAGATTCCAGAATTAGGACATAAATATTTTGGGGAGAGGGCAATTTCTTTGCCTGTTTACAAAGTAACTCTTCTCCCATACCAGGTGTCAAACCAGCACACATGCACTGCATTAAAGCTTCTGTGCTTGGGACACTGAATGTCCACTGGATTTGGGAACAGATACATCTTACTCAACAGCTTGGGCAAATCTCTGATTAATTCAAATGATTTCACAGTATTACCCTTCTTGCTGTATTTCTTAAAGTAGGTGTTCTTATCCTGGAGTCCATGAAGCACAGAATTCAGGAGGGTTCTATAAACTTAGATGGTGATAAATCTACAACTTCATTTTCAATAACCTCTAACTGAAATTCAGCATTTTATTCCATTATAAAAAAAGGCAAAAGCTTGACCTGTGGTATACAGTTGATAGAGCATTGATCTGGAATGCTGGGGTCAGCAGTTCAAAACCCTGGGCTTGCCGGGTTAAGGCACATAAGAGAAGCAATAACTACATGTTGATACTTGACAATCCTCACCCTCCTCTTTCTAAAAATCAATAAATAAAATCGTTTTTAAAAAATTGGAAATAAACAATAATACTAACAGCAGGACCTGAGAATTTAATAGAAATCAGATATTTTATATATTACAGTTGTTATAAACTTCAAAATATCAGTATGCTCATCTCTACTTAAAAATTAAGGTTATTATATCTATCCTTAGATCTTATTATTTACAGTATTAAAAAGCACACATTACTAACATGAAACCTTTTTAATACTTTGATAACTGCATTTTAGTGTAATTGGTTTCCTTTATAATCTTACGTATTTTATACACTTAAAGACATTATTCTGAGAATAGGTCCCCAGACTTCACTGGACCGCTAATGGGTCCATGACACAAGAAAGATAACGAATCTCTGAGGTAAAGAAACGAATGAAAATTATAAAGGGGGAGCAGGAAGGGTGAGGAAAATTACCTCAAAACTGACCACAGAGCTACTTAGGAAAACCATGAGCATGCCCAATAGAGACCTCAAAGTGAAAGGGCATACATACCATGATCTACCAAAATTTAGCAACTGACATTCTACTGAATTCTCTGGTGGAATTTTCCTACTGAACTTTTGGGGTCTCAAGCTACTATAACTCTGAAGGGCCCAGAAAATTGCAGAAGGACCACAGCACTAATGGCTATATTAACTTCTAAATTGAAAAGGCAAACCCAGTTCAAATCTGCTCTGAAAGCAGAATGAAGCCTCAGCTGTCCATCTGACTAAGCAAAAGAATGAGAGAAAAAGTTGAGCAACAGGCTTTTCCTGGAGATGAGCTATGTTATCACCACTTGCTCTAGTAACTCTCCACCACTCATGATTTATTTCTGCCAACAATTACTCAAGCGTGCTGAGAAGCTTTGAGGACTAAGGGAGAGAAATTAAGTGTTCTTTTTCCTTTCCCTTCCCAACCAAAGAAATCACAAACGATCAAGTCATCATAAATACTTTACAGCTTCTCAGTCTTCTGGCTAAGAACAAGTGAAAAGATACCTTAACAGGAGTCTGTTTCTCATGTGCTTCAAACCTGACTTTAAACAGTTTTTAGCATGAGGTTATCTGAAGCAGTTAAATTCATAGAAACAGAAGGTAAAATGGTGGTTAGCAGGGGCTGGAGGGAGGGGGGAAAGCGAAGTTGTTTAATGTGTATAGTTTCAGAAATGCAAGATGAAAAAGTTCTGGAGACTGTGTTTTACAAAAATGTGAATATATTTAACACTGCACTAAACTATATAATTAAAATGATTATGATGGTAAATTTTGTGATTTTCACCACAATTTTTTAAAAAGCTGATTTGTTGCCTCTCAGGATACCTGTTGTATTGATCACAGATGTAGGGGTGGATTCTAAAACTACAATGCCCTTCCTTGTCTAAATGTTAAACACCAGTGAGAATACGTAAATAATTTTTGATTAATCAAAAACTATTCCATATATCACCTTTCATGTCCCCATCTATTACTTTCTTTTTATTGATTTTAGAGAGAGGGGAAAAGAGAGAAACATCAATTTGCTGTTCCAACCATTTATGCATTCATTGGTTTATTCTTGTATGTGCCCTGATGGGGGATCTATCCTAAACTTTAGCATATCCTTGGCATATAGGGATGACGCTCTAACCAACTAAGCAACCTGGCCAGGGCTACTTCTCTATCTTATTTCTCTTTTCTGCCCATTTCTCCAATTACTAGATTTCAATTCAAGACTGAAAGTGGCAGGGAAAAATTCTAATTATTCTATATATCATCAAAAGAAGAAGTTACCAGATTTGGCCAAAATCTAAAGGATATCATGTTCTGTTTTCCTCCCTCCTCTCAGCATGAGAGTAGCCAGTTCTCCCCTTTAGTTAGAGGGCAGATCTAATTGTGGTGCCTGCATATTGCTAAAAAGACATGGGCATATAAGAACTCCTGGGAAGGCAAAAATAATTTGCTTCAATTCTATCCTTTAGGTTTAGAAGTATGTTAATAAGACCAGTAATGTCTAAGGAGGTGTAAAAACATGTATGTCACTTTCTAGTTTTTTTTTTAAGGTAGTTTTTTGTTGTTTTTCTTTAGTGAGAGGAGGGGAGATAGAGCAACAGATTGCCACATGTTCCCAGTCCAGGATCCACTCAGCAACCCCCATCTTGGGCCCACGCTCAATCAACCGAGCTATTCTCAGAGCCTGGGCCAAGGTTTGGACCAACTGAGCTATCCTCAGTGCCCAGGGCCAACATTCAAACCGGTGGAGCCACTGGCTGCAAGGGGGAAGAGAAAGAGAAGGGAAAGAAGGGGGGGAAGAGAAGCAGATGGTCACTTTTCATGTGTGTCCTGATGGGAATCGAACCTGGACGTCCATACCCAGGGCCATTGCTCTATTCACTGAGTCAACTGGCCAGGGCTTAATATAATAATTTTAAGATTTAGGAAAGCCAAAAGAATGGCTCCAATTTAGCCTCCAGTTTTACTAAGGGAAAATTTTAATCCCATCCCAGAACTAAGAAAGTTTTAACTAAAAAGATACATATCTGGATTCAGGTCCACATAAAAAATTCAGATAATGTATAGGCCCACAAGGTAAGAGGCAGAAAGAAGGTAGGTCTTAAATATTCTTAAGAATCAGACCTTTCACAAGCTGGTTTTCAGTCTTAAAGTAATGACTTCAGATTTATTTTAATAATTATTTTAACTCGTCTCTCCTTGTAGAGTCTGAAATGTATTATCACAGGCTGCCCTTTTGATTATAAATCAAATCATACTTTTATTACTGCATTAACAAAGCATCTTGGGCTGTAAAAGAGAGCAGATGGGATGATTAATAGCAGCAGCTGTTACATCAATGTTCAGGAAATTACACACATACCATACATGAGTTTTAAATTTTACATGCCTCAGATTCCCAATTCTCTAATGCTCCTCTCTTTGCCTCCAACTAGCAAGAAAACGCCATATGAAGATAAACTTAAATCAGTAAGATGTCTACTTTGATGACTCCTAGATAATCAAATCAATTTTACTAGTTTGATTTTGACAAACTATATTAACAACTTTGGAGTGAATTTAACTTTGTAACTCATTATTAGATTTTGTGGGGTTTTTGACTCTTGAAGTAATTTCGTTTTACAAATGCTCAACTGTTTTAAGTGTTTTACAGGTACATATTCTATTCAATCCTCATAAGAAACAGTGGAGGTAAATACTATTATTATTCACATTTCCAAGTGAGGAAAACTGTACAGAGTAATTAAGTACCTTGCCCAGGGTTAAGGTAGCAAATAACTGAGCCTGGATGTAAATCAGACTTAAAAGCCCAGTGTCTTCAATGTTGTTAATTAAGATACAGAAGTAGCTGACCAAGTGGTGGCGCAGTGGATGGAGCGTCAGACTGAGATGTGGAAGACCCAGGTTCGAGACCCCGAGCTCGCCAGCTTAAGCGCGGGCCCATCTGGCTTAAGCAAAAGCTTGCCAGCTTAGACCCAAGGTCTCTGGCTCCAGCAAGGGGTTTCTCAGTCTGCTGAAGGCCCGCGGTCAAGGCACATGTGAAAAAGCAATCGATGAACAACTATGGTGTTGCAATGGCAACGAAAAACTAATGATTGATGCTTCTCACCTCTCTCTGTTCCTGTCAGTCTGTCCCTATCTATCCCTCTCTCTGACTCTCTCTCTGTCCCTGTAAAACAAACAAACAAAAAAGACACAGAAGTAATACATTCCTTTATCTATTCACATTGGCTTACAACTAAAGCATGTATTGAAATAGAATTTGCATTTAATGGCTATTTTAACAAGAAATTCACAGATGGGGGTCTTGGCTTCCTAAAGATGAACAGCAGGGCAGGCAGCTCAAAAAATGGCTTACAAGTGGCATTTTAGTTTCCTTGGCAACTCATTTTTCCTGAATCAAAATCTAAAAATTAGTTGTTTTATGTGCTACAGTAAGGTCACTCTAACCCTCCCTTCCTCCCTTAGCTGGAAATTACAGTGTTTTTAGTCTTATAAGAGAGAAGTATTGATGCATCTGTAAAGTAATCTGGTTAGAGCAATCAAATCATAGACTCTTGAACTTTTTAAGGTAATTCTAGAAAGTAACTCCTCACCCTCCCAGGGTCCTTTTTTTGGAAATAAATCATCATTTGTCTATGTGACCAATCACTGTCAGTGCCAGAGTTTCTATTTTGAGATACTCAGTCTGAATATCTACTATCCAGCAGTTACCAACAGGGCTTTCTCCATGGCAATGGGAGAATTACTAAAGGAATAGACTAAAGATTTGTTTTAAATGGGATACAGAAAGACTGAATTAGCAGCAAGAGTTATTGCTCAGAATACCAGAGACTTCACTAAACAGTGAATAGACAGGGAAAATTCTAATGATTGCCATAGAAAATATTTCCAAGAAACAACCTTTTTCTGATGTGGGGGAGGAACAAACTGTCCCTACCCTCAAGGTTCTCTTTTCTCTTTTAATGTTTTTTAAAATTGATTTTAGAATGAGGAAGGGGGAGAGAAAGAGAGTGAGAGAGAGAGAGACAGGAACATCGATCCATTCCTTTATGTGCCCTGACTGGGGATGGAACCAGCAATCTCTGCGCTTTGGGACAATGCTCTAACCACCAAAATTCTGGCCAGGGCCTCAAGGTTCTTTTGGCTATTCATATTACACGAAACATATTAGCAAGAGAAATAACATGTAT
The DNA here is from genome assembly GCA_037038555.1 of Rhynchonycteris naso. Lineage (NCBI taxonomy): Eukaryota > Metazoa > Chordata > Mammalia > Chiroptera > Emballonuridae > Rhynchonycteris > Rhynchonycteris naso. Next base: position 53,188,594 of record CM072999.1, read on the forward strand.
GGAAACCCTGCATCCATGAGAGTCCAAGACCCCATATGCAGACAAGGTTCAGGGAAAAGGAACATGAATATAAGACATCCTCAGTCAGGGATGAGGTAAAGTGCCTTGGAGGCTTCAAAAAATTATTGCAGGATGGTAAGAGCTGATGCTTAGTAAACAGAAATTTGTTCTGTCCTATATACGTAGGTCAAAAGAAGTTATCTCTGATAATATGTATGTTACTATGAGCAAGGCTCCTAATTCAAGTTCTAAGTAGGGGCAAAAGTTTCTCTTGAGCCCAGGCTAAAGTTGCCTCTACCTCAAAACAATTTGCATGACACAGAGACACCTCTTGGGATGACTCTTGGGAACCTCCACTACTGACAAATGAGACAAGCCCGTTTCACACACACACTGCGTTAGAATTTAAAGCTGTTTTATTATTTAGTTACTTGAGTAGCTACTAGAAGCATTATCCAAGACAGAACGATGAATACACAGACCTAATGCTGAAGTTTTCAACCTGAAAAGAACTGTACCTAGTGGTATGAGTCAGTATTCTTACAAAACGGCCTAAAATATCTTCACTGGGTGTAGAATAACAGATTCCCACATTCCACATACAAAGATTTGTTTTTCCCAATACAGAACTCATTCACATTAGAAACATGGATATTACTATGGAAAACACCATTTCCTCCTCACATTCACAGATTCGCTCCCACGAAGATACTTAGGCACTTTAACACATCCCTTTAAAAGGGACAAAGCTTGTGATCTATATAGATTTATCTGGCAGGGCCTTTTTTTCAACCGATCTCTGACAGGATTTTCCTGGAGATCAGAGGAGTCAACCTAACTTTTATAAAATACACTAACATCTAGAAAGGTCCTTTCGTAATTACAGTTTAAGTGTTGAGCTAACGAAATGCCGTGTGGGCGGGTCTCTGTCCTGGGCCACTCCAGATAACATTATTCACCTTCGGAGCAGTGAGGCGAGAGAAACTCTGCACCCCACGCAAATATCTTGAAATTAAATTTAAATCAGCCCTGCAGAAAACGACCAGGAAAACAGCTCCGTGAGACCGTGGGGTCACTACAAGGCGGGCCGAATGCCGGCCTGGGCGGGTCTTCGCAGTCATGGACCTGGGCTGCGAAGCCAACACACCCCTTACTCCCCACGGTCTGCCCAGGGGCCGGGAAGCCAAGCCCTACGTGTCGCCGTTCATCTAGCGCCCCCAAGTCACCACTACTCTCACCAATGCAAGGTCTTGCCGAGCTCAGTTTGCCCAGCCACCCTGACCATCGCTTAGCCTCTCTTCCATTTTGGGGTGCCCACCCGCCCCCTGGCCGCCCCAAAGGGTGCGAACTCACGGCCGCCGGGGCGCCGGTGAAAATATCCTCCCCCTCAATGTCGCTGTCCCCAGCCTCGGGTTCTGAACCCCCGGCAGCCCCCTCAGACTCCGGCTCCAGGCCGGGGAAAGGCGGAGGCAGTCTTTCCGATGCACTACAGCCACCACCACCCGACGCCATCTTCCTCCACCCACGGCGGAAGTCGCAACAACAACTTTATAAAGAGAAAGCTCTGCGAGCAAATAGTTCTAGCGGAGAGAGTAGTGGGATGGCCGCGACCAACCCCGGGGAACGCTCCGGGGTGGGGCCTAAGTGCTGGGGGCGGGGCTTAGGCGGTTGGGGCGGGCACCCGCTGGCTCGCGGTTCTTGCCTCCCCAATCTGAACTCTGGATCGCGACGCTGGGATCTTAACCGAGAGGACAAAGGGGCAGAAAGGGAGGAGCCAGAAGCTGCTCAGATTGTGAAGGTTCTTTGTGCTCTGCATAGCTTTATCGAACAGGTTTCTTAATGAGATGTCGTTTGAGTAAGGGTTCTGAAAACCTCCACATTCCACCTACCATGCCAAGCACAATGACCTTACAGAGCTTCAATAAATATTTTTGATTCAGGTCTCGGAACAGATTACAGTAAAGTCTCACCATTTAGTCTTTGGACAACACTTAGTTAATTCATTCTGGAAATTATATATACACACACACAAACACACACAGCATCTATTGTGTGCCTGGCACCCTGCTATGCATAGGAGATACAGAAATAAAGAAGCCCCTGGCCCACTAGGCACTTGAGGGAGACAGGCATTTAAAAATTTTTTTTTAATTCATTTTAGAGAAGAGACAGAGAGAGAGAGAGAGAAAGGGGGGAGGAGCTGGAAGCATCAACTCACATATGTGCCTTGACCAGACCAGTGCAGGGTTTTGAACTGGTGACCTCAGTGTTCCCAGGTCGACACTTTATCCACTGTGCCACCACAGGTCAGGCCGGCATTTAAATTAACAACTCAACACGTACAATGCTATATAATTTGCTGTGCCAGCACAGTAAAAGAGATCATCAATTCTATTTGTTGAAGTGGGAGTGGGGGGCTCACAGAAGAAGTGAAATCTCAGTGTCCTAAATTTGATTGCAAGGACGTTAGGATTATCCTCTCAACTACTATGGAGTAAGTGAAGTGGAACAGATGGCAGGGAAATTATTAAACTCTGAACAAAATTTCCCTGGGACCTAAACTATTCACTGGTTATCTGTGAGCCTAAAGTCTAAATCAGCTAGATGAGAAAACTGGGGTTGTTTATCCTGGGATAATTAATTCTGCAAGATAATCCTGATTTATTTCTCAGTAGAAAAGAGATAGATAAAGACAGACAGGAAGGGAAAGAGAAGCATCAACTCGTAGTTGTGGCACTTTAGTTGTTCATTGTGAAGGAAATGTTTAACTCAGGTTCTTTTCTTCAGCTAAGTTCCTACTCCCCTTCATTCGGATTCTTCTAACCAGGGACTAGAATGAGAAATAACTAACTTGTTTACCAATCTCTCAGACTCTTTCGTCTGGTCATCCGACCATTCCTCAACCCCCATACCTAGTTAAAGATATCCCCATCTCTCCCTTCCACCTTGGTGCGGCCATTTAAACTAGCCAATCAGGAAAAGATAAGCTTGTACGGTCAACACTCCAGCCAATGGAGCAATACTGAGCATCCTAGGACCTGCGTTAGGAATAAAAACAGAATTTGTCCTCTGCCCTTGCACTTGCTGGCTGGCTTTCAATAGCGGCAGCTCACCCTTCTGCAGAAGTTATTAAAGTTGCGTTGCCGCGGTATTTTGTCTCCACGAGTCTTGAGTCTTGCTTAATTTCATCTCTAACAATTGATTGCTTTCTCATAGGTACCTTGACAGAGGGTGGGGTGGGGTGGGGAGACCACTCCAGCTGAGCCAGGGACCCCTTGCTCAAGACAGCAACCTTGGGCTCATGCTGGTGACCTCGGGGTTTTGAACCTGTGTCCCCGGTCCATTCTCTATCCACTGCACCACCACCTGGTCAGGCAAAAGGTTTAGTTTGTTTCTAACTGCAAATTCAACTACAGGGGTTGGCTCCCTCACAGATGTAATAAGGTGCTCGAAGACAAAGGCCCTGACCTATCCTTGACATCTAAAGACTAAGTCTGACAAATTAAATGCTAAAAAAATGTTTGTGATTTGATTGGAGGGATGAATGGATGAAACTAGTATCATCAACCTTGTGACTGGCAGCCACCACAGCCACGAACACCATAGTATGTATGGCATTCTTTTTAGCATGTGATCGCCAATATCACTGTTGGACGCAATGGACACAGGGCAAAAGCTCTCTATGTTGCCTTTGAAGGCGAATGGCAGGAATATTCAGTCTGTAGTGGGGAGTAGTGCAGCCCTAAGCCCTATGAGAGGAGAGAACCAAAGAGCCTTCCGGGGTCACTCCACCACGCCTAACCATTTGAGCTCCCAAGATATCTCGTTCACAGCAACGGAAACTCACTTCCGGACTAAGGAAGTGAAAACTTCGTATGTAAGCGGCTCTCTCGGAGAAATAACAGGAGTCTCCGTGCACACGCTCCTCCAGAACGAGAAATCAGTATCTCCTTTACCCTACCTCTTTAGAATTCATCTTTAGTTTATAGAGGGCGACGAATGAGTCAATCAGTGGTGGGTAATAGGTAGTTACAGCCCACCCTTCCCTTTCCCGGCGGAGACTACAAGTCCCAGAATACAGCTATCTCCTGAAGATAACGTCCCATGCGTCCCAGCATGCAATGCGACTCACGTGCTGCGAGGATTTTTTTTTTTTTTCCTCTCTAGCCTCGACAAAACCCAGCAAAGCATGCTGGGGTTTGTGGTCCTTGCGGCACCCTATCTTAGGTCCTTCGCGCTACTCCGTCTAGACCCGCCTATTCTCTGCTACCCTGAACCTTTAGGCTTGTCTTGGCCCGCTGGAAGACCAGGAAGTTGATAAATTGCAAGGCCAGCTGCTGAAAGACGGTGGCTCAGGTGGGACAGTCGCCAGGGATGGCGGAGCGTGAGGATGGAGCGGCTGTCGGGGCTGCTCTCCTGGACGCTGAGCAGAGTCCTGTGGCTCTCGGGCCTGTCTGAGCGGGGAGCTGCCCGGCAGCCCCGGATCATGGAAGAGAAAGCGCTAGAGGTTTATGGTAATTAATTTTACCTAGGACCGTATTTGGCGTTATGCGTGGAGGCCGGGGGTAACGAGGGCCTCACTTGAGGGCTGGGAATGGCGACTCGGTTTTTTGCCGGAGCTGGTTGGGAGCGTGGGAAGCGTTTTCTTAGGGATCTTAAGTCATGCCGCAATGTGAGTCTTTTTAGGAGCTTGACTCTTCCTAAACCTGGGGCAAGCGAAGTCTGGAAGTCTTAAACACTTCATTTCCCTAGTCTGACCCACGTCGTAGTGGCAGAGCTGGTGTCTAGTGTGCTTGGTTAGAAAGCCAACCTGGCCTGGTTGCGGTATTTCACCCTCTTTCTTTTCTATCCCTGGACACGCGCTCCTCCTCCACAGTTGAGGGCATTGCTGTGTGACTGACAAATTGGGGACTGGACCAAGGTCACAGCCCCTTTCTTCTGCTGCAAAGGCAATAGGCAGAGGTCCCCTAGAAAAGAGATCGAGATAGACTCCTTGTAGCTGACCATTGAATTTACAGTTCCTTAACACAGCCAAGCCTGGAGTGCAAAAGAAGAGCACATACACACACAATTCTGTTTGTAACCCCTGGGACCATCTTCATTGTACAGATGAGGAAACAAAGGTTTAGAATGGATACACAACTACCTGGAGGTCACACTGCCAGTAAGGAAAAACTAAAGCTCATACCTCTGATTCCAAACTTAGTGCACCACTTCACAATTGCCTTATGATTCTCTTTTTAGTATTGTTTTTGAAACTAAAAGGAGGCGATCTAACTAATGTTCAGAAATTCCTGCTGACTGAGGGTAAAAGATGACCATAAGAAGACAAATATAGTACAGGTAAGGATTATGGGCCAAGCAGGAAAAGGAAAAAGGATGGAAAAGACCTTTAGAGCTAATATATACTGCTCACAAAAATTAGGGGATATTTCAAAACAAATAGGAAGCTATAAAATATTCTCTAATTTTTGTGAGCAGTATATTTTATCTCTCTCTTGCCAGAGGCAGACCTAATCAACCGCAGCCAAATAATGGACACCTTCTTGTCCTTTCAGGCCTCTTTCTACAGCTTTTAGTCACAGCAGGACACAGGGAATACAACTTTGGAAGAGAGATAGGTGATTCTCGTCTTCAAACTTATATTGAGAGGGACAAATATTTACAAATATATGTTTGTTTATTGTATGCAGTAAAAAGTCATAGGCCTGAAAAGATACAGAAATTCAGAGGAGGGAAATTCTAATTCTGATTGGGGAATCACTTGAGTTGGGCCTTGAAGAATAATATGGTCTAGACATATAGAGGTTGGGGCACACTAAACAGGAAATAAGCAAGAGTATAAAGGTGAGAAAATATCATGTTTAGGAAGTGGCAGATAGGTGGATAGGTAGGATAGGGTTTGTGGTTAAAAATGGTATGGTCAAAAATTGTTTTAAATAGGTTGGAATTGGATACTGAAAGTGTACAGATAAATGAAGATTTTAATATAAGTGCAGAATCATAGAAGAATTTTATTCAGGGCAGTAATGTGATTTTGTTTGTTTGTTTTTTGTGACAGAGAGGGACAGATGGATAGGAAGGGAGAGAGATGAGAAGCATCAATTCTTTGTTGTGGCACCTTAGTTGTTCATCGATTGCTTTCTCATATGTGCCTTGACCAGGGGCCTACAGCAGAGTGATTGACCCCTTGCTCAAGCCAGCAACCGTGGGGTCATATCTATGATCTCATGCTCAAACTGGTGAGAGGGACTTCGGGGTTTTGAACCAGGGTCCTCTGCGTCCCAGTCTGACATTCTATCCAGTAGGCCACTGCCTGGTCAAGCCAGAGCAGTAATGTGAAGAAAACAACATTGCTTTCTTTGTCTTCTTTTTTTTAATGTTTATTGATTTTTAGCAAGAGAGGAAGGGGGAGAGAGAGTGAATGAGATAGGAACATTAATATATTCCTGTATGTGCCTGACCAGGCGGTGGCACAGTGGATAGAGTGTTGGACTGGTATGCCGAAGTCCCAGGTTCGAGACCCCAAGGTCGCCAGCTTGAGCGCGGGCCCATCTGGCTTGAGCAAAAGCTCGTCAGCTTGGACCCAAGATCACTGGCTCCAGCAAGGGGTTGCTCAGTCTGCTGAAGGCCCGCGGACAAGGCACATGTGAGAAAGCAATCAATGAACAACTAAGGTGTTGAGACGGCAACGAAAAACTAATGATTGATGCTTCTCACCTCTCTCTGTTCCTGTCTGTCTTTCCGTCCCTATCTATCCCTCTCTCTGACTCACTCTCTGTCCCTGCAAAAGTAAATAAATAACAAAACTAAAAAATATAAAGGCACACACACACATATATACATATATTTCTGTATGTGCCCTGACCAGGGTTCAAACCGGCAACCTCTGTGCTGTGGGATGATGCTCTGACCAGCTGAGCTATCTGCCAGGGCAACATTACTTTCTAAAAGAAGTAAATCCAAATCTCTGAAATCACTAGAAAACTGGAGATGTTTTAAAAGGGGTGAGATTTAATTTCAGGGTTCAGTAGCATGTAAAGAATATGATGCAACCTGTATAAATAAGCCTTACAAGGAAAAGGCCTAGGATGAAGGGCAGCAAATTCCCTTTCAAAACCCGTATTTCCCTGAGCTCCATGATGACACAGCCTTGTGAAGGAGAAACTGTCCTCTTTTTCCAGCCTCTATTATCAAATTCTGTTTCTAATCAAGTGATGAGCCCAGGAGTTGCTGTGGAGAAGGTAAATTTGATTGATTTGTTTTTCCCAGCTGCATTTCTGATTGCAGGGGTGCTATAAATAATAGAACAAAATCTCAGGCTTGAGAATATCAAGCTAATTCTCTGCGAACTCCCTCTGCTTCTGCCCTTTCTGTTTCATCATTTTTCTTTATCATTCTCCTTTTGCATCTTTTTCAACAGCCTTAGTGTGAGGAAGAAATACGTCTTCTCCAAGGCCAGGTTTCCACATTCTTGGTCTCGCTCCCTTCTGCTTATTTTACCAGTTTCCCCATCTCCCATCCTTAAATTTTCAGTCCCTTTTTCTCTGTTTGATCCTTCCCTTTGAGCTATAAAACATACTCAGATTTCCCATATCCTTGTCTTTGTTCTAGGTTTTTCTAAACCCAGGGCCTGTTCTCTGCCCTTCCGTTTCCTGCCAAAGCTCGAGGACTACATTTTCAGTTCCCTCTTCCCCTTCTGCAAACTGGCTTCTGCCTTAACCTCTACTGAAACTGCTTTCTTACAAGTGACATCCTGAGTAACAAATCAAAGACTTATTTTAGCCTGGCCAAGTAGTGGCACAGTGGATAGAGCATCAGACTAGGATGCGCAGGACCCAGGTTCGAGACCCCAAGGTCGCCACGCTTGAACACGGGCTCGTCTGGTTTGAGCAAGGCTCACCAGCTTGAGCCCAAGGTCGCTGGCTCGAGCAAGGGGTCACTTGGTCTGCTGTAGCCCCCTGGACAGGGCGCATATGAGAAAGTGATCAATGAACAACTAAGGTGCCACAACAAATAATTTATTTTTCTCATCTGTCTCCCTTCCTGTCTGTCTGTTCTATCTGTCCCTCTTTCTGATTCTCTCTCTGTCACAAAAGAAAAAAATTAAAGACTTATTTTAGCTTATCAGCCTGGATTTTTTTGCAGCATTTGATGTTGTTAACCACCCGTCTTCCCTTCTCTGCTTCTTGTTGCCTCCTTTTGATGCCTAAATTAGGTGCTTTCCATACATATATCCTTGGGTCTCTTATATTAGTGATTCTCAAACTGGGCTACACATAATAACCTGAGGAATTAAAGTCGGTGTCCAAGCCATACTACAAATCAGTTAAGTCAGAATATCTGGGAGTAGGGCTCAGACATAATTTTTTGTTTTTTTTTTTAAGATTCCTGGTGATTCCATTTTTCAGCCATGGTTGAAATTTATTGTTGTACTTACTCCTCCCTGTGAATCTCAACAACCTAGCCTTGGTGCTCTCTTAAACCCTATGTCACGGTTCAGTGTTTGCTGGAATGTACCATTGACCTGCCCCTTAAGCAAAATCATTATGTATTAAATTAAACTGTTTGCTCCAGCCCCGACCCAAATTTATTCCTGTGTTCTTTTTCTTTTCAGTGTTCTCCCAGACACTTAACTTCCTTTTCTCCCTTTCCTTCTACATTTAAACAGTTGTCAAATTCTGTTGATTCTGCCTCAGAAATTACTTCTTCCTCTGTCTTCTCTCTGTCACCATTGTTATGTGCCTGATTTAGGCCCAGCTTTTTCAGCTGGTATTCCTGGCTCTGCTCTGGATGAGTTATGAGCTGGCCATGTCACTCTCATTCAGAACCTCTTGAGGACATCCTATTACTAGTAGCTGACTCCAAAAGATCCTTGGTGGTTTGGCCCAAACTCTTACATCGTCTTCATTTATTCTGGGTTCTGGGCAAACTAAATTTCCGGTTCTTTACTTTCACCTTAAATGTTGAATGTTGAAATGTTACCCTTTTTAAAAAAATTTTTTTTGTCAAATACAAGCAAAAGATTACTTAGAAAGTCACAGAGGTAGAAGAAGTGAGCCATGGAAGAAGTGAGCCAGCTGAACTGCTTGGTTTCAGGGAATAAGTTAACAAGAGGAGAAGGAGGGGCTCTTAGAACCTAGGAGAGAGGCAAACGTGCCTGGGGAAAGGGGTCGGGAGAGGCTTGGGCATCCTCCGTAGAGAGAGGCGCTGAATTATTATCCATTTTTAAAGGCCTCATTCAGATCCATGTCCGTAAATCCCGACACTACATTTTCCTAAGCCCCTGGTCGGCAAACTGCGGCTTGCAAGCCTCATGGGCTCTTTGGCCCCTTGAGAGAATACCACAAAGTACTACATGTGGGCTCAACCTTGATAAGGAACCTATATAGTTTAAGTTTTAAAAAATTGGCTCTTGCCTGACCAGGCAGTGGCGCAGTGGATGGAGTTTCGGACTGGGATGCAGGAGGACCCAGGTTCAAGACCCCGGGGTCGCCGGCTTGAGTGTGGGCTCATCTGGTTTGAGCAGAGGCTCATCTGCTTGGACCCAAGGTCACTGGCTCCGGCAAGGAGTTGCTCAGTCTGCTGAAGGCCCGCGGTCAAGGCACATGTGAGAAAGCAATCAGTGAACAACTAAGGTGTCGCAACGGCAACGGAAAACTAATGATTGGTGCTTCTCACCTCTCTCCACTCCCGTCTGTTTGTCTCTATCTGTCTGACTCTCTCTCTGTTTCTAAAAAAAAAAAAAATTGGCTCTCAAAAGAAATTTCAATTGTTGTACTGTTGATATTTGGCTCTGTTGACTAATGAGTTTGCTGACCACTGTCCTAAGCTAAAAGTGATTTCTTCCTCTTGAGCCTCTATAACACTCTCCGAAACCATTTTTTTTTTGAAACAAGCAAGAGAGACAGAGGAAGGGAGAGAGATGAGAAGCATCAACTCATAGTTGTAGCACTTTAGTTGCTCACTAATTCCTTTCTCATATGTGCCTTGACCAGGGGTGAGAGGGGACTCCAGCCAAGCCAGTGACCCCTTGCTCAAGCCAGCAACCTTGGGCTTCAGGCCAGTGACCTTTGGGCTCAAGCCAGCAACCCTACGCTCAAGCCAAATGAACCCACACACAACCTAGATGAGCCCAAGCTCAAACCCATGACCTCTGGGTCTCAAACCTGGGTCTTCCGCATCCCAGTCTGACGCTCTATCCACTGTGCCACCGCCTGGTCAGGCCTTTTCTCATTCTTATATTCTCTGCAATGTTGAATTCGAGACATTGGATATGATATAATAATAATCTAAGAAAACTTTTCTCAAAAGGAAACTTGCTTGGAAATTTTTCAGAAGTCTGGGGAGTGGCTCCAGAATTGGCTTACATACAAAGAAGAGTGTGCTTTTAATTAGGACTGGCAAAATCATTCATATTTAGAATATTAATGTTGTTACATGATACCTTGTCGGTGATGATTCTTTAGATTTGATTCGAACTATCCGGGACCCAGAGAAGCCCAATACTTTGGAAGAACTTGAAGTGGTAACGGAGAGCTGTGTGGAGGTGCAGGAGATAAATGAAGAGGACTACTTGGTTATTATCAGGTTCACGCCAACAGTACCTCATTGCTCTTTGGCAACTCTTATTGGTAAGGTGTGTGTGTGTGTGTATTTTTTAATTCTAAAGTAGCCTAGCTGATACCCAGAGCAACAATTAGCATTATGTATCACAACATTATGGTTTACAGAGTATTTTCACATATGCTAGACCCATATTTGTTGGTTTCACATCTGTGGATTCAGCTAACCAGGTATTGAAAATATGTGATGGGAAAAGTTACGTTATTCTGATTTGTACTACATATGTAGTTAGGCCTAAGATGATTGCATCTGTACTTAACACATACAGGCACTTTTTCTTGTCATTATTCCCTAAACAATACAGTATAACAATTATTTACATAGCATTTACCTTGTAATAAGTAATATAAGTAATTTAGAAATGATTTAAAGTAAACAGGAGGATGTACGTAGGTTATATGCAAATGCCAGACCATTTTATATAAGGGACTTGAGCATTGCGGATTTTGGTATAATGGGGGGGAGTCTTGGAACCAGTCCCCTGTGGATACTGAGGGACAACTATACTTGTCTTCTGTAGTCCTCACAATTAGCCTATGAGTAAGTTAATATTATCTTTATTTTATAGATGAGGAGCCAGAGGTTCAGAAAGTTTAAGCTCAGAATCATATAGCCAAGAAATGGTGAAACTGAGGCTCAAACCAAGGTCTCCTGACTGCAAATGTGTTTCTTTTAGTTACACTATGCTGCTTCACTTTGGTGTACATGCCTGCAATTAATAGAGTGTGGGTGTGGACCATCTCCTCTTCTCAGTTTTGGAGATTGGAATAGGTGCTGTCAGACTGGCACTACTGCCATCACCATCTTTTCCTTTTAGCTGTTCTATTAGCATCTATTTAGTAGGGGCAGACGTTTTGGTGGGAGAGTATTTTTTGAGGTAGTTTTCTATTTAAGAGGCTGCATTTCCAATATTTTGGATTAGTTAGCTGTAAGATATACAATAGGTGTCTATTAGATACTTTGTTATAAAGAAGATAAAGGAAGTTTATTTCAAACCAAATGTTCATCAGTAGGGGATCGATTAAATAATCAGTAATGGTGCCTGACCTGTGGTGGCGCACTGGATAAAGCATTGATGTGGTTCGAGACCCCAGGCTTGCCTGGTCAAGGCACATATGGGAGTTGATGCTTCCTTCTCCTCTCTCACTTTCTCTTTCTCTCCTCTCTAAAATGAATTAAAAAAAAAATTAGTGATGGTGTATATTAACAATGAAATACTATGTAGCAATAAAAACAGAGAAGCTCTCCATGTACTGATATGGAAAGATCTCTTTAACATATTGTTAGGAAATTAAAGCAAGTATAGTATTGCTACATTTGTGTTAAAAAGGCAAAAATAGGCCCTGGCTGGTTAGTTCAGTGGATAGAGCATTGACCTGACGTGCAGATATCCCAGGCTTGATCCCCAGTCAGGGCACACAGGAGAAGCAACCATCTGCTTCTCTTCCCTTCCCTTTGCCCTTCCCTCTCTCTTCCTCTCCTGCAGCCAGTTGCTTGATTGGTTTGAGTGTTGACCCTGGGAGCTAAGGATAGGTCAGTTGGTCCAAGTGTCAGCCTCAGGTGCTGAGGATAGCTCAGCTGATTCGAGTGTCAGCCCCAGATGGGGACTGCCAGGTAGATCCCAGTTCGGGTGCATGTGGGAGTCTGTTTCACTATCTCCCTTCCTCTCAATTAAAAAACACCAGATGAGCCCATGCTCAAGCCAGTGACTTCAAGGTTTCCAATCTGGGACCTCAGCATCCCAGGTCAACCCTTTCTCCATTACACCACCACTGGTCAGACTATTGTTTATTTACTTATTTTAAAGATGTTATTTATTGATTTTACAGAGGTGGGGAGAACAAAAAGTAGTTGCTTCACTCTCGCTGTTCATTGGTTGCTTGTCATATCTGCCTTGACTGGGCCAGTCCAGGGTTTGAACCAGCAACCTTAGCATTCTAGGTTGACACTATTTCCTGCATCACCTCAGGCCATGCTATTGTTTATTTTATTTTATTTTTTGTTTATTTTTTTAGCTATTGTTTATTTTTAATCAAACCATAATATTAAGATATGTTTCTTAAAGCATAACGAGCCCTTAAGTATTAGTTGGTAAAGGAATTACATTGCTCCAAATCAAAGCCTGCAAAGGCAAAACCCATTACTGAAACACTTTCTCTTCATAATAAGACCAGTTTGATTTATTCTTTATATCTAGGGGTGTGGATTTAGTTTAAAATTCATTCCTTATTTTGAAGTGGGGGAGAAGTGGAACACTGGCACTGAGGGTTTGTTCCAAGCCTAGTTTTAATTTCTCTTAAAAGTCTCAACTGGAAAAAAACCCGACAGAACTGTGTCTTGGCATTGGGGTGATAAACTGAACTTCAGAGGAACTTGTTTTAGGGAAAAAACTTTGTATCTTGCAGATGTAAAGGATTCCAACTTTGAGAGGTTTCTGTGCTCCTTTTTAAGTGGCTCTTACTTGGTTTCAAACTTTTATGTGGCCCAGCCTGTTGGCGGCATTTGGTAAAGTTTAATGAGTTTGAAGACAAATTGTATGGTAGAGAAAGAACCTGGGCTTTGCAGTGGTCTTGGGTTCCAATCCCACCTCTGCTACTTTACTAGCCCCATGACCTTGGGCAAGTTACGGTGTGACCTTGGTTTCATAATTTGTAGAATGGGGTTGACAATACCCAGCTCACTGGATTATCATAAGGAATATGTAACACTATATCTATATTAAAGTTGCTAGCATGGTGTGAGGCTCAAAGGAGACCTACAGTGGATTGAGCCAAAGCTGTTTTCAGCTACTGTATTATATGGAGATGCCTAGACACAGCTGTATACTTTCCCCAAAACCAGTAAGAAGGGATAATTGAGGCTTTATTTTCCTCCACAGGGCTGTGTTTAAGAGTAAAACTTCAGCGGTGTTTACCATTTAAACATAAGGTAAGGAAGTTGTTTTTTGTTATTTTATAAGTTTTATTGAGATTTAATTAAAATTATTGTATAATTTAGTTATTTAAAGTGTACAACTTAATAGTTTTTAGTATATTCACTGAATTGTGCAAAATCACTACAATTAATTTTGGAACATTTTCATTATCTCAATAAGAAACCCTGTACTGATAAGTTACTCTTCATTCCCCCCCCAATCCCTAGGCAGCCACTAATCTACTTTTTGTCTGTGGATTTGCCTATGCTGGATGTTTTATTTAAATGGAACCATAAAATTTGTGATCTTTTAAGACTGGCTTCTTTCCCATAGAATAATATTTTCAGAATTTATCCATGTTGTAATATATATCAGCATTTTATTCCTTCACATAGCCTTATAATCCACTAAGTGGGTATACCACTTTTTATTTGTCTATCAGTTGATAGACACTTGGATAGTTTCCACTTTTTGTCTATTATGAATAATGCTATGAACATTTATCAACAAGTTTTTTTGTGGGCATAATGTTTCCATTTGTTTTCCGCTTAAGGAGTAGAATTGGTAGATCATATGGTAACTATAATTTTTTTTTTTTAGTGCAAAAGAGAGAGACAGGAAGGGAGAGAGATGAGAAGCATCGACTCATAATTACATCACTTTAGTTGTCCATTGATTGATTCTCATGTGTGCCTTGATGGGGGGCTCCAGCGAGCCAATGACCCCCTGCTCAAGCCAGCGACCATGGGGTCATGTTGATGATCCCACACTAAAGCTGGTAGTGTTAATGCTCAAGCTGGAGAGCCTGCGCTGAAGCTGGCAACCTTTGGGTTTCTAACCTGAGACCTCAGTGTCCCAGCTCAGCACTCTATCCGCTGCGCCACCACTGCTTGGGCTCTATGCTCAACCTTTTCAGGAGCTGCTAAACTGTTTTTCACAGCTGCTCTACCATTTTACATTTTCACCAGCAGTGTATGAGACCTCTGGTTTCTTCACATCTTTGCTAACACTTTTCCATTATAGCCATCCTGCTGGGTTGAAGTGATATATCATTGAGGTTAATGATGGCTAAAAATGTTGAACATTTTTCATGTGTAGAAAATTTAAAACCAATTAAGAGCCTCTTATAAAGGGCTGTAAAAGCTCTGGCTGGGTAGCTTAGTTGGTTAGGCAGTGGTCAGCAAACTCATTAGTCAACAGAGCCAAATATCAACAGTACAACGATTGAAATTTCTTTTGAGAGCCAAATTTTTAAACTTAAACTATATATAGGTAGGTACGTTACTTATCGAGGTAGCGCCCGCATGTGGTATTTTGTGGAAGAACCACACTCAAGGGGCCAAAGAGCTGCATGTGGCTCGCAAGCCACAGTTTGCCGACCAGAGTTTTAGAGTGTCATTCTGATACACCCAGGTTGCAGGTTCAATCACTGGTCAGGGCATATATAAGAATGAGCCAACGATAATATGAATAAATAAACAAATCGATGTTTCTCTCTCTCTCTCTGTCTCCTTTACTCTCTCTCTAAAAATCAATGAATAAAAGAATCAACTAATGAATGCATAAATAGGTAGAATAACAAATTGATGTTTCTCTCCCTCTGCTTCTCTCTAAAATCAGTGTTTTTAAAAATGTCTAAAAGGCCTGACCAGGCAGTGGCGCAGTGGATAGAGCATCGGACTGGGGTGCGGAAGACCCAGGTTCAAGATCCCGAGCTCACCAGCTTGAGCACGGGCCCATCTGGCTTGAGCAAAAGCTCGCCAGCTTGGACTCAAGGTCGCTGGCTCCAGCAAGGGGTTGCTCGGTCTGCTGAAGGCCCACGGTCAAGGCACATGTAAGAAAGCAATCAATGAACAACTATGGTGTTACAACAGCAACCAAGAACTAATGATTGATGCTTCTCACCTCTCTCCATTTCTGTCTGTCTGTTCATATCTATCCCTCTCTCTGACTCTCTCTCTCTATCCCTGTAAAAAAAAAAATGTCTAAAAGGACCACAAGAAACTACTGAAGTTTAGAATCTTCAATGCCTATAAAATACCAAACCAACTGTTTAATTACCCTGAGATAGGTAGTTCATAGAAATAACAGGGTAAATGACTCTTCTTCTTTATTTACCATTTTTCAGAATAATGAGTCATGAATAATTTTAAACCAAAGTAAATGAGTATGGAGTGATTTTATATCTGTTACTATATTGTCTAGAATAAGAAGAGTATTATGCAACTATGGGAATTTATATGGTTTTGTCCTTTAAAAATGACTGGACTAGGTAGCACTGCCTCTGCCAACCAGACCTGGCATGCTGCCCGGACCAGTGCTCGGGGGGCCAGGGCCAGCTGGAAGTGTGGGGGGGACCTAAGGCTGCCACCTTCTGCCCATGAGCCCCACAGTCCCCACAATGCAGTACCAGTGGCCTGGCATGTCACCAGCGAGCCAGATGCCCATGGCTGGCTTGCATGTGGGACCCCCTGCAATCTCCCCTTTTGGCATATATATTCCACTTAGACCTGGCATGCCACCCACCATGATGGACCCATTCTGAAAATGCCTGCTTGTGCCTCTGGCCCAGCCCCAATGCCCACCTAGCACCAGGGTTACAGAGGAGGAGGATGGCAGATACAGTTCTGCCTCAGCGAATTTGGGAGCTTGTCCCAGTCTCAGGTGTTCATGGATCTCTTGGCTTTTGAGCAAAGCTAGACCAGACAATTGCTTGGAAGCAGATAAAGATCCAGGAGGCCATCAGGAAGCCTCTGATAAAAAAATAAAAGCTGGCCATCAAGAAGCCTCTGATAAAAATAAAAGCTGTGGATCTACATTTTCAATATGATCAGTCCCCGCATGGCAGAAGGTAACAGTATAGGAACCACAGGGACCCCTGTGGGAACCCCAGTAGGCGACAAGGTGGCTTCCTGGGAACTCCAAGTGGAGAGAAAACTCCTGGATGATTCTAGCAATCAGAAGAGGAAGCTCTCTCTATTCTATAAGAGCCTTGTCATTGATCTAGACAGGGAACTGTACAGACTTGACAACCACCTAGTGGAGTTGCATTGGATGCCTATCACCACGGAGACGGATAGCTAGCTTCCTGGTTAAATAGCCTGGAGACTCAATGCCAGGTATACCCTCCTGCTCATGCTAGATCAGCATCCCCAGCACAAGTTGGATCCCTGAATGGTGAGGCTGCTGGGAGTGCACAGAGACGAGGCCTATCATCATGCAGGCTCTATGGCTTTACATCAGAAACAACCAGCTGCAGGGCGGGCAAGAGCACCAGTACATCAACTTCAGCCATTACTTCCACCAGATCTTCAGTTGTGGTTGACTTTGTTTCTCCAAGATTCCCATGAAGTTGGCTGGGTTGCTGCAGCATCCAGACCCCATTGTCATCAACCATGTCATTAGCTTGGACTCTAACAAACAGAAGAAGACAGCTTGTTAGAACATTGATGTGGAGGTGGACAACCCACTCAAGGCCCAGATGAGCAATTTTCTGGCCCCTACTACCAATCAGTAGGAGCGTGCCTACCTTGATGTCAAGATCTGTGAGCTTTGAGTTTCTCAACCAGCTGAAGACACAGAGGGATTTCATGCTCAGATTTGGTGCTGGCCCCCAGGACTTCATCCAGGAGTGGCTCTGTTCCCAGCACCGAGACCTTAAGGTCATCACGGATGTAATTGGGAATCCTGAGAGACGAGCTGCTTTCTACCACCAGCCCTGGGCCCAGGTAGCAGTGGGGAGGCACATCCTCGGCAAGGTGCAGAGCAAAGGCAGGACCTGGAACCAGTGCTGGGAATTCACCTGACCTAACTGTTCAGGGAACCTTCCTTTCTTCCAGCCCTGGCACTGTTCCCTCCTCAGCATGGAGGGGACTGCCACCTGAGGCTGCAGACACACAGGACAAGAAGGGAGCTGAGGGGTATCTCCTGTCATCCTCTGCTTCACAGCTTTAGTTTCATAAATGTAGTGATAGAATTCCTTGTTGCTTGATCCCCAAAACCTTATGACTTACTTTCTGTGTTGGTTTTAATTAGGTTCACAATGAATGCCTCTGCCCTCTGTAGGCAGGCCCAAGTAGGACTACTGGAAGCCTTGCTTTGGCATTGTAACTGAGACAGTTCAAAACCCAAGGCTCTGCTTGTTTATGGACTCCCCCTTGGGAAGTGCCCTAGCTACCTCTGGGAGCTGCACAAGGAAGAGGGGCGTAGCTTACACTCTTCCTAGCCATTCTCAACTAATGTTCTTTGTTATTTCTACCAGCCCAGCCTTGCTGTTGGCTTTTTCTTTTCTTTGGGTATTTACACTATTTGGGGAGCAGGTTCTTCTATGCAGGAGCCACTTTTTTTCTTTTTTAGTGAGAGAGAGAGAAGGACAGATAGGGACAGACAGGCAAGAAGGGAGAGAGATGAGAAGCATCAAGTCTTTGTTGCGGCACCTTATTTATTCATTGATGGCTTTCTCATATGTGCCTTGACTGGGGGTCTACAGCAGAGCAAATGACCCCTTGCTCAAGCCAGCGACCTTGGGGTTTCGAACCTGGGTCCTCTGCTTCCTGGGCCAGTGCTCAATCCACTGCACCAGTGCCTGGTCAGGCTAAGGAGCCACTTTTTTGTAGAAGGGATTAGTTGGTGTTTTTCAAGGACCCCTATTTGGTGCCTCCTCCCTTATTTTTTTCCCTCAATCTGTGCAAGTGGCTCTGGCCACCATCATCTGCTGGGATGCCAGAGGACTACCCCAGCCCTTGGATCCAGAGCTATAAAGCCTCCTAGAGGAAGGAGGTGCTCAAGTTCTCTGGCATGGCCTGAGGTATGGGTATATGAGTTTGGTGGTGGGCAGGGGGGGAGGTGGGGAGGACTTGTTACCATTTGAAGTTTGGTAAGGAGGGTGGGCCTGGGGCTTAGAAAGTGCCACTTTAGGCAGGCTTGGAAATTTCCAAATAAATCCTTGTTTATTGGTGGTAGCTCCTTACCTCAATGCCAAAAGAAAGAAAAAAGAAAAAAAAACTGGGCTAGATGATCTCTAAGGTCTTTTTTAGCCATGATATGCTATGATGTTTTTCACTCATGAAAAACATTGATCTCAGTAGCAAATAAAATAAGTATATAAGAATTAGTTCATATGCTCTGTGGTTTATATCTGGAAAATGAACAAGTCTTTATCATATAGCATGATTTATTTACCACAGGATTTGCAATAATTTCAAGCGTTTGACTCAAAAGCTCTGATTCATAGAGGATAGCTTATCTGAGGGAGTGAGTGCAGGGGGGCGGGGGGATAGCTTAACCAATATTATACTTGAGAATAAATTGATCAAGATAAAAGTGGAGCCTGACCAGATGGTGGCACAGTAGACAGAGCATCGGCCTGAGACACTAAGGACCTAGGTTCAAAACCTCAAGGTCACTGGTTTGAATGCAGGCTCATTCTGCTTGAGTGTGGGCTCACCAGCTTGGGTGTGGGATCATAGGCACTACCCCATGGTTGCTGGCTTGAAGCCCAAGGTTACTGGCTTAAGCAAAGGGGTCACAGGCTTGGCTGGAGACCCCCCACCCCCGGTCAAGGCACCTATGAGAAAGCAATCATTGAACAACTAAGGTGCTGCAACTACGCATTGATTCTTTTCATCTCTCTCCCTGTCTGCCTGTCTCTCCCTCTCTGCTAAAAAAAGAAAAAGAAAAGATAAAAAAGTGGATGAGAAAAGGAGGATACTGAAAACTGTATACTTTGATCTCATTTTTGTCATATAAGAAATAAAAAGGAATGTCTAACCTTGGAGTGTATGTGTATGTGATATCTGTGTTAGATTTTAGGGGTATAGAGAAAAAAATGGAAGAAACTACACTAGATTATTAACCCTTTGAGTAGTACGAATGTTCTTGTACGTCCTCAAGGGGTTAACAAAAAACTACTCAAAGGGTTAATGCAGCTTCTTGGGGGGTGGAGCAGGGAGCAAGTTTAGATTCCTAATTGGGAAGAAGAGTTAGAGTGCAGGGGAGGGATATCCATGAGTGAAACTTCTGAGATCTTACTTGTGTAAAATTATATTGCTTTGTATTAAAAAGAAGTGAAATGGCCTCTGCAGACCTTTCCCAGGTGACCAAAATTAAAAATCCTACTTGTTTCAGCAAAGAATCTGAGGGATTTGTTACTAAGCCTTTGATGGTAGAAACAGGGTTTGGGCTTTCATCCCTAGACTCTTGAGTCCATTTTACATTCCTCTTCACTCATCATCATAGAATGCTCTAAATGTTTTGCTTTTAATATTTTTTCTTCCTAGTTGGAAATCTACATTTCTGAAGGAACCCACTCAACAGAGGAAGACAGTAAGTGAATCTTGAATCATTAAAAACAACTTCACAGTATGGTATACAGAGATGTGTTGTAGACTGGGCAGCTGAAACCTGTATAATTTTGTTAACCAATGTTACCCAAATAAATTCAATTAAAAAATAAGTAAATAAAGGTAAAAACTACTTCAGATAGTACTTAATCTTTGATATCAGGTTATTTTGCCAGCCAGGTATCTATTGGGTCGTTTATAAAAAAGTACGAAATCAGTTATTTTTCCTTGAGGTATGAAAACAGGCATTTTTAAAAAAAATTTTTTTTATTTATTCATTTTTTAGAGAGGAGAGTGACAGAGAGAGAGAGAGAGAGAGAGAAATGGGGGAGGAGCAGGAAGCATCAACTCCCATATGTGCCTTAACTAGACAAGTGCAGGGTCTTGAACTGGCAACCTCAAGCATTGCAGGTCCACGCTTCATTCCCTGCGCCACCACAGGTCAGGCCTGAAAACAGGCATTTTATGGAAGTAATTTTTTCAGTAGGACTCTGGTGAATTAGAGTTAGGCCCTGTGGATATTGACTGGTTTAGGCCAGTGGTTACACCTCTATAAAGAACATCCAGCTGTAGGAACCTTGATTTATGAGCTCCAAAGAGGACTTGATTCTTTCCCTTGGTGGCAGGATAGAGAGCTGTGTACTTGAAGTTGAAGGTATAGTGAGTTAAGCTTTAGTGAATCTTGGGGCAGATGTTTTCTTCCTGAGTTAATGTATTAAAATGGAAGTGGGGAACCTTTTTATTTTATTTATTTTTATTTTTCTTCCGTGAGAAGCAGGAAGGCAGAGAAGCAGACTCCTGCATGTGCAGCGACTGGGATCCACCTGACAAGCCCCCTGTGGGGTAATGATCTGTCCTCTGGGGCTGTTGCTCCATTGCTAGGCAACTGAGCTATTTTATTTTAGCGCCTGAGGTGGAGGCCATGGAGCCATTCTCAGTGCTCAGGGCCAGCTTGCTCCAACTGAGCCATGGCTGTGGAAAGTGAAGAGAGAGAGAGAGAGAAGGGGGCGGGGGAGGGGTGAAGAAGCAGATGGTCACTTCTCATGTGTGCCCTGTCTGGGAATCAAACCCGGGACATCCACATGCCGGGCCAACACTCTACTGCTGAGCCAACCTGTCAGGACCAGGAATTTTTTTTTTTAATTTCTTTTAAAATTTCTTTTTATTTTATTCATTTTAGAGATGAGACACAGAGTGAGAGAGAGAGAAAGGGGGGAGGAGCTGGAAGCATCAACTCCCATATGTGCCTTGACCAGACCAGTGCAGGGTTTTGAACTGGCGACCTCAGTGTTCCCAGGTCCACGCTTTATCCACTGCTCCACCACAGGTCAGGCCAGGAACCATTTTTATATAGAGGACTTCTGACCTACAGAGAGAGATCAATCAGTAACTACTTAAAAATAGCAGAGGTGGGGTTTGGGAAAAGTAAAAGACAAAATATTTCATTTAACCTATGTGTTACATTAAAAACAGAACAAAATTGCCTGACCAGGCAGTGGCGCAGTGGATAGAGCATCAGACTGGGATGCGGAAGACCCAGGTCCAAGACCCCGAGCTCGCCAGCTTGAGCACGGGCCCATCTGGCTTGAGCAAAAACTCACCAGCTTGGACCCAAGGTCGCTGGCTCCAGCAAGGTGTTGCTCGGTCTGCTGAAGGCCCGCGGTCAAGGCACATTTGAGAAAACAGTCAATGAACAACTATGGTGTCACAATGGCAACGAAAAACTAATGATTGATGCTTCTCATCTCTCTCCATTCCTGTCTGTCTGTCCCTATCTATCTCTCTGTCCCTGTAAAAAAATCAAAAAACAAAAACAGTATAGAATTTTATCTACAGGTGATAGAGTACAAATAATGAGAAATACATTAAAAAGCATGCTGTGCTTAGTCAGCGTAAGGTATTTCTCCCCACCGAGAAAGAAGGAAGGGGGTGGGGGGCCAGGAGCCACAAAGTGTGGAATAACAAATGGCTTTATTAAGTATCGCACATCCCATCTGAGCATGTCCCACAGCCCCCGGGTTCAGAGGCTAGGTGAGTCGCGCCAATTAGACTGTGTGAGAGGTATTTAAAGGGGTCCTCTAGGGTGGGCGAGCAGTTATGACGTGGTGAAATCTCACTGGCTGACGGACAGTCAATCTTCTCCCAAGGTCCGCTAGGAACTTTCTTTTGGTGCGCTTGGGGGCCCTAGCCAAAGTTCCCGGGGTCTGAGTTCCCCACCTGATCTCCCCCATTAGCCACCCCACAGAAAGCTTTCATCATTAGATAAATTGAGAAGTTGAAAACGGCAGAAGGGAAGAAAGTGACAGTAATAAAGTAAGAGCAACCGTAAGACAGACATACAGAGGGTGACAGTGAAAAAGCACAAAAAGGAAGAAATTTAAAAAAATGAACATGGGGCCTGACCTGTGGTGGCGCAGTGGATAAAGCATCAACCTGGAACACTGAGGTCGCCGGTTCAAAACCCTGGGCTCGCCTGGTCAAGGCACATATGGGAGTGGATGCTTCCTGCTCCTCCCCCTTCTCTCTCTCTCTTTCTCTCCTCTCTAAAATGAATAAATAAAAATCTTTAAAAAAAAAAAAATGGAAGAGATACAGAAATTATATACCTGAAACCTGTATAATTTTATTAACTAATGTCACTCCATTAAATTTAATTTAAAAAAAGAAGAAAAAGAAGAGACACAGACAGGGAAGCCCACTGCTTTGAGAGGAACAGCCCATTCAGGAGACTTTAGGTACGGTTGTGAAAGCTGTTAAAGCCATATCTTGTTTTCACAGTTGCAGACAAATAGACTATTCTACTCCTCATGTATTGAACTTATTCAAATTCCATAAACTGATGGCTTCTCTTCTTAATTAAAAAAATAAAAGTTTAAATACCCTAAATCCACTCTGTGTGTGTGTGTGTGACAGAGAGAGAGAGAGAGACAGAGAAAGGGACAGATAGGGACAGACTGACAGGAAGGGAGAGGGATAAGTATTAATTCTTTGTTGTGGCACCTTAGTTGTTCATTGATTGTTTTCTCATATGTGCCTTGACAGCAAGGGGGCAGGGGGGTCTCCAACAGTGAATGTCTCCTTGCTCAAACCAGCGACCTTGGTCTCAAGTCAGTGACCTTGGGCTTCAAGCCAGTGATCTTTGGGCTCAAGCCAGGGACCATGGGGTCATGTCTATGATCACATGCTCAAGCTAGTGACCCGGTGCTCAAGCTGGTGAGCCCGTGATCAAGTCAGCAACCTCAGGGTTTCAAACCTGGGTCCTCTGCATCCATTCTTACGCTCTGTCCACTGCACCACTGCCTGGTCAAGCACCCTAAATCCACTCTTACGTTTTTGAAATGCTTCTTAATTATGGGATTTTATAATAACATACTATTAAGCTTTTTTTTAAGGGTTTTTCATTTATTAAGTATTGAATGCTTTCTATGTGTAGGGACAATTTGACCTTTGAGTTACATCCTTGCCTTATGGAGCCTACATTGTAGTAGGAAGAAACAGAAAGAATTGCAGTTGTTTATATAGGAATATATATGTTTGATAAATGTAACATTTTAGCAGGATCCTGGAAGTTAGCCCACATTAAGAATATGGCCATCTGGCCTGATCAGGCAGTGGCGCAGTGGATAGAGCGTCAGACTGGGATGTGGAGGACCCAGGTTTGAGACCCCAAGGTTGCCAGTTTGAGCGCAGGCTCATCTGGCTTGAGCAAAGAAAAAGCTCACCAGCTTGGACTGAAGGTCGCTGGCTCGAGCAAGGGGTTACTCTGTCTGCTGAAGGCCCGCGGTCAAGGCACATATGAGAAAGCAATCAATGAACAACTACAGTGTCGCAGCAAAAAACTGATGATTAATGCTTCTCATCTGTCTCCATTCCTGTCTGTCTGTCCCTATCTATCCCTCTCTCTGTTCCTGTAAAAAAAAAAAAAAAAAAAAAAAGAATATGGCCATCTGACCTGGGCTGGTTGGTTCAGTGGTAGAGCATCAGCCTAGAGTGTGGAAATTCCAGGTTCAATTCCCAGTCAGGGTACACAGGAGAAGTTCCCATCTGCTTCTCCACCCACTACTCTCTCTGTACTCCCCTCCCTGGCCTGCAGCCATGGCTCAATTGAAGCCAGTTGGTCCTGGGCGCTGAGGATGACTCCCTGGCCTCTGCCTCATGCACTAAAAATGGCTCCAGTTGCAATGGAGCAAGGGCCCCAGATGGGCTGAGCATTACCCCCTAGTGGGCTTGCCAAGGGGATCCTGATCTAAAGGAAGAGGAGGGAGGGAGGGAGGGAAGGAAGGAAGGAAGGAAGGAAGGAGGGAAGGAGGGAAGGAGGAAAGGAGGAAAGGAGGAAAGGAGGGAGGAAATGGATATCTCTTTTGAACCCTTTCATCAGGATTTTTTTTTTTTAGTGAATGAGAGAGGGAAGAGAGATGAGAACCATCAACCTGTAGTTGCTTTACTTCAGGTTTGTTTTTTTTTTTTTAGATTTTGTTTATTGATTTTTGGAGGGGAGAGAAAGAGGGAAGAAGGGGAGAGTGGGAAAAAGTGGGGAGAAGTGGTAAGCACGTACTTGTAGCAGTTGCTTCCTGTATGTGCATTGACTGGGCAAACCCAGGGATTCAAACCAGTGACTTCAGCATTCTAGGTTGATGCCACAGGTCAGGCTCACTTTAGTTTTCATTGATTGCTTCTCATATGTGCCTTGACTGGTGGGCTCCAGCTAAGCTAGTGACCCCTTCCTCAAGCCAGTGACCTTAGGCTTCAAGTCAATGACCTTTGGGCCCAAGCCAGCGACCATAGGAACATGTTAGTGACTCTGTGCTCAAATTGGATGAGCCCATGCTCAAGCCGGCAACCCCAGGGTTTTGAACCTGGGACCTCAGCGTCCCAGGTCATTGCTCTTATTCACTAAGCCACCACCAGTCAGACTCATCAGGATTTTTTTTAGCAAATTATAGATGACCGATAAGGGCCAGTACCTCTATTATGTGAAGATCCATGCAAACTGGTTAAAAAAATTAAACAATAGATTAGAAGGAGACAAACAAAATTCACACGAGAAGAGCTAATAAGGGAAAATGTTATCTCACTATTAATCAAGAAATTGCAAATTATAAAAATAATTGGAACCATTTTTCACCTTGTATTTTATGTATGTGTGTGTATATATATATATTTTTTAATAATAATACTGGGTATTTTTGGCAGACTGATAGTGCATGTATTGCTGTTGAGAATATACTGTATTTTTCGCTTCATAAGACGTACCTTTTTTTCCCCAAAAGTGTCAGGGAAAATGCCCATGTGTCTTATGGAGCGAAAAATACAGTATTTTATTAAATATTTTAACACACCATTTGGTTCAGAACATTTTTTTTCTTATTTTCCTCCTTAAAACCCTAGATGTGTCTTATGGTCAGGTGTGTCTTATAGAGGGGAAAATATGGCAAATTGGTAAAAAATATTGAAAAGTGATTCAATTATATCATTCAAACCATAAAAATACTCCTATCCTTGGATCTAATGATCCCACTTTGAAGAATCTTTCCCCAAAAAAGGCTGTGTGTTAAAAGGTGTCATTGTAGCATAGTCTTCATAATTTATTTATTCTTTCTTTATAATTAACTTGGAACACTTAAAATTTGCTGTGTTCTGGAACCCTGTAGTTTAAAAGATAGGCTTAAGGGGCAAAAATGAACAATTTTAAAAATTGTATTTACCCTGAATGTAACATGAAAATATGTATATGGACAAAGACTGGAAAGAAAATAGTTGTGGTAGAATAGTAGGATTATAAGAGATATTTTCTCTTTAAGTCTCACTTCCAGAATTTAAGAATAATTACCCACAATCAGCTTTTAAGTTCTCAAGGTGTTAAATTCTGTTTTAACAGCTTATGAAAAAACAGTCTGCTGGCACATATTGACAGAGTTCTGCTAACCTTTGTGTGTTTTGCAGTCAACAAGCAGATAAATGACAAAGAGCGAGTGGCAGCTGCAATGGAGAACCCCAACTTACGGGAAATCGTGGAACAGTGTGTTCTTGAACCTGACTAATAGCTGTTTTAAGAGCAACTGAACTTTGTTTGATATGTCTGTTTAAACTCTTTGTAAAATATAAAAGACTCATGTTTAATACATAGGTGATTTATACCTCATAGCATTTTTTTAAAGGATGATTTCCAAGCAAGATTTAATTATAAAATAGTACCTACTTTGTCCAGTGTATAACATTCTCAGGATTTATAACACTTAAATGATCAGACAGAAGAATATTTTCTAGTTATTATGTATAAGATGAGTTGCTATTTTTCTGATGCCCTTTCTAATACAACTGCTTTTCATGTCAAATATTTACTGTGCCCAAATATACTCAGTTTAAATCATTACGCTGTAAAATAAATAAAACAGAGATAATTTCTTGTAATGACACATCTTTGAATGTTATTGAATTGTAAATTCAGTGTAAATATCAACTGTAGAATATTTACAAAGCTTTATTTTCCTATTATTATGTAGAATCAGATACCTGATTCAGGCCAAAACCCTGCCTCCCTTCAAGGAGAGTCCTGGTCCCATTTATGTATGGGGAACAAATACAAAGAGGGGTAGATGACATATATAATTTTGAAGGTTAAGAATTCCCCAAAGCAGTTTTGATTAAAACAATCTAACTTTATGGTCTGCCATTTACTTAACTTTGTTCAGTTTGCTTTAGGGGATAATGGTCATTTTAAGTGTAACAGGATGTGGTAGGTGACCTCCAAGATGGTCCTGATGACCCTTGATTCCTGGTATTCATGCCCCTGTATGGTTTCCCTCCATATTGAATCAGAGCTGGTCGATGTGACTAAAAATTAATCAAGAAGTGACAGTATGTGACATCTGAGGCTAGATTATAAAAGGTATAACTACTTTCACCTTGATCTCTTGGGTTGCTCAGTCTGTGGGAATCCAGACACCATGTCATGAGAACACTGGAGCAGCCCTGTGGGGAATCCCAGTGGAGAGGAACCAAGGCCTTCCACTAGCAGCCAGCACCAACTTGCAGACCATGTGAGTGAACCACGGTGGAAGCGATCCTCCAGCCCTCATCAGGCTGACATCTTGACTGGAACCTCACAGACCCTGAGCCAGCACTGCCTTGTTAAGCCACTCCTGAATTCCTGACCCAGAGAAGCTGTGAGCAGTAATAAATGTTTATTGTTTACACCACTAAGTTTTGGGGTGATTTGTTATGCAGCAATAAGTAACTAACATACACATTGTTAGAGTGGAACTCTCTTGCCTTTAGTTTAATTGAGAATACGAAGGGAAAAACGGGAGAATTTTTTGTTTTGTGGCTCTTGAGCCCCCTTATCTATTTCAAGAATACAAATTTTGGCCCTGCCTGGGTGGCTCAGTTGATTAGAGCGTCATCCCGATATGCCAAGGGTGAGGGTTTGATCCCTGGTTAGGACACATACAAGAATCAACCAATGAATGCATAAATACAGTAAGTGGAACAACAAACTGATGTTTCAATAAAAGAATACAAGAGAGCCTGACCTGTGGTGGCACAGTGGGTAAAAAGCGTTGACCTGGAATGCTGAAGTTGCTGGTTCAAAATCCTGGGCTTGTCTGGTCAAGGCACATACGGAAAGCAATCAGTGAACAACCATGTGAAGTAACTAGAAGTTGATACTTCTTGTCCCCCTCCTGTAAAATCAATAAATCTAACAATAGAAATTAAAAAATAGAACATAAGAAGAGAACAGGATTTGGTAAGATTGATGAGATTTCTTTGGCTAAAGCTGTCACTTTGCTGAGTTCCAGCCCCCATTTTGGCAGACGGGTAGGGCAGTGACACCTTCTACACTATAAGCTGAGGAGGATTTCAAGGTGATAACAACAGTTTGGAAATGTGTTCTCTG
Organism: Rhynchonycteris naso; assembly: GCA_037038555.1. Classification (NCBI taxonomy): domain Eukaryota; kingdom Metazoa; phylum Chordata; class Mammalia; order Chiroptera; family Emballonuridae; genus Rhynchonycteris; species Rhynchonycteris naso. Next base: position 53,216,372 of record CM072999.1, read on the forward strand.
CAGTTAGGACACCCAGAAAACTGGTGCCCGATTCAGGACTAAGCAAAAATGGGCCGAAGGCTGGTATAACCCCTTCCTATAAAATCTAGGGGTCGAGGGAAAGGCAAGTGAACTACTTTGATGACAGAGTTCTTGGTCATCGCCAGGGATGCATGAATTTTTCCTATGGACCATATTGTGGGGGGTCATATTTGACATTGTCCAACAGGCCATCAGCAGAGCCAAGCAGACCTCAGCAGAAAGGGTTTTGCATGTACTGCCCTCATGCCTGAGGACTGGGGAGAGGACAGCAAGTGAACAGCTAGGGTGGAGATGCATCTTCTAGGATCAAGGGGCGCAGCAGGAACCTCTGATAAGCTCATGAAAGTGTCAACACAAGACCAAGCCAACTCTTGTCACCAGGCAGCCCCGGGAGCACAGAGCCAACCAGGTAAGTGAGAACTGCCTTATCTCTAGTGTTTCTCCCTCAGCTTCATGGCAGTGGTAGAACAGCTAGAGTGAGGGGCTGTTGAAGAAGAGGACAGACGAAAGAGCAAAGGACTCCATCCCATTACTCTGCTAGAAGTTTCAGGCTTGAAGCAAGCTCATGTTAGCAAGAGTTAAGCCAAGTTTGCAGTTTTGACTATTAGATGTGACTAGATCAGTGTTTTTTGAGGTACCGAACCCACCAGTTTCATATGCACATTCACCGAACCCTTCTTTAGTGATAAATAAAATATGATTTTTTTTCCAAATTCAAGACATAGGTATGTGTTTTTTTACTGGTGCACAAAATGAGCCGTGCATGAACATCACCTTGCTCAAAGAACAAAACCAACAAAGTGCATGAACTCACAACAAATTACAGTATTACTTTATTCTGGCCTCCGCGGCAAAGGCTTCTCCAAACCCCTGAGACCGACTCATCGAACCCCTAGGGTTTGATAGAACCCAGGTTAAGAACCACAGGACTAGATACTTAAATACAATGAGATTATATGATTAAATGTGACAAGAAGACTGGGATAAAAATGTGTTTGGCCTGACCAGGCGGTGGCGCAGTGGATAGAGCATCAGACTGGGATGCGGAAGACCCAAGTTCGAGACCTCAAGCTCGCCAGCTTGAGCGCGGGCCCATCTGGCTTGAGCATAAAAAAGCTCTCCGTCTTGGACCCAAGGTCGCTGGCTCCAGCAAGGGGTGGCTCAGTCTGCTGAAGGCCCGCGGTCAAGGCACATGTGAGAAGGCAATCAATGAACAACTATGGTGTTGCAACGGCAATGAAAAACTAATGATTGATGCTTCTCACCTCTCTTCGTTCCTGTCTGTCTGTCCCTATTTATCCCTCTCTCTGACTTTCTCTCTATCCCTGTAAAAAAAAAAAAAAATGTGTTTGCCTAAATCTTCACCCCTTGCTTGGCAGAGGAAGACCACATCTTCTCAACAAAGTTCCAAAAAATAGCGGGAGACAAAAATAAAACTAAGTCTAGCCTGACCAGACGGTGGTGCAGTGGATAGAGCGTAAGACTGGGATGCGGAAGACCCAGGTTCGAGACACCAAGGTCGCCAGCTTGAGCGTGGGCCCATCTGGCTTGAGCAAAAAAAAGCTCGCCGTCTTGGACCCAAGGTCGCTGGCTCCAGCAAGGAGTGGTTCGGTCTGCTGAGGGCCTGCGCTCAAGGCACACGTGAGAAAGCAATCAATGAACAACTAAGGTGTTGCGACAAAAACTAATGATTGATGCTTCTTACCTCTCTCCATTCCTGTCTGTCTGTCCCTATCTATCCCTCTCTCTGACTCTCTCTCTGTCCCTGTAAAAAAAATAAAAGAAATAAAACTAAGTCTTATACCACATACTCGTTATAGACGTCCTGTTAAGCCATCTTGGCTTCTATTAAGGCTCTGCTCTGCGGGAATGTCTTAGCACAGCTTTAGCCCCATATTCTCCCTCTCCTGAGACTATTTAAAATGCTGCTGTCTTCCCCCCGCCCCTTTTTACAGGTACAGAGAGAGGGATAGACAGGGACGGAGAGAGGTGAGAAGCATCAACCGTTAGTTTTTCGTTGCTGTTGCGACACCTTCATTGTTCATTGATTGCTTTCTCACGTGTGCCTTGACCGCGGCCCTTCAGCAGACAGAACAACCCCCCCTTGCTGGAACCAGGGACCTTGGGTCCAAGCTGGCGAGCTTTTGCTCAAGCCAGATGGGCCCGCGCTCAAGCTGGCGAGCTCGGGGTCTCGAACCTGGGTCTTCTGCACCTCAGTCCGATGCTCTATCCACTGCGCCACCGCCTTGTCAGGCTAAAATGCTGCTGTCTTGATTGTTTCAATCATCAGCCCCAGACAGGGTTGCCAGATAGATATGGTTGGGTTGCTTGCAGAAGTCTCTTATCTCCCCTCCTCTCAATTAAAAAAAAAAAAAGCGGCCCTGGCCAGTTGGCTCAGAGGTAGAGTGTCAGCCTGGCTGTGAAAGTCCCGGGGTTCGATTCCCAGCCAGGGCACACAGGAGAAGCTCCCATATGCTTCTCCACCCTTCCCCTTCTTTTATCTTTCTATCTTACTCTTCCCCTCCCACAGCCAAGACTCCATTGGAGCAAAGTTGGCCTGGGCACTGAGGATGGCTCCATGGCCTCTGCCACAGGCAAGAGAGTGGCTCCAGTTGCAACAGAGCAACGGCCCCAGATGGGCAGAGCATTGCCGCCTAGTGGGCATGCAGGGTGGATCCCGGTCAGGTGCATGCGGAAGTCTGTCTCTCTGCCTTCCTGCTTCTCACTTCAGAAAAATACAAAGTAAAAAAATAAATAAAATAATAAAAAATAAAATAAAAATGCTGCTGTCAGAGAAACCACAGACATTATGGCTTTGCAGCACTAGCTTTGTGGAAAAGTCACTGTCAATACCTGGTCTTTGTTATGAAAGTTCTCATTGGCTTCTCTTGTCCAGAGCTTTAAACATCTGTCATCCACCATACATAAATAAATCCAGAAGTAATGAGATCTTGCTTATTTTTAGTCATCACCGTAATTGCAACTTTTTTTTTTCTTTTTTTTTTTTTTACAGAGAGTCTGAGAGAGGGATAGATAGGGAGAGACAGACAGGAACAGAGAGAGATGAGAAGCATCAATCATCAGTTTTTCGTTGCGACACCTTATTCGTTCATTGATTGATTTCTCATGTGTGCCTTCACTGCGGGCCTTCAGCAGACCAAGTAACCCCTTGCTCGAGCCAGCGACCTTGGGTCCAAGCTGGTGAGCTTTGCTCAAACCAGATGAGCCCATGCTCAAGCTGGCGACCTTGGGGTCTCGAACCTGGGTCTTCCACATCCCAGTCCGACACTCTATCCACTGCACCACCTCCTGGTCAGGCTGTAACTGCTACTTTCTAAATTACAAACCCACCAGAAGAGATTCTTAGCACCAATACCAAGTTTCTTGCTTCATGGCAGTCTGCGATCCAGGCCCAGGGCAAGAGCCTGGTATACCCAGTGTGCACACTGTTCTCTATTTTCCCACCCAGTGCACACATGTGCCGACACACATGCTTTTTGACCAGCTGCCTTCTAAGATATGAAAGCATTATCTAAGGGGCTCAGGCTGGCTCATAGCCCAGGGTCATATTCACACTGATCCCCAAGTTCTGAGCATATCTCATCACCGGAGCCATGATGGTCTAGGAAATCCAGGAAGAGAACAGCTGCCTTTATTTCCCCTTCACATGAGATTCTGATATGTGAAACTTCATTGCTAGTTCCAGGTAGCTGGAGTTGAAGTCAGATCTCTAGTGTACGCTTTACCCAACTCATATGCTTACTCAGTGGTACCCACACCAACAAATACTCACTGAGCACTTTTCTCCCATCCAAGTATTAACCAGGCCCAACCCTGCTTAGCTTCCAAGGTCAGCCAAGATCGGACTTGTTCTGGGTAGCATAGACTAGTGAGCCCTTTTCAAGTACCAGGCATTCTCCTAGGTGCTGAGGATACAAAGACAGATCAGCCACTATCTGTAGGCTGACAGACTCTGCTGTCAGCGCGCCCTGCTGCAGGCAGTGAGTGATGCAGAAGCAGTCTCATCTAGTGCCTGTGCTTGTCCTGGCCATGTAGACATAACAGCCAGACAGCCAGACCAAAGACAAAACTGTGGGAGACTGCATGCTGACAAAATTCCTCACAAAGCCAAAGGTGCTAAGCTCTTCCCCACAACCTCTAATTGTTTAAGTTGGTAAAGGCAATTTACATGCCCTTCCCCACACCTCCATGTTAGCTGTGGTGCTAATGGTTTCTACTGTCCCATTCCCCATGTCCCTCAAAGAGACTGGAGGCAGTTTTCTTTTTACCCTTTGTTTTGTGAAGTTAAGATGTTATGCCTGGTAGAGGGTTTTTTGGGCTCTGGGAAGAATTCTTGGTTTGCCTCAGAAATGTGACTTTCTATCAGAGATCTCTTTGATTTGCTAATGGCTTTTCTTTCTGCCCTATAAATAAAGCATTTTTGGGGTGGAGACTCACTCTTGCAAGCCGTCAGCTTGGCAATGGGTCCTCCCAATCCCATCCTTTTCCTTTCTGTGTTTATTTTCTAATCCTTCACCGTTCGCACCTGAGACCTGCAAAATTATGAGTCGTGCTGGTTCGGGACACAAAACCGTACCTTAGGGACTGTCTGGTGAGACCACTGATGTGCAACCAGAACTAGGTCACTGTTGCAGGTGCTCCCATCCTTCTGGCCCTGCTGCTCCTGGAAGTCAAATGAAACTGTTGTAATCTCCACTACTGCCAGAATGCTCTCTCCTCTATCCCAGCTATTTTGTGTGACTCACTCCAGCTTCAAAGCCCTAAATAAGGTCTCCAATGGGCTCATTCCAAGTCACATCTCCATGTCCTGCCTGTGAGGGAGGCGAGAGAAAGAAGACTCTGGTCTTCCGTATGGGAGGCCAACTCTTCAAGCAGGATTCACATGGTGGGAATTCCCCACATACAGTAAGAGGGTTCAAATGATTAATATTCACTACATTAATAATATATTTCAATGAATTTGTACTTTATCAATCATAATAGCATGTACTTACAAGTGAAAAATAAAGCTATACAAGATGTATAATCTAGTCCCACTCAGTCTGCAAGCTTTTTTAGAAAAGGACCAGATGGTAAATATTTTAGGCTTTGTAACTCTATTGCAACCCTATAACTGCTCTTGCAGTGCAAACACAGCATGACAATATACAAATGAATGAGAGTGCCTGTATTCTAATAAATCTTTATTTATGCACAAATTTTAATTCTGTATAATTTTCACATCATGAAGTATTCTTTTGATTTTTTTAACCATTTAAAAATATAAAATTTTTGCCTGACCGGTGGTGGTGCAGTGGATAGAACATAGGTCCCAGGTTCGAAACCCCAAGGTCACTGGCTTGCGTGCAAGCTTATTGGGCTTGAGCGTGGGCTCACCAGCTTGAGCACAGGGTTGCCAGTTTGAGCATGGGATCCTCGAGTTGATCCTATGGTCCCTGGCATGAACCCAGAGGTTCTTGCTGGCTTGAAGCCCAAGGTCACTCTCTTGAGCCCAAGGTTGCTGGCTTGAGCAAGGGGTCACTTGTGCCGGTCAAGGCACATATGAAAAGCAATCAGTGAACAAGTAAAATGCCACAACTACAAGTTGATGCTTCTCATCTCTCTCTCTTCCTGTCTCTGTCTCTCTGTCTGTCTCTCTCTCACTAAAAGTTAAATATATATATAAATTTTATTCTTAAATAGTGGATTGTACAAAAGCAAACATTGTGTTGGATTTGGTCTGTGGGCCATTCACCAACCCTTCTTCTATAGGAATAATTTTAACTTTTTTGGAAGGTCTCAGACATCTTTGAGATTGACAAAACAGATGGACTGGATGTTCTCCCTGGAGGAAAAAGGCACTTCCATAAAACTTGGTATGTGACTCCAGGATTTGCTAAGGAGCCAGAAGACCCCAGGTTAACAACTCCGGGATACAAATTATGTTAGCTAAGCACTTGGGCTTCCCATTTCTTCAATAACTAGCTCCTCAGGGTCCAGGGGCCCACTGCCTTGGTTCAGAGCCACTGCTTTCTTAGACCATAACAAATACTCAAGAAGTTCTCTGAGCTGCACTGTGAAGCAACTGCTTTCTTACCCAACTTGCAGATGTCTCCAGCAGGATACAATTAACTGTAATTAGGGGAGGACTATAGTTGCTTTCATAGCCCAGTTGGTGTCCCAGAAATTCATCACTGAGGCACCATTATTGGAAACATTCTATTTTTTAAGCTGCTAGTGGGCACTGAATTTCTATATCTTTGTGTATATACAAATATTTGAAATATTTTATAAATAAAAAAATTTTTTAATCCACTGGATCTACGCTGGGTCAGTATTTGTCCCTGACTCAGGTAAGGTTGCCTCAAAGGCAGAGGTGTGAACTCAGTCCCTGTGTGAACTTCTCTGGGGCAGCTGTGCCAGAGAAAGGGGGATGGCAGTTGCTGTGTGGGCTGTGTACCATCCAGACGTTTGACTGTCACGAAGGAGCTGGTTCAGAGCACAGACCTTGGCACCAATCTGCCATTTGTTCTAATCAGGGACTTCCCCACTTAGTTGTGTGTGACCTTGGGCAAGTTACCTAACTTCTCTTTATCTTAGTTTCTTATTTGTAAAATGAGGATGATAAAACTACCTATTTCATTAGGGTTGTTATGAGGATTAAGAGGGAATGTTAGTAAATGCTGAGCACAATGTCTGAGACATAGTAAATGCTTTATTAGTGTTTGTTAAATAAAAATAGAGGAGCCCTGGCCGGTTGACTCAGTGGTAGAGCATTGGCCTGGTGTGTGGAAGTCCTGGGTTTGATTCCTGGGCAGGACACACAGAAGCAACCATCTGCTTCTCCACCATTTCCCCTCTGCCTTCTCTCTCTCTCTATCTCTCTCTCCCCACCTCCCTTTGGCCCCCAGCGCTGAGGATGGCACCATGGCTTCTGCCTCAGGTGTTAGAATGGCTCCCCTTGCAAAGGAGCAACACCCCAGGTGGGCAGAGCATCGCCCCCTAGTGGGCATGCTGGGTGGATCCTGGTCGGGCGCATGCTGGAGTCTGTCTCTCTAGTCTCACCGCTTCTCCTTTAAAAAAAAAAAAAAAAAAAAAAAGAGGAGAGGCCTGACCTGTGGTAGCGCAGTGGATAAAGCGTCGACCTGGGAACACTGAGGTCGCCAGTTCAAAACCCTGTACTGGTCTGGTCAAGGCACATATGGAAGTTGATGCTTCCAGCTCCTCCCCCCTTTCTCTCTTTCTCTCTCTCTCTCTCTCTCTCTCTCTCTCTCTCTCTCACGCTGTGTCTCCTCTCTAAAATGAATAAAATAAAATAAAAAATAAAAATAAAAAAAGAGGAGAGTTCCCTCAATGCTAAGTTACTTAGTGGAGGAGACAGTTTTTCTCCCCACTGGGTGCAATTACCTGGAGAGCACTAGGTGGCAGTAAAGCATGATTCCTTCCCTCCGGCTTCCTGGTTTACAGTTGGTCATCCACAAACAGGAAAGAGCACTGCCTGCTTAGAGTCAGCTGGTGTACCCGGCAGGCGAGAGATCTGCCAAAGGAAACCCTACTACCACCCCCTCAGATCACATTCACCACCACTGCTAAGGTTGGTTCGAGGCTGCACTAAATGGTGTCATGCCACATGGGCACATTGCAGGCAGTGCCTTTGTTCTGACTGGGGTGATTATCACTCAAGACTTATTTAGTTGTAGAATTACTTTGCCAAAAGTTATGAGTAATTTTGAGGCTTTTGATATATATTACTGAATTGCCCTCTGAAGAAATTGTGCCAATTTATATCCCACCAAGAATGCCAGTTTGTGCCCATACCCCATGCTACTATTGGATATTATTATTATTTTTAAAAATCTTTGCATAATGTGGCAGATTAAAAAAATGATATCTTAATTTGCATTTGTTTGCTAAGATTAAACATAAAATAATATTTTATTGTTTGTTTTTTTTTTTACAGAGACAGAGAGTCAGAGAGAGGGATAGATAGAGACAGACACACAGGAATGGAGAGAGATGAGAAGCATCAATCATCAGTTTTTGTTGCAACACCTTAGTTGTTCATTGATTGCTTTCTCATATGTGCCTTGACTGTGGGCCTTCAGCAGACTGAGTAACCCCCTGCTCAAGGCAGCGACCTTGGACTCAAGCTAGTGAGCTTTTGCTCAAACCAGATGAGCCTGCGCTGAAGCTGGGGACCTCAGGGTCTCGAACCTGGGCCCCTCTGCATCCCAATCCAATGCTCTATCTACTGTGCCACCGCCTGTTCAGGCTATTTTATTGGGATTTAAAAAAAAATCTGTTCATATCCTTTGCTCATTTTTCTGTTTACTGCTTAGAAAACTATTTATGCAATATGTATATTAGCATTTTCTATTATATACACTGCAAGTATGCTTTCCAGTTTTTTGGGGCTTATATAGACCTATTTACAATTATTTGTTCAGAATTGGCACCATGGCCTTCAAGTAATTAAAACACCAAAAAGCATAGGTGTATTCCTGTCCACCCAGTTCCCACCCTCTCAATAGGTTTCCTAGTTAATCGTTTCTTACTATTGCTCCAAAGAGTTTTTTTTAATCTTTTTATTTTTTAAATTTATTTTATTCATTTTTTAGAGGACAGAGAGAGAGAGAGAGAGAGAGAGAGAGAGAGAGAGAGAAGGGGGTGGAGCAGGAAGCATCAGCTCCCATATGTGCCTTGACCAGACAAGTACAGGGTTTTGAACCAGTGACCTCAGCATTCCAGGTCGATACTTTATCCACTGCGCCACCACAGGTCAGGCTCCAAAGATCCTATAAAATTCAATACAAATATACATACCCTTTTAGCACAAATTTTAGCATCTATTGTGGCAGACCTAGCTGTTCTGTGCCTTGCTTTATTAATTTTTACTTAACAATTTATTTTTGAGATATTCCCATATCAGTCCACAGAGGTTTCTTATTTTTTATAATTAGAGTGTTCCATTCTATGTATCATATTTTATTTAATAAGCCTCCTATTGACAGACATTTAGGTTTTCACCATTCTTTTGCTATTACAAACTAACTACAATGAGCAACCTTATATGTATCTCATATTATATATGTACAAGTGGATCTCTAAGATAAATCCCTGAAAATGGATTGTTGGATAAAGGACCTATTATTGATAATAGATACTGAACAATTGTCCTTTACAGAGATTGTTAAAAAAAAAAAAATTTTTTTTTTTTTGCAACAGAGACAAGGGAGAGGGACAGATAGGGACAGACAGACAGGAAGGCAGAGAGATGAGAAGCATCAATTCTTCATTGCGGCACCTTAGTTGTTCATTGATTGTTTTCTCATATGTGCCTTAATGGGGGGCTACAGCAGACCGAGTGACCCCTTGCTCAAGCCAGCTTCCTTGGGCTCAAGTCAGCAACCTTGGGCTTCAAGCCAGAGACCTTTGGGCTCAAGCCAGTGTCCATGGGGGTCATGTCTACAATCCCACGCTCAAGCCAGTGACCCCACACTCAAGCTGATAAATTGATGCTCAAGTTGGATGAGCCTGTGCTCAAGCCAGCAACCTCGGATTTTCAAATCTGGGTCCTCTGTGTCCCAGTTCAAGGATCTATCCATAGTGCCAAAGCCAGTGACCTTGGGGTTTCGAACCTGGGTCCTCTGTGTCTCAGTCTGGCGATCTATTCACTGCACTGCTGCCTGGTCAGGCTAAAAGATTTTATTTATTTATTTTAGAGAGGAGAGAGAGAAGTGGGGGAGGAGCAGAAAGTATTAACTCCCCATATGTGCCTTTACCAGGCAAGCCAGGTTTCAAACTGGCAAGCTCAGCATTCCAGGTTGACACTTTATCCACTATGCCACCACAGGTCATATTATTAAACTTTTAGATTTTTCTCAAACTGATAGATGAAAAATTTTATCTCAGTATTGTTTTAGTTAGATTTTTTCTCATTATGAGGGAGGTTGAACATCTTTTTTATGTTAGAGACATTGTATTTTCTTGTCTGTAAACATATCATTTATTTGTGTTTCTTGTTAGGCTCTTTCTTAATGATTTGTAGGAGGTATTTACATATTAGAGAAAGAGTAATCCTTTGTGATGTATTTTGCAAGTTTCTTTTTCCAATTTGTCACTTGTTTGTGACTTTTATTGCTATTAAGATTTTATTTTTATGATTGAATTTATCTAATCTTAATATTATGTATCCTGAATTTTTGGTCATAATTAGAAAGGTCTTCTCTCCAAGATTATGAAGCATGTTTCTTATATTTCTTACTTTTAAATTTTATGATTTTACATTTTAAATTTTCAATCTTTGAGCCATTTGAATTTATACTGGCATAAAATGAGAAATGGAGCCAACTCAGTTTTTATACAGATGGCTAATTATTGTCTTGACAGCAGTAGTTGAATAGTTCACTGTATTTGTAATCATTATTTTCAAGTCCTACTTTAGAAAGCAAGTGATCACAGCATCATTTTTTATAATAAAAATGTACAACTTAATGTTCAATAATTGGTAAAGTATTAAATAATTTATACTACATTCATTTAATGGAGTCTTAATGTTTTCAAAGACTCTAATTACATGGTTCTCAAGATAAAATTAAGAGAGTAAAGCAAAATATAAAATAATATATGCCAAGTGATCCCAATTAAAACCAAGAATATATTTACATATAAAATGGATAGAAGCAAATTATAACAATGTGGGTAGTTATTTCTTCTTCAATAGAAGTTTATTTGCAATGAATATTTCCTTTTAATATCTTTATAACCCCTAATTAGTGTTATTGAAAACACCAATGTCCAGGTAGCTCAGTTGGTTAGAGTGTCATCTTGATATATGCAAAGGTTGCAGGTTGGATCCCTGTCAGGGCACATACAAGAAGAAACCAATGAATGCACAGCTAAAGTGGAACATCAAATTGATGTTTTTCTTTCTCTCTTTCTTTTCTTTTTTTTTTTTTTTAATTTTATTTTTTTTAATGAAAACATCTCCAGGTTATCTTAACATTCAATTGTGTTTCATACCCGTCACCAAAAGTCAAATTGTCCTCTGTCACCTTCTATCTGGTTTTCCCTGTGTCCCTCCCCTCCTCACTATCCCACCCTTCCCTCCCTCCCTCCACCCCATAACCACCACTCTCTTGTCCATGTCTATGCTGTTCTCAGTTGTTTTTTTTTTCTGATTTACTTATTTCACTTCGTATAATGTTATCAAGGACCATCCATTTTGTTATAAATGATCCGATGTCATCATTTCTTATGGCTGAGTAGTATTCCATAGTATATATGTACCATAGCTTTTTAATCCACTCGTCTTCTGACGGACACTTGGGCTGGTTCCAGATCTTCGCTATTGTGAACAATGCTGCCACGAACATGGGGGCGCATTTCTTCTTTTCGAACAGTGCTATGGTGTTCTTAGGGTATATTCCTATAAGTGGGATAGCTGGGTCAAAAGGCAGTTCGATTTTTAATTTTTTGAGGAATCTCCAAACTGTTTTCCATAGTGGCTGCACCAGTCTGCATTCCCACCAGCAGTGCAGAAGGGTTCCCTTTTCTCCACAACCTCGCCAGCACTTATTCTGTGTTGTTTTGCTGATGAGTGCCATTCTGACTGGTGTGAGGTGATATCTCATTGTGGTTTTAATTTGCATTTCTCTAATAATTAGTGATGTTGAGCATTTTTTCATATGCCTATTGGCCATCTGTATGTCATCTTTGGAGAAATTTCTATTCATTTCTTTTGCCCATTTTTTGATTGGATTGTTTGTCTTCCTGTTGTTGAGTTTTATAAGTTCTTTATAAATTTTAGTTATTAACCCCTTATCAGACGTGCTGTCGAATATGTTCTCCCATTGTGTGGTTTGTCTTTTTATTCTGTTCTTATTGTCTTTAGCTGTGCAAAAACTTTTTAGTTTGATATAGTCCCATTTGTTTATCTTGACTTTTATTTCATTTGCCCGTGGAGATAAATCGGCAAATATACTGCTGCTACAGATGTCGGAGAGCTTGCTGCCTATGTTTTCTTCTAAGATGCTTATGGTTTCACGACTTACATTTAAGTCTTTTATCCATTTTGAGTTTGTTTTTGTGAATGGTGTAAGTTGATGGTCTAGTTTCATTTTTTTGCAGGTAGATGTCCAATTTTCCCAACACCATTTGTTAAAGAGGCTGTCTTTACTCCATTGTATGTTCTTTCCTCCTTTATCAAATATCAGTTGTCCATAAAGCTGTGGGTTTATTTCTGGGTCCTCTGTTCTGTTCCATTGATCTATGTGCCTGTTCTTGTGCCAGTACCAGGCTGTCTTGAGTATAATGGCCTTATAGTAAACCTTGATATCTGGAAGAGTGATACCTCCTGCTTTATTTTTTCTTTTTAAGATTGCTGAGGCTATTCGTGTTCTTTTTTGATTCCATATAAATTTTTGGAATATGTGTTCTATATCTTTGAAGTATGTCATTGGTATTTTAATTGGTATTGCATTGAATTTATAAATTGCTTTGGGTAATATAGACATTTTAATGATGTTTATTCTTCCTAGCCATGAGCACGGTATATGCTTCCACTTGTCTGTATCTTCCTTGATTTCTTTTACCAATGTTTTATAATTTTCCGAGTACAAGTCCTTAACCTCCTTGGTTAAATTTACTCCTAGGTACTTTATTTTTTTGGCTGCAATAGTGAAGGGGATTATTTCCTTAATTTCTTTTGCTGACAGTTCATTGTTGGTATATAGAAATGCCTCTGATTTCTGAGTATTAATTTTATATCCTGCCACCTTGCTGAATTCATTTATAAGGTCCAGTAGTTTTTTGACTGAGACTTTAGGGTTTTCAATATACAATATCATATCATCTGCAAATAGTGACAGTTTTACTTCTTCTTTTCCAATTTGGATGCCTTTTATTTCTTCTTCTTGTCTGATTGCTGTAGCTAGGACTTCCAGAACTATGTTGAATAAGAGTGGTGAAAGGGGGCACCCCTGCCTGGTTCCTGATCTTAAGGGGATTGCTTTTAATTTTTGTCCATTTAGTATGATGTTTGCTGTGGGTTTGTCGTAGATGGCCTTTATCATGTTAAGGAATGATCCCTGTATTCCCACTTTACTGAGAGTTTTGAGCATAAATGGGTGCTGGATTTTATCAAATGCCTTTTCTGCATCTATTGAAATTATCATGTGATTTTTGTCCTTCCTTTTGTTTATGTGATGAGTCACATTGATTGATTTGCAAATATTGAACCAGCCTTGCCTCTCCAGAATAAATCCCACTTGATCATGGTGAATGATTTTTTTTCATATATTGCTGGATCCGGTTGGCTAATATTTTGTTGAGAATTTTAGCGTCTAAATTCATCAGGGATATTGGCCTATAATTTTCTTTCTTTGTGTTGTCTTTGCCCGGTTTTGGGATAAGAATTATGCTCGCCTCATAAAAGGAGTTTGGAAGTCTTCCTTCCTCTTGAATTTTTTGAAATAGCTTGAGGAGGATAGGAGTTAGTTCTTCTTTGAATTTTTGATAGAATTCACTTGTGAAGCCATCAGGCCCAGGACTTTTCTTTTTTGGGAGTTTTTTGATAACTGTTTCGATCTCATTTGTTGTAATTGGTTTGTTTAGGTGTTCTGATTCTTCCAGATTGATTTTTGGAAGGTTATATGATTCAAGAAATTTGTCCATTTCACCAAGATTGTCTAATTTTTTGGCATATAGTTCTTCATAGTATTTTCTTATAATGCTTTGTATTTCTGTTGTGTCAGTTGTTATTTCTCCACTGTCCTTTCTAATTTTATTTATTTGAGTCCTCTCTCTTTTTTTCTTGGTGAGTCTAGTTAAAGGTTCATCAATCTTGTTTACCTTTTCAAAGAACCAGCTTCTGGTTTCATTGATCCTCTGTATTGTTTCCTTTGCCTCTATGTCATTTATTTCTGCTCTGATCTTTAGTATTTCCTTCCTTCTACTTGTCTTGGGTTTTATTTGCTGTTGTTTTTCTAGTTCTTTTAGATGCAGGGTCAGGTTGCTTATTTGAGCTTTTTCTAGCTTCTTATGATATTCCTGTAGTGCAATAAATTTCCCTCTCAGAACTGCTTTTGCTGTGTCCCATAAATTTTGAGTTGATGTATGCTCATTATCATTTGTTTCTAGAAACTTTTTTATTTCTTCTTTGATCTCATTGTTAATCCATTCATTATTTAATATCGTGCTATTTAGTTTCCAAGTGTTTAAGTATTTTTCAGTTTTTCTTTTGTGGTTAATTTCTAGTTTCATGGCATTGTGATCAGAGAAAATGCTTGATATGATTTCAATCTTCTTAAATTTGTTGAGACCATTTTTGTGTCCTAACATGTGGTCTATCCTAGAAAACGTACCATGAGCGCTTGAGAAGAATGTATATTCTACTGCTTTAGGGTGAAAAGTTCTGAAGATATCTATTAAATCAAGTTGATCTAGTGTCTCCTTTAAGTCTGCTGTTTCTTTATTCATTTTCTTTCTTGAGGATCTATCCAGTGTTGTTAGAGGGGTATTGAAATCCCCTACTATGATAGTATTGCTGTTAATCTCGCCCTTTATATCCATCAAAGTCTGCTTTATGTATGTCGGGGCTCCTATATTTGGTGCATAGATATTTATAATAGTTATATCTCCTGTTGAATTGTTCCCTTTATCATTATGTAGTGTCCTTCTTTATCTCTTACTACAGCCTTTGTTTTAAAGTCCATTTTGTCCGATATAAGTACTGCTACCCCGGCTTTTTTTTCATTTCCATTTGCCTGAACTATTTTTTTCCATCCTTTTACGTTCAGTCTATGTGCGTCTTTTGTTTTAAGGTGTGTCTCTTGTAGACAGCATATGTATGGGTCCTGTTTCTTTATCCATGCAGCTACCCTATGTCTTTTGATTGGATCATTTAATCCATTTACATTTAAAGTTATTATTGATATGTAGTTGTTTATTGCCATTTTATTCTTTAAAGCTGTATTCTTCTTTTGCTATATTCTTTTCTCCCTTTAAAATGTTCACAACAGTCCCCTTAGTATCTCTTGCAGAATTGGTTTGGTTTTTATGAATTCCTTCAGGCTTTCTTTTTCTGGGAAGCTCTTTATTTCTCCTTCAATTTTAAATGTTAGCCTTGCTGGATAAAGTAGTCTTGGTTGTAGGTTTTTGTTCTGCATTACTTTGATTATTTCTTGCCATTCCCTTCTGGCCTCAAGTGTTTCTGTTGAGAAGTCCAATGTCATCCTTATGGGGGCTCCTTTGTAGGTGATAGCCTTTTTTCCCTAGCAGCTTTTAAAATTTTTTCTTTATCCATTAGCTTTGGTATTTTAACTATGATGTGTCTTGGTGTAGATCTTTTTGGGTTTCTCTTTAATGGAGTTCTGTGTGCTTCTTGAACGTGTGGAGTGTTTCCCAGCCTTAATTTAGGGAAGTTTTCTGCTATGATTTGATTGAACAAAGTTTCCATTTCCTGTCCTCTCTCCTCTTCTTCAGGTACCCCTATGATGTGAATGTTGTTTCTCTTCAGGTTGTCACAGAGCTCCCTTAGAGTTTCCTCACATTTTTTGAGTCTCTTTTCCTTTTTCTTCTCTGCTTCTGTGCCTTTGTTTATTGTGTCCTCTAACTCGCTTATTTGATCTTCAGCGTGATTCATCCTGCTTTTAATTCCTTCCATTGTGGTCTTCAGTTCTGATACTGTATTTGTCATTTCTGTCTGATTCTTTTTTATTATTCCAATTTCGTTTTTTATACTTGTTATCTCTTTATTTAGGTGTTCATAATGACTATCCATTGTTGCTCTAATTTCTTTGAACATCCTAACTATCATTATTCTAAATTCTGCATCTGGTAATTTGGTTATATCTGGTTCATTCAGGTCCTTTTCTGGGGATTTCTCTTGATTCATTTGGTTTGCATTCCTCTGCCTGCCCATTTTGTCTGTGTATAAGCAAGTTGTGGCCACTGGAGTCCAGTAGGTGTTGCCTTTGTGTTCTTTATGTGTGGTCTGTCTTCAGGCCCCCCACCCCTCTGCCGCTGCCTAGGGTGGTTGGGTATGGGCGTTGCCAGAGCCGGCCCTCTGTGGCTTTTGCTGTGATTTCTGCCTCTCCTCCGCGGGAGGAGCTGTCACTCAAGCCACAAGCATCAGGACCAAGGATAGAGGTGAGCACCTTTACTCAGCTGCAGACTAGCCTATTTCCAGACTTCCGCCCAGAACCAGCAGTCGCAGCCTGCTCGCTACAGTTTCGCGGGTTAGGTGGGGCTTTTGACGTGCTCTCAGCTGTAAGCTTTTGCCTGTCTGGAGCTTTAGCCCCGCCCTCGAGGCCAGGGCCCTTCTGCGCAGGGTCGGAAACCAAGGTTTATTGGGGCGGGCGTGTTTGCTGGCTTCCGCTCAGTTGCAGACTTCCGCTCGTCCTGGACTCTACCCCGCCCCCGCGTTCGGAGCCCGCTCGTGCACGTGGGATGGCAAATCGGGGTTTCTCCGGGCGGGGATATTAGCATGGGCTCAGCTGCGAGCTTCCACTTTTCTCGGGGTCTACCACGTCCCCGCGCCTGCTCGCGCACGCAGAATGGCTAACAGTGGTTTCTCCAGCTGGGCGGGGCTGGTAGCGTGAGCTCAGCCACAAGGCCCCTGCCCGTCCCTGGTCCTAGCCTGGTCCCCATGGTCAGGGCCGGCTTGCGCAGGGTCGCAGAGCAGATTTCTGCCCATTCCTGGCCTCCCGCTTTGTCCCCGTAAGTGGGATTAAAGACCGGCCAGCAGCTCCAGACCGCTTTCGCCCGTCCCCTCCGCCCCTGCTGGGCTAGACCGAGCTCCCACCTGCTTGGCCTCTGCCCACCCCGACAGAACCGCGTTTCAGCGTCCTGCCGCCCACCATGCCCTTCAGCAACCCTAAGCAGAGTAGGATGGGACCTAATACTCCACACTGTAGGCCTAGGAGCTCCCTCACTTGTTTCACAGCTCAAAACTGTCCAAACGCCTCTTCTAGGCTCTGGGACTGTAGGCTTGGGCTTGGTTCCTGGGACTCAGGTCCCTCCCTCTCCGCCAAACTCTCCTCCCCCCACGCGGGTCTCTCCGGGCTACCGTTTGCTCCGGGGAGCTGGGCAGCCCTCTTCGCGTTTTCGCTATTCCTACCAGTCTCAATGTGGCTTCTGCAGTGTTCCTTGGTTGAAGAGTTCACTTAGTTTTGTTCAAAGTTTGTTTATCCAGGTGATGGTTCTTAAAATTGAGTTGTAATCCACTTTGGTTCTGGGAGTTGGAAGTTGGTACGTCCGCCTACTCCGTCGCCATCTTGCTCCCTCCTCTTTCTCTCTTTCTAAAATCAATCAATAAATACAAAATTAAAATACACCCCAGGGCCCTGGCTGGTTGGCTTAATGGTAGAGCATTGGCGTGGCATGGGATGTCCCAGGTTTGATTCCTGCTTAGGGCACACAGAAGAAGTGACCATCTGCTTCTTCACCCCTACCGCTCTCCCTTCTCTCTCTCTTTCTCTCTCTTCACCTACGGCAGCCATGGCTTGGTTGGAGCAAGTTGGCCCCAGACGCTGAGGATGACTTCACACACTAAGTAGCTCAGTTACTGAGCAACAGAGCAACAGTCCCAGATGGATAGAGTGTTGCAGATAGGGGACTTGCTCGGTGGATCCCTGTCAGGGCACATGCTGGAGACTATCTCTCTGTCTCTCTGCCTCCCTGCTTCTCACTTAAGAAAGGCAAAAAAAAAAAAAAAATGTATATACAGTGGTACCTTGAGATACAAATTTAATTTGTTCTGTAACTGAGCTCGTAAGTCAGTCAACTCGTATATAAAACTGCCAATACTGGACCCGTGCGCCAATGGGCCAACGCATCAACTAGCAGCAGCTTCCCGAATCACGACTTGTATCTCAGAATTTCACTCGGATCTCGAACAAAAATACAGACTGAGTCACAGCTCGTATCTTAAAAAAATTCGTATGTTGGTCTGTTCATATCTCATGGTACCACTGTGTGTGTGTGTGTATATGTATGTATATATATATATATATATATATATATATATATATATATATATATATATATATATATATACACACACACACATATACAATACATATACATATATATATGTGTAAATGTATATGTATATATATATATACCCCCCAAAATCTTACAGTATATGTTGTCTTTTGTAAAACCATTTAAAAATATATTTTTGGACAGGAATATTTTGAGAACACAGCCACCACCACCATGAGCCTCCTAAATAAGCCCAAGAGTGAGATGACCCCAGGGGAGCTGCAGAAGCGGGAGGAGGAAGAGTTTAACACGGGCCCACTCTCCACGCTTAAAGGCTTTTGACAGGCACTGCAACATGGTGCTGGAGAATGTGAAGGACATGTGGACCAAGGTCCCCAAGAGGTGCAAGGGCAAGACAAAGTCCAAGCCAGTCAACAAGGACTGCCACATCTCCAAGAGGTTCTTCCTGTGCGGATTTGGTCATTGTGGTCCTGAGGAACCCGCTCATAGCTGGCAAGTAGGGGCTTCCTCTCTGCGGTCAGAACTCCCTTGTCTTGCAGAAACTTGCCTTTTGACATAAAAACAGTGAAATGCTTTATTTTTACTAACTATATGTTTAATATATCTTTATATATATTACAGATATTATTTATGTGTTATATATATAAATAATATATGTGTGTATACATATATGAAATCCCTGTTGCTGGATTTTTGAGCCTGTCATATCAGTGTTCCTTGGCTACATTAAGATGAAGTCTGTTCAGATGAGTCAGAATATAGTAGTCCTCTCTTATCTGTGGCGGAATACATTCCAAGACCCACAGTGGATGCCTGAGACTGTGGATGATACCAAACCTGATATATACTATGCTTTTTTCTATACATACATACCTATGATAAATTTAAATTTATAAATTAGGCACTATAAGAGACTAACAACAACAATAATAAAATGGAACAATTATAATAACATACTGTAATAAAAATTATGTGACTAGTCTCTCTCAAAATGTCTATTGTAACATACTCACGCTTCTTGTGATGATGTGGCATGATAAAATGCCTATGTAATGAGATGAAGTGGGATGAGTGACTTGGGCATTGTGATGCAGGGTTAGGCTACTACAGACCTGATGATTTGTCAGAAGGAGGATCATCTACTTCCAGCTGATCTTGGATCATTGAGCCATGACTATGTCAATGGCTGGATGTCAGGAACAAATGTCAATGGTTGGGGAAACTATTTGAAGTAACTGAAACTGTGAAAAGTGAAACTGTGGATAAGGGAGGACTACTGTATGAAGCAAGTGTGTATGCAAAGATCAAGGTTGTTTTTCAGGGTGAAACTTCCCAAGTTGCAGAGCTTTGCTGGATCTTCATTTCTTTAACTGCAATACTTGGCTATGATCAGCAATTCCGGGAATTGATTTTGTGTTAATCTAAAACTATTACCTCATTTCATAGGTGAGAAAATGGAGGCCAGAAGATGGTAAGTGACCTGTCTGTACTCACACTATTAGGTTATATGGAAAAAGGCCTGATTTCCAATTGAGCATTTGTCAATAATAAGCAGCATGGTTTGGGCAAGTCATTTCCTCTCACTGATTGAAATGAATTCAAAGATAGAATAAAATGTGCAACTTTATAGGTTCCTTAATTATTTTGTAGACTAAAATAGGGGCTAGGTAGGTTGACAGAAACTTCCTGGCAAAAAATATAGGGCATAATGGGACATAAAAATTAAAATATAATTCTACTCATTTTGTCATTTTCATCAATTTTTGAAGGACATTTAAATCTTCATATGTCTTCATATTATTGATATTTAATGTTCTTAGCAATATTTTTTCTTTTAGGAATATATAGCAAAAGAATGCAATGTCTTTTAATAAATGCTATTGTTGAGGAGAAAGGAGACTGAGGAAACCTGGCTGAGCTCTAAGAACCTCACACTCATTAACAGGGCTAAAGACTTGATGAGCATTAATGAGCACGAAACATGATAGTTATTCATTCTTTTCTGGAAAAAACAGGCCTCCATACATGCAAGTTTACCATCCTCAGACTAACTTCTGTTGTGCATATTTTGTTTTATTAATTAACATAGTTTTTAAAATCATAGAAGTAAGCCTGACCAGGCGGTGGCACAGTGGATAGAGCATTGGACTGGAATGCGGAGGACCCGGGTTTGAGACCCCGAGGTTGCCAGCTTGAGCGCAGGATCATTGGATTTGAACAAAGCTCACCAGCTTGAGCCCAAAGTCGCTGGCTCGAGTAAGGGGTCACTTGGTCTGCTGTAGTCCCCCGGAAAAGGCACATATGAGAAATCAATCAATGGACAATTAAAGAACCGCAACGAAGAATTGATGTTTCTCATCTCTCTCCCTTCCTGTCTGTCTGTCCCTATCTGTTTCTCTCTCTGACTCTGTCTCTGCTACACACACACACACACACACACACACACACACACACACACACACAAAATCATAGAAGTAATATAGAAATGCAGCAAAATCTAAAAATTTTCAAAAAATGAAAACTGGCAGTCTCTTTTTCCACTCACTTCAGTGTTACTCCCAAAGATAACCACTTTCAACAATCTTTATTATTATTTTTTGTTAATTACCATAATAGATGTTATGTATTACTTTTTCCAACTTTGATTTTGAAAAATTTCAAACTTAAAGAGAAGTTGCAAGAAGAATTCACCTAGTTTTATCAACTGCAACAGCTTGCCATATTTAGCTTTCTCTCACTATACAATATTCCTATCCCCTTTTTGCTGAATCATTTGAGGAATAATTATACATATAATGCCATCGTTCCCCAAAATACCTCAACATGCATGTCCCAAGAATAAGGACATTCTTTTTCTTTTTTTAAGTGAGAGGAGGGGAGATAGTAAGACAGATTCCTGCATACTCCCTGACCAGGATTCACCGGCAAACCCATCTAGGGTCGATGCTTGAGTACCAAGCTAGCTTTAGCACCGGAGGCTGACACACTTGGACCAACCGAGCTATCCTCAGCACCTGGGGCCATGCTCGAACCAATCAAGCGTCTGGTTGTGGAAGGGGAAGAGGGAGAGAAAGGGGAGGGAAAGGAAGTGCCCTGACTGAGAACCCCATACTCTGGGCTGATGCTCTATCCACTGAGCCACTGGCCAGGACCAGGACATTCTTTATAACCACAATAAAATTCTCCCACTCAAAAATAATGTTGCATTGATAGGATTATGCCCTTGACACGTTAGTTACCATCCATTTTTGAGCACCTTCTAGCACAAGAAGTTCTAGAATCACCTTGTGCTTCCTTGCCCCAGCCCTGGTATCAGTCATTTCCCTTGAGAGACTTCCACTATAATTTAAAATCATATAAACTAGAGCAAACTCATTTCCTTCTACCTTTTCTCCCCTTTTCACTTCTTAAATTCAATAGCACTATATTTTTTGTGTTGTCAAGATTTATAACATTACATTTTGATCTGTACCTATAGTTAAACTAGTTTCATTCTTAGAGGTTGTTTCTAAAAATTAAAAAGTAGTAAATGAGATGTATTTTATGATTGTATTTAATTCCCTTTAGAAACAGATATACATTTGGTCTCACATTTTAGTGTAGATATGAATCTCTGAAGAAAATTGTGAAAGATTTACATTTCTCAGCCCCAGAAGTTCTGAGTCAATAAATGTAAGAGGGCCCTAGCTGGTTGGCTCAGTGGTAGAGTGTCAGCCTGGCATGTGGATGTCCTGTGTTTGATTCCCAGTCAGGGCACACCGGAGAAACACCCATCTGCTTCTCCCCCTCTCCCCTCCTCTCTTCTCTTTCTCTCTCTCTCTCTCTCTCTCTTTCTCACTCTCTCTCCCTCCTGCAGCCATGGCTCAATTGGAGCAAGTTGGTGGCCGGGACACTGAGGATGGCTCCATGGCCTCCCCCTCAGGCACTAAGAAGAGTTCAGTTGCTGAGCAATGGAGCAACGCCCCAGATGGGCAGAGCATTACCCCCTGGTTGGCTTGCTGGGTGGATCCCAGTCAGGGTGCATGCGGGAGTCTGTCTTTGCCTCCCCTCCTCTAATTGAATTAAAAAAATTTTAAGGAGTCTGGTGATTCTAGGACATTCTATAGAAGTAGTGTTGTGCATAAAAGAAATATAATACCATGTCATTGAAATTAGGCAGCTTGATTGAGAATTCTTTAAGTGTCACCCCCTAAGAATTCTTTTATTTTTTCCCAGTTGCATTCCATTTTTGGGGGGAAGGGTCATACTCAGCTCAAGCTATTTCTTATGTTGCATGTTAGTTTCTTTTAGGGATCTTTAAAACATTCTTTACACTTTCTAGAGTAATTTTTCACATCAAATGTGTGTGGTAAGATTTCTAAGTCATTTTGCTCACATATTTAGTGTACAGTTGGTTTGATCAGTGAGAATTCCATTGTTGGTTAGATTTATATTCTTCTTGAGGCAAGATACTTGTTCCCCTTTGGATTCTTTTAGTAGTTTTTTTCTGTATTCTGCAATTTTATATCATGATGTACGTTGGTGTAGATATTTTTCTTATTAACCCAACCTGGATGTTAGTGAGTTTCTTTAATCTGGAGGTTTTTATGCTTTTAAAAAATTAATTAAAATTTTAATTTATTGCTTTGAGAGACAGATAGATGAAGGTAGAGAGAGAGAGAAACATTGATTTGTTGTTCCACTTATTTATGCATATGTTGGTTGAGTCTTGTATGTGCCCTGCCCAGTGATTGAACCTGCAACCTTGGTATATCTGGGCAATGCTCTAACCAACTGTACTACCTGGCTAGGACTCCTTTGTTTCTTTCAAAGATAATTTTCTTTTGGTATATCTTTTACTATTCTTTCTTTTTAATTTGCTCTCTTCTCTCCAAAATGTTAGACCTCCCAGATCTGTACTTTATGTTTCTGGACATTTTCCCATACTGTATTTGCCATCTTTTTGTCTTTTTGTTCTATTTTGGGAGATTTCTATGTTTTCCAGTTTACAAACTGTGTATGTGGATTGGGTGTGTTGTTAGTTTAGCTTGCCTGTTGGCGGGGGTACTGGGTGGGGAACCTGTAGGTTGGGAACAAACTGATAAAAATGTGGAGTTTTACTGTGAGCATAGTGCACCATGGTGTATTTCACTTCTAGATGGAGCTGTCTTTCCCTTTCTACCCTCTATCCCTCATCGAGAGCCAGAGCTACACCTGCTCTGGTTCTCCTGAGCCTGTCCCTCCCGCCACCATGCCACTCACTAGGAGGCTTCGTTAGGCAGGTTGTTCTCTTCTCAGGCTTTCTACCAAATCTAAAGCTGTATCCTCTGGCCAGAATTAGGTGGAAGAGTAGGAGTAGCCTACTGGCCCTGCTGTGCCTCATGTAGGACGCCATGAATGATCCTGGTCACACTGCACATCCCTGCCTCCCAATTTTTGCTCTTCCTAAGGGTCAGTGCAGAGCTTGGAG
This sequence comes from Rhynchonycteris naso, assembly GCA_037038555.1. Classification (NCBI taxonomy): domain Eukaryota; kingdom Metazoa; phylum Chordata; class Mammalia; order Chiroptera; family Emballonuridae; genus Rhynchonycteris; species Rhynchonycteris naso. Next base: position 53,239,848 of record CM072999.1, read on the forward strand.
CTTTAGGGTGCAGCATAAATGGTATGCCAGACTCAGACTGCCTGGGTTGAAAAATGGGAATTATAATAATATAGTAATTGGTATACAGGTAAATGCTCATTTATTATTAGTGACTATGAAACTGATCTCTGCTATTTTGAACTGTGACTTTATCTGCCCTTTTTTCTATCAATCTGATCCTACCTATTTTCTTTTTTTTAAATTTTAATCAAAATAATATTATATTTTAAAAAATTTATTTAAGAAATTAAATTAGCCTGACCAGGTGGTGGCGAAGTGGATAGAGCATTGGACTGGGATGTGGAAGACTCAGGTTTGAGACCCCGAAGTCTCCAGCTTGAGCACAGGCCCGTCTGGCTTGAGCAAAAGCTCGCCAGCTTGGACCCAAGGTCACTGGCTCCAGCAAGGGGTGGCTCTGTCTGCTGAAGGTCTGCGGTCAAGGCACATGTGAGAAAGCAATCAATGAACAACTATGGTGTTGCGACGGCAACGAAAAACTAATGATTGATGCCTCTCACCTCTCTCCGTTCCTGTCTGTCTGTCCTTATCTATCCCTCTCTCTGACTCTCTCTGTCCCTGTAAAAAAAAAAAAAAAAAAGAATTAAATTTAACGGAACAGGGTGACATCAATCAATAAGAATACATAGGTTTAGGTTTCAGGTAAACATTTCTATAGCATTTGAACTGTTGATTATGTAGTAAACCCATCACCCAAAGTTAAATCATTTTCCGTCACAGTCTATTTGTCCCTGTTTACTCCTTTCCCCCCACCCAATCCCCACATCTCTCTCCCCCTGATAACCTCTTCACTTTTATCTATGTCCATGAGTCTCAGTTTTATATCCCACCTATGTGTGAAATATAACATTGTATTTTATTTATTAATTTTTAATCACCAAAAAGGACTTATTCAGAAAAAAAAAGGTTGCACACCAGTGTATGCAGATATAGCAAGCCACATGCACATGCTCTCAAAATGACATTATTTTAAGGAACAAATACTTTATAAGTCTTATAATTAAAAGCCACCATCCCCTTCCCCATCCTGACTCTCACTTGAGCCCCACTTCCAAGAAGCTACCAGTTTTAACCCTTGAAACTATTCTTATGTTATTCAGCACCATATTAAAAAAAATTAATAGTGCTATTTCATGCCTTTTTAATATTTTATTGACTACCTACTACAAAATATAGTCTAATGCTTATACATTTCCCTGTTCCCCCTTCTTCTCTTGATTGAGATAAGATAAAAACTTATTTAGACCCTGGTTCAGTTGGTTGATGTGTCATCCTGATATGCCAAGGTTGCAGGTTCGATTCCCAGTCAAGGCACATATAAGAATCAACCAATGATCTGACCAGGTAGTGGCACAGTATTTAGAGTGTTGGCCTGGGATACTGAGGACCCAGGTTCGAAACCCAGAGGTTGCTAGCTTGAGCGTGGGCTAACCAGTTTGAGCATGGTGTTACCGGCTTGAGTATGGGATTATAGACATGACCCCATGGTCGCTGGCTTGAGCTCAAAGGTCGCTGGCTTGAACCCAAGGTCACAGGCTTGAGCAAGGGGTCACTGGCTCAGCTAGACCCTCCCCGCCCCATCATGGCACATATGAGAAAGAAATTAATGAACAATTAAAGTGCCACAACTATGAGTTGATGCTCCTCATCTCTCTCCCTTCCTATCTGTCAGTCAGTCCCTCTTTCTCTCTCTCCTATTCTCTCTGTCCTCTCTCACACAAAAGAATCAATCAATGAATACATAAATTAACGAAACAACAAATTGATTCTCTCTCTCTTACTCTCTCTCTATCCCCCTTCCCCTCTCTCTCTAAAATCAATCAATAAAAATGTATTTAAATTTATTCATATCATTTTGATGTAAAAATTATTCACACTTCAAAGTTGAGCTCTAATGTATTGTGATGAACATTTCTTTACTTATACACCTTTTTTTCCTCTGGGTTAATAATCACTTTGTCATTTATTCATTTCATTGTTCTATGTAGTTATATTAACCCTATCTCTAAATTCTCAAAGAGTACTACTCAGTAGGTTGAAACACATTGCCAGATGTGTTGGTTTCTCTTTTCTTGGGGACAACACTCCTGGAGCCCTCGGTTTCCCTGCAGATCCCCCTGCTCTAATCTGGACTGGCGGCTGTCTAGGCCTGCTGTGGTACTTGGGCTTCCTGAACTCTACACGCCTCTCTCCTGTGTTAGAAGCTCTTTTTAAAAAAATAATTTATATGACTTTTACATATTCATTTTTTAAAAGATTTTATTCATTTTATAGAGGAGAGAGAGAGAGAAAGGAGAGAGGAGCAGAAAGCATCAACTCCCATATGTGCCTTGACTAGGCAAGCTCAGGGTTTCGAACTGGTGACCTCAGCGTTCCAGGTCAACACTTTATCCACTGTGCCACCACAGGTCAGGCTAGAAGCTCTTTAACAAAGTGGAAAACTCTGGATGTGAAAGAAAATGTTTTGTTTGATTCTTGGTCCTTCAGCATTGAACATGTTCATAGCTCTCCTTATATCCGTAAGGTTCTTGCCAACTCAGCACAAAGGGATTTGCTGGAAGGCTAAAGGAACTCAGACTTAATGGGAGGGCAGAACAGCAGGAACCAAAGAAGCTTAAACAATCTGTCCAGGATGCCTCCACTACTTCTGATGTCCACTGTTGATAGCTTGGCTTTAGTCACTTGGGATTTAATACATGCGCAGAAGCACCTGCTTGGCCAAGCCAGTGGTCTCACTGATGCTGAAGTTGGGGGGAGGAGGACGTTCTCCCTTCAGTTATTTTATTTTATTTTATTTTATTTTATTTTATTTTATTTTATTTTATTTTATTTTATTTTTATTCTTCTTAAAATTTTTATTTTTTATTTTTATTTTTAAATTTTTTTATATATATATTTTATTATTATTAATTCTAATGGGGTGACATCAATAAATCAGGGTACATATGTACAATGAAAACATCTCCAGGTTATCTTATCATTCAATTGTGTTGCATACCCATCACCAAAAGTCAAATTGTCCTCTGTCACCTTCAATCTGGTTTTCCCTGTGTCCCTCCCCTCCTCCCTATCCCATTCTTCCCTCCCTCCCCCCATCCCATAACCACCACTCTCTTGTCGATGTCTCATACCCTCACTTTCATGTCCCACCTATGTATGTAATCGTGCTGTTCTCAGTTTTTCTTTTTTTCTGATTTACTTATTTCACTCCGTATAATGTTATCAAGGTACATCCATTTTGTTATAAATGATCCGATGTCATCGTTTCTTATGGCTGAGTAGTATTCCATAGTATATATGTACCATAGCTTTTTAATCCACTCGTCTTCTGACGGACACTTGGGCTGGTTCCAGATCTTCGCTATTGTGAACAATGCTGCCACGAACATGGGGGCGCATTTCTTCTTTTCGAACAGTGCTATGGTGTTCTTAGGGTATATTCCTAAAAGTGGGATAGCTGGGTCAAAAGGCAGTTCGATTTTTAATTTTTTGAGGAATCTCCAAACTGTTTTCCACAGTGGCTGCACCAGTCTGCATTCCCACCAGCAGTGCAGAAGGGTTCCCTTTTCTCCACATCCTCGCCAGCACTTATTCTGTGTTGTTTTGCTGATAAGTGCCATTCTTACTGGTGTGAGGTGATATCTCATTGTGGTTTTAATTTGCATTTCTCTAATGATTAGTGATGTTGAGCATTTTTTCATATGCCTATTGGCCATCTGTATGTCCTCTTTGGAGAAATTTCTATTCATTTCTTTTGCCCATTTTTTGATTGGGTTGTTTGTCTTCCTGGTGTTGCTTTTTATAAGTTCTTTATAAATTTTAGTTATTAACCCCTTATCAGATGTGCTGTCAAATATGTTCTCCCATTGTGTGGTTTGTCTTTTTATTCTGTTCCTATTGTCTTTAGCTGTGCAAAAACTTTTTAGTTTGATATAGTCCCATTTGTTTATCTTGCCTTTTATTTCAGTTGCCCATGAAGATAAATCGGCAAATATACCGCTGCTACAGATGTCGGAGAGCTTGCTGCCTATGTTTTCTTCTAAGATGTTTATGGTTTCACGGCTTACATTTAAGTCTTTTATCCATTTTGAGTTTGTTTTTGTGAATGGTGTAAGTTGATGGTCTAGTTTCATTTTTTTGCAGGTAGATGTCCAATTTTCCCAACACCATTTGTTAAAGAGGCTGTCTTTACTCCATTGTATGTTCTTTCCTCCTTTGTCAAATATCAGTTGTCCATAAAGCTGTGGGTTTATTTCTGGGTTCTCTGTTCTATTCCATTGATCTATGTGCCTGTTCTTATGCCAGTACCAGGCTGTCTTGAGTATAATGGCCTTGTAGTAAACCTTGATATCAGGAAGAGTGATACCTCCTGCTTTATTTTTTCTTTTTAAGATTGCTGAGGCTATTCGTGTTCTTTTTTGGTTCCATATAAATTTTTGGAATATGTGTTCTATATCTTTGAAGTATGTCATTGGTATTTTAATTGGTATTGCATTGAATTTATAAATTGCTTTGGGTAATATAGACATTTTAATGATGTTTATTCTTCCTAGCCATGAGCACGGTATGTGCTTCCACTTGTTTGTATCTTCCTTGATTTCTTTTATCAATGTTCTATAATTTTCTGAGTACAAGTCCTTAACCTCCTTGGTTAAATTTACTCCTAGGTACTTTATTTTTTTGGCTGCAATAGTGAAGGGTATTGTTTCCTTAATTTCTTTTGCTGATATTTCATTGTTGGTGTATAGAAATGCCTCTGATTTCTGAGTATTAATTTTATATCCTGCCACCTTGCTGAATTCATTTATAAGGTCCAGTAGTTTTTTGACTGAGACTTTAGGGTTTTCAATATACAATATCATATCATCTGCAAATAATGACAGTTTTACTTCTTCTTTTCCAATTTGGATGCCTTTTATTTCTTCTTCTTGTCTGATTGCTGTAGCTAGGACTTCCAGAACTATGTTGAATAAGAGTGGTGAAAGTGGGCAACCCTGCCTGGTTCCTGATCTTAAGGGGATTGCTTTTAATCTTTGTCCATTTAGTATGATGTTTGCTGTCGGTTTATCATAGATGGCCTTTATCATGTTAAGGAATGATCCCTGTATTCCCACTTTACTGAGAGTTTTGAGCATGAATGGGTGCTGGATTTTATCAAATGCCTTTTCTGCATCTATTGAAATTATCATGTGATTTTTTGTCCTTCCTTTTGTTTATGTGGTGAATCACATTGATTGATTTGCAAATATTGAACCAGCCTTGCCTCTCCAGAATAAATCCCACTTGATCGTGGTGTATGATTTTTTTCATATATTGCTGGATCCGGTTGGCTAATATTTTGTTGAGAATTTTAGCGTCTAAATTCATCAGGGATATAGGCCTATAATTTTCTTTCTTTGTGTTGTCTTTGCCCGGTTTTGGGATCAGAATTATGCTCGCCTCATAAAAGGAGTTTGGAATTCTTCCTTCCTCTTGAATTTTTTGAAATAGCTTCAGGAGAATAGGAGTTAGTTCTTCTTTGAATTTTTGATAGAATTCACTTGTGAAGCCATCAGGCCCAGGACTTTTCTTTTTTGGGAGTTTTTTGAGAACTGTTTCGATCTCATTTGCTGTAATTGGTCTGTTTAGGTGTTCTGATTCTTCCAGATTGATTTTTGGAAGGTTATATGATTCAAGAAATTTGTCCATTTCACCAAGATTGTCTAATTTTTTGGCATATAGTTCTTCATAGTATTTTCTTACAATGCTTTGTATTTCTGTTGTGTCAGTTGTTATTTCTCCACTGTCCTTTCTAATTTTATTTATTTGAGTCCTCTCTCTTTTTTTCTTGGTGAGTCTAGTTAAAGGTTCATCAATCTTGTTTACCTTTTCAAAGAACCAGCTTCTTGTTTCATTGATCCTCTGTATTGTTTCCTTAGCCTCTATGTCATTTATTTCTGCTCTGACCTTTATTATTTCCTTTCTTCTACTTGTCTTGGGTTTTATTTGTTGTTGTTTTTCTAATTCTTTTAGATGCAGGGTCAAGTTGCTTATTTGAGCTTTTTCTAGCTTCTTATGATATTCCTGTAGTGCAATAAACTTCCCTCTCAGAACTGCTTTTGCTGTGTCCCATAAATTTTGAGTTGATGTATGCTCATTATCATTTGTTTCTAGAAACTTTTTTATTTCTTCTTTGATCTCATTGTTAATCCATTCATTATTTAATAACAAGCTATTTAGTTTCCAAGTGTTTGAGTATTTTTCAGTTTTTCTTTTGTGGTTAATTTCTAGTTTCATGGCATTGTGATCAGAGAAAATGCTTGATATGATTTCAATCTTCTTAAATTTATTGAGACCATTTTTGTGACCTAACATGTGGTCTATCCTAGAAAACGTACCATGAGCGCTTGAGAAGAATGTATATTCTACTGCTTTAGGGTGAAAAGTTCTGAAGATATCTATTAAATCAAGTTGATCTAGTGTCTCCTTTAAGTCTGCTGTTTCTTTATTCATTTTCTTTCTTGAGGATCTATCCAGTGTTGTTAGAGGGGTATTGAAATCCCCTACTATGATAGTATTGCTGTTAATCTCGCCCTTTATATCCATCAAAGTCTGCTTTATGTATGTCGGGGCTCCTATATTTGGTGTATATATATTTACAATAGTTATATCTTCCTGTTGAATTGTTCCCTTTATCATTATGTAGTGTCCTCTTTTATCTCTTACTACAGCCTTTGTTTTAAAGTCCATTTTGTCTGATATAAGTATTGCTACCCCTGCTTTTTTTTCATTTCCATTTGCATGAAATATTTTTTTCCATCCTTTTACCTTCAGTCTATGAACATCTTTTATTTTAAGGTGTCTCTTGTAGACAGCATATGTATGGGTCCTGTTTCTTTATCCATGCAGCTACCCTATGTCTTTTGATTGGATCATTTAATCCATTTACATTTAAGGTTATTATTGATATGTAGTTGTTTATTGCCATTTTATTCTTTAAAGCTGTATTCTTCTTTTGCTCTATTCTTTCCTCCCTTTAAACTGTTCACAAGAGGCCCCTTAGTATCTCTTGCAGAATTGGTTTGGTTTTTATGAATTCCTTGAGGCTTTCTTTTTCTGGGAAGCTCTTTATTTCTCCTTCAATTTTAAACGTTAGCCTTGCTGGATAAAGTAGTCTTGGTTGTAGGTTCTTGTTCTGCATTACTTTGATTATTTCTTGCCATTCCCTTCTGGCCTCAAGTGTTTCTGTTGAGAAGTCCGATGTCATCCTTATGGGGGCTCCTTTGTAGGTGATAGTCTTTTTTTCTCTAGCAGCTTTTAAAATTTTTTCTTTATCCATTAGCTTTGGTATTTTAACTATGATGTGTCTTGGTGTAGATTTTTTTGGGTTTCTCCTTAATGGAGTTCTGTGTGCTTCTTGAATGTGTGGAGTGTTTCCCAGCCTTAATTTAGGAAAGTTTTCTGCTATAATTTGATTGAACAAAGTTTCCATTTCCTGTCCTCTCTCCTCTTCTTCAGGCACCCCTATGATGCGAATGTTGTTTCTCTTCATGTTGTCACAAAGCTCCCTTAGAGTTTCCTCACATTTTTTAAGTCTCTTTTCCTTTTTCTTCTCTGCTTCTGTGCCTTTGTTTATTGTGTCCTCTAACTCGCTTATTCGATCCTCAGCGTCATCCATCCTGCTTTTAATTCCTTCCATTGTGGTCTTCAGTTCTGATACTGTATTTGTCATTTCTGTCTGATTCTTTTTTATTATTTCAATTTCATTTTTTATACTTGTTATCTCTTTATTTAGGTGTTCATAATGACTATCCATTGTTGCTCTAATTTCTTTGAACATCCTAACTATCATTATTCTAAATTCTGCTTCTGGTAATTTGGTTATATCTGGTTCATTCAGGTCCTTCTCTGGGGATTTCTCTTGATTCATTTGGTTTGCATTCCTCTGCCTGCCCATTTTTTCTGTGTATAAGCAAGTTGTGGCCACTGGAGTCCAGTAGGTGTTGCCTTTGTGTTCTCTAGGTGTGGTCTATCTGCAGGCCCCCCACCCCCTCTGCCGGCGCCTAGGGTGGTTGGGTATGAGCGTTGCCAGCGCCGGCCCACTGTGGCTTTTGCTGTGCTTTCTGCCTCTCCTCCGTGGGAGGGGCTGTCACTGAAGCCACAAGATTAGCACCAAGGGTAGAGGCGAGCACCTTTCCTCAGCTGCGGACCCAACCTATTTCTGGACTTCCGCCCAGAACCAGCAGTCGGAGCCTGCTCGCTACAGTTCCGCGGGTTAGGCGGGGCTTTTGACGTGCTCTCAGCTGTAAGCTTTTGCCCGTCAGGAGCTTTAGCCCCGCCCTCGATGCCAGGGCCCTTTGCGCAGGGTCGGAAACCAAGATTTATTGGGGCGGGCGTGTTTGCTGGCTTCCGCAGAGCTGCGTACTTCCGCTCGTCCCGGACTCTACCCCGCCCCCGCGTTCGGAGCCCGCTCGTGCACGTATTAACGCTATCCGGGGTTTCTCCGGCCGGATGGGGATAGCAGCCGTGGGCTCAGCTGCGAGCCTCCGCCTGTCTCGGGGTCCACCCCGTTCCCGCGCTCGGAGCCCTCTCGCGCACGTATACTGGCCAACCGCGGTTTCTCCGGCGGGCGGCGGGGGGGGGGGCAGACTGGTAGCGTCAGCTCAGCCGCGAGCCCCTGCCCGTCCCTGGTCCTAGCCCGGTCCCCGCGGTCAGGGCCGGCTTGCGCAGGGCCTGCCTGTTCCTGGCCTCCCGCTTTGTCCCCGTAAGTGGGATTAAAGGCGGGCCCGCAGCTTCCGGACCGCTCTCGCGCTTACCCTCCGACCCTCGGGGCTAGACCGATCTCCCACCGGCTTGGCCTCTGCCCACGCCGACAGAACCGCCTTTCAGCGTCCTGCCGCCCCAAAACCTTAAGCAGCCCTCAGCAGAGTAGGAAGGGACCTAATACTCCACACTGTAGGCCTGGGAGCTCCCGCACTTGTTTCACAGCTCAAAACTGTCCAAACGCCTCTTCTTGGCTCTGGGACTGCAGGCTGGGGCTTGGTTCCTGGGACCCAGGTCCCTCCCTCTCCGCCAAAATCTCCTCCCGCCACACGGGTCTCTCCGGGCTGCCGTTTGCTCCGGGGAGCTGGGCAGCCCTCTTCGCGTTTTCGCTATTCCTACCAGTCTCAGTGTGGCTTCTTCTGTGTTCCTTGGTTGAAGAGTCCACTTAGTTTTGTTCAAAGTTGGTTTATCCAGGTGATGGTTCTTAAAATTGAGTTGTAATCCACTTTGGTTCTGGGAGTTGGAAGTTGGTACGTCCGCCTACTCCGTCGCCATCTTGCTCCCCCCCAGAGAAACAATTTTGAGAGCCTGCTCTACACCAGGCATTGTGCTAGGTGACCTAAATTGGTTTAATCCTTTTTACTGTAGTAACCTACACTGGGAGAAAGGAATTCATCTAAGAGCAAATATGTAGGAAGTGGTGGAATCAGATTTCAAATCCATGTCTATTTGACTATGAAGTCCATGCTTATTCTCTAATCTTCAGAACAAAACAAAAGACTGACATTCAGAGTGAGTGGCAAATCTATGTTTCCAACGTAGAAACAAATGCCCCTAAGACATATTAACATGTCACATTCCCAATGATCTTTAAGGAGTAGACATCACTATTAACATCCAACTTTTCTCTGGGTCTGAAGCCAGGGCTTGCTTACTCATTCATATAATAATCAGCAACTTCCAACCCCAGAACCCCAGGGTAAAGATGATCTGAGTCAATGCCTGGCTTCCTGCAAGTCATCAAAATTTCCCCCAACTGTCACAAACTTTATATACACCACATGTCTTCTAATACAGCGGCTGCAGTGGTCTTTTTCCACATCTAGATCAGCATCCTGCTTCTTCAAAAATCTGTGCGGCGCTCAGGCTCCGGAACCCATTCACATGGTCCTCTCCCCGCCCTCCTCCAGCACGACCAAGGCGGCTCCGGCGGCTCCGGCGGGATCGGGAGCCGGTGGGCCTTTCTGAGAGCGCCGAGGGGGCGGCGCCAGGTATCCCCGGCCCGGCGGCCCGATCGCTTTCTGGCGCTGGCGGCGGCAGCCGGGCGGTACGGTGCAGCCCGCGGCTTTGTGTGCGCCCGGGGAGCCCTCCGTGCGCGGGGTGAAGCGCCGCGCGCCCGGACGGCGGGCGACGCGCGGCTCCGAGGGCAACCTCGCCTGTGTTCCCGCGGCCGGCCGGCGGGCAGGTCTCAGCGGCCTTCAGCTCACGACGACCCCTCCTCCTCTCCCGCGGCAGACCCCTCCCCACCCGCTCGGCTCTTGACAGATGGCGCAACTGCAACGACGCGCCGCCGCCGCCGCGGCTGCTCGCAGCAACTCGCAGCTACTCTCGCTGATGCTCTTGCCCCTCAAGCCCCAGCCCGGAGAGCCCCTTCAGTTTTGTTTATCACATCTACTTAAACATCCTACTATTGCCACCATTGCTGTTTCCTCTCAAATAGGAAGAGCTCACTGGAAACCAGGCAGCCCAAACAAATGTGCATGTCCAATGATCTCTTTGAGTCTCAGTTTTTCCTTTTATACATTTAAATAATTATTATATAAAGGTATTCAACTTGGGGATTGATGAGATAATAGGAAAACATTTAGTACAGTGTCTGGCTCATGATAGATTCTCTAAAAATGTTAGTTTGATGTGGGTAGAAGCATGAAAATATTCTATGTGGACAGAGTGATACAAGCCAAGACTGAGAGGCCAGAAAATCTCCTGAAAGGAATGAGCTGAGGGAGCCTGGAGTCTCTTAGCCTGGATAGCAGGTCTAGATTGGAAGGAGCAGGGCCCAGTCCTGTTTGGGTCAGATGCTGCTGTAGATGGCTGGACTTGGCCTTCTGTGCCCTTGTTTTCCTGGATGTAACTGCTCATAACTGGGTCAGGACCTGGGCTTAGCTGAAATGGAGTCATCCTGCAAACCAGGGAAGGAAGAGCAGTGGCAGGAAGGGGCAGGCCAGCTACACAAAGGTCAGGGATCAGCCAGGGTTGTGGAAGGATCCACTCCCAGCGTGACCAGGTCTGGCCCTGAAGTTTGCTCTTCAGAGGAGGATGGGGAGGAAATGCTGTCCGACCCATCCTTCCCTTATGGGTCCACCAAAAGCCTCTGATGGTCCAACCATATTATCAGCAAAGTGTGGAAAGGATGACAGGAGTCACTTAAAGGACCCATTAACAAACACAGGAAAGTAAAATCAGCGTCAGCTCAGCAGATACAATTGTAAGTGTTCTTTCCCCAGAGGTTCCTCCCTGCCATGGTTCCCAGTCACTCAGGGACCATCCCTCCTACTTCTGGGCTCCCATAAGGCTCTGCCCAGCTCTGGCCTGGCTCCAGAACATGGGATTCTGGACCTTTGTCATGCTATCTCCTCTGCTTGCTTTGGGCTCCCAAAGGGCAGGGCTGTTGCCTCGTTTCTCTCAGGGCCTGGCCCAGGATAGGTACCAGGAAATGTCTGAAAAGTGAATGAAGTTGGAATTGAGCTGAGCCTTAGATAAATAAAGGACAAGGGAAGAAAGTGTTTCAGAGACAATGGCAAGGATAATATGGTTGGAGAGATAATGGCACAAGTGACAGACTGTCTTAAAACAGGGAAACATCTGTTTTAGAAGAGAAATTGACATTTGTACCAGTGCTTTCTCAATATTTTGTCTGATTCTCATACCAGCCCTGAGAGAGAGGTGTGATTATTCCAATTTTACTAGTGAGGCAACTGAGGCTTAGAGGAGTGAGGGTGGGGTAGTGACTTGCCCAGAAAATGGCTGAAATCAGGAATATAAATAGACTGACCTGACTCCTGAGTCTAAAGAAGTAGGTGGATGGAATTTGTAGCTCTAAAGGTGGGCATAGTTTGGGAGCCTTGGCCAAACACCCAGTGCCTGTGTCACCGACCTTTGCCACAAACAGAAGGTGATGGAATATACCTGATTATCTGATCCCACAGCATGACCCCTGTGCTGGCTCAGGTAGGAGTCAAGGCAACAAATGGCAGATGATTTCATACTCCCAGCCATCTGTACACACACTCCCACCTATGCTGGCTCCCTCTCTCCCCACACTTCTTACTCTCCTGGTCCTCTTCTTTCAAGTTTGAATCAAGCCTGTCCTTCCCCACAAGCCCCCATGATGCCTGCTGGAGTGACACTACTGGGCATTGAGCCTGAACCACACTCAGGAGGTACCCTGTTTATAGAGTGAATAAAAGTGCACATGTACCCAGGAATCCCCATGCACCAGGGATTCCAGGGAAAGGCAGAGCCTCCCATGCCCCGGCCTCTTTCTGTCTTTTTTCTTTCCCTTCCCTATCCCATCCCTGTGGTAGGTCGAGGCCTTGCTGAGTCCAACAAGGCTAGAGGTTGAAGCAGCCACCTCTGGGGGCAGAAGCCAGGAGAGCTCCTGAGGGAAGAAGCAGGAAAGGTTGCCAGATCCACTTCACATCCCTGACCTTGCCTGGCTCTGTGTGGGAGAGCAGAGGGCACAGGACAGAGTGGGCAGGGCTATCAGGCCACTTTTGAAAAGAGGAGGCTTCTTGCCTGCCTTCCACCAGGGGGTAAGCCAGCTGGGAGGGAACCACCTGTGCCCTCTCCTGGCCCATCCTGACAGCCTAAGAAAGAACCAGTACTGGATCCATTATCAAGAAACCTGCCTTCCAGACTTTGACAGTTGCTGAGAACCTGCTCTGGGTCATGCTGGGGGTAACTAGGGTGCATAGATGGGTGAGATCCATTTCCTCCTCTAGAATAGCTCACACCAGACATTTAAGAACATAGCTATTATTCATTGAGCACTTATCATGTGCCAGACTCTGATCAAAGTCCTTCACATATATCCATAAGTAATTGAATGTTCACAACAACTGATGAGATAAATGCCATTCTTAACTCCATTTGACCAACGGGGATAATGAGACACAGAGAGATCACGGAGCTGGCCCTAGATCACACAGTAATTTGCATGCCGAGATTCACACTTAGGCATCTGGCATCAGCATTCCGGCATTTGGCCCTCACACTATGCGTCCTCTAGAGAGTCTAGACCGACCCCAGTGTCAGCGGCCCCAGCTGATGCATGCAGCATCTTCATCATGGCCTTGCCTCCTTGTCAGCAGGTTAGACTCTGTAAACTTGCCAGGCACCAAAGTGTGCTTTAGGATATCTCACTTTCTCTGACCTTTACTGCCTGCCACAGTGACATCTTTCCCTAAGGGCTTGTCTTCTCATCCAATAGAAATGTCAAGCTCCTGTGACTCACCTATATCACAGTCCTTGGAGTGTCTTGCACAAAGCAGGTGCTCAGGTGTGTTTGTAGCTTGGCAAGTTGATGGGACGCTTTCATTTGCCCAGGTCTCTGTGACATGAATAAAGTGGTTCTCAACCTGTACCTTGGAATCACCTGGGGAGTTTAACCACAACTGGTGCCCAGACCCTACTCCACAGGTTCTGATGTAATTGGTGTAGGGTGCAGTCTGAGCCTGGGGCTTTCTAAACACTACCAGGAAAATTCTGATGGACATCCAGTAATTCCTGTATTAACACTGTTTTAGAATACTTGGAAGTTTCAGTTGGGGGCAGGCAGAGGGCAGGTGGGCAGAAAGAGCTTGTGCTTTGGATAAAGGCAGGCAAGATTCAAATCACAGCTCAGCCACTTACAGGTTGGGTGAGCTTGGGCAAGTCAACTTCTCAAAGCCTCAGCTATATCATCTGTGAAAGGGACTAATAACATCCATCTTTAAGTGAAGCCCCTGGCATGGGGATGGCATATGCTAAACGTAATATGTGACAACTATTAAAACTGATTATACATTTCTCCATCCAACATGTGATTACTTGAAGGACAACAGAAAACAAGACAGTTACGGTCCTTTACCTTGTGGCATTTCCATCCTAGTAATTTAATTTGACAAGGTTTATTGGGTTTAGGATATTAGGCATTGTATGGGTACAAAAACGAACAAGACATTGATTGTCTTTGCCCTTGAGGAAAAGAGGACACTGGCCTTGGCCAGTTGGCTCAGTGGTAGAGCATCACCCCAGCGTGCGTGTGGAAGTTCCAGGTTTGAGTCCTGGTCAGGACACACAGAAGAAGCGACCAACTGCTTCTCCCCCCCCCCCCATCTGTTTCTTTCTCTTCCCCTCCAGCAGCCATGTCTCTAATGGTTCAAGCAAAGTTGGCCCCAGGGATGGCTTCATTGGCCTCATCTCAGGCGCTAAAATAGCTCTGTTGCTGAGCAAAGGAGCAACGGCCTAGACAGGCAGAGCACTGCCTAATAGGGGGCTTGCAGGGTGTATCCCGGTTGGGGAACATGCAGAAGTCTGTCTATACCTCCGCACCTCTCACTTAATAAAAAAAGAAAAGAAAGAAAGAAAGAAAAGAGGATACTAATCATAACTAACATAGAGGAAGAGGAATGTCAGTTAAGTATAAACCAATAAACCAAGAGTGAGTGGTAGGCTTCAGGGGAGAAAGCCATCTAGAAAACAGAAGTTTCCATGAAAGATATACCAGAGAAAGCGCTTGAAGGACAGACAGGATTTTGTAGGATGGGATGGAGTGGTGGTGGTGGTAGAATGGCTTAAACAATGGCTTGGGGGCAGATACAGCCAATAATCCAACTTGGGGGAAAAAGCTAGATGTGTACACAAGAGAGGGCGGAAAATGTACGTGTATAGGAGGGAATGCGGGTTGGAACCTTAACTGCCAGGCTGAGCCATTTGGATCCATTTGGTCAGCAGTGGGAACCACATAGGAACTGAAACAGGTTGCAGAGTTCTTAGCTTTTAATACCTGGATCTTCTCCTGGCTTCATTCTGGAGTAGGTGTCTTTGTTGTTACCACCCTTGGGGCCTCCCTTTCTCTACCCACTACTGCCTTGGTTCCATGTTAAGTATTCAGTGTTCTTTTTTCTTTTCAGTGAGAGAGTGAGAGACAGAAAGGGAGAGAGATGAGAAGCATCAACTCATAGTTGTGGCACCTTAGTTGTTCATTGACTGCTTCTCATATGTGCCTTGACTGGGGGCTCCAGCCAAGCCAATGACCCCTTGCTCAAGCCAGTGACGTTAGGCTCAAGCCAGCGACTTTTGGGCTCAAGCCAGTGACCATGGGGTCATGTCTATGATCCCACACTCAAGTCAGTGACCCTGCACCCAAGCTGGTGACCTTGGGGTTTTGAGCCTGGGACCTCAGCGTCCTAGGTAGATGCTTTATCCACTTAGCCACCACCTGGTCAGGCCAGTGCTCAGTGTTTTGTTCTTGCTTCTCTGGATGGTACCTCTCTAGGCAATTGAATTTGGCAGTTTCAGTGGAAAGAGCACCAAACTGAAAATCTTGAGGAGACCTGGTTCTAGTCCTGACTCTGCCTCTTACCAGCTGTGTGACCTTGGGCAAGTTGCTTTTCTTCTCTGAACCTCAGTTTTCACATTTGGAAAATGACCAGGTTAGATGGGATGGTTGAATATAACCCTGCCAGTTGCAATGTTCTCTAATTTGCCAAGTAGTAAATCCAAAAATGTCTGTTTTGCCTCATGCATTGTTGCTGCAAATTAGGTCTTAACCATGAGGCCCAAAGGCAAATGGAGGCTACATGTAGGTGCTACAGCACTGCCAGCTGGGCCCTGCCTTGGATTCAGGTACTAGCTATATACGTGTAAAAGCCTCCAGAATATTCCATCTTCCAACCCTTCAAATCTTCTCAGTTGAAGCCCAAGACACTGCACACTGTCTGGATTCCGGACCCTCAGAATTTGTGAGACTAGCAAGATTGTTGTTTCAGCCAGGAAGGTTGGGGTTTGCTGCACATTAATAGACAACCGGAAATGAGCAGGGTGTGTTGAGGGTGGTCGCAGGATGAAGGGTCTCCCTATGCTGATGAAGCCTCAGTGGACGTCCTCCTCTACCCACCCACTTTGGAAGCAGCCACCTCTGATCTTGGATAATTACTCCAGGTAGCATGGGGCTCTTGGGAGAGGAAGCTCAGAGCCGGCCCTGTCCTGAGATGTTGTAAAGTTTATACACAAAGAAGGTCTGGGATCTTCCCCTAGGCTGCCCCAGACTCTGTGGTACTGGTCACCTGGAAAGTGGGGCTCATCCGTACTTGTCAGTAGCCTCCTGTGGGAAAGTTTCCCCGGCGGAGGGGAAGTTGCTCACTCAGGTAAACGTTCTCTACGTGCATCTTACACACTCTATCTCATTTCAGCCTCACAGGAGCTCCATGAGACGTGGTAAGAGGGGGTGTTTTCCCTACTTTACTGAAGAGGGAAAACTCAGGTGCCATGCATGCATGCTCAAGGCTATACAGGGGAATGACAGAGCTGGGCTTTGAGTTCACACTGTCTTGAGAAGCCCAGTGGGTGGCTTAAGGATGGAAACTCTGAGAAGGGACGTCCTTTTCCTTTGGCTAAACAACCACTTGTCTTGAGGTAGGACCACTGAAATTGGCTGACATTCTGTTTCTTCTTCCTTCCTCACCCCCTCGTTTGTTTTTACCTCCAGGGATTTTGAGGTGAGGAAGGGAGGAGAAATCCACTCCCAAGTCCTTTATTAGGGAAGGCTTGATGGTGATGTGGGGCTTCACTCACCAGCCATTCCAGGGCTGGGGCACAGAGGGCCAGGCCACCTCCAAGCTGGGAGTGGAGGTGAGGAGGACAGTGCCTCTCCCCATCACAGCCTCCACCCCACTGTGAAACGTGGGTAGAGAGGTTCCCAGAAGAATCTGTGCGGTGTCAGGGAGCATGCTGGCTGGCAGGGAGGAAGCAGCCTATTCCCTAGTGGGACTTACTCTCTCACGGTGTGTTTTTTGGAGAGGGGGGCAAGAAGGGGTAAGGAAATACTGTACCATTTTCTGAACGATTGTTCCAGGCTATGTCATACATATCAGCTCATTTAAATCAATTTCCAGACAAGACTTGGAGAGGTTAGTTGACTTGCCTAAGGCCATACAGCACGTGAGCGGCAGAGTGGTAAGGACGCCTGGAGGGTCTTGCTAGAGCTCTGGAGGTGACCGCACAGACTTGGCAAAGAGGCTCTGGGCCCTCCAACCCGGGCTGTCCGGAGGGGTTCCCAGCAGGGGGCGCCTCGAGCCCCGTCCCGGGCCGCCGGGCGCGCCTCCAGCCGGCGCCTGGGACCGGACTGGCCGCTCCGCCCCTCGGCTCCTCCACCGCTCTGCGGGCGGGCCAGAGGGCTCCGCGATCGCAGGGAGCGGAGCGGAGCCGAGCGCCGTGCACCCCGCCGCGCCCTGTGCGCACCGTGCCGGCCGCAGCGCAGTGTTCCGCTGTGAGTAGCATCCGTGTGCGGGCTCGACGGGAGGGACTTGGCGCGCGGACCGACCACAGCGGCGCCCTGGGACTGGGGCCGGCGGGCGCCAATTGCTCCGGGGCGCACTCTCGTGTTCTCCAAGCCCGCCGCCCGGTCCCCGCCGCCTCCCGTGGGAACGTGGGACCTGCCGCTGTACTTCCAGGGCGCGCTCTGAAGCCTAGCAGTTTCACCCGAGGGACGGGGGTGGCGGGCACAGGGCTGGCACCCAGGGAGGAGATGGGAGACAGACTTCCTTTCATCAAGTTAGGGCCACTTGACAGGGTAGAGCACCCCAGAGTTCTGGGAGAAGTGGAATCAAATCTTCTCAGCATCAGCCGCCTCACCAGACTCCTTCCCCTACCCCACCTTTGCTCCAGGAGGTGATGCGAGGAGGCTCCTCCGTACCCAGTTTCCCTATGTGACAGAATGAAACTGGGGGTCCTGTCGTCAGGATCCCGGCCTGGGACAGAGCTAGCGTGGGCATAGGCGCAGCCAACAGGTCTGTTCAGGCTGGGGTAGAAAGGCTCTATAGAAGGGTGTTGTCAAGAGTGGATTCCGACTCTGGGCCCGCATTGTGGATGTCTCGTGGCATGTGCGGGTCTGAACAGCCCTCACTGTACGCAAGGTGGAAATTAGTGTTCTCACTTTAGAAAGGAGAAAATGAGGTCCAGAAAGGTGAGCATGGAGGCCACACTGGTGGTGGTAGATTAGGAGTGCACACTGGAAGAGAGGATGTCAGAGGTGGCTGCTTAAGAGGCAGGTGGCAAGGTCCCTGTCAGCAGGCAGAGTGATCACAGCCTCTGATACTTGTACTCTAGAATCCCGTGGCTGGTAGCTGGGGGCTGCTGCCGTGGTTTCGGACAGTCTTTCCCAACTGCCTCTTTGTAAGGTGCTCCTGGGATAATCCTGGTGATCAAGAGGTGCTATTGCCTTAGTCCCTTCACAATATTTTCACTGTCCTGTTCTTCCAAACCACCTATCTCCCAGGATGTGTTTTTAATTACTTTTTTTAAAATTATTTTATTCATTTTTTTAGAGAGGAGACACAGAGTGAGAGAGAGAGAAGGAGAGAGAGATAGAAAGGGGGGAGGAGCTGGAAGCATCAACTCCCATATGTGCCTTGACTGAACCAGTGCAGGGTTTTGAACTGGTGACCTCAGTGTTCCCAGGTCGACGCTTTATCCACTGCGCCACCACAGGTCAGGCCCAGGATGTGTTTTTAGCACCTAAAATGACCCTACTGATAATTCAGCAGCTTTGGGAAAGCCTTGGGAAGGAGGTACAGGAGGTGTGGATGTGGATGGTGTATGCTGGTCTAGGACAAGTTTCCAACCGGCAGGAATGTGACCTGAACTGACTCTGATCACCCACCTAAGGTCTCCCTAGTTGTTAGATATGGGGGCAAACAAGCAGGCTGCCCAGCAGTGCTGGACCTTCACCAGAAAGATGGAGCTGTCTCATGTCAGCATGGGCAGGTGGTTCATCTTCTCTGAGCCCTGGCTTCCTCCTCAGAGATTGGAGTGGATCAAAGCCTCAAATGCCTGGAGGGGCTCTGTAGTGCCAGAGCCCGCTCCCTTCTGTTGGCAGCCTCCTCAGAGCCTGAGTGTGATGATTCCTAATGGTAGGGTAGGGTGGGAGGTGTAAGGGAATAATCACACCTGTCCCTTTGCAATGGTCCCATTTCACTGACTTGCACTGGGTGAGATGAGTGAGGGTCTCTGAGAGTTCAGGAGAGTGAGCTAGGGCCAGTGGGGAAGGGGACCAGTGGTGGGATTCAGCTGGTTTGCACCAGTTCAGTAGAGCCTATATCTAATTTTTGTTGAGTTTGGTGAAACAGTTGTTAAAATGGCACTTGTAATCAGGGTTATCTCTAAGGTGGGTGCCTGGGCAGCCACCCAATGTGGAAATCACAAATTTATATTCCTTACTCTTTTTTAACGTTCATCTATGCAGCAGTATGTTCTAAGTGCCTATAATGTTCATTCCATCCATAGTTGGAAAAAAATTGCAAGTAAGGACACCAATCAAGCAATATGGAAATATCTTTAACAATTTTACTGTTTTATTTTGTCAGGTATTATTTAATATTTTTTTCATTAATATTTTAAAGCTCTTATGACAATCTAGTTTTGTGTACCTCTTTTATTGTTCTTAAGTATTAAATGCATGAAATAATAAACTACCTTTCAGTATATAATTATACTTAAAATGGTCATTAGGGCAGAGAACCAGTTGTTACATTATTTGAATCCCAGCACTGAAGGGGGCTTAGCGGGGTTGAGAGAGTCCTATGGAGTGATCCTCCGGCCCTGGAGGCTGCCTCCTAGATTGTCCTTCAGAGGCTACTGACTTCCCCAACCCTGGTGCCACCATCAGAGATGCTGTCAACAAAAGCCCAGGAAGAATAGCAGAAGTGAGTTTAGCACATCCCTTCCCTTGTCTGGACCTCAGTTTCCTCCTTTTGTTAAACAAGTGGGTTAGGCTAGAAAGCAGTGGTTTTCAGACCCCCACCCATACCCCGCGAGTTCTTACACAGAACCCACACAGAGGGCATGGGTAAAGTGGAACTGCTCTGGCTCCCCTCCCTCACACTGGTGGCTCCAGAAGCACAGTATAAAAGTCCCCCAGACAATCTTTGAGGCCCCTTTCTGTGATGTTCTAGGAAATCTGTATTAACCTCAGAAGTGTTGCCTAGTGTTAGGGTTAGGGGCAGGAATGTGCATTCGAGAGATCCCATTAAGAGAAATGTGAGCATTCAGAGGGGCCTCATCCTTGGAATGTCTGGAGCTGATGGCTTGTGCCTCTGGCCAGAAGTTGTAGCTGTGTCCCTCTGCTCTGCCATGTGGCTTCATCTTTTCAGGGCCAGATAAAGTGCTTGTGCCTCTGGGTACTAATTTAAGACTATCATCCCACCTCAGAGTTTCTCTCCTTTAGTTTCATGTTTTAAATGGGTAAAATGCTAATCATCTTAGGGAGAGAGGTAAGGAAAGGGCTTTACATTCTGAGTTGTTTTTACCTGATGAGGTATCATCATTTATGGAGTGCCTACTGTATACCAGCTACTATAGGGGGACAGAGGTGAGACTGTCATAACCCCTGCCCTCATGGGGCTCCAAGACAATAGGTTGGGGGAAGGAACTCACATTTGTAGGGATCATCTAAGCACTATTTAAAACATTTTATATTTATTATCGCATTTGTTTCATAAGGTAGATATTAGACTAATTTTCTTTATTATGTAAAACTCCATACAATCTAAGTATATATCTTATATACTCAGGTAACCACTACCCAGATCAAGCATTGCCAACACCCAGAAACCCCCCTGTGTTTTCTTCCAGGCACAAACTCTCACCCAAGGGTAACCACTAGTCTGACTTCTAGTACCATAGAGTAGTTTTCCTGAGTGGAATCACACAGTATGAAGTCTTTTGTGCCTGGCTTCTTTCATTCAACATTATGTTTGTGAATTTCATTAACGTACAGTTGCAGATAGTCGTAGTGTATTCTCATTGTTGTATATTAATTGCATGGCATGGCTATACCTCTATTTATCCATCCTTCTATTGATGGCCATTCGGTTGTTTCCACTTTTTTTTTAATATACAGAAAGTGACTTAAAAATATTTTAAATTTATTTATTTATTTTAGAGAAGAGAGAAAGAGAGAAAGGGGGGGGGGGCAGGAAGCATCCACTACCATATGTGCCTTGACTGGACAAGCCCAGGGTTTCGAACCAGCAACCTCACCGTTCCAGGTCGACGCTTTGTTCCCTGTGCCAATGCAGGTCAGGCAGTTGTTTCCACTTTTTAGTTATTAATAGTGCTGCTGTGAACATTCGAACATGGATCCTTTAGAAAACATCTGCATGCATTTCTCTCTGGCATGTCATGGAAAGACCAACAGTTTCCAAAGTGTCCCAGTGTACTAGTTGCTTCGCACACTCACCAACTCTAGGCATTGTCTAGACTCATTTTCCATGCAAGTGATTTGAAGCTCAGCAAAGCTGTCCTGGGCTCAGTATGTGCTAGTAAGTAGGAGAGCTGGAACTTGAACCCAGGCCCACGTGACTATGAATCTGTGCTCTATTCCTCTGGCTTAGACGTAGACATAGATTATAATGAGCCAAGATGTGATAAACTGTCACTCTGAAAATCTAGAAAGAGCTCTCTCTGGAAATTTAAAGAAGGGAAGAATTTTCATCTGTTTTGGCAAGAAAAAGGGTCATAGAACCTCACAGGCATTTGAGCCACCGGGAGGGCTCTCCGGGAGGGTTTTCCCTGGAAGTGGCCCAGGCTGAGCTGAGGCATGGCAGCATGGAAGTTTTGGTAGAATGGGAAATGTCTACTTTGGCTAGAATACAAAATATGTGTGTGTGGGGTGGGGGAGGGAGATAAGGACAGGAAGGTGAGTTGGGGCCAAACTGGTGGGCCTAGTTTGTCCGTTAGGGCTCCCCTACCCTCACCCCAGCCATCCAGGATATGGAGCCCAAGGATGGGCTTGTCCTTTTGCTGGAAAGCTAAGGTTGCTTCGAACCTAGCTCAGCTCCTGATAGCCAATGTCCCTGGCCTTGTGCCGATGGCAGATCTCAGCTGTTTCTTGGGACCACTCTTAGAGCATCTACCGACAGAATTTGTTGGAGTTTACTGCTGTGTGAAATTAGTAACCTCACCACCACTCTGCAAGGACCTGACCCAAATAGTTTATTTGGAAGGACTTTTTCAACATAAAAAAGATGGTGGGAAAAAAAAAAAAAAAAAAAAAAGATGGTGGGTTCGTCCACCCTCTGGGTTTGTCTCAGGAGATTTGCCAGGGTGGGGGTGTGGGTTGAGCATGGGTTGAACTTCTGATTCTAGTCAAGCCACATTTGCCAGGAGGATACCCAGACCTTGCTCAGAAAGGAATGGAGTCAGTTGTCTTTTTTTTTGTTTTAAGTGAGATGAGGGGAGATAGTGAGACAGACTCCCGCATGTGCCCCCACCAGGATCCACCCAGCAACCCCCATCTGGAGTTGATGCTTAAATCAATTGAGCTATCCTCAGCTCCTGGGGTTAACACTTGAACCAACTGAGCCATTGGCTGTGGAGGGGGAAAAAGGAGAGAGGGTCGGGGAGATATGCAGATGGTCGCTTCTCCTGTGTGCCCTGCCCAGGAATCAAACCCAGGATGTCCATGTGCTGCGCTGATGCTCCATCCACTGAGCCACAGGCTAGGGCCAGAATTGGTTGTCTTAATGATTGTGGGAAGCAGAAGCACAAACAGTAATCTGGGATGAGTCAAACAATAGCAGTAACAATCATCCTTTCTTCTTTTTTGCCCATCACAATGGATCCTTACACAGGTGTGTGAGGTAGGTGATCATCCATGTTTATAGATGAGGGGGACTGCATTCAGAGAGGGTGCCAACCTGCTGTGAGTCACATGGCTAATATACAACCAGACTAGCCTGGAACTGCAGCTCCTGGAGCCTGCTCTCCTTAGTATCCCATCCTCCCTGGGCCCTGACCGAGCCCAGAGTGAAGACCAAGCAGGGAGAGGATGTGTGATGGATGGACCATGAGTGCTGACAGGCAAAGATCGGCAGGTGACCCTAAGAATCAGGCCTGGGTACCAGGCCAGCTTGGGCTGGAGGTCTTCAGGGATGTGTATACCTCCCTGGAAGGGTGGGAGGCAGGTGGCATCTTGCTAACAGAGTTCTAGTTCGCAGGGGACAGAAATGGAGGAAAGAGGGTGGAATGTACACACATTGCCTGAGAGTTAGAACAGCTCCAGCCACTTGGCATTGATGAGACATGCGCTTATGTAATGGTGCCTCCACCCAGCCTGGTGAAAACAGTCTTGGGGTTCATGGGGCACAGGCGTGGTTGGTATCTGATTGGCAGGCAGAAGAAAAGTTGCCAGGGCTTGGCTTAGATGAGCTCTGAGAGGCCATGATAATGACGTTTGAAAGACACATCCACAGGCAGCTGGTGTTATCTTTGTGACTTGCAGACTGTGTCCCGGGCCCTGCCCTCGGGGTGCTGTTGAGGGTGGCCTGTGGCTGTCCCAGGAATGGGTAAGCTCCTTGAAGCAGGGGGGTCCCAGTGCAGGATGCAAACAGCCTCTTCTGATGGAGTCGTGAGCACTCCTTATGACTCAGAGTTGCCTGTGGCTCTCAGTGAGGTGCCCTGGGCAAGCAGTTAGCTCCGGGTTTTTTTTTTAGTTATTTTATTTATTATTATTATATTTTTCAGGGACAGAGAGAGAGTCAGAGAGAGGGATAGATAGGGACAGAAAGACAGGAACAGAGAGAGGTGAGAAGCATCAATTATTAGTTTTTTATTGCTCTTACGACAGCATAGTTGTTCATTGATTGCTTTCTCACATGTGTCTTGCCCGCGGGCCTTCAGCAGACCGAGCAACACCTTGGGTCCAAGCTGGCGAGCTTTTGCTCAAGCCAGATGAGCCTGCGCTCAAGCTGGCGACCTCGGGGTCTTGAACCTGGGTCCTCCGCATCCCAGTCAAATGCTCTATTCACTGTGCCACCGCCTGGTCAGGCAGTTAGTTCCGTTTTACAGATGAGGAAACTGAGGCTCCTCTGACAAGAGCTGAGCTCATAGAACTCAGCTGTAAACAAAACTGGAACTAGAGTCTCAGGCTCTTGACTTCTGATGCCTGTTGTAATTTGCCACACCACTTCCACCCATCTTTCCCTGGGGGTGGTGGGTGAAAGGGTTGACAAATCAGTTCACACTCACATTCAGGTGGCACAGTCCCCAAGTAAGCTGAAGTCAGGAAAATTCCTTATCTTTGACTACATCTTATACTTTACAAAATAATGCCATGATCTGATGATGGTTTTACGGTATTAGCCCCTTCTATAGACAGGGAAGCTTAGTCTTCCGCAGTTTAAATGACTTACCCAAGCAAACTGGGACTTGAACCCGGATCTTCTGACTCAAAATGATTGCTTTCTTTCCTGCATCATGGTGCCTCTTTCCCCAGTATACCTGAGTTTCTTGAGAACAAATTGCTGAAGTTGGCATGGTTCTATTTCTCTGAACTTGTTCAGAGCAGATCTGAATCAGGGAGGAGGGCTCTTTTTCTGCCTCCTTCACAAATTTGAGTTACTCTGAAGGCAACCAGACCCACGCAGCAGTGGTTACAGGTGAGGAAAGGCTTGAGCTGGGCAGATCTAGAGGAATGAGGTCTCTGGACTATTGTTCTCTCTCTTGCAGCCGACTACTTCTAGGCTCAGCCTCAGGCTTGTGCCAATTTACACGCCTGTCCTAATCTTAGTTTCAGGGCTGTATGCTCCAGACCTCAATGAGGAGTCCAAACATGGAGACCTTCAAGCAGCAGAAGGTGGAGGATTTTTACGACATTGGAGAGGAGCTGGGGAGGTAAGAGACCGTGGCAGGCGGAGTGGATGCCTGGCGGAGCCAAGGATACGCTTCTTGCAGTGCACTTGTCAGTTGATCTTGTCACAGGACTTGTGGGAAGCTTTCAAAACCATCCTGAGGTCTATTTATTTATTTTATAAGTTTTTATTGAATGCATTGGGGTGACATTGGTTAATAAAATGACATAGGTTTCAGGTGTACAATTCTCTAATACGTCATTTATATATTGTATTGTGTGTTCACCATCCAAGGCCAAGTAATTCTTTTTCTGTCATCATTTATCCTCCCTTTACCCTCTTCTACCTCCCCCTGCCCCTCTTTCCCTCTGGTAATCACCCTGCTGTTATCTGTGTTTATGAGGGTTGTTGTTGTTGTTTTGCTTAATCCCTTCATCTTTTTCACCCAGTCCCCGAAGCCCCCTCCCCTCTCTAACAGTTGTCAGTAACCCTGAGGTTTATTCATCTTTATGGGCAGTTCTGTAGTCGTTTCTCTGAAAATAACGACACTAGCAGAAGGGGCTAGAATTGTTGAGCTCTGTGTTTTCAGCATATTCTGGCTGAGAGTTACAGCGTATCTAAACAATTCTTGGTTTAGCGGTTACTATTTTCCCAAAGCCCTCACCAGGCTTCGGACTGAGACCTGACCTATTGATTTTCTTCTCTGAGTCCGACTTGGCATTCTCCCTGACTCCCAAGATTTTGTTTCATGAGCTCAGAGCCTGAATGGGAGGTGAAGTAATCCTCCTGGAAGTGTATTTGCATTGAGTAACAAGCCACACAAACAGTCACAAAGGTTCCTAGGATCTGAGTTACTGCATGCATTTTCAGGTTTGCTAAACACAGAACACAACCAGGGCTAACCTCTAAGATCTGAAAGTAGTTACTATTTGGAGAGAAATGAAGATTTTCCAAAGCTCTCTTCTTGCCTTCCATTTCTAACAACTGCTAATGTTTAGGTGTTGTTTTAGTGATTATAGGACGCTAGTCCTAAAGTTTCATTCTCACAACAGTGAGTGAAATGGGAATTATTTTTACTTTCATTTTTCAGATGGGGAATCTGTGGTTCCAAGTGTTTAAGCAAGTTGTTCAGCCAGCAAGTGACATAACCAAAGTCTGGCCAGTCCAGTTTGTCACTGCACACCTGTTGTGCTCTCTCCGAGGAGCATGGTACTTGCACACTCGCATCTGCTCACTAGAATACCCAGCCTCAGCTCTTCTCAGCAAAGTAAACACCTGGGCTTTAGGACCTCCACTGTATCCAAGATGAAAAGCAGGAGGCCCTTCCTCTTTATAGAGCTTTTGGGTCAGGACTAATTCTTCACTTTCTTTAATTTTAAAAAGACAAAACAGAAAGCGCTTCCAAGTCAGAGCCAGACTCTGAGAAGAGTGGGAAGTGCAGGTGCTTTAAGTTCAGGCAGTGCTTGTCCTGGGTCTCCGGATGGCTGTGTGCTTGGGGGAGGGAGCAAGTGACACAGAGACCCCAGAAGGAAATGACCCCTCTGCCTTATTTCAGAGACCGGCCGACACAGGCCGTCCAGGGCCTGATGAAAGGATGGAGGAGGACAGAGGGCCAGAAGCTGGGGTTGGTCGGTTGGAGTCTGCCTCTGAAAGGGAGGCCAGGATCTCTTCATCTCAGGTGCTTCTCCTGACCTTGGTGACACATGGGGCAGAGTGGCATCCTCAGCTGCAGGCCCAGCCTGTAGCATTTGATTCAGTAGCCCCACCTTGGCCACATCCTGTGTGTAGTGGTCTGTGCTAAGTGTTGTGGGTACCAAGATGAAGAGGACACAGTCTCTGTCTTCTTGGAGCTCCAGGTGGGGGCAGCCACACACATAACAAGGGCAAAGTTGGACGGGACTGGTGCCAGAACTGAGAACTGAGCAGTTGGAACTCTGAAGAAGGAAGTAGACACAGTTTCTAGCCCTGGCTGGTTAGTTCAGTTGGTTAGAGCATTATCCTGAAACACTAAAATTGTGGGTTCAATCCCCAGTCAGGGCACAGGGTCAGGGCACATATAGGAAGCAACCAATGAAAGCATAAATAAGTGAAACAACAAATGAATGCTTCTCTCTACCTTCCTCTCTATGTCTCTCTAAAAATCAAACAATTAAAAAATAAAAAGAGAAGCAGTTTCCTTGGAAATTCATCTATTGTTTCTTCCTAGTCCTCTCCTTCCCCATGCGCTATATCAGAGCTATTAGAACTAGAAGAGTTCTTGTGTTTTCTGATGCTCCTCTGTAACAGGGTGTGAAGGTCAAATGCATCTCACAGCCTAGGGAGCCTTAAAGGACCCACCTGCTTTTCTATAGTGCTAACCAGCTATGGAGGGGGTAAGAGGCAGTCAAGGCTTTTGGAACAGCTTGACATGCTAGGATTTGTGGTCTGTATGGGCTGGCAGGTCACTAGAAGTCTTTTTCAACAGACCCTTCATCTGGCAGTTGAGGAAACTGAGGCTCAAAGAGGGAAAGGTCTTGCCTGAGGCCATAAACAGACTGGAAAGAGAGCTGCCTCCACATAACTACTCAGCTTCTGAAGGGACAGTGCTATCTTCTTTTCTTTGCTTAACATACTATTAAGGACCTCCTGTGTGCCAGGCACTGCCCACGGTAGTGGTGAGCAAACAGGAATACTCCTGTCTTCTTATGCAGCTTCTGTTCCTTTGGTGGAGAAAGGTGTTAAACAAGCAAACAAGGGAACAGAAAAGGATAAAACATTTTGACCTGTGTTAAGGGCTATGAATGGAGAGGATAGGGGATGTAGGTTAGACTGGGTGGTCAGGGAAGGCACTGTTAATTTGAGAACAGAGGAGTTAATATGCAGGTAGAGGCAATAGCATGGACATAGACCCAGAGATGGGGAAGGAGCTGGGGCATGAGCTGCTGGAAGGAGGCCAGTGTGGCCTCAGAAGGTGAACTGTGGGCAAGTAGTGCTAGATGAGGTTGGAGACCTCAGTGGGCGCCAGATGTGGCCAGAAGATCCCTGTCAACACAGAATGGTGGAGAGGTTTGGCTGTAGAGGCCACACAGATTGGGGTTGGGGTCCTCTTCCTAGCTGTGCAACTTTAGAACAACTTACTCAACCTCTCTGGGCCTCAGTTTCATCACCTATATGATAAGAATAATAATAGTACCTACCTCAGAGTTGGGATTAAACGAGATGCTGAGTCTATAATGTGCGTCACAGAGCTGGACACAGGGAAAGTGTTCAGTGAACAAGAGCTTCTGGTCTTTGAAGTAAATTTGGGAATCAAAGTCCTGCTTCACCTATGGAGCTTCTAGGAGAAAGGTGTGGGACTCTGCAGGATGAATGGTGGCTGGAGGGGGGCGGCACCATTCTTGTTTTGGAGAGAGCTGTGTGTAAGCCTGCTTCCTCAGCTGTCAGTGAGTACTCTAGCCTAACTCAGGGCTAGCCTGTTGGTTTTAGCTCTTCATTAAGTCCTTACTGTGCAAAAATTAAAATGAATGTCAGTCATTTTTCATTTTTATCTGTACTGGGGGATGAAGTGCACAAACATAACGTTGAGTAAAGGGAGCCAGACTCAAAGAGTTCATACTGTATAATTTCATTTGTGTAAAGTTTGAAACAGGCAAAATCAATTAGATATGCTAGAAATCAGAATAGTGGTTATTTGGGGGACTAGTGACTGAAAGGGGGCACAAGGGGGACTTCTGAGGCATAGATATTGTTCTGTTTCTTGATCTGGGTGCCTGTTTCACTCTATGTTCATTTCATGAAAATATATCAAGCTATACATGTACATGAACATTTTCCTGTGCATATGTCATATACCTTAGCCAAAACCATGTGTTAACAAGGAAAGAATCTTTAACTCCACTTCCTGCCCTGGTCTGGTCCCTGAAGCACATGGTTTTGATTGTTTTGGAGGCCTTGTCTATCCTTGTCCTACAAGTAAGAACATATGTGAGAAAATCTGCAGAGCCCAGCTTTGGATGGGGACAGCGTGCCCTGGCGGGAGAGTCCTGAGCTCAACTGGGCCTGGCTCTGCACATCTCACCTGATTTCTGGCTCCCAGCACTGAGTGCAGACACTTGGCTGTGCTCACGTTTTGGCAGCAGCCTTCTGGGGATGCTGGAGCGACTAGGGAAATGCTGGCCTGCAAACGCTGGCCTCTCCCAGACTTGGTAGCCACCCTAGCGCAGTGCTGGGGAATACAGAGTAGGGTTCATAAAGAAAAACCCCTCGTTTTATAGATAAGGCTAAGGTCAGAGAGAAGAAGTGGCTTGTCCAAAGTCACATGGTGAACCAATGATAGGCAATGGGGGGGTGGGGCTGGAGGTCTGACTCCTCGTCTAGGGCTCTGGACAAACCATTAGGACCCACAGAGCACACACTCATTTTTTCCTTTAATTTGAATGCTTCTGAGGAGTGAGTAGGGGAGAATATATGGTAGGGTGGTCTTTTCTGTTTGACCTTGCAGGTAGAGTAGCAGGGTCAGAGTCAAGGAGTGAGCACTTGGGAAGGAGTGATGTCCCCTAGAGGAAGGGCACTGGTAGTTAGGTCCAGTGGTGAATACTGTAAGCCCAAGGATACAGGTAATTTAATGTAAGCAGCGTCAGCGGTTTCTTCTTTCCCAAACTTATATAGTTTCCTTTACTTAGATTATCAGAGATTATTATGTTAACATAAAATCATTAAATGTCAGTGTTGAACTGGATCTCAACAAGAATTTAGTTCAAATCTCCATTTTATAGGAAGGGTACTAAGGCCTAGACAGGGGAGGTAATTTTTCTAAGGTCACAGAGCAAGCAATACAGGAGGTAGGATTTAAAGAAGCTTTTCAACTACATTGTGCTGGTTTAAATAGACAAAAACTATCTGTAGGTACATTTAACTGTTTTATCCTCAGGCCTCACCTCTCTCGGGGAGTTTCACCAGATCATTACCCCAAATGTCCTATCATCCCCTTCCAGCTCCCTGTTGGAGATAGCTGTAAGCCCTGCTACTTACAGAAGGCTCACATACACAACCTAGGTGCTTACCATATTTCCCCATGTATAAATGCTCCCATAGATAAGATGCATCTTAATTTGGGGCCCCAAAATTTGAAAAAGAATGTATTACATGAAGTTACTGAACTCAAGTTCTATTCACCATAAAATTCACACAACTCCTCAGCTGCATGAAAAAGCAAGAAATGCAAGTAAAAAAAACTACAACTACTGTATAAAACGCACCCAGTTTTTAGACCCCAAATTTTTCGAAAAATGATGCATCTTATACATGGGGAAATATGGTAACTTGAAGAATCTCCTTTTGTAGCGCCAGGAGCCTTGGACCAGGGAGGGATCCACTTGAGCTCAAGCCTCATCTTTCCTGGGAGCTGAGGAATTTCCTGGGACAGCCATATTGATAGGCCAGACTTGAGTCTCCAATGGGGTCCCCTGTCATGAAGATCACTTAACGCACAATCAGCTTAGCCTGGGCAACCTCTTTTGGGAGGGAAACAGAACCCTTCAGGAGATGCGTAGAGCTCAGGTTTACCCAGGCTGGGTGTTAGAGCAGTCTGGCCACAGAGCGCAATAGAAAACAACAATAATAGTTGTTTACCTGTCTCAGTCCCTGGGAAAAGGGTTTCCAAGGGAAAACAGTTTCTGAAGCAAATGGCTTTTGCTATTTATCTTAATGAAAAAAAATTTTTTTTATTATAGAAGGGCTGAATGGCAAATGTCATAAAGTTATGATGAGTTAAAGTGAAAGGTAGAACCCCCTCTGCTCTCTGTCCATATCTCACGTCCACAGGTAGACTTTGATGATAATTTTCTTCTTACTTAGAACTTTGCTAAGTTAAGCAAGTGTGTGCATGGACCCAGATGGAATCACATGACCATAAAAATCTACAACTTGCTTTTTTCACTCAGTGAAATGCATTGAATATCTTTTATACAGCCATGTATATAGATCTGTGAGACTTATTTTGGATGCAAGTTTTTCTAATAAAATATTTTAGAAGACAGTTTAAGCCAATACAAGATGAGCAGACTTAACACAGCAGCTATTTTTATTCCTGCTTTACCTTCTAATCTTTCCATGGCTATTTCTCACGTCCACACATCTCCTCCTCTTTTGTGTGTACTTGAGGTACACACACACTTTCTCCCAAGTGCTAAGCTACCCGGGGCGGCCGGCAGACCGAGGCATGCAGGAGCAGCCTCATGGGGTGGAGGCTGTTGCCTGGGGATGAGATTAGGCCTATCCTGGCTCACATTTGTTTGTACTGGGCTATCAACTCTTTGAAGGCACGTCCACATCAGTTCTTCTATTTTGAGTATCACTGCAGCACTGAGACAGAGGTCAGAGGTCCCCAAACCTTTGTCACTTCCCTCTGCTCTTGCTGTTCCCTCACTGTATTTTTTTTTTTTTTAACAGGGACAGAGAGAGAGTCAGAGAGAGGGATAGATAGGGACAGACAGACAGGAACGGAGAGAGATGAGAAGCATCAATCATTAGTTTTTTGTTGCCATTGCGACACCTTAGTTGTTCATTGATTGCTTTCTCACACGTGCCTTGACCGCGGGCCTTCAGCAGACGGAGCAACCCTTTGCTGGAGCCAGCGACCTTGGGTCCAAGCTGGTGAGCTTTTTTGCTTAAGCCAGATGGGCCGGCGCTCAAGCTGGCGAGCTCGGGGTCTCAAACCTGGGTCTTCCGCATCCCAGTCCTATGCTCTATCCACTGCGCCACCGCCTAGTCAGGCTGTTCCCTCACTCTTGGAAAAATTAAAATTTTCCTTCAAGGTCCAGATCAAAGGCTGTCTCCCTGGAAAAACCTGTCATCACCTACCCCATCCTATCCCAGTCCCTTCTGTGGATTTAATTACCTCTTATTCTGGAAGCACATTGCCATTCAGTGCTAATGCCATCATATCTTATGTTACACAAAGGGTATGCCTGGTCATCTTCCCCTCTGGACTGAACATTCCTCCAGGCTGGGTTCCTGCATACTTCACCTATTATCCACCCATTCGCCCGTCCTGCCGCCATAGTGTCCAGCCCAGGCCTTTTATACTTGGTAAGCACTCAGCTCCCATAGATACCCATCAGTTAAGTGCAGAGCTGTCTGGAACCCGCCTTAAGTTAAATCTGAGGCAGAAAACAACCGCCAAGCCTCTGGCTCCCATAGGCCTGGGAGTCCATTAACGTCCAGGATTTCCCATGCACACAGCAAGGGAAAAAACACACAAAAATTACCCTTTTTTCCCCGGACACACATTCTTGAATTTAACCCCCATAATACCCTCAGAAGCAGCTATTATTCTCATTTTAGGGATAAAGAAACTCAGTCTCTAAAAGTTGGGGAAGGGGAACTCTCCTCAAAAGCTAATGCAACGAGAGATAGTGGAACAACCATGAGCTAATCGGGGGACCCTACAAACAAGTGCTGTTTGTTCAGAGGAGGAAGCTATTGCCCTGGGTGGGGCAGCTCCTGACAGGCTAATGTGGGGAACAGCAGGTAACCACCTCAAGGGAAGGCTGTTCTGGGGACGGCAGAGCAGCAGGTCTAGGCTTGGGCACGAGGGCACATAGAGGCTGAGAGGGATGGGGCTTCCAGGAAGATGGGCAACCGCAGAGGGCCCTGGATGATTGAAGCCACGGATGAGGGGGAGAGGCGCTTTTATCACCCTTTGTTAGGAAAACAAAGCACAAAGCCACTCAAACAAAGTGGCTGCATTGCATACGCTTCAGTCAGAAGCTGGCACACAGAGCAAATCGCTTGCCCTGAGGGCTAGGTCTCATTGAGCTCAGTCTGCATTATGAAAACTCCAAGAGCTGAAGAGATGTACTTACAAGGTGGGGAAAAGGAGGCCTGCAGTTATTAGTATGGAAAATAATTCAGTAATTAATAAATAACAATGCAAGAAAAAACTCTGTGTTTCATGTACTCACAACTGTGCACCTCCTTTTGCCCCACCCTGTATGCGGGGCAATGGAATGAATACACTTTCTTTTCTACATATTTGTCACCAGCATGTACTTTTTTTTTTTTTTTTTTTTTTTAATTATTTTTAAACAAACTTTTAATGTTTTTTTTTTTAATTTCTTTTTATTTTATTCATTTTAGAGAGGAGACACAGAGTGAGAGAGAGAGAGAAAAAGAGAGAAAGAGAGAAAGGGGGGAGGAGCTGGAAGCATCAACTCCCATATGTGCCTTGACCGAACCAGTGCAGGGTTTTGAACTGGTGACCTCAGTGTGTCCAGGTCGACGCTTTATCCACTGCGCCACCACAGGTCAGGCCCAGCATGTACTTTTTTATGTTGTGTTATTTTTTTGACTCAATTTTTTAAAAGATTTTATCTATTGGCCCTGGCCAGTGGCTCAGTGGCTAGAGCGTCGGCCCGCATATAGATGTCTTTGGTTAGATCCCTGGTCATCGCACACAGGAGAAGTGACTATCTGCTCCACCCCTCCTCCCTCTCCCCCTTCTCTCTCTCTTCCCCTCTCGAAGCCAGTGGCTCAATTGTTTTGAACATGGCTCTGGGTCCTGAGTATGGCTCATTGGTCCGAGTGGGTCAGCATGAGGCACTAAAATTAGCTCAGTACTCGAGCATCAGCCCCAGATGGGGTTGCTGGGTGGATCCCAATCAGGGCACATGTGGGAGTCTGTCTCTCTATCTCCCCTCCTCTCACAAGAAAGAAAGAAAGAAAGAAAGAAAGAAAGAAAGAAGGAAGGAAGGAAGGAAGGAAGGAAGGAAGGAAGGAAGGAAGGAAGGGAGGAAAAGGAAAGAAGGAAGGAAAAAAGGAAAGAAAGAAAAGAAAATTTACTTACTGATTTTAGAGAGAGAGACAGGGGTAGGGAGGAGTGGGAAGCATCAACTCATAGTAGTTGCTTCTCATATGTGCCTTGAGCAGGCAAGTCCAGGGTTTCAAACTGGTGACCTCAGCATTTCAGGTTGACACTTAATCTATTGTGCCACCACAGGTCAGGCTGACTCAACGTTCTTTTAGTTATACCTTCCATGTATCTAGAGTCGATGTAACTTAAAACATTGTTTTCTGTTTTTGAAATAATTTCAAATTTAATAAAAAGGTTTCAGAATAAGAGAACTTCCATACACTCTTTATCTAGATACCACAGTTTTTTAACATTTTGTCACTTCCTCCTGCTTTCGTTTCCTCTTCTCAGCTTCTCCTCCTCCTGCTCCTCTCCCCCTCTTCTTCCTACCCTCCCTCCCTCCTTCCCGCCTTCTTTCTTTTCTTTCCCTCTGACTATCTGTTATTCTTTCTGAACCATTTCAGAGTCGGTTGCTAACGTTTTGCCTCTTTATCTCTTGATACTTAATTATGCATCTCTTAAGGACCCGGGTATTTTCTCTCATAAGCACAGTACAATTTTAAAATTCAGGACATTGAACTCTGACATAATATTTTTCTCTAAGCTCTCATTCTTGTTCCAGTTTTGCCAGTTCTCCCACTTAGAGTGCTTTATGGCAGTTTCCCCCTGCAGAACCAGATCCAGTGCATGCTGTATATTGCATCTCTTTGTCACATCTCTTTAGGCTCCTTTGATCTGGATGGTTTCTTGGCCTTTCTTCAACTTTCATGACACTGATATTTTTAAAGAATGCCAATTTTTTAAAAAATTAATAGATATAGTGTATAGTTTTGTTAATGTCATAATATTCTTCTGTACAGACATTCCCAATTTACTTAACTTTCCCCTATTATTTCTCACTACTAAACATAAGTGTTTCTGTGGACACATTTGTGTGATTTCCTTTCTCTTCATTATTTCTGCTGGGTGTATTCCCAGAGGTGGAGTGCCCGGTCAGAGGTTATGACTGATTTGTGTTGTGGTTAAAATTAGAAAGAATGAGCCAGTTTACCAGGCCACCATGTGCACTTACTTCCT
This sequence comes from Rhynchonycteris naso, assembly GCA_037038555.1. Classification (NCBI taxonomy): domain Eukaryota; kingdom Metazoa; phylum Chordata; class Mammalia; order Chiroptera; family Emballonuridae; genus Rhynchonycteris; species Rhynchonycteris naso. The sequence continues at coordinate 53,274,408 of CM072999.1, forward strand.
TGTGGCTTTGCCAACACTCACTGTTTTTGTGTATTTCTGATAGTTCAAGAGGTTTGTAGAGATACACTAGTGTTTTTGCTGTAGGGATATTTTAAAGTGGTTGAAGTTTTCTGTGCTTCTCTTGTAATTCCAAAACGTATTCTCTCTGCTACTTTACCTTTTTTCATGGTGTTCCCATTATATTTTAATTTAGTTATATTTTCATGGATAATTTGAAGTCCTGATAGCAGCACAAGTCAGGTAGGCAAGTATAATAATTCCCACTTTATAAATGGTGAAAATAAGTCCCAAAAAACTTACATGAACCATCAGGACCAGAGAGGAAGCTCTTCCCTGTAGATGGATGGATGGATGGATGGTGTTTCCTCGGGCCACCACAGGTGAAGGGGATCAATATCTTTGGTGAATCTCAGAACTCCAGCGAAGGGTTCAACTTCTTTGTCTGTACTTTTAGAAGCTGGTGAGAATGGTTCTATAAGAAAGCTTTCTAGTCCTGGCTGGATAGCTCGGTTGGTGAGAATGTTGTCCTTTTATACAAAGGTTGTGGGCTCAATTCCCAGTCAGAGCACACAGAGGAATAGATCGATGTTTCTGTCTCTATCCCTTCCTCTCTCTTTAAAAACAATAAATAAATTTAAAAAGAAAGAAAGCTTTCTAAGAGAGTGCTGTTGGGAGAGGTATGATTGGGAAGGGTTATGATATGAGGGCAAAGGAGAGAGCTATTCCCCTGTTCTCCCCCTTGTTGGGGAGACCAAAGTGGGGGGGGGTAAGAATGGAGGCCAGTGGTAGGATTAGGCCCTGTGGTGGCCATCACTGCAGCTGCAGGAAAGCACCCAGGGCTCTGGCAGTGTGGGAGGGAGGTCATGGGAGACTAGTTTCCAGGGCCTCTTATAGAGGTGATGGCTGCAGCCTTCAGTCTCTCTTCTGGAGACTGCCCCACTTCCCAAAGCAGCCTTCAACAGGCTTTAGATGCCAGAACTTTAATCTGCAAGGGTTCCTACAATGTCTAGTCTGGGGGATGAAAAACTAACCCTGTGGCCAAATCTGTCTGCCACCTATTTGTGAATGGCCCAAGAGCTAAGAGTGTGTTTTATGGAAGAATAGTTTCTAACAGATTTGATGATAGGAAACTCTAACTTTGGAACCCAATTAAGCAAAATGTTATCTCCCCCCCCAAAAAAAATTCTTCTCAAAGAATTACAAGAAACAATAATTACAATACAAAAAATTACTTGTATTACAAAAAAACAGACAAAACAAATAAAACTCAATTCTTATTATATAGTACAGTATTTTTAATCTCATTAATTAAATATTTGTTCATATCTGGTTTTCTCCTTTGTTGTATAGAACCTACATAATATCCTTGATTTTGCTTCTTGGCCCACAACGCCTGAAATATTCACCATCTGGCTCTTTGCAGAAACAGTGTGCCTACTCCTGACCTACTTCGGTAGAGTTTACTATTTAAGCAGCAAAACTTTAAAAAAGTAGATGATTGTGGGGTGGGGGGTAGGATCAAAGTGAAGGTGCAGTTATGGAAAAGGAGGAAGAAGGGGTGAACAGAAGTCCACTTGCCCCCATTCCCTCTCACGGCCCATGAGGAACCTCTGAGGAACCCAGTTGCAGAACCTAGGCCAACCCTGTCCTCTCCAGAGAATGCTGGGGTGGGAAGGAAGAAGGGAAGGGAGCTATCTGGGTATTGGGCGTTATCTTGTACTAAGCACAGGGTGGGGCTGGGGGCATCACCTGGGTAATCCTCTTGCAGCCCTATGGGGCGGTAGGTAATTTTCCTATCGTGCAGATGAGGATGTGGAAGCTTAGAGAACTTCACCAACTTACGAACTTTAGTGTCAGAGCTGGGATTTAAACCTGTGACTTCTGATTCCTGGTCCAGTATTCTCTTTGAGGTACCAAGTTGCCTAAGATTTTCTTTCTGCCTCTGACCCTCGGGTTCGCACCAGAGAATAGAGGAAGAGGTTGATACTACTCTTTAGTGCTCTTGGTGGTTTTTGGACAATCTGCTGGGAGCCCAGTTGTCCTGTGTCTAATCCACTTCCAGAGCTGGCCCTGCCTCCCTGCCCACCCCCGCCCACTTGCTGTCAGCATCTAACCCTGAGGCCTCACTCGGAACCCTAATCTTGAATCCTGAGCTGCTGGTAATTTGGTCACAATTCTGAGCTGCTGGTAACTTGGAGGATAATGAAATGTCCTTTATACCTTGGGATGAGGTTTATTTGGCACCGTGGGGGCAGCGCCTACCAGCTAGAAAGGACAGCTGAGCTGCTGAGGGTCTACAGTGGGCTGTAGGAGGCAGTGTTCCTGTGAGTTTTTTGGAGGAGCCCCTGCCAACAGAGAGGAGACAGGGCTAGGGGAGAAGGGCAGCTGAGGGAGGAGGCAGGGAAGGGCACTGAGCCATTCCTGGCAGGAGGAGAGGCTCAGGGCTGGAGGCTGATGAGCCTGAGCCTAGTGGTGACCACCCTGGGCATTTGGAGCCACCACGCCCAGTTTGACCCTGGCTGTGCTACTGTGAGTTGTCGGACCTCGGAAGGCAGCTTTGTTCTCATAGGCCCTTTTTCTTCCTTGTAATGGTCCCTATCTCAGTGGGTTGTTAAAATACTACATGTGGAATCTGAGCCTCTTCATGTTTTCCATCCTTCTGGGGTCTCATCGTTAATGTCAAAACAGGAAAAACGAGCATTCCATTCCAGGGCAACAGGAAGTCCTGTTCCAGCCCAGACTTCTGGTTCCCCAGGGAGTGCTCACGCTCTCCTCTGCACCTCCTTTGAGACAAGGCTGACTTCTCTCTCTCTCTCCTTTGAGACAAGGCTGACTTCTCTTTCTGAACTCAGGCTGATTTCTGAGTGCCTCCCTCACCACTGAGGCTGCTTGAAGGGTAAACTGAGTTTCATGTAAGGCTTGGGGGCAGAGATAAGAATTTTGGCACGAAGAAGGAAACAGCTTAAAGCTGGAGACAGATACCTCTGCTTCTTGACCCCTGACCTCTGTCATGATGTTGGGGCATTCCAGGACCCTGCCCGAGATCCCAAACCAACTACCATCCTTGCTACTTACCACACAAGGGAGACTCTGTTTCTTCCACAGTTTATTGTTGTTGTTACCTCTGCCTCAGTGGACTCTGGAATCAAAAACCCTTTAAAGTTTCTCTCAATCAAAAAGCCATCTCTGACTTCCCCTCACTCCTGCCATGTAAGGGGCATAACCTGGCATGTGGGATGTGCCTAGCAAATGGTCACAGACATGGACATCATTGTGCTAAAAGCCCAGCAGTCAGTTGCTTTGAAGAGCTCACAGGGAGGACCTGGGTTGGGCAGCTTCTCCTCTGTTACCTCATTTTTTTTTTTTTACAGGGACAGAGAGAGAGTCAGAGAGAGGGATAGATAGGGACAGACAGATAGGAACGGAGAGAGGTGAGAAGCATCAATCATTAGTTTTTCGTTGCTGTCGCAACACTTTAGTTGTTCATTAATTGCTTTCTCACATGTGCCTTGACCGCGGGCCTTAAGCAGACTGAGCAACCCCTTGCTGGAGCCAGAGACCTTGGGTCCAAGCTGGCGAGCTTTTGCTCAAGCTGGATGGGCCTGCGCTCAAGCTGGCGAGCTCGGGGTCTCGAACCTGGGTGTTCCGCATCCCAGTCTGACGCTCTATCCACTGCGTCACCGCCTGGTCAGGCTCTGTTACCTCATTTAATCAGTGAGATTCCCCATGTGGGACAGGCAGCAGGTGGGAAGTCATCATCCACATTTTACAGATAAGAGGCACAAGGACCCAGTCCCAAGTTGGATGGAGTGTCCACAGGTATCTGTAAACACAGGTCCAGCCCTGGCCTGTTGGCTCAATGGTAGAGCATTGGCCCAGCGTGTGGATGTCCTGGGTTTGATTCCCAGTCAGGGCACATAGGAGAAGCGACCATCTGCTTCTCCAGCCTCCACTTTCCCTTTCTCTCTCTTTCCCTCCCACAGCCATTGCTTGATTGGCATTGGTCAAGTGAGTTGGCCCTGGGCGCTGAGCATCCTCAGCACCCCGGAGCCTCCACTTCAGGTGCTAAAAAGAGCTTGGTTGCTGAGCAACTGGCCCAGATGGGCAGAGCATGCCCAGTGGGGGGCTTGCTGGGTAGGTCCCAGTAGGTCAGGGCACATGCAGGAGTCTGTCTCTTCATCTCCCCTCTTCTCACTTAAAAAAAAACCCCAAAAAACAAAACTAAAAAAACCTATAGATCCAAAGTAGCCACCTTTTCTTAAAATTTTAATTTATTGTGTTTACATAGATTCTAGTGTCACCACGAATGCATCTCACCCTCCCCCATATTCCCCTCAACATCTCCTTTGCCCCCTTCCCTATAGTACCCTTCCCCCTTCCCTTCAGGTTTATCCCATCCTATCATCCCCCTTCCCTCTGTCCTCTTTTCCTCTGGTCCCTTTGATCCCTCCTCTGTCTCAATTCTGTTCCTCAGTTCACATTGTTCATTGGATTCCTCAAATGAGTGAGGTCATACGATATTTTTCTTTCTCTGCCTGGTTTATTTTACTTAACAATAGTTTCCAGGTCCATCCATGTTGTCGCAAAAGGTAAGATTTCCTTCTTTTTCGTGGCCCCATAGCATTCCATTGTATATATGTACCATTGCTTTTTCTAAAAATTTAATTTAATTTAATTTAATTTTTATTAATTTTAATGGGGTGACATTAATAAATCAGGGTACATATATTCAAAGAAAACATCTCCAGGTTATCTTGTCATTCAATTATGTTGCATACCCATCACCCAAAGTCAATTTGTTCTCTGTCACCTTCTATCTGGTTTTCTTTGTGCCCCTCCCCTCCCCCCTCTCCCTTCCTCTCCTCTCTTCCCCCACCCTGTAACCACCACACTCTTATCCATGTCTCATAGTCTTGTTTTTATGTCCCAACTATGTACCATTGCTTTTAAATCTACTCGTCCAGTGACGAACACTTGGGCTGTTTCCAGATCTTTGCTATTGTGAACAATGTTGCCATAAACATGGGGGCGCATTTCTTCTTTTGAATCAGTGATATGGTGATCTTGGGATATATTCCTAAAAGTAGGATGGCTGGGTCAAAAGGCAGTTTCATTTTTAATTTTTTGAGGAATCTCCATACTCTTTTCCTCAGTGGCTGCACCAGTCTGCATTCCCACCGGCAGTGCAGGAGGGTTCCCTTTTCTCCACATCCTCGCCAGCACTGATTATGCGTTGTTTTGTTAATGTGCACCATTCTGACTGGTGTGAGGTGGTATCTCATTGTGTTTTGTTTTTTTTTTACAGGGACAGAGAGAGAGTCAGAGAGAGGGATGTTTCCACTCTGATCTTTAATATTTCCATCATTCTAGTAAACTCTGGGCTTTACTTGCTGTTCTTTTTCTAGTTCTTTTAGATGTAGGGTCAAGTTGTTTATTTGAGCTTTTTCTAGCTTCTTAAGGTATGCCTGTAATGCTATGAACTTTCCTCTCAGTACTGCTCTTGCTGTGTCCCATAAATTTTGAGTTGTTGTATGCTCATTATCATTCGTTTCTAGGACTTTTTGTATTTTTTCTTTGATTTCATTGTTAACTCTTTCGTTATTTAATAACATACTATTTAGTTTCCAAGTGTTTGAGTATTTTCCAGTTTCTCTGTTGTGGTTAATTTCTAGTTTTATGCCATTGTGATCTGAGAAGATGCTTGATATGATTTCAATCTTCTTAAATTTTTTTGAGACTCCTTTTGTGCCCTAACATGTGGTCTATCCTAGAGAATGTACCATGAACACTTGAAAAGAATGTATATTCTGCTGCTTTAGGATGAAAGGTTCTGAAGATATCTATTAAATCCAGTTGATGTAGTGTGTCCTTTAAGTCTGCTGTTTCTTTGTTAATTTTCTCTCTTGAGGATCTATCTATTGATGTTAGTGGGGTATTGAAATCCCCTACTATTGTAGTATTGCTATTGATCTCACCCTTTATATCCATCAAAGTCTGCTTTATATATTTAGGTGCTCCTATATTAGGTGCATAGATATTTATGATGGTTATATCTTCCTGTTGGATTGCTCCCTTTATCATTATGTAGTGACCTTCTTTTTTGTTTTTAAGTTTTTATTTTATTTTTTTTTTTTTTACAGGGACAGAAAGAGAGTCAGTGAGAGGGATAGATAGGGACAGACAGACAGGAACGGAGAGAGGTGAGAAGCATCAATCATTAGTTTTTCGTTGCTGTTGCGACACCATAGTTGTTCATTGATTGCTTTCTCACATGTGCCTTGACCGTGGGCACTCAGCAGACCGAGCAATCCCTTGCTGGAGCCAGCGACCCTGGGTCCAAGCTGGCCACGCTGGCGAGCTTTTTGCTCAAGCCAGATGGGCCCGCGCTCAAGCTGGCGACCTCAGGGTCTCGATCCTGAGTCTTCCGCATCCCAGTCCGACACTCTATCCACTGCGCCACCACCTGGTCAGGTTGTAGTGACCTTCTTTATCTATTTGTTTTAAAGTCTATTTTGTCAAATATAAGTATTGCTATCCCAGCTTTCTTTTCATTTCCATTTGTGTGAAATATTATTTTCCAACCTTTTACTTTAAGTCTAGGTGTATCTTTTGTTTTAAGGTGTGTCTCTCGTAGACATCATATGTATGGGTCCTGTTTTCTTATCCACGCAGCTACCCTCTGTCTTTTGATTGGATCATTTAACTCATTTACATTTAAGGTTATTATTGATATGTAGTTATTTATTGCCATTTTATTCTTTTAAGCTACATTTCTCTTTTACTATATTCTTTTCCCCCTTTGTTTTGTTTACAACAGACCCCTTAACATTTCTTGCAGCATTGGTTTGGTTGTAATGAATTCCTTAAGTTTCTTTTTTTGTCTGGGAAGCTTTTTAATTCTCCTTCAATTTTAAATGATGGCCTTGCTGGATAAAGAAGTCTTGGTTGTAGGCTCTTGTTCTGCATTACTTTGAATCTTTCTTTCTTTTTTTTTCCTTTTTTTACAGGGACAGAGAGAGTGTTAGAGAGAGGGATAGATAGGGATAGACAGACAGGAATGGAGAGAGATGAGAAGCATCAATCATCAGTTTTTCGTTGTGACACCTTAGTTGTTCATTGATTGCTTTCTCATATATGCCTTGACGACAGGCCTCAGCAGACCATTTACCTTGGGTCCATGCTGGTGAGCTTTTTGCTCAAGCCAGATGAGCCCATGCTCAAGCTGGCGACCTCAGGGTCTCGAACCTGGGTCCTCTGCATTCTAGTCCAATGCTCTATCCACTGCGCCACTGCCTGGTCAGGTTGAATATTTTTTGCCGTTCCCTTCAGGCCTCAAGTGTTTCTGTTGAGAAGCCCCTTTATGAGGGCTCCTCTTGTAGGTAATAGACTGCTTTCTCTTATAGCTTTTAGTATTCTTTCTTTGTCTCTTAGCTTTTGTATTTTAATTATGATGTGTCTTGGTGTAGATTTCTCTTTAGTGAAATTCTCTGTGCTTCTTGAACCAGTGTGACATTTTCCTGCATCAATTTAGGAAAATTTTCAGCTATGATTTTTTCAAACAAGGTTTCTTTCCCTTGTTTTTTCTCTTCTTCTTCATGAACCCCTATGATGAGGATGTTATTTCTCTTCATGTTGTCACAGAGCTCTCTTACAGTTTCCTCAGACTTTTTGAGTCTCTTTTCTTTTTGCTGCTGTTTCCATGGCTTCGTTTATCTTGTCCTCTAACTCGCTGATTCAATCCTCAGCTTCATCCATCCTGCTTTTAATTCCTTCCATTGTGTTCTTCATTTCTGATATTGAACTTTTTTTTTTTTAAAGGGACAGAGAGAGAGAGAGAGGGATAGATAGGGATATTGTATTTGTCATTTCTGACTGATTCATTTTATTATTTCAATGTCCTTTTTTATACTTGCTATTTCTTTATTTAGGAGCGCATTATGTCCATCCATTGTTGTTCTAAGATCTTTGAGCATCCTAAAAATCATTATTTTAAACTCTGCATTAGGTAATTTGGTTATATCCGACTCATTCAAGTCCTTTTCTGGGGATTCCTCTTGATTTATTTGGGTTGCATTTCTCTGCCTTCCCATTTTGTCTGTGTATAAGAAGGGTGTGGCCATAGGAGTTCAATGGGTGTGGCCTCTGTGTTCCCTAGGTGTGGTCTGTCTGCAGGCCTGCCACCCCCTCTGCACCACCTCCCGAGTTTGGGTATGGATGTTGCCAGTCGCTGCGGTTTCAGCCTCTCCTCTACAGGTGGGACCATGTTCACATTTCGGGGCTACAAGCCCTAGCCAGCCTTAGCCTTTGCCCTTCCCCTGCAGACAGGGCTGCGCCCATGCATGGCTCAGAGGCTGCAAGCCTTGGCCCCCTGGGCGAGGCTACACACCTATGCTCAGGTGCAGGTCTCCGCTGGTTCCCCAGCTTTTGCCCCACCCCTGCTGGTGGGGCTGCACTAATGCTCTGGGACGCAGGCAGGACCACTCTTGCTCACCCTGCCTGAAGCCATAGATCGGACTGCTTTTGTGTGCCTCTTATTCCCCCAAGGCCGCCCTCAGCCTCTGCCCCCCGCCAGGCGGGACTGAGCTCACCCGGGTCCATAGTCATGGCCCGCTGGGCTTCCGCCCCCACCGATAGGACTGTGCTTCTGCGTCCCGCCTCCTCCCTCTGGTGAGCACTCAGCAGTGTGGGTGGGGGCAATGCAGCTCAGACCTTAGCACTCAATACTGTATCCCTGATGGCTCCCTCTTTCTAGATGACTATGCTCTGAGTGTAGCAGGAGAACTTCTGTTTGGCTGGCAACCTGCTTCCTTTTGCTGGTATTGCTGGTTCCAGGAGAAATATTCATTTTAGATTTGGGAAGTGACTCAGCCCAGGGGTTAGGGTGTCTGTCCCTCAAAGTGTTTCTCCCTGTGCCTTCTAGATTACACTCTCTTCCTGCTACTCTAGTCCTCTCATCTCTCCTTGTCCCCCGGAGTCCTGGCTGAGTGGTTGTGATAGAGTTTTTCTGCGCAGTCCCTTTAAGAAGAATCCTGGGTCTGAGAAATCTGTCTCTTTCTTGCAAACAGTATTCTGGCTTGTTTTGCAGCTAAATACTGTCCGTATACCTCTTCTAGGCTCTGGGGCTGCAGGCTGGGCCTTCGTTCCTGGGGCTCAGGACCCTCCCCTCTCCGTTAAACTCACTTCCCGCCACCTGAGTCCCTCCAGGCTGCATATCGCTTCGGGCTGGGCAGCCCTCTCTGCATTTCCACTTTCCTACCAGTCTCAATGTGACTTCTTCAGTGATCCTTGGTTAAAGAGTCCTCTTAGTTTAGTCCAAAGTTGGTTTTTCCAGATGATTGTTCTTAAAATTAAGTTGTAATCCACTTTGGTTCTGGGAAGTGGAAGTTGGTACGTCCGCCTACTCCACCATCTTGCCCCTCCCAAAGTAGCAATCTTTTTTTTTTTTTTTTAGATTTTTTTTTTCTTTCAGGGACAGAGAGAGAGTCAGAGAGAGGGATAGATAGGGACAGACAGACAGGAACGGAGAGAGATGAAAAGCATCAATCATTAGTTTTTCGTTGCCGTTGCGACACCATAGTTGTTCATTGATTGCCCTCTCACATGTGCCTTGACTGTGGGCCTTCAGCAGACCGAGCAACCCCTTGCTGGAGCCAGTGACCTTGGGTCCAAGCTGGCGAGCTTTTGCTCAAGCCAGATGGGCCTGCGCTCAAGCTGGCAACCTCAGGGTCTCGAACCTGGGTCTTCTGCATCCCAGTCCGACGCTCCATCCACTGCGCCACCGCCTGGTCAGGCCAAAGTAGCAATCTTAAAAAGGTGTCTTTAATTGATGAGAGAGAGAGAGAAATATTGATTTGTTGTTCCACTTATTTATGCATTCATTGGTTGTTTTTTTATATAACATGACTGGAGATTGAACCTGCAATGTTGACATATATCAGGATGATGCTCTAACCAACTGAGCTACCCAGCCAGGGCCTTGAAAAGATTTCTTCAAGATTTTATATAACATCTTAGAGCCAATTAACTCTGCAGAGTTTCCAGAGTTTGGGGTCATGAAATTTCTTTTTGATGTCTCATCTGAGCTCTGACATAGGGTGCTTCCTGGAGTCCACACATGTCTCTAAGAAAATGGGATCTCCCTGCAGGTCAGGAAGCACTGCAGACCCTGGCTAGGCTGGCCTGGATCCACTGTACACCACCTTCTCACAAGCCCTCTCGTTCCTCATGCTGCTACCTTCTAGGAAGGTCTGTGACTGGGCCATCTCTTTGGGCAGCTGAACCAGTTCTCTCTAATACACAGCCAAGAATTTGTCCTTCAGGCTCAGGGTCAAACCTGGGTATGAATACTAGCTTTACTATTAAGTACCAGTGTGACCTTGGGCATGTTACTTCATCTCTCTGAGCCTTGGTTTTTCTTATCTGTGAAGTGGAAATCATACCACCTACTTTATCAGACCAGTATTTAAACTTAGCTTACTCTTGGTTCTAGAGGATTGAATGAGATTATGACTGAGACATGTAACACAGTGGTTGTCAACCTGGAGAGTCCATCTGAGTCACAGAAGCAATTTAAAATGAACACACACATGCATACAGGCCAGGGTTCAGATTTAGAAGGTTTGGGGTATAGAATGTACAACTGGATCCAAGATCATTTCTTCAAAATGGTACTTGAGACACATAGTAGGCTCTTAGAGATATTGGTTTATTCCTTTCTTCATTAATAACAAGTCTCTGTCTGGTTATGTTGTTATTTTTTTATAATGCAAAACAGATTTAGTTGTATATACAGCAATGAGCATTATTCTGTCAAATGGAGAAGGTCAAGATTCTTAATTAGCTGACTTTGAGATCTACCACAATGGGAAAACTGGCTGTGTTGCCTTCAGATGTTAAGTCTTTGTACTTGACACTTCAGCAGGCTTTTTCTTTTTTTTTTTTTTTTTACAAGGACAGAGAGAGAGAGTCAGAGAGAGGGATAGATAGGGACAGACAGGAACGGAGAGAGGTGAGAAGCATCAGTCATTAGTTTCTCGTTGCCGTCACAACACCTTAGTTGTTCATTGATTACTTTCTCACATGTGCCTTGTCCGTGGGCCTTCAGGAGACTGAGCCACCCTTTGCTGGAGCCAGCAACCTTGGGTCCAAGCTGACGAGCTTTTGCTCGAGCCAGATGGGCCCGCGCTCAAGCTGGCAAGCTCAGGGTCTCAAACCTGGGTCTTCCTCATCCCAGTCCGACGCTCTATCCACTGCGCCACCGTCTGGTCAGGCCAGCAGGCTTTTTATTTTATTTTATTCATTTTAGAGAGGAGACACAGAGTGAGAGAGAGAGAGAGAGAGAGAAAGGGGGGAGGAGCTGGAAGCATCAACTCCCATATGTGCCTTGACCAGACCAGTGTAGGGTTTTGAACTGGCGACCTCAGTGTTCCCAGGTCGACGCTTTATCCACTGCGCTACCACAGGTCAGGCTCAGCAGGCTTTTTAAATGGGTCTTCCTGCTGGGCCCACTTTTCTAATTTTTTTTAAATGAAATACAAGCTGGTGAATCAGATAGCTTGTGTTCCTCTTTAGTTTCTCCAGGTGCTTTCCTGTGAAGCGTTAAGGGTTTCACTTTTGCAGAAGCCAAGGCCTTCTGGTCTAGCTGGTGAACATTATTTTTCAGCTGCAGAGCAGATTCTAGAGCTTGTCTGCCAATTCCTCAGTTGCCTATATCAGGCCTCTTAATCACTGGAAGGCAGATTTTGCCCTAATGTTTTCTTAGATATCTTAGGAAATGCTTTGCATGTCCCTGTTCACCTCAGCTTGGTCTTCAAAGGGTGCAGCAAAAAGAGAGGCTTCCATGTTTTCACTGTAATAACTGGCCATTGGTAAATAAGCATCACTGACCTGCAGCTCATAAATGCCACTTTACTAATAGCAACCCTACGTTCTTTAGAGAGGAGGCTCTGCACCTGGAATGCCATCTCAGTATTAGAGAAATCCAGGCATAAAATATGCTATACATGCTCTTCTGTTATTTTTACTTCTTTCCCTTTGCTCACACTAGACCCCCGGCTGGGATTTTCTCAAGTATACCCCCACTCTTCCATGGTGTCTACCACACTCAACATTCCTTTCTTGCTAAAACTATCCTCTTTTCCCTTCTCCCCAGGCTCCTGTCAGTGCCCTCCCCCATAGAGCTGAGCTGAGTGGAGTTGGTCCTTGCACAGGGATGGCCCCTGATTGGAACAGGGATGGTCACATGACTCAATAGTGATGGACTCATTGGCTAGTTGGTATCCTATGAGATGGCTGGGCTGAAAAAGTCCTGCCCACTAGAAGCAGTGGTACTTAGCTCAGACAGCTTCTCTCTGAGACTTGATGCAGAATGTGAAGAGGAAATGGAGCCACCACTGAAGACACAGAGATTCCATAAGCTGATTTCTTGATGGCCTCTAGATTCACTTCCCATTCCTGTCGGTATCCTTTCAGTGACTGCCTTCCCCTTGAAGAGCCTAGGGAGCTCACTTTTCCTGTTTTATCTCCATCTCCCCAATCCATGGATCTTCCAGTTCCACATGTGCTCAGGTTTTGCTTCCTTCCAGAGGCTTGTCCTGTTCGCTGCAGCTCTGTTGACTGCAGGCGCGGCTGGACGCACTTGTTCTATGTCCCACAGTATGTTGTGGGTTTTCTTTTTCTCTTTTTTTCTTTCCCAAGTGAAAGGAGGAGAGATGGAAGACAGACTTCCGCATGTGACTGAACCCAAATCCACCTGTCAACTCCCATCTGGGGACATGCTATCTTTAGTACCTAAGGCAGAGGCTCTGCCTCAGTGCCTGGGACCAATGCGTTAGAACCAGTTGAGCCATGGTTGCAGGAGGGAGAGGGATGGAGAAACAGTTGTGCCCTGACTGGGAATCAAACCTGGGACATCCACATGCCAGGCCAATGCTCTACCCCTGATCCAACTGACCAGGGCCTGTTGTAGGTTTTCTAGTTGTCATTATTTGCCTTTGAGTCTCCTCCCACTCTCTTCCACACTACCCCTGAAAAAAGCTACTTAGAGAAGCTCTCGGTCCAGTGAGCTTTCTGATCACAGGATCTGGAGGTCATTCTCTTTTATTTCCCAGCGATAGGCATATAGTAGGTGCACAATAAATGTTTGAATGAGTTCTGGTTTCAGTTGACTTCTATTCTGGGGTTTCTATTCTGGCTTTACACTTTGACCTTAGTCTGGTTTCTCCTCCTTTCTGGTCCTCAGTTCTAAAATTTCTTAAGTCCATGAAATACCTGTCAAGCATGTATTAAGTAGGAGATGCTATATGATGGGCACTAGGGTAGGGAGGGAAGTGGATGATAAGATAGAGTTTCTATTTTGAGGAGCTTACAGAGAGATTGCAGAGGTGAATGAGCAAACCAGTAAACATATACAAAAACAACCTATGAGAGTATCAAGCTCAATAGCAGTCAGAACACAGTGCAGCTGAAAAATATCCAGAGAATACATGTGATACCATTTCAAAACCTGGCTACCTCCATGGTGGCATTGCCAGAGAAAATTTTGGGAGGTGGGAGCTAAGTGAGGCACTGAAGGATGGGTAGAATTTGGATAGGCTGAGCAGAGAGGGTTGGCATTCCAGGTATAGATGGACTGAGCCACCTAAACGGATAAGATAATGCAAGGTATGTTTTGGTGGGTGGGTTCCCAGAAGTTGGATGACAGGACAGGCAGGGAAGCAGTGAATAAGCCCAGAGTAGCAAGCAGAAGATGGATAGAAATCTAAACCAGCCATTAAAGTTTTAATAATATTGGTCACAGGGGTAGGGGAGAATGGTAGAGAGGAAGGCTACAGAATGATTTAATTTTGCTTTTTGTTGTTGTTTTTTACTTAAATTGAAAAAGTTTAATATATATTTCATATGCTATATAGAACAAATAGCTGTTTAAATATTTCATGCTCAGGAGTTTGGACTTCATACTGGTTTTGAGCTGGAAGAAAGGTTAATGAGATTGGATGGAGAAAAGGGCACGGAAGGTGGGCCAGGGAGTGAATCGCTGTAGAGAATGGGAGATGATGAGGACCTGGAAGTGTCACAAAGGAGGGATGAAGCCTGTCACTACCTTCATGCAGGAAAAAAGGACTCAGTGAACCCTTGCTGAAGGATTAGTAAGTTAGGATGACAGCAGCTAAACGGGAAGGGAAAGTGGTGGTGAGGATTCCATACTGGTACCTACAATGAGTCTACCATCTCTTTTGACAGAAAAATTCTGGCAGAGGTACCAAGGGATTTGGAAAGAGTCACTTGTCATCACACCATGAGAATTTAAACTGGAAGGGCCCCACAATACTGTCTATCTAATCCCTTCAATGCACTGTGAGCTCTTTAGAGGCATTTAAATATATTAAGTTGTCTGCTCTTCACAGAAGTATTCACCATGCACAAGTTCTCCTTTTTGGGCTTTAAAAAGAATGATTTTTAAAAGGTCTACCCTTTAGGAAACTTTGTTGGGTGAAGTGAAGTGTATCTGTATGTATTATATTGCAAGTCTTAATTCTAGCTAACGCTGGCCTTTGGAAGCTCTTCCTAAAGAAGAGCTTCCAAAAATAAGTCTGGGGAAACCTTGCCTAATGCTTGGAAGGAAATGACCATTAACTGAGAACAGAACTGAATCTGTTTAAATGTTAATAGTTGCAGATGCTCATTTAGGAATAACAGTCTTGCGTATACTCTTTTCTCTCTAAAAGACTTCCCAATAGGCAGCACCTAGAGAATTGTCAAGACTAACTGACTCTTGGTGATATTAACCAGCATTTAGATGGTTACTCTTGTGAAACTATACTGTACTCTGTGCATGTGCACACAGCTGTATGTTTCTAATACATTTACTTTCCCTGTTGTCACCTTGGTTTCCTCTTCGCAGGGTAAGTTCTTCCAGGCCAATGTCTAAGCCAGTGGTTCTTAATCTTTTTTGAGGTACTGAACCCACCAGTTTCATATGCACATTCACCGAACCCTTCTTTACTGATAAATAAAATAAGATTTTTTTTCCAAATTCAAGACATAGGTATATGTTTTTACTGGTGCACAAAATGAGCCGTGCATGAACATCACCTTGCTCAAAGAACAAAACCAACAAAGTGCATGAACTCACAACAAATTACAGTATTACTTCTGGCCTCCGTGGCAGAGGCTTCTCTGAACCCCTGAGACTGACTCATCAAACCCCTAGGGTTTGATAGAACCCAGGTTAAGAACCACTGGTCTAAGCCATGTCTTCTCTATATTTGGTCTAATACAGAGTCAGGAATAAGTAGCTAGCAGATTACACTGAAGGTTGTGACTTAATTTCATTATTTTGTCCACTCTGCCTGTCCAAACATATCTTTCAATACTTCCAAACCTTTTTCCCCTCTACCTGTTGTCCACATCTTTTAGTGAGAATTTCTTTTCCTTCTTCTGAGCACCTTTCTCATCTCCCTTCCTGTTTTTCGCTAGTTCTATTCAGCCCCCAAGTCCAGTGAAAACACCTCTTTTCCCTTAAAGCCTCCCCACGAGTACTAACCCCAGCCATCTTTACAGCTTCAAGCACCCATAGCTCTGAGAGTCTGTGCCTTATACATAATTCTTCTGAAGCAGAAGGTTTTCTAGAGGTTCATTCTGTATTCCAAGCCAGGCTGCAAGACCCTTGAGGGCAGGGGCCAAGCTTTATCTTCCTTAGTGTTTTCAGCACCCCAGCATAGGGCAGGATGCACAGTAGGCATTCAGCAACACAGGGGCCAGTGCAAGTGCTCAGCCCGCTGAGCCTTGAGGCCTTGAGTTTGGGTCTGCAAGCCCAGGAGCCAGTAGAAGTGCAGCAGCACCATTTTCATCTCAGCTCTGTTCACACGACTTTCTTTGTTTCCTTGCCCGGAGGGGGCAGGGCAGAGGAACAGGCCAAGTGTGCAGAGCTGTTTGACATCTCAACAGCTGTACAGAATGCTCACTTATTCTCCCTCTCATGTACCAGAATCGCCCCACATCGCAGCTTCTTCCTGCGCTGGGTGAGGCTAGTGACTTCTGTCTTCTTCCTGCTTCTCCAGGAAGTGGCTGAGCCTGGCTCTGCGAACCCAAGTGGAATATCTAGTCCCAGGGAGAGAAGGTACCAGGGCTTCTCTTTGTGGACAGGGCCTGGTCTCAAATGAGGAGATGAAGAGAAGTCCTATTGCCATGGAATTTCCAGATCAGGGTTGTGGCCCTTCTTGAGGCTCTCTGAGGAGTAGAAAGACTCATCTATGGCATCTGAGCCATCAGCCATGGACTTGGAGTAAAAGAACTTGATTCAAGTCCCAATATGTTGTGTGGCCTTAGGTAAGACACTTTTCTTCTCAGGGCCATGCAACATTTTGGGGGTGCAAGTGGGACCTGAATGCAGATCCCCTTCATCTTTCTGCCCGCTCTTTCTGCTCCTCCACAGATACTGCGGGCATTGGGTATCACACCAAGTTCCCTATCTTTTCCCTTTTGACTTGTTCCTATTAGTACCTGAGGTGCTCTTAGGAATAGGGGCTTTCCTCCAGAGGTCTGCTGTCAGAGATCTATCCCCAAACCATAATTCTCCCATATTTTCTTCCTAGAGATATTTTCCTTTACGTCTCAGATTTCTTTGGGGCTATCCCATGAGTCTGCCTCTTTTGACACCTGCAAAGAGATTCTTCCCATAAGAGTTGGGCAAAGTAGCACTGCTTTGGTGAAACAAGTGGTACCTTCCTGTAGCTGGGCTCAATAAAAATCTGTCACACAAATATATGAATAAAGGAATGAATTCCAGCAAGAAACATGATAATGGATGATGCCACGGTATGAGCTCAATCATCGCTGTAAGAGACCAGACCAGTCTTGGGGAGATCTCTCTGTGAAAGTAACCACCTCAGATCAGCACTTGCCCAGTTTAAATCAGGCTGGATAAAGTGGGTTCTGTGCCCACTGCCGTCTCAGCTGCTTCTCCGTGTTGATGTATCCGATGATACAGTGCAATGAGCGGTGCTGGTGTGGGAGTGCAGCGATCCTGGTTTGGTTTCTGGAGCTACATGTGCTTAGGCAGGTCCTTCCCCGCACAGGGCCTCAGTTTCCCCATCTCTTATTATCTAAAAGCTTTCCACCACTTGCCTTCCTGGACTTGATGGTTACGTGAAGCATCCTTGCTGGGCCAGAGCCTACCTGTTCAGCCAGGGCCAGCGTCATTCACCTGGCAGTGTGGCCGTGGCACAGTAAAGCCTCTGGTGCCGCTGAGACTGCTGCTGCTGACATTAGGCAGGGACGCTTAGCACCAAGAGTTGTGTTCAGGGCCTGTTTTAGCAACACTGCTAGTAAATATTGACTTGCTGGCATGAAAATGGAAAGCAGAGATGACTGCATTAGCTCACTCCAAGGGTAGAAGTTCACCAAGACCTGATAAGACAAGATATAGTTATGCAATGTGTAGGTGTGTCACCAACAAATAAGTTGTTTAGGGGTGGGGAGAGCGGAACACAGGACAAGCAGCCTTCACAGGCAGGCCACGGCTGCTGTCCTGTCGGCATGGCTGGCTACTTCATCTTCTGTTTGTATTTAAATACCTGTGAGGCACATAGAAAAGTGACTGGAAGGAAATATGTCAAAGCATTTACTGTGACATTCTCTAGAAATGGTGAAATTGCACTCATTTGATTGTTTTCATATGCTTTTCTATTTTCCACATTGCCTTCAATGATCACATGTTACTTTTGTAACCAGAAAAGGCAATGTATTAGGAATAAAACATTTTTCTTTGGAGGGTCTGGACTTCCAGAATCTTCCAGGTTCCTCAGCTCATTGTGTTTTGTCTACTGGACATTGTATATTAACATAGCTGTCAAGAGAAGAGTAAAGTCCATGTGAGAGAAGTTATTCTAAATAAACCCTGATCCATGTGTGTTTACTTAATGATTTGTACACATGAAAGCTGGTTGTGGTGGAAAACATTCCAATCGCTCGAGATTTCAGGGTTTTTTTTCTAAGTAAATAAACACTTACTGCTTTGAGTGCTTTCTGTTTGCCATCCCTGTACTCTACAGTGTTCAGGCTTGGCATGGCCCAGAACTGGGCAGGTCTGAGAACAGGAACTTTGATAAGTGGTTACATGTGAGCCGAAGTGAGGTGGAGCCAGGTATGGAGGAGGGACTCGACCTTAGAATTTGTAGCATGGGGGTGGGGGTGCCATTATAATAATAATTACCACTGATTAACCCTTTGAGTAGTACAAACGTTCATGTACATACTTGGGCCTCCTGACCATCCAAAGTATGATCGTACAAAAATTTTTATTTTAAAAATGTGTAAGGCAACATTAATAAAAGGCAAATGTATGTTTTTCTTGTTTCCTTAAATTGGTTATCAAACAAACATGATTTTAAATTAATAAAACTGTAACTGGAACTAATTTCATTTTTTGAAAAATACTTCACTGCCGGGAGTCAGTGAACATGAAAATAACTCATTACTTAAAGGGTTAAGCACCAACTATCTACCAGGTGCCTTCCATATATTTTTACAAATATTTAGAAAACTTTGTGTGGTGTTTTCTTTTTCCTTTTCTCTCTTTTTGAACAAGAGACAGAGACAGAAAGAGAGAGGAAGGGAGAGAGATGAGAAGCATCAACTCATAGTTGTGTTACTTGAGTTGTTCACTGATTGCTTCTCATATGTGCCTTGACTGGGGAGCTCCAGCTAAGCCAGTGACCCCTTGCTCGAGCCAGCAACCATGGTATCATGTCGATTCATGTTGATGTTCCCATGCTCAAGTCAGTGAGGCTGTGCTCAAGCTGGTGAGCCCACGCTTAAGCTGGTCACCTTGGGGTTTTGAACCTGGGTCCTCAGTGTCCCAGGTCAACGCTCTATCTACTGCACCACTATCAGTGAGGATGTGAGGTGTTTTTCACATACTGGTAGACCAATCTGCCAGAAATTTTGTGCTCATTCATGAAAGAGTTAGCCGCCCTGATGTTGTAAGATTATAGACCCAATGAACTTAGTTGAACTCGCTTACGCTCACGGTGATTTCTGCCTCAGTGGTCCCCAAATGTAAAAAGGTTGAAAACCACTGTGATAAGCATTAGCTACCTTTTGGGGATTAGGAAACCAAGACCGGGGAGTCACCTCTCCAAAGCTCCCAAACCAACCAGCAGCAGACCCTGAGTGCAAACCCATGCCTGCCTAGATGCAGAGCATTTACTTTTCCACCACACCAGGCTACCTCTCATGTGATTTAAGGTTTTGCCCTAGAGAACAGAGCCCTCCTAAGGGAGCCTGAGCTAACAAGGTACGTGCAGCCTCCAGCCAGGACTGAGGGTCTTTGGGGGAACAGGCAGCCGTAAGTGCAAAACATGTATGAGTAGCTGCAGATAGGATCCTAATGTATTAAACGTGAACTCAGACTGGGTGTTTTTGTTCTTCTGGGGTGACTCAGCAGGTCCAGAGGGGCCATGAGAACCACGGGACAGGTGAGCCTTCTCTGAGGACCCTTCATGTTTGGACTGCTTATGCTATGGGGAGGCCTATTGTTGGGGAGCAGGAAATTGGAGCAGGGGGTTGTTGCATCAAGGCCTGTGGGTGATTGTTCTATAGGCCTTTGTACCTGGTTAATTAAAACAACAGTTGAGGAGTCTCATGGTTGCTTAGCTTTTTAGCTAGATTAGTAGAGCTGATTTGTGAGTCTGCAGCAGCGATCGCCTCTTTGGGCTCACAGGTCCAGTCCTCACAGTCCTGGGAACCAGCCCAGAGCCCTCCTTCCTTGTCCACCTCCCCTGCCGCTTTCTCTACCTGCAAACTGTAACTGGAGAATAATGTTGGGTCTGCCCCCATCACAGGGGAAGGCCTGCCTTCCGAGAATGAATGCCTCAGAGTTGGATTTCAGCTAAAGTTGATTTCTACTTATTTTGTTTTCTTAGGAGAAAAGATGTTTGTTTTGGGGGGAGGAGCTGAATTGTGGTGTGTGGTGTTTAAAAAAAAACTTTTTTGGCCCCAGCCGCTGAGCTGATTGAAGCCCAGCAGTGCCCATTATGGAAATTCCTTATCTTGTGGTTCTCCAGAGTTGTGGCTAGAATATTTTTGGTTTCTTGGCAAAGCCATATAGGATTTTGAAATTTGATGGAGAAGGTGTCAAAGTTACCAAAATTGAAGGGAGCGGTGGCATCTGTACACTTCTTCTTCTGGTCCAGGAGTTTGTGTTCCTCTGGGGCTCGCACCACTATACATGCCTTTTCTTTTTTCACATAATAATGATAATCATAGTAATTACCTACATTTGTATGAACTTTACAGTTTATAAAGCACATTCATGGACATGATCTCATTCAATTCTCATGGGGGTATTTTTAGTTAGGCAGGGGCTATTAACTGTCTTTTTACAGAAAACCGAGACTGGAGAGGTTAAGTGACTTGGTCACACAGCCAGGAAGAGGCAGTATCAGAAGTTAAGCCAAGGTTTTCTCACTCCAGACCAGGAAAGGCAGGGACACCCAGTAAGATGTGGACATGTCCATGTCCTGGAATGCAGGTTCTTGGGGCATAGCCATTGCCAGACTTCACTATGACTGTCCTGAGCCCAGTAGGGCCAACCTCAGTAGAAAATGGGACAACCTTTGAGGTGCAGTTTGGGGTTTTGCGTGGGGCTTTGCCTCTAAGGCCTTCTGTGGTTGCTGTTTGGTCTTTACTATAATTGTCCTGTGAGACAGTAATGTAGGTAGATGCTATTGGCCCCATTTTACAGATGAGAAAACTAACATTTAAAGAGGTTGGGTGACTCACTCAATGTCATTTATTCATTATTCACATAACAACTATTTATTGGGTGCCTATTGGATGTAGTTAGGGGACTGAAGTCACAGGTAGAGACTGGGGAAGGAGGGACTTGAAGGCAAGAGGGCACATAGTAGGTATTTCCTAACTCTGCTGAGTCAGAGCCCTTGAGGACAGCCCCAGGTTGTGAGTCTCTATGTAGCTACCATAGCAATGAAAACATGGTGGTCTTAGGCCAGTGGTTCTTAACCTGGGTTCTATCAAACCCTAGGGGTTCGATGAGTCAGTCTCAGGGGTTCGGAGGAGCCTCTGCCACGGAGGCCAGAATAAAGTAATACCATAATTTGTTGTGAGTTCATGCACTTTATTGGTTTTGTTCTTTGAGCAAGATGATGTTCATGCATGGCTCATTTTGTGCACCAATAAAAAAACATACCTATGTCTTGAATTTGGAAAAAAAATCATATTTTACTTATCAGTAAAGAAGGGTTCGGTGAATGCGCATATGAAACTGGTGGGTTCGGTACCTCAAAAAAGGTTAAGAACCACTGGCTTAGGCCCAAGTTTCAGAAAAACGTTCTTATTCATGTAAATAATGCTGATTATAATTGCCACCATTTATTGCCCTCCTGTTGTATGGCAATCCATAGGCGAGGCATTTTACAAGTGCTGTTCCTAATTGCCATAGTAACTCACGTGGCAGTGATTATTTACCCCACTTTACAGATGAGAAAACTGAGTCTAAGAGAGGCTAAATCACTGATATCCCGAGTCACTCTGGGATTAAATTCCGGCCTGTTTGATTCTAAAGCCAGAACTCTTTCCACTGACATATCCTGCTGCTCTGTGATAGTGGACTCTGAGAAGCCTGCTGGAGAAGGATGGCCCAGCTACTTTTGGGGAGCTCATGGATAAAGAGGGGCAGGTATAGAGGGGCTGTGGTTGAGTGAACAGAACTTCAGCTCTGAACAGAGAATCTTTTTTTTTTTTTCTTACAGAGACAGGGAGAATCAGAGAGGGATAGATAGGGACAGACAGACAGTAACGAAGAGAGATGAGAAGCATCAATCATCAGTTTTTCATTGCAACATCTTAGTTCATTGATTGCTTTCTTGTATGTGCCTTGACCACGGGCCTTCAGGAGACCAAGTAACCCCTTGCTCAAGTCAGCGACCTTGGGTCCAAGCTGGTGAGCTTTTTGCTCAAGCCAGATGAGCCCGCGCTCAAGCTGGCAACCTCAGGGTCTTGAACCTGGGTTTTCCGCATCCCTTTCTGACGCTCTATCCACTGTGCCACCACCTGGTCAGGCTTTTTTTTTCTGAAGTGAGAAGTGGAGAGGCAGAGAGACAGATTCCCGCCTGTGCCCCACGGGGATTCACCCAGCATGCCCACTAGAAGGCGATGCTCTACCCATCTAGGGCATTGCTTTGTTGCAACTGGAGCCATTCCAGCACCTGAGGCAGAGGCCATGGAGCCGTCCTCAGCTTCCAGGCCAACTTTCCTCCAATGGAGCCTTGGCTGCAGGAGGGGAAGAGAGAGATAGATAGAAAGGAGAGGGGGAAGGGTGGAGAGGCAGATGGGTGCCTCTCCTGTGTGCCCTGGCTGAGATTCGAACCCGGGACTTCCACATGCTGGGCTGATGCTCTACCACTGAGCCAACCGGCCAGGGCTGAGAATCTTTTATTTTTAAGTGAGAGACAGAGACAGAAAGGGAGAGAGATGAGAAGCATCAACTCGTAGTTGTGGCACTTTAGTTGTTCATTGATTGCTTCTCATACATGCCCTGACTGGGGGGACTCCAGCTGAGCCAGTGACCCCTTGCTCAAGCCAGTGACCTTGGGCTTCAAGCCAGTGCTGGATGAGAGAGCAGGGTGGGGCAGGGTGGGTTCCTGTCTATGGACCCTGTATCCAGCTGGCCTGAAGTTCTCAGGAGCAAGAGGCTATGTCCTCTTGGATACTCCTCTGGGGCGGTCCCACTACCATAGGCCTTGTGACCCTGGTTACACAAAGATGAGTGACACTTTCTCTCAGAACTTCTGAAAAACCAAGCCTGCTTTTCCATCTCCCTTCCCTGCAGTGTTAGTGTCTTGGGGCTGCCATAACAAATTACTACAAACTGAGTGGTTTGAAACAATAGACATTCATTTCCTCATAGTGTGGAGCCCAGAAGTCTGAAATCAAGGTGTTGGTGCCTGACCTGTAGTGGCACATTGGTTAAAGCATTGACCTGAATGCTGAGGTTGCTGGTTCAAAACCTCTGGCTTGCCTGGTCAAGGCACATATGGGAGTTGATGCTTCCTGCTCCTCCCCTTCCTCTCTCTCTCTATCTCCCTCCCGCTCACTCTCTCTCCCCCTCCACCCTCTCTAAAATGAATAAATAAATAAAAAGGTGTTGGTAGGGTGGGTTCCTTCTGGAGGCTCTGAGGGAGGATCTGCTCCATGCCAGTCACCCAGCTTCTGGTGGTTGTGGCCATCCTTGGCATTCCTTGGCTGGAAGAAGCATCTCTCTAGTCTCTGCATCTATCATACATCGCCTTCTCCCCTGTGTGCCTCTGCATGTCCTCCTCCTCTGTCTGATCTCCCTCTGCCTCACTCTTACACCTGTCATTGGATTTAGGGCCCACCCAGGTAATCCACGACTTTTTCATCTTGAGATGCTTAAATTGCATACATCCTCAAAACCTCTTTTACCAAATAATAAGATCACATTCACAGGTATGGGGGTTAGGACATAGTTATATCTGGGGGGAGTCACTATTCAACCTACTACATCTGCCACTCTGCTTTCCTCCTGGGACCTTTGGGGTCTGCAGGCTGGGCCCTATGCCAACACACCTGCCTCTTCTTTCCTAGCATCCCCTTAAGCCTTATGGTCAAGTGGGTCTTGCCCCCACCCCCTTAGACTAACAATGGGAGGTTCTCATATGAAGAGCTCATAGAACCCTGGGGTTAGCTACTTATAAACTTTAGAGTGATAGTTCCCACTTGGTTCATGCTTTCCTTGTCCCACATGGTGTAGGCCGGAGAGAGGGTGTCCTTGTAATGGCAAGGCCCGTGGGTCAGCCAGGCGATCTCCTGCCTGACTACAGCTGGCACAGGCCCCTGACTATGTAGTACCCTCTCCTGTTGCTTCACTCTGACTTCCCACCCTGCAGGGATCTGTCCTGTTCCTCTGGCCAGAGCTCCTCATCCTTACTTGCCTGCCTCCTCTTACTCCATGCCTCTTGCTGCTTTGGTAATTTCTTTCTCCTCCCTCAACTGTGGCATGCCGTGCTTATTTACTAGTATTAACTTTTTTTGCAGGAGCAGGTCTGTTTATTCAATTAGATGTAAGCTCCCCCAAGGTCCTTGCATGCGGTCTTTGATAAATACCTGTTGGTGTCCCACTGGCTGCTCACTCGACAGAGGAAAGTATTTGTTGACTCCTGGTCTCGTCCAGGACCTGTTGGGACAATCACACAATGTTCTTTCTGAGACCTTTGAGAGTATCTAATAGCCTAACACTGGTCTTCCAGAAGAAAAAGATAAAAACCCAGGAAGTGGATGACTTGTTCCTAAATTATCAAGTGACTTTGAACAAGTCACCCACTTTCTGGGTTCTCACTTTCTCCTATGGGAAACCAGAACATTGGACTGCCAGATACTTTCTGTCAAACAAACTCAGAGCTAAATGATAAAGATTTATTCAAGGGTCTTAGAGTTTGCAAATTATGAAAACAGGTAGGCAAAAATCCAGAAGTGTCTAAAGAAAGAGAAGAGTTCTTGTAGTGAAAAGTGCATTCTTGAGCATAATCAATCCTATACTCTTAGCCCCAGGATTGGTCCAGGGTGGTTGTCAGTCAGATATCAGGCAGTCTGGATGATAGATGTCAGGTGGTCTGGATATGTGAGTCCTTGGGGGGTAATCAGAGGGTTTTCTGGAGGTCTGATGTAAAGCCAGGCATTCACGAAGAATTGGAAAGTTCAGAAAGTTTAATTTCTCAGGCTCATTAGAACAAGAACAGAGATTTTTCCTCATGCCTCAACCTTCATAATGTCAATAATTTTAGCAGCTTGGCTGAAGCAACTCCATTTCATTTATACCCTGTCTTCATTCTTTTCTCATCTCAGCTTTTTTGCCAGTTGAGCATGTCTGACAATGGCAGGGTGTGGCCCAATGTGAAGGTTCTCCCTGTGCCCCAGGTAGGTCAGAGCTGCCCACTCCTTCACTTCTGCCCGCAGAACTGCTGCCTCCTCAGGTAGTATTCTTAAAAAACAAACTGCAGGCTGGACCCCACTTTTCCCTGTTAGCAGTCTAAGGGACAGCCCCATTTCCTGAAGGTCAGGTTCTCTGTGGTGGGGGAAGGCCATCCATCACGGAGGCTAGTTAAAGAAAAATGAAGTGAATAAACACTTGATCCAAGTTGCTGCAAAGGACTCAGGCAGCTGAACCTCCCAGCCCAGAACCCTAGCTGGAAGGTGTTCTTTGTTTGGTGAAGCCGCCAGCCACACCCAAAGGTTGAGGATCTGCAAAGTTAAATGACTAATTAGTCCTGAAGTGGAGATTTCTATCTGCTCACAATGGCATCATGATTTATTTATGTGAGGCTGAACACTTGCAGGGACTGGGCCCCTGTTTTTTTGTGGCTTTGATGTGCTGGAAAGCCAACTGTATTTTTCCAGAATGGATAATTTCTCAAATCTAGCTTGCTTTCCTTGTGGCAGCCAGGAAACCTGTAACTCTGGTCATTTAATAGCACCCTTCCTCCTGGGTCTGCAGTCATTTTAGAAGAAATGCATTCCTATCTGGACCTCAGCTCCTTCTCTGGCAATGCGGGGGAGGGGGGGGTCGATGGTATCTCAGTGTCTTCTAGCCCTCAGATTCTTTACTTTTAAGTTCTTGCTCCTTCCCCCAGCCAACCCTTCTGTTTTCTTAAGGTATTTGCTTCCATAAGGCTTCTGCAAGGTAATCAGAGACACCTCAGCTGCTTGGATGCCTGGCACCTGGTTTCACTCTTCTGCTCAATTACCAAGTCTTAAAGCCACCGATTGTCGTTTAAGCTGTTAGTTTCTGGCCGAAGATTGCACAGATTAACCTAATGTCTTCTGACTTGTGGCTCCCAGCCTAAAATCTCTGTAATGTAGAACAAGGTGCCAGCCCTTAGGATGAGTTAGTTAGGCGGGCATCTCCAAAATCCCTCAGGACGAGGGACTGGGGACCTGTTTCACTTTACAGGACATTTGCAACATTACTGTGACTGTTTCCTGTATCCTAGCTGTAGAATGAATCAGGCCCTTTAGGGTGTGGTTGCCACCTTGTGGGCTGGGGGCTAGGGGTAGCGGGGACCAGACTGTTAGGGGCTGTGTCATGGTTTTGCTTTTGTTCTTTTCTGTCTGTTTGACCTTATGATCACACCAAAGATACCATTTATATCCCGTTTCTCCCAACTACATTCCAGTATAAACATTTTTCTCTGTTATTTCCTTGGTAAATGTATTTATTGGCCATGTGACGTTCCAGATTGAATTTTTAACATGATCATGTTTAACGTTTATAGTTGCAAAAGAAAACTAGTTAATAAAAAAAAGCAAATAGTGCATTTAATAGTTTCCTTCCCTGTCTTCCCGAACCTCTATTGGCCTAATCATCAGAAGTGACCATTGTTAAGTCTCTGTGTATCTTACTAGAAATTGTATATGCGTATACAGCCATATTGCATATTTCTATATTTTTAAAGAATATTGATGGGAATGTATTATACATGTAGATGGGTTCAGAATGTTGTTCTACAATTTGATTTTTTAACCTTGTGCATTTTTCCAGATCAGTGTGTGTGTGTGAATGATGTTCTTTTTCTAAATTTTTATTTATTGATTTTTTTTAGAGAGAAAGGAAGGTAGAGAGAGAAACTTCAATTTTTTGTTTTACTTATTCGTGATTGAGTTTTGTATGTGATCTGACTAACGATTGGACCCGCAACCTTAGTATATTAGGACAATGCTCCAACCAACTGAGCTACCCAGTCAGGTCCTGAGATGTGTCCCCCGCCCCTTACGCACGCCCCGCCCCCAACGCCGGCCCGCGTCCCTGCCCTCCCGCACCTCTCCCTGAGAGATGTTCTTTTTAACAGCCTCATAGCCCACTCATTATATATAGATGGACCACAATGAACTTAACCCTTGTTGATAGACATTTAGGTTGTTACCATAATGAGCATCCTTGCACATACATTTGCTTACCTCATTTCCTCACCTTCTATCTGCCAAGTATGGTTCTAGGCGCTGAGGATTCTGCAGTAAATAAGATAAAGTTTTGTGCACTGCTTGTACGAGTACAATCGACAGATCAGTTCTGGAAAGTGGAATTGTTGGCATACAGAAGTATCTATAGCATTTATTGAATGCGTCTAAGCCATGTAGAATATTTTATTGAGTGTTTGATAAATCAGTGGCTATCTGAAACTTTCTCCCCTCCCCTTTCCTCTGGTTGTATTATGGTCACCCTCTCCCCAGGCTGCTTATGGTTAAAGGGCCATTTACTGAGGCTTCAGGAAGGTCACTGCAGCAATGATGGGTGGTGACAGTAATATGTATTTGCTGACACTTCTAAGGTTCTCAGGGTATATAGCTTTGCTGTGTGTCCTCACAACTGTGTGGGAAAGTCAGAGTGGCTGGTTTACACTTTACAGAAGGAACTGGGGCCCTGAGAGGTAAGGTTAGTTACCTAAGGTTGAAGAAGGGACTCCTTACTCCCCACGAAACTGGCTGGGGACAAGGCAGCGATGAGGATACAGGGAGAGGGACTCAGCTTCCTGGGACTTCTTCAAGGGGTGCTCAGAGTTTCTGCCACTTAAAGCATTTTAAAACCAGAAGACAAGTTCTTTTTTTCTTTTCACTTATTGTGTGAAGACAGGGTTCTAAGGACTTGCATTTCATGAATTCATTTAGAGCTGTTCCCTGAAGTGTGGTGGCCACCAGCCATGTGTGACTTAAAATTTTTTATTTTATTTTTATTTTTTAATTTATTAATTTTTAGAGAGGAGAGAGAAAGAAGAGAGAGAGAGAGAGAGAGAAAGGGGGGGGGGGAGGAGCAGGAAGTATCAACTCCCATATGTGCCTTGACCAGGCAAGCCCGGAGTCTTGAACCAGCGACCTCAGCATTCCAGGTTGACACTTTATCCACTACACCACCACAGGTCAGGCCACATGTGACTTTAAATTTAAATGTAAGGTAATTAAAATTAAATAAAATTGAAAGTAAGTTTCTCAGTCATAGGAGCCACATTTTAAGTGCTCAGTAGCCACATGTGGCCAGCGGCTCTGCAGTGGACCGTGTGCTTGCACAAAACTTCCATCACATACAACTCTGACTTCGTGTCCCTAAGGCTGTAGCCTTATCTCCTAAACACTTGGATGTTTGTAGGAGGAATTTTTGAGATCATCTTCACTTTCTAACTTTATAAGTAAAGAAAAGGAGGCTCACAGAAGGGAGGTGACTAGCTGCATGCCACCATGCAGCTGAGGGTTCCAAGTAGCAATTAGAGCCAGTTCTCTTGTGTATCCTCCACCCCAACTTGCCTCACTTAGCCTGAGGGCCCCACTGTGCGTGGCTATATCTGTTCCCTTGCCCTGACCACTTGCTGAACCTAAGGACCCAGATCTGACACCCTTTGCCATGTGGCCCTGGGTCTGCCTTCTTGCTGTGTCCCTAAGACCCAGAGAACACCTCTGCATGGCAATGCTATGCCCTGGTGATTCCCCCCAGCACTGTAGGCCAGCCCTTGAACCCTCTTCTGATGGGGTCAGGACACGCATCCATAGATTATAAACAAGGTTACAGGAAGCTGGGCTGCCGCTCCACCCTACTCCACCCAGCGATCCGCAGACTGGGACAGGTGCAGAAGAATGTGGGGCTGTGGAGCTTGGACTGGATAAAACCGGAGGTGATCCAATGTTTTCAAAGGTGGGGGCGGGTATGCAAATTAGAGATAAAAATCTCCTGTAGGGACTTAGAGTAATTAAAGTTCAAATTGAAAATCAAGATGATTGAGGAGGCAGATGAAGCCTCTGCCTGTAGTTGTCCTTTGGGGTTAGGGAGGGAAATCACTGGTTTCAGACTGAGAGGCAATGTTGAAAGGGTCAGCAATGCCTTTCCCTCATGCCAATTAGATTTTATTTTTTACTCAACCTCTTTCTCTTGAAAACTATAGTTAGGAAAATTGGCAGAGAGTACTAAGCAGTTGATAACTGTTATTATTACTGCTACTACTCCTAGTACTGCTACTCAGTTCTTTCTCCAGTAATAGTAGTAGGACTAGTAGTAATAACAATACTACTGCAAGTAATAATGATAGTCATCAACTGCTTAGTATTCTCTGCCAATTTTCCTAACTACAGTTTCAGTTGTAATAGTCCTGGAAGCAACAGTAACAGTAATAGTAATGAACAGGAAGACCTGAGTTAAAATTTATATCCACAAACAGTCTTTAGAGGTGGAAGGAACTATTCTTTCTGGTATCCAAGGATATTCCTCTTATGTGTTTATACTCGTGGTTCTCAAATGTTAGTGGACATTGGAATCACCTGAAGGGCTTGTTAAACAATAGATGCTGGACTCCACCTCCAGAGTTTCTCATTTAGCATCTCTAACAAGCTCCCGGGAGATACAGATGCTACTGGTCTGGAAAGCGTGCTGTGAGAAGCACTGGTTTATACTAGCAGGTGCTGGAGAGAACTCAGCTTAAGTTTCAGTGGCACAGATTTAAACTTCTAAGCCCAACCAACAAACCCTCCAACCCACGCCCCAACTGTGCCAGCTGCCTAGGACAAGCCTCTGTACCACCTGGAAACCACTTTTGTCATTATTCACAATGGCTGTGTCTCAGATTCTCAGATCTAACCATCAGTAACTCTTGAGCTTCTCCAATGTCTGAGAGTAGGTGGGGTGGGTCACACTGATGAAGTGTAAAACACTGCCCTGCCCTTAAGAAGATTAATCTAGTTTTGGGGTGGGGAAAAGACAAACACAGGGGGAAAATTATACAAAAAAATAAGTAAGTGTACTCAACTTTGGAAGCAGACACATTCAGAGGCGAGGATCCCTGGGGTTTGGCATGGTTAGGATGAGTTGGAACTTGAACTTAAGCAGAGGTAGGATTTGAGTAGGCAGAATGTATATCAGGATAGGCAAACAGGGCTAGTGACAGTCTGGATGGAGGTGGGAATGAATGTATTGGGCTGTGTCTGCCGGAAAGCCAGAGTACAATTGAGCAAGTA
This sequence comes from Rhynchonycteris naso, assembly GCA_037038555.1. NCBI lineage: Eukaryota > Metazoa > Chordata > Mammalia > Chiroptera > Emballonuridae > Rhynchonycteris > Rhynchonycteris naso. Next base: position 53,304,438 of record CM072999.1, read on the forward strand.
GCATGGGGCCAGATGATGAAATGGCCCTGGGGCCTGGCCAGAGCATTCAGGCTTGTTGGGAAGGAGCAAACAGGTCTTGAGCAGAGGAGAATGTGATGACATCAGTGTTTCAGGAAGATGGACTTAGGGGATGTGTGGGGTAAACCAGAGTGTGGGTGGAGGACTTCAGGCAAGAAAGCTGATCAGTAGATGGTACTAAAGTTTATTATTTATACGTAAAAGTCTAGCTCAGGAGCTTGGCAAGTTTGAAGAGAGTCTAACCATTCCATTCAGAAAACATGTATTGCAGACCTGTTGTGTCTAACACTGTATTAGATGCCTGAGCATACAAAGATGGGTGATTATGGGCTCTGCTGAGGACTACATGGTCTAGTGAGGAGGAGGAACATATAAAGACAGAATTTTAGTAAAATGTGCAAAATGCCACGATGGTGGTGTGCACCAGAGGTGAAACAGAGGAGGCCTCGTGTCCAGGACACAAAGAACATTGCAAAAGAAAGATCAGCAGTAATCGAATAAATCCTGGCTGACTTTCCTGTACTCCTTTTGATAAAGATGTCTTATGTTTGCAGACTAACAAAGGGGGCCTGCCCCTTTTTCCCATTGACTGTAAGACCCTTGGTGACTCTGCAGCCAGTGGCCTGTGTTGTGTGATCCCCCCTTGAGTTCATCCTGATTGGATAATTACATTGCTCTACTATACTGGTTGGGGGTGTCTATTCAAGTGTTTATTCTTTTTCGCTTGCTCGCCCTCCCTTTCTCCCTCTCTCCCTCTCTCCCTCCCTCCCTTCTTTCCTCCTATTAAAACAACAGGAAATTATAAAAGGAAAGAGTTCACTCAACTATTCATCATCCTAGCACGTTTTTTCCATCTGTGTTCCGTGTTACCTTTTGGCCACACGTGTATATTTAAAACAAAACAAGAATGTAATCAAACTGCACATACCATTTGTGCACGTTCACCTAACATTAGCTTATAACACGTGGAGCTCCGATTCGTCATTTTACCGTTTGTGTAATCTTCCATTGCATCTGAAACAACTGACGGCCCCTGCAGTTCCTTAGTGGAGGATGTTTAGCTTGTTTCCAGTTTTTCATCTCTACGGAGCTGTGATCTTTTCTTCTGAAGTCTCCCCATAGGCCACATTCCCAAAGAACCCTGCATTAGGACTCAGGTCATCTGATCTTAAGTTCCAGATCTATGGCTAGTTAGCTATGTTCCCTTAACTCTCTGAGCCTTGACTTCCTGGTCTGTGAAATGGTGATAATATTGACTGCACAGGATGTTGAGATATGACCCAGGGCCAGTATATGTAGAAGTATTTCATAAAGGAATACTCATTTAGGCATAAATAAGCATTTTACAGTTTTTTAAAATCTCTTTGAGATATAATTCATGTACCATACAGTTCACCCATTTAGAATGTACAATTCAATGGCTTTTACTATATTCATAGCATGCGTCATCACCGCAGTTTTAGAAGGTTTCATCACCCCCACAAGAAACTCCATACCCATCAGGTCACTCCTCTTTCTCCCAACCTCTCTAGCTCTAGGTAACCACTAATCTACTTTGGCCTGCATGGATTTGCCTATACCGGTCATTTCATATAAATGGAATCATACAATGTATGGTATTTTATGACTGGCTTCTCTCACTTAGCATAAGGTTTTCAAGGCTCGTTCACATTATAGTGTATCTCAGTACTTCATAATTGCTAAATGATATCTCATTGTATGGCTATAGCACATTTTATTTATCTATGCATCCGTCAGATTTGATGCATAATGCTAAATGGTGTCTATCAAACACTTGTTATGTGCCACAAGCTGTTTGATGTGTCAAAAGGTAGGACTCTTGGTCCCTTTTTCAGTAACAGTCAAACTGCAGAAATTAGGTAACTGCTGGAGACTTCGGAGAGCTGTGCCAGTGAGTTATGAGGGATCCCAGTGCTGAGTAAGCACACACCCTCCAGGAGGGGACCCGTGCCTTCCTTCCCAGTGCCAACTTTCTCCGGGGCTGCAAGATCAGAAGAGAGGCTTCAGGAGGCAGAGAAGCCTTCCTGGAGGAGCGTGGCTTCCCACTGGCCCGTCAAGGATGGACAGCTCTGGTTGAGTGAGGACAGGTGGGCATCTTGGGCAGTGTGATCAGGGGACACGCTGTCGTGGTAGGAGAGTAGAGGGAAGATTTGGAGCCACTGAATTGGAGGGTCCAGACTTTGGACTGAAGGGATCTTATACCTTCGTATCATATTGGGGGTACATGGGAAAGGGTTGGGTGGTGACGAGCATGATGGGCCCACCACTGTCTTTTAGCTTCCCCCTGTCCCTGAAGCTGGTGGAGAATTTTCTGAGTGATCTTAGCCTCCCTGCATTTTCAGTGGCTTCCTGGGGCCAGGCTACCAGGGGGTGGGAGGGAAGAACAGTCTCTACTCTTCTCTTGGCTACCTGCGAGATTGATGTAATCTGAACTTGGCTTCCTCCTCTCCCTGTTGCCAGGCTTTCCCCTTGTAGGCGCCAAGTCTGAGCTGTCTGGAACATGAGGCAGGGTGGAGAGGAAAGAGAACTGGTCTGCCTGTCAGGAGACCTGTCTGGTCCTGGATCCATTCTTGCCTGGGAGATTGGGAGATTTGGATAAATCCATTCCCTTTGCTGGACCTGTTTTTCCATCTGTAAAGGTTTTCCAGGTTGTGTTGTGTACTGGGAGGTCTCACACAACCAGCCCTGGTTGGTTCTTCCCTGTTAGGGGGAGTTTGTGGCTTCTTTTAAGAGTCCTTTAGGTGCTAGGGCTATGCATCCTTAGCTGGGAGTGGTGGTGGCAGGGGCTGACATACATCATGTAGACCATGATATAATACAAGGAGAGGTGTTTTGGTATCCTCTGATCCCTGACCAGTCAGCCTGGAAGCCTGTGGCTCTGATTGCAAAGGCTTATTTTCTGACTCTGGCCTGTTTTTGGTAAACTGGCAAAAGCTAAGTGTGTCATGATTCAGGTGGGTACAGACCTCAGTGGCAGGTGCTGCTGTGGCTGCAGAGAGGTCAGGGCTGGCCTAGGGAAGCTGGGTGGACCAGTGTGGTAGGGTCACTCACTGGGGGTTGGTCCTGAGCCTTCTTGGGAATGATGGGGTGCCGGAGAGGTGCTGGGCAGGCTGGCTTTGCCCATGTGGCTGAGATTTACATGGGTTTGAGTTGGTTCCACTCCTGGATCTAGTCCTTGTCTTCACTTTCCCTCCTCTGTGGGCAACATAATTTATTGTTTCTTCCCTTCCCACCCCCACCTTGGCCATCTCCTAGTGTTCGCTGTTGGCTTTAAGCTTGAGGAACTTTGGGCAGATGGGTATAAGCCCATTCCCATCTTGGAAGCACACATGTCTGACCTCCCAGCTTCTGGGTTGTTTTGGGCATCTCTTTCCACATCTTCTTCAGCACCCGAATGTCTGAATGTCTTTCCTGAACTGTACATGGTATTCCTGGACTAGAGGCTGGGATTTAGGTCAAAGGAAGATACTGTTTTCTGCTCCTGTTTCCAATTTCTATGGTGATGTATCTACTAAACCCCTGATCAAAACACCTGGTCTCTCACACAGAGCCTGAGAGTGGAACAAAGTTTTTGGAATTGCTGCTATTTGGGAAAATCTAGGTAGGGTCATCTGTGCTAAGCTGAGTGGATACGCCTCCGGAGGAGAGCTCCTAGTTTCCCCAACACCATAGGTAGGAGGATCCCACAGCGGTGGCCATTGGACTTACTCAGAAGATGTCTTTGTCAAAGACCCTGGCTCTTTGGACTCAGTTTCCCTGCCTGGGGAATGAGGCTCTCTGCTGGTCACCTCCTTATTCCCTCAAGCACTGGAAGGATAGGGTAAGAATGTTTTGAAAGGTCATGAAAATCCTCATCTAAAAGGAGCTACGGTAGTAGAAGGAAGTAATGTTCCAAAGGAAAGAAGGAGAAATCATCACTGATTTTGACTCTGAAGCCAAGAATGTGAGGACAAAGAATAACTCATGGCTGCTGAAAGGGAGGGAGCGGCTTTTAGAGTTATGGGATCCTTAGGTCTCGTCCCCGGCTGTCTCAGGAGACAGCTCTGCACATGCTTAGCGCTTTTGCGGGTGTGCCCAGAGCCTGTGAGGAAGCCCACTGCCAAACCCTGGAGCCCACTATGTGAGACCCCAACAAACCATCCAGCAGATTCTATTGAGGCCTAGCAGAGACACCCCCACCTCCACCCCATGCTTATGGGGCACTAACGGCTTTGAAAGTCTGTATCCCACTAAGGAGTTCACAATCCTCACAGTCTACTGATCTAAACAAAGCTGTGCCTCCGAGCAAAGGCATCAGCATGAGGCCAGTCATGGATGGTGATGACGATGACTTTTTTAAAAATGAACCCCCTATTGAATAAATGGATCCAGGTATTGACCATCAAAGCTGTTATCATCACAAAGAGAGGGACAGCCAGACTGCATGCCTCCTAAGGGAAGCACACAGCACCAACTATGGAGTTTTGTCACAAACTCAAACCTGAAGCTTATCAGCCTCTACATCCAACTGTCAACTTATAGGAAATACAGGGAACAAAGGAACATGTTAAACAATAACATGGGTGTGCAGTTGGAAAAATCCAGACTGTGGGAAAATACATGTCAAAAAACCTAGTATTTTAGCAAATGAAGTATGTGTGTGTGTGTGTGTGTGTGTGTGTGTGTGTGAGAGAGAGAGAGAGAGAGAGAGAGAGAGAGAGGGAAAAAGAGAAGAGAGGAGAAGGGAAAGGGAGCAAAACCTATAGATTAAAAGAGATCTATGCAATTTATGGACTTTATTTGGATTTTGATTTGGTAAAACAATAGGGAAAATATTACCACTGGGTATATTTTTTTAACTTTTGCTTTTTAAATTTTTTTTTGACAGAGACAGAGAGATAGTCAGAGAGAGGGACAGACAGACAGGAAGGGAGATGAAAAATATCAATTCTTTGTAGTGGCATCTTAGTTGTTTATTGATTGCTTTCTCATATGTGCCTTGACTAAGGGCTACAGCAGAGGGAGTGACCCGTTGCTCAAGCCAGAGACCTTGGGTTCAAGCCAGCAACCTTTGGGCTCAAGCTAGCGACCATGGGGTCATGTCTATGATCCCACACTCAAGCCAGCGACCCTATATGCTCAATCCGGTGAGCCCATGCTCAAGCCAGTGACCTCAGGGTTTCTAACTTAGGTCCTCCGCATCCCAGTCCAATGCTCTATCCACTGCACCACCGCCTGGTCAGGCACCACTGGGTATTGATGATATTAAAGAATTATTGTTATTTTTAAAAGCATGATATGTACTGTGGTTATATATTTTTTTCTTTTAAATAATCCTTGACTTTTAGACATATATGTTGAAATATTTACAGATGATTTGCTTCAGAATAACCCAATGGAAGGGGGAGCAGATAGGAATGTAGGTGAAATAAGATGGCTATGAATTGATCATTGCTGAAGTTAAAAATGTTGTTTTTTTAAAATTTATTTAATTAATTGAGTTTACATAGATTCTAGGGTGACCCCGACTGCATCCCCCCTCCCCCATATTTCCCTCAACATCTCCCTTACCCTCCTCCCTACTGCGCCCTCCCCCCTTCCCTTCAGGTTAATCCCATCCTATCATCCCCCTTCCCTCTGTCCTCTTTTCCTCAGGTCCTTTTGATCCCTCCTCTGTCTCAATTTCTTTCCTCAGTTCTCAATGTTCATTGGATTCCTCAAATGTGTGAGGTCATATAATATTTTTCTTTTTCTGCCTGGCTTATTTCACTCAACATACTAGTTTCCAGGTCCCTCCATATTGTTGCAAAAGGTAATATTTCCTTCTTTTTCATGGCGCCATAGTATTCCATTGTATATATGTACCACTGCTTTTTAATCCACTCGTCCACTGATGGACACTTGGGCTGTTTCCAGCTCTTCGCTATTGTGAACAATGCTGCCGTAAACATGGGGGTACATTTATTTTTTTCAGTTGGTGATATGGTGTCCTTGGGATATATTCCTATAAGTGGGATAGCTGGGTCAAAAGGGCAGTTCCATTTCTAATTTCTTGAGGAATCTCCATACTGTTTTCCACAGTGGCTGCACCAGTCTGCATTCCCACCAGCAGTGCAAGAGGGTTCCCCTTTCTCCACATCCTCGCCAGCACCTATAATGTGTTGTTTTGTTAATGAGCGCCATTCTGACTGGTGTGAGGTGGTATCTCATTGTGGTTTTAATTTGCATTTCTCTAATGTTTAGTGATATTGAGCACTTTTTCATATGCCTATTGGCCATCTGTATGTCCTCTTTGGAGAAGTGTCTATTCATTTCTTGTACCCATTTTTTGATTGGATTGTTTGTCTTCCTGGTGTGGAGTTTTACAAATTTTATAAATTTTGGTTATTAACCCCTTATCAGATGTATTGTCGAATATGTTCTCCTATTGTGTGGTTTGCCTTTTTATTCTGTTCATATTGTCTTTAGCTGTGCAAAAGCTTTTTAGTTTGATATAGTCCCATTTGTTTATCCTGTCTTTTATTTCATTTGCCTGTAGAGATAAATCAGCAAATATACTGCTTCGATAGATATCGGAGAGTTTACTGCCTATGTTTTCTTCTAGAATGCTTATGGTTTCACGACTTACATTTAAGTCCTTTATCCAAAAAAATGTTTTGTGTTTTTTTTGCTTTTTTTTTTTTTACAGGGATAGAGAGAGAGTCAGAGAGAGGGATAGACAGGGACAGACAGACAGGAATGAAAAGAGGTGAGAAGCATCAATCATTAGTTTTTTGTTGCCGTTGCAACACCATAGTTGTTCATTGATTGCTTTCTCACATGTGCCTTGACCGCGGGCCTTCAGCAGACCGAGCCACCCCTTGCTGGAGCCAGCGACCTTGGGTCCAAGCTGGTGAGCTTTTTGCTCAAGCTAGATGGGCCCGCGCTCAAGCTGGCGAGCTTGGGGGTCTCAAACCTGGGTCTTCTGCATCCCAGTCCGACGCTCTATCCACTGCGCCACCGCCTGGTCAGGCCAAAAAATGTTTTTAATAAAGATTTGACAAAAACTTTTATGGGACTGCTTGATTCCAGGTTGATTCAACAATATTATTGTGTGGACATGTCTGTCAGACTCAGTGTTACAGGCATTTTTGAAATATGTGTAAGCCAAATGAACTTCAATATGTTAAAACATAGACTAGGACTATTATTACAAGGTAGTAGTTATAATAATAGTAATTAATATCTATGGAGATTCTACTGTGCATTAGGCACTGTTCTTAGCCCTGTTTATCAGTTTATTTAATCCTCATAGCAACTCTGTAAGGTAGATACTATCATCAACCTCAGTTTTTATAATGCACTTTATTTTGGAATTATTTTATTATTATTTTTTTAAGTGAGAGGAGGGGAGATAGAGAGACAGACTCCCTCATGGGCCCAGGATCCACCCAGCAACCCCTGTATGGGGCCAATGCTCGAATCACTCGAGCTATCCTAAGCTCCCGGGCCAACACTTGAACCAGTTGAATTATCGATGCTCGAACCAACCAAGCCACTGGCTCAAGCGAAGAAGAGAGAAAGAAGGGGGAGAGGGAGGGGAAGAGAAGCAGATGGTTGCTTTTCTTGTGTGCCCTGACTGGGGATTGAACCTGGGATGTCCTTATGCCAGGCCAACACTCTATCCACTGAGCAAACTGACCAGGGCCTGGAATAAATTTAGATTTACAAAAAAGTTGCAAAATACAGAGAATTTCTGTGTACCCTTCACTCAGTTTCCCCAAATGTCAATAACATTTTGCATATCCAAGGTACCTTTTTCAAAACTAAGGAACCAACATCAATATGTTATCAATTAAATTCTGGATTTCACCAGCTTTCTACTAATGTCCTTTTACCTGTTCCAGGATCCCATCTGGGGTGCCACACTGCATTTAGTGGGCATGTTTCCTTAGTTTCCTTTGGTCTTTGGCTATTTCTCAGTCTTTGTTTTTCATAATCTTGAGAAGTGTGGGGAGTACTAGTTGGGTATTTTGTAGAGTGTCCCTCAAGTTGGGTTTGTCTGATGTTTTTCTCATGAGGTTATGGATTTGGGGGAGACTGCCACAGGGGTGAAGTGCCCTTCTCATTGCCTCACAGCAGAGGGTACCTGATATCAACATGACATATCACTGGTGACATTAACCTTGATTACTTACTTAAGTTGGTGTCAGCCAGTTTTCTCCACCATAAAGTTACGGTCTTTCCCTTTCCATATCTGTTAGAAGCAAGTTACCAGGACTAACCATGCTCAATGGGAGGGGAAGTAAGCTCCACCCTTTGGAGGGGTAAGTATGTACATTACTGGGGTGCTTCTGTAAGGAAGCTTTAATAACCTCATTTAAAGACAAAGAAACTGAGGCACAGCTAGCTGCAAACTAACTTCCCCCAGGGATGACTTCTCCCTAGGCTATTGCAAGCTGTGTCTGCTGAACTTGTGAGTATCTCCCTCCCAACTCAGCCAGTTTCCTATGTAGCTTGGTCCCTGACTTGGATAGAATGAACCACTTTGGCCTGACTGGTGGTGGCACAGTGGATAGAGCGTCAGCCTAAGAAACTGAGGTTCCAGGTTTGAAACCCCAACGTCACTGGCTTGAGTACAGGCTCATCTGGCTTGAGTGCAGGCTCCCATGGTTGCTGGCTTGCTGCCTTGAGCCAAAAGGTCACTGGCTTGAAGCCCAAGGTCACTGGTTTGAGCCCAAGGTTGCTGACTTGAGCCCAAGGTTGCTGGCTTGAGCAAGGGGTCATGGGCTTGGTTTGAACCCCTGGTAAAGGCACATATAAGAAGCAATCAATGAACAACTAAAGTGCCATAACCATGAGTTAATATTTCTCACCTATCTCCCTTACTTTCTGTCTCAAAAAACAAAAATAAAGAAAAAAAAATTAAAATCACTTTGACCCCCAGTTCACCCTAACATTCTTCACCATCTCCCAGCATGAATCACAGAATCCCATAGGTTAGAGACAGAAGGGAACATGGAACACATTTGACTCAAGTGATTTACAAGCTGTGTTCCTTAGAACCCAGGGTGCCCCAAGGCCTTTGCTAGGGGAAGGGAGAGGGGGTTGAGCACGTGGCTCTCCCACCCCTAGCATTTCTGTTTTCATCTGTTTCACATGTTGGACTTTTCTAATTAAGAAGTTTTAAGACTGTGGGCCTGACCAGGTGGTGGCGCAGTGGATAGAGCGTCGGACTGGGATGCGGAAGACCCAGGTTTGAGACTCCGAGGTCGCCAGCTTGAGCGCAGGCCCATCTGGCTTGAGCAAAAGCTCGCCAGCTTGGACCCAAGGTCGCTGGCTCCAGCAAGGGGTGGCTCGGTCTGTTGAAGGCCCACAGTCAAGGCACATGTGAGAAAGCAATCAATGAACAACTATGGTGTTGCTGTTCCTGTCTGTCTGTCCCTATCTATCCCTCTCTCTGACTCTCTCTTTGTCCCTGTAAAAAAGTTTTAAGACTGTGGATCTACTCCAGTTATCTCATTTGAAATGAGGAAACTAAGGTAAGGAGACCAGACGTCCTGCTTTTGGCGGGACAGTCCCAATTTTTAACAATTTGTCCTGCGTCCCGTGGCATTTTATAAAAGTCCTGATTTTTGGAAAGAATGCACGAAAAGCTAGGGAAGGGCAATAAACAGGAAGGGAATATACGGTTTTCCGCAGGGAGACCCCACCTTAGCCTGGAAGCACCCACACTGCCGCAAGAGCTAGCTGCCCTGTGCGCCTCCCCCTCACCCCCCGAAACAAACAACTTTCAGCGGGAAGTACCTGCTGGGGCAGCTGTCAAATCCCCTAACTACCCATAGGCCCGCATCCGGGATGCCGGCGTGTGGCTCCGGCTCCATGAGGCGCAAGCTGCTCGGTCTCCAGCGGGCGGTGGGGCTGGACATGGGGAGCGCGGCCGCTGCAAGGACAAGTCCATATTTCTCAAATGAGAAATATGCCAAAGAATAAAATAATACTATACATAATTTTTTAATGTATTATATTTGTAAATTGTACTTATGTTGAAATTTTAAAAAATATATTACAATACTATTTTTGCATTCTATGAAAATTTATTTTGCTCCATACAGACCAAATTTTAATCAAGAACCCCCCCAAACCCACCCCCCAGTCAATGGTGTCCCGCTTTACCAATTTTAAAATCTGGTCACCTTAAACTAAGGCCAATAGAGGATGAGTTTTTTCAGAATTTTAGTGTTTTGAATCAAAAAAGTTTGGAAGGGATTGCTTACAAAAACTAAGTCAGCATTTCCTGTAGACCATCGTGGGTCAAGTTTCAAGGCTCTCAATTTCTCATCATGATAGGAAAATCTACACTTGGTTCACTCACTTATTCCAGCCCTCAGAGCTGGGACAAGGGGCAGCTGTGCACTTGATCCCCTCGTCTGTCACCATAGCTCCCATGGTCCACATCTCCATGGAGCTGAGGCAATGCACCAGGGGAGCCCTCTGTACAGGCAGGGGTCCAGGGGGTCCAGGGGCCAACGTGATCACTCAGCATTAACTAGACAATTCGATGTTAAAAAGACCCAGAATGCTAAGAAATGATGCTTTAGAGATTATATGATAGGTAGTGGGTTTTTTGTGGGGCAAAGCCCCCCTGAACTCTTGCCAAATAGCTGCCAACTGTGTGAGACTAATGACCCTCGTGCATATTATTTCATGCATTTGTATGGGCTTTTGCAGTTTGCAAGGTGTGTTCACTTCCATCATCATGTCTGGACCTCGCAGCAGCCTCACATAGGCACGGATTGCCCTCACTTTACAGAAGAGGAAATGGAGGCTGAGACAGTTGATGACTTATCCTAAGCATACCAACTGTTTTCAGGAAGTTGGCACCAGATCTTAGGTCATCTGACTCCTGGGGTCACACATCCCAGCAGTAGATGAGTGACTCTAGGGCCCCAGGATGCGGACTCACCTGTTCAGATCTATCCTAAAAGTCTCCAGTCACCTGTGATTGAGCTGTAAAGGAATCTTCAGGCGCCAGCTGGAGATTTGCTTTGGATGGAACATCCCTCTCTGGTGATGTTCAGGATAGATCAGACTTGACTTATTGGCTTTTGAAGTGAACAGGATCTTGACCGTCTATCTCATGGGCTCTCTCCAGACTTCTGACTCAGTTTGCAACTACTCTTGATGAAGTCATCAAGGTTAAGGGTAAGGCTCTGGCGCCAGTCCCTTTGGGTTCGCATCCCAACTTTGCACCTTTCTAGCTGTGTGACTGGGGCATGACTTCCCCTCTCTGTGCTTCAGTAGCCTCATGTGTAAATGGGATAATAATGACACGTCCCTTATAGGGTGGTTAAGAGGACTCAGCAAGTTAATACACTTTATTTTATTCATTTATTTTTTTGCCCACAATCTTAACAAAAATAAAATATAGTTAATATACAATATTACATTAGTTTCAGGAGTATAACATAGTTATTCAAAATTAAGATACCTAACAGAGTGATCACCATGCTAAGTCTAGTAACCATCCGTCATCATTCAAGGTTGTAACATTATTGTTGACTATATTCCCTATGCTCTACATTATATTTCCGTGATTTATTTTATAATTGGATGTTTATACCTTGTATTACACTTCACTTTTCTTTGCTCTTCCCTCACCCCTTTACCCTCTGGCAACTATCAGTTTGTTTTCTATGTTGTGAGACTGTTTCTGTTTTGTATTATTTGTTCCTTTGTTTTGTTGCTTAGATTCCACATGTAAGTGAGATCATATGGTATTTGTCTTTCTGTCTGACTTACTTCACTTAGCATAGTATCCTCTAGGTCCATTCATGATGTTACAAATGGCAAGATATCATTCTTTCTTTTTTGTTTTTATGACTGAAGTAATTCCATTATACATACACACACCCCTGCCCATATATCCATATATATATGTGGACATTTTGGTTGCTTTCATATCTTGGCTTTTGTAAATAATGCTGCAATGAACATGGGGGTGCATAATATTTTCTAATTACTGTTCTTGTTTTCTTCAAATAGATTCCTAGAAGTGGAATTGCTGGTTCATATGGTATTTCTATTTCTAATTTTTTGAGGACCCTTTTTCATAGTGGTTGCACCAATTTGTAATCCCACCAACTGTGCACAAGGGTTCCTTTTTATCTGCATTTTTACCAACTTATTTGTTCTTTTTGATAATAGCCATTCTGACAGGTGTGAGGTGATATCTCATTATGGTTGTGATTTTCATTTCCCTGATGATTAGTGATGTTGAACATCTTTTCATGTGTCTATTGGCCATCTGTATGTCTTCTTTGGAAAGCAGATGTGCCACTTTCTCTAAGGCCCCTGAACTTGGCTCCTTTTCTGTAATAGAAGCCAGTGATATCTGTCTCCAAGGGCCTTCCAGGGATTTTTTGGTGAGTATGAAAGAGATCTCACATGCAACCATTTTGTGAATCATAAAGCTCCTCCTCAAGAGTTACTTGTTATTCATAGAAGGAATCATTCAATAGATGTTTATTAATTTGTGTTATACTGCCTTTTCCAAAGTATGGAAACAATCTCATTGGTCCAGATTTTCAGTAAGAAGAGCTAGAACTGAAGAAATTGGGAATGAAGTTTTGGGTACCCAGGATTTCATTAAGTAATGGACTGGAGACTTGCTGTGTGTACTATTTTTAAAAACAGGGTGTCTCAGACTTTAATATGTACATGGATCACCTGGGCATCATGTGAACATGCAGGTTCTGACTGAGTAGTGCTGGGGTGGGATCTGAGATCTTGCTTTTCTAACAAGTTTCCAGCATAAGTTAATGTTGTTGGTCCAAGGACCACACTCTGAGGAGCAATGTTATCGGGGTGCAATGTCCAGGGTTGAGGACAGAAAAGGAAGTGTAGTGCAGGCCCCAGGAGGGAGGGAGAATTCTAGGAAGGTTGTTTTAGGAGCTGTGATTCGACCCAGTGCCCCTACTTCTTCCCATCGCCATCTGGTGGGAAGAAGCTATTGTCTTCCTGGGCTGTGTGTATTTGCTCCAAAGTTTGGAGGGAGAACATGTACATTGTGAGTGTTTGGGGAAGGAGGAGGAAGGAAGGAGATTGCACCATCATGTATGGTAACTGTTCTTTCTAGGTGGCAAGCTGCATTTCCCCATGGCTGAACAATGATCTAGAGATAGCAGAATGAGATATGAAGTTCTTGCCTTCAGCATCCAATGGGGCCACACAGCAGAATCCAGTGCTTAAAATAAAATTTTTTTGTTTTAATCCAGAACTTAAAAAATTTTTTGCCAATAGTGGAGGTGGTTGAAGAGTGTTGACCGAAGTGTTTCAAATAAGGGAAGGACTGAGAAGTAAGCAATCAGAGGGTCCCATTCCTTCTTTTTAAACTTCTCTGATACCTTTGTCATCTCCTCTTCCCAGCTGACCAGCACTGGGTGCCCTCATGCTGCCTTCCAGCAGCTGAAAGACTTCCCCTGCTGGGCCCATCTTGTTCTGCCTTCTCCTTGAGAGTCTCAGTTCTTCCCATTCCCAACACTATTTCTTCTTCTCCTCTTATATCAGAATTTTCTTTTGCTCTTCAGCTAGCTGAAGTTTGCCAGTTGGTAGGAAAGCAGTCTAATTCAACAAATTCAAGTTAAGGTATACATGATTGCAGATCCAACTAGTTATTAGTTATTTATATTTTATGAGCTGTGACATACATGGATTCCTCCCTAGTTCTCTCCCTTCAGCCAGAATCCAAGCCTTAGGGAAACCTGAGGCTCCATAGTCATCTTTTTTGCTATAGAGGGTGATACCTCAAGAGTGTGAGTATGAGAGTCGCCATGGGACAAAATCCAGCTATACCTGATGCAGGTGTGTCTGATCAGGGAGAGAGGCTCCTTTTTCCTCCACAGCAGGCCTCCGTAAAAGCAGGAGGCTGTGATGTAGGGAGGTTTGCTGGGGGTGTGTGTGTGTGTGTGTGTGTGTAATAATCAGACAAATGTTTTGTGTTTCTCCCCTTTCAACCAAAGCATCTTTGCTTTCATTTATTTTGTACATTAAACTTCTATGTGAGATTTATTTAAAACAAGCATTCCTTTTTTTTTTTTTTTTTTTTTTTTTTTAAGCAAGAGACACACAGAGAGAGAGACAGGAAGAGAGAGAGATGAGAAGCATCAATTCATAGTTGTGGCACTTTAGTTGTTCACTGATTGCTTCTCATATGTGCCTTCACCAGGGGGCTCTCGCCGAGACAGTGACCCCTTTCTCAAGCCAGCAACCTTGGGCTTCAAGCCAGCAGCTTTTGGGCTCAAGCCAGTGACCCTGTGCTCAAGTCAGATGAGCCCATACTAAGCCTGAAGAGTCCACGCTCAAGCCAACAACCTCAGGACTTCAAACCTGGGACCTCAGCATCCCAGATTGATGCTCTATCCACTGTGCCACCACTGGTCAGGTAAAACAAGCATTCTTAAATTAGATAAGGCTTTAAACGGGTTGCCTCTGACAAGCAGAACTGGGGCTGTAAGCTATTGATTCTGCAAAAAGGACTTCTGTGTAATTTCATTTTTATTTCGCCCATGTTTGTGTCTTTTACTGCACTAAAAATGTAAAAATAGTCTGACCAGGCTGTGGTGCAGTGGATAGAACATTGGACTGGTACACAGAGGACCCAGGTTTGAAACCCCGATGTCACCGGCTTGAGCGTGGGCTCATCTGGCTTGAGTGTGGGGTTGCTGGCTTGAGCGAGTGGTCACTGGATTGAGCATGGAATCATAGATATGACCCCATGGTCACTGACTTGAGCCCAAAAGTCACTAGCTTGAAGCCCAAGGTCACTGGCTTGAGCCCAAAGTCGCTAGCTTGAAGCCCAGGGTCACTGGCTTGAGCCCAAAGTTGCTGGCTTAAGCAAGGGGTCACTCACTGTGCTGTAGCCTCCTGATCAAGACACATATGAGAAAGTAGTCAATGAACAACTAAGGAGCCACAAGAAAGAATTGATGCTTCTCATCACTCTTCCTTCCTGTGTGTCCCTATCTGTCCCTCTCTCTGTCTCTCTCTCTCTGTGTCACATAAAAGAAATGTAAAAAATAAATAATAATGACAGGAAAGAGAACTATGCTACTAGAAAAAGTTTGGAAATCCTTGCCAAATTCAAGACACAGAATAAGTGTTGAATGACCTGGAGTCTCTGGGCCTCCAGCTGCGCTGCTGTAAACTGCTTTGTGACCTTGGGAAAGCTACTCTGACTGTTTCTTCAACTGTGAAAAGTGTCCTTCCCCTCCTCTGCAGTTTGACCCTGTAATTCCATGAAAAGCAGCTGTTTGCAGCTGTGGGGGCTGGACTGTCCCTCCCACTTCCTGCAGTGCCTAGAAAGGCTTGGGTCTGACACCTTGCCTGACCCCCAGCCCCAGCATACTCAGATAATTCCTGGGCTGGAGAGGAAGAGGCTTTTGAGCAAATTACTTTGTGTCTTACTCACCATTGGGACCCATGGGAAAATTCCTCCTGGAACAGAGACGATCTCCATCAAAGTGTACATGCAGTGCTCCTGAGCCAAGCTGAGTCTGTGTAAAGTGTTTACTATGAACTGCGTGAGCTTAGGTGTCCTGGGGGAAAGAGAAGTTCCACAAAACAGCTCTGCCCTCAAAGAGTATGAGAGAAAAGGCAGGTGGAATGTCTAGTTTAGAAAAGAGATTTGCGAGGGTGCCCTCTTCAAATACCTGGTGGTTCTTTTCTGAATGAGAAACTGCCTGTTGTTCATCTCTGTTCCCAGTGCCTATACTCAGGAGTCATTTATCAAGCTCATGCTCACTGAGCACTTAGAGATGCCAAAAGCTCATCAGTGAGTAAGACAGGGCCGACCCTGCCTTTTGGCCATTTACAGCCTGGGGTGGGGCACTCAGGCAAGTAGACAGAATGGTTTAGGGCAGTAAGGCCTGTGTTGGGTTGTGCACAGAGAGGGCACCTGTTGTTATGGTCATGGCATTCTCACTTGCTCCTGGCTGGGCTTCCTGGCAGTCCCTCTGCATCTGCTCTGGGGGTCGGCCCACTCAGAGAGATTCAGTGACCTCGGCAGAGATCTCTACTTATTCGGGGACCCTTCTCTGTATATATATATGAGTCTTGCCAGCCAGACCCAGCCTCTCTCTGAACACCCTGCAGAGTCTCTGAAATGGAGGAAATGGTGTGGTGGCAGGGGCCCAAGGAGACAGCCTGTCCCCTGCCTGTCCTGGGTGCCCTGATGTGTTGAGACACCTCCTGGCTTCTCGCTCTGCTTGGAAGGAAAGCTGGGAACTAACAGCTCTCAAGATAAGACAGGAATGTGTGGGGCAGTGACTGCTCTGTGGGCCTCTTCTCCAAGGGCGGAGCTGACTCTCTGGGTCACTGAGGGGCAGGAAAGGGCAGCCTGCAGCCGAGGGTGGAAACATCTGCTCTGAACCATGATGTTCAGTGTCCAATCCTTAGCACCAAGAACAATACCAGGCTGTGTGCTAAATGTACTCCCATTTCTCCAAGTAAAATTGCTCCGTAGTCCTGTGAGTTGAGTGTATTATTTTCATTCCACAGGTGAGGAAACTGAAGCCCAGAGAGCTAAAACTGCAATCTAATTTATCAGTGTTTATCATGTGCCAGATGCTGCCCTGGCCCCTTACATGTGTTCGTGCATTTAATCCTCATTGCAGACTCTGTGGTTGACATCCCCAAATTACTGATGAAGAAACAGAGGCACAGAAAAGTTAAGGAACTCACCCAAGGTCCTGGAGCCAGCTAGTAACAGAAGCAGGCTGGGGTTATCCTGGGGTCTTCTGAGATCTGAGCTCCCTGTACTCCCAGTGTGCTGTTGATTGACCTCCACCGCTATGATTCCACTGTGAACCATGTGGGTGAGGACAGGGCCAACCCAAGGCAGCCAGCAAGGGAGGTCTGGTGGGTGGGCTTCTAGAGGAAAGAGGCCATGTAGAAACTGGGGTCCATTCTAGATTGTAGTTTGCATACACCAAGGAAAAATAAGTCATGTTGGAGGTGACACATACCTTTCCTGAGTCCCAACAATTAGGCTGGAAGGAAACATGTCAGGCAGTGCCAAATCCTGTAATGACTTAGAGCAGAGTTAGAGGAACCAGGAAGGTGTGGCAGCCCTGAGGGTGCCTGGGAGCTGCTAATTGGGGCTGGTGATGACAGAGTAGGTGGCACAGCTGCAACTCTGAGCCGCTTGCCCAACGAGGCACTGGCTTCAGCTGGGGAGACTGGGCCTGGGTGGGAGGAGACTTGGGAGGGAAATCTGCTTCTAAGAGGACTTGGACCTATTCCCTTCGCCTCCACCCCAACCTCCAGGCTTGTGGGCATAGGGCGTCTGGGTGTGGATCTGGAGTCAAGTCCCTCTCAGGGTGGAGATCAGGGAATGGGCCACCTGTGAGCATGGGGCCGAAGGGGGGAGGGGTGGCACCATTTTATTTCTACTGGAAATGCTGTCTGCTCTGCAATCAATCAATGCAGCCATTGGGATGGACTGTATGTAAATGGCTGTTTGGGTGGTCCTGCCTTGGACAGCACCTTTAACCATCGGGGCCTCCTTTAACTGTCTGTGAAGTGGATCCAGTTCTGTCTTGGCAGGTATGCTCTGCAGCTCCCTATCTTTCTTTGTGCTGCAGTGATAGCAACACAGAGCCACTTATAGTTAGTTTCTCCTGTTCATGTGGTTGAGATTTGAGGCAACATATAAGAGGTACAAAAAAATTGCAAATAAAGGTAGAAGATCAAAAGCCACAAACTCTCCAAAAGGTTATGATACCAGGTAAGGCCTGGGTATCTGCATTTCAAACAGGCTTCCCGGATGATTCTGTTACATCCCAAGTTCGAGAGCCACTAGTGAGAAGGAAGGAGGAAGGAAATATACCTAAGAACTTGGTCATCCTCGTTGTCACTGACCACCAAGGGCAAAAGGGAAAAAAGACAGATTATGCCATTTTTATTATCTGAAACGAAGAAAGATACCAGTTGTTCAGGGTAGACAGACATCACCATGGTACTGATTTCTGGAAAAAAAAGCCATGACCTGTGTCCTGTTATAAAAGACCCTTAACAACCTAACAGATACTTATGGGGGCAAGGGAGATGCTTTACATCCCTAAAGAGGTCTGCTGTGCTGGTCACCCCCACAGCTGTGGTCCACCCTGGGGATACTGGGCCCACTCTGCAGCAGGGCCTGCTCACCCTCAGATACTGTCCCTTCCTGCAATCAGCTGGTAGAAGGGACATTGTCAGGAGGAAGAGTAAGGTGACTTTGAGGAAGGGATCAGGTGTAGGGAATGAGGGATGGTGGTAGTTTCCCTGGGGTCTGTGAAGTAAGTTTAAAGGTATAACTTGGACTGAACACCTAGGTGACCACAATGTCAGCAAGCCACAAGGCATTCCTCTTTCGAGTGCTCCTAAGGCACAGTAGTGACTGGCAGGAGGAGAGAGACGTAAAGTGAAAACACCTGTTAACACCATTTGATGCCAAGAAGACCTGAAGCCCCTGTACAGTGCAATCAGGGCCAGTATCTGTAACACACACAACAATGGCAATACCACGTGCATGTAAAGAGCTTTTATGAAAAATAAGGAAAAGGCAAACACCCCAACAGAAAAGTTAACAAAGTATATATATTGGTAGGCACTTCAGATTACCAGTAAACATAGGAAAAGATGTTCATTCTTATTTGTAATTAGCTACAAGTTAATTTAATTCATGTTAAAATGAGATGTTATCTTTCAAGTATCAGTATGGTAAAGCTGAAAAAGTAATGAGCCAGTATTTCGTGAAATGTGTGTGGGATGAGAAGCAGGGGTGCTGAGGGTATTTATGGCTGTTAGGAGTATTAATGGGACAATCTTTTTGGAGGATAATTTGTCAAATATCAAAAACCTTAAAAATGTCATGATTTTTGACCAAGTTATCCTATTTCCTGGAATTTATCTCAAGGAAAGATAATCAGGGTTGTACACAAAAATTTATACGTAAGGGTATTTACAATGGTGTTATTGATTATATAAAAAATAAAATTAATATAAATGTTCAAAATTAAGAATTTGCTTTAAAAACTATGATTTATCTGTATGGTGGGATATTATTTAAAATTAGGTAGTAAAATAAATTTTTAAGTATGTGGGAAATACATTAAGTAGAGAATAAAAGCAGCAGTTTCCAAAATATGTATGGTATCATCCCAATTACATTAAAGAAATGAATAAATAAACAGAAAAGACTATATAGTATGCACTGAAAATAATCCCAAGAGAGCAGACCCCAATGTGATCACAATGGTTATCTCAGGAAGCTTCTTTGTGCTTTCTGTTTTCTTTCTTTTGTTATTTTAAATAATGCACATGCTCCTTTTGTAATAAAAAAAATAGTGACAATGTGTTCTTGTTAAAGCCAGTGCAGTTCTGCACGGAAGGCAGGCGGCTGTGGGTGACAGTCCCTTCAACGCATTTTCTGTCGCCTTAGTTTAGATCTTTATTTCTGCAAACACTGGCTGAGTACCTGCTCCATGCTGAGCAGGCCCCGTGAGAGCTGTAAAGATGAGTAGAGTAGTACTGATCTGCAGGCTCGTAGGGGCTGGTTGGTGGGTAAGGGCTAAGGTGGATACCCAGGTCATTTCCGATAACAATACCTTTGGTGTTGGGTCTTTTCAGCATTTTTCTGGATGTGAAAATGGTGCAGGGGCATCTTGTTGAGAATACCTGAGATCTGCTTTCCTTGCTCGAAGCCCTGTTCCCTCTCTCTCTTTGGAAATTTATTTGGTTAACATGTGACAGAGCCTGACCAGGCGGTGGCGCAGTGGATAGAGCGTTGGACTGGGACGTGGAGGACCCAGGTTCAAAACCCTGAGGTCGCTGGTTTGAGCACGGGGTCGCTGGCTTGGACGTGAGATCATAGACATGACCCCATGGTCTCTGGCTTGAGCCCAAAGGTCACTGACTTGAAGCCCTGGTTGCTGGCTTGAGCCCAACGTTGCTGGCTTGAGCAAAGGGTCACTCACTCTGCTGTAGCCCCCTGGTCAAGGCACATATGAGAAAGCAATCACTGAATAACTAAGGAGCTGCAACGAAGAATTGATGCTTCTCATCTCTTTTTTTTCTTGTCTGTCTGTCCCTATCTGTTCCTCTCTCTGACTCGCTCTCTCTGTCAATGTAAAAGAAAAACAACAACAACGAAAAACCACATCTGACAGAAATCTCAGTAGTCTGAACCCATGGCTGGGCCCTGTGCAGTGGGAAACTCAGAAACCACTCTGTGTGTTTCTTATTTATCAATGTAACATACTGACCTGCATCAGAGATTCCTAAGAGGGTGAGCTGGGATTAGGGTGGGGACCTGAAAGAGGCATCTTGGTCTCACCCTTTATTTTTTGGCTGTGGATACTGAGGCCCTGAGAGAGAAGGGAACTTGGAAGTTGGGGAGGTATCCAGGGTTCCGATCCCTGAGCTGTGCCCATAACATGTGGTCTTCCCCATTCACAGCCCTCAGTGTTTGAGAGAGCTGTTCTGTAGTATTGTCAAGCAATGGCAAGGAAACCAACTTGGGGAAAAATTCACAGAAATTCTGAGAAACAGAGCAGGCGCATCCACCTGTGGATGGAAAATAAAGTATATCAATGAAGACATTGCTACAGGCTCTCAGACATTAAGATGCAGGTGTGCAAAGGAGAATTGACAAGAAATAATAGTTTATGATTTGTGCACACAACCACATTCACAAACACAGACACACATAATCTGTCCCATTTGCTCGGTGTGAATTATAGGAAAGTAGGAAGATCTTTTTATTTTCAAGTAGTTCCTCCAGTTGCCCAATGTGGGACTAAACTTGCCACAATAAAGCCCTTCTCGGTCAAGGATGCTGTTAAACATAAACCTGTTACTTTGGAATAAGGTCAGGTAACCCTTGGGAATCAATCCATGGTCACTTTATGCGAATTATGGAAAGATTGCCAGGAGGCCGTGGGCCAAGGGGAGGTGCAAAGCTCACAGGAGCCAGGCTGATACAGAACTCTGCCCTGGAGGGGAGAGATCTGGCAAGTCGGGAGGGAGGTGTTATAGAAGATAAACTGCTCACTTCCCCATTTTGAGGGATGACCCTGTACCCCACAGTAATAGAAGAACCTCGGCTCAGCCATCCTGCATTCTTCTGTCTTCTCTCTGCAGCATGAGCTCATGTTTATTGTCTCAGCGGCAGGTCCAGCCTCCTGGGCTTTGCTCAGGCTTGGAAGGCCAATTGGCTTCACAATTGGGGGTGACGAGAAGGCTGTCTGACCCAACTGAGCGTTACTGGCTACTTGACCCCTTGCTCTCCTCCTCCCTCCACCCCATAGAGAGGAGGGGAAAGGGCAAGTTTCTACAGTGCTTCTTTGAGAAAGTAGCTACTTGACAGGGAGGAAGTGAGGTGGAGAGGTGCTGGCTCTGGGCCTCCGCAGAACAGAGCCTTCATGTGCCATTCCCTGCCTCTCCAGCCGAGCAGTGTCCCCTTGCCTGTCTGAATCGAGCTTTGTCTTCCAGCCCGGGTCCAAAGCCTGTAAGGCTCCCGAAGGCTTTCCCTGACTCCCTTCAGTCAGGATTTGCCCTTCCCTGCACTGAACTGCTGCAGCACCAACCATTTGCCTACTCACGTGACCCGTGACTCGGAGGCAGACTTTTCTATGTGTCCAGAACGCATTTCTTTTTCCATTAGTGTTTGTGCGATGTCCCCAGTTAACTGGAAGCCCTTCAAGTTGTGCGGTGGGTCCTGTTTCTAGCACTTAGGACACTGATTGATAAGTGAGGGATGGAGGATGAATTAGTGATTGAATGGATTGGTGAATGGACAGTTAGGTGGATGGGGGCGGGTGGGTGGATGGTATCCTCTAAGCCCAGCACTTTCACAGTAACCTGCATCATGTCAGTGTCTAGAATCCAGACTCTAGACTACGGGAAATACCAGAGGACTCTGGGCTGTATTTCTAGTGAAAACTTTTCTCTATATGTATAGCCAAATCCAACTTAAAGGGGACCTAATTAATTTCAGGCATTAGACTTGTGAGCTCATGTTCATTTGACAACAGCATCAAAATGTGCTTATACTTAAAAATAGATTCGGAAAAGTAATCATACCTCAGCCCGACTTGGCTCTGCTCAAGGATTTCTTCCGTTTTGTGCTTTAGGAGCTTTTTCTGGCATTAAAAAAAAAAAAAGGTCAGAGGAAGGAAGTGAGTCTGCAGGACCAGGGAATTAAATGAGCTAACCTGTGAAAGCAGCAGCTACAGGCCTGCCCAGGCAGACACCTGTGATTTTGTGGACAGGGGCCATTATAGGTCAGGGTTCAGCTCCCTGGAGACTCCTGGTTCCTGATGCTTATCATACATGTATTCCTTATTGTTTATCCTGAGGTTGACTTGGTCACAGGGACTTCTTGAAACACAAGAGAAGCACGCGGGCCCTGGCTATTTGGCTCAGTGGTAGAGCGTTGGCCTGGTGTGTGGATGTCTTGGGTTCTACTCCTGGTCAAGGCACACAGGAGAAGCGCCCATCTGCTTCTCCATCCCTCTCCCTCTTGTGTGTGTGTGTGTGTGTGTCTCTCTCTCTCTCTCTCCCCCTCCTGCAGCCGTGGCTCAATTGGAGCAAGTTAGCCTTGAGCTCTGAGGATGGCTCCATGGCTTCTCTGCCTCAGGTGCTAAGAAGAGCTCGGTTGCTAAGCAATGGAGCAATGCCCCAGATGGGCAGCAATGTCCCAGATGGGCAGAGCGTTGCCCTTCAGTGGGCTTGCTGGGTAGATCCCAATCGGGGCACATGCGGGAATCTGTCTATGCCTCCCCTCCTCTCAATGAATTTAAAAAGAGAGAGAAACATGAGTGTTTTCTCTTTCTCCTTTTTTTTTTTCATTTACAGTTTGAAAGTGCTTTGTGATCATCGAAAAGCATGCTTCCACACTATAGCGTATACTTCTCAAATTTTGATCCCAGAAGCTCTTAGGATTCCATGAAGCCCCTTAACATATTATGAGGGTGGGCTGTGAGTAGTTGGGCTCTGAGTACCTCTCCTCAAATAGAAGCATTGCTTTTCATTGGGTATACATATTGCCCTTCTTATTAGAGAGAGGGTTCCACACCTCAAATAAATTTAAAAACCATTGTCAGGAGAGAAAGGCACTGACAACATAGTCAGGAGAAACAGGTTCATTATACAGTGGGTCCTAGTCTGTAGCTGGGGAAAAAGGCCATTTGAATGGCTCTGGGTGCTCTTGTGTTTTTGCAGGCCTTGTGCTGATGTTTCTGTCTGCTTCAGTCTCTGCTCACCATATGCTGTCCTGGACACTGCCCCTGTGTCCCTGTCACTCTTTGCTTGCTTCCCTGGTTCTTGATGCACTGCTCACCTGGCTGTTCATAAATGTTCATTCCTTACCCTCCTCTCTCTGGCCTGGGATCCTGACCTACTTCCTGCTCCAACTTTGGTAACTTTATATTTCTTCACTCTATTTTGGCTTCTTCCTGGATATCTAATCCCCTGTTTTCCCAGAGTGTGTTCTACCTTCCTGGATCCTGGCACCACATGGGGATCCTGTTCTTCAGTTGCCACAGTCCTCCTCTGCACTGTGTACTTTTAAGCTGGGATCTGAGGATGGGGTTTCTTGAGACTGAATGAGGTTCAAGAATACGCTGGGATTGAAAAATTGAGACCAGGATCCAGATGTGCTGAGCCAGTGGATGGAGAAAAATAATAATTCACAATCAAGGAGAAATAAAATAATGCTTTCACATGCCTGTCTCATGTCATTCTCATGACAGCCTGGGGTTTTCTTACGTCTGTGTCACTACACACAAGGGAAGGAGGCTCGGAGTTATGTGATTTGCTAAAAGTTGTAGAGCTGGAAATAGGACTCTAAATCCTGGATTCTAAATCCTGGACTTGGATATAGGAGATCAGGAAACAGGTTGTTTACAAAGGCAGTGAGGGGAAGGATCTTGTTCATGGGAACTAGGAGTGGCATGGCTAGAGGATGAGGATGGATATATTAGAAAGGGGATGCAGATGAGGGTCAAAGGGCATCCACAGAGGCCCCACAGTCAAGCCTGGCCAAGCAGAGGAGTGAGGATAGGACTCAGTGAAACCATTCCCAAACAGGCTGTTGCTGTGGGGTTGGGGTTTGGGTCCTGTGGGATCAGGCCCATCTGGTTCCTGCTGACTATAGGTTTGAGCTACTTCTGCCCGTGACTTTTGAAACACGTTAGCTGCAGATCTCATCACTTGGCCTGTTGAGCTGTACCTGGGGTGACCTTGACTGGAAGCTTCTAAGCATTATCCCTGCCTGTGGCTCTGAAAACTTTCAGGGTAATTCCAGAGGAATCTACTCATTGTTCTCCAGGATGGGAAGGGGAACTGCTGTGGCCACTGCAGAGAAGCAGGAGGAAGAACCTGGTCCCCACATCCTTCTGCCTTGGAAGACTTCCCATTTGATGCCTCTCCCCTCACGTGGCGTCTCATCCCTGGGTATGCATTCTGTGCAGCTCTGCCTCGTCTCGACCTCGATAAATGGTGACTTTGGGGAAGTGACTAAAGTCATAGTCACTTGAGAGTTGACCGAGCAAGGAAATGAGTTAAGCCCACCTTACCCATAGACCTTTCAAGACACCTTTAACAGCCAGCACCTGGGAGGTTGCCAAAACACATCTGTTTGGCTGTGGCTTCCCATGGCAGGTGGGGACCAGTGGGCAGTAGGAGTGGTCTGCTCGATGCCGGCCATGGGAGTACATTGTCTTTTGAAAATTCAAAACCAATGATAAAATTGAATAAAGATCAGTCTGCTTTTTATTATCACCACGCACTGGCAAATTTAAACAATGTCGGTGACAAAAATGCCCCTCCCTTCTGGAGTGGACCCCTTTCCTCATTGCTCGATGTACCTCCCCTGGTTAGTTACCTCAATGTCTCCCTGGGACTGGAGTCAGTAGACGTGATTTAGGTCCTAGCCCTGCAATCAGGGCCTGCTGCCTGGCCCAACTAACAAGTCATTTTACCTCCATGAACTTTAGTTTTCTGATCTGTAAAATGAAATTACCTGCAAATATTAATAGCATAAATATAAAATTAGCTTGTAAAAAGAAAAGTTGGGTGTGTTGTATAGCCACATTGCTATACAAAATCCAAATGGTGTGAGATTTGGGTCATATCTGGGTTATTTCCCTTTGGTATTGAAGAATTTGGGGGATTCTTCCATGAAGCTCAGGAGCTGGTGCTGGAGACACCATTTTTGTTGCCAAGGAGCTGTTCTTTTTCTTTCTTTCTTTCTTTTTAAGTGAGGGGAGGAAAAGCAGAGATACAGACTCTCACATGCACCCCAACCCAACCAGACCCACACAGCAAGCCTCTTATGGGGCGATGCTCTGTCCATCTGGGGTGTTGCTCCATTGCTTGGCAACTGAGCTATTTTTAGCTCATGAAGTGAGGGCATGGAGCCATCCTCAGTGCCAGAGGCTAACTCACTGAAACCAATCGAGCCATGGCTACTGGAGGGGAAGAGAAAGAAAGATAGAGAAGGGGGAGGAAGAGGGATGGAGAAGCAGATGGTCACTTCTCCTGTGTTCCCTGACCAGGAATCAGCCCTGCACATTCACAAGACTGGCGGATGCTTTACCACTGAGCCAACTGGCCAGGGCCTGGGGAGCTGTTCTAAGTTTACTCCTTATCATTTGGTTCGAGGGCAAACAATAGGAGACCCTCATGGGATGCCTGCCTTGGCTCTGCTGAGTTCTGGAATGAGGCCCATCTGTCTCATTCTCTACAGAGCCCGCTCTGTCCTCCCAGGTTGCTAAGTGAGTGAGGAGCTAAGCCCTCCACCTGGGAAGTGAGCTGTGTTCCTGACTTAATTGTATGACGATGCTCTGGCAGGAGCAAGGAAGGTATTTTCTGGAACTTGTGGATTTACTGCCATCCTACATGACTTTTGCAAGCTAGCCTCAGGTGCAGAATTCCACCCACGCCTCCTGCCTTTGTACAGTGCTGGATGGTAAAGTCCTCTCTCAGGCATGATCTTGTGACTCCCCTGCCAACTCTGTGAGGTGTGCAGGCCAGATTTTCGCCCCCATTTGACAAGGGAGGAAACTGAGGCCCTGGAAGTTGAACAGGCTGCCCAGGGTAGTGGCCAGTCAGTGGTAGGGCTTTAACTAAAATACAAGTCTATGGATACTAACCCAGAGATAGGAATTTAGAGAGTGAATCCCTCATTTCTGTCCCGAGTTGTCTCAGGCTCTTTGGCACTTTCTAAGAGGAAGCTTTCTGAGCTGAGAACTCAGGAGGCAGGTAGAAAAACATGACCTGAGAAGGCAGCACCTTGTCCAAGTCCACGAAGCTTTGATGGCTGGTCAGGACCGGGAACTGGGCCTCCTGACCATCAGCCCTTTGCTGCATTAGACTGGGGATTAGGTATTGACTTGCTATGGGGGGTGGGGGGGATGTGCGTGTTTTGCATGTGTGTATCATTGTTTCAAGATTCCCATAACTTTTGAATTAGCGTTGGAATGATCTCCATTAAAAAGATTGGATGGCTCCCTTCTGCTCCTGTCTGGATGACACCCTGGGTGGCTCTGTTTTAACCTTTGAGGGGCCCTCATTGTCACTGTTTTTATCTTCCCATGAGTCTGCTGGTGCTGTTTGGCAGGCATTACAGAGCAACCTCAGGTCTGGGTTTTGTGTGTCTGCTCTGGGTACAGTGACCAGGGCATGCCTGAATGCCAACTTCTACTCCTGTTATGCCCTAAAGGCCAGGGTCATCTGTCTTGACTTGCAAATAAATATTGGGGCAGTTAGATTGAGGAACCCTCAAGCAAAAACTATGCTGATGGAAAAGGCAGCCCCCCCACCCCCATTTCCCTTTCTCCCTCCCTCCCTTGTCAAATCGAAGAACTCAGGGAGAAGGTTGGGAAAAGGACAAGGAACAATATGAGTAACAGCTCTGCAGTGTCATCTCCTGTAAAGTGGAGATAATTAGAAAACCGTTGGAAGTCGGTGTTTTCTGGCCCTGGCTGGACATCAGTCACTGGGGAGCTTTGAAGTATAGGAAGTCCTCACTTAACATCACTGACAGATTCTACAACTTTAAGTCAAATAACATATAAAGAAACCAATTTTACTATAAGCTAATTGATGTAAACAAGAGTTAAATTTCAATAGCATCTCATCATTTGTTATAATGAAATGACATTCAAGGACCTGCTACATGTCCATTCCCAGGCTTCAGCCCAGACCCAGAGATCAGAATCTCTGGAGAGGGGACCCAGGCACCACGAGTTTTGAATTCCCCACACAATTCCAAGGTGCAATGAGAGCTGGGAACCAGTACTCTAAGGATGAAAATAATTGGCTAATTGCTTAGAACATAAAATATTCCCACAACTGGCACTTTATGGGAATTAGTAGGGGTGTAGGGATTTTAAAATTACACTGATTCCCTGGCCGCATATTGCAGACTATTTAAATTAGTGAATTCTGCGTCTAATGCTTCTCGTTCAGCCTTCACATGAGCTGCAAACTAGTAGTCATGATAGCTACCATGTATCAGTACTGACTATGGGCCGGCATTATAGATATTTCCAGTCTTCACTATTCCCACTTCACAGATGAGGAAACTGATCCTCAGAGCAGATAGCCTCTTGCCCCAGGTGACAGTGTAAGTTCCTGAACCAGACCTGTCTGCCCTTGAAGCCTACTGTCAGTGCCGAAAGCCTCATGGGGGCTGGCCGTGGTGACACACATTCTCCACTCTTCCCAGTAACATCCCAAGGAGAGAGGAAACCCAGCAAGAGGCCTTGGCTCTCTTGAAGCTCCCTGGACAGGTTGAGTGGAGGACCCCACCCTCGTGAAGAGAGGGAAGAGAGGTCCCTTTGCTTGGTATTTGACTCTGTGTTGGTCGCCCACTCCTAAAAGACCTCTGCACCTGCAGCCTGAGCCCCAGCCACTCCTGCTGCCACAGCTGCTCTCACAAAGAGAAAGCTCAACCAGGAAAAGCAAACACTCATTTGCGTTTTGAGAGCTGAAGGAATTTTTTCAGGTATGTGATGTAGAAAAATGTCTTTGTTTCCCTCACGAAAATAGAGGAAGCTATGTCAAGGTCACCTGAAATATTTATTTCTGCTTTATAAAAACCCTGAGCCTCTACCTCTGTGCTCTGTAATCTTATACAAATTGCTTAAAATTCTTAAGTTTTGGTTTCTCATTGGTCAACTGGAAAGAGGGAGCTGTCTGCCCTCAGGACCGCTGATGCCAGGCCACTTGAGATATCAGAGAGAGAGAGAGGAGAGGAGTGTGGCCATCCTGCCGCTGAGACTCACAGCTGCCTGCACTGGAAGCTTTGTCAAGTGTTTGCTGGCACCCACTAAAGGACCTGATGTCCCCGAGGCCCAGAGTGGTTCCAAGTAACCAGCTGTGTTAGAGATCTTACTGAATGTGTTCACTCTGGCTTTGGGAGGACTGGCTTTGTTCCACCTGCGTCAACCAGCATGTGGACAGCCGAGAGGCAATACTGGGGCTTAAATAGTCGAAACTTTAATGTTAGGGGACAATGTAGCATCAACTGGGCTCCAACAAGCCTTTTGCCCAGCCCAGCCACTAGGGCCCTCTCCCTCCCCAGAGATCCCTCTGTACCTGTTGTCTGGGTCTTTGGTCCCTGCCCTTTACTGCCCAGCACAGAGCCTGGCACTGCACACATGCTCAGCCACCACTGAGTGAATGGAAGATGTGTGTCTGGTGACATCTCTAAGGTGGTTGCCATAGCATGTTGGCGTATTTATATCTTGCTTGTTCTACTTGACTTCTATTTTATTTTTTCTTTGGTCACTTAGGTTTATTTTGCAGATTGCCTCACTGAGAATCATTCTAGTAATGGAATGATTCAGATGAGACGTAAATCCCCAGAGCCACTAAGAGAGCACATCTCAAGCATGGCATCTGGTGGCCCCTTATTAAGCCATTAAGCTTAACCTAAGACTTTCTGAGTTCTATCTCAAGCAGTGGGTATTGTGGGTGGCAAGAAGACATGGGGCAATGGTGTAATGTTGTGGAAGGGGAGTGGGAGGATCCCCAGGAGGGGTGGCCCCTGGGCAGTCTCCAGGGACATAGAGCTGTCCCCACTGGTTGCCTGAACTGAGACGGCAAGCAGAGGCTGCCATCCTTCCCTTGGGGTGGGAGCACCTGGGAGGCCAGCCTAAGGTTGCCTGCTGCTCTGGCATGGACACACATTCTGGGTGCTGTCTTGGTCCACAGAGTGAAGGATTTCCATGCCAAGCCCTGACTCCTGTATCTTAGAGGCTTTGTTGGCAGTGGGCTGGGTGCCCATCCCTGAAGTTTGGCTTCGCCATTAACTCTGTGATGACCTCAGGAGAGTGACTTGACTTCTGTGCCTCATTTTTCAAACATTTTACAACTCTGTGGTCTCCACCGCCCTCTCAGTGTGACGGACTCCCACTCTGGTTGTTGGCAGTGATGGGCCACCCCACCAGGCTCCCCACCACCCAGCCTGCATGTCTCTACATTAAGTGCATTGTCCTTGTATTTGTCCAGTCCCCCTATTGTCTAGCTGCGTGGCTCATGTCAGGTAATTGAGATTTTATTTGTTGGAAGGGGCTGGGAACAAAGGGTGAAAAAGAAGAATATAGCAGTGTTTGTCACCTCAAAATTCCAAAGTGACAAATCTGTACTTGTATCTAGATATAGGAGACTCAGCTGGATGATGGTTGTACTTGATAATGCTGGTCTTTCTGTTTTTTCTTTTTAATCTTTCCATTGCATAATATAAGCCACTGGACATTGTGATTTCATCTGGTGAATACTAAATTGGGTTCTAGCTGAGGCTTTGAAATGGACAAGGCTGTTTCATTTTGATCAAACCAGTAACATTTCAGGCCCTCAGTGTTCACGTCCGTACACTGAATATGATAGTACTAACATTCCTTCAGGATTCATGTGACAGAAGGGAAACCCAGGACCTGCCCCATCTCAGCCACTGGTTGATGGCCAGGTGGGGATGCTGACTTGTGGCAGGATTTTGTCCTGCCCCGGCAGAGTGGCTCTGAATTAGTGTGGCCTGGGGGGCCGATAGGTCACTCCCTTAATGACCACAGTGACACCCTAATTGTGTGAGTCTATGTCTCCACAGCGGCCAGTTTGCCATTGTGAAGAAGTGCCGTGAGAAGAGCACCGGGCTGGAGTACGCTGCCAAGTTCATCAAGAAGCGGCAGAGCCGGGCCAGCCGGCGGGGCGTGTGCCGGGAGGAGATCGAGCGGGAGGTGAGCATCCTGCGGCAGGTGCTGCATGCCAACATCATCACGCTGCACGACGTCTTCGAGAACCGCACCGATGTGGTGCTCATCCTAGAGCTGTGAGTGGGCTGCCGGGACCCGTGGTGGGCAGCAGGGGTAGGAGGGGCGGTGGAAGCTCCAGCCTCCAAGGGCAGCAGCAAGCAGACCTAAGGTCGGTCCAGAGGAGATGAAGGCCGTGGTGGGTGGTTTCCCTGTTACCCCCAGCCTCCTTGGGCCAAAGCAAGGGCCAAACAGCAGGGACAGTGGGCAACGGTCTAGGTCCGGCTTCATTGGATGCTGAGGATCAAAAGAAAGAAATGGCTGACACTGGGGTCACTTCCTGGCTGACAAGCAGGTAGGAGGGTGTAAGGGAGAGGGGGAGCAGGGAGATTGTCAGGCAGGGGTCTGTTCTATGACCAAGGGAAGAGCAAACATCCTTCAGCCTCTGCGAAGCCCTTCTCCAGCCCTTTCCTGGAAAACCCTGCTGCATTTGTGCTGTGACGCTTTTATTGTTATAATAACTATCATTGAGAAAACCATGTGTCTCCTGCTTGTCATCTGTTGAGTCCTCACAGGGACTATGATGAGGGAAGTGTCCTACTAACACAGAGGTGACTTTGCATTCTGTGCCAAGCGCATTTCTTACCTCATTTACTCCACATAATGATCCTTTCACACAGAGGCTCTTCTTAGCCCCATTTCACCAACAGGAACACTGAGAGGCCAGTCCTCCTAGCAGATCCGTTAGCCAGAAAGTGGTGGGGCCAGTTTTACCAGATCGAACCAGATCCAAACTCTCAATACTTGCCAGCCATAAGACAATCTGAGATGATTTTATGAGAAGGAATTTTATCTCATGCTTGTAAGCAAGGAACACTCTGGGGGTTGCTCCCAGAATAGCGTGTTCCTCAAACAAACCCTCTGATCCATCTTTATTGGGGAAACCATCCATAAACATCAACGTGAGCTTTGTCATTGCATGTATATATAGGTGGGGACATTCCAAGGCATGGGCAATTAGAAAATATGGCTCTACACACATCACATGTTCAAAAATAGTGGAAAATCTCTACCTCTGGTTGGAGACTTTAGTATTATCATGAGAATATAATGAGGAAAGTTCATGAGGAGGTCAGGAGAGGGCCTTTCAAACTGTTTTAGCTGATCTCAGGTGGTTTCAGCTGGTTCACCCCCTGGTCCTGCACAACACCCTGGGCTTGTTCCTGAAAACAGTTTAGGCAAGCATCAACATTGGGGATGGCAGTTGTTATGGAAGGAATTTTAGCTGAGTATGTCTTGGTCTTTCTGTGAAACTTAGCAAATATAAGATACGCCACACACAAACCATATAAAGTCTAGGGTGATCTAAGTGGGGTTAGAGGTTAATCAAGGCAAAGTTATAAATTCTAAACAAAATCTTATTTTATGCTAGGCTACCTGCTAGGCTACATATACTGGTTAGGTTACACCGGGACTTGGGTTCACACTGCTTATACAGATGGCTATGAGCATGAGGTAGGAAGACTTACGCTGGCCCATCCTGGTGGAATGTGGATAGGTGGCACCAAGTTCTCAGGGGTTATTCCTCTTAGAGGTATCTCCCTGGAGGGGTTCCGGCAGATAAGAGAGTTTGAGTTGGGCTGTGGCACAGGTCACAGTGGCTGTGTCCAGTCAAGCAGCAAGACACCTTGTTGAGAAGGTCGTGAGCCTTACGCATGTATGCATAGGCCAGTTAGCAAGGAGTAGTGACATTTGTTTCAGCAATCCTTGACTTTGTGACCCTGGGCAAAGTCACCTCATCCCCCTGAGCTTCAGATCTCATCTGTAAACCAGGCAGCCATCCTTAACCTGCCTCCAGGTAGGGTGGATCACCTGGCATTTGAGGTCATTCTGATTTGAGAACTGTGCTCTGGTGTTGCCAGGATACAGATTTATGTGGCAGATGGGCATCTACGTGCTCTTGCATTTGATTCTTAAATCATCATCTCAATGTTTAAATGCATAGTGTTGCCCATGTTCTTTTCCCAGTGTCTTAGCCAGTTGGACTGGCTAAGTGTATGCAAGCCTAGTGGGTTCCCACAGTGTGGCCAGCCATGTGGGCAGCCCAAGGTATGACATGCTCCAAGGCTAAGGGTCAGCAGTTGGCACACTGATTCCCAGTAGTGACAAGCCCACCTTCACTGGGAAGGCCAGGCAACTTCTTTAAAGAGTCTATTATCAAAAATATTTATAGCAACTGAAGAGAAATTTTACTGATAATACTACCACCCAAACACAGCTATTTATGTTTCTTTTTTCCCTGTGGTTCCTCTCAAATATCTTTTTCTTTTCTTTTTTTTTTTTTTTGTATACAATCATTATACTTGTAGAATTTCCAGCTTCACTTTTTCTCCAGTTAACATAATTCCATAAATAGCTTTTTCCCTTTTAACTGACTGAATCATGTTTCATTAAATTATATACCTGGCCCTGGCTGGTTGGCTCAATGGATAGAGCGTTGGCCAGGTATGCGGACATTCTGGGTTCGATCCCTAGTCAGGGCACACATGAGAAGCAACCATCTGCTTCTGTTCCCCCCTTCTGTTCTGCTTC
The DNA here is from genome assembly GCA_037038555.1 of Rhynchonycteris naso. Classification (NCBI taxonomy): domain Eukaryota; kingdom Metazoa; phylum Chordata; class Mammalia; order Chiroptera; family Emballonuridae; genus Rhynchonycteris; species Rhynchonycteris naso. The sequence continues at coordinate 53,337,323 of CM072999.1, forward strand.
TGTTCTTCTCCGCCTTCTCTCTCTCTTCCCTTCTCACAGCCAGTGGCTCTATTGGTTCAAGTGTCGACGCCAGGCATTGAGGATAGCTTGGTTGATTTGAGTATCAGCCCCAGACAGGGGTTGCCAAATGAATCCCAGTTAGGGCGCACGTGGGAGTTTGTCTCGCTATTTTCCCTTCTCTCACTTAAAAAAAGAAACTACATACCTATCTTTCCCTCTTGTTGGTCATTGATTTTTATTTTCCAGCTTTTAATCATTACAAATTTTACTGCTATAAAACAGTTTTCTTCCCATAATCCCCCCCCCTTTCTCTTTCTTGTCACATAGCCTTCACGTCATGTCAGGGACTTTGGGTGACTGGACACATCCATATTACCATGATATTCTTTTAAATTTCTGCAGCATTCCCTTTAAGGTAGGAATGGTAAGATGTGCCCAAGATCACAGCCTCACAGGACCCAGCAGGAACTGGGAATATTAAAAAACAAGGGCTTCTGGGTTGTCAGAGGAGGCCCTATGGATTGCAAAATTTGCAAAGGGCTCTAGACAGGTCTCTTGCAAATGCCAAGGCTTGAGTTCTATAAGATCTAGACTGGTCTATGTCACGTTTATATTTGAAAATTTTTTTCTTTATTCTTTTATTCACCTACCTTCTATGGAATGTTTTATCTTTTGCTCTCAGCCGGGGCGAGAGACAGGTGGATAATGACAGGCCAGGGTGATTAGGGCATGGGTGCTGCTGAGCAGGGATGTCAGAGGATCTGCCCAGTGTTCAGGTGGCTTTGAGCTTGCCTTTTCACCTCAGCAACTCCAGTTTTATAACGTGGCGAACTGGAGCTGAGAAGATGTGTCTGAATCATGGTTTTGCCTCTTACTAGCTGTGTGAACTTGGGCCAGTCATTTGCTCTTGGGGGTCTCAATTTTCTCAGTTGGGAAATCAGGACAGAAGTTCCATCTAATATGAGTCTCAAAGGAAAGGATGCTTGAGCAATCACATGGCACAGGTGGCAAACTCTAAACTCTATATCAGTCCCTCCGCCACTGTTACCCCGGTCCAATGATATAGTGCATGGCATTTACTCAAGGACTTGATTGAGGATCTCATAGCACTTGCCCAATTTTACAATATTCTTCCCACTTCTCCCCTCCAAAAGGGGCCATTAAACTTTTTTTTCTTGTTCCTATTTTATAAGAAGAAAATATGGGCTCTGGAACTTACCCATCCCCAGGTGAAGGTTGAGTCTTTGTTGCCGAAGGACTGGGGCCACCCTTCTGGCCCTGTGACCTGGACCTGTGAAACAGACTCAGGCTTACTCCTTCAGCAACTGTGAGGGTGCTCCAGTTCCAGCACTGGCCCCAGGTGGGGGATGGAGCAGAGGATGACCTCATCCATGAGGTACATGGAAAAATAGTGTACCAGCCTCCTCCAAACACCCTGTTAGCCACTGGGGGTCACGTCCAGCTCACTTTGAGTAGAGGGGCAGCTCTCCCAGACAATACACTCACATGTGCCATCTTATCTCACCCTCTTTTCACCATTCCCCCTTCCCCCTTCTCTCTTTACTGCCTCCCCGCCCAATGTTTACTCAGCATCTGTTATGTGGTAGACACTAAATATAAGGGTGAGTACCTAACTCATGGCTCCTGTCCTTGAGAGGCTCACATCCCAGTGGGAACATGTACTTCTGACATTTGTCCATTTACTTAAGGGAGATGGTTTTAGCTCCATTTGACATTAAGACCGAGGTGGAGAGTGACTTGCTAGGACGTGAAGGAGCGGCATTGCAGCAGGTCTTCTCCTCCCCTCCAAAGCCAGCCATGCACAGAGCCTTACGCCATACACATGTCCCACGCTCATCCCGTCTCTGGGCCTTTGCTTCTGCTGTTTGCCTGTCTGTCACACCTGTTCTTGTTCTCTGCTTCCTCCATCCAGCCCTTGCCCAAGACTCACTGCATCCAGCACCTTATCCAAGCACTGGATTCTGTGCTAACCACACGTAACCAAAAAATGACATCATAACACAGTCCCAATGGATGGAGCGCTTTCATGTGCCTGTCACTGTGCCAAGAGCTCTGCTCGGTGCTCTGCTAATTTGCTCATCAGAACAAGCCTAGCATGTAGCCGTTCTCATTACCCCCAAGGTCTAAGAGACATTGCCAAGAGTTAGGGCAACTAGTCCCAGTCATACTTTAGTGCATGGGGACAACATCAGACTATGGCTGGGGCTTGGACATGATCTTGATCATGCACTCCCTTGCTGGGATATCTTGCATGGCCACTTCCCCTCCTGTGGGCCTTTGTTTCCTCATCTGTTATGGAAGGACTTTTGTTGGTGATAGTCATGTGAGAGGCTGACTGAGGGAGAACATGGGAACTCCTCTGGAAGTTAGCTATTATGGAGAATTCAGACGTGTACAAAAGTAGAAAAAGTAGTGTGAGGAACCCTCCTATGCCTGCCCATCACCCAAAACATTTTCATATTATTAAATTTAAAATATTGAATTTAAAATGGTTTCAATATTTTAAAGCAAATCTCAGACATTGTGTCATTTTACATGTAAATACTTTAGTATGTATCTCTGACAGAGGTTTTTAATGATGTATTTATTACACCACACCTGATTGAACTATGCAGCCGGGCCTCTGGACCACCAAGGCTGTCTGTGCTCCAGCAAATAGTGATGTTCCCCAATGAAATCAAAGATATCTTTTTACAGTTGTTTTACTTGAATTAGCATCCAAATGCATTTGTGTTTTTTGTGTGTGTGCCTCTTCTATTATATAGCTCTCTCGGAGAGAATCAGAGAGAGGGATAGATAAGGATAGACAGACAGGAAGGGAAAGAGAGAGAAGCATCAATTTTTTGTTGTGGCACTTTAGTTGTTCATTGATTATTTTCTCATATGTGTGTTGACTGTGAGGCTACAGCAGACTGAATAACCCAAGCCAGCAACCTTAGGCTCAAGCTGGTGCTGGTGAGCCTTGCTCAAACCAGATGAACCTGCGCTCAAGCTGGTGACCTCGGGGTCTCAAACCTGGGTCCTCCGCATCCCAGTCCGATGCTCTGTCCACTGCACCACCAGCTGGTCAGGCTCCCCCTCTTTTTTGATGCCAGTGATTTTTTGGAAAAAACCAAGTCCTTTGTGTTGATTGTCTCATAGTCTGGATTTGGCTTAGTCCTTCCTCATGGTGTCATTGTTATATTTTTAACGATTTTATTTACTGATTTTAGCAAGAGGAGAGAGAGAGAAAGACAGGAGGAGCAGGAAGCATCAACTCGTAGTAGTTGTTCCTTATGTGCCTTGACCAGGCAAGCCCAGGGTTTCAAACCTGCAACCTCAGCATTCCAGGTCAACGCTTTATCCACTGCTCCACCACAGGTCAGGCTTCCTCGTGGTGTTATTTAACTTGTCCCTCTATCTCCAGTATTTCCTGTGAACCAGAAGTGAGCTCTAAATTAGATACCCTTCTTATTGGCATTGTTCAGTAGAAACATAATACAAACCATACATGCAATTTTAGATTTTTCAGTTAGACACATGATTAAGAAGTAAAAATACTTAAGTATTAATTGTGCATTAATTGTAATAATATTTTATTTAACCCAATATATGAAAAATATAATTTTAAACATGTAATCAATATAAACATCATTAATGAGCTGCTGTGCAGTCTTTCTTTCATACTGCATCTTCAAAACCCAATGGACAAGGATGTGACGCTTACTGCACATCTCAATTCATTAGCAATGCAATGATTAGGTTGAAATGCAATCCTACCAAAGGAATACAGTTGTGTTTAGAAGAAAATATTTTACATCACGTCAGTTTGTTGATTAAAATGAATTAAAATAAAATAAAAATTTAAATTCAGTTCCTCAGTTGCATTAGCTATATTATGTATGCTCAATAGCCACTTGTATTTTATAGTTTTTAGAGATGAATATAGTTACTGGGTATTTATGTTTAAATTAGGGACCTTTGAAGGGCCCATCTTTTATAAAATCAAAGCAAGAGGCTTTAGGAGCCATCTTAACTTGATCTGCTCATTTTGCAGGGGAGGAAACTGAGTCCTGCCTGGACAAGGGGAAGTGAGTTGTCCGAGGTCAGTGGCAGGGCTAGATTGGAACCTATGTCTCCAGTTTTGGACCCAGCATATTGTTACTCTTTGTCATCTTACAGCACTTGCTTCTGTCCTCTGCCACCTCAGTCATATGTAAGGGAGAGGGGTGACTCCCAGGGTAACCAGGGACCTGGGCCTAGAACGTGAACAGAGGCCTTTCTGGTGACATCCTCATGATGGCTTTCACCCTTGTATCCGAAGGAAAGGACACAACAATAGAAGCAACGTCTGCCCCTGGTGCTGGCTGGGCAAAGCCCCAGAGACGGGTAAGGGGATCCTGCCAAACAGGGTGCTCAGGGGTCAGGGCCAGAGCTGCAGCCATTGGCCTGGCCTCATGACACATGGGTTGACTGGGTCCTCCTGCTGGTATCTTTCAGAGTGTCCGGAGGAGAGCTCTTTGACTTTCTCGCTCAGAAGGAGTCACTGAGTGAGGAGGAGGCCACCAGCTTCATTAAGCAGATCCTGGACGGGGTGAACTACCTTCATGCCAAGAAAATCGCTCACTTTGATCTGAAGGTCAGTGAGGGGATGTGCGGGGAAAGAATTGATTAAGAAGAATGGGGCCAGTCTCTCCCCATGTCATTGCCAAGAGGGGTCACTCTCTATATGATCCTCCTCCCTCATCGTACAGTTGACAATGCTGAGCTCCTGGGAAAGAGGTGATACCATGAAAGTGTTCACCTCCCAAGTTTCATTGACCATATTAGGAATTCTTCACATAGGTGACTACAAAAAGCTTCTTGGCCCTGGCCAATTTGCTCAGTGGCTAGAGCATCAGCCCAGCATGCAGATGTCCTGGGTTTGATACCAGGTCAGGGTACACAAGAGAAGCTACCATCTGCTTCTCTTTTCCTCCCTCTCCCCCACCTCTTTCTTCCTCTCTCACAGCCAGTGGCTTAACTGGTTCAAGCGTTGGCCCCAGGCATTGAGGATAGCTGAGTTGATACGAACATCGGGCCCAGATGGGGGCTGCTAGGTGAATCCCTGTCAAGGTGAATGTGGGACCTCTGTCTATTTCCCTTCCTCTCACTTAAAAATAAAATAAAATTAAATTAAATTTAAAAGAAAGAAAGAAAAAGAAGAAGCTTCTTAACCAGACCACAGTTACCTTACCACTTTCAGGAGTAGGTGGGGTGTAATTTTTAAACAAGTGAACCCATGACAGGAAACCTGAAACCAAACACATTCATCAAGATCGAACGTTTCAGAAAGAGAGAACAAGCTCCTGAGGAGACAGAACTAGAAGCATTCAGAGGGGATGGCTGGCGCCCCAGACCCAGCACAGCGCAGCCTCCAGCAGCCCTCCCCAAGGTTATAAATCTTGGAGGCAACGACCACTGGCCTCCCTCCCCTGTCCCGTCCCATACTGTGGCCATCAAACTGCTTCCAGGGGCCACTGATCATTTATGGGAACTGTTTTTCGGGGTTGAGAAAGTTCACTGTGACCACATAGGACTTCATACGGCAAGAGTGTGGTCAAAGTAGAAAGATCAGTTCCCACAGTGACTGAGTTCCTTTGCAAAGACTGATGAGCCTGCACAGACATCCGAGGCATAAGGATCTCTAACCCATGGTCACAGGGACGTGTTTGCGGGGAAGAAGATACTTATTTTTCTATCCAGAAACGCTTATTGTGTTTCAAGCACTGTGCTAGGTGCCTGGGTATTGCCATAGCTACAGAAACAACTGAGGCCCTGTTTAGGCTTAGTTCCACTTTCCCAGGGAACTTAGCGCAGGAGACAGAAAAGCAAGATCCATATGCTAAGTCTGTGACAGAGGGAAGCAGAGTGGAGCGGGGGAGCCTCAAGGAAGGGGCCTGTAGTCGGACTGGGGTATTTGAGAAGGTGATGTTTGAGTTGAATTTTGAAGGACAGACGGCATTACCAGAGGAGGGGCTTTTTAGGAAGAGAGGTCAGCAGTATACATGGTCCCAAAATAATTTCAGAGAGGGTATAGGCAAGGGGTGAATGTGTTGAATAGCTGGAGCCTTGGGGAGGAGGCAGGCATGAAGGCGTGGGAGCTACGCCAAAGAGCTAGAATTTTACCCTGAGGGATACAGTGGGCCAGGTGAACAGAAAGGTGAGGTAAGCAGGTGTGTTTCAGAAGGATCCTTCTGGCCAGGAGGATGGATAGAACAGTGGCAGCCTGGAGGCTGGGGTTCCGGCCGGGAGCTTAGTGCATTAGTCAGATGAAATGTGGCAAGTATCAAACTAACTTGAGGAGGGGACAGATTTAAGACCAATTTCAGAGGTTGGTCTGAGGCTTGATTGGGTACCTAATTAGATGTGGGAGATGAAGGAGAGGATGACACCCAAGTTCTGACTTGGGGGGGACTGGTCCAGAGAAGGTATGACATGCCCACGGTCTCACAGGGACTGCATCAGGGTATGAGCTCAGTTCCCACACATAAATATCACCCCAGAGCATTCCCGGCCAGGGCACACAGGAGAAGCACCCAACTGCTTCTCCACCCTTCCTGCTCCCCTTTCTCTCTGTCTCTCTCTTCTCCTCCTACAGCCAAGGCTCCATTGGAACAAAGTTGGTCCGAGCATTGAGGACGGCTCCCTGGCCTCACCTCAGGCATTAGAATGGCTCCGGTTGCAACAGAGCAACACCTCAGATGGGCCGAGCATCGCCCCCTGGTGGGCATGACGGGTGGATCCCAGTCGGGTACATGTGGGAGTCTGTCTCCTGCCTCCCCACTTCTCACTTCAGAAACACACACACACACACACACACACACACACACACACACACACACACACACGTCACCCCAGAGCTTATTTTGCATCTTGAGGTGGCCTGTTAAGAGTCCCCTCAGCATGGTACGGCAGGCAGGATACACTCTACCTGGATTATATCTGTGTCCCCTTCTTGGTAATATGATGACAATTGACTTGTTTTCATGTCTTTGCTGGCTCTGGGAGACTGGCCTCAAAATGGGCCCCTTTGTTCTTGAATGGGTCTGGTGCAGGTTGGAGGAGTCAGGGAGGCCCGCAGGCCCCATGACTACAGCAGGTTCATGCTGTTCAGTTTGCTTCAATGGCAGTGTGCTGTGGTGGGGGTGGGGCGGAGGGGGCGGGGAGCGCTGGCTGGGAGTTCACCAGATCAGGGTTTGAGTCTTCCTCTACCATGTACCAGCCACAACGGAACCTCTGTTCTTCAGCTTCAATGCAAATAATAAAACCTGCCTGGCAGAGTTGTTGTTAAGGGTTCGTGAGAAGCGGCATCAAGTGCTGAATGCCAAATAAGTGCTCCGTAATAGTAACTGGTGTTGCTATTTTCCTTCTCAGAACAGAGAAAAAGAAAACGCAATTCTTGTTACAGTGCTTTGTGCCCTGATAGATTAGGAACACAAAACCTGCAATTCTAAATTGCCCAGCAGAGAGCTGAGATTGGTTGTTAGGCGGGGCTGCTGGAGGATCTTGTTTGACTCCTGGGCTCAATCTGGACATTTCCCATAATCTGGAGACAGTCTTGGTTTCTCCTGGATGCGTGGAGGGTGAGGCTGCTGCTCACGCCCACCCTGGCCTCGTACCCTGAGAGTTGTTTGGACTCTGAGCCTCTGACTTTCCAACCAGTGGGTGATAAGTAGGCAACCTCAGGAAGTGATAAGTAGCTGGAACTCAGTGTAATGACCTCATGATTGGGTAGATACTTCCTGGAACCAGAACATGGGTATGTGTGTCACCCCTGCTGAAACTTTCTGCCCCTGAGAGGGGGTTGGGCAGAAGATCCACTTGAGGGGGGTTCCCTGGTTTCATGTTTTCTCCCGCTATATAAAATTCATTTTATATGAATATATGTTTATTGCTGCACTTCATTTGCAATGAGGGGGTTTCTGTTTTCCTCTCGTTTTTTGTTCTGTTACTTTTATTCTACCTCACCACATGAGCCAGGACAGCCATGCTGCCCCATGAACATGGATGGCCACCATGTTGTGTCCACGTTCCTACCCCTGACCTGTTTTGCATTCTGACTTTACAGCAGTGGTTCTTAACCTTTTTTGAGGTACCGAACCCACCAGTTTCATATGCGCATTCACCGAACCCTTCTTTAGTGATAAATAAAATATGATTTTTTTTTCCAAATTCAAGACATAGGTATATGTTTTTTACTGGTGCACAAAATGAGCCGTGCATGAACATCACCTTGCTCAAAGAACAAAACCAACAAAGTGCATGAACTCACAACAAATTACGGTATTACTTTATTCTGGCCTCCGCAGCAGAGGCTTCTCTGAACCCCTGTGACTGACTCATCGAACCCCTAGGGTTCAATACAACCCAGGTTAAGAACCACTGCTTTACAGCTTGAAAGAGCAGGTAATGGAGGAGGGTCAGCTCTCTGACCTGCCTTTAGAATATAGATGCTTTGACATGTTCCCAGCTTGGTGGCAGAAAGCAGATGAATGGACAAATTAATGTTGATAAGCAATTGTGGTAAACAGATGACAGCATGCTGATGCCCAGAAATCTGTGATGGCTGCTTGTCACCTATAGGGTAAAGGAACACATTCTCAGCATGGCTCTTAGGCCTTTCTTACGCTGCCTTAGCCTTGGTCCTGGCCTCATCCACCTTTCCCCACTCCAAGACATCAGCCCCAGGCAACAAGCCCACAGGTGCTGTTCTGACCTCTTTCTTCCTCTGTTTGAGCTGTTCCCATCCAGGAAGCTGCTGCTTCCTCTTTTCCACCTGTGAACTTCCTGCTCATCCTTTGTGGCCCAGCATCCCTGTCACCTCCCAGAGCATACTGAGAACTAGCCTGACTCTCTACTTCTGTTGCCCTTTGTACAGACTACTGCTAAGAGCATTTATCACTGTGAATCACCTTCTGCTGCTGGTGTCTAGCACAGTGACTGACCTGACTTACTCAGTGCTGAGCAAATAAGCGAATGAATAAATGAGTGAATGAATGAATGAAGAATGAATGAATGAATGCCTTAGTAAGATGGCAAAGGCCCCTTCATGTCACCTGGGAAAAGCAAAAGAAGTTGCAGGCAGAGTTCAATTCAGTGATGTGAACATTTATTTGAGGGATTATTTTATGCCAGAAGGTAGAGTGACAAACATCAATGTGATAGAGTACCTGTTTTCCAGGGGTCCACCATCTACTGGGAGATGGCCATAATGGGACTCAGTGTGGAGGCCACCTGAATAAGACCTAACCCAAGAAATATTCTCTTCCAAGGGCTGTCTGCCTCGCAGAGTGAATACCATCCCGGTGTGTGGTGTCAGTTTGCCGCAGAAAGGCCTGCTGGCACGTGTAGGTCGGTGAAGGTAGATGATGTTGCCCTGTGTTTACATAACATGAAAGGGTTGCTGCCCCTCAGCACTGGGTAGCACCTGATGTATCTTCACACATGCTTTCCACAGGATGGGTTACCAGGAAATAGGGCGCAGTGTCACCCAAGAACCTCACCCTGGTATGTGATCCTAACACAAATAAAGGCCTTGTAAAGGGTGTTTATGTGTAGTTTTGTGTTTATTTTGGAGTTGGGAGTTTCCTCTCTAAGTAAGGGTGTGCCTTCTCCTCACCCCCTACAACTTTAACCTGATTTAATTTGAGAGTTCAGAAATGAAAGGTAGTCCTTGGGTCTGACTAGTATTTTATGCAAAAAGAATAAGACATGAGATTTGAATGAAATTGTATGCAAGCCAGGAACTCAAAACTCTGAAGGGGATTTGGATTTATATAAACGGGGTGAAGAGGAATGAATTCCTGAGCAAGATATTCTAAAAATCCAAATTTCTCTATGCCCTGATCATCCTTTGAGTTGTTCTTATGTTCATGATATGATGGAGTCTGCTCACCAAGCTTTCATAAGAGTGATTCTAATAACACTTTAAATGTATATGGTATGTTCTATATAGCATGCTTACATCTGTTCTCTCATTTGAATCTCATGGCCATCCACTGAGGTACAAGGTATGGCTACTTTATTATATACAAGACAATTGTGATTCACAGAGGTTAAGTAACCTGTTTAAGACCACACAGGTATTAAATGCCAAGGCTTGGACTTGAACTTAGTCAGTGAGGAAACATTAAGCAAAGCTGGGTGCTACCATCATTTAGTTTACCAGATTCTAATAGAGTAGATTTCTTCCTTGGGTCATGCCTTTTACACACAATTAATCTAAAAGTCTGTACTGTGAAATTTTTATTTTTTACACAATTAATTTTTTGGTTACATTGTTTTTTTCTTTCTAATAAGCTATTTCTCCTATTTAAATAAATTAATTTGTATTTTATTAATTATTATAAAGTGTGCATGCATTTGAAAGTAGAATTTACAAGAACAAAACTATTTCCATACTAACACCTGGGGGCATGAAGTGGGTGAGACTTGACAGAGATATAAATATCAAGATAGGTTAAGGTGAGATTGTAAAGGTTCAGGGCAGACCAAGGAGTTTGTATATAGACAGTCAGTCATGGGAGGCTTTTTACCTCAAAAATTTTTATTATGAAAACATTTGAAGAAATTAGAGAAGAATACAACATTTGGTCATACTTGTTTCACCTCTTTCTATTAAAAAAATCATATAAAGAACATTATATATATATATATATATATGATTTTTTAAAAGATTTTTATTTATTGATTTTTAGAGAGAGGAGAGAGAGAGAAGGGGGGAGCAGGAAGCATCAACTCATAGTAGCTGCTTCCCATATGCGCCTTGACTGGGCAAGCCCGGGGTTTCCAACCAGTGACCCCAGCATTCTGGGTTGATGCTTTATCCACTGCACCAGCACAGGTCAGGATTTTTTTTAAAGAGTTTATTTATTAAGTTTATATCTGATTTTTAAAAACTTTTGTTATCATTTGAAGGAAAGCTATAACCATCCTGACATTTTACTCTGAACATTTCTATATGTATCTCCCAAGATTCAGGCCCGTCTCCTAACAACCTGCAGTACCATTATCACATGTAAGAAAATGAACAATAACTTATGGAAGACCTATAATTGGTGGAGAAATATATTTATATTTCTGCTTAGAAAAAGTTCTCCCAGTAGGGAAGAGGAATAAGCCAGTTGGAGATGATAATAATGGGGGTAAGAGATGAACCAATGGTACCCTATAAACATTTTTTAAATGAAATTGATGGCCTTTTATGCTCTTATTTTGTGCTAAAAATAATAACTCATAGATAACACAGAAATGTACACAGAAGTTACCCATAGGCCCTCCAGTCCAAAGTAATCATTATTAACATTTGGTGTATTTTATCCAGCATTTTATGAGCAGGGTTGTGTGTGTGTGTTTTCAGGTGCTTAGAACTACACTACTTTCATGATTTTTCTCTTCTGCTTTTATCCCTTTACATCCTCGCCCAAGCAGACCATGTGTGCTCTGAAGTATTTTATTTTGCTATAGAAGCTTTTATACAAGCCTTTCTGACTTCCTTACCCTCTCAGTGTGTTCTGAGGGGTGGGACTCTTTCCAGTTCCTCATGCCCAAAGCTTAGGCTATGCCCGGCCTCAGAGTGTGCCCCATGGGCCCCTTTATCTCAGCCCTGCACCAGGCTGTCAGCCTGGAGCCCAGACATGCATGCTGGCCTCTTCATCAGCTCTGCAAGGCCACCACCCTGGGGAACCTAAGGACAAGTGAATGAGGACACTGAACTGAATGACCAAGAGAAAGAACAAAATATGGCAAAAATTAAATGATGGAAAGCCATTATTAAAAGAATTGAACTGAGGAGCATTAAATCAACCAGCTGATTCTTGGGAAGATACAGCAGGAGGCCACGTGGCAAAGGGGAGAGAGGATAGAGAAGAGAATTGGGGATTGAGCCTGCCTGAGTCTCACCACTGCTGCGGAATGTCGGCGAGGTCATGTCTCCGACCTTTCCTGACCTTGAGAGTAGAATGAAGGACCAGGGAGGTATCTGTTTATGAAAGGGCCCTGCAAACTCTAAAACTCCTCCCAAATGCTGGTTGTGAATTTTAACTAGCCTCCTGGAATAGGCCACATTTCTCCCTATTCCTCTCTTGCCCCCAAAGGAATTCAGAAAGGGAGGTGGGCATAGAAGCATGCAAAAGGAGAATGAATAAGGTGGCCTTTCCCAGCTAGCAGGCCGTGCAGATTCCCAGGGAGGCAGAACACTGTGGAAGGCTGATGTGGTTGGAGTGCATGGATCATGATCCCTGTTTTACAGCTGAGGAACCTAAGACACAAATGCAGTGCCCTTCTCTTTTGTCCTTATTGCCTTTGCCATCAGTATGAGGTACTCAGAGGCCTCTTGACCCCTGGCTAGGCCTGACCCCCATCACAGTATCACAGGTACAAACAGTACTTTTTAAAGTTTTACTCACAGATCCACCATCAGCCCTCCCACTGATCTCAGAAGGAGTGAAAGAATCTTAATTCTGGAAGCAGAGAAGGGTGGTAGAAAGAGCAGGTACCTCTTTTATTTTTATTTTTTTAGAGAGAGAGAGAAAGAGAGGGAAGGGAAAGAGAGGAAAAGCATCAACTCATAGTTGCAGCACTTTTAGTTGTTCATTGATTGCTTCTCATCTATGCCCTGACATAGGAGGGGGCTCCAGCTGACTGAGTGACCCTTTGCTCAAGCCAGAGACCTTGGGGTTCAAACCATTGACCCTAAGCTTAAAGCCAGTAACCTCTTGGCTCAAGTCAGTGACTATGGGGTTATGTCTATGATCCCATGCTCAAACCAGTGGTCCCATACTCAAGCTGGTGAGCCTGCACTCAAGCCAGATGAGCTCCTGTTCAAGCCGGTGACCTCGGGTTTCGAATCTGGATCCTCAACATCCCAGGTTGGTGCTCTAGCCACTGTGCCACCAACTGTCCAGGTGAAAAAAGCAGGTACCTTGACACTAGGAAGACCTGGGCTCCACCCAACCTCCATCACTTATTAGTTGATTGGCCTTGAGTAAGTTATTTAACTTCTCTGTTCCTCAGTTTCTCATCTGGAAAACATAGATAATAACTTACTTTACAGAAGTTCTGTGCAGTGATATTCTGGTAACAGTCAGATCTCCACAAAACAAATGTAAGTACACACACACACACTTATTGTAAATTTTGATATAAAGATTTGTAAAACAATTTACAAATAATAAAATATATAATACTTTTTTTTTAAATGTTAACTTGGAACATTGTTGCTTTATTTTGTAAGCTTTTAATTTATTTTTATTTATTCATTTTAGAGAGGAGACACAGAGTGAGAGAGAGAGAGAGAGAAAGAGAGAAAGGGGGAGGAGCTGGAAGCATCAACTCCCATATGTGCCTTGACCAGACCAGTTCAGGGTTTTAAACTGGCGACCTCAGTGTTCCCAGGTTGACGCTTTATCCACTGCGCCACCACAGGTTAGGCAATATATAATACTTTTTATTGTGAATTCCAGAGAGCCAGCTGATTCTTATAAACCATTTTCCTTGGTTTTTGCAAAAGTCTCGTATCAGTAGCCACATGGTGGATGCAGTTGACAAATGAGTGTAATTCCAACAAGAATGTTGGCTGATATTTTGTTTATATTAATAAGTAAGATGACAAGGAAACAGTAAAGATGTGTGTTGGAAGTTTGTTAGCCAATGACATGAGTAACTTCTTTGATGAATTGGATAACAGTTTCTGCATATTGAAAAAAAATTCCTCAATTTACTGTACTATTCACAGCACAATGGCTACAGACACAGCGCCCTTTTAAGTTTAATCTTAAAATAATAAAGTGATCTTCTCCAGCACTTCTTAAGTCTAGAATCAAGAAGACGATAAATCAAGTCCTGATTTGTAGTTCTGCCAATTTCTGTGTAAATACACCACTGCTTGTGAGCTGAGGCACATTGGGCAAGCACTTAGCTTCCCTGAGTCGCGCTTTCTTCATCTGAAAAATAGGGGTGATGACAGTACCTGCCTCCGAGAGTGAGAATCATGGGATGAGTGGGAATGCTTTGCAAACTCAGTGCAGTTAGTTTTGCTCTATGTGGAATCCTGTGTTCTGAAAAGCATTCAACCCTGCCCTCAGCAAGCATGCAGTCTCATGGGGCAGCAAGACTGGCACACAGAGCGCTTGGCAGTGTTGCTGCTGCTGGTCGAGACTGCTGCATGAGTGTGGAGTTGGGAGAAGGAAGAGGGGCTAGACTCGGTATTCAGGTGGCTCTTCCTGGAGGAGACAGAATTTTGGCTGGGCTTGAAAGGATGAGTAAGAGTTCAACAGGCAGATGCTAAAGTAAAGACTCTTATTCTGGGAAGGAGAGACGTGATCAAGGAAATAACAACAGAGGTGTTGGTAACAGCCATAGGCCACTTTATGTGCCTTGTTTGATCTGCTTGGTAACCCTCTTAAGGTTTTTATTATTATTCCTAATTTATAGAAGAGAACTCAGGGGCTGAGTATCTTGCCCAATGTCAGACTGCTGGTAAAGGGTAAATATGGGATTCGAACCCAGGTTCTAAGACTCTGAGCCTTTATCTACTGGGTTCCCTGAAAGCAGGATGTGCAGGAAATGCATCTGTGATTACATTGTTTCATGCCTTCATTTACATATCTAGTGAACAGTTCCTGAGCCCCTACTGCAGTTCCAGCACTTTTGGGTGCTAGGGATGGAAATTAGAGGAAGGCCCCCACTCCCACTCATGGGGCTTCAGTATAGTGGGAAAGGGACGCACAGAAAGTAAATATAGTGCAGTCGGTTCTCGGCCAAAGGCATGTCAGGGTACCATGCTGGCCCTTGGGTGGAAACAAGGAGCTGCATGAGTTGGAGGGGTCACAGAAGACATTCCTTTGTGGAAGAGCTGGGGCTGGGTGGTGAAAGGAAGAAGCAGCTTGTCAGGAAGACATTCAGCAGAGTTACCTGCAGGCTGGGGTGGCGTGGTGTAGAGGCTGATTAAGGTTGGTTGAGGCCCCAGGCTCAGAAGAAAATATTGGGCCCCTTAAAATAAAGAGAGAGGGAAAATAAAAATATATGTAAACCATATTTTTAAATGAATAAAAAATATCACGTGCTTTTGATGTTAATTTGCACATATGAAACCAAACTTGGTGTCAAAAAGTGTAAAGTTGGGGTTTTGCGGGGTCCTTCAGAAGTCAGGGCCCAGGGCACGTGCCTGGTGTCCCCGCTGTTCAATCCGCCTCTGGGATGGTGAGGAGCTCAACCCCAATGTAGCAGAAGGTGAGCTGGCTGGAGATGGGCATTGGGCCTGGTCCCATGGAGGCTGGTGGGGAGGGGCTGCCTGAGGGTCATCTGTAGTGTACCAGGCGGCGAGTGAGCTGCAGCACCGTGGAAACCTGCCCCCAGAGCCTGGCAGCAAACAGCTTTGCTCTCTCAGGTTGCCCAGCAAGTCCTGAATACTCTGGGCCAGGCTTGACATTTCCAGTGAAGGTTCACAGGCAGCTTCCTTGTCTCATGCTGGGACCCTGCTCTGCAGAGCTGAGCAGCCTCACCTGGTGACAAGCAGGCCACATGGGCACCTGGAAAAGACACTAAGCCAGGGGTCAGCAGACTTGGACTCTTCCCCTTGCTCAGTAGCTTTGGCAGTTTCTTGACCTGTCTGGCTTGTTGGCAACATGAGAGGACTAAACAATCTGAGGTCCTAGCAGCCCCAACACTGTGAGTCTGGGGTGAAACGGGGTGGGAAGAGGGGCGCAGGGATGAGGGAGGGAGGAGGTGGGTCTGTGAAGGGCATGTTCTTCAACTACATGCAGGTGACTCAGCGGGGATTCAGAGAGGTTCCCAGGGATGACTTGTTAACGCTGCCTCCTGGAAAGGAGCGAGCAGGCGTAGCTGCTGTTCTCTGAAATTCCGGTGGCTGCTGCTCCTTTTGTGGGCCATCCCTTAATCCTCAGAACAACTCTATGCCGTGGTAGGTGATGTCCCGTGGTACAGATGGGAAACCAAGGCTCCAGGAGATCCAATCACTTTGCCCAGGTTTCACTGTGAGTGGCAGAGGTGGGATTTGAACCCAGACCTGCCTAACTCTAAGCTCTGGTCATTTACACCTTACTACATACCCCCCCAGGGCTGCCTTCGTCCTGTAGAGGTTCCTGAACATGCTGTACTGAGCATCACTCATTGACATGGGCCCCACCTGGAGGACAAGGTGCTGGATTGGCACCATAGCAGACAGCTCTGGCCAGGTCCACTGGGACACAAAGGAGCACACTGGTCTCTCCCACTGCTACCTGCCTGGTGGGCTGAGCTGGGTGGGTTTGTTTTGACAGGTGGGTGCAGTTTCATCTCCTGGTAGCATGTTCATGGGCACCTAGGGAAATATGATCCCGCCTTCCAGGCATGCTTTGGAGGTGATGGCAGGTGTGTGGGTGAAGCATTTGGATGAAGTAAATAAAGCTGGAGGAGACTGACAGGAGCAAGAGGGGACAGACAGAGTTGTACAACCCTCGGGGCCAGTCTGGCTTGGGCCCAGAGGCCTGTGACCGCAGTTGCCTGTTCTTCCTTCCTGACCTGGGGCCAGGAGACCTGAGCTTTGCATGTCCTGCTTTGTGGCCAGGAGCATTTGGCATTTGGGAAGTGGGCCCAAAGCCAGCTCCAGACATTGTGCCACCTTGCAACTGCAAAGTCTAGAGCTCCAAAAGTCTTTGACTTTCATCCACTGTCCATCTTAGAGTTGCGGGCTGGGCCCAGAGCCAGGAAGCGGCCCGCTTAAGCTCACACAGCCTTGGGTTGTGGAGCTGAGAGTGGAGTTTCTTAACACCCAGGCCTGGGCTCTTTTCCACCACCCTGCCCTGTTTGTGGAGGGGGGAGTAAATAAGTAAACTTGGACCAAACCCTGGGGGGGACTGCTGCTTTGCTGGCCCTAAGGCTACTTTTGAGGATCCTCCCTGAGTCCCTTTTCCTCCTGACCCAGCCCTATAGCAGCCTTGTGAGGGGAGTGTATTCAGTGTCCTAGTGGTGGTGGTGGGCCTCTAGGGGGACAGACAGGGAAGGACCTCTGGCCCCCAAGTCTTCCAAGTCACGTCAGCAAATTTTAATGAAACAGGAAAGATGCAAGACACCATAGGGGATGCCAGGATCCTTAAAACGGATTCAAGGCCCTGGCTGCTCAGCGATAGAGCGTCGGCCTAGTGTATGGAAGTCCAGGGTTCAATTCCCAGCCAGGGTACACAGCAGAAGCGCCTATCTGCTTCTCCATCCTTCCCCCTCTATTCTCTCTGTCTCTCTCTTCCCCTCCCACAGCCAAGGCTCCATTGGAGCAGAGTTGGCCCAGGCGCTGAGGACGGTTCCATGGCCTCCGCCTCAAGTGCTAGAATGGCTCTGGTTACAACAAAGCAATGCCCCAGATGGGCAGAGCATCGCCCCCTGGTGGGCATGCCAGGTGGATCCAGGTCAGGCACATGTAGGAGTCTGTCTCTCTGCCTCCCCCCCCCCCCCCAACTTCTTCAGAAAAATACAGAAACAAAACAAAACAAAAACTGATTCAAACCAGACCAGGCGGTGGTGCAGTGGATAGAGCATCAGACTGGGATGTAGAGGACCCAAGTTCGAAACCCCGAGGTCACCCTCTTAAGCACAAGCTCATCTGGCTTGAGCTCAGGCTCACCAGCTTGAGCCCAAATGTTGCTGGCTTGAAGCCCAAGGTTACTGGCTTGAGCAAGGGGTCACTGGCTCAGCTGTAGCCCCCTGATCAAGTCACATATGAGAAGCAATCAATGAATAACTAAGGTGCCACAATTAAGAATTGATTCTTCTCATCTCTCTCCCTTCCTATCTGTCTGTCTCTCTCTCTCTCTTAAACAAACTGATTCAAGTTGTCTTAGGCAGGCCACCACACAGGGAAGTGGCATCAGAATATGAAAGAGAGAGCCTGCAACTAGAACCACTCTCTTGTCAGCGCTGAGGGGGTTAGAGCACAAGGTCAGGGAACATTTCATTGAAACGTAAGGAAGTAAAATAAAAAGGAGGCAAGGATGGGGGTAGGCCCTGAAAGTGTGAAGAAGAGTAGACAAGGCACTCAAGGTAAGGGGGAGAGCCAGAGCAAAGAACAGAACTGAGGCGTCGTTCTGGGTGTGGTAGCACTCAGAGGGGATGCGGGGCACGTGCAGGCAAGTGATGGGCAGTGAGGCTGGAAAGGCAGCATGGACAGCCAGTGCAGAGCCTTGGGTGCCTTGAACATCAGACATGACATTTGGCCTTCTCCGATGGTCAGTGGGACCACTGAAGATGTCTAACCAAACTGGGTGATATGGTGAAGAGCAGCGGGCCTGGACTGCCTAGAATATCCACTTTGACTTTGCTATTAAAAACTATTGTGCCTTGGGCAAATGCTTTAGTTCTCTGAGCCTCTATTTTCACATCTGTGTAATGGGGTTGATAACAATACCTACCACTCAGGGTGGCTGCAAGGATGATGGGGAGCATTAGTGCACTGCTTGCTTTGGTAAAGTTTGGGTAATTGTCAATCCCTGCACTGCCTCCTGAGTATCATCAAGCTATTAGTGGAGGTTGGGATAGCAAGAAGGCAGTCTTTTTTGGAAGTAGGAGAAACTTCAGATATGGGATTCAAAACCCCTGGCCAGCCTTGAACCACCTTGGTGGCCTGGAAAGGAAGCAGGCATTGATGGCAGGGAGCCCACAGCCCTGTGTTCTTCTGGTCAGGGCAGGACAGAGCCTGAAAGTGCATATGGTCCAAAAGACCCAATGCATGAGTGCATAGGTGGGACAAGAACCCAGGTCCTGACCATCCGGCAGACTATTCCTGTTGACCCATGGCATCTCTCAGTCTGAAATCCCCAGGCCTCATCACTTTATCCAGACCCACCTTGGGACTGTCTTGGCCAGAGCCTCTGTTTCCCACTGAAATGAGGAGGTCCAGCACAGGAGGTCCTCTCTGAGCCTCTGGGTACAGACTGAGGGCCAGGCGAGGCCAGGGGCGGGCTGGGACCCCTCACCTGGGTGAAAGCATCAGCAGAAGACAAGGCATCCAGGATGGGTATCAGGGACCAGGTGGGGAAGTGCCATACCTGAGCCAGGGTGCAAGGTGGCTCCCAGCTGCCAGGCGCAGCTGGCATTCTCACTGCCCCCTGGGGTAGATTCCCAAGGCCCCTGAGAGCAGGGAAGGGGGATTATTTAGTCTAGTGGTTAGGAGCACAAGCTTTGGAATCCAAAAGATGGAGGTTAAAATCTCTGTGTCCATGAGCTCTTGTTTCAGTCTTGGATTTTTTTTTCCTGAAAAAAAGAGGAGCGGTGGTACCCACTGCATAAGGTGACTGAGAGGCTTCAGTGAGGGATAGAGTATGTCGCGTGCCTGGTAAGCATATTTCAGGGCTTTGCTAAGTGGCACATGTCTTCACTCAGGGAACATTTATTGAGCACCTGATAGATTCCAGGCTCTACACCGATCTTCAGGTAGGTGATAGGAACAAAACCCTTAGAAAGCTCGTAGGGGAGACAGATAAGTGAGCTGCCACCCTGAGACAGTGGGAGACACACTGCAGTATGGGGAGCACACAGCGCTATAGGAACTGTCGCGTGTGTGTGCATGTGTGTGTACGTGTGCGTGTGCATGCATGAGTGCCTGTGCGTGGGTGTGGGGGGGTGCATGTGCACATGTGTGTGAAGGCTTCTGGAGGAGGTACTATTTTTATGAAATGTGAATAGGAATCGAACAGGTTTGGGATAGGAACTGTGTAGGAAGAGCGTTCCAAGCAGGGAAGAAGTCATTTGCTGTGTGTTAGGTTCTTGGGGTGGGGCTTGGGGGTTACTGCCTGGAGAATTTAGCCTTAGAGTGTTCTTCCTTCCTCCCTGTCATTCCCCACACCTGTCCCTACTGCCCCGTAGTCCCGGGGATGACCAGGTATGGTGCCTGGACCTCCCGCACACTGTGGTGCTCAGAAGGAACTGGGACCCTGCCCCAGAGACACGCCTCAGAACTGTTCCCTGGAAGAGAGAAGTTCCCAATACGGTGGCTGAGGACTGTGAGGAATGTGGCAGAATAGAGGGAGGAGAAGCCACCTGCCCAGGATACGGTGTGCTGTGGGAAACTGCGGCTCACTGAGGGGTGCCTGGACACTTGGGGTCCATGGGTTCAGCCAGAGGGCTGAGTCAAGGACACTGGGGGGGGGGCTCCTGCCTGAGTCCTATCTCCTGACCTTCCCCCGTCCTCGCTCTCCTGTGGAGCTGAATACTCTGTTCTGACTTGGGGAGGGACTTCGACACATTACAAAATAAAGCTGAGAGACAGCTCTGGAGGGGAAAAAGAATAAACAAGCCTAAAAAATACAAAAGGTAATTTTTTTATAAAAGGAGGGCCCTCAGCCAGCTCACTTGAGTGATAGCTTCCAGCCATTGTGTCATAAGGCTAAAGAATGGTCAGTGTGCTTGGGAATTTGGGGTGGAGGAAGCTGGGGTGTCTTCAGTGTGGATTCAGAATCAGTTCGGCTAACCCATAGGGCTGCCCTCAGCCTTCTCTCTAGCCCTGTGCTCTACACTGCATGGGTGAGGGTGCAAGACCCAGCCCTCTGCTCTATACTGCATGGGTGAGGGTGCAAGACCCAACCCTCTGCTCTACACTGCATGGGTGAGGGTGCAAGACCCAGCCCTGTGCTCTACACTGCATGGGTGAGGGTGCAAGACCCAGCCCTCTGCTCTACACTGCATGGGTGAGGGTGCAAGACCCAACCCTCTGCTCTACACTGCATGGGTGAGGGTGCAAGACCCAGCCCTCTGCTCTACACTGCATGGGTGAGGGTGCAAGACCCAGCCCTCTGCTCTATACTGCATGGGTGAGGGTGCAAGACCTGAACCCTACCTCCAGCCCAGAGTCCAGTAGGGGAGCTGGGACAGAGACTGCAAGGACTCTTGGACAAGGGAGAGTGTGACAAATGTCATAATAAAAAGGTGCAAATAAGCACAAAGGGGCCTGAGAGAGGGAGAATTCACTTCCGGTGTTGATGGGGTCTCAGTGCTGGTGGGTGAGAAAAGGTCTTAAAGATGAGGTGGATTGAGTTAGACTTTGATGCCTGGCTAGGATTTCAGTGGATAGAAGTTGAGCAGGATTTTCAGGTAGAGCAAATATGTGAGCAAAGGTGCAAGATGAGAATTTTTTTTTTAGATTTCATTTATTAAATTTTAGAGAGAGAGAGAGGAAAGAGATAGAACAGGGGGAGGAGCAGGAAGCATCAACTCCTGTATGTGCCTTGATTAGGCAAGCCCAGGGTTTTGAACCCGTGACCTCAGCATTCCAGGTCAACGGTTTATCCACTGTGCCACCACAGGTCAGGCAAATATATATATATATATACATATATATATACATATATATGTATATATATATATATATATTTAAACTGCTGTGTTGAGATATGTCACATTTCATACAATGCATCCATTTAAAGTGTACAATTTACAAAGTTGTATAAATAACACCACAATTAATTTTAGAAAATTTTCATCACTTCAAAAGTAACCCTGTACTCATTAGCAGTCATTCCCCATTCTCCTAGTCCTAAGCAACTAACTACTAATCTACTTTCTGTTTCTATGGATTTGCCTATTCAGGATATTTCTTATAAATTGGATCATGTAATATGTGGTCTTTTGTGACTGATTCTCTTACTTAGCGTGTTTTCCAGGTTTATCCATGCTGTAGCATGTGTCAGTACTTCATTTCGTTTTCTTTTTCTTTCAAACCCTCTTTTATTTTATTTTTTCCTCTTCACATATAGAACTTCTCCAAGAACAACATGTTTTGCAGCTATAAAGTCACTTCACGTTGTTCAGGTACCATTTTATCACTAAAACTTTGCTGGCATCAAAATATGACAGTTAACCAGTGTTAAAAGTATTTACATAGCACGGCACATTAAGCTTTAGACCAGGGGTCCCCAAACTACAGTCCGGCCCGCAGGCTGCATGTGGTCCCCTGAGGCCATTTATTCGACCCCCGCTGCACTTCCACACTTTCATTGGTGGTCAGTGAGAGGAGCACAGGATGCATCCGCACCTATAGTTCCCATTGAAATACTGGTCAGTTCGTTGATTTAAATTTACTTGTTTTTTATTTTAAATATTGTATTTGTTCCCGTTTTGTTTTTTTACTTTAAAATAAGGTATATGCAGTGTGCATAGGGATTTGTTCATAGTTTTTTTATAGTCCGGCCCTCCAATGGTCTGAGGGACAGTGAACAGGCCCCCTGTGTAAAAAGTTTCGGGACCCCTGCTTTATACACTTGACAATTAAACCACATAAAAGGAGGACAAGACCCCCATGTTCAGAATCAGGTGTTCACAGTACCCATTTGGTGACTGTACAATGGTTCCAAACGCAGCTGAGGCAACAGGCAATTACTTCAGAGAACACTGAACACTATGACCTGGAAGCACATTATAATGTTACCCCAGTGCCATGTACCACACAATCTCTCTCTAAGGTGATCTTATAATTCTAGAATGTCAAGACCAGCTGATACAAAATGAAGACAGACAACACAACATTTACTCTGTGGAGATATTCTAACTCCCACTATGCACATATTGTGATTTTTGAATACAACTAATCCTAAAAACTTGTCATGATCATCATGATTTTTCAGTTTGGGTGATCCAACAATTTGTACTCAACTGTTACTTCTTTTCTGGTGTTGCTAGCACCGAACCTGAGCTGGATAACAACTCATGGCTGTAGATCCCTCACATGCAGGCTTTTTCTATAACACGGACACTTTTAAGTCACTATTTCCCTTTGGAAGATAAGTTGATAGAATTGTTTTGTTTTCACCCTTAGGAATACTAGAACAGTCTATCCTTGGTTCTCCTTGAAGCTGTAATCCAATTATTCTGCTCATTTTTACAAGAATACAAGGGTATCCCCTGTAGTGGCCAAAGTCAGGATCATTTACACCACTACATGCTTGAAGTAAGGTTACAGGAAACTGACATGCAACATAAACAGACCCTTGTGTTCAGCAAGTACTCCATTAGACCAACAAGTCTATTAGGACTGTGAGATTCTTCTGTTCTTCTAAAGCATATGACTTTAGACTAAGGTGACCAGACGTCCCGCTTTTGGCAGGACAGTCCAATTTTTAACAATTTGTTCCTTGTCCCATGGTGTTTTAAAAAAGTCCCGATTTTTGGAAAGAATGCACAAAAAGCTAGGGAACTGCGGGAGAACGGCAAGGGAATATACGGTTTTCCACGGGGAGACCCTGCCTCCACCTGGAAGCGCCCCCACAGCCACAAGAGCTGACCGCCCCTGCAGGCCCGAAACAAAGAACTTCCGGCAGGATGTACCTGCTGGGGCAGCGGCTGTCAAGTCCCCTAACTACCCATAGGCCCGCGTCCTGGACACAGGCGTGCGGCTCCGGGCTCCACAAGGCACAAGCCCTCAGTCTCCAGCCGGCAGTGGGGCTGGACGCGGGGAGCGCGGCCACTGCAAGGACGAGTCCAGGCAGGGAGTGTGCGCGACCGCTCCTGTGCGGAGTGCTCCAGTGGTGCTGCCCTGCCTGCTCCCGCCCACTCGTGCAGACCCAGCATCGGTTTCAGGACTGTGTAACCCGATCCCTCTGACTCACTCAAAATTTCCCATATAGTAATATTTCCGAAAATGATCTTTTAATGAGGTATCATTATGAAAAAAATATATTGATAAGGTTAAATCTTGGGCATCAGCAAAAATCACAATAGAGAACAAATGGGTAGAAATATTTCATCATTTTGAAACAAACCATGTTCCATACAATAATGCACTAAAAATTGGGGAATACGCACTGTCTTTACCAGGAACTAATGCTGCGACTGAACGCGTTTTTTCTACAGTAAATAAAGTGTGGACATCAGAAAAATCACAATTAAGTGTTGAGACTTTGAAAGCCATTTTATGTGTGAAATAGAATTTAACAAATTCTTGTGAAAAATTTCATGACCTTTTAAATGACAGCAATCTACTAAAAAACATTCACTCAAATGAGAAAATACCAAAGAATAAAATAATACTATACATAATTTTTTAATGTATTATATTTGTATATTGTACTTATATTGAAATTTAAATATATATATTACAATACTATTTTTGCATTCTATGAAAAATTTTTTGCTCCATATAGACCAAATTTTTATTCAAGAACCCTTCCCCCTGCCCCCTGTCAATGGTGTCCCACTTTACCAATTTTAAAATATGGTCACCTTACTTTAAAAGCATTTTAAGGTCTTCAGTGTACCCTTTATAGGACTCTGGATCAGACATACTGCACAAATGAATATTCCAGTGCCAACACTGGTTTTGGAAAAACCCTAAGTCCTGAACTAGAAATCTGGTTATGATATTTTGGAACTTTATAGTTTCGAGTCTGAAGCATAGCCCACATTGTGAATGTGAAGAGTTGGCCTGGAACCCATAAAAGACTAGGTAGAAGAGCAAGATCAAACCCCAGCTCTTGGTGGTAGTTGCTGATGTAAATGAAGAGCTTTCACTTGGCCTCGTGGCCACGGTTGAAGGATCTCTTATCTTTCTTTGTCATGGTGTGTGTGCCCACAGAGAGGGGGAGCTGCAGTGTAGAGCTGTGCCCTGACGGCCGCAGTGCAGCTGGGCACTGGCAGCAGAAGGTGCGACAATTGAACACACCCTTTCCTGGCACCCAAGCTGCTGCTCTGTGCCAAGCCAGGCTGCTGCTGAGGCCACGGGAGCCTGTGGACTCCGCCTGGCGCAGCCAATCCCCCCACAGCTGGACCCGCACTGCTGCCACCACCTCCCTTTTTGCTTTTTTCTTTGCCTTCACTCCTTTTTTGTTTGATAGCATGGATATTGTATGGACACACCACGTTTTTGTTTATCTGCTCATCAGATGATGGCCATTTGTGTTGTCCACTTTGAGACTACTATGAGTACACTGCTGGGACATATGTGTACAAGTTTTCTTGTGGATGTATGTTTTCAGGACATTACACTTCCAGTGGAGTCTAGGAGAGTCGTGGTGGAGATTGTGAAGAAAGAGGGTGACACAGAGGGACCTGCTTGCCCACTGGGTACTACAAGCAGTTGGGTAGGAGTGAGTGAGTGGGTGAGCTCAAAACTCTGTTCTAGCCTCACTGGGAGCCTGAGGTTTATGAGGCCAGGTTAGGGCTGCCCCCCTCCCCCACCACCATCATACACAACCCACACTCACATTGTTGTGTCTAATCTGGCAGCTATTTGTTGGAAATGGCCTGATCAGCTGATCTTTCCCAGGAAGTCAGGTGCATTTTCCCCTGTGCCCTGCAGGGGGACAAAATTAGTTAAACACACAGAGAAGTGTGAGCCACACTGATCTTAGAGGAGGAGTGTTGTGGACAGGAAGTTGGGCAGCTAGGGGGAAGGGGTGGTCAGGAAGACAAAGGTCAGTAAGCCAAGTGTAAACCAAGGCTGGGCTGCGATGCTCCTACCCCCATCATGTTCACACAGAGGTGGTGGTTTTGTTTATAGGAAATGCTGCAGGTAGCTCCCTGGCACCATCTGACAGATAGGGAAATGGAGGAACTACATTGAAGTAATCTGGCATTCAGGGACTGAAAGGGGATTAAAGCCAAAGTTTCCAGTCTGCTGTGAGCAGCAGGGGCAACAGGTTTGGTAAAACCCAGGTCTTGCCCTCCGTGCTGTGCCTGGTTTTTGAGCTCACAGGAGAAGACTGAGGATACAACAAGAAAGAGTTTATATTGTTTCAATCTCCAAAAAAAGAACACCGAACCCCACCCCATCTGCAAAGCAAAAACACAAAACAGGGCTTTAATTACCATCTCTTCTTTTCTTCCTTTCCCTTTTTTTTTTTGTTCCTCAGCCAGAAAACATTATGTTGTTAGACAAGAATATTCCCATTCCACGCATCAAGCTGATAGACTTTGGCCTCGCTCACGAAATAGAAGATGGAGTTGAATTTAAGAACATTTTTGGCACACCAGAATTTGTTGGTGAGTTTGGGGCCTATTTCTCTCCCACCTAAGAATCAAGGATCAAAAAGTAAGCAATCCCAGTGACAAGCCCTGGGTCTGGGCTATGGCCTCTGGGCTGAGAGATGGTGCCTTGGAGACTCCCTTAGAAACCTAATGGGTAGGGAAGGAAATGTGTTGCTGGGCCGGTGGGTGGGCGTCCAGGGCTGGCTTTGAGCACCCAGTGGGGCGTGGGAGGGCCAGGTGGGGCTAGAGGCCTTGGCGGGGTGAAGCCTTCCCAGAGCTTGCCCCACCTCCTGCTCTTAGATGAGTTTGTTGTGAGGATTTAAAATTACCTCTCCTTCTTGCATTTCCATAAATTCAGTTTTCTCTAAAGTAGCTTTGGATTTCCTGAAAAGGAAAAGGGAAACCATCTGCCGGATGCCAGATCCTCCCACTCACCTCTCTGGTGTGTCTGTCCTTTATTTATGCACGAAGGTCTACCTGCAACAGGACCCTCGAGGCTCTCTCCTCCCTCTCTTTCTCTCACCCTTGGCCTAGGCTCCAGAAACCCCCTTGTGGGGCTTGGACTGCAGGTTGGGGTCACAAAGAAACAGTTTTGCAAAGAAGAAAGGAATGAGAACCACTGTCTCTCTGCTTCGGGAGTTGGAGTGGTCTGGAAAATGAATGGAGGGCATGGTCTCCTCAAAACCCAGGGGCGGACACTTCTGACCACTGTCTAAACAAAAGGGAAGCTAGAATGTGTCAGGCCATTCACTATGATGGATTTTTAGGCCACACATACCAGCTCTCCAGCCACTATGGAATGGCGCTGCGGAGGCCCCACAGACCTACCGGCAGGGGACCCTGGCCGTGTGCTGAGGACTGTTACTGGTACTCTGCAGACATTATCTCAGTTAATCCTTAAACCACCCCATGAAGCAGATTTAATTATTTCCTCGATAAGGAGCCTTGTTCAGGGCAAAACAAACAGTAGGTGGTGGGGCCGATGTTCAAATACACATATATCCAACATCAAAGCCTCTGCTCTTTCCGGTACACCAAGTCATCTCTCCGAGGAGATCCTACCTCAAGGAGCATATGGTTTGTGCACATGAGGCATTAAGCCAGCAAACAGGAGTGCTGGAAGGCTTTTAGCAGATCAGCTGGTCTAGTTTAACAAGTGTGGAACTGGTGGGCTGGAGGATTTTAGTTAAGGTCAACCAATGGTTATTCTCCACCTTCTGTATGAAAGATATTAGGTGAAGTACTAGGACAGACACAGTGATGGTAAAGGGCCACATTCAGAATGACACACCTAATGTCACACAGTGAGTTGGTAGCAGACCCAGCTTGAACCTGGGGCATAAGACATCTATCATTGAACTTTTTCTGAAACAGCAGTTACTGCCCATCATTCACATAGGTAGTAAAAATGTATGTTTATTTAGTTAAGTTATACCAAATGTTAAATAACAGTAAATGGTTAAATTAGAAATTCAGGGCAATGATGAGCCACAAAATAGGATGTGATTAATTGTAAAGAGAGTGATATAGACAAAGACTGTTCAAACAAGATATCCACTCTTGACAAAGTCAATGGGATCAGACATGGCCTTGAGTCAGTGAGGGGCAAGGGCTGCTGTGGGTAGGAGAGATGTCTGAAGAAGGGTGGGGAAACAGCCAGGGTAGAGGAAGAGCAAATCTCAGGTTTAGTCAAACATAGCAGGGATATAGGACCAGAATTAGTGCATTTCTCAGGGGCAATTCACTGTTCACTCTGGATGGAGCAGAGAGTTCACACAAACTGGTTGTGTGAATGGGATATTAATGAATGTGGCCAGACTGTGGAGTGTTTTTCCCACCGGCATATTGGTAAATGTCTAACAACTGGCCTAATTTATAGTATTTACCAATTTCAAGCTACCAACATGTTGTCACTGAATTCAGAGTTGGGAAGAGACACACACAGTTGACTCTTGTGAGCTAGTATGAGCCAGCTGCAACCATAGGGTGGCTTCTATAAGCCCTTTCCCAAACTATGATACCCAAGACCCCTGAGAAATAGGTTATAACTTTTTCCTTACTCCTACCATTTCTTTGAAATTTCAACCTGAGACCCAGGGTTAAAAACTTGCTGTCAGCCTCCAGGAATGTTGTGGACCTGGTATTCCAAAAGCCCTCTCAGGCCTGACCTGTGGTGGCACAGTGGATAGGAATGCTGATGTCACTGGTTCAAAACCTCGGGCTTGCCTGGTCAAGGCACATATGGGAGTTAATGCTTCTTGCTCCTCCCCCTTTTCTCTCTCTCTTTCTATCCTCTCCTAAAATTAATAAATAAAATCTTTTTATAAAAAAAGAAAAAAACCCTCTCACTAAAGAACTGGGTTTTTGAAAAAAAATATATCTGAAGCAATTCTGGACTCATAGGAAATGAGTAAGGGTAGCAACCCCTTCAGTATCATCTGTCCCACCACCATCTGTCCCAGCAAGTAAAATGAACTAGGAGCTGGAGCTGTGAGCAGCAAGAAAATTCAATAGAAAGACCTTTCCTAAAGGTAAGTACGCATATCAGCATTTCAATCAGAGACTAGCAAGATTTAGATGTTCAAAGATATGATATTGAAATGATCAATGTTGATTATAAAATAAATGGAAAGAGGGAGAACTATATATCCTACATAGGTAAGATATAAGCTGAGACTCATGGACATAGATAAAAGTGAAGTGGTTACCAGGGGGACAGGGGTTGGGGGAGAATAAAGAGGGACAAATACACAGTGATGGAAAATGATTTGACTTTGAGTGTTGGGCACACAACACAATCAACAGTTCAAATGCTATAGAAATGCTCACCTGAAACCTATGTACTCTTATTGATCAATGTCACCCCATTAAATTTAATTTCTAAATAAAAATAGATCTTAAAAATGAATAATGGAATGTATATGGAAATAAAAGGTAGACTTGCAAGGATGAGCAAGCAACAAGGGAGCATCAAAAATAACCAGGCAAATTCTAAAATGAACCAGATAGAACTTTAAAAAATTCACTGGCTTAAAGCCCAAGGTTGCTGGCTTGAGCAAGGGGTCACCTGGTGTGCTCTAGCCCCCCAGTCAAGGCACCTATGAGAAAGCAATCAATGAACAAGCAATCAACGAACAACTAAGTTGCCACAATGAAGAATTGATGCTTCTCTTCTCTCTCCCTTCCTGTCTGTCTGTCCCTATCTGTTCCTCTCTCTGTCTCTCTGTCAAAAAGGAAAGAAAGTCAATAAGATATCCTTGTAAAAATTTAAAACTCAGTGAATGAGTTAAACAGTGGATTACACACTGCTGAGGGTTGAAGAATTGGAACACTGATCTGGAAAAAATTAGCTAGAGTACCACAGAGTGACAGACTAAAAAATATGAGAGGATAAGTGAATGATGATAAAAGAAAATGCCTAACAGGTCTATTTGGGATCTCAGAGGGAAGAATAGAGACAATAGAGAGTCAACATTGGAAAAGAATGGCTGAGAATTTTCAGAACTGATGTAAAACCATCAGATACTGAAAGGACAGTGTATACCAAACAGAAAGGAAATAATATATCTAGACCTAGCCACCTTATAGTTAAACCCTAGGGTGCTAAAGATTAAAGGCAGCCAGAGGGAAAAGATAGATCACAAAAAAACAAACAGTAATTAGACTGACAGCATACTTCTTAAAACAACAATGGAAGCCAGTGTCCAATGGAATATTATCTTCAAAGAGCTGAGGGGGGAAAAAACCTATAATTGTGTACCCAGGAAAATTATATTTCAAGAATAAGTGTAAAAGATTCAGGTTAAAAACAAACAAACAAAAAAAAACATAACACAATTAAAAACCAGCAGACCTTTTGAAACGGAATAAAAGATGTACTTATAAATTAAGGAAAATGACCTCTATAGGTACGACTCAATGTAAGAAATAATAAGAACAAGGAAATAAGTAAATATGAGGAAAATATAAACATTTCATTTAAAATAATAATGATGTTTTAATTGTGAGGACAAATAAAAACTGAAGAAAATGTTAGATAGGACAGAACACTTGAAATTAGGGTCTTGTATTGATAGAAGAGGGTCAAAATGTCAAGTTATGTTAGAATTAGTCAGGTAGACATAGTAAAGTCTCAAGGATAACCATTACAAAAATATAAGTTGGGGGGAAAACAATAAGAAAATGGGGAGGGGGGAAAGCAAGAGAAAAGAAAAGCAAAGAAAATTTGACAAACAAAACCACATAGAAGACAGAAATCAACCAGACAGTATATTGAGCAGAAAATGAGTTGTGCTTCTCAAACTCTCTGTGGTGAAAAACTTAAAAATTCTTCAATATGTCCTGGACTATTTTTTTAGTAAGATACAAGAAAAATAAAATTTTAGAAAAATTATTACAGTTTGAGTGTCATGACAATGTTAAATTGCTGTATGAGTCTCTAAATGCTTACTCCCAATTTCTGAACCTATCTTGTCTGGACCAGTGACAATTTGCAGGCCATTTGTCAGTGGACCACACTTTGAATATCACTGTCCTAGAGAAATTTTTTTGTATGTGTCAGGAAACAGGTACTAAATCAGTTTGTGCAATTGGTGTTCCAATAATAAAATAAGTGGAAACCATCCAAATGATCACTGAGAAGAAAATAAGTAAAAAATTATATATGTACGTTCACACAGTGCACTATTAGCACTGAAACTGAAAGACCATGGATGCACATTCAAGGAACGCTAGAAGCATAATGTTGAGTGTGGGGGGGGAGGGTTCAAATAATAGTGGGTCACGTGCAGTCTGACATCACTTTTCTGAAGCAAAAATATAAGCCAAGCCAGGAGAAGGGTTCCCTGTATCTGGAAGGTGGGAGAGGCAGGAGGGTGGGATGGTGGGCACTCCCTGTGCAGGCAATGGTTTTGATATTGCTCCAGATCAACAAACGTAGCCTTTCCCACTCCCCACCTTATTCCATTAGTGGTGAAACAGGTTCCAGCCTTCTCCCTTCTCTAGCCTCTGCCCTCTCTTTCTCCTCCATTTCTCCTCTCTTTCTCCTCTAGCCAAGCTTTCTGAAAGAGTTGTCTACACACTTGTCTCTACTCCCCACACTCAGGGCATTCTCTGGTCCCCATAGTGAGTGTGAAATTCAACACTCACTTCCTCGTGCTTCTCTGCTTGATCTCTGGACTGCATTTGGGCTCCTTCTCTTCTCAGCAGAGCCTTCTTTCTCAGATTATGCACCTTCTCCTGGTCACTGCATCATTTGCACAATGCCTGTTTCCACCTATATGATGACTCCAAACCTGATGGCTCTGGCCCAGCCCCAGCTTCTTCCTGGACACCTTCTCCTGGATGCCCCTCGGCACCTCATGCTCATCATCTGGGCCCCAGAATGTCCTCCTGCCCCTGAGGTGGGAGGACCGACCCTCTTTCAGACCAATCTCAGAGGAATGTGGGTTCCCTCTCTGCGATCTTCTCCATCACCTGTCAGTGCTGACCTGACTGACTGCACCTTGTCACTAGGCACCATGTTTCCTTCTTGCATCTTCCTTTCCCTAGCCTCCTCTTCCTTTTCCATGTGCTTTCCCTTGTCCTTACTATCAAGGCCTCTTTAGAAAAGGTTTCTACCAGGATAGCAGGCTACTAACTTCCTCTAAATCCCCAAAGCTGGATTATCTCCTTCCTTTGCTCTAATTTGCCTTAGTGGGAATTCAGGATGGAATACATTTGACACCAAACTCCCTAAAGTTCCCTACAGCCATCTCTTCCATGTTCATACTCCTGGCTGACTCTTCACTGTGGCTTCTTACAGCTCCAGAAATTGTGAACTATGAGCCCCTGGGCCTGGAGGCTGACATGTGGTAAGTTGTGTGGGCCATCCTGGTGGTCTAGGGATCCTCCCAAGGGCAGAAGGCCTCAGACCCTGGCTCTGGTGAGACACCTCTTGACCATGAGAACCTCTTTCTCCACACTCACCTTTCAGTGATGCTGGCTGCTCTAGGTGTGCTGGGCCTGAGGCCTGGGCAGGTGGAGGCAACTAGGCCTGAATCTGGGCCAGTTGGAACATGGCAGAGGCAGAGAACAAGAGGGGAGCTGGGGGTGGAAGTGCAGCATCACCCCTGAAGCCTGCCACGGCACTGACCAAGATCAAGTAAACACAGCTCCTTCGGCCAGTGCAGCAAGTGATCCTCATGTTCTAGGCTCTGTGGCGGGCCTGGGGGTACCCAGGGATTGATCCTCTATGCAGACAGGACTTGTTTCATTTTCTTTTAATTATTAATTTTTTTAGTATTTGTTTCATTTGAACAGTGCATCATAGTTGGCTGAGCACCTTAATTAGTTGGTTTTCTAAAATCCTCCCAGCAGTTTGATGAGCTAGTTATTATTGTCCTTACCATATGAAGAGAAAGAGGTTAGAAGTAATAAGGGACTGGCCCCAACCACAGCCAGCCTGCAAATACAGGAGCCTGATCTTGGGCTTGGGTCCTCAGACTCAATGTCCAGAGCTTAATGACGTCCAAATGCTTCCCTGCGTGCTGAAGAGTGGCTGGAGAGGGCTGAGGGCTCCGGGGCTTGAGATGGCATTCAGAGGCTGCCAAAGAGGGACAAGTGACCACTGCCCCTGAGAACCTTGCAGGGAGTCCCTTGTAGACCTAGCGTTAGAGCCAGGAGGCCCTGACTTAACTGTTCTTTGTTTTGCAGGAGCATAGGTGTCATCACCTACATCCTGTGAGTATCCCTGATTCTGGATCTCCCACCCAGCTTATACCTGGGGGAACTGGGAGGAATGAGAGAGGAGCAAGCAGACGGATAGGCTGACATTTCCTGAGCACCCACCACAAACCTGATGTATTTGATCACACAGCAAACTTGAGACTAAGCGGTCTTAGCTCCATTTCACACACTTGACCCTGGGGTTGGGATTGCAGTTGGGCAGGAACCCAGGAGAACAGCCTATGGCCTTCCATGCTCTGCAGCCTCTGTCTGAAGCCCTACTACAGCCAGATCCACTGCTCAGCTTCCCCCAGGCCAAAGTTTGCTGTGAGAATGTCAGCTTTCACTCGGAAGCCTTGCGACAGCCCTCAAGCTGCCATGCCATCATCCTTGATCCTGCCTCTTTCTCTCCCTTTCTACCTTTCTTTCCCAGCTGTCACATTCTCCCTCCTCCTTTTTCCCCAGGGTCTCTCTTTCCTGTTCCTGAAGTATTAAGTTGCTTAAGCAGGGATTTCCTGCAGAGCTCTGTGTTTGGTGGAGCTGACACTTTCCATCTCTGTGGCCTTGGACAGATTCTTTATCTCTCTCTCTCGGTCTGTATTTCTCATCAGAAAAATGGGAATGACAAACTTCCCACCAGGGGCATGTTGTGAGGGTTAAATAAGCTGATGTGCAATTTTCCTAGGACAGCTCTTGCACGCAGTACATGGCTGATTAGTAGGTATTCACTCCATCAGTGCTTCCCAATCCGTTTCGCCTCACAGCACACCTGGAAAATGCTGTATCCCTGGCACACTGGGTCAGAGTCAGCCCACAGCCAGACTCAATGGCTGAGGAGATCATTCTCCCAACAAACCATTCTCTGATTCTTCCAGAATACTCAGCCTGGAGCGCTGTACGGTGTGGGGAAGAACCCCCTTAAGCTGCAGCAGAGGGTCTAAATCTTTGCTGCAAATAAGACCTTTTTTAAAGTCTTTTTCTTTTTTTAAAGATTTTATTTATGGATTTTACAGGGAGAGGATGGTGTGAGGAATGAGAAATAGTTGCTTCACTCTAGCTGTTCATTGGTTGTTTGTCGTATGTGCCTTGACCAGGCAAGTTTAGGATTTCGATCCAGCAATCTCAGTGTTTCAAGTCAGTGCTCTATACACTGTGCCACCACAGGTCAGGCCATAAGTCCTTTTAATACCAACCTAGTCCAGACCCCACCCCAGATCTATTAAGTTAGAAACACTAGGTATGGAATCTGGGCACCAATATATTTTACAATATTGATACAAAAAGAGAGAATTTAATGAATTGCTCTATAATTCCAAATCAGAACCAGAATATTCAGACATTGGCTGTTGAAACTTTGATTTCTTCAGAATTCTGTTAGACACAGAAGGGACAGGCAGCAGTCTGCTGGTCTTCGGAGGGTTTACTGGGGGGAGGGGGAGAAAAAGATTGATTGAGTGGTTTGTTTTGAACTGGGCTGTGTGGAATGAGGTTAATTCTCCAGGGTATAAAGGGAGGAGGGAAGGGTGTCCTGCTAAGGAAGTGAACAGCTAGTGTGTTAAGTATGGTGACATGTACTGAGAATGTGGTAGGGACCAACTTCTGATGCTTTGCTCAGGAGTTTAGATGTGATCCTATAGAGCAGTGGTTCTTAACCTTTTCTGAGGTACCGAACCCACCAGTTTCATATGTGCATTCACCGAACCCTTCTTTAGTGATAAATAAAATATGATTTTTTTTTCCAAATTCAAGACATAGGTATATGTTTTCTTACTGGTGCACAAAATGAGCCGTGTATGAACATCACCTTGCTCAAAGAACAAAACCAACAAAGTGCATGAACTCACAACAAATTACGGTATTACTTTATTCTGGCCTCCGCAGCAGAGGCTTCTCTGAACCCCTGAGACCGACTCATCGAACCTCTAGGGTTCGATAGAACCCAGGTTAAGAACCACTGCTGTAGAGGATGGGGAGTCATAGCAGGTTCTTTCTGTTCAAACAATGACAATAATAATTGCCGTCAATTCCAGAGCTTCAGTATGCACCAGGATAGCATGGAGCATTTTTCTTAATGAGAGAGAGAGAGATAGACAGACAGGAAAGAAGAGAAATGAGAAGCATCAACTCATAGTTGTGGCACTTTAGTTGTTCATTGATTGCTTTCTCATATGTGCCTTGACTGGGGGGTTCCAGCTAAGCCAGTGACCCTTTCCTCAAGCCAGCGACCTTTGGGCTCAAGCCAATGACCTCAGGGTTTCAAACCTGGGTCCTCACTTTTCCAGGCCGATGCTCTATCCACTGCGCCTGCCTGTTCAGGCTAGCATGGAGCAATTTATATCTATTTATTCTTCACAACAAGCATGTAAGGTAGAGACTTATTTTTTTTTCTTTGTTTTATAGGTGAGGGAACTCAGGCTCAGAGAGGTTGAGCAACTTACCTAGGTTCCCCCAGGTAATGAGTGACAGGGCTGGGATTCAAACCCAAGACTGAAACATCAAATATTTTCCAATGTACTATGCTAAGAAAATGGCAGTGTGCATTGGGAAGACCTTCAAGAGATATTTGGTCAACAAAACTTTTTGGCCAGTTAGATGAGGTGAGGAAGTAGAGGGAGGAGTCAGAAGTGACCCCTGTGTTTCCAGCTTGGATACATTTGTAAAGTGATTAAGGCAGGGAGCTCAAGGAGGGAAGTTTGGGCACAGTGACTTCTAGAAAAATGGTACATCTAAGTAAAGGTTTCCCATGAGCACTGGACTATGTGTCAGGAGATAGCAGATTCAAGAGTCGTTATCTGAATGCTACCTCCTTGACAAACCCTGCGGGGCAACCTCACACTCCCGTTAGTCCCCAGCGGCCACACCTGTCAGGCTTTGCTGAAATTGCCCCCTTATTCTAGAACACCTTCCTTTTTTTTTTTTTGCTGACTACTTATAACCTCTTCACTCTTCAAGACACAACCGATGCAATGTCAACTCTCCCATGAAACCTGGACTGGGCCTCCTCTCTATCCTGTGCTCCCATAGTCCTTTGTCTGGCCTTCTATTATATTCTGCTTTGTTCTGCTGTGCTTCTCTCCCCTTCTCTTCCAAGTCTCCTGAAGATGCAGTTTCTGTCAAGTGCTTAGTAGGAGCTCCATAAGGTGGATTGATTTGGCCTCAGTTGAACAGGCTGCTGACTGGCTGCCCAGAGGGGTCAGGTAGTGCTGCTGGGAGCCCCCACCCCACACAGCAGTAGGAGTCCGGGTTCCCTGAGTCCATCACCCCACTTCCATCTACTTTCCTATAGTCACATGTTCTCTGTCTATGTGCTCAGTCTAAGTGGAGCGTCCCCTTTCCTGGGAGACACGAAGCAGGAAACTCTGGCAAATATCACAGCAGTGAGTTACGACTTTGATGAGGAATTCTTCAGCCAGACCAGTGAGCTGGCCAAGGACTTCATTCGGAAGCTTCTGGTTAAAGAGACCCGGTAAGAGGACAAAGAAAGGCTTTGGCTTCTCAGGTGATGACCTGTTGCTACTGCTTTTTCCCAAGACATGTCAGTCTGTTCCCACTTTGTCACAGGCTGTCATCTGCACCATTGTGGTCTAATCTGGGAAGGTGCTGATACGTGTGGACTGGCATTCATCTTGTTTGCTAAAGTCTTTCTGCTTTTTTATTTTCAGCCAAAATGCAAATAACTATGTATTGTATATGTTGTGTGTGTTTGTGTGCAGTATGTGTGTCTCTGTGTGTGTTTGAAAGTCAGCCTGAGTTTCTCTAGGGCTAATTATCTTGTGCGGTCTGTCTCAAAGTCACCTGGAACTAGAATTTGAAAAGGAAAACAGCAAGTTTTAAGCCTATTCAGATGGAAGTTAGGGGAGGCGAGCTCAGAGAGGCCAATATATGGGAGCATAGGAAACATAATCCTACTCCTTTCTCGGGACCCAGGGTGAACTCTGTGGCTGTGGGATCACAGCAGGTGATGGGCAGGGAACTATAGGATTTTGGGTGCCCAGAGCATGGCCTCGATGGGGCAGGAATAAGGTCCTTAGACTAAAATGTCATGTCTTCTTGGCCCTGTAGGCTTCAGAGGGAGCCAGAGTGGAGTCTTCTACAGTACAAGACCTTGATTTCTCCATCTAAGGGCAGGTCTAGTAAGAACCACCCTACCTGTATACAGTAAAAGACAGAGCAGAGAAGGGATCTGGGAGGCAAAGAGAAAAACAGCTTTCCAAAGATGTAACTATGGAAAGCAGGAAGCTCAAAAGAGCACTTACAGCTCTCCTACAGTGCGGCATTAGGCCCCTCGACTTTATGACCAAAGATGAGGGTTTATGTAATGTCACTCTCTAGAGGGGTCTGCCTGGACCATTTTCTCTGAAGTGCAGAGATTTCATCCAGTCTCTCATCCATCTCTGCCTCCACCACTATTCTGGTTTGATGGCAGTGATCCAAAAATGCCAAAATGCAGGTCTAAGAAGATTAAGAATGATGCTCTTCCTCTCAACTTCTGTCCTCATGGGTCATTGCTGTTTCTGACTCTTGTTGCAGGAAACGGCTCACAATCCAAGAGGCTCTCAGACACCCCTGGATCACGGTAAGGGTACAGTGATGA
This sequence comes from Rhynchonycteris naso, assembly GCA_037038555.1. Lineage (NCBI taxonomy): Eukaryota > Metazoa > Chordata > Mammalia > Chiroptera > Emballonuridae > Rhynchonycteris > Rhynchonycteris naso. The sequence goes on from CM072999.1 coordinate 53,374,608, forward strand.
GTTCCTGTGAGCAGGAGGGTCTCTGCTCTGGCTGGCTGGGGTGGCCAGATGCAGAGGGACCATGGAAAGGCCTTTGCTTGTAATACTGGCTCTGGGCATAGATGAAAGCTATTTGGGGAATCTGAAGGTTCTGGACTTTTTCAAATAGGTTTAAGTTTCTATTTCATGAGTTCAGGTGACTTTTGAAACACAACCCTCGCAAACCTCAGTAGTAACCATTTTTCTCTGGGGCCATCTTACAAAGTGTTCTTTGTCCATTGATATGTCATTGTCATTCTCAAAACAGAAATCAGGATGCTCCAGTTGTAGAGAGAGATCGATGACAAAAGTCTCATCTTTGTAACCAGGGCTCCTTCTGACTTTTGGGGTGCTGAGTAAAGTGTGACACTTAAAGCGGTCACCTGGCTTCCTCAAGCACTGCAAGGCCTCAGGGAACAGGGCTCTGAGATGGAGGGCTGGTAGGAGGAGAGGCAGCTGCTCTCTTAGGGCAACTTCATTCCCTCCGTGGGGAGGGCAGGAGCGCAAAGGGGACTCCCTGCCTAACCTGCTTTATAATTGCTCTCCCTGCTGCTGGGTTTCCAGAGGGTCTTGTGGTCCAGTCACAGAAAAGGTGTTTGGGGAGGGTGGAAATCAGGAGACTGGGACTCTGGCTCTAGGACAGTGGTTCTTAATCTGGGTTCTATCGAACCCTCGGGGTTCGATGAATCGGTCTCAGGGGTTCGGAGAAACCTCTGCCACAGAGGCCAGAATAAAGTAATACCGTAATTTGTTGTGAGTTCATGCACTTTGTTGGTTTTGTTCTTTGAGCAAGGTGATGTTCATGCACAGCTCATTTTGTGCACCAGTAAAAAAACATATACCTATGTCTTGAATTTGGAAAAAAAAATCATATTTTATTTATCACTAAAGAAGGGTTCGGTGAATGCGCATATGAAACTGGTGGGTTCGGTACCTCAAAAAAGGTTAAGAACTACTGCTCTAGGAGTTCTGTTAACTGAGCAGATGTGCCCTCCAGGGATGTAGTCAGACTTGCCATTCAGTTGAACTGTTAAATGAGAGAGCTGGAGAGGATAATCTGAGGGTGAAGATGAGAAGGGGTAGAGGCCTATAAACAATGGAGAGTGGGGAGGGCTACAGTGTTCCAGAAAGGTCAGGTTCCTCTGCCCATTGAAGGATGCAGAAGGTCAAAGGCCCTCCAGGTTTGCAGTAGGCTCAGTCAGAGTACACAGCTAGCCATTCTCCTGGGCTGCCTCCCTGCTCAGCCTGCAGAGCATTGCCAAGGCCCAGGGACCTGACTGGCCCTGAAGGCAAAAGGCCCCTTAGCGTCCCTCTGTCAGTCATGGCCTTGTGTGCTCCTGCCCTTGAGTGGTGCCTGCAGTGCCCTGCTGCAGCCTGCTTGTCTGTGTGGGTGCCCCTAAATGCTATGCGTGTGAAGACCTTCTAATGGCCGTGTGCCGCCCTGCCCTGCTGCGAGCATGCAGGCAGCACCCTGTACTCCTCGACCTTGCTATGGTCTGTGGTGGTGTTCCTCTGACCCTGGCCCTCCCCGTGGCCTGCTGCATGCAGTGAATGCCGAAGAGGCTGCTCATGTGCCTGCTGCTCCGCCTCAGACTGCCCTTGGGAGCAGGTGTCAAATTAACTTCAGTTCTTCTGTCTAAACACCCACCAGTCCAAAGGGGAAGTCAGAGCACCAGAACAGCGGAAGACAGAGCCCACCCAGTTGAAGACCAAGCGCCTGAGAGAGTACACCCTTAAATGCCACTCAAGCATGCCTCCTAACAACACTTATGTCAACTTTGAGCGTTTTGCTCATGTGGTAGAGGATGTGGCTTGGGTAGACCAGGGGTGCCATGCCCTGGCAGGGGCCCATGATACCATTCAGGATGATGTGGAGGCCCTGGTCTCCATCTTTAATGAGAAGGAAGCTTGGTACCGAGAGGAGAGCGAGAGCGCCCGACACGACCTGTCCCAGCTCAGGTACGAGTTCCGCAAAGTGAAATCCTTGAAGAAGCTCTTGCGAGAAGACATCCAGATCACAGGGTCCCACCTCGGAAGCATGACCAGGAGATTGGACCATCTGCAGGTGCAGTTTGAAGCTTTGAGGCAGGAGCTCTCAGCAGACCTCCAGTACATCCAGGAACTGGTGGGGAGCTGTCCGCTGGAGAGTGGGAGTGCAGATGGCCTGGGCTCTGTGTTCTGCTAAGACGCCAGTGAGCTGCTAATGGAGCTGCACAACAGACCAGGCAGTGAAGTCTTGGCCAGCTTGAAGCTCTGAGCACCAGAATCTAGTTATAAATGCTGCCCAGATGGCTTGCAGAAGCATATTCTCAACTGTCCTGCTGGGAGCTATCCTGCACCAGCTAGGATTATCCTGCAGGGATGTATGTGTGCAGCACAGACTTCCACCCCCTTCACAGAATCCAGAATCACAGAGGTGCTAGTGAGCTATTCGTTCTGCACCTCCTCTCACCAATCTGATTTTCTGGGAGAGAGTCTGACAGGCCAGCCAAGCTGTTAGAGCAATTGAGAATAAATACCCTTCAATGTATCTTGTTCCAGAGGGAAGATGGTTGGCCCTGAAAGTGCTTGATAACTGATTTGTGATCGTGGATTTGTGCACATTTCACTTCCTGCCTATATGCCTTAAAGATTGCAGATCTTGGCTAATACTGAGTTAACCAGGGGGAGACAGTAAGTCAGCATGGTGCTTTTCTGTTTCAGGAGGAGGAATTTAAAATGCACAGAGATAATACCACTTTTCATTTATATTGACATCACTTAGCAAGCACTTATACCTTTGATCTTAATGTCTTTGATCTTTTTTTTTTTTTTTTTTTTTTACAGGGACAGAGAGAGAGTCAGAGAGAGGGATAGATAGGGACAGACAGACAGGAACGGAGAGAGATGAGAAGCATCAATCATTAGTGTTTTGTTGCCATTGCGACACCATAGTTGTTCATTGATTGCTTTCTCACATGTGCCTTGACCACGGGCCTTCAGCAGACCGAGCCACCCCTTGCTGGAGCCAGCGACCTTGGGTCCAAATTGGCGAGCTTTAGCTCAAGCCAGATGGGCCCACGCTCAAGCTGGCGAGCTCGGGGTCTCAAACCTGAGTCTTCCGCATCCCAGTCTGACGCTCCATCCACTGCGCCACTGCCTGGTCAGGCTGTCTTTGATCCTTAAAAGAACTTTGTGAGACAGGAAGATGGGTGGCATTATTATTGTTATTATTATTTTCATGTAACTAATGAGGAAATTGATTCAGAGAGGGAAAATGATTTACTCAGGGTCATTCATGGCTAGTTGATACAGATGAAACAGAAACTCAGGAGGCCTGACTTTTTCTTTTTCTTCTTTTTTTTTTTTTTGAGATTTTATTTATTCAGTTTAGAAAGAGGGGAGAGAGAGACATGTGGGTGGAAGGAGCAGGAAGCATCAACTCATAGTTGCTTCCTGTATGTGCCTTGACTGGGCAAGCCCAGGATTTCTACCTAGCGACCCCAGAGTTCCAGCTCGACACTTTATCCACTGCATCACCACAGGTCAGACAGGACGCCTGATTCTTAGATGAGGGATATGGGAAATTGCAAGGCTTGGCTGTAAAGATCCACCTTAATATTAAAGTTCAGATCCCAGAGGTAAAATTAGCAACTTCATGTATTCTGTCAGGTGGAGGTAGAAGGCCTCATCCCTTCAGATGGTTGTCTGGAGAAGTGTCCTGGAGGGCGAAGTTCATGGCTCCTACCCAGCCTGTGTCTGTCTGAAGATCTGCCTGCAGAGCAGGAGGACAGGGGCACATCTCCCCCTTCTCTAGCTTTCCCTCTCTGGCTAAGGGCCTCAACTTTGTGTTGGAAATGAGTACCAAAAGGGACTCGGCACAAAAGTTCTTTTTCTTATGTCCTTAGAACACTGGGTCCTGAAAGGTCTGAGAAATTCCATCAGTTTTTGAAGAGGGTGGACATTAATACTGGGATGCACAAGGTTCAGTGGTCTTTTCTTCACCCCAAGCTTTGAGCACAGCTCCCGGAGGACCTGTCACCCTTTTCCTGGAGAAGAGCCCAGTCAACCGGCTCATAGAGACGGTGGAGTGTGGAGTGTGGGCCCAGTGCTGTGCTATAAGCATGGGGGTGGGGGAACAGGTGTATCAATCATTTCAAAGTGTCTTAACAGATTTACAAACCACCCTTGTCAGGGAGGCAGGGTAAATGCTATTCCCAATTTGGAGACAAGGAAACAGAGAGGATGTGATTTGTCCAAGGTCAGAATAGTGGCAAAAATAGAGGTCTCCCAATAAGCCTATTGCTCCTCCTGCTTCCCCCAACTGCCCTGGTCTCCAGGAATTCACTCTCTGCTTCTGAGGCAGGAGAAACTCAGATTCGCCCATCCATCCATTCACAAATAATTTCTGAGCACCTACCAACTGCCAGGCACCTGGCATGGCACTGGGGATACAAAGTTAAGAGAAAACAGGAATGTTTTCTGCCTTAACCAACTTGGCAGTCCAGTGAAGGATTCCAATGTCAATCAAGAACATTCTAGTAATGTAGAACTGCAGCTGGGACATAGGCTGTGAAAGAGAAGTTTGCAGTAAGAGCCTGCAGTAGGGGTTTGATCTAATCAGGGAAGGCGCCTATAAGGTGGTGATGCTGGGGCTGAGGTTAGCTAAGCAGACTAGGGAGAAAGAATTGTTCCCTATGGAGCCATCGTGCCAGGGCTCTGTGGTGGGAGGGGGAATGGGAGACTGAACTTATGCTGGCAGAAAGAAAGCTGGAGGGGAGAAAATAAGAGTATTGTGTAGATGCATCTGGATAAGACTTTGCCATATTGAAGAGCTCTGCCTTTATCCCGAGAGTCATGGGGAGCCCTGATGGGTGCCAGTCTAGTCAATGCCCCAACATCCTGGGGGCAGGGGGCGGGGGATGGCCAGTGAGCAGCACAGATGGGAAGTAGTTTAGGACAAGACATGAGATTCTGATCCCATGAAACCATTTCTTCAAAATCCTACCCCCTTTTCTGTTAGCATGCTGGGTCATTTCGAATATCATATATAATATTTGTAACAAACTTTTTTCATCAAATATAAGAAACCCAGTTTTCATCAAATATAAGACACATCATTACTTTAAATACTGTGAAAATAAGAAAGATGAAAAGCCCAAGATGGGAAGTCCAATAGGAGACCCCACACACAAGCTAGAATGCCCTCACTGAGAGGGTAAGTGACAAAGCCACCGTGAGAAAGAAAAAGCAAGGGAACGCGTGTGCCCCAACCTTGACACCCAGGTGGTGGGATGAAAAATCCTCCCTTTAGAACAAGAGTTCTAGGTCAGTGGTCCTCGTGCTTTCTGAATTTGCACAGTCAGTGAGTTCCAAAAAGAACCTCCAGCAGAGAATCTAATGTTAGACAGTCTGAGGCTGTTTGGGCCCTGATGGCGGGCAGAAGCAGCATGAACATCTGTCTTCAGGGCAGACCGACAGTTATGATGTGCCATTGATTGGGAGAAAAGTCCTGACAGATTTCAGACATCCAGAAATGTGCATCTTAGAAGATGGAAGATGGCAAAGCTGTTCCTATGAGAACTGGGACAAATAACTCATCTACAATCTCTCCAAGAACTCACCTGCCCTGTCACAGGATATGATGTACTCATCTGGCATATGACACTGTGAATGTTAAAGGTCCTTGACTTCATACAGCCAGGTTTCCTAAGGAAAGGAAGCCCCCATCGAGCAACTCAGGGGAAACTTTCTTGTGAATGTCAAAATAAAATGCAGTAAAGGAATAAGATGTCGATGATGATTTGAATTAGGGGGACTGGAAAGAGGGAGGGAGAAGTGGTTATTTTAGATCACAACAGAAATCACACACTCTCCATGCTGTGAGGTCCTCAGAGGTGAACCACCGGTTGCCCTTATTCTACAGCATTTTATGGGACAGGACTTGTCTAATGTCACCCAGCAGTTGGGACCATAGCAGTGGAATTGTCCTCTTTATGTTCAAGTCTAGTCACTGGTAACAATTTGACATTTAGATGTTTTATGAACAGGTCCTTTTCTGTTCTAAGAACTTCCAAAGACAAATCAAAATGTACTAAGAAATGCCCCCAAGTCTTTCAGGGAAATCAGAGGTGACTGACGTTTCTCTGTCACCTGGCCAGTCCAACTTGCATCACCCTTTGGTATCAGACCTGATGTTGAGGGGAACCCAAGGAGGCCCAGCCAGGGGTCTGCTGGACTTTTCCCCACACACCAACAGCTGGAATTTTACCAGAGAGGTCAAGGGCAGGGTGGGACTGATGGGCCCTTGTATCTAACTGTCTGAGGAACAGAGTGTCCCTGGCACTGGTACTTAGAGGGAGGAAGGCCTGGGGACACTGCTCTGTGGGCACACCCATCTGCTGTCAGACTTTTTATGCATTGGGTCTTAATGAAAGGTCTGCCGTTGTGCAAATGCCACCCTGGACTGTTGGGGAGGGGAGAGTGAGTGTGTGACATCTTCCTGAATAACAGCTCACAGGGGAGCTGACAGTCAGCTCCAGGGGAAGGCAGCTGCCTGTCCCTGCTCTGAAGCAGACGCACATGGCACAGTGATTACTCCACTTGCCCCAGGAAGTGGTTACCAGTCACTCTGCAGATGCACGTGGCTGCCCTGGAAGGAGGGCGGGTCGGTCAGAATAATAATGACAGGAGAAACCAGTCTCCTCCATGTACCCCCTCCCCACACCACCCTCTCTGTGCCACAGGTGATTATGAACATGGTGGCTTCCCACCTCACTCCTTCACACGGTGCAGCCGGCCCATGCGGGAGGTGGTTTTGTGCCCAGACACCATCCCCACTGTCAGCCTCTATAAATATCTGTGGAACTGAATGGCCTTTTCTTCTTTGTCTGTGGAACTCTTGGCCCATGGAAGGCTCTGCGGTGGAGGAGAGACCCAGCAGTGGGCATGTTTGAGGAGCAGAAGGGGCCAGATCAGTGGAACAAACACTGATTGTGCTCTGGCTCTGGAGGGAGGTGACAGATAGGGATAAGACAACTCCTGAATAAAAGACTCAGTGTCTGGGACATATGGGGACCTAATCACCTGCAAGATGGGAAAGGTTGTGATGAGTGATAAAATAAGGGTACCTGATATTCCAGAAAACAGGAGAAAGATGAATTCTGATTGAGAAAAGGTAGGAAGGGAGACCAAGGGCAGAAACATTCTTACCACCCTCCCCTCCCCCTCCCCAAACTGTAGCCTGTGGGGAAGCCACCAAGGAGAATTGGAGGGATGAGGAGAAACCCATTTTGGGCCCACAAACCTGGACTGTAAAACGGAGATTAAAAAGAGAGAGTTCTTGCCTGACCAGGCGGTGGCGCAGTGGATAGAGCGTTGGACTGGGATGTGGAAGACCCAGGTTCGAGACCCCGAGCTCACCAGCTTGAGCGTGGGGCCCATCTGGCTTGAGCAAAAGCTCATCAGTTTGGACCCAAGGTCGCTGACTCCAGCAAGGGGTTGCTCGGTCTGCTGAAGGCCCGCGGTCAAGGCACATGTGAGAAAGCAATCCATGAACAACTATGGTGTCGCAATGGCAACGAAAAACTAATGATTGATGCTTCTCACCGCTCTCCGTTCCTGTCAGTCTGTCCCTATCTATCCCTCTCTCTGACTCTCTCTCTGTCTCTGTAAAAAAAAAAAAAAAGAAAGTTTTTGTTTTTAACTTTTTGTTATAAGAAATTTTTGAAACTCTCCCCAAAGTGTGGAGAATGGTATATGAATTCCACGTCCCTCTTACCTGGCTTCAACAATGAGAGAGCTGTGCCCAGCCCTCTCCGTTCATCTCCACCACTACTTTTTCTGGAGTACTTTAAAGCGAACTTAGACATATTTAATTCATAAATTATTCCATTTGAATCTCTGATAAGGACGTTTCCTTTTAATATTACCACATTGCCACTATCGTACCTGACAAAATCAGGAATAATTCCTTAATATCATCTGGCTACACATTCCATACTCACATGTCCCCACTTTTCTCAAGGACATTCTGTTATAGTTGGTTTGTTATCATCAGGATCCAAACAAAGTTCACGCACAGCGTTTGGTTGTTATGTCTCTGAAGTCTCCTGTCTTCTGTAACAGTACAGGAGGAAAGAAAAATTGCTCAGAGCACTGAAGGCCCTGGTACGTGGATTAAAAGTAAGAGTATATTCATGCTGAGGCCTAACTCAGAAAACTGAGACCAAGTCAGGCAAGGAAAAGGGTATTCCTATGTCTTTCCATTGACTTGTCTGATGTAGGGACAACCCGCTGGGACACATCCTTTCTGCAGCTCTCCTTACCCACTGTAACCAGGCAGAGACTTATCCCTATCTTGTCACACGCTGCCTTCAGGAGATGAAGTGAAACCGGCAGGATCCAGGCTTCTGCCAGCAAAACAGCCAGCCGGAGGAAGAGGTGGAGGGGCCCCCTATAGAGAGACTCCATCAAGGGAAAGTAGGGAGGAGGGGGTTGGAGTGACAGGCCTAGGCAGGAGAGGGAAGTGGGTGCTCAGGTGTCCCTGGCTTTCAGTGGAGGATGGGGCTGGAGAAATGTCACTGGTGGAGGTTGGAAAAGCTGCCATCTGTTTGCCGTTTCTAGAGGAGGCCTGGTATTTAGAGAAAAATCTTCTGGAGTGCCTTGTATGAAAAACCAGGGTTCCTTTTTTATTCCTGGGAGGTTGGCTGCTACCTCATCTCCCTGCTCTGTGAACGTGGGTGCTGACCTAGCACAGCCTGCTGGGCTTGTCAAAGGCATTTGCATCTGAGGGTCAAAACCTGACTTCAGCCACAGCGTTCTATCTTCTTGCCTCCCTGACATTTTTCTGAGACACCAAACATGCTCCTAGGAGCCTGGTAAGAAATGCCCAGACTGCAGGTCAGAGGAAGGTGGACACTGTCTGTTTGCAGAGAGGTAGGTGTGGGGGGTGAGGAGAAGGCAAGCTCACTCCACCCTCCACCTCCCCATACTTCCAATTTAATCAAAAATTTTAGCGCCACATTCTTCTGGGAACAGATTTCACTGCAGTATTTACATCTCTTTGACTCTCAAGGCTTAGATGACAGTGTCAGCATTTGGTGAGCCCTCTTAGCAACCAAGGAGGCCCGTGGATTAGGAAAGGCCAGGCTGATAGATGTGTAGCTTGGGTGGCCTCCTTCTCAGAGTTCATGCTGTGTTGTGTAACATATAGACAGGGCCCTAGAAGTAATTGCATCACCTCCAATGAATGGCCTTTGAGAATTGTCCCACCTGCTATTTTAATTTTTTTTCTTTTTTTTTTTACAGAGACAGAGAGAGGAACAGATAGGGACAGGCAGACAGGAAGGGAGAGAGATGAGAAGTATTCATTCTTGGCTGCGGCACCTTAGTTGTTCATCAATTGCTTTCTCATATGTGCCTTGACCTGGGGGCTGCAGCAGAGCGAGTGACCCCTTGCTCAAGCCAGTTTCCTTGGGCTCAACCTGGTGAGCCTTGCTCAAACCAAATGAGCCTGTGCTCAAGCCAGCAATCTCAGTGTCTTGAACCTGGGTCCTCCTCATCCCAGTTCGGTGCTCTATCCACTGCACCACCGCTTGGTCAGGCCCACCTGATGTTTTAGTCGGGCCTCTCTGCTCAGTCACTGACCCTGCTGGACCAATTGGTAGACGGGGTTCTCACTAATAGGACTCCCCCAGCCTGCATGTTGACCTTTCAGCCATGGGGTTTAGGTATCTCTTTCCTGGCAGGGTGCCAACCAGTAAGCGGATAATAGGTCCCTTTTTTCCCAGTCTATTGGCCCCACCTCATCCACCTCTCCAAGTGGAGTGCCAGTGTCCCCTGCCAGGGCTAGGCTCAAAGGTGAATTGTAGACATTAGTGAAGTTAAAGGTAGAAATGTTCTGTGGGTTGGGGAGGTAGGAAATCCCTTTGATAAGAAGATACTAGTTGCTGGGAGATGCTGGGGAGGGGAACTAACAAAAAAAATCAATGCAGAATAAAACATCAACGACACATGCTGTGAAGAAGTAGGGCACAGGCACAGTAGGTTATGCAGACCAGTTGGGGTACTATTTTATATAGGATGGTCAAGGAAGGCCTCTCTGAAGAGGCGGCATTTAAGCAAAGTGGATATATGAAGGAGCAAGGGAAAAACCCTGAGACCTTGGGTTCCCAGACCAGAGCAGACCAGAATGATGGGAGCCACAGCAATGGGAAGGAGAGGGAGGAAATCAGCCTGGAGAAGGACCCACATGGTTCAGGCACTGGGGGTCTTAGTGAGCATGTTGAGTTCCATTAAGCCTGACCTGTGGTGGCGCAGTGGATCAAGCGTCAACCTGGAACGCCGAGGTCGCCAGTCCAACACCCAGGCTTGCCTGGTCAGGGAACATAGGAGAAGCAACTATGAGTTGATGCTTCCCGCTCCTCTCCCACTTTCTCTTCCTCTCCTCTCTCTAAAATCAATAAACAAAATCTTAAAAACAAACAGACAACAACAAAGAAAAGAATGCCAGGAAGCTGCTGGAAGGCTTTGATACCAGGCACAGGCAGGCTCTGCCCTCTTGTGTCTCCCTTCTAGGTGAGACCTAGTCCTAAACCAAGGGCTGGGATGCAGGCAGAGGTGAGAGGTAATCAAGGAGAGAGCTGGAGAGCTTGGCCTGTTGGGCCCCTCAGTGCCCTTTTCTCTCCCTCCTTGCTTTCCTTCTTCCCCTCCCTTTGTCCCCGTTGCACTCTTTGGTCCAAACCACTGTGCTCCAGTTTGGGAGGGTGACTCGCCCCTGGCTGTCTTGTCTCCTCTCACATGTCAAGGTTGTGTGCACTCTCCTCTCTGACCCCCACAGAATTCCGCTGACCACCCCCCCACCCCCCTCACCCCCCACCCCACCCCCCACCCCCCGGGCAGAGCACTGGGGAGTCATGGTTTTATGGCTGCTGATCTAGGTGTCTGGCCTCTCATTGGCAGGCGTCAGCAGGTTCCAGGATTTTATTCCAGGCTGTCCCAGGGAAACAATGGCACCATCTAACTATTCAGCACCCACTGTTGTATGTGCTGAGTGGGGTGGAGTTGGGGCCAGGGACATTGACAGAAACATGAAGAAAATTCTGTGCCTCAAATTGTTTTCCACTAGTGGGGGTGGGGTGACTCCCTGCAGAACTGACTAAGATGGGAGGTATTTGTAATAAGGGAGCTTATGTGTTTTCTGATCCTGTTGCAAGGAAAGGCATTGTTTTTGGAACGTTGTCTTAAAGGAGGTCACATTTGAATTGGGCCTTCCAGGAGGCAGGAGTTTGGGTGGACGTTTCAAGGGCCTCCTGCCAGAAGATTTTACGTCCAGGGCAGGGTGGGCCAGCAGTGTGCACCGGCTTCTCCTGGTGCCTAGCGCCGCAATGAAAATCCAACAGGTGTGGAGGAGAGACGAGATTCAGGGACCAATGAGCTGCCTCACTCCACATTCCCTGCAGCGGTGCCAGATGCGGCCTGGCCACGAGGAGGCTGTCAGAGCCTAGGGGGAAGCAGAGCTGTCTGGGACTTCGTGTGTTGCCCTGGGCAGTTCATTTTCTCAAGGTCACAGAGTCCTTTGAGAATTGATGAAAGCTATTGTATGGACTCTCCTCAGGAGAAATGTGTATCTGTACATAAACACTAAAAAAAATTTTATTGAGATATAATTCACATTTCATAAATTTACCATTTAAAGTGTATAAGTCAGTGGTTTTCAGCAAATTCACAAGTTTGTGCAGCAATCATCACTATATAATTCCAGGACATGTTGTCACCCCCAAACGAAACTTACTACCCTTTGGTAGTCATTCCCCAGTCTCCTCTCTCTCCATCCCCCGGCAGCTAATCTACTGTCTGTCTCTATAGATTTGCCTATTCTGGACATATTATATAAATTGAATCATATAGAATGTGGCCTTTTGTGTCTTCTTTCACATAATATTTTCAAGTTTCGTTCAGGGTGTAGCATGGATCAGTGCCTCATTCCTTTTTTTTAAATAATATTCTACTGTGTGCATAGACTATATTTTGTTTATCCATCATCAGTTAATGCACATTCCAGTGTTTCCACTTTTTGACTATTATGAAGACTGCTGTGAACATTCATGTCCAAGTTCACACACTAACACTTAAAAAACATTTCATGCACAAGTTTATACACTAGTCTTACAAAACCCATCTCATATTTCAGAAACCTTGTTTTATTTACAAAAGAGGAGGAATTAAAAAAGGAGTGTATTCATTAAATTGCATGCTTAAATATGTGCAGCTGTTTGGTAAAAGTAAAGCTATTTTTAAGATAAAATAAATTTTAAAAAGAGGGAATGGAGAAGACAGGAAGGCTATCAATAATTTATTGTTATTTATTGAGCATCTCTAGGTTAAGCACTTTACATACCCACGTTAGTTTGATTCTAAACAACCCTGTGATACAATGTTATTTATTCTCCGGGTATTACAGATGAGAAAGCTGAGGCTCAGAGGAGTCATCAGGTTTCTTGGAGAAGTCAGGATTTAATCTGAGTCTTGACTGTGAGGCTGTGAACAGCAACTCCACACTGTTTCCTCTGGACCTCCATCAATGCCCCTACTTCCTTCCATTTATTTTTTAATGGAATAGTAATGTCCTGCATGCCAAAAGGCATCCATTTGGCTAACGCCCATCAGGCCCAGTGCACAGTGGGCATCCTAGACTACTGTGCAGTGACCCTTCCCCAAAGCGACTTGTGATTGAAAGCCCTGCCTCTCTATCTTTCCCTTTTGGGGGCACAGCCTCCACCCCAGCCAGCATGTGTGTCTGGCTGTGGTAATAATAGCTCAGGGGCACCAAGGCATCTCCTGAACAGCTGAGACATCTGTAAACGTTGCCCTCAGTGTGACATCCCTCTGCATACCCTGCCTGGTAGAAAGATGCCAGGGTCAGGCTGAGGATGGCTTGTGATGGGGGGTTCTGCAGAAAGGGGCGGCTGCCGTCGGAAGCTCAGTGTCAGTTGCCATGCTCTGTTTTGTCTCGCAGCCGGTGGACAACCATCAAGCCCTGGTGCGCAGGGAGTCCGTGGTCAACCTGGAGAACTTCAAGAAGCAGTATGTCCGCAGGCGGTGGAAGGTGTGTCAGGGCTTAGGGGAGGGGGGTGCGGGGTCCGAGACCCAGGTGGGTTCCTGCTTCCCTCCAGGTCCCTGTGCACATTCTCACCGGGCAGTCCCTCTTTCTCCCTCCCGCAGCTCTCCTTCAGCATCGTCTCCTTGTGTAACCACCTCACCCGCTCCCTGATGAAGAAGGTGCACCTAAGACTGGATGAAAACCTGGTGGGTAAATGCAGTGCCCTCTTCTGGGGTGGAATTTGGGGATGGCCTGGAGCTTGAGGATGAAGGGGAACAGGTCGATTTTAACTGTTTCCAGTCAGTTCTGTTGGTCCTGCCTTCCTCTGCACTGTGATTAGTGGGGGCATCATGTCCAGGAGGCCACTGAGGTGGTGTCAGGAGAAACATAGCATATGCAGGATCTGAATCCTCTCCTGGCGGGCCTCTAATGGGACAGCTGCTACTCCACTGCCCTGGGCTTTCCCTGCAGACCCGTAGCCTGCTGGGCACCTTGAGGACTCTGGATAAGGAAACTACCCAGGCAATCCAAAATCCTGACAATCCAGAGATCTGCTGTAGATCGGGAGCTTTATATTTGTGTTCCAATTGTTCCATTTCTGTTTGGCTTTCAATTAACATTAATAATAATAATAATGAGATAACATATTTGATTAGCTTGTTACCAATTTGTGTACATTTAAATTGAAGGACTTATATACTGATCAAGAGCGTGGCCTCAGGATCCAGATTGCCAGGATTCACATCTGCCACGTAATAGCTGTTTGACTTTGAGGAAATTACTTAACCTCTCTGTGCCAAAATGTTATCATTTGTAGTCATGAGGATTAAAGGATGATGTATTCTGAGAACCTGACATTCTAAGTGCTCAATACGTATTAGCAGCTATTATTGTCTAGAATACTGGAGACTTTAAAATGCAATGCCAGTGCTTCTGAATGCAGCATTAGTATTCCAGATGTAAGAGGTTCCCTGAACAGATGTGCCCCGCCCCACTGCTCACTGAGTGTAGTGAGGGCTCCAGGAGTATGTGGGATGGCACAGGTCAGGACAGAAGGTGACTCTTGCCCAGGAGAGGGCTGGAAGGCAGCTGCTGAAACAGATGGGCAGTCAGCCTTGAGCAACCTTAGGACACACAGCACTTGGGCTGAATCCCAGAACCGGGCACAGCCCTGTGTTTTCTACTCCCTGCCACGTATTCTGGTGTCCTTTTTCTTCAGCCCGAGCTCTTGTTGGTTCTTATTCCTGCTCAGGACTTGAGGATTTATGGTTCCAGAGGACTGAAGCAATTGTGTGGCTTTTGCCAAACTATGTCCCTTCCTTGGTCGCCTCCCCCATCTGCTATAAAAGGGATCGGACTCTCTCCTCTGAAAATTCCTGTTAATGGCAGACAGACTTTCCCCCAGCCTATGTTTTTATTGTTTGGCTCTGACGCACGCTAAAAAGTTGCTGTTCAGCAGAGCCTGAGTTATTTTTATTGTTATAGCCGGGCTTGGTCCAGGATGTATTTGGCTAAAGTTGATCTTGACCTTGGATGTCCAGGTGGCTTGGGCCAACGGAAGGAGAAATGGCCCTGGGAAGGCACACAGCGCACAGCAGACATGCCTTTCAGCTGAGTAGCCTGATCTAATGCAGGCCATGGGGAGGGACCAGAGAGTAGTGAAAGGGCAATCAATTTCTCTCCTTGGTTTTGCCCTTATGTAAACATTTTAAAATAGTCCCCTTTTTACTCAAAATGCTCAGCACCATTAGCTCAATGCTCACCCTACAAGTGGAAGAGGATTGGGTCCTAGACATCTATTATAAAGTTTTCCCAAAGGGACTTTCCTTAAAAAAAGAACAAAAAGGGTTCTTTTGTTTAGGAAGCATTAAAATTGAACATCTTGCAACAGATTATTTTTTAATGACTTGCTTAAGTCTTTCTGAATTAGTACTTCTATTAATAATTTTAATGATTTGGTAGATCAATGTGGCCTGAATGGAAAAGGCAGTATAACCTCCAGGGCCTCAGCTTTGGTTTAGCCATGGAATATGCTTTACTCTTTCCCCCTTTCATGAAAATGGAGCGCAAAAGCTATTCCCCTGGGAAAACGGCATGGTAAGGCTTGCTCAAGGTGCAGCCTTAGCCAGTCAAAAAAGAGAGGGTGTGCAGCAGTGGCTGTCAGAGGCTGGGGAGGTCTCAGTGGGTCTCCTCGCTTCCCCACTCTCTCCAGTCTGAGTTTAGGAGACCTCTCGGCCCCCAGACCGTGTACCCAGGTGGTCATAAGCATGTGGCTGCCACCAGGTAGAATTTTCATTATTATTATAATCTGACTTCTGGCACCTGGTTTCCTTGGATGCTCTGCCTGTTCTCCTTCCTCTTGGAAGGAGGCCTCAGGCATTTGGTCCGGCTGTACTTCAGGTCCCTCCCTGTCCCTACCTGACCCATGCTCAGTCTCTGGACAGGAAAACAGCCTTCCTCTCAACATCCACCCCTCTGGCTTGCAGGCCACTGGCCCAGGTGTACCAGGCCAGGTTGCCCAGCACAACCCCATTCCTGACATCTCATGACCCTCTTGCCCTGAGACTCTCTTGCTTTATTTTCCAGAGGAATTGTGAGAGTGACACAGAGGAAGACATCGCTGCGAGGAAAGCCCTCCGCCCCCGGAGGAGGAGCAGTGTCTCTTAACTGGCCCAGCCCTCAGAGGCCACCAGGGAGGCTCAGGCCCAGTGGGGCTCCCTTCTATGCAGACTCGTGGTCCCCATTTGTCACCAGCGCCCAGGGACTCTGCATTCCTGAATATTTTGCAAGAGAGATTGGTCCTCAGGATTCAGAAATGTGTGCCGGGAGCCAGCAGACACTGGGAGCTGTGGCTGTTTCCCACGAAACAGGTGCCGCATTTCCAAAGCTCTTTCTCTCCAGAAAGCGGGCTCTCCCCTGTCTGCCGTCCTCAGACCCAGGCTATGGGTGTGGACTTAAGAAAACAATGTAAGTGAACATCGTCATCAAGGGTGAAGGTCAGACTAAGGCAGTTTTCCTCACAGGATGAGGGGGTTCAGAACCAGCCTAGTCAAAATTCACACCAGGAGGACAGAGGCCTGCCCCCTGGGGACAAGCCAAGTGAGTGAAGTGAATCTTGGGGTATGAGGGACCAATCCTGTGGTATCCTAGAACCCACATGAAGTTAGCATGTCAGGCCGACCGACATATCAGACCTTCTGAAGCAGCCTATTGCTAGCCCACTATATTGTAATTTTTTTCCATTTTTATTAAACTTCTGGTTTACCTGATGTTTGGCTTCTTTTTGAGCTATTTTTATCTGATTTTCTTTAGCTCAAGTGCCTACGACTCTGGGGGAACACCCAGGGTTGGGGTGCTGAGTGGACAGTACCTCAGAAGGTCACACTGAACCACCCCCTCTGGACTATAAGGCACCTGCCTTCTATATTCTTCCCTAATGCTTTCAGCCCCAGAAAATCAGCCCAGATGTTATACATAATGCCTGTGCCATCTCTACTACTATTCCCATCACCTCCAATGGATTTATGGACTCAGTTGTGTCTCCCAGCCCCCCGTACCACAGAATAGGACTATATTTGGCCATAGGGTCTTTAAAGAAGTTATCAAGTTAAAGTTGTTAATGAGCCCTAATTCCAATATGACTGGTGTGTGTGTGTGTGTGTGTGTGTGTGTGTGTGTGTGTGTGTGTGTGTGACAAAGACAGAGAGAGGGACAGACAGGAAGGGAGAGAGATGAGAAGCACCAATTCTTCATTGCGGCACCTTAGCTGTTCATTGATTGCTTTCTCGTATGTGCCTTGACTGGGGGGCTACAGCTGAGCAAGTGACCCCTTGCTCAAGCCAGCCACCTTGGGTTCAAGTTCAAGCTGGTGAGCCTTGCTCAAACCAGATGATCCCATGCTCAAGTCAGTGACCTCAGGGTTTTAAATCTGGTTCCTCCGCATCCCAGTCCGATGCTCTATCCACTGTGCCACTCCCTGGTCAGGCTATGACTGGTTTCTTTATAAGAAGAGGTGATTAAGACACAGAATAAAGACTGTGTGAAGACACAGGGAAATGACAGCCACAGAGAGGTCTCAGAAGAAACCAACCCAGCCGATCCCTCCATCTTACATTCCTGTCTTCCAGAACTGTGAGAAAATGCATATCTGTTGTTTAAGCCACCAGTCTGAACTATTTGTTAAAGCAGCCCTAGAAAATTAATACACCTGTCAACTATGGCCAACATAGGGGCAGAGAACTTTTTTTTATATATATATATATATATTTTTTTTATTAATTCTAATGGGGTGACACCAATAAATCAGGGTACATATGTACAATGAAAACATCTCCAGGTTATCTTATCATTCAACCGTGTTGCATACCCGTCACCAAAAGTAAAATTGTCCTCTGTCACCTTCCATCTGGTTTACCCTGTGTCCCTCCCCTCCTCCCTATCCCACCCTCTCCTCCCTCCCCCCACCCCGTAACCACCACTCTCTTGTCCATGTCTCATATTCTCACTTTTATGTCCCACCTATGTATGAAATCATGCTGTTCTCAGTTTTTCTTTTTTTCTGATTTACTTATTTCACTCCATATAATGTTATCAAGGTACATCCATTTTGTTATAAATGATCCGATGTCATCGTTTCTTATGGCTGAGTAGTATTCCATAGTATATATGTACCAAAGCTTTTTAATCCACTCGTCTTCTGACGGACACTTGGGCTGGTTCCAGATCTTCGCTATTGTGAACAATGCTGCCACGAACATGGGGGCGCATTTCTTCTTTTCGAACAGTGCTATGGTGTTCTTAGGGTATATTCCTATAAGTGGGATAGCTGGGTCAAAAGGCAGTTCGATTTTTAATTTTCTGAGGAATCTCCAAACTGTTTTCCACAGTGGCTGCACCAGTCTGCATTCCCACCAGCAGTGCAGAAGGGTTCCCTTTTCTCCACATCCTCGCCAGCACTTATTCTGTTGTTTTGCTGATGAGTGCCATTCTGACTGGTGTGAGGTGATATCTCATTGTGGTTTTAATTTGCATTTCTCTAATGATTAGTGATGTTGAGCATTTTTTCATATGCCTATTGGCCCTCTGTATGTCTTCTTCGGAGAAATTTCTATTCATTTCTTTTGTCCATTTTTTGATTGGGTTGTTTGTCTTCCTGGTGTTGAGTTTTATAAGTTCTTTATAAATTTTGGTTATTAACCCCTTATCAGATGTGCTGTCGAATATTTTCTCCCATTGTGTGGTTTGTCTTTTTATTCTGTTCTTATTGTCTTTAGCTGTGCAAAAACTTTTTAGTTTGATATAGTCCCATTTGTTTATCTTGTCTTTTATTTCATTTGCCCGTGGAGATAAATTGGCAAATATACTGCTTCTACAGATGTCGGAGAGCTTGCTGCCTATGTTTTCTTCTAAGATGCTTATGGTTTCACGGCTTACATTTAAGTCTTTTATCCATTTTGAGTTTGTTTTTGTGAATGGTGTAAGTTGATGGTCTAGTTTCATTTTTTTGCAGGTAGATGTCCAAGTTTCCCAACACCATTTGTTAAAGAGGCTGTCTTTACTCCATTGTATATTCTTTCCTCCTTTGTCAAATATCAGTTGTCCATAAAGCTGTGGGTTTATTTCTGGGTCCTCTGTTCTGTTTATTTCTGGGTCCACATTGATCTATGTGCCTGTTCTTATGCCAGTACCAGGCTGTCTTGAGTATAATGGCCTTATAGTATACCTTGATATCTGGAAGAGTGATACCTCCTGCTTTGTTTTTTCTTTTTAGGATTGCTGAGGCTATTCGTGTTCTTTTTTGGTTCCATATAAATTTTTGGAATATGTTTTCTATATCTTTGAAGTATGTCATTGGTATTTTAATTGGTATTGCATTGAATTTATAAATTGCTTTGGGTAATATAGACATTTTAATGATGTTTATTCTTCCTAGCCATGAGCACGGTATATGCTTCCACTTGTTTGTATCTTCCTTGATTTCCTTTATCAATGTTTTATAATTTTCCGAGTACAAGTCCTTAACCTCCTTGGTTAAATTTACTCCTAGGTATTTTATTTTTTTGGCTGCAATAGTGAAGGGGATTGTTTCCTTAATTTCTTTTGCTGACAGTTCATTGTTTGTATATAGAAATGCCTCTGATTTCTGCGTATTAATTTTATATCCTGCCACCTTGCTGAATTCATTTATAAGGTCCAGTAGTTTTTTGACTGAGACTTTAGGGTTTTCAATATACAATATCATATCATCTGCAAATAGTGACAGTTTTACTTCTTCTTTTCCAATTTGGATGCCTTTTATTTCTTCTTCTTGTCTGATTGCTATAGCTAGGACTTCCAGAACTATGTTGAATAAGAGTGGTGAAAGTGGGCAACCCTGCCTGATTCCTGATCTTAAGGGGATTGCTTTTAATTTTTGTCCATTTAGTATGATGTTTGCTGTGGGTTTGTCGTAGATGGCCTTTATCATGTTAAGGAATGTTCCTTGTATTCCCACTTTACTGAGAGTTTTGAGCATGAATGGGTGCTGGATTTTATCAAATGCCTTTTCTGCATCTATTGAAATTATCATGTGATTTTTGTCCTTCCTTTTGTTTATGTGGTGAATCACATTGATTGATTTGCGAATATTAAACCAGCCTTGCCTCTCCAGAATAAATCCCACTTGATCATGGTGTATGATTTTTTTCATATATTGCTGGATCCGGTTGGCTAATATTTTGTTGAAAATTTTAGCATCTAAATTCATCAGGGATATAGGCCTATAATTTTCTTTCTTTGTGTTGTCTTTGCCCGGTTTTGGGATCAGAATTATGCTCGCCTTGTAAAAGGAGTTTGGAAGTCTTCCTTCCTCTTGAATTTTTTGAAATAGCTTGAGGAGGATAGGAGTTAGTTCTTCTTTGAATTTTTTATAGAATTCACTTGTGAAGCCATCAGGCCCAGGACTTTTCTTTTTTGGGAGTTTTTTGATAACTGTTTCTATCTCATTTGTTGTAATTGGTCTGTTTAGGTGTTCTGATTCTTCCAGATTGATTTTTGGAAGTTTATATGATTCAAGAAATTTGTCCATTTCATCTAGATTGTCTAGTTTTTTGGCATAGAGTTCTTCATAATATTTTCTTACAATGCTTTGTATTTCTGTTGTATCAGTTGTTATTTCTCCACTGTCCTTTTTAATTTTATTTATTTGAAACCTCTCTCTTTTTTTCTTGGTGAGTCTAGTTAAAGCTTCATCCATCTTGTTTACCTTTTCAAATAACCAGCTTCTGGTTTCATTGATCCTCTGTATTGTTTCCTTAGCCTCTATGTCATTTATTTCTGCTCTGATCTTTATTATTTCCTTCCTTCTACTTGTCCTGGGTTTTATTTGTTGTTGTTTTTCTAGTTCTTTTAGCTGCAGGGTAAGGTTGCTTATTTGAGCTTTTTCTAGCTTCCTATGATATGCTTGTAGTGCAATGAACTTCCCTCTCAGTACTGCTTTTGCTGTGTCCCATAAATTTTGAGTTGATGTATGCTCATTATCATTTGTTTCTAGAAACTTTTTTATTTCGTCTTTGATCTCATTGTTAATCCATTCATTATTTAATATCATGCTATTTAGTTTCCAAGTGTTTGAGTATTTTTCAGTTTTTCTTTTGTGGTTAATTTCTAGTTTCATGGCATTGTGATCAGAGAAAATGCTTGATATGATTTCAATCTTCTTGAATTTATTGAGATCATTTTTGTGTCCTAACATGTGGTCTATCCTAGAAAACGTACCGTGAGCGCTTGAGAAGAATGTATATTCTACTGCTTTAGGATGAAAAGTTCTGAAGATATCTATTAAATCAAGTTGATCTAGTGTATCCTTTAAGTCTGCTGTTTCTTTATTCATTTTCTTTCTTGAGGATCTATCCAGTGTTGTTAGTGGGGTATTGAAATCCCCTACTATGATAGTATTGCTGTTAATCTCGCCCTTAATGTCCATCAAAGTCTGCTTTATGTATGTCGGGGCTCCTATATTTGGTGCGTAGATATTTATAATAGTTATATCTTCCTGTTGAATTGTTCCCTTTATCGTTATGTAGTGTCCTTCTTTATCTCTTACTACAGCCTTTGGTTTAAAGTCCATTTTGTCAGATATAAGTACTGCTACCCCGGCTTTTTTTCATTTCCATTTGCATGAAATATTTTTTTCCATCCTTTTACCTTCAGTCTATGTGCATCTTTTGTTTTAAGGTGTGTCTCTTGTAAACAGCATATGTATGGTTCCTGTTTCTTTATCCACGCAGCTACCCTATGTCTTTTGATTGGATCATTTAATCCATTTACATTTAAGGTTATTGTTGATATGTAGTTGTTTATTGCCATTTTATTCTTTAAAGCTGTATTCTTCTTTTGCTATATTCTTTCCTCCCTTTGAACTGTTCACAAGAGGCCCCATAGTATCTCTTGCAGAATTGGTTTGGTTTTAATGTATTCCTTGAGGCTTTCTTTGTCTGGAAAGCTCTTTATTTCTCCTTCAATTTTAAACGTTAGCCTTGCTGGATAGAGTAGTCTTGGTTGTAGGTTCTTGTTCTGCATTACTTTGATTATATCTTGCCATTCCCTTCTGGCCTCAAGTGTTTCTGTTGAGAAGTCTGATGTCATCCTTATGGGGGCTCCTTTGTAGTTGATAGCCTTTTTTTCTCTAGCAGCTTTTAAGATTTTTTCTTTATCCATTAGCTTTGGTATTTTAACTATGATGTGTCTTGGTGTAGATCTTTTTGGGTTTCTCTTTAATGGAGTTCTGTGTGCTTCTTGAACGTGTGGAATTTTTCCCAGCCTTAATTTAGGAAAGTTTTCTGCTATGATTTGATTGAACACAGTTTCCATTTCCTGTCCTCTTTCCTCTTCTTCAGGCACCCCTATGATGCGAATGTTGTTTCTCTTCATGTTGTCACAGAGCTCCCTTAGAGTTTCCTCACATTTTTTTGAGTCTCTTTTCCTTTTTCTTCTCTCCTTCTGTGCCTTTGTTTATTGTGTCTTCTAACTCGCTGATTCGATCCTCAGCGTGATTCATCCTGCTTTTAATTCCTTCCATTGTGGTCTTCAGTTCTGATATTGTATTTGTCATTTCTGTCTGATTCTTTTTTATTATTTCAATTTCGTTTTTTATACTTGTTATCTCTTTATTTAGGTGTTCATAGTGACTATCCATTGTTGCTCTAATTTCTTTGAACATCCTAACTATCATTATTCTAAATTCTGCTTCTGGTAGTTTGGTTATATCTGGTTCATTCAGGTCCTTCTCTGAGGATTTCTCTTGATTCATTTGGTTTGCATTCCTCTGCCTGGGGCAGGGTACTTTTTAAAGATGTGGATGGAGAAGGATAAAGAAGGACCCACAGAGAGAAAGGAGAGGAAAAAGAGGTGGGTTACCCTGACCCGTGAGTGAATATGGTAAGGGAACCTCAATAGGCATAGATCTCTGGGCCGTGCTTCCCAGGCTAAAAGACTGGTGTTGCTGACCAGTACCCAAAAGGAGACCCTTGAAAGCCAGAAATCAAAAGGGTCAGGGGGAGGCCCTGACACCAATAAAGAAACTGAGAAAAGGTGGGGGGAGGGGGAAATTTAGAAGGTGAGAGGGGGAAAGTGAGCCAGGAAGGGGAGAGGGGAAAAGGGCAGAAAGAAAGGGGTCTGGGAAAAAGGGAGGCGGCATTTCCCTTTGTCTGCAGCTTTTGTTTTATTTTTTAAAATGTTATTGATTGATTTTTACAGAGGGAATTGGTTCACTTATTTATGCATTCATTGGTTGATTCTTGTATGTGCCCTGACTGGGGATAGAACCTGCAACCTTGGTGTGTTGGAACCATGCTCTAACCCAGAGGTCCCCAAACTATGGCCCGCAGGCCAAATTGCGGCCCCCTGAGGCCATTTATCCAGCCCCCCCGCACTTCCGGAAGGGGCACCTCTTTCATTGGTGGTCAGTGTATGGAGTACTGTATGTGGCGGCCCTCCAACGGTCTGAGGGACAGTGAACTGGCCCCCTGTGTAAAAAGTTTGGAGACCCCTGCAACCAACCAAGCTACCCATCCAGGGCTGTCTGCAGCCACTTTTAAATACCTAGTGTGAGAGAGGGAACCAAGCTACCTTCATCCAGGTGGATGGATACAGAGCAAAAGACCCCACAGGAACAGAAGGGCCATCCAGTTTTGGAAAAGCCTCTTACAGAACTGGAGAGGACCTCCAGTTTAGGGAAGAAAGCTGTGGAGTTGACTTGAAGTTCTCAGCAGAGCCGGCAATGTGTCTGATTGCAGCCTTCAGAGCACAGCTGGGCTGAGACCTGCATTCAAGGCCCCCAGGGTCAGGGAGGGGCTCTTCACTGTCGCTGGTCACATACATCAGCAAAGAATATTCTGGAACAGGAGCTCATTGGGTGCTCCTAGGAAGTAAATTGCGATAGTGGGTAGGGGACACCTCCTACTAGGAAAGAGAGCAGTGAATGGCTTTGACAAACGCTGTCTGAGTTTCCAATCATAAGATTAGCCTTTTCTTTTTTCTTTTAATTTTAGAGAGAGAAAGAGGGGAAGGAGCAGGAAGCACCAACTCAACTCATAGTAGATGCTTCTCGTATATGCGTTATATGCGTTGACCAGGCAAGCCTGGGGTTTCAAACTGGTGACCTCAGCATTCTAGGTCAGTGCTTTAGTCACTGCACCACCACAGGTCAGGCCATAGGACTAGCCTTTTAGAATTTGACACAACTACTACATCTTTACTGAAGAGAAAACTGAAGCCTAGAGAGAGGAAGTGGCTAGTTCTACATCACACAGCAAATTTGCAAAAATGTCTGACAAAAGCCTAGACTTCCTGACTTCGGCTTGATAAAGAATGTGGTAAACCTTTCAGGAAATGGATAGACTTACTTTAAACAAGCTCTCATCTATTCTTGATTGTTCCCTGCCTCATCCTTCATTCCTGGAAATGGAAGAAATGGTCACACTTGCTGCTGTCCATTTTCTCACAGTAAAGGACACTGCCACCAGGAGGGGCCATCTCAGCAGCCAACCTCCATGGTCTGCGAGTCAGTTGGTGAACCAATATGTGCCTGGCACTGTTCTAGATGTGGGGTCAGGACAGCGAACAGGACAGGCACGGACCCTGCCCTAATGGGATCTACATTCTGCAAGTGCTGGGCATCCAGAACTTCGTGCTGCCTGCAGACTGCTCTTCCTTGCCTTCCTCCCATCCAGGTTCTTTAAAACCCTATTGATCAAGTCCCCTCAGCTCAACTCTCTGGTGTTTGATGGCATCTGCTGAGTTTCCCAGAATCTCTTAGGAGGCACAGGGCCAAGCAGTAGGAAGAGGAGGACCTTTGCGGAAGCACATCCCTAAGGATGCCTTTGAAGCGCAGCAGGCACCCATGTAGGTAGATGGCTGGTACCCTCCCGGTGTGAAGGTGTGTGGAGCAGCTGGCTTAGGGGAAGCAGGTATATTCCATTGGCTCTGAAGAGGATGTATTGCCCAGCTGACACTTCAAGGCTGAATAAGACCACAGGGTGCTCTGAGGCTTATTGAACATTTCTGGTGACAAAAGCTGTGCGTGGTTAAAAGCCAAGTCTTTAAAGAGGTCTGGGGGTGTCCTGCCGCAGAGTGTTCGCCTGTGTGTTTCCAGGATGCTGCATTAATGTTTCACCAGTGCACATATAAATAGTTCAGTCCACTACTTTTTAATGTCAATCTCACTGGCTTTTCTGACTCCAGATCTTAGACTGTATATACCTTTTCCAGTCACATACTTATTTGCTGAAAATCTTATTTTGAAAGCACATGAAAGCCATACCATATAAGAGGTGAACCACAAAAGCTCTATAAAAGTCAAACCCTGTGCTCTACAAAGTAGGTACATGTGAAAAGAGCTAAAATGAAGACTGAGTATGACAAGGCACTTGATCTGGCACAGGGTTATAGAACTTTCTTTCCATCCGGTTTCTAGCTTGATGTCACCCTGACATTGTTCGGTTCGCTATTGCCCCCACCCCAAAGAATAATGTCTTCCTAGGTAATCTTTTGAGGTGATCCCATGCTGAGCAAACCTTAATAGGCTTGGGGATGGTGCCATCAAAGAGCTGTAAATAATGGTTAATTGACATTTCAAAAAGCAGAAACACAGTTGGTGACCTTCCATTAATAGTTTCTCTCTTTCTGCTTTTTCTTCTCCCCCACTGGTTCTCTTTTTTACTCCTCCTCCACCCATTAGCAAAACATAATATAGAACTAAAGTACATATTTTAGTAATGCCTTTACTTATTGAATGAAATTTGCATTCCCAGTTCTTAATCTAAAATAAAATTGATTATCCAGGGAGAAATATATTGCTCACAAAAATTAGGGGATATTATATCGCTTCATATTCATTTTGAAATATCCCCTAATTTTTGTGAGCAGTATAATTTTGTGGTTTTTTCCTTGTGGATCAGTGATTCCCTACCTTGAGGTAGGAGAAAAATGAAAGAAAAAAAAGCTCACAGTAATTTTTAAATAACTTGTTCTGCAATAAAAACAGTTCATATACAGCATTTCCTTTGGTCCTCCACCTGACTTTGTCAGAGAAACGAGAGCTCCATGTGGGTAGATGAGGAAACCAAGACTTGGTGGAGTTAGGAAGTTTGTATGCAGTCTCACAGCATTTGTGTAAAGCCAGTATTCACAGCCACCATCACAGCCACCTGGCCAGTGCAGGTTCTCATTAGATTCGGACAGTCAGTAATGAAACAACGGAGCCAAGAACTGGTGAGCCATCAGCTTTTATTCTAGCTTGCACCCGGCGGGCAAGTAAAAACACACTGGGCTCCAAACCCCACTCATTCAGTGCTCACAAAGCTACTGACTTATCCGAGTTTCCTAGTATCAAAGGTTTCTAGCTCACCAGACTTATTCACCTCTGTTCCCTATCCCCTCCTACACAAACTCTGCACAAACTGACTTCTCTCTCAGCACTCCACCATCTTGGCTGCTTCTCCTCTGCTCCACATGGCCTTAATTCAATCGACAAACAAGGAAGTCTCTGATACAAAGTCACTAATCTGAGGCATAATGGGATTCCTCAGGAGAGTGCACCACCCCACATCATCCACTCAGTCAAGGATGTGGGGAAAAGCTTACTTTTAAAACTTGCACGTGGGCAGCACCATCTTTAACAAAGTGAGCATAATATATTTCATCTGCCCAACAACTCAGAATCTAGATTCCAGTCTAGTTTTGCCAACCCCCAGATTCACATTTCTTCTCTGCTTTCTTGGAGAAATATTGTTGAGTGAAAAAAAGCATCTAGAGAACCACCACATACAGTATACTACCATTTTTATAAAGCTCAAGAACTATACCATATGTTGTTTAGGGACACATGCAAATATGATAAAACTGTGTTAAAAGCAAGCCAATAACTGTGCTCAGAGTTCAAGGTGAAGCTTACCTCTGGGCAGCTGAGACAGGGAGGGAGCCAGGGGTGGGTGCTGGCTGGTGGCAGCATTCCAGCCAGCACTAAGTTCACAGTGGGCTCACAGGCATTCATTTTATTCTCATGCTTTCTTACTGATTAGTTATCTATTCTTTTGCATGTATCAAGTATTACATTAAAATAATAAAGAAAGTGAGGTGAAAGAAATCCACAGCAATGGTCATCAGATGCCAGAGCAGAGAGCACGTGGAGTGTGTGTGGGGACCGTCCCTGAGTGTGCTTCTCCCCTCCTGACTCAATGGCAGGCTTTTTCCTGTGATCTTTTGTTGGCACTTTGATCAGAGGTCATTCTGCTATACTGTGAGAGTCCCTGGGCTGGGTTGTAATTCCCATTTTAAAGAGTAAAGGTGCAAAATACCCCATCCCTCACAGCTTACCTTCCCAGTCATCATTTTCTCTTGGAGCTTTCCTTAGACTCTGCAAGGTCTGAGGACATCAGAGCCCAAGGAGGCTGATTGCCAGCTCACACTTTGAGCGCCTCCATGTCTCTTTGAGTTTAAACCCAGAGGCCAGATGGGGTTTGAAAAGCCATTTGGGCCATTCCCCTACTCCTGGATGAGACTGCACTTGGGTTTCTCCTTCTCATTTTGGATTGATAAAGGGTGATCCTATGTCTTCCCTCATTCCCTTTTCTAGTTCTTAACAGTCCTCCCTATCTTTCACTACTAAGAGCCCAAAGGCCTGGGCGAAGTCCTGCCACTTTTCAGCTGTTGTCATTCAACTTTTCTGGACCTCGACTTTCCCATCTGTGAAATGGTGATAATAATATCAGTGTTACTTGTTATGAGTGCCTCTTTGAGATCAATTTTGTAAAGGAGATTTATCACTTTGAAGAACTCGGACAACTTAAGGGATTTGTCATTTCCATAACTTAATTGCACTCTGAGAAATGTAAAAGGAGGAACAACCATGGCCCATAGTGGAAGTCAACGCTGGTGGCCTGAACTCTGGGTGGAGAGCTGCTGGGCCCAGGTGCACTTCTTACTGACCTCTTCTGCCCCGCTATACCTGTGTGATGCCTGATTCCGTGCAAACCCTGGCGATGGTTTATTAAACACAGGAGAAGGCATGAGGGGTTTTCTTCCCATGCGGGTGCTGGAGGGGGCCTGCTAAGGAAGCCAGAGACAGAAACAGAGCACTGCTGAAGTCGGGGCATGGAGAGGGCTGCTTACTGCTGCTTTGTCTTTTCATTCAGGACATGTGTAGCTCACCTCAAAGGGCACTAACAGCTCTTTAAAAAAGTAGATGCCGGACTCAGGCTATTTGCTCCCCACTCTGTTTTCCTGTCTTATTGTTTTTGATGTGGTATTAGTTTGCTAGGTCTTCCATAATGAAATAATATAGGCTGAGTGGCTTAAACAACAGAAATTTATTTTCTCATAGCTCTGGAGGCTGGAGGTCCAAAATCAAGATGCCAGTAGGGTTGGTTTCCTCTGAGGCCTCACTCCTTGGCTTGCAGATGGCACCCTCTTACTTGCCTTTCTTCTAGGCACATGTGTCCCTGGTGTTTCTTTGTGTCCAAATTTTCTCTTCTTATAAGGATACTGGTAATACTGGATTAGGGCCCACCCTAGTGACCTCATTAACTTAATCACTTCATTAATGGCCTCTATCTCCAAATACAGTCAAGTTCTGTGATATGTGGGATTAGGACTTCAACATGAATTTTGGGGATTGTGGGGAGACCCAATTTAGCCTATAACTAATAGTGACTTTAAGAACTACTTGAACGAAAAAGTAATCAATGAACAACTAAGGTGCTGCAATGAAGAATTGATGCTTCTCATTTCTCTCCCTTCCTGTCTGTCTATCCCTATCTGTCCCTCTCTCTGACCCTGTCAAAAACAACAACAACAACAATTACTTGAGTTTTTGATGTCTGTCTCTTCTGATGGGCCGTAAGTTCTATGAGAGCCAAACTAGAACTCTCTGTTTGCTGTTTTCTGTACATTATCTATAGATACTCAGTATCTATTTATGGAATGAATTAATGAATGAGTAATCTTTCCTTGGTTAATCCAAAATGGCAAGGATAGTTATAGGACCTCAAGACTAGCAAGAAGGCAAAACAGAGCCCTTGGACCAGGCACTGGGCGGCCACTCTCTCCTGGTATGCCTGTCCCGCATGGATGTACTCAGTTCAATAAGCATGGGTTTTGAAAACCTACTGTGCATCAGACTTTTGTCTGGTTTTAAAGGATAGGTAAGCTTCTAATAAGAGAAGGGGAAAGCGGATATGGGTTAGCATTCTGATTGCTTGTCCTTATGCCTTCCCATGACTGGGCTTTGGAAATTTACCAAATAAATGAAAGAGTGAATTTTTTTTTGACGGGGTGGGGGGAGATGTTGAATTAGTAGTGTGATGCATAAGTAGTTCTACCATTTTCCCCTCCTTTAACTGTTGTAACCCTGGTTCCAGGTCAGAGACCCAGAGGGCCCTGCTGGAGAGCCAGCAGTCACCTGTTGGAGTTGGAAGAGGTGTTCAAGGTCAGGCATAGAGGACAGATCGGTCTCTGGCTGAGTCCTTTGGAAAAGTGTGTATGTGTGCTTCTGGGTGTTCCTAGGTGTCTCTGTGTGTGCACCTGTCTCTGTGTGGGTATATTTAGATGTGTGTGTGTGGCTTGCATGTGTGTGTATCACTGGATGTGTCTGGGTTTTGTGTGTGTGTCTATCTTTGTTTCTGTGGGTATGCATCTGACTGTGTCTGGGTGCGTATATCTATCTGGGTGGATGTATCTGGGTGCCTGGATATTGTACAAAAGGATTAATGGGGACAGTACCTCTGGGCCCAGACATTACAGCATCTATTCCAGTGGTTCTTAACCTTTTTTGAGGTACCAAACCCACCAGTTTTATATGCGCATTCACCGAACCCTTCTTTATTGATAAAGTATGGGTTTTTTTCCAAATTCAAGACATAGGTATATGTTTTTTTACTGGTGCACAAAATGAGCCGTGCATGAACATCACCTTGCTCAAAGAACAAACCAACAAAGTGCATGAACTCACAACAAATTACGGTATTACTTTATTCTGGCCTCCGCGGCAGAGGCTTTTCCGAACCCCTGCGACCGACTCATCGAACCCCTAGGGTTCAATAGAACCCAGGTTAAGAACCACTGATCTATTCTAATGCTGTCAGACCTCTAAGGCTGGTCTAGTTGACATTCCAGGGGACAGGGTTGAGGACAGCCACATTTGCTGAGTCATAAGGATGTGAACTCTGTGTTCACAGTTGGACATATCTCCTTTCACACACACACAGAGGAAATTTCAGATGGGCTGGCTGACCCTGCATTCTTTCAGAAGGTCATGACCTCAGCCAGCTCCAGGAAGGAGCGGAAATGAGAATGCTCATGAGACTTAGAGGTTGGCAGAAGGCAAGCTGAGACCCGGCTGTTCCCCAGCTGGGTCCTCCAGGTCATGGCTTTCTCAGGCTTTTCCAATAACCAAACTGCTGGCTTTGAAACTGACAGATGGGTACTTCCTGATGGGGGAGGAAGCCAGGATTGATTGTCTTGAATGGCACAAAGCTCAGACCTCACCAAACTCTTATAGTCAGTGCTGACCCTGGAAGGCCCCACTAAGTCATAAGTCAAGATTCTGAAAAATCCTTCTTTCTTCTCTAAACCAACCAACCAATAAGTAATAATAAAAAGTACAGTCACGGGCTTTACGGATTTTTTTCCAAGAGCAGATGGAGAAGAGCAAGAGGGCATTTGCTCACTGGTGTGTACGTGATAGGGCACCAGGGATGAGGAAAGAGTTTAAATAGGGCATGGGGAGAAGACACACATGTTCTGAGCATTGACATATTTCTGGTGTGGTGCTGGGTACTACTCTTCCCAAGGAGCTCAAGCTGGGGGCAAACCAGTAGGCATTCAGCTGATCCATAGATAAGCTGTTTCTTCTAGCCCATGTGGTTGGAAGCACAGGTGTGGATAAAGCGAGGCAAGTGATGTGGGTGCATCACAGAGGGATGGGTCCTTTGGAGATGATGGTAATCAGAGGAGGCAGGTGGGTTGGTCCAGAGCAGGGGGCCTCACCTGCTCAGTGGAGGCTACCGGCAAACATTCATACTTGCTTGCCATCACTTGCCTCTGGTGAGATCCAGCCAGCCCAAACAGTGTTCTGGGTCTGGAATGCTAATGAGTTTCATGGGAGTCTGTTTCTCCTAGGGAGAGCTGGGCCTGGGAAGGCGGCTAGGTGGTCATAGTCTACATAACCAGGGACTTCGGTGACTTTGTTAATGCTCATCCAACCCCACTGAAGATGCCCACAGGTAATAGGGAGCTATGATCTCCTGGCAGGATCCTCAAGAACTGGCACCAATTGTTCACACTATCATAAGTTCTTTCTCAGGTTGAGTTCAAATCTCCCTCCCCAAAGAGCCATCTGTTGTTCTGGTTCTATCCTCTTCCATCACATCCACTTAACAAACACGTAGACAAAGATGAAAGAGAAAATCCTTATCCTCAAGGTACCTACAGATCAGTGACAAGGAGAGCTATTACACAGGGCAGAGTGAAATAGGGGCTAAGCTGTGAGCTGAGGGAAGAGTCCTCTGTTCTGACCAATGGGGACTCAGGAGGGCATTCGGAGGAGGTTGGTTAGAGATAGGCTTAAATAATAAGGGAATTTGTGTGTTTGGAGTCCAGGCCAGGAAAAGCTTGAGCAAAGACACACAGACAGGAGAGAGCAGAACGTCTTGTGAGGATGTGGAGTAGTCTGGCAGGGGGGCGTGATGTGGAGGGGTGTCATGGGGGTGATGGGGCTGGATTCCAGTGGGTTTTGAAGTCTGTCCTGGAGGTTTTGGGAGACTTCACCAGTGCTGTGGTTCATATTAGTGATTCTCAAACCATGGTCTCTGGCCAGCAGCATCAACACCACCTGGGACCTTGTTAGAAATGCAGGGTCTCAGATCCCACCCCAGACCTGCCAAGTCAGAAACCCTGGGGGTGTGACCTGAAGCTTCTCTTTAGCAAGCCTCCAGGTGATTCTGATGCATTGGTTTAGGAAAATATCTCTGAGAGCTGAGGGTGAGCAAGGTGGGGGTAGTCTGGAGGAGGGGGCAGAGTTAGGGGCTATTAGGATCACCTGAATGAGACAAGCAACAGGCCTGACCTGGGGGGCGGGGCTGAAAGTCAGATTTGAGCCAGCCGCTCACCTTCAAGCTTCATGAACCTGGGCAAGGACATGCCTTTCCTGGGCCTCAGTTTCTGCATCTTCGAAAGGAATTGCAGCTGGAGAACGGTAGGAGATATGGCCAACAAAGGCCCAGCTGGCCCAGGGCCAGGGGGTTTCAAGGAACATGGGACTTTTCACTGCTAAAACCAGGAGTAGTGTCTAGAGCAAACTGGGATGGTAGTTTACCCTATGTGGTTACCCTACTTCCTATGTGGGCTCAGAGAGTAGCACTATGAAGGGAATGGGTGGAGGGTGGGGTTGCTGAGGGGCCCATTCTCAAGCACTTTGGTGGCAGCTAAAATTGCTAGTCCCTCTTGCCACTCGTTTCTAGTGCCCATTGGGTCTGGCAGGAGCCCCTCCCACATGCTTCTACCCTGGTCTGGCAGAAAGGGAGATGGGGCTCAGGCCAGTGGCAAGGGCACAAGGTTGTTTCCCTATGGCAATGTCGCTGGCACGGTGCCTGGGTTACATGACATACAATATGGCTGACGCCTCTCCGGCCCTGCTGATGGTGCCGGAGGCTGAAAATACCTAGTGCCCTGGCTTGGGCGCCTGGCTGACTCTTCTGGGCCAGGAGTTGGGGGAGGGGGGATGCTGTGGTGTCTGTTACCCCACTATTCTGGACTCAACTGTGTTCTCACCACCTTAGCCAGGGGCCTGGCAGGGAGGGGGAGAATTGCAGGGCCCAGTAGCCTTCCACCTTTTCTACAGGTTAAGTTTTCTTTTTTCTTTTTCTATTGAGGCATTTTATTTGCACATGTGTTTTATATCCCTATGAAAAGAATCCCAGGATTTCCCCTCCTGTGTGTTTTATCTAGCTTCTTCACAGTCTGTGATGCCTGCTGAGGTTGTCAGTACAATAAAACCAAACTGACAGGATGGGAGCAGGTTGTTTGCCATTTTCCTAGATCTTTGAGTTGCACATCAAATCTCGGGCTGATGGCTCCACATTTGTTTAACCTGCCTGTGAGGTTCACACCAATTTTCCCAGCTCTGTGGTCATCAATAATTTCAATATATCAGTGCAACCACAGTTAGAAACCAGACAATGACTTGGGAGCACTGCCTACTAGGAACCTGGCATTTGCCTCTCTTTTTGCCATTGCTGATACTCTTGAGAGCATCAGCCAGGACATTCATGTGCACCGTTTTGGCTGCACAGAAAGATGGCGGAAAGAGGATGGGAGGGGCAAGTGCACAAAGTTATCTAGGCTGAGTTTTGTAAACAATGACTTGAGGTATAAACACCAGATAGAAAGGTTACCCATGGAAGCTTTCTCAGAAAAGTGGGGCGGCTTCTTTCTGAAGAGTCCAAAGAACCTCGCCATGTGTCTTACTGGTCCACAAGCTCCTCCATGGACCAAAAATGTGGACCAGGGTAGACTAGGGTGATTGGTTTAGGCTAGGCCTGACACCTAGGGGATTAAAGCCTGGGGCAGAGTCGTCTTCCTCAAAACAGAGTGAAGAGCCTGACCGGGCGGTGGCGCAGTGGATAGAGCGTCGGACTGGGATGCGGAAAACCCAGGTTCGAGACCCCGAGCTCGCCAGCTTGAGCGCGGGCTCATTTGGCTTGAGCAAAAGTTCGTCAGCTTGGACCCAAGGTCGCTGGCTCCAGCAAGGGGTGGCTCAGTCTGCTGAGGGCCCGCTGTCAAGGCACATGTGAGAAAGCAATCAATGAACAACTAAGGTGTTGCAACAGCAATGAAAAACTAATGATTGATGCTTCTCACCTCTCTCTTCGTTCCTGTCTGTCTGTCCCTGTCTATCCCTCTCTCTGACTCTCTCTCTCTGTCCCTCTAAAAAACAAAAACAACAACAAAAAAATCAGAGTGAAGAATTGAGGTCATTGCTATGAGAAGGGGAACATGTGGGGAGGGGCCTAATGTCTCTCATTCTCTCCCCCTTTCATGCTGAGCATTGCTTTTTTCCTGTTCTGCCCCTGGGACACCTTCCACTCATTCACGGTTGCCTAATGAGCAAACTCTCTGGGGTTCAAATAAGGATCCCCACTTCTTGCACACACCCACACAGGCCCAGGAGTCAGACCTGCTGCAGCCTCCAAAACCTGTAGGCCCTGCCCATATCTACCCCTCCTCCCTGGCAAGCAGCTTCAAACCCAGCAGGAGGTGCTGACCTCAGGTGTGGAAACACTGGATTTAACGTCAGGCTAGGCCTCTCAGGGGTTTGAATCCAAGTTCTGGCTCTTTTTTGGCCGAATGACTTTCGGTAGGGAGCTAAGCCTCCGTTTTCCCTCTTGTCAAATGGAAAGGATCTGTTCCCTGCAGGGCTGCTGGGTGGATTACACCAATGAACACATGCATGTGAGCTAAGATACATGCCCAGTACATTGCACTCCAAAAGTGGCTGCTACTGCTGCCGCCACAGCCACGCTTTTAGTTGACACTGTACAATAAAATATGAATAAATACATAAATGAGGAAGCTGGAGCAAAAGGGAGAGGAGGATAGAGAGTCCTTGTAGTATTTTTGCCCTTAGTAACTGCTCTGGTGACTGCAAAGCATGTGATTGGCAGGTGTCTTACCATGAATAAGGGGTCGTGCCTTTTAGTTTTATTATTGAGAGGCCATCCCTCATTGGCCTCTCCACACTGTGGGCTGGGTGTGTGGCCCCAATTGCCTGCCCACTCTGCAAGTCAAGGTTAGTTAGGAAGCCTCAATGCCCAGCCACGGGCCACATTCAACTTTCCATACAGCTGGCCCCACCAACCAGAACCCTTCACCCACCCCATGACCACCACCACCACCAAGTGCAAAGCAGTCTTCCTGCAGCAGCCAGCCCCCTTCTGCCTGTCTGTGCCAGGGGCAATGTGGGTAGGTGAAACAATGACAGTGTCAGTGGTCCGACTTGCCACTGCCAGCCATGTGCCAGGTGATTTGTATATATTATCTTGAGTTTCTACAACAATATTGAGAAAGAGCTATTGTCTCCATTTTACAGATGAAGAAAACTGAGGTTAAGAAAAGTGAATGACTTTTCTAAGCCCACATATCTAGCAAACTAACTGGAGAGTTTGGGTTTGAATCCAGTTCTATCTGACTCCAAAATCCACGTGCTTCCCACCACACAGTGGGGAGAAGACACAAGGCCCAGGTCCGGGTCATCTACTAACTCACGTGGGACTGGGGCAAGGATCTCCTCTTACCGTTACTCTGTTTCCTCACCTGTGAATCAGGCGATGCCCAAGGCCAGGATTCTTTTCTCCCGGCATCTGACTTCTTGGTGGTCCTCTGCTACCATGGGTGTAGAGCACAGCCTGGGCAGGACTGGAACACAGATGACCTCAGTATTCCCCAGTTTCCACTCATGAGGCTCTTCCTCTGGCCAAGCTGGTGTCTTCCCACTGCCAGACAGCTTTGAACCCAGTAGTCACCCTTCCTAGGCCAGCCTCTGAACATTTCTACTCGCACCCTCAAACAAAAATTTTTCAGCCTAGTGTCTCATTTTGCTTGGGTTCTGCCATTTTGAGAAAACCTAGGAGGGAAGCTGAAAGGCCAGTGGCCGTGGCCCTCATCATGTGAGTTCACATTGGATTCAGGCAGACAGTAAAAGAACTGCAGAGCCAGAGAATGGAGGGCCATTCCATTTATTAAAGTCTCCTAACGGCAGAGGAGCAAACAGGCAGGGAAGACCACTTCCCTCCCACTCACGGCTCCCAAAGCTCCGACTCATTCTCCGGACTCTCCAGGACTCACAGGCCCCCACCAGCCTCAGTGAGCACTCTCTCTCTCTCTCTCTCTCTCTCTCTCTCTCTCTCTCTCTCTCCATATATATATATAATCTGCAATCCTCTGCCCAGCAAAACAGGCTGGGGAAAAAAAACCCTTCTCCAGCAAACAATTGCCCCTCTCAAGCAAGCAGGCAATCTGCAATCTGCAATCTGCTGCCCTGAGGGCAAGCACCCACAGCCTTGCATAGACTATACATACATGGTGCTGCCCCAATACAAGCGAGCAAACTGAAAAAACATTTGTTTACTCAACAGCTAAAATGCTAATCTGTATTAAGGGGTGAAGGTCTAATGGGCTCTTAGTTAAATTTATCAGGAGCTTCTAGAATCAGTGTCACCTCAAAAAAGCAAGTGACCAACTTAGTAACTTCATCAGAGCCTGCCTGAGTCCCCTCAACCCCCTGCACATTCATTGTGACATTTGTTCTACTTGGCT
The DNA here is from genome assembly GCA_037038555.1 of Rhynchonycteris naso. NCBI lineage: Eukaryota > Metazoa > Chordata > Mammalia > Chiroptera > Emballonuridae > Rhynchonycteris > Rhynchonycteris naso. Next base: position 53,410,555 of record CM072999.1, read on the forward strand.
CTCCCCAGACTATGCGCTCCCTGAGGGCAGGGACTGGGCCTTGCTCCCAGGCCAGAGAAGTGCTTAATGGAGCACGTAGGCCGCCTGGGGCAATGGCTGGAACTGGCTCTGACCCTGCCTGTGGGACCTGCAGCCACTTCCTGAGCTTCTTCCCCACCTCAGGGAGGCCTAGAATATTCCCTGGTAGCTAAAGAAGAAGCAAGAAGGTGGAAGGGCGAGAGGAAAGTGTTTAGAAATACCAGAGGCACACAGATTTCTTTTTCTTCAGTCTTTCCAATGCTGAACACTCTCAGCGTTGTGGCCACAGAGAGCTCCTTAGGAGCCAGTCTACTACTCTCTTTTGGCCTGGTGAGTAAAATTATCAAGAGTAACAAAAGAAAAGAGAATTAACATTTATGAAGTTTCTGTTATGCGTGGGCCTTCTTTTAGATTTATTTGCAGATTTTATCTGACTTTTACCTGTACCTATTTGGCATATGAGAAAACTGAGGACCCGAGAGGTTAAGCTATATGAAATAATAAGGCTAGTAGATGGTGGAGCCAGAGGTTGAACCCAGGTCTAACCTTACTCTGTGTGCTACGCATTGCTACAGGATGCCTCTAGGTGGCTCCTTGGGATACAGAGTCTGTAAAACTCTAGGACAGTGGTTCTTTTTTTTTTTTTTTTTAAAGGTTTTAATTTTTTTTATTTTATTCATTTTAGAGAGAAGACACAGAGTGAGAGAGAGAGAAAGAGAGAAAGGGGGGAGGAGCTGGAAGCATCAACTCCCATATGTGCCTTGACCAGACCAGTGCAGGGTTTTGAACTGGCGACCTCGGTGTTCCCAGGTCGACACTTTATCCACTGCGCCACCACAGGTCAGGCTAGGACAGTGGTTCTTAACCTGGGTTCTATCGAACCCTAGGGGTTCGATGAGTCATTCTCAGGGGTTCAGAGAAGCCTCTGCCACAGAGGCCAGAATAAAGTAATACCGTAATTTGTTGTGAGTTCATGCACTTTGTTGGTTTTGTTCTTTGAGCAAGGTGATGTTCATGCACGGCTCATTTTGTGCACCAGTAAAAAAACATATACCTATGTCTTGAATTTGGAAAAAAAAATCATATTTATCACTAAAGACGGGTTTGGTGAATGCGCATACGAAACTGGTGGGTTCGGTACCTCCAAAAAGGTTAAGAACCACTTCTAGGACCTCTGTCCAGTTCCAGTTAGGATTCTGGCAAACAGCCCTGGAGTCAACCGTGTGCCGCTGGAGCCGCCCCCACCCAGCCTGTGGGCACAGTGCCATGTTCCCACCTATCCTCTTCTGTTATCTATTAAGTATTCCCACAGATTTTTCAGAGGGATGCTTGGAATATTTTCTAAGGCCACCAGGTGGCGCAGCATAGGCCATGGGACTTGGATTCCTGGATCTAAATTCAGCAGGTTTTTAGGGTTCTTATATGACATGTCAGAATTCCCCTAAGAGGTTCCCAGACTCTTAAGTATATAGGCCCAATCCTGGACAGTTGGGTTTGATATTCTAGATTGGGTTCCAGGAATCTTACATTTAAAAAGTGTGTTTTTTAATTTTCTGAATCACTGAAGTATCATTCACATGGTTCAAAATTTTAGAAGTATGAAAACTATATAGAGAAGAATCTCCCTCCATTCCCCAGTAGGTATTTGCTAATATTAGATACTCGCAAACCCCTCTAGTGGTTATACATATGTATATAACATGTATAATTATCTATATATAAGAGCACATATATATTCTTTTCCTTTTTCACACAAATGATTGCATGTCTTTTTACTTATTTTTATTTTGTCATATTCAATTTCATAATTATGTACAAGCATAAATTTTGTAAGAAGGAAAAGATGTCGAAGTCCCCCATTAAATAAAACTAGTGATATTTTAAATCAAAGTGACTGATCTGAGTAATATTTTATTTGATCACATAGAGGTAAGATACAAAATACATACATGCCACAGAAATAAAATGAATAGATTTTTAAAATAGATTTTAATTAAAGCAACAAAATAATTATTCTTCTGTTGTCTAGCAAATCATAGGTTTTCACAAGGAAAAATATTAATAAGCAATAGTTATTGATTTGGTAGGGATATAGAAATCTCAGCCATGATCCTTACTATAAAAATTCACTTGAGGGCCTGACCTGTGGTGGCGCAGTGGATAAAGTGTCGACCTGGGAACACTGAGGTCGCCAGTTCAAAACCCTGCACTGGTCTGGTCAAGGCACATATGGGAGTTGATGCTTCCAGCTCCTCCCCCCTTTCTCTCTTTCTCTCTCTCTCTCTCTCACTCTGTGTCTCCTCTCTAAAATGAATAAATAAAATTTAAAAAAAAATTCACTTGATTTTTCATAAGCCAATCTCAAATTGGGGTTTTAGGATTGATTTATAGTCTGGGTCACTAGGTTTGTGAGCCTTACTTATTTAGTCTTTCTTCCATGTTAATGGCAAACCCTTGCATGGCATCCCTGATTCTTGCTTAAACAAGACTATCTAAAAACTTCCTGTCATTATGGTGGTCTCACTCAGCTTTTCAGCAATCCTGCTTATTTGACTTAACAGAAGTCAAAATAACATAATGCTTCTGATGGTTGTGTCAGATTCGTTTTAGAAGGTCCTCAGTCTCTTGGCTTTGAGGAGGCTTGGCTCTCACAATCACTACTTTGGGAGTAGAGCCCTTAACCTCCTGCTGTATGATGCCAAATCACTGGCTATACATTTTCAAGTACCCTTGGAATGGGTTGGCACTCTTCCAGTGCCCCAACCACAGCAACTTATGAGATCTGCTTCCATGATGTGGAGGTCTGGCTGTCTCTAGGGGTGAGAGAGTATTACGTATTATACATGCATACTGTTCTGCTCCTTGCTTTTTTTCACATAACTATATAGAGATCTCCCCCATATCAATTCATAAAAACCTTCCTATTCTTTGTTACAACTGTATAGTAATCCGTGGTATGAATGAAACATATTTTTTACCAGTTCCCCCGATGATATTTGTTTACGTTGTTTCTTTTACCATTACAAACAAGGCTATAATATACATACGTAATTTCACACATGTAATAACTGAGAACAAATCCCTAAAAATGGAGTTGCATTTGGTATGTGCATTTTTAATTTTTACAAATATAGCAAAATTGTCCTTGATAAAGGCTGTGTGTACAATTTATACTTTTACCAGGACAGTGTGACAGCGCTTGTTCTTCATCCGCTTCACCAGTACAAATGTGTTATACAACAACTTTAGGATTTTTGTCAATCTGATAATGTAAAAAAATAGTATTTCAGCATTTTTTTTTTTTTTTGAGAGCGAGAGAGAAAGGGAGAGAGGGAGAGAAGCATCAACTCGTTGCTCCACTTAGTTGTACCATTGATTGCTTCTCATAAGTACCCTAACCAGGGCTCAAACCAATGACCTTGGGGATCAAGCTGGCACCCTCCAGACTGAGGCAGCACCTTTGGGCTTGAGCTGGCAACCTCGTGATCAAGCTGATGACTTTAGGATAAGTGACCCTAGGACTGAACCAGTGACCCTGTGACCGAGCTGGTGACCCCAGGCTCAAGCTGACAAACCCAGACTTGAATTAGCAAGGTGCTCTATCACTGCACCACCGCCAAGGCTCAGCATTTCTTTTATTCTGAGAGAATTTTTAAAAAACAATGTTCATATTTTTAAAAATCTATTTATATTTATTTTTCTGTTATTTGTCTGGGGAATTAGTCATTTATAAAGTATTCCTCCCTTATAGTTTTAGCAAGACACAAAACCTTAATGGATATATTTTACTACTTTCAAATCACAAACTTCTATATAATAAACAATACCATAAAAAAATTAAAAGACATAATGGGAGAAATGTTTGCAACATGTATTCCAAATGTAACTTGAAGATAAACTTTCAAAGGAAAGGAAAAGGCCCAAGTTCTGATTGTCCACCATATCTCACCATCTTTATGTAAGGTATTTTTCCCCCGAGAAAGAAGGAAGGGGGGGACGGGAGCCACAAAGTGTGGAATAATAAGAGGCTTTATCAAGTACCACGCATCCTGGCCGACGATGTCCCCCAGCCCTGGGGTTCAGAGGCGAGGCGAGTCCCACAAATTAAACTGCGTGAGAGGTATTTAAAGGGGTCTTAGGGGTCCTTTAGGGTCCTCGAGCTAATATGACGTGGTGAAATCTCACTGGCTGACAGACAGTCGCTCTTCTCCCAAGGTCCTCTGGGAAGGTTCTTTTTGGAACGCAAGAAAGTGAGCGGTTCTAGTCAAATGTCCAGGGTCTGAGTTCCTCACGGTCAGTTCCTCACGTGACCGTCCCCCATTGTCCACCGACGTTATACTTTTAGCTTGCGAGGAAAGTGCTCATACCACATAAATAAAGCCCACTGATGGGGTGTTATCATTTCTCAAAGACTGAAGGCTCAGCAAAGTTAAGTGACCTGCCCAAGGTCACACAGTTGGGGAAAGGAAATGAGATATTGTCTCCCCACTGCTCATAGCTGCGTAAGCTACAGTCAGACCTGAGCTCCCACTCCTGCTGTGGCTTGACCACTCCCCTGGGCGACACTGGGCAGGTATCTCCTCTCTCTGCCTTAGTTCTCTTGTCTATAAAACGGCTGGGTTTTTAAGGTCCTTGCTCTAGAGTTCTCTGTGTGGTGGGGATGGTGGAGGAGGGTAGGAGTAAAGGGTGGGGTGGGATTTGTGGGGATTCATGGTGGTAGTGTGTCCATGATGGGGAGGTGGAGAATACAAGTAAGCGTGTGTGTGGTGTGTGTATAGTAAGGGCATTTTTTCTGACGCAGAGCCCATACCAGGGTTGCACAGACTCTTGCAACAAGGTGCATCCATCCAGAGCTGCCTCTAACCCCTTTCCTGTCAGCACGGCTGGCCTTGAGTAGGCTGAGCACTGAACTCACACCTTGTTTGTGTCCTCTTGTGCTCTTCCCCATTCTCCAGAGCTTATTTCACTCACCTTCTTCCTTAGGCTCTTCTTGCCAGATTTTGAAGGAAAGGCAAAGCAATAAGCTATCCCCTTTGAGAGAGGCGCCTTCTAACAAGGCCTGAGGTATGACAGGAGAGGACCCTGTTTAACACTGAAGGAAGACAGCCATCCGCAGCATGGCTCATATCCCATAGATTAATGTTTTTCGACTGTCTGTCTGCCAAAAATGTCATGTCCATCCGTGAAAGAGTGACCCACCCTGATGTTGTATGAAGATTATAGACCCAGTGATCTTAGTCATATTCGCTAATGCTCAGGATGGTTGCCACATAACAGCCTGTTTCATCAATGAAAATACTAGTGAGGTTGTCTTCAGCATCTTTGGAACTTGTAGGCTCATTCAAACAACCCTTTTGTACCATGTAGAGCATTTCCAAATCATGCACGACAGACAAAAAAGTATTTGGACAAACTTATATAGTATTCAATGCATCATGCACATGGAGTTCAGAGATCAAGCACCAGTTTGTACTGTGCTGCACTGTTACACACAGTATTTCTTCGTTGTGTGTTTCTGTTTCCGGCTGGCTAGGTCACCAGTCCTCAAGTGTTAAAAGGTTGAAAATCACTGCTATAGATAATGATCCAGGAGGCCTGTCCTGTCAGAAGTCACCTTTCTACCCAGTAATCCCTAGGGATAATCTGGGCAACTGACCTTAGTATGGACTAGAGGGCAGTGAACTGTGATAAGATCCAGACACATGGTCTGCTGGGCTGATGTCCCCAGGTCCAGGCTGGGGCAGGGGCAGGACTAGAAAAATGCCAGCTCCACCCCCATTCTCCCCAAAAAGCATTACAAAAGGAGCTAGTTTGCCCAGCACAGCTAGTAACTTGACTAATGACCAACTAACATTCTCTTTGAGAGAGAGGGAAGGAGGAAGGAAAGCACTGGATAAACAAACTTGGAAAGTGAAAATGTAAAAACATGAACTATGCATGATATCTATAAATACAATATGACATTCCTGAGCTGTAAGCAGGCTTAGGAGGTCTTTATTGTTGGCATTAGTTCTGGGTTCTGTGTATGTGTGCATGCGCCTGGGTTCCCTGGTGGGTCTGAGTGTCCTGGGGGATCACGTGGACAGGAGGAGGGTCAAAGGAAGGCCTGCAGGGACATGCCTCAGGCCCTGTGGCTTTCAGGAGGACAAGAGCTGACCCCAGAACAGGGGCTGGCCCTGCACATGCCTAGAGGCCTTACATCCCTCTCCCCCCTCCCCCAGCACCTTTGCTCAAACCAACTTCAGGCAGAATGCCCCAGGCGCAGCCCCAGCCTCTCACAAGAGCAGCTAGGGAAGTTTTCCCAGGCCTTCCCCCCAACCCCCCTGCCAGGGTCTGGCCTCAGTGGAGGTACTGACAGAGGGTCCATGAGGCCTGGACTGAGGGGGAAGAAGTCCTTCAAAGGAAGGAAGTAGAGCAGGGGTCAAAAGATAGGAAAAGAGGTATGCATCCTTTGAGAAACCACAGTGGCCATGGCACGTGAGCTCGCCTCACCACTGAATAAAGACTTGTTTTTCTCAGCATGGGGTTGGTGAGAAAAACTCACCAGTCTTAGACTCTTTGCCTTCTCCATCCACCTGTGAGAGGTGAGGATAATAAGAGAAATAAGGCTCTGCTTCTGCCTTCTGGGAGCCCACAGGACACACTGTGTCAAGCAGAGGTTTAGAATCAGGGCCTCTGATAGGATTATGGGAGATGGGAGAGGCTCCTTAAAAGTGAGGGTAACATAGTGTGAGATCCCATTTATAGAAAGTACACAACAGACAACCCTCCTCTTGGTGTCAGGACAGTGGTCAGAGGTCAGGGAGGAACACAATGGGACTTTGGGGGCTTGATCTGAAGCTGGTTACACAGGTGTATTCTATTTCTTTAAATTAATTGAGCTCTAGGCTATGATTAGTGTACTTTATGCACATATACTTCAATACAAAGATGTTTGCTTTTTAATGAGGACAGCTTAGCTACTTCCTCAGACAAGATCAAATTTAACAGGGAAAGAATTGAATCCCCTGAATACCTACCAGTTTGAGCATGTTGCATATGCAGCTTCAACACCTAATTCAACCCGTTTGAGGCAGCTGCTGTGGCCCCACTTTACACATGAGGAAACTATGATCCAGAGAAACTTTAAACTTGTTTAAGGTTGCAGCTACTAAATGACCAAGTTGAGACTCAATCCCAGGCCTCACAATTTCTGCTGAGCCCAGCTTCCTCCCCATCTGGTCGGTTTTCAGTAAGCCACAGTATGAGGTTCAAGGGGGAGAGAGGGAAGGGTATTCCAGGCAGAGGCACAGCCTGAGCAAAGGCCTGAGGCTCCTTGTTCAGGAAGCTGGGAGAAGCCCCTGTGACTGAAAGGTGGAGATATACCTGAGACAAAGCCAGCAATGGGCTGAGGGCTTCCTCCCTGCTGCAAAGTTTTAAAGGCAGGCTAAGACTTTGAGTTCAACCCTGTAGTCAACAGTAAGCCATTCAAGGTTGTAAGGCAGAATGTGTCCAGTGTCTTGTTATTGAGGACTGTATTCCTGGAAAATTTGAATTGTCCCCCTGCCCATTTGCTATTATGATCCATAGAGAACAATGAAAGGGAATTCCTAAGAGCAGTTCCCTCCCAAAGTCTCAGAGGGGAAACCAATGAACAGTGCTTAGTTAGCACTGTCTTGACCACTGGAGGTAGAGGGTTGGGGGGAGGGGAGTGTGTGTGTGGGTGCTAGAAAAGCAACATAAAAAGTGGCCCTCATCTCAAAGCATGTACAGCCCAGCCAGACAAAGAAGACACATTCACATACCTAAAAGATATTCCCACCACTTGGGTGAACCTTGAAAACCTGATGCTAGGTGAAAAAAGCCGGACACAAAAGACCACGTTATATGATTCCATTTATATGAAATATCCAGAATAGACATACCTATTGAGCCAAAAAAGTGATTGCTTAGGGCTGGGGTGGGTGAGGGGATGGAAGAGTGATAGCCAAAGAGTACAGTGTTTCTCTTTGTGGTGGCAAAAAATGTTGTAAAATGGACTATGGTGATGGTTACACATACCATGGATATTTAAAAACCCATTGAATTGCATACTTTAAGTGGGTGAATTGTATGGTATATAAATTGTGTTTAATTAAGCAGAGAGAGAGAGAGAGAGAGAGAGATGAGGGTGATCAAGAGTAGCTGGAGCAAACCCTATTGGGAGGAGGGGGTAGAGGTAAAGAAAGTCTAGTGGGGACAGGGATGGCTAAAGGGAAGAAGGGAGACTTGGATTGTGTCTAGAGGATGGACATGATTTCCAATGCCTTCCCAAGAGGAAATAGAAGCCTCCTTCTCCCCATGCCCACCTCAAGCCATGGGTATCCTTTCAGAAAAGCCATAAGTCCAGAGTTTAGAGAAAAATCCAGGAGACCATCTCCGAGGCTAATGATGGTGGTTGTGTCGCTGGCAAGCGTGGAGAGGCAGCATTTCCTACGGCCACAGGGAGGGAATCTGGATGTGATTGGCAGCTCTCCAGGGGGAGGCCTCATAGATAGGTCTTCGAAAGACTGAGGGGTTGACAACAGACTCTCATCGAATGTTCACTAAACAACCACCACAAGATACAAAAAGATATAGGCCATGGCCACAAGAAACCTCAAAGTCAAGTCTGCCAAGAGGTCTGAAATTGACCACATAACACTTCTTTTGGAGGTGTAAAGGCTGCTAACAGGATTAGAGAATCTTGAATTCTGAGTACAGCTTCTATTTTATTTTATTTAAAAAAAAATATTTTCTAAAATTTATTGATTGAGAGAGAGAGAGATCAACTTGTTCCACTTATTTATGTATTCATTGGTTGATTCTTGCATATGCTCTGATCAAGAATCAAACCCACAATGTGGGTGGGTTGACACTCTAACCAACTGATCTACCCAGTCAGGGCAGTAGTTTATATGAGAATTAAGCTTCTAGTTTATATGAGAATTAAGTTTAAGTTCTTTCAGCTGTGTAACCTTGAGCCAATCATATAACCTGTTTGAACCTCAATAAAATATGATAAGAAAATCTACTTTGCCTTTCCCAAGTTATCTCATATAAATAAAAATGCTTTGTAAATTGGAAAATGCTATGTACATATTGGTTATAAAATTAATGAAGGCCCTGGTCAGTTGGCTCAGTGGTAGAGTGTCAGCCCTGCATGTGGATGTTCCAAATTTGATTCCCAGTCAGGGCACATAGAAGAAACAATTATCTACTTCTCTCCCACCCCCCTTCTCCTCCTGCAACTATGTCTCAATTAAAGTGAGTTAGCCCCAGGTGCTGAGGATGGCTTTAAGGCCCTCACCTCAGGTTCTAAGAAGAGCTTGGTTGCTGAGCAATGGAGCAACGCCCCAGATAGGCAGAGCATCACCCCTAGTGGGCTTTCCAGATAGATCCCAGTTGGAGCATATGCAGGAGTCTGTCTCTGCCTCCCTTCCTCTCACTAAATATAAATAAATAAAGAATAAAATCGATGAACTACACAGACTTATTCACAATAGCCAAAGGTAGAAATAACCCAAATGTTCATCAAAATGTGGTATATACATACAATGGAATATTATTTAGCCTAAATTGGGATGAAATTTTTATACATGGATGAATCTTAAAAATGTTATCCTAAGTGAAATAAGCCAGACAAAAAAGACAAATGCATTATTCCATTTATATGAGCTACCTAGATTATCAAACTTACACATACTGAAAGAATAGTGGTAACTAGGGGCAATAGAAATAATGTTTAAAGGATACAGAGTTCATACAGGGGACCTTGGTACTGCAGGCTATTTCACCACACTCTATCACATCAAGAGCAAAATAGCACCATAGTAATCATTCATTCCCATTTCCTTTCTTTCTGCCTTCCTTCTTTCCTTCCCTTCATTCCTTTCCTTTCTTTCTTTCTTTCCTTCCTTTTTTTTTTTTTTTTTTTTTTAAGTGAGAAGAGAGGAGATAGAGAGACAGACTCCTGCATGCTACCCAATCGGGATCCACCTGGCAACCCCCATCTGTGGCCGATGCTCAAATCAACCGAGCTATCCTTACTGCCCGGGCCAATGCTTGAACCAGTCGAGCCAATGGCTGCGAGAGCGGAAGAGAGAAAGAAGGGGGAGAGGGGAGGGGAAGGGGGAGAGGAGAGGGGAAGAGAAGCAGATGGTTGCTTTTCTTGTGTTCCCTGACCAGGGATCAAACCGGGGACATCTGCCTGCTGGGCTGATGCTCTATCCACTGAACCAACCTGTTAGGGCCTCATTTCCATTTTCCATTTCAATTGGGATGTCAAAAAAGTTGTTCTAGTGGTAGATAGTGGTAATGATTGTGTAACAATGTGAGTGTACTTAAAGCCACTGAACTTGAATACTCAAAATGATTAAAATGATAAAATGTTATGTATATTTTGCCACAGTAAAAAAAGTTAATGAACTAGGACTGCTAAGACTGCCTGGCTAGGATCAGGAGAATAATAGCAAAGAGCAAATATTTGTTAATCCATTCTGTGTGCTAAGCATTTTGAGTGTATTATTTCATTTAATCCCCCAAGAAGACTACAAAGGAGACTTCATTGTCATTCCCACTTTACAAATGATTAAACTGAGGCATTCTAGGTGTCTGTATCCTTTAGGCCTTGCTTTAGACAGTAAACAACAGAAGATATAATTTTAAAGGTCTGAAACATTAAGAGGACTTATCTGTCTTAACAAGAAGTTAAACTAAAATGGGGCAGTTCAGGGTGGGTTAATTTTGCATCTCTCAATGAAGACCCATTTTCTTCCTTTTTATAAATTAAATTCATTTTTATTATTAAATAGGTTAAACATACCTCAAAGCAGTGGTTCTTAACCTTTTCTGAGGTACTGAATCCACCAGTTTCATATGCGCATTCACCGAACCCTTATTTAGTGATAAATAAAATATAATTTTTTTTCCCCAAATTTAGTTTTGCCGGTGCGAAACTAGAGTTGCTCAACTTGGCATTGCAGATAATGCAGATAGGACGCTGACTTCCATCCCGTTCCATGATACATGTGAAACCATGTTGTACATATTCGTCCGACCACTTTCTTTTTTGCTTGACATATTTAGTATGGATTAAAATATTAAGAAAGAAACCACACAACGTACAACTACGACAGCCGTTGACTACTGCGCGCACTAAATTCCCCGCAGCACTGGTTGGCCAAGCAATGTAACGTGATCCTCTGCAGTAAGTGATGGCCAAGCGGGCGTGTTATCACGACTTTACACAAGTGTATCTTTACCTCCATGGCAGAGGCTTCTCCGAATCCCTGAGACCTACTCATCAAACCCCTAGGGTTCAATAGAACCCAGGTTAAGAACCACTGCCTCAAAGAGAAATAGAATGAACACTCACATACTCACTATCCAACTTAATCCATTTTAGTGTTATATTTGCTCCAGATTTTTTCCTCCTCCATCTTAAAAAAATACAGAAACTGTTGAGTCTTCCTATGGACCTTACCACCACCTACTCCGTATCCCCCCATGGGAACCACTGTCGTGAATATGGTATATATCATCCTCACACATAATTTTATGCTTTTGCTAACATATTAATGCACTTGTAAAAGTAAAGATTATATAGTATTGTTTTGAAGATTTCTAAACTTCTTATGAGCTGTTATATGGTATATTTTTCCTTCTGCCATTTTTTAAAATTCAACCTTACATTTTTAAGTTAATGCACACATGTGGCTCTAGTTCATTGATTTTAATTGCTATATAGTATTTCATATCTGAACTTGACCACAATTCAGCCATTCTTCTGTTGATGGACATCTTTATTATTGCTAATGTTGCCACACAGTGCATTCTGGTTCACGTCTCACTTTGCCAGGTGTGAAAGTTTCTCTAGTATGTATACTCAGAAGTGGAATTCATAGGCATAAGGGTATGAACATCTTCAACTTACCAGATATTGCTAAATTGCTTTCCCAACCAGTTCTATTAATTTAAGCTCACACTAAGCATTGTTGATCATGTCATTAACACCCTAGTGTGAATTAGTAAGTATAATCCCTTTCCTTTGACCTGCCAGCTGGGAGCTGAGCAATTTTATTTGACCGGGAAATAATTTTCTCTCATAGAATTTCATGGGACCAAAGTTCTGAGCAACATACAGGGGACCTTGCCATTGCTGTTTATTTCATTCCTTTCCTCTCACACTAAGAGCAAAATTGCAGCCTAGTAGCCCTTCTATAGGGGGATTCACTTTAGAGATGCAATACTTTAGCAGCAAAGTCTTCTGGGAAGTGCTGCGTTCTCTGTGACTCTCTGCAACCTCACACTGGGCTGACTGCTCAGGAAGCCGGATGCTGGCCAAAGACAAACATCATGCCACAGGAGGGAGGTTAATGAATGTATGGAGTGTAATAACTGCCTGATGTTATCTTTTAACTTAAAAATGCATTATTCTTTCTGGTGGTTGTGACTACTCACCATATGGTTTTGGTATTAACCCCCTATGGAAAGGGACCCAATTCTGGGAGGGGTGGATTTTTCCTGGCCTGCCACCACTGGGAAAAGCTGCTTTGCCTGTGTATGTCAATTTCTCATATTAAAACTCTTATGACTTTGAATAAGGCTAAGTGTCAGTTCTTCAGAATCGATCCTGAATTTAGACTTTTGGGGCTTTCCCCCCACACCTTCATTCCCAATTTCCATTTTAATTTAGCATGTATTGGACACCTACTGTGAGCAAGCACTGGAAAAACTCAGTGCCAAACAGGACTCATTTCTGGTCCTTGTAGTAATACGGCCTTGTGAACAGGAGAGATTCACATATGCAAACCGTCACCCAGACCCTGTGAAATCGGCCATGAGTTACAAACAAGGCTCCTTGGGTGTTTCACAGAAGTGGATCTTTATTTTATTTTAAAAAAATATATTTTTGTTTTGATTCTAAAAGTAAAGAGTCTTATTATAGAAAGGAGTCAAAATTGGCAATAATGTATTTTCTGGTCAATGCTGAGGTGACTTGTTCTGAATGGGGACAATAAATGTATTTCCTGGCCAGTGCTAGAGTGACTTGTTCTGAATGGGGAATGTGGTCAGGAGAGGCACGTGGACTGTGAGGAAGAGGAGAGTGCAGCAGGAGCAGTGCACGCCCTGTTACCTTAAATCCGACACCCTTGAGATAAGGAGGCAAGCCTTCCGTCCTGGAGTGGAAATTACAGTGTGTGGGGGAGTAAAGACACCCATGTTTAAATCCTGGCTGGCAAGTCAAGCCAGTCCTGTCAACTCTGTGGGCCTTAGTTTCTCCATCTTTGGAATAATAACCTCAAGGTTTCTTTCTAGGTTTCAACTTGGACAGTCTGGCCTAGAGCTGGCAAACTGGACTTGTTTGTTTAAAGTTAGATTATTCCTCTTTGTTTACATTAATAACTAATGAAGAGAAGCAAAGCCAAACCCATGTTCCTCTCAGACAACAGTCCCTATTCTCCACACCTTCCTGTCTCCCCTGGCTCTGGGGCCGTGCTGAGCAGTGGGAAGTTTCACCCCAGAGTTGCCCCCCACTACCCTGGACCTGATGACTCTGAAATTGGAGATTTGTCTGCCACAGAAAATGCCAGGAAGTGCTGAGCGAGCCTGACCTATGACCTGTGCTCAGTAGAGGGTAGCCCATTATCATGCTTGCCCTACCAGCCCTCCTGTCCCTGATAGGAAATTTCCTGCATGCTAGGCTGTCTTCTGGAGGCCTAGGAGCCCTGGCACTTGCTGCCCTTTCTTCCCAGGGGTACCCCCAAAGGTATGCAGTAACCCCGGGGCAGGGGGAACTTATCCAAGGGGTGGCAAAGGTAGTGCAAAACCCCAGAATTCCAGATCCCTGGCTGTCTCTGGATGGTGTGCCAAACCTGTCCCCTCGGTCACACCATGCCCTGTTCTGGCCTCGCTGTGGGCAGCACACATGCCCCTCCTCCCCGGGTCAGATGTCATACCTCATGATTTACTTTGCTGGTTGGGGCCTCTTGTCTTGACCCCTCAGGACTGACCACTGTAAGCAAGTCTAGACAGTACGGTTTTAGTCTGAACAGCCCCTTGCCTGGCTTACTGACACCCATAATCTAAGGTGACCAGACGTCCCGCTTTTGGTGGGACAGTCCCAATTTTTAACAATTTGTCCCACGTTCCGCGACGTTTTAAAAAGGTCCTGATTTTTGGAAAGAATGCATGAAAAGCTAGGAAATGGCGGAAGAACAGCAAGGGAATATACGGTTTTCAGCGGGGAGATCCCGCCTCCACCTGAAAGAGCCCGCACTGCCGCAAGAGCTGGCTGCCCTGTGCAGGGCCGAAACAAACAACTTCCGGCGGGATGTACCTGCTGGGGCGGCAGCTGTCAAGTCCCCTAACTAGCCATAGGCCCGCGTCATGCAGCTCCAGGCTCCGCAAGGCGCACACCGCTTGGTCTTCAGCGGGCGGCGGGGCTGGACGCAGGGATCACAGCTGCTGCAAGGAGAGTCCAGGTGGGGAGTGTGCACGACCGCCCTTGTGCTGAATGCTCCAGCAGCGCTGCCCTGCCTGCTCCCACCCACTCATGCAGCTCCAGCATCAGTTTGGGAACCATGTAACCCGATCCCTCTGACTCACTCAAAATTTCCCATATAGTAATATTTCCAAAAATGATCTTTTTAATGAGGCATCATTATTAAAAATATATATTGATAAGGTTAAATCTTGGGCATCAGCAAAAATCACAATAGACAACAAATGGGTAGAAATATTTCATCATTTTGAAACCAATCATGTTCCATACAATAATGCACTAAAAATTGGGCAATACACGCTGTCTTTACCAGGAACTAATGCTGCGACTGAACGCGCTTTTTCTACGGTAAATAAAGTGTGGACATCAGAAAAATCACAATTAAGTGTTGAGACTTTGAAAGCCATTTTATGTGTGAAATATAATTAACAAATTCTTGAGAAAAATTTCATGACCTTTTAAATGACAGCAATCTACTAAAAAAAATTCACTCAAATGAGAAATATGCCAAAGAATAAAATAATACTATATATAATTTTTAATGTATTATATTTGTAAATTGTACTTATGTTGAAATTTTAAAAAATATATTACAATACTATTTTTGCATTCTATGAAAAATTTTTTTGCTCCATATAGACCAAATTTTTAATCAAGAACCCACCCCCACCCCCATTCCCCTGTCAATGGTGTCCTGCTTTACCAATTTTAAAATCTGGTCACCTTACCATAATCGCAGTTAGAAATTTTGCTCTTTGATTCTTCTCTAAACAAAAAAGCATGTCTTCAGTCACAGAGAGTAAAATGGAAATGAATTCAGAAAGGCCCTTTCCCAGGAGCAAGCTACTGTGGGGGGAGGGGAGAAGGAGATGGACCCAGGAAGTGCCCAGGGCTGGAAGGAAACTGGGAGGGAACAAATGCACAGAAAGGCCTTCTGGGACCCTTCTACTCACAGTCATACCCAGGGCCAGCTCAGTGTGCTCTTCTGATCTTGAGAGAGAAAGATAGAATGCACTTTAATGCAGTGATAAGATTCAAATAATTTAACAACCAGTTCTCCACCCTAATGACTGTTTTAAGTATAAAAAAACAATATACCAAAAGGTAGTTTATTATTTCATGCATTTAATACTTAAATAAGAATGATATGAGGTACACAAAACTAGATTATGTTATAAAAAAGAGTTTTAAAATATTAATGAAAAAATATTAAATAATATCTGACCAAAAAAAAAAACAACAACAACAATAAAACTGTTATTTAAGATATTTCCATATTGCTTCTTGATTGATGTCCTTACTTGCAATTTTTTTCACCTATGGATGGAATGAACATTACTACGGGCGCTTAGAATATGCTGTTATGCAGATGAATGTTAAAAAAAAGTAAGAAATGCAAATTTGTGATTTCCACATTGGGCGGCTGCTCAGGCACCCACCTTGGAGAAAACCCTGATTACAAGTGCCATTTTAATAACTCATTTGCCGAATTCAACAAAAATTAGGTACAGGTTTTACTGAACTGGTGTGAACCAGCTGAATCCCACCACTGCCTTTTTTGATTCTTTATTTTTTATTTAGTGTGAGGAGAGGAGGCAGAAACAGACTCCCGCATGCGCCCCGACCAGAATCCACCTGACAAGCTCACTAGGGGGGATAATCTGCCCTTCTGGGGCGTTGCTCCATTGCTCAGCAACAGAGCTCTTCTTAGCACCTGAGGTGGAGGCCATGGAGCCATCCTCAGTGCCTGGGGCTAACTCATTCCAATCAAGCCATGGCTGCAGGAGTGGGGAGGGGGTGGAAGAGAGAAAGAGAGAGAGAGAGAAGCAAGATGGGGAGGGGTGGAGAAGCAGATGGTGCTTCTCCTGTGTGCCCTGACTGGGAATCAAACCCAGGATATTCACATGCCAGGCCAATGCTCTACCACTGAGCCAACCAGCCAGGGCCCACCACTGCTTTAATGGTTCTCTTTTGTCAATTAAAAAACAAGCAACATGCCACAGGAAGTTGACCCAGGTAGTGGAGAGAGTGTGGACTGTGCGATGGGACAAACCTGGGCCTGACTCTCGTTTTGTCACCAACTCAGTGTGTGATGCTAGGCAAGTGTCTTTACTCCTCTAAGCTTCAGTTTCCTCTTCTTTTAAAATGGGCCTAATAACACCCACCTCAAAAGGCTATTGTCAAAATAAAATGGAAAACTATGTCAAAGCTACCTAGCCCAATGCCTGTACATAGTAGGCCTGCACTAAAAGCAGACTTCCTTTCTTCCTTACCTCTCCCCTACTGCCCAATCTGTTCAGGTGGTGAAGCAGAGGCTTCTTTGGTTAAAAGCAACAGGAGCTGACTGGGGCCAGATACCAGCCTTGAAAAGGACAGAAATCATGAGTGTGTTGGAACTCAGTCATTTGGATGCTGGAATTGGAATAGTCACTAGCCTCCCGTCAGTGAGTCCTCTGCACAAGATTATCAAAAGAAAGAATTGGATTGGCCACGCTTGGGTCAGAAACCCATCCTTGGCCCTGGGACACTGAGAGGGACAGTTACCCCAGGACACATGGAATCAGGAAGAAGCAGTTCCCCAAAGGAAAGCAGAGAGAAGAGATGCTAACTGGGAAAAATAGCAGGTATTTGACCCTACAGATGAAATTTCCTACACAGATGAAGACCACAATAGAATGTTCTTTGAGTTTGAAGCAGAGACAGAACTCCAACATTGGAAAGACCAAGGGAAAGCCAGGGCTTAAATTTGCTATCATCTCAAATCCCAAGTCATGGGTGGAGTGGGACAGGAGCAAAGCAACTGAAAGCTTACTGTGTATAGAGTCAGGAAGTTTATGTTCAAATCCCAGCTCTTGCCCTGGCCGATTGGCTAAATGGTAGAGTGTCAGCCCACCGTGTGGAAGTCCTGGGTTCGATTCCCAGGCAGGGCACAAAGGAGAAGCATCCATCTGCTTCTCTACCCCTCCCCCCTCACTTCTCTCTCTCTCCTCCTTCTGCAGCCATAGCTCAATTGGAGTGAGTTGGCTCTGGATGCTGAGGATGGCTCTGTGGCCTCCACCTCAGGCGCTAAGAAGAGTTTGATTACTGAGCAACGAAGCAACAACACTCCAGATAGGCAGAGCATCATCACCTAGTGGGGTTGTCAGATGGATCCCGATGGAGGAGGGGCATGCAGGAGTCTTTCTCTGCCTCCCCTCCTCTCACTGAATGAAAAAAAAAATCCCAGCTCTCCTACTTACTCAACGAGAATAAGGTGGGTTACTTTACCTCTTTGGACCTCACTTTCCTCATCTGTAAAATAGGGCTGATGATCCTCCTAGGAATGAGGCTTAAATGAAAAAGTACTTTCGAAACCATAACCTGTGCTGTGGACATAGTGGTGAGGGCTTATTATTTCTAAAAACTCTTGAGTCTGAAACCGAGAACTTGACCTGCATTTGCAGTGTCTTGGGTTACATCATGACTGGTGACTTTGCTTGCTGAGAATGCAGTCACCTGGAATACTTTCAGTCTTGGTTATTTGGGAAAGTATTTGATTGAGGTTCAAGGTGACTCAGTGGTGAATCACAGTGTTGTGTTGGAACCGTTAGAGCCCAGGCTGCCCTTGTGAGTCAGTGAAGAAAGAGGGAGCAGGAATAACCAGTCCAGCTGGAAAAGTTTCTCTTCCTTCTGCCTCAAAGTCCTGGTCTTATTATAGCAGTGGTTCTCTACCTTTTGAGGGCCTGGCCTCCTTTAGCAGTCTAGTAAAGCTTATAGCTCTTTCCTAAATTATTGCTTTTAAATGTGTGAACTAAAATATAGAGGATTATAAAGGAAATCAATTATGTATAGTGAGATATGGTAATAAAAATATCTTTTAGCCTGACCTGTGGTGATGTAGTGGACAAAGCATCAACCTGGAATACTGAGTTTGCCGGTTCAAAATCCTGGGCTTGTGGTCCTGGCTGGTTGGCTCTGCATCGGCCCACCATGTGAAAGTCCTGGATTTGATTCCCAATCAGGGCACACAGAAGAAGTGACCATCTACTTCTCCATCCCTCCCCTTCCTTCTTCTCTCTATTTCTCTTTTTCTTTCTTCCTCTCCAGCAGCCATGGTTCAATTGGTTTGAGCAAACTGGTGCAGCGAATGGCTCCATGGCCTCAGCCTCAGGTGTTAAAATAGCTCGGTTGCCAAGCGACAGAGCAGCGGCCCCAGATGAGCAGAGCACTCCCCCAGGGGGCTTGCTGGGTTGATCCTGGTTGGGGTGCATGTGGGAGTCTGTCTTTCTGCCTTCCCACCGCTCACTTAATTAAAAAATAAATAAAAATTAAAAATGAATAATATAATCAATGTGTTCCCTCATTGACATCATCAATAACAACAAAATCTAGCAGTGGGCATAACTGCTAGAATTTTGAAGTGATGATGAGTATAAACCATAATTTGAGATACCTGCAAGGAATTGTAATATGATAAGAAAATATCAATAATTTCTATTCGTAGTGAAGTTACAGATACTGCTAATGCTGCTGAGGCTTATTGCCTGCATTCACAAAGGAAAAGCTAGATTTCAGTTAGACGTTAGTGATAAGGTGACCAATTGTCCTCCTTTAGGGAGGACAGTCCTTCTTTTGTAAGTTACGTCCTCCCTTGAAAAGTGTCCTCCTACATGTCCTCCTTTTTGATACTGGAATACTAACCTGTAAATGTCCATATTCGATCGATGTAGAGTTGATTCATTGCGTGTGATGTGACATATTTGTATTTGACATGACGATTTGTCAAGGATCAGTACAGTGCGGCAAGACACGATTATGAGACATATGCGCTCCACCCGGGAGACCTTGAGAGAGAGCGCTGTATACGAGCAAGCGCACAAATGGCTTTGTGTACTTCTTTTCTTTTTATTTTCTTTTTTTTTTTTTACAAGGACAAAGAGAGAGTCAGAGTCAGAGAGAGGGATAGATAGGGAAAGACAGACAGGAATGGAGAGAGGTGAGAAGCATCAATCATTAGTTTTTCGTTGCCGTCACAACACCTTAGTTGTTCATTGATTGCTTTCTCACATGTGCCTTGACCACGGGCCTTCAGCAGACTGAGCAACCCCTTGCTGGAGCCAGCGACCTTGGATCCAAGCTGGCGAGCTTTTTCTCAAGCCAGATGGGCCCGCGCTCTAGCTGGCGAGCTCGGGGTCTCGAACTTGGGTCTTCACATCCCAGTCCAACGCCCTATCCACTTCTGCGCCACCGCCTGGTCAGGCGGCTTTGTGTACTTCTTACTAAAACATTGACACGGCACATACAACATTGTAGACTCACAATTATTTCTTTCTCAGTGAATATTCAATCATAGGTAAGCACAATTCATGTTTTATTAATTCATTATCTATTTAATAATTTCCAAATATGTATAATTTTATTTACAAGTATTTTCCCGAAATTTAAGTTTTAAAGTGGAAATCAAACCTCAAACCATATCTATTAATAATGCATTTCGATTAAATAGTTGCATGAAACAGACGTTTTTAAGTAAAAAATGATAAATAGACCCGAATGTCACTCCAAATTATTGGTTTTGTTTGATATTTAGTTTTACTAAGTGAGTACTTTTTTCTTACAATTATTATTAAAAATTAATAGGCATGTAAGCATAATTACAATATAAAATATTACAAATGTTTTTATTGCGCATTTATCATATTATATTATTGTTGCAATGAATAAAATCTTTTATTTATGGAATCATTTTCTTCAATTTATTTTGTCCTCCTTTTTATTGTAAAAATGTTGGTCACCTTAGTGATAATAAAGATGTAATTTTTTAAATCCCATTTAAATGGGCCCTTGATTACCACTCACAGATCCAATTTAAGAATGCCTGGCCTTTTAAAAGAGACATATAAGCCTGACCAGGCGGTGGCCCAGTGGATAGAGTGTCAGACTGGGATGTGGAAGGACCCAGGTTCGAGACCCCAAGGTCGTCAGCTTGAGCACGGGACCATCTGGCTTGAGCTAAAGCTCGCCAGCTTGGACCCAAGGTTGCTGGCTTCAGCAAGAGGTGGCTCAGTCTGCTGAAGTCCCGCTGTCAAGGCACATGTGAGAAAGCAATCAATGAACAACTAAGGTGTCGCAACGACAACGAAAACTAATGATTGATGCTTCTCATCTCTCTCCATTTCTGTCTGTCTGTCCCTATCTATCCCTCTCTCTGACTCTCTCTCTGTTCCTGTAAAAAATAAAAAAATAATAATAATAAATAAATAAATGAGACATATAAGATGCTGATGAGTCAGAGAACAGTCCCTCACGTGCCAGCAGGTTGTGGCCATGGGCCTTGTTCGCCTTCAGAGTGTATGGTAGGGTTGGGGTCTGCTCTTTCTGGGGGCTTATCTTTTCCACCTCTTCAAGGTCTCACCACATCCCCAAGAACCTGGGCTTCAAAGATCCTCAGGGATGTGGTGAAGGGCCTTAACAAGTCTTGAGCTGACCACAAATAAGACCCAAACCTTAGTTGCCAGCCAAGGACTCTAACCACTGTTGAGTATCACATGCTAATTCAAACCAAAGGTTATGGGCATGAGATGCCAGGGAGAAGTCTTTTTCTTAAAATTGCTCTTTTAATTATTTTTTTTTTATTTGGAAGACTTTTTCTCATTACAAAAGTCAGAATACTCAATAAAAATTCATAAAGCAGAAAAATAAACATACAAAATTCTTCCAAGTTCCCATTATAACTCTACTAAGATCTAAACACTAGTAATATTTTAGAATATGTTCTTTCTTTACTTTTTCAATGCAAATATACATGCACATTAAAAAATATTTATTGACTTTAGAAAGAGAGAGAGAGAGAGAGAGAGAGAGAAACATCAGTCCATTCATGCATGTGCCCTGACCAGGAATTGAATCCACAACCTTTGTGTCTTGGGACAACACTCTAACCAACTGAGCCATTCAGTCAGGGCACACATGCACATTTTCTACAAAAATGAGCTCATACTATAAGGATGTTTTATCTTTTTTTATTCAATAATACACAAGTTTTTTCATGTCAACAAATATACTTTGATGACAACTTTTTTGGGAAGCTAAGATCTATCTATTGGACAAATTTGCAAAAAGCACTATGCATCACATAGATCTTCTCAGTTGTTTCTCATGGAAGCCCTATGAGATAGTTATTGTGGCCAGATCTCACAGAGAATAGAACCGTTTCATAAAAATAAGCTGTTTGCTCACAATCACACTGCTAAGAAGAAGCCAAACCTATTATAATGATCCTAATCTGTCTCACACAACAGCGTGAACTGATGGATAAAACTTATCTTCATGTATGAAAGACAGTGTTTTCAAAGAGAAGTAGAATCACTTCATTTTATAATCACATGTCGTATCAGTATCATCACTATATGAAAAAATAGTGTCTCTAAATAATCTTCAGTTTACCGATTCTGCTAAGATAGCCTCAGAAATGGCATTATCAGTGAAGCTGCTCAACAAGCCTTCTAAAACAAAACATACAGTGAAATGTGTCTTTACCTGTATTTAGTGCAAATTACAGTTTTAGGAAGTTAGTTTATGGCTATAACCTGCATAGATACATATAATAACATTAGGTTCAAGGTTATCACTGTAACGGTAAAAGGCAGGAAACAATCTATTTATTAGTAATAGATTAAATAAATTATGGTATATTTATTCAGTATAATCTTACTAAGCCAAAAAAGAAAAGGAATGTGTTGTTCCTTACTTACTGATATGGAATCAAAATCTCCATAAAGTTATAAAGTGAAGAGGTACAAATACACAGTGACAGAAAATAATTTGGCTTTGGGTAATGGGCACACAATACAACAGTTCAAATGCTATGGAGATGTTCATCTGAAACATGTACACTTGTTGATCAATGTTACCCCATTAAATTTAATTTCTAAAAAAAAAGTCATAATGTAAATACTTTTTTTTAATGTGAAAAGACATAAAATATTCTTTATAGATAACTTGTCACTTATCCATCAATAATGTCAAATGGATCTATGATCCCTTAAAATAAGTATGATTCTTTTGAGGAAAAAGAGCCAGATCAAATACATCATTATGGAAAAATATGCATACTAGACTATGAAGTCTACTGAGGACAAAAGCCATTGCTTTATATATTTTTTAATACCCCAGTTCTTGATAGGGTTCTCAGAATAGTTTCTCAGTTGATGTGTAGCAGGAATCAAAGGAGGACAAAGGCAGCAGACAACTTGTTGAAGGAAGTAGGATTTTAATAGCCAGCGGAGCAGCGTGACCCTGAAAGAGGCAACAAAACACGAGCTCCCCGAAGTTAGATTTCTTACATCTTATATACCTTTACAGCTTTAGCTTTCACGTGACAAAGCCTGATTTCTTTGACTTCTTTCTTTGCAGGCCTAGGCCTACGTGACTTTCTTGTCTCTGGGAGGGGAGGGAGTAAGAGAGGAGGCTGGAGGGTCTGTCCTTGACTTATTACTTATTCTCTCTGGAGCTGAAATTCATTTCAAGGAACTGATAACAGCTGTGGACCTTGCTTGTTATCAGTGTCTGCCCTTGCTTCTTCGGTCCTGAACACTGATGTCACAGGCTGAAGCATAAGACCCCAGACATTGCAGGCCCCCTTCTTCTGCATACTTCTAGTTTTTCCTATCTCAATGAGTAGCAAATTGGTTTATTGGTTAAATTAGCAACTAGGGAATTATTTATGTCAGTTACACTAAGAACAGTATAAAATAAATAGATAATTCACCAGAAACTGGCTTCTAAATTTTAATTTTAATGGCCTCTAAACATGTTAGTATCAAATGTTAAAACACCCATTATAATTGCTAAAATGTGAAATCAGCATTGTTTATATCTGATCAGCTATACAAAACATAGATTTTTCTTTTGAAAAAGGTAGAAATCTGAAAGAATGAGGGAGAAACTATTAAATTAAGGTTGTTTTTACTAATCTAGCATCATAATTTCAGTTTTAGGGTCTCCCAAGAAGCTTGAAGGAGTAAGGGAAGAGGTGAGGATGTCAGTAAAGGATAGTTCTTAACTTGTGGCCCCATATGTGATCGAAGTACATGTGGGGTCTAGCAAGGCTGAGACTGGAGATTAAGTTCCAATGTTAAAGGAGGCCCTTGAGAAGAGTAAACCCAGATTTTCCTGGAGGCACTATTAGAGTTGTCCTCATGAGCTAGAAGGGTTCTTCTTGGCATCCAAGTCCTTTTTAATTTCTTTACGTTTTGTGACCAGTTCAGTATATCATAATTCTGAGCTAGACACATTCCAACCAGGTTGCCAAATGTAAATCCAAACTTGAATTGGAGAGTGTGCAAAGAATGGTGGCAACTCTCTGGGCCATTCGTATCCTGTCTCCCACTGACAGCTTTTTATTTACTGATTTTTTTTTTTTTTTGAGAGAGAGAGAGATAAAGGAGCAGGGATGAGGAACAGGAAGCAGCAACTCTCTCTTATGTGTCTTGACGAGTCAAGCCCAGGGTTTTGAATCTGTGACTTCATCATTCCAGGTTGATGCTTTATCCACTGCGCCACCACAGGTCAGGCAATTTTTAATGCACATTGTTTGGAAGGTACCACAATATATATCATATTCTATTCAACATTTAATGTGCTTCCAGTTTTTCATTATTATAAGTGGCACTGCTGTGAATATTCTTATATATATCTTGGATTTATTTTTTGATTACTCCCTAGGATAAATTCCTCAATAGAATATTTTTTGTATTTTTTTTTGAACGAGAGAGAGAGAGAGGAAGGGAGAAAGAGATTTGTTGTTCCACTCATCCATGCATCACTGGTTGATTCTTGCATGTGCCCTGACCAGGGATCAAACTCACAATCTTGGCATATCAAGATGATACTCCAACCAACTAAGGTTCCAGGCCAGGGTTCCTCAAAAGAATTTCTGACTCAAAGCAAAGAAAGAATTTTGCAATAAACTGCCAAGTTGCTCTCATAACATTTATTCAAATTTAAACTCCCATCCAGGATATTTGTGTGTCATTTCTGAACATCTATGCCCACCCTGACCATTTATAAAGCTTTTCATCTTGGCTGATATGAGAGTTTAAAAAATAGTATCTCACCTTAATTTTAATTGTTTTGCTTACTAGTGAGGTTGAGTATATATATTCATGTTTACTGGTAATTTTTTACTTTTATTTTTGTGACAGAGACAGAGAGAAGGACAGACAGGAAGAGAGAGAGATGAGAAGCAACTATTCTTCATTGTGGCACCTTAGTTGTTCATTGATTCCTTCCTCATATGTGCCTTGAGGGGGGGCGGGGCGGGGGGGGGGCTACAGCAGACTGAGTGACTCCTGCTCAAGCCAGCGACCTTGGTCTCAAGCTGGTGAGCCTTGCCCAAACCAGATGAGCCTGCGCTCAAGCCCACAACCTTGGGATTTAAGAACTTGGGTCCGCATCCCAGTCTGAAGCTCTATCCGCTACGCCACCACCTGGTCAGGCGGTAATTTGTTAACTTCTTTTGTGAATTGCCTATTCAAGTTTTGTCCATCATCTTCTTGAATATTCATCTTCTATTTGATTTGAAAAGCTTTCTCAGTAAAAAAAAAAAAAAAAAGTAAGAAAGAAAATCTCCTTAGCTGTTATATGTACTGAAAGTATTTTTTTCTAATTTTTTATTTGTCTTTTGGTTTTGTTTATGGTGCATTTTTTTCTAACATAAATAATTTGAGATTTTGTGTAGTCAAATATATTGATCTGTAAGGTACAAGCAGTCCTGCCCACTTTGCCTCAATGCCTGACAAGTTTGCAATTATGCAATATGAACCTCTCATATTTTTTCCCAGTACCATTTGGGAATCTCTCTGCCTCCCCTGAGTAGATGTTCCTTGAGCTACAGGGTAAGGCCCAGTTCTGTCTGTCCATCCCTGGGGCATAGTCAGGTGAAGAACCCTCTCCTTACCCTGCCTTGGGTCACCAACCTGAAGTTCAAACCCCATTTAGTGAAGATAATCTGCTGCTGATGTCAATGTTGAGGTCAGCCCATGTTCAGAGCATGCCCTCCCACAGGTCACTCTGTAGCAAGAATGGTCAAGGCCAGCCCTAGATAACCCACTTGGAGCCCCGCTCCAGCTTCAGTATTAGCCAGGTCACTCAGAACTCAGCCTGAGGCTCTCAATGCATTGGAGCTACCTCTACATTTGCCTCGGAGCCAGATATAATATGGGCAGCCTCGCTCTGCTGGAAGACCTGCGAGGAAGAAATGCAGGCAGGCAGGCAGGCAAGCAAACGAGCCTAATGACTAAGTATCTATTGCATGCCAGGTATCTTCACTCAGTTGTCTCTGTTTATGGTCTCAACACCCTTGGACTTGTTACTTCCCCACTTTTGGGATGAGAAAACTGAGACTCAGAGATATAGATTATTGGTCCCAATTCACTCAGCTACCAAGCAGAAAACCTGAGTTTGAACCTACTTTCTGTTTGAATCTCCCAGATCAGTACCTCCTTACCATAAGGCCTTAGGGCTTAAGGTTTCTCCTTAACTTCTGAGAAAATGCATAGGGGGAACTCATTCATACTACGGTGCAAATGACTGATATAGGTTAACAATATCCTCTTCCCCAGGGGCTTCCAACATATGAACCCAAGTATAACCTTTCTCTGTCTCACATGCCAGTCATGGGCTGTGATGATGTTGGGCCACAAAAGGTTGGTTTAATTGAATTATTTCTTTAGGGAATTGCCCCTAAAGCTAAGTGTAAAGCCAGTGTCCAAGGCCATTATCACAGCCGCCTGGCCAGTGCAGGTGCGCATTTGATTCGGACAGTCGGTAATGAAACAACAGAGCCAAAAGCTGGTGGGCCATCATCTTTAATTCTAGCTTGCACCCGGCGGGCAAGTAAAAACACACACTGGGCTCCAAAACCCACTCATTCAGTGCTCACAAAGCTACTGACTTATCTGAGTTTCCTAGCATTAAAGATTTCTAGCTCACCAGACTTATTCACCTCTGTTCCCCATCTCCCTCTCTCTGCACAAACTCTGCCCAAACTTAAGGTGACCAGATTTTAAAACTGGTAAAGTGGGACACCATTGATGGGGGTGGGGGGTTCTTGATTAAAAATTTGGTCTATGTGGAGCATAAAAAATTTTCATAGAATGCAAAAATAGTATTGTAATATATTTTTTAAAATTTCAACATAAGTACCATTTACAAATATAATACATTTAAAAATTATGTATAGTATTATTTTATTCTTTAGCATATTTCTCATTTGAGTGAATTTTTTTTTAGTAGATTGCTG
Source organism: Rhynchonycteris naso (assembly GCA_037038555.1). Taxonomy (NCBI): domain Eukaryota; kingdom Metazoa; phylum Chordata; class Mammalia; order Chiroptera; family Emballonuridae; genus Rhynchonycteris; species Rhynchonycteris naso. The sequence continues at coordinate 53,437,359 of CM072999.1, forward strand.
TCGTTGTTTAAAAGGTCATGAAATTTTTCACAAGAATTTGTTAAGCCTGACCAGGCGGTGGCACAGTAGATAGAGCGTTGGACTGGGATGCGGAAGATCCAGGTTCGAGACCCCGAGCTTGCCAGCTTGAGCATGGGCCCATCTGGCTTGAGCAAAAGCTTGTCAGCTTGGACCCAAGGTCGCTGGCTCCAGCAAGGGGTGGCTCGGTCTGCTGAAGGCCCGCGGTCAAGGCACATGTGAGAAAGCAATCAATGAACAACTAAGGTGTTGCGACGGCAATGAAAAACTAATGATTGATGCTTCTCACCTCTCTCCATTCCTGTCTTCCCTATCTATCCCTCTCTCTGACTCTCTCTCTGTCCCTGAAAATAAAAAAGGATTTGTTAAATTATATTTCACACATAAAATGGCTTTCAAAGTCTCAACACAATTGTGATTTTTGTGATGTCCACACTTTATTTACCATAGAAAAAATGTGTTCAGTCGCAGCATTAGTTCCTGGTAAAGAAAGTGCGTATTCCACAATTTTTAGTGCATTATTGTATTGAACATGGTTTGTTTCAAAATGATGAAATATTCTTTCCATTTGTTCTCTATTGTGATTTTTGCTGATGCCCAAGATTTAACCTTTTCCTTATCAATATATATTTTTCATAATGATACCTCATTAAAAAGATCATTTTCGGAAATATTACTATATGGAAAATTTTGAGTGAGTCAGAGGGATCAGGTTACACGGTCCCAAAACCGATGCCAGAGCTGCACGAGTGTTCCCTGCATTCAGCCCCGCTGCCCGCTGGAGACCGAGCGGTTTGCACCTCGCAGAGCCTGGAGCTGCATGCAGGCGTCCAGAACGCGGGCCTATGGGTAGTTAGGACACTTGACAGCCGCTGCCCCAGCAGGTACATCCCACTGGAGGTTGTTTGTTTCAGGGGCCCCGCACGGGGCAGCCAGCTCTTGCGGCAGTGCGGGCGCTTCCAGGTGGAGGCAGGATCTCCCCGCCGAAAACCGTATATTCCCTTGCCATTCTCCCGCCATTCCCTAGCTTTTTGTGCATTCTTTCCAAAAATCGGGACTTTTTAAAAACACCGTGGGACGTGGGAGAAATTGTTAAAAATCAGGACTATCCCGCCAAAAGCGGGACGTCTGGTCACCTTACCCAAACTGGCTTCTCTCTCAGCACTCCACCATCTTGGCTGCTTCTCCTGACCTCCTCCACATGGCCTTAATCTGCTCTCCTCCCTAATGTTAACCCTTATTCACCTCTGTTTCCCATCTCTTTCTCTCTGCATAAACTCTGCACAAACTGGCTTCTTTCTCAGCACTCTGCCATCTTGGCTGCTTCTCCTGGACTACACGTGGCCTTTATCTGCTCTCCTTTCTCTGCTCTCCTCTCTAATGCTAATCTCAGGAACCGAGAGAGAGCAAGCTCCCGGTCTGCCCCACTTTATTGTGTAGAAATCCAAACCTTTAATCCAATCTACAAACAAGGAAGTCTCTGATACAAAGTCAGTTATCTGAGGCATAATGGGAGGATTCCTCATGAGAGTGCACCACCCACATCATCCAATCAGTCAAGGGTGTGGGGAAAAGCTTACTCTTAAAACTTGCACGTGGGCAGCGCTGTCTTTAACAAAGTGAGCATAATATATTTTATCTGCCCAACACTAAGGCATTGCCTTCTAGGTGTCACTGGAAAGTTCTAAAGAGCCTACTTCCCTACCCTCTGTTGTTGGTTGGCCCCATGCCAGGCAAGGGTCAAAACAAGTATGTGGCAGCTCTAGGGTTTGGTCTGTCCCTCCTGTCTCCAGATGGTATGTGGCCTCTGCATAGGTTCCTTGAAGAGCAGCGGAAGAGCTGATGGTTGGGGTGAGAGTGGGGGATGGGGAGAATTGTTGCCAGTCTCGTTGTGAGGAGCATGACTTCGAGGGGCTCGATTTCCCAGGGCCAGGCCTGGTGGTAATCGAGTGGTATGGGAATGGAAGCCAGGGAGTCCTGTAAAAGCACGGTGGAGCTCCCAGGGGATGTTTCAATGGAAATTAAACCCTCTTGAAGCCTTCAGGCCTGAGGAGAGAGGGGGAACTTGGGCTTTGGATTTCTACAGACTGGATTTGAATTCTGGCTCTGCCACTTATCACTAAATGTTTTGGGGGAAGTGACTTAATCATTCTGAGCCTCTGCCTCCTCATCATAAAAAGAAACACTACCTCAACAATGGACTGTGGTAAGGACCAAAAGAGGCAATAAATCGAGAGTCTAGCAACTCAGGTGGCAACTTCCATAACTGGCAATGTCTGCCTAGAGCTCTATGTTGAGTGAGTTGGTTAGAAAGAGTGCTGGGATCTACCAGCAATGTCTGCACTGGGTGTAATGGGGAGGTGGAGACAGAGGTGTGACCTGCTAAGCCATCTCTGGCCTGGCCCTGAGTGACAAATAACTAGGAACCCCCCCCCCCCACTCTACCTCCAGCCACAAACCCCTCGAGCCTCTAAGGGTCTGAGTGAGTGTAGCATCTTGAAGGATCCTGGACTCCTACGTAGCAAAACCTCATTTCCTTCTGTTTTTGTCTCAGGAGATACATCTCTAAGAACCTGGGATGGCTGACTGAGAACTCACTTTAGATGAGGGAATATATATAAATGTATAATTTTGGAGAAAAAAACCTATACTAAGCAAATGACTGCAAGCCTGCATACTGAAATATGAACAATGGCATTTTATATACCTTATGCCTCAATAAAAATGTATGCATACATTATGTATATACATACTATATATGCAGAACTTCATTTCCTTTGTATATATTAATGTATTTTCCAACAAACATCTCATTTATAATGAGAAACAAGGCCTATTGAACAATACATTCTTTTTCTTTAAAGTACTGAACCCTACATTGGCAGGTGGATCAAATACAGATTGAATAGCTCAAATATCTTTCAACCTCTCTTTACTCATTTTGGCCCTATAAAACTCTTAAGTACTTTTGAGAGTCCACAAAAAATCCAACTCAATTTCTCTCCCTTCGACTCTATACCCGTTTTCTGAAGCCATGCACCCCTGCTCTGTGGCAGGAGCTAGGGGGTTGTGCTAAACAGAGGGTGATTTCCATTTGCAAGTGGTTGGGAAAATATAAGAAAGAAAGAAATGCCTTTCAGCGGTAGCACTTAGAGAAGAAAGAATTATGTACAGGAGAGAAAGGTTAAAGGAGACATTTTAGCTGGTATATGGGTCCCCCCCCAGCCGTCACTTGGGTCTTCCCAACGGTACTCTCAAGTTTTGCTGAAGCTCAGAGCCCCCAGGAGTGCTGTGAGGACCTATGACCCCTCAGGGCCAGGTCTCCAAGGAGGACCTCTCTTCCCTGCTGACTCTTAAGGGCAGATCTGTTGTGATCTGTGTCCCTGGAGCAGCCACTAGACCAGACTTCCTTTGGCATATTCCCCTCAGCTTTCCTAGGGCCTACAGGAGTGCTGAGCCCAGGGAGCCCATCCTGACCATGGAGAGCTGCTTCTGGCCCAGAGAGAAAGTGAACCTGTTGTTCTCAGTCCTCAGGAGAGGCAGCTGTAGTGATTTAAATCCTGAAAGAGGGAGGATGTGCCTGGCAGTTCCCCTGTGCACTCACTCAACCTTCAGCTGTTCTCAATGCCAGAGGTTAGGGCACTGCCTCCTCCCTGCTACCAATGAGATCAGAGAAGCAGGACCAGGGCATGGAGTTCAGAGACCTGGCTCTAGTCCTCGCTCTGCCACTAATTCTCTGGGCAAACTTGGCAATACTTGTGACCTAGTATGTGTCAGACACTGTGAGAAAATTGGTAAATTTTTTTAAAAAGTATTTTGTCTGTTTTGCAGATGAGGAAACTAAGACCTGGAAAAGCTCCATAAATTGCACAAAGTCACATAACTGGACTTTCAATTCAGTTTTCTCTAACTCCAAAGCACTCTCCCTGCATCCCCTCTGTTTTTAGATTTCCCATCTCTTCCTCATTCTTTACCGAGTCTGTATTTGAAAGGAGGCAGGAAGAAATTCCTTCAGCTAAAAAACTCTAGCAATGCCCCTCACCCACCCGGGGGCTTACTGGCATTGTCATCAGAACCACTGTGCCCAGGGTTTTCCCCACCGTGTTTGGGCTTGAACCAAGTCTTCTGGTTACCGGGGGTTGGGTCCAGAGAGTCTGCATCTGATGGTCTCAGACACTTGCCTCCAGTCCACCCAGTGTTTTATCTTCCTTTTCCTTCCTTCCTTCCTTCCTTCCTTCCTTCCTTCCTTCCTTCCTTCCTTCCTTCCTTCCTTCCTCCCTCCCTCCCTCCCTCCCTCCCTCCCTTCCTTCCTTCTTTTCTTCTTTCCCTCCTTCTTCCCTTCCTTCTGACTCTCCTTCCTTTCTTCCCTTTTCACCTGCTGAGACCAGAATATCAACTTCAGAAGGAAACTACACGCCCTGGCTGGTTTGTTCAGTGGATAGAGCATCAGCCCAGCATATGGACGTCCCAGGTTTGATCCCCAGTCAGGGTACACAGGAGAAGTAATCATCTGCTTCTCTCCCCCTCCTTCTCCCCCTTCTCTCCCTCTACCCCTCTTGCATTTGAGCATTGGCCCCAGGGGCTGAGGATAGCTGGGCCAGTCTGTGCTAAAAATAGTTTGGTTGATTCCCAGCATCAGCACCAGATTGGGGGTGGGGTAGGGTTGCCAGGTGGTTCCAGGTTAGGGAGCATGTGGCAGTCTCTCTTACTATTTCCTCTCCTCTCACTTGGAAAAAAGGAAAAAAGAAAAAGAAAACTACAAACACAGAGCTTTCTCCAGAGAAAAGCCTGATCACAGGAGAAGCTGTGACTGGGACCTACTTTCCACAAACTTTGAGGGAACCTGTAGGGTCCACTTTTCTCTGGAGCTCCACACATTCAGGCTCCTTTTCCCCTGCTGCCGTGGAAAGTGGAGACCAATATGTCGTCTCCTCTGCTTGTCCTGAGGACATTGCTCTCCAGAATTCTGAGGGTAAACAGCCTGCAGTTACACAACCCTTTCCCACTCACTGCTTCATCGTTCTCACAACAGAGTTGGAGTACTCACTCAATTCCATGACCATTTGACAGAGGAGAAAACTGAAGCTATAGCACTAGTAGGAGGTAGGCTTTCCCCATCTTAGTCCTGGCCCAAGGCTAAGGTGAATGACTGTGGCTTCTGGTCCCATCATTCTGTGCTCCTTTCTCCATCTGTCATGGTTTTCTAGCTGAAGCTATTGGAGTCTGGAATGCAGCCTCTCTTCCTGGATTTCCTGGGTTCATGCCAGCAGCTCCTAGGCTGGCTCTTCTACGGGAATTGGAGCTGCCCTCTGCTCTGTTCCTGCTGACAAGAACACCCGAGAGCTTTGTTTCTCCCCCAGATGAAATTGGAAACCAGTTGGCCTGCTGAGGACTTCATCAGAAATACTTCCCGACCACCTGCCCTTGTCTGGCTCTCTCCAAGGAGGAAAGGACAATCCCCCAGGAGGCCTCGATAGGAGGTTGGCAGCGATGCTTTGTCACAGCTCTTGGGATCATGTGAATCAGGGGAACTTAACACTCGTGTTCTCCTTCCAGATAAGATAAAGGTTTCGTTTTGTTCTTGTTGGGGAAAGATCTGACCTTGCCAGATGCCAAAAATGCTAATAAGGCCCCAAGAGAGAATCTGCCTAGTACAAAGAGCACTGAACTTGGAGTCACACAGGGCTCTCTGTTGATTCCCAGAAGTGTGACTTTGGGCAAATCAGGTTGCCTCTTGAAGCTGCCTTGGAGGGTTGGTCGGAGGACAATGAGGTAATCCTGAAATGATAAGGCCTTAAAAAGATGCTCATACTATACTGGTTTGAAAAAACAGGTTACAAAATAATGTGAACAGTATGCCCCCATTACTACAAAATATAGAAAAATAGCTGAAAGCTACACATCACAATGCTAATAGTGTTTATTCTTGGTGATGGGATCATTGATGTCATATTTTTCCTTTCTATTTATCTCTATTTTCTTTTTTTTTAGAGTGAGCATATATGTATTTATCAGCTATTGCCACAGTGATGCTGTATAAGACACTAGCCCCAAACAAAGTGGCTTATAAACAAGGATTTATTCGCAAGTTTATGTGTTTGTGGGTCAACAGCAATTTGACTAACTTAGGTTGGGTATACTCTCAAGCTGCAGGTCTATTAGGCCTGGTTCCTCACTGCATTCAAGCTCAGGTCTGTTCCATATGTCTTCATTTTGGAACTTTGGCTGAAGGAATAATAGGTATCTAGGACTTGCTTCTCCTTCCAGATCACCAGAGCCCTAGACACAAGTCAAAATGTATAAGCACATGTAAAGTCTCTGCTTATGTTATTTCAATAGCTTTCATTGTCTAAAGCAAGTCACATGGCCAAATCCAACATTAGTGGGGCAGGGAAGTAAATGCAACCATACTAGGAATGGGAGGGGAGTGAATATATGCTGAATAATAACACAAATTTATTACTTTTATAATAAAATTAGTATACTGTGCTTTGTTTTCTCCACTATATGCATTCATATTATCCACTAGAATCCAATAGGGCTCTCCAAGAATAAGACAGAGAAGCCACTTTTTAACCTTGTTAGAGGATAAAACAAATGTTAAAGGAATAGGCTCTCTCTTCCTTCATCTTATCTGTTCCTTTAAAATAACTAAACACCATCATTTGTAGCACCTGCAGTCCCACAAAGAAAGGTGAAAAACCAACACAGGCTTATGGGCAATTATAGCCAAAGGCCAGACCTTTGCTAGTTCCTCTCCAGATCTATCTCAATCTACTTCCTCTTGACTTCCTTTCTTTTGACTTTTCTCATTTCTTCCATCCATTCATTCAACATATATGCTACTATGTGCTGGCACTCTTTTAGCCATGGAGCCATATTGGTGAATATGGCAAGTGTTGAACAAAGAAATATCTCTAGGGTTTATATTCTAGTGGGGAGGTGTGGAGGGTACTGGGTGTGGGGGGAAATCATAGTGATCTTGATAATACCAAGTAGTGTGAATGCTAAGAAGTAACTAAAATAGGATAGTGCACCAGAGAGCAAGTGGGCAGGGGATGGCTGCATTGGATGGTGAAGTCAGGAAGGTTTCCCTGAGAAAGTGTTGTTGAACTTATTGGAAAGTGCCTCTTAAAACCTGACGTTTGTATCTGGGCTCTCCAGGCCCTGACTCTGAGTCCCAGTCAAGAGCTTAGTTTCTTGAACCAGCTCCCCATTTTGGCCAGCCTTGGGGAGCTCTCCTGTCCTAGTTGTCTTTCAGAACCCAACTCAGTTTCCCACTGGGTTGGCAGGTGCCCCAATCAGCTTAACTAATCCCAACAAGGAGGAGACCCAGAAAACGCCGTTAGATCAAGCTGATCATTTATTGCATTCCTCTTGTGTACGAAACTAGCAGGTATTTATTGAGCATCTAATGGATGTCATATCAACGGTCATTTATTGAATGTGTTGTATGTATCCATGCCAACCAGTATTTCTTTACTGTGTACCTGGAATTGAGGAGAACACAATGGTTCTAACTATTGCCCTTTAAGAACTTGTGATTGAGTTGTGGAGGCAAATGTTACGTGAACATAGCTGCAAAAGGCAGGACTTAATACAATAAGTGCAATGTTGTCCAGAACAGCCTCTAAACCCTCTGAGAATCTAGAGATGGGCCTAGAGAACAGTGTGGAATAGGGTAGCCAAAGAAGACTTCATGGAAGTGAAACCTGAGATGGGCTTTAAAAGATAGGTAGGACTTATAAAAGAAAGCTAGGGACTGAGGCAACATGGCTGGACCTCGGGTGCATGCATTTTGAAACCCTAGGATATAATTCTGGGTATCTGTTACTAAGGCCTGGTGTCCTCTCCTTTCTGGTTTATCTTATAACATCCAGCTCTTCCATGACTCCTGTTTCTTCTAGGCCACAGCTGAATTCCTAGGCAGTCTATAATAATTTGGGTGATAAAGGGCTGATGTCATCTGACTGAAGTCAGAATAGGCAGCTCTGCAAAAAGGTCTTCATGATATTTTTAGTAGATAAGGGCCTACAACCCATGAAGGTTGATGTCCAGACACCCAGGTACAGAGTATATCTAGTTTGGGTATCCTCCCACCTCCTAACACAGAAGTCTTTAAAAATAAGCATGTTTATTTCCTGTTCTTAGAGCCTTGAGACAGCAGCCAGAGCTATTTAGAACTAGTTAGATATGAGGGATGTGCTCCATGGTCTCTCATTATATTCTTTTACTAGTCTGCAAGCTAACATGATAGTCTACTTTCCGGAAACAGGTTATGAGAAAACCTGAATTTATAAAACAACCTCATTAAGGATCATCATTTTATTTCTCACACTAAAAATACTTACCCAGCACCCATTCTGTACAGCCTGGGGCTGCAGAAAATGGGAGAATAAGGCATAGATTCAGGATTCTTTTAGAAAAGGATGAATGTAAAATGTGATTTAATTTGTGGGAAGAGTCTGTTTATACAGTGTTTCAGGAAACTCGTCCTTTCTTCTCTGTAGGGGCACCTGCACCATCTGTAGAATTACTTTAGATTCTGTTAGTTTTGTGGTTACAAAAGCTGTGCAAAGCTCCCTGTAGAAGGACTTGTTTAGACCTTGGGAAAAATAAGATCTGAAATTGAGAGGCAGGTGCAAAACAAGCTTGAAAATTCATTGTGAGAGGAAAATAAACCCACACAGTTTTCTTCTCCGCTGTAGTTCTGGGGACAGCGAGAAGCAGCAGGTAGGCAGGCACACAAGGAAGTGAGTGCACTGCAGAAGGGAGGAGGGCTAAGGAGCTCTGTCACTACATGGTTGAGGGAAACCAGGCAGTGAGGACTTGGGGTGATGAACACACACTGCAATATACAGATGGTACATTATAGAACTGCACCAAAAACCTGTATAATTAACCAATATCACCCCAATGAATTCCATTTTTAAAAAAGACTTATTATAAAGCTATAGTAGATAAGACTGTGTGGTATTGGTGAAAGAATAGACATGTAGGTCATTAAAACAGAATGGAAAGTCCTGAAATAAATCCACAGAGACAAAATAATGATGGGCAGCCAGTTCCATGTTTGTCCTGGACGTTTGTGATATGGCAGGTGGCACATGACGCAGAAGAGTGAGCATGGGTTGGCCTGAGCCCAGCCAGCCAGGCACCAGCTGTGCGGCTGTGTGGCTACGCAGCCCTGGTCTCCCGAGAAGCTGACAACTGGACAGGTAGATGTGCAAATGTTCATTAGGTAAATGCCTGTGTGCAAAACAACCAGGGAGGCTTGGAGAGCCGTCAGTACTTAAGGTGGTGTGGCCATGTAAGAAAGAGGGAAGGAAGGGAGGCTGCATGGAAAAGTTAAGACTGCCTTGCAGTTCAAACGTCAGCAAAGCTAAGGGGGGCTGTGAGCCAAAGCCTCCCTTTACAGAAGCCTCTCTGACTTCCTGGTCTACTATAGATTTGCTACAGGGAGCAGCCTATGGGAAGCAATTGCAAAATAAATGTTGTTTAGAGCAGTATAAAGATTACAGACCCAATGATTCTAGACTCTATAATCTTCATATGACATCAGGGTGGTTAACTCTTTCATAGACAGGTACAAGATTTCTGGCAGACTGACATCGGTCTGGGGACTGGCAGTTAAAACCCACAGATTTAGAGGATTAAATAAAACAGCATACATATTTAAAGGGTTTGAGGTCCTGACTGGTTGACTTCATGGATAGAGCATTGACCTGCCATATGGCTATCTCAGGTTTGATTCCTGGTCAGGGCATGCGAGAGAAGCAATCATCTGCTTTTCTCCCCATCCCTCTCTTTCTCTCCTTTCCCTCCCACAGCCAGTGGTTCATTTAGTTCAAGTGACTTCCCTGGATGCTGAGGATAGCTTGATTGGTCAAGTCAACCTCAGGTGCTAAAAATAGCTCAGTTGATTTGAGCATCTGCCCCAGATGGGGGTTGCTGGGTGGATCCCAGCCCAGTCATGTGCAGGAGTCTATCTCCCCTCCTCTCATTTAAAATAAATATAAAATATACAATAAAAATAAAAGGTTTGAAGTTCAATCAAGTGCCCAATAAATGTTCAATAAACATAAATTCCCTTCATTCCTTTGTCCTACCCCATCTGGAGGCAAATTCAGCACAGCAGCATGACCTCTGTCCCAGGTCTTCCATCAACCATCCTTCCTCCACTACCCCAGCTATACATGCAGGAAAGCAGGTGCACCCCAAGGCTGGAGGCTGGAGGTTGTGCTTCAGCAGCCAAGCTCTTGAGCCTTTATCACAGAAGACATGGTGCTACAGCTTATAATTAGGCCCTTGGGTGGGAAGGAAGGAGACTCCAAAAGGATTGATGTCATTCTTATTTAGGGAAATTTACAGAATAGTTGGAGGGATAAGTCACACCCACTCAGGAATACCCTCAGGGAAGACTTCAGGAAAATTCTGCTTCCAGCTACTTTGGGTGGAGGTACAAATTATCCACAGCCTCGGGGCTACTGGATATCTTCCCTCAGAGAGAGACTTGGGGCTGGCTGTGTAAGGCAGTCCCCAGCCCATACCTTGCCCACTTTTTGGACCTGATCCTCATGCTCCTGCCATGCTGGTCTCTGTCTATTCCCCATTCTCTCCTCCATCAATCCAGGCCTTTGTGCCTCCTACAGTGCTCTTTCTTTCTCTCCCCCCTCCGCCAGTGAGCCCCTTCTTCCCAATCCAGCTCAGAGGTCTCCTTTTCTGGGCAGCCATCCCTGACCCATTCTGCTTGCTACTGGCTCCAGTCCCCTCGGCATGTCTCTGTGCCTTGTTTTCTGCATTTGGAAAATGAAAGTAATGGTGACAGTGCAACCATAGCTAAAAACAGTGTGCTTAAATCAGATAATGATGAAAACAACTCATAAATAGCTGTATACATAAATGTCACTGTCAGTGACATGTATGCATCCAATAGATACTGGTCTGTGAGTATATAATGTTGTATAGTATGACAGTGGAAGTCCACAATGTGATGATATGGCAAAAGCACTGGACTCAGAGATGGAAGACTTGCTCTGTCTCTGCTATTGTGCTACATGACCCTGAGCCAACCCACTCTGGGCCTCAGTTTTCGCCTCTGTACATGTGTGTGACTTCTAAGGACCCTCCTGGCTATGCTAGCTTGTCTCAGAGGCTCTGGGTCCTGGGCTCTGCCTGGCTTCCAGGCTGGACAGCTCCCGTGGTATTTCAGGAGGCAGCGGATGCTCCTCTCAGCATCTGGACAGCACCTCAGGCTGGGAGCATGGAAATCCCTGCTACCATGAGGCCTGGCTCCAAGGTGGGGTGTGGGAGAGTGGGGAGCTACCTTCTGGAGGAGGAGGGTAGGAACCACCGGCAGTAAAAAGCTCCAGAGTCTCCAAAGGAAGGCAGAAGGGGTTCAAGCAGATTCTAGCTGCTTAGTGAAAGAGCTCAGAGGCTGTGGCTTTTGGAATTTACCTATAATCTTTAGGGCCAAGATCACCAAAATCATTTAGGGCCTAATATCTTGATTGGTTCTAATCCAATGGCAAATGCTAATAATGATGGCAAACAAAGAGTGGTGGCCTGCATAAATTAAAGGTCTTCTACCTGCTCTGAAGGGAAAACAAACAAACAAACAAATATGTATTTGAGACTCCTGGTTAGGCACTTTTGGTTGAAGAATGCCAACACAATACTGAACACAACATGATGAAGAGAAGCCTGAACTTAGCACAAGAGAACCCAGGTTCAAATCCCAGCTCCACCCTCTAGTGTTGAGAGCATAGGTAAGTCACCAAGTGTCCTGTCTTATTTATGGTGACAGTTGTCTTAGCATCTGCTTGGTTCTGCCAGAGAATTGTTGCCAGAGTGAGGAGGTAGGTTCTTCAAAAAATTAAACATATAATTAGCATGTGATCCAGCAATTCCACTTCTAGGAATATACCCACAGGAATTGAAAGCAGAAACTCAAACAGATATTTGTACACCCATATTTATAGCATCATTATTCACAATAGCCAAAGGGTAGAAGTAATCCAAATGTCCACCAAGAGATGAATGAATAAACAAAATGTTGTATATAGATACAATGTAATAATATTCAGCCTGAAAAAATGAAATTCTAGTATAGCAGGTCCTCTTTTTGGTTATTTTGTTTAACCACATTTCTTTATGTCATTGATGAGAAAAAAAATTGATTCCTGGCCAGGGACATTGTCTGTATGGAGTCTGCACATTCTCCCTATGTCTGCCTGAGTTTCCTCCACATCTCCAAGATGTGCACATAAGAGAACTGGCATGTCTAAATTGTCCCAGTCTGAGTGAGGATGGGTGTGTGTGTAAGTGCACCTGGTGATGGAAGGGCATTCTGTCCAGGGTGGGTTCCCACCTTAAACCCAGAGCTGGCTGGATAGGCTTTGGCCACCTGCAACCCCAAATTGGCATAAGCAGGTCTGAAAATATTTATCTTTCTTGTTTTTATTAACCTTCTTAAATGTATATATAGCTCATATTTATTTCAATGTTTTGTATTAAAAGTATTTTTTTGGTTTTTATTTAGAAGTTCGGTGATGTTTATATGACTAAAAATATTATTCAGCCTATGGTGACGTTGGTTTTGCTATAGCTTTTTTGTTTGTTTGTTTTGTTTTGTTTTTCATAAAGTTGCAGTTTCCAAGAACCTATCGAGGACATTAAGTTAGGACTTACTGTACATGCTGTAACACTGGTGAACCTTGAAAACCTGCTAACTGAAATAAGCTAGACACAAAGGGATGACTATTGCATGATTACACATATATGAGGTGACAAGAATTGTCAAACTCACAGGGGAAAAGAAAGTAGAAGAGGTTATCAGGGGCAGAAGAGAGGAGAATGGGCAGCTACTGTTTAATGGGTACAAAGTTTCAGTATGGGAGATGAAGGAGTTTTGAAGACGGATGGTAGTGAGAATTGTACAACCATATGAATGCGCTTAAGCCACTGAACTGTGTACTCAAAATTGGGGCCCTCATCTAGGCTGTCTATAGCTGTTTCCTCATCTGTAAAATAGCAAGAAGAGGTAGATAGAAAAACAAAAACAAAAAAGGACCCCAGCATCCAGTAAAAGAGTTGAAGTGTTTCACCTGGGTAGTGAGAGACAGGAGTGGGGACTGCTGTTTTCCTAACAGGCACTGTAGGAAAACTTTAAGTGCGTATCCATTATGTTCCACAAAAAATGAACATAAAGTTAGCCTTAGCAGAGTCCAAATGAGAAGAAAATCAAATATTTCTAATTCATTATTTTTTTTTACTATTTTTTTTTTTTACTTATTTTTCAATTATTAGCTAGCTGTTCTAAGTCATTGGTTTTCATTCCATAATAAATTCAACCAGACCAATGAAAAACCTAGTTGTGGTTATTGTCAGGAAGAGGTCGCTGAAAAACACGGAGCACCCTGTGTTTTTCCTTTGTGCTTGCCAGTTGCCCAGTGAGAGGAGGATCCTGCCCCAAGATTCTTGGTGTGTTTCCGTTGGTTAATGAATCAACCCCGTTAATTAATCAGCCTTTCCAATGTCTGGGGCTGGGGTTTGTATTCTTCAGAGCTTGGAGATGGAGTCTAACAACCTCTGAAAACAGGAACAGACCCAGGACCCAAGAAACCCGACAAGGTGCTTTTTGACTCTCTTCCAGTAATTGCCTGTAAGTCTTGGTCCTTTAATTGCAACATTTAGGGTGAAAATTAACTGATAAACTGTGTGTATAGAGATTCATACACAGGCAGTCCCCAGGTTACAAATGAGGTAAGTTCTGTAGGTTTGAAAATGTTTATTTTGTGCATTTATATGCACAAAAAGGTAATAATAAATACTGTTAAGACAAACATCTATCTAAGTAAATGTACCTGTTCCAACTTACATACAAATCCAACTTAAGAACAAACCTACAGAACTTACCTCATTCGTAACCAAGGGACTGCCTGTATACCAACAAATAAAAATGAAATTTGGCAGTAACTTGGCATAATTTCTAAACAACATTTCACAGGCACTACTAGCTCAATATGCCTGTTCATGTTTTCTGAACAGCTCTATTGAGATGTGACTCCATACATACCAACCATATATACACCATTTGAAGTATAAAGTTCGATGCTTTTTGGTATATTATTAATTTTATTACAACTGTGGTAAAATATGTATGATATAAAATTTGCCATTTTAACCATTTTAAGTGTACAGTTCATTGTACACGCATTGATTACATCATAATGTTATTTCTTTTAATTCCTGCAAAGACTTTTTTTTTGAAGATCTAATTGGCTTTATTAAGCAATTCATGAATCGGGCAGCATCCCATCTAGCAAGTAAGGGTGCTCCAAGGAGTTGTACAAAGTAAAGAGGTTTTTCTAGAAAGAAGGGTGGGTAGGGGAGATATTGACAAAAGAAAAGAATTATACTTGGGCCCAGATTTTATTTTCTCTTTTTTTGGAGGAAGAGAAAGAAATGGTGTTGATGTAAGAAATGTTCAGGCCCTGGTCAGGTAGTTTGCTTGGTTAACAGCATCATGCTGAAACAAGGTTATGGGTTTGATCCCTGATCAGGGAACACATGGGAAGCAACCAAAAAATGCATGATTGAGTGGAACAGCAAATGCTTCCATTCCCTCTCCCTTCCTCTCTCTAAAAATCAATAAAATTAAGCCCTGACCAAATAGCTCAGTTGGTTGGAGCATCATCCTGGAGCATGAAGGTTGCTGGTTCGATTCCCCAGTCAGGGCACATACACAGCTTGATCTTCCTGTCTCTCTATCTCTCCCTGTCTCTCTCTCTCAAAAAAAATTGTCCAAATTGGTAGAGAAATTTTGTAAGAGTTTCTCTGAACCAAACTGAAGAAATATGCCAGGGTGCACAATCTCAAATGTCCCAGAGTATAAGTTTTGGGTTTATTTTTTTCTTGATCAATTTTCTTTCTTTCTTTCTTTCTTTCTTTCTTTCTTTCTTTCTTTCTTTCTTTCTTTCTTTCTTTCTTTCTTCTCCTTCTCCTCCTCCTCCTCCTCCTCCTTCTTTCTTCTTCTTCTTCTTCTTCTTCTTCTTCTTCTTCTTCTTCTTCTTCTTCTCTTCTTCTTCTTCAGAGAGAGAGACAGGAAAGAGGGGAAAAGCATCAACTCTTAGTTGCTTCACTTTAGTTGTTATATTGATTATTTCTCATATGTGCCTTTGCTGGGGGGCTCAAGTCAAGCCAATGATCCCCTTTTTTTTAAGCCAGTGACTTTGGGCTCAAACCAGCAACCTTTGGGCTCAAGCCAACAACATTGGGATGATGTCAATGATCCCATGCTCAAGCTGGCAACCCCATACTCAAGCTGCCAAGTGTGTACTCAAGTCAATGAGCCAGCACTCTAGCTGATGACCTTGGGGTTTTGAACCAGGGCCCTCAGCATCCTGGGTTCATGCTCTAGCTACTGCACCACCATTGGTCAGCTGGCTTCTTCTTTAATTTCCTGGTTGTAGGATTTCCATTCAGCCAGATCTCAGGCAGTTCTGAATGATGGTAGTTCTGTAGTTTAGTTGTAATTTTTATGTGGTTGTGGCAGAAGGCGAGTACCATGTTTACTTGCAAAGACATTTTTTTCCATATGAGAAAACTGAGGCTGAGCAAGGTTAATAAATTTATCCATAGTTATCACTAGAAAGTAGCCAGGTAGAGTTTCAAATCTCAATTTGCTAACCCAAAAAGCTGAGAATTTCCCAGAATGTTGTGTTATCATCTATAGGGACAGAGGGATTCCTTGGAGATAAGCAGTCTAGAGTAGCCAAAGTAGGTGGGCTTGTTGATGGCTAAAGGACCTAGGGAACATGCTGAGTATGCTTCACTCCCTTGAACCCCTTATTTGCCCTCCCTTCTTAACTTTAAACCACAGTTATTTGTGTTTTCATTTGTGCTCCATCACCTGCTCTTTCTTGAGGACACAAATAGGCTACCCCCACCTCCTCCTCCTGGCCAAACTTTGTGACAGAAGGGCCCACAACTTTATCTGCTTTCTCATTTTTTGTTATTTCTCAAACCACTGAGATGCAGTCCCATCACTCCTCTGATACTACTCCCCAACCCCACCAGTATCACTAAGGAGCCTTCATGACCCTTAATGGTTGCCTCTCTTAACAGTGGTGCTGGCTTTCACACGACTCCATTGGCATCACACTCTCATGACTCTTCCAACTATGATCACTCCTCTACCTCCTTCACTTTGCCTAAGTTTCCTCTGAGTACAGCCCAAGCCCTCTTTCCACTGTTCTTGCTTGTCCTGGACAGTCTCCCTCTCTCCCTTGGATTCAGACCCATCCATGTCCAACTACTGCCAAATTTACACCTCCCACCAGGCCAGACTTCTCATATGAACTCCAGCCTCAATTCCTGCCTGGCCAACTTCCCTGCTCATCTCACACATGCCTCAAATGAACAGTGTCT
Source organism: Rhynchonycteris naso (assembly GCA_037038555.1). Taxonomy (NCBI): domain Eukaryota; kingdom Metazoa; phylum Chordata; class Mammalia; order Chiroptera; family Emballonuridae; genus Rhynchonycteris; species Rhynchonycteris naso. The sequence continues at coordinate 53,453,808 of CM072999.1, forward strand.
GACATAGAACTCAGCACTCACCCCCCAATTCCACTCATTACTCTCCCCTGTTCCCATCTTAGTAACAGCTGTCATCTTCCAGATACCAGAGGCAGAAACCTGGGAGTCATTCCCTGGAATGTGAGCTCTACCAGGTCAGAGATTTATTTTTCTTTATCCTACAATCCAAGCACCTTGCAATGTGTCTGGCTATAGAAGGTACCCATTAAGCATTTGCTGAATGAATGATTGCTCTCTCCTTATATACTCAAGCTATCCCCAAGACCTGTCAGTTCTGCTTCCTAAAGCATTCTCTCATATACTTTTGCTTCTTCCAACAGCTCCACTTTTACCCTAGTGTAATCCCCCATCTCTTGCCTAGAAATACAAAACCTTCTTACTATTCTCTCTGCTTCTGATATCCCACTTAAAAACCATCGCCCAGATCACCAGCCTGCGGATTCTTTCAAAAATCCAAATATAATCTTGCCCTCATTGGCTTAAAATCCTTTAGAGGGTCTCTGTCGTCATGATGATAAATTTCCTGGTATTGAGGGGGATCAGAGGATGTTCTTTTCAATTTTTTTCTTTTGACAGAGACAGAGTCAGAGAGAGGAACAGATAGGGACAGGCAGACAGGAAGGGAGAGAGATGAGAAGCATCAATTCTTCATTGTGGTGCTTTAGTTGTTCATTGATTGCTTTCTCATATGTGCCATGACTGGGGGGCTACAGCAGAGCAAGTGATCTCTTGCTCAAGCCAGCGACCTTTGGGCTCAAACCAGCGACCATGGGGTCATGTCTGTGATCCCATGCTTAAGTCAGTGACCCTGTGCTCAAGCTGTTGAGCCTGCGATCAAGCTGGTGACCTCGGGGTTTCAAACCTGGGTGGGTCCTCTGTGTCCCAGTCTGGTGAGCCACTGCCTGGACAGGCAAGAAGAATGTTTTGTTTTGTTTAAATAAATTATTTTCTGATCCCTGTAGCAGAGGGCCAGAGCCGTTGGCCCGCTCAGTCCAAAACTTTCCTCCTGAGGGGTGGTGCTGATGAGTTCACTAACAGAAACATCTACTAGCTCCCTGCAAAGATGCTGTTCTGGGTGAAGGCCATTTTGGCTTCTTTCAACTCACTGTGGAGTTCATTCAGGTAGTGTGACTTGAGAGTTGCTCCCAATGGTCTACAGAGCTGAGAGAGAGAAGGGAGGGGGAGAAAGCTTTTAGGGTGAATCCCATCCACTTTAGCGTGGGATCCCACTTTCCCATCATCTTGAGTCTGCACCCTGATCTGCTTATGGCCATTCTGAGTCTCCTAGGGGCTTGGTTGATGAGATCCTAGGTTTCTTGCAAGGGCCAGTGGCCTTTGTCAGGGTAAGCACCAGGGACAGAGACCAAGCTTGCTCCCTCCATTGATTGAAAATATTCCAGGCTTCAGCTACCTTGATTAGCTTGGGTCTTGGTAACCTAGAGCATGAGCAATGAGCCTGGAGTAATAGGTATTGGGGGAACAGTGACAGCTGAGACTAGGCAGGGAATTGGGAGTTCCTGGGGTGTAGGACATAGAGAGATTCAGGCTGCAAAGGCTCCCCAGGGACTCATGAGTTCAAGCAGAGGGGCTTCTTGGGAGATGTACTGACTCTCTGACTGTGAAGATATCCAGGGGAGGCTATTGGACTCAGGTCCAGTAAGATATTTGTGGGGACTGCATTGAACTGAAGTTATGGGGCTTCTTGGAGGGATCAATGAACCTAATTTATGGACACTTCTCAGGACTTCACTTAACTCATGCTGCAAACCTGGAACTTTGCCTGCATATTCAATGCCCATTTGACTTTCCTCGGTCACACAAACCCAGAGTTACAGTACCTACAAACAGGCATATTCATTCTCTCTCTCTCTCTCTCTCTCTCTCTCTCACACACACACACACACACACACACACACACACACACACACACACACACACACTTTCTCAGCTTCCTCTCTTGGTTGTTCCACATTTTCTTGACCTCTAAACACAGGAGTGCTAAGGGTTCAGCCCTCTACTCTTCTTGTTTACACTCCCTCCCTAGGGTATCCCATCCAGTCTCATGACATTAAATACCACCTGTTCTTTGACAACTTTCAACTTTACCTCTCTAACCCAGACCTCTCCCATTCATTCCAGACTCATCCATATCCAACTGCCTACCAGACACATCCATTTGGTTGGCTAACAGACATCTCTTAAACTGAACAGGTGCAAAGTCATACTCCTAATCTTTTCTCCCAAACTCCTTCCTCTCACAGTTTTCCCCAGCTTAATAAATGGCAACTGCATTCTTTCAGTTTCCCATGTCTAAAAACAGAGTCATCTGTGACCCCTTCTTTCACATTCTATATCAGCAAATCCTGTTGACTCTAGCTGTAAACAATATTCAGGGTCCAACCATAGATAACTATCTTTACTACTTCTACCTGGTCCAAGTCATCACCAACTCTCCCTGGGTTATTGCTGTAGCCTCCTGGTTATTGATATAGGTCTCCTTGCTTCAATTCTCCCCTTTCTAATCCGTTACAATGCTGCAGTCATTGGTCTTTCAAAATTGGCAGCCAGATTGGGTCACTCATTTGTTCAAAACCTGTCAATGGTCCTTATCTCAGAGTAAAAGCCAAAGTTCTTACTGCCAATGCCCCACATGCCAATCCCCCTTCCTCTCTTTCCTCACCTCCTATCACTGTCTTCCATGTTCACTCCACTCCAACCATCTTTGTTTCCTTGCTGTTTTTTAAATATATCAAAGCCACTCCATCTCAAGATCTACTTTTGAACTTGCTCTTCCCTCTCCTGCAATGCTCCTCTCTCAGCTACCCACAAGGCTCACTTCCCCAGCAGTCAGGTCTGTATTCAAATGTCACCTCACCAGAGGGATTTTCCTGGTCACTTATATAAAACAGCAAATGTCCTCCTAGGCACTCCCCATCCCTTTATCCAGCTTTGTATTTTCTCTGTAGCTCTTATCACCATCTGATGTACTATACAGTGTGTCCGTCAAGTCATGGTGCACTTTTGACCGTGTGACCGGTCAAAAGTGCACCATGACTTGACGGACACACTGTAGATCGATTTGTTTATTTTCTCCTCCCTCTAGAATAGACTCCACAAACACAAAGACTTTGTCTTGTTTAATGCTGTATCCCCAGGTCCCACAACATGCCTGGAAAATAGTGGGTGCTCAATAAATACTTGTTGAATGAATGAATAAATGAGTGCTGGGAACCAAGTAAATATTTGTTGAATTGAATGGAACTGCATCCCACCCTTGCCCTTTGTTGTTCTGACGAACCTATATCTTCCTTTTCAGAGGAAGGTATATGAAACAAACAGGAACTTTCTAAATCAGTTACCAAGGCTATGAAACAAACAGGAACTTTCTAAATCAGTTACCAAGGCTATTAGATGGAAAAATCAATACTCAATCTATGGAAGGGAGTTTAAGACTTCTAGAATAGTATGGGTAATTTCTAATCTGAAAAGAAATGCCACTTTGAGTATTTAAAACAGAGAGATGTTAATAAAGAGAACCAGTTACACAGTGATGGAAGAACCAAAAAACCATGAAGGCACATGATGCAACTCAGAGACCAGCAGCAGCAGAAAGTCACTTCTGCCCTTAGGTCAGAAGGTCAGTGAGAAGCATTCGTCAAGGCACAGGAATCAGGGACACCCAAAGACACTGGAACCACAGAGGAAAAGTACTGATGCAGCCAGGGGTATATATGTTGGGGAGAAATAACCTGGCCTCTTCCCCAGTCTCCCTCCAGTGACCAAATATGCAGGAAGCCAGCTGATCTGGAGGCCTGGGAAACACAGCCTGCAGGGGTCACCTCCCTTATTACAGACCAGAAAGCCGGGAAAAGGTGGAATGGCATGGAGGGCAAATGGCACAGGCCCAGGACAGACAGAGAAGCACTCAGCAGTTTCAATAGATAAAAGAGCAGAGGGAGAGGCATGGCAGAGGTGCAGGGGCAGCAGCAGGGCCTATGAGTTTGAGGCAGGGAGGAAAAATCAGACCCGAACTGTACTTTCAGTTTGAACTAAAGCTTTAGGAGCCCCCCAGCCAATGCACACACCATGCATATATATATTTTTTTATCACTTGCTTCTAGTATCTCAATTCTGATGGCTGCTTTAAAGAGGAGCTTGGGCTCCTGGCTCCTTGCTGGTTTTCCAAGCCTGCTTCTGCCTTTCTCTTTTTAGGTTGAATCAGCTCTGCTGTTGGCCACCAGCCCCAGGCACTGCCTTTTAGAACTCTTCATCATGCAACAGGCACCAGATTGGTATTGTCTACGGACTCTGATGGCACCCAGAGTATCCACTATTACTGTGGTGGTGGAGGATGGCAGAACACACCCCAGGTGCACATGGTGCCTTTCATTTGGCAAAATCATCCATCATTGTCTTTATTACACTTGAAGGCCTCACTGCCAGAAGAGGGAAGGGGCTTCTTTAGCCTCCATAAAGCCAGGACCAATGAGTACATTTCTAAGGAAGAAGGCTTAAGGTAAGGAAGAAGTTTTAGCAATTAGAGCTGCCAGCAATGGAACTGGCTGTCTTTTAAAAGTCTGCGGTTTCTGTTTCTGTTCCAGGACACATTATATAGCAAGGGTCTGTAGGAGGGGAAGCCTACAGTGGTAAACCTAACTCAATGCCTTCTCTGTTGCCTCTAACTCTACTCAAGTCTGAACGCTGCGGATAACCAACCAGCTCCTTTCATTCTGACCCTCTGCTCTTGACACCTCCTTCTGCAGATCAAGCCCAGGCCCAAGTCCCATGACCCCGGTGAGGGAGCATCTGAGGTGAGTGGAAGCATATACCACTCACGCAATGGGCCTTTCTCTTCCTGCCTGGCTTTTGGTTGAAGAAACTGGCCCTTGGTGGGTGTGGTAGACAAAATGATGTCCCCCTGACAATGTCCATGTCCTAATCCCTGAACCTGTGAGTATGTTACCTTACATGGTAAAAGAGACCTTGCAGGTATGATTAAGTTAAGGATCTTGAAATAGAAAGATTATCTTAGATTACCCAGGTGGTCCCAAAATAATCAAGGATTAGAGAAAAAGGAGATGTCAAGACAAAAATGAGGTTGGAGTGGTGTGCTTTAAAGATGGAGGAAAGGGCCATGAGCCAAAGAATGCAGGTGGCCTCTAGAAGATGGAAGGAAAAGAAGTGGATTTTCCCCAGAACCCCTGGAAAGAATGAGAGAAGGCAGCCCTGCTGACATTCTTGAGTTTAGCTTTATAACAACCATTTCAGGCTACGAGCCTCCAGAACTATAAGATAATAAATTGTTGTTTTAAGCCATTAAATTGTGGTAATTTATTATCAAAATAGAAAGTTTACCTGGCTGGGTAGGTCAGTTGGTTAGAGTGTTGTCTTGATACGCCAGAGTTGCAGGTTTGATCCCTGGTTAGAATACATACAAGAATCAACGAATGCGCCTGAACAGGCGGTGGTGCAGTGGATAGAGCATCGGACTGACTCAAGTTCGAAACCCCAAGGTCGCCAGCTTGAGCGCGGGCTCATCTGGTTTGAGCAAGGCTCACCAGCTTGAGCCCAAGGTCGCTGGCTTGAGCAAAGGGTCACTTGGTCTGCTGTAGCCCGTCTGGTCAAGGCACATATGAGGAAGCAATCAATGAACAACTAAGGTGCCACAACAAAGAATTGATGCTTCTCATCTTTCTCTCTTCCTGTCTGTCTGTCCCTATTTATCCCTCTCTCTTTTTCTGTCACACACACAAAAATTAATGAATGCATAAATAAGTGGCACAACAAATCAATGTTTCTTTCTCTCCCCCCCTTCTTCCTCTCTCTCCAAAAAAGGAAAAATATCAATAAATAAAATAGAAAAAGAAAAAGGAAATGAATATAGAGGACTTATGACCAAGTCTCAGGAAAACTAGCACACAGCCTGGTTGTCAGTAGAAAACCTATTTCCCATCAGGAAGGAGTGAACATGGCAGTTAAGAGCATGGAACTTGGAGGCATATAGACTTGGATTCAAATCCCAGGTTTGCTACATTATACAACCTCTGAGAGCCTCATTTCCTCGTCTATAAAATGGGAGTATTAACACTACCATGCCCAGGGTGATTGTGAATATGAAATAAAATATTTAGGCAAAGTACTCAGCATAGCACCTGGAAGACAGGAAAGGCTCAATAAGTAACGGTGGTAGTTATTCTTACACCTGCCACCATCTCCACCATCAGTGCCACTAGTGTTACTGCCATTGCTGTTACTGCTAATACTATTACTGCTGCATTGCCACTACTACTACTGTTGCTAACAACAATAGCAGTATCCATGGCTGAAGAGCAGAGCAGGATTAAGCATTGTCCTGGAATGCTGAGGTTGTCAGTTCAAAACCCTGGGCTTGCCGGGTCAAGGCACATATAAAAAGCAATTACTATGAGTTGATGCTTCCTGCTCCTTTCCTCCCCTTTCTCTCTCCTCTCTCTAAAATCAATTTAAAGAAGAAGAAGAAGAAGAGGAAGAGGAGAAGGAGGAGGAGGAGGACAAGGCAGAGGAGGAGAAGGAGGAGGAGGAGGAAGAAGAAGAGGAGGAGGAAGAGAAGGTAGAAGAGGAGGAGAAGGAAGAAGAGGAAGAAGAAGGTGAAGGAGAAGATGGGTTATTAGAAACAGCAGCAGCAATGACAGAGGTTGGGATTAGAAAGAATTGGAGGGTGTTATTCACAGCTTCAAACTGCTGTTTGAGACCAACTTCAGAATCTGAAACCTTGAAGCCTGGTCTGAGAGATCTTGAGGTCAAGGAATAAAACATCTACATCCACCCACCCCAGATTTGTGCTGGAATGTTTATGTCTGTGGGGGCAGCCTCCTGGCTTGGAGACCTTGACTCAGAATTACCTTCTGTCTGTGTTTCTGTCTGGCCCAGTGCCCTTAGTCCAGGAGCTAGGTCAGGGATCCGGAACCTGTGGCTCGCAAGCCAGATGTGGCTCTTTTGATGGCTGCATCTGGCTCGCAGACAAATCTTTAGTAAAAAATAATAATGTTAAAAATATAAAACATTCTTATGTATTACAATCTACTCATTTTCTACCACTCATGTTCATGTTTGCGGGTGGCTGGAGCCAATCACAGTTGTCCTCTGGGACAACATCAAATTTTTATTGGATAATGCATAACGTACAAGGATTGTTGTGAGGTCAGGAAGTAAACTTCCCTCCTTTTAATCAAGTAGTCAGCTAGCTAATTGCAGAAACCCTTTTGATGAAGAAGATGGCTAAAAGAAAAATGATGAGGAGTATCGTACTTTTCAGCAGGAATGGGCAGAGGAATTTGCCTTTGTGGAGAAAGCAGGTTCTGCAGTGTGTCTAATATGCAATGATAAAATTGCATCGATGAAATGGTCAAATATAAAGCAGCACTTCAACACACGCCATACTACATTTGCATCGAAATATCCAGTGGGGGACAGCAGAAAGAAAGCATGTCAAGAGCTACTGTGCAGAGTGCAAGCTAGTCAGCAGCAACTCCATGTTTGGATCCAACAGGGTGACTGAAATTCGGCTAGCTTTGCTGGTGCTTTAGCAAGTGTGAGAAACTGAAAGCCATTCACAGATGGGAAGTATGCCGAAACATTCACGCTTGATGTTGCCAATCAACTTTTTGACAACTCTTTGAATAAAGACAAGATAATCAAATGAATAAAAGACATGCCTCTGTTGGCAAGAACTGTTCACGATCATACCATCATGATGGCAAATCAAATTGAGGCAACACAAGTGAAAGACATAAATGCAGCACCATTCTTTTCTCTCACTTTGGATGAGTCAACAGACGTAAGCCATTTATCCAAGTTCAGCATGATTGCAAGGTATGCTGTTGGTGACACACTATGTGAGGAAAGTCTTGCTGTTTTGCCTATGAAAGAGACAACAAGAGGGGAGGATTTATTCCAGTCTTTCACTGAGTTCGCTAAAGAAAAAAATCTACCAATGGATCAACTTATTTCAGTGTGTACTGATGGTGCTCCGTGCATGGTGGGGAAAAACAGAGGATTTGTAGTGCTTCTTCATGCACATGAAAAGAGACTCATCCTAAGTTTTCACTGTGTCCTACATCAGGAGGTGCTTTGTGCTCAGATGTGTGGTGAGCAGCTTGGTGAGGTGATGTCACTGGTCATTCGGGTGGTCAACTTTATCGTTGCCTGAGCTTTAAATAATCGCCAGTTTAAAACACTGCTGGATGAAGTTGGGAATAATTATCTGGGTCTGCTTCTGCACAGCAATGTGCATTGGTTGTCAAGAAGGAAGGTGCTCAGCCATTTCGCGGCTTGTCTGAGCGAAATCTGGACTTTTCTTGAAATGAAAAACATCAAGCATCCTGAGTTAGCTAACACTGAGTAGCTCCTGAAGTTCTACTATCTCGTGGACATGACTGAACATCTGAACCAGCTCAATGTGAAAATGCAAGGCATTGGAAATACAGTTTTATCCCTTCAACAAGCAGTGTTTTCATTTGAAAACAAGCGGAACTCTTCATCGCTGACATTGAAACAGGTCGTTTACTACAGTGAAAAACTGAAAGAGTTTAAAGATGCATGCACAGCAAGTGACCCTGCTCAACATCGTGATCTCCAGCAGCTAGCAGGCTTCACATCTAATCTCCTGCAGTCATTCAAAGCACACTTTGGAGAATTCGTTAGCACACTCGTCTTTGTAAGTTCATCACCCATCCACACGAGTGTGCAGTGGACAGCACCTACCTGAGTTACATCCCCAGTGTCTCTGTCAGAGATTTTGAGCTACAAGCTGCTGACCTGAAGGCCTCAGACATGTGGGTGAATAAGTTCAAGTCACTGAATGAAGATTTGGAAAGACTTGCATGACAGCAAGCAGAGTTGGCGAGCAAATACAAGTGGGGAGAAATGAAAAAACTTCAACTTGCGGACCAGCTGATTGTCAAAACTTGGAACGTGCTTTCTGTCACATACCACACACTGCAGCATGTGAGTATTGCTATACTGACAATGTTTGGCTCTATGTATGCATGTGAGCAGTCTTTCTCACATCTAAAGAACGTTAAGATCAACCTACGATCACGTTTAATGAATTGAAGTCTCAACGCCTGCATGAAGCTTAACCTCACCACGTATCAACCAGACTACAAAGCCATCAGCAAAACCATGCAGCACCAGAAATTGCATTAATGGTAAGAAGTACTTTATTCATCATTGGTTAGCAACAGCTTAACAACATTATTAAAAAGAATTCAGAGGCTTATTGTACTTTAAAAGTGTTGGTCTTACATAAAATGCACACATTTACTTGTATTTAGTGTTAAACATATTGTATGGCTCTCACGAAATTACATTTTAAAATATGTGGCGTTCATGGCTCTCTCAACCAAAAAGGTTCCCGACCCTTGAGCTAGGGGAATGCTGGAGGAATGCAGAGACAAGACAGAGCCCAGAATTCAATCCCAGTCCTCCACTCTGGGAGACAAACAAGGGCACTGAACCCAATTACACGTTTTCTTTTTTTTAATGTTATTTAAAAAAATAAAACAGCAAAAAATTGTGTGGGCAAGGCACAAATGCTTCTTCATTGACTGTGATTCTCTCCCAGGCCCTGCCATTGTTTAAGGGCCCTCCCTGCCTCTTCTCTTTGAAGATACAGAAAAGCACTGGGGTTTTTCTCTAAGACATTGGGTCTTGATAAGCAACTCATTATGATAATATACTATAGATATTTTCAGCACTCAGCACCATTTATTATGGTGGTTAAGAATCTTTCTCTGGAGTCAAAATCTGACCTCTCAACCTGGCTTTGCCACTTTTTATCCATGTGACCTTTTACAAGTTTCTTAAATTCTCTGATCCTCAATTTCCTCATCTTGAAAATTATTGTAATAATAGACACGGTCTGAAATTCTCATAGGGAGAAGTGAGAGGATCCATGTATGGTACTTGGCATACTGCCTGAACTTCAGCAATTACCAAGGAGATGTTTATTATTGTTGCTGTTAGTATCATTGTCATGTTATCATTTTTGGAAAAAGCTTTAACTTGGGACTAGAGGCAGCCACAAATCAGGATACCAACTCGACTTTCCTTCTATATGCGGGCACAGCATGAAACTGCATGCTTGGCAAGGACTGGGTGGTCAGGCCACTTTCTTCTGCAGGGTTTAGGAGGGTGGGCAGCTAAGGATCTCCCAGGGGAGGTCAGCTAGGCATAGATGTAAGAGACAAGGAAGTGATGTTGATATGTTCCAGATGTGCTCCACAGCTATATTGGTGAATATTGGTGCTGTATCTCCTCCTAAAGAATTTAAAAAAAATCGTCGCTAGAAAGCTGGTTTCTAACTTCATGTGTCTTGGGACAAAAGGGTTGAATTTATTGACAGGCTAATGCAGTTATGAGTAATGAAAACACACCTGAGAAATTCTGACACTTCAGGTTTATCTCCAGTCCCAGAAGCAAATTTCTCCACAGTTACAAACAGGATATAGAGAATGACTCAAATGACATTTGGCAAGGGCTCTGAATCCATGCCCCTGGAGCAACAACAATTGATGGATGCAGTGAAACAAACATTCTCCTTCATTCCTGGTGGCAGTGAAATCACTATAACCTTTGGGAATGTAATTTGGCTGTTGGTGTCAAAATGTTTTTTTCCTTAAACTGGGTAATGCTGTCTCTGAGAATCTATTCTAAAGACATAATCCACACACTTAGAAAGAGTTGTGTGCATATCATGTTTGTTCATTGCCTCATTTTGTGTAAGAGTAGAAAGATGGAAACATCCTAAATGTAAACCGAAGGGCCTAATAATAGGAGATTGGTCGAATGAATGACAAAGCATATCTATTTGATGGGATATTATGCAGCCATTGCTCTTGAGTATCATAAAGACGATGCAGCAACACAGGAAAAGATTTCTGGTATATATTAAATAAAAATACCAAGACACAAAAATGGTATAAGTGTAACTATGTGAAAGACTCAATAGATAAAAAAAGAAATTAATTAAAACAAGAAAAAAAAAGACTCAATAGAAAAATAGATTGGAGAGTTACAAAGAGATATTATTAATCATTGTGATAAAATGATGGAGGAATTGTGGGTAAATTTTTTGTACAGGTTCAGAGTTTTTAATTTTGTAGTTAAATAACTTGTATGGTGGGCAGAATAATATTCTTGCAATAATCTCCATGTCCTAATCCCAGGAACCCATGCACATGTGCATATAACATGGCAAAAGGGACTTTGTAAGGGTAGATTAAGGATTCTGACATGGAGATTAGCCTGGATTATCCCAATGTAGTCACAAAAGTCCTTACAAAGAGAAAGATTAAAAAAGCCTGCACTGCTGATTTGGAAGATGGAAGAAAGGGGCCATGAGCCAAAAAATTCAGGAAAAGGCAGGGAACAGCTCCTCCCCCAGAGCCTCCAAAAGGAACACAGCCTGCCAAAACCTTGATTTTAGCCCAATGAGACCTATTTTGGACTTCTCTGACCTCCAGGATTATGAGATGATAAGTATGCTGTTTTACGCCACTATATTTGTGGTATAGGATATGAATTTAATATATATAATAGCATTGAAGTGAATATTATAGATAATGTTTATAAGTAATATAAAAATTAATTTTCAAAAGTGCCAGCTATTAAAATAGGGCATTATCAAATAAGTGAAATAATTTTATAGTTTCTTTTATTATTATTATTATTATTTTGTGTGTGTGTGTGTGTGTGTGTGTGTGACAGAGACAGAGAGAGAGACAGAGAGAGGGACAGATAGGGACAGACAGACAGGAAGGGAGAGAGATGAGAAGCATAAATTCTTAGTTGTGGCTCCTTAGTCTCCTTAGTTGTTTACGAATTGCTTTCTCATATGTGCCTTGACCAGGTGTGGGGGTGGAGGGGGGGGCTACAGCAGAGTGAGTGACCCCTTGCTCAAGCCAATGATCTTGGACTCAAGCCAGCAACCTTGGGCTTCAATCCAGCGACTTTTGGGCTCAGGCCAGCAACCATGGGATCATGTATATGAGCCCACTCTCAGGTCTGCAACCTCGGGGTTTTGAACCTAGGTCCTCCGTGTCCCATCTGACACTCTATCCATTGCACCACCACCTGGTCAGACTCTTTTTCTTCTTATTTTTTAAATGTATTGATTGATTTTAGAGAGAGAGATAGAGAGAGAGAAAGAGAGAAACATTGATCTGTTCCTGTACGGCCCTGAGCTATCAGGCCAGGGCAATTATGTGTTTTCTTTACACTTATGACCATGGCATTTTTCCTTTGAATGAGGAAGAGGGTCAATTTTAGCTTTGAATGAGGAAGAGACAGATCTGAGCTTACCCCTCAGCCCCTCAATTGGGTGACCTAAAAGAAACTTCTTTATTTATTTATTTATTTTTTGTATTTTTCTGAAGTGAGAAACAGGGAGGCAGAGAGACAGACTCCTACATGCGCCTGACCTGGATCCACCTGGCAAGCCCATTAAGCAGTGAAGCTCTGTTCATCTGGGGCTGTTGCTTCGTTGCAACCAGAGTCATTCTAGTGCCTGAGGTGGAGGCCATGGAGCAATCCTCAGTGCCAGGGCCAACTTTGCTCCAATGGAGCCTTGGCTGCAGACGGGGGAGAGAGAGATAGAGAGAAAGGAGAGGGGCAAGGGTGGAGAAGCAGATGGGGGCTTCTCCTCCTGTATGCCGTGGCCAGGAATCGAACCTGGGACTTCCAAAGGCTGGGCTGACACTCTACCACTGAGCCAACAGGCCAGGGCCTAAAAACAAACTTCTAATTCACATGTATGTGGCCCCTGAAATATGATCATTTGCAACTGCAGTGGTCCCCAAGAGGATAGACTAATTTTTTTTTCTTAGATACTTTTTTTTGAAATTATATAAACAGCCTGACCAGGCGGTGGCGCAATGGATAGAGTGTCAGACTGGGATGCAGAAGACCCAGGTTCGAGACCCCAAGGTCGCCAGCTTGAGCATGGCCCCATCTGGCTTGAGCAAAAAAGCTCGCCAGCTTGGACCCAAGCTCGCTGGCTCTAGCAAGGGGTTGCTCAGTCTGCTGAAGGTCTGCAGTCAAGGCACATGTGAGAAAGCAATCAATGAACTACTATGGTGTTGCAATGGCAACGAAAAACTGATGATTGATGCTTCTCACCTCTCTCCATTCCTGTCTGTCTGTCCCTATCTATCCCTCTCTCTGACTCTCTCTCTGTCCCTGTAAAAAAATATATATATATAAACAATATAACATCGCAAACAGAATAGAAAATATAGAGAAAAACTCCCATAATTCTTTTACCTCAGCACAAGAATTCTTTTGTGCATTTCAATCCAATCTTTTGTCATATACACACTATGTTAGTCAAGACTCTTGGTTGCAAGTAACCAAAGCCCAACTTAAAGTAGCTTTAGTAAAAGAAGGAAATTTGTTTTGTTGTTGTTGTTTGTACTATCAGACTTTGATTGTCCTTCCATGGGTCACAAGTCCCCCCCCCACCATTGGACAAACCAGTGTGGGTGGGGAAGAGGGGTCTGTCTCCTGATGGTCCAGGCCTGTGTCATATGCCGACTCCTGCAAGCAGGGATTGAGAAGAAGAGTGTGATTGCCATACAATCAGGGAGAAGGGTGGTTCTTTTACTGGACAAGAGGTGTTGGGCATGCAAACACAGGAGCCATCTTCTATTCATATTTTACATCACAAGTAATTTGTTTATCATTCCCTAGTCTTCATAATTATTATTTTAATAGATTTAGGGTTGCACCATACCATAACTTGCCTAATAAGGTGTTGGCTGCTTAGATGGCTATAACAATTATTCTATTGTAAATAATGCTGTAATGAACATTTTTATGCATATAGTTTTTCTATAGTTTAGACTGTTTCTTTGATACAGATTCCCAGACGAGGGGTTGCTAGGTTAAAGGTGAGAACATTTTAGTTTGGCAAATTGTTTTCCAGGAGGGCTGCACAAATGTACAGGAGTGGCCTACTGCTGAGGTTAAGAAGTAGAATTGTGCTCATTCTCAGACTTTGCAAACTGAAGTTGGTTGAAAAGATACTAACAGCCAGTATGCCCTGAGGCCATGATCAAAGCAACTAACAGGAAATACAATTACTCTATGTAAAATAGAGATAAAATGCAAACTCACTTTTAGGTAGGTAAATGCATAGGGGATCCTTTGGTTATGACACAGTTTCGTTCCTACAACAGTGATGTAACCTGAATTTTGGTGTAAGTTGAAACACACCCTAGCCTAAGTCATTTACCTATCCTAACACAGTTGTAAAATCATAATTTAGAACACAAAAACACAATGAAACCACAGAAAAAGGAAAAGTACATAAATTTACTGTATTGTACATTGTACTGTATATTCTTCTGCTGTGCAACCAAACTAGTTCGCCCACATGGTCCATAAGTATGACGCTAATGGCATAAGTTGAAACACTTATGTCTCAATTTTTAAAAGTTTTTATTGGAGTGACTGTTGTAAATTCAAAACATCATATGTCGAAACTGTCAGAACCCAAGGACCCCTGCATTAGAACCATGAGATACCATCTTTCACTTATTAGATCAGTAAAACTTGAAAACATTGATAACATGCAGTGCTAGTGAGATTGGGGGAAGAGGCACCCACATAAATCAATTGATGGAAATGAAAATTATTACAACTGTTTTAGAAAGTAATGTGGCCAAATGGATTAAAATTGATCTGAGCCTGACCAGGCGGTGGCGCAGTGGATAGAGCGTGGGACTGGGATGCAAAGGACCCAGGTTTGAGACCTCGAGGTCGCCAGCTTGAGCGCGGGCCCATCTGGCTTGAGCAAAAGCTCCTCAGGTTGGACCCAAGGTCACTGGCTCCAGCAAGGGGTGGCTCAGTCTGCTGAAGGCCCACAGTCAAGGCACATGTGAGAAAGCAATCAATGAACAACTAAGGTGTCGCAATGGCAATGAAAAACTAATGATTGATAGTTCTCACCTCTCTCTGTTCCTGTCTGTCTGTCCCTATCTGTCCCTCTCTCTGATTCTCTGTTCCTGTAAAAAATAAAATAAATAAAAAAAAATAATAACATTGATCTGAGAATACCTCCATTGCAACACATAATTATTATTGCTTTTGTGATAAGAACATTAAAGATTTACACTCTAGTCAACTTTCAATTGTATAATAGTTATATACTATAATTGTTAATTATAGTCATCATGCTGTATATTAGAGTCCCAGAACCTATTCCTTCTCTAATTGAAAGTTTGTATCCTTTGACCAACATCTCTCCATTTTTCCCACCCCATAACTCTGGGTAATCATCATTCTACTTTCTGCTTTTATGAATTAGCTTTTTTAGATTCAACATATAAGTGATATACAGTATTTGTCTTTCTCTTAGCATAATGCCTTCCAGGTCCATCTATGTTGTCATGAATGGCAAGATTTCCTTCTTTCTAATGGCTGACTAATATTGTAATATATGTGCATCAAATCAACACATTGTATACCTAAAACTTACATAACATCTCAATAAAGCTAGGAAAGAAATGATCTGAGAATCCCATTTTTTACATCTATCCTACCAAAAGAATGTACTAGGTCTATTTTCTGTTGTCAGCTTTTCTTTCTTTACAGGTTAAAGATTCCTGCATAAGCTAGTTCTATCCTGTCTTTGACTGTACTTCCTGGAGGTTCCAAACCCATTTTTGTCTTAAACAACTAAACATTTGATATGGATAGTGGCAGAGGTAACTATCTCCAGTAGCTACTTTCCCATTTTTCCTTTTAGTGGTAGATTTCATAGAGTCTATGACGACCCTATGAGAAACCACATAACCAGCCTCCCTTACAGTTACGTGTGGTGATATGAGTAAGTTCTGGCTAACAGGAGATGAGTGGAAGGAATGTCTGCAAACTCCAGAAATGGAAAAATCAGATTTGGTCATCTGGAAATTCTGGCCTTTGAGAGATACCAATGAATGTCTGCTGGTCTCTTGAACTGAGAAGAGATAGAAGTGGTTAGCCACACATGGCTGCTTTCTTTCATGAGAACAAAGAAACAAGGCGGTTTGCAAATCAAGGAGGCTGGAGAGATGCATGGCAAGAGGCAGGGTGGGGTACTGTGAGGTCTGAGGGTGCTCAGAGCAGCTTGTCCCAGTCTTGGCTCTCATCCTTCATGAGGGAGGCCACACTCTTCTTGTCCTTGGGTCCTTTTAATAGATTCTCCATTTTCCTTCAGCTCATTTGAATGATTTTTGTTATTTGCAAGAAAAGGGGACTTCATAAAGTTAGTAGGCCTCAAAAGTTACCCTATATTTTTGTATATGATAGCCAATAAGCCATAGTCAAAATATTTATTGAGATGTTGTATTTTACTTTTGCAAGTGTGGAAAGATTAGAAAGAACAACAGCCTTCTGTTTATTTATTCTTTTATTTTTTTATTTTTATTTTATTCATTTTAGAGAGGAGTCACAGAGTGAGAGAGAGAGAGAGAGAGAGAGAAAGAGAGAAAGGGGGAAGGAGCTGGAAGCATCAACTCCCATATGTGCCTTGACCAGACCAGTGCAGGGTTTTGAACTGGCGACCTCAGTGTTCCCAGGTCGACGCTTTATCCACTGCGCCATATTCTTGGGATTTTCCTTCCCTGTCCTGAGAAGGTAGACAGGCTTTAGGTTTCCTGACTTGGAGGAAGTTTGAACTACTGGGCTGAGAGAAGAAGTTACCTAAGGCAGTCTCCTGTTCTAGGTTTGGTTTCCAAAAGTTTGAGTTCCTTGGGGGTGGGGATCATTTTGGAGGAAGGAGGACAGTGTTTTAAAGCAGGGTTGGTGCTTGAGAGTCCTTGAGATAGAAAAGAGTTAAAAGTCTGTAGATTCTGTGACTTTTGGGAACCTGTACCCTAACCTGGCTAGACCTAGGGAGAATAAAGGACCGACCCTAGGGGAGGCTGGAAGCCAGGTGCATCAGAGAAACTGGATTCTGGCTTTCCATGCCTAACTGTCACTTCCTGACAATAAAACTTTATTTTTAAAAGCAGGAAGCTTGACAAATTTGGCCCATTGCCATAGTTTGTTAACCCTTGAATTATCAACATTTAACAACCCTCAATGAATAAATAGATATGAGCATTAGGCATCAGTGGAGGTTAACGTCATAAAAAGGGAGACCAACAGGAATGGTTTGCCTCCTGTGGTCTTATGCCAAACACCTCTGAAAGTCTTGACAAAGGCACCAAGCCTAAACTAGATGCAGCTACATATTTGCAGGAAATATAGGAGACAGAGAAACATGTTGAATTGCACCAAGAGTATGCAGTCAGCCAAATCTAGACTGGGAAGCTGCACAAATCAAAAGGATTCTTCAACAGCATGGGTGAAGTAAAGGGATAGGGGGGAAGATATGGGTTGAAAGAGATTTAGGGATGTATCAACTTGCAGAAGGATCGGCAGGACTAAACTCCAGTTTAGGGGTGCACATTTGAGTGATTACAAAAATCAGGATCTGGAAAGGTTGTGATTGAAAGGGACCCATAGGGGGGACTTCTGGGATGTGTGGCAAGATAATAGGTAGTTTCTCTGTGAAAATTTTTTCCAGCAGACATTTTTGCTGGAAATATTTCTGCTATATAAGTAATTGATCATTAAGCAATATCACTGTAGATGACAAAAGAATGATAATTAAAAGAGGGACATTAAAAAGGACATAAGGAAACATGAAAAAAGAAGAAAGCCTGACCAGGCAGTGGTGCAGTGGATAGAGCATCGGACTGTGATGCGGAGAGGCCCAGATTTGAGACCCCGAGGTCACCAGCTTGAGCGCGGGCCCATCTGGTTTGAGCAAAAGCTCGCCAGCTTGGACCCAAGGTCGCTGGCTCGAGCAAGGTGTTACTCGGTCTGCTGAAGGCCTGCGGTCAAGGCACATATGAGAAAGCAATCAATGAACAACTACAAAAACAAAAAAACTGATGATTGATGCTTCTCATCTCTCTCCGTTCCTGTCTGTCTGTCCCTATCTATCCCTCTCTCTGTCTCTGTAAAAAAAAAAAAAAAAAATTAAAAGGACTTTTTTGTGAGAAATGAAAATAGTATATTGTCCTTGAAGTCTTTCCTTCATATTATTATACTTTTTTTTACTGCACATTAATTCATCTCCTTGTTTGGCATTGTACTTATTATTATTATTATTGATTGATTTGAGAGAGAGAGAGAGAAACATCCATTTGTTGATCCATTTATTTATGCATTCATTGATTAACTCTTGTATGTGCCCTGACTGGGGATCAAACCTACAACCTTGGTGTGTAGAGAGGACACAGTAATCAACTCAGCTACTCACGCAAGGGCATACTTGTTTTCTTTTTCACTAATATTTCTTTCTTCATTAAAAGAGGTATCGGTTTCCAACTAAAGAATCAATAATGAATGCTCTCAAAAAGTTGTCATAGCTTGCTAAACTTTTGGTTTGGAAGGGTAGGAGGAAGGACTGTGGTTTTGGAAGGATTTGCAAACTGATGCTATCATTTTCTAGTATAGCACGCAATCTAGCTTTATATGTAGTTGTTATGACCCACTATTTTAAGACCACCACAGCTATTCACTGTATAGACTCTTATGAGAGCTAAGATTTATGTAATATAAAAATGGGAGTACTGCCAGACCAGGCAGTGGCTCAGTGGATAGAACGTCAGACTGGGATGCGAAGGACCCAGGTTCGAAACCCCAAGGTCGCTGGCTTGAGCCCAAAGATTGAAACAGGCTTGAAGCTCTAGGTTGCTGGCT
The DNA here is from genome assembly GCA_037038555.1 of Rhynchonycteris naso. NCBI lineage: Eukaryota > Metazoa > Chordata > Mammalia > Chiroptera > Emballonuridae > Rhynchonycteris > Rhynchonycteris naso. The sequence continues at coordinate 53,472,582 of CM072999.1, forward strand.
TGAGCAAGGGGTCACTCGCTCTGCTGTAGCCCCCCTGGTCAAGGCATATATGGAAATGCAATCAATGAACAACTAAGGAGCTACAATAAAGAATTGATGCTTCTCATCTCTCTCCCTTCCTGTCTGTGCCCCTCTTTGACTCTCTATCTGTCTCTGTCAAAAAATGGGAATACTGTGGCTGACCTGTGGTGGTGCAGTGGATAAAGCGTCGACCTAGGAACACTGAGTTCGCTAGATCAAAACCCTGCACTGATCTGGTCAAGGCACATATGGGAGTTGATGCTTCCAGCTCCTCCCCCCTTTCTCTCTCTCTCTCTCTCTCTCTCTCTGTCTCCTCTCTAAAATGAATAAAATAAAAAAAATGAGAATACTGTGAGAACTCTTTTGTCAATCAAGACATGAAACCAAACTCAAGACAATAAGTGTGCCAAAAGTAAACCAAACTATTAAGCAGTTACTTTTTCTTTATGGCAAATTTGCCTTATAGACAATTAGTTTAGATGGTGAAAATGCTTACCTAAACATCTTGTAGCAAATATGTTTACTGGAAAACTGATGCAGGTCTAAGAGATTCTCCTTTTGCATCCTGTAGTGGTGACAAGAATGTTCACCTTAGGCCCTGGTCAGTTGCCTCAGTGGGTTGAGTGTTGGCCTGGTGTATAGAGCGTCGGCATGACATATGGACATCCCAGGTTCAATTTCTGGTCAGAACACACAGGAGAAGTGACCATCTGCTTCTTTTTCTCTCCCTCTCTCCATTCTCTCCCTCTTCTCCTCCCACAGCCACAGCTACTGGCTTGATTGGTTTGAGTGTGGCCCTGGGCACTGAGTATAGCTCTGTTGATTGGAGTGTTGGCCTCAGGAACTGAGGATAGCTTGATTGATTAGAGCATCAGTCCCAGATGGTGGTTGTCGAGTGGATACTGGTCTGGGTACAAATTGAAGTCTGTCTCACTATCTCCCATCCTCTTACTTAAAAAAAAAAAGTTCACCTTAGATTGAGCTATGCATTTGTTTGTTTGTTTTGTATTTGTTTTAGTTTGTAGTTAAAAAAGTTCTAAGGACAACATGAGCCTGGAGCCACTAGATGCTATAATCCCTTCTATGTACAGGGAGCTGCTTTGGGAGTGAAGCCATCCCAGAGGAGGAATGCAGGATCTAGACCAGGGGTCCCCAAACTATGGCCCGCAGGCCACATGCAGCCCCCTAAGACCATTTATCCGCCCCCCCCCGCACTTCCAGAAGGGGCACCTCTTTCATTGGTGGTCAGTGAGAGGAGTACAGGATGCATCCGTACCCATAGTTCCCATTGAAATACTGGTCAGTTTGTTGATTTAAATTTACTTGTTCTTTATTTTAAATATTGTATTTGTTCCCATTTTGTTTTTTTCACTTTAAAATAGATACGTGCAGTGTGCATAGGGATTTGTTCATAGTTTTTTTTATAGTCTGGCCCTCCAATGGTCTGAGGGACAGTGAACTGACCCCCTGTGTAAAAAGTTTGGGGACTGCTGGTCTAGACATAGATCTGAGACAGAGTGCACAGTGATCTTGTTTGATTACCTGAATGCTGCCATTTCCGAAACTTGATTTATCCAGAGAATACTCATTTTATGAACCAGCGAAGTCCTTTTTTATTTATACTGCTTTGGTTTGTAACCAAAAGAATCTATCTACATATCTGTAGATCCTCAAAAGGCCAGGGAATGTTTCTCAAGAAACTGGTTTTGTTGGATTTTTGGTGATTGCTTCAACTGTTTGCAGTAACTCACATGCACTGCCACACACAGGCAAACCTGTTCTTTCTCATTCCCTTTATGTTCTTGAAAGCTTTATTTCACATTTCACAGCAAGGGAGTCTATTTTCATTCACTGAGGCATGGTTCATTCTGTTCTGACCTTGTCTGAGGGTCCAGAAAGCTCAGTAAGGGAGGGGATGGGGATGAGAAGGAATATTCTACTAAAGGCAGATAAAAATTTTGCCAACTGGAACAGTTGGCACATTTGCTGGCTTCATCTGAGGCCTAGGGGAAGTAAGGGGCATTCATGTGTTTCAGGTGTCACTAATTCATTCTCTATTTATTAATTTCCAGGTACTAGGCATGATAGCCTCAAGCTCAGCTCTCGGGATATTCAAAGCTGGAGTTGCAGGTGTGGGGTGAAGAGCCATGTGGCACAATCTGGGAAACTCTCAGAGGTCCACTTGTCTCTGGTCTGATCCATCCCTTTCTTCCAAGTCTAAAGTTTCTGTCATTTATCGTCATATTGCTGCAACACTCCCAGAAAGTGCAATTTAAAATGCAAAAATGGGCCCTGGCCGGTGGCTCAGCGGGTAGAGCATTGACCCAGTGTATGGACATTCTGGGTTCAATTCTTGGTCAGAGCACACAGGAAAAACAACCATCTGCTTTTACCCCCTCCCTCTCCCCCATCTCTCCCCCTCTGCCTCCCGCAGTCAAGTAGCTCCATTGGTTCAAGTGTTGCCTCAGGCGCTGAGGATAGCTCTGTTGGAGCACATCAGCTTTAGGTACAAAATATAACTTGGTACTGGAGCATTGGCCCTAGATGAGGTTGCCAGGTAGATCCCTAGATCCAGGTTGGGGCACATGCAGAAGTCTGCCTATCTCCCCTTCTTTCACTGAAAAAAAAAAAAAGCAAAAATGTGTTTAAAATGTATTAACTAGAGGAATGAACATTCCTTAGGACATAATATCACTGTGGTGGATAAAGTAGGAGAGGACAGATACATTTTTATGAGAAGAGTCTTTGGGAGGAGTCTGGAGCCCTGACCTTCCAAGAGGTATTGTCTAAGGTTAGGGAGGAGGAACTAGGAGAAAGGTTAGGGGAAAGAGACATAGAGAAGTGACTATTTCACCACTTTCCTCAGGTTTTGGTAAATATCTCTTCCTGGTAAGGAGGTGGGACTTATTCTGTATTCTAAGCTTTGAAGTCAGACAAACCTCTGTTTGAATGTTAGCCTTGCTCCTTCCTCGCTAGTAATCTTTACTAAGTCACTTCTATCTTCTTAGCCTCAGTTTCCTTATCTGCGTAATGCAAGGACAATATTCACTTTACGGGATGGTGGGGAAACTAAATGGTATTAAAGTATATAAAGAGCTCAGCACAGAGCCCAAGCACATTGTTTTTTTTCCAGTGAATGTTAGTTCCAGTTGTTGGTTGAATAATCTAGTTTGAAAGCATTCAGGTCAGAATGGCTCTTCAGATCATCAGCTTTACAGATAGAACTTTGGGGGGAAGTTCTTCCCTTCTAAAAAGAAACAAAGAAAAACCTAGCCTCATCTCATTCAGTTGACATTCCACAGTCATTTCTTTGCAATATCCTATTTTCTCTTTAGTTTGTAGCAGATCTCTTCCTGGCCAACTTTAGTCCCTGTTAAGTCAGACCCTAACTAAACCCTTCTATGTAGGAGACAAGGAGTCATAGAGTTCTTCTCTTCTATTTGTTTTTGTTTTCTCAAAGTATCAGTTTCTGGTGTCTAAAGCAATCAGGAAATGAGGGGAGGTTCCTTTTCTGGAAAATAGATAATTAATGATGTACTGTGTGCTGGCTGTGCGCCAGGCGAAAGGGTTCTGCCTCTTACAGGGTTTCTTTAATCTTTACAATAATCCTACGAGTGAGGATTATCTCAGATTTAGAGGTCCTATTGGGATCTTTCTTTCTTTTTTTTTTTTTTCTGAGAGATAAATGAAATAATGTTTGAAAAGTGCTTAGAACATCTGGATTAAATAGATGTTAGCTGTCATTATTACTATTTTTATTTTTCAGTGAGGAAATTGAGGTTCCTTTTGGTTAAGATACCCGTGTAAAGTCACCAAGCTAGAAGGCTGAAGGAGGGTGCCAAGTCTCACTGCCCTTACAGGCGATGTGGGAGATCAACTGTTTGACAACATCTTGATTGACATGATAAAACGTTAATCAATTTGAACAATGACAAAATTGTCAACCCCATTTTACCTTGATTGTTCAACGAAGGTTCATCATATTTGGGCCAACACACCTCCCCACCCCTGCCCCCTGGCGGGTATGCTCCTTGTACTGATGCCAACTTCAGTCCTTGCTGACTCCAGAGCACAGCTTCACAACACTGACTGCTTTCCCAGGCCCATCTCCACTTTTTTTTCAGACTGTTAGCAAGTACTTTGTTGTACAGCTATGATGTCCCCCAAGGACTCTTGGCCCCCTGGGATTGTCCTGGTGGTGGGCACTGGTCCAAGCCTGGCTAATCAGCACCCCCCCCCCCCCGCAGGGATTGTTCAAACTTGAATTAAGAGTATTAGTTCCTTTCTAGTGATGGAATTAGAAAGATGTAAAACTTGGGTGTGCCGTACTTTCAGATATATGAAGAAAGCCAGCCTTGAGAGAAACTGAAAGCCAATTCAGCAAGGGAAGCAAAGAGGCAGAAGAGTCCTGGTGGTGCTAGAGCAAGGGTCCCCAAACTTTTTACACAGGGGGCCAGTTCACTGTCCCTCAGACCATTGGAGGGCCGGACTATAAAAAAACTATGAACAAATCCCTATACACACTGCACATATCTTATTTTAAAGTAAAAATACAAAATGGGAACAAATACAATATATAAAATAAAGAACAAGTAAATTTAAATCAACAAACTGACCAGTATTTCAATGGGAACTATGGGTGCGGATGCATCCTGTGCTCCTCTCACTGACCACCAATGAAAGAGGTGCCCCTTCCAGAAGTGCGGTGGGGGCTGGATAAATGGCCTCAGGGGGCCGCATGTGGCCCGCGGGCGTAGTTTGGGGACCCCTGTGCTAGAGTGTCTGGTTCCAGAAGTTCCTTATGCCTCAGTTCATTGCCCTCCCCACATCCTGTGACTGTTGAACCCTCTTTTTGGCTTTGTTGGGCTAATTCCTGTCCTTCACTTTTGCCCAAGCAAGTTCAGGTTGGATTTCTGTTACTGGTAACCAAGAGTCCTGGATAACATAAGCACCACATAGCCACGACTAATCTGGACTACCTGCTGATCCTGAGCACACTTTGCTTATGCTGTTCTTTTGCCTATAATGTTGCCTATTCCCATATGTCCAAAACTAACCACTCAATCCTGAAGACCCATTTCTCATGAACTTTCCCTGTGTCAACCTGTAAGAATTTCTCTCTTCAAAACTCTTGTTGTACTCAGAAATTTCTAACTTGTGTTATAATTATTTATATACAGTGTGAACGTAAAGTCATGGTGCACTTTTGATCTGTGACCGGTCAAAAGTGCACCATGACTTTACAGACACACTGTATACTCACTCTTTTTTTTTTTTTCTAGAACAAAGATTTGCTTTCTTCATCTTGTTCCCACTGTGCTATCAGTGTCTGGCATGGGTGGCATGAAATAAAAGTTAATTCTTCTTCCCCTTCTCATTGTAGGCACACTTTTTTCCTGTTGCTTAATTTTCTTTCCCCTGCATCAACATTCCATTCCCTGCTGCCGAGTGAGAAAATGTTCATGTGTCTGCCTCAGGCAGTTGTGTTTTGATGAAACAGCACTAACAAACTGTCATAAAAACAGTTTACCTAAAAATGCTTATTTCATTGAAGGCTTAAGTAACTAGTGAGGGAAGTTGTTAATACTGTTTAGATGGTGGGTTGTCCTAGTATGTGTGATATTTCATTTAGAATATGGATTTCAAATAGAAACCCTATAAGATTTGTATTTAGCAAGAAGAGACTGTTCCATTTTCAAAAGAATGATCTGCCAATCTTGTGTTCCCATTTTCAATATCCCTTCTTCCCTTTAAACCTTTAGCAGATTATTTATGAGCGAGAAAAGAGACAATGAGTGTGTTCTCACATGTAGATGCACATAATAAAAATTCTAGGCAAGTTTTGTGGCTTGGAGGTTGGTGTTTTGAAAATACATTATTATCAGAATATGTTAACTTTTTATATATTTTTTTTTAGAGAGAGAAAAAGAGAGAGGGACAGAGATATTTAGCTCCCTTCTCAAACTCTCAAATTTTACCATCTGGATGTTCTTTCTGTACACTGCTTTTTATTGATGGTTGTTTTTTTGTGCAAGTCATTGTGTTCCAGAATCAGGTTAATTGATCCTTGGGTTTGGGTAATTAAAAATATTTTACGTGTACCCAGAAAAAACGGTAATGGTTACTGTTTAAAGATGATGTATTCCAGAGAACCTCCTAAAATACCTATCATATCAAGTTACAATAAACATCTTGCTCTTTCTTTTTCATCCTGCTTCTCCAGAGAGCAGTAGGATAGAGTAAACAAGTTCCAGAGGTTGGGCACCTAACTTCACCATTTAACTCATTCAACCACTGAAAAATATAGGGGTATAGAATCCACATTATTGGTTATTTAGCTATCTTTCATGGATATTCATCTCCATCTTTAGTTTTTAGAACCCTAGAGGGCATGGACCTGATGTTTTATACATAGTAGGCACCAATAAATGTAAGAAATGATTGAATGATATACATATGCACTCTCTTGGAGTTTCTTTGTGGGGAACATGATTAAGAATAAAATGCTAAAAGCTATCTCATAATATTTTTGAAAAGAAGTGGAGTATAAACACATAAATAAAAATGAGATATTATTATCACATTTTGGAAATGCCTCTTGTACTACGATCTGCAATATAACCTGGAGCAGAAAGACTGGCTGAAGGGAACTATTGGGGACCAGTCTGTGAGGTAGAATGTATTCTCTTTTTCTGGTGTTTAAACACAGCTGTAAGAATAAAATGTTTCTAATTAAGATATCACTGATTTTTCCCTCCATTAATTCCATCTTTCTTCAAAGCTAATGTGGGTATATAATGACTCCACATCAAAGACTCTTTTCTAATGGTTTGGAGACATGAGTTTTATTAGAACAAAGCAAAATTCACAATGCACAACAGAACAATTTGTTGAAATTATTTTGGAGTTGATTTTACGAATTACTCTTCATAGAATAAACTGGATCCTCTTTCGTGTGTTCGCCTTCTAAACTGCCTTTAAAAAAAAGATTTCATTTATTGACTTTAGAGAGAGGAGAAAGAGAAAGGGGGAGGAACAGGAAACATCAACTTAGTTGCTTTTCATATGTGCCTTGATCTAGCAAGCCTGGAGTTTCAAACCAGCAACCTCAGCATTCCGGGTTGATTCTTTATCCACTGTGCCACCACAGGCCAGGTCAACCCTCCTTCTCCAACAAGCCTTTCAGCTCTGTCCTTTCTCTCATTCCATCCTCTGCACACCCCCACCCTTGTCCTTGTACTCCCCCACATGGTATTATAATTATTTATTTATTTCCCTATCTCCTCCCTTAGACCGTAAGTTCCTTTAGGGCAAGTATTAAAGCTTGCTTAGCTCGGGCCATGGCCATTTGGCTCAATCCGATAGAGTGTTGTCCTGAAACAGCCAAGTTGCAGGTTCAATCTCAGGTCAGGGCACATATGGGAAGTAGCCAATGAATGCACAACTAAGTTGAACAACAAAGAAATGCTTCCCTTTCTCTCTCCCTTCCTCTGTCCCTCTAAAATTAATAAAATAAAAAAAGCTTGCTCAACTCAGTATAGAGGCATTCAACAAAAGTCTGTTAAATGAATAAATTAATGTCAATTTCTCATATTCGTATAGCACTTTAGGCTTGCAAAGTACTTTCCTAGTTATGACTCCCATGACACTCTTAGGCAGGCAGAGTACCTGTTATTACCCCTATTTACAGATGTGAGAAGAGGTTCAGAAAGGCTATGTAACCCAAGGGCAAATAGGCTGACATTTCAAGAGACATCAGGACTCGGGACTGTGGATTTCTGTTCCAGAGTCTTTTTCTGAACATAGGAGCTATTTGTTTCTTGAGCTAAGTGTCAGAGGCAAAACAAACTTTTCCAGAATTCTTTTAACCTTATTCTCCACTCTGCCTTTACTTCTCTGTTGCATTCTTTCACTCTGACTTAGTCCCACTTTTTATTTAGGAGCTACATATTTCCTATAAGCTGATGTAAGATAAAAAATACATATTTTTCGGTTGATTCTCCAGTTCCTCTGTCTGGGACATCTTGGTTGGGGTGTTGGACTTTGGAATATGTGGCTGAAATGGGGGTGATGTGTATGTGTGGGGAAAGATGTAGCTGATTGAAGTGGCCAGAATATGCTAAGATAAGAGAGGACTATCAGGGCAAAGGCCTGTGACGCTTAGGCTTTGGCCTTCAGTTCCCTCTACCCTCCTCCCATTTTCAACATTTTTCTTTAGGAGAAACCTGGATAAAATGAACTGGTAGATTGAGGAAATGATACTGATGGTAAGATTTCAGCATATGTAGATTTAAGAATTAAAGAGTGTTTAGGGAAGGGGTGGAGTGGTCAAGGTGAGGCTGAACAGTTGTCAGGGTTTACTTGCTGACATTAACTGTATTTGATAATTGTATGAAATCGGACTCAATTGTATTCAATTCTCCTTTCCACACAGCGCTGAGGGTGGAAGGTAAAGGGAAGGCAAAGGAGGGATTCTCCTTTTTATGAAAGAGAAAAGGCAAAAATAGTGCAATTTTATAAGTCCAGGAAAAATGGAATGCCATGGGATGCTTGTGAATGGCACAGAAGCCTACATTAGCAAGTTAAATAAGAAAGACAAGGCAGCTTGTTGGCCTTGTCTCAACTTCACACACAGTACCCAGGTCATAAAGCACTAGCAACAATGACATCATTCCACATATACCCACTCCCTCACATCTAGTTTACCAGAGGTACACATTTTATATATAGAAACTTAAAATTACAAACATAATAGGGCCTACCATTTAATGAGTAATTAATGTGTGTCAGTAGCTTAACATATAATTTGCTCCTCACAGGAACCCTGTAATAATAAGAACCAACATTATAAGTTGACAGATTAGAAACAGGTTCAGAGAGGTCAAGCAACTTGCCCAAGGTCATAAACCTGGTAAGTGGACTTCAGAATTCTTATCTATGTCTGAAAGTGAAGCAAGTTATTTCACAGTCAAATAACTCTGGGGCTAAACTGCGTCACATACATCCAAATTAACCAGTCTGGTCCTGGCCGGTATCAGTTGGTTAGAGCATCCTATATGTCAAGGTTGTGGGATCCATCAGGGTACACACAAAAATCAACCCATAAATGCATAAATAAGTAGAACAACAAACGTTTCTCTCTCTCAAATCAATAAAAAAAGCAAACAAATTAACCAGTCCGTCTTCTGCCCCTACTGTAATTTTTTTACATTAGTGACATATACAGAGCTTGTATGTTGTGTATTCCTCCTATGTCCCCAGTTAGACTGTGAACTTTTTGAGGGTGGCGATCTGCTCCATATCCTCAGTTAGTAGCACTTAATTGATGCTCAGTAGAACATTTTCAACAAAGGACACCAGGAAGGTGGCTAGAAATGCAGAAGCCTATGAGTATGAGCAGGTAAAGAAGGAAGACAGGTACAGGAGTGTATTTATTAATTTAATGAGTACCTGGACCGGTGTTAGGTGCTATGGAAACAATGATGAGCAAGTCAGTTAGGGTCCCTCACCAGACAACATTGTAGAGTTCCGGGTTATGAACAAGGATGTATGTCAACCAAAGGAAACTTACTCCGCATAAACACTAAAGAAAATTGAGGATCGCAAGCCCCAGTATTTGCAGGATTCTGGTAGTCCTGCGGCACAAAGACATGAATAATAAGATATTAGTAGGTCAAGTGAAACGTTTTCGTGTGATTGAACTTGGCCGGGGCCGGGTGTGATGAGAGATAAGGAGCGAAGAGCGCCCGGCGCGCGTTCGAGATAATGGGGTGTGGCGGACCCGGCCCTGCCTTCAGCTTTTCAACTTGTCGTTTCAACCTGTAGCATCAGAACGCCGGACAGTGGGGTCTTTCCTGCCCACCAAGAGGAAAACCCGGAGCGGGGACTAGCCTCCCACTTCTCACTGCTCTTTGTGAAACGCCCCCATTGTGCCTCATAGGCGAAGTCTGGACCATTTCGCCTGGGCTGAAATGTGAGGGCTGCGCTATGCTAGGGTCTCCAAAGAACTAAGGTCCCTTCCCGCCACTACTCTCGCCCGACCCCCAATCAAATTCTTTCCTTTTCCACTCCTTCCGCAAACTCGCCCGGAGCTCCTCCCACAGCCCCTCTCACCTTCTGCGCTGGCCTGGGGGGCGGGACGAGGTTCCGGACTGCGCGAGAGTTCCGCCAAATCCCGCGAGACTCTCGGCTGCCGCCGCCGCTGCTGCCACAGCCTCTTACGTCTTTCCCTTTGACAAGTCGCCGCTGCTGCAGCAAAAATAAAGGACGCGGCTACCGCAGCCACTGCCGAGCGGGGCTCCGGTCACAGGAGCCGCGCCCCACCCCCGCCAGCTCCGGGCCGCGTACGGTAACGCCTCTTCTTCTGTCTTCCTGGACGCTTGTGCTTGCGCCCCGCCGGCCGGGCAAGGCGGGCTGGGACCGTTCCGGGGCCGCAGCCGAGCGGGACCGCCGGGGTCCCGGGTGGGCGGCAGGCAAAGGCCTGTGGGAGCTCTCCCCGCGTGGTGAGGGCCCCTATCCCCAGGGGCCTCTCTCGGCCCTGGCGCATACTGAGCCACGTTAGAAGCTAACGCGCCCGCCAGAGGGGGCTGAGGGACCCGCCCCTCCGGCGGCTTAATGTACGTGCCCCTCAGTTCTCGGGGGTCGCATCTCTGACCTTTTCTCTCATCCCTTTATCCTTTAACGAACACCTCTCCCGGGGCCGGGGCCGGGGCCGGGGCCGGGGTTGGGGTCGGGTGCGACGGCCGGACTCTTTTCAGATCCGAGAACTGCCACCCGGTGTCCCTCTCGCCGGCCACCTTTTGAGGGGTGGACGTTGAGGTTGGGACAAGGTGTTTGTCTCCTTTCCTCTGCATTTGGGTGGGGGCAGCCCATCATCCTAAAAACATTTTCCCAAATCTCCTGCCTCGATAAAATAACAATTCATACCCTTTGCTATCAGGAGGGAAGACGAGAAACATTGTTTAGTCTTTGGGGTGAGATGAGGATGATAATGACAGGAGCTGTCCCAGAGAACATGGTGATAGGTGGCTGGTTCGAGGGAGACATGAGGAAGACAGGAGCTGGTACTCCATCTCCCAGGAGGTTATGTAAAAGACATGTTTTCCATCCTAAAGAGCTGTGAAGCATAGGGACATAATTTGCCTTAATTATAAAATAATGTCTGTAATACTGTGGAAAATATGGATCATCGAATAGTAAGAATACCAAGTCTAAGCAAACTAATGCATCACTGTAATTCCATTTCCAGAGATAGCGTTTTATGATTAATATTTTGGCGTATTTCCTAACAGACACCTAAATTTTTTCATATAGTACATGGTTAATCCTTGATTGGGACTTCCCCATTATATGTAAGTTCCAAAAATTTATTTGAGTCACGTCTTTGGCCTTCTTGATTAAAACTGGTTGCTTGTTCATTATCGTTGGCTGTACTCTGTCATCACTATCTCTTTCTTTGGGCCCTCTTTCAAAATGATTGCTAGCTAAGTGGTTTTAAAAATCAAACATTAAAATATTGTCTTCTTGAATCTGGTACATAACATGCTTTTACACTTTGGCCTGTGGTGGGTGCTGAAAAGGAGCAGTGTTTGTGGAAAGCAATTAAACTTTGATTATTCATAGTGAGGAGAAACCTGTTTACCTCAAGGTTTTATAAAATTGATTTACATTGGTTATTTTTAGATCAAAATTACTATGTGATATTGTTTCTTTCATAGTGCTTTTGTAATTGGGATAGAATGGACATGTGCCCTTGATTATGTAGGTTTCTATAGTGTGTGTTTAAACAAGCAAAATTGAGTGTCATAGTGCTTATATGCACATATATATGATTTATATTTTTGATTACACACACACACACACACACACACAATCTTGGAAGTGAGTTAAATGTATCATTATATTATTTGAGAAAAGAAAGTATTAGAAGCAAAGAAGTTTGTAATATTTTCCCCCAAATCACCTGATAGGATTATATGACAGAATCTAGAGAGGTTGGAAATCTGAAGGCTTTTAAAAATAGGACAGATAGTCATCTGTCTGGGGTTGTCATTGGAATGGATTAAATGGCCTATTAAGGCCTCTTGGAATTCTAAACCCTTATGAATTTTGCTTTCCCTGAGGTTCTTATAACATTGTTTCTTAAATTTCTAGTCATGCTGTTTGCATGTGACACTTACCCATTCATTTTCTGGTCATGTACAAATTTCCTTCCCAACACAGGCATCCAGGTGGTGCATGGAGGAGAAAGCAAATGTGAACTTAAAATGCATCACTCAATCTGCTTATTAATATAAATGTCTCCTAAAAGTCCTGTTTGATTAAAGAAATTTAGAAGACTGTGTTGTTGTTTATTGGGCTGGATTGGTCAATAGAGGATGCAAATACTATTGTAAATAACAATACAATTAAAATGTCCTAAGCAACCCCCTCCCCCCGAAAAACTAAATAACTCTTAATATTTGGAAAAAGAAAAGGACTGGATGCATTGAACAGCTGATTTTTTAAAATTCAGATTTTCAGAGCTTAAAATAGCAATGACTTTGTGGTTTGGGGTATGGAGAGACATTTGTGTTAGGATAAAAGCAAATAGACTTGTGAAACAAAACTTGAATTTCATAGTTGGACAACTATGTAATAAGTAACAAACTTACTTGAAAAAAATTTATTGAAGATTCTATAATATATATATATTATTTTTTTTTAAAGCGAGAGGAGGGGAGATAGTGAGACAGACTTCTGCTTGCACTCCAACAGGGATCCACCCGGCAACCCCCGTCTGGGGCCAAAGATAATTTTTTAATGTAAATAAAACTTTGGTTTAACAGACAAATGAAATAAGTTGTTAAGTGCACATAGTACAGATTATCGTGATGTTAGTTATGTCATTTACAAAGTTGTAAAGCAAGTAAATTCACAATAGCTAGCATATTAAAATTTTTAAAAAAGGTTTCCAATGATTTGCTTGTGCGCGCGGAGGGAGGGAGGGAGGGAGGGAGGGACGCTTAACTCATTGTCCCATTGTTCCACTTAGTTCCATATAGTTGTGAACTCATTGGTTGCTTCTTGTGTGTGCCCTGACCAGGGCTTGAGCTCAGAACCATTGCAAGCCGGCTGACACTATATCTACTGAGTCACCCAGCCAGGGCCTGCTAGCAAATATTTTTGACTAAAACATTTATAAGTGAACATAAAATAGGTTATTTCCTTTTATATGTCATATCTTATTTTTGTGATTTTAGTTTCTTCTGCTATCACTTATTTTAGTTTCTTCTGCTATCACTTACTGGGTCCTCTAAGTTAATGGGAAATTTCCAGATGAGATCCCTGAGCAAGGAAATATGGAAGTTGAATAAGATGACTGATTAATGGATTTTACTTATTTTCAGCTGTTTATTTTGAAATAATGTTAGATTTACAGAAATGTTGCAAAGATAGTATAGAGTTCCTATATACCTTTCACATAACATCTCACTGTTGATGACTTATATAACTATATTACAGTGATCAGAATCAGGAAATTAGCATTGGTATAACACTTAACTACAGAATTTGATTTTTACTGGTTTGACCCCTAATGCTTTCTTTCTGTTGCAGGATCTAATCAAGGATCCCACATTGCATTTAGTTGTATTAGTTCCCTCTAATCTGTCAGTTCCTCATTTTTTTCCTTTTCTTTCATGATCTTGACATGATGAGTACTGGTCAGTTATTTTGTAGAATTTTTCTCATTTTGGCTTGTCTGATGTTTTTCTAATGATTATACTGAGGTTATGTATAAAGAAAACCACAGGAGTAATGTGTCCTTCTCACTGCATCATAACAGAAGATAGATGGTATTGATATGTCTTTAACCTTGATGGCATTGTTAAGGTGGCCTTTGCTAGATTCTCCACTGTAAAGTTACTGTTCTTTATATGTTGAGATTCATTGTTTCTCCTCAAACTGTGCCACTGATTTTAACATCCATTGGAAGATCTTGTCTGCAACAATTATTACTGTGGCATTTGCCTAATGGTGATTTTATTTTTCTCTCATTCCTTTTGCATTTATTATTGGAATTCTTCTGTAAGGCAGAGATGTTCCTTCTTCATTTACTTATTCAATTATTTATTTTAAAAGTATGATCTCATGGTTATTCTACAGGTTATATTCTGATAGTATTATTATTTTGTTGCTCAAATTGTTTCAATTTGGCCATTAGGGGCTCTTTCAGGATGGCCTCCACCCTTTTTTGAGTACTGATTTTTATTGCACCACAGATGATTCCAGGAAAGGTACAAATAAGTATGGAATAAAATTCCTGGAATTAACCACTCGGTTCCTTTCATTGGAGAATAAAATTTAAATTGAGATCTGGATGCTTGGTGTGCTAATTGAGGTGTTATTACTCCTAGGCCCTCAGAGGACAGAGCTAGGAAACATGTTTAAAGACTAACCTGTCAAAGCATGCAACAGCGCGTATATGCGCGCGTACATTTATTTCTATATTTAATAAAAACTGTGAGTTCTTATTACTATCTTCTATTCTACTCTAACATCACAAGGTTCATTACAACTTTCCCCCTATTCTTATTTGTAACTTTTATTCTAAAATGAGTCTGGCTCTTATCTATAATATCTAACTTGTTTATTCACTTTTAGAATGCACATCACATAGTTACAATATACCCTTGTGAGAAACATATTTGCTGATTTAATGCAGCATTTTGTACAGCTTTGTGTGTGTGTGTGTATCTTTAGCCTTATAATATCTAACTCAAAATACTGTTTGTGTGTGTGTGTGTGTGTGTGTGTGTGTGTGTGACAGAGACAGAGAGAGGGACAGATAGGGACAGACAGACAGAAAGAAAGGGAGAGAGATGAGAAGCATCAGTTCTTTGGTACAACATCTTAGTTGTTCGTTGATTGCTTTCTCATATGTCCCTTGACTGGGAGGCTCTAGCAGAGCAAGTGACCCCTTGCTCAAGCCAATGACCATAGGGTCATGTCTGTGATCCCATGCTCAAACCAGTGAGTGTCCCTGCACTCAAACTGCTGAGCCCGTGCTTAGCTGGCGACCTCGCGGTTTTGAACTTGGGTCTTCTGCGTCCCAGTTCTATGCTTTATCCACTGCATCATCGCCTGGTCATTCTGACTCAAAATACTGTTTTCCGAAGTTACTTAGGTTAGTTCTTTTCTTTCCCACTCATTTTAGTGTAGTTATATTATTCATCTGTAATTCAGTTAAGTCTTTTTCTTACTGTTTTCCCTGTTGTGTTCCCCTCAATCCTGGTTGATTTTCATTATTTGCATATTTGCTTTCTTATATGAAACATGATTACTAAGAATTAGTACGTACAGGAAGATATATACTTAAAGAAGTGTTACTCCTTATTCCTTTTACCCTGTTTCCATCTACCCCCTTTTCTTCCCACCTTTTTTTTTTGCCCTATAGTTAACCAGTCTCTTCAGTTTCTGGTTTATTCTTACATTATTTCTTCTACATAAATGAACAGATTGTGTGTTTTCTTTTTTTCTCATACAATTTTTTTATTGATATACAATTCATATAACCATAAACCTCCCCCTTTTGAAATATACAATTTAGTGGTTTTTAGTATAGTCACAGGTTGTGCAGGCATCACCACTATCTAATTCAAGAACATTTTCATCATCCCCAAAAGGAACCCTGTATCCATTAGCAGTCACTTACTATTTCCCCTTCCCCAGACCCTGGTAAACATTAATCTTCTTTGTTTTTATGAAGTTGTCTATTCTGGGCATTTCATGTAAATGGAATCATTATAATATGTGGACTTTCGTGCATGGCTTCTTTCACTTAGCATAATATTTTGGAGGTTCCTCCATGTTGTAGCATATATCAGTTTTATTCCTTTCTATGGCTGAATGATATTCCACTGTATAAATATACCAGATGTTGTCATTCATGCATCAGTTGATAGACATTTGGTTTTCCTTTTTCTTTTTGGGCTACTGTGAATAATACTGCTAGGAATAATTATGTACTAGGGTATGTGTGAACATACAAATTTAGAAAGAATTTCAGTTTCAATTTCCTAGAAGTGGAATTGCTGGGTCATATGGTAACTCTGTTTAACTTTTTGAGGAACTGCTAAGTTGTTTTCCTGTTCCTGCTTTCTTATAGGAAGAGTGGCTTGTTATTCTTTTTAACTTTATACTTTTATCACTTAGCAGTATATCCTGGAAATTACTCCAAATCAATTCATTCTTGTAAAGAGATTTTTTGATATCTTCATTTTTTTTTACAGCTGTCTACTACGCCACTGTGTGGATGTATCCTAACTTATTTAACTGTTTTTCTACTTATAGGCATGGTTTTTTTCTGTGTTTTGCAATTATAAACAATGTTATAATAAATGACCCGTGCATCTATAGGTTTGTTCGAGGTGTGCCTTCAAGATAGATTCCTATCAGTGGGATAACTAGATCAAAAGTTAAGTGCAACTTGATCTGTGGTGGTGCAGTGGATAAAAGTGTCTACCTGGAATGCTGAGGTCGTGGGTTTGAAACCCCAGGCTTGCCCCATCAAGGCACATACCAGAAGCAACTGCTACAAGTTGATGCTTCCTGCTTCTCCTCCCCTTTCCCTCTCCCTATCCTCTCTCTTTCTCTGAAAAAAAAATAATAATAAGTGCATATGTAGTTTTCTTTTAGGTATTGCCAAGTTTTTCTCCAGAAGTGTTGTACTAATTTGCATTTCCACTGGTAACAAAATGTGTTGTTGTTTTTCTTTTGCCAGAGATGACTGATTTCTTAAAATGCTCTGTAGTCATTTCAGTGACCTGAACCGGTTGTAGAAGGGCACTTAATGCCTACAGTTGGCAGGTTCTTCTGGCTTAAAAATGAAATACATTGTCCACTAATACTGCACTGATACATGTAGGTTATTATGTGTAGGTGAAATCGCTTGGAATGCAATTTCTGGTCTAGCCAGTATTGTTCATCTGAAATCTTTTGCATTTAATAGAGATTGCTGCATTGATTCATAATATCCAAGCTCAGGAAGAATTCTTCTGGAGTGTAGCATAGGATAACTGAAATTGTAAGGAGAATATTTTTTTCTTTAGAATATGTATGATACAGTAGTTATTGGTTTACATTGTAAGCTAGTTATTTTGAACAGTACACACAGTACATATTGACACCATGGTATGGTAGTGATTTTGACCAGTAATGGCCATATCTTTTTATATTTCTTTAAGAAAAAAGGCCAGTTTTAGGGAGATGAAAGAAGGAGAGTTTAAAGTTCTAGATTAGGATTATTCTATCAGAGTTTAGTGATGCCAATAAACCAAGATAACATGAAAAATAACCCTATTTTACAAGATAACAAGCTCTGCCCAATGAGGCTGGAAGTGTATGTTCCTTCCCACAAAGAACATTGTTCCGGTGCTTGGTGCACATTAATGACAAAACATTCTGATGAACTGATTGTTTTTAGGAAAACACATGCTGAGTGCTGATTGTGAATGAATTCAGACCTAATAGTGGTCTGGTGCAGTTTTTTTATTTTATTTTATTTTTTAGTGCACGTGTAAGAGAGAGAGAGAGAGAGAGAGGTAGGGAGAGAGATGAGAAGCATCAGTTCTTTGTTGTGGCACCTTAGTTGTTCATTGATCGTTTTTTCATATGTACCTTGACCAGGGGGGCTCCAGCCAAGCCAGTGACTCCTTTTTCAGGCCATTCACCTTGGTCTTAAGCCAGTGACCATGGGGTTATATCTATGATCCCATGCTCAGGCCAGCAACCCCACTCTCAAGCTGTTGAGCCCATGCTCAAGCTGATGACCTTGGGGTTTTAAACCTGGGCCCTCTGCGTCCCAGGCCAACAGTGTGTATCCACTGCTCCATCGCCTGGTCAGGCTGGTGCAGATTTTTAAAAAAAAATTATTGATTGATTTTAGATAGAGAAGAAAAGGTGGAGGGAGAGAGAGAAAGAAATTATCAATTTGTTAGTCTTAATTAAAGTGAAATTAATTTTTGTTCTATAAAAACCCCAAGTAACATTTGGTTTTAATGGTTACAAAGAGAAGACCATGAAACATCACAGAATGGTTATGTGTCCACCAATCTCATTTTCTTTTATTCTGTTATTATTTGTAAAATACTTTTATTAATTTTTAGAGTGAGAGGAAAGGGGAGAGAGAGAAAGACAAACATTGATATGTTGTTCCACATATTTATGCATTCATTGGTTGATTCTTGTATGTGCCCTGACTGGGGATCAAACCTGCAACCTTGGTGTGTGGGACAGTGCTCTAACCAACTGAGCTACCCAGCTAGGGCTCTTTCTCATTGTAAATTATTTGCGGTAGTAAGTAGCAGTAGTAGTAGTTGTAGTAATGGAATAATGATAATAGAATAATAGTAGTATAGTATAAATTTTTCTCTCACCTGGGGTTCTGTGAGAGCACTAAATCCAAATGTTTCAAGAATTTTGGATATTCACTGTATGTAAAGAATTAACTGTTCTACAATGCATCTAGAATGGAACTAATTATGTATCATCCTTGAGAGAATAGAGAAAATACTCAATATTCACTTCAAGTTCTATGATTCTGATGATGAAACCTAGTTGAGAAAGGTCATGGTCATTGTAATCAGATCTGTTTTTCTCCCTCCAATTTTACCACTTATCAGGCAGAGTGATGTTGGTCAAGTCTTAATATCTTAGCTTCAGTTGTCTGATATATGTATTAAATAGTATTAAAATAATAGTTGCTCCTTCTAGGGCTAGTGTGAGGATTAAACAAAAGTCTCTCCAATCTACATTTATTTATTTCTATGACTTTAAAAACTATCTATATGCTGGTTGACTCCCACATTTATATCTTTTTAGCCCAGACTGCTTCCCTGAGGTCCACTGTCATAGTTCATCTGCCTGTTTCACATTTCATTTGGCTCTCTCGTAGGCACTCCACACTAAATTTGCAGACACAGATGTGTTTCCTACCCTCATTATTTCCTATGAAACATCTTAGTAAAAGGCAGGACTATTTAACCAGTCACTCAAGCCAAAATCCTTGGTGTCGTCTGTGAGTCTTCTCTTATTTTTTATTTATTATTGATTTTAGAGAGAGGCAGAAACATCCATCTGTTCCTACATGTACCTTGACTGGGGATTGAACCCACAGTCTTTGCGTATTGGAACAAGTCACTAACCAACCAAGCTATCTGGACAGGGCTCTTTTTTTCTTTATAATCAGCCAATCAGCAAATCCTCTTGGCTCTATCTCTTGAATATATGTATTTCTAATCTGATCACATATCCCCGTCTCTACCTTATTACTCTGGTCAAAACCACCCAGCGGTGGGATTCAAATAATTTAACAGCTGGTTCTCTGCCCTAATGACTGTTTTACGTATAAAAAAAGATATGCTGAAAGTTAATTATTTCATGCATTTAATACTTGAATAAGAACAATAAAAGAGGTACACAAAACTAGATTGTTAGAGAGTTTTAAAATATTAATGAAAAAATATTAAGTAATACCAGACAAAAAAAAAAGCTGTTAATGTATTTCCATATAGCCTGACCAGGCGGT
This sequence comes from Rhynchonycteris naso, assembly GCA_037038555.1. NCBI lineage: Eukaryota > Metazoa > Chordata > Mammalia > Chiroptera > Emballonuridae > Rhynchonycteris > Rhynchonycteris naso. The sequence goes on from CM072999.1 coordinate 53,492,170, forward strand.
GGCGCAGTGGATAGAACGTCGGACTGGGATGTGGAAGGGCCCAGGTTTGAGACCCCAGGGTCGCCAGCTTGAGCGCAGGCTCATCCGGGTTGAGCAAAAGCTCGCCAGCTTGGGCCCAAGGTCGCTGACTCTAGCAAGCGGTTGCTCAGTCTGCTGAAGATCTGTGGTCAAGGCACATGTAAGAAAGCAATCAGTGAACAACTAAGGTGTCGCAACGGCAACAAAAAACTGATGATTGATGCTTCTCATCTCTCTCCGTTCCTGTCTGTCTGTCCCTATCTATCCCTCTCTCTGACTCTCTCTATGTCTGTAAAAAAAAAAAGAATATATATATATTTCCATTATGATTCTTGATTGGCATCCTCACAGTTATCTTCGTTTTTATTTGAGCATCATTGGCTGTGTGATTTACCCTTATCCATCTTTTCACTGTAGGGTGCATGAAATGTGTGATATGATAACCCTTGAAATATATTTATTTGTTTTTATTTATTATTATTATTATTATTTTAAGTGAGAGGCAAGGGAGGCAGAGAGACAGACTCCCGCATATGCCCTGACCGGCATCCACCCGGCATCCACCCGGCTTTCTTGGCTGGGGCAGATACTCTGCCCATATGGGGCTGCTGCTCTGTTGTTCAACAACTAAGCTATTTTAGTGCCTGAAGTGAGGCCATGGAGCCATCCTCAGCACCTGGAGCCAACTTGCTCTAACCATTTGAGCTATTGCTGTGGGAGAGGGGTAGAGATAGAGTGAAAGAGAGAGAGAGAGAGGAGGGGGAGGGGTGAACAAAGAGATAGTTGCTTCTCCTGTGTGTTCTGACTGGAAATCGAACCCAGGACTTCTGCATGCCAGGGTGATGCTCTACTGCCGAGCCAACCAGCCAAGGCTGAAATCTATATTTCTATTGGTTTATTGTGCCCTAGCTTCCTATTGGTTTTATTATTTGGGGAACACCAGCACACTCATAATATCTCGTGGGAATTTTGAGTGTTGCACAAAGCTGAAACAAAGGACAGCTTGTCATCCCCTGATTGTTTGGCACTTTTTCTCTTTACATGATATGTTTGTTTACTGAAGTAAAAATGTGAGGGAATTAAAATGTATTATTTTATTAAAGGTATAATGAGTTTTATGAAATGAATAAGTATTACAAGTTCTATCAATTCTTTTTCACCTATGGACAGAATGAACATTACTGGTGCTTAGAATTTGCTATTGCGCAGATGAATGTTAAAAAAGAGTAAGGAATATAAATTTGTGATTTCCACATTGGGCGGCTGCCCAGGCACCCACCTTAGAGAGGATCCTGATTACAAGTGCCATTTTAACAACTGGTTTGCCGAACTCAATAATTAGCTATCGGTTCTGCCGAACTGGTACAAACTGGCTAAATCCCACCACTGAAACCACCCCACATCTGCATAGATAATTACAATTTTGTCTTAACTGATTTCCCTTCTTTCTCACTTGACCTCCTACAGTCTATTCTGCACTTCATAGCTAGGATGAGCTTTATTGTCAGTCAGATAGGCCACTCCTCTATTTACTATTTTCCAATAGCTTTCTTTTACAATTAAAATGGCTAAATTTCTAGCCATGACCTATAAAGTACTTCACATTGTACTTTGCCTACCTTCCTGTCTGTTTTCCTCTGTTCACTCTACTTCTGCTACATGAACTTCCCTATATTCTTTGATCATGCTAGGTGCATTCTCAGGGCTTAATATTTGTTTTTGCTCTGTTTGGAGTGCTCTTCCTTCTTGTCTTTGCACTGCTTGTCTCCTTACATCATTCAGAGGGGTTCTCAGTCTCTCTCTTTAGAGTGTTCTTCCCTGAGAACACTGTAGAAAACAATGATCATCTCCCTCTTTGTCTCTTGCTTTTTTTGGTATTTATGCTCCTAGAAATTTAATGACTTGTCTACTTGTTTATTACTTGTCTTCCTCATGAGAATGTAAAGTCTGTGAGAGCAGGAACCTTACATGTCTTGGTCATTCCAGTGCCTGGAAAGACCCTGATACACAGTAAGCCAAGGATGCAGCTTTAGGAAGTTGTTTATGAAGTAAAATTATATCCAACTTGGATTAAGTAATTCTGCCTTTTAAAGATTTTAAGCCAAAGGAAAACTATTGAGTCAGTTAAACAACACTGTGAATCTTGCACATTGGGTATTTACATGAGAAATGTGAAGTTTTAGAATTTATGATGTTGTCAAGAATGTGCTAAGTGAAATGTGAAAAATAAACTTGGAGTTTAGCTCTTGTATTTGTTGCAGTGTTTAACGTTGTCCAATTATAATGGTGGTGCTATTGATGTAATAGTAATATTTTCTCTTGGTCTGCCAAGAGAAATAATTTACTCACTCTAAACTCTTGATTTAAGTTTCTGTTGATTTTGATTTTGGGGGGAGTACATTGAATTCCAAGTTCTTTTTTTTTTTAACTTAATATAGGAGCATTTCTAGAAGCCCTTTTAAATTTTTCCATGTTAGTCACTATACCATAAAACTGGTCATGGGCAATTTTATCTGATACAGTTCAAGTAAGCAGCTTTGTTCTATTAGGAATACAGGATAACCACCTGACCTGTGGTGGTGCAGTGGATAAAGCATCGACCTGGGTTTGCCTTGTCAAGGTGCATATGGGAGTTGGTGCTTCCTGCTCCTCAGGCCCTTCTCTCTCCCTTCTGTCTAAAAAGTGAATGAATAAATAAATGAATAGAAATATAGGATAACCTAATCTAGCACTAGGTAGATTATAATATCTGTGTGTTAATATAATTTAAAAGCATGCGGGAGCTTGTATCTTTTATATAAGGTTTTCATTGAACTTTCTTATACAACCAAGTATTCAGTCATATACAGTACAGTGTATAATTAAATTTTGTCGCTAATATGGTCATAGTTTCTGCTTTCTCATAATTGCTCATTGTTTTGAAAGGGAGGAATTCTGGAGAATGATGGAGACATTTCTGTAATTTGGTGAATGTGTAATGGTGGAGTAGACAGATGCACACATAAAGGAATAATAAAGGTTAACACTTATTGAGCATTTACTGTCCACCAGGCACTGTTCTAAGCACTTTCATTTGGACCACATTTAAATCTGGTTGAACTGTCTATTATTTATAGATCACGCTTAACGCATTTAGCTTGCAGATAAGGAAATTAAAGCACAAGAGAGATTAAGTAACTTGACCAAGATCATACAACTAATAAATGGTGGAGTCTGGATTAGAATTCAGAAATAAAGGGGGAGGGTGTTGGTGGAGACTGTAGGTGGGGGCAGAGCATGGAAATGACCAGCCTCAGTTCAGTGGTTTTAGCTGATCTAAAATTCCAGCCAAGTACCTAATGTCATGGGCAGGATTATTCTGTATAGGTGTTCAGAAGCTCATGGTGACAATTAGAATTTTAGGTGCTTCATGCTGCTTTGACTTCTCTTTTCTTCCAAAAAGGGGAAATAGATGTTAGAAAAGAGCAGTAATTGGTATAAGGATTGGGCTTTTCTATAGAAAAGTAAATATTATTGAATCTTTATGCCCTGAAGTAGTTTTTCTCTGTAGACCTTGAAACCTAGTGATATTAAGGAGCAAGTTTAGTCTGCCATTTGTCTAAAGTGCAAACAAGTTGTGAAATTTATTAATATGACTGACTTACATTTCTATATAGCTTTTTAATTTACAAAGTACTTTGGTAAGCTTTTTTTTTTTTTTTTTGTATTTTTTCGAAGTTAGAAGCGGGGAGGCAGTCAGACAGACTCCCGCATGCGCCTGGCCGGGATCCACCTGGCATGCCCATCTGGGGCATTCTCCATTGCGGCTGGAACCATTCTAGCACCTGAAGTGGAGAACATGAAGCTGTCCTCAGCACCCAGGCCAATTTTACTCCAATGGAGCCTTGGCTGTGGGAGGGGAAGAGAGAGATTGAGAGGAAGGAGAAGGGGAAGGGTAGAGAAGCAAAGGGGTGCTTCTACTGTGTGCCCTAACTGGGAATCCAACCCTGGACTTCCACATGTCAGGCTGACGCTCTACTACTGAGCCAGCCAGCCAGGGCCTAAACATTTTCTTAATTGATCTTCGTAACACCTCTGTGAAATAGGCAGAGTATATATTCTGCCATTTGACAAGCTCCACAGAGGACAGAGGTAGCTACCTGAGGAAGGAGCCATTGAATAAGTAGTTGGTAGACCCCGTTTTATGAATATTCTATTCATAAAGGAAGTTGCTATTTCTTGGCAGAACTGCTAGTGTGAGTGGTGAACTGCATTGTATGGGATTATGGGCTAATGTTGTAAATAAGGGATTGGAAAGTTGCTTAATCTGGAAGCTGAAGATACTTGGCATGATGAGTAGGTAAAGATGGCCTGTTATAATTAGCATGTTCTTAATGTTTGTCAAACCAAAAGCCTTGGCACTTTTGAGAAATATAATTTTGATTAAAATTGTAATTATTTTTTTTGTGTGTGTTTGTGACAGAGAGACAGAGAGAAAGACAGAGAAGGGGACAGATGGGGACAGACAGACAGGAAGGGAGAGAAATGAGGAGCATCAATTCTTCGTTGCGGCTCCTTAGTTCACTGATTGCTTCCTTATATGTGCCTTGGTCAGGGGGGCTACAGCAGAGCGAGTGACCCCTTGCTCAAGCCAGTGAACTTGGGCTCAAGCCAGAGATGTTGGGCTTCAAGCCAGTGACCTTTGGGCTCAAACCAGCGACCCTGCGGTCATGTTTAGGAACCCACGCTCAAGCCAGCGACCCAGTGCTCAAGCGGGCTACCTTTGGGTTTTGAACCTGGTTCCTCTGTGTCCTTGTCCAGCGCTGTATGCACTGTGCCACTGCCAGGTCAGACTAAAATTATAATTCTATAAATCAACACTGCTGTAATTGTTTTTTAAACCAGTATTTTAATTAAAACCTTCTATCTGTTAGGCTGAAGTAATATTGATGCTGTTTTGACTGTAATGTAGAATAGACATAGAGGTGGGGACACTTTACTTTTTTGAGGTCAAAGAAGAAAGTTTGGTAGCTTCTGAAAAGGCTGATGGAGAATATAACCTTAGTGAAATGTTTATAAAAGGTTACTGTGTTCTCTGGTTCCTTTGTTCATTTTGGAATAGTTTGAATTGTTTTGATTAATTTAAATTGGTCTGAGGTGTTAAGAGGGACTTTTCAAAATTCTTATAGTTACACCTTGTTTAAGGGAGTAAAATCAGATGCAAATTCATAGAATCACTTCACGTTAAATTAATTGACGATTGACAAAATCTGACTTTGGTTTGCAGAAATCTAAGGAATTGCTGAACATTATGTATTCTTATGTATCTTTCAGTTCTGTGTTTTCTTTTTCCATGGTGCTCTCTGTAACAGCCTCCTTATCACCACCCTCTCCCTTCAGGGCTGCCATCTGTTGGTTTGGCTCCTTACTTCAGAGTAGGAAGGCAGGAAAGGGTTTTTCTACACAAGATAAAAGTAGCCCGGTTTGTAGCACAGTGAGCTGGAGCACTTATGCAATAAGGCTGCTGTTGATAAATTCTAGAAGTACCATAGCATAGCCTCACAGGACTAGAAAGATGGTGATGACTGTGCCATATTGTCTACAAGTTTATTCTGTAACCATTCCTTTATTTAATAAAATAAATAAAAAACTGATTCATACTTAAACATTTTTTTCATAGAAAACCATAAATTGGTTTACTATTAACAGGCTTGTAAATTTGAGTAATTATAGATAGGAGAGTTTAGCATGTTAGTAACTATTAGTGAAATTCATGTCAAATGATTTCTTATATAACTTTATAAATATAATTTGATTATGGTAAATTTATATTCACTTATGCCTGGTTGTGCATTAATCTGTTATGGGAATATGTAGACTATTTGCAGTCCTAGGCAGATAATTCAGTTTCCTAGAATGTTTCTTTTAAAAACATTTTTTATTACAAAACATTGTTAAGCATCTATTAATATAAAAGAGAGAATAGCCTGACCTGTGTTGGCGTGGTGGATAAAGCGTTGACCTGGAATGGTGAGGTCACCAGCTTGAAACCCTTGGCTTGCCAGGTCAAGGCATATATGGGAAGCAACTACTACAAGTTGATGCTTCCCACTTCTCTTCTCTCTCTCTTTCTCTCTCCCCACCACCTAAAAATCAATAAATTTAAAATAAAAAGTAGAATAGTATAAAGAGCTCCCATATACTCATCTTTGATTTTCAAAAATTATTATAGCTAGTCTTTTTATACTTGTTATCTCTTTATTTAGGTGTTCATAATGACTATCCATTGTTGCTCTAATTTCTTTGAACATCCTAACTATCATTATTCTAAATTCTGCTTCTGGTAATTTGGTTATATCTGGTTCATTCAGGTCCTTCTCTGAGGATTTCTCTTGATTCATTTGGTTTGCATTCCTCTGCCTGCCCATTTTGTCTGTGTATAAGCAAGTTGTGGGCACTGGAGTCCAGTAGGTGTTGCCTTTGTGTTCTCTAGGTGTGGTCTGTCTGCAGGTCCGCCACCCCCTCTGCCGCTGCCTAGGGCAGTTGGGTATGGGCGTTGCCAGCACCGGCCCACTGTGGCTTTTGCTGTGATTTCTGCCTCTCCTCCACGGGAGGGGCTGTCACTCAAGCCACAAGCCTCAGCACCAAGGGCAGAGGTGAGCACCTTTGCTCAGCTGCGGACCCTGCCTGTTTCCAGACTTCCGCCCAGCACCCGCAGTCAGAGCCTGCTCGCCACAGTTTCGCGAGTTGGGTGGGCTTTTGACGTGCTCTCAGCTGTGAGCCTTTGCCCGTCGGGAGCTTTAGCCCCGCCCTCAAGGCCAGGGCCCTTCTGCGCAGGGTCGCAAACCAAGGTTTATTGGGGCGGGTGTGTTTGCTGGCTTCCGCTCAGCTGCGTACTTCCGCTCGTCCCAGACTCTACCCTGCCCCCGCGTTCGGAGCCCGCTCGTGCATGTAGGATGGCAAACTGCAGTTTCTCCGGCCGGGCGGGGATAATAGCGTGGGCTCAGCCGCGAGCCCCCGCCTGTCCCTGGTCCTAGCCCCGTCCCCGTGGTCAGGGCCGGCTTGCGCAGGGTTGCAGAGCAGATCTTTGCCCGTTCCTGGCCTCCCGCTTTGTCCCTGCAGGTGGGATTACAGGCGGGCCCGCAGCTGCCGGACCGCTTTCTCGCGTCCCCTCTGCCCCTGCTGGGCTAGACCGAGCTCACACCGGCTTGGCCTCCGCCCACGCCGACAGAACCGTTTCAGCGTCCTGCCGCCACCATACCCTTCAGCAACCCTCAGCAGAGTAGGAAGGGCCCTAATACTCCACACTGTAGGCCTGGGAGCTCCCTCACTTGTTTCACAGCTCAAAACTGTCCAAACGCCTCTTCTAGGCTCTGGGACTGTAGGCTGGGGCTTGGTTCCTGGGACCCAGGTCCCTCCCTCTCCGCCAAACTCTCCTCCCGCCACACGGGTCTCTCCGGCCTGCCATTTGCTCCGGGGAGCTGGGCAGCCCTCTTCGCGTTTTCGCTATTCATACCAGTCTCAATGTGGCTTCTGCAGTGTTCCTTGGTTGAAGAGTCCACTTAGTTTAGTTCAAAGTTGGTTTATCCAGATGATGGTTCTTAAAATTGAGTTATAATCCACTTTGGTTCTGGGAGTTGGAAGTTGGTATGTCCGCCTACTCCATCACCATCTTGCTCCTCCCTATAGCTAGTCTTGTTTCCTCTATATTTATATCCAACACCATTCATCTCTAATCCCTGCACTTTTTTGAACTGAATCTCAGACATATTGGCAAATTTCCGATATTTTAGTATGGCTCTCTAAGATAGTTCTTTCTTTAGAAAATAAGCATAATACCATTATCAAACCCAACAATTATAGCAAGTTCTTAATATAATCAAGTATGTAATCAGGATTCATAATTTTGTGATTGTTTTATATATACAAATACATATTGTAAGGTATTTTTCCCCACCGAGGAAGGAGGAAGGGCGTAGCCACCAAGTGTGGAATAGTAAAGGCTTTATTTATTACAGAGCGCTTCTCAGACGAGATTCACTGTCCCAGAGGTGGAGGTCAGGAAAATCGCACGGAGAGACTGCGTGAGGCAAAATTTAAAGGGGTCCTTTAGGGTGGTCGAGCTAATATGACATAGCGAAATCTCACTGGCTGACAGACAGTTGCTCTTCTCCCAAGGACTCCTGGGAAGTTTCTTTTGGTGCGCTTGGTTGTGGCTCTAGCCAAAGTTCCCAGGTCTGAGTTTCTCAGGTGACCTTCCCCCATTATCCACTGACTTTACATTTCAACCTTTTGTGTTAAATAGGGGTGCCGCTTATTCATCTGGCTACTTCTGCTGATTAGGGGTGTCATGGGGAGGGAAGGTTGTAAGGTGGTGGCTTTGAGGGGTGTCAGGAGGAACATCTGTTTGGCTTTGAGTTGAGAAACTTCGCGGATGCGGTTCTGTAAGAATTTAAAAAAAGAGAAGCGCCTGACCAGGTGGTGGCGCAGTGGATAGAGTGTCGGACTGGGATGTGGAAGACCCAGGTTCGAGACCCTGAGGTCGCCAGCTTGAGCGCGGGCCCATCTGGCTTGAGGAAAAGCTCACCAGTGTGGACCCAAGATTGCTGGCTCCAGCAAGGGGTTGCTCAGTCTGCTGAAGGCCCGCAGTCAAGGCACATGTGAGAAAGCAATCAATGAACAACTAAGGTGTCGCAACGGCAACGAAACACTAATGATTGATGCTTCTCATCTCTCTCCGTTCCTGTCTGTCTATCCCTCTCTCTCTCTCTCTCTCTCTCTGTGTCCTTGTAAAAAAAAAAGAAAGAGAAGCAAATATGAGTTATATGCTGATAATTAGAAGAAGATTTAGGATAGGGACAGCCCAGGTAAGAATGGGTGGCTGCCATCAGGAGTTAAGCGGGTTGTAAGGAGAGATTTTTGCTTAATTTTCTCGCAGACGGTTGAGGAGATTGAAGCTTCTTTCATCAGGCCAATCTTACTAAACAACATTGCTCCCTGCTTCAGCTCTCTCTGGCGGCAGGTTCCTGGTGGGAGGGACAGGAGCAACAGGAGGGTTTGCAGGGTCCAACCTTTTGGTGAGGTGCAGGCGAGTAGGGCCCAGTGGTTCTGACTGCCAATGGTCCTGCATGGGAGCAAGCTTGAAGCGAGAGACATGATACCAAGGTGTTTGCCCTAGGAGTTTAGCTGCAGTAGGCGTAGTCAGTATTACCATATGGGGTCCTGTCCATCTGGGCTGTAGGGAGACAGGCTGGAGCTCTCTCCAAAGAACCCTGTCTCCTGGTTGGAGGTGGATCACTGGGTGTGCTTCATCTGGACCCCCTATGGGAGGAAGGGTTCTGTCCCCGTGTTCCCTGAGAAGATGGCAGAGTAAGGATAGAAAGGGGAGGTACATGGCAAGAGGAGGGTGGTTGACAGGTAAGTTGTGATTGATTAGGAATGGTCTACTGTAAACCAGCTCAAAGGGACTGAGTCCAGTGGGGTTTCGTGGGTTTGCCTTGATTCTGGTGCATGCCAGAGGGAGGAGGTTTGGCCAAGAGAGTCTGATCTTGATGGAAAGTTTAGTTAGCTGACCCTTCAGGATGCCATGGGCCCTTCCGACGATTGAGGATGATAGGGTCAGTGGAGTTTCCAGGTAATGTTGAGAGAGATGGCAACCTGCTGGACTATATGGGTAGTGAAGGCTGGGCCGTTGTCTAACTGGATGGTAGTCTGCAGTCCAAACTGCAGGATGATACGTTCAACGAGAATGGAGGCAACAGTGTCTGCTGTCTTTCAAGAGGTGGGAAAGGCTTCTATCCATCCTGAAAAGGTATCCACAAAAGTTAAGAGATAACAGAGTTTTTTGTGAGGGGGCATATGAGTGAAGTCAATTTGCCAATCCTGGCCTGGCACGTGCCCCCTCAGTTAATGAGTAGAGAAGCGGGAGCGGAGTTCTCCTTGTGTAGAGGGTTTGGAACAGACAATACATGCTGCGTGTACTTTTTCGATAGTCTGCTGGAGGCCTGGGAAGAAAAAGAGTGGTTGCAAGAACTGATAGAGAGCTTTTGGCCTTATGTGTAAGGAACAGTGGATATCAGAAAGGAGAGTTTCAGCCTGTCCTTTTGGTAAGGCAATTCTATCTCCGAGAAATATCCATTCCTGGTTGCACATGTCTCCACCCTTTTTTAGGAGAGTCTGTTCTTCCTCAGGAGTGTAGGAAGGTTTCAAGGAGGTGGAGAGAAACATGAGAGGAGTGGGGGAAGCTCCCAGTGTGAGGTTTCGAGCTGTTGCATCGGCTGGAGCATTTCCCAAGGCCATCGAGTCTTGAGAGGTTTGATGACCCTTACAATGTACCACAGCCACCTCAGCGGGAAGCTGTAATGCCTGTGAAAGTTTAGAAATGAGGGTAGCATTGATTATGGGGGAGGCCGTGGTAGTGAGGAAGCCCCTTTCCTTCCAGAGGGCAGAGTGGCTGTGGGTGATAAGAAAAGCATATTTAGAGTCAGTATATATAGTTACGCGTTTTCCTTGGGCCTGGGTGAGTGCCTGCATGAGGGCAATCAGCTCTGCTTTCTGGGAGGTGGTGCCCTCTGTCAGCTGTTGAGCTTCTAGGGTGGAGGAGGTAGTGACCACTGCGTAGGCCGCCCGTCGTCGTCCGTCGGGTCCCTGTACAGAAATCCCATCTACAAAGAGTATTAGATCTGGAGCTTTTAAAGGAGAATCTGATAATCTATCTCGAGGTCTGTTGAAATCTATTAGTTTTGTACAAGAGTGGGTGGGTTCTAAAAGTGTCATTGGAGCTCGCAGTAGAGTGGCTGGGTTGAGTAGGGGAGAGGGCAAAGGAGTGATTGAAGGGTTTTTGATGAATAGGAGGTAAAATTCTTGTAGGCGGGAAGGACTTAACAGAGAAAGATTTGTGCGAAAGGAGGTCAGTGAGCCTGTGGGAGGAGAAGGCAGTGATGGGTTGGGAAAGGGTGAGCTTAGTCACCTCCTTGGTGAGTTCAGCTGCTGTGCCCAGTGCCCAGAGGCAGGGCTACCAGCCTTTGACGGTGGTGTCTAATTGTTTAGAGAGGTATGCTATGGGAAGATATGTAGGCCGCACAGGTTGAGTTAACACGCCTACAGCATTACCGTGCTTTTCATCAGTGAAAAGATGGAAGGGGTATCTGGAGTCAGGTAAAGCGAGAGGGAGAAAGGAAATGAGGGCATCTCGAAGGGCAGAGAAAGCCGTTTTTATGGTGTTAGGGTATGTGAGAGGTCCTGTGGGAGTCTCTTTTGCAGCCTCGTAGAGGGGTTTGGCTAAGAGAGCAAAATTGGGAATCCAGTGTCTAAAGAAGCCTATTAGACCGAGGAAAGAAAGAATCTGATTAGCAGTGGTAGGTGGTTGGAGACTGTGGAGGGTCTGAGTTTGATCTAGAGTGAGACCTCGGGTGGTGGGGGTTAAGACTATGCCCATATAGACTACGGACTGAGAGTGAAGTTGAGCCTTAGTAGGGGAGACATGATATCTCTTCATGGCAAGAAAGTTAAGAAGGGTGGCAGTGTGTCTTCTTGAGGCAGACAGGGAAGGGCTGCAGAGGAGTAGGTCATCTACATATTGTAAGAGAATACTAGTCTCAAGACTGCATGTAGCCAAATCCCAAGCTAGGGCCTGTCCAAACAGGTGTGGGTTGTCTCTGAACCCTTGGGGTAAGACAGTCCACTTGAGCTGCTGGGCTGCATTAGTGTCCGGGTCAGTTCAAGTAAAGGCAAACAGAAAGTAAGAGTCAGGGTGTAGAGGAATGATAAAGAAGGCATCCTTGAGATCTAGGACCATCAAGTGAGTGGTGTCTGAGGGAATGTGTGACAGTAATGTATAGGGATTAAGGACTACCAGATGGAGGGGAACTACCGCCTCATTGATTAGGCGTAAGTCTTGTACAAGACGATAAGCTCCTAAAGGTTTTCGAACAGGAAGAATGGGGGTATTGCAGGAAGAGTCCATGGGGATGAGTAAGCCTCGGTTTAAGAGGTGGGTAATTATTGGTTTAAAGCCCTGGCGGTGACTTGATGAAATAGGAAATTGGGGTCTAGATGGGAATTGGAAGGGATTCTTTAAGCGGATATGTACAGGTGGGTGGTGGGTTGCTACCACAGGGGTAGAAGTGTCCCAGACTTGAGGGTTGACAATATCTGGTGGAATAGGAGGCATGATTGGGTTAGGGTGATCTGTAGTAGCAGGAGAGCCTTCAGTCAGGAGTGGTAGGAGTAGGTGGGAAGAGGCTGTCAGCTGGATAGTGGCTCCGAGACTGTGTAGAATGTCTTGACCCAGAAGGGGTACAGGGCATGATGGCATGACTAAGAACAAGTGTGAAAAGGGGATTCCATCCAAACTGCCTGTTGGGGATGTGCGAAAAGGAGAAGAAGGGGTCCAATTCACTCCTATAACTGAGACCTGTGAGGGAACTAGAGGTCCAGAGTGTGATGACAAAACAGAGAAGGTAGCCCCCGTGTCCACAAGAAATGAAATGGACTTACTCACTACCTGTAGCGTCACTCGTGGCTCAGAGAGAGTAATGGGGGTCTCCGAGTCTGGGCTGCATCAGCCGTCCATGAGGCCTAGGAATTCAAATGATGGGCCCACCTGGCTAGTTTGGTCTCCCATCTGAGCGGCCTGTCCTCCACATAGAGACATTGAGGATGAGCCTGCTGCCTAAAGGGGACAATCACTCCGCCAGTGACCGGGCTGCTTGTAATTAGGGCAGGGCTTAGTGGGTGGTCTCGGGCAGGGGCACTGTCGGGATCAGTGACCCTCCTTGCCACACTTAAAGCAAGCTCCTCTTTGTGGTCCGGACGTGGTCTAGCACCTTCTGTGCCTTGCCCCTGTTGCTCTGGCCTAAGGGCTGCCTCAGGAGCCTGGGTTTGGAGTGTTACCTTCTGCTGCATGTGGGCCTGGCGATAAGCCTTGGCCTTTTACTCTCGACCATTAAAAACCTTAAATGCCATTTTCATCAGGTCTCGGGTAGGAGTTTGGGGGCCCTCCTCTGCCTTTTTAAGTTTCTTCCGAATGTCCGGGATGGATTGGGAAATAAAGTGAGTAGCTAATACAGTGGCCCCAGCACTGGAATTAGGGTCTAAACGAGTACGGAGGATCATAGCGTCAGTGAGGCGATTTAAGAATAGAGCTGGATTTTCCTCAGGCCCTTGAGTAATTTCCCTTAATTTGTCATAGTTAACTACCTTTTGTGCTGCATCCTGCATGCCAGCTATAAGACATTCAACCATCTGATCACGTTGTCTCCTACTTGTTTGTTCTGTCTGGTAATTCCAGTTGGGGTCTGTGTCAAGGACTACCTCTGGGCCCACCGGCATTTGAGTGTTTGAGGCGTGGACCTTATCTGCATGAGCCCATGCTGCAGTCTGGATTTGGTCCCGTTCGTTGGGGGTAAGGGTAGAAGACATAATAATAAGAGATCATGCCAAGTGAGGTCATATGCCTGAGTGAGATATGGAATTCCTTGGTATAGTTGGTAGGATTAGAAGAGTAGGAGCCCAAATGCTTTTCGATTGCAGACAGATCAGAGAGGGAGAAAGGCACATGTACCCGAACAACTCCTTCTGTCCCGGCCACCTTGCAGAGAGGGCATAGGAAGTTGGCTCCCTCTTGTGGCCCAGAGTGGGATCGGGTGTGAGCACTAACGGGAGGAGAGAGAGAGATCAGCATTTGCAGGTGGAAGAGAAACAGGATCTAATGAAGAGAGGAGAGGAGTCTGATGGGACCGAGGGAGTCAAGGGAGTCGTCCAGGAGTCGTCCAGGAGGGGAAGAGAGTTCCTCAGGGGAGTCAGCAAAGGAGGAAAGATCTGGAGCGGTGGGTTTAGCTGAGGTTTCTCTGGCCAAGAGGACCTGTGTTGTAGAGCAACCGGTGCAGAGTTTAGGATGAGAACGCAGATGCCAAAACCCCTGAATATAAGGGATCTCTGACCACTTTCCAGCCTCTTGGCAATAGTTCCGTAAATCAGTAAGGGTCTTAAAATCGAAACTCCCTGAAGCTACCTGGTCTGGTTATTCAGTGGGTATTGTGGCCAGGCTATGCTGCAGAAGATGAGTTTCTTCTTTTTTAGGGAAGGATCAATGTTTGAGAGATTCTGGATAAGGCACCCAGGGGTGTGTTAGAGTCAGGTTTGGATCCCTTTGTCCCCATGATCACCCTCAGTTCTCGGAGTGGTCAGAGATGAGTATCGGCATCCCAGAACTCAAGCTCTGGCCACGGATGGATAGGAAAAGTGGATGTGCTCGGGATGTCTCCACAGGCACACGCGCATTCGGACGGAGAAGACTTCCCTGACACAGCTGAGGTTTCGGACAGGGAGTCTCAGCGGAAAGAACTGAGGGGAGTTTGGAGGCAAGGGATTTACTGCACTGTGTGCTGAAGTGGGTGGGAGGTCGGAGGTCCTGGTTCTTTCTTGGAGGGGAAGGAGAGAGGAGTGGTCTCTTGTGGACTTCTAACTCCTCCCAGGTTTTGGCACTAAATGGAAGGTATTTTTCCCCGCCGAGGGAGGAAGGGGCGTAGCCACCAAGTGTGGAATGTTAAAGGCTTTATTTAGTACAGAGCACTTCTTGGATGAGATTCACTGGCCTGGAAGATGGAGGTCAGGAAAATTGTGCGGAGAGACCACGCAGGGCAAAATTTAAAGGGGTCCTTGAGGGTGGTCGAGCTAATACAAGGGTAGTCACCTTTTTATACCTACCGTCCACTTTTACATCTCTGTTAGTAGTAAAATTTTCTTTTTTTTTTAAATTTCTTTTTATTGTATTCATTTTAGAGAGGAGACACAGAGTGAGAGAGAGAGAGAGAAAGGGGGGAGGAGCTGGAAGCATTAACTCCCATATGTGCCTTGACCGAACCAGTGCAGGGTTTTGAACTGGCGACCTCAGTGTTCCCAGGTCCACACTTTATCCACTGCGCCACCACAGGTCAGGCAGTAGTAAAATTTTCTAACCGCCCACTGGTTCCACAGTAATGGTGATTTATAAAGTGGGGAACTAACTTTACTCTATAAAATTTATAAAGCAGAGTTACAGCAAGTTAAAGCATATAATAATAATAATTACTTACCAAGTACTTTATATCGGACTTTTGCTAAGTTTGGCAGAATAAATCTTTATTAAACAACTTACTATAGTTAAATCTATCCTTTTATTTATACTTTGGTTGCTCTGCTACCGCCCACCATGAAAGCTGGAACGCCCACTAGTGGGCAGTAGGGACCAGGTTGACTACCACTGAGCTGATATGGCGTAGCGAAATCTCACTGGCTGACAGTCACTCTTCTCCCAAGGACTCCTGGGAAGTTTCTTTTGGCGCGCTTGATTGTGGCTGTAGCCAAAGTTCCCAGGTCTGAGTTCCTCATGTGACCATCCCCCATTATCCACCGGCCTTACACATATAGTTTGTCAGTAGTGTGATCCAAATATGGTTTATACTTTACAGTTGTTTGACATGTTCATTAAATCACTTTTAATCTTTGGATTCCTTCCATCTCTGTTTCTTTTTTCTTCTTTATATGTTTTTGCTAAAAGTAGCCAGGTTATTTGCCCTGAGAAGTTTCCCATTTTGCTGATTGCTTTTCTCTAATAACATTTAACATGTTGTTTTGTCTTCTGAATTTCCTGTCAATTCATAAATGTTAACTTTTTTTTTTTTTTTTTAGTATGAGTACTTCATAGGAATGGTTTGTATTTCCATCAGGGGTACTTAAGATCTTGTTATTGCTCTTGGTGATTTTAATAGCTAGTAGCTATTGATGACTATTGCTTAGATTTATTAATTCATTAGGAATTGCAAAATAGTGAAATTTTATTGGTTTACATGTATTATGTGGTATTCTTTTGGGTAGTTCAACAATATAAATTTTATATTTAGGACATTTTATTTATGTTAGAACAGGTTCTTGGATGATTTGACTAGGTTCTGTGGTGGAATTTCTTTCAGGGACAGTGCAAGTCCTTATTGAAAATTAAGATAAAACTTGCAAATATTGACTAACTGGACTTTCTTCAAAGGACATTTGGCCAGTAAATGGGTTAACCCCCATCGTGAGAGAGTAACTTGTGACCTAGTGAATGCAGCTTGTCATTGGCATTTGTTCTTTTTTAGAGGTCAGTGTTCCTATTCAGAGATTTCAAAAGTGATTTGTGTAGGGCAGCAGTCATTAGTTTCTTGAGCCAGATTTCTGAGCATGAGTTTGAGAACAGGACTTGTATATGAATCAGGTTTAAAAAATACTGAGTTTACATAATAACAGCATACTTTGTATTAAAGGTTATCAGAGAACTGAAACAGCATTTCCTGATGTAGCTCCTTGACAAAAGGATTTGGGGGTCAAATAAGCTTGTTAAACAATGTGCACTTTATCCTGTTGGAATGTAATGACACACATTAACATGTAAAGTACCTACAGTAAAAAAATAAAAAATGTGTTTAACATTAACTCAGCATTTTCCAAAATTATTTTGACCACTGAACCTTCTTCTTTATAACCCCTTGAAGAACTGGAGGAACAGAGTTTCTAGAGCAGAGGTCCCCAAACTACGGCCAGCATGCCACATGCGGTCCCCTGAGGCCGTTTATCCGGCCTCCGCCTCACTTCTGGAAGGGGCACCTCTTTCATTGGTGGTCAGTGAGAGGAGCACAGGATGCATCCACACCCATAGTTCTCATTGAAATACTGGTCAGTTTGTTGATTTAAATATACTTGTTCTTTATTTTAACTATTGCATTTGTTCCCGGTTTTTTTTTTTTGTTTTCAGGGACAGAGAGAGAGTCAGAGAGAGGGCTAGATAGGGACAGACAGACAGGAACGGAGAGAGGTGAGAAGCATCAATCATTAGTTTTTTTGTTGCCGTTGTGACACCATAGTTGTTCATTGATTGCTTTCTCACATGTGCCTTGACCGTGGGCCTTCAGCAGACTGAGGAATCCCTTGCTGGAGACAGCGACCTTGGGTCCAAGCTGGCGAACTTTTTGCTCAAGCCAGATTGGCCTGTGCTCAAGCTGGCGACCTCAGGGTCTCAAACCTGGGTCTTCCACATCCCAGTCTGACGCTTTATCCACTGTGCCACCACCTGGTCAGGCGCATTAGTTCCCGTTTTGTTTTTTTTTTACTTTACAATAAGATATGTGCAGTGTGCATAGGGATTTGTTCATAGACTTTTTTATAGTCCGGCCCTCCAACGGTCTAAGGGACAGTGAACTGGCCCCCTGTGTAAAATGTTTGGGGACCCCTGTTCTAGAGCTCTGGTCAGCAAACTGCGGCTCACGAGCCACATTCGGCTCTTTGGCCCCTTGAGCATGACTCTTCCACAGAATACCACGTGCAGGCACTACCTCGATAAGGAATGTACCTGCCTATATAGTTTAAGTTTAAAAAATTTGGCTCTCAGAAGAAATTTCAATTGTTGTACTGTTGATATTTGGCTCTGTTGACTCATGAGTTTGCTGACCTCTGTAGAGCAAACAAATTTTGGGAAATGTCGGATTAGAGGATTTGAACAGAGAATAAAGAAAACTGGCAGAGTGTGTATGACCCTCACTTCAGTGATAGGGAGAAATTTTTGACAAGTGAATCATTTCTTCAATGACAAAACGGCAAGAGTCAAATGTTGGTTTTTTTTATCTTATATGCATTATACTTCTAGGAAAGCAGTGTTAGGAAAGGACGTTAGTAATATATAACATGTACTACATACCAGGCACTGTTTTTAGTCTTCCTTTTTATATAACTTGTAATTCATTTAATTTTCTGAGCCACTTTCTGCAGAAGGCACACTATTTTTATCTCAATTTTACAGATAAGAAAATTCAGGCACAGAGAAATTGAGTAAATTGTTCAAGGTTTACATTGCAGAATTGGTGATGTAGAAGGCCAGGATCTGAATGAACTTAGGCAGCCTGACTTGAATCCATGTGCATATCCAATGTACACTCCAAGATATGGCAGATGTAAATACTGAAATAGAAATTAGATTAAAAAGGGGACTTAAAGACATTTTGAGGGAATAGATATTTTCTTTAACGTTCAGGAATTCAGGGCTATGAGAAGAAGAATGTGGAGATCTGGCTGTGACCTGGTGAACATAGAAAACACAGAGACCTGGGAACTATTCCTCATAAAAAAGGGATGACTACCAAAGAGATGGTCTGGATGCAGGTAGAAGGCTGAGTTAAGAGAATGCTGTTAATACCAGAATTTCAGACTTAGAAGTGAATTGGAGCTCACTTAATAAGACTCCCTTATTTCCCTTATTTTACATATGAGATCTGAGGTTACATAGTTTACATACTTGAAGTAATAATTATAGCTCACATTAGTATAGTATATTAAAGCACTGTTACATGAATTCTCGTTTGATCTTCTAAACAGGTAGGTAGACAGGTTTCATAGTTTCCACAGGAAAGGTGGTTCTTGAATTTAGATTTTCTGCATCTTACAAGCTAAAACTATACTATATCACATTTTCTCAGTTCTTGATGAATGATATATTAAAGAAGAGTAGTTATTGCATGTTTTTGAAATGTGATGAGGATTTGGGTCAGAAAGAAAAGCTGCATTTTAACACATGAAAAGAACTTCCTCCTGCATGTCAAAAGTAATATGTGCTATTGTAAAACAATTTTTTATACAGTATAGGGAAATATAAAGAGAATAGTAGAAACTGTCTCACTGTGCAGAGTAATTTCTGTTAAATTCTAATGTGTAGTTTTCCAGATTTTTCCTATATCTAGGTATAGATTTTTTTGAAAATTCTATACATACTGTTCTATAACCTGGAATACCGTTTTTGTTTGTTTGTTTGTTTGTTTTTGCGAGAGAGACAGAGGGAGGGACAGATAGGGACAGACAGGAAGGGAGAGATGAGAAACATCAGTTCTTTGTTGTGGTGCCTTACTTGTTCATTGATTGCTTTCTCATATGTGCCTTGATGGAGGTAGGCAGATGGGGGGGGGCGTTGGCTATAGCTGAGCCAGTGACCTCGTGCTCAAGCCAGGCTCTCCATGCTCAAGCTGGCAACCTTGGGGTTTAGAACCTGGGTTCTCCTTGTCCCAGTCTGATGCTTTATCCACTGTGCCACTGCCTGGTCAGGCTGAAAAAATATTCCTAAGCAATATACTCACATGATACAAAGGGGGTTATTGCAAAATGTGTGTCTCTCTTTTGTTCCCTATCTTCAGTTCCCTAGTTGTTCTCATAGTTAACTGTTAACTTTTTTTGTGTCGTCAGAGATTATAAACCCTTTCAGTCATGCATTCATATATATTCTTCTTTTATTTTTCTTTTTGCACAATTGCTGGCACTCTGAAGATTGTTCTTCTTATTTTTATTATTGTAAAATATAGATAACATATTTAACATTTAAAGCAGTTGTAAAGTGTACAATTCAGAGCCATTAAATTCATTTACAATGTTGTGTAACCATAGCTACTATCTGTATTCAAAACTTTTTTTCATCATTCCCAACAAAAACTCTGTACCCATTAAACAATAATTTCCTCTTTCCTTTCCCCTAAGTCCCTGGTATCCTCCATTCTACTTTATCCAGGAATTTTCCTATTCTTGGTACCCCATATAAGGGGAATCATATAATATTTGTCCTTTTATATCTGACTTATTTCACTAAGTAAAATATATTTTTAAGGCCTATCCATGTTGTACCATATATCTGAATTTCATTTCTTTTTTTGTTTTGTTTTGTTTTCTTTACAGGGACAGAGAGAGAGTCAGAGAGAAGGATAGATAGGGACAGACAGGAACGGAGAGAGGTGAGAAGCATCAGTCATTAGTTTTTTGTTGCTGATGCGACACCATAGTTATTCATTGATTGCTTTCTCACATGTGCCTAGACCGCGGGCCTTCAGCAGACCGAGCCACCCCTTGCTGGAGCCAGGGTAGGTCCAAGCTGGCAAGCTTTTGCTCAAGCCAGATGGGGTCTTGAACCTGGGTCTTCCTCACCCCAGTCCGACGCTCTATCCACTGCGCCACCGCCTGGTCAGGTGAATTTCATTTCTTTTTATGGCTGAGTACTACTCCATAACACACACACACACACACACACACACACACACACACGCACGCACGCACCACATTTTATTTATCTATTCATCTGCTTATGGACACTGGGGTTGTTTCTGTCTTTGGGCTATTGTGAATAATTCTGCTATGGACTTTGGTGTACAAATATCTGTTTAAATACCTTCTTTTAATTCTTTATTCATTTAATTCTTTATTTATTTTTTATTTTAGTGAGAGGAGGGGAGGCAAAGAGAGAGACTCCTGCATGTGCCGTGACCGGGATCCACCGGGCAAGCCCACTAGAGGGTGATACTCTACCCATCTGGGGCCTTTGCTCTGTTGTTCAGCAACTGGAGTCATTTTTTAGTGCCTGAGGCAGGGGCCGTAGAGCCATCCTCAGTGCCAGAGGCCAACTTGTGGGATCCAGTCTAGCCTTGGCTTTGGGAGAGGAAGAAAGAGAGAGAAGGAGGAGGGGTGGAGAAGCAGATGGTCACTTCTCCTGTGTGCCCTGACCGACTGGAAATTGAACCTGGGACATCCCCACGTCAGGCTGGCGCTCTACCACTGAACTAACTGGCCAGGGCCTCAATTTTTTTGGATATATACCTAGGAGTAGAATTGCTTAGTCTATATCTTAGTGTATTTTTAACTTACTGTGCCATGGTTATTCCAATTCACTATATTCCAGATAATTATAGATATTATTCATTTTAATGAGTGACTTGAATCCCAGTGTATGTATATAATTTATTTAACCAGTATTTTGTTTTGCTTTGTTTTGTGTTTGTATTTTTCTGAAGTGAGAAGTAGGGAGGCAGAGAGACAGACTCCCACATGTGCCTGACTGGGATCCACCTGGCCTGCCCACCAGGGGGTGATGCTCTGCCCATCTGGTGCATTGCTCTGTTGCAACAGGAGCCATTCTAGGGGCTGAGTTGGAGGCCATGGGGCCATCCTCAGCGCTTGGGCCAACTTTGCTCCAGTGGAGCATTGGCTGCAAGAGGGGAAGAGAGAGATAAGAGAGAAAGGAGAGGGAGAGGGGTAGAGAAGCAGATGGGCACTTCTCCTCTGTGCCCTGGCCGGAAATCGAACTCAGTACTTCCATGCACCGGGCTAATGCTCTACCACGGAGCCAACTGCCAACGCCTAACCAGTTTCTTTCTTTTTTTTTTTCTTATTAATTTTAATGGGGTGACATTAATAAATCAGGGAACATATGTTCAAAGAAAATATCTCCAGGTTATCTTATCATTCAATTATGTTGCATACCCATCACCCAAAGTTAAATTGGCCTCTGTCAACTTCTATCTGGTTTTCTTTGTGCCCCTCCCCTCCCCCCTCTCCCATACTCTCTTCCCTCCCCCCACCCCGTAACCACCACACTCTTGTTTATGTCTCATAGTCTCACTTTTATGTCCAACCTATGTATGAAATCATGCTGTTCTCAGTTTTTTTCTGGTTTACTTATTTCACTCCGTATAATGTTATCAAGGTCCATCCATTTTGTTGTAAATGATCCGATGTCATCATTTCTTATGGCTGAGTAGTATTCCATAGTATATATGTACCAAAGCTTTTTAATCCACTCGTCCTCTGACGGACACTTGGGCTGTTTCCAGATCTTCGCTATTGTGAACAATGCTGCCACAAACATGGGGGCCCATTTCTTCTTTTCAAACAGTGCTATGGTGTTCTTAGGGTATATTCCTATAAGTGGGATAGCTGGGTCAAAAGGCAGTTCAATTTTTAATTTTTTGGGGAATCTCCAAACTGTTTTCCACAGTGGCTGCACCAGTCTGCATTCCCACCAGCAGTGCAGGAGGGTTCGCTTTTCTCCACATCCTCGCCAGCACTTCTTCTGTGTTGTTTTGCTGATGAATGCCATTCTGACTGGTGTGAGATGATATCTCATTGTGGTTTTAATTTGCATTTCTCTAATGATTAGTGATATTGAGCATTTTTTGATATGCCTATTGGCCATCTGTATGTCCTCTCTGGAGAAATTTCTATTCATTTCGTTTACCCATTTTTTGATTGGATTGTTTGTCTTCCTGGTGTTGAGTTTTATAAGTTCTTTATAAATTTTGGTTATTAACCCCTTATCAGAAGTGTTGTCGAATATGTTCTCCCATTGAGTGGTTTGTCTTTTTATTCTGTTCTTATTGTCTTTAGCTGTGCAAAAACTTTTTAGTTTGATATAGTCCCATTTGTTTATCTTGCCTTTTATTTCATTTGCCCGTGGAGATAAATCGGCAAATATATTGCTGCAACAGATGTCGGAGAGCTTGCTGCCTATGTTTTCTTCTAAGATGCTTATGGTTTCACAGCTTACATTTAAGTCTTTTATTCATTTTGAGTTTGTTTTTGTAAATGGTGTAAGTTGTTGGTCTAGTTTCATTTTTTGCAGGTAGATGTCCAATTTTCCCAACACCATTTGTTAAAGAGGCTGTCTTTATTCCATTGTATATTCTTTCCCCCTTTGTCAAATATCAGTTGTTCATAAAGATGTGGGTTTATTTCTGGGTTCTCTGTTCTGTTCCATTGATCTATGTGCCTGTTCTTATGCCAGTACCAGACTGTCTTGAGTACAATGACCTTGTAGTAAACCTTGATATCTGGAAGAGTGATACCTCCTGCTTTATTTTTTCTTTTTAAGATTGCTGAGGCTATTCATGTTCTTTTATGGTTCCATATAAATTTTTGGAATATGTGTTCTATATCTTTGAAGTATGTCATTGGAATTTTAATTGGTATTGCATTGAATTTATAAATTGCTTTGGGTAATATAGACATTTTAATGATGTTTATTCTTCCTAACCGTGAGCATGTTATATGCTTCCACTTGTTTATATCTTCCTTGATTTCTTTTATCAATGTTTTATAATTTTCTGAGTACAGGTCCTTAACCTCTTTGGTTAAATTTACTCCTAGGTACTTTATTTTTTTGGCTGCAATAGTGAAGGGGATTGTTTCCTTAATTTCTTTTGCTGACAGTTCATTGTTTTTACATAAAAATGCCTCTGATTTCTGAGTATTAATTTTATATCCTGCCACCTTGCTGAATTCATTTATAAGGTCCAGTAGTTTTTTGACTGAGACTTTAGGGTTTTCTATCTACAATATCATATCATCTGCAAATAATGACAGTTTGACTTCTTCTTTTCCAATTTGGATGCCTTTTATTTCTTCTTCTTGTCTGATTGCTGTAGCTAGGACTTCCAGAACTATGTTGAATAAGAGTGGTGAAAGGGGGCACCACTGCCTGGTTCCTGATCTTAAGGGGATTACTTTTAAATTTTGCCCATTTAGTATGATGTTTGCTGTGGGTTTTCATAGATGGCGTTTATCATGTTAAAGAATGTTCCCTGTATTCTCACTTTACTGAGAGTTTTGAGCATAATGGGTGCTGGATTTTATCAAATACCTTTTCTGCATCTATTGAAATTATCATGTGATTTTTGTCCTTCCTTTTGTTTATGTGATGAATCACATTGATTGATTTGTGAATATTGAACCAGCCTTGCCTCTCCAGAATAAATCCCACTTGATCATGGTGTATGATTTTTTTCATATATTGCTGGATCCGGTTGGCTAATATTCTTTTGAGAATTTTAGCGTCTAAATTCATCAGGGATATAGGCCTATAATTTTCTTTCTTTGTGTTGTCTTTGCCCGGTTTTGGGATCAGAATTATGCTTGTTTCATAAAAGGAGTTTGGAAGTCTTCCTTCCTCTTGAATTTTTTGAAATAGCTTGAGGAGGATAGGAGTTAGTTCTTTTTTGAATTTTTGGTAGAATTCACTTGCGAAGCCATCTGGCCCAGGACTTTTCTTTTTTGGGAGATTTTTGATAACTGTTTCGATCTCATTTGTTGTAATTGATCTGTTTAGGTGTTCTGATTCTTCCAGGTTGATTTTTGGAAGATTATATGATTCAAGAAATTTGTCCATTTCACCTAGGTTGTCTAATTTTTTGGCATAGAGTTCTTTATAGTATTTTCTTACAATACTTTGTATTTCTGTTGTGTCAGTTGTTATTTCTCCACTGTCATTTCTAATTTTATTTATTTGAGTCCTCTCTCTTTTTTTCTTGGTGAGTCTAGTTAAAGGTTCATCAGTCTTGTTTACCTTTTCAAAGAACCAGCTCCTGGTTTCATTGATCCTCTGTATTGTTTCCTTAGCCTCTATGTCATTTATTTCTGCTCTGATCTTTATTATTTCCTTCCTTCTACTGGTCCTAGGCTTCATTTGCTGTTGTTTTTCTAGTTCTTTTAGATGCAGGGTCAGGTTGCTTATTTGAGCTTTTTTCTAGCTTCTTTTGATATGCCTATAGTGCAATGAACTTCCCTCTCAGTACTGCTTTTGCTGTGTCCCATAAATTTTGAGTTGATGTATGCTCATTATCATTTGTTTCTAGAAACTTTTTAATTTCTTCTTTGATCTCATTGTTAATCCATTCATTATTTAATAACGTGCTATTTAGTTTCCAAGTGTTTGAGTATTTTTCAGTTTTTCTTTTGTGGATAATTTCTAGTTTCATGGCATTGTGATCAGAGAAAATGCTTGATATGATTTCAGTCTTCTTAAATTTGTTGAGACCATTTTTGTGTCCTAACATGTGGTCTATCCTATAAAATGTACCTTGAGCGCTTGAGAAGAATGTATATTCTACTGCTTTAGGGTGAAAAGTTCTAAAGATATTTATTAAATCAAGTTGATCTAGTGTATCCTTTAAGTCTGCTGTTTCTTTATTAATTTTCTTTCTTGAGGATCTATCCAGTGATGTTAATGGGGTATTGAAATCCCCTACTATGATAGTATTGCTGTTACTCTCGCCCTTTATATCCATCAAAGTCTGCTTTATGTATGTCGGGGCTCCTATATTTGCTGCGTAGATACTTATAATAGTTATATGTTCCTATTGAATTTTTCCCTTTATCATTATGTAGTTTCCTTCTTTATCTCTTACTACAGCCTTTGTTTGAAAGTCCATTTTATCAGATATAAGTATTGCTACCCCGACTTTTTTTTCATTGCCATTTGCATGAAATATTTTTTTCCATCCTTTTACGTTCAGTCTATGTGCATCTTTTGTTTTAAGGTGTGTCTCTTGTAGACAGCATATGTATGGGTCCTGTTTCTTTATCCACGCAGCTACCCTATGTCTTTTGATTGGATCATTTAATCCATTTACATTTAAGGTTATTATTGATATGTAGTTGTTTATTGCCATTTTATTCTTTAAAGCTGTATTTTTCTTTGGCTATATTCTTTCCTCCCTTTGAACTGTTCACACCAGGCCCCATAGTATCTCTTGCAGAATTGGTTTGGTTTTAATTAATTCCCTGAGGCTTTTTTTGTCTGGGAAGCTCTTTGTTTCTCCTTCAATTTTAAACGTTAGCCTTGCTGGATAGAGTGGTCTTGGTTGTAGGTTCTTGTTCTGCATTACTTTGAATATATCTTGCCATTCCCTTCTGGCCTGAAGTGTTTCTGTTGAGAAGTCCGATGTCATCCTTATGGGGGCTCCTTTGTAGGTGATAGCCTTTTGTTCTCTAGCAGCTTTAAAATTTTTCTCTTTGTCTCTTAGCTTTGGTATTTTAACTATGATGTGTCTTGGTGTAGATTTCTTTGGGTTTCTCTAATGGAGTTCTGTGTGCTTCTTGAACGTGTGAAATGTTTTCCAGCCTTAATTTAGGGAAGTTTTCTGCAATGATTTGATTGAACAATGTTTCTATTTCTTGTTCTCTCTCCTCTTCTTCAGGAACCCCTATGATGTGAATGTTGTTTTTCTTCATGTTGTCACAGAGCTTCCTTAGAGTTTCCTCACATTTTTTGAGTCTCTTTTCTTTTTTCTGCTCTGCTTCTGTGCCTTTATTTATTTTGTCCTCTAACTCGCTGATTCGACCCTCAGCCTCATCCATCCTGCTTTTAATTCCTTCCATTGTGGTCTTCATTTCTGATACTGTATTTGTCACTTCTGTCTGATTCTTTTTTATTATTTTAATTTCTTTTTTTATACTTGTTATCTCGTTATTTAGGTGTTTGTAATGACTATTTATTGTTGCTCTAATTTCTTTGAACATCCTAACTATCATTATTTTAAATTCTGCATCTGGTAATTTGGTTATATCTGGTTCATTCAGGTCCTTCTCTGGGGATTTCTCTTGATTCATTTGGGTTGCATTTCTCTGCCTGGCCACTGGAGTCCAATGGGTGTTGCCTTTGTGTTCCCCAGGTGTGGTCTGTCTGCAGGCCCACCACCCCCTCTGCCGCTGCCTAGGGCGGTTGGGTATGGGCATTGCCAGCGCTGGCCCACTGCCGCTGTTGCTGTGATTTCTGCCTCTCCTCCGCGGGAGGGGCTGTGTTCTGGTGCCTGGCTCTACAACCCTCAGGATGCCTGGGCCTTCGCCTCACCCCCACAGGTTGGGTTGCGCATTGCACTCAAGCCACAAGCCTTAGCACCAAGGGTAGAGGTGAGCACCTTTGCTCAGCTGTGGACCCAATCTGTTCCCAGGCTTCCACCCAGCTCCCACGGTCAGAACCTGCTCGCCACAGTTTCTCGGGTTGGACGGGGCTGCTGACGTGCACTCAGCTGTGAGCTTTAGCTCCGTCCCCGAGGCCAGGGCCTGTCTGCACAGCATTGCAAACCACTGTTTATTAGGCTGGTTGTGGCTGCTAGTGTGTGCTCAGCTGTGAGCTTCCACTCATCAGGGGCTCTAGACCCGCCCCTGCGTTCAGAGCCAACTCACATACACAGGATGGCAAACAGCCTGCTGGCCTGAGCTCAGCTGCGAGCCTCCGCTCATCTGGGGCTCTAGCCTTGCTCCTCCGTTTAGAGCCAACTCACACTCAGAGGATGGAAACCTCGGTTTCTCCGGCCGGCCAGGGCTGCTGGTGTGTGCTCAGCCTCGAGCCTCCACCTGTCCCTGGTCCTAGCTCCACCCCCACGGTCAGGGCCGGCTTGCGCAGGGTCCGAGGTCGCAGAGCAGCTCTCTGCCTGTTTCTGGCCTCTCGCTTTTCCCTCTGCAGGTGGGGCTACAGGCGGCCCGCAGCTGCGGGACCCCTTTTGCGCGTCCCCTCTACCCCTGCTGGGCTAGACCGAGCTCACACTGGCTGTTCCTCCGGCCCCACTGACAGAACTGCGTTTCAGCGTCCCGCCGCCACCATCCCTCCAGCAAGCCCTTAGCAGTGTTGTTAGGGGCACTGCACCTCAGACCATAACACTCCATACTGTAGTCCTAGAAGCTCCCTCCGTCTAAGCAGCTCTGCTCTAAGTGCCGCGGGAGAGCTTGTTTGGCTGGTGTCCTGTCTCTTTTTATTGGTATTGCTAGTTCCAGGGGAAATACTCGTTTTTGATTAGGGAAGTGACTTAGCCCAGGGCTTAGGGTGGCTGTCCCTCAGAGTGTTTGTCCCTGTGCCTTCAGTCCACACTCTCTTCCCGCTGCTCTGGTCCTGTCCTCTGTCCCCCTTCCCCAGAGCCCCGGGTGAGTGGTTGTGAGAGAGGTTTTCTGCGCTGTCCCTTTAAGAAGAATCTTGGGTCTGAGAAAACTGTCTCTTTCTCACAAACAGTATCCTCACTTGGTTCACAGCTCAATACTGTCCAAACGCTCTTCTAGGCTCTGGGGCTGCAGGCTGGGGCTTTGTTCCTGGGACCCAGGTCCCTCTCCTCTCGCCTCTCGGGTCTCTCCGGGCTGCTGTTCGCTCCAGGGAGCTGGGCAGCCCTCTTTGCGTTTTTTGCTTTTCCTGCCACTCTCAATGTGGCTTCTTCAGAAGTGTTCCTTGGTTGAAGAGTCCACTTAGTTTAGTTCAAAGTTGGTTTATCCAGATTGTTCTTAAAATTGAGTTATAATCCACTTTGGTTCTGGGAGTTGGAAGTTGGTACGTCCGCCTACTCCATCGCCATCTTGCCGTCCCCCTAACCAGTTTCTTATGGTGGGTTTTAAATTTTTCCCCTTTTTGTTTTTTACCTTTTTTTTTCTTTTTGCTATTCTTAACAAGGCTGCAATGAATATGATTTTTTTTTTTTAGTTTAAGCAATACCTTATTTCTTGATTAAAACTGCAGTGTGAAAATGTTGATTGAGCCTAGTCTCATGGTGCAAACCTTGTAAATATCTTAAAATTCATTTTATAATCCCAATACATTATTGCTTTATATTATAGGTCCTTATTTCTCAACTCAGCTTTTGGGATGTAGCTTGTGTTTTGGCCATTCTGTCCTCTTAATTTCCTTAGTATTTTCAATAGCTGTTGCTGTAACTTTATTATGTAATATTATCATATTGTGTTGTAATTCCTTATATATCCTAGTCCTATTCAGGCTTTGGAGTCAGTTAGGAGCATTGTGCTTTCTATCTAATAGGCTTTTCTACCGTTTATAAATTTTGCACATTTATGTCAATTTCATGGTAGTAATAAATAGAATACCTTTGTCAAAATTAACATACAAATCATTTAAAAATATGTAAATGGACTGACCTTAGTTCATTAGTGAATGTTCTAGGGTGCCTCCCTTTGAATATTTTTTTTGATGAAGAGATAAGGAGGTTACTTAAAAAATATTTTTAATTATTGATTTTGAGAGAGAGGGAGGGAGAGACAGTAACATCATTCTGTACCTGTATGTGCCCTGACTGGTGATAAAACTGGAAACCTCTGCGCTTCAGGATGATGCTCTATGAGCTATCTGGCCTGGTTACCTTTTTAAAATAACTTACTGATTTTAGACAGGGAAAGAGAGAGAGAGATGGAAACATTGATCTATTCCTGTATGTCTCCTGACCAGGGATCGAACCAACAACCTTTGGGTAACAGGCAGTGTTCTAACCAAACATGCTATCTGGCCAGGGCAGTTACTTTCAAGCCAGTTAATATTTGGTGCTATTATATCTCCCACTTCCTCATTTTTCTGATACCATCAAAGAGTCTAAATATAGCTATATATAGTATGTACTTCCAGTATTTTTGCACTTTCCCCATTATTTATTTAAAGAAGACTCATAAGAATGATTTTTTGAAGTGTAAATTAGATGTATCACTGGGAGTTCAGGGAGGATAAATTTACCAAAAATGTTATGATTGCCTTGACTTAGGCTTTGGATGTTAGTAAAGTAAAGGTTCTAAAGAAGAGGGAGGAGTTTTTTCTACAGACAATATGTGATAAGGATGACTGGGTTCCTCATGCTTCTAGAAGATAACTTTTATTGAAGTCTATTGTTTGGCTCATGGCCACTGGTCAGCTACAAATCAAGGTATCCTCTATGTGCTTACATTTCTATTTGCATTTGTACACTAATTGCATGTTTGTGTAATAGGTTGTTGAACTTGACAAATTGATAACTTACGTTCCTCATTTTGTTCCCAAAGATTTTTTCATTATAAAATGCTTTGATGTTCTAAAATCCCAAGGTTTGTAGCAGCCACTGTTTGGAATCATATTGAAAACAGAATCATTAAAAATGTAGTAAATTTGCTTATAGCTAGTTAAAAACTTTTTTTCTAGACATTGTAGCGATGTAGCAAGAGTTAAAATACCTTTATTTGTCAACAATAGTACAGTATTTCTAAGGTTACACGAAGTTCCATGATGAAATATAAAAGAAGGAATTTAAAATAGTTAAAATTACTTCCCTTTGGGGCAGGGGTGCTCAAAACGTCGATCGCGATCTACTGGTCGTGAAGGAAGTGTGGGTAGATCGCGTGACATTAAAAAGACATTTGTCTTTTGATTGGCATACAGGGTAGCCAATCTGACGTCTGAACTTTTGACACCCTATGCATGCGCGTTAAACCGCGCTAACTTGTTCAGTTACATTGCTGCGTAGTTAGCCTTCAATTTATTTAAACTAAATACAACAAAGGGTATAGAAATGAGTGCCGTAGCTGGTCCGAGTAAGAAGCCTAAAACCTACCACTTTCATACAGAATGGGAGGGGATTTTTTTCACTATGTCATATTCTAAGTGTGTTTGCCTCATCTGTCTATGTGCCATTGCTATTCCAAAGAAAGGAAATGTGGAGCGGCTTTTTTGGACTGTTCATAAATACTATGACATTGACTTTCCTCCGAAAAGAGAGCTGAGAAGGAGAAAGGTATAAGAAGAATACACAATATTAAATAGTAATAATAATAACTTAAATAATGATAATATAGAAGAAATAAATTTATGTTTTGCATTTTTATTGTAGGTAGATCATTTTGACTTGGTCATCCTATAAGTAGCTCACAAGCTGAAAAAGTGTGGGCACCCCTGCTTTGGGGGTTATATGGTGAACAGTCAGAGATTATACAGTGCCATACCTAACACTTATTTTTACAGTTTCAAAGTACTTCTATGTAGGAGACATGGAAATTTCAGATCAGAAAGATCATTGTGGGTTAAGCTTATTAGAACAGGTTAATTAGGGTGTGTGTGGGAGGGTGATGAATCTGAATTAGTCATAAAGTAAGTATAGGATTTGTTAGGCAGAGAGGAAGTGGTGGATATGGTAGGGGGCAGTAGCATGAGTAAGGGTAGGATTGAACACACTTCAACTGAATGATAGTGAGGATTGCTAGGGATGCCTGTCTGGCAAGAGCAGAGGGCTGATGAGGAAGGAGCATGGGGTGGGTAAGATTGATTAGGTTGGAGGAAACAGTTGCTTGTGAGCCTCAGAAAACAGTGAGGAATTTTAAACCTAGGGAGCTATATCATTCAGGGTTCTGGCAGGAAATAAATGGACTAGATAGAGGTTTGGGTAGGATTAAGGGAAGCAAAAAGGGTTAGAAGTTCCCTGATCCTAGCAGTATTGGGCCATTGATACTTTTAAGTCAGAGGGGGCAAGAATGGGAACACTGAAGTCAGATGGAAGCCAAACCAATGGAGAGGTTCTGTGGCTGTAGAGGAATGGGTTCTGACATGGGGAGGAAGCCACAATGATAAGGACCCCACGTTCTTTCTCTCCTCATACTCTAATTTCCTGCTATTGCCTCTCATTGGCCTGACCCAACTGAAGCCTAGGGGAGCTTGGGCAGTGTAGTTCTTGAGGTCGGCATTAAAGGGCACAAAGCAGAGCATGGAAGGGTGGAGATTAAATTTGGGGAGATGGGTTAAATAGAGAATGCCTAGCCCAGAACCCATTTTAAATTATTGTAAATTTTAAAGCAGAGGAATGTTACACTGAAAATGCTCTTGTAGGAAGATTTGGTTTAATAGATTTTGAGGGTCTTAAAACAATAATTATTTCAGGAAGAGTTCCAATTTATAGTAAAAAAGGCAGAATGCAATTTATTATCTGATTTATTCTTAAAGCCCATTGTGAGGGTAGGCCTCTGTAGCCTCTCGATTTTTAACCACCTCACGTGGATGTGGGACCTGCCCCTTCCTTGTCTTTACCCTTCCTATAGGCTTCTTCTATATATCCTTAGTTATAGGACTTCCGTTCAGCTAGACTCCTAGCAGTTCTCAGTGGTGGTTGTTCTGTAATGTAGTTGTAATTTTGATGTGGTTGTGAGAGGATGCGAATACCTTTTTTACCTACTCTGCCTTTAACATGCTTTTTGAAGAACAGTAGTTTTTAATTTTAATGAAGTTCACAGTTTTAAATTTTTGAATCCTATTTAAGAAACCTTTGCCTAATTCAGGGTTGCTAAGATTTTTTTTCCCCTGTGTTTTCTTCTAGAGATTTTTAGTTTCTTACATTGTTGGGTCTGTGAACCAATTGAGTTGATTTGGTGTGAAATTGGGGTACAGGGTCATTATTTTCTGTAGATATATCCAGTTGTTCCAGCAATTTTTGTTGAAGATTATCCTTTCCCCAATGAAGTACGTTGGCACCTTAGTTAAAAATCAATTGGCCATATATGTGTGGGTTTATTTCTCAAGTTTCAGTTCTGTTCTCTTGACCTGTCTTGATACCAGTGTACATGTCTTGATTACTGTAGCTTTATAATAAACCTTAGAGTCAGATAATGGGATTTCTCCAGCTTTGCTCTTTATTTTTTAAATGTTTATTTTGTTGATTTTAGAGAGAGGGATGGAGAGACAGGAACATCAATCTGTTCCTGTATGTGCCCTGACTGGGGATCAAACAAACTGGCAACTGAACCAGCAATCAGCAATCTCAGCACTTCGGGATGATTCTCTAGCTGTGCTATTTATCAAAATTGTTTTGCAATTCTCAGTTCTTTGCATTTCTGCAAGTTTCTGATGAGAACTGTGAAAAATGTTTTGTTATTACCTGAGTGGGGTCATTTAATGTTATCTTGAGATAGTGGCTAAGAAGTACAGATTTTATCATAGCAACAGGACTCTAAGAATGAACCGAATTATCAATTGATTCATTGAATCCTTCTGAGGTTTTTAATTTTAAAATATTTGGAGTGATATAGAACATGTGAAACGTGGTGGTAAGAAGCAGCAGATGTAGTAGTTAAGAGGTTGGGTGTCAGACCGCTCTGGTTTGAATCCTTACTCTAATCAGTTACTGGCAGTGGTAACATTGGGTTAAACCATGTAGCTTCTCTGTGTCTCTTTTCCTTTCTGGGCAAATGGGAATAAAAAGAGTACCTGTTTCGTATTTGTTCTGAAATTAAATAAGATAACACATGTCAGGGGTTTAGCATCAGTGCCTGCCACATAGAAAGTGCTCAAAGAATGTTTACTACTGTTACTGCTCTGTTCACTTAGAAAATGTTAGGAAGCTTTGTAATTTGGTAAATTTACTTGCAGGAAGTATTAAGTCTACACCTGTGCTCAATTCCTTGAGCTTCCCTCATTTGTTTCAGTTTAGAAGGGTAATGGTGTAGTTCTAATTGGTTTATTTTCCAGTCTTTGGGTAATTTTTTCAGCCCCACTTTTCATTGGAAAATTTGGTAGTTTTATGTATGCAGTTAAATTTGTATTTGTGCACTGGACCATGAGTAGAAAAGAGGACAATTAGCTTTTAGTGGTATTAAACATACTGTAAATTCAAAACAAAACAACAGCAGTTTTTTTCTTTGCAAGTATTTAGCTGGATCATCAGGATTGTGAATTGGTGGTTCTTGGAACAAACAAACCCCATTAGTTTGATTCGATTTTGTCTATAGTTTTTTACTTGCTGAATGAGCATGTCTGCTTTCTGGGTTTTTTGTGGTTTTTTTGACTAGTTCTCATTATTGGTGTAGCAAAACAATTTGCCAGCAAATTCAGCAAGTCTTTTACTTTTCTAAGTGTACTTACTCACTTTCTAAATAGGGATAATACCAACAACAAAAACACAAACCTTTTTTCTTTTTATCAGCTAATTTTGTGTAGCTAAACATTAACAATTGTATGGTTTAATGAGTAAGAGTCCATCAGTTGGCCTAAATGAAGCCCTCTAGAGGGAAGTCTTGGGCAGGGGTCAGGGAGAGCTGGATCACAATGTGCACTTAATTTTCAATTGCAAATGGGTTGCTCTTCCAGAGATACCCTTGAGAAGTATCTTTATTGATATCTTTTTTTTAAACAAATCTCTAAAATTGTAAATTTAGAGCTCCTTAAAGTTATTATTAGTGAGTGTGGTAGAAGTGGTAGTGCATGATAAATTCAGTTTAAAATATGTTGAAATTAACATTCCTTTGGTACATGTGAGTGTGTATATCATGATAGCAGTGGATATTCTGATTTAGAAATTTGGACTGGACCCGACTTAGCATATGAGAGGTAGGTGAAAGCCTTGGGAATAGCTGGAATTACTCCAAAAATATATGTATGGATAATGAGAGAAGGAAATAGAAATAAACTGAAGCCAGAATCCATGGGGTGTGTCCACTATGGTATTACCATACTTGGAATCAGTTAATTTAAAGTGCTTTCATTATATCAGTTCAGAGTAAGATAAGATCTAAATTTTAATTAGATTCTATATAAACAATGAACCACACAGACCCAGGTTGTTCAGCTCAGTTCAGCAAATATTTATTGAGGGTCCTCTATATGCTTTACCTTTGCTAAGCACTGGAGATATAAGCAAAATCAAAACTATCTTTTCCCCTATGGATCCTGTAGACTAGTATGAGAGGACATTAAACAAACAATCACACAAATAGTATATAATTACAAACCTGCAAAATTCTATGAAGGTAAAGTACTGGGTGCTGAGTGAGCATTTTAAAAGAGCGGCCTGGGCTTGTATGGGTGCTATCAAGGATGGCTTCCTTGAGAAAGTGACTTTAATTAACTAGTAATTATTGAGTATCTACTATGTCCCTGGTACTGGGCTGTTTAAACTGAGAACTTGTTTAAAGTAGACTAGACATTAACAGGGAGTAGTAGAGGGAGCTGCCTATGCCAACGTCCTGCAGTAGGAAGGAGCATGGTGCCTTCCACTAATTGAACATCTTGGCCATAGCTATAGAAGGGAGGGCAGGGGCGGGGCGGGGCAAGGTCAGGTCTTCGCTTTTTTGGCCATAGGAGATTTTGTTCTTTAGCGTAAAACTATTGAAAAACTTTTGAAAAATTAAAACTTTTTCCCCTTTTAAATATACTTTATTAATTTTTTTTGTAACAGAATCAGAGAGGGACAGACAGACAGGAAGGGAGAGAGATGAGAAGCATCAATTCTTTGTTGTGGTACCTTAGTTGTTCATTGATTGCTTTTTCATATGTGCCTTGACGGGGGTGGGTGGGGGCTACAGCAGAGCAAGTGACTGACTTATTGCTCAAATCAGCGACCTTGGGCTTCAAGCCAGTGACGTTTGGGTTCAAGCCAGCGACCATGGGGTCATGTCTGTGATCCCACACTCAAGCAAGGCAGTGACCCTGCGCTCAAGCCGGTGACCTCAGGGTTTCGAACCTGGATCCTCCTTGTCCCAGTCTGATGCTCTATCTACTGTACCACCTCCTGGTCAGGCGTTTATTAACTTTTATTATTGAAAAATATTAAACATATATGTAAGTGGAAAGGATATTTCCCAACATTTAGTTTGAGCATTTATCAAGTCATGGCTACTTTCATTTTGTTTATATCCTCATTTAGGAGATTATTTTAATGGTTCAGATGAGAGACGATAGTAGCATGGACAAAGGTTGTGACAGTGAAAATGGAGATTCATGGATAGATATGAGAATTGTTTGGGGGGTTAATACACATGCATAAAAGTATGCATCCTGGGGTGTGTGAGAAGAATTCCAAGATGAAAAGGGTAAATCTTGCCTATAATAGAAAAAACAGACCAACCACAAAATAGCATGGATTAAATATCTGGTGTTATGGGAAAAAGGAAGGCAAAAGGTTTTTCTTTGATAAATTTTGTTCAACCCAAAAAACTTAATTGACTACTAGTTCTATTTGATACATTCAGGTTTCCTAAGCTGGTCATGGTCACTCCTTCTGGAACCTCCTGCTTCTCTTTGTATTACTTGAACAGTTTTTAGGGCCTATCCAAGGCCAAGGGTGAGCAGTTTCTTTGTTTTCTTAGTTACTGGGAAGCATACTGTTTACCTTTCTGTGCCTTGGTTTTACAATATCTTTTTTTCCTCCTCCCTATGCATTATGCCTTTTGTTTCTTTCAAAAAAATATTTGCCTGACCTGTGGTGGTACAGTGAGTAGATCACATTACATAACGTTTATTATAGTATATTGTTATAATTTTTCTATTTTATTATTAGTTATTAGTGTTAATGTCTTACTGTGGCTAATTTTAAATTAAACTTTATCCTAAGTATGTGTGTATAGGAAAAAACACAGTATATACAGGGTTTGGTACTATCCCCAGTTTCAGGTATCCCCTGGGAGTCTTGGGACATATACCCCGCAGACAAGGTGAACTACTATAGTAAAATTCAGAGACAGAAAGTAAAATGGTGGTTGCCAGTCTTGTGGGAGGCACAGATAGGGAGTTACTGCATTAATGGGAATAGTTTCAGTTTTACAAAATGAGTTATGGAGATGACTATGGTAACAGTTACACATCATGAATGTATTTAACATAATTGATCTGTACACTTAAAAATTGTAAAGATGGTAAATTTGATATACTTTATCACAACACATTTTTTTTTTTTTTTTAGCAAGAGAGAGAAAGAGAAACAGGAAGGGAGAGAGATGAGAAGCACTGTTTTTTTCATAGTATTTTATTGTTCCATTACATGTCTGTCTTCAAATTCTATATTCTCCTTTGCTTTCAAAGACCCTAGATTCTTAATATCCTGACCTCTACCACTACCCATGGAGAGCCTAACTTTCTTTATATTATTAAAGAATTTTATTTATTTATTTATTTTTACAGGGACAGAGAGAGAGTCAGAGAGAGGGATAAATAGGGATAGACAGACAGGAACAGAGAGAAATGAGAAGGATCAATCATTAGTTTTTCATTGCTGTTGCGACACCATAGTTGTTCATTGATTGCTTTCTCACATGTGCCTTGACTGCGGGCCTTCAGCAGACCGAACAACCCCTTGCTGGAGCCCGCGACCTTGGGTCCAAGCTGACAAACTTTTTGCTCAAGCCAAATGCGCTCAAACTGGTGACCTCAGGGTCTCGAACCTGGGTTTTCTGCATCCCAGTCTGATGCTGTATCCACTGCGCCACCGCCTGGTCAGGTGAGAGCCTAACTTTCTTCCAGGGGTTTTCTGGATTCTTTCCTCCATTGGATACTTGTGTCAAGGAATAATATTATATTTATAATTCAGACACACTTGAGTTATTCTATATTTTTATAAGTTCTTCAATTCTAGACTGGTTCCTCTATATTTTTACACTTGAGATTGGGGGCTGAATTTAGATATTATATGAATAGTAACTGTATCTGTGGTTGAGGATAATAATAACGATAATGGTACTGGCCACCATTTATTGAAGACTTAATTATGTATCAGAACTGAACGTAGAAAAAAGGTACATAGAAGAGGTGGTTTCTGTTAAATTACAGAGTTTGTAATTTAGTTGTAGTAGTTAACTGATTTGAACTCAACTAGTATGAAAGTTACTCTTTTGGAGACAAAGCTATTTAAATGTAGACATTAGTTATACTTAATTAGATAATTTAACAAACTAATTTTCTAGACTGTATGCTAGGGAATTAAAATCCAGTAAGTTGGAGTCCTTACCCAAGAGGGAGTGCATTATCTATTAGGGAAGTAAAAAAATTCTAAATAATTATAGTTCAAAGTGAGAGGTATCCTGTTAGAGAATTAAAAACCCAGTTTTCAAGTTCTGAAAGGCCTTGCATGTGAGAGGTGTGTGGCAGAGGTTGGAATAAAAGAAACTGGGAAAGTACCTAAATTCTTGATTGTAAGGAGGTGGTTGCTGGTGTAGTTATTGACTTTCACCTGTAATAACTATTTGAGGCTTTAAGCAAGAGAGTAATAACAGGTTTGTATAAAGATGGAGGATAAACAAGATTGGGGCAGAACCTGATATTGGAGTTGAGCAAGGAGGCTACTGTGAGTCAGAATAGAGAGAATTTTCAATTAGATGTACAATTCAGTTGCAATTTTGATGTGTGGATTTTTTTCCATTCCATCAAGCAATTCTTATATACCAGCTGGTTGTCCAACAATTCAACTCATTCTGACACTATCTTTCTGAAGATAGTGTCAGATCCAAAGATTGTGTCAGATTCCACAAGTTAAGACTCATTCCTACAAGACTGCCCGCTTCCTCACCCAACCACATACTTCAGAGTTGGCACCTGTGCTTCCGATATTGGTTCTTATGCCAGTTGAAGTAGGGTTTGTGTACAGTGTTGTATGAAAAGCATTTTATTGGACCCACACTTGGAGAAGCTCAGGCTTATGCAGTAAGATTTACTCAGGGTTGAAACAGAAGGTTGCTTACAGGTTTTCAATGTCTCATTTCCTTCTATCTCCAGGAAAAAAGTCCAGTCTTCTTTAAGCTCAGTACAAAAACCAAAATCCAGATGTTCTGTGCCATGGTTTAGCTCATATCAAAGATCAGTCTAGGCTAGACTGACAAGCCTCTATGATTGCCATTCTGGCTCCCACTGTGCTTGCTGTAAAGTGAAGCATAGAAGCACCTTCCCTCATAGACTGGGTATGAGTTGGTTTTACTCTGGGGAAGGGGAGCTAGAAAAACCTGGCACAGCGGGGCCTGGAATTTGCAAATGAGCCTGTGAGTACTTTAGTCTTTTAGTAAATTAAGTTCAATGGGATGTTGAAGCTTCTTACTGAAGCAAGCTTTCAAAATTTTAATAAATATAATGTTGAGAACTCCCTTTGTTCTCTCTTCCCATCAGTATATAGCTACCTGCTATATTAGCAAAATGAGTGTGGAGGTCTTTTGAAAAAAAATCTCAAGTATATCCTTCTCAATTTTTCTTAAGCAATGTGCCAGCTGGTATTGTAGGTCCTAGGGATACAGCAGAGAAAAATACAGTTTCTGCCCAGTGGAGCTAACAGCCTAGTAATGGAATCAGACAATAAATAAGTATTTCAGGTAGTGAGAAGACCTAGAATTAAAATTAGGGAGGGAAAGGGAGTCTATTATATAAAATTGTAGGCGCAGGGTAGAACTAAAAGCAAACTCATAGGTTCATTAATTTTTTCATGAAAATGTTCATTTTCTTAAAATTTTATATGAACATCTAGCTATTCTGATCAATTTTCCGTTCTTTAAATTATTTATATTGATTTTTAGAGAGAGAGGAAGGAAGAAAGAAACATTTTTTTGTTATTGTTCTTATTTATCTATTCATTGGTTGATTCTTTTATGTGCCCTGATTGGGGATCAAACTTGCAACCTTTGTGTTACAATGCTCCAATGCCCTGGCCCCTTGAGTGTGGCTCTTCCACAAAATACCACGTGCGGTGCTACCTCGATAAGGAATGTACCCACCTATGTAGTTTAAGTTTAAAAAATTTGGCTCTCAAAAGAAATTTCAATTGTTGTACTGTTGATATTTGGCTCTGTTGACTAATGAGTTTGCCAACCACTGCTCTAACGGAACCAACTAAGCTACTCCGCCAGGGCCTTCTTTAAATGCTCTTGAACTATTTTTCTTTGAATTCACAATTGGATGAACCTGTAGTGGCATCCTATAAATACAGTGTGTCCGTAAAGTCATGGTGCACTTTTGACCTTGTGACTGGTCAAAAGTGCACCATGACTTTACGGAACACACTGTATATTTTTATTCATCAGTCATCCTTGGTGTATATTTGTTTGTACATTTGTTATATTTTGATTGACTGCTACTGATAGTCTTCTTTCGGTAACATATCCTAAGTTGATTTGGGGGAAGCACTTTCTTCCATATTCTTAAAAAAATAATTTATTGAATCAAAATTCACATGACATGATTGACTATTTTAAAGTGAATAATTTAGTTATACGTAGTACATACACAATATTGTACAACCATCCTCTCTATTTTGTTCTATTAAGTGGTTTTTCTTTCTTTTCCTTTCCCATTAACCCCTGGCAACCTCTAACTTTCCTTTTGTCTCTGTCTTTTAATTCCTTTTGGTACTGACCTAGGAGTGGAATTGTTGGATTTATATGCTTTGCTTAACTTGGGAGGACCTGCCAAACTGTTTTCCAGAGCAGGCTTTTCATTCTTATTCGTAATATTCCTTTATTTTATTCTTGATTAGGTTAGCTCGTTTTTCTTCCATTCTTTTCTACTAAAGATTCATCTCTGAAGTTTAGATATTAATTCTAGTGGTTTTGTGTCTTTGTTAATTTGTCAGTTATAAAGTTTATTTTGTTTTTCTGATTCTGAATTGAATTATTCTTATTTAGAAATGAAAAGTTTAAGTCTTTGTATATTTTTTGAGTCAACTGTGGCTACATTCTATTGATTTTGATATATAATATTTTTATGTACTTTCCCAGACAATGTGGAACTTTCCTTTTTCTTCCCCCTTTTGCTTAAAAACTATTTAGAAGAGAGTTGGTTTCTTCCAGAGTTTATACATTTACAAGCATATATGCATATTTAAATCCCTTTTAATGTTAATATGTCACTATATATGAATTACATGAATTACTATACATGAATACTATACATGTTTTTCTTCTTTTACTTAATGTATCTTGGAGATAGTTCCATATTAGTTGTTTCAGTAAAAGACTTTCTGGTTTCACTGCTTTATGGTTAGAAATATTGTCTAAATTATACTGAGATTTTGGAATTATTTGTTGAAATAGTTGTTAAAGATTTTTCTATTGTCAGTAATATAATATTTTAGAGTATCCATAATATTTTATCAATCTGGAGGACATGGATGACTTTAGGGCATCTGTGAAACCTTTGGAATTTTGTTCATATTTTTATGATCATATACAGAAGAGCTTATTTTGGGGGGGAAGTCAGGATTCACAGCTTTTATCAGATTCTCATAGGGATCCACGGTCTGATATAAATTCAGAGCCAGTGGTTTACATACTGTTGTATTTGCTTGATTTGTCAGGGAATTAAGTCTCATTATAACTGTGTTTGCCACTTTGTTCCTCTATTTTCTTTGGTTTCTACTCCATATATTTCATTATTATACTTGTCCATAGAGGTTTGTGACAGGTATCTCTTAAGTAGTGATTATACTTTTCATTATTAAGTAACCCTTTTTGTCCCATTTACTACCTATTATTAACAGGTAGTACTTTTTTTGTTTGCATTTGCTTGTTAAATCATTACCCTATATTTCAATCCTTTTTTGTAAAGCGTGAGAAGGGGAGACAAAGACACAGACTTTCACATGCACCCCTGACTGGGATCTACCTGGAAGCCCCCTCCCTACCCAGTAGTGATGATCTGCCCACATGGGGATGTTACTCAGCAACCAAGCTATTTTTGGTGCTTGTGGAAGACTCCAGGGAGCCATCCTTGGTGCTGGTGGCCAACTTGCTTGAACCAATTGAGCCATGGCTGCGGGAGGAGAAAAAAGGAGAGAGAATGAGAGAAGGGAGAGGAGGAGGGATGGAGAATCATTGGATGGTCACTTCTCCTGTGTGCCCTGATTGGGAATCGAATCTGGGACATTCACACGTTGGGCCAACACTAATACTGAGCCAACAGGCCAGGGACTATCTTTAATCTTTCTAAGTCACTTTGTTTTAGGTCTATCACTTAAAAATAGCATATATTTAAAAATAATATTTACTTATTAGTTCTTATTATATATATTTAACTTGTAACAAATTAAGAATAACTGGGCCATTTCTACCTGCACCTATCTTTTTGGATAGCATTCTATTGTATTGATTCAGATTTTTTTCTGTTTCTGGCAAGTTTTCTTTGACTTGTAGCTTTCAGTCAGCTCTATTGTTTTTTTGGTTTTTTTTTTTAATTTTTATTTTATTCATTTTAGAGAGGAGACACAGAGTGAGAGAGAGAGAGAGAGAGAGAGAGAGAGAGAGAGAGAGAAAGAGAGAAAGGGGAGAGGAGCTGGAAGCATCAACTCCCATATGTGCCTTGGCCAGACCAGTGCAGGGTTTTGAACTGGCGACCTCAGTGTTCCCAGGTCGGTGCTTTATCCACTGTGCCACCACAGGTCAGGCTCTATTGTTGTTTTTGTTTGTTTGTTTTCTTCTTCAAGAGACCCAGTAGTACAAATACTTGGTGAAATGTACTTAAAAAGAGCCAGGAGGCTTTGGCTAGAAATAAATGACAAAGATTTATTTAAGGTTCTTAGGGTTCACAAACCAGAAACACAATTTGGTAATACTCAGATTTATTTGGGATTGAAATGGAAGGCTGCCCACAGGTTCCCAGAGTCTCATCTCCATCCTTCCCACCATGGAAAAAATTTCAATCTTGTCTTCATTAAGCCCAGTACAAAGATCAGTGTCCAAATAATCTTTGCCATGGTTTAATTCTTATCAATGCCTAGTCTAGTCCAGGTTCTGTGTTCTTGTACCCAGGTCACACTCAGAGCCTGGACTTGGGAAATTGTACAGCTGTTCGCCTATGCAGTGTGGCTGATTGGAGAACTCATGACTGAATGGAGCAAGCTCACTTTCCCAAGCAGAAAGAAAGGAGAGAGAAGGGCTCTCTGTTAAGTTTGGGTTTATATCATTTTGGGCTAGGAAGGACTAGCTTCTCTTTAAACTACCCAATCAGTCTCTTTGTGGGCTTCTCATGGCCCCTCCCTTTAACCAATCAGATTCTTCTTCTAGGCTAGACTGACAGGCCTCTATGGCTGCCATCTTGGCTTCTACTATACATGCCTTAAAGTAGAAACCCAGGAGTACCTTCCCTATAGTCTGGAGATAGACTGGTTGTACCCCAGGGAGGCTGTTGTCAAGAGTTAGTGCCCTTAGTTGGGCAAGGTTGTGAGCCCCTGGGATGCCCAGACTGTAAATGCTATAGCTTCCTAAAAAATTGAATGCTGTAATTTCCTATTGAAGCAGGCTTTTTAGTTTTATTAAGTTTAATATTTCCTCTTCCCTAGTTTATTATACTCAGTGTCCGATTCCCTTTGCTTCCTTCCTTTATTAATATACTGCTCACAAAAATTAAGGGATATTTCAAAATGAATATGAAGTGATAAAAAAATCATTTGATTTTTCTTTTTTAATTAAACAAGAACATCAGAAAAGCAAATGACAAGTCAAAGAAAGTTGTTCAATTATGCAAATGAGATGCAAAACCAACTTTTATTTCATTGCTGAATTGCACTATACAAAAGGGTGAA
Organism: Rhynchonycteris naso; assembly: GCA_037038555.1. Classification (NCBI taxonomy): domain Eukaryota; kingdom Metazoa; phylum Chordata; class Mammalia; order Chiroptera; family Emballonuridae; genus Rhynchonycteris; species Rhynchonycteris naso. The sequence goes on from CM072999.1 coordinate 53,534,799, forward strand.
ATTACTGGAGTATCTGCACATTTCCTGATCCCCTAATTTTTGTGAGCAGTATTTAGCAACCTCCCTACACTACCACTTTCCCTTATTTCCCATCCTCCCTCCCTTCTTTCCTCACTCCCTCCCTCTCTTTCTCCCTCCCTTCCTTCATTCTTGTGCTCAGTTTCTGCTTTTAGTTTTTGAATTTCTGATGCAAAGTTTTTTAAATCCTCAAATGTTTGAATGTGTTTAATTTTGTTTGGATTGTTCACTATTATTTTCTTCTGCTTTGTTGTCAGGAAGATTTTCCTCAGTTGATATATGTGGGATTTTCTGTCCTGATTAACGTAAATGTTCAAACCTGTAGAGGATTTTTATGAGTTTATTTGAGTCAAACTGACTGATTGCTGGGAAGCAAAATTTCAATAGGTTGAGAAAATGCTCTGGAAAAATACTACTTATTTTTTATATATCAGAATCAAAGGGGAATGTGTAAAGAGCGTACAGATATTCATTGGTGATAGTTTAGGGAGGTGGGAACGAACAAAGCTCAGACATCTTTGAGATTAGGTAAAGTAAAACGAATAGACACAATTCTTTTATGTAGGTGGGTATAGAATAATTAATTAACAGTCAACACTTAACATGATGATAATAATAACAACATGGGGTTTTGTAGTCTCTATTTGAGTGTAGTATTTGTGCTTTGAGGGGTCTGAAAAAGGAAAATTACTCTTGATATTCTAAAGGTAAAAGGTAAGTTATTGTAGATGGAAAAAGATGACAGACTCAGTTAACACATTGTTGACCTGTAGTTTTACACAGAACTTACCTCATGTCACTGGCTATTTTTTTGTAATTGAGTATGAAACTGAAACAATCTAAATAAACTTCAGTATACTTTATTTATAGATTATGAATTTAAATAAAACTTCGTACATATCTGCTATATATTATATTTTATACATATTATATATTTTAGTAAGGTTTTTTACTAATGGAAGGCAACATTTTGCAAATATATCTGGTTTCTCTGTGCTTTCCTTTTGAAACACATACTTTACACGTTCTAGTTGGATTGAACATGATGAAGGAAGATTTTACAATATCCTTGATATGTATGTTCAAACTGCGAGCCATTAGAAGATAGTCCAAGTTTAGAAGGCCAGAAGCTGTGATTGCTTTTGTTTATGATACCTTCGATTTTGCAGGGAGGAGGAGTGGGAAGAAAAGTAGTCTGCATGAGAATATAGAACAGTGTGCTGTTTTCAAACTTTGGCCTTCAGGGCAAAGAGTCACAAATACAATAATATTACCCTGAGTTTCAAGAATTGAAATAGCTAATGCAAGTGCAAACATGAGTTAACTCATGAGCAGTCAACAGTTAAAGACTGATCTTTGTTAGGGAAAATGCCAGCCTTGGACATAACTATCTGCCATGACTGCTTTTAATTAGAAAGTTTTCATTTCAAACCATTCTATGTAGTTACTTACAGTCTGAGTTTGTAAGGCCTCAGGCCTCCCCTGGGTTTTTCAGGTTTAGTATAGGCCTTCCGCCCCCCTTTTTTTTGGTGAGCAGGAAGATTTCGGTCAGTTGGTATAATGAAATTTTCTGTCCTGATTTTCTGCAATAGCTCTACATGGACTTTTCTTTTGTTCATTTTTATGTTATTAGGTGTTTTATAATATTCCTAATTTAACCCTTTGAGTAATATGAACATTCATGTATTTTGTCATGCCTCCTGACCATCCAGAGTATGATCATACATGTGTAAGGCAGCATTAAAAAAAAGTAAATGCATGTTCTTCTTGTTTCCATAAATTGGTTATCAAACAAACATAATTTTAAGTTAATAAAACTGTAACAATAACTAATTTCATTTTTTGAAAAAAAAAACCTCACTCCTGGGGGTCAGCAAGCATGAAAAATACTACTCAAAGGGTTAATGGCACCGTCTTCTGTCAATATAACAAAATCCAAATACTTTAAATGGTTTTTTGTTTTTATTTTGTTTGAGAGAAGGTTTAAGTCCCAGTTTCATGGTTCTTGTTTTGTCTTGCAGAACCCTAAACATTCCCCCCTGCTTTTCTTTGTTTTACCTTTTAACATCCAGTTGCCAAAGGATGCTTTTTTCTTTTTGTGTTTTTCTCCCCTCTGCATTTCAAGGATGATAATTTAATTAGCTGGATCTTTTAAAATTGTGCTGGCTTTAAATCATGCCTTCCCCCTTTAAAATAAATATACTTTGAAATCTCTTTCTCATAATTTGTGTTCTGATCTGCCTGGACACTTTTCCAATATTTTCAGATTTAATGTGAATTTAATCTTTCTAACAGTCATTCCTAATCTCCTTTCTGCCACTTTATTATCCTTTCTCTTGTCTTTTCTACAGTTTTTCATTGTCTGTTTTTGCTCACCTTGTGACTGGGTGGAGGTGGGAGTATGTACACTGGAATTGGTGATTTTTCTTTTAATTTACAGTTAATTTGCAATTTTTTATTCTGTATCTTCAAATTATGCTGCTGGTGTGGTTTATGTAGAATTTAATTTTTCTTTCATTTTGCAAAGATAGTACAGAGTTTCCATATGCCCTTCATCCATATCCCTCTACTGTTATATACTGATGTCACATTACTGTTACCTAGTAAGGACTTTATTTGAAATCACTTATTGTAATATAAGGTGGGAGTTTTAAAGCATTTTGTGAATTATTGAGATCAATTTTTGACTGCTTTTTTTTTTCCCTGTATAGATCTAATGGCTGAAGAGTAAATCAACATGGCAACTATGGTTCCACCAGTGAAACTGAAATGGCTTGAACACCTCAACAGTTCTTGGATTACAGAGGATAGTGAATCTATTGCTACAAGAGAGGGGGTTGCTGTTCTATATTCTAAACTGATCAGTAATAAGGAAGTAGTACCTTTGCCCCAACAAGTTTTGTGCCTCAAAGGACCACAGTTGCCAGACTTTGAACGTGAATCTCTTTCAAGTGATGAGCAGGACCACTATTTGGATGCCCTTCTTAGCAGCCAACTAGCACTAGCAAAGATGGTATGTTCAGATTCCCCATTTGCTGGGGCCCTTCGAAAACGACTACTTGTACTCCAGCGTGTCTTTTATGCACTTTCTAATAAATACCACGACAAAGGCAAAGTGAAACAGCAGCAGCATTCTCCGGAGAGCAGCTCTGGTTCAGCAGATGTCCATTCTGTTAGTGAACGTCCCCGGTCAAGCACTGATGCACTGATAGAAATGGGTGTTCGAACTGGTTTAAGTTTATTATTTGCACTTCTAAGACAAAGTTGGATGATGCCTGTGTCGGGACCTGGTCTTAGTCTTTGTAATGACGTTATTCATACTGCAATTGAAGTTGTGAGCTCTTTACCACCATTATCTTTAGCAAATGAAAGCAAGATTCCTCCTATGGGCTTGGACTGCTTATCACAAGTAACAACATTTCTTAAAGGAGTAACTATTCCTAATTCTGGGGCAGACACTTTAGGTCGTAGATTAGCTTCTGAGCTGCTGCTTGGTTTAGCAGCACAGCGAGGTTCTTTGAGATATCTTCTTGAATGGATAGAAATGGCTTTAGGGGCATCAGCAGTGGTAAATTCCATGGAGAAGAGCAAATTACTATCAAGCCAAGAAGGAATGATCAGCTTTGACTGCTTTATGACGATATTAATGCAGATGAGGCGTTCTTTGGTATGTATTATAAACCTCAACTTTAAAATTTTTTGTCTATCAACTTTGGGAAAAGCCAATCAAGCCTTTACTTAATTTGTGGTAATAGGGAATGATTTGAGAGTTCTGCTGACTATTAGGTTCTTTAAATGTTTTTTTTATGGTTCTGCAGAGACATTTACTGGATGTTCCCTTTCTGAGCAGGAGACAAACGTCCACAGAGCTGTGGGAAGGCACTTCTGGCTACCCACATCTCAGTGAAATGAACTCTGGCCAGATACTGGTGGGGTCACTGCAGGGTCACTTCTCCAAGGGCACATAGTTGGGCAGCTTCTCGATCAGGTCCACGTGGGCTAGCAGCATGCTGCGGCAGCAGTAGCGCTTCAGGCCCAGTGCGTCCAGGGCGTCCCCTTCGGTGTACTCGGCCTGCAGGAGCCCCAGGTAGGCCTCCCACTTGTTGCCGACGATCTTGCCGCAGGTGAAGCAGCGCACAAGGATGATCATGGCGACCGCAGTTCAACCACTGCACTCTTGGGTCCCTGCGGAGCTTCTCTTTAAATATTTTATATACTTTGAGTGAAGAAAATTTTATACAAGTTGATGTAAATATATAATTCAAGGACAGGTTAGTTTGTACAGTTAAGACCACTGGATCAGGAGTCAGGATTGTAGCTTTACTTTTATGGCTTCTTATGTGAACGTGGGAAATTCATCTAAATTTTCTTTGTTCTAGTAACCTCATGTAACATGAGTGTATTCATATAGTAAACTTATGTAAAATTACTGTCAGTCCAATGCTGGTTAAAACGGGATTTGGTTGTGGTGTTGAGAGAAAGGAATTTCAAACAACCTGCATTTAGAGAAGCTTAGGCTGAAGAGTAAGATTTATCTGGAATTGAAATACAGTGTGTCTGTAAAGTCATGGTGTACTTTTGACCGGTCACAGGAAAGCAACAAAAGACGATAGAAATGTGAAATCTGCACCAAATAAAAGGAAAACTCTCCCAGTTTCATACCTATTCAGTGCAGTTCGATGTGGGCTCCATTTGTTGCCTTGCACACATCCAAACGATAGTGAAGTTCTTGCCACACACGGGTAAGGATGTCTGGTGTAACAGAGTGAATAACGTCTGTGATTCTCTGTTTTAAGTGATTAATGTTGTTGATATGTTCAATGTACACATGTTGCTTCACGTAACCCCAAAAGTAAAAGTCAAAGGGTGTCAGATCCGGGGATTGTGGTGGCTATAGCTTAACAGAACCCCTGCCTATCCACCGCTGGGGGAATGTTCTATCCAGAAACTCATGAACAATGGTGGTGTAGTGTGGATGAGCGCTGTCCTGTTGAAAGATGACACCTTCTGGAAATTGTGGCACTGCATACAATCCATCATGTCAAGATAGGTGTTTGCCGTCACAGACTGCTCCGCGAAAAAAAATGGGCCTATCACCTTATCATGCATCAGGCCACACCACACATTCACTTTAGGGGTGTTACGTTCTTACTCAATGTAGGCATGAGGATGTTTAATAGCCCTTATTCGTACATTATGGCGATGAACATGTCCACAGTTATGGAAGGTCACCTCATCGCTAAACACAATCTTCTGCAAAAATCTTGCATCATTGTCAATCTCATGAAGCATATCTGTAGCAAACGTGCATCGTGTGGCTCTATCTGCCGCTTTGATAGCGTGTAACAGCCGCAATTTGTACCCCGTAAAACAGAGACGTTTCTTTAACACCTTATGAACTGTAGTCTTGCTTAGGTGTCATTGTCGAGCACACGCACGCACAGATTTTTTTAGGGCTTCTTAGGTAGCTATCCCATATAGCCTCTACAGACTCATCACTGACTGATGGCCTACCAGAATGGGGTTTCTCCACCAAACTGCTGATTTCCTTCAACTGCTTATCCCACTGAGTAATGTTATTTCTTTGTGGTGGCACTTCGTTATAAATGCGCCGATATTTACGTTGCACTTTGGTCATGGATGCAAATTTAGCAAGCCACAGAACACACTGAACTTTCCTCTGTACCATCCACATCTCGACTGGCATGGCCGTGGGCTGCTCCGCTGTATACACGGTGTTACATCATCATCTGCGCATGCGCGCATGCTGCCACCTCATCCTACAGAAACTGGGAGTGTTTTCCTTTTATTTGGTGCAGATTTTACATTTCTATCATCTTTTGTTGCCTCCCTGTGACCGGTCAAAAGTGCACCATGACTTTACGAACACACTGTAGAAGGTTGCTCACAGGTATTGAATGTCTCATTTCCATTTGTCTTGCCAATAAAAAAGTCCAGTCTAGTTCTAGTCTTCATCAAGCCCAATATAAATACCAAAGTCCTGATATTTTGCGCCATGGTTTAGCCTGTATAAAGTTTAGTCCAGTCCAAGCGTTGTTCTAAGCCTATGCTTAGAAGAGCATCCTGGCTGCCAGCCCATGCAGCATGGCTGCTGCTTGGAGACCCCAGGAACGAATGAGTGGGGCAAGCTTGTTTCCAAGCAGGAAGAGAGAGAGCTTTGCTAAACCTATGTTTATATTTTTGGGCTGGGAAGGACTAGTTTTCCTTATGCCAACCAGTTTCTTTATAATTTCACAGCTTGTGTTGGTTTCTCCCACCAGCCAATAAGATCCTTTTCTAGGCTAGACTGACAGCCCTCTATGGCTTACAGTCTTGCTTTCACTGTGCATATCTTAGAATGGAAGCACAGAAATACCTCCTCGTAGCACCTGGACCTGGCACTGCCTTGGGGAGATTCCTCCCAAACCTCAGTCTGAAGGATTGAGGCACAATGGACTTTGATGGCACAATGGATTAATGAGTGTGTGAATGCTATATAGCCTTTTAGCAAATTAAGCTAAATGGAATACTGAAGCAGGCTTTTCAACTCCCTTTGCTTTCTTTCCCCATCAATATCCAGCTGCCGCTACATTAGCAAAATGAGTGTGGAGGTCTCTTGAAAAAAATCTCAAATCTTATTCTTTGCAATTTTTATTAATCATTGTGCTGTTATCATAGGTCCTAGGGATACAGCAGAGAAAAATACAGCTTCTTCCCAGTGGAGCTAACAGCCTAGTAAGGGAATCAGACAATAAATAAGTATTTCAGGTAGTGAGAATTCCTAAGAATTAAAATTAGGGAGGGAAAGGAAGCCTGTTATATAAAATTGTAGGCTGAAGGCAGAGAGTGGGGAGGTGGGGAGGGAAAAGTGTGCTGTTAATGTGGTCAAGGAAGGACTCTGAATTGTCACATTTGATCAGAGACCTGATTGAAGGGGAGTGATGAACTAATAATAAGCAAGGATTTGTGAAAAGAGTGTATTGTTTCAGGAGAAAATTAATTGCTTGACTATCATTAAGAAACTAACCTTGGGTACCTCATTAAAGAATAAACAAATTATAATGTACTATAATCAATGTCAAGAATATTTAAGACTGAAATGTAATGCTTTGTGAAAACCAAGAATAAAAATTCAAATTAATGAGAATATAGCTTGGCCCTGGCCCATTGGCTCAGTGGTAGAGTGTCGGCCCGGCTTGTGGATGTCCCGGGTTCAATTTCCAGTCAGGGCACACAGGAGAAATGCCCATCTGTTTCTCCACCGCTCCCCCTCTTGCTTTTCTCTCTCTTTCTCTCTTCCTCTCCTGCAGCTATGGCTTGATTGGGGCGAGCTGGCCCAGGTGCTGAGGATGGCTTTATGGCTCCCACCTCAGGTGTTAAGAAGAGCTCAGTTGCTGAGCAACAGAGCAACGCCCCAGATGGGCAAAGCATCATCCCCTAGTGGGCTTGCTGGGTGGATTCTAGTTGGGGTGCATGCAGGAGTCTGTCTCCGCCTCCCCTCCTCTCATTGAATAAAAAAAATAAAAATAAAAATAAAATAATGTAGCCTGACCTGTGGTGGCACAGTGGATGAAGCATCAACCTGGAACTCTGAGATTGCTGGTTTGAAGCCCTGGGCTTGCCTGGTCAAAGCATATATGAGAAGCAACAAGTATGAATTAATGCTTCCTACATCCACCCCACCCCCCTTGTTTTTTTATACTTTTATTTAGAAAGTTAACTTTTAACAGGGTGATGTTGATAAATAAGAGTACATAGGTTTCAGGTAAACATTTTTATAGCGTTTGAACTGTTGATTATGTTGTGTACCCATCACCCAAAGTCAAATCATTTTTCCTCACCTTATATTTGTCCCTCTTTACAACCTTCCCCCACCTCCTTTTCCATCCCCTCCCCCACATCCTCCTCCCCCTGGTAACCACTTCCATTTTATCTATGTCCATGAGTCTGTTTTATATCTCACCTATGTGTGAAACCATACAGTTCTTAGCTATTTCTGATTTACTTATTTCACTCAGTAGTATAATGTTCTCAAAGACCACCCATGTTGTTGTAAATGTCATCATTTCTTAGGTCTTAATAGTATTCCATTGTATATATGTACTACATCTTCTTTATCCAGTCCTCCATTGAGGGATACTTTGGTTGTTTCCATGTCTTGGCCACTGTGAATAATGCTGCTGTGAACATGGGGTAGCATGTGTTTTTACATAGCAGTGTTTTTCAGTTTTGGGGGTAGATACACAGTAGAGCAGGTTGCACAGATGATCTACTGGTAGATCGCAAAGGAACTGTGGGTAGATCGCATGACATTAAAAAGACATTTGTCTTTTGATTGGTATACAGGGTAGCCAATCTGACGTCTGAACTTTTGATACCCTACGGATGCGCGTTAAACCGCACTAACTTGTTCAGTTACATTGCTGCGTAGTTAGCCTTCAATTTATTTAAACTAAATACAACAAAGGGTATAAAAATGAGTGCCATAGCTGGTCTGAGTAAGAAGCCTAAAACCTACCACTTTCATACAGAATGGGAGGGGATTTTTTTCACTATGTCATATTCTAAGTGTGTTTGCCTCATCTGTCTATGTGCCATTGCTATTCCAAAGAAGGGAAATGTGGAGCGGCTTTTTCGGACTGTTCATAAAAACTATGACATTGACTTTCCTCCGAAAAGAGAGCTGAGAAGGAGAAAGGTGAAAGAAGAATACACAATATTAAATAGTAATAATAGTAACAAATAATAATATAGAAGAAATAAATTTATGTTTTGCATTTTTATTGTAGGTAGATCATTTTGACTTGGTCATCTTATAAGTAGCTCGCAAGCTGAAAAAGTGTGGGCACCCCTGCAATAGAGGGATTGCTGGGTTATATGGTAATTCGTGTGTGTGTGTGTGTGTGTGTGTGTGTATTTTTCCAAAGTTAGAAAGGAGGGAAGGAGAGGGGGAAGGGTAGAGAAGCAGATGGGTGCTTCTCTTGTGTGCCCTGATTGGGAATCAAATCCAGGACTTCCACGTGCTGGGCCGACGCTCTACCACTGAGCCAACTGGCCAGGGCCAGTAATTCTATTCTTAATTTTTTGAAGAACCACCATATTTTCTTCCATAATGGTTGTATTAATTTGCGTTTCCATCAGCAGTGAGTGAGGGTTCCATTTTTGCCATAGCTTCTCCAACACTTGTTATTGCCCATCTTGGTGATAATAGCCAATCTAACAAGCGTGAGGTGGTATCTCATTGTAGTTTTGATTTGCATTTCTCAAATAGCCAGTGAAGATGAGCATCTTCCATATATCTGTTGGCCATTTGTGTGTTCTTTGGAGAGAAGTATCTGTTCAAGTCCTCTCCCAGTTATTTAATTGGATTGTTTGCTTGTTTGTTGCTGAGCTTTTGTTATTTCTTTATATATTTTGGAAATTAACCCCTTATTGGAGCTTTTGTTTGCAAATATCTTCTCCCAATTGGTTGGCTATCTATTTGTTTTGTTGTCAGTTTGTTTTGCTGTGCGGAAGCTTTTTAGTTTGATATAGTCACATTCAACCCTGGCCATTTGGCTCAGTGGTAGAGCGTTGGACCTGCGTGTGGACGTCCTGCATTCGGTTCCTCATCTGGGAATACAGGAGAGGCACCCATCTGCTTCTCCACCCTTCCCCCTCTTCTTTTTCTCTATCTCTCTCTTCCCCTCCTTCAACCAAGGCTCCATTGGAGCAAAGTTGGCCCGAGCATTGAGGAAGGCTGCAGTTGCAACGGAGCAACACCTCAAATGGGCAGAGCATCTCTACCTAGTGGGCATGCCAAATGGATCCCCATCAAGTGCATGCTGAATTCTGTCTCTCTGCCTCCCCTCTTCTCGCTTCAGAAAAATACAAAAATAAAAAAGTCATTTATTTATTTTTGCCTTTACTTCCCTTGCCTTTGGGATCAAATTCATAAATTGTTCTCTTCGGCCAAGGTCTGTGAACCTAGTACCTATGTTTTCTTCTATGTAATTTATTGTTTCAGATCTTACAGTATTTCGGTCTTTGATCCACTTTGAATTAATATTTGTATATGGGGACAAACTGTAGTCAAGTTTCATTCTTTTGCATATGGCTTTCCAATTTTCCCAGCATCATTTATTGAAGAGGCTTTCTTCATTGTGTTTATTGGATCTCTTGTAGAAGATGATTTGTCCATATATATGTGTCTTTATTTCTGGGCTATTGATTCTGTTCCATTGGTCTGTATGTTTGTTTTTCTGCCAATACCATGCTCTTTTGATTATCCTGGCTCTATAGTATAATTTGAAGTCAGGTAGTGTGCTACTTCTGGCTTCATTCTTTTTCCTCATGATTGCTTTGGTTATTTGGGGTTTCTTATGGTTCCATATAAACCTGGTAATTTTTGTTCTATTTTTTTAAAAATGACATTGGGATTTTGAAGGGATTGCATTAAATTTATACTGCTCACAAAAATTAGGGGATATTTAAAAATGAATATGATACAATAAAAAAGGAAGCGTATGATTTTTTTTTATTAAACAAGAACATCAGAAATGCAAATGACAAGTCAAAAAAGTTATTTGATTATGCAAATGAATGCAAAACCAACTTTTATTTCATTGGTGAAAATACACTATACAAAAGGCTGAAAGTACTTGGAGTATCTGCATGTTCTTTGATCCCCTAATTTTTGTGAGCATTGTATATATTGCTTTGGGTAATATGGCCATTATAACTATGTTGAGTCTTCCAATCCATGAACATGGAATATTTTTCCATTTCATTGTGTCTTTTTTCAATTTATTTCAATAGTATTTTGTAGTTTTCATTGTATAGGTCCTTCACATCTTTTGTTAAGTTTATTTCTAGATATTTTTATTGTTGCAATTATAAAAGGAATTGTTTTATTTTAGTTCATTTTCCAAAGTTTCATTGTTGGTGTATAGGAAAGCAATAGACTTTTGTATATTGATTTTGTAGCCTGTGACTTTATTATATCGGTTTATTGTTCCTAATAGATTTTGGTGGAGTCTCTGGGGTTTTCTTTACACAGGATCATGTCAGCTGCAAGAAGTGGTACCTCTACTTCTTCTTTCCCAATATGGATTCCTTTTATTTCTTTTTCTTGCTGGATTGCTCTGGCTAAAACTTCTAGAACTATGTGGAATAAGAGTGGAGAGAGTGGGCAGCCTTGTCTTGTACCTGATTTTAGAGGAAAAGCCTTCATTTTTCATAATCTAGACTGATATTTGCTGATGCTTTGTCATATATGGCTTTTATTAGGTTGAGGTACTTTCCTTCTATTCCGATTTTATGGAGTGTTTTAAACATAAAGGGATGTTGTATCTTTTTTATTTTTTCTAAGGGAGGCAGTAGAGGAGGTGGGAGGGGATGTTGTATCTTATCGAATATGTTTTTTGCATTTATTGATATGGATCATAGGGTCTTGGTTCTTTGTTTTGTTGATGTGGTGTATTACATTGAATGATGGCCATATGGTGAACCATCCTTGTGCTCCTGGAATGAATCCCACTTGATTGTGATATATTATATATTTAATGTTTTTGCATTTGATTTGCTAGTATTTTGTTTAGGACTTTTGCATCTGTATTTATTAGAGATAATTGGTCTGTAGTTTTCTTTTTTTGTGTTGTCCTTGCCAGGTTTTGGTATGAGGCTTATTTGGCCTCATAAAATTGTTAAGGAGTATTGCTACATCTTCTATTTTTAAGAAGATTTGAAAAGAATAGGTACCAAACTTCTTTGAATGTTTGGTAGAATTTACTAGTATAACCATCTGGTCCTGGGCTTTTGTTTTTTGGGAGATTTTTGATAGTTGTTTCTATTTCCTTTCTGCTTATAAGTCTAGGTTTTCCACTTCTTCATGACAATCTAGGAAGATTGAATAGTTCTAGAAATTTATCCATATCCTCTAGGTTCCTGAATTTGGTGGCATATAACCTTGCATAATATTCTACTATGATTCTTTGTTTATCTATGATATCTGTGGTAATTTCTCCTTTCATTTCGGATTTGATTTATATTATTTCTCTATTTTCCTTAGTGATTCTAGCCAGTGGTTTGTTGATTTTATTGATCTTTTCAAAGAACCAACTCTTTGTTGTATTAATTTTTTCTATAGTTTTTTGTTCTTTATTTTATGTAGTTTTCTAATTTTTACTATTTTCTTTCTTTTGCTAACTTTGGGTTGCCTGTGTTCTTCTTTTTCTTGTTCTTTAAGATGTGATGTTAGGGTGTTTATTTGGGATCTCTCTTATTTCTTTATATCAGCCTGTAAAGGTATAAACTTCCCTTTTATTACTGCTTTCACTGCATCCCAGAAATTTTGATATGTTGTGCTGTCATTTTCATTTGTCTGTATATGTCTTTTGATCTCTGCTTTAATTTCTTATTTGACCCAGTCATTTTTTAAAAGTATGTTGTTTAATTTCCACATTTTTTGTGGGTTTCTTTACTTCCTGCTTACAGTTGAATTCTAATTTCAAAGTCTTATGGTCAGAAAATATGTTTGGTATAATTTCATACTTCCTGAATTTGTTGATGTTAGTTTTGTGGTCCAACATATGGTCTATCCTTGACAATGTTCTATGCACTCTGGAGAAGAATGTATACTCTGACGGTTTGGGATGAAATGTCCTATAAATGTCTTTTATGTCCATTTGGTCCAGTGTGTTGTTTAAGGCTGATATTTATTGATTTTCTGTTTGGATGATCTATTTAAAGCCATCAATGGTGTGCCATCAATGGTGTGTTGAAATCTTCCAAGTACGATCGTGTTTTTGTCTGCTTCTATTTTATTGTTTTGTAGATGCCTTATATATTTTGGTGTTCCCTGGTTCAGTGTGTATATATTAAGAAGTGTTATATCTTCTTCTTATTATTTTTTCTTTTTGTATTTTTCTGAAGTGAGAAGCTGGGGGCAATAGACAGATAAACTCTCACATATGCCTGACTGGGATCTGTCTGGCGTGCCCACCAGGGTGTGATGCTCAACCCATCTGGGGTGTTGGTCTGGTGCAACCAGAGCCATTCTAGCACCTGAGGTGGAGGCCATAGAGCCATCCTCAGTGCCTGGGCCAGCTTTGCTCCTATGGAGCCTTGGCTGCGGGAGGGGAAGAGACAGATAAAGAGACAGAAGGGGGAAAGGGTGGGTACTTCTCCTGTGTGCCCTGGCCAGGAATTGAACCCGGGACTTCCACATGCTGGGCTGATGCTCTACTGCTGAGCCCACTGGCCAAGGCAAGAAGTGTTATATCTTCTTGATATAATGTCCCCTTTACCGTTATGAAATGTCCATCTTTGTCTCTGATTACCTTTGTTGTCTTGAAGTCAGCATTGTTGGATATGAGTATGGCTATACCTTCTTTTCTTTGAAGATTATTTGCTTGGAGAATTTTTTTCCAACCTTTCACTTTGAGTCTACTTTTGTCCTTGCAGCTTAGATGTGTCTCTTAAAGGCAGCATATGGTTGGGTTTTGCTTTTTGATTCAATCTGCTACTCTGCCTCTTTATTGGTGAGTTCAGCCCATTTACATATAGGATAATTATTGACACTTGAGGATTTCCTATAGCCATTTTATGTTTTTCCAGTTTTTCATTTTATGTTTTATTGTTTTTCTGGTGGCTCTGTGTCTTGTTTGATTCTTCTCTTTTGTGTTTCTGTCAGTTATTATTGTTTGGTGGTATTTTATACTTTTTTCTCCTGTTTTTTCTTTTTTTAAGCTCTGTGTTTTAGTAGTGGCTTTTTCGTGGGTGGTTACCATTAGGTTATTAAGAGAAGAATGTGCATATGTACAAGAGTCCTTTGTCTTGATGAGTGCTTCTGCACTTTATCCTCCTTTGCTACTGCAGGTCTCTATCCTCTCCCCTTTTATGTAATTCTTGTCACAGATTATCCTTGTTTTTATTGCGACCTTGTTGGAGCTTTTACTTGTAGTTTTGATTCGTTTTGTTCTTTGTATCTGGTTGAATAACCCCTTCAGTATTTCCTTCAGTGGGGGTTTTCTGGTGAGAAATTCCCTCAGCTTCTGTTATGTCTGTAAAAGTTTTTATTTCTCCTTCATTTTGAAGAATAACTTTGATGGATATAGTATTCTTGTCTGGTAATTCTTTTCTTTCAGTTCTTTGAATCTTTGAGTCCACTTTCTTCTGGCTTGTAGAATTTCTGCTGAGAAGTCTGATAGTAACCTATTGAGCTTTCTTTTATATGTTATGTTCTTCTTTCCCTAGTTGTCTTGAGGTTCTTTCTTTGTCATTGATTTTTGACAGTTTTATTATGATGTGCCTTGGAGTAGGTCTGTTTAGGTTGTGGTAACTTGGCATTCTTTCCGACATTCCTTCGAGCCCAGCTGGGGTTCCTTTGCTGCGTTATAGTTTTTCAATTTGTTGAAATTTCAAGGGAAGAGATCAGGAGTATCTCTCATGCTGCCGTTACTCTGACATTATCTCTCTAGTCTCTCTTTACAAAAGGAAAAAGAAAAGTAATATAAATTTAGGCCTTGGCCTGGTGGCTCAGTGTCTAGTGTCATGCCCGTGTGCTGAGTTCATGGGTTTGATCTTTGGTTGGGGTATGTTCAAGAATAACCAATGGTACACAACTAAATGGAACAACTAAGTGGAACAATGAGTTGATGCTTCTTTCTCTCTCTCTCAGAAATCAATGGAAAAATTTAAAAATAATACAAATTTAGAATATAAACATTAAAACATATATAAACTGACTTAATTTTAATTGGCTTACATTAATCAGTCTTTTTGTTGTCTTTATTACTAAATATCAATGAACAAATTTAGTTAAAGTAACTAAAAATATCACCTGTAAATTACATATGTATATTTCAAAACTTTTTTTTCCCCCAAACAAGTGGAAAGCTCTTGGATGAACAGCAATGGTTTGTAAAAAACAATTACAGGTATTGATCGACTTATGACCTATGCAACTTATGACCATTCGACTTTAGACCACAATTGCTAGCCACAACTGCTCCGCGTCTGGAGCAGTTTTTGTGTGCACCTGTATTTTGTAATTTTGTATGTTTTGCAAATATTAAACCAGTTGTACTGGTAATGCAGTGTTTTACTTAAACCTGACGAATGTAAAAATAAGAAACAAAATGGTGTAGAGATGATATAAAATGAACAAAGAAAATTATTATATATAACAATAATGAAAGAAAATTATGATAAAGTATGACTTAAAGATTTTTATTAACATCATTTCACAGTGTTGTACATATAGCCTACTCAACTTACGACCAAATCGTGTTACGACCGGTCTTTCAGAACCAATCATGGTCATAAGTTGAGCACTATCTGTATGTTGAATTTATTTTAAAACAGAGTATTTAGTTTCACTTGTTTTAAAATTTGCATTTGTGAACTGTATGGTAAATAATGAGGTTATTTTTTACAAAACACTTTACTATAAATAAATACTTGCAGATTTTAGATCATAAGATCTATGAAAGTTTGAAATTTTAATATTAAAATTAAGACAAAGAAAGCGTACAGTCCTTGTTCAGGATATGCAGTTTTGATTGGGCCCTGTGACCTTCACCTGTAGAGGAAACAGAGTTGGAGATGCAGTGATCTGAGAAAGAAAGGTGTTTGAAGGAAGAGCTGTGAGAGGCAGTTAGACCCCTTTTTTATTCAATACTTAAACCTATTTTTCTAATTTTATTTTTTTATCTTAATACTTTCTGGTAACATTCTTTAAATTTACACTGCTTTCAAATGTGTAATACCATTTAATGACCTGAATTCATGGTCATGTGTTAGTATTTCTCGGGAGTTGCTTAATTTTTCATTTTACAGTCTATTTATTTTTCATTGCATTGTTACAGTGAAACTATATTAATGATTGCACAATCTAGTTTTATGATTATATGCTTCCTCATGGCGTATTTTTCTTCTTAAACAAAATGCTAAATACCTTGAGTCAGAGGCTTCTTCTCTATGTTACCATGTAAAGGCTTATTCTACAGTATTGCTCCTTAGTGGGAAAAAGGTGCCCCCAGAAGCTATGTAGATCACTTTCCTCAGTATCTGTTTAGCCTTATTGTCTTTTAGCATGTTGGAATTGGTTTGCATGCATATTTGGCTGTTAGTTGAAATTGGCTGTGTAAGTTCAAATAATTATAGTAAATATATTCACCTATCTATATAATGTGTTGTAATCGTCATTTAATTAACCTATAATAAGGCATTTCATTCTTTTTAAAAAGAGTTTCATTGATTTTAGAGAGAGAGAGAGGAAGGAGACAAGAGAGAGAGAGAGAAACGTCCATTTGTTCCACTTATTTATGTATTTATTGGTTGATTCTTGTATGTGTCCTGTCCTGATTTACGATTGAAGCCACAACATTGTGTATCAGAAGACACTCTGACCAACTGAGCTATTTGACCAGGGCTCATTTCATTCTTTGTTTGGCTTTCTAATTTACTACTCTCAAATACCTGCAGTTAGGGAGGTATGCTAACCTTTATTGAGTGCTGTCAACCAGGTGGTTTATATGTACTGTCTCATTCAGCTATCATGTTAAGCTGTAAGGTAGAGATTATCATATTTCCTCATGTATAAGACACTCCCATGTATAAGACGCACCTTAATTTTGGGGCCCGAAATATGAAAAAAAATGTATTACATAAAGTTATTGAACTCAGGTTTTATTCATCATAGAATTCATACAACTCCTCATCATTGTCAAAACTTCCATTCATTACCTTGTCCTCATCTGTGTCTGATGACGAAGCACTGTGTTCAACAATGAGCGCAAAAACAAGCGTGGAAGAGTGGGAAATGCAAGTAAAAAAAATCTACAACCACTGTATAAGATGCACCCAGTTTTTAGACTCTAGATTTTTCAGAAAAATAGTGTGTCTTCTACATGGGAAATATGGTATTTATTCTTATCTGAAGGATGAAGAAACTGTAGCAATTATCTTAAATTTACACATCTATTTGGCAAAAGAACTGGAAGTATAATATGTACTTTTGATTAAACAGTTATGGCCCAGTCAGTGTTAACTAATTTTATAACCCTGCGTCTGTCTGTAAAGCCCGTGTTTTTTCTGTTTCCTGCATATGTTGATTTGTTCGGTTTTTTCCCACGAAGGCATACCTTAACCCTTTGAGTAGTATGAACGTTCATGTATGTCCTCGTGCCTCCTGACCACCCAGCCAGAGTATGATTGTACATACGTAAGGCAACATTAAAATAAGGCAAATGTATGTTCTTCTTGTTTCCATAAATTGGTTATCAAACAAACATGATTTTTAGTTAATAAAACTGTAACTGTAACTAATTTCATTTTTTGATAAAAACTCACTCCCCTGGGGTCAGTGAGCATGAAAAAAACTCCTCAAAGGGTTATAAAAGTAGATTGAAAATGTAATAAATTTATTTTATTGCTGGGTTTCCAGTTTCTTTCCATTTGGCTTCTTTAATTTCTGAACAAAATGTTAAAAACACCTATTCAGATAGGGCCTCTCTTCTTACCTTCCAAGGCTGTATCCTATAATATAGCTTCTTGTTGAGACAGGGATATTGCAGAAAACTAGATTGCTTTCTTCAGAATTCTGGATCTATTCTGGGGAAGTATTTTGCATGTTTGTTTGATTTAGTGTGGCTCTCCCAAAGTCACCACAGGCCTACATTAGATTAAGTTTAATCAAGTTTCAGACTGATTTTAGGGGAAAGAAATGTTTAATTGAATTTTATATTTATTATTCTTTCTTGCACAGTAAGCAGTAGTCTGATGATCTTGGTCTCTAGAATCTGTATTTCTTACACTTTAGCGTAGTGTCTGAGAACGCAGAAAATATCTAGAACCTCTCCTGGTACACTGGACTACAACCTGACCTAATCATCCCTTTCTTAAGTTTCTCTACCTTGGAACAACTGGGACAAACCGTATTCCCAAGCTAGAGGTTAGAGGGAGAGACACATAACCATCAATTGAATACTTGGCATAAGAACTAACAATAAGTTCAATCTGTAAAGTGTATTTACTTGTGTGATTTTTAAATTCCCCTACCCACACACGTAATAATCGTTTTTCAGTGGGAGTGAACAAGATACTCATTAGCTTACACTTTAAATAAAGAGTAGGGAAATAATGTCAGTGTACATCTTTGAATTCTAAAAAAATAAACAATGAAAATATTGGCCTTGGATGCCTCTAGGTGTTTACTGAGCTCTGTGTGCCAAATACTGTTAGGTACTAGGTTAAAAAGATGAATAAGCTTTGTTGTGTCCATGCCATCCACCAGCTCACATTTTAAGGAAAGAGAGATGCATGGGCATTTCAGAGGAATGATAATGGTTTTTAGTAGAGGTCTGTATGGGGTGGGGGTGATGGGACACCAGGAGTGCTGGAGGAGAAGGGGCAGAAATTGCCTTATGTAGGAAGGTCCTCCGAGCTCTGTTGAAAATTTGGAAGAGTTTGCCTACAAGTAAGTACGATATGTGTTAGTGAGGAGACTGGAGAATTTTTTAGTTGAAAGGACCAGAATTCACAAAGTGACTGAGGTGTGGAAGAGTAAGCCTTGGATGGATGAGATGAGATGAGGCTGCCAAGCTAGGCAGGGTCTTGTATCCCATGCTGTGAGGGGTTTTGACACTTGATCCTATAGACAGTGGGGAGTCATTGGATTTTCATTTTAATCAATTTTAAGTAGAGTATAACCAGACAGAGAACATAAATGTACTTCATCTGCTCTTATATTCTTGTCTGAATAGTTTAGAAGGACCAATGTGAAAAAAAAAAGTTATTACTGTGTGTTTTTTTCACTGACAGGTATTTAAGAAGAAGGTAATAAAATGAAGACCAAAAAAAATAATAATAAAAAAATAAAAATAAATAAAATGAAGACCTGTGAAATTACTAATTTGTTATTTTAATTTCTACTTATCTCTGGACCATTGAACTTCCTATAATGTTAATAATGTATGAAGTTACAGTACATTTAATGTGCTATTATTTTTCAAAATGTAATTTCTTAAAAATGCCTAGGTATTTTTAAATTTTAAAAATTACACTGGGGAACAAAATTTTTGTTGCATCCACAAAAACACTTGTTCTTACCTAATTCAAGTGTGCTGATCTCACATCTGACATTAGTTTTTCTCTGTAAGCTACAGTTTTTTTGCAATTTAAGATTTTAGTTTTTCATCTTATTGTAAAATTTTCAACATTTAGTTTAACATAATAAAGTAGAATGTTTCCTTGGGCATCATCTTTGTGAAAATATAATAATTTATATAATGCAGTAAATATACTAATACACTAAAAGATATGATTGCATCAGAATTTATCTACAATTTCTAAATAGAACATATTAAAACACTAATCATAAAATTTGCGCAAAACTTATTTAAATTCTGTTCAGGCAAAAATTTGCATTAGTAGCTATTGCGTTTGTGTACTTGTTGAGGACAATCTCGTTTGATGCTCCAGCAGTAGTCTGCCATCATATTTCTGTCCCATCGCCCCTGATAATGCTCTTCCATCGTCTTCAGATCTTGATGAAAGCATTCTCCCTGCTCATCACTAACAGCTCCAAGATTTTCAGGAAACTTATCAAGGTGACTGTTCAGGAAGTGAATCTTAATGCTCATGTTATATCCAATGTCACGGAAAGCCAACAGCATCTTTTGAAAAGTTCATAGTTTTTTGCTTTTTTGTTGCCAAGGAAGTTCTTTGTAACTGCCACAAAAGACTGTCATGCTGCTTTTTCCTCCTTATTCATCTTCCTGGCAAATTCTTCATCACATAAGAGGATTCGAATTTGAGGTCCATTGAATGAATATACCAGCTTTTATCTTCTCGAAAGACAAGGCAGGAAAAGCAGAAATAATATATTGAAAGCATTCACTTTTTCTATTCAAAGTCTGAACAAACTGCTTCATTAAGCCAAGTTTGATTTGAAGTGGGGGAAAAATGATCCTGTCTCAATGAACGACAGGTTCATTCACAATATTTTGCATCCCTACTTCCAGAACTTCACGTTTCGGCTACTCCTTCTGTGTCCAGTGTTTTTCCCAAACTCGGCTGTCCCACAAACACAGAAAGCAAGGATACTTCGTGAAACTTTTCTGTTGTCCTAGCAGGAAATTGACCTTTTTTTTTTTTTTTTACAGGGACAGAGAGAGAGTCAGAGAGAGGGATAGATAGGGACAGAGAGACAGGAACGGAGAGAGGAGGAAATTGACCATTTTAAGATCCACACAAATGATCCAGTTATGCTCCTCATACTTCAGAAAGTCTAGGACAATTTTTATGTCATTATAATCTTCTCGCAGATGACTTGAATAACCAATTGGAACTGCTGCATAAACATTACCGTTGTGTAGGAGAACACATTTCAGACTCCGTTTAGAGCTGTCAACAAATAGCCCCCATTCTGTTTGACTGTAAGTGGTAACACCTAGCTGGCTGAGAAGACTACTGATATCATGACAGTAAACATAGTGTTTGTCTTTGGAAAAAGAGTCCACAGAAATTTGTTCACGCTTCCTGAAACGGGATACATTAGCTGACAGGTGAAGTACATTCTTTTCTTGAAGCTTGGAGACTCAGAACTCAGCTGCTTTCTTTGATAGGCCCAAATCTCTTACTAAGTCATTCAATTCAGGTTGGCTAAACTGCTGAGGGGTTAATGACTGCTTGGCATCAGAAGAAGACCCTTCAGATTCTGTAACCATTTCCTTATGCATCTTACCCAAATATGCTTGATCACCATGTTCACTTTCTTTGTACTTAGAAGAAATAATACCATTGAAAACTGAAACCAGGAGTGTCTCACAGTGTGGGGTTGTATTGCTGAAGGAACATTAGGATATACGATGATATGTTGTTTTTTCTTGGCGATGCCCTTTGTATGGATCAGACAGAAATAACAGTCACTGCTGTGGTCTTTAGGTTCATGCCAAACCATGGGAATACCAAAAGGACCTTTTCCTTTATTCACACATCCAATAAGTAATGGAGCCTGGATTTAAACCCAGGTCTGTCTTATTATGAAAACTTTTTAGTTTTTAACATTTCCCTCTGTACTATATAGAAAGGCATTAGAAAGGGATTGTGGTAGTCCTGTTGCCTGCTCCTGAGAAGGTACAGCAGGCTGTTTTAACTCATCTGCTGTTGGCTTGGTGATCACTAGAAGTGGCCTTTAAATAGTGGAGTCAAAGATTACAATTGTGTTTTCCCCAATTGTGGAATTTGGAGAGGCTGTGCCCCAAAGTATTTGCTGATATAGCAACACTTTGTATGTCTTAAGGACTAGTTAATTTTGAACAGTCATCTTCTGGTATGATTCCAGACCTACACATGACTCTCTAAAGCAGTGGTTCGCAAAGTGCGCCCTAGAAGATTTCCAGGTATGCCCTCTGGTATTCCAGAGAAATATGTGCCTGTTGGGGACAAAAAAACCAGCAGGGTTTTTGGAGTTTATAGATTTTGGGGGGACAGAGGTGTAGGGAATTGGCTGTAAGCTGACAGTCTGTCCAAACCTCCACTTCACTTGCCTGATTAGGTTACAAAAGGCTGTTAAGTTGTGGTGCTGGATTGTTTACACTACCCCCCATGTTCCCCGGAAAGACTGGAGGCAAGTTTCTTTTATCCTTTGTTTGGTGTAAAGTTAAGATGATATGTGTGGTGGGGATTTTGGATTGATGATTAAACATAAGGAATTGTCTCTTGATTTCTATAAAAGAAGAATATGTGGCAATATCTAAAAAAAGCTTTGAACATTTTACTACATCCTATTTATATGAATTAGGATTTTCTACCCTCAAAACAATTAAGAGTAAAAAGAGAGGAATTCTTCAATGTATTGATGAGGAAATGAGAGTTTGCCTTTCAAATATATGCCCAAACATTGAAAAAATTGCTAGGACACATCAGGCTCATGTTTCTCATAAAAACAAGAATTAAAAAATTTAACACATTCGTACCAGGACCTGCCAAATTTACTAAATCTTACTAAGAATATATCTATATATATAAAAATAGGACTTTTTTGTCATTTTTTAACCCCTCTTTTTTACAAATTCTAAAAAGCATAACTCAAAAAATGTAACATAAAAATGTTTTTTAATGTCAGAATAAATTTAATTTTTTCATATTTATTTCATTTAATTACCATAAAAGCACACTTGGACTTTATTTTTTTCCTTTAATATTTGACTTAATTATTATAACATATTTCTCAGAAATTTGTATATAGTGCGCCTACAATTATTTGTAGGATTTTAAATGCGCCCCGACTTCAAAAAGTTTGAGAACCACTGCTCTAAAGCCTTACTACTCTAAGTGTGAGCTCCAGACAACAGCATTGGCATTACCTGGGAACTTGTTAATAAATGCAGAGTCTCAGGCCCCATCTATTTTTGTTGAATCAGAATTTATATTTTAACAGGATCTTTAGATAATTCATATCTGTTTTAAAATTTGAGAAGCACCACCTTTAACACAAAGATAAATGGTTCTGGTAGCAGATTAGTTAGTACGTGGTGATCCAGTGATTAATCAAATAGCTAACATGTTCATTTGTTTCATTATTTAGGAATTATGTTGATTAAAATAGTTTGAATTGATAAAATCATAATCTTAGAGTTAGATGGGATCTTACAGGGCATCTAGGCCAACTCCCCCTCTGTAGTAGAGGATATAGTTTTCTTTTTCTTGTTTCGTATTTTTCTGAATTGAGAAGCGGGGAGGCAGAGAGACAGACTTCCACTTACACCCTACCGGGATCCACCTGGCATGCCCACTGTGGCGCGATGCTCAGCCCATCTGGGACATTTTTTCATTGCAACCAGAGCCATTCTAGCACCAAAGGTGGAGGCAATGGAGCCATCCTCAGCACCCTGGCCAACTTTGCTCCAGTGGAGCCTTGGCTGTGAGAGGGGAAGAGAGAGACAGAGGGGAAGGAGAGGGGGAAGAGTGGAGAAGCAGATGGGAGCTTCTCCTGTGTGCCCTGGCCAGGAATCAAACCCGGGACTCCCACACGCTGGGCTGATGCTCTACCACTGAGCTAACCAGCCAGGGCCGAGGATACACTTTTTTATGGTATATTTAGCATGTGGTCATCTAGACTGTAAATATTTTTATAATACAGTATTCTTTGATATAAAACCACTGATTAAAATGTCATGACTATAGGATTGACAGACCGGAGAAAGAACTTGACGTTTGTGATCTAAAGATTTCAGAATACAGGAATCTGAGGGAGCAATGAAGATCGTGTTCATTTTCTGGTTTATATATTTTTTTATAATTTTTCTTAAGTGAGAATTGGGAAGGCAGAGAGACAGGCTTTCTCATGCGCCCCGACTGGGATCCATCCAGCAAGTTCCCTAGTGGGCGATGCTCTCCCCATCTGGGGCATCGCTCTATTGCTCAGCAATTAAGCCATTTTAGTGTCTAATGCAGGCCATGGAGCAATCCTCAGTGCCCAGGGCCAACTTGCTACAACTAAGCCATGGCTGCCGGAGGGGAAGAGAGAGAGAGAGAGAGAGAGAGAGAGAGAATGGAGAGGGGAGGGGTAGAGAAGCAGATGGTTGCTTCTCTTGTGTGCCATGACTGGGAATCAAACCTGGTCTGTTCATACATCAGGCTGATGCTCTACCACTGGGCCAACTGGCCAGGGCCTGTAATTTTTCAATGAGAATGATTTCCGGTCATAGCCTTTGGGCTCTAATGTGGAGATTAGGCTTTTATTCCCAGAGAGGTACTATGATTCTTCAGCTGTGCTAGGAAAGATGCTTTGTTGCTATTGTAGTCAGGTATCTCCATGAACTGACTTGTAGGACTTGTGCTGAAGCTAAAAAGGAGGGCCAGACTTTTGCTCTGGTCAGGGTCATCACTCAAGTTGGCTGTGTTTTACTCGCCTGTATCCTTTGGGGCAGATGGACAAGGCATCCCCAGCATAATAGAACATTTCCTGGGACCTTATTTACTGGGCATTAACCACCCACAAAGAATGTATTATTGGCAAAATTCTGCCTCCTTTACTGTTTCTGGGTCAAACATGTGACTCTTAGAACAAATCACTATTTAATAAGGTCTTCAGTGAGGGACTGGCATTTAATTTATTGTTTTTCTCTATAGCCACATCTTTTATAACATTTATATGTAAAACTTGGTTTCATAACCTAATGCTTGGATTTTATCTTAATGCACATAATCATATAAACAGTTCCTCAAATGTTTTTGTGGACTATTTAAGTGATTTTAATGCATATATCTCTCTTCTTCTCCACAATGTTTTGATTGTAGGGCTCATCTGCTGATCGGAGTCAGTGGAGGGAACCAACCAGAACATCTGATGGCCTGTGCTCGCTCTATGAGGCAGCTTTATGTCTCTTTGAAGAGGTATGTAATAATCATGGCTTTTACATTAAAATTACATTGCGTTAAAATGGTATGGCATGCATTTATCCCTTAAAAATAATCTGTTTAACCTCTGGAAGGGTTGCAGAAGAAAGTGGCATCAGTGGTTGTCTTTAGAAAGTAGAGCTGGGGTATCTGCATCAGGATGGGGAACATAGTTTTCAGTGTATACCCTTTTAATCATTTTGAACTTTGAATCATGTAAAGGCAAATGTAATTTAAAAAAAAATAAGTGAAACATACAGAAAGATATACAAACAGATGTATGATTTAATGAGTTATTTAAAAAAATGTATCTTTGCCTGACCTGTGGTGGCGCGGTGGATAGTGTCAACCTGGAATGCTGAGGTCACCATTTCGAAACCTCAAAATTTCCTGGTCAACACACATACAAGAAGCAACTACTATGAGTTGGTACTTCCTGCTCCTTCCCCCCTCCTTTCTCTCTCTCTCCTCTTTATTTATTTATTTTTATTTATTTATTTATTTATTTACAGGGACAGAGAGAGGGATAGACAGGAACAGAGAGAGATGAGAAGCATCAATCATCAGTTTTTTGTTGTGACACCTTAGTTGTTCATTGATTGCTTTCTCATATGTGCCTTGACTGCGGGCCTTCAGCAGACTGAGTAACTCCTTGCTCAAGCCAGTGTGACCTTGGGTCCAAGCTGGTGAGCTTTTTGTTCAAGCCAGATGAGCCCGCGCTTAAGCTGGCGACGTTGGGGTCTCAAACTTGGGTCCTCTGCATCCCAGTCCAGTGCTCTATCTACTGCACCACTGCACAGTCAGGCTCTCCCTCTACTCTTTAAAGTCAATAAATAAGATCTTAAAAAAAAATTCCTTCTAATCTGTACCCAGGTAAAGAAATAATCATCAATTCATAGTTTGTTGATTGCTTTCTCATATGTGCCTTGATGGGGGCTCTAGCTGAGCTAGTGACCCCTTGCTCAAGCCAGTGACCTTGGGCTTCAAGCCAGTAACCTTTTCGCTCAAGTCACGCTCAATCCTGATGAGCCCGCGCTTAAGCTGCTGACCTCAGGGTTTCCAACCTGGGTCCTCAGCGTCCCAGGCTGATGCTCTAGCCCAGGGGTCCCCAAACTTTTTATACAGGGGTCCAGTTCACTGTCCCTCAGACCGTTGGAGTGCCGGACTATAAAAAAAAAACTATGAACAAATCCCTATGCACACTGCACATATCTTATTTTAAAGTAAAAAAAAAATGGGAACAAATACAATATTTGAAATAAAGATCAAGTAAATTTAAATCAACTTACTGACCATTATTTCAGTGAGAACTGTGGGTGCGGATGCATCCTGTGCTTCTTTCACTGACCACCAATGAAAGAGGTGCCCCTTCGGGAAATGCGGTGGGGACCAGATAAACGGCCTCAGGGGGCCGCAGTTTGGGGACCCCTGCTCTAGCCACTGCACCACTGCCTGGTCAGGTGCTTTTGCACCATCTTAAAAAGCTTTCAGTCGAGCCATTGTAAGTTGGGGACAGTCTGTAATCACTTCCTTGCGTTTCTTTATAGTTGTGTCACACAGGTGTGCATCCTTAGACATTATAGTTCAGTCTTGCGCATTAAAAAAGTCTTAAATTGGTCCTGGCCAGTTGGCTCAGCAGTAGAGTGTTGGTCCAGCATGTGTAAATCCTGGGTTTAATTCCCAGTCAGGGAACACAGGAGAAGCGCCCATCTGCTTCTCCACCCTTCACCCTCTCTTTTTTCTCTATCTCTCTCTTCCCCTCCCGCAGCCAAGGCTTCATTGGAGCACATTTGACCCGGGCACTGAGCATGGCTCCATGGCCTCCACATCAGGCGCTAAAATGGCTCTGGCCACAAAGGAGCAATGCCCCAAATGGGCAGAGCATCGCCCCATATGGGCAGAGCATCGCTCCCTGGTGGGCATGCTGGGTCGATTCCGGTTGGGCACATGCAGGAGTCTATCTGACTGCCTCCCCACTTCTAACGTTGGGAAAATACACACACACACACACACCCAAAAAAGTCTTAAATCTTTTAATTTATTGGTTCCCTTAATTTCTTTTTCTTTTCCTTCAATGTATTTGTTTAGAAACCTGGGATTTTAAACTGTAGAATTTCCCACAGTCTGGATTTTGTTGAATTATTACTCATAATCCAGTTCAGTATGTCCTGATCAGTCTCAGGTTTGATTACTTTGGCAGGACTATATACATTGTGGTGTGATCTTCCATCAGTTACACATGGTTGTCTTTTTTTTGTGGTATTAGTAGCACTTGATGCTTAATGACTAGATTTATTATTTCATTCATGGTTGGTTGCAAGGTGTTGATACTCTATTTTTCCTCTTTCATTTACTAATTAGGATGTTTTTTAAAGAGATGATTCCCTTATTTTTTGGTTACTCTGCTACAGTTTGTATGGAAAAGGCAGAATAAATGCTTGATTTTCCCCAACTGTTTTTTTTAACACTGATTTTTATTTTACTAGGTTTCAGTTCAATGCATTTGAACTGAATAGTCTCCTATGATCCTTCAAATTGATTTCATTTAAAAAGCATTATGAGTTGAAAGATTTAAACCTATTTGAGGTTCAAATCATTGAATTATCTATAGTGAAGCTCGTATTGTTTCATCTTTGGCCTCCCTTCCTCTATTTTTTTTTACATAATGTTAAAAACCAAAAGGTGATTTCCCAGTGTGTTCCCCTTCCCAATAGTTATCTCTGTCTTTCCTCTCTGTTGTCTGTATTCTGCTCAATTTTTACTTCACTCCCTGTAGTTTTTCCTCAGTGTGGGTGTTCTGTCCTGTGAGGTAGCCCTAGTTTATCGATTTCAAGAGTTCACAAAAGCCATGTTACTCTAGCTGCTTTTAAACCTCTCATCATGGAACCCTTGTACTTACCTGCTATCAGAGAGGATACAGCTCTTCCCAGTTGCAACCGCGTTCTTAGCTTGGTTCACTGTTCTTTCCAATAAGTACCTGACTGGTTGTTCTTTTTTTTTTTTTTTTTCTGTTTTCAGTTTTGTCAGACACTCTATTCTCTATTGCTTCCTCCTACACAGATGTCATCACCATGCAGATTTTGTGTTTGGTGGTGGGTTTCTCTGCACCTGCTTATATTTTGGAGTTACTGGATCTACTTTTGTTATCTAGTTTTGTTTTGAATGCTAAACATGGGTTTGGAGTTTGCCTTCTAGTTGCTCTGTATAGGGATTCATAGGGTTTAGAAAACTATGTTGCTTCTATTATTGTTAGCTTCCCTGAATCCTACCCACCTCGTAGTTGTTTCAAAAAACGCATTCCTACGCCCTGCAAGTAGATTTTTTTTTCTGCTTCTCTCCTCTTCTTTTGGATGGAGGCTAAGTAATTTGTATGTCTTTAGAGAAAAAATTCTAACTTGCTTGGACCTACCATTCTCCTTTTGTCTCTAGCAAAATTTCAGATCTTTTACTAGGGACTAGCCACCTTCCCAAATATATATATATATGTATGTATGTATGTTCTCAAAACTGTCCTCATGTTCACTGGAAAATATTTGTCTAACACATTTTATTGTTTTGGGTACTGTTTAAAGATTCTGACTAAGCCTAACCTGTGGTGGCGCAGTGGATAAAGCGTCGACCTGGGAACACTGAGGTCGCCAGTTCAAAACCCTGCACTGGTCTGGTCAAGGCACATATGGGAGTTGATGCTTCTAGCTCCTCCCCCCTTTCTCTCTCTCTCTCTCTCTCTCTCTCTCTCACTCTGTGTCTCCTCTCTAAAATGAATAAAAAAAAAATAAAGATTCTGACTAAAACTATTTTATCTCCTCCATTTAATGGGCTGGTAATCAAATTATTGACTATTAAAGATCCTTCTTTTATTGTTTGATTCAGTAAAAAAACTAAAAGGCAGACATATTGACAACAGCTTTAGTCAGAATTAATATCTATATTGTGTAGAGTTCATATAAGTCAATTAAAACATCAATTAAGCCCTAATAAATAAAGAAGGAGAGTATAACAGTAATTTAGGAATATTTATAAAAATGTCTACTTTAAAAATGTCTTGACAATTTATTGTTTTTAATTTTAATAGGTTTGCAGAATGGCTTCTGATTACTCAAGAACATGTGCTAGCCCAGATAGCATTCAGACTGGTGATGCTCCCATTGTCTCGGAAACCTGTGAGGTTTATGTTTGGGGGAGTAATAGCAGCCATCAGTTGGTAGAAGGCACACAGGAGAAAATACTACAACCCAAACTGGCTCCCAGTTTCTCTGATGCTCAGACCGTGAGTTCTCTGCATACCTTACAATTGATAGAAGACATGGTTTGCTTTAAATAATGTTAAGAGTTTTTTAAATGAGTTAAGACTCTTGATTGTTTCTTCTCTATATTGTTTCTATACCATACTGTGTTAGTTTTTCCATTTTAATACGAAAAAATTAAATTGGGATCTGGATTTTTAAAAAGAATTATGGATGGCACTGTAGTTACTATTATATTCAACACAATGGTAAATAAGACTAAATAAGAACTGGAATTTTCCCTTAGCCACGTTGCTGTTTCATATTCCTATTCCTTTTTTTTGTCTTTGTAACTACCTTTTAACCAAGCTAGAACTTTCTATTTTATTAATATTTTCATTAAAACATATTTTTAAATGAATTTTGAATATAATATGGTTCTTGCCATAATCAATTCTAAGGAATTTATAGGAAAATTTTTTAATTTTTTGCCCTTCAATTATAAGAGGAGATTAAAACATTTTACTTTGTTGTTTCATTGACCCATCATCGAGTAAGTAACCTGAAAGATAAAATATGCCATAGTTTTTGCTCCATAAGATGCACCTGCCCATAAGATGCACCTAGCGTTTTAAGGAGGAAAATAAGAAAAAAAATATTCTGAACCAAATGGTGTGTTAAAATACTTAATAAAATATACCACAATAATATTTCAACAATATAAACTCAACAGCAGTATTCACTAGCACTGTTATTAACAAATGAGAAGGGACTTTAATGTTCAAATACTCTTCTAGTTGTCCGGTAACATGCAGCAGCTAAAAAAAACCCAACAATGAACATTCGCTCCATAAGACGCATGGGCATTTTCCCCTCCACTTTTGGGGGAAAAAGGTGCATCTTATGGAGCGAAAAATATGGTACATTCACTTGAGCTCCACAATACAGTCAACCTGAAAAGGCCATTAGTAGTTTTCTTAATTTTTTATTAACTTTTTAATATCTATGATGATTCATGCCCTATTTGGCTTTAAAAGATGCCCTTTGAGCCTGTTTCTTAAAACCAGCCTCAAATATTATACTTTGATTCTAACAGAAGCATCTTATATTCACAATTCTATTTATTTGCTTACAGATTGAAGCTGGACAGTACTGTACTTTTGTCATTTCTACGGATGGCTCTGTCAGAGCTTGTGGCAAAGGCAGCTATGGGAGACTGGGCCTTGGAGATTCTAATAATCAGTCTACTTTAAAAAAGTTAACATTTGAGCCTCACAGGTCCATTAAAAAGGTTTCATCTTCCAAAGGATCCGATGGTCACACTTTAGCTTTTACAACAGAAGGAGAAGTCTTCAGTTGGGGAGATGGTGATTATGGGAAACTGGGACATGGAAATAGTTCAACACAGAAATATCCCAAACTTATTCAGGGCCCTCTTCAAGGAAAGGTATGTGCTTGCTATTTGAATTTTAAAATAACTAGGTGTACTGGTGCTATAATTAAGTGTCTTTTTGAGATTTTCATGTATTCTTTCTGAAGTTGCCCTTCCCCCAACCCTTTGGCTTATCTTTTGTATAGCTCTTTTATGATTTACAAAACATTTTACATACATTATTTTAATTCTTATGATAATCTTAAGGTAGTTATTTTCCCATTTCACAGGTAAGAAAACTGAGAATCATCCATTCAACAAATATTTATTTAGCACCTTCTAAGTTCTAAGCAATGTTTTAGGCATATTCAGTAAACAAAACAGACAAGATCCTTGCTCTTATGGAGCTTTCTTTATGAGATAAAGATAATAAATAATTAAACAGATAAAATAATTTCAAATACAGTGTGTCCGTAAAGTCATGGTGCTCTTTTAACTGGTCAAAAGTCAAAAGTGATATTAAATAATGAGGTCAGGTTTTGCCTGGATAAAGTGTCATTTTAACAGATATTTACGTAAGGCATATAAAGTGGTTAAGTAACTTGCCCAAGGTCACAGACAAATAATGCGCACCATTAAAAAATAACTCTAGCTCTCTTCTTATTTCTATTTTATCTCTTTAAAGATGCGAAGGTATTTTCCTAAACATATAATTATATGCAATTTTATGGATACCTCCATTTTTAAGATTGTGTTCTTTCCGTGTAAGTTTTCTCACATAGAAATCTTTTAATGGCCTGACCAGGCAATAGCTCAGTGGATAGAGCATTGGACTGGGACGCGGGGGATCCAGGTTCGAAACCCCGAGCTCAATGGCTTAAGTGTGAGCACACCCGGCTTGAGCTTGGGATCATAGACATGTTGACCTCATGGTCTCTGGCTTGAGCCCAAGGGTGCTGGCTTGAGCAAAAGGTCACTCGCTCTTCTGTAGCCTCCCCTCCCCCGTCAAGGCACATATGAGAAAGCAATCAATGAACAACTAAGGTGCCACAATGAAGAATTGATCTTTCTTTTCTCTCTCCCTCCTGTCTGTCCCTATCTGTCCCTCTCTCTGTTTCTCTCTGTCCCTGTCACAGAGAAAAAAAAAATCTTTTAATTGTTTAAATTTAAATTTTATGTCAGAATTACAAATGGGACACATTTTCTTCATGGGAGGTTGTTTGACAAGGTTGGCTGATCACATGAATTTTACTTTATTGTAACTTTCCGTATTTTAACTTAGACACCAACCTCCCAAACGTTTGGAGCTTTCCACTTGACATCATCAGGGGATACTTGATAAGATGTTGAATATGGGGTTCTAAGGAACTTTAGATAAATACTATTTGAAGTTGTATTTTTCTAATCTTTTTGGTACCTCCTTTTTTCCTTAATTATTATTCTTTTTAAAGTGAGTTATAATTTTGTGATTTAAAGAGACTAGAGATTGAAAAGACATAGTTTATTAGTATAGATATATTTTTCTGCGTATCTTTCTCCATTAGTCAGTGATTTTGATCAGTGTTAGAAGGTATGAGTAGTCCCTAAATTATATTGGCATATGCCCTTATTTCCCTGATTTTACTTACTAATTGTATAAGCTACTTGAGGTTAAGGAGATACTATCAGGAGTTTAATTAATATAAGCTTATATACTGCTTAGATCTTTCTGCATTGGTATAGCAGTGTATTTTTGAGAGTTATTCTAATTATTTAATGAGTTTTTCTTGATTAGCCAGGATTGTAGGTTTTGTGTTAACATTATGTTTTAAAATTTTTCCTTGTTCCATGAGTGTTTAGCCTTCTCTAATTCTTTGAGTAGGCTTGAGGGGTGATAAAATACTCTTGCAAGTGATTAGATTGATGTATTTGGGGTTGGGGGAGTTGCTAGCTTTTACACTGCCTTTGTGGGAGTTGAATTCAGAAAAGTTGTCCTCTACTCTGGGTGGAAGCCAGGGTTTATGGCTTGGCAAATATAGAGCATAGAGCCACTGTTCTAAAATACAGATAATAGGCCATATTTCAGCACTTTCCTGACCTTCTAGCTAGGCATCCTTGTCTTGGGCACAGCCACCACAACTGTACATGGCAATTCCTGGATAAGCTGTAAATATATGTTTCTATGAAGTCTCTTTGTGTGGGGTCAAATATAAACTATATGTTTTAGCATTTTCATATTCATCAAATTCACTTTGTGTGCATTTCAGGTAGTTGTTTGTGTGTCAGCAGGATACAGACATAGTGCTGCTGTCACAGAGGATGGTGAATTATATACATGGGGTGAAGGAGACTTTGGAAGATTAGGTAAGATTTTTTTTTAATTGAAATTATTTTCATAGTAAAATAGAAATGATGATGATTACTGAGAAGTGAGACTAGGATTAATAGGCCAGACTGTCATCTATTGTATTAGTTTTAAGTTTAGCGGAAGATAAGTTTATATATAGAATACCTAGATTCTGGTGCTGAAATTTTAAATATAATTAAATCTAGCATTTTTTTACTGAGTGTATACTATGAGCAGGCTCTGCAAATTTCAAGGATAAGAAAAATACCATTATGATTCTGATGTGTATAATCTAGTGGGTAGTGAGAACAAATCAATGTGAGCGTGATATTGGACAGCAGTAGATAAGGACTCTGAAAGGAGCATAAATAGAATGTCCTAATGATTGATTGGAGGAACTGGGTGACATGGTTTGGGAGCAGCCTAAAAGATTGGATTCTGTTTTCATATTTAAGAGCACTTAAAAATACCCAAATTCTATTATTATTATTATTATTTAATTTATTTTTCTTCTTTTCCAAGTGAGACGGGGGGAGATAGTGAGGCAGACTCTTGCATGCGCCCCCCCAACCAGGATCCACCTGGCAATCCCAGCCTGGGGCCAACGCTCTGCCCATCTAGAGCCATCCTTGCAACTGAGCTAATTTTAGCACCTGAGGTGGAGGCTACATGGAGCCATCCTTAGTGCCCAAGGCCAATGTGCTCGAACCAGTGGAATCATAGCTGCAGGGTGGGGAAAGAAGCAGATGGGCGCTTCTCCTGTGTGCCCTGACCAGGAATCAAACCTGGGACATCCATACGACAGGCCGATGCTCTACCACTGAGCCAACTGGCCAGGGCCCTCAATTCTGTTATTAACTTATACTGTTTATTCCATCTGTAATGGCCTAAAGAAAGAGTTAACATTATTTCTTTTTTGTTGTGTTTTACCAAGGTCATGGTGACAGTAACAGCCGTAACATTCCAACATTAGTAAAAGACATTAGCAATGTAGGAGAGGTTTCTTGTGGCAGTTCACATACTATTGCTTTATCTAAGGATGGGAGAACTGTATGGTCTTTTGGAGGAGGAGACAATGGTATGTAAAAATTTATTTATTGATTGCTTTGGACTTTTCCTGAGTTTTTTTAAGAAATATTTTTTAGTTACATATGTGTATTGTCGAAAACCCCAAATACCAATGGCAGAAATTTCAAAAACTGAAATGAACTGTTTCTACAAACGTTACTGTAACCAGTGTTAAAACTTTGGTAGATAGACATCTAAATATGTATGCATTATACAAATGTGTATATTCTATGTATTCCTACATAGATGTCTTTTAGAAACCAAAGCAGGCTGATGTTTACCATGGATATTATTTTATAAACTCTTGGTTTTTCTCTAACATAATATTTTATGAATATCCTTCTGTGTCAATAAGCATATAGCTCTACATTTTTCTTTTAAATGCCTCAAAGTATTCTTTCATGTTATTGTAGCACAACTTATAAAACCATATATTGTTGAGTGTCTAAGAGGGTTTCCATTTTTTTCATTATTAAAAATAATGAATGATTAAATCTTTGTCCACTTTACTTAGTCACTCTACCAGCAATGTAGGAATGCCCACTTGCCCATATTCCTCAACAATACTGGGTATTAAAATGAAGGTAATTTAAAAAATAATTTCAGTGATGATGTATTAAGACTTGACTTGGGGTAGTGAGCACACAATATGGTGAAATCTGTATAATTATGTTAACCAGTGTCACCCCAATGAATTCATTTTATTTTATTAACTTCCTAATTCAAAATTAGGAAGTTAATAAAATAAAATTTCAGTAGTGAAAATGGAATAATTTAATTTGTATTTCTTTGATTCTTAGTAAGGTTAAATTTATGTGTTGGCCATTTGGTTTTATTCTTTAGTGCTTTGCCAAGTTTTCTATTTCATGAACTATTAAATCTTTTCAAAAATTAAAACCAATTATATTCTTATGCACTGTAATATAGAACCTGTTTATTACATCATCAAATTTCAAATGAGAAATACCCCTATTAAAGGAGAGAAAGACAAGAGAAAAGTATTTTCCATATCTCTCTTAATTTTAATTGCAAGAATAAAGTTTCTTGCCTGACCAGGCGGTGGCGCAGCAGATACAGCATCTGACTGGGATGCAGAAGGACCCAGGTTCAAGACCCCGAGGTCGCCAGCTTGAGCACGGGTTCATCTGGTTTGAGCTAAAGCTCACCAGCTTGAACTCAGGGTCGCTGGCTCGAGCAAGGGGTCACTTGGTCTGCTGAAGGCCCGCGGTCAAGGCACATATGAGAAAGCAATCAATGAACAGCTAAGGTGTCGCAACAGCAATGAAAAACTGATGATTGATGCTTCTCATCTCTCTCCATTCCTGTCTGTCTGTCCCTATCTATCCCTCTCTCTGACTCTGTAAAAAATAAAAGAAGAATAAAGTTTCTTTAAAACAAGTAAATTGTTTAACTTGATTGTGTTTGTTTTTATAGGCAAACTTGGCCATGGTGATACCAACAGAGTGTATAAACCTAAAGTTATCGAAGCGTTGCAAGGAATGTTCGTACGCAAAGTCTGTGCCGGGAGCCAGTCTTCACTGGCATTGACCTCCACGGGGCAGGTAGGACTAAGGGATGAGCATCATCTTAGAGCATTTGCTAGGACTAGGTGACTAAAAAGTAATAATTGTATTTAAATTTAAAAAATACATTTTGTGCTGTTTGAAGAAGTACAGTGTCTGACAAGGAACCAGGTTTTCTGACTTGACCTTTGTGACCCAGATAAACCTGCCCTCAGCCAGCCTCCAGTTCTTTGTCTTAAGATGGATTTATAAAACCTTTTAACATTCAGCACCCCATAACTTTTTTTCCTAAAAATCATGCACAGGGGGTGGGGGGGGTGGGGGCGGGGAGTGAGACTAGATCTTGATATGAACATACAAGGCAAGAAGAAGGTGATCAAAAGAGAGGGTAAGCAGAACATTTTCCCAGGGAAAATAATCTGAGAGCACTAGGGGTTTATGACAAAGGGTTAGTTAGGCTTAGGATAGTCAGTACTTTACAATTTCTTCATAAACTTTGGAACTTACACATGCATATTTTAACTTCTCTTTGATTGTTGGTGATAGAGTGGGTCCTGGCATGGTGATAGACTGACAGTAATTTCCCCCCTTACATTCATCAGCAATGACAGTGAAAAAAGAGAGCTGACCATTCATTCTCTCACATATAGGAAACTGCTATATGCCAGGCAGTGGTATAAAAATATGTTTTAGCTAATTCACAAGGCAGATGAGCAGCAAAGCTGAAATTAGCGTATAATTTAATGTTTTTTGAGAGATGAAATGCCTTGGGTCCTAATCTACCTAACACAATTAATCACCTTATATTTCACTACATAAGTCATTTGTTACAATGCTGGTTGCTGCCTTAAAACTTAAAATTTCTGATGTACATCTTTCTCACTGTGGGTTTTGTGAACCTGAAGTCAGAAGATGTTCACTTATTTGTTGGATAGCTGCAGGCAAATCACAGAACTCCCATGAACTTCTTCTGTAAGAGATGGTTAATAATTTCTGCTTTGCTTACAAATGATCATAAAAGATAATTGTTTGAATTAAAAGTTTCTGTAAATTATGAAGTACCGTTCAACAATTAGTTGCTAATAATATAATAGTAATAAATTCATTACATTAAGTTCCAAAGAAACATGTAAGTTATTTGCTATATGGAGTAATTGTGTCATGAGTACACTAAGTTATATGAAATCAAATTTATGTACTGAGAAAAAATAACCTGTGAGAGAGTGAGAGAAACACTGTTAAATGGTAAGGGTAGTTCTGTTTACCGTTTTACTATACTGTTTGCTGAGCATGAAGGAAGATCAAATTTTACTTTTCCCTTGGTTCATCGCAATGCCTCAGGCCTCCTCAGTGCTAACTCACCACTAAAATAAGTGTGATTCTTATGTTTAAAAACACCGTATAGGCACTCTCCTTTCTGGGAACACCCCTATATCTTTCCCTTCCTCCATCTTTTCCCTGTCCCAGGCATGTTTTAAAAAAAAAGTATTTTTTTTTTTTTTTTTTAATATACAACAAGATCCTTAAATGCACTCCCAAGTATTTCTTCATCTTGTGTTCAACCAAAGGAATACTGCACTAATAAAAGTTAGCTATGTGGGTTTCCGTGATTGACAGTACTCTATTGTACTTGATCAGTGATATAGGAGGAGATTTTCAATGACATTGACTATATATTTTTTCAACTTATTTGTTTTTAGTTTCTAACCCCTCTTAACATATGCCTTTCTTGTACTGGAATTATGTGTATGTGGTATTTCACACTCGTCTTAAGTTCTCTGGCATCTGGTACAAGCATTTGCTCTTGTTTGTTGAAGAGATTTAACTTCTTGGTAGTCTTTCTGTACAGGGGACCTGGCCCTTTGGGCATGCTAGGGCCAACCTGTAATATGAGGGTTCTGGACTTCGTACGGGAAAAATTTCACAAGTCCAGGTGATTTTTTAAGAGTACATTTATTAAAGCTGGGGACAGTGAAACAGGAAGGGTTTAGGATTGAAGAAGCAACAGGAGAGTCTAAGTGGGGCTGCTTTGGCTCTCTGGGAAGTCAAGAGAAGAGGGGGCCTTGAAGATAGGTTCGGGATTAGCAATTCCCCATGAGTTGCTGCTGCCCATTGTTCCCCTGGAGATCCTTAGAGTTTAGGAGATACATGCCTGTGGGGCAAACAAGAGAGGGAAAGGAGAAGGGAAAGGTGTAGGCATGTTCCCAGGAGGTAGAGCTTGCTGGATCCTTTGTTTTGAGGGGTTTTAAAGACTGGGAGTTTAGGGGAGGATTTTAATAGAATATTCACTAGCTTTTCCAGGTGTGCTCCCCAGGGATGGGGGTGGTAGTCTCCCTTGTTTGGCCAGTCCCAGGGCAGGGGGCCATCCACCATAGCTAGTTCCCTTGTTTAGTCATCCACCAGTGTCTGGAGCAAAACATAATTGAGGCCTAGATGTTATCTCTAAGGAGGTGACACTTTGCATCTGGCTGTAAATTGCTGGGCCATTTTATTCAGCTGTCTAAGTTTCCTATTCTAGTTACCAAGGAATTTTCCTAGCTTTTTACTATGTTGTCTCATTTCCTGAAATTGCAAGATGAAATAAAATCCCTAAGCTTGATGGCATGAGTATAAGAGTCTATATGATGTTATTACCAATACCAACTGAAGGGAAAAAAAAGTCATTCAGTTTTCTTGTTTGGTTTTGGGTTGCCAAATAGCATTCATTTATTCTTTTATATTCTATTCTTTTTTTTTTTTTTTACAGGGACAGAGAGAGAGTCAGAGAGAGGGATAGATAGGGACAGACAGACAGGAACGGAGAGAAATGAGAAGCATCAGTCATCAGTTTTTCGTTGCCATTACGACACCTTAGTTGTTCATTGATTGCTTTCTCACATGTGCCTTGACTGCGGGCCTTCAGCAGACCGAGCAAACCCCTGCTGG
The DNA here is from genome assembly GCA_037038555.1 of Rhynchonycteris naso. Lineage (NCBI taxonomy): Eukaryota > Metazoa > Chordata > Mammalia > Chiroptera > Emballonuridae > Rhynchonycteris > Rhynchonycteris naso. Next base: position 53,572,644 of record CM072999.1, read on the forward strand.
AGCCAGCGACCTTGAGTCTAAGCTGGCGAACTTTTTTTCGCTTAAGCCAGATGGGCCCGCGCTCAAGCTGGCGAGCTTGGGGTCTCGAACCTGGGTCTTTCGCACCCGAGTCTGATGCTCTATCCACTGCGCCACCACCTGGTTAGGCTCTTCTTTTATTCTTTTCTTTTTTAAAAATTATTATTAGTAAGTGAAAGGCAAGGAGGCAGAGAGACAGACTCCCACATGTGCCCTGACCAGGATCCACCCGGCAAGTCCCCTATGGAGCAATGCTCTGCCCATCTGGGGCTGTTGCTCTGTTGCTCCATAACTGAGCTATTTTAGCACCTGAGGCAAGGTGGTGGTGCCATCTTCAGTCTCCACGGCCAAATTGCTCTAATGAGCCGTGTGAGCCATGGCTGAGGGAGGGTAAAGGAGTGGGGAGGGCAGAAGAAGTGGGGAAGTAGATGGTCGCTGCTCCTGTGTGCCTTGATCAGGAATCGAACCTAGACATCTACACGCCAGATTGACGCTCTACCGTGGAGCCAACCATCAGGGGCCTATATTCTTCTTTCTTTCACCTCGTCTGTCTCTCAAGCATTTTAAATCACTTGATGGTTGTTTTAATATTAATTAGTCAAAAATGAAGATGTTTGAAGAGAACTATCTGAACTATCGTTTTACCTAGTCCTCTTTGTAAGTCGAAAGTAGAATTGTTATAACAATGAGGTGAAGCAGTTTTCAATGAAATCATAAGTGTCTGTTTTATGATTTATCTAATTTATTTTATATGCTCACATCTTGGTCTAATCAATCAAGAATTATTTGTTGAGACCTTCAGAGGATAAACATGTAAAGAGAAGTTTTAAGATAGCAACAGTATTTGCCCCAAGATTAGGCAAATACAACATAATGCAAGCCAGTTAATAATTTTGGCAGAATCTCTCAGAAGATCCTTTCATTTTTTCTATGGCCAAATATTTTTCTTTCAGCTCAGGTATTTGTCTGCCTGTACAATGAACTTTTAAAAACAGAAAAATAAATCACTATGGAAACCTTTAAAATAATCAAAACAGCCAATACTGTTTTTAATAACAAAAAGTTATTTATAATTAGCATGACCTGTGGTGGCGCAGTGGATAAAAGGTCAGCCTGGAATGCTGTGGTCGCTGGTTCAAAACCCTGGGCTTCTCTGGTCAAGGCACATACAAGAAGCAACTACTATAAGTTGGTGCTTCTTGCTCCCTCCTTTTTTCTTTCTCTCCTTTCTCTAAAATCAATAAATAAAATCTTTTAAAAAATAGAATTAAACCACACTGTTGTTTATGATATTTATTCCCACTATCTCAGGATATTATATGCAGTGTGTTTCTGTTTGTTTTCAGGTCTATGCTTGGGGCTGTGGAGCTTGCCTCGGCTGTGGTTCTTCAGAAGCTACTGCTTTGAGACCCAAGCTGATTGAAGAACTGGCTGCCACCAGAATAGTTGATATTTCTATTGGAGACAGTCATTGTTTGGCTCTTTCTCACGGTAACGTCATTTGATTTTAAGAAATAGTATTAACTATCACTTTCCACAAATATATTATATTTACATTGGGCTTTTGTTTTGGTCTTTGTGTTTTGTTTTCAGATAATGAAGTTTATGCCTGGGGCAATAACTCAATGGGGCAGTGTGGCCAAGGAAATTCCACAGGTCCTATTACTAAACCAAAGAAAGTGAGTGGCTTAGATGGCATAGCTATTCAGCAGATCTCGGCTGGAACATCACATAGTCTAGCATGGACTGCTCTTCCTAGAGACAGGTAAGAATGTCCACACTTAAAAATTCTAGCTTTAATAACAGTATAAACACCGGTAAAAACAGATAACTAACTATACTTTGTTCATAAAATGCCCTTCTGAACATTTTTAGTAATTTCTTTTAACTATCATAGACTTGACATCTAGATTTCTTTCAGTTTGAATGTTGAGGCTAGGAAGTTTTGTAAGCATGAAGTTATCCCCTGTACCTAAGGTATTTTCTTGATTTGTCTCCTAAACATTTTGAGTTCCCTTTCTGTGTCCAGATACGAATTTTAAAAATTAAATGTCTATGTAGCAAGAGGAAGTTAAGTTAAAATAATCAAAATAAGAGCTAGGCTTTATTGATTTAAAAAGTAGATTGGCCTCTGTGCACTGTACTGGTTGTTTTTTGTACGAAAGCATTTGCCAGACTTTTAAATAAGGGAAGTTACCTTTTGCAGAAATTTGGCTTTTTGCTAAAGTGATAACCATATTTGTTTAGATAATCAGGTAGGTAATTTTTAGCCAATATTAGGAGACTGAATTTTAAGGAATTTAGTGGTTATTATAGATATTTTCAGACGCATGCAGGCTAATTTACAACTAGGATGTATAATACAGTTGACCCTTGAGCAACATCAGTTTGAACTGTGCTGGTCCACTTATACATATGCAGATTTTTTTCTAATAAATATATAGTTGGATCTCTATATTTGTAGGTTTTGCACCTGTGGATTCAGCCAACTGTGGATAGAAAATAGTATGTATTTTCCGTCTGTGGGTGGGAATCTATGAAAACTGGAAAGCCAACTATATGCATTTTTCTCCACCATTTTATATGAGGGACATGAGCACCCATGAATTTTGGTATCCATGAGAAGGGGATACCCTAGAACCAATCCCCTGCAAATACTGAGGGATGACTATGGTTAAGTTTTTAGATTTTTGACTGTGCCAGAGGTAGGGGGTCAGAACCTGTGATCCTGCATTGTTCAATGGTCAACTTTATTTGCATTCTAGACTTTTGATTCAGATTGGGCTTATGACATTCTGACTACTTAAAAATATTTATAGATAATTGCTCTCCAATACAAAAGCCAAAATATAATGGATAGAATATAAATAATTTATTATTAGTATTCACTCTGAAACTTCCTACTTTGTATGCTTGAACATTTTCACAAGTGTTTTCAGGAGTTCTTTTTTTTTTTTTTAATAAATGTCAGTATATCACTGTATAGAGTCAGGCTACTTTTCATAAATGAAATATACATTTTATAGACCCTTAGAATCAGAAGGGCTATAGTACATCATGTGTCTCAACCCTTTGCTTTCAGGTGAATGGATATCCAAAGCTTCTAAAACAGGTGGTAGTCACATGTTTTTTTCTGAAGAACTCTAGGAAGGGGAGGGCAAATTCTTGGTTTTTCTCAGTTGATAAAGTGAAGGGTTTTTTTTACCTTCATTATTACACAGAAGAAGGTCTTCTGTGTATCTTGTTGAAATCTTTCAGCTTTCTTAATGGTTTAGTTTTTGTTAGCTCATGTGTGAGAATTGTACGTTAAGGCTGTTCCATGATTTTTCTTATGCTTTTTCTAGACAAGTAGTTGCATGGCACCGACCTTATTGTGTAGATCTTGAAGAGAGCACCTTCTCACACCTGCGTTCTTTTCTTGAGAGATACTGTGATAAAATAAACAGTGAGATTCCCCCACTCCCTTTCCCTTCATCAAGGTATGTTGTATATATGTATATTTGTGTGTGTGTGTGTGTCTATTAATTACTCACTTTGAGTTTTGACTTAATATTCTTTTTTGTTTGATTTCCCCTAAAAAAAGCTAAACTTAGGTGTGTGTTGATAATAACCTTTCTGAAGTTATCCATAATTTCATGAGTCATATTTTAAGAATTGCTGTTTATCATAATTTGATAAAATTTTTAAAGAAAAACTGGAAAGCACATTGTTTTTTAGGTTCTAAAAATTCACAGCAGTTTATTTGGTTTCAGGGAACACCACAATTTCCTCAAGCTGTGCCTGAAGCTGCTTTCAAATCACCTTGCTCTTGCCCTTGCGGGTGGGGTGGCTACCAGCATTCTTGGGAGACAGGCTGGTCCGCTCAGAAATTTGCTCTTCAGACTGATGGACTCAACTGTCCCAGATGAAATCCAGGAGGTAAGATATAGAACTCATGAATCTGTACCTCAAGGCACTTCTTTCTCTGAGGTGGTAGTTTATAAATACATCTTAGAAAAATGCAGTTGGATGTTCTTTCTCCTCTCCTGGTCCTTTTTTTATTTTTTGGTGAAAACAGTTTATTTTGGTTAACCCATCCTTTAAAATAAAGGTCAAATGTAATCTCTGAGAAACCTTTCATTCCCTGCTCTCCTTCCAGGTTAAGTTTCTCTTGTACATGTACTCATTGTAGCACATTGTATTGAAGTTGTCCATTTGTAAACAGGCCCGTCTTTTCCATGAGAAGATGAATTTGTGAGGACAAGGGCCTAGTTTTATTTTTTATCATGATAAAATACATATAATAAAATTTATCATCTTAAATATTTTAAGTATACAGTTCATTGACATTAAATGCATTCATAATGTTGTACAACCATTACCACCATCCTTCTCCATAATTCTTTTCATTTTATAAAATTGAAATGCTATATCCATGTTTAATAATTCCCCATTCTCCCCTCCCCTCCCTCCAGCTCCTGACAACCACCATTCTACTTTTGTCTCTATAATCTTGACTGTTTCATAAAAGTGGAATCATGTACTGTTTGTCTTCGTGACTAGCTTGTTCACTTAGCATAATGTTCTCAAGGTTCATCCATGTTGTAGCCTATCCTTCCTTTTTAAGACTGGATAATCTTCTGTTAAATGTATATATGACATTTTTCTCACCCTCTCATTTATCATTTTTATGACCTTTGATTAGACAATGATTTCTTAGCTATGACTATCAAAGCACAAGTAGCCAAAGGAAAAAAAGGTAAATTGGACATCATCAGAATTAAAAATATGTATGCTTCAAAGGACATTGTCAAGAAAATCAAAATACAATTTTTACAGAATGGAAGAAATATTTATAAATTATATGTCTGATAAGCTTCTAGTTTCCAGAATATATAAAGGATTCTTACAACTCAACAACAAAAAAGACAACCCAATTAAAAAATGAAGAATCTGAGTTAGACATGTCTCTAGAGGAGATTTACATATGGCTAATAAACAAATGAAAAAATGTTCTACATCATAAGTCATTACAGAAATGCAAATCAAAATCACATGAGGGCCTGACCTGTGGTGGTGCAGTGGATCAAGTGTCGACCTGGAATTCTAAGGTCACCAGTTCAAAACCCTAGGCTTGTCTGGTCAAGGCACATATGGGAGTTGATACTTTCTTCTCTCTCCCTTTCTCTCTCTCTCTCTCTCTCTTTAAAAATGAATAAGTAAAATCTAAAAAAAATAAAACAAAAAAATCCACATGAGAAACTGCTTCTTACACACTTGACAGCTATAATCAAAAAGACTGACAATGACAAGGGTTGGTAAGAATGTAAAGAAATTTGAGCCTTTATACACCGCTGGTGGAAATGTAAAATGGTACAGCTGCTTTGGAAAAACAGGTAATTCCTTAATAGTTAAACATAGAGTTAAGTTACCATATAATGCAGTAATTCCACACCTAGATCTACATTCAAGGGAATTGAAAATACATGTCCATGCAAAAATGTGTACATGAATGTTTATAACAATATTATTTATAATAGCCAAAAAGTGGAAATAACAAATGTCTGTCAAATGGTGATGAACAAAATGCAGTATGTTCATACAGTGTAATATTATTCAGTCTTATAAAAAGGAATGCTACAACTTGATTGAACCTAGTAAACATTATGCTAAGTGAAAGAAGCCAGACACAAAAGGCCACATAGTGTATGATTCCATATATATGAAACGTTCAGAATAGGCAAATTTATAGAGACTGAGAATAAGTTAGTTGGTTGTCGGGTTGGAGAGATAGGGAGTGACTATTAATGGGCACAGAATTTCCTTTTTTGGGGTGATAAAAGTGTTCTAAAATGAATGGTGATGGTTCCACAACTTTGAATATACTAAAAACTACTGAGTTTTATACTTCCAAATGATCAATTTTACGATATGACTTACATGTCAATTTTAAAAAATTAAGAAGTTATGGTGATTTTTCTACTACAGAGGACATGTCCCTAGGATGCAGGTAGAAGGAATATTAATATTAACCTGGTGATAAGTGGGAACTTTGACAACTTAATATTATTAGTAGTGAGGTAGTGAAATATTTTTTTTTAAAGACAAATATCTTTTTATTTTATTATTTTTTTAATTTTATTCATTTTAGAGAGGAGACACAGAGTGAGAGAGAGAGAGAGAAAGAGAGAAAGGGGGGAGGAGCTGGAAGCATCAACTCCCATATGTGCCTTGTCCAGACCAGTGCAGGGTTTTGAACTAGCGACCTCAGTGTTCCCAGGTTGACGCTTTATCCACTGCGCCACCACAGGTCAGGCGTGAAATATTTTTTAAAAGGTTGAAAAGTACTAGAATGAAGTAATAAAGTGAACTTAAGAAATTATCTTTATAATTGTTTGTTTATTCCTTGAGTCTCCTTTGTAGTTACTATGTCTTAGGAGAGTTCTTAAGAGGTATTAGATGAATTCTCCCAGGATGTGTATAAGGCTGTTTCTCTTGAGGACTATTTTTGTTTCTCTTTCCTTATCCCTGGAACTTCTAGTAAGTCATCTGTTTGCAGCCATCACTGTTATTGTGTTTCGTTTCTTTCTTTTTTAGTACTTTATTTTGAACCAACTTTGGACTTAAGGAAAAGTTCCATAAATAATAGAGTTCTCATTATCTATGTCTTACATAATCACAGTACAGTTATGAAAACCAAGCAGTTAACATGGCTTTATACTGTTAATTAAACTGAAAACCTTATTAAAAATTTTTTTATCAGTTTTCCACTCATGTTCTTGTTCTTTTGCAGGATCCTATTCAGGATCTTATATTGCATTTAATCATTATTTCTCCTTAGTCTCCTGCACTCTGTAACAATTCCTCGTTTTTTCCTTGTCTTTCATGATCTGGACACTTCATGAATTCTGACCACTTTTTAAATTGAATACGTCTGTTATTTTTTCATGATTGAACTGAGGCCGTGCATTTTTGGCAAGACTGCCACAGAAATGATGATGCCCACAGTACAGTGTGCCATGGGGTTTATGGTATCAATGTGTCTTACTACTAGAGATTTTGACCTTGATTGCTTGGTGAGGTGGTGTCTGCTGAATTTCCACATCCATAAATAGTTTCTGAGAGAGGGTAGATAGAAAATATATTCATGGAGAATATACTTCCACTTAAGCAGTTTGCAAATTAAATATCTTCATGAATAGCTGAGGCATAGAATTCTAAATTGAAAATCATTTCCCATAAGAATTGTAAAGTCAGTGCCTTCTATCTTTCAGTGTTGTTACTCAGAAAATCAATACTATTCAAATATTTGGTCCTTTGTGTGGAAATCTGCTTTTCTCTCCAGAACTTATCTTTTGCGTCTGCACATTTGAAAACAGTATGAACCTATGTGGGTCTGATTTTATTCATTGTGGTGTGTACTTGGGTGGACAGCTTTTAATTTGGAAACCCATAGCCTTCGGTTTTCAGAAATTATCTTAAAGTATATTATTTCTTCATTATTTTCTTTTTCTCTGGAATTCCTTATTATTGGGATACTAGACCTCTGGGACCAGTACTCTTCATTTTCTTGTTTTCTTCCCTGTTTTCCACTTTCCTCCTCTATGAGAAATATAATTTTATATTCTAATCCTTCTGTTGATTTTTTAATTTCTTCTGTCATATTTTTAAATTTATAACAAAGGAACCCTTAACCCCTTGAGTAGTACGAACGTTCATGTGCGTCCTAATGCCTTCTGACCATCCAGAGTCTGATCGTACAAAAATTTTTATTTTAAAAATGTATAAGGTAACATTAAAAAAAGGCAATGTGTGTTCCTCTTGTTTCCTTAAATTGGTTATCAAACAAACATGAGTTTCAGTTAATAAAACTGTAACTGGAACTAATTTAATTTTTGAAAAAAATATTTACTCCCGGGTGTCAGCAAGCATGAAGAAAAAAAAACAACTCACTTCTCAAAGGGTTAATCTTTTGAGTGTTTCTTTTTTTTTTAGTTCAGTATCCTCAATTTTCTGGTAAAGAAGCTATGACCAGAGAATTTATAGGTCATAGATAATGTAGCTATTCTTTATGCTGTCCTGCTACTTGGACTTCTGTTTGGCTAAGTCCTGCTTATTTTTAAATCTTTAACTGAAGTGCCAAATCCTTAGGGAGACCTTCAATGAGCTCATAGACCACGTTAATTGCTTTTATGTGTGTGTGCTCATTCATGTGTACACTTCCGTTTACTTTTCCTGTGTGACTACTTTCACACTTAGAATTACTTGTTCAGGGTCTCTCTTTTCCCATGAGACTGTATGCTCATAAAATCAGGGCTTTTGTCTGTCATGTTCATTTCTGCATCTACAGCACTTTGCAGAGATCCTTACCAGGCCCAGAGCTGTACAATCAACACTGAATATTTGTGGAGTGATGATTACCTACTTAGTGGCAGATCCAAAATATGTCTTCCAGTCTTCTTAAAGACATGTAAAGAAGGACTGCGGGCTTTCTTTTTTCACACATCACCTTTACTTAGACTTTCGTGGTCCTAATAATCAATACTTATTACAGTTAATTTATCTTTTTATTTATTAAAAAGATAAGAACCATGCCAATAAACTCCCTTTTCTTTTTTAATATTAGGTGGTAATTGAAACTCTGTCAGTGGGAGCAACCATGCTGTTACCTCCATTACGAGAACGGATGGAATTACTTCATTCTCTTTTACCCCAAGGACCTGATAGATGGGAAAGTTTATCTAAAGGACAGGTGAGCCTTTGCATGGTATCTAAGTAAACCAGTAATACCACAAAAGAGAAAAAGACAGGAAGATAAAACTTACCAATTACCTTGTTTTTATGAAATAATACTTAACTTGGTTCTGATAAACCCTAGAAGTTAATGTTTTCTGCTGGAAAAATTCCCAGATTTCTAATAAAGATTAAGTAAATGATAATTTATTAAATTATTTGGGGGTAATTGTTAAAATTATGACTAATTTTTTCAGTGGTGCTTTCACTGTCAAACCAGAGACCTTTTAGTTTATTTGTAATGTCCTGAGTTGAAGTCAAGGGCATGTGCTGCTATTGGTTCCATGCCCAGAACTGTGTTTGAAATTGCTTACATAAAAAGTAAAAGAAGATGACTATTATGAAAAAATATTTAATGATATCAGTATGCTTATGCTTTTCATTTTAATATCTTCTGTACATTAAAGTAAATGCATTTTGTTTAAACAAGTAGAACAAACAATTGTAGAGTTATAGATCTGAGGTAAAAGGTGGTACGTACTTGAAATATAATATGCCCAGATGCCTTGCACTGAGGGTTTTGCATTAGTTTAGATTTCAGTGATTTATTTTAAACATTAGAATAAATAGTTTCATTGGTAATTCTGTAGAAGAATGTGTAGTATAATTTATCTGTTGATATTTCCTACTCTTTATTTATACTGCTGAAATAATTATGCAGAATATTCCATTTTAGCTTGGAGTTTCAGGTATTATAATAAAGGATGGAATAAAACTATAAATTGCATTTCCCCAAATGCTATTAATGGGGTAACTTTTCTTTTGATTATGTACTTGCGAAAAGATGATTATTAATCTGGATATGAAGTAGAGTAGTTAGCGTCATTATATAGTTTTTTCCCTTTTTTCTTCTCTAGTGTATTTTAAACTAATTATTTGTTCCTCTTTTATTGATGGAAATACTTTTCTTTAGAGGATGCAACTGGATATCATTCTGACAAGTTTGCAAGATCATACCCATGTAGCCTCCTTACTTGGCTATAGCTCACCCTCTGATGCTGTTGACCTCTCTTCTGTGTGCACTGGGTATGGAAACCTGTCAGATCAACCTTATGGCACTCAGAGCTGCCATCCAGACACCCATCTGGCTGAAATTTTGATGAAGACCCTCTTAAGAAATTTAGGATTTTACACAGTAAGTTCTTTTTATTGTGGTAAATAATAATTATAAGGCTTCAGGGTTTTTTTCCCTATGTTTATTTTATTGATTTTAGAGAGAGGAAGTTGGGGAGAGAGGGGGGGGAGGGAGAATCAAAGTCTGTTCCTGTATGTGCCCTGACCAGGGATTGAACTGGCAATCGCTGCACTTCTGGATGATGTTGTAACCAACTGAGCCATCCAGTCAGGGTGATTTTTTGGGGTGTGTGTGTGTGTGTGTGTGTGTGTGTGTGTGTGTGTGTGTGTTTTAGGAGATGGTAGGTATCACTTCAGGTTAAGATATTTTGATATTTAAACACTGATGAAATAAACTCTAGACTCCACTCCCCCATAGGAGTGAAATAGTGTAGGTGCTTAGAGACTTATAATTGAGAATTTCAAAGAGGTTTGTTTTAGAATTTTACCCAAACTTTTTATGTTAATGTACAAGAATAAACAGATATAAGAGAAGAATAATGAAGACAGTTATAATAATGATTGACCTTACCAGATATAATCGTATACCTTAATGTGGTTGGCACTAAGAATAGGCTAGTCAACAGGCAAGATGACTGTGGACACCATAGCTTTCCCTGTATTAGGATGCCATTAATTCTTTCTCTGTGGTGTTTCTTAGATCATCCCCTTTTTTTTCCTTTTCATTTCTATGGATTCTAACTCAGGCCATCATGACTTAATACTAATAGCAGTGTTGTTTTTGCTGATACTGGTCTCTTCTCAGCATCTTAATGCTGGATTAAATTTGTGTTTAAAAAAAACCTCATTGCATTAAATTAAAACTTTTTTAGATCCTTCATCATTTGGCTTACACACCATTCTCATCTGGGCTCATGCAGATGACACACCTATCTTCCCCCTGCTTATCCTGTCTATCAGTGTGACTTCTTTAAGACTTCATTATTCTAGGAAGCTTTGTCCAAATAGCCCATCTAACCATGTAATTATAACTGCATACCCGTTAGCAACTTTTAGAGGCAAAGTGTACTGTGTAACTTAATTTTGAATTGTTGTGTATCATTCATATTGTTTCATGTGCCTCTTCAGGGTGAGGTCCATATATTCTTTTTCTTCTGTACGATTCTTAATGTTCTTTCCACATTAAAAGGTTGTTGACTAAATCAGAATATAAGTTGTTCCTACAGAACTGTTTCCTCTCAGATTTAAGAATGTAAGTTTGGCCTGATCACGCGGTGGTGCAGTAGATAGAGCGTCGGACTGGAATGCAGAAGACCCAGGTTCGAGACCCCAAGGTTGCCAGCTTGAGCGCGGGCCCATCTGGCTTGACTCACCAGCGTGGACCCAAGGTTGCTGGCTCCAGCAAGGGGTTGCTCAGTCTGCTGAAGGCCCGCGGTCAAGGCACATGTGAGAAAGCAATCAATGAACAACTAAGGTGTCACAATGGCAACGAAAAACTAATGATTGATGCTTCTCACCTCTCTCCGTTCCTGTCTGTCCCTATCTGTCCCTCTCTCTGACTCTGACTCTGACTCTCTCTCTGTCCCTGTAAAAAAAAAAAGGAAAAAAAAGAATGTAAATTTGCTCTGATGTTTGACTGCAAGTGGAATGGGAACAGTGTTATATAACAGTATATTCATATCCACTTGTTATTAACTGGAAATTTTTTCCAAAGTTGCAAGGAGCATTTATGCTGAATGAAAGTAGTGCCTTTAGTACGACAGTAGGGCTAAGGTAGATGTGTATATTATATGGAAATGGCAATAAAATACTAACTCTTTGTGGGATAAAATCATAAGTTATTGTTTCTTTCTGATTTGATTTAATCTAAATTTATCATATTCTAAGATTTTAAAATAGTATTCATATTTTAGTCTGTTTGGTCTGTTATAACAGAATACCCTGGACTAGGTGGCTATAAACAACACAATCTATTTCTTAGTTCTGGAGATGGGAAGTCCAAGATCAAGGTGCTGCCTGTTTTTGGTATATAGATAGCTGTCTTCTTGTCTGTGTCCTCACACAAGGGAGCTCTCGGAGGTCTCTTTTATAAGGGTATTAATCCCATTCAGGAGGGCTCTGCCCTTATGGCCGTTCACCTTCCAGAGGCCCTACTTCCAATGACTGCTACGTTGGGGGGATTAGGTTTCAACATATGAATTTTGAGGGGATGTAAACATTCAGTTTCTCTCTGGTAGTGCTTATTTGGGAGCTTATAATGGTGCTAATATATCAGGGGTCTTAAAATGTTTCAAGACTCTCTTGCATATTATAAACATAGACAATATTTTGTGCGTAAAGATGTTCATATTATTACTTACAAGCAGTAATAAGAAATAAGAAATTCGAAACAACTGAACTATCTAAAAATAGAATGGTTAAGTAAATTATGGTATATGTGCTCAATGAAACTTTCTATGAATTAAGTTTTATATACATGTTGATAAAATTGTAGAAAATATTTGTGAACTTGTTGGAAAAGAGAAGAGTAAAAATAGAATAAGCAGTATTACAGAAGTCACGAAAAAAAATCAGGAAAGAAATACACCAAAAATATTAATAGTGTTTTTTTGGGGAGGTTGGCTAAATTGTGATTTTTAACTTTTAAAAAATATTGGTATTACACTGTGCATTAAAAAATATATTTTAAAAAAATATTTCAAACTGGATATAGTTCAAAACTTACATGAGTTATAAGAATCATTGAAAAAACTTCCTGTATCCTTTACCCAAATTTGTTTTATCTATCTATCTATCATCTATCTATCTATCTATCTATCTGTTTCTTCTTCTTTTTTTTTTTAAAGAGAGAGGGATAGATAGGGACAGACAGACAGGAATGGAGAGAGGTGAGAAGCATCAATCATTAGTTTTTCGTTGCCGTTGCAACACCTTAGTTGTTCGTTGATTGCTTTCTCACATGTGCCTTCACCGCGGGCCTTCAGCAGACCGAGCAACCCCTTGCTGGAGCCAGTGACCTTGGGTCCAAGCTGACGAGCTTTTTGCTCAAGCCAGATGGGCCCGCGCTCCAGCTGGCAAGAGTGGGGTCTGGAACCTGGGTCTTCCACATCCCAGTTCGACACTATCCACTGCGCCACTGCCTGGTCAGGCTCTATCATCTGTTTTTATTGTAAATCATTGTAAGTCATTTGAGGGGAAGTTACAGAAGTCATGCTGCCTATTCCTAAGCACTTTAGCATGTATTTCTTAAAAAGGACATTTTCTTACATAACAACAGAACAATGATAGGGTTCAGGAAATTTAATATCGATGTAGAACTGTTATCTAATATACAGTCCATATTCAAATGTCTATAATTATGCCAATAATGTTCTTTATAGCAACCCCTCTCTATCTAGGATCACATATTTATTGTATCTATTTATTCCACTTTATTTTGTTTTGTTTTTTAGCGAGAGAGAGGGAGAGAAGGAAAGAGAGGGGGACAGGAAGGGAGAGAGATGAGAAGCATCAACCAGTAGTTGTTGCACTTCTGTTGTTCATTAATTGTTTTTCATGTGTGCCTTGACTGGGGGCTCAAGCTGAGCCATGGACTCCTTCCTCAAGCCACTGATCATTGGATCATGCCAATGATCCCGCACTTAAGCTAGCAACCACATATTCAAGCTGATGAACGAACCTGTGCTCAAGTTGAATGAGCCTCCACTCAAGCTTTCAACCTCAGGGTTTCGAACCTGGGACCTCAGCATCCCCGGTCAATGCTCCATCCACTGCACCACCACTGGTCAGGCTCCACTTAGTTCTTTTTGAGTCAGAAACAAATTTTATTTTTAAATATTGTGATCTTAGAAATTCATAAGCATTTGAAAACAAAAGCTTTATACAAGAGATCTAGAAAACAATAGCTATTGTCTTTGAGTATTGTACTATTTTCCTATTTCTTGTTTTCTGTATTTTCAAGTTATTTGGTGAAATATGTATTATTAATTTATTTATTTACTTTTTAGAGAGAGGAAGGGGGAAAGAGAGAGACAGAACAAGAAAGAGAAACATCAGTTTGTTATTCCACTTATTTATGTATTCACTAGTTGATTCTTGTATGTGTCTTGACCTAGGATTGAACCTGCAACCTTAGCCATGCTTAACCTGAGCTACTTAGCCATGGCCTTGTTTCTTTTTTTTTAATGGAAAAACAAATTGAGATTGCTTGATAAATCTTACTACCTAATAACTAATAATAACATAGCAAAGATTTAGAGATTGGTAATATTGGAGAAAGAAGACAATGGCTTCTTAAATCAGAATCATTTATGGTAGGACATTACTTTCATTTTCAAACACTTTACATGTAATCTTCATTTATGTCTCATTTTAGGATCAAGCATTTGGAGAGTTGGAAAAGAATAGTGATAAATTTCTACTTGGGACATCATCTTCGGAGAACAGCCAGCCCGCTCATCTTCACGAACTGCTGTGTTCACTGCAGAAGCAGCTGCTGGCATTTTGCCATATCAATAACATTAGTGAGGTATGTGATTCTTTGTCTTTTATGGTGATCTCTCAGGGACATTGAAACTTAGATATTTGATTAAGCCATGATATTTTTGTACCTTGCATCTTTCAAAGTAGTAATTTAGTTACTTTTTTCCCTCAGAACTCAAGTAGTGTGGCATTGCTTCATAAACATCTTCAGCTCTTATTGCCTCATGCCACAGATATTTATTCACGTTCTGCGAATTTGCTCAAAGAAAGTCCTTGGAATGGCAGCGTTGGAGACAAATTAAGAGGTGTGTTTGGAACTAGATTTTAGATTTAATCAGTGGTTATAAAGTAAGGGGCCCTTAGCCTTTCCAAAGCTTATGACGGCCTGAAACCTCTGAATGGAATAAAAGAATGATCTTGAATCTCCTTATTGAAAACCTCTTTGATCTTGGTTTGGGGGTGATGGTAATAGTGACAGATCTGATTAAAAGATGCTAATTGGCATGACACAGGCCTAATTTTAAGGCATTGGATGAGATATACTCAGAAAGATTCATTTTAAATGGCATAAAGTGAGATTTTTATTGTTTCTTTACTTTCAGCATTTTCTAGTTCCTCATCCCTTCTTGAAATATATTTCTTTCCTTGGGCTTCTGTGTAGTCATAATTCTGTTTTTACTCATATCTCTCTGATCACTGTTTTTTGTTGGTGCCTATAAACTCCTCTTTCTTGGACATTCCTTTAATGTATAGGATCCTGTCAATTTTGCCCTCACCCCTCATTTCTCCCTGAACGATTTTATCGGGCCCCATTGTCTTTGACCACCACGTGTATGTCTGCACCTAGTGAAAACTTTCTTTCACATGAGACTTTTTCTGGTAACTTACTGGTGTCTTTTCTTGGTTATCTCAAAGGCAACTAAAATAAATGACCACGGGGTCATTTCTTGGGTGTCCAAAACCAACTTCTCTCTGAAGTTCCCCCACTGAAAAAAAAGGAAACTGGGAAACTAAAACCATTGCTTGCTACACTTCCATTTTGATCTTAATTTTTTTTTTTGTAAACTTGGTTTAGAAAACAAAGTCTTCCCTCACTAAAATATAAGTGCAATGAGGGTAGGAATTTTTAGCTCTTTGTGGCTATATCTCTTTCACCTAGAACAGTGCTTGTTATGTTGTGTGGGTTCTCAGGAAATATTTCTTTTCTTTTTTTGGAGAGAGAGAGAGGGACAGGAAGGGAGATGAGAAGCATCAACTCATAGTTGCAGTACCTTAGTTGTTTATTGATTGTTTTCTCATATGTGCCTTAATGGGGGCTCCAGCTGAGCCAGTGACCCCTTGCTCAAGCCAATGACCTTGGGCTCAAGTCAACAACCTTGGGCTCTAGCCAGTGACCATTGGGTCATGTCTGTGATCCCACACTCAAGCTGGATGAGCCCATGCTCAAGCTGACCACCTCAGGGTTTCAAACCTGGGTCCTTAGCATCCCAGGCTAGTGCTCTATCCATTGTACTACTGCCTGATTAGGCAGGAAATATTTTTTTGGTAAATCGAAAAAGGACAAATTTGTGAATCATAGTGGGCCCTGGCTGGTTGGCTCAGTGGCAGAGTGTCAGCCGAGTGTGTGGATATCCCAGGTTTGATTCCTGGTCAGGGCACACAGGAGAAGCACCCATCTGCTTCTCTATACACCCCCCTTGCTTCTCTCTCTCTCTTCTCCCCTTCTGCAGTCTAGGCTCAATTAGAGCGAGCTGTCCCCAGGCACTGAGGTTGGCTCTATGACCTCAGGGACTAAAAAATGGCTCCAGTTGCAGCAACGCAACGGCCCAAGATGTGTAGAGCATCGCCCCCTAGTGGGCTTGCTGAGTGGATTCTATGCAGGAGTCTGTGCCTCCCCTCCTCTCACTAAAATAATAAATAAATAAATAGATAGATAGATAGATAGATAGATAGATAGATAGATAGATAGATAATGCATTTTAAGGGAAAGATCTAACATCTTTTGAATTTGTTGGCATGAGAATGTGTATGCTTTCCCACTAAATGTCTGTTGGTGGCTCCCTCTGAAAGTGAGTAAATACTGATACTGCACTAGCTCCCAAGTATGTGTGTGCTCAACGAATAGTTACTGAATTGGTGTACAATAGTTCTAGGTCAAAATTTGTTTGTTTTTAAGTTTTTAACAATTGATCCATGTTGAATTTTCTTATTCTTCATAGATGTGATCTATGTCTCAGCTGCAGGCAGTATGCTCTGCCAGATTGTTAACTCCCTACTGTTGCTCCCTGTATCCGTGGCTCGGCCTTTACTGAGTTACCTGCTCGACTTGCTGCCACCTCTTGATTGCCTTAACAGACTCCTGCCAGCTGCAGCTCTCTTAGAAGACCAAGAATTACAGTGGCCTCTCCATGGTAAGTAAAGATGGTAAAAGAGCGATGATGCTTTTGAGAAAAGTTGTTCCTCTTCCATGCATCAGGTAAATCATATCTGACACTTGGGTGTGTTATATAATGAAAAAGGGAAAGTTGTTACCTTTTCAGAGATCACAGTCTGCAGTGGGCATTTATGTGAGAAAACTTAAGAAGCTGCACATAAATAATAAGAGCATCATGAGTTGGGTCGTCATATGGTCAGCAGTTTTGAATAGTATATTTCATTGATCGTGAGAAATTGTTTTTCAAATTTTGGCATGGCTTAAATTGGGATACCTCTTACAATGGATTCTTTCATAATTCAGTCAGCAGCATAATGACATATTTTGTAGTCAATAGATTCACTTGATTAAAAAGTTTTATTTCTTAAATGCAAAGATTTTTTGTTTTACATCTCCGTTTGACAGTGAAATATTTTGTATTTTGATTGTATATATAGATAAATGAATAAAAAGATGGAAACTGGGAACCTATTTTTCTGTGTTTGCCTTTTTAGGTATTTTATAGGAAATAGCATTCTGAATTTAGGCATGACACTTGAATTCACGCTTAATTTATAAAATGTTGATGATTCTATGCAGTTGAATGTAGCTTAAACTATCATGTCTAGAAAACTTTAGTGTGTTCTTCCACTGAAGTCTTTCTACCTGAGGAGTTTTGTTACTGCAATTGTAAAAACATTTCAAGTTTAAGTGAAGTCACTTGTTTTATTGGAAAGGATCCTGGTTTAAGGCTTAAAAAGATATAGATTTTAGTCTTGATTCTGCTAGTAATTTGGCTGTATAATGTTGGGCAAGTCATTTAGAACTTCTTATAGTCTTGGTTTTTTTCTTCTGGAAAGATTGGGGTTGGAAAAGATGACCTTTAGGGCCTGTCCTGTTTTAACACTGTATGCTTCTGTGACAGCTGGATTTAGATAAAGTCAAGTATCAAGGTTACAGCTCTATCTGGATATTGATTAGGCTGACTGTGGAGACATCCCTGGTTTATTCTTGCTGTCCAAAAGAATATCAGAACTTGCTAAGATTCACTCATTTGCATTAGGTGAGTTAGGTGTCATTTTAGTTTGGATTTCTGCATCTGAGTTCATAACTGATATTTTTTATAATTTTTTTGTCATGCTATTGTTGTGCTACTTTTACTACCATCATTATACCAACCTTATAGTGTCAGTTTAGAATCTTTCCTTTTTGGCCCTGGCCAGTTTTCGCAGTGGTAGAGCGTCAGCCTGTTGTGTGGATATCCCGGGTTTGATTCCTGGTCAGAGCACACAAGAGAGGTGACCATCTGCTTCTCTATCCCTGTCCGACTCCTTCTTTCTTGCTTGCTCTCTCTTCCTCTCTCGCAGCCATGGCTCAATTGGTGTGAGCAAGTAGTCCTTGATGCTGAGGATAGCTTCATGACCTCCCTACCTCAGGTGCTAAAAAAATGGCTCGGTACCGCACAATGGTGCCAGATGGGCAGAGCATCGCCCCCTAGTGAGCTTGCCGGGTGGATCCCAGTTGGGGCACATGCAGGAGTCTGTCGCTCTGCCTCCCTTCCTCTCACTAAAAAAAAAAAAA
Source organism: Rhynchonycteris naso (assembly GCA_037038555.1). Lineage (NCBI taxonomy): Eukaryota > Metazoa > Chordata > Mammalia > Chiroptera > Emballonuridae > Rhynchonycteris > Rhynchonycteris naso. Next base: position 53,590,984 of record CM072999.1, read on the forward strand.
AAAATCTTTCCTTCTTTTTCTCTGAAATAATTTGTGTCAGATAGGGGTTGGTTATCTTTTTCTTGAGGTTTAGAAGACTTTATAAAACTATCTGGGCCTTGTGTTTTTTAAATAAACTTGGCTATTAATTTTCTTTCTTCAGAGGTTTTTGTTCTCTCCTAGCTTTTTGTTTTTTATCAAATCCATTTTGGCAATTGATGTTTTTCCAGAAAATGTTATTTGGTGGTTTTCGTTTATCGAAATGAAATTGTTCATAATAATCATTTATGGTGGTTTTTTTTTGTTGTTGTTGCTACCTGCCCATTTTTTTTCATTATTATTAATTTTAATAAGGTGACACCAATAAATCAGGGTACATATGTACAATGAAAACAATTCCAGATTATCTTATCATTCAATTGTGTTGCATACCTGTCACCCAAAGTCAAATTGTCCTCTGTCACCTTCTATCTGGTTTTCCCTGTGCCCCTCCCCTCCTCCCTATCCCACCCTCCCTTCCCCTCCCACCCCGTAACCACCACTCTCTTGTCCATGTCTCATAGTCTCACTTTTATGTCCCACCTATGTATGAAATCATGCTGTTCTCAGGGTTTTTTTTGGTTACTTATTTCACTCCGTATAATGTTATCAAGGTCCATCCATTTTGTTGTAAATGATCCGATGTCATCATTTCTTATGGCTGAGTAATATTCCATAGTATATATGTACCAAAGCTTTTTAATCCACTCGTCTTCTGACAGACACTTGGGCTGTTTCCAGATCTTCGCTATTGTGAACAATGCTGCCACGAACATGAGGGCGCATTTCTTCTTTTTGAACAGTGCTATGGTGTTCTTAGGGTATATTCCTATAAGTGGGATAGCTGGGTCAAAAGGCAGTTCAATTTTTAATTTTTTGAGGAATCTCCAAACTGTTTTCCACAGTGGCTGCACCAGTCTGCATTCCCACCAGCAGTGCAGAAGGGTTCCCTTTTCTCCACATCCTCACCAGCACTTATTCTGTGTTGTTTTGCTGATGAATGCCATTCTGACTGGTGTGAGGTGATATCTCATTGTGGTTTTAATTTGCATTTCTTTAATGATTAGTGATGTTGAGCATTTTTTCATATGACTTTTGGCCATCTGTATATCCTCTTTGGAGAAATTTTTATTCATTTCTTTTGCCCATTTTTTGATTGGATTGTTTGTGTTCCTGGTGTTGAGTTTTATAAGTTCTTTATAAATTTTGGTTATTAACCCCTTATCAGACGTGCTGTTGAATATGTTCTCCCATTGTGTGGTTTGTCTTTTTATTCTGTTCTTATTGTCTTTAGTTGTGCAAAAACTTTTTAGTTTGATATAGTCCCATTTGTTTATCTTGCCTTTTATTTCATTTGCCCGTGGAGATAAATCGGCAAATATATTGCTGCTACAGATGTCGGAGAGCTTGCTGCCTATGTTTTCTTCTGAGATGCTTATGGTTTCACAGCTTACGTTTAAGTCTTTTATCCATTTTGAGTTTGTTTTTGTGAATGGTGTAAGTTGATGGTCTAGTTTCATTTTTTTGCAGGTAGATGTCCAATTTTCCCAACACCATTTGTTAAAGAGGCTGTCTTTACTCCATTGTATGTTCTTTCCTCCTTTGTCAAATATCAGTTGTCCATAAAGGTGTGGGTTTATTTCTGGGTTCTCTGTTCTGTTCCATTGATCTATGTGCCTGTTCTTATGCTAGTACCAGGCTGTCTTGAGTATAATGGCCTTGTAGTAAAACCTTGATATCCGGAAGTGTGATATCCTGCTTTATTTTTTCTTTTTAAGATTGCTGAGTCTATTCGTATTCTTTTTTGGTTCCATATAAATTTTTGAAATATGTGTTCTATATCTTTGAAGTATGTCATTGGTATTTTAATTGGTATTGCATTGAATTTATAAATTGCTTTGGGTAATATAGACATTTTAATGATGTTTATTCTTCCTAGCCATGAGCACGGTATATGCTTCCACTTGTTTGTATCTTCCTTGATTTCTTTTATCAATGTTTTATAATTTTCCGAGTACAAGTCCTTAACTTCCTTGGTTAAATTTACTCCTAGGTACTTAATTTTGTTGGCTGCAATAGTGAAGGGGATTGTTTCCTTAAATTCTTTTGCTGACAGTTCATTGTTGGTATATAGAAATGCCTCTGATTTCTGAGTATTAATTTTATATCCTGCCACCTTGCTGAATTCATTTATAAGGTCCAGTAGTTTTTTGACGGAGACTTTAGGGTTTTCTATCTACAATATCATATCATCTGCAAATAATGACAGTTTGACTTCTTCTTTTCCAATTTGGATGCCTTTTATTTCTTCTTCTTGTCTGATTGCTGTAGCTAGCACTTCTAGAACTATGTTGAATAAAAATGTCATTCATGGTTTTTTAAAATCTCTATTGTATCTGTGGTTACACCCTCTTTTTGTTTGTTTGTTTTTGTTTTAAGTGAGAGGAGGGGTGATAGTGAGACAGACTCCCACATGTGCCCTGACCAGGATCCACTCAGTATCCCCCTGTGTGGGGATGATACTTGAATCAACTGAGCTATTTTTAGCCCTGAGGCTGATGCTGAGACCAGTGAGCTATCCTTAGCACTGGGGCAGATGCTCAAACCAGCTGAGCCACAGGCTGCAGAAGGGGAGAGGTAAGGGGAGAGAAGCAAATGATTGTTTCTCCTGTGTACCCTGACTGCGAATTGAACCTGGGATGTCCGTATGCTAGGCCAATGCTCTGTCCACTGAGCCAAATAGCCAGGACCCACTTTCTTTTTTATTCCTAATTTTTAAATTTTTTCAGGATTACTTTTATTTGAGATTTATCCATTTTTATTAGTCTTTTCAAATAACCAGTTTTGAATTCATTGATCTAGTCCCCCCTCACACACAGATACAATTTCACTAATATTTGTCTTTAGATTTTTTATGTTTTTATTTTTATGACTAAGTTTTATTTTTATGCTATATAATTCTTTTTTTCTTAATTTGAAGAACTTTTATTTATTTTTAAAATTTATTGCATGACATTGGTTAATAGGGTCATATAGGTTTCAAGTGTACATTTCTATGATACATGATTTGTATATTGCATGAAGAACATTTAAGAACAAATGTACAATAAAGCATGGGTGTGGATCTTAGTACAATTCTGAATTCAAGATTTAAAAGCATTAATACTAAATGTTATTTTACTACATCAACTCTTGTGTTGATTTTAGAGAGATGAGCTGCCTTGAGTATTCTTATGGTAAAATTTGATCTGGGTAATGAAGAGTAGGAATAGAATCCCTTGGGACAATTCTGTTATATACTATTTTAATGTTTATCTTAAAATTAATAACTTTACAAAGGAAGTTTTTAAAATTTTTTTTTTTACAGGGATAGAGAGAGAGTCAGAGAGAGGGATAGACAGGGACAGACAGACAGGAACAGAGAGAGGTGAGAAGCATCAATCATTAGTTTTTCATTGCCGTTGTAACACCTTAGTTGTTCATTGATTGCTTTCTCACATGAGCATTGACCGCGGGCCTTCAGCAGACCGAGTAACCCCTTGCTGGAGCCAGCGACCTTGGGTCCAAGCTGACGAGCTTTTGCTCAAGCCAGATGGGCCCCTGCTCAAGCTGGTGAGCTCAGGGTCTCAAACCTGGGTCCTCCGCATCCCAGTCCGATGCTTTATCCACTGTGCCACCTCCTGGTCAGGCATGGAATAGCATACTTACCTGAGTATGTTTTAATAGCATAACTTACCTGAGTATGTTTTAAATTAGCCTAGTGAAGGGAATATACACAGAAAGTATTATAATTTCTTTTCATTGTAAAATATTTTGCTTGAATATCTGTTGTAGTGCAACAGAAAGCTTGAGAGTCTTGAATACCTGATAAAAACACAGTTACTAATGATTTTGTCTTCAGGAGGGCCAGAACTGATCGATCCTGCTGGCGTGCCATTACCTCAGCCAGCCCAGTCCTGGGTGTGGCTTGTGGATCTGGAAAGAACAATTGCTCTTCTTATCGGGCGATGTCTTGGTGGAATGCTTCAGGGTTCCCCTGTGTCTCCAGAGGAACAGGACACTGCATATTGGATGAAAACACCACTATTTAGTGATGGCGTAGAAATGGACATCCCTCAGTTAGGTAATGTGCTTCTTTGCAACATTTAAAATACATGCTTGTGTTTATACCTCCATTGGAGATTTCTCTTATTCTGAGTTTGCAAAATAGAAAACTGATAGGAAACAAAAGTAGCACTAACAGGGTGGAGAATCTGAGACTAATTTGGAGCCCTCTGAAAAATACTGTAGTTAAATCCTGCAGCATGATGTAGTGAAAAGAGCCTCTAAACTAGGAAAATATAGGACTGGTCCCACTCTGTTATTATTTATCACTCATTTGGGGCAAGTTCTCTAACACATAAAAGTGGGAAAATGCTTGATTACTACTTGTATTCTGGGACTTGAGGATTATGAAACTGCTTCATAGAATCTAAAGTTTTGTAAGTTTACCTACCATGACTTACTAGCACTGTTTTCAAACACGTCTCAGGTTAGAGTGATAGTCCTTTGCTTCCCAGCCGGTCCTACTTTCATACTGCGGGACCTGTGTGATTCCTCATTTTTTCCCTCCCTATTTATGGCATCTCTGGGGTTCCTGTGTTCTGCCTCATCTCCCATTGTCTACTTTGCTGGTGAGCTAGCTCTCAGACTGTCTGGACATGAGGATCTCCAGTTCCCGACAGATGATCTAGTTAGCTAGGGTAGTTCCTTTATTCTCTCTGGACCTCTGATATTAATCCATAATTTAATTAGTTAGATTAGATAACCTAGATGGTCATAGTAGATCTAAAATTCATTATTTCTCTGATAAGAGAAAGAGACTCAAGAGAGTCTGTAAGAAGGGAAGTCTAAGAGAAATCTCAATCTAAGAGAATCTCAAGAAGGAAAACAGAGTAGAAACCAGACAAAAATTACAGAAAGGTTCTGTTTTGGTGCAGAAAGGAGGGATGGAGAGCAGTTGCAGATTTTCTTCCTTTTCCATGTAGGAATGTGTATTCATCATTTCATTTATTCTGGTCATGGCTGATGTATGCTAGACTGGTACTATATGATACATGTATCAGGAAAAAAAGAAGTAAAATCATGGCTTTTTAAGAGATACTTAATATCCTAATGATGGCTACAGTGCTATTAATGTTTAACTCTGTGTTAGTGCCAGATGTTCTCATTGGACAAAAGTATCTATATCTCTGCCTTCTCATATTTCTGTTATATTTACTGTACTCAGTGAACTGGCCTTTACTATGAATAAAATCACTTTTGGTTTTAATGTTATTTTTCAGGTTTTAAATTATACATCACTGCCTGTTAAAGTGTTGCATTTTATGTTTAAATACTTGCATATAGCCTGACCAGGCGGTGGCGCAGTGGATAGAGCATCAGACTGGGATGCAGAAAACCCAGGTTCGAGACCCCGAGCTCACCAGCTTGAGCGCGGGCCCATCTGGCTTGAGCAAAAAGCTCGTCAGCTTGGACCTAAGGTCGCTAGCCCCAGCAAGGGGTGACTCAGTCTGCTGAAGGCCCGCGGTCAAGGCGCATGTGAGAAAGCAATCAATGAACAACTATGGTGTCGCAACAGCAACGAAAAACTAATGATTGATGCTTCTCACCTTTCTCCATTCCTGTCTGTCTGTCCCTATCTATCCCTCTCTGACTCTCTCTCTGTTCCTGTAAAAAAAAAAAAAAAAATTAAATACTTGCATATACTAGTGATAATTTGTCCTTTGCAAGATTGTAAATATATGATTATTGGGTTAAATTAACTTTTGGCATTAGTCCAAGAACTTGCCTATTATTTAGAGAATTGTTTTATTTGTTTTTTAAAATAGAAAATGAATTCTGAATACCAAATTTCTGATTGAAAAGTTAGGAACTACTTGAATAAATATTCATGGTATCATTGATCTCTCTTGAATCCCTTAAGTCTAGGAAAAAGAAAAAATCTTGTCTAGTCTTGTCTAGTAGGTAAGGTTTTGTTTGTGGCACCAAAACTTATGAGGTTTACAATTAATAACTTGAATAATTTTCTTTTTAGATAAATGTATGAGTTGTCTATTAGAAGTAGCTCTTTCGGGAAATGAAGAACAGAAGCCTTTTGATTACAAATTGCGGCCTGAAATTGCTGTCTTTGTAGACTTGGCATTGGGTTGTTCAAAAGAGCCTGCACGAAGCCTTTGGATCAGCATGCAGGATTATGCTGTTAGTAAAGGTAAGATGAGGAGATAAAGGGGATTAATATGTAGGGAGCTCATAATACTAACATATATGTAATACATGTAAATAGAAAATCATAGGACTCATCCTGTTACTTTTTTATAGAAAATGCTATTTTATAAATAACATTAAAAGTTTTCTTTTTTTACTTCTTTGTGGAAAATACCCTGGAGACTTTAATATATATATATATATATATATATATATATATATATCCCACTTAAAGCAAACCCACTGTGGGCAAATTGAGATGTATATAAAGATAAATCCAGAGGCAATCGTTTTACTGAAGGATTTTATGCAGTGTAGATGGATTTGGTATAAGAGTCTGTTTAGAGAACCTTTTCCCTTTGTAAACCCTAGCATCAGAACTGAATGTAAAATTTTGAATTCCAGGCCTGATCATTTTCCTCTTCTATAAAACAGTCGCCTTCTTCAAAGTGCTAGTGAAGATCTCAGTTTGAAATAAAGTGTAATGGGGTAGAAAACTGAGACTCACGGACATAGATAGAAGTGACGAGGTTACCAGGGGAAGAGGGATGTGCTGGGGGGAGCGGGAAGTGAGTCAAGAGGAACAAATATAAGGTGATGGAAAATGATTTGACTTTGGGTGCTGTGTATACAACACAATCAAGAGTTCAAATGCTATAGAAACGTTTACCTGAAAACTATGCACTCTTATTGATCAGTGTCACCTGTTAAATTTAATTTCCTAAATAAAAATAAGAAAAAGTAAGGTGTACTATTAAGTACAATAGTGAAGTGCTATGTAAGTGTGTAGTAATATTTCAATTTGTAATATCTAATTAATTGTATGTACAAGATTTTCAAGGGTATGTATACCTGATTTCTTTTTTAGCTTCCATGTTTCCCTTTTAACAATTACTTGGATTATTCAGAATCATACATCTCTATTGTCTTTTTCCATGTTCTATTTTTTAAATAGTTTTTTCCCTCATTTCTTTGGATTTCCTTTCTTCTGTGATAAAAATATTAAAAGTAAATACATTTTCACCTTTTATTGTCTTATTTTGTATAATAAAAATGAAATGGGATGCATATTATTCAGATCTCTGGAGTACCAGTGACATGACACCTTTGAAAGTTTAATCCCATTCAGTTTATCATTCATTTATTTGTTCGTTCTATTGTATTGACTCCTACCAGAGATACAAAAGTATGGTAATGGAGGGGAAAAGATGTTTACTTTCTAAGTTATATTTTTATTATTATTATAAGCGAGAGGCAGGGAGGCAGAGAAACAGACTCCCGCATGCGCCCTGCCCAGGATCCACCCAGCATGCCCATTAGGGGGCAGTGCTCTGCCTATTTGGTGCTGTTGCTATGTTGCCGAGAAACCAAGCTACTTTAGTGCCTGAGGCAAGGCCATGGTGCCATCCTCAGCACCCAGGGCCGACTTGCTCAAATGAGCCATGGCTACAGGAGGGTGAGGAGGAGAGATGGGGGGGAGATGAAGAACTTCTACTGTGTGCCCTGACCGGGAATCAAACCCAGGACTTCTACATGCTGGGCCATCGCTCTGCCACTGAGCCAACAGGCTAGGGCTAGGTTGTATTTTCTGATATTCTCATGTTTGTGCATTTGCTTGGAATATGCAGTTAGGATTTCTTTTATATTATCACTTGTTACATTGCACTGAGAACTTTTAAAAACGAGATGTAGACATAAGATGAATAAAAGCTCATTGTGTGGCTTCATTTGCTGAATTGTTTATACATAGTAACCTAGACTTTATACTTGATTAGTGGAAACATTCCATAGTGCTTGGTATGAAATGACCATAACTTTAATAAAGATCTTTTAAGTGAACCCTTTACTTTAAAAATTGCATAGGAAGATAATAATCTCTGCTAACTTTGAAACACAGCAAAGGGTGTTACTTTAGTTTCCTTTTAAATTGTATTATTAGCCCGCTTGAAACGGGGTAATGTTTGATTTTAAGTCACCACAGTTGTCAGAATAGCGTGCGGTTCCTTGGAATAGATGCTCTCTCAAGAACCTAATAGTGAAAAAAATTTGTATGTGATACAGACTTTCATTTGAAGATTCTCTGTGGGCTGTAAGAATTTCTTAAAATCTGGCATGTTCATGTTGTCAGTATTTTCGCCTGTGAAATAGGTAAATCTGAACTTAACTTTTTACCTAAGCATACAGACATCACTGGTGGAAAACCAAGATGTAAAGTTTTATCTCTTGAGATAGGGATTTTAAGAAGGGATTACGAACAAATAAAGGTAACTTGGGCATGATATTTGCCAAGAGTGTATTTTGTTTGTTTTGTTTTGCCTTTAAGTAGCACAGTAAATCTGTTAAAGAAATAGTCTAGCAGACATTCTGGCAGTGGAGTAGACAGTAAAAATCCCATTGCCATTTGGAATTTACTGAATATCCTGCATTTTTAAACTATACTACTAGTGTGCTGATGTGGAAATAAAGCACCTGATTATTCTCATCATCTAACACTCTGACTTGGGTTTTCAATTGCATGTGTTCATTTCTCTCCAGATGTTTCATTTCTTTCTTTTTCTTTTTTAATTCAGCGTGAGGAGGGGTGGTAGAGACAGACTCCTGCATGCATCCCGAATGGGATTCACTGGGCGAGCCCCCTGGGGGCAATGCTCTGCTCATCTGGGGCATGCTTTGTTGCTTAGCAACTGAGCTCTTCTTAGCACCTGAGGTAGATGGAGCATCCTCAGTGCCTGGGGCCAACTCGCTCCATTCAAGCTATGGCTGCAGGAGGAGAAAGAGAGAGAGAGAGAGAGAGAGAGAGAGAGAGAGAGAGAGAAACAGGAGGAGGGGTGGAGAAGCAGATGGGCGCTTCTCCTGTGTGCCCTGACCAGGAATCAAACCTGGGACGTGAACATGCTGGGCCAACACTCTACCACTGAACCAACTGGCCAGGGCTGATGTTTTATTTCTTAAATGTACATGTATTCCCAATATTTACTCTCATGGCTTCAAATACAAGATCTATACATACTTGACTAGTTTTCTCAATAGCTCTATTAAGATGTCTGATAGACAGTATTAAAACCAGGCTCTTGATTCTAGCTTCCTATCCTCCAAAAGTGTTCTGTCTGTGGTTTTTCTGTCTCAGTAAGTGTCAGCCACATTCTAAATACATTTGTAATCAACCTTAACTTCTTTCATATTCTCATATCTGATCCACTGACAAATCCTGTCAACTCTGCCTTTAAATGCATATAGAATCTGACCATTTCTTACTACCTTCACAGCGACTACCTTTGTCTGAGCCACCATCATATCTTACCTGAATTACTGCAATACCTTACTTCTGCTGTTGCTATCCCCATGGGAAGTTCTCCACTCAGAAGTCAGAATGAATCTTTTAAAAGACAAGTTATGTCTTGTCATATTTCTGTCTAAAGACTTCTCATGACTGCTCCCATTTCCCTCGGTAAAATCTAGAGGACTTGGATTGCCTGTAGGGCCCTATGTGATCTAGTTCCTGCCTGCTTTCTAATGTCTGTGATTACTCCTTTGCATGTGCACTTTCCTGCAGCAACACTGGCCTCCGTGACCCTGCCTCAGGGCCTCTATCCTAGTTTTTTCTGAGGGGATGCTGTTGCTATGTGGCTTCCTCTACTTCACCTAGCTCTCTGCTCAACTGTAGCCTTATCGGAGACCTTCCCAAACCAGTCCATATAAGACAGCAGCCCCACACAGTAGTCTCTCCTGTTCTCCTTACCCTGCTTTATTTTCCTTCATAGCACTTACCTGTCATATTAGTGTTTTAATTTATCATCTCTCTGCCTCCCCTCAACTGGAATATAAGCCCTGTGAGATCAGGCACTCAGTTTTGCTGACTGCTCTTTCCCTAGCACACAGGACAGTATGTGGGATCTAGTAGTTGTATTTGTTAAACAGCTGTAGGAAAAGAACATTCAGGTGTTGGATTACTAAAGCTATTAAAATTACCTCTAAACTGTTTTCTAAGCCCTTTTAAATGTCAATGCATCATTTTTATTTTCAGATTGGGACAGTGCAACTTTAAGTAATGAATCACTCTTGGACACTGTGTCTAGATTTGTTCTTGCAGCACTTCTGAAACACACAAATTTACTTAGTCAAGCATGTGGAGAAAGCCGGCAAGTAACTTAAAACTATCCTCAGACAAATATTTGCTCCCATGATGTTAGAAATTAGTTAACTTTTCTATTTTGGTTCTTTATTTAGATATCAACCTGGTAAAAGCTTATCAGAAGTGTACCGTTGTGTGTACAAAGTTCGAAGTCGTTTGCTTGCTTGCAAGAACCTTGAACTTATTCAAACCAGGTCATCATCACGAGACAGATGGGTAAAGTTGAAAATAGTTAATGTTAATGTCTGTGTTTTTCTTTGAGATGTGAGAGATAGCTCCATATTGGCTTATGTCCGGAAAAAAAATGTGCCATGCTTATAGTAGAGGTACAATGAAATATTGAGCTGTTCTTTTTCTAGTGAAAAAAATTGGACAGTTAAAGATTTGGGGCTTTATTTAAAACCACACTTATCAAGTTTCATATGCCTGCTAAGAAAGTTTATAAACTTAGGCTGTATAAATAATAATAACAAATTGAATTATCCAAATCATATGAAATATTATTCCTTTATTTTATACTGATCAGACCACATTTGAATTATCCTATTTAATTTGTGCTACCATAATTTATGAAGGACATTAACAAACTACCTTGGATTGATAAAAGGTCCCAAAGTCATCTTCCTTAAGAACTACAGAAGTGAAAAAACCGAGGGGAGTCAAATGATAGCTACCTTAAAAATACATAAAGAGTTTCCATATAGGAAAAGGGATAAATGTGTTCCTTGCTGTTCAGAGGGCACTGGTAGAACCAAAGAGTAACAAGTAAATGGAGAATCAGCCGAATATAAGGAAAAAAGCCTTCTAGTATTGGAGTTGTCCACAACTGGAGTAAACATTGAAACCTCTTATTAAGGATGTTCCAGAAGTAATTCATGCACCAAAGACGAGGTGATTTCTAAAGTCCTGATAGCATGATCCTGTAGTTATCAGTGTAAGCCTGTATAATATATCACCTTCAGAAATGCTGACTTTGAAACTTGATACGGTAGCTGCTGTGTACTCTATTATTTAGATCTTAGATTTTAAAAAAATCAAACTCTATCTCTACATTTCTATTGTAGTATTCCTTTAGCATGTCCTTATTTAATATTTGTGGCTCTTACTATTTGTTAGTGACCTTGAAACTCTGAAATGTATTAATTTGGCATTTTGTTGAGGCTCATATTTGAAGCTCACATATATGGGGATAATGATACATGTATTTTGTGGGACTGACTGCTCAGTATCCCCATTTCTGAAATCCTTAAGTTATTTACTGGCCATGAATCACAAAATAACTTTTATTATGCATTTGAGGATATCAATAAAATTTTTTATTTGTGCTTTACACTGAGATTTGTGGGAGAAATGATATAGTGCTGTTATGTTATTTGTGACTCTCTTAGCACCTGTTTTAAGGACTCCTTCCTCTAGATGACTACTAGATAGCATAACCACTATGGGAAATAAAACTAACATTGTTCTTACAGATGTCTAATTTTTGGTTTCTTTGGGGGCAAAGTAAAGAAAAAAAACCAGAAAGCAATACTGTTTGTATAATTGAAAGTTGTTAAGAGAGTAGAATTTAAATGTTCTCACCAAAATAAAAATTAAAAGAATACTGTTTTAAATTAGAATTATTAAACAATTATACAAAGTAATAATGTACATAACTTAAGGGAGACTGAATGGAATCGAAATTCATATTCTCTAAGTACCTTTTAATTTTGGTGTCATAACTCAGTTTAAGTTGTAACTCTGTAGTTTATAGCTGAATAACTATAAATATCAATTTATAGCAAGACATTTTAATGAAAATACTGAGGAAGAACAAATATATAGGTATCTGCATGTATTTTATATACATACATTCTTTTAGATTTATCCAGTATGTCTTGTTCTTTATATAGTAATATTCTATATGTTATTTGTTAGATTAGCAATATGTTCCATGATAAAAAAATGTCAATGTTTTAATGAAGTTTTTCAAACCTTTTGAAAAATATGTTCACTGTAGCTCTGATTGTTTCTTTAAGATCTCAGAAAACCAAGACTCTGCAGATGCTGATCCTCAGGAACATTCATTTACCCGGACCATTGATGAAGAAGCCGAAATGGAAGAACAGGCCGAGCGAGACCGGGAAGAGGGGCATCCAGAGCCGGAGGATGAGGAGGAAGAACGGGAGCATGAAGTGATGACAGCTGGCAGTGAGTACACACCTTACTTTACAGATATGCATTGTGCAGTTTTTGTTTTTTTGTTTTTTTTACAGGGACAGAGAGAGAGTCAGAGAGAGGGATAGATAGGGACAGACAGACGGGAATGGAGAGAGGTGAGAAGCATCAATCATTAGTTTTTCGTTGCTGTCGCGACACCTTAGTTGCTCATTGATTGCTTCCTCACATGTGCCTTGACCGCGGGCCTTCAGCAGACCGAGCAACCCCTTGCTGGAGCCGGCGACCTTGGGTCCAAGCTGATGAGCTTTTGCTCAAGCCAGATGGGCCCCTGCTCAAGCTGGCGAGCTTGGGGTCTCGAACCTGGGTCTTCCGCATCCCAGTCCGACGCTCTATCCACTGCGCTACCGCCTGGTCAGGCTGTGCTGTTCTTTTTGGCGGGGAAACTGAGTGGAGAAGGAAGAGAAAGACAAAAGTTTCTCTATTCTAAAAGAATTTGATATTGTACCATTGATCTAATTTACATTAGTTAGGCCCGGGCTGGTTGGCTCAGTGGTAGAGTGTTGGCCCAATGTCTGGGCATCCCAGCTTCGATTCCTGGTCAGGGCACACATGAGAAGTGACCATCTGCTTCTCCACCCCTCCCCCTCTCCCTTCTCTCTGTTTCTCTCTTCTTCTCCCACAACCATGGCTCAGTTGGAGTAAGTTGGCCCCAGGTGCTGAGAATGACTCCATGACCTCACCTCAGGTGCTAAATAGCTCGGTTGCTGAGCAACAGAGTAGTGGCCCCAGATTGGCAAAGCATCACCTGGTAGGGGGCTTGCCGCATGGATCCAGGTAGGGGCACATGTGGGAGTCTATCACTCTGCCTCTTTGCTTCTCACTTAAGAAAAAAAAAAAAGTAATTTGCATTAGTTAACATTTCAGCTCTGTCCTAGTTCCATTCTGAAGTAATTGAATTTCATGTTTGGGGTTGAAAAGCTCTGAAAATAGGCTTTTGGAAACCATACCGGTTCCACTGAGTCTCATGTGTGAAATGACATCCATGAGTCATTGGATAAGGTCATTCAAAGTATGTTTTCTCAAGAGTTCCAAGTTATCAACTGGCCCAGCAGACCTCTGTATAGTGAGGAAGATGGCCTCCTTCTATGCCTATTAGGAGAACCCAATTATTTTCATATGTATAACTTAAAATTACAAATGTCACCCACTGACTACACTGCAGTTCTCAGTAAGGTGCAATAATTATGCATGATAATACTGTTGGCTGGGTAAACAAATACTTTCACACTTTTATATTCCAACTGTGCAGGTAGTTTTTAAAGGTAATCATTTATATATTTAAAGAGAAATACTGAAGTTTTTTAAGCATTTGTTATCTTTTGAGTGATTTGGCTATTTCAAGTTAAAGTGTGTATTTACTTTGTAGCTTAAAACATTATAGCCAGCTGTGCATTTATTATTGGGATTGTATCAGTCAATTGGCCACTTACTTTATCAGTTTGTGTTCTGAATACTTCTAAAAATGATCTTGAGGTGGTTCAAAACAAGAGCAAAAACCATTGAAATAAGAGGAAAAGGTAAGGTCTAAATGGAAAAAAGGGGGTTGAAGATGGGAAGGGAGAATAATTATTAAAAATCTAGGCTAAAGAAACTTAAGCAGTTTGACTTAAAACTTTAATTAGTAATTCCTGAAAGCAAAAGCCAAAGGGTAAAAAACAATAGCAGAGCATAATCTTCAATTATAGTGACAGAAACTATAATAGGGAATAATAATTTTTAAACCAGCTACCGCTTTTGAGCATCTATTATATGCTGGGCACTGGGTCAAATGCTTCACATAATCTAAGAAAAAAAAGTAATTTGCATTAGTTAACATTTCAGTTAATGTTTACTCATAATTCTTGCAAAAATTTTATGAGATGAGCTCTAGTATTTTCCTATTCTTAAGATGGCCATCCTGATGTTTAAGGATGTTTAGGCAAAATGATACGCCTAGCGCCGCAGTTAGTAGCAGCTGGAATTAGAACCAGGTCTGTCCAAAATTCCAGTGACCGTTCTTTTAATTACTTCAACTGATTTTCAGCTCTGAACTCTGTTGATGTGATTTTTTATTGAATCAGGAGCTTTCAGCAGCATAATGAAAATATTGTCATGCTAATTATATAAAATACATAGATCCATTTTAAAAGTTTGTATTTCCATATTAACAGATGAATCTAGTATTCTACCATCTTTCTGCCTTGGGTTCCCCATTAAAGAATACTGTCTTCAGTTCAAATTTGAGCAAAATGTTTTTTTCTACTGTGACGTATCTACTGCTACATCAGAACCTTGGTACACCCACTGACTTTTTACACTTACAGATTGGGAAGAGCTGGCATCAGATAGGGCATTCCTGGTGATGTCATTTGACCCTGCAGGCAATTTTGCCCATGTATTTTAACCAGATTCTGTTTCAGCGAAGACCTTTAGTAGTTGTACTTATATAATGTGTTCAAGATACAACAAAGTGTATGTGTTAGGTATTATATGAAATTTGGAAGGGGAAAGAGGTCTTTTCATTGTAACTATTGCAAATTAAATTTTGTCTCTTTCTTTTGTAACCTGGCAGTTTTTATACCAAGGTTGTGAATGTAAATAGTTATTTTTATCTGAATTGGTGCTTTTCAAATTCTTGTGGACTCTATAATCATCTGGAAGGTTAATTAAAACACAGAGTGCTGGCCCCATTCCTAGAGCTTCTGATTCAGATCTGTGATGGGCCGAATAATTTGTATTTCTAACAAGTGCCTAGATGATGTTAATGATGCTGGTTTGAGACCCCACTTTGAAAACACTGATCCAACTCATAAATAAGAATAGAAATAAAATCAACCAATCTAAATTTAATAAATGCACGAGCATTTGCTATTGTAAGTTTTACGGAAAGTTTAATGTTTTATGTGTATTTGTGATATAATTTTAACTTTGTTACTATGCTGTATTTAATATCTAAAAAATCATTTTCCCCTCTTTTATTAAGTTTTTGATCCAAATATTTTGACTATTTTTATTGTTATTTTTTTTTTTTTTTGCTCTTCTCTCCCCATGTGTTAAGACCTTGTTTTTGTGTTGCATGTTACAGAAATCTTTCAGTGTTTCCTCTCAGCCCGTGAAGTAGCTCGTAGCCGAGATCGAGATAGAATGAACAGTGGGGCAGGGTCTGGGGCTCGAGCTGATGACCCACCTCCTCAGTCTCAGCAAGAGCGAAGGGTCAGCACAGACCTTCCTGAGGGTCAGGATGTGTACACCGCTGCCTGCAACTCCGTGATCCATCGGTGTGCCCTCTTAATATTAGGAGTAAGTCCTGTGATCGATGAGCTTCAGAAGCGGAGGGAAGAAGGACAGTTGCAGCAACCTTCAACGAGTGCCTCTGATGGGGGTGGACTTATGACCAGGTGGGACTGACTAGAAACTAAAAATATTACTCTCCTCCCTTTGTTACTTTATGCCTTGAAATGGTTTATTCTCAAAGTTAGAGCATTCTTCTGAAAGTAACACACAGACATGGAGGAAGAAATGCATATTGACTAGGATGAGTTAAAAGTAATGTAAAGAGTAATACTGCTTTAGCCTGGAATATAAATTTATGATTAAACGAGAAGACACAGTTTTTCATACACATAAACAATGTGGTTGAGAAACAGATGAAGTTATTTGCATGTCTCCTTAATTTAGTGGCATGCAAATTATTTTGATGTAATTTAGAAGGGCTTTTTGCTTAGATAAGAGTCAGGATTTCCCATCAACAGGCATAATTACTCCTCATTGTGTGTGTATTATCTCTGTGCTGCTAGTTCCATTAAATTTTTTGTTCACTAACAGTCCCAAATCGAAAAACTTTTCTTTGTGCATGTGAGACAGGAGTGAAAGTCTTACTGCAGAGAGCCGGCTAGTCCACGCAAGCCCAAATTATAGACTGATCAAATCGAGGAGTGAATCTGATTTGTCTCAGCCTGAATCAGATGAAGAGGGTTACGCACTGGTAGGTATACCTAGATTCAGTAAAGAAGGATTTTTGTTCTCAAGGTATAGATACATAAGGCTTTAATTAGGGTAAGTAATTAACATTTGTTTTAGACATATAAAAACCTTAAAAAAACTTTTAAGAGAAATGAGATAACTGTATTGCATAGATATTTTCCACTTATCTGTTAATGACTCATATTTCTATCTTTCACTCTAACTTCGACTCCTTGATGTATATTATACCTCAACATGTCAGGTTACTCCAGTCTTAACCTATGTAAAAACAGACATCCTCCCAAACTTCCTTTTCTCATATTGCTTTTCTATAGTAGGCAGTACTACTAACTACCCAGACTGGAAACCTGGATTTACATTAGTGCTATATAAACTAAAGATGTTTAAAGGAAGCTTCTGAGCATAAAAGATTCCTCCTTTAAGGAAAGTCAAGCATTGTCTCCAGGCAAGTTCCATTGTCTCATGATGTTTTGTTTCATCCTTTTATCTTGATCATTTTATTCTTCCTCCTTTTATTCTTTATCCCCATTAGTATTTTTGCGCTCTCAATTCATATTCTCATTGTAGCAGTCTCCTGAGATTCCTCTGTCCATTTTGTTTATCTAGTCTGATCAGTCTCACCAGGGACTGTACTTTTTCTCAATTAGAAGCCTAAATCTTCCCAGTGGCTTACAAGACTCCACATCCTGGCCGCTCTCCTTCTCCGGTCTCCTCTTTTGCTGTCCTTGTGACTCTCCTGTCACAGCTTTTCCATAAATGGACTACACAATTTTCCCTTAAGAACTTTACTTGACTGTTTCTTTGGGCTGGAATACCGTTGTTTGCATGACTAATTCTCTCATTTCTGATACTCGGATGTTATTTTTTTGCAGTGAGGCCTACCCTGAGCACGACCTCCGTTCCATGTGTTCATTCACTCCTTGTCCGCCTTGCCTTGCTCTGCTTCCCCCACAACCCCCACAGCACCTAACATACTTTACTTATTTATTTATATCAGTTTCTTTTAGCCTACAGTAGGATATTAGCTCCTTGAGAACAGGAGTTTTTGCTCTTTTATTCACTGCTGTAGCCCAAACACCTATTGTGCCTGGCATACAGTAGGAAGCCACTAATTATTTTTTGAATAAATGAATGGCTTTCTAATCTATTTTGTAAAATAGATTATTCAGTAAATATCTATTAAGTAAAATTTCTGTGCCTGTTTTTTCTTTTTTTACTTTTTAATTCAGGCCCTCGTTAACTTTGCCTGAAGTGAGAGTTTTTAAACTGATCTTCCTACTTTATCCAGCCCCTCTCCTTAGATGCTGCTCCCAAAGTTAAGGATCTTGAAGGCATAGACAACATCAAGAACAGCAAAACACCTGCTTATCCTGCTGCTCTTCTATTCAAAACCTCAGTGATTGCACTACCCACCTAGAAATCAAAGATACTGGAAAATGTTGCCTGTCTACTTTTGAAGCCAGTTTTCTCTTGCAGTAATCTGCACTTTTTGCCATAGTGTGTTCACCTGCCAGACCCCAAACATACCTCTTGAGCCTCTGCTCCAAACATTGTTTCCTTTAAATGTCTTTCTTCTGGGTTTTGTTGATCAAATCCTGTCTCTTTTAAGGACTCATTAAAATGTCCACTTCTAGAAAGCCTTCCCAAGATTAGCTGACTCACATTGACCTTCACTGTTATTTCTATAGCAGTTCCTTCATAGCTCTAATAAACTGCTAGCCTTTTGTTTCATGTTAGAATTATTTATGTATTATTAGTATTTTTTTCCAATAGCCCTCTAAGAAGGTCTAGGTTTTTTAATGCCCCTGGTATCTTCTACAATATGCAAAGCATGATCGATAGTTCCTTTTGACTGAAATGAAAAGATGAAGATAGGTGTAAAGTGGCATACTTTTTTAGAAACAATGAAACTGACCTAATCACAATAGGCTTAAGACTCACTATTGATTCTGACCTGGGTTAAGGCACTTAATCTTTCTGAGTCCCAGCTGCTTTACCTTTGAACAGGGGAATAATGCTGCCTGTTAGACTTGCCTCAGCTGGGCTGTGAAAAACAAGGTGATAATAAAATTTAAAACAGTTTGAAAATTATGTTTGCAAAACATAATGGGAAGATAGATTAGTAGAGGTGGGTTGAGTCTATATTTAATTGCTAAGATTGCTCATTTAGTTTCTACAGAATTTTGAAAGATTGATAAACACATTTTTTAAAAAGATTGACCCTTGATTGTCTTTTTTTATGGACTACTTAGAAAGATAGTATTGGAAAGGTAGAAAAGTCAAGAAGTAGAGAGAGCAGATTGTGCAGATGAAGGGTGACCTGGGCTGGGTACCCAGCATCGGAGAGCCTGCCTGTGCAGATAGAGAGGAACCAGCAATGAGGGCAGTGTGGGCTTCTCAGCTGAAGTGTGTTACCCTTCTCTCTGAGGTAGCTTAGTACCGTCACTGTCCTCGACATCTACTAGTACTTCATTTATCCTGAATTGTTAGTGAACGAAATGCTTTTTAAAAAAGAAATGCGCTAGCCCTGAACGGGTTGCTTAGTGGATAGAGCATTGTCCTTATGCACCAAGGTCGCGTTTTCAATCCCCAGTCAGGGCACAAACGGAAAACCACCAATGAGTGTACAACTAAATGAAGTGCCTTCTTTCTCTCAAATCAATCGAACAAGTTGATTCTTCTCTCTCTCTCTCTCTCTCTCTCTCTCTCTCTCTCTCTCTTTCTCTTCCTCTCTCAAATCAATGGAAAATCTATAAAAAGTAAGTAAATAACTGCCCTGGCCAGGTAGTTCACTTGGTTAGAGTGTCATTCAAATATGCCAGGGTGGTGGGTTTGATCCCTGGTCAGGGCACATACAAGGATCAGCCAATGAATGTGTAACTAAGTGGAACAACAAATTGATGTTTCTCTCCCACTTTCTCTCTCTCTCTCAAATTAATAAATAAAATATTTTTTAATTTAGAAAATAACTGAAGTTAGCCAGTTTAATGCTAAATCTTTGTTTTAACCTTTTGTAAAGAATATTATGTACAAATATACAGTGATGGAAAATAATGTGACTTTACGTGTTGGGCACACAACATAATCAGCAGTTCAAATGCTGTAGAGATGTTCACCTGAAACCTGTATACTCTTATTGATCAATGTCATCTCATTAAATTTAATTTCTAAATTAAAGAAAAAGTATTATGTGATATATTCTCTACTTCTCTTAGTAAACAGAGAAGAAACCTAAGTAAATAGTTAAATCTAAGTTTAATTCCTAACCCCCTCATTTTATAAAGAATTTTATTTGGTGTAAAAAACTAAATACTTTATGAAAGGATAAATTAAGTGAACAAATTAGAGCTGAAACAAGCCAAGAGGAAAATAAAGCTCTAGGTAAGATTTGCATACCTCACCACATCACCTATGACGTTCTGCTAGTGGTGGGCCACCAAACAGGAAAACATGAGTTACATAAGTCACAGTATCTAAAAAATAAAAACAAACCAGTTTTTCAAGGGGAACAAAATTACTTCTGATTCTGAGGTCTGAGATAAATTTCTTTCATGAGCTGTCATGGCAAAGGTACTGTGTGATAAAAAATGTTTTGTTGTGTGACACAGTGTTGTGATAACTATTTGATGTTTTGTTCAGCACCAGATGGCCTGAGAATATAGTATTTCTGGTTTGTGTGAGTGTGACAAAATGTATTTATCTACAATGGGGCTACCTGTGTCTATATGTGTGACCAGGTAAAGATTTTATACAATGACATTTCACACATGCGTTTATTATGTCACTGCAGCAGCTTTCTTCTTTGCCACCAATTTTTTTTTTTTTAATTGTGGGATAGAGCAATTATGTCA
This sequence comes from Rhynchonycteris naso, assembly GCA_037038555.1. Classification (NCBI taxonomy): domain Eukaryota; kingdom Metazoa; phylum Chordata; class Mammalia; order Chiroptera; family Emballonuridae; genus Rhynchonycteris; species Rhynchonycteris naso. The sequence continues at coordinate 53,611,414 of CM072999.1, forward strand.
AGTCTGTGCATAAATTTAAGTCATGTATAGTTGTGCATGGTTGGTTGTACATATGAGCAGACAGCTTTCTACACTGCCCACTTACCACACGCACATAGAAATGCACTTTCATTCTTCCCAAAAGCCTTCTCTGTTTTATTAAGCTGTCTGCCATTTCAACAATTTGAGATTTCCTTATTTAAGGATTTAAGGAAATACGGATTGCCTTGTTTCCAGAAAGCGTAGGACTGTGTTATTTTTCTCTTAGTGTAGATTGATCAGATTCTCTTCATCGAAACACCTAACCAAGGCTAGAGAAAATTTTGAAAAGAAGGGAAAGTAAGGATAGAGCAAGTAGGAATTTGGGGAAATGGGACTTTAGTCACCTACAGGGTATTAATTAGATATGTTTGGAAGATAAAAGACAAAGGCTCCAAAGAGAAGGTCACAACAAAGAAAAACTTCTGCTACTTTATGGTGTTAATTAATGTGCAGCTTGACTTTGTGTTTTACTGCCTCTGCTTTCTTATAGTAGATGTTTTCAGTAGGTGTTTAGTGACTTTTTGTTGTCAATCTGACTTGACTGCTGAATAAGTAGCACACTGGTATAAATTATGTGGATTAGTTTTATTAATACTCTATTTAATCTTAATCTTAAGGTACTTTTCACAACTAAAATTTATTATTTATTTTTATTGTAATAGAGTGGAAGACGCAATGTTGATTTGGATTTGGCATCATCTCATAGAAAGAGAGGTAAGAATTAAATATTAAATGGTTAAATTAAGTAGCTGTTTTTATATATGATGTATTTAGATTTGTCATTGAAAAGTAATTGCAAAAAAATTTATAAACATTTTATCAGAAAAGTTAAGTGGAAGATATTTTCTTTAAAATCTACACCCTCTTAAAATCTAGGAATCTAAGAATGCCTAGGAATTAGTAATCCGCTCAGTTTCTTATTTGTTATGTGCTAAAAGGCATGTGGTGCTCCAGAAGCAGTGCTTTATAATTATGAGGTGGTTATGGATGTAATTTGCCATGTGTTAGTTCACTGATATAGTTACTACAGTTTAAATGGTATTATTACAGGGAAAATGCTTTACTCCATTTGCCTCCCATATACAAATACACACTTTCGAATTGAAAGTTTCATGAGATAAAGCATATGAGATGAATTGATGCTTTCTAAAAAAATGTTTCCCATGAGGAATAATTTTAGAGTGTCATCAAGTTAGCCTCTTGTAGAAGCTCTGTCTTAGTAAATTATATAGTTAACTGTTGAATTTGTGTAAATGGGTGGAAAGAATAATAGTTTTATAAATCCAAGGATAACTAAAAATTCTCCAAGTATTAGTCTCTGTTTACTGGCACTGCCATTAAACCCATTTGTACTGTAGTTTTGAAAACATGAAATGCTAACTGGCAATATTTTAAGAGCCTATGGAGAAAAACTTTTTTTTAATGGTATTAAGTATTTTACATTTCAAAATGAAAACCTTCTCTTGATAGCTTCTTTGGCATGTTGTTAAGCACCCTTTATAGGAAAAAAAGGAAGTAGGAGAAGAAACACACACACAGTGTTTATAACTTAGAATAAATATTGGTACTTCTATAGAATAAAATATGGTAGTATTTTATCCTTTAATTATAATGAGAATATGTGAATGATTTTTCTGAAATACTAAGAATAAGGACTAGAGGTGGTGGTTTCTGTATTGAGAAGTCTTTTAAGACTACAGGGGTTCCTCATCTATCGCAGGGGTTAGGTTCCAGAACCTGCTGCAATAGGCAAAAGTCCGCAAAGTAGCGACCTTATGTTTATTATTTATATATATTTTAAGGCTTTATAAACCCTCCCCAGACTCTTATAAGCCTTTCCCACACTGTTATCAACCTTTCCCCCACTCTTATAAACACTTCATATGCTCTTAAACATTTTCTATATTCTAGAAAATGCTTATTTTACCACAAAAATAATTAAAAAAATAAATATATAAAAATACCTATATACTGCAAAATCCCATGATATAGCGAAAAATCCATGCTACAAAATTAGATATATACAATTTAAAAATCCACCATACATCAGCAGTAGAGTGTTGGCCCAGCATGTGGAACTCCCGGGTTCGATACCTGGCCAGGGCACACAGGAGAAGCACCCATCTGCTTCTCCACCCTTCCCCCTCTCCTTTCTATTTCTCTCTTCCCATCCCACAGCCAAGGCTCCATTGGAGCAAAGTTGGCTTGGGCACTGAGGATGGCTCCATGGCCTTCACCTCAGGTGCTATAACGGCTCCCGTTGCAATGGAGCAGTGCCCCCAATGGGCAGAGCATTGTCTCCTGGTAGGCATGCCGGTTGGATCCCAGTTGGGCGTATGCTGGAGTCTGCCTCTCTGCCTCCCCGCCTCTCACTTCAGAAAAATACAACAACAACAACAAAAAACTCCGCGATACAGTGAGACCACGAAAAGTGAACTGCAGCATGGTGAGGGACAACTGTATAACATGTCAGTGCCGTTGGGTTTCTAAAATAATAATGTTATTTGTGATAAAGAAATTAAGTGATATACTAATCTGGGATACACATTTTATTTTCTAATTCTTTGAAAATTGTCAATTCATGTGTCATAATCATTCTTTCTCTTAACCGCTGACTTAGGAATTAAATTTTTAGAATAGATTTACCTTCCTGATTTTGATTTAAGTCAGGTGAATATTGTTGCTAAAATTTCTAAGTTATATTAATGGATGCATATCATTTGGTAATAGGAAGAAGATGGCTCCAAACTTACTGAGTAGCATTAGGGATCCAGCTTATATTTTAAGAGCTTCTTACTGTATCTATAGATGATAGTCTATTGACTGAAATTATTCTTTCCTCTCAAATCTGTATTATGCTTATAAAATATAAATTAGAGATTCAGTCTGTTAACTATGTCATGTTATAAAGTCATACCTTGGAACAAAAAGTAGTGTTAAGAATAACCTAGAGCGCAGGACAAGGTATAAAGTTTTACACTTAAAGAATACTGAAGGACTAATTTAAGCAAAATATTATTTAAACAAGTGTTTCTGATGTACGAAAAGTAAGGTAGTTTATTTTCATACCTCCTTGCTCTTAAAATGTATGTTTTGTGTGAACTGGCGACTATCCCAATGCTAAACATATTCTGGGTATAGCTGACATCATTCTTCTATTAAGACCTAGTAGCATGTTTGTGTTTGTAAAGCAGTAAATCTTGCCTTAAAATCAATAAAAGGAAAAGATTATAATAATAACCTTGAATTATCAACCCAGTGTTGTTAACCTAGTGTTATGAAGAGTAAACTAGAATTTGAGTATAAATTACTGAGGAGGAATTATGAAAACATTACTGTCCTCGAGTTGCTACCTGTTCAAAATTTTTAATAATTATGCTATAAGTAGATGTGGATTTCCTGTAGTTTTAGATCTAAATAGATACAAATAACTAATCTATTAATTCATATTTTGTTCATGAATAAACCTTCTCCAGAAAGCTCAAGGTAGTACCAAAACCTATTAACTTTGGAGTTTAACTTTATTTTGTTGAAAACAGAAAAAGCAAATACAGGACTTTATGGGGAAAGTTTTTTGTCTTTGTTTTTAATTACCCATTAAGGAAGTTAAAATTTTCATGATACCACTTAATGTGGTACCAGTTTATTTTAGTAATCATTACATTTCAATGTTCATGAGGAAATTTTGCTAATGGCTTTTTGTTCCTGGGAAAAGGTGAGTAGAAAGTAGAATTATTATTTCAGAAAGGGTAGCAAAAATAGTTTATAATCTCCTGAATTCTAGAGTTTGTAGATTAAACAGTGAAAATGTACTTTGAATTTGAAATGAAATTGCAGTTAAGGTTTAACAGTTGATGCAAGAAAGAATATGGTAGAAAGGGTAAAGCAAAGTGAGCTCTTTAGAACCATCAAAGCTAAATTCTGAAACTGAAAATGTCATAAATTACTTTAAAAAGAGACAAACAAGGTGCTTAGCACCTCAGATAATAGGAAATTTATACTCATTAAGCACTTATAAACTGCTTACTGTGTACATGCCAGGCATTGTTCTGATCACCTCAAACATATTAATTTATTTAGGTCTCCTAATAACCTGTCAAAATTCTTGATAAAACCTATTAAATATGTTGACAAAACCTATTAAATATGTTGGTGTTTTGGTATTTTGCTAAATACGTAAAAGATTCACTATGATTATGCAAAACTGGGCTTCTCCTTTACTGAAAGACAATACCTTTTTGTAGATTCTTAACTAGTTTTCATATTTAAGCTGAAGCTGGTACAGTAAAAAATGGTGGGAGAAAAAAAATGGTGAAAAGGCAACAATTTAAGAAGCAATATCAGGAATCTTATTAGTAAAAGTACTACAGGGTGTCCGTAAAGTCATGGTGTACTTTTGACTGGTCAAAAATGCACCATGACTTTATAGACACACAGTATATGGTTTGATGTTTTTTTCACACCCTAGTTCTTTAAAGGTAGTATTAGGGTTTTATTGCTAAAATAATACTAGAAATATTTATCAACATGTGTGTTTCGTGGTGTAACTTGTATGGGTGAAATGCTGTTTTATCTTTAGATTTCAAATTAGATGATATAAAGAGGAACAAATGTAAATATTGTCTTCTGTATCAAATTTGTCCTTTTGTCTTCTGATTCTTGTGTGGTAGTGTATTTACTCCTTTTTGGCCAGTTGAGCCCCAGAAAAAAGAAGAGCTTCAAGCAAGTACATGATGGCATGTTTAATTTTTTTTCCCCTTTTAGCTTGCCTACATATTTTATGGTTTATAAAGTATGTATTGCAGCTCTTCCCTGTTCATTTTGAAAATTCCATTTAAGAATCAAAATTGTAAGGACAAGTAAACAATCTCAAAATTTTTTTGTTGGACTTTATTTTTTTATAATAGGCATCTGAATTAATATTAAGTAAAAATTGGACTTAGTCACAATTACTCTATAGAAGCTTTTGATATGATTTTCAGATACATTATTTGCTCTATTCAAATAAAACAAAATAGAACAAACCAGAGTTACCAGGTTGTTACAGTTTTTTTAAAGAATTTAGAGTTCTTTAATCTCTCATTTTCATACTGTTAAGTTTTTGTGTTTCAAAGTATTTTTTATATCAGCCTAAATATTTTGCTTACAATTATTTATCTAATGCTTTCAGATAAGTGTTTTTTCTGTTTTTACATTTTGTTCACGTGAAGTTGTTTTTGGGTTATATACCTGTTGTATCCTCTAAAGTAGGGATCAGCAAACTATGGCTAGTGGGCCAAATTTGGCCTTCACTTTTTTTTTTTGTAAATAACATTGTTGGAACACGGATACACTCAGTTGTTTGTGTGTAATCTGTGGCAGCTTCCATACTTCAACAGGGAAGTTAAGTCTTGCAACAGAGACTTACATGACCCACAAAACCTATATCATTAACTTTCTGCTTCTTTTTAGCAAAAGTTTTCTAACCTCTGCTTTAAATTGTGGAGAGGATTTAATTTGGGGGTTGGCCGCCATTCCATAGAATATTTTGGAGCGTATTAAGGCAGATCACTATTTGTAGAGTCTTCACAATTGAACCTTAGTGTAGGTGGGCAACTGAAATTTCCATAGATCAGTGACTTGGGAGTTGATTGATAAAAGGAATATGTAAGACAATCTCCCATAAAATTAAGGAATTCGTGTCAATTTAGCAGATCAGTTTCTTTGAACCTCTATTTCCTCAATTTTAAGGAAATTGGACAAAATCATCGTTAAGATCTCTTTTACTTTGTGGTTCTAATTCTAATTCATTGCATTTTCTTTTTCATTTTGAAAAAGTAGTTTGTAAATGATGAAAAACAGAAGAGCTTTTATTCTCAAATTTTATTATTTAACAAACAAGTTCAATGCAGAGAACCAGAAACTATCATTTGTAAGTTAAGGATAAACCTAGATTCTGAATATGGGGTGCTTAAGAAAATGGAAAATGATTTTTTACATTAACCCCTACTTTAAATATTTTTTATTTAATTTGACTTTGAGTGGTGGGCACACAATGAAATACTGATCATGTATCATAGAAATGTATGCTTGAGACTGACCTGTGGTTTAGCAGTGGCTAAAGTGTTCACCTGGAACACTGAGGTCGCCAGTTCGAAACCCTGGCCTTACCTAGTCAAGGCACATATGGCAGTTTATGCTTCTAAAATATAGAAGGCAGATAAACCATATATTCTTTGCCACTCTAAATTATTTAGTAGAAGGTATATAATTATTTTAATTAGTTACTTTATGATATTAGCTGCCTATGATGAATTTCTTGGTTTGATTTTATAGTTGTGGGGTTTTACTAACACCAATGTAATAATTAAAAAATAAGTTATGTAATTCATATTGTGTTAATTCATTTTTTTTCTGTGGGCATTAGTATGTAGTTCTCTTCCCAAATCTTTTCCACCTAGTTATGTAACAAATATAATTTTTGTGATGCATAATTTATTGGATACCTTAAGATACATTTGGTATATTCACAATATAAGATATTATACAACCTCAAATGAACTATAGCTACATGCAATAATGTGGATGAGTGTTAGCAATATAATATTGAGTGAAAAGAGTATGTTCTATACACACACATACACACCACACACACTACTTTTTTATAAAGTCAAAAACAACTAAAAGTAAACTTTATTAGTTTTGGAAATATATATAATAAGATAAAACAATATTTGACAACAATAAATTCAAAGGAATGATAAACCTGGGCTAAGGGACAGTAAAAATCTTAGATAGGAGGAAACAGGGAGACATGGATTGGAGGAGGAACAGATAGATACAAATTACTGTTGGTTTTCTAGTTCTTGTGTTCATATTGCTTATAAATATATATAAATACAAAAGCAGGCCATGCATGGACCAGTGATAAGAGTATATCACAAGCCAAGAATTATGTTTAATCTGTGTACCTAAGATTAGTTAAATTAAAAAAGACAAAGCTTTTAAGAATTGGACATTTACATATTTATTTAAAGCTAATATTGCCATATGACTTGGGCAGCTGTTGTGTTCAAACATATTAACATTTTTGCTCTCTAAAGATTTTAGCCTAGAAAATGCCCACTGGCAAAACTAATGGTTTTGTATTTAGCAACTATTATGAACCACTTGGTAATTTTTTATAGTTACCATTTTATAGTAAATCTTACATATTCTTGTCTGTGAAACTTTGCTTCCTCTATAGAGGAGTTTTACAATGTGCAATAAATATGCATATGACACAGTGAAAGTGTTCCTTATATTAATGAAACCCAAAGGGTGATGCTTGTTGTTTTTTTGTGTAAGTTTACTTGCCCTTCTATATTCATTTTTTAGTAATGTTTTATTGTAGATATGTAGACAATTTGCACAGTCTTGACTTTCTTTTTGCAATGAAATGTTAAATCAGATGAAGTCATATTATTGGTAGGTCTATCAGCAGTTTCCTAAGTGCCTAGTTCCTTTTGTTCATAAATGATGTTCTGGTTTAATGGTGCAGAGCATTTTAAGCTAAGCATTTTGAAAGCAGCTTCTGCCTTTCTTTTTCTTGTGGCAGTGTTTTGCTAAAGCGCTTACGGAAACACTGGTAGAGCAGACAGGGCTACCCCTTTAATTTCTGACATTGCTAAAGTTTTGGTTTGTTTGTTTTTACCAAAGCATTTTGCTCAGATTCACTTAATGCATGCATGTATTCAAACATAAGTATCCATTTCTCACCAGTTGGTATGGTAGCAGCACTCAGCCCTCATCTAGTTGGAGATCGTATGCTCTGCTTGCTTCCCATTGATGCATGTTTGTTCTGTTTGTATGTAGGTCCTATGCACAGTCAATTGGAATCCCTGAGTGACTCTTGGGCTCGCCTGAAACATAGCAGAGACTGGTTGTGCAACTCTTCTTGCTCCTTTGAGTCTGACTTTGAACTTACCAAGTCTTTGGGAGTTCACACTTTGATTGAAAATGTCATAAGCTTTGTGAGTGGAGACGTGGGGAATGCCCCAGGTTTTAAAGAGCCAGAGGAAAGTATGTCTACAAGTCCCCAGGCCTCCATCATTGCAATGGAACAGCAACAGTTAAGGGCAGAAGTAAGTCTTTGACATTTACTCCTATGAGGGACTGTGGAAAATTAAACTGAACCACTGAATGTACAGTTGTAAGGAAAACTTTTCTTTTATTCTACTCCTTGCCTCCCTCTTTCCTCCACCTGAGCTTTTTGATGTCATTATCTTAACTACAACAGCATGATATTTTGTTTGAAGTGTACAAAAATACTTTTTTTTTTTAAGCGAGAGAGACAGAGAGAGGGACAGATAGGGACAGACAGACGGAATGGAGAGAGATGAGAAGCATCAATTCTTTGTTGAGGCACCTTAGTTGTTCATTGATCTCCTTCTCATATGTTCCTTGACTGGGGGGCTCCAGCTGAGCCATTGACCTCTTGCTCAACCCAGTGACCTTAGGATAAAGCTAGTGACCTTGGGCTTCAAGGCAGTAATGTTTGGGCTCGAGCCAGCAACCATGGGGTCATGTCTATGATCCCACACTCAAGCCAGCAACCCCGTGCTCAAGCTGGTGAGCCCGAGCTCAAGCCGGATGAACCCTCGCTCAAACGCTCAAACTGGCAATGTTGGGGCTTTAAACCTGGCTCCGCCGTGTCCCAGTCCGATGCTGTATCCACTGTGCCACCACCTGGTTAGGCCAAAAATACATTTTTAATTGCCATCTCTTAGAACAAGATATTCTAATCATAAGTCTTTATTGTCTGTTAAAAACTAGAGTGAGACCGGCTGGTGACCATATGGATCTCTTCTCAGAGCCTCCATTTTTTTACCTGTCTTTGTTTAAAAAGGTTTAAATTAGAACACCAAGTAATAATGATGAATGCTGAAATTAGGGAGCAGAATTTTAAGGAGTACAGGATGTCTGCATAAATTCAAAGTATCTCCCTCAAAATATTAGTTATTGGTTTTAACATGTCCACAAATTCTTTCATACTCATCTCTCCATGAGCTAGAACCTAACTCCCCCTCCTCTTGAGAATAAGTTGGACTTAGTGACTCAGGGCTAATAAACAGTATTGAAAGGGGAAAAAATAGTAATTTTATGTTGCAGAAACCTGGAAGATATCACTTGAACCAAGTGATCAAGAGTTATATCACCAGTAATAAGATGATGACATTATGTACCCCCCGGTAATGTTATGAGTAAAAGTCTTTAAAGTATTCTTGCCCCTAAATCCATAAATCTAGTTCAATCATGAGGAAAGACCAGGCAAATACAAATTGAGGGATTTTCTATAAAATACATGAACAGCTCTTCCAAAGTGTGAAGGTCATAAAAGAACAAGGAAAGACAGAAACTGTCACAGCCTAAAGGAAATTAAGGAGACGTGACAGTTAAATGCAATGTGATATCCTGGATTGGATCCTGGAACAGAAAGGGGATATTATGGGAAAGTTGGTGAAGTCCAAATAAGGTTTAGTCAGTAGTGTTGTACCAATGTTAATTTCTTTGTTCTGATAAATGTACCATAGTTAGATAAGATGTTGACATGAGGAGAAGCTAGGGGAAAGATATACAAGAACTAACTGTACCATCTTTAAAACTCTTCTGTAGATGTAAAATTACTTCAGAATAATTTTTTTTAAAAAGAAGGATAGGCTGATTGACTACAGTGGTGGTATTGTCCTCTTAGGGAAGATAGAGCCAGAAGTTCAAGAGAACCACTGAGAAACTTCAGAAATACTTTTTCTCACCTATATGTGGGATATAAAACTGAAAGCAGCATGGGAACGAACAAGTGAAACAAGCAAAAACTTAATAGACACAGACAACAGTATCCTGTCTGTGGGATGGAAGGAGGGTGGGGACATAGTAAAGGGTAATGGGGGTCAAATACATGGTGACAGAAGATTTTACTTTGGGTGGTAGATACATAATGCAGTATACAGATGATGCATCATAGGATTGCACACTTGAAACCTATATAATCTTATTAACCAATGTCACCCCAAGAAATTTTTTTCTGAAGTGAGAAGTGGGGAGGTAGAGAGACAGACTCCCGCATGTGCTGGACCAGGATCCACCCGGCATGCCCACTAAGCAGTGATGCTCTGCCCATCTGGGGTGTTACTCTGTTGCAACCGGAGCCATTCTAATGCCTGAGGCAGAGGCCATGGAGCCATCCTCAGCACCCGGGCCATCTTGCTTCAATGGAGCCATGGCTGAGGGAGGGCAAGAGAGAGATTGAGAGAAAGAAGAGGAGGAAGGGTGAACTAGCAGATGGGTGCTTTTCCTGTGTGCCCTGCTTTCTCATATGTGCCTTGACTGGGTGCTCCAGCCAAGTGATTGACTGCTTGCTCAAGTCAGTGACGCCAAACTCAAGCTGGTGAGCCGGCACTCAAGCCTGATGAGCACACGCTCAAACCAGCCACCTTGGGGTTTTGGACCTGGGTCCTCTGCATCCCAGGCTGACACTTTATCCACTGTGTCACCACCTAGGCAGGCAAGAAATTTAATTATTAAAAAAAGAAATACTTCTAATTCTTCAACTAAAGAGTATTCATTCTGTATAACTTGATTATAAATAGAGAGCAATAACTATACTATTTTAAAGGGTTTTTTATTGCTTTTTAGAGATGAAGGAAAAGAGAGAGAGAGAGAGAAATATCAATTTGTTGTTGCACGTATTCATGCCATATTTGTTGATTCTTATATGTGCTCTGACCGGGGATTAGACCCACAGCCATAGCATATCAGGATGACACTAACCAATTTAGTTACCTGTCCAGGGCCACTACCTTACAGTGTTGAAGCATTCACATATATCTTCTCATGAACATCACAGTAGCTTTGTGAGTAGTTTGCATAAAGTACTGTTAGTCTCATTTTACATATGAGGAAATGGAGACTCGGGAAATGAAATGAGCTTTCTAAAGGCCACATGGTAGGTAGCAGAATCTAGCCTTCAAACCAGGTCTCTTGCATCCAAATCTACTACTTCCCCATTGTACTGTGGAACATCTTTTGTACTATAGAGTATGCTCATAGAGTTTCTAGCGATATTTTGATTTTAAAAAGTTATAGTAAATGTTTATTTTCATAAAATAGATGCCTAAGAAATGTCAGAATTTTCTGTGCTCTCTGTAGTTTGTAACATACAGATTTACTTTGTGTCTCAGTTCAGTGAAGAACTAAGTTTATTCTACTTTTCTCAAGCTTCGTTTAGAGGCACTTCACCAGATCCTCATTTTGTTGTCTGGAATGGAGGAAAAAGATAACATCTCTCTGGCAGGAAGCAGGTCGAGCTCGGGCTTCCAGTCATCCACGCTGCTCACGTCTGTGAGGCTGCAGTTCCTAGCAGGGTGTTTTGGGTTAGGCACTGTTGGGCACACAGGAGCCAAAGGAGAGAGTGGCCGATTGCATCACTATCAGGTATGTGATGGTGACCCCTTGCAGTATATTCAGATTTTAACCATCTTTTTACAAAGCCAGTTTTAAAATGCTAAACCTTTTGCTGTTTAAAATTGAAAAAGTTTTAGATGACTCTTAACAATATCTCATTGGTTTGGTTTCCTGAAGAATAGTAATATATTTGGGGTTAGGTGACCCATGGTGCTGTTGTACTTGTAGAATCCCTGCTGGCTTACTTTTATTAACCCTTGGCCAAGTTGAATGGGGATAGATCTAAGTTGAGGGTATTTGGGAGGATGGGTTTCAAGAATTTACATTTTAGACTTAATCATTCTATCTACATTCTCTGATTGCTTGAAAAAAGAATTTTTAAGGGTTGTCTTTGTGCCTTTCATGTTTATAGAGGAAAATTTGTTTTGTAGGAAAGGAGAAAGGTTGTATAGAATCAGGAATGATCAATTTAAAAATAAATATTTTAAAACTTTTATATACTGAAATAAACTAAATAATTAAAAACCAACATAGGGCTCAGGTAGACTAAGAACAAAATGCTGTTACTTTTACTTGGGTGGGAAGTATTATTGTTGCTAATAGAAAAAGTAAATCTTTATATGCAATACAGGATGGGATCAGAGCAGCTAAGAGAAGTATACAGATTGAAATCCAGGTGGCTGTCCATAAGATTTATCAACAATTGTCAGCTACCCTGGAGAGAGCCCTGCAAGCAAATAAGCATCACATTGGTGAGTAACTTCCCCTGCAAATATTAGATGCAAGTTATTTCAGCCCAAGGTGATGCTGGATAGTTAATGTTCTATATCTTGTGCTAGTAGGTGAACTTACAGGTAGAGAATATATATTTGAAAATGTAATAGTGTTCCATGTTAGTATTTATATTTTAGAATATGGTTCATTTTAGTGCCTTATTTACTTCAAAGAAGGTTCTTAATTGTTTTTCTTTTTCTTTTTTATTTAGAAGCCCAGCAGCGTCTCCTTTTGGTTACAGTGTTTGCCCTGAGTGTTCACTATCAACCAGTGGATGTTTCTTTGGCAATTTCCACTGGTCTGCTAAATGTATTGTCACAGTTATGTGGCACAGACACTATGCTAGGACAGCCCCTGCAGTTGTTGCCGAAGACGGGTGTTTCTCAGCTTAGTACGGCCTTAAAAGTGGCTAGTACAAGATTGCTCCAGATTCTAGCCATCACTACAGGGTGAGCATTGTAGACATCTTGGTAGGACTGGGTTCGGTCTGGTGTATTCACATTTTAGTAATTTCCATCTCCCCCTAATCTCCTTTATGTGTTTCACTATAACATTTGCCTTTCCATGTTATTGCCATTTACTTTTTTTCTGTTATTTCATTTAGGACCTATGCTGATAAACTGAGCCCCAAGGTAGTTCAGTCCTTGTTGGATCTACTCTGTAGTCAGTTGAAAAATTTGTTGTCCCAAGCTGGTGTACTCCGAATGGCCTCTTTTGGAGAAGGGGAAGGAGAAGAAGAAGAGGGTGAAGAAGAAGAAAGAAAAGTTGACTCAATTGGAGAAACTGAGAAGAGAGATTTCAGAGGTATCATGAACCTTTTTCCTCTGTCATTATTTACAAGCATTTATTGAGTCCCCATGTGTGCCTATCATTAGAATGTACACTTTTTCTGTTGTGTGGCATGAAAGGATTTTTATTTGTTCATTTAGAAACACCTTTCCCCAAACATATATGATATAGATGAGTTTCTGACAGAACCTTCTGTCCTTAGAGTCCGTTAAACCTGATGTGCTGACCATATTGCTAACTCTGTAAGTCCAGCCTCTCCTTGACTGTCCTGGCTCTAGCATCTAGAGGTTCTAGGTGATTGATTCCCCCAGGTTATGTTTTCTTAGCATCTGACCCTGATAGCTCATCTCTAACCATACTTTTGGCTTAAATGTTTCCCCAGTACCAAGGGTTTTCTTATTTGAGAACTGGGTTAGAATTAGAGGAGTTGAACTTCTTGCTAGGCTGCTCTGTTTTGTAGTGACTTAAAATTTTTTTTATTAACTTTAGCTACTATAATTCTTTTTTTTTTTTTTTTCAGGGAAAGAGAGAGAGTCAGAGAGAGGGATAGATAGGGACAGACAGACAGGAACGGAGAGAGATGAGAAGCATCAAGAATTAGTTTTTCGTTGCTGTTGCGACACCATAGTTTTTCATTGATTGCTTTCTCACATGTGCCTTGACCGCGGGCCTTCAGCAGACTGAGCCACCCCTTGCTAGAGCCAGCAACCTTGGGTCCAAGCTGGCGAGCTTTTTGCTCAAGCCAGATGGGCCCGCACTCAAGCTGGTGACCTCAGGGTCTCGAACCTGGGTCTTCTGCATCCCAGTCCGACGCTCTATCCACTGCGCCACTGCCTGGTCAGGCAGCTACTATAATTTTTGATTGCTGTAATAAGATCATCTGCTCATAGCTTTAAAAAACTACAGTGAACATTGTATTTTAGTAAATTTAATTTAATAGATTAAACCCTGAACAGAACCACCATATATGTCTGTTACATAATTAAGGGAATAAAGGTCCAAAATTGGTCATTTATTTTTAAAAAACTTTGTGAAACTACCAAGTCTTGTTATCATAATAAACTCTGGGTACCCTTAAGTCCTTTCTGGATTAGGCAGGTACGTAAGTGGATGGATAGATAGATAGATAAACAGACAGACAGAAGGAAGCAATCAAGAAAGGAGGGAGGGGGATGGAGGGAGGGGGGAGGAAGGAGGGAAAAAGGAAGGAAGGAAAGGAGGCAGAGAGGAAGGGAAGGAGGGAGGGAGGGAACTTAACCATTCTGTGCCCCAATTCCCTCATCTATAAAATAAGGATAATAGAACCAATTTCCTGAGCTTGTTATGAGGATTAAATAATTTAATACATGTAAACAGTGTCTGTCACATAATGAAGCTCAATGAATATTAATATTGAAATATCATAATAATATCCCAATATCTATAAATTGAATAGATAGTAAGGTAGATAGAGGTAATAATACCTTGGGAATACAAAAATAATAAAATATTGCCTCTGTCCTCAAGGACTTTCTAGGGTATTGAGAGAGTCAGACATGTCAACAAATTATTACAGTGTAATACAGGGAACTCAGAAGAAATAGCTAAATCTCTTTAAGTCAGAATCTAGGAAGATGTATGAGTCTGATGAAGGACTAGCTTTTAGTTTCAGAGGCTGAACCTGTGGCAAGGTCTTTCTCCCTATTTATATAGGGAGCACAGTGCTTATAAAAAGAACATATATAAGGTCTCCAGGTTTTAATTAATTTAACTAACTTAATGTCATATTATAGAAATACTTTCTGGGGTTAGGAGATAGGATGGATGCTTCATAAAAGAGATTTTCCCAGGTATCTCTACCAAAAGAGAAGGCTTCACAGAAGAGGTAGCTTTTGAACTAGATTTTGAAGGAATGTGTAGCAACAAGGTTGGCGTGGGATATGTGAGTATTCTGGGCAGGCTAATGATTTTACATTCTTCAAACTAATATTATAAGAAAGATTTTCTTATTAGCATGTAAGTAAAGAAAAGGTGGATACTACATAGAAGAAATGTAGAGGAATTCTTAGCTTTTTCTCTTACTGTCCCTAGTAGTTTAGCTCTGTCATAGACTTGCACACCCATCTTAGTAAAACATAAGTCCTCCAGTTAATTAGACATCTGTGAAGATAGATTACTGGCCATCTAAGCATGCCCCTTGGTGCGTGGGGGGAGCAGTTTCTTCTTTCTATGACAAGTGACTTGTCTGTGTTTTCCTTAATTTGCTGTGCCAGTATCTTCCTCATAGAAGTGCTATATATACTTGTTCTCAGATTGTTAGGATTTTTCATATCTAAGTGCCCCTTAGATATTGACATCCCAGGAATCTGCCCCACTGGCATACTTTCCCTGGGCTCTGTGTAGGGCTTTGCCAGGATAAGGAGGTAGGAAGGTATTGGATGATGAGAGAACGTGGTGTGTTACAGGAAGAACAGATAGTTTTCTGGCTTCAAAATGCAGATGGTGGAGGGAAAGGACAAGAATGTGACAGGAGAGAGGCTGGTTTTGGTGCTGGCAGAAACACTGGGAATTTGGTTATGGCAAGTTTATGTGAAAAATCTTACAGATTTTGGGTTCAGACAAACCAGACTTGGGCCTAGAGATTTGCTTCTTTGTAGAATCTTAAAACAAACTTTTTAAAATTTGTGTATCTTAATGATTGGGCAAGGCAGAATCATGAACATTTTGAAAATGTGATTAAATTTGTGAACTCTCTTATTCACATGCACACATATACACAGTTTTCATGCATATCCCTCAAATTCTATCCCATAGAACTCTAGACTTGGGTAGAGAACTATTGTGTTTTAGAATAGCATTAAAATATATATATATACAAAACCAAGTACACAGACTTTATTATAGGAAGCATAATAACTGTTGTATGCAGATGTTAAAAGATGTTTCAGGTTTGGTTTTATTTTGTCCTTTCCCCATT
This sequence comes from Rhynchonycteris naso, assembly GCA_037038555.1. Lineage (NCBI taxonomy): Eukaryota > Metazoa > Chordata > Mammalia > Chiroptera > Emballonuridae > Rhynchonycteris > Rhynchonycteris naso. The sequence continues at coordinate 53,627,375 of CM072999.1, forward strand.
TTTTAAATTAAAAAAATTTAGCAGCTGACAGTCTAGATTTTAAATTTAGGTTTGTGCTTACTGTAATCTAAATGTAACTTATATATTACAATACTGTTTACTGTTTGTTGGCTTTAGGTTGTAATGTAAACTTGTCTCCCTTCTTTAGCTGCTCTTAGGAAACAACACGCGGCCGAACTGCATCTGGGGGATTTTTTAGTTTTTCTTCGCAGAGTTGTATCTTCAAAAGCAATTCAGTCGAAAATGGCTTCCCCAAAGTGGACCGAGGTGCTTCTTAATATAGCATCTCAGAAGTGTTCTTCAGGTATATAACCTTTGCCTTGTTTTAGAGTTTTTGTTGTTGTTTTAATTTAGAAAACTAAATTTAACAGGTGACATTCATCAACAAGTGTACCTAGATTTCAGGTAAACACTACTATATCATTCAAACATCATGTGTGTTTTATTCAGATAATGCCAGACTTTAACAACATTGGGTACTTGACTATCTTATTTTCTAAGTCCTTATTTGATCAAAAGAAAACTCTAATTTCAGGAGTAGAAATTGATAGGAATTAATAATGAAAAATAGTCCTGGAGATCATGGATTTAATGGAGAACTTGGTCCTGTTTGTTCAAATTACATTAGTAAAAACAAGCAGAGAACAGTCTGTTTAAATGATAATTTGGCACAGATTTTGACATACTTTTATCTTGGATTATCAAAATATAAATCTGAATTTGTTTTTTCTTATATAATTTTTGTGCTTTTACTGTAACTTCTTCTCATTGTGTGCTGTTCATGAAAGTTCTATATAATAAGCTTAATTCTGGTTCTTAGCCAAAAGTCTGGTCAGTCCTTTTCTAGTCTGCTTTTTTGTTTGTGGTAAAATGTAAATCATAAAATTTACCATTTTAACCATTTAAGTGTGCAGTTCAGCGACATTCGCAATGTTGTTTAACCGTTACACTCTCCATTTTCAGAACTATTCATCATCCTACTCTTTTAAATATGCTCAAACATAATGTAACCTTCCTTAGTAACTGTCATTTTATATACACATATTCTCAATATTTTTATTAGTTTTATTAACTGGTATAACTTATAATAGTATTCTTTGTTGTTTAATAAGATGAGGCTTATATAGTATTGATTAAGATCTTAGAGCATAAAGAAAAATTAGATATTCACTTATTTTTGATTGCTTTTATTGTAGTAATGGGTATAAAAAATTGTATTAGTATCATATCTTTTACCTTTGCTTACTTTAGAAAAGTATAAACTGCTTATTCCCATTAACCCTAACACTCTCTCTGAAGCAGTTAGGACATGGACAGAGACGAAGCAACGAAACGGTGTGACAAGCCTTAACTTCAGACATGAACAAACTGTTGAAAATTCTACCTCACTTCCACTGAGCTGTGTGCCTTTGATCAAGTTCCTTAACTTTTCTGAGACTCAGTTTCCTTACCAGTAAAATCAGGATATAATGTAGGATTTGTGAGGATCAACAGTTAATGTGTATGAAATCCATAGTACTGTAGTTATTATAATTATAGTGCTATTTCCTTTATGTATACATAAAGATTGAAACATAAACATGAATATTCATATACCTTAACGGGTAAGAGATGAGTCCAGAATTACTATGATAATAGGTTAAAGTCCATTCCACCCATAAGTGCTTAGTAGCCTCAGAATTTTTTTTTTCAAGAGGCTCACTTAAACTTTGAATTTAAGTCACATCAATACTAATGAAATGTCTTTCCTCCCCCAGGTATTCCTCTAGTTGGTAACTTAAGAACAAGGCTCCTTGCACTTCATGTCCTTGAGGCTGTGTTACCAGCCTGTGAATCTGGTGTAGAAGATGATCAGATGGCCCAGGTTTCTATTTTTAAAGTTGTTTGAAAATGTTTTTGACATCGCAGTATGGTTTACCCAAAATCTAAACTTATAGTCTCTTTGGTTGTAAATGTATCATTTAATCAGTAGCAGAACTTCCACTTCTGAAATTTTCATCTGCAAGCAAGGAGAAAGAGAAATTAAATTAATGGGGTGTAAAAAGGAGGGGATAGTACATACTTGCAGTATCAGAAGGAAAGGGAAATGTGTAGAATCTCTTCCTAGGTTCAGGCATCTACAGAGAAATGTGTGAGGTTGTATGGCCTTTCAGAGGTTTGTACAGGGAGGCAACATGGGGACAGTGGAGCCCACTTTCTAGTAAGTTAATGACCTTTCTAAAAAAAGATATTAACCACCCAAAGTAGCTGTTGGACATTGATATGAACAAATGTCACATGTGACTTAGTATTAGAGTTGAATAATTTATCTTTTTTAAACTTACAATTACCTTGACAAATTTTATCATTTTTTTCCTTCAATAAATAGGTTGTTGAATGCCTGTTTTCCCTTCTGTCAGATTGTATGTGGGAGACACCCATTGCACAGGCCAAACATACTATTCAGATAAAGGAAAAAGAACAAGAAATAAAATTACAGGTAATTGATTCCTCCAAAAAAGTATTTTTACCTTGACCAGGCAATGGCACAGTGGATAGAGCATCAGACTGGGATGCGGAGGACCCAGGTTTGAGACCCCATGGTTGCCAGCTTGAGCGCAGACTCATCTGGCTTGAGCAAAAAGCTCACCAGCTTGGACCCAAGGTCGCTGGCTCCAGCAATGAATGGGTTACTCGGTCTGCTGAAGGCCCACGGTCAAGGCACATGTGAGAAAGCAATCAATGAACAACTAAGGTGTTGCAACGAGAAACTGATGATTGATGCTTCTCACCTCTCTCTGTTCCTGTCTGTCTGTTCCTATCTATCCCTCTCTCTGACTCTCTCTCTGTCCCTGTAAAAAGAAAAAAAGTATTTTTAGATAGCACAAGTGAATATCCTGCCACCTGTCTCTGGATTCCTTCTCTGAGGGACTGACCTCGTTCTATCAGTTACTCCGTTTCCTCTCTGCACTGTCCCTCTCTCTCTCCTCCCGCTGGTTCCTTCCTTTCATTTTATAGCCATCTCTTATTTCTCCTAAGTTCTTTTTTATATTCATGAAGCCTTCCTAGCTTCTCTATTGTCCTTCAGTGCTAAGCTTCTCAGAAGAGTAATCTTATACATGTTTCAGTCACTTCTCATTATCTCTTCAACCCAATTGTTTATCTTCCAGCAAAGCATGGAAATTAAATGACAGCAATAAGTGTTAAGAACTAAATACAATATACACTTTTTTGTCCACATCTTACTTGACCTCTTGAAACTCTAGTCTTCTGTTGTTTGCAGAACACTGCCTACTTCTAGATCTCCATATATCCTCTGCCAATTCTTGATTCTTACTGGAGACGTTTCTTCTTTGTTGCCACTTTCTCCTGGTCTTCATCCTCAACTCTGGTGTTCCTCAGAGTTATACTTTAGCTTTTCCAGCAGTCTCATCTCACCTAACCACATGCATTGCTTTCCAAATTTAAGTGCTAATCCTGGTGACTCTCCCTCAGACCTTCCCCTTTCCTTCCTGTCCCATTTTTTATTGGTGGCACCGCCATTTACCCAGCTTTTCAGACCCGAATTCCTGGAAACTCTAGACTCTCCTGATGTCACTATCCACTAGGCCTCATTAATTTTACCTCCTAGATAGCTTGAATCCATCCATCTAGCTATCTTAATTCATCTCTTGGTTTTCATGGTGTCACATTTTTTTCTGGTTTTCCTTCTGTCTCAGTACAGTGACCTTTTCTTCTCATTCTCTTTTATTGATTCTTCCTCTTCTATTTAATCTGAGTGTTGGAGTATCTCAAGGCTTAGTCCCAAGACCCCTTATTTTCTCAGTTATCATCCCCATTCCTTTTCCTGTACCCAACCAAACCCTATTCAAGCCCATACCCCATTGATACCCACATTTTTAATTCCAGTTTTAATATTTATTTTACTGATTTTAGAGAGAGGAAGGGAGAGAGCTAAAGGGAGACAGGAATATCAACCTGTTCCTGTATGTGCCCTGACCGGGGACCAAGTTGGCAACCTCTATGCTCTGGGACGGTGCTTTAACCAACTGAGTTTCCCAGACAGAACTTTAATTCCAGTTTTGATATTTTTTCTGAATTCCAGACTTATGTATTACTTGCCTTACCACGTGAACGATAGCCTAAGAGACATCCCATACTTAGTAGTATCCTTAGTTCTAGCACATCCAGTTTTTTCATAAGGCTTTTGCATCTTCCTACTTAGTAACTCTGCCAAAAACCTAGAAGTTATCTTTGATTCCTCTCTTTCTATCCCCATCTCCCATTATCTTCATTCATACAATCTCCAAGTCCCATTAACTCATCTGTAAAATTTAACTTGAATTTGCCCACATCCTTATACTTCGGCCATCACTTCATTCCAGCGCCCTGTTATCTCTGGCCTGATCTGTGCAGTAGCCTCTTAACTGGTCTTTGTGGTTACATTATTAACTCCTTATAGTTCATTTAGAGCAGTGGTTCTTAACCTGGGTTCTATCGAACCCTAGGGGTTCAATGAGTCTGTCTCAGGGGTTCGAAGAAGCCTCTGCCGCGGAGGCCAGAATAAAGTAATATCGTAATTTGTAGTGAGTTCATGCACTTTGTTGGTTTTGTTCTTTGAGCAACGTGATGTTCATGCACGGCTCATTTTGTGCACCAGTAAAAAAACATATACCTATGTCTTGAATTTGGAAAATAAAAATCATATTTTACTTATCACTGAAGAAGGGTTCGGTGAATGCACATATGAAACTGGTGCGTTCGATACCTCAAAAAAGGTTAAGAACCACTGATTTAGAGGATTCAGAGTGATCTTTTAAAATTGTAAAGCAGAGCATGTTGATCCCTGCTTAAAACCCTCCAGTGGTTTCATCATTCTTGGGATAAAAATCTAAACTTCTTGTTCTTTCCCCTTTGCTCACTACACTGAGCAACTTGCCTTCTTCCTGTTTCTGGGACATACTAAACTTGGTTTTTCCTTTGGGCTTTGCACCTGCTATTCTCTACCTACTACTCCCCTCAAAGGTGTTTCTTAGAGGTCAGCTTTTATTATTCTTATCTCAGTTATTATTTCTTCAGAGAGTCCTTTCCTGATCCTCAACCTAGTGTTAGTTCTCACATGTTCTTTGTTACATCACCTGTTTTAATTTCAACATAGCACTTATTACCCGATATTTTCTTCTTTATATATTTTCTGTCTTCTAAGATATAAGTTCTGTAAGAGCCCAGACCTTATCTATTTAATATACTGCTGAATATGTAGGCCCTGGTAGTGCCTAGCACAAAGCAGATGCTCAGTAAATACTCATTGAATGAGTGAATGATTTCAAGTCCTCAGTATTACTTACCTAAACTCTTGCATTAATTTCCTGATTTGGTCTTTCTGTCTTCATCCTGTATACTCCAGGTAAAATAATGTTTATAAAACACAGGTCTGATCTGTAATCTACTATATAAATCATGCTGTGTAGGCACTCCATGTTATCTTTAGAGTAAAATTTAAACTCAAAGTGGCATTCAAGACCTATTAGAATTTTCTTTTTCTATGCTCCTTTCCTAACAATTTTATCCTCCAGACCTTCCACATTGCTTGCAATTACCTTTCATCACTGAACCCTCTTACATCTTCATGCCTCGACACATATACGCATTGCCCTACATTTCTTTCTCTCCTTTGACTAGCTGCTAAATGCCTTCTCATCATTCAGGACTCTGCTCAGAAGTCATTCTTTATTGAATGCTTACCTTATCCTTTCTAAGCATGGTTAGATGCCTAAATGTTTATGTTGCTGCTTTACCTCTTATGAGACTTCTATTACTCTCTCATTACAGTATTGATGTTAAGTGTTTCCCTGACCCCTAATTGTACCGTAAGCTCTTTATGGGCAGATATCATGCCGTACCTATATCATTGTGCTTCCATTTCCTGCACAGGAACTGGTATGTAGTAGAACTCAAACCAAGCAATTTTGAATGTATATTAACTGAGATCTTGGTTACTTCAAAATACTGATCAGCTTCCTTTCTGGTAGAAGCAGGGAGAGTTGGAAGAAGAAGATGAGAACCTTCCTATACAAGAAGTATCCTTTGACCCCGAGAAGGCTCAGTGTTGCCTAGTAGAGAATGGACAGATTCTAACTCATGGCAGTGGAGGCAAAGGATATGGATTAGCTTCAACAGGAGTAACTTCTGGGTGCTATCAGTGGAAGGTGCGTAGAATTCCAAGTAATTTTTAGCATTTTGTCTTTTAGTCCTTTCTGCAGGTTCTTTTGAAAAAATGTATGGAATTACTTTTTGAAAATCATTGTGTGTAAATATTCTATCATTATGTAAGGTATTAATAAGAAAGGAAACTAAATGAAGGATATACAGGAACTCTATTATATTTATAACTCTTCTGTAATTCAAAAATTATTTCAAAAAATTTTTAAACAAATTACTAAAGAATTACAATAACCCCTCCCATTGCATCCCCGTAGTGAAAGTATAGTAGTGTGTGTGATGTTTCTGCTTGGGAAAGCTCATTAGAGACTTAGTGCCCAAGATTTTTATTGGGTGATGGTCACGTATCCTCTGACTGGGTATATACTACAATTTTAGGTTCCCAGAAGGAAAACAGGTGTTTAGCATAAAATTTATTGTTGTATAAGCAGTCTAGGCACAATGCACCATGCTTATCAGTTTAGGGAAGTTTTTTATCAGTGTAGGGAATTGTCTACCAGTCTAGTTTCCAGATGCCAACCAAGGGCCAACATCGCATAGCGCTCTCTACTATGTTAACTCTTTTGTGCACAGTCCACCCCCTTGACTCTTGGCCACCGTATCTTTACAGTAAAATTATTATCATCAGGAGGGCTTTATGCAGCAGAGTGAGACCTTTAGTGCCTTCAGTTATACCTTTTAGGAGTCCTAGACTTAGCCAGTTAAAATGAATCTTATTAACCATACATGTCTATATTAAGAAATCATGTTACTTTGTCCTTAAGTTTTTGTACTAACTTTCTAAAACTGGGTTAGGCATCAATTTAGCCCAGCACAACTCTGGGCAGCCCATGGCTCAGGTAGTGTCCTGAGTGCCTACACAAGAAGTACACTCCCAGAGGGCATACGTAGTATCCCTAGAAACAAAGAGTTTATAATTGTTAGGATCCGCCTCATCAGGATGTGCAGTAATTGGCCAGAACAAGTTAATAGGACCCTGGCATGACCTCTTACACTCTGTTGCTGGTGCAATCTGAGTAATTGAGTACTTGATTTCAGCGGGACTGCCTAAAGCAGGGGTCCCCACACTTTTTACACAGGGGGCCAGTTCACTGTCCCTCAGACCTTTGGGAGGCCAAACTATAAAATAAACTATGAACAAATCCCTATGTACACTGCACATATCTTATTTTAAAGTAAAAAACAAAACGAGAACAAATACAATATTTAAAATAAAGAACAAATAAATTTAAATCAACAAACTGACCAGTATTTCAATGGGAATTATGGGTGCGGATGCATCATGTGCTCCTTTCACTGACCACCAATGAAAGAGGTGCCCCTTCCAGAAGTGCGGCAGGGGTCGGATAAATGGCCTCAGGGGGCTGCATGCGGCCCGTGGGCCGGCCGGGCCGTAGTTTGGGGACCCCTGGCCTAAAGGCAGTCAGTTAAACAGTTTTGCTTGTCCGTGACAGTGATTTATCTGGTGCCTTAAGAGTGTGGGTAACATCTGGAGGTGTTCTGGGGAAAGTACACCCTCTGTTGTTGTTTTTTTGTTGTTTTTTTAAAAAATACTTTATTTATTGATTTTACAGAGACAGTAGAGAAAGGGGAGCATGGAATGGGAAGTAACAACTCATAGTTGCGTCATGTTAGTTGTTCATTGCTTACTTGCTGCATGTGCCTTGACCAGGGAAGTCCAGGGTTTTGAACCGGCAACCTTGGCATTTCAGGCCAAAGGTTTATCCACTATGCCACCACAGGCCATGCACACCCTCTGTTTTTTGTAGTTTGTCAGGTGTGTGGTTAGAGGCCCAACAGTCAGTTTGAATTTAAAGTGCTCACAACAGGCTTCAAGACAACATGGATATTTTTTCTCCTAGGAGGAGGTACAGTTCTGAAAAACAAAGATTAGTATTAGCCTTCCCGTTCCTTTGTATTTCCTCAGGTCCTGGGTTTTTTTTTTTTTTTTCTCTCTTATTCTAAAACCAGTGTGTTCCATTTAGTAATTATAACTTCAGACTTTTTTATTATTATTAAGTGAGGCACGGAGGCAGAGAGACAGATTCCCACATGTGCCCTGACTGGGATCTACCCGGCAAGTCCCTTATAGGGTGATTCTCTGCCCATTGGGAGCTGCTCCATTGTTCTGAGCTCCATCTGCAACTGAGCTATTTCAGCGCCTGAGGCAAGGCCGTGGAGCCATCCTCAGCACCTGGGGCCAACTTGCTTGAACCATTTGAGCCATGGCTGCGGGAGGAGAAGAGAGAGATATAGAGAAGGGGAGGAGAAAGGGTTGAGAAGCAGATGGTTGCTTCTTCTGTGTGCACTGATTGGGAATTGAACCTCGGACTTTCACACTTTGGGCCATCGCTCTACTGCTGAGCCAGCTGGCCAGGGCCTAACTTCAGACTTTTTCAATCATTTTTATTTTCATCTAGACTTTTTGTCCAGGTGGGTAAGGTGCAAGAGGGACAGAAGAGTTTTTACACAAAACATTTTTATATAACTTAACCAGAAAGGTTAGAAATTGTTCAAAACTCCCAATTTTAAAAATTTATTTTTCAAAATAGGTTTACCAAAATAATTTTGTTTCCTTTGATCATAATCATGTATCCAGTGAGCAGCCTAGAAAGGATCAGTCTCTTTCTGGGGAGAGCTTCATCTGCTAAGGCATGTATATCAGAAGAAAGATAAGACTTACAGAGAGACAAGCTATCATTCTCCTGTTGCAAACTGCAACTAAATCATAAAGCTGACCATAATAAGTCAGTAGCAGTGGGACATCCCCAAGAAGATGTCCAGTTTGTTAAGACTAGTCATGGAGTCATACTGTCATGCTATGCCCTCTTCCAACTTTCAGCTTTCAGTAGGAATCACAAGTTAGGATGGTAATTTGTTTTATGTAAGAAGTCTAAGAACAAGCCCTATTCCAGGGGCATTTACAAGAGATCCAGACAGTCCATCCAGAATCCATGATATTTCATAGTTTATAACACCACAAAGAAGTCCTAAAACTGCAATAGTCCCAGAGTTTGGGTTTTGTTCACAGGGTCGGTACCTTTTTTGAGCACGGTTCATGTTAGGTTGAAACAGCCCATAGCAGACAGTCAGTCTTAACTTAGAGTGAGGTCCAGGCAATTAGAATCCGTGAATTCAGGATTTTAAAAAGCTAGCAGCTTTCTTGGCAAGAAAGCCTAGTTGTTGGACCAGACAGCTGTGTTTTAAGTTCAAGTGATAGGCAAGGCTTTCCTAATCCTTTTAAAGCCATGTCAGTCTGAGTGTCCAAATTTACCCACTCAAAAATAGGCATTTCAGGCTGGAAAATCATCAGCCTCTAAGGGTCAGACATCTGATTTGACAAGAATTCATTAGCAGTGAAAAACTTCTTTTTACAACTCTAAACGTATATTTATATGTCTCCATCTGGAGATAGCCATTCTTTTATTTGGTCTCCCTTTTTCCAGAGGCTTCAATAGGCAAAAACCATAGCAAAAAATCATGCTATGGAGTTTTGTTCTGTTTGTAGTACTCAAAGAGTTTAAATTCGGATCCACACACTGGTGGCAAAAATCAAGGAAGTTGTGTCCCACTTACATGTTTTTCCTTTGCAGTTTTCACTGATCAAGACAATCCGCTAGCATTTATGAAGTTACAAGCATATAATGTTTTACGTCTATTTTTATCACATATCCAGATGCAGTAGCCATAAAGCGAAGCTGTTTTTAAACTTTACTTTTCCTTCCTCCGACCTCAAATTTATTCAAACTCCTAGCAGTATATTTAGCCTTTACAGGGTTACTTGATGGGACAAGAGGCACTGCAGCAGCAGTGTAGTATCTAAGCTAAGTGAAATAACTGCAGTGGCTTTTCTTCTCCTTTTCTTTCTCTAGTCTTTTTAAAGCTTTGCTCTTGCCCCCTAGAAACTGTATTAATACCACTTTTCCTCTCTTTTGGAGGAAAGAGCAGCATGCACTTCTCATATATTTGGTCTGCCCAAAACTCACCTTTTGGGATTTTTGAACTCTTCCCCTGTCATCTGGAGGAAGGAGCACAACTGTGAGCAAATATTTCTTCTTTGTCCCATCAAAAGTTCATTTGTGGGCATGTTTGGGCCCTTTTCCTGCCTAGAAGAGAGAACAACAGATTTTCTGCTGTCTTCTCTTGATCTCTCACTTGAGCTAGCAAGACCAAAAGCATACAGGAGCTCCAGCAAATAGCCCTTAGAGTCTGATGAGTTTCCAGCCTAAGTGTACCTTTTTTGAAATGGATCTATTATTTTTGAATTCCATAGGTAAATTTACCTCTCAGAACAGATAGCAACTCACCTGCTGTTTCATAGCATTTGTAACTTTGTAGCCATCAGTTACCAGAGTTTTGTCTTTTCTCACTTCTCTCTTTTCCCCAAGTAGCACTGTAATTATATTATAATGAATTGGAGTTGTAGTAAATTTCATGGTTGCCACCACTGTGTTGGGGGTCCCCAAGATCATCCCTACATTCAAAGATTTATTAGAAAGACTTAAAGGATTCACTTGACTTGTGGTGGCGCAATGGATTGAGCGTTAACCTGGGATGCTGAGGTTGCTTTAAAATCCCAGGCTTGCCTGGTCAAGGCACATATGAGAAGCAACTACGACGAGTTGTTGCTTCCCACTCCCTGCCCCTCCCCATTCTTTCCCTCTCTGTCCTCTCTCTAAAATCAATAAATAAAATCTTTAAAAAAAAGATAAGACTTAATATATAGTTGTACTTATAACTAAAATGTATTATAACACCACAATAAGGACATGTAGCTGGATAATAAAGGGGAAAAAAGGTAGAATTTGGAGGAATCCATGTGCAAGCTTCCTGTGTTTTCTCCCTTTCATGAGAGGTCACATGGAGCATACTCTTTTCCCCAGCCACAAAATGCATGTGTGTGATGTTTTAGAGAATTCCATTAGAGACTTAGCAGCCAAGATTTCTACTGGGGGCTAGTCATGAAGGTGTACTCTGCCTGGTATGTGAACCAAAATTCCAGCCTCTCACAAGGAAAGCAAGTGTAAACCACATTGTTTGTTCAAACATTCTAGGCCTGGTGAGCTACCTTTGTTAGGTAGAGAAAATTTTGTATCAGGGTAGGAAACTGTTTACCAGTTGAATTCACAAATACTAGGCAAGGGCCAGCATTAAAAGCATGCCTTTTAATGTTTATTGATTTTAGAAAGAGGAAAGGAGAGAGACAGGAACATTGATCTTTTCCTATATTTACCCTGACCAGAGATTGAACTGGCAACCTTTGTGCTTCAGAACAATGCTCTAACCAACTGAGCTATCCAGCCAGGGCAAAAACATGCCTTTTTAAAGATAGCAGTCTTAGGCCTGCTATATTAAGTCTTATCTGTATAGAAGTAGACACAATAGAGTAGTTAGAAATTTATCTGTGAAGAATTGAAGCATCCCAGTAATAATTTTCTGGACTAGACATACTTCCTTAGTTTAATAATTCAGCAGAGGGAATATTGTATTAATTATGTATGGTACTAGATTTATTGGGGGGGATCTCCTTATAAGTTATATAAATGTCCAACCACTATGCTGTAAGCCTGAAATTAATGTAAAGTATTAATATTTAATAGAATGCCAACTTTAATTGAAAAAATGTTTTAAATAAAATAAGTACTAAATGTTGTATAAGGTAAAAATTAAATTTGTTGAAAAATCTTTACAAAATATTATTTATTTCATTTATATGTTATTTTCACTTGGGCTAAAAGTAAACTTAAGTTCCCATAAATGGATAAATATTATTTATATAAACCTACCCTGCAGTATTAGTTTATACAGTTAATAGTATATAAACAGGTTTTTTGGATATTATTGAACATTTTCATTTTTTATTTTAGTTTTATATTGTGAAGGAAAACAGAGGTAATGAAGGCACGTGTGTTGGAGTTTCTCGTTGGCCAGTACATGACTTTAACCACCGAACTACCTCAGATATGTGGCTGTATAGGGCCTATAGTGGTAACCTCTATCACAATGGAGAACAGACTCTGACATTGTCCAGCTTCACTCAAGGAGATTTCATTACCTGTGTGTTAGACATGGAAGCCAGGACTATTTCCTTTGGGAAAAATGGAGAGGTACTGAAACTCATTCACAAGCTTTGCATGTTTTTTTGTTTTTATTTCTACTGAACTTAGTTATTCAAGTGCTAATTATTCAGCTTATCGATTATCCATTCTTCTCTAATACTTTTTGGTTCTTATAGAATTTATCAGCACCAAATCAACAACAGAAAGATAATAAAATCCTGTAAGATTGTTGAAACAGATAAACAAATTATGATCATTTATTATATGTGGAATTTCCTTGGGTAACAATGCTGCTTGAGATTTGGCTGTACTAACTTTGTTCTGTATCCTAAAAGCTTTGCATCTTAATGTGATTGGATAGTAGCAATTTGTAAAACTTTTCTTTTTCCTTTTCATTATCTCTGCCATACTATAGGAACCCAAATTAGCTTTTGAAGATGTGGATGCAGCAGAGTTGTACCCATGCGTAATGTTCTACAGTAGCAACCCAGGGGAAAAGGTAATGAAACCTCGGGTCTAAAGCATAAAAGATACTTGTCATTTTTTATTACTATTTAATAGCATTAGAGAGCTTATAAGTATAAATTATTTCTGCCATTAAGAGTACCTGTTCAACAAAATTAAAGGGAAAAAAACTAAAAAAGAATAAAAGCAAAAAAGTACCTGTTCAGGTAATTTACTCTTCTAGAAGGTTAGATTACTTTTAGAATTACTTTACTTTATTTTAGATTACTTTTTATTAAGGCAGTATTTGACATTCTGGCAATGTGAGTAGAGTGAGTCAACTTTCAAGTATATGTGCGATTTCAACGGTCAAAAGTGCACCATAGCTTTACGGACACACTGTATTAGAGATAATCTGGTTCATTGGCAATTATGAATATGAGAGAAATATAGAAATAATCTTAAGTATAATCAGATATCATTAACTGAATAATGGTAATTCCAGTTGTGATCGAGAAGCTGCCCTTCATTTATTCAGCTGAGGAAATTCTCAGATCTTGTAGTTGGTGTAAATCCCTAAACCTTTAGGACTGTATGACAGAGATAACCTCCCACTATAGCCTATTTTTTCTTCTCATCTACAACCCAGGCAGAGACAAACTTCCCTGTGGTCTCCCTGTGCTGCTGGTTGGATTTGTTTTCTACCCCATTTTTTCATTTGAGAATGTTTTGTAGCCTGAGTTTGATCTTTAGAATTTCTGTTTATTCTTTAGTAGAAAGTTTTCACACTGTCTCATATTTCTATAATGGAAGTACTGGGCTTGGTAAATCCAAATCATAAAAGTTAATTTTTATTCTATGCTTTTAAATATATTTTTAAATTTTCAAAAGTTATAATTTCAGGCTAACCATTGACATTTTTTGATTATTTACCAGTGTCTGTTCCTGTATTAATAAGCATTTATGTACATGTTCTCATTTAATCTTTAATTAACCTACAATTACTATTAAAATAACCTACTAGATTATTCATGCCATTTATTTTACAGAAGTAAAAGCTGAGATTTAGCAAGATTAAATAATTCTCCAATATTGTGCAGAGTTGAACCCGTCTTGCTCTTCCTTTAACCTCTGTCTTAATTGAAATGTGTGTCCAGGCTTGGACTACCTCAGTTATCTAGATTTATGATTTTATCTTTTTGCCCCTTGAACAATATAAGATGGTCCCAGGACTCAGTGTTATTCTGGAGTCTCAAGGATAAGAGAGAATAGATCCTTAAGACTTATTATTATTAATTTATTTATTTCTTTATTGCCTAAATTGAGTGAGTCACATATAGCTTGGTCCTAACGCATCTTCTGTGAGGCTGCAATAGCTGTGATACGGGCTGAAGGAAGTTTAAATGACTGGGCAGCTATTTCAGAGGATTATACTGCTACTAACTATTAGATCTAGAATATTGGCTCCTCCTTATTGGGGCCAGTGGTATAATACCATGTATTAGCAGACCAAACTCTAGTTTGACACAGGATTACATGTGCCAGAATTTCTGGTGACTAATCATTTAGGAGAGCTATGAATATTATGCATTTGCCATTCTCTTTTACAGGTAAAGATCTGTGATATGCAGATGCGTGGCACACCCCGCGACTTGCTCCCGGGAGACCCCGTTTGCAGTCCAGTAGCAGCAGTGCTGGCAGAGGCCACTATTCAGCTTCTTCGGATCCTTCACCGAACAGACCGTTGGACTTACTGCATTAACAAAAAAATGATGGAAAGGCTGCACAAAATTAAGATATGTATTAAAGAGTCAGGTCAGAAGCTAAAGAAAAGCCGCTCGGTTCAAAGCCGAGAGGAAAATGAAATGAGAGAGGAGAAGGAGAGCAAAGAGGAAGAGAAAGGTAAACATAATAGACATGGCCTTGCTGACCTCTCAGAGCCGCAGCTGAGGACCCTTTGCATAGAGGTGTGGCCTGTGCTAGCAGTGATAGGAGGAGTTGATGCTGGCCTTAGAGTTGGAGGTCGGTGTGTTCACAAGCAAACTGGGCGCCATGCCACGCTGCTGGGAGTGGTCAAAGAGGGCAGCACGTCTGCCAAGGTCCAATGGGATGAAGCAGAAATTACTATCAGGTATGATCTGTTGAGTTACACTTGTAGCAAACAAGTATTTAATGGTGACATGGGCCATTGTCTATGGACAGTGAGTAATTATGTATTTTAGGCGAGCTGCCAGTTAAATTTTTAAAATACTTTATTCATACAGTTAGGTATGAGTGCTGTGATTTCATAAGGGAATATTTCCCAAATTTGTATTCCTTGGAATACTAGTGGTTTGTAAATCTTACAGTTTTTGTTTTGTTTTGTGAAGAAATGGTAAACTCACTAGATTAAGTTTAACTGGGGTCCTTCTTTCTATTTGTCATTTGGCTTTCTGCTTTTTGATCATTTCCATTACTTACTGGGATATAAAAAAGCCAGCCAGCAGATCCATCAATTACATTTTGTGTAGGAGGGCTTTGAATGTATGACAGAAACATTTGAGTGACTAAAATCAGGTTTTGAATTATATGCAATTTTAAGTATATTCTTGACTTTTTTAAAGCAAAATTTCTGTCCCCTCTTTATGTGCAACATTTTGGACAAATAGAAAAATTACATTATTTGACACAAGCTGTGTATGTACTTAATAGCACTTAGCTGTGTTTTGTAATCAGATAGGATTTATGTGAAATAGAAACTTCGTATGTGTAGAAAGAAATGTATCTCCATCAATAGGAGAACACACTTATCTAATGACTTCATAATTGTATCATTTGAAAATAGGAATTTATTGATGGTATCATATGACTTTATTATACTGTCTAAAGTGATTCCTTTATCATTTAAAGTGACATGGAATAATGTCTAAGTTCTTAAGTATTTTTTGGCGGCAATACTGTTTTAGAATCTAACGGTAGCTATTAGACCCTCTCAGTTGAAAAATACACACATAACCTTTATACACAGTTTCAGGAGTTAATGGACTCTACCTCCCTCCACTCCACCAACCTAAGAAAGTAGTGAAAATTTTATAGTGTTACATGAAAATATCTACCTTTTCTTTTATTCTTTACCTTGTTTCAGAAAGGATTTATGAAGTCTTATTAATATGTATAAAATATAGCAAAATAAATTTAAAAAATAAGAAAAACAAGACAAAGGAACAATAAGATTTGGAAGATTAAGTTAGAACCAAGATTTAGGTTAATATAACAAATGTATAACACAAACATTTTATATTTGCTAAAGTTTTCAGTTACATTTCATATATAACATTTTTATACTCCAGGAAATTCTTGCCAAATATCAGGAAATATGTGATCATATTTTTGCTTAAACTATAAATTAGAAGCATTTATTGAAGGTTACAGAATAATTTTTTTAATGAAACAAAGTCTTCTCTGAAATAGTTTATAAATGGCCATTACCCACTAATAAGAAAGATTTATTAAACAGACTTTCCAAATAGCTTACATCAGGGATTGCCAGAGAACATCTGGCCCATGTCCTGTTTTTATAGTTACATAGCTACAGCCTTTAATTTAGGTGTATCATTGGCTGCTTTTCCACTATGGTGGCAGGATTGAAAGGTTGCAATAGAGACCGTGTTGCTCACAAAGTCTAAAATACCGAATGGGCAAAAGTAGGTTTATAGTTCGTATAGGAAAATAAATACTGTAATGCAAGAATAAATTCTGTTTCATGGACTCACAAATATAAATGTACTTTTGTCCACCCTGTATTTACTGTTTGGCTTACAGAAATTTTGCTAATTCCTGGCTTACATTATGTTATAGTGAATATTCTTATTTGAAAGCACATGCACATCTCATTGCTTTTGCATTTACCATCGTATCTTCTCATTTTGTCATATGAGACTCATTTTTCTCTCTGTAATTTATTTCTCTAGCTTGTGTAAATTGTTCTCTGTACTGTGTACATAATGCATCTTATTTTGTCTACATTATTTTCTGTACCTTCCTCTTGTCTATCCCTCACTTCTTCCTGTGTCATTCTGATCTTTATTAAAGCTTCCCAACTTTTTGGTCGCCTAGTGATACTCCACTGTATAATCTGGAACCCTGTGAACCACTGCCTTTTGACGTGGCGCGATTCCGGGGCCTGACGGCTTCTGTGCTGCTGGACCTCACGTATCTGACTGGCATTCATGAAGACATGGCCAAACAGAGCACCAAACGACATGAAAAGAAACACCGACATGAGTCTGAGGAGAAAGGGGACATTGAGCAAAAAACTGAGAGTGAATCTGTTTTAGATATGCGAACAGGTCTATCATCTGACGATGTCAAAAGTCAGGGTACCACAAGCTCCAAATCAGAAAATGAAATAGCTTCATTTTCTTTAGATCCAACCTTGCCAGGAGTGGAATCCCAACACCAAATAACAGAAGGAAAGAGAAAAAACCATGAACACATGTCCAAAAATCATGATATACCCCAGTCAGAAATCAGAGCAGTCCAGCTGTCCTATCTCTACCTCGGTGCTATGAAATCACTTAGTGCTCTTCTCGGCTGTAGTAAATATGCTGAGCTGTTGCTGATACCAAAAGTTCTGGCTGAAAATGGCCACAACTCAGACTGCGCGAGCTCTCCAGTTGTTCACGAGGACGTGGAGATGCGTGCAGCCCTGCAGTTCTTGATGCGGCACATGGTGAAGCGAGCAGTCATGCGGTCACCCATAAAGAGAGCATTGGGATTAGCTGATCTGGAACGAGCTCAAGCCATGATCTATAAATTAGTGGTCAGTGGGCTTTTGGAAGACCAGTTTGGGGGCAAAATTAAGCAAGGTATGTTATCTGAATTGTGTGTGTGTTAAAATTATAATTGTCAGAAGTGATGTATTCTGTAAATGATTTATAAAATTCTTGTTTGGCCAAAGAAATTTTCATATCATTTTTCTTTTGTAAGATGAGCAATATTTTGTTTTATATTTGTTTCTTTTATATTAATAATCTGATAATTTTATATTTTAGACCTATAATGCATTAGAATAATTATGACTGCATTTGGTCCCTTTTTCTTTTTCTTTTTTTTTAAGAGGAGGGAAGATAGTGAGGCAGACTCCCACATACACCCCAACCGGAATATACCTGGCAACCCTGTCTGGGACCAATGCTCAAGTACCGAGCTATGTTTTTTTAGCTCCTAAGGCTGAAGCACTCAGGCCAGCTGAGCTATCCTTAGCACTCAGGGCCGGTACTCGAACCAATCAAGATGCTACAGGAGGGAAAGAGGGCTAGAAGAGGGAGAGGGAGGGGGCGAGAAGCAGATGGTTGCTTCTCCTGTGTGGCCTGACCAGGAATTGAACCCAGGATGTCCATATGCTGGGCCAACACTCTATCCATTGAGCCACTGGCCAGGGCCATGACTGCATTTTGTAAAACTGAAATTTAACTCATGCCACAAAAGGTACTCAAGTATTTACTGATCTTATTCAAAATATATATTATTCTGATGACTTCTCAAAGACATTTTAAAGGATTTTTTGAAGTATTTTATAGATTCTGTATTGTATGTAAAAATAAATCTTGTTTTATCTTTTATCCTCGCCTTTGGAGATAATATGAATTCTAATATTAAAATGAGATTCATTCAGTAAATATTTATTGAGTACTACTATGTGCAGGTACCCTTCCAGGTTCTGGGGAGTCAGCAATAAAACAAAACCCCTGTTGTCATGGAACTTCCATTGCTTTTATTCTCTTTTCCCTTCCTGTTCCCTTTTTCCTCCCTTTGTTTCCTGTAGTCTGCCCTTTTCTTTCTTAGCTTAGACAGTAAATAGAGAGGTGCTTGGTGCATATAATAGGAGCGTTAAGATCATGATATTTATGAAAGTACATGGCAATTTAGCAAACCTTAATATGATTAGCTATCTTTGTACCAACCTTTTATTTTAACTTTTAGAAGTAATTTATTTTGAGAGACATTGCCTTTTTTAGAGCTAGGAGTTTCTGTCTAGGTTTTCATATTCTTGTATTTACATGTCTTCATCTTTGCCTGTTTAAAGGCTAAAGATCAACATCAAAATCAAAGTGCTAAGGAAGTACAGTTTTGATGATCAAATAACTTTAGAGACTCTGGTCAGATATCACATGCATAAGTGAGATTATTTTGTTTTGTTTTGTTTTCCCTAACAAAAAAGAAATGAATAATCACAAGGACTTGTTATATTTATTTTTGTCTGTAGAGTCTACAATTAGAAATACAATAGTGAATACAGTGTCTATAAGTTAGAACATTGTTTTCTGTAAATCTTTTATAGGAACTGATGATTATGAAATATATTTAAAAACTTTCCAAATTGAAGGTTAAAAGTTTTCTATTCCCATGTCACATTTGAGAAAACAAATCTTTACTACTTTCTTAACTTTTATGTGGGTTTATAGAGATTGATCAACAAGCTGAAGAAAGTGACCAAGCCCAGCAGGCGCAGACCCCAGTTACCACTAGCCCATCGGCCTCGAGCACGACTTCCTTTATGAGCAGCTCGCTGGAGGACACCACAACTGCCACCACTCCAGTCACTGACACAGAAACAGTGCCTGCATCTGAGTCCCCAGGAGTGATGCCACTAAGTCTCCTCAGGTAAGGAAGTTGACTTTTAAAGTGTGCCATATTTAATGCCTATGGTAATGAACACACCGTTTGTTCTCTTATGAAGATTGCGCCCAACTAAATCAAGGCCTACTAGAGCTAGAAAAAGACTAAGAGATTATATGGTCAAACTTAATTTACTGTAGCTGGAAGTGTCCCTCAGAAGTTTTACAACTTGCCCCGAGTTTCATAGCCAGTTAGTGGTGGTCTAACCAGGCATGCCACTGCCAATCTAATTCTAGCACTCTGTCTCCTTTTAGTGATTTTTGTGAGGAGCTAGGCTTTTGAATATGGTTTTCCTCAAAAAGTAAATAATTGGCCTGACCTGTGGTGGCGCAGTGGATAAAAGCGTCGACCTGGGAACACTGAGGTCGCCAGTTCAAAACCCTGCACTGGTCGGGTCAAGGCACATATGGGAGTTGATGCTTCCAGCTCCTCCCCTCTTTCTCTCTCACTCTGTGTCTCCTCTCTCAAATGAATAAAATAAAAAGAAATTTAAAAAATTTTTTAAAAAAGTAAATAATTGTATTTGGACTATTACAGCATTAAAAAGGAGCTAATTTCCATTAAAATAGTTTTCTTTTCTCAGGTATTTTCCCTTTAATGCATAATTTATTTATTCTTACAATAAGATCAAACAAGTGTACTTTTCAAATGAAAGAGCATCTCTTATGATGCTTCTTTTGCCAACCCTGTTTTAGTAGATTTTAAATTTTTATAGATAATGTTTGAGTTTCTTTTTGCTTAAGTTTAGCCAGATCTATACACAAAATGAAAACCCTGAGAAAAGATCTCTTGGGAGGGGCTTTTCTGTGACTCTCTCACTAGGGCTTAAGTGAAAGAAAAGGAAGGAGCAAGGATAGTCTGTGTTCTTATTTCTTTTTCCCCTTCCCTTCATTATTATATCCCAGTATGTAGGCTGACATCTTAGAGCAGGAGTGCCCATACTTTTTCAGCTTGCAAGCTACTTATAAGATGACCAAGTCAAAATGATCTACCTACAATAAAAATGCAAAACATAAATTTATTTCTTCTATATTATCATTATTTAAGTTACTATTATTACTATTTAATATTGTGCATTCTTCTTTCACCTTTCTCCTTCTCGGCTCTCTTTTCGGAGGAAAGTCAATGTCATAGTTTTTATGAACAGTCCGAAAAAGCCGCTCCACATTTCCCTTCTTTGGAATAGCAATGGCACACAGACAGATGAGGCAAATGCACTTAGAATATGACATAGTGAAAAAAATCCCCTCCCATTCTGTATGAAAGTGGTAGGTTTTAGGCTTCTTACTCGGACCAGCCACGGCACTCATTTTTATACCCTTTGTTGTATTTAGTTTAAATAAATTGAAGGCTAACTACGCAGCAATGTAACTGAACAAGTTAGTGCGGTTTAACGCGCATGTGTAGGGTGTCAAAAGTTCAGACGTCAGATTGGCTACCCTGTATGCCAATCAAAAGACAAATGTCTTTTTAATGTCACGCGATCTACCCACACTTCCTTCACGATCGACGTATTGAGCACCCATGCCTTAGAGAGTAGAAGACAGAGTGGCTGTTACTGTAATGATTCTCAATTTTTGGTGTTCACAAGAGCCTATGGAAGGGTTTTTAAAGCTTTGGAGCTGAATCCCACAACAGGTCTCTTAGTAGGTCTGGGAGGGTGGGGCACATGAAGTTTTCCTTAGAACTGTTTACCCAGTGATTCTGATGCAATGGCCATATATTAGGAATTACTGCTCTGGTTTTGGGCAGGAGGAGCCCTTATCCTATTAGCTACCCAGTGTGCCCAGTCCCCACACCTTTTCTGACTCTTAGCTCTCTCACTTGAGTAACACAGTTCCTGAAGATACTTCTGTTCAGGAGAGGAGGAATGGTAGGATATCCTAATATAGTTTTTAATCTCGCTAGCAATTAATAGAATTCAAGGCCTCCACAGAGGATTAGTAGCGCTGAGACTCCTTTATGCTTTTCATGCTCTGTAGTGTAGGCATGGGATTCAGTAGTATCATAATACTCCCTTGCTCCCAGAGACATAACCAGGCCTTGTGACTCCTTTCTTCTCAGTCTTCGTTTCCCTGTTACTGGCTGAGACTATATTTGAGCTACAGTTGTCTCTGCCTGTCTGAATATCATTTACATGAGAAAAAAAATCAGGAACTAGCCCCTACATAAATACAATCTTATCACAGTTATTTGACTGTGGGACAGTGCTTTCTTGATGCTTAAAAAGTTATTAGTTCTGTTAGACAAATTGAAAGCAGTCATCAGTCAGTGAGCAGCTTCCTGGACTTTATTCTTTAGCCAATGTCTGTCTTCACAGCATGAGAGGTGCTGCCGCTTTATTGCTTGCCCTAACAGCTGGTATATCATTCTTATGCCTCTATTTCAGTTGTACTGGGTGACTAGGTAGTTATTTTCTTTCCATAACTTGCCTATAGATTATTACATTGAATTGATGTGAAAACATGGCTAGCTAGTGAATTTATATCTGAAGTAATTAAGTTATTATCTTTAAAACTCTTTTTTATTCTGTAACTTCTATATGCCTACCAGAATACCACCGTCATCTTGGTATTATAGCAGAAGAAACCTCTCTGCAGGCAGGGATTTTTAAAAATCTATTCTGTTAGTTGCTATATTCCCCTACCTGGTATGTTGTTGGCATTTTGCTGAATAAATGATATGGTATTATTGCTTGTGTAGTAAAAGCATCCTGTGAGATGATGGTTTTTGTCTCCCCCGCCCCAATTAATTATAGCTAACTTGTGTAGTTTTTCAGGTCGCATATTTTTCTGTAAGACTGATGTATATACAGGTTGTGGCAAAAGTAGATTTATGGTTGTATGTGAAACAGAGTTTATTCTTGCGTTATTACTTATTAACTATTGTATTTTCTGTACAAACAACTGTAAACCTACTTTTGCCCACCCCTTTATTTTGTAATCAGATTTTTATGCTAACCACTGTTGTTTTCTTAAAGGCAAATGTTCTCTAGTTACCCAACTACCACAGTACTTCCTACACGGCGTGCCCAGACTCCTCCAATATCATCATTACCAACCTCTCCTTCTGATGAAGTAGGAAGGAGGCAAAGCTTAACTTCTCCTGATTCCCAGTCAGCAAGACCAGCTAACCGCACAGGTGCGTGTGCTCTTATACCCAAACCTCTTGACATACCAAATGTATGGGACTTAATTATGTGTTTTGTCTTAATTGAAGGTAAAACAGTGATTTTAATTAAGGGGGGCCCTGTGCCATCAGACTGAGCTGTCTTCTCTATTTTGAATCTGTAGATTGAATTATGACTCTTTGAAAAAGAAATAATGTACTGTACATGTCGTATCAGACCTTTCTTTTCTTTAAAATATTAAAAAAATTTTTCAGTTATAGTTGACATTCAATATTATATTAGTTTCAAATGTACAGCATAGTGGTGAGACTTTTATTTAATGAAATGATCCCCCCCATATGCCCAGTACCCACTTGACACCATACATAGTTATTACAATATATTGACTATATTCCCTATACAGTGGTACCTTGAGATACGAATATAATTTGTTCTGTAACCCGGCTTGTAAGTCAGTCAACTCGTATATCAAACTGCGGATACTGGGTCTGTGCTCCAATGCACCAACTAGAGGCAGCTTCCCGAATCATGACTCATATCTCGGAATTTCACTTGGATCTTGAACAAAAACACAGACTGAGTTGCAGCTCATATCTTAAAAAAATGTTGATCTGTTCATATCTCAAGGTACCACTTTAGATCCTGATGACTGTTTTATAACTACCAGTTTTATAACTATGAGGAACTAGCCCCTACATAAATATTTCATCCTTTTCATCCATTCACCATCTATCTCATCTGGCAACCATCCTTTCTTGTTATAATAAAGGCAATTTTTTTAGTGCTATGAATTGTCCTCTAAGTACTGCTTTTGCTGCAGCTCACACATTTTGAAATGCTGTGTTTTCATTTTCATTCCGTTTAAAGTGTGTTTTAATTGACCATTGATATCTTCTTTGACATTATTTAGAAGTATGGTGTTTTGTTTCCAAATATTTGGGGATTATTCAGATATGTTTCTATTAGTTCTAATTTAATTTATTTGTCTTCAAAATTTTAAATCTGATACTTGTTTTATGGCCCAGAATATGTATGATCTGTTTGAAATATATTTCACATGCATTTGGAAAAAGTGGATTGTGCTATTATTGAGTGGAATGTTCTATAAACTATTTGTTAGGTCTGACTGATTGATAGTATTGTTCAAGTCTTCTTTATTTTGATTTTTAGTCTATCAATTATTGAGAGAATGATGTTGAAATCTCTGTTATTGTGGATTTGTCTATTTTCCTTTTCACTGATCAGGTTTTTGTTTTGTTTTTTTAATCCAGTATGATATTTTTTTTTGCCTGTTAATTGGGATATTTAGACCATTGCTAGTTAATGTGATTATTGGTATGGGTAAGCTTAAATCTGCCATTTTTCTGTTTATCTCATCTGTACTTTGTTTCCTTTTTTCTCTTTTTCTACCTTCTTTAGATTAAATGATTTTTTATTTTATTTTATCTTCTTTGTTGGCTTATTAGCTATATTTTGTATTGTATTTTTAGAAATTACTTTTAGGTTTATATTAAACACTAATGTTTTTCATACAAGGTCAGGTTGGTTAACTTGTGGATCAGCACAAAATTCTTTGTACTTTTGTTCTTGCATATTTAACTTCTATGTATGTTATAAAGCACAATGATAATTGTTATATTTGCTGTAAACAGCCAATTATTTTTTAGGGAAATTTAAAACTAAAAAATATATTTTATATTTACCCACATATTTATCATTTCAGAGATTCTTTATTCCTCTATATAGATCCAGATTTTTATTTGGTATCATTTCTTTCTGCTTGAAAGTCTTCCTTTAACATTTCTTATAGCAGGCTGCAGGTGATGAATTCTTTTGACTCTTGTATGTCTGAAAGAGTCACCTTAGTTTTGAAGAATATTTTTACTGGTGTAGAATTCTAGATTGACCTTTTTTTTCCTTTTTTATATTTTGTCTTCTGCTTTGTATTGTTTTCAATGATGCCTTCTGTCATTTTAACTTTAATATCCCCTTTTCTCTGCTTTTAAGATTTTTCTGTTTATCCCTGGGTTTAAGCAATTTATGATCTCCCCTGGTATAATTTTATTCATAGTCTTTGTTGTGTGGGGTTTGTTGAGTTTATTGGATCTGTGGGTTTATAATTGTCATAAATTAAGAAATATTTTACCCCTTATATTTTTCAGATTTTTTCTGTCCCATTCCTCCATTTCACTGTCTCCAGTGACATGTATATTAAACTACATGAAATCACATAGATCACCGATGCTTTGCTTTCTCTCTCTCTTTCTTCAGTTCTTTTTTTTTTTTTAATCTCTGCTTCACTTGGATTCATTTTATTGTTGTGTCTTCTGGTCATTAATCTTTTCTTCTGCAGTGTCTAATCTGTCTTAACCCATCCAGTGTATATTTTCCATTCTGGCATTGAGGTTGCAGCTCTAGAAGTTTGATGTGGGTTGTTTTTTTAATCTTCTAAGTCTTTTTAACATGATCAGTTTTTCTTCTACCTTATCAAGTACGTAGAATAACAATCAGTTCTCTTTTTTTTTTTTTTAATTTATTTATTTTAGAGAGGAGACACAGAGTGAGAGAGTGAGAGAGAGAGAGAGAGAGAGAGAGAGAGAAAGGGGGGAGGAGCTAGAAGCATCAACTCCCATATGTGCCTTGACCAGACCAGTGCAGGGTTTTGAACTGGCGACCTCAGTGTTCCCAGGTCGACGCTTTATCCACTGCGCCACCACAGGTCAGGCAACAATCAGTTCTCAATAGTTATGTTCTGTAAAGTCTCTGAACATTGAGTTAACAGAAAATGAGTCATTGCTCCAAGATAAAATACAAGGCTATAGGTTTCTGTGAGCTTCTTCTCGTCACGCTCACCTTTTGTCAACTGATCAATATATAACCTTGTCTTATGTGTGTTTTTATTAACATTATATTTAATATATATTGTTGATTCATTAGCATCAAAGTCATGACCAGCAACACCATAACTCATGCCTGAATGAAGCTCACCTAACACATATATTTTCTGTAGATGGCACATTATAGCCTTCTTGTACTTAGGAATGCTGGACA
The DNA here is from genome assembly GCA_037038555.1 of Rhynchonycteris naso. NCBI lineage: Eukaryota > Metazoa > Chordata > Mammalia > Chiroptera > Emballonuridae > Rhynchonycteris > Rhynchonycteris naso. The sequence goes on from CM072999.1 coordinate 53,652,920, forward strand.
GCATTTCAGCACTATTTTGGGGGGCCATTTAAATAGAAATCACCAACAAAAGCACATAAATACAAATACAAAAAAGTGACAATTACTAAACCATGAAAAGGACACTTGTTTACAGTTTTAGACCTTAAACAAGAACGTAGGGCATCACCTTGCTCGACCTCAACAGGGAACAAATGTGTCTTCCAGATTTCATGGGAGACTGAAATTTTGTCATTCTGAGCATATAGATGATGACAAAAGCACAATGAATATTGATTTTGAAGTTACAAATGAATTTTAATGAGATGTATTTACAAATATGGAATCCACAAATGAGGATCAACTGTATATATAATACCTGTTTTAATGTCCTTCCCTACTTAATTTATCATGTATCTCATTTCTGGATCTATTTCTATTGACTAATTTTTCTCATTTTTTAATAATACTTTCTTGTTTCTTTGCATGTGTAGTAATTTTTTAATTGAATACCAGCCATTATGAATTTTACTTTGTTGGGTACTATTTTCTATTTCTTTAAATATACTTTAGCATTGTTCTAGGATATAGTTAAGTTACTTGATTCTTTCAAGGCTTCCTTTTAAGTTTTATGTGGGGGGACCAGGACAGCCTTTAGTTTGGGGCTAATTTTTCCCCCACCATTGAATTAGTACCTTTCATAGTATTATGTCTGTTGCCTTATGCATTACAAAGTTTTATCATTCTGGCTTGTGGTAACACAAACTCTTGCCAACCCTGTGTTAGCTTCAAGGATTGTTCTGCCTGCTACTTCCTAGTGATTTTTTCCTTAGCTTTGGATAGTTGCCGTTATCATCGTCTGAAGACTTGAGGGAAGAGAAGAACCCTCTGCACATTCTGGAGTTTTCTTTCTGTGTAGCTAGCTCTCTTTCCATATAGCTCTCTCCTTTCTGGTATTTGACCCTGTGAATCCTAGCTACTTTGAATTCTCCACTTAGTCTCTTCAGTTTAGAGAGAGCATTGAGTTTAGGTTAAATTTCCCCTCCCTGAACTGCAGATTGGAAACTTTCCAGGCATTAAGCTGAGACAGTTGTATACCTTGCCTCATTTGATTCCCTTTTCTCAGGAATCACTTACCTATATTGCCTGTAGTTGTTTAAGGTTAGGGTAAATCCAGTCTCTATTACTACATCATGGCTAGAAGCTGATGTCCAACAGACATATCAGTACTACTATATTACCACTGTAGCAGAAGTGACATTTTTAAAGCAAAAATGAGAGCTGTGGTCCTTCAACCCTATCTCCCTTCTTCCTAATTTAATTCAGAAGACATTAAGAGGGGCCAACCTAGGTAGTCATACCAGCCAGGTATGGGAGGTAGGTGACATGGTGGGCCAGAATGGGTTATCAGAACCAGATTGGGGTAAGGAAGTCTCCTTGTGTGTGGGAGTGGGCTGGCATGGAACATTAGAGTCCAAGTTGGGTGAGGAAATGTCCACATAGCACGGGACAGAGGAAAGTGTCCGCATGACCCACCAGTACCAGGTGTCAAAGCCATGCAGGATGAAGAGGGCCTCCAGTAGCACTGTCCAGTGAGAGAATCTGGGGGCAGTGATGCTTTAGGAACAGTAAACACACCAGGTGCCAAGATCTTATCTTCGAAATACCATTCTGTACAAAAAGGAACCCCCGCTTTACTGGGAGAAATGACTTAGTTTCATGGTTTATTTTGAATGAGCCCGAATAGCTTGTGCCAGAGAGTGACTAAGTACCCAGGGAATGATGGGCACATACCTCAAGGATATAAAAACCAGAGAGTGAAGGGGCTTTCTTCCATTGGCCAAATCTGGGACGTTTGGGGCATCAAAACAAATAATCATAATGATAATAACAGACAATAATCCATGAATACAATAAAAATTTATAACCCTTTACTGATGGAGAAGGGATAAGCTTTGCTTTAGAATGATATACCAACTGATGCATCTGAAAAGAGTGATACTAGAATCCCATATTTGTCAACCATCATAATGACTAATTCAACCAGTGAACATAAATGGATGCTAGTGAGTGAAACTGTTAAAGAATAGAATATTTATTATTCTTGTAGCTCCTCACCACAGATACGTACTAATTACAAAGGGTAGAAAGTACTTTTACAGTGGAGAAACCTGACAGATACCACCAGCTTGACTCAAGTGATCAAAGTTAACATCACCAGCAATGGGACAAATTTAAATCATGTACCATTTGGTAGAATGCAATGAGAAGGCAGCATCAGTTCTGTGGCAGTCCAGCCAACAAGCACAACCTGAATCTGATCATGAGGAAACATCATACAGTCCCAGACTGACAAACATTCTACCACATACCTGACCTGTAATCTTCAAAATATTAAAATGATTGAATGGCCTTGGCTGGTGGCTCAGTGGATAGAGCATCAGCCTGGCATGTGGAAGTACAGGGTTCAGTCTCTGGTTAGGGCACACATGAGAAGTGACCATCTGCTTCTCTCCCATTCCCTCTTCCCCCTCTCTTTTCTGCCTCTCACAGCCAATGGCTTGGTTTGTCCGAGAGTTGGCCCCAGGAACTGAGGATAGCTCATTTGATTCAAGCATTAGCTCCAGATGGGAGTTGCCGGATGGATCCCGGTCAGGGTGCATGCAGGAGTCTGTCTTATTATCTTTCCTCCTCTCGCTTAAAAACAAAGAAATGATTGAAGGACACTGAAGAGAAACATGAAAACTAAGTAAATGAAAAGATCATCCTCAATCAGATCCTTTGCTATAAAGAACATTACCTGGATTTTTGGTGAAACTAGAATGGGATCTGGATTAGATGATAACATTTTTAATTTCCTGACTTTGATGATTATGTTGTGGTTATGCATGAGAATGTCTTTATTTGTAGGAGTCATATATTAGTGTATTCAGGAGATATTGTTTGCTACTCATTCTCCAGTGGTTCAGGAGGAAAAGAATCATTTGTGTACTTTTGCAAATATCTATTAAGTCTGAAGTTTTTTGTAAGTAAGAAACTATTTCAAAATAAAATGTTTTAAATATTTTCAGCATTTTTACTTTGTATTATCAGGTTGATCTTTATGAAAAACTTTAAACTATAACAAAGTTGATCATAGTTCTACCTTTAGTGAATTCTTGCTAGAGTAAAATTTCATTAAATTTGGGAACTATTAAACTTAAGGGGCTGAGTGAAAAAGGTGAAGGGAATAAGTAAAGGGAAAAATACTCATAGGGACGGAGAGCAGTGTGGGGATTGCAGGAGGGAAAGGGGTTAGGGGAGATGGAGAGGGTGGGGGCGTTGATAGTGATGGAAGGAGACTTGAGTTGGGGAGGTGAACACACAATACAGTATACGGATGATACTGTATTGTGTACCTGAAACCTGTTAATTTTGTGTACCTGAAACCTGTTAATTTTGTTAACCAATACCACCCCAATAAATTCAATTTTTAAAAAGAAAGAAAGAAAGAAGCGTATGGTTATTATGAGAACACTTTTCCTCATGGTATTTAGTGATACTTAAGCCTTTACTTCTCTTTCTTTTGTCTCAGCCTTGTCAGACCCAAGCAGTAGACTTTCAACTTCTCCTCCTCCTCCAGCAATCGCAGTACCCTTGCTGGAAATGGGGTTTTCTCTCCGACAGATTGCCAAAGCCATGGAAGCCACAGGTAGAATTAGTTTTTATGTATCAGTATGTGCAGATATGAGAAGCCTAATCTTATTAATTAAGGACAGTATATTTTTTTGAAAGGCCATAATGCATGGTAAAATTCTTAACACCGGATTTAGTTACAGTAGCATCACAGCAGACACTCTTAAGCTGATAGCATGTATAACTAATTATTTTGCCAAAGTCAGTATCGGACTTATTTTTCCCCCTGTTCAGGCACTCGAGGAGAGGCTGATGCCCAGAACATCACTGTCCTTGCCATGTGGATGATAGAGCATCCTGGCCATGAGGATGAGGAGGAACCTCAGTCCAGCAGCACAGCAGACTCAAGGCATGGAGCTGCAGTTCTAGGCAGTGGTGGGAAATCAAATGATCCCTGCTATTTGCAGTCACCAGGAGACATACCGTCAGCTGATGCTGCTGAAATGGAGGAAGGCTTTAGTGAAAGGTGAAATTCCCAACTTCCGTATTTCTGTTCAGTGTGTTATAAATGGTGGCCCCTTTATAGGTGATTCTAATAGTGTGTAAAGTTGATAAATAGAGATATATGAAAACATGGACACTGGTTTCAAGCTTATGTTTACCCTGTAAAGGATTAGGATGACATAATGTTTTGACTTGAATGGATGTTTTAAAGAAAAGAAGGAAAAAATATATACAAAATTATCTGAAAGAGGAAACTGAAAATTAAAATAAGTTTTATTCCTGAAATAAACATGTTGATAAAATTATTTTATTTCCTATAAGAGATATGAAATAGAATATTCATTTTAATATTAAAAAATTGATTAATGCATTTGATAGGAATGGATTTTAAAGCCTTTTTTATCTTAATATAGATTTATATTTGTATTTATTATTATTTATACAATATACCCTTTTTTAATTCTGTGATATAATGCCTTGCCTAAAATGAGCTATTGCAAAATA